>CM060684.1:215953741-220753741 GCA_030686995.1 Artemisia argyi
ACATACATTACACTACGCAAACAACCAAATACTATTTTCTGCAATTTGAAACAAACCCAATACCATATGAAACAACCAAATACAGATTGATTACAGTACACAAACCAGATGCTTAAGCAAAAATAGATTTTGCTTATGAAAAAGAGGTATGCGAAATAAACCAAATGCCATATGAAACAAACAACAACAATATTTAACAACCATAATGTTGATTTGGGTCATGTATCATCTTTTCACAAAAATGTTGGCAGTTCAACCCAACCCAACTTGACCCACTTTGACCCACAACAAATTTTACTTATTATAACCCTATGGAACTAATGCAAAAGCCACCACTCCTCAAATGCAAACGGACTCACGAGCATTAAAAGGCCAAAACCAAACCAGTTAATTTGTTTGTGCAGTAGAGGAATAACATAATGAAGTTAAGTTGCAGAACAGATTGTAGACCATATAAGTTGCAGAACCAATTGCAGACCAAACAACCAAAATGCAACTCAGAACCAAATGCAAACCCACAAATTCAAAACCTTAAATTACAGACCTGCAACATCAGAACCAGCAACTCATAACTACACTTCACTTAATTATCAGCTTCACCTCGTTCGATCGCCTCTTTTTTCCGCATCATCCTTCTGAAATAGTAAAACAATAAAAATGAGAATCAAATGCCAAAGATGAAATGTTGAGTATGAAGCATAAACAAACCTTTTTTCTTGGACATGTAGTCCTATTATGACCTTTTTTTCCACAATGACCACAACGATTTTTTCTTTTCAAGTCCAAAGAGACCTCCTAACCATGCTTTACTCTTATAGCAGCTTTTGGGCGACCTTTTGTCTTCACTCGAACTTGGAGATCAGAAACTAAAAGAGGTTGTGACATGTTCCTTCTTTTTTTTGAAGGCGTTGTTGTGATATGTTCTCTTGTTGCGTAGATGGTATACCATCATCAACATTTGTTTTTAACTCGACTGTAGCCTTCTTTCTTCTACTTTGTTCTTTCAAAAGACCGTTAAGAATAACATCAATTTTATTAATTTCATCGTGGGAATCTCGTCCATCTTGTAGTATTTTTTTGAATTTCACTCGAATGGACAAGATAGTTAATAAAATAACTTCCTTCTTAGCAATATCATTTTTATCACGCCATCGAGTTTCAATACCTCCCATCTTATATGTTGCCTTCATAGTCCACCTTAGTATTATGTAATGGTCTGGAATGGTTGTTAAAGACTCTCGTCTCATGATGTAGAGAATATGTTTGCACAAGATTCCAGAAGTCTCAAACCTCGCACGATGAACAAGTAACAAAAATATTCGAAGTAACATTGTACTCAACGGTTTTCCAATTTTCCTTATTACCTTTCAAAAAGTCGACACGGTATATAAACTTAACACCATCTGTGCTTAATATTTGATGACCACAATCAAAACTAGCCTTCCACTATTTCTAAAATATATCATAAATATTTCGCGTATAACATGTTGCCGCCATTTCTTTAATCGGATGATTACTATATAATGTGGGCTTTGAATTCAAAGTTCTAAAATCTTGGTCTTTTTCTGCACTTCTTCAAGAGCTCACAACTTTGTCATACTGGACTACAAACTCATTTAGCATAGTCTTAGCATTGACAAAACCATCAAAAAACGAATGTATACTTTCACTCCTTCCACTCGTTGTCATGCCAGCAAAGAAAGTATCTTTGATATATGCTTTTACCCAATGACGATACATGTTTCCCAACCAACTATCATCTTCTATGTGATATTTCTCCTTTAACGTTTCCCATCCCGATTCAAATTCTTCAACATATTGGCTTTTAACCCATTGAGTGTATGTATCCTCAAAATCATCATATCGATATCGAAATGGTTGTAGATGCTCTAAAACATGCCTTTGAATATGCCATGCACAATACCGATGTTTCATCTTTGGAAAGACGTTTGAAATTGCTTTACCCATTGCCAAATCTTGGTCTGTAATGAGAGCTACAGGCGGACACTCGCGCATACATTTTAGAAACTGCTCAAATAACCATTTAAACGTTTTTTCGGTCTCATTTTCCAATAACGCGGCTCCTAGTAGAATAGATTGGCCATGGTGGTTCACTCCAACAAATGGTGCAAATGGAAAACTAAACTTATTTATCCTATAAGTTACATAAAAAACAACAACGTCATCGAATTGACAATACGATGTTCTTGATATACCATCTGCCAAAAACACATTTTGTACTACGCCATCTTCATTTATTTCCATTGCAAAGAAAAACTCTTTATCCACCTCAGCCTTTTCTTTAAAATGCATAATAATTCCAAGACATTCTTTGCCTAAGTTACATTTTCTCTCTTCACTAACAATAGCAGAACATTGAGCTCAAGTGAGTTGATCCTCTTCACCACCTCTAAACGCATTAACTATTTTAGTGATTTCAGAAGGTTTCATCCATGCTTTTGATAATAATGTTACAACATCTTTGCATTTACTGGAACGATGAAAGATGTTATGAGACCTTTGCTTGATTACTTTTGATGGAGAATCAAAAGGATGATTGTGTTCATCACTAAATTTGTCTACAACCCACTCACCTAGACTTGATAATGTCACTTGCATTAGCGCCTTACAACCGGTTCGCGTAATATAACAACGTTTTACATCATCGCGTAACTGTCTCTTATCATTCATATCCTTAAAACCTTCCTTGTTACATGAGAATATTCGTCGATAAACTTTTGTTTGTGTCGTTGTATCTATAAAGTTGATGCTTTCAAATACCAAAACCCTTGGATAGACCATACCGGTTGTAAATATCATATGCATCATCTAAAGTGGAAAATGTGCTTCCTAGTATTGTATACCTTAAAGATCGATTATAAATATGTGTAAAATCTTCTTGCATGAGATACCATTGTTGTCAATATCATCGATTAGCGTATGCTCAAATTCATCATTATTTTCATCTATTAAGAATAAAAACTAAGAAAATTAAGATAAATAACCTAGTTAAAAAATATTTCAAAGAGAAGAAAAAAGAATAAATTCAACAATGAAGAATATGATGAATAATATAATCAAACCTGATATGATTTCCTCTTCTTGATATGGATCGATTCTTGAAAAACTTATTAATTTTTTGTTAGTGATTTGGATCGGTCCTTTGATTAAATTGGAACCACATACAACAATACAACCATATATAATATGTTCTTGCAAGTTTTTTTTTTTTTTTTTTTTTTTTTTTTGCCGGAGATTTTGGCACTCAAAAAATGGCTGATGGTGGTAAAGAGTATTGAAGAAGATATGTTAGTGATAAAAGATGGAAATGAGGAGTGTTTTGTAAAGGGTGTAATTGTAGTGTTTGTAAAAGTGGTGTTCTTTTTTTGTTAAAAAAAAGTAGGCAATTGCCTACATCACAAAGCATGTAACATTTCCCCAAACAAAATTAGAAGAAAAGATTAAAAAAAAAGAAAAAGAAAAAAAAACATAGTTTATGTAAAAGTACTATCTTATGTAACTAAAGAATTTATTTCGTCGTCTTTTTTAAAAGCAATTCATATAACATGAGTCTGTTTGGCCCGTGCACGTTCGAGCTTGAATATTTATATAATGTGCTTTATTATTTGTATTAGTGACATTTAACGCAAGAATTGTGTTTAAATTGGTTGTACAATATGATTGATAATTTGTATTTATATTTATTGACCAGTTAATTTATGAGTGTAATTGTGCAAAAGGAAATTGTACCTTTTGCTTTAGAATTTGTATTCATTAAAAAATCTGGATCACATTAATTGCTCATTTAAAACTAAAATAAAAAGTGTTTTTGTGTTTTAAAGTTTTGTACCCTATGCTTTAAAAGTTGTATGTCTTAATTTTGAGAGAGAGAGAGAGTGTGTGTGTATGTGTGTGTGTGTGTGTGTTTTTTGTGTATTATATGTAGTATAGATTTATTTACGAACAAAAACACTCATCTAACGATATGGTTCTTCGAAAAACTTTTAAACCTTTTTCTTTGTTTTGTCACTTACCTGCCATGCATATTTAAAGTTTAAACACAAAGAAAAGCGGCTAAACGTTGGTACATCATATGAGGCATCTCAAACAAATAAATAGTCTGTATATAAACACATAAATTAGGGATCTAATGTCCTTTATGTAAAGACATCATATGGAAGTAGTTTGATGGATGGAGTTTCTTTTCCTCTTCAAAATAATATGATCAATTATATCACTAATTCATTGGTGGTAATATAAGCGTAAATGGATAGCAACCGGTAAAAACATGAAAAATAATAGTAATCCCTGAATGTTACAAAATCAGTTTTATTTTTTAATAACAACACACACTCATACGATCCACTAAAATCATGAATTCACCATCAACTAATATGGATGAATAGATACATGATCTTGGTACAAATAAGGATTGTTTTTCAATTTAGAGTATTGAGATCTAAGGGGTTCCAAACTATGAACTCAATGGCAAGAACACGATCACCAAACAAGGGTAGAAAAATGACTGCACAAATTGGTTCATGAGAGAAAAGAAAGAAAAACCCAGTAAAAACTTTCATTAGGGTAATTTAGGAATAAAAAAAATATTTTTGAAATGAAATAAATATATAACATGTGTCATTATATTATTCTTAAGCCCATTTTTAGGTCTATCTATTTTGGCTCATTTATCATTTCTCTTATTTTTATTCTTTTTGTGTTACAACAGTTTTTCATTTTCAAGTGACTAATTTAGGGAGATTGAATACATCGTCAAACCGACTTAAATAAGATAAACCTTTCTTTTTTTATGAGTTGGCGTAGCCGGTTTTAAAGTATTTGTACTTAGCAAAAAATGAACATGACACTTCCCATATTTTAGTGACTAGGATCACAAGTTTTTTGCCATTAAACTATTCATGAAAGATTAAAAAATGAAGATGTTTATATTGTAGTTAAAAAAACTCATTTTAAATTCACTGATTCAATACAACAAAAAACAAAAAAAAAAAAAAAAAAAAAAAAAAAAAAAAAATCATTTTTATCAGATTACTAAATAATGATATTTTATAGCATATGTTGGTTAAATTATTAATTTTATAGTGTTGGAATTTCATAAGATTTATTGTTAATTATTACAATTAGTTTGTGATAATGTGATGTTTTATAGCAAATGGGCTATAATGAGGTAAGTAGTGTTTTAAAATGCATAAGACATTGTTGAAGGTGAAGAGAACGTCGGATAAATCAAAATAAACACGAGTTTTGAAGCAGAAGACATTGTTGAAGGTGAAGACAACATTGAAGAAATCCATATAAACACGAGTTTAGAAGCTAAGACCATGAGGAATCATAACTTGAGTTATGAAATAACTCAGCGCCACGTCAGCGCAACACCAAATAACATAACACCAAAAAACACCAGGAAATCATAACACCCAATAACACCACATTTTTGGACCACTTAAAAAAAATAATGCAAACCATAATAACTTGGTATAACTCAAGTTATAATTTGGCAAGGGAGTCATAACTTGGCATAACTCAAGTTATAACTTGAGTTGTAACGTGGGAGTAACGTGAGAACTAAGGAAATGGTCATAACTTGCATTACCAAGTTAAAAATGTGCCAAAAGTGAGCTATATGAAACTTGTGTGGAAACAAAAGTGGCTAAGCAATGACTCAATGCAGCGAATGAGATTATGGGCATAGTAACGACTCAAATGAAAGATTTACATGGTCTTACTCTTGATGAAAGTCTTTTAGCGATGTATGTGGTTGGTAGGAGTGCACCACTTTTCCTAATGTTTGAACGGCTGGACGATGAGGGAAAGATTCGTATGGCGCAAATGGTTACTAATGGTTACATAACCTAAGGAAAATAGTTTTTTCTTTTTCTTTTTTTTGCGCAACATTATGTTGTTACTGTACTAATGTTTTGTGAATCGCGTGACTTCATGTTCTGGTTTAGTAATGGTAGCTAACTTATGCAACTGTTTGTATGAGTTGAGTTGTGTACAGATAAGATGGACGTACAGTAGATTAGTTCAATAACCAAAGACATGTATTTTAGTATATTTATTTTGTGAACTATTTGAGCAAGAAACAGTGACATTGTATTGAATTATCCTTAAGATGCAAAGAATTCCACAAAAATCATCTCCGAGAAAGACTTTTTGCATAAATCATCCTTTAAAAAGATAGTTTCTTTAGACTTTTGTCTCTTATGGATGAGTCATGGTGATATCTTTTAACATGCATGGTTTATTTGAAAACGGAAAAACTAAATGAACGGCTTTTGGAGTTTACTCTTACGAACGATATTAAAAACGAACTTAAGCTATTATAACCATTTTTGGTTTAAAAGTTGGTAAATCATAAATGGATATCGAGCTTATATTTCTTCCTTTTGAAACGAGAAGAAAATAAATATTGTTTATTAAAACATACATATTTGTCCAATAATTACCATTTTCTAGCTAGTTTCACTTTTAAAACGACGATGTAAACAAATACGTAAAAGCATTCCCGAACCAAAATGATGCTTGATTCGAGTACCAAGAGTTATTTCCATTAAATCTACTTATATTTGATAAAGTCAGAATAATATTCTAACATGATAACAAAATATTTGACAAAAATAAAAGTCATAACTTCTCATTTCTTTATTACCATAACTTTCTCAGCTTAACGTTTTTGTATCTTTCGCAATATAACTCATCGTCCTTGTATCCGCAGTCGCCAGTCCGTTACACAACAATGATAACGAAATAATACTAGTAGGAGGTTATTTAAAAAAAGGCAAATGATTAAACACATTATAGTAGTATTTTAAAATCCAATCCAATCTTACAATCTAAATATTGCAAAATCGAAAAAAGTGATGAATGAAACCCCAATGATGAAATCTTTGCTAGAAACTATACTTTTTTTGAAAGGAGCTAGAAACTATACTTACAAAGTTACAAATAGTAAAAAAAATAAAATAAAAATAGAGTTAACTACATTTTTGGTCCTTGTGTTTTGGTGCGAATTTCAATTTTCGTCTATTTTTTCAAAAAGTTGTGGTTTTAGTCCAAAGTCAATAGTTTCATTCCACTTTTGGTCCAATTTTCCAACGAAGTTAGTTCAGTTAGTTAAGTCTAATTGTAAAGTGGCAACATTAGTCATTTAACCTAATGATCATTTGCAACGTTAGTCCTTTATACCAAAGATCGTTTGCAACGTTAGTCCTTTCAGTTAGTTAGTCCTTTAAAAAAAATCAAAAAAAATGTTTTTTTTTGATTTTTTTTTTCCAAAAAAAATAATTCGAATTTAATTTTTTAAGAAAAAAAAGTTCTAAATTTTTTTTCTAATAAAAAATGTTGGGAATTATACTAACAGTTACCACGGCTAGTGAAGATGTTACAACTGCAGAAGATTGTACTTGCAGTGGAAACTCATTACCACTGCAAGAACATATAATTACCACTGCTTATTAGATAACTGTTAGGAAACGCGTCTAGATAAATATAGAATAGATCTTGTGTATATCTTATTCTATTAACTTTATACTTATCTTGTAGAAGAGGACTCCTTGTGCTATAAAAGGAGATCCTAGGTTATCAGTTGAAATATAACTCTCATATACGTTTCTAGAGCTTCAAGGTGTAACCCTAGTGATATCAAGATCACTCGTATTGTTATCATTAATAATATTGGAGCTAATAGTTTGTTTACATACATTGTTCTTATTCATTTACAACTGTCTTACTCACAATCAAACTTCTAAGTGTTACTAAGTAGATTCCGCATACTTAGTGATATAACTCAAAGTATCAATCTAACACAAGTTCAAGGTGTATAGATCCATCAAGTGGTATCAGAGCCAGGCTTTGATACTTTGAATTAGAAGATCCGAATTTCATACTCACTAAAACTCAATGGAGACAGAAAACACTCAGTCCAACCTTGCTGCAAAACTTCCCAAGCTCAAACTGAATGATTTTGAGATGTGGAGGATCATGATTGAACAGTTCTTTTTGGTGTAAGACTATGCACTATGGGAGATCATTCAGAATGGTGATTCCTTCAAGCTTGGTACTACAGTTGAAACTATTGATGGCAAGGAAGTACGCAAGCAGAACACTGGTCCAGTCACCAATGATGAAAGATTGCAGAAGAAGAATGATCTGAAGGCTAGAGGTTTATTACTCATGACTCTTCCAAGGGATCAAGTTATAGCTTTCAGTAAGTGCAAGAATGCCAAAGTCTTGTTTAAAGAGATCTGTGATGTCTTTGGTGGTAATGATTCAACCAAGAAGACTCAGAAGACCTTGTTGAAGCAAACCTATGAAAACTTTTGCTCAACAAGCAATGAATCTATTGACAGCATCTTTACAAGACTGCAGAAGATTGTTACCCAACTCACTGTATTTGGGATTGAGGTAGAAAAGGAAGACCTCAATCTAAAGTTCTTTAGAAGTTTACCTTCTGAGTTTGGTACAAATGTTACTGTTTGGGAGGACAAGCCAGAGCTGGAAACAATGAAGTTGAATGATTTGTACAATAACTTTAAAGTTATTGAACAAAGACTTAAGAAGGCTGGCAAACTAAGTTCAAAATCAGGGAACTTAGCCCTCATATCATCATCTGTTGATGATAGTTCAGATGAAGAGGAAGAAAGTGATAGTGATGATGACAGTGCTAACATTGTTGTTTCCACTGGTAGTAGAAGTGTTTCCACTGGTAGCTCAAAGAGACAGATTGCAGGACTTAGTGATACTACTTTTTATGCCTTTATATCCAGTCAAGTGGGTGGTTCAATTCTCAATCATGAGGATTTAGATCAAATTGATGAGGATGATATGGAGGAGATGGACATTAAATGGCAAGTGGCATTACTAAGCCTAAGGACAAAGAAGTTTTGGAAGAAGACTGGTAGAAAGATTAACATCAGTGGCAATGAAACAGTAGGTTTTGACAAAAAGAAGGTGGAGTGCTATAATTGTCATAAGAAGGGGCATTTTGCCAGGGAGTGCAGGAAACCAAAGAAACCTAATAACAGGTCCACTTGGTTCAAGAAGGACAAGAAGAAGGAGTCTACAGATGAAGATTCAAAGGTTCTTTTGGCTATTGATGGAGTGAGCTATGATTGGAGCTATATGGCTGAGGATGAGGAAGAAGAGTCTGCAATGATTGCTACAGAGATTGCACTTATGGCTTTCTCTGACTCTGAGGTACAATCTAATAATGCTTGTTCTAAAACATGTAAAGCTTTAAAAGATTATCAAAACCTAAAAGTGCAATATGATGAGTTGTTATTAGAGTCTCAGAACACTAGTTATAACTTATCTAATCATAAAAGAGGCCTTGCTGTTTTAGAAACACAGTTAGAACACTATAGAGCTAATGAGTCTAAGTACAATGATGATATTGTTGTATTAAGAAGAGACTTAGACTATAAAATAGCTGTGAATGAGGCTCTTAGGGAAGAGATGGAAAAGATTAAAAAGGCTAATGAAAACATTCAGATAACTAGTGATACACTATTCCATCAGTCTAAGTGCATTGACAAAATTTGGGAGGCCCAAATTGTGGGTAAAGCCAAATCTGGATTAGGGTACAAGTCAGTTCCACCACCCCTAAGAGGTGTTCCATCACCTCCTGGTATTGACTTAGAACATACAGGTTTAGAAGAGTTTCAAGAACCAACTAGGTACCCTAGCCCAAAATTTGTCTCAGCTGGTGTTATTAATAGTGCTAAAGTTGAAGTTGATTCATTTGAGAGTGCTAGTGACTCATCTCTTAAAGATGAAGATGTGAAAGTTGAGTCAACACCTAGTGTCCCTGAGAAAGCTAAGGTAGAGGATAAGAAGAGTATTCTTGAAGTTGTTAAGATAGAGAAGTCTAGAAACCAAGCTAATCATTCTAGGCCCACTGCTAGATATGCTGAGATGTATAGAAGTCAATCTCCAACCTCTAGAGGTAACCAGAGGAGTTGGAATCATGTTAAGTCTCAACAATTTGGTAGTGATTTTGTTTTTAACAACAAGCCTTGTCATATATGTGGTAGTTTTGATCATCTTCATTATAACTGCAACTATCACATGGGAAGAAGGGAAGTGTATGGGAATACCAGGGTGAATGAAAACAATGCTAATAGATATACTCACCCAAATTCTTTGAGTAAGATGACTCCCAGGTCTGTTTTGCTAAACACTGGCATCAAATCTTTTTCCACTGCAAAGCCGGCAGTTTCCACTGCAAGGCCAGCAGTTGCCACTGCCAGTAGAATAAACAGAGTTTACCCTAAGTCTCCTGTTAAAAGTGCCAAACCAATCACAAATTTTGTTAAATCTGCACAAACAGGGCAAAAGACTTTTAATGCAAAGAGAGTTAACCATAACCAACAGTGGATACCTAAAATTTCAAAACCAGCAGTTGCCACTGCTAGGCCAAAAGTTTCCACTGGTGGTATGAAACATAACAGGGTAAATATTCGAAATGCTGTTAAGGCCTCAGCACGTTGGGAATGGAAACCAAAAGGAACCATCACCTCAAACAATCCCAATGGTGTATCAATGACCTTTGATAGATTTAACTATATTGATACACGAGGCAGATCCAAGTCATTTGTGGCTTGGGTCCCCAAAAGGAACTAATTCCTTTATTTTATGTGCAGGGACATTCAAAGCCTAAAGAAGATCAAGGATACTCAGATAGTGGATGTTCTAGGCACATGACTGGCAATAAGTCCTATCTCTCTGATTTCAAATCTTATGATGGACAGTTTGTCAGCTTTGGAGGAGGTATTGGTGGTAAAGTTTCTGGCAAGGGAACTATCAAAGCTGGAAACTTGGACTTTGAGAATGTGTACTATGTGAAAGAACTCAAGTACAACCTCTTTAGTGTGTCACAGATGTGTGACAAGAAGCATAGAGTTCTGTTCACAGAGGATGAATGCTATGTCCTCTCCAAGGATTATAAGCTACCAGAAGAGAAAGATATTTTGCTTAAAATCCCAAGGAAAGGCAATCTTTATAGCATTGATATGAAGAAAATTGTGGCTAGTGAAGCTGACACTTGTTTAATTGCAAAAGCCACTTTGGATGAATCAATGCTTTGGCATAGAAGACTTGGTCATGTTAACTTCAAGACCATCAACAAGATTGTGAAGGATGGCTTAGTCAGAGGTTTACCAGAGAAAAGATTTCAAAATGACCAAACTTGTGTAGCCTGTCTTAAAGGCAAGCAACACAGAGTTTCTTGTAAGACCAAGGCACATAATTCTATTGAACACCCTCTATACATGCTACATATGGACTTGTTTGGTCCTACTTCTGTGAGTAGCATCAATTTGAAGAAGTACTGCCTAGTTGTCACTGATGATTTTAGTAGGTTCACATGGGTTTTCTTTCTAAGAACCAAGGATGAAACCACAGGCATTCTTAAGACTTTTATCACTGAAGTTGAAAATCAAGTTGAAAAGAAGGTCAAGGTTATAAGATGTGACAATGGGACAGAGTTCAAGAATAGAGTTATGGATGATTTCTGCAGAGACAATGGTATTAAAAGAGAATTTAGTGTTCCAAGAACACCTCGGCAAAATGGTGTTGCAGAAAGAAGAAACAGAACACTAATTGAGGCTGCTAGAACCATGTTGGCTGATTCCAAGTTGCCTGTAACTTTTTGGGCTGAAGCAGTTAACACTGCTTGTTACATTCAGAACAGGGTTTTAGTGGTGAAGACAATGAACAAGACACCTTATGAGTTATTCAGAGGAAGACCCCCAATTCTGGATTTCATGAAGCCATTTGGATGTCATGTCACAATTCTCAATACCATTGATCATCTGGGAAAGTTTGAAGAAAAGTCAGATGAAGGCTTCTTTGTTGGATACTCTATGGCTAGCAAAGCATTCAGAGTATATAACTTAAGAACAAAGAAGATTGAAGAAAATTTGCATGTTGAGTTTCTTGAAAATAAACTTAACACTGCAGGTTCAGGTCCTGAATGGCTATTTGATCTTGATGCTTTATCAAATACTATGAACTACATTCCTGTTGCCTCTGATGCTGGTGACAACAATCTTGAAGATTCAGAAGAGTTTATAGATGATGATGAGCCTTGCAAGGATATTGAAGATGATAAAGATCAAATTGTCATGCCTATTTGGGACTTTGTGGATAATAATGAAGATTCACAACCTTCAAAGATACCTGAAAAGGAAAATGATGCTACTTTTGAGAATTTTGATGTGTTAAATGAAGATATTCCTGAAGACAGTGGTAATCCCATTACCACTGATGCATCAAAAGTTACCACTGATGCACAAATTTTGGAAAATATTGCTCAGGGAACACCTATAGATGATGTAGAAATCACTAATATGCCTACATCATATAATAATCCTGGCACATCACAATCCTCAGTTCACAAAGTACATCCACTTGAGAATGTACTTGGAGATTTACAATCAGGTGTGAAGACAAGAAAGTAGCTCAAGACTAATGATGTTCATGGATTTATTAGTGAAGTGTATGAGTCCAAGAAGCACACAAACAAGAATGAATGCTTATTTTTCTGCTTTCTATCACAAGTGGAGCCTAAAAATGTTTATAAGGCTTTGACTGAGTCAAGCTGGGTGGAAGCTATGCAAGAAGAGTTGTTACAATTCAAGCTTCAGATGGTATGGGTTTTGTGTGACTTGCCTGATGGTATGAAGGTTATTGGCACAAAGTGGGTCTTCAGGAACAAGAAAGATGAAAGAGGTATTGTTTTCAGGAACAAAGCAAGACTTGTTGCTCAAGGATACACTCAGGAAGAGGGTATTGATTATGAAGAAGTTTTTGCTCCTGTTGCAAGACTTGAGGCTATTAGAATATTCTTGGCATATGCATCCTTTATGGGCTTTACAGTCTACCAAATGGATGTCAAGAGTGCATTCTTGTATGGAACTATTGATGAGGAGGTCTATGTCTCACAACCTCCAGGCTTTGAAGATCCTAAGTATCCAAATAAAGTTTACAAAGTGGTAAAGGCTCTTTATGGACTACATCAAGCTCCAAGGAAATGGTATAAGACCCTAGCTGCTTACTTAATGAATAATGGGTTTCATAGAGGCAAAATTGACCAAACTCTGTTCATTAAGAAGGACAAAAGTGATATTCTCTTAGTTCAAGTGTATGTTGATGATATTATTTTTGGTTCTACCAAACCTGAGATGTGCAGAGAGTTTGAGAAATTGATGAAAGATGAGTTTCAGATGAGTTCTATGGGAGAACTCACCTTCTTTTTGGGACTTCAAGTGCAACAAAGCAAGGAGGGCATCTTTATCAGTCAAGACAAATATGTGACTGAGATTCTAAGGAAGTTCAACTATGCTGATGTAAAGTTTTCCAATACTCCTGCTGATAAGACTACTCATCTACTGTTGAAGAATGCAAGTGGAGCTGATGTGGATGTGCACACTTATAGATCTATGATTGGGTCTTTGATGTATCTTACATCATCAAGACCTGATATAATGTTTGCTGTGTGTGCTTGTGCAAGATTTCAAGTGAATCCTAAAACTTCTCACTTGGTTGCTGTGGAGAAGATCTTTAGATACTTGAGGACTTATCCTAATCTAGGATTGTGGTACCCAAGAGATTCCCCTATGGAGCTAGTCACATATTCTGATAGTGACTATGCTGGTGCAAGCTTGGATAGAAGATCAACCACAGGTGGATGTCAATTTCTTGGATGTAGATTGGTGTCCTGGCAATGCAAGAAACAGACTATGGTGGCTACTTCAACCACTGAAGCAGAGTATGTAGCTGCAGCCAGCTGTTGTGCTCAAGTCCTTTGGCTTCAGAATCAGTTATTGGACTATGGGTACAATTTCATGAACACCATTCTCTATATAGACAATAGTAGTACCATTTGCATAATCAAAAATCCTGTGCAACACACTAAAACTAAACACATAGAAATTAGACATCATTTTATAAGAGATTGTAATGAGAAAAAGCTCATTCAGGTTGTCAAAATACATACAGATGACAACTATGCTGATTTGTTAACAAAAGGGCTTGATGTGGGTAGGTTTCAATACTTGGTAACAGGTATTGGAATGCTAAATCCATAAAATCTTTGATGTCTAATGATTTTCAGTGTTGCAGGATAGTTTTAAGGTACTAATATTGTTTGTATATGTTTGTATGGTTTCTACTAACATTTTGCAGAAGTTTAAAGTCAACAGTGGAAATCAAAGATACAAACAGTGGAAAAATGTTGCTCTCTCAGTGATAAAAGAAAAGATGAAAGTACTTTTATTCATAACTTCATAAGCAAACAGAGGTACTGCATTACAGAGAGTAACAGGAAACTACTTTATCAAACACCACAAAAAGATCAACACTCTAAATCACTACTAGACTACTCCATTGGCTTCTTTCCCTTGCCCTCATAATCCTGCTTGGGCTTGGAGGTTGTCTTTCTCTTGTTATCAAAGGAAAGCTGCTTCCTTGGACAAGCTAGCCCTAACACCTGTTTTGGTGGCCTGAGAGATCTTGGAGGATGTGCTGGTGTTGGCCACTTCATGTTACTAATGGCTGACTCCAGGGCCTTGGTGAGAGCTTGAGGAAGTTCTTTGGAAAGAGTGAAGGATGGATCATCATCATCATCATCAGAAGTAGAGCTTGTATAAAACTCCAAAGATGGAGCTGGAGATTCCTTCTTGATTGGCTTCTTGGTTGTTGATGCTAAAGCACAGGGAGGAAAGTAACCATTCCATCCTGATGATTGCTTCCCTGAATCAGAACTAAAGTTGTTATCTTCTTCATCAGAAGAATCTGAAGATATATAGATGATGTTTGAGGAATTGCTCATGATGATTTTGGGTTGTTAATATTGAAGATTTGGGTTGATTATGATGTGTGGTGGTTTAACCTTTTATATGCAAAGTCAAGGTCGAATTCTAATTAATGAAGAATATTTACTCTTACTTGTTTTGGTAGGTTGGAGGAGTAAATTTGGTTATAATCGGGTTGACTTTCTTGAGATATTTTTGAATAGTAACTTGGTCAAAAAGTTACTTTGGGTTAAATTTTAGTGGTAAAATGTGGTGCTTACCACTGATGCAATGTATGATGCATATCATTGGAGTAATAAGGTGTGTATCATAGACACACAACAAATGGTTATTGATTCACCATGTCTAATCCACATAAGAATCAACTAGTCCAGAGCAAACGGCTACTGGTAAAGACTTATCAAATCCGTTTATGGTTGATAGTTTACCAAAAACTATATGGTTATCAACTCACCATATTCCAAGTGATGAAGAGTTGGCTAGTCCATAGCAAACGGCTCATGGTAAAGACATATCAAATCCGTTGATAGCTGGTAGTTTGCTAAAAACTATAAGAGCAGCAAATTTTCATGTTTTATTTACCACTGCTCTTTGATATGTTGTGAAAATTTTACCACTGCTAGTTCATTAGTTACCACTGCAAGAGTAATTTTTCCACTGATGAACTAGCCGTTACAACTGTTGTGTCAGTAATCTAATTTTTACTAGCCATTGTAAAAATAACCGTCTTTCCTTATTAATAGGGTAAAATCTTTTGTGAATTATCTACTTACTTATTATAAATTATTCTTTTTCCAAAGATAATTCTTTCTAAAGATAATTCACATTGCGCACCTCCTCAAACCCTATTAGTATAAATTAATCATCATACGGCTTGATTTTTTACTAACACTTTTATTCTCTTTTTCACAAATATCATGGCGATTCTAAAATTTGTCGAGGAGCACAACCAAGTGGCCTACTTACACAAGTCAAACGAGAAGAGTGGCCCTGTTTTTCATCAGATTGTGGATTTTCTAAACACAACTCATATAAGGTATGCCTTAACTATTAATCCCACAATCTATGTCTCTCATATCAAACAGTTCTGGAACACTGTGGAGTCCATAACTCTTGAACAGGGAGACACACATGCATCTGTGGATGTTCTAAGAGCCACAGTTGATGGGGTAACTATTGATGTTACTGAGTCATCCTTGAGGAGAATTCTCCAATTGGATGATCTCAATGGTATCATCACATTACCTAATTCAGATATTTTCACTAATATTGCTTTAATGGGGTATGATACATCTGATCAGAAAGTTACTTTTAGAAAAGGATGTTTTTGTCCTCATTGGAGATTTTTGATTCACACTCTTCTACATTGCCTAAGTCCTAAGAAAACATCTTATGAACAATTTGCATCAACCATGGCTTATCCTTTGGTTTGTTTGGCAACAGATAGGACTTTCAATTTTTCAAAGTTTATTTTCAATAATATGAAAGGCAATGTAAAGAGTCAATATAAATTTTTGATGTATCCAAGGTTTGTGCAAGCAGTGTTAAATGAGTTTCAACTGCGCCCTCACAATAGAATTTTTGAATCTTCCACTCTTAAGCCAAAAGTTTTTCAAAACATGTGTAAGGCTTCAGATCTTTGGAATGGGGAGATTCATCCACTTTTGCCTCAAATGCTTGCTAAAATTGCTCAAGTACAGGGTGAGGATGCACCAATCCCAACTGCATCTCAAAACACACCCACAATTGTTGTTCCACAAATTCAACATACCCCTGCTGTAACTCACACTTATGAGAGAAGGTCTAAACAGCCAACTTCTCTCATCTCAACATTGCATGTTGCTGAACCTTTTGGTTTAGGAACAAGCAGTGGAGGTTCAAGGCTTCATCCTAGTCCAACTAGGGAAGAGCCTGAATCAATGCCTCATGATTCACCTCTCCCAGCAGGTTACACAGTTGGAAGTGATGAAGGCAGTGTGCAACTAACTGAATTGATGGACATTTGTACCAAATTAGTAAAGCAGGTTCAAGCTCTAGAGAAAGATCTGGCACAGACCAAAGAACAACATGCCACAGAGCTGAATAAATTGAAGGCTGAGATTCAAAGATTGCAGAATGAAGTTGAGATTCTCAAGAAGAAAAGATCTCAAGTTGTGTTATCTTCATCATCTTCACCTCAGGATGAGTTTTCTGCAAGTTCTACTAAAGTTTTGGGAGATTCTTCCAAACAGGGGAGGAAAACAGATGCAGAGTTTAAGGGGAGGAGTACAAATTTTGAAAAAGCATTTGCTGAGATAACTGATTCTGATAATGCTCAAGCAAAAGATGATGTAGCTGAGACTGAGGGGAGGAAATTGGATGTTGAAGATATGGATGCTGATGCTGATTTTAACTTTGATGATATAGTTGGAACTGCTCAACCAATTTCCACTGAAGCAGAACAAGTTTTCACTGATCAACCTATTACCACTGCAAGAGAAAATGTTACCACTGATAGTCAAGAAATTACCACTGCAGAGGAAGAGGCTGCCAGAATAAGATCAGTTAAAGGAAAGGCTATTGCAATTGCTTCAGATCAAAAGACAAGAAAGATTTCTAAGTATGAACAAGCTCAGATTGACTTTGATGCAAGATTAGCAGAACAACAACAAGCTGAAGAGTATGAAAGAAAGAAAAAGCAAGAGGAAGATGAGATTGCTAATTTCATGGAGGCTAAAAGGTTAAATAAGCTGGAAAGTGTTCTTGCACTACAGTTTTGAAAGAGAAACCTCCAATGTTTACTTATGTGCCAACAGAAGAAGAAATTGAGTATATGATTAATAATGATCCAGTAGTTAAGAAGAAAGCAATTGAGCTTGTTGCTGATAAGACTTTGTCAGAAGATCAAAGAACATCTCAATTAGCTGAATTTATTCAAATGAAGAATAGACAAGCACTGGATGAAGTAATTGGCAAAGTTAGAAAAGGTCAAAAGAAGTCAAGGCAACCTACAAAGGCACAGATCATTGCTGAGATGAAGACTTTTTGTTGTCATGTTGGGACTTGGAAGATGGCTGATTTCAAAGGAATGTCTCATGACAGAATTGAAGGAATTTATTACAGGCTTAAGAGGCAAGATAGTAACTTTAAACCTATTGACTTTGAAGAAGTTGAAAGAAATAAAAGAAAAGGTGCAGAAATTGAAGATAAAGCTACTAAGAAGGCCAAGCTTGCTCAAGAGAAAGAATCTCAATCTGAGAAACTTTCAGAAGATGTGATCAGTGATATAATTCTTATTGAAGAAGAAGATTTCTACCCAGATCCTCTACAAGTAAGACATCCTATTGTTGATTGGGAAGTTTATACATCAAAGAAGTTTGCTTCAACATGGAAGATTACAAGACTGGGAGGAGAAACTTCATCATTTATTCAATTTGAAGATCTCATCAAAGCTTGTGACAGAGATGATCTTGATAAACTATGGAAGCTAGTTGATGAAAGATTCAAGGCTGATACTCTCAAAGATAAGAAAGAAATGCAGCTATGGGTTGACATGAGAAGATTGTATGAACCTGATTCTAAAGATAGCTATTGGAAGTTTGAAGCTTCAGATTTCAATACTACATGGACATACTATGATTCATGTGAGGTTCATCAGGTTTCTACAACAGCTGGAGTGGATGTTTTTATGTTTGCTGAAAAAGAATACCCACTTAGAATAGCAACATTGTCTTCAATGTTAAATTCAAGGTTGAGAGTTCATGAAGATAGTGAGAAAGTTAGAGTTCTGATTCAGAAGATACAAGATCAATGTTTAAGAAAAAGAAGATAAGTGTTTGGAAGAATTCCCATATCCTCATGTTTACTGAATACTTGAAGAAACTTATTGATTTATGTATTAATCATAAGTTAGGGGAGGATTGTTGGGAATTATACTAACAGTTACCACGGCTAGTGAAGATGTTACAACTGCAGAAGATTGTACTTGCAGTGGAAACTCATTACCACTGCAAGAACATATAATTACCACTGCTTATTAGATAACTGTTAGGAAACGCGTCTAGATAAATATAGAATAGATCTTGTGTATATCTTATTCTATTAACTTTATACTTATCTTGTAGAAGAGGACTCCTTGTGCTATAAAAGGAGATCCTAGGTTATCAGTTGAAATATAACTCTCATATACGTTTCTAGAGTTTCAAGGTGTAACCCTAGTGATATCAAGATCACTCGTATTATTATCATTAATAATATTGGAGCTAATAGTTTGTTTACATACATTGTTCTTATTCATTTACAACTGTCTTACTCACAATCAAACTTCTAAGTGTTACTAAGTAGATTCCGCATACTTAGTGATATAACTCAAAGTATCAATCTAACACAAGTTCAAGGTGTATAGATCCATCAAAAAATTTCATAAAAATCCGAAAAAAATTCTAAAAAAAAGTTTTTTTTTGCCCAAAAGCTCTTTTTCTTAAAAAATAATTCGGAAAAAAACTTCTAAATTTTTTTTCTAAAATAAAATTCTAAAAAATGCGAAAACAATTTCAAATTCTTTTTCGAATTTTTTTTTTGGAAAAAAAAAATTCGAAAAAAAACATTTGTTTAGAATTTTTTTCGTTTTTTTTTTTAGAAAATTTTCTTTAAAGGACTAACGTTGCAAACGATCTTTGGTATATAGCACTAGCGTTTCAAATGACCATTAGGTTAAAGGACTAATGTTGCCACTTTACAATTAGACTTAACTAACTGAACTAACTTCGTTTGAAAATTGGACCAAAAGTAAAATGAAACTATCAATTTTGGACCAAAACCACAACTTTTTGAAAAAATGGACGAAAAGTTAAATCAGCACCAAAACACAAGGACCAAAAATGTAGTTAACTCAAAAAAATAAATCCCCAAAAACACGTGCAAAACCAAAATCAATTTCCCCTCTAAAAAAACCTCCGAAAATTTCACCATCCCAAAACCAAATTCAATTTCCCCCCAAAATCAAAACCCAAACCCTAACTTTACAATCCCACAAAAATCAACTTTCAATTCATAAAAAGTTGACATATTTATGTAATATCTCCAATCTTTTCACAAAACCCAACTTTTATTTCCATCAATTTCATCAATTTGTTAAAAAAATAACCGATTTTTATTGTTTTTTTTTTGGGTGCAGGTGAGAATTGATAATAATAATGGGGGATGATGAATCAGATAGTAGTACTACTTGGGATTTTGGTGGTGAAGAAACCCAGATCAGTTGCAAAGGTATTTTTTACAGTAAGCTTAATAATAATTACCAAAGCCTTTTTATGTATTCTTTACTTATTTTTAATTGTTTTTTTTTGTTGTTTTGTTAGGTGACACCTGCTGCTGCAGTTGAGAAGAAGGGTGGTGAAAATGAAAATGGAGTGAGAAGGAATAACAGCACATTGATATGTGCACCAATAATGGCTGATACAATTGACCAGATGTTGGTTCTTATGAATTTGGGTAAATCTTATGGTGCTGATCTTGTTGAGATTATATTGGATAGTTTGAAACCCTTTTTTAGAGGGGTTTAATGTCAGAGAAAGTATTCAGACTCTTGTTAAATTAAGCCCTTTTTACTTACAGGTGAGTAGACTCTTTTTTTGATACCCGAAAATTGTTTTTTATATGTTTTTTTAGGATACTGAATTGTTTGATATTTAGTGATACAGAACATATTTAGACCCTTGTTAAATTAAGGGGGTTTTTGTTTCGGCTTACATTGCTGGCTTATGGCTTATTTGGTTTTCGGCATATGTTTCATAAGCTCACTTTTTTTGGCTTATTTTGAAACTTGCCTGCTTATATAAATTCATTATGTCATAATAACTTATATAAGCTGGAAAGTGTCAAAATAAGCCATAAGCCCAAAACAGAATAAGCGATAAGCCGAAACAAACACCCCCTAAGCCTCTTTGCCTAGTCTTTTTACTTACAGGTGCGGTTTTTTCGGACTTTCTTTTCGATGTTGGAAACTGTTTCTATGATATGAATGTTGGGTTTATTAGTATTGTGAATTGCTTGATGTGGGATTTGGGATTGTTGACAGATAAGCAGTTTTGAGTTGAAAATGTTATGATGTTTTAGCATACTGAATTGTTTGATATTTTGTTTTTGGAGTGTTTGGGCACTTTGAGATTGCTTATTTTGAGCTGATTAGTATTGGTGAATTTGATATTACAAATTTGCTCTTCGGGTGAAATAAGCAGTTTTCTTAGGGTGAAATAAGCTGATCAGTTGCTTATAAGCTGTTTGAAATAGTAATCCTAGACACCCCCTTATCGTGTTTTGATATTGTGGATAAGGTTTGAGTGTCTGGACATGATTATATGCTTATTTGAGGGTGAAATAAGCTGCTGACCTAATCGAGATTAGATATGATAGTTAGAAACAAGAAAGGTTTACTGATAAATATGATATCAAACAAACTAAGTCCTTTGCCTACTCTTTTTACTTGCAGGTGCGGTTTTTTGGGACTATTTTTGGATATTCGAAACTGTTTCTATGATATGAATGTTGGATTCATTAGTATTGTGAATTGCTTGATGTGGGAATTGGGATTGTTGACTTTTGAGTTGAAAACTGTTATGATGTGTTTAGTATGCTGAATTGTTTGACATGTGATGTGGGATGTTTGGGATTTTTGCTTATGTAAACAGCTTATCTTCTTATTGGTCTTTTTAAACATATGATGAAATGTAATTATGCTTATCTACTTAGATTAGGGTGAATAAGCTCTGTCAAATTAGCATTTTAAGTTTAGGATGAAATGTGAAGTATATGCAAGTTTAATAGTGTGTAGGGGTGTGTTTTGGAATTGGGATCTGCAAATGGATAAGCTTTTTTTTGAGTGGTTGATGAAAAGAGTGCTTACGCAGTATGTTTATGATCTTGTTCGAACTGTTATGATGTGAATGCAGTTTTCTTCTGTTAGTAGACTGAATTGTTCAACATGTGATGGGGGTGTTTGGGATTGTTTTATTGAAATTAGATACTTGCTAGGTGGTGTTTGGGATTGCCTTATTGAAACAATTTATCTACTTATCGTGTTTCTGGAAATAGATATGCACTTGTTAGTGTTTGGGCACTCTGAGTTTGTTTATTCCAAACTGAATATAATGGTGGATTTGATATTTAAGATTACTCTGAGATAAGCTGCTTTAAATAAGTTGATTAACTGGTTATGAGCATAAGTTATTAAAAATAGTAATCCTAAACACCCCTTATTGCGTTGATGTGGCAGATAAGCAAATTTAAGTGTTTGGATGTGATTATATGCTCTTTTTAGGTTGAAATAAGCAGTTTGGGAGTTGCTTATTTAGATGGTGTATTTGCTTCTGTATCTTTGAAGTACTCTTAGCAGAATTGCCAAACTCATAAATCGCGTAGCTGATTGCTGTTTGACATGTGACTCTTCTTGAGATACGGTTTGTATTCATTAAGCAGTTTGAGATTGTTTATTTTAAGCTGATTATACTTGCTGGATTCATCATTACAAGTTTGCTCGTAGGTAAAATATGTTGTTTTTCATAAGTTGATCATCTGGTTATGAGCATAAGCTGTTTAAAACAGTAATCCCAATTCCCAAACACCCCCTACTGTGTTTTAATACAATAGATATGCAGTTTTGAGTGTTTGGATATGATTATATCATCCGTTGATGGTGAATTAAGCAACACTTATGAGTAACAGTTTTGGGGCTGCTTATTCATATATCTTGACTGAATCTGATTAGTTTACCTCTTATATCCGTTATTAGCAGAATTGCCAAACACTCAAATAGCTATGTGTCTAGTTATTGTGACACTATCTCTTGAATTGCATTATGTTACAGTCAATCCTTATCTCCAAACACTCAAATAAGCAGGTTTAATTTCAATCCCAAACACCCCCTGAAGTCTATGCAACCATAAAAGTAATTGATTAGCAACTAGTTTAGTGATTTGGCTAGTCTTGTATTGATTCTGTATGTCAAGTTGACAGCAAACTAGTCCTTCCGAGTTATTAGTACTATGACTCCCTTCTTACAAATAGGGACATGTAAATTTTCCTTGAAGCAACAGCTACACTGAATTACATGATGTTATAACAATTTATATTCCTTTAAAAGGTTTCTGATTCTATGTTATATTCTAGACCAACATGGGAAGGTGGTCAGTATGATGGGAGATGAACAGCGTAGATTGGCTGCTCTTCGATTAGCAATGGAATTAGGAGCTGATCACATCATGTTGAGCTTAAGGTTACTTTCTTCTTGACATTAAATGTGTCTATTCGTGCTTATAGTAAATTCCCGTATACTATCAGACAGAATATTTTTATCAGATTTCTCATTAAATGTGTCTACAAAGTGCAAACTCAGTTTCTCCCCACAATTATCAAAATACTCCTTCGATAGAAAGGCTTGGGAACCTTGTGGCCAAAATACAGTCAACAGGAGCTATGCATCATAGATTCCAGAGGTATATTTTCTTTTTGCATATACAAAATCTATAACTTAGTTAAATGTCTCTAAATTATTCCCTGTTATATTCGTTTATTTGGTTGTTGAAGTGCATTAATCAATCATTTAGGTTCCAATAATAGCAATGGTGATGGGTGAGAAGGGTTTACTCTGCCCCAAATTCGGTGGATATTTGACATTTGGCTGCCTTGAGCTTGGAAAGGTATCGGCATCCGGGCAGCCCACAATTAGGGATCTTTTGGGCTTGTTTAATTTCAGACAATTAGGGCCTGACACAAAAGTATTCGGTATTATTGGGAAGCCAGTTGGACATAGCAAATCCCCTTTGTTATACAATAAAGCTTTCCGATCAGTTGGTTTTAATGGAATTTATTTACATTTGTTGGTGGATAGTGTAAAGAATTATCTTGATACTTACTCATCTACAGATTTCGCTGGGTGCAGGTTGAGTTTTGATCTATTTTTATTAGAACTAGGGCTTAAGTTTCTAGGGGTTTTTCCATCAAACCGACATACTTTTTATATTTTTGTATATAAACGAGTCTTTAAAGGAAGTCTTAGTGTATGGTTTGGGTCATTTGGTAACCGGAAAATTTAACATTATATATCAATCTAAATCACACGTATATACATCTTATCATTTTTTTGTAATGTTGATCATTTTTGACAGTCAGTTTTTAGTGAAATACCTTCTTCAATATAAACCTCTATTTCCTTAAAACGAGGCACGTATTTAAACATGGAATAATTCCATATTTACCCAACTTAAACCTCATAATTCCATATTTTCTCAAAACACAAGTTTTTAGTGCATATGTACAATACTTTTAAAGCATGTGTTGGAGAAATATGGAATTATATGGTTTAAGTTGGGTATATATAGAATTGCCCCTTTAAACTTTTGCACGACGTCTTCCACATTCATCAATGGGACCAACCCATCATCCAAAGATTTCTCAGGGTGCCTAAAATGTGAGAACAGAGTCCTATCCCCTAATCCTAGTGCGTCTAACATTCCAGCATACTCCTCAATGCGGAAATGGTTAACATCAATCATGTCAACATACGCTATATCTCCAAACAAATATCTTCGGTTTGGTGGATTTGTGATACCCTTTGTGGTGAATTTTCATAGTGAACAGTGTACCATTCAACTCTGGTTAGGAAAACAAATAACAACTTAAAAGTATGAAAATCATGACATATCATACAATGTACAAATGCATGTTCGAATAAGAAAAACAAATGACAACTTACCGTAAATAGCATGAAGCTCATGTTCTGGAAACAAGGGAGTTCAAATCTGCCAAACTGGAGATAACACTACCATGGTATTGTTTTGTGGGTAAGTGTTGAAAGAAGATAGAATGTGTTTGTGTGTATGAATTGGTCGTGTTAAACAGTTCTACACGTATAAGTTGATTTGCAAAAAATGTCCTCGTCGATTATCATGCCTGGGGTACATTACTCATGAAGGCGGGAACAGTGAAATGACGAAATTACCCTCACGTGCAATGCACGTGAGGCCAAACTAACAGGATTTGCTAACGAGCGTTAGCCAAAAAACCAAATTTGCATGAACAGTAACGCAACAGGTACAATTCTTGCAAATAGAAACTTGATTTGGTACACTTTTTGCAAAAAAATAAAAAAAATAAAATAAAATAAAATTAAAAAAAAAAAAAAAAAAAAAAAAAACCGTATGAGTACACTTTTCGCAATTTTGGCAAACCACAGGGACATTTTTTGCAGTTTACTCATAATGCAACCAAAGTACCAAACCACTTAGGGCCCGTTTGGTTTGTAAAAGGATTTGGAATCAGATTTGGATTCGGTTTAGAATGAAAAAAAATGAAGTAAGAGAAAAAATTAATATTTTATTAAAAAATTTATTTTAATAGTTGATAAATAATAAATTAGAGGGAAAGTGTGATAGTTTTATTTTTTAATAATTAAATGTATGACTCATTATATATTTTTATTTACAAAAGTCATCATATATGATAGTTATTAATCTATCATTCTTGGGCCCACATGAATTCCCAAAAGATTGAACCAAATAACTAAGGTGATGTTTGGTGGAGGGGATTGGTGTGGTTTCGCCTAAAGAAAAAATAAATCACTTGTTTGGTTGTCATTGGGGCCCACAATTTGGGAATGAAAGAATGAAAATTTGATAGATTTGAATCCACCTTATGTTGGTGGGTTTTTATGAATCCACCCACCAAAAAATATTTTTTATTTGATAGAATTTTTTCAACCACACATTATTTATTCTTTTTCATATTTTCTACTTTTTATTTTATTTCAAACAAATACATAAAACTAATTAAACATATACATAATTTAAATATCAATTAATTTTTTATCTCCTTTTTTTCTTTCACACCTTTCTTAAATCCGAATTCAATTACAATCCCACTTACAAACCAAACGCACCCTAAATCTTGAAATGAAACAATTCCCTCATTCCAAAAAGTACAAACCAAACATGCCTTTACAAAGTTACAAATAGTAGAAGGGAATAAAAAAATAAAAAAATCCCAAAAACAGGTGACAAAATCAATCAAATCCCCCAAATCAATTCAATTTCCCTCCACTTTTCCCAAATTAAAACCCTAACCCTAACTTTTAAATCCCACAAAATTAACCTTCAATTCACAAAAAGTTGACATTTTTATTTAATATCTCCGATCTTTTCACAAAACTCATCTCTTATTTCCATCAATTTCATCAATTTGTTAAAAAAAATTGACTTTTATTGTTTTTTTGGGTGCAGGTGAGATTGATAATAATGGGAAGTGAGGATGAATCAGATAGTCGTACTAGTTGGGATTTTTATGTATTGTGTTCCTGATTGTATGCTACAGTCAATTGCGCCATCAGGAGACCAAATGATGGGACGTTATATGGTTGCAATATAGACTATGTAGGGTCCACTAAAAAACTTTCATATTATATTTCACGTATGACTTTCTACCCGTTCTAACCATTTGACCCGTTTTAGATTTACTTATAACACAAATGGGTGCCTCTGTTTACAGGTTCAGGCGTTTAAAATGGTACAACTGGATCACCCTTGGCTGGTAGACTGTTTGTGGTTATTGGTGCTAGCGGTGCTGGAAAAGCACTTGCTTATGGAGCAAAAGTGATAGGTGCAAGGATTGTGATAGCCAATCGGACCTACGGTTAGATTCTACTAACATTCATATTGTCATTCCTAGTACTCGTACTTGATTATCTGCTTATTTTGTTTTTTTAAGCAGATGCATAAATTTGACTATGCTTATCTACTTAGTTTAGAGGTGAAATAAGGTCTTTTTCAGTAAGGATTTCAGATTGTTTAGTTTGAACTGGTTATTGTTGGCGGATTCAGAATCGTAAATTTAACCTTACGGGTGAAATAAGTTATTTTGGATAAGTTGGACTTCTGGTTATTAACATAAGCTGTTTAACTTAGTAATGCCAACACCCCTTGTTGCATTTTGATACAGTAGATCTGCAGTAATAAGTGTTTGGATTTGATTATAGGCTCATTTTTATGTAAGACCATCTGTGTGATTTACTCTTAAAATTATATTCTATGTGTAGCAAAATATTTTACTATGTTTTTACCCCAAATAAAATTTGTTTGACTATGTGTGGTCATTGTGTTACATCATTTTCTTTTGGATTAATGAAATATTATAATCCTTTTAGATACTTCAATTTCAAGTTTCATGTCATTAATTGTAATTAAGCACTTCTAATGTTTGTTTAATATATATATTCATATTTTAAATAGCCCTTATGTTTGTTTAATCCTTTCAACTTATGTCGGATAACATTTGATCACCGTATTTGGCATAGGCATGGATAATAATAATTGTGTTTCCTTAATTTTTGATTAAATGTTTGTTAGGTATTCTAAAAGAAATGCATAATCTACTTCACACTAACCAAATTAGTACTCCATACTTTATTGAAGTTTTTATGTTTAAGCATAAATAGACATTAAAACTAATTTTTTACTACAAAAATAATATAATGTAATTTTTTAAAATATGATATCACATTTTTTAAAACAAAAAGGATAACAATGTAATTTCATTTTAATCTCAAGCCAAATGTTCCATACTTATTTTTTATTTGCAATATGTACAGTTTCGATTGGACTTTCAAATAACTAATATTCATCTTTGATATCACATAAAAATGTTTGTTTTACTAATATACTCTTTTTAATTCAATAAAAAATATTAGAAGATTATGATTGATTTAGAAGAGTTCTGTCAGTTCTCACAGTTATATGAGTTATGAAAAGAAAGTTCACATATATATTCATCTTTTAAACAACCCTTTCAACTTATGTTGGATAAAATTTGATCACGGTTTTTGGCATAGGCATGGATAATAATTACTATGTTTCTTTGATATTTGATTGATTAGATGTTGGTTAAGTACTTAAAAAAATACATAATCTACTTCACATTAACCAAATTAATACTCCATGCTTTATTGAAGTTTTATACTTTTATGTGTAACCCCGTACCTAAACGAACATTAAAACTAATTTTTCACTACAAATTACAAAAAAAATAAAATAATAATAAACCCCAAAAAAGCACGTGCAAACAACAACCAAAAAATCACTCAAATAATTTTAATGCCTCCCTTTCACTCTAAAAAAAACTACCAAAATTTCACCAAATCCCCAAACCAATTCAATTCCCCGCCACTTTTTCCCCAAATCAAAACCCAAACCCTAACTTTTCAATCGAACAAAATCAACCTTCATTTCACAAAAAGTTCACATTTTTATGTAATATCTCCAATCTTTTCACAAAACCCATCTTTTATTTCCATCAATTTCATCAATTTGTTAAAAAAATAACCGATTTTTATTGTTTTTTTTGGGTGCAGGTGAGATTACTAATAATGGGGGATGATGAATCAGAAACCCACATCATGTAAGTCAAAAGAAACCAATCTTTAAAAAAGACCCATTTTCATTAACTTCATATATTTACTTATTTTTATTGTTTTTGACTTTTTTTTTGTTGTTGTCGTTAGGTGATACCTGCAGCTGCTGTTGAGAAGATGGGTGGTGAAAATGAAAATAGAGTAAGAAGGAATAACAGCACATTGATATGTGCACCAATAATGGTTGATGATATTGACCAGATGTTGGTTCTTATGAATTTGGCTAAGTCTTATGGTGTTGATCTTGTTGAGATTAGATTGGATAGTTTGAAACCTTCTTTAGAGGGGTTTAATGTCAGAGAAAGTATGCAGACCCTTGTTAAATTAAGCCCTTTGCCTACCCTTTTTACTTACAGGTCAGAAGATTCTTTTTTCGATATTCGAAAACCGTTTTTTATATGTTTTCTAGGAAACTGAATTGTTTGATATTTGATGGGGTGTTTGGGATTGCTTATTTTGAACTGATTAGTATTGGTCCGTGAATTTGATATTACAAATTTGCTCTTAGGGAGAAATGAGCTGTTTTCTTAGGGTGAAATAAGAAGCTGATCATCTACTTATATTAGTAATCCCAAACACGCCCTTATCGTGTTTTGATATTGTGGATAAGGTTTGAGTGTCTGGACATGATTATATGCTTATTTAAGGGTGAAAAAGCTGATTGGGAGGTGTACTGACCTAATTGAGATTATATATGATAGTTCGAAACAAGAAAGGTTTACTGATAGATATGATAACAAACCCTTTATAAATTAAGCCCTTTACCTACTCTTTTTATTTGTAGGTGCGGTTTTTTGGGCCTATTTTTTGATATTTGAAAATTGAAACTGCTGCTATGATATGAATGTGGATTCATTATCTTTGTGAATTGCTTGATGTGGGAATTGGGATTGTTGACTTTTGAGTTGAAACTGTTATGATGTGTTTAGTATGCTGAATTGTTTGACATGTGATGTGGGATGTTTGGGATTTTTGCTTATGTAAACAGCTTATCTTCTTATTGGTCTTTTTAGACATATGATGAAATGTAACTATGCTTGTCTACTTAGATTAGGGTGAATAAGCTCTGTCAAATTAGCATTTTAAGTTTAGGATGAAATGTGAAGTATATGCAAGTTTAATTGTGTGTAAGGGTGTGTTTTGGAATTGGGATCTGCTAATGGATAAGCTTTTTTCGAGTGGTTGATGAAAAGAGTGCTTATGCAGTATGTTTATGATCTTGTTCGAACTGTTATTATGTGAATGCAGTTTTCTTCTGTTAGTAGACTGAATTGTTCGACATGTGATGGGGGTGTTTGGGATTGTTTTATTGAAATTAGATACTTGCTAGGTGGTGTTTGGGATTGCCTTATTGAAACAATTTATCTGCTTATCGTGTTTCTGGAAATAGATATGCACTTGTTAGTGTTTGAGCACTCTGAGTTTGTTTATTCCAAACTGAATATAATGGTGGATTTGATATTTAAGCTTACTCTGAGATAAGCTCCTTTAAATAAGTTGATTAACTGGTTATGAGCATAAGTTATTAAAAATAGTAATCCTAAACACCCCTTATTGCGTTGATGTGGCAGATAAGCAGATTTGAGTGTTTGGATGTGATTATATGCTCTTTTTAGGCTGAAATAAGCAGTTTGGGAGTTGCTTATTTAGATGGTGTATTTGCTTCTGTATCTTTGAAGTACTCTTAGCAGAATTGCCAAACTCATAAATCGCGTAGCTGATTGCTGTTTGACATGTGACTCTTCTTGAGATATGGTTTGTACATTATTCATTAAGCAGTTTGAGATTGTTTATTTTAAGCTGATTATACTTGCTGGATTCATCATTACAAGTTTGCTCGTAGGTAAAATATGTTGTTTTTCATAAGTTGATCATCTGGTTATGAGCATAAGCTGTTTAAAATAGTAATCCCAAACACCCCCTACTGTGTTTTAATACAATAGATAAGCAGTTTTGAGTGTTTGGATATGAGTATATCCTCCGTTGATGGTGAATTAAGCAGCAGTTATGAGTAACAGTTTTGGGGCTGCTTATTCATATATCTTGACTGAATCTGATTAGTTTTCCTCTTATATCTGTTGTTAGCAGAATTGCCAAACACTCAAATAGCTATGTGTCTAGTTATTGTGACAGTATCTCTTGAATTGCATTATGTTACAGTCAATCCTTATCTCAGAATTGCCAAACACTCAAATAAGCAGGTTTAATTTCAATCCCAAACACCCCCTGAAGTCTATGCAACCATAAAAGTAATTGATTAGCAACTAGTTTAGTGATTTGGCTAGTCTTGTATTGATTCTGTATGTCAAGTTGACAGCAAACTAGTCCTTCCGAGTTATTAGTACTATGACTCCCTTCTTACAAATAGGGACATGTAAATTTTCCTTGAAGCAACTAGGGGTGTCGAAGTGTTGATAAATTTACGCTGAATTACATGATGTTATAACAATTTATATTCCTTTAAAAGGTTTCTGATTCTATGTTATATTCTAGACCAACATGGGAAGGTGGTCGGTATGATGGGAGATGAACAGCGTAGATTGGCTGCTCTTCGATTAGCAATGGAATTAGGAGCTGATCACATCGATGTTGAGCTTCAGGTTCCTTTCTTCTTGACATTAAATGTGACTATTCGTGCTCATAGTAAATTCCCGTATACTATCAGACAGAATATTTTTATCAGATTTCTCATTTTAGTAACTCAATTGCAGGCTGTTGATGATTTCAACAACTTAATCCATGGAGATAAGCCTACAAAGTGCAAACTCAGTTTCTCCCCACAATTATCAAAATACTCCTTCGATAGAAGGGCTTGGGAACCTTGTGGCCAAAATACAGTCAATAGGAGCTATGCATCATAGATTCCAGAGGTATATTTTCTTTTTGCATATACAAAATCTATAACTTAGTTAAATGTCTCTAAATTATTCCCTGTTATATTCATTTATTTGGTTGTTGAAGTGCATTAATCAATCATTTAGGTTCCAATAATAGCAATGGTGATGGGTGAGAAGGGTTTATTCTGCCCCAAATTCGGTGGATATTTGACATTTGGCTGCCTTGAGCTTGGAAAGGTATCGGCATCCGGGCAGCCCACAATTAGGGATCTTTTGGACTTGTTTAATTTCAGAGAGTTAGGACCTGACACAAAAGTAATCGGTATTATTGGGAAGCCAGTTGGACATAGCAAATCCCCTTTGTTATACAATAAAGCTTTCAGATCAGTTGGTTTTAATGGAGTTTATGTACATTTGTTGGTGGATAATGTAAAGAATTTTCTTGATACTTACTCGTCTACAGATTTCGAGGGGTTCAGGTTGTGTTTTGATCTATTTTTATTAGAGCTTGTGTTTCAGTATCTAGAGGTTTTTCCATCAAACCAACATGCTTTCACGTTTGTGCAGTTTTAGTTATTTTATTTCTCGTACAAACGCGTCTTTAAAGGAAGGCTTGTGTACAATTTGGCTCATTTGGTAACTGGTAGATTTAACACTATATCACTCACATTTGTATGTGTAAACCTATCATTTTTATTTGTAAAATTGATCATGTTTTTACACTCGGTTTTACTAGTTACTGTATGCCCAAATGGTATACTGAGCCATCTTTTATGACTCAAATGTTATAAATAAGTAGAATGGCTAAAAGGGCACAAATTGAAAGTGCGTTCATATATTTTGGAGGAAAAAAAAATAAAAAAATAATAAAAAAAAAACCCTTATTTTTACGTATTTAGATTAGTAAAATGAATCATTTTTGGATGCAGTTGTAAAGGTAAGTTTCATTTTCATAGAAACCTTAAGCATTGAAGCTGATGTAGATAATTATAAAATTACGGCTTTTTATGTTTTCTGTTATTGATTGTATGCTACAGTCAATAGGAGCAGTCAACCGCGCCATCAGGAGACCATGATGGGACATTATATGGTTGCAATACAGACTATGTAGGCGCTATTTCTGCTATTGAGGTTTCTCTCTGTACTTTCTTTGGTGGCTGGGTCAAAGCAGTGCTTTTTGTCCACTTATAAAAATTTTCATATTATATTTCGCACCCATTTGACCCATTTGAGATTTACTTACAACACAAATGGGTGCAATTGTCTACAGGTTCAGGCGTTCAAAATGGTGCAACAGGGTCACCCTTGGCTGGTAGACTATTTTTGGTCAATGGTGCTGGCGGTGCTGGAAAAGCACTTGCTTATGGAGCAAAAGCTAAGGGTGCAAGGATTGTGATAGCCAATCGGACTTACGGTTAGATTCTACTAGCGTTCACATTACCATTTTTAATATCAGACTTAATTGCAAATAAAACATTATAACTAGTTTTCTAGCATTCCAATAAGTTCAGTATGGGTGAAAGTCAACTGTATAGTTCTCGTCATATTTAGAGGGTGTTTGGATTTGAGTGGTTTATCAAAACATCAAAAATTGATTATTAGCGACTTCAAGTCAGAGTAACCAAATGATCAGTTGCAAAATTGAAATCCAAACACCCTCTATGCATAGTTAATACACCAACTAAAGTTTTCTCTTACTGATACTGCATTGATCGTGAGGGACATAATTGGTGGAGAGGCTATATCTCTTGCCGATTTGAGCACTTACAGTCCATAAGGTGGCATGATACTTGCAAACACCACATCAATTGGTATGCATCCAAATATTGATGAGGCTCCTATTTCTAAGGTTTTCCTATCTACCTTTTTCTGGTCATATGTTTTGGTAATAATTCATAGGAGCATTATGTGGGGCCAACACTTCAATAGAAATATTGATGGGGGCCATGGACCGTGAAATTAAGAGGATTGACATTTAGAATGTGCATCTTAGGCAAGCCTTGCAAGAGTCCCAAACTAGGGAAAGGGCAAAGGATCAAACCAACGAAGCTATGACTGCTGCCATCCAAGAACTCCAAAACCGCATGGACAAAGCCTTAGGAAAACCATAGACTTGTCAGCTTAGATCAATGTCCCTTAATAAAGAATCTTGTCGGATAATGTTTTGTAAACATTAGAACAAGTATTAATAAGTGTTATGACATATTGACATTTGATTTATGGAAATTATGGTCAATTTTATCTTTATTTACGTTGTGATATTATACATTATATCGTAATATATTGGGTTCTACAGGTCAAAATCATTCGTATTCCCATGTATGTCATTTCGACACATGGTAACATATTACGACTTAGACCTTTCAATGATCAAATCATTGTAACTATGACCTATAATTACTATTTACGACTTAAAATTCAGGTCCAGCGGAAGCATACATGCATTGGGGTGCTACAAAATTGGTATCACAACATAAGTACAAAGAACGGTTTTTATTTCATTTATAGAGAATAAAATACATTAACAAAGTGTTAAGTTTACATTTTATAAATGAAGTGCGTAAATAGGCCCATAAAGAAGTTAAAGCGGTCCCAAATGTATATCAGAGTCGCCTTTGACCAATGCCCCTTGCCAAGCGCCTTCAAATAGTGAGCTAACGCCTTAAACCTGAAAATACAGGCTAAAACGGTCAGCTTACGCTGGTGAGTCCATAGAGTTTTAGTTGAAAACAGTATAGTTGAACCAAAGGGTTTCGAGTTCAAATCATCCTTTTCAACAAGTCAAACTAACGTAGGCTTACACAGCTTAAATCACTATTCCAAATCAAATCACAATCAACTTGATCATAATCGAACAACTTGAATCATAATCAATCACATAGATGCTACACTCATATGGAGTCACGCAAAGTTACCCTGTTACGCTGGCTAAGTCATACCACAAAGGAATTTCCTATAGTGCACACTATAGTTCAACCACGACATCCTCAAATAAACCATTCTCATCATCTAACCATATTTAGTCCACACGCGATGGTTCACTATGTGGCTAGGGTTGATGTAACTCATCTAACCATATCTAGTCCACACGCGATGGTTCACTATGTGACTAAGGTTGATGTAACATCCAATATCATCTAACCGTATCTAGTCCACACGCGATGACAAGATTCACTGTGTGACTAAGGTTGATGTAACTTCCAATATCATCTAACCGTATCCAGTCCAAATCAATATGCATTCGCAAGGATGTGACATGCCCTTAGCCAGCTCATGTAACAGTTTCATAAACCAAAATTCACAATCTCATACCACATAGATAAATGAGTAACCACATAATGCATTCAATTAACCAAATCAAATATTCCAACCAAACAGTCAAATATTGGGTAAACAAAGTCACGTATCCAAATAAGCGAACTTGAGTTTAGTTGAAAACGAGCATGTATTCTCCCCCAAAAATAGTTTAAAAATCAGTAAAAGTGGAGGGGCTATGAACTCACCTTAGCCACAGCAATGCAATGATCACGACTAACACGACTGGCATCTAGAGCTAATCACAATGATAATCCCAGAAGATAGGTATTCACGAGTACAATGGTATAGAGATAGCATAACCTAATACGCATACGATTATCTCAGAAAATAGCTCACACAATAATAAAGTCTATAAAAGACAATGTGTCATAGTTTTCGTGGATTATTCGAATGTTACTTATAAAAAGTTTAGTATCTATGTTTTGTAGGAAAGCTTTATGTTTTGTGTGGTGGTAAGAAAGTACAGACTCAAAATATTACTCACGCCAAAGTGGAAAAGATATCGAAAGACAACTCACGCCAAAGGGGAATAAACATCGACATAGCCGTGAAAAATGCTAACAAAACTCAAGTTAACCAAAGATAATCTAGACAATGACGACAATAAATCATGTAATATAAAATAGGTCAATTGGTAGTTTCGGTTTTTACCCCATAATCCCAAATGGTTTAGAATAGTCAAATAAGTTCCATAAGAAATCACAAGTTAATAATTCGGATGTGAAAGGGTTTTAAGGATTAAATAAAGCTATATATTTTAAATTATCTGTCGGGTGTTATAAAAATAATCTTAAAAAGGATTAGAAATAAAAATGTAAGTTTAGAAAGTTTTATAAATTTCGGTATGACACGTTCATTTATATACCTTTCCAAGTCAATAGACTTTAAATAACCTCAACTCTCCGAAACAATATTTCCCGACAGTTTAATAGAAAACTATAAAGTGTATTCGTTGATTATTAGACATTATTTACTTATTGTGTATTCGTTGCGAATCAAATATATTAAATTTGTTATGGGTCTAATATGTTGTATTCGTTTCAAGTCCAATAAGTCCAAATTGTCCAATATCCAAGTAAAATGTCAATCCAATGAATCCAATAATTATCCAATTAATATCAAGTCTCAATCCGTATATTCACAATTCATTAAGTATTTATGTTGTCCAAATCCCAGTGTAACAATCCAAAAGCATCTGAAACTTACCAAGCAAATAAGTTAGTCAAAATATATTTTTGACACAGGTTTTATAATCCCACACTTTATATCATTTTACTAAAATACAATGCACTCCTTTTATTTATAATTGGGCTCGTATCCCTTTTTAAATAACAAAAAAGCTAACCTTATGGGCTTGAGGCCTATGGATTCAATAAATCAAACACACCTATGACTGGAAATGCAATTGACATCAACTCAAACATTCACAATATGAATATATTGGTTAGCCTACAAACGTACCCCTAACTTGTGAAAATAGCAACAACCACTTTAATTTTTCCTACTTTTCTTGTTTTACTAGTTAACCCAAAACAGGCACCCTCATTTTCTTTTTGACCGAAAGTAAACCAAGCAACATAATAAGCTTAAAACAAACCAACAACAGTCAAGTGGCTAAACCAGATGAATGAGTAACCCAAAATCGATCCGAGACCAAGTTTCACAAAACAAATTCAATACCCTGACTAGTATCTCGAGTAGAAAGTAAAAACACAACCAAATATTAAAGTCAACACGGGTCTGTTGACTCGACCCGTTTCCCATGGTGACGAAATCAAATTCTTACCACACGAAACAATTTTTAAAACGTGTTTAATCTTGCTCTCAATCCGTATCTTAGCTCACAAAAATAAACCCAAATCATTATTAACCGAATTTATTATCCACAAAAACATTAACACAAAAGTTTATAGTCGGAAGTTATATAAACAAAACAGGTTTTACAAGTTATCATACCAAGAATTTGAGAGGAAAAGAAATATAAGAAGGTGATGGTGAGGCGACGGTGGTGATGCTGCTATGGACGACGGTGTAACTCCAAACGTGACCCAAACAAGCTCCATTTGCTTCAATCTCTCCTTGCCTTCGATGTGTTCACAAAACAAAATAAATATGGGACAGAGGTGGCGCGTACACGATGGTGGAAGGGTGTTTGAAGCGCGTGTGTGCTGGATTTGTGTTCACCATCACGAAATAAAGGAGGGTGTGGTGTCATATTTGGTGATGGAGTGGCGGTGAACGGTGGTGGCCGAATAGATGGTGGCAGTTGCTAATATAACTTAGGGTTTTCAAAACCCTAGAGAGAGAAGTATAAGTGGTGTGGGTGAAAAATGGGAACAAGAAAAGGGTGGTGGGGTTTTATAATCCCCGGGGACCATTCATGTAATTACTTAGAGATCTAGGATGATGGGGTGTAATTATCTACAGGGACCAAAGCTGTAATTTATGAAATCCTTCTTGAAATTAAGCTCGGGATTTATTTAGACTAGGAAACGGATGATACAAGGCACGGGAATAATGAAAACGCGCTCAGAATAATATTTCTAATAAAATGAATATAAATATGTATAGCTTCTCATGAATAATACCGAACTCAAAATAATTGATCATTTCTCCAGATAATACATGACGGGAAATTTGCGGGTTGTCACACTTGATCACGAATCTCGTCCTTATCATTCCCCCTCACTTAAAAGAACTCGCCCTCGAGTTCTCACTGCCAAGGGCTTCATCTACTTAGAACAACCTCTCACGACGAACCTTATCTTGGGTAGATTTGCGCTTCACATTAACTCAAGAACTTTAATCTTTTTTAACACGTCTTCCACATTCCCATTGATCCACATATGACTTAGAACATCGAGTTATGAACTTCTTATCAACGATTAGCAAGTCTTCAATTGCAATAAATTAACTTCTTTGTTTACCATTGAAAACTTCATTTGATTTGTGATAATCATATTTAAATTTAACTCATAATCAAAATCACAAACCTATAAATCATTGACACATTCAGAATATGTTTTTAACTCGAGAACTTTCATCTCTGATATTGATGTGGGATTACAAAACGCGTAAAAGTTTTACTTCTCAAGGGATCTTGAGAAGCTTGCAATCCTCCGGGCAGTGTACCTGACCGGTGTAGTATAGTGAGTGGCAAGTACCGGGGGATTGACCGTTCTCTAGGGGAATAGTTTCGTTAGGATTGAAAATTATGTCAACTAGGTCTTGGGTATTGGAAGAGTGGGCGGATGGTGTATGCGTATTCATACACCTTTTATTTGACCAAAACCGGACTAAAATGACCAAAAACCCGACCATAAATGCCAAATATATTGTGTTTTTGTGTTTTTGAATGTGCAGGTACGGATGTTAAAGATAATGGACAAAACCGAGAACATTTTTTTGTAAAAAAATTTCCAGAATTTTATAAATAAATAGTGTGAATATGATTAATAAAATGATTTATGAAGTTTGATGCATTAAAACTATTGTCTGGGAGACTTTCGGCCAGTTTCTGACCCGTTTTGGTCTAAGCAGACATTTAAAATTAAAAAGATTTGCTCATTAGAGATATAACCAAACCTGAATTGATCCATCCATAAGTCAATGGGTCAAAATTGCCAGGTAGGCAGGTATTATATGAAATTATTTTTCTTGTCAAGAGAGCCCAGGTCACAGCTGCAAGAGCACGACCCGGTTGACCAGCAATAACATCATAGCAACATCTGCAAAGAGTTAGGTGATCAAGAAAATAACCAACTTGGGTCGAGAAGTTCACATTTTGAACCTTCTGCAAGTGAAACGCCAATCCATATTTTCTTCTCCCCTTGAATCAAATTATCTTCAGAATATGATACATTTTCAATTAATCAATTGGTGCATCCTCCAAGGTGGAAAGAATCTCAACCTACAGAATCATCAATGAACAAATGTAAAAGGTATATTATCAAAACCTAAAAGGGTATATTGTGTGCAACAATGTGTGCTTCATTACTATATACCAGGCATAAAAATTTCGATTCATTTCTTATGAATAAGTAGAGTCCCGCACGTGTGGGGGGTGGGGGTCCTTTGAAAAGACTACCTGGAGCACAGGTCACAGCTGCAAGCAACGTCTGCAAAAAGTGGGGTGATAAAGAAAAGAACCAACTTGAGTCGAGAAGTTCACATTTTGAACCTTCTGCAAGTGAAACGCCAATCCATATTTTCTTCTCTCCTTGAACCAAATTATCTCCGCAATATGGTACTTTTTCAATTCATCAGTTGGTGCATCCTCAAGGTAGAAAGAATTTCAATCTACACTATCGCCAGCTAGCAATGGAATATAGTCATTGCAAATTCATTATTATGAAAGACAAGTCCAAAATACAACCACATTTAATAGTGTTATAATCTTACCACCAGCTCAAATTAAAATAAACCCACTCAGAATACCATAAAATTGGCATCTATATGCAGCATTCAAGAATTACCATCTCCTTGATTAATACTAATGTTAATTAAACTATAACCATTATGAAAGGAAGTCTGCATATCACAACTCCCTTTTATAACAAATAGGTTTCAGGGGCGCTACTAGTTTATCCAATTTTGCTGAATAAAAACCAAAACTCCACTAAAAAAAGGCCATTCTCTTAAAGGCCATTTAAGTCCATATAATATTTCTATCCAACAAGTCCAAAAGATCTCAATGATATGACCAATTTACACCACTATTGAAGGATACGTCTTTATCAAACAGTTAGTTTGCAACTCAGTTAAAGATCTCAAGTTTCGAAGATCAAAACAATAATATTATGCTAGTTATACATACTGAATACTTGTACCTGAGATGATGGAGTCCATTCTACTTGATTGGTCGCACTCATAGCAGTCTATCTGAATACTTCAATAGACACAAACCATTGTTCGTCAATCATATGGAAACTTGTGCTCTACAAAGATATAGAATAATGGCATTTAGTTATACTATTTACATGGCATCAAAAAAAAAAAAAAAAAAAAAAAAAAAAAAAAAAAAAAAAAAAAAAAAAAAGTAGTTTATTAATACTTCTGGGTGAATGATATGACTTACTGTAAGGTTCTATCATGACAATGAATGGAACTTCATCTAAGTGATCTGTCACAGCAGGATTGATGTCACCAAATGAATCACGCCCACTAAAGATCCCAGCTTTTTCAGTGAGCTTTTCTTCATCGTCGAAACTCAATGATGCTAAAGAAGATGATTTTGTAGATGATGAGCAACGTCTCAGTAATAGAATCTGAATAGTTTTGTAGGATAAGACTAGTGATTAATACGAACATAAGTACTAACAAGAAATAATTCATATAATATTTGACTTGAAAGAATTTCATGATTGTGATTTTAAACAAGCATACGAAGATATTTGGATGACAAAGATCACGGTGTACGGGTTCTCCTAAATAGCAGATAACAAGATTATCAAAGAAATGTTAGAACACCAAAGTCAACAATCATCATAAGAGTATAAAACTCAACTCTCATAAGCCAATAAACACATATGAACTTTAAGCTCTATCAGCATAACAAAATAATTAACTTATTGATCACCAATATAAGCAACAAAAAGAATTCCGATTATAATGACATTTAATAGTTACAATTCATCCTATTTCGCTTCATAAAAACCACATCCTCCACTAAAAACAAACTAAATAGAATCTACAAAACAATGTTTATCAACAAGTCACATGGGCCTAAGGCTATGAACAATGGCACTCGAATCACTCGGTCGACCGATCGGTCGTGCATGGGCACACCGTTGTGGAGAGTCGGTCGTGTTCGGTCGCCAGACGAAGGAAACCACAACTCGGTCGTTTTCTCGACCGAGTGTTTCCCTCACAAAAAAACAAAAATCTCACCTTTTAGCATTTTAGTATAGAGAATGTATAAAAATTAATTTATATGTAATACTTTGTTTTATTTAAATTATATAACACTTTGTTGTTTTATTTTATTTAAAAAATAAAAAATAATAATAATAACTTGGTCGTTGTTGTGGATACTTGGTCGTCTGAAAGTCGCCGGAGAGAGAAAGCTGATGTGGCAGGCAAAACCAGGTCGCCATTGTTCACAGCCTAAGTAACATGACCAACTTATATCACTATTCAAGGAGACATTTCATCAAACACTTGCTATGCCATCTTCTTGATTACTACAAATGTTGATTAAACTATAAAAACTGTCAAAAACAAAACTTTGTATTGTCACAACATGTGATGCTCACTTTGATAACAAATAGGTTTCAGGGGTGCCACTAGTCATTTCTTAAAGATGATTCAAGTCCACAACACAATTCTAACTAGCAACAAGTCCCAAAGGGTCTAACTAACATGACAAATTTACAACACTATTAAAACAAACATTATATCAAACACTTGGTGTGCAACTCAGACTTGCAACTCAATTTTGTCTATTGTAGACCAATTTACTATATGCAAGTTTCAAATGGACTCTTGCAAAGCGTACTTTTTACACTTTAGTTGCATAGTTTTTATACATCATTTCAAATTAGCATTTGTTAAGTGCATATTAAATTGAGAAGCTTGCAATCCTCGAGGCAGTGTACCTGACCGGTGTAGTATAGTGAGTGGCAAGTACCGGTGGATTGATCGTTCTCTAGGGGAATAGTGTAGTTAGGATTGAAAACTATGTCAACTAGGTCTCGGGTATTGGAAGAGTGGGCGGATGGTGTATGCGTATTCATACACCTTTTATTTGACCAAAACTGGACTAAAATGACCAAAAACCCGACCATAAATGCCAAATATATTGTGTTTTTGTGTTTTTGAATGTGCAGGTACGGATATAATGGACAAAACCGAGCCAAAAACGACAACACGAGCACGAGAATTGGAAAGAGTGTAAAGAAGCCGAGCCGGGGAAACAAATTTATCAAGTTTGAGTTCATAAAGTAAAGAATGATCCTTGGAGTTTCTAAAAGTTGCAAAAATGATCCCCAGAAGATTTTTGAAGACATTGGAAAATTTAGTCCTCCAAGTTGTAATTAATTACAAGAATGGTCCTTGAAGTTTAATTTTTGAAGAAAAAGCAAAACAAATCCTCCAAGAATCAAAGTTTGACATAAGAAGCCCTTGGATTAAGTTATGGAGGTTAACATAAATTGTCCATGAATTTTCAGAATGATCATATTTGGTCCTTGGCAATTTCTATCTTACACTTCCATTAAAACTACAAAACTAAACCATGATCCAATATACTAAACCCACTAGGCCACTACCCTTACATCCTTACCTCAAGCCCAACACTACATTAAGCCCATCCCTGGTCAACACCCATTACCTTCGGTCAAACCTGAAACCAAACAATTAAAAAAAAAAAAAAAAAAAAAAAAAAAAAAAACTTATCCGATTTTTTTTTACCGTACCTCCTTCATCCCGAATTTCAACCACATGAACCCTAATTCATTTTTACAAAAATTACTCCAATCCATTAATAATAACCCTCAATTGGTGCTTCTAGAAACCACCTCACGTGCACAGGAGCATGACAGGTAAAGAATCAGTGTATATGGACACATGGTGGTACATATACATTTTAGCTGAGGTTGTTTTGTTAGTGTCAAATCTCATTTTAGCTTATTTTCTATAGATTGTTCTTAGTAGCTTATCTCTGCTTATTTCAATGCTTAATTGTGCTTCTTTTGCTTATTAAGTTTGTTTTTGTTCATTAGTTGAGTTGTTGTTGGATTTCACTCTCTAGTTCTATTAATAGCTTATTTTTGCATTCTCATTGTCATAGTAGCATAATATAGTCTCAGCTTATAATTGTGCTTATTTTCCTGTCATTTTAGTTTCATTATAGTCCATATAGCTTAAGATTACATATTGGTTCAGTAGATTAGCTTTATTCAGTTAAAATCTCCTTAATCTCAAAACAGCTTCATAATTAAGGGGTGTTTGGTTTAAGCTTTGATCCTGTGCTCTATTTGTTTGTAGGTGCTAATTATAGTTCACACAGATCTCATACGATGCATGTAGGTTAGTTTGGTCATAAAATTCAGTGTTCTTACCTCGAATAGTCAAAATCATGTTTAATTTTTATTCCAGCATACACACTTATGATTTAACTTGCATTATCATCAATCTAGGTGTAATAGTTGTTATTATAGCTTAAACTAGTTTTAATTCAGCTTATAATCTCATTTTAAATCATTTAGACACAATCAAAGTTCATGTTAGTCAAAGTTAGTGTAATTTGAAAAAGTCAAAAATATACTAGAGTAGTTCTTAAATCCATTTTTATTTTGAATTTTCATTTACTTAATATTAGTCCATTTACTCTGAGATTTAGGGAAATCAACATTTGATTGCTAAGTTAGTTAATGCTCATTTTTGAGGATTTTTCTCTCAGCTTTTAATAACTTGTTTTGGTGCTCGAATTAGCCCCTTAGAACCTGATATTGTCCTGCACCACACACACATTCCAAACTGCCCTTATTCATTAGTTTTTTTTTCTACTTATCTACTTAAGCTCAGTATGTAATTTTTGTTCATTTTAGAAGCCTGTAGTTTAGATTAGCTTAATCTAGCTTATATCTCACTTTTGGACTTGTTTAGTTTAGCTATTTTAGGCCTGATATTCCCCTGCTCCAGTTAAGCAGTTGATCCAAGTTTTCTTTCATTAGCTTAGTTAGTTACATACTTGAGTTGATTTCTGGTTTTAGTTGAAGCTTAGTATGGTGTTTTTACATGTCTGCGCTTATTTTTGGATTAAGAGCTTATTTAGTTGCTTAAGTTTGAGCCTGCTAAAAGCCCCATCTAGGCCTGCAATAGTTGAGTCCAATCTTGCATACCTGCATCAGACCTGCTCAACCATTTCTGTCCCCCTAGCCCCCTTAGCAGCTAACAAAGTAACAATACAAGCTCATAGAAGCTCATTAGGGTCTGAACTTTGGTCTACTCCTAGCTTGTTGCATGGACTTAATGTATTTCAGCTTTCTAGGGTCTTGGCTTGTGTACTCTAGCTTGTGCATTGACTTATATAACTACCCTTAGGACTGCTGTTATTTTGTCTCATTGAAACTCTTAGCTAATCTCTGCTTATTCTCAGCTTATCTGTAGGTTTCAAAAATAGTGTTTTCATAAAAAGTCTTATATTCAGCTGTTACTTTTAGTTTTTAAAAGAAAAATACAAAAACAAATAAGTTTTTCAAAAAGGCTTGCTAGGGGTCGAACCCTGGATCTTATGCAACCTGAGCCTCAACCACATCACACACATAACCACTGTACCCTTGGGTTTTTTATTGTTAGACCATGCATGTTTTATTCTTTTATAATCTCTCCTAGTTTAGTTACTTTAAGCTTATCAAATCTGTTAAGAGCTTATTTCTGGTTTTTCAAAGTAGCTTTTCAAATTTAAATATTTTTCCCTAGTCTCTTTTATAGTAATAGATTTTTCCTAAAGTTTTCATAATTTTCAATTCTCATTTGCTATTTTTCTAACTTTTATTTATTTACTTTAGTTTTTTAAATCATAAAAAGTAATTAAAAAGTAAAAAAATAGTATTTTTCTTTTTCTCAAAATTTTCTTTTTCCATATAAAACATAGGAAAATCATTTTCATACCCGTAGGATTAGTTTTGCCCTTATTTCACTTTTTATTCTGCGCTCGTATGTAGTTTTTAAATTAGTTCACACGTTTTTAGACTAGATTTGGTTTTAAGTTTTGATTGCTTTACGTTATTATTTTAATTGCTTTATTTCATGCTTTTTAGTATAGATTACCATCATATCTCATCTTTTTCACCATTCACTACACAAATCACGAATCGAGAACCACGATTCCATTCAATCCTTCGTACGGAACACGACTCGGGGAAATACTTTTACGAGTATTTCTTTGGAATACTTAACCTCTAAATCTACATCTTATCAGCAGAATTAGTTGCTAGTCAACTAACCCAAAAACTACAAATAAGAAAACAAAATAAAATAACAAGAAAACAAATGTGGTAGATTACTTATGAGAGAAAATTATGTTTACTTAGATTTCACTACTCCCTAGTTATCTCATACTGATTCATCGATTTTTCATGATTGTTTGGATGAAGGATTGTATTCCTTAATATCATTCGTGGGGCCGTGTACATCCTTCCCCAATCCTATGAGCTTCTATCTCTTCTTATAACGACACGTTTAGTATCATATCATAGCCTCATTAATAGTTACTCATGCATTAAATACAACCAATAAAGAGATAAAGATAAGGGGGTCGGCGGTGGGGAAGAGGTCGGCCAGAAGGAACTGCGGTGGTGATGGAGGATTGAATAGTTGATTGTTGAATGTTGATGAGTGAGTGAAATAGAAGAGAGAAGGATGAAGGGTATACCTTGTCTTTATGTGTCCTAGATGGGAATGACGTGATTTTTTACACCAATTTTTATTGATATTTGTTTCGAACAAAAAAAAAAAAATGATTATTTTCTTTGTAGTGAAGGAAATATTACCAAAGGGGATAATATGCAAAAAGTAAACACCCCATAAGAGAACACAATCACACATAATCTACTTCACACTAACCAAATTAGTACTCCATACTTTATTGAAGTTTTATGTTTAAGCTCATACCTAAATGGACATTAAAACTACTTTTTCAATACAAAGTTATTAATACATATATATATATATATATATATATATATATATATATCACTCAAATAATTTTATGCGTCACTTTCCCTCTAAAAAAACCCCAAATTTCATAAAATCCCCAAAAACCAAACCCTAACTTTTCAATCCCACAAAATTAATCTTCAATTCACTAAAAGTTCACATTTTTATCTAACATCTCCAATTCTTACACTAAAAGTATTAAGATTTCACAAAGATCATTCTTTCTCTTCCTTAGAGCATAAGGTGTTATAATACCGTTAACACCAAAAATTGCAGCCACATCAATATCACATAAGTATCCCGATTTTTACCTCCAACACTAAAAAACACCCTTCACTAATAACATCCATAACACCACCCTTTTAGGACTCACCATTTTATTTTATTTTTCATTTTTCAAACAAACTAAATTTTATTAATTCAAATAAAAATACAAATTACATTTATATATAAAAAAAAGTTAAAATTAAAATAAAAAAAAAAAAAAAAAAAAAAAAAAAGTTGACAAAAAAAGAAGTTATAACTTACATTTGACTTCAACAGCCCACTTACTTTTGATTTTTTACGAAGAAACAAAAAAAAGTTGCAACTTTTCTTTTTCTACATTGCAAACACAAACGGGCGTAGGTGGGTAAAGTCCCACCCAACAAAATTTTCCCTCTAAAAAACCCAGAAAATTTCACCAAATCTCAAAACCAAATTCAATTTCCCCCCAAATCAAAACCCTAACCCCTAACTTTTCAATCCCACAAAATTAATCTTCATTTCACAAAAAGTTCACATTTTTATGTAATATCTCCACTTCTTACACAAAACCCATCTTCTTATTTCATCAATTTAAAAAAAAATTATTATACAAACCGCAATATCAAAATACTCCTTCTAATCCATTGAACTTGGGAACCTTATTTGTGAGCTTATGAGCTCATATAAGTTTATTATGATGTACTGTAAGTCTGTAATAGCTTAATATAAGCCCATAGGTATCAAAATTAGCTAGAAAATTTGAGCTTATATAAAATAAGCCAAAATCATACAAGCCCACAAATAAGCTTAACAAACACCCCATGCTTATTAAGAACTGATAAGTTTTTGTGGATTTGATATTACAAATTTTCTGTTAGGGTGAAATAAGCTGTTTTTGATAAGCTGATCACCTGCTTATTACCTCTTATTGCACTTTGATGTTGCGGATAAGCAGTTTTGAATGTATTGGATATGGACATGATTATATGCTAATTTGTGGGTGAAATAAGCTGATTGGCAATTGTTCAAATTGTTTATTTGCTGTTATTTTGAAATAACAAATTTGCTCTTACGGTGAAATAAGCTGTTTTCTTAGGTTGAACAAGCTGATCATCTGCTTATAAGCTGTTTGAAATAGTAATCCCAAACACCCCTTACTGTGTTTTGATATTGTGGATAAGGTTCGAGTGTCTGGACATGATTATATGCTTATTTGAGGGTGAAATAACTCAATAAGCTGATTGGGAGGTGTGCTGGCCTAATGGAGATTAGATAGGATAATTTGAAACAAGGAAGGTTTACCGATAGATATGATATCAAACCTTTATACATTAAGTCCTTTGCCTACTCTTTTTACTTGCAGGTGCGGTTTTTTGGGACTATTTTTCGATATTCGAAACTGTTTCTATGATATGAATGTTGGATTCATTAGTATTGTGAATTGGTTTATGTGGGAATTGGGATTGTTGACTTTTGAGTTGAAACTGTTATAATGTGTTTAGTATGCTGAATTGTTTGACATGTGATGTGGGATGTTTGGGATTTTTGCTTATGTAAACAGCTTATCTTCTTATTGGTCTTTTTAAACATATGATGAAATGTAATTATGCTATCTACTTAGATTAGGGTGAATAAGCTCTGTCAAATTAGCATTTTAAGTTTAGGATGAAATGTGAAGTACATGCAAGTTTAATAGTGTGTAGGGGTGTGTTTTGGAAGTGGGGTCTGCTAATGGATAAGCGTTTTTCGAGTGGTTGAAGAAAGAGTGCTTATGCAGTATGTTTATGATCTTGTTCGAACTGTTATGATGTGAATGCACTTTTCTTCTGTTAGTAGACTGAATTGTTCGACATGTGATGGGGGTGTTTGGGATTGTTTTATTGAAATTAGATACTTGCTAGGTGGTGTTTGGGATTGCCTTATTGAAACAATTTATCTGCTTATCGTGTTTCTGGAAATAGATATGCACTTGTTAGTGTTTGGGCACTCTGAGTTTGTTTATTCCAACTGAATATAATGGTGGATTTGATATTTAAGATTACTCTGAGATAAGCTGCTTTAAATAAGTTGATTAACTGGTTATGAGCATAAGTTATTAAAAATAGTAATCCTAAACACCCCTTATTGCGTTGATGTGGCAGATAAGCAGATTTGAGTGTTTGGATGTGATTATATGCTCTTTTTAGGCTGAAATAAGCAGTTTGGGAGTTGCTTATTTAGATGGTGTATTTGCTTCTGTATCTTTGAAGTACTCTTAGCAGAATTGCCAAACTCATAAATCGCGTAGCTGATTGCTGTTTGACATGTGACTCTTCTTGAGATATGGTTTGTACATTATTCATTAAGCAGTTTGAGATTGTTTATTTTAAGCTGATTATACTTGCTGGATTCATCATTACAAGTTTGCTCGTAGGTAAAATATGTTGTTTTTCATAAGTTGATCATCTGGTTATGAGCATAAGCTGTTTAAAATAGTAATCCCAAACACCCCCTACTGTGTTTGAATACAATAGATAAGCAGTTTTGAGTGTTTGGATATGATTATATCATCCGTTGATGGTGAATTAAGCAGCAGTTATGAGTAACAGTTTTGGGGCTGCTTATTCATATATCTTGACTGAATCCGATTAATTTACCTCTTATATCCGTTATTAGCAGAATTGCCAAACACTCAAATAGCTACGTGTCTAGTTATTGTGACACTATCTCTTGAATTGCATTATGTTACAGTCAATCCTTATCTCAGAATTGCCAAACACTCAAATAAGCAGGTTTAATTTCAATCCCAAACACCCCCTGAAGTCTATGCAACCATAAAAGTAATTGATTAGCAACTAGTTTAGTGATTTGGCTAGTCTTGTATTGATTCTGTATGTCAAGTTGACAGCAAACTAGTCCTTCCGAGTTATTAGTACTATGACTCCCTTCTTACAAATAGGGACATGTAAATTTTCCTTGAAGTAACTAGGGGTGTCGAAGTGTTAAATTTACGCTGAATTACATGATGTTATAACAATTTATATTCCTTTAAAAGGTTTCTGATTCTATGTTATATTCTAGACCAACATGGGAAGGTGGTCAGTATGATGGGAGATGAACAGCGTAGATTGGCTGCTCTTCGATTAGCAATGGAATTAGGAGCTGATCACATCGATGTTGAGCTTAAGGTTCCTTTCTTCTTGACATTAAATGTGTCTATTCGTGCTCATAGTAAATTCCCGTATACTATTAGACAGAATATTTTTATCAGATTTCTCATTTTAGTAACTCCTTTGTTAAATTAACCCCTTTGCCTACCCTTTTTACTTACAGGTGAGTAGATTCTTTTTTTCCGATATCCGAAAACCGTTTTTTATATGTTTTTTTAGGATACTGAATTGTTTGATATTTAGTGCTAGAGAACATATTCACACCCTTGTTAAATTAAGGGGGTGTTTGTTTCGGCTTATATTGCTGGCTTATGGCTTATTTGGTTTTGGGCTTATGTTTCATAAGCTTACTGTTTTTGGCTTATTTTGAAACTTACCGGCTTATGTAAGTTCATTATGTCATAATAACTTATATAAGCTGGAAAATGTCAAAATAAGCCACAAAAAGCGAGCTTATGAAACATAAGCCAAAACCAAATAAGCCATAAGCCGAAACAAACACCCCCTAAGCCTCTTTGCCTACTCTTTTTACTTACAGGTGCGGTTTTTTTCGGACTTTTTTTCGATGTTGGAAACTGTTTCTATGATATGAATGTTGGGTTTATTAGTATTGTGAGTTGCTTGATGTGGGATTTGGGATTGTTGACAGATAAGCAGTTTTGAGTTGAAAATGCTATGATGTGTTAGCATACTAAATTGTTTGATATTTTGTTTTTGAGTGTTTGGGCACTTTGAGATTGCTTATTTTGAGCTGATTAGTATTTGTGAATTTGATATTACAAATTTGCTCTTAGGGTGAAATAAGCTGTTTTCTTAGGGTGAAATAAGCTGATCATCTGCTTATAAGCTGTTTGAAATAGTAATCCCAGACACCCCCTTATCGCGTTTTGATATTGTGGATAAGGTTTGAGTGTCTGGACATGATTATATGCTTATTTGAGGGTGAAATAAGCTGCTTACTTAATCGAGATTAGATAGGATAATTTGAAACAAGGAAGGTTTACTGATAGATATGATATCAAACCCTTTATAAATTAAGTCCTTTGCCTACTCTTTTTACTTGCAGGTGCGGTTTTTTGGCACCATTTTTCACTATTCGCAACTGTTTTCATGATATGAATGTTGGATTTATTAGTATACTGAATTGTTTGACATGTGATGTGGGGAGTTTGGGATTTTTGCTTATGTAAACAACTTATCTTCTTATTGCTTTTTTTAAGTTGATGATGAAATGTGACTATGCTTATCTACTTAGTTTAGGGTAAATAAGCTCTTTTGCAATTAGCAGTTTAAGTTTAGGGGTGTGTTTGGGAATTGGGATTTGCTAACGGATAAGTGTTTTCGGATGAAAAAAGGGCTTATGATATCGTTAGAACTCTTATGACGTGAATGTGTCTGTTGGTAACTTGGTATACTGAATTGTTTCACATGTTATGTGGGGTGTTTGGGATTGCTTAATAGAATTGAATACTCCCTAGGTGGTGTATGAGATTGCTTAATGAAACAGTTTATATGCTTATTGTATTTTTGGAAATAGGTATGCACCTGTTAGAGTTTGGGCTCTCTGAGATTGTTTATTCCAAGTTGAATATACTGGTGAATTTGATCTTATAAGCTTACAATTAGGTTGGAAATAGCTGTTTTGTATAATCTGTGAGCATAAGTTTTCAAAATTAATAATCCTAAACACCCCTTATTGCATTTAATGTAGTAGATAAGCAGAGTTGAGTGTTTGCACGTGATTATATCTTTATTTGAAGGTGAAATTAGCAGTTTGGGAGTTGCTTATTCAAACAATGTATTTGCTTTTGTATCTTTGAAGTACTCTTAGCAGAATTGCCAAACCCATATAATTGGGTATCTGATTGTCTTTCGAGTGTCTTGATTAGAAATGTGCTTATGCTTATGATGTGAATGCAGTTTTCTTCTGTTGGTATACTGAATCGTCTGACATGTAATGGGGATGTTTCAGAATTTAGATTGTTTTTATAACAGATTATCTGCTTATTGTGTTTTTTGAGCAGATGCATAAAGTTGACTATGCTTATTCTACTTAGTTTAGGGGTGAAATAAGGTCTTTTCAGTAAGGAGTTTCAGATTGTTTAGTTTGAACTGGTTATTGTTGGCGGGTTCAGAATCGTATGTTTGACCTTACGGGTGAAAGAAGCTGTTTTGGATAAGTAGATTTTCTGATTATGAGCGTAAGCTGTTTAACTTAGTAATGCCAAACACCCCTTGTTGTGTTTTGATATAGTAGTTCACTAGTTCAGCAGTAGTAAGTGTTTGGATATGATTAATCTAGTTATAGCAATTGCTTATTTCATGAAAGCATAAGCAGCTTTAATAAGCATTACCAAACATCCCCTGAAGTCAATGTAATCATAGAAGTATTGATGTTGTATGCTGAACTGAAATCAGACAACTCCTTCGATATTAGTATTATGAATCCTTCTTACAAAAGGGACAACCAGGGCTATTGGTTTCTTGATTAATCCAGTCCATATTACATGACGTCGTAACACTTTATTATTAGTGGTCAGTATGACGGAGATGAACAAAGTCGATCGGCTGCTCTTCGATTAACAATGGAATTAGGAGCTGATCACATTGATGTTGAGCTTAAGGTTCTCTTAAATAAAAATCGGTTTCTTTGTGTCATGGGCCTGTCTAAAGTACTATTATTAGTGTTCTTACATAGTAAATTCCTGTTATACTATCAGACGTAATATTTCTATCAGATTTCTCATTTTAGTTACTCAAATGCAGGCTGTTGATGAGATGATTTCAACAACTTAATCCATGGAGACAAGCCTACAAAGTGCAAACTCATAGTTTCTTCCCACAATTATCAAAATACTCCTTCAATAGAAGAGCTTGGGAACCTTGTGGCCAAAATACAGTCAACAGTTGCTCACATTGTCAAGTTTGCAAATTGCAACAACTGCTGTAGACATAACTAATCTAGCACGAGTCTTTCACATTACCCCCTGCTAATTCTCAAGTAAGCGGCTTAAGTCATGCATCATAAATTCTAGAGATAGAATTTCGTTTGCATTTAAAAAAATATATAAGTTTGTTAAACATCTCTGAATTGTCTAAGTCGGTATCTGGTTCGAGCTAGTTTGGCGTCTAGGATCTATAGGTGTCTTTAGTCCTTGATTCATTTTTGTCTTTCGTCGTGCTTTGTTGCTAGTATTTCCTCACGTTTTAGGTATTTAGAGTCTTAGCTTGTGCCCTTAGGCTGCCTAGGCGGTCTTTTTTTTTTTTTTTTTTTTTTTTTTTGTAGCAGTACTAATCCCCCAGTGTTCATATTTTCCTTTGCTCTTAGGTTTAGACCCCTTTTTTTCATCTTCTTTTTTTTTCGGTGCCTCTATGTTCCCATGCTTGTATGTGGTTATGCTTGTTATCCCCCATGCTTTTGTTTGTTGCATGTGTTCGTTTCTGCTCTTATGTTAATTCCCCCTTTCCCCTATTCTTGTTCTTTATTTTATATGCTATGCTTTCTATGTGTTGTATGATTATTTGCTTCTTTGTTTTAATGTGCTCCTTGTTAGCCTGCTTGGATTTATATGCTTTCATCGTTCCTCTATTCTTGCATCTTAACATTCACACTTTCTTGAGCACTTTCACCCTTTCATTTACACTTGCCTCCCTTTTTCGGGTTTACCCTAAAGTAGGTGTATGATCTGTCTACACTCCACCTCCCTCATACCTCTCGTGCATACGGGAGTGGGTATTGTTGTTGTTAACATCTCTGAATTATTTCCTGCTTTATTTATTTACTTGGTTATTTAAGTATATTAGGTTCCAATAATAGCAATGGTGATGGGTGAGAAGGGTTTAATGTCTCGAGTACTCTGCTCCAAATTCGGTGGATATTTGACATTTGGCACCCTTGAGCATGGAAAGGTATCGGCACCCGGGTGCGGCCCACAATTAGGGACCTTTTGGACTTTAATTTCATACAATTAGGACCTGACACAAAAGTATTCGGTATTATTGGGATGCCAGTTGGACATAGCAAATCCCCTTTGTTATACAATAAAGCTTTCAGATGAGTTGGTTTTAATGGAGTTTATGTACATTTGTTAGTATAGGATTTTAAAGGGTTGTTACTTGTTAGTATAAGCTTCGTTGACGGTACCAGGGTGCGTCTTGAGGGTCTCGTGACACACATGGATTTTTGTGACGTCATGTTAATTCTTGTAAAAAAAAACCTTAAAAGCACCCCGTCCAACAAAAACCATTCTTATATTCGTGTTTAGCTTTTTTTAAATGCACCGGGTCATTTGTAGTTCTGGTTCCATGGCTCCGTCCCTGATAAGGTTATCTACTCGGCTTATGAGCAAATTAAACTTTAAACGTAAGAACCTTAATGGTCAATGAGCTTATTTGATTCTCCTTATTTTTCGTAAGTTGACTAATGAGCTTATTATGGCGTATATATGAAAAATAAGCCCATAAGTTGGAAAATAAGCCTGAAAAATGAAAAATGAACTTAGGAAATATAAGCATAGTTAAATAAGCTCAAAAAGCCCAAAAATAAGCTTAAACAAACACCCCCCTTAGCGCTTATGCACTTGTCAACTTGAGCTTATGGCTTATTCAAGTTCATAAGCACATAAGCCCAAAAAGTTAAGCTTATTAGCTTTTTAAGAGGTCAATAAGGCCATTAAGCCAGACAATTAAGGTTAAAGAAACACTCCCTAAGCTCAAGATTATGTGCTTATTTAACGAAGGTTTTAATAATTTTATTTTATGTGGCTTATGGTCTTATACAAGCTTGTAAGCTCTTTTTATCATAAGCTAATCAACACTCGACAAGAGCTTATGAGTTTATTATCTTAAGCCATAATATGCTGATTGGAGATAAGCTCATAAGCTTAAGCCTATACAGTAAGCTTAGACAAACACCGCATACTTATAAGCTTAGTTATCTGTTAGAGTTAGTAATAAGGGCCCAGCCCATTAGTTAACCTATCTTAGTCTCCAAGCTAAGTAAGGTTATTTATATTCCCTGTAATCTTAGTTTTCATTATCAATTCAATAAAACCATTAGTCAAATATCATTGTTCTTCATCTTTGATTACATGGTATCAGAGATATGAGGGTTTCAATTTCAGTTTAGTTCAAATTAGGGTTAGTCGTTTTTCGTATCCAGCGAGTACATCACGACAGCCATTTAGAAGCACCCAGATTGAGTGCTGTTCTGATCTCACCTAGGTCATCAATGTTTCCAGATCACGACGGTTTCTCTCTGACTAGACCCCGGTGAGATCTGGTCCGATTTGTCATTGTGTTTCAATTTGGTTTGGGCTTCTTTTATGTGATTGTAGTTACTGATTGGTTGTTTGGTTTCTGATTTGGAAGTTTTTGATTGGTATTTGTTTAATTTTGGAATTATGGTTGATGACAAGAAAAGTGATGACGCATCAGGACTTCCCATTGTGACTCGGATTACGGATATCAAACTTGATGGCTCCAACTTCTTTGCATGGAGCAAAACCGTTCGTATCTATTTACGTAGTATCGGAAAAGCTTCTCATCTCAAAGATGATCCTCCTACGGATGGGACTAAGGATCAATGGCTGCAAAATGATGCTCGGTTGTTCTTGATGATTAGGAACTCTATCGAACCATCTGTCATTCCTTTACTTGATCATTGTGAGTATGTAAAGGAATTGATCGATTATCTTGACTTTTTGTATTCGGGACAGAAGAACATCTCTCGAATATATAGTGTGATCAGTCACTCACTGCTTATGTTATGGAATTCAAGAAAATGTATGAGGAATTGAATTCTCTTCTTCCTATAAGTGCTGATGTGAAAGTGATGCAAAAGCAAAGGGAACAAATAGCTGTAATGAGCTTTCTGACCGGCTTGCGACCGGAATTTGATTCTCTAAGATGTCAATTCTTGAATGAGTCAGAGATTCCATCTCTTCGAGACACATTTGCTCGAGTTCTTCGTAATGAGACTCTCCAGTCTCCTCATACATTGGCTCCTAATAGTGCTCTTGTTAGTCGTGGTGGATTTCAAGGTAGTTCTAGGAATAGTCATAATGACCAAGTTGGTGATTCCCAAGGTTCTAACTCAGATGAGGTTGAGTGTTATTATTGTCATGAATTAGGACATACTACGCGTAATTGCAAGAAACTCTTAGCTAAGAAAAAGGGTTCCTCTGCACGTACTTCTAGCACCTCTAATAAAACAATCACAATTTCTGCCGAGGAATATGCTCGTCTTAAAGGTTCTGTGAATGTGAATTCTTCTACTGCAGCTACTGCTATTGCTAGGACAGAATCCGTTAAGGTATATGATGACCAAGAAGATTATTGGTCTTAAGTAATTTGTTACCTTTTTGTTGATGATTTAGTTTTTGAAGTTCTTTTTTGGTTAGTTGAGACCTCCCACAGGTTGCTTCGTTTTTTTTTTTTTTTTTTTTTGGAGTTTTGGTTAATTGAGACCTGAGTTCAGGTTGCTTCATTTTTTTTTGGGTATTTTTTAGTTAGCTGAGACCTGTCTACACAGGTTGCTTCGTCTTTTGGAAACTCTGGTTAGTTGAGACCTATCTTGACAGGTTGCTTCGTCTTTTGGAAATCTTAGTTAGTCGAGACCTTTCGGTTGCTTCGTATTTTAGTTCGATCCCAAGTGAGATCGATCAGCTTTGCGTTTGTTGAAGATTCGGATTATTGCTCCACTAAAGACTTTTGATTATCGTTTTTGGGTTTTATGTTTGTAACAAGTTGGGCATGATCATTATCTATGCTCCAGCTTGAGGGGGGATGTTAGAGTTAGTAATAAGGGCCCAGCCCATTAGTTAACCTATCTTAGTCTCCAAGCTAAGTAAGGTTATTTATATTCCCTGTAATCTTAGTTTTCATTATCAATTCAATAAAACCATTAGTCAAATATCATTGTTCTTCATCTTTGATTACATTATCTACTTACCTGCTTATTACAATACTCCGTACAAGTTTATTGGCATGAAACATTATTAGTAGCCTTCAAGTGGCCAAAAGCTTCAACCCGTTTTAGTAACTTAAATAAACTTGATGGCAACACCAATGGATTACAAGACCCAATGAAGAATTATAAAGGGATTAGTATGGGCCTCTACTTATTTTGGCATTCTTTTTGTGGTTAATATTTATGGTTTATATTATATAATTGTAGCCAGGTCCCATGTATTCACATATAATAGATATCAATCACTGTTTGTTGCAGACATGGTAGGTCTATGAAGTTAAAGGCACACAACCATGGACAGAAGAGGAAGATAAAATGCTAGTTGATGCACTCTTGGAACTACATGTATCAGAAAAGTTTGTTCATGCTCATATTGAATCTGACTATGTGAATGCAGTGCACCAGTTGATAGATCCTGTTAAGTTTCTACATATAATAGATATCAACACTTAGTATGTTCTCGACAACTTTGTATTACTCTTTCTATTGTTCTCGATATTGGAACACGATGCTATCATAGTGATTTAAAAAGAAAAGATGCTTCATAGATGACTTCTAGGAACCACTCAATATGTGTTTAGCTAAGTTTTTAATTTTCGCAACTTGACCAGTTACACATTCACAATGATCAACATGATTATAACATCAGTGATTGTTAATAGTTGATGAGAATATGACATGACATAATGCTTGTTCGCATGCTTTCCTTGTAGCATCGTTCATATGGTCCAACCAAACAATTTCCCCTTTACGACATGCTTGGTACTATCTTTGTTAAGGACACAACTAAGGGCTCCAAAGCTGACGGTCTTGGAGTCAAAGCTAAAGACATGGTAAAAGAAAACGAAACTATTCCGTGTTTGGAAGATAAGGAGTTACACGTTAGAGGGAATCTTTCTTCATTCTATGGAGTTCAAGAGAGTGAAAGCAGTAAACGCAAAAGAAATGAGGGCAAGGAGGTAGGTGATAATTGTGTGGAATCAAAAGTGGCTAATCAAGGAAGCAATGCAGTGAATGTCACTATGGGCAAAGTAGCAAGTCAGATAAAAGATTGACCTCGTCTCAAACTTGATGAGCGTCTGTGATTGGTAGGAGTAAGCCACTCTCTGTGATGTTTGATCAGAGTTGGATGAGAACGGAAAAGTTCGTATGGCACAAATGGTTGAAGTCGGTGTCATTAAATAGTCAAAGTAGCATGTTTAGTTTTGTGAAACTTGTTTAACGGCCAATATTCTCACATGTGTCTTCCCATTTGGTTTTGTCATTTGATATCGTGTTGTTAGGCGTGTGAATCATTAACCCATATTATTATGGTCTGCAACCTTAGGTAGCTAGTTTAAAGTCTATGATGATTTAGTATGAGGTTTGTTTGTGAATCGTGGTTTTTCAGCAACATTAAAGTGCTGTATTTATTCCAGTGTAACTAATGACAAATCGATGTATTGGAGATGCATTTAATATGTTGTACCTGGACAGCAACTTCTTAGAAATTACAATCATTGTTAAAATTTTATGTCTTTTTAAAATTTTTCCCAAAAATAGAAGATGAGGTTTTCAAAAAAGATGCTAGGCATTACTCCATTGTCAAAATGAGCTTGTTAACATTCATATCAGGAATCTACACTCATTTTGCCGATCCCATTATATTTGAAAATTATTTGCACACTTTTTTTCTTTGTTTACAACACATCAGTGTACAAACATAGAAAGTAGGGTATAGATATAGCACAACCTTTTAATGCATAAGTTGGTGTGAATCAATCAGAAAGTTACGTGTGCAAATCATCTTCCGTTATATTTGTCACGAAACATAAATAGATGAAAGAAATAACTTATCAATATAAATCACCTAATGTACACACGCATAAAGAACATGAACCTTCACACTTACTTGATTTTATAACTATCCAGGTTTCACAGAGCATCTTTCTGATACTCATAGTAAAAAACGAATGCTAATGAGAACAGGGAAAATTCTTTTACACTGGACGAAACTCGAGGCCACATACAATTAGGCCAGACATAATTCCTTCATGACTTGTAAATTTCATTTCAATAGAAAGAGAGTCATCTTTGAATTCATGAGTCGACTTAAATTTCCACACTTGAATCTCCATACATCCATCTTCCCTTTGTTTCGGAACCCGAGTGATACCATTTATGTTCAACGGGCTTGGGGTTATAAAGTAAACAAATTCAGCTTCATTGTTTTCTTTGTGGAGTACGTCTCGTACTTTTACCGGGCAATGCAGCCCCTGGCATTTTTCTGAAAGCTTGAACACAAGGTAACACACGTATTCTGTATCTCGTGACAACATTTGACTTTTGATCGTGCAATTAAGATGAAATACTTGTTGTGGTAAAAGCTCAATGATCTCTTGAAATCTGCATGTAGGATAGATTAAGAACAAAGGTATATATAAAGACAGGAAACTACATCCAATAAGTGAATCTTTTGTCAACCATTTCTTCACGAATCATTAATTGTTAACCATAAAACAAAAAAACAATGAGCTAGAAATCTAGTTTTTTGCGGGTCATCTACATATTTGGATGCACAATCAGAAAAAGTTTAACGGTTAAAGGTAGGGCTGGCAATCCGTGTGGGGTTCGGGTTAGTGAGGATACCCCAACCCGAACATGACCTGTTTAAATAGTTAGATCAGACTTGTAATTAACTTCTTTAATTATATATTCTGAACACGATTCATTTAATCCGCTTATCTGACTGAGTTGGCGGATTATCGACTTACAGAGGTTACATAGGTTAAATGTGTTGGCAAGTTGACCCGTCTATCCCACCAACCCGAACATGGCCCGAAACTTGTTTACACCCAACCCTAACCCGTTTATTTTCGTATTGGTTTTGGTCGTGTTTCATGTAGACTCAAGAATTGCCGCCCCTTAAAGGAAACTGTAACAAAATTAGCTATTATATAAGCGAACCTGGACTGGACTGATGGTTTTGAAGTAAAAAGATCCTCATTAGAAAATTTGTATAAAGCTGCCTTTGCTGAAAGCACAAGAAGTTTCTTTCCATCGACTTCGCCTAACCAGAACAACTCCTCATAGTTTCTGCATACCTTGAATATTTCTTCAAAGTTAGCTGGCAATTGTTGCACTTGATCCACATTAAAGTCTGATTTCAAGACTTGTTGGACTTTCTTCAATTTTCCGATCTCTTCATGTTTCACCTATATACAGTTATTTTAGATATGCAACTTAAAACATGTTTTTTTTTTTTTTTTTTTTTTTTTTTTTTTTTTTTTTTTTTTTTTACCGTGCATTCATGTTCCCTTTATACAACTTTAACAAAAGAACATAGAATGTAACCAAGGGATATTTTCAAACTTACTTTGTCAATGGCTCGAAATTCAATGCCTTCAACATAAACTGCAACATCTCCACAATAGTACGATGAAAAGCTCTCAAGTATAAACTCAAAAACGACATCTTCATTCTGATTCGAGAAACGGTGCAACTCAATCATCATCCACTGTTCATCTCTCCATGTTGCGAAATATGCATTCAGACTTTTGTGTCCCTTTCTATACTTTAGGTTAACATACACATGTTTACTTGAAAAGTTTCTTGAATCACAAAATTTGAAGACTAAATAGACCCCATAAACAACACTTGGAGATAAAAACTGAGTTCTTATATTGATGTCGATGATCAAGTTGGAAATATCTAACATCTCCACAACTGTCCCAAACCTGCGCATATGATAAACATCCAAGTTTAAATCAGTCATAGCCTTTATATTCACATACACTTCTACTTCTAAATTTCATAATTTTTGGAACGAGAGTTTAAACTCTATATTAGCATTTATTGTACCAGACATATCTCTATTTAAATAAAGGTAAGAACATTGTAAAACACACTATCAAGATGCTAGCAAAATTTATAATTCACGGTGATGAAAACAGAGGACCCAAAACAGGGGCAAACCTCAACTGCCTTATTAGAAGGTTTATAAAATTATAGTTCCCAATCATATAGTAGCTTAGTAAGTATTAAAATCTATTTTTCATGTACAAAATCAGTTCTCATTGTTTATATGTATGTATGCATGACTAATCTTGTTATTAACCTGATGAGATGAGGTTTGAAGTGTAAAAGAGCTAAAGATGAAGCACTTCTCCTTTGTTGATTAATGGAAGGGATTAGCAGTTCTAGCAGAATAGAGTCAAAGGGATTCAAATATTTTTGTGCAAGTGTATTACATGGGCAAAATCTGAACTTAGACAAAGGGGTTCTTAAGTTTGATCCTATTTGATCATAATTATAATTATATAATTAATAATCATTTTATGCTACCGTAAACAACTTGTCATGCATTAAACGGTAAAGAGAATAACCTTATACTTTTACATTAAAAAGTATAACATACTTCTACCAATAATGCATATGTTTGCTTATCACTTAAAAAGTATAACATACTTTTACATTAAATAACTTGTCATGCATTAAATGGGTAAAGAGAATAACCTTGATTCTGAAAGAGATTTCCACTCATGTGAACAGCTGTTTATGTAGGAAAACATTGTGGCTGAAACCATTTCATTTCTTTCTCCATTACCAACGAATGACAACAACTGTTATACAACCGAAATACAAATCAGCCTAAGTGTGTATGATGTATAAATGCAGGTGTGATTTTGAATTATCTCTCAATAAGGAAAAGATACAATAGAAAACGGGAAACACCCAATAAAGGAGATATGATAATGAACTTATTACCACTTTGTCGTGTTGAAGGAGGATTCCCTTAGAAAAAATGTTGTAAAGTTCCTCTTTCTTTTTGGTAGAATAGATTTCCGGGAACTTTGACATCTGGATTATTTCATTATAGTCTTTAGGCAATTTAGGCTCCCATTTCTCATAATCCTCCTGCATATACATTAATCCATTACATACAGTTACTTTCTTACAGTTTATAAAATAGTTACCAATTTTATATGAATCAAAAGTTAGCCAATTTTCTCAAAATATAGAAACTTACCTGGAAATCCAATGCTTTCTTAAGCTGCATGACCAGTTCATTAGCTGTTGGTCGTCTTTCTCTCCTGTGATGTATGCATTGATAGGCAATCCTTGCAAATGTAATAAATGACTGTGGCTCAATTTGTTCCTTTATACCCTCAAACACTAACTTATCAAGTTTTTCTACATAATAGTGGTGTTTAGCCAAAAAGGGTAAATAAAGATACTCATCATCTAGCTTTTCGGATGATAGTTTCCCACACAATATGTCAAATAAGACCGCACCCAATGAGAATATATCAGACTCTTTGGTCAAGAAGCCTGTTTTCGAGTATAGTGGGTCACTATAGCCAATTGTGCCTGTAACATTGTCTATGACATAGTCTACATCCTGATTTGTTGGACATACTGTGGAAAGCCCAAAATCACTAATTTTTGCCTTCCAATCATCAAACAGTAGAATGTTGCTGCTGCTGATGTCCCTATGTATTACCATTTCTGGACTTGAAACAGTTCCATGAAGAAACTCCAACCCGATTGCAATATCGATGCATATTTTTAGCCGCATTACCCACGTAAGACTATTATCACTTAAGTACTTATCAAGACTTCCTCTTGATGCATACTCATAGACAATAATTTTCTCATCCTCTTCATCACAATAGCCTACAAGACCAATTACATTTTCATGTTTATACTGCATAAGGATTTCAAGTTCTGTCATAAATTCAGCTTCTCCTTCAGCAGATTTCCTACCCAACCGCTTTGCAGCAATGAAGTTATGCCCATGAGTGTGACCCTTGTACACATTCCCAAAATCTCCATGTCCAATGAGATAGTCTTGACTGAAAGTTTCTGTGGCCAACTTTATTCCTTGAAGTGACAGTTTGAGGCTGTCTTTGTGGTTCTCCTGTGAATCATCAGACGATCAGTCGATTTGAGAAGTAAAAAATAACTTAATGGTTTGGCATCTAATACGCCTTTAAAGTCTATAAGTTCAGGGTTACGGTTGTAAATCTAGCTTGCTAAAGTTTAAGATTAAAACAATATGTCACAAAAATTAACGACTAAAAAGGTTAAATGGCAAGATCCTTAATTCAGTAAAAGTTTGAGGATTAAAATATTAGTTGCACACATACTACTAAGAAGAATATATGAGGAGATTATAAAGTTATTCAAAAAAAATTGCGCACCTGACAGTATAGCGCTTTGTTAAGTTCGTTGATGACAACATCTATTGATGGGCGTTCGACTTGAGTCACTGCCAGACACTGAAATGCGATTTTTGAAAATATGTCCAAAGACTCTTTATTAGGTCCTTTGGTAAGAGAAAAGACATGTTCATCAGTTTCTTCCTTTATCTTGTGATCAACAATTTTCATGAGTGTTCCCTTCTCAAAATGATGTCGTGCAATGGGTGCAATCCCCTTCCCATCAACGTCGGTGAAAATACGATCATAGGCCAACTTCCCAGTCAAGATCTCAAATAATAACACTCCAAAAGAGTAAATGTCTGATTTCTTATTTAGTTTACCATCCTTCTCATATTCTGGATCCAAATACACATATGTACCTGCAATCATAATGGTATAGATAGTGCTGGCCATTTGATCTGCTGCGCGGAACTTTGAGAACCCAAAATCCGCAATCTTTGCCTTCCAACTATCTCCCAATAGAATATTATCGCTCTTGATGTCTCGGTGTATCATCTTTTGTTTGCCATGATCTGTGTTGTTGTGAATGTAATTCAAACCATGTGCAATATCAAGACATATATTTAGACGTTGTAACCAATTAAGATTAGCCATTTTATCGTTGTTTCCCAAATAGTTTTCAAGACTTCCTTTCGAAGCATGCTCATAAACCAGGATCATTGAACCGTTACCTTCATAACAAAAACCAAGAAGAGAGATTATATTCTCATGCTTACAACTAGTTAGAGTTTCAATTTCTGCAATGAACCCTTGTTCTCCTTCTGGATTGTTAATGCGCTTTATGGCTACCGTGCTTCGTTTTCTGGGTAAATCGCATTTATTCACCCCTTCTTTCGATGAGTAATTACTGCTATCAAAGTGTTCAAGATCTGCTTTGTACACTTTACCGAATCCGCCTGACCCGATGCAATATGCTTCATCAAAATTGTTGGTAGCCTGGATTATATCATTTAGTCGAATCTCCAAGTGTTCCAAGTTCTTCCCCTGCAACATTTTGTAGTTATGCAGTACCACATTAATACTATTAAGGATTGGAGTGAAGTTACAAAAAGAAAGAAAAAGAGGGAAAAATTTACTGACATTTATAAAGTACTAGCTAAATGACCTGTCGAATTGCCGGGTTTTTCAATGAAAATTGATGAAAATATAGAATTTATAGTAACTACTAAGCTGGAAATGAACATGTATTATTGGTCACATATTTTTAAGTTCTAATGACATATTGTTATCTTGGAATGTTTTAATGGGGTGATATGTTAAATTTATAATGATAGAAGGCTTTTAAATTTACATATATTATTGGTCAATAATTGTAAATGCGTTTGTTAGTACGTAAACAACATAATATAATCTTACTTAACCTCATTTTTGCTAAGAGCATGTTCAACAACGTTATCAACATTAATTGGAACATTCATCTTGCTCTTCTTCTTCTACAATTATTTTTTTCTATCTTCTTTACAATTATTGGATGGTGAAAATAGTTCTTTAATATATACTACCTCTGTCCTAAAATTATAGTCCCCTTTTGACTTTTTCGGTCTTTATTTCTCAACTTTGACTTTAAATATTTTTGTTTGTGTTATACAATAGTTGATGAAAATTATACCAATGAAAAATACATTCAAAACTCAATCCATTCATATATTTTACATCAAGTATTATGTAATATAAACAAAAATATTTAAGGTCAAAGTTGAAAAATAAAGAACGAAAAAGTCAAAAGGGGACTATAATTTTGGGACGGAGGGAGTAGTAAAATATGTGCCGCACTATATGAAATTGGATTAAATGTGATTGAGTGCTTAAAAATGAAATCGTGTGACACATAAGTGAACCATTTTTGTTGTCAAGTAAAACAAATATTTCAAATCTAAAATTCAAAAACAAATGTGACTCATTAAACATATATATGACCATGATCAATGATGGATCCTTCCTAATCATGTGAGTATAGGTCAAACTTTTTATGGTGATAAACAAATAATCTTATTAAAAACACTAATTTAAACATAAACAGTAAAAGGGTTTTTTTTTTGTCAAACAACTTTACCCAATTTTTATATATTTAAAAAATCTTGTTTTCTCTTCATATATAATAAAGAAGTATATAGTTATTTTATATTTTGGAACAATATAAGTCACATTTATTATATTTAATATGATTTGTTTTGACCTTATTAAATGCGAAATTATGTTTTTTTGTCAAGGGTCTAAAATTCGTGTAGAATCAGATGGAGTAAGTAATAGTTAAAATAGTTACTCCGTATCATAGTCACACGGAACGCGGAACGCTCCGGTACGGAAACGAGAAACGGGAACGCGGTTCGCTAAGTCCTTAAAATTCGGTACGAAGGGGGGTAGGCTCATTTCGGTACGCTCCGGTTCGCTTTGGTTCGATGTACCATATAATTTGGTACGATGTACCCAAATTGGTACAATGTACCATATTATTCTTATACATATATAAGTTTTAATAAGTATATATATATTATACACATATTTACAAACTTTTGTTGATTTTATTATTAATATTTTTAATTATATATTTTATACAAATGTTGCAAAATTTACATTGTAAATGCATTTAGTTATATATTTGTGTAAAACCCAGTTTTAAATAGCATAAATACAACACCATCGCCATGAAAATCATAACACCGAAACGGAACGCGAAAATTAGCTGTACCGGTTCACTTTGGTACGCCGTACCGCTTCACTTTGGTACGCCGTACCGATCCATTATGGTACGCCGATTGATGTTGTTTGGGAACGCCGAATATAGCGTTCCAGATCGCGATCCCGAGCGATCCGAGTCGCGATCGTACCGCGTTTGGGTACGAACGATCCGAAACGCGAAACGCGGCCGAGTCAGCGTTTCCTGTGACTATGCTCCGTATATTCCAAGCAAATATAAATTAAAGTTGATGGATACACTTTATTTATAATGAGGATTCTCATTTGGAGATTAATAGGCGAAAATAATTTATCATGTATTTTTAATTCTCACTTCGTTCTCATTTAGTATGCGGCGGTATTCATCAAGCAATTATTGGATATTTTCAAGCCTTTTTGCAAGGTGCATATCATAATACTGATATTAGGAACTAATTCAAAATATCACAAATGATATTTCTTGATTTTCAAAGTTTCAAAATATACTTTCATAACTTAAGGGGTGACTGATAAAAAGTTATTAATTGCAACATTGTTCATTATTAATATACACTTAACAAGTCTTAAACAATGGTAAAAGTTAACTGATTTTACTATAATATGTCTGATGATTAAGAAAAATATTAAATATTGTCTGTACGATGAAAATACTATTAATATGGATATACCTACGTTACTTAATAAAGTTACATGTATGCATACTTGACAGTTGTATGGCAATCTACTGTGGAGAATGTGGTTTTAACATTTGTTAACATAATAGCAGTCTCGTTTTTGGGATCAAGATCCTCTCAAGTTCACTTTCAACTTGATAGATCAAGTTGAGGTTTTTTGCGAGGAGAAAAAAAAAAGTAGGCCCTCTAAAGCGAGACTTTATTTTAATTCAAATCTCACACACAACACTAACTTTATCTATCAATTTGAAAGTAAATTTGAGAGGATCTTGATATCTCGTGTTTTGTTTTAGACTACAATTAATATTGCAAAATGAAACTTTAAACATCTTCTATTACATATAATTTGAGCAACATCCAAATTTTATATCAGTTGCCGAATTTCGTGATGTTTGGGGCATAAAACGGACACCCAAAACATCTTCGAAGAACATCTATGAGATAAAATGATTCATCATTGATATTGCTAGATCAATATTGATGTATGCCGTCAATGATCGTTACGAGATACTTTTTTTAATAACATTTAATTAATTATCCACATAATTGCTTTTTTTATTTTTAAGTTTTTTAGTCGTTTCTAATCATGCAAATGTCTTTTAGTGTCATTTTACATTTTATAGTGACAACCACAACTAACTAATCAAACACTAGTATTAAAAAAAAAAAAAAAAAAAAAAAAAAAAAAAAAAAAAAAAGTTTGTAGTTACCACTAAGAGGTACAGTTATCAGTTTATATTTACTTGTTATCAACTTACAATCACACAACTAGTTTTACTAAACATACATTTAGTCTTAGTTAGTGTTTTTGATAAAAAAAAGCTTGTTTGTAAACAAGATTTAGAATTATAACGTTACTTTTCATACATTTCACACATTAAATTTATACAACTATAGCTAGTGTTAAATGATGTTGCTTACCGCTACTTCTAAATTCTAGTGCTTAAAATTGCTATTTTGTCAGACATATACATTTAATAGAACAAAATTATTAAGTACTTTCATATTCACCACATTAATTATAAAAAAAAGTTTGTTTTATGTAATATTTATAGTTTTAATATAATATCAATATGTTAAAAAGATTATAATGTAAAAAGAAAACGTATAAAGTAACTCCTATCCACATCATAAAAAGTTTGGAGTTTAATTACCTTTAAGTGATTCGATGATGTACTGTCAACTGCATTCCTCGAAAGATCCTATAATAATAGTTTCAAGAGAATAGGAAATGAGTTGATAATATAATAGTTATTGTTACATAAATTTGATAAACAAATTAATGTTCTTACTGGATTTTCGTGTTTCCACTGAAGCTCAAACGCTTTCTCAAGTCTTTTGACAACCTGATCTATATATGGGCGATCTGCTCTTTCCTCCTTTATGCAGCAATATGCTGTTTCTGAGAATATGTCTAATGATTTTGGTTCCATCTGCTTTCGTAAATGCGGATCGATCATATCCTCCAAATGAGATTTGGCCAGCTGACTTAATAACCCCTCTTTCAACTCATCTTCAAGTTCATTTTCACCTTTGTCTTCATCTTCGCCTTTGCCATCGTTTGCACTCCTTCCGCACAAGACTTCTAGTAATACAACACCGAATGAAAATACATCTGACTTGTGGGTCACCCCGCCGGTCTTTTCATATTTTGGGTCCATGTATACATTCTTAAAAATATCACGAGTAAGAAGAAGACGGTGTCTCCGAGCTACTGTATTTTTCAACGAGATTTCAAAACCAGATAACTTGGGTTCCCATTTGGCATCTAGTAAAATATTCGAGCTCCTGATGTTGCAATGTATGACACTAAAATCTCGTCCAACGTCATAATGGATGTAACTCAATGCATTTGCAACACCAACACATATCTTCAACCTTTGCATCCATGTGAGGGTCGGGTCACTTAAATATTTTTCAAGACTTTCATTGGCCTCCTCCTCGTATACGATAATCTTGTTGTTGTCAATATCGCAGAACCCAATAAGAGACACAAGATTCTTATGTTTGAGACTAGAAAGCATCGAAACTTCCATCCAAAACCTTTTGCTCTGATCTTTTGCATATTCCTCATAGAACCACTTTACAATAATATCGATGAATTGTTCAAAATGTAAGAGACGGCCTTTGCGAATATTTCCAAATCTAAATGTTCTGATGGTATTTTCTTGAGCAAAATTGTTGGTCGCTGATGCAACATCTCTAATGTTGAGTTTGAAGTGAGAAATATCTTTGAGGAAAGACTTTGTCTCTTTGCTGACATGGGACTCAACATGTGTTGCGATGGAGGTCAGTGATCCCTATATGTACCAAACAAGACAATATTACCAAGTGTTCCAAAAATGACACGTGTAGATATGGAGTTCACTTTTCTAAAATTCCAGTGGCTTACAACAATAGTAATAAGAGGGTGTTTAGGAGATTATTTGATTATCGCGTTTCGAAAACCCAAATAATTCATTTGAAGTGTTTGGCAAAGAAAAATAGATAAATGATTTTTTTTGCGTTTGTATGGCTTGATTGGCTTCAAAATAGCGTTTTGTGGCAGCAGGTAGAGACCTGCTGTTGTGAAAAGCACATGTGGATGAGAGAGTTATGGATAATGGTTACGTATAATATATAAAAATGATTATTTTGAATGAATACAATGATTATAAAAGATAATCATGAAAGTTATATACGGAGACAACAATAACTTTTGTTAAATTATTATTGTATATATAATTTATATGGTTATTTAATATGTATAACTTATTTGATAAAACAATCTCAATGACTTTCTTATAAGCTAAATTAAAATAACTTAATAGTGTAAATGTCTATTTTAGTCATTTTACATGTTATGTCATAAATAATCTAATTTTCCAAACACTTAAAAACTGATTATCTGATTATTGCGTTATTATACAACATAATCAAATCCAAATACTATATTATGATTATCAGATTATCCATTTTCAAAACGAATAATCTATTTTCAATAAGCAATCTCAAACACCCGCTAAGTAAATAATTACCTTGTCATGACTGGATGATGTATCTTCAACTTCGGTTGCAGCTATTGAGTGTTCCTTTAATATCATAAACACGGTAATAAGTAAATAATTTTACTTAGGTTAATATTATCAATAATTATATATTATTTAGAAAAGAAAGATGAAAGAAAAAAAACGTCTTACAACATTTTGACGTTCCATTTGAAGTTTTAACGCGTTCTCAAGTCTTGTGACAACCTCACTTATATCCGGGCGTCGAGATCTTTCTTCATTCAAGCAGTCATATGCTGTCTTCACGAAAACGTTGAATGATTGCGGATCCATTTGTTTCCGTAGAACCGGATCAATTATTTCATCTAGTATTTCCTTTTTATAATGAAAAAAGACCAGTGTAGTCAAATGCTTATTATCCGGATGCTCACTTATTGATTTCCTACCACACAGTAGTTCAAACAATACTATCCCAAAGGAGTACATATCGGACCCGTGGTTCGCACATTTAGTCTCAATATATGTTGGGTCTCCATACCCTTCCACATACTCAAGTTCATTAGTATGAAATGAATGGTGCCTTTTAGATGCTTTAATCTTCATGGAACGTTGAAAACCATATAACTTGGGTTCCCAATCATCATTTAATAGAACTATGCTGCTGTGGATCCTCCGGTGTATTACGCTGAAATCGCGTGACTCGTCATAATGAATGTAGCTCAATGCATGCGCAACACCGATAGATATCTTCAATCTTCGCACCCATGTCAACATCGGGTCACTTAGATAGTTGCTGAGACTTAATCTAGTCTCAAGCTTGATAATGATGATCTTCTCATCATTGTCATCACAAAACCCAACAAGAGAAACCACATTTTTATGCTTGAGACTTGAAAGCATTGAAACCTCCGTCCAAAACAGCTGTTCTGCATCCTTCCTTTCTTTCTTAAACCTCCGAGCAATGATATCAATCAACTCACCTGACCACAAGAGCTTTCCCTTGTAACTCTTATCAAAGCTATCTTCTCTGATGAGATTTTGTTGAGCGAAGTTGTTTGTGGCAGATAGGATATTTTCAAGGGGGACTCTGAGGTGAGCAAATTCATTCATTATCTGTAAAATAGTCAAGTTAAAATTTGAGTTAGAAAAAGGGAGTATAATAATGCCTACAAAGTGTTTGATAAAATTCCTGAACCATGTCTAAGACATGTTAGGTCTAATTCTGCATATATCTTGTAGTTTATAGTTATTATGTTTGTGGATAGTAATTAAAATACTCTTAACATTCTTTAGAAGTTTAGGAAGTGATCAAATGAATGGTCTTGTTAAGTTGAATTATTTTGGTTAGCGACTTCATGTTGAGATATAGTCTTGGTTGTCAATATTTAGGTGTTTTTAAAGCATTTGGTCCAGAATCAGATGGTATAAGTATTGACTATGATGCAGTTTTGATGGGATAATATTGATTGGAATTGTCTTGTTTGGTTCCCTCATTTCATTCAAAGACATGTTTTTGTCTTGTAGATAAGTTCATAAAGTGGTATTCAGAAGAAAAAAGCTATGGCATAAGATTTACTATTTAGTCATCTGAAGTTTGAAGATTGCATAAGATTCAAGGGTAGAAGGTGATAAAGTAGATTGGAACACTCAAGACAAGTTGATAAAGTGGTATCTAGGAAAAACTATGGTATTCAACCTGTGAATGAAATTGCAGACACATGTGTTCCTAAGGTATGGGACTACTTCGTCTTGGTTATGACTTATGACAAAGGCAATTATGGAAATTAAAAGTACAAAAACATGTTCCTAAGGCATTATAGTCATTTTTATCCCTTTTACTTGTAACAGGCGCAAGTATTTTACAAATATGACACGATATTGCATTCGTATCCACACTAGGTATCGAATTGGTACAAACAAACTGCTTGTTTGAACTGTTCGATTCTGCTAAGTCTTTCTAAAACTGCTTGAATCTAGATATATAGAAACGTGATGATTCTGCTTGTAATGTTTCAAAGCAGATCTATAATCCCAAAAAGTCAACTGATAACTGCTTATATAATACCGTAAAAGAATACACTCTGAAATTGGAAGGTTGTTACCCATTTGACCCGTAGCATTGTTTCAACTTTCAAAGCAGATCAGCAATCCCAAAAGGTTGTTACCCATAGGTTATGGGTAATATTGAGAAGGTTATTGTTTCGTTTTCAAGATGTTTTGTTTATTGGCCATCATTTAGCTACCTTTTTCTTCTTTTTAACATGTCGGTTTTCGGTGTTTCAAGGTGCTTATGGGATATTAATGTTGCTTATATTGGCTGAGGTTACTAGGTATGTTGTGTTTAATCTCTTACATTAACTTCAGTTCATGTCAGGCTGGGTGACTATCAAGTCTTAACCAGTGAACTAATTGACCTTTTTTCTTATCAATTATTCGTTTTTTATCGCCACATAGAGACAAACCATAACCTGGACCGACAAATTTACAAGTAAATGAGTCTAACGCGTATAAGGGAAGTTGCTTCTCTTCCAGTCAATGCGTCATAAGTCCCTAAAAGTTTATGCTTTGAGGTTAAACACACAAACAAAAAGAGGATGGACAACTCATATGTAGCTTACATGTAATTTTGAAGAAAATTAGTTTTGATCTACAGCTTGGAGTCTTGGACCAGCTACAGTGCAAGGCCATATATACTACCTTGTGTATATCGTAATGAACTTGCTAAACTACAGGTAGATTTTATAACTATACTACTTTTAAAATTTTGATTTTACTTTGTATTCAGCAATCCCCTGGTTTCTAATTTTAATCGCCACCAGGGACACTCCTCCAGTTTCATATAAAGGTTTGCAGGCCGTCCTATCAAAATCTCGGTTGGGTGGTCATAGTTCACAAATGTTTGCAGACATCAACAAATACTTTTACTATACCACTTTTCTCTTTTTCAATGTTTTGAAACCCGGTTCGACCCGGATGGTCCAACCGGTCGAATCGGTTCCGGCAAAGATAACAGAACAAAAGAAACTGGTTTTAAGAACTCCAAACCCAGTGTGACCCACCGGGTTTTACCCGTTACTATAATTCCAGCTGGTTTGTCATTAAATCTTTTATATGTGTTCCACATTGCTTTTTACAAGTTTTTGAAAGCTTTAAAATCTGTTTAGACAGGTTTTTATGGTGTTTTAAACACTTTCTATATGCTATTTGGACAGCAGAAAGATGGGCGGTTTGGACAGGCTTATATGCTGTTTTAACAGCTTTTATATGCTGTTTGGACATAGCCTTTACATGGCTGTTTGGAAACAAGTTTTTGCAGCAATTACATGCTCTTTTTTCTAAAAGCAATTACATATTTGTATGTTGTTTTTTAGCAGCAATTACAGCTTCTACATGCTGTTCCAACACGGTTTTTTACAGCAACCATGCCTTTTTGTTGTTGTTGTTGTTGTTGTTGTTGCAGCAATTGCATGTTTGTATGCTGTTTTTGTTACAGCAATTGCATATTGTTTTGTTATTATTTTATTAAAACCCATATATGTTTGGCTAGTACCCATATAGGGCTAGTACTTGTTTTATTGTTTTTTATGTTATGCATCAATCACTTTAGTTGATCCGAACCAGGACTTGAATGGATGGGGGTTGGTCCTTATCCGAATTGAACATAACCCAAACTTTTTGTAGGGTGGGGTGCGGGGTGGGTTTTCTTTCGCACACAATCATAATTGACCCGACGCGAATGAACCTGAACTTAACTAATTAATTTGACCCTATTAACATCCCTATATATAGCCAACACCAACTTACGTGGTAGTTGGGAGTTAAACGTTATAAATTAGTTGCGCAAAGCGTTTAACTTTTGAACAATTTGCTAGTTTGTGACATTTGATAAATTCAGGACGTAAATAAAAGAATTTCTGAAAATTTCAAGAATCACAAAATTTAAAAAGAAAAGGTGACTTTAATTTTTGTGTATAGTGCGAAAGTCACTGGCTCTAGTTAAAATATACATTCACATAATTACCTATATATAAGCAAGAAATGCTACCCACAAATATTGTTCACGTTGTTGAGTACTATCGCATTTATCTCTTTAGTTTGTTTAGTATTTATTCGTTTAGTATTTATTCATCCATGGGGTTCCTATTTGCTAATTACTAACAGTTTTGTAGTCACATAAGAATAAACTATAATAGTGAGCTGATAGTTTTCTTATTAAAAAATATAATAATAATATTGGGCTTTTAAATTTGAAAATTTTAAAAAAGATACATGCTATACAAAGTAGAAAAATCATTCATACTCTTGTATAAGTTAGAGTTTATAATTAAAATTTTTTGCAGCTTGAAAGAAACTTAATGGGTCCACCAACACCAAAATAACCCGTATCTACATAATTTGCAAGCAATAATATGAAAACGAAATCAATTTTGCCAAAAACTCTAGTTGTGACATTAGTCATACTAAAAGGGTTTAACTATATATTTGCGTATTTTTAGTTTAACTATATATTTGCGTATTTTTATTTATAATTATAAATAATTCATAATGGTCATCTTCGCCAACAACTATTTGTATTGATATAATATAAAATGATAATTACACGAAAATTTAAATAATAATTCAGTAATAGAATACGACTAATTATTACTCCTTATTTTAAATTCATATGAAAAACTTGTCACTATTAAGTTACATACTGTTATTGATATATATATTTAATTACAAGAAAAAACAAATTATGTAAAGTCTTATAAAGTGGTAAATAAAAGAAATTCATAAAACTTGTCACTAACTCGTATAGTATAACCGTACTTATTAGCCAACTTGCACTCAAAGAAACAGATAGCAGTACTTTTTATGATACAAAGATGGAAGAGGAAAAACCGTCTTACCTCATTTTGATGCTCGAGTTGAAGTTCCAACGCTTTCTCAAGTCTCGTGACAATCTCATCAATATTTGGGCGTTGCGATCGTTCTTCATTCAAGCAGTCATACGCTGTTTCCGCAAAAATATCAAATGACTGCGAGTCCATTTGATTCCACAGATCCCAATCAATTATTTCATCGAGTCTTTTCTCTTTATAATGGGTAATGGCCAGCGGAGCCAAATACTTGTTACTATCGCTGTCGATTACTGCTTCTCTACCACAGAGCAGTTCAAACAGTACTATCCCAAAAGAGTACATATCTGACTTGTGGTTCACAGTGTAAGCTTTTAAAAATGTAGAGTCTACATACCCAATTGTATGCGGACATGAACCATTATTGAAAGAATCGTGCCTTTGAGACGCTTCAATCTTCATGGAACATTCAAAATCACATAACTTAGGTTCCCAGTCATCATTTAATAGAACACTGCCACTGTTGATTTTCCGGTGTATTACGCTGAAATCGCGTGGCTCGTCATAATGAATATAACTCAACGCTTGCGCAATACCCACAGATATCTCCAACCTTCGCACCCATGTCAACAACATCGGGTCACTTAGATAGTTGCTGAGACTTCCCCTGTTCTCAAGCTTGATAACGATGATCTTCTCATCATTCTCATCACAAAACCCGACAAGAGAAACAAGATTTTTGTGCTCAAGACTAGAAAGCATTGAAAGCTCCATCCAAAACTGCTGTTCAATTTCATCATCCCTTCCTTTCTTTAACAACCACCTTTGCGCACGGATTTCAATCAACTCACCCGACCACAAAAGCTGTCCCCAGTATCCCTTTTCAAATTCATTTATTTCCCAGCTATTTTTTTCATCAAAGTTGTTGGTGGCGGAGAGTATATTTTCAAGGGGGGTTTTTAAGTGAGCAAGGCCATCATGATTGGCTGAAGACATCATGTATGTATGTATGTGTTTGTTAATCTGAACAAAAAGGGTGCGTGGGTTGTTACAAAAAGAAGCCAAGGAGTGTTTGGGTGATATACAAAAATGTGTTCAGTTTGTGTTTGTATATAGAGAAGGTGTGGATAAGCGTGTGGGTTCCTTGTTATCTTTAATGTATGGACTATGGAGGTCTGGTAGTTGCATTAATAGATAGTAGACTATTCACTTTTTGACAATTACACAAATGGTCTCTAGCGTATAAGAAACTTCCTTTTAAAAGTTTTAAATTAATAAATAACAAAACAACAAACACTGAAAGTAACTAATTTGAATTTGTAACTAAAACATTAATACACCACAAGTGGAAAACTAAATGTACATGATGATGAGCAACTTCTGTGAAATGTCAATAAATAATATGAAACCGGACTTTCAAAAATTCGAATAGAGATTACATGAACAATCCAATGAATATTAATGTTGGTGATTTGAAAAAATGCACCCAAAGATATTGAGATGATGATATGATAAAGATAATAACATGAAAATGCTTTCTTGAGATTTTCTTAATCATGATTAATATTAATAAAGGGAATGAAATAATGTAAGCGTATGACCTCATATCAGTTACAAAATAAACAGTTCGCATAAAACCTGATTCTCATAACACAATAAACACGTTGGAATACTCTATGTCTCTATGAGTATTCAGTTATTTGGTCATCTTGATTACTACTACTAATGTTGATTAACATATAAACACTAAGTAAATATTTTGCATGATCATGACATTTGATGCTCCTTTCTTTAATAAAGAGATTGGATTGAGTGGACTGCACGGATAGCTATAATAAGGAAATATAATCTTGAGGTTATGGTATTGGACTATTGGTGAATGAGTGGTGAATTGGCAGTTTATGGGATCATGTAGTCTGTTTTTCTTATGTTTGTATTAGTCATTGGAAGCTGTATATAGCAACATTGTTGCTTTTGAAGGTTGGGCATGTCCTTCATGTATTGATCGATGTATAAGGTTGTATTAATATATATTCACCATTATTCACCATTACGGCACTACTGAAGCAAACATTTTTACCAAACAACTGATGTGCAACTTAATCAATTACCAAAAACCCGTCTAGTCTTCATGATTCGTTTAACCCGTGACATAAATATTTCGCTGATTTTTTCTATATTTTCTTTTTAAAAACTTGTCAACATTTTTACCGTAAGAGAAGGGACATGCAAAATTACACTACTCAAAATCACAAGCTTATGCAACATATATCGAATGAACAGATTATTTATCAAGGGAGGACGTTACCTAATTGCTAGCCCTTTATCAGTATATTCTTATGGCTTTTTGATATTGATTCTCATTCTAGGCGTTCCTCTTTTATTTTTTAAAATGTGTGGCACGGGTGCTAAACAAGGAGGAATATTCCAAATGTTAGTTATAGACTAGATCACCGTAAGTGGTTAAATAAGGCTACTTGGCAATTCGGGTCGTGTTCGGGTTGGCGGGTTCGGTTTGTCAGGTTGACAGGTTAGAAAATCCCAACCCGAACCTGACCCATTTAAATCGTCGGGTGAGCTATCTCAACCCTAACCTGTTTACACATAACCCGAATCTGACCATTTAACCCATATATATACTTGGGTTGGCGGGTTAAATAGGTTACAAGGGTTGAATAGGTTAAACGGGTTTCGGGTTGACCCGTTTAACTCATTTTTTATACAAAAGTTGCTACATTACACGAGTTAAACAGGTTAAACGGGTTTGCGGGTCGACCCGTTTAACCTATTTAACCTGTATAATAAAATATAAATAATTTTTAACTTAAGAAAAAAATATTAAACGGGTTGGCGGGTCGACCCACTTAATTTATTCCCAACCCGAACCTGACCTGTTTAATAAACGAGTTAGATGGGTCGACCCAAACCTGATCTAAAATCTATTTAACTCAACCCGAACCTGTTAATTTTCGTGTCAGTTTCAGGTCGGGTCAGAAATTGCCCCCCTACTACTTCTCATAGCGAGCAATAGTCTTTAATTTCATGCCAACATTGATTGTTAACATGTGCTTGTGGGGTGCAATATTAGTGTTTTGGACCACTTACACTCCCACTATATACACCGACACACTTACATTCATATTCAACATCTAATTAATATTAATATGCTAATAATTGTATGGGTCAAATTGCATATATATCCCTCCCAAAGTGAATAATTGCATATATATACTTTGTACAAGTTTTTGATGCATATAATACAATATTTTTTATGCAGAGATTACAACAATAAAGCTGGGTGTAATGGACCTAATGGTGGGTGATCCAAAACACTAATATTAATTAGATGTTGAATATGAATGTAAAGTGTTTCCTAAGCAAAATGATTTGGAGAGAGGGTTATCCCTTTATTATATGTAGTATAGATATGGATAGATCAATTAAGGTATGATTGGCGAAATTAGTGATAGCACGAAGTAGTAGCCGGAAGAAATAGTAAGAAGCGGTTGTAGTAAGTATAATTATTAAGTGTAAATATTCTCCAAAAGGTGAGGAATTGTGGGATCACCCTGGTTCCAGGCATCCTAAGGATGTCAACGAGACCCACCCCAAATACCCGACCTCAGACAATGAGCACCTGTCCCAGTGACTCTACTTATCAAGAGGTGGGCTTTGAACCTGGGCATTTTTTTTTCAATTGGCCTTTCGTTGACCAGTCAATCTAAGCATTTGCGGTGGGGAGATGGTAGCATTGAGAACTTTAGGACAAGGGTGGGACTCGAACCCGGGTCTATTGATTCGTGCACAAGAGCTCCACCCATCGAACTAAAGCTCCAATAGTAAGTGTAAATGTTAGTTGCTAGAAGCATCATTTTGATTTCGTCCATTTAAAAAAAATACAAACATTGGTTGCTTCAAAACAATCGTAAATGCTTGATGTCTAATAACCATTGTTTACAAAACGCTAATTGTCATAAAAAAATTTGTTTTGTTTCTTAAAAAAATAAAGTTAAAATTAGGATATTAACGAGACTTATCTATGTACCTCCCTCTTATTTTTCTTAATTTGCTTAAAGCCTTGATCTCAATTCACCTCTAGGTTAATGTATCCGAGTTAAACTTAAATAGTCTCGGTCTTCATATTCTTTATCTTTGGTATGTGCGGTCCTCAATCGTCGGACGGATGCCTCCATGGCTCCATCCCCTTGTTTCACGCGTGTTCCCTTTTTATCATTTTTCGGCTAGCCCGTTGTATTTTATGGGATGGCTATATGTGCCTTTTGGATTAAATGGCATTTCAACCACGGGCCTTTTTTAACCCTCCCATGCAAACTCTGAACTCATGCTTCCACCTCTAGCTAACACTTCTATCAATCAATTCTTGTTCAAGATTTGAATTTGACAGCCAAACCGGCCCAACGAGTGAAGTGTACGTAAGGAGTCAGAAGAAAGCAAGCAATGAAAAAGAAAGAATTTACTGTGATATCAATTTCATGAAAGAAAATTCTAAAATAATAAAGAACTCTTTCATTTCAAGAAAGAAGGAAAGATATTCCACCAATTATTGTCAAATCTTAAATTCAGTAATAGAAATACATTTGTATTTTATATTGAAAATCTTTTTTACTTTGTCAATTTGATTTAGACTCGTATGTACACAGCAATTTACAAGGTGTGATTGTCTAACAAGTGCCCTCAAACCGCATTAATTAAACACAAACATTTTTTCAAAGTACAAATTACATTTCATACACATTCATTAAACTTGTAAATTACCATAATTAAATCTGATTTTTAATTTAACAACCTTAAAGTTCCTTTTAATAATAATATTAAACATTGCCTTAAGGGCACCCGTTAGACATTCCCAAGGTATTCTTATATTTTTGATTAGCCTGGTGTTAACTTCAATATGTAATTAAGAGTGTACATTGTGTCAATATTTTATAAGGAAAATTTTAATATATGAAGATAATGATTGTAAAGCTACATATATCCATCAGTGACATTACGTCCATATTACTTTTAAGCTTATAAAGTGAACTTAGGTACATTAGAGCTGGAATATTGTATAAATCCAAAAGATGGTCGCTTGTTGTATTGGTTCATATGTTTGCACCCAGGCGTTGCGGCCGGGTTTTTTCTTTTAGTTTTTGTGTTGCATGTATTTGTTCATATGTTTGTTGCCTAAATTGTATGCGAAAATCCTTATGTAAATGTGAGTTTTTTATTATTATTTTTTTTTAGGGTGCGTTTGGTATGCTACGATGAATCACAATCGGTATCGGTTTAGGTACAAGGTGAGTACCTCACTTATGATAGTTTGATACCTTGCGTCTTGGACTCCTATGGAGTATGAAAGATATATATCTTTCAATTCTATATTTGAAAGATATATATCCTAACCAAACACTTGCATCATATCTATTCCGATTAACCCTTACCAAACACACCCATAGTGGGCCAGGTATATCTTTCTTTTGTTTTTGTTCATAAGGCAACATTATAATGTAACCTACTAATTTGCGGGAACATTTTGTAACCCACTTATTTGAAACCCATGTTTAAACTTAAAGGCGCCCGCGTGTTGCAACGGGACTTTTTGGCTTTAATTTGTGTAACTTTTGTGTGTCAAAATTTTCTAGAATTATAAAAGAAGTTATTGTATGCATTGTTCAAAATATGCAAAATGGAGATGTGTATATAAGAAATCGTACAACAAGGAGATTATATGTATTGTTCGGATGTACTTAACGTCTAATATTTATTAAATTTTTTTTGCAACTTAAAGTCAACTTCATTTCTACCACATGTTTACAAAATGGGTAAGAAATTACTTGTGTATAAGCCTTGACCAAATCATAACAATTAGTTTTTGATGTTTTCGTTTTTAGTAGTATAGTGTTTGTTTTACCGAAGAAATGCTTAGGAAAGTATTTCCCCGGGTCGTGTCCCAACGAAGGTGTGAATGGAATTTCGAATTCCCGATTCGTGAAACGTGTCGTGAAAGTGGTAAAAAGTGATTTGATGAGATTATACTAATGAAATAGTAAATGAAGCACAAATAACCAACTAAGCACGTAATTCAAATAAGGCAACTAGAAACGTAACGCAAAATTGAAAACGTAAGCTAAAATGTAAATAAAACGTAAACGTACGAAATAAAACGCGACTTTTAAACTACACTATTCCTACGGACTTGAAAATAATTTTAAAAAGTTAAAAATGATAAAAGAAAATTTTAAGAAAAATAAAAATAGTTTTTTGACTTTTTATTTATTTTTTATGAATTAAAAACTATTTAAACTAACTAATAATTAAAAGAAAATGCAAATAAAGTGAAAAAAATGAAAAATAAAATTCTAAAATTCTAAAATAACTGAAAATGAATTTCTAAAATATTTTTGGATTTTTCTTGGCTTTTTCTGATTTTTTTGGATTTTTTTAGTAATTAAAAAGTAATAAAAAGTGATTAAAAATGAAAATTAAATAAGAAAAATAGCAAATCAACTCAGAAAAATATGAAAATTTCAGGGAAAATTTAAAATAATATTTTGAAACTAGGAAAAATATAAAAATTAAAAAATAAGCACTGGAAGTGCTTAATGGCTTAAAATCAGCTTATATAAGTGCTTATTTATAAGCACTGTTGACCCAGAGTTGACCAAAACTTATCCAAATGATTTTTAGACTCTAATAAGCTTGATGGAACAGAACTAAGGCCAAAATTTACTCAGAAACACAGATAAGCACCAAAAACAGCCCAATAAGCACTATGGAATTAGCAATAAGCAAAGCAGTAAAGCAAGAGGCCAAATATCAACTGAAATAGTTACTACAAGCAATATGAAGCTCAGTTGAACCAACAAACTCAGAGTATGATCAACAAATCTCAATTGCAGCCTACTATGAATGACAGAATACTAGGTTCAATGTAACCAACTTGATAAGCAAATAAGCATTAGCAAAGAAGCTCAGAGAGGAAAACTTATGGGGGCAATTATTCTACTAACCAGCTGAGATAACAAATCCACAAAGAGAAATGAATTAAGATCCAATTTACTACCCTAAAGCTGCCTAGAACCTTGGTCAAAAACTGGTATGCAGGGCACTATTTGGCTCAAGCAGTCAACTTATGAGTGATTTTCCAATAAGCAAATGAATCCCAAAGTAACTTTTTCTTGTTGATTTATAATCACAAGCTGTAAAACTTCTAAAATCAGCAAACCTTACTAATTTTTAATCTCAAATGAAACCTAGAATTGCACTTAAATATTTACCCAAAACCTGATCACCAAAAACTTTTGACTTTTCTAATGCACCTAAACTTTGACCAAAGTTAAATTCTAATGATTAAGTCTAATCCTAAATGTTGTATTAAACTAATTTGTGAACTAAATAACCTAAATGCACCTAGATCCTACTCAGTTTCAAAATGACAGCAGCAGAAACAAAGAAGGTAACCCAGAAGGGTGGATACAAGTTATGTTTGACTTTTATTGAATATAAGTGACTGAACAAATGTTTTAAGTGACCATATAATGCTTAGTGTAATCTACTGATGCACAAACCTAAGTGAAAAAAAAAACTACAGCAAACAGATTATATCTAAACCAAACACCCCTTCAAATGACAGAAGCAACTAAAATGATGGAACCTATGCAAACAGAAACTTCCAATCCACCAATACCACTTAGAATATGAATCAATAAGTGTAATGTAACACAAAATAACAGGTACAACCACAAAATCAAGCAGAAACACAAATATGAGAGATGAGACAGATGAAACCAAAATTATCACAAACAAATATGAAATGATTAACTAAGATTAACTACTATGCAAATATTAATAATAAAACAGAAATAAGCAAAAATTAGTAAAGCTAAACTATAATGAACTAATTATGCAGAATCAAGTTAAACTTAAATGAAAACTTACAAAAGAAAGCCCCCTCAGCTCAAACAGAGGGGGTTCACTATGCTTGCCTGTCTTTTGACAGGTCAAGTGACACCTCTTGGCTGCCTTTAATCCAAATAAGCAGAGCTTATTGTAAATAAGCTGGATAGTTGACTAAAGTTGACTATTTGATTTTTGAGAAAAACTTATGAAACAGTAACTGATTTAAGTTTGTAACAATAGATACAAGTTATTTGAAACTAAATTCAGATGTAAAAACTAAATTGAAATGTATTATTATTATTATCATTTTTTTAATATAAGTAAAGCAGAAACTTAATTTAAATGCTAAAATAAGCTAAGTAAAACTAATTATAAACTAAAAGACAACAATAATAAGATCTTAAAGAAGACAATAAGCTGTTAACAAAACTAAATTATATTAATGAGAAATTCAGTACAATATTTTTAAAAAAGAAAATTACAATAACTTGAAAACAGAAATAACAATGCTTAAAAAACTACTCTCCACTAACTGTGATGAAAGGGTGTATTTATACTTGAGGAGCAGGGAGCTTGGGATCCTTCTAGTCTGCCAAGTCATCAATCCGAGGTGCAATTTGTGTTTGTTTGCGTCCCTCTCAGCCATTGATCATGCTTCTAGATACATCTAATAAAAAATGACCCTTGGATCATGTGCCCTTTGATTTGTAATCCTCCGTGTGTCCTGTGATTGGACCACGTGTCCCTGCTATACCTGACACCAGCTGTCAGTCTTCTAGAAGGCTAATCATGAGGTGATAATTACCCATACGGGGTAATTTGATGGTACGGTGATTTTAGGGTTCTAGGGAATAGTAACAATTTCTGGGTAAAAATAGAATTTGGGGGCGGGAATGTGGATAGGGGTGTTTTATTATTAGATGGGTGCGTTGACCGGGTTTGGGTATGGTTTGACCAAGGTTAAAAGGGTGGACCGGGTAGAGTATTTTGGGCTTGGGAGGGTGTTGGATCGTGTACACCTTGAACTTGTGTTGATAATGATACTTTGAGTGATACCACTAAGTATGCGGAATCTACTTAATGATACTTAGAAGATTAATTGTAAGTGAAACAGATTTATGTATGAACAATGAATATAACAAAACAACTAGCTCCAATATTATTAATAATAATAATACGAGTGATCTGAGATATCACTAGGGTTACACCTTGAAGCTCTAAGAAAAACGTATATTAAAGTTATCATCTAGGATCTCCTTTTATACAACAAGGAGTCCTCTTGTACAAGATAAGTATAATACTAATAGAATAAGATATACACAAAATCTTTTCTATGTTTATCAATGCGCGTTTCTCTAACAGCTAACAAGTGAGCAGTGGTAATATATGTTCTTGCAGTGGTAATGAGTTTCCACTGCAAGTACAATCTTCTTGCAGTTGTAACTTCTTCACTAGCCGTGGTAACTGATAGAATAATTCCCAACAATCCTCCCCTAAACTTATGATTTATTTGTAAATCAACAAGTTTCTTCAAGTATACAATAAACCTGAGGATATGGGAATTCTTCCAAACACTTATCTTGTTTTTCTTAATCGTTTATCAGCTCTTACACTTTGATCTTTAATCTTCTGAATCAAAGCTCTAACCTTCTCATTATCTGCATACACTCTTAATTTTGACATGATGAGAGCAAACCATGCTGAGAACAAACCTCCCCTGAATCTGATCATTATTATTAAAATTTTGTATCCTCCCCTGTTTGGGAGAATCTCCATCAATAAGCAGCATAGTCAGACAAAATTCAGAAGTCCTTCCATCAATAAATATCCACCTGTTGAGAGAATGGGGTACACAGTTCCATCAATTCCTGTTGGTAACATACTACCTTCAGCACTTCCAGATGTATTACCTTCTGGGAGAGGTGCATCATAAGGCATAGAGACTGCACAGCCTATATCTAATTCTTGAGAATCAGACACATGAAGTGTTGCCAAAGAAAAAGTTTACACTGTCAGTGGTAACTGTGAACCTGCAGTGGTAAAAATCAAAAGAGTTTTCAAAGAGCAATGATAAGTAAAACATGTAAAATTTTCTGCTCTAATTATAGTTTTTAGCAAACTATCAGCTATCAACGGATTTGATATGTCTTTACCATGAGCCGTTTGCTATGGACTAGCCAACTCTTGATCACAAAGATGTATGGTGAGTTGATAACCTAGTTTTTGGTAAACTATCAACCATGAACGGATTTGATGTGTCTTTACCTGTAGCCGTTTGCTCAGGACTAGTTGATTCTTATGTGAATTAGACATGGTGAATCAATAACCATTTGTTATGTGTCTTAAGATACACATCTTATAACTCCATTCAAATCAACCATTCAATCGTAACCAAAAATAGTAAACCCAAGTTACTATTTATACATTTATTGCTCCAAAGGCAACTTGATATCTTCCATAATTACTTCTTCAACCTACCAAAACGGATGGAAGTAAATAATCTTCATTAATTAGCCATAAACCTTGACTTGGCATATAAATAGGGATCAAAAACTTTTATCTTTCATCAACAATATCCCTCAAGAAACATAATCCCATACAGCATCATGAGTTGGTTTCCACTTATCTATATCTCCTCTGATGATTCTTCAGATGAAGCAATCAGCTACTACTCAGATTCTGAGGAGCATTCTACTAGATGGAGTGGATACTTTCCACCAACAACTGCATCAGCTCCATCTGTTGATGTTGATTCAGAGAAAGATGATCCAACCTTCAACCTGTCTGAGGAACTACCAAAAGCACTTACAACTGCCCTGAAGACTGCCATAAATAACATGAAGTGGCCAGAGTCATCAAAGCCTGCAAAAGATCTGAAACCACCATCACAAGTGCTTGGTCTTGCATGTCCAAGGAAGCAACTATCCTTTGATGAGAAGAGGAACAAGCCAGCTAAGAGCAAGCATACATATGAGGGCAAAGGAAAGAAGCCTATGTAGTGTCTGAAGATCTTAGGTTGTAAGGTTGTAAGTTGTTGACATGTGTTTTGAAGTAGTCTTTGGAAAAGAATGTACTCTGCAACCCTTGTTAAGCAAGAAATAAATGATCTTCTCTATGTCCTTGTTAACACTGTGAGAGCAAATCTTTCCACTGTGTGATGCATAGTTTCCACTGAGCTGATTTGTTAGTGAAAAACCATACATACATATACAAACAACAATAGTACATTAAAAACTATCCTGCTACACTAAAAAGTATTAGACATCAAAAGTTTATGGATTAAGCATTCCAATACCTGTTACCAAGTACTGAAACCTACCCACATCAAGCCCTTTTGTTAATAAATCAGCATAATTGTCATCAGTATGAATTTTGACAACATTAATGAGCTTTTTCTCAAAACAATCTCTAATAAAGTGATGTCTAATTTCAATATGTTTAGTTTTAGTGTGTTGCACAGGATTCTTAATAATGCAAATTGTACTACTATTGTCTATATAGATGATGGTGTTCATGAAATTGTACCCATAATCCAAGAGTTGATTCTGAAGCCAAAGGATCTGAGCACAACAACTAGCAGCTGCAACATATTCTGCTTCAGTAGTTGAAGTAGCAACCATTGTCTGTTTCTTGCACTGCCATGACACCAATCTACATCCAAGGAATTGACATCCTCCTGTGGTTGACCTTCTATCCAAGCTTGCACCAGCATAGTCACTATCTGAGTAGGTAATCAACTCCATAGGAGATTCCCTTGAGTAGTTAATTATTGTAACACCTAACCTTGGCTTATTTAACCTCCTCCAAACACAACATCTCAGTCACCAACAATCTTTCAACCCTAATAGCCCACAACAAAATCTCAAAACCAATTTGCATCCAAAAATCATGTCATCAAACCCTGAGTCCTCTGATCAACACTCTTCTGTTCCAACATCAGAAGAAGAGGTACCACCATATCCATGGGGACTTGAAGGTTCGGTTTTTGAAAGAGAAATAAAGAAACGATGGGATGTGGAAGACAAGAAATGGAATGCATTAATAGAGGGTGAATCAAGCCATAATACAAATCCTGCTGAGCTTGTCTCTCCCTTCATCTGGACATCTGATGAAGAATCTTCAGAGGAAGATAATGAAGAACCAACCTTTCTTCCTCCTTCCACACCAGAGAGATCCCAACCAAGATCAAGTATGAGAGATCCATCTCTCCCAACATCATCAAACTTGATGGTGGATCTTCCTGCTCCAGAACCTTGTCTTCTGCATCAAGAACATATTGGACAGAGCAATAAAGCTCAAATCACACATAAGGGAAAGGAGAAGCAGAAGTAAATGATTGATGAATGTTGCCAAGAACCAAAGTTTGTGAGTATTTTCTTGACTGTGGTACTTGAGCATCTTCACAGTCTTCCTTCTCTTCTTTTTCCACTTTTCAGCTTCAGCTTCTTCATTGTACTTGTCATAGCCTCCAATATGATGTAATAATTGATAGAAGCTAGTAGTACACAATTAGCCAAATGTATTAGGAATGATCTTTGTAATCAGGTTGGAACCTTGAATGTAAGCTGTAACTTATGTCTTGAAATGAATGAAGAGATCTTCTTAATTAGCTCAATATGTAAGACCTTCAGCATTATTTTGTTTGCAATAGAGACTAAATACAGCTCATTTGATCACATTCCTTGGCTACTCCTCTTGGTGACTGTAACAAACTTCTTGCAATAACATGAACATATGCAGAACAGACATATATCAAACAACTTGAACACATATTAGTATAACACAAACAATATCATCAAGTCATTCATAATCAATTGTAATCTTTGACTTTCCCTGCACACAACATAAACAAATTAGTACCTTTTGGGGACCCAAGCCACAAATGACTTGGATCTGCCTCGTGTATCAATATAATTATATCTATCAAAGGTCATTGATACACCATTGGGATTGTTTGTTGTTCCTTTTGGTTTCCATTCCCAACGAGCTGAGGCCTTAACAGCTTTTCCCAAGTTTACCCTTTTCTTTTGAACATTAGTGGAAACAATTGGTCTTGCAGTGGTAACTGCATGCCTAGCAGTGGAAACTGCTGGATTAGAAAATTTTGGTTTCCACATGTGGTTCTTGTGATCATTCTTTTCAAAATAAGTCTTTTTCCCTATTTGATAAGATTTAACAAAAGAAGTGACAGGGGACTTAGGATAAACTCTGTTATTGCTTCTGGCAGTGGTAACTGCTGGTCTAGCAGTGGAAACATGTTTGATGCCAGTGTTAAGCATAACAGACCTGGGAACCATCTTGCTTAGGGGATTTGGGTGAGTCAATTTATTAGAATATGATCCATTCACCCTTGTAAAAACTTCCCTTCTTCCCATGTGGTAGGTACAATCTCTAGCTAAATGGTCAAAGCTACCACATATATGACAAGCCTTATTGTTAAACACAAAGTCACTACCAAACTGTCTAGTTTTAACATGATTCCAACTTCTCATGTTACCTCTAGGAGATTTAGGTCTATCCCTGTACATTTCAGCATACCTAGTAGTAGACCTAGTGAAATTAGACTGTGTTCTAGGCTTCTCTTTGACTTCATCAGGAATACTTTTACACTCCTCAACTTTAACATCTTCAGTAACACTAGTTTTAGACTCAACATTCAAACATTCATCTTTAAGAGATGAGTCACTAGCACTATCAAAAGTCTCAACCTCAACCTGAACCTTTTCAGTTTCAACTGGTTTAACAAATTTTGGTCCATAGGTCATGGGTGGATCCTGAAACTCTTCTAAGCCTGTGTGAGCTAGGTCAATGCCAGGAGGTGCTGGAACACCTCTTAGAGGTGGTGGAACAGTATTGTATCCAAGACCTGATTTAGCTTTGCTCACAATTTGGGCTTCCCAAATTCTGTCAATGCTCTTGGATTGATGGTCTAGTGTTTTCTTAGTAATCTCAATATTCTCACTAGCCTTTTTAACTTTCTCAATCTCTTCCCTAAGAGCTTTATTTACTTCTAGATAAAAATCTAAGTCTCTTTTTAAAACAGCAATATCATCTCTGAACTTAGATTCATTAGCCCTATAATGCTCTATCTGCTTTTCTAAAACACCTAGACCTCTTTTATGATTTGCTAAATTATAATTAGTATGATGTAAATCTAGCATCAGTTCATCATATTGTGTTTTAGAAACCTCTAACTCTTTAGCAGCCTTACAGTTTTTAGAACAAGCATTATCAGTATATACCTCAGAGTCAGAGAAAGCCATGAGTGCATGCTCAGTGGCTAGCATTGCAGATTCTGTATCATCTTCTCCATTCTGAGACATAAAGCTCCAATCAAAGCTTACTCCATCAATAGCCAATAGCACCTTTGGCTCTTCTGTTGTAGGTTCTTTGGTCTTTTCCTTCTTGTACCAAGTTGACTTATTGTCAGATTTCCTTGGTTTTCTGCATTCTCTTGCAAAGTGCCCCTTCTTGTGACAGTTATAGCACTCCACCTTCTTTTTATCAAAACCTACAGTCTCATCTCCACTTATATGAATCTTTCTCCCTGTCTTTTTCCAGAACTTCTTTGATCTTAAGCTGAGCAATGCTACTTGCCATTTGATGTCCATCTCCTCCATATCATCTTCATCAATTTGATCCAAGTCCTCATGATTGAGGATTGAACCACCCACATGGCTGGATATAAAGGCATAGAAAGTAGCATCACTTAGTCCTGCAATCTGCTTCTTGGAGCTCCTAGTGGAAACATTTCCATTACCAGTGGAAACAATCATGTTACCACTGTCATCATCACTGTCACTTTCATCATCAGAACTGTCATTACCTGATGATGATATGAGTGCAACTCCTGCAGAACTTGTCTTTAACTTGCCAGCTTTCTTAAGTCTTTGTTCAATAACTTTGAAGTTATTGTACACATCATTAAGCTTCATTGTCTCAAGATCTGACTTGTCCTCCCATACAGCAACATTTGTATCAAACTCAGCAGGTAAACTTCTTAGAAATTTAAGATTGAGGTCTTCCTTTTCTACCTCAATTCCAAAAGCAGTCAGCTGAGTTACAATCTTTTGTAGCCTTGTGAATATGCTATCAAGAGATTCATTGCTTGATGAGCCAAAATTCTCATAGGTCTGCTTTAGTAAAGTCTTTTGAGTTTTCTTGGTATAGTCATTACCTCCAAACACTTCACATATCTCATCAAAGAGGGTCTTTGCATCCTTGTATTTGGTAAAAGCCTGAACTTGTTCTCTGGGTAGAGCCATCAATAGCAAACCTCTAGCCTTCAGATCATTCTTAAGTTGGTTTCTTTCATCATTTGTAACTGGACCAGCATTTACTTTTGTTACTGGCTTGCCACCAACTGTCTCAACAGTTGTACCAGGTTTGAATGAATTTCCACATGTTATGATCTCCCATAATGTGTAGTCTTGAACCATAAAGAATTGTTCAATCATAAGCCTCCACATCTCAAAGTCATTAATTTTAAGCTTGGGAAGCTTTGCAGCAATATTAGATTGGCTTGTTTCTGTCTCCATTGTATCTTTTGAATCTGCCATAGGATCTTCTAAATCAAAATATCAAAGCCTTGCTCTGATACCACTTGTTGGATCGTGTACACCTTGAACTTGTGTTGATAATGATACTTTGAGTGATACCACTAAGTATGCGGAATCTACTTAATGATACTTAGAAGATTAATTGTAAGTGAAACAGATTTATGTATGAACAATGAATATAACAAAACAACTAGCTCCAATATTATTAATAATAATAATACGAGTGATCTGAGATATCACTAGGGTTACACCTTGAAGCTCTAAGAAAAACGTATATTAAAGTTATCATCCAGGATCTCCTTTTATACAACAAGGAGTCCTCTTGTACAAGATAAGTATAATACTAATAGAATAAGATATACACAAAATCTTTTCTATGTTTATCAATGCGCGTTTCTCTAACAGCTAACAAGTGAGCAGTGGTAATATATGTTCTTGCAGTGGTAATGAGTTTCCACTGCAAGTACAATCTTCTTGCAGTTGTAACTTCTTCACTAGCCGTGGTAACTGATAGAATAATTCCCAACAGAGGGTTTTGGACTAGAGTATGATTTTGGGTTGTTTTGTGCACTAGGCAACATTATGGATCCGGTTTGTAATATTAGTAGTATAAGGACAAGGACCAATGTTGTAATTCCAAAACACCAAGGACCAAATCTGTCATCTTTCCATAGTGTGATCAAGGGCTATTTTTGTAGTACTCTGATTCTTGAAGGACCATAATTGACTTTTTCTCTTAAAAATTCTTCAAAGGATCACTTTTGTCCTTTTGTGAAACTTGGAGGACTGAAATCGTCAAAATCTTCAAACTTTGACCAAGGATCATTTATGCAACTTTATGAATTCCTGAGGTTTTCTTTTGATGATTTTGCTTCCCTGGCTCCGGCTTTTGACCTTTTTCCCATCTCGTGCTCGTTTTTGTCGGTTTTGCTTTGTTTTTGTTCATTTTTCACATACCCGTACCTGCACATACACAAATACAAAAACACACATTCTATTGGCATATTTGGTTAGTATTTGGTGTATTTGGTCTGATTTTGGTCTAAAAAGGATGTGTGAAAAAGCACACATCAAAATCCCCCAGACTAAGGTATTGTCGTGTCCTTACGCAATGACATCACCTCACGCTTAAGAGATAAATAATTTCAAAACCTCTCTTTACTGACGTTGTAAAGTAGCAATGATGTTCAAAAGAGATAGTAAAATCATTTATTCTCAAAAATGCTCCATTTTCCGATTTTCATAAATAATAACTACAACTACTCTTTTTATACTTTTTCAATTTTATATAAGTGACGGTTTGCCTTGACTTTTATTATCAATTCTTATCTGTTGATAACTTTCAGGGTCAACGAGTAGAAACACTTCTCACAGAGAAGAGACCATACGGATAAAAATCGTCATCCTTGATTTTTCACAAGCTCCCAAACTAAGCGTAAAATCGAGATCATTGTTTATCCACAAGTTATGTGCTAACACTACCCATAAAAGTTAATTGTGTCATAACCTCTTGTTCCCAGGTCCTAAGTTTTGTATCTCAAGATTTTAATTTGTGAGAAATGAATTGCTTCATATTTTCTCGTTTTGATATTTGTTAGTCCGATAAGAGCACAAAATTTGAACGCTAACTAGTTTCCAAACTTTCCCTCGAAAACCCCTGCATACAGAAATCGGGTCCACATGAAGGTCTCTGATTTAACACGATTTGTGGAGGTCCCCCTTTTTATTTACGACCGAGACATACCATGTTTGATACCCGAAACGAAAGCTTTTTATTAGGGAAACCCCCGGAGTCGAAGCTTGGCATTTTTGCATAATTATAAGCACTTTAATAATACTTGGTCCTTAGTCCTTTATTTCTTTTACAACAACGGTTTATGAGCCGCCAAGATGTAAGAGCTTTATTATGACCTTGGATTTATATCCGCTGCTTTTTATAGCTTTGGATTCCTCTGCCTTTTTATTTGGCTTTGGACTATTATTACTGATATTCATAATCATATGCCAAACCCCGAGTCCTACGGCCTTTACTAAGATCACCATATCAGCTGCGAACCGGCAAGATGCAATAGTCTATTTCACCGTAACACTGGCAGTACCCCTATGTATACCAAACCCCCATATGCAGAGATTTTGTTGGGAACGAGAAAAAACTAAGTATTGCCCAAACCATATACCCTTAATTAATCCTAGAGATCTATTATTATTGGTGTGCAAGCTTGTGGGAACAAGGAGGCCACAAGTACCTTTCGTGGGCTCTAAAGAGATCCAACTACTCCACGTTTAGCATGAAACTTCTAAATAAACTCTATCATTCCTCGATCTCCGCAAATTTAAAATCCCAAGTAAAGAGATCCGCGGATGCTTAGCCATAATCTTTTGATTATTTTGGTTAAGGGAGATGAGCTAGGGCTCAACACGCCCGGTCAAGTCGAAACATTTATTTCTACTCTCGCCGGTAGGAAAGTCAAAACAAGGTGTCAAAACTTATTATTCATATCATATATTTTTTTTCATTTTTTCACTTTTCTCTCTCTTTTTTTTTTTTTTTTTTTTTTTTTTTTTTTTTTTTTTTTTTTTTTGATTATAAAGTGGTGACAAAAATTTAAAATTTTGGTGGAAAACGGAGTTGCGTAAATTTACAGCTCAGACGATGGTACAGGTCAAATCGAATCAAAAATTCACCCCCCCAGACTAAAGCGAAACATTGTCCTCAATGTTTTAAGGGTACGGGTAGTCTTACATAAAATCTAAGGCCGTTTATTAAGTATGCCAAGAGATAAACGTTAGTCGATAAGATTTTGGATATAGTGAATTTCCGAAAGAGCAGCGAAGGATGAGACTCGAGTGGAGAGAACGACAAACCACGAGCACGAGAGTCTTCAAACTTCTGGGAAATTCCTGGACATAAATAAACAACCACGAAAACACGAGTTTGGAAAGGGTCGCCCCCCTCACGTCACGTTATTAAAGAAAATAGAAAATATAGAAAATGAAAATGGATAAGCATGGGGTGCCTCCCACGAAGCGCTTGTTTCTGATTACCGAGTCACATGAGCTTGACTCGATCCCCGAATTTAGTTATCCTTAGGGAAAGTTTGGAGATCCGGGACAACCATGGGTGGTATGTCCCCTCCGAAATAATGTTTAAGACGATGACCATTCACCTTAAAGTTGGGACCATTAGATTGAGCAAGCTCAACGGTTCCATAAGGAAATACTTGGGTAATGGTGAATGGTCCAGACCAACGGGTTTTAACTTGCCCGAGAAAATCTTCAATCGAGAATTGAAAAGAAGGACTCGGTCACCAACATTGAAGACGCGATCTTTAATTTTAGCATCATGAATCCTCTTTGTCTTCTCTTTGTAGATCAAAGAATTCTCATAGGCCTGATCATGAAGCTCGACTAATTCATTCAATTGAACTTTACGGTGATCACCCGCGGTTTGAAGGTCAAAATTAGCATGTTTTAAGGCCCAGTAGGCCTTGTGCTCAAGTTCAAAGGGCAAATGGCAGGCCTTCCCGTAAACCAGCTTGTATGGAGTGCACCCAATGGGTGTTTTGTAAGCTGTACGGAAGGCCCAAAGTGCATCATCTAATTTATCAGCCCATGAAGCACGATGTTCACCTACGGTCCTTTCTAAAATTCGTTTCAAGCCACGATTGGAGACCTCAACTTGACCACTTGTCTGTGAATGATATGCCGTAGAAAGACGATGTGTGACACCATATTTGAGCATAACTTTAGCGAATTGGTCGTTACAGAAATGGGTCCCACGATCACTTATAATAGCATGAGGTGCACCAAATCGGGCGAAGAGACTTTTAAGAAATTTCACTACAACTGGGGCGTCATTGGTGGGTAGCGCCTTCGCTTCAATCCATTTAGACAAGTAGTCGACGGCCACGAGTATATATTTGTTACCACGAGAAGACGGGAATGGACCCATGAAATCGATACCCCAGACGTCAAAAATTTCATAGACTTGGATGGCATTTTGAGGCATCTCGTCCTTCTGAGAAATTTTTCCTTGACGCTGGCAAGAATCACATGATTTAACCAACTCATGGGCATCCCGGTAAATCGTCGGCCAATAGAAGCCGGAATTAAAAACTTTCTTAGCGGTGAACATGCCATACGAATTTCAGCTGCTTCTTTGCCGTGAACGCACCGCCGGATCACTTGATCCGCACAAATCTTAAACAAGTAGGGGTCATCCCAGAAATAATGCTTAACATCTTTGAAGAATTTCTTCTTTTGCTGGAATGACATCCCTTTCCGGATAAAATCCCCCGCATGGTAATTCGCAAAGTCGGCGAACCATGGGGTACTAGAATCACAATGTGATAAACTCCCCAGTGTCTCGAGAGGAAATGCTTCGTTAATCTCCTTTTTCTCGAAAACACTTTGATGGGGATTCTCTAAACGTGATAGGTGATCAGCAACAAGGTTCTCAGATCCCTTTTTGTCTCGAATTTCAACTTTGAATTCTTGAAGGAGGAGAACCCACCGCATCAAGCGTGGCTTAGCATCTTGTTTTGCCATAAGGTACTTAAGAGCCGAATGATCCGTATACACTATGCATTTCTTCAAAATCAAATAAGATCGAAATTTTTCAAAGGCGTAAATGACGGCTAACATCTCTTTCTCAGTAGTCGTATAATGGTATTGAGCGTCGGTCATTGTTTTACTAGCATAGTGTATCGGCTGAAAATGTTTAGACTTGCGTTGCCCCAGGACTGCACCAATGGCATAATCGCTAGCATCGCACATTAGCTCGAAGGGCAAGTCCCAATCGGGGGCAATTAAGATGGGAGCCTACGTTAACTTCTTTTTAAGAATATTAAATGCTTCGATGCATTCATTTGAGAAGATAAACGGAGCATCTTTTTCTAGCAAGTGGGTCAGAGGCCGGGCTATCTTAGAAAAGTCTTGAATGAAACGTCGGTAAAAGCCGGCATGACCGAGAAAACTTCTAATTCCTTTAACGGTGGTGGGATGAGGTAATTTTGCAATCACATCGACTTTAGCTCTATCGACCTCAATCCCAGATTTTGATATCTTATGGCCGAGGACAATGCCCTCTTTGACCATGAAATGGCACTTCTCCCAATTTAGAACCAAGTTGGTGTCTTCACACCATTTTAGCATACTTTCTAAATGGGAGAGGCACGAAGTGAAAGAATCTCCATAAACCGAGAAATCATCCATGAAAACTTCCATGGTTTTCTTGATCATGTCCGAGAATATAGACATCATACACCTTTGGAACGTGCCTGGAGCATTGCATAAGCCAAAAGGCATACGACGATAGGCAAACGTTCCATAAGGGCAAGTAAAGGTAGTCTTTTCCTGGTCCGGAGGGTCAATTGGTATTTGAAAATAGCCGGAAAATCCATCAAGAAAACAATAGAACTCATTTCCCGCTAGGCGTTCTAGCATTTGATCCATAAATGGAAGTGGGAAATGGTCCTTACGAGTCGCATCATTCAATTTACGATAATCAATACAAACTCTCCATCCGGTAACAAGACGTGTCGGAATCAATTCATTATCTTCATTAGTTACGACGGTCATTCCACCTTTCTTCTGTACGCAGTGGACCGGGATAACCCAGGAGCTATCCGAGATTGGATAAATCATTCCGGCATCGAGGAGTTTGATAACTTCCTTTTTGATAACCTCATGAATTTTCGGGTTAACCCGTCGTTGTTGCTGAACGGACGGTTTGTAGTTGTCTTCAAGTAAGATCTTATGCGTGCAAAAACGAGGGTCGATACCCTTGATATCGGAAATTTGCCAAGCGATGGCTCTCTTATGCTTCTTCACCACATCTAAGAGACATTTCTTCTCCTCATCTTTAAGTTCTTTTGAAATAATGACGGGAAGTTTGTCGGTTCCTTCCAAAAATGCGTATTCAAGATGAGGAGGTAAATCCTTGAGCTCGGGCTCTGGAGGATTCTCAGTAGACGACTTAACTTCTTTAACGTCGGCCATTTTAAGGTCCATTGGAGGGAGGGACGGGTTGGGATCTTCATTTAATAATTTCTCAATCAAAAGAACATCTCCCTCCGGGTCAATATCGGAATGATCAATTTCCGGTGAAATTGAATCATTAGTAAGAAAGGCCTCGATCTCTTCCAAAATGAAATCACTTCCCTCAAACGGAGTAAGGGAAGGGAAAGGATCGGAAATTATCGGTTCAGAAGAATGAGTGGGATTGCCACTCGAAGCATGTTCGGTAAAACCAAGTAACTCTTGAGTGTACTCCTCCGTAACTTCGTCGATAACGTCGATTCTGTTAACGGAATATTTGTCATACTCGGAGGAGTACCTCGTGGTTTGATCCAAATTAAAAGTTACGGCTTTGGTACCAACGCGTAGGGTAATTTCTTCATCGAAAACATCAATTAAAGCACGGCCGGTCCTTAGGAAACCTCTCCCAAGAATGAGAGGTACCCGTGGGTCGGCATCAAAATCGACAATGACAAAATCGGCAGGGAAATGGAATTTTCCCACATTAACGAAAACATCCTCGGCTATACCAATTGGTCGAGACGTAGATCGGTCGGCAAGCTCGAGGGTCATACAAGTCGAAGTCAAATTGGGTAAAGACAACTTCTTCCAAATGGATAACGGCATTAGGTTAATGCTAGCACCAAGATCGGCCATGGCGAAGCATTGAACCATCCCAGGAAAATTACACGGAATGAGAAATCGACCGGGGTCTTCAAGCTTTTTGGGAAGCTTTTTGAGGATAACCGCCGAGCAATTCTCATTCATCTGGGTTCTTGATTTTTCAAACAATTTTTCTTTGTTATTCAAAAGACCTTTTAGCATTGAAGCAAATTTAGGCATCAAAAGTATAGCATCCACGAGAGTTATGTCAAAATGTAGTTCTTGAAAAACTTGGTAAAACTTTTCCATCTGAATTTTATCTTTCTCATGGTGCTTTTGTTCGTTTAAGCGTGACGGATAAGGCAAATTTATTTTGACGGGAATTTCTTTCTCAGTTTCGTTAACAACTTTGTCTTTTCCTTTAGACGTTGGGACCACCGAAGGTTGGATGTTCTCGGTCCTTCCATTATTACTAGGAATTTCCGTATCCGTTGTCGCCTCGGTTTCACGGACGACTACCTTGGGAGACGAAGAAGAAGAAAGGGTAGTCGGAGCCGTAGGTCCATCGATTATAACACCGCTCCTAGTCGTGATCGCCTTAGCATCGCACAAGTTACACAACCCTGATTTACGAAATTCACTTGATGATTTGGTTTTTCAAAAGACATAGCATCGAACTTTTTATTAAGAGCCACTAACATACTCATCACTTCATCATTCGTTTTATTATTAGTGTTAGAAACTTGGGGCTTATTTCTCGACATTCTCATACGAGCCTTATTCTCGATTATCATGAAAGGATCGTTCGTTTTTCGAGCCAATAAGTTCCCACCCGCAGCAGAGTTGAGTGAGTCTTGGTCAGCATGACATAACCCATTGTAGAAAGTATCAATCTGCTGAAGGGATGTGAACCCATGGTTCGGACATTTTTCCATCAAATCTTTGAATCGATCCCAAGCTTCGCTGAACGACTCATCAAAAGCTTGTTGGAATCGAAAGATTTGGGAACGAAGGTTATACGTTTTAGAAGGAGGATAGAAATAACTCACAAACTTGGACGCAAGATCGTTCCAAGTGTGAATCGAGTTCGGCGGTTCCTTTTCCAGCCAAGTCTGGGCTGCCCCTTTAAGGGAGAAAGGAAATAACTTCAATTTCACCACATCGTGAGGAACTTGATTCATGTGAATGGTCTCAGCGATGTCGGCGAAATTTCTTATGTGAGTATATGGGTCTTCGTGTTCGAACCCGTGAAAAGATATACTCGTGATAAGATTGAGCAATCCGTGATTAATTTTAAAATTAGCATTGATTTCGGGTATCACGATGGCTCTCCTCACACCATTGAATGGTGATTGGAGTTGTTCCTCCATTGATCGTGGATCGAAAGCCGGTTGTGGTCCCATAGGAGGGATCACATTGTTTTGAGCACCACCCATCGGCGGGGGTCCCAAGTGTTGTTCGTTCGGGTTCATTTCCTCCGTATTACGAAAGAGAACTCGGTGTGTATGACGAAACAAACTTTCTGGATTTGAAAGCGGTGAAACAAGTCGTTTAGATGTTGAACGTGTGTTCATACACAACAAAAATCAAATTTCGAAAAATAAAAGGAAAATCAAATTTGAAAAGGAAAATCTTTTTGTATTTTTGTTTTTATAAAGCAAAATTTAAAAACTTTTGTTTTTTTCTTTTTCTAACCGTTTCCTCTAAATCTACTCGCGACGGAACGGGAGAGAAGAATGGATCTCTCTTCAGCTTGCAATTTAATGTCAAAGCTATCCGTATTTTCCGCTTATTCGGTTGTAGAATTAAAGTAATCTAATTAGCAACTAATTTCACGCGTTGTTATATTGAGAAGCTTATTTGGTTTACAACGCCCTTCCTTTCGGTCGAGTCGAGGCTATAACTTTATTATTTTTTTTGGTATTTTTGAAAACACTTTAGGAAAAGTGTTTTTGATTTTTCAATTTTTATAGTTTTTATAGAAAATATATACAAGGAAGGTTTTCAAAACACAATTTCGAAAAACGAAAACGAAAAATTCACTTCAACCTTCCCCGGTAGCGGCGCCATTTGATGTTGTCGTTTTTAGTAGTATAGTGTTTGTTTTACCGAAGAAATGGTTAGGAAAGTATTTCCCCGGGTCGTGTCCCAACGAAGGTGTGAATGGAATTTCGAATTCCCGATTCGTGAAACGTGTCGTGAAAGTGGTAAAAAGTGATTTGATGAGATTATAATAGTGAAATAGTAAATGAAGCACAAATAACCAACTAAGCACGTAATTCAAATAAGGCAGCTAGAAACGTAACACAAAATTGAAAACGTAAGCTAAAACGTAAATAAAACGTAAACGTACGAAATAAAACGCGACTTTTAAACTACACTAATCCTACGGACTTGAAAATAATTTGAAAAAGTTAAAAATGATAAAAGAAAATTTTAAGAAAAAGAAAAATATTTTTTTGACTTTTTATTTATTTTTTATGAATTAAAAACTATTTAAACTAATTAATAATTAAAAGAAAATGCAAATAAGGTGAGAAAAATTAAAAATAAAATTCTAAAATTCTTAAATAACTGAAAATGAATTTCTAAAATATTTTTGGATTTTTCTTGGATTTTTCTGATTTTTTTGGATTTTATTTAGTAATTAAAAAGTAATAAAAAGTGATTAAAAATGAAAATTAAATAAGAAAAATAGCAAATCAACTCATAAAAATATGAAAATTTCAGGGAAAATCTAAAATAATATTTTGAAACTAGGATAAATATAAAAATTGAAAAATAAGCACTGGAGATGCTTAACGGCCTAAAATCAGCTTATATAAGTGCTTATTTACAAGCACTGTTGACCCAGAGTTGACCAAAACTTATCCAAATGATTTTTAGACTCAAATAAGCTTGATGGAACAGAACTAAGGCCAAAAGTTACTCAGAAACACAGATAAGCACCAAAAACAGCCCAATAAGCACTATGGAATAAGCAATAAGCAAAGCAGTAAAGCAAGAGGCCAAATATCAACTGAAATAGTTACTACAAGCAATATGAAGCTCAGTTGAACCAACAAACTCAGAGTATGATCAACAAATCTCAATTGCAGCCTACTATGAATGACAGAATACTAGGTTCAATGTAACCAACTTGATAAGCAAATAAGCATTAGCAAAGAAGCTCAGAGAGGAAAACTTATGGGGGAAATTATTCTACTAACCAGCTGAGATAACAAATCCACAAAGAGAAATGAATTAAGATCCAATTTACTACCCTAAAGCTGCCTAGAAACTTGGTCAAAAACTGGTATGCAGGGCACTATTTGGCTCAAGCAGTCAACTTATGAGTGATTTTCCAATAAGCAAATGAATCCCAAAGTAACTTTTTCTTGTTGATTTATAATCACAAGCTGTAAAACTTCTAAAATCAGCAAACCTTACTAATTTTTAATCTCAAATGAAACCTAGAATTGCACTTAAATATTTACCCAAAACCTGATCACCAAAAACTTTTGACTTTTCTAATGCACCTAAACTTTGACCAAAGTTAAATTCTAATGATTAAGTCTAATCCTAAATGTTGTATTAAACTAATTTGTGAACTAAATAACCTAAATGCACCTAGATCCTACTCAGTTTCAAAATGACAGCAGCAGAAACAAAGAAGGTAACCCAGAAGGGTGGATACAAGTTATGTTTGACTTTTATTGAATATAAGTGACTGAACAAATGTTTTAAGTGACCATATAATGCTTAGTGTAATCTACTGATGCACAAACCTAAGTGAAAAAAAAAAACTACAGCAAACAGATTATATCTAAACCAAACACCCCTTCAAATGACAAAAGCAACTAAAATGATGGAACCTATGCAAACAGAAACTTCCAATCCACCAATACCACTTAGAATATGAATCAATAAGTGTAATGTAACACAAAACAACAGGTACAACCACAAAATCAAGCAAAAACACAAATCTGAGAGATGAGACAGATGAAACCAAAATTATCACAAACAAATATGAAATGATTAACTAAGATTAACTACTATGCAAATATTAATAATAAAACAGAAATAAGCAAAAATCAGTAAAGCTAAACTATAATGAACTAATTATGCAGAATCAAGTTAAACTTAAATGAAAACTTACAAAACAAAGCCCCCTCAGCTCAAACAGAGGGGGTTCACTATGCTTGCCTGTCTTTTGACAGGCCAAGTGACACCTCTTGGCTGCCTTTAATCCAAATAAGCAGAGCTTATTGTAAATAAGCTGGACAGTTGACTAAATTTGACTATTTGATTTTTGAGAAAAACTTATGAAACAGTAACTGATTTAAGTTTGTAACAATAGAAACAAGTTATTTGAAACTAAATTCAGATGTAAAAACTAAATTGAAATGTATTATTTTTTTTTTATTTTTTTTAATATAAGTAAAGCAGAAACTGAATTTAAATGTTAAAATAAGCTAAGTAAAACTAATTATGAACTAAAAGACAACAATAATAAGCAATAATAAGATCTTAAAGAAGACAATAAGCTGTTAACAAAACTAAATTATATTAATGAGAAATTCAGTACAATATTTTTAAAAAAGAAAATTACAATAACTTGAAAACAGAAATAACAATGCTTAAAAAACTACTCTGCACTAACTGTGATGAAAGGGTGTATTTATACTTGAGGAGCAGGGAGCTTGGGATCCTTCTAGTCTGCCAAGTCATCAATCCGAGGTGCAATTTGTGTTTGTTTGCGTCCCTCTCAGCCATTGATCATGCTTCTAGATACATCTAATCAAAAACGACCCTTGGATCATGTTCCCTTTGATTTGTAATCCTCCGTGTGTCCTGTGATTGGACCACGTGTCTCTGCTATACCTGACACCAGCTGTCAGTCTTCTAGAAGGCTAATCTATGAGGTGATAATTACCCACACGGGGTAATTTGATGGTACGGTGATTTTAGGGTTCTAGGGAATAGTAACAATTTCTTGGTAAAAATAGAATTTGGGGGCGGGAATGTGGATAGGGGTGTTTTATTATTAGATGAGTGCGTTGACCGGGTTTGGGTATGGTTTGACCAAGGTTAAAAGGGTGGACCGGGTAGAGTATTTTGGGCTTGGGAGGGTTTTGGACTAGAGTATGATTTTGGGTTGTTTTGTGGACTAGGCAACATTATGGATCCGGTTTGTAATATTAGTAGTATAAGGACAAGGACCAATGTTGTAATTCCAAAACTCCAAGGACCAAATCTGTCATTTTTCCATAGTGTGATCAAGGGCTATTTTTGTAGTACTCTGATTCTTGAAGGACCATAATTGACTTTTTCTCTTAAAAATTCTTCAAAGTATCACTTTTGTCCTTTTGTGAAACTTGGAGGACTGAAATCGTCAAAATCTTCAAACTTTGACCAAGGATCATTTATGCAACTTTATGAATTCCTGAGGTTTTCTTTTGATGATTTTGCTTCCCCGGCTCCGGCTTTTGACCTTTTTCCCATCTCGTGCTCGGTTTTGTCGGTTTTGCTTTGTTTTTATTCATTTTTCACATACCCGTACCTGCACATACACAAATACAAAAACACACATTCTCTTGGCATATTTGGTTAGTATTTGGTGTATTTGGTCTGATTTCGGTCTAAAAAGGATGTGTGAAAAAGCACACATCAGCAGTTTTACTTTATGTTATTACTCCGTAATACTCTATGCCATAAAGTATAAACCATTGCAGAATTGTAATTATACGGAAAAGCCCCTGTTTTATGTGTACGAGGATGGGTTTTAAAGTCAGTAGCTAAGTTAAAGGTGTGTTTTGTAGGTATTGTTTTTTTTAAAGATATGTTAAACTTCAGCTTTTATTTATTTTTATTTATTTTTTATTTTTTATTTTTTTTATAAAGTAGTGCGTACATCAAAAGCATATCAATGTTGTCACACCCCCAAAATCGGGTCCAGCGGAAGCATACGTGTAGCTGGGGTGTAACTCAATCGGTAACACAACACAAGTACAATAATGGTTTTCACTTTAATTATTTAGAATAAAATCGTTTAATCAAAAATGTTAAATTTACATTGTTAAAAGTAGTGCGGAAGTAGGCCCTTAAAAGTAGTTTAAAACGGTTCCCATATAAATAATCAGAGTCTTCTATGACCATGCCAGGCCCTGCCAAAACCTCCTGTAGCGTGCCATAGGTTAAAACCTGAAAATACATGCTAAAGTGTCAACACGAGGTTGGTGAGTTCATAGATTTTGTTTAACAAATAAAGTATATAGAAAATGATCACACAGCAAAGGCATCGTAAATCCACTCAGTTACAAGTCCCGCATTAAGAGACTTGTAACCTGTGTGTTCACAACCCACTGCTAAAATAGTTTATGTCTGGTAGTCAAGCACATGAGGTCAATAATAAGTCACAATATGGGCACATAGTACAACATAAGTCAAGGCCGCTCCGAACAAGGGAGACTTGAAGTCACTCCGCCAACTAGGCAAAGAATTATTAGTCACTCCACCGACTTGGCGAAGAATTATTAGTCACTCCACCATGGCGAGAATTATTAAGGATGCTCTGAACAGGAGAGACTTTATAGTGTTGCTCCGAACAAAGGAGACTTAGCACGCTCCACCAATAAGGTGAGACTTTAGGTCATAGCACGTACAGTACATTAAGTTCAAAAGTTCAAAACAAGTTCAATAGTTCAAAACAAGTTATAAGGTCAAATGAGTTCAAAGAGTCAAGTAGTAATTTATGTAAAAGCGAGCATGCATTCTCCCCCAAAAAGTTAACAAAACAATTTAAAAGAGTAGGGGCTATGACTCACCTTAGCAAAAGCAATATCCGATAGACAAAGTAGTAGTAAGAAATAAGGTCCGGGTACTCTAAGCGCAACCTAGATAATACATATGTCTTAGGTTCAAAACAAGATCAAGCATGCAAGTCATACACTATATTATCACTTGTACATGTTGTTGAAATTTTTATCGTCAAAAACGTAGGTAATCAAAGTGATTTCGTATTTAAGTCATCCACCATTTTAGAAAACGTAGCTTATAAATCTCACGACCCAATATTAGTCGTCTTGAAAATATATATTTTGAAAAACTCTAACGCACCTAAATAATATACACAATGACCTACCATTTATATTTACGTCATTTTAGCCAAATAATACTCTAAAATGTCCAAAAAAAACCATTTAATATTTCCATCAGCTTTCCTAATAGTAGAACAAAGCTGTCAAAATTATATGTTTCGTCGCAATTTCTTTGGACTATAACTTTTGCGTCGTAACTCCGTTTTTCAAGTTCTATATATTCCCGCGAAGGTAATCAAGTATACTTTAGGTTTTTCAAGGTCTCGGCTAGCCTAAATGTCATTTAACCTCAGTTTTCCTAGCTCAAAAATCGGGACAGAAACCATTTTTCAGAAAATATAGTTTTCATTGTCAATCTTGAAAATAGCATATCTTTTTCGTTATAAGGCCGTTTCAACCCGTTCAAGCGGCCACGTTCTCGTTATTAAATCTATTTTCTATATTTCTAGCCTAATAAGGCCACCAAGATACTGATTTTCCACAGGGAGTCGAAAAGGGACAGATTTATCATGGATGATGTCAAGTTATTTTTCTAGTGTTTTTATTTGCTATAACCTTTTGCCAACAACTCCAAATCTTGTCCTAGGTCATCCATCAACTAGAAAAATAGTGATCTAAACATAACCTAATAATATTTAAAGTCCTTGTTCAAGATCATCCAAGTATTCAAAACTAACATATATATATATATATATATATATATATATATATATATATATATATATATATATAAAGTTTATTTCATTTTCTTGTAGAGATTTTTATTAACAACTTTTCTTGTGATCAAAACTTGTACAAAATATATTTTCTTGGCAAGAGATCAAAGTGGATGTAAGATGTTTCTACATGTACCAAGTGATAACTAAGTATACACACTTATCAAACATAAAAATCATGAACTCATGAAGTATTAGTAGTATGAGACTTACAAAGTAATATATGAGATGAGATTAGTAAAACTCTTGTATAACCCCAAGATTAGTACACCAAACCCTTGCTAGACAACCCTAAGTATTCTTGAAAAATAACCACAAACTCACTTTCCTTCCTTGCTCCTTAGTGTGGATCGATTTGTATATATATAGGTGGGAGGTGATAAATTTTTTTTTTAACTAAAATATGTAGCTAAGTTAGGTGTATATATATAGCTAGATGAGTAAAGAAGTGAGCAAAATATCTAGGACTTGGTCCTTGGCTTGCCGAAATTTTTGGGAAAAGAGGGAAGGGCAAGGTATGGCCTTGCCATACTTCCATTAATTACATGTTCATAAGTTTGAAATTTGGTGTAAGTTTGGTAGATTTTTGTGTGTAGATTTGGGTAATCACAAGAGGGGGGGGGGGGCACATTAAGATTTTTGGAGTAAAAATGTATAAATTATATATATTGAATGTATTAGGTAGTAAAAATATGTATTGGGTATTAGTTTAGTAGTTAACGAAAGTTATACGTAATTAAACGTAAGGTGTAAGGAATTTAACTTGGCCATTGGAAAATATTTGTGGGATTTTTGTAAAAATTTTGGAAGTATAAAAATACCTTAAAAATAATTGTTGAGAAAGTCGGGTATGCCGAGTACCGCATTCTTGAATAAAATTTAATATTCGTTGAATTTAAAACCGTAAGTGTTTAAAGAATACAATTTATTTTTATAGTTATAAATTGTGAACTGGGGAAGGAGCAAGGTACCGGAGCGTTGTGGACTAAAAATAGTCTAAGTCTTAATATAACTAGAATTTATTCAAAAATTCAAGTTAACTCAAGTAAAAGAGTACATGCAAATAGTTTTGAATTAAGTGTCAAGAATTTAAATTCAAGTTTAGAAAATAGTATTGACCTGGGAAATAGCGGGTTGTGACAGTCTCTACCCCTTAAGGGAACTTCGTCCCGAAGTTCAGTTAACGTAGGTCTCTGAAGTGTTATAAAGGTGAAGATTCATGAGATGAAATGACCAGTTGACGTGTTTTTCAGGCGGCGGTTCACGAGGTGATGAAAAGTATAAGCGTTCTGACAACGAGGGTATACAGACACATAGATGAAACATTCGGAAATTGAGTAGAGGATTCAATCCAGACAGAATTTTATTATAACCATTCTCAGTGTTGCAAAATTCATTTCTGAGTCGGATATAGGTAGTCAGCCTATGTCCCACTATCCCGGGTTGAATATAGGTGACTAGTCTATATTCCACCGAGGTTCCATGAATTTTGAAATACTCAGCTCAGTTATACTAATACTATGTCCTTCACAAATACCAAGACGTTCAGAAAGACTAAGGCAGGTGACCAAACTCGAGGTCGAATGATGAAACTATGCAAGGAAAGACATAACGCAGTGACATATATGATACGTGAACATGCTTATATGAAAGACAATTATAGTAATCAACTAAAATAAGTGAATATAATATACCAGATAATGAGACACAAATCTCATCACCTAAGTCAGCAACAAACCACAAGTGAGGCTTCAGCTTGGCAGGCAGGCACGTGACGGTCATAGGGTTAAGTTTTTCGTAAAAGTGGCTATAGTCTAGGTTTTAAAAACACTTAGTTCGCTATAGCCAAAGCTCTGATACCAATCTGTCACACCCCCAAAATCGGGTCCAGCGGAAGCATACGTGTAGCTGGGGTGTAACTCAATCGGTAACACAACACAACACAAGTACAAAAATGGTTTTCACTTTAATTATTTAGAATAAAATCGTTTAATCAAAAATGTTAAATTTACATTGTTAAAAGTAGTGCGGAAGTAGGCCCTTAAAAGTAGTTTAAAACGGTCCCCATATAAATAATCAGAGTCTTCTATGACCATGCCAGGCCCTGCCAAAACCTCCTGTAGCGTGCCATAGGTTAAAACCTGAAAATACATGCTAAAGTGTCAACACGAGGTTGGTGAGTTCATAGATTTTGTTTAACAAATAAAGTATATAGAAAATGATCACACAACAAAGGCATCGTAAATCCACTCAGTTACAAGTCCCGCCATAAGAGACTTGTAACCTGTGTGTTCACAACCCACTGCTAAAATAGTTTATGTCTGGTAGTCAAGCACATGAGGTCAATAATAAGTCACAATATGGGCACATAGTACAACATAAGTCAAGGCCGCTCCGAACAAGGGAGACTTGAAGTCACTCCGCCACCTAGGCAAAGAATTATTAGTCACTCCGCCGACTTGGCGAAGAATTATTAGTCACTCCACCATGGCGAGAATTATTAAGGATGCTCTGAACAGGAGAGACTTTATAGTGTTGCTCCGAACAAAGGAGACTTAGCACGCTCCACCAATAAGGTGAGACTTTAGGTCATAGCACGTACAGTACATTAAGTTCAAAAGTTCAAAACAAGTTCAATAGTTCAAAACAAGTTATAAGGTCAAATGAGTTCAAAGAGTCAAGTAGTAATTTATGTAAAAGCGAGCATGCATTCTCCCCCAAAAAGTTAACAAAACAATTTAAAAGAGTAGGGGCTATGACTCACCTTAGCAAAAGCAATATCCGATAGACAAAGTAGTAGTAAGAAATAAGGTCCGGGTACTCTAAGCGCAACCTAGATAATACATATGTCTTAGGTTCAAAACAAGATCAAGCATGCAAGTCATACACTATATTATCACTTGTACATGTTGTTGAAATTTTTTTCGACAAAAACGTAGGTAATCAAAGTGATTTCGTATTTAAGTCATCCACCATTTTAGAAAACGTAGCTTATAAATCTCACGACCCAATATTAGTCGTCTTGAAAATATATATTTTGAAAAACTCTAACGCACCTAAATAATATACACAATGTCCTACCATTTATATTTACGTCATTTTAGCCAAATAATACTCTAAAATGTCCAAAAAAAAACCATTTAATATTTCCATCAGCTTTCCTAATAGTAGAACAAAGCTGTCAAAATTATATGTTTCGTCGCAATTTCTTTGGACTATAACTTTTGCGTCGTAACTCCGTTTTTCAAGTTCTATATATTCCCGCGAAGGTAATCAAGTATACTTTAGGTTTTTCAAGGTCTCGGCTAGCCTAAATGTCATTTAACCTCAGTTTTCCTAGCTCAAAAATCGGGACAGAAACCATTTTTCAGAAAATATAGTTTTCGTCGTCAATCTTGAAAATAGCATATCTTTTTCGTTATAAGGCCGTTTCAACCCGTTCAAGCGGCCACGTTCTCGTTATTAAATCTATTTTCTATATTTCTAGCCTAATAAGGCCACCAAGATACTGATTTTCCACAGGGAGTCGAAAAGGGACAGATTTATCATGGATGATGTCAAGTTATTTTTCTAGTGTTTTTATTTGCTATAACCTTTTGCCAACAACTCCAAATCTTGTCCTAGGTCATCCATCAACTAGAAAAATAGTGATCTAAACATAACCTAATAATATTTAAAGTCCTTGTTCAAGATCATCCAAGTATTCAAAACTAACATATATATATATATATATATATATATATATATATATATATATATATATATATATATATATATATATATAAAGTTTATTTCATTTTCTTGTAGAGATTTTTATTAACAACTTTTCTTGTGATCAAAACTTGTACAAAATATATTTTCTTGGCAAGAGATCAAAGTGGATGTAAGATGTTTCAACATGTACCAAGTGATAACTAAGTATACACACTTATCAAACATAAAAATCATGAACTCATGAAGTATTAGTAGTATGAGACTTACAAAGTAATATATGAGATGAGATTAGTAAAACTCTTGTATAACCCCAAGATTAGTACACCAAACCCTTGCTAGACAACCCTAAGTATTCTTGAAAAATAACCACAAACTCACTTTCCTTCCTTGCTCCTTAGTGTGGATCGATTTGTATATATATAGGTGGGAGGTGATAAAAATTTTTTTTAACTAAAATATGTAGCTAAGTTAGGTGTATATATATAGCTAGATGAGTAAAGAAGTGAGCAAAATATCTAGGACTTGGTCCTTGGCTTGCCGAAATTTTTGGGAAAAGAGGGAAGGGCAAGGTATGGCCTTGCCATACTTCCATTAATTACATGTTCATAAGTTTGAAATTTGGTGTAAGTTTGGTAGATTTTTGTGTGTAGATTTGGGTAATCACAAGAGGGGGGGGGGGGGGGGGGGGGGCGGCACATTAAGATTTTTGGAGTAAAAATGTATAAATTATATATATTGAATGTATTAGGTAGTAAAAATATGTATTGGGTATTAGTTTAGTAGTTAACGAAAGTTATACGTAATTAAACGTAAGGTGTAAGGAATTTAACTTGGCCATTGGAAAATATTTGTGGGATTTTTGTAAAAATTTTGGAAGTATAAAAATACCTTAAAAATAATTGTTGAGAAAGTCGGGTATGCCGAGTACCGCATTCTTGAATAAAATTTAATATTCGTTGAATTTAAAACCGTAAGTGTTTAAAGAATACAATTTATTTTTATAGTTATAAATTGTGAACTGGGGAAGGAGCAAGGTACCGGAGCGTTGTGGACTAAAAATAGTCTAAGTCTTAATATAACTAGAATTTATTCAAAAATTCAAGTTAACTCAAGTAAAAGAGTACATGCAAATAGTTTTGAATTAAGTGTCAAGAATTTAAATTCAATTTTAGAAAATAGTATTGACCTTGGAAATAGCGGGTTGTGACAAATGTTGGGCTCGTTTTGTTAGTAATCCGGAGCTCTTCACATCGGTATATTTTTTATTAAAGATTTCGCTACGTATTTGTTAGATATTTGACGAATAATGTTTGATATATAAAAAAGTAGTAAATAGCAAGAAGTACATAGTAATTTATATAATTCAAACTTTCATAGACTTGTACGTCTTTGGCCACTGTTGTTATTTTTAAAGTTATTAGATAGTTTGTGTGTGTGTCTTGAAAGTTTTCTTTTTATTTTAAAAAATATTTATTAAACTTCGACATTTTTTATAAAATCGTACATATGTCAAAAGTGGTATTAGACTCGTTTTGTTGTAATCCAGAGCACTTTGCATCGGTACTTTCTTTATAAAAGAATTCGCTATGTATCTATTACATATTTGACCAATAAATTTTGTTATATAAAAATATCGTAAATAGCAAAAGGTCCAGGGTAGGTTTTGTAAATCGCCTAATAATTTGGGGGTAGTGTGGAAACGAGCCGAGCCTGAGCCTGCCAGAGCTCAAAGCTCAAGCTCGTTTCAAGCCTTACATTTTGAGCTCGAGCTCGGCTTGTGAAAATTTCCAAAAGCTCGAGCCTATATGATGTGTGAAAGTAAATAAAACTCAAATGAAACTCAGCTCTTTAATTATACTAGGCTCGAGCTCGTTTATTTCTTTTAAGCTCGCTTATACATAGTTATATATATAGACAATATATATATATATATATATATACACGTTTATATTTCTAGGGCTCGTTTAGGCTCGTGAGCCTAATCGATCTTTATATATAAAGGTCCGGCTCGAGCTCGTTTAAGCTCGGCTCGTTCAAGCTTTTTACCGATCTGATCCCGAGCTTTTCACGAGTAGCTTGGCTCATTTTCACCCCTATTTAGAGTATTTTTTGCACTTTGGCAAAATGACGTCGTTTTATTCTTTCTTTTTGCTACTAACTTGTCGTTTCATTTTTTTTAAACTGTAAGACGATGTCGTTTTAAATGGTAAATGATATTTATTATAATATGCAATTGAATTTTATTAGATCATTATAATGTGCCTCGGTGTCCACATTCCATGCCAAGCCAAGATTGAACCAGGGTGATCCAACCATTCTTTACCTTTGGGAGAAAATGATTAACAAAATACATTCACATTGTGGCGGCGCAAGTCTACTGAATTTTCAATCATGGTGGTTGTGTCCTTTTTTCCGAAAGTTTGTCTATCCCCACTTGATAGCTAAAAGTGAGACCGAAATCGAAAGTCATACAAATGGTGTGTGTAGTGTTTTTCTTGAAGCGTGTTTGGAAGTTTTCAGTTTGCGCTTGGCTCGGCTTGCAAACAATACGTTCTGTTTTCTTATTGAGACAAATGATAAGCTGGTTGTATAACATGAAATTAAGACTTGATGGAAAACACTCTATAAAATAGTGGGAACCATAAAGCCTTTTTTTATTTAGAACGAATTAAAATCACGATAATCCACATCTTGGTGTGGCATTTTACTTAGTTTACAGCCATGGTGGGTTAATCTACTCTTTTTGGTTCTCTACAAACCTAAGCACAGCTTCAAAAGTGCTTGATTGAGTTCGTGAAACATACGACAGTAAGTTCACCAGTAAAGAGTTTGTTTTTCGGTTACATAATTTTAAATTTACATTAAATTATAGGTTATTTGTTTAAGTATAAAAATGATGTAACCATGAAGAGATGATAGATTTGTTGAGGCAACATGATCAAGATCTATTCTTGTTTTAATGATAACAAATAAACCATCGAACCACATAAAATAACAAACGTTAGCTCAAAATCGCCGGAGCCCATGTTTGCTCCTGGCGCGCTTCCCGCGCGTCAACGCACGGGTGACACGCCATGACACTGTATGGTTCTGGGCGAATTTTGAAAGTCGGCTTTCCCCTTACCCGACAAATGTAGATCTTTCAATACAGGTATGTATATGTTATGTGCTTAATTGAGAACACTCGAAACGAATTTTGAGACTTGAGAGATCCTACTTTTAAAGCACCCATTTACGGGAAAACGCCAACTCATGTTTTCTAACTATCGCCTCTAGCCAAGGCTTTACTAAACTTAGGGAGCTTGTATATTTCACGTGACATCGTGTTGAAGCATCCATATGCTCATATCCCGTGCTTATGTCGTCTCTAATTACGTAACAGGTTTACTCCCTTATTGGTCAAACTAAGTCCAAGGTCTCTTTGCGTAAACGCATCCTTACCCGCATAGGTTATGCTTTACATCAAGGTAAAGCACTTGACTTGTTTGTACCAAGGTATTAGTTGAGAACGTCAAGTCGTGGAAAGTCACGAGATATGAAACTATGGATTCTCGACATTGTGTTACTTGAACTTATAAGTAACTTATGATTTTCTCAACTTATAATCTTAATTGTCTAAACCTTTTTCTTCTTATTGACAATTAGATTATATCTTAATCCTCTCTTAATCTCATTTCTACATAAGACAAATCCAATCATATCCAATCATATCTAAATCATATATTCTCTTACACAAATCTCTTACACTCTTACATATTCCCTGACACACTACATCTCAACCATCCATTCCCTTACAACACATCCTAACCCTTCATATTCAACACATGTGAATTGTTTGAATTCCAAAAGAAGCTCCCTTTGATCTCAACCATTGAATTCAAACTTAAACACATCTCAACCATCCATCTCTTATATGCCAACTCACACACAACTCATGTCATCTTCACCATCCATTTCAAACCAAAACTATCTCAACCCTTCATTTCTCCTTTCCCCCCAAGCAAAGCATATTCGTTTGGAATATCCCTTCTCAATCCAAACCTTTGATTCTAGCCATTGATTTCATATCATCACATCTCAACCATCCACATTCAACACATGCCAAATTATTTGAAAACCAAAGGAGGCTCCCTTTGATCCTAGCCATCCAATTCAAATGAAACCATCTCAACCCTTCATCTCATTCTCCCCCCCAAGTATTGGAATATACCTTGGCATATTCTTTCTCTTTTTTCTATGCCATGTGAGGAGATACACTTCTACCCCTTCCAAATTACCCTATCTACACTCTATACCCTTGGTAATTTGTTTTCTCTTTAAACACTTCACAAATGATTTCCAAATTGGCTATTTGAGTTGGTAAACCTAAGATTGATTAATGTTAAGGTTTAGTGTGAAGTACAATTGGGGGTTTAGCAAGGATAGGTATTTATAAGATCCAAACACCCAACACTTGGGAAAAGTTTGCAGAAGCCTGGCGCACTGCCCGCGCGCTGACGCGTGGGTGACGCGCCGACCTCGGTAAATTTTCCTAAGTTTGGGTTCTTGGCCTATAAATACCACCCTTGCCTCCTGTATTCCTCACCCCTTGCCATTATTCTTTCTCTCCAGATTCTTTCTCTCAATCTCTCTCAAATCTTTCTATCTCTAATCTTGTGTTCTTGATTTTTACATTAACATCTTTGAAAGAACACATCTCTTTGCAAGGGAAGTGTGACAACTGGCAAAATAGGGAGCCGTTTCATAAAACCCGCATTACATTTATATAATAAATATGAAATTTTTGGAAATTTATTGTGACGAGATATTTTACAAACGTTGGTACTTGATTTTGATCGTACGATGTTTATGGGAATTAGTTATTTAATTATGGTTTGTTTCGTTTCGTTCGTGATGATTTATTGTGAGATCGTTATTTTTGGCACTACTTTGACTCCGGCACTAGGTTGACCTAACAATTAAATTTCATTTTATTATTGGATCGGATTTTATTATTTTTTTTTGAAACGGGTTCGGTTGGAAAAAAAAAATGAATTGGTTATTAAAGGTTTCGGGTTCGGCCCGTGTGGTTACTCGGGGCTACTTAGCCCACTACACACTCTCCATATTATTACTAATAATAATAAAAACAATTTTTTTTTTTAAAATCGTCCTTGTGGTCCGGTTATAACAAACACCCCACACCACACACACACAAAAACATACAAACACCATCTCTCTCTCTCCTTCATCCCCACATCTTATCACCCAAAACCCTAACACCATCGCCACCTTGTGCGGCCACCACAGCCGCCACCGCCTCTCCCCCATCTAATCTAACACCACCATCTTAACCCTTTTGTCCCGATCTATCTTTTGGTGTATTGCACGCGCTCTAAAACCTTCACTAACACCACGTACGAATTACCACATCTAATTTAACACCACCATTCTTGTTTCATCTTGTTGGGTTTCTAAAGGAATCGAGTTTGGAGCCAATTTTTGAGGTGAGTGACCACGAGTCCGACTCGTGTGTCTCGATTTGATACCCAATCCGTGGGTATATGGTTTTTCTTGGATGGGTTTTGTGAGATTAAAGTGGGAAAAATGATTTTTGGTTGAGAAAAACGCGTTTGGTATCCGGGTGGATTGTTTTGGGGTTCGAATTTGAGGAAGGACTTCTTGTTGATGGATTCCTTGGTTGGATTGGTGCTCGGATTTGAGCGTAGCCGAGACCCTCGAGGTCTCGGAGTTTGTTTTTGGTGGCTGTTGTGTCGAGCCGAGGGCTAGGGGATCCTCCCCACTTCATCTTGTTGTTGTTGTTTGATTGTTGTCGAGACCCTAAGGGTCCGTTTGGTTTGGAATGGCTCGATGTGAGCAAGACCGTGACCCCCCTTGGGTCCGGTCAAATGAGTTGTTGTTTTCTTTTTTATTTGGACCTTGTGGTCGTGTGGTATTTGGCCGAACACCCCCTAGGGGCTGTTTTGGTTCGAGCAAGCTCAAAGAGCTAGCCGAGACTCTTTAGTCTCGGGTGTGGCTCCGTTTTATGTCTTGAACTTATGATTGACCCGGGTTGACTTGGTAACTCAACCCGCCTATATTGGTTTCGGACAATATTGTTACTTGTGATTATTTATTCGGGTAATGTTCACCTTTTGGACATTTGGTTTATGATCTTGGATATGTTGCGGTATCTATTGTATTTGAGTATATTGGAGATGTGTTGACGAAAGTGATTTGGGGACCGTTGTGATACGGTTATTAGATGACGGAGATAGGTTAGTCGGGTGCCGTAGTCGGACCCTCATGTTGTAGCACGTGGATTTGAGATTGGTTGGACGGAGTTATTATATTTATTATTGTGACTTGATTATATTGTTTAGACTTGGACTATGAGCCGAGGGTCATGACTCGGACATTTGGACCAAATTCTATGACTCGATAAATCTTTAAAGGTTGATATTAAAAATAAAACTCGTAATAATATTATTAAGAATATAATCGTTTATATACGTATATAGACGTGTTAAACGTATATATATATATATATATATATATATATAAATGCGTATATTAATAATAAAACGATCACGAGTAAACGTATAATAATAAAGCGATAGTTATTACACTATGAAAATGGTGCAATAAATGTCGAAATATTATTATAACTAATAACCACATATTTATAATGACGAACTTTACGTCGAATAACTAACAACTAAAAACGTGATTTTAATTATAAACTAGAAACTTATCGAGTTATATGAATTTTTGGGTCTTTAAAGTCCAAGTGGGCCTTATATTGTGACATCGTGTTGTCACGGATATATGACGGTTAATATAAACATTTTATATATCGAATGGCTTATTCTAGATCGAGTTATTTGACGATATAAAATGGATATATTAATGGGCATTGTATCCCACGACGCCCATAGGATGTGGTATATATTTTAGGGCAATGAATTACTATATGTGTCGTGGAATTTTGGCCGATTCGACAATATATATAGGGAATTCATTGGGCTACGACATATACCAAATAGAAATTTATGTGCAATGTGTTTTAGATTGGGTATAATTGTGGAACGATATATTACGTAAATAAATATGGGAGGTTACCAAATCGACGGATTTGATAAGCTACGATAATTATTTAAATAATATATTGGGCTAACGTTAGACCTGTAGTTGTCTTATTATCACTCTTTGTTGAGGCTTTTTGGTTTGTGCTGTGTCGACCCTACACCCGTATGGATACCAAACGTCGAATTTCAAATGAATATGAAGTAAACTCGAGAAATGGATAATTTTGGAAAGTAAAATGAATTACGTTCGGGAATGGGAATATTTAATTTTGAGGAAATAATTTCTGAACGGGTTTAATATTGTTAGGAAGTGCCGAGTCAGTAGTCGCCGTTACGTGAGTTGCTTGAGATTTACTTACGTCTTTCTTCTATCATTTCTTTTGAGGATTTCTGGACTTGAGGTGAGTCATAGCCCCACTTTTACTCTTGAACTTTGTTTTCAATACTTGGGGTGAGAAACGTGCAAATGTTTTATGTGGACTATTATCGCTTTTTGATTTCAAAACTTGCTATGCTTATAGAACTAGGTAGAGCGAGGCCTAGACTAGATCTAGGTAAGCTATTGATTTGGTTGTTGAGCGAGGCCTAGTCCCCGAACTAGGTAAGCTATTCGATTTGGTTATAGAGCGAGGCCTAGACTAGATCTAGGTAAGCTATTGGGTTGATTATAGAGCGAGGCCTAGACTTGAGCTAGGTAAGCTATTGATTGGTTTGATTTGAGCTATAGCGTGCACCTATAGGGATGATTTGATTTGATTGGATTATTTTGGTTGGATGATTGAGCCCTAGTCTAGCTAGCAAGCGTTTTGCGTATATGTCCACTATATTGAATTAAGAATCTAAACCTATGATCTCACCAGCGAAAGCTGACTTTTAGCACGTTTTCTCAGGTAATTAAGTGATGCTCTGCGGATGCTTGGGATTGGAGGCTTGGCATTTGGCACCGGTTATGGATCTATATTTCTAAAACTCTGATAACTATTGTGGACCTACATTTATTTTTCTTTGGGCCTGACTTTGGATGTTTTTGGGATAATGTAAACTTTAAAACCCCGCGTGGTTGTATTTTATCTTGTTTACTTTATCTCGTTCTTTTATGTCTTGTGTTTGGATACCAATCCCCGTAACACCCCGAAAGCTTGTTGAGTCTTCCGCTGTACCAAATTTTGGGGGTGTTACAGATTGGTATCAGAGCCAAGGTTATAGAGAACTAGGTAAATAGACACCTAAACTATAACCGATTTTTATAGAAAACGATCCCCGACCATTGCCCGCCAGCCCGCCAAGTCGAAGCATCATTGTTTGTTATTGAGGTATTATGAGATATTTGAGATGATTAGAGATTTGAGATTTCTTGAGATGATTTGAGGTTTATTGATTTGGTGATATGATGCGTTTTTGAGGAATTATATGTGTTTTGAGGAATTATATGGCTTAATTGTTTTGAAAATGGTTTTAGTAATGCGGTATTTAAATCTTTCTTGATTTTATACGATTTGGAATTATATGATGATTTTGGATATGGTATTTTGAGTTCACGGTTTAGTTGTTTTGAAATGCTTACACCTACCCTACGCCGTTGTCACAGACTATGGCCTCCCATACACCTGATGTCGTTGAGGATATTCTTACTACACCGGTATTGCCAGCACGGTTCACCATGGCCCCTGATGATCCTTACCAGGTTGCCATGCATTCAGCTACTATGACACTGACAGGTTCTACTTCAGCACCATCTGCTGCATCTACGCAGGGACCCTCATCTTCTCTAGGGCTCCCTGGTACATCGAGGCAGCTTACTCTTCATCAGGCTTTGGCTCATGTGGCTCCACGTTTTGCCCATCGAGCTACGGCACGCATGTCGGTACGCCCTACTTCACCACCTTTACAGATTGATGCTCACTCTCTTCTGTCTGAGGCGCCGCCCACATCATTGCGTCGTCGTCCTAGATCACCTACCCTTTCACCACATGGTTCACCTAGTAGGAGACGACGGTTGATGATGTACTCTTCCGATGAGGGTGAGGATGAGGCTGATGACCCTGAGCGGGAGGATGACCCTCAGGAGGTTGAGCAGGGTGATGATGATGACCCTGAGGAGGAGGATGACCCTCAGGAGGATGAGGTGCCTGATGATGATGATGTGTTAGTACCACCAGCTCAGGCTGAGGAGCCTGATTCACCTGTGCACCCGATTGAGCCTGATTCACCTGATCATCCGTTTTTGTTTGAGTTGCCACCTGGTAGTCCCGTTGAGTCGGATGCATCTTCTGAGGTTTCTGCTGAGCATGCAGAGTTGGGTGAGATTGGCAGGTTGTGGGCTCGGATTACTGAGCTTAGTGAGAGAGTTGCACGCGTATCCGATCGACTTGAGAGGGTTATTGGAGAGTTCTTAGCGGATTTGAGAGTTGATTTGACTGTCGTTGTGGGCAGGACTACTGAGTTGAGGAGAGTTTTGATGGAGGTTCATGAGAATATCGATAGCATTCAGCGAGGGTTTATTACTGCTCGTGAGGCTGACCGCAAGCTTTGGCAAAGGAATGCGGAGTTAGAGAAGGAGGTGGCTGACCTCAAGAGAGACCGAGACACCCATAGCGTGGAGTTAGGATCGTTATGGAGGGATCTTGATGGCTTGAGGCAGGAGTTGAGTAGACTTCGCCAGCAGCGTGGCTAGTTGATTGGTTTATGTTGTTTTGTTGCTTTCTAAACCGAGGAGTGTTCGGTTAGAAAAGCTAGTTATCCTATTTTTGATGTATTTTCCGTTAATTACTCGTCTTGTTGGAACGATTATTATCTTTGTGTTGTTGGTAGTTGGGATGATGTTGGATCTTTCTTGTATGATCGATGGTTATTATGATATGGTATTATGTGGTTTATGGATATTATGGAAATTGGGTTCCTATTCACCTTATTGATGTTTTATGGTGTATTGTTGATTTTATTTCCATGACTTGGCTTCGTTGATTCAATTCTCGTTGAGCATATGATAAGTCCTATTGGAGACTCACGAACTTGTATGATGTTTCAGATCAATGGCACCCCGAAGAAACCCTGTTAGAGCTACTAGAACTGGACCTGCGACGACTACCCCTAGTCGTCGAGGACGCCGTCCAGCTCGAAATGTTGAGACCCCTACTCCTGATAACCTGGACACTACTAACCGCAACAACAGAAATCAAAATGTGGATGTTCAGGGAGACAATGATCATGTTCCACTTAATGCACCTACTGTGGATCAAGCAATGATCAATCAACTTGTGGAGCAACGAGTTGCTGAGCTACTAGCTGAGTCAAATCATTCCAACAATTCTGCTGGAACTTTTCCACCTGTTCGTGCTAATGGATGTCACTACAAGGAGTTTAAGATTTGTGGACCGATTGAGTTTGGTGGAACTGAAGGAGTGGTTTACTTGGTTAGGTGGATTGAGAAGACTGAGTCTGTGTTCAATGTCAGTGGTTGTGCGGAGAATGCTAAGGTAAAGTTTGCTTCTTTTACCTTCAAAGATGAAGCCTTAACTTGGTGGAACAATTACCGTAACTCGGTTGGGAGTGATGCGGCTTATGCTATGACTTGGGAGCAATTTAAGTCTTTGCTGATTCAGACCTACTGCCCAAGGAATGAGATTAAGAAATTGGAGATTGAGTTCTGGAACCACAAGGTGAAAGGTACCGATATGGCAACTTACAATCGCCGCTATCGAGAGTTGGCCTTACTCTGTCCCGATATGGTTAGGACTGAGACCCAAAAGATCGAGAGGTATACCGATGGATTGCCGGTAGCTACAAGGAACGATGTGATTTCTGCTAAGCCTGCAAACATTCATGAGGCTATTACTATCGCTCAACAATTGATGGATTCTTTGGCATTGGAAGAAACTGAGAAAAATAAGAATGGAAAGAGAGAGAGGGACGATCACTCTAAGGGTAATGATCGTCGAAACAAGCGACAACTAACTACTAGAGCTTATGCCATGGGAGATGGAGACAAGAAGAACTACAATGGAGATGCACCCAAATGTAACCGATGTTACAAGCATCATTCTGGTCGATGTACTATAATGTGCAAGAATTGCTCTAAGATGGGACATATAGCTAAGGATTGTAGAGCTCGACCTCTTGCGATGGTTCAAGCTACTCCTGAAACTATGAACAAGGAAAATGTTACTTGCTACGGATGTGGAAAGAAAGGACACTATCGGAATGAGTGTAGGGAATCGTGGAACCGAGGAAATCAAGGATCGGGTGGTAATGGGTACAACAATGGAAACCGTGGAGCTGGAGGAAATCGTGGACGACAAGATAATGGGGACCAACGTGTGGAAGCTGGAGTTGCTCATGGGAGAGTGTATGCACTCGGGAACGAGAGAGGAGAAGATCCAAACGTTGTTACTGGTACGTTCCTTCTCAATAATCGTTATGCTTCCATACTATTTGATACTGGTGCCGATAAGAGTTTTGTGTCCACTAAGTTTGCACCCTTACTTGAGAAACCCCCGATGGCCTTAGGAATTGGGTATAATGTAGAATTAGCCAATGGAAACATAGAAAGGATTAAGACCATCATTCGTGGATGCACGTTAAACTTTCTGAACCGTCCTTTCAACATAGATCTTCTACCCGTCACATTAGGAAGTTTTGATGTCATTATTGGTATGGATTGGTTGTCGAAGTGTCGTGCCCATATAATCTGCGATGAGAAGATCGTGCGTGTGCCTTACGGCAAGGAGATTCTGAACATACCAGGAGATAGAAAGGATTTGAGAGGCCCATCTAGATTAGCAGTTATATCTTGCACTAAGTTGCCGAAGCTAATAGAGAAAGGAAGCTACCTTTTCTTAGCCCAAATTTCTGAGAAAGGAGAGAAGGAAAAGAAGGAAAGGTGCATTGGGGATGTACCTATAGTTCGTGATTTTCCGGATGTGTTTCCCGATGATTTGCCGGGAATTCCGCCCACTAGGCAAGTGGAATTTCAGATTGAGTTAATACCTGGTGCTGCACCTGTAGCACGAGTGCCTTATCGTCTTGCACCGACTGAACTAGAAGAGTTGTCGAAGCAATTAGCGGAGTTAGCCGAGAAGGGGTTTATAAGACCAAGTTCTTCACCTTGGGGAGCCCCAGTCTTATTTGTGAAGAAGAAGGATGGATCGTTTCGTATGTGTATTGATTATCGAGAGCTGAACAAGTTAACGGTGAAGAATAGATACCCGTTACCGAGGATTGACGATTTGTTCGATCAACTGCAGGGATCGAGTGTGTATTCGAAGATCGATTTGAGATCGGGATATCATCAGCTTCGAGTGCGCGAGGAAGATATTCCGAAAACGGCTTTCAGAACCCGTTACGGGCATTACGAGTTTCAGGTGATGCCGTTTGGGTTGACTAACGCACCGGCGGTATTCATGGACCTCATGAATCGGGTGTGTAAGCCGTACTTAGATAAGTTCGTGATTGTGTTTATCGATGACATTCTGATTTATTCAAAGAGTAAGAAAGAATATGAGGAGCATCTAAGACTTATCTTAGAATTGCTCAGGAAGGAAAAACTGTATGCCAAGTTTTCGAAATGCGAATTTTGGATTCCAACAGTACAATTTCTAGGTCACGTAATTGATAGACAAGGAGTTCATGTGGATCCTGCTAAGATTGAAGCGATCAAAGATTGGACTGCACCTACGACACCAACAGAAGTTCGTCAATTTTTGGGATTAGCCGGTTACTATCGAAGATTCATTGAGGGATTTTCGAAGATAGCAAAACCATTGACCAAATTGACTCAAAAGAGTGTTAAGTATGAATGGGGAGATAAGGAAGAGGAAGCCTTTCAGTTACTTAAGGAGATGTTGTGTAGTGCTCCTATTTTGGCGTTACCCGAAGGTAACGAGGATTTCGTCGTCTATTGTGACGCTTCTCATAAAGGTTTAGGAGCTGTGTTAATGCAATGAGAGAAAGTGATAGCTTATGCTTCCCGACAGCTCAAAAAGCATGAGAAAAACTACACTACCCATGATTTGGAGCTAGGTGCTGTAGTTTTTGCTTTAAGGATATGGAGACATTACTTGTATGGAACCAAGTGTGTAGTGTTTACTGATCACAAAAGTCTGCAACACATTCTGAACCAAAAAGAGCTTAACATGAGGCAGCGACGTTGGATTGAGTTGCTAAGCGATTACGATTGTGAAATTCGCTACCATCCGGGTAAAGCAAACGTTGTTGCTGATGCTCTTAGTCGAAAAGAGAGAATTCCACCATTACGAGTTAGGTCATTGGGAATGACTATCGTAACGCCATTACCGTCTCAAATATTAGAAGCTCAAACGGAAGCATTGAAAGCAGAGAATAAACCTGCTGAGAATATATTTGGGATGGCAGAAAATGAGAAAGGAATTGTTAAGCGTTCAGATGGAGTGTTATGTTTTGGAGATCGGCTTTGGGTACCATTGTATGGAGGGATTCGAGATCTGATTATGCATGAATCGCATAAGTCGAGGTACTCCATTCATCCTGGGTCGGACAAGATGTACCAGGATTTGAAGAAATTATATTGGTGGCCAAATATGAAGGCAGATATAGCACTATATGTTAGTAAGTGCTTGACTTGCTCTAAGGTTAAAGCCGAGCATCAAAGGCCGTCAGGATTGTTGACGCAGCCAGAACTCCCAGTTTGGAAGTGGGAGCGGATTACGATGGACTTTATTACCAAATTACCAAAGACAGCTAGTGGTTGCGACGCTATATGGGTAATTGTGGATCGTTTGACTAAGTCTGCTCATTTCCTGGCAATTAGCGAAGATGATAGTGTGGAAAAACTTGCGAGGTTGTATGTGAAGGAGATTGTTTCTCGTCATGGAGTCCCGATATCTATTATTTCGGATCGTGATAGTCGTTTTACGTCGGCCTTGTGGCGATCACTTCAAACGGCTTTGGGAACGAGACTTGATATGAGTACTGCATATCATCCCCAAACCGATGGCCAAAGTGAGAGAACTATCCAAACTCTAGAGGATATGCTTCGTGCATGCATCATAGACTTTGGTAAGGGCTGGGAGAAGTATCTGCCCCTTGCGGAGTTCTCCTACAATAATAGCTACCACACAAGTCTTAAGGCTGCACCATTCGAAGCTCTGTATGGTCGTAAATGCCGTTCACCTATTGGTTGGATAGAAGTTGGAGATAGCCAACTCACAGGCCCTGAGCTTATCTTGGAAACTACGGAGAAGGTAACGCAGATTCGAGATCGATTGCAAGCAGCTAGAGATAGGCAGAAGAGCTATGCTGATCAAAGGCGTAAACCCCTAGAATTCCAGGTTGGAGATAGAGTTATGTTGAAGGTCTCGCCTTGGAAGGGTGTGATACGTTTTGGGAAACGAGGGAAATTGAATCCCCGCTACATTGGACCATTTCGTATTCTGGAAAGAATTGGGGCCGTAGCGTATCGTTTGGAATTACCTATCGAACTGAGTAAAGTTCATGATGTGTTTCATATTAGTAATCTGAAGAAATGCCTTTCAGAGGAAACACCAGTGATACCTATCAAGGATATTCGTGTGGACGAAAGTTTGAATTTCGTGGAAGAGCCGATTGAGATAATGGATAGAGAGATCAAACGACTCAAGAGGAGTCGTATTCTGCTCATCAAAGTTCGTTGGAATTCGCGGCACGGACCGGAATTTACGTGGGAACGTGAGGATGAGTTTCGGAAAAGATATCCGAAGTTATTCACTTCGTAGATGGGTTATTTCGAGAGAAACCCGGGACGGGTTCCTTCTGAGGCTGGGAGGATGTGACAACTGGCAAAATAGGGAGCCGTTTCATAAAACCCGCATTACATTTATATAATAAATATGAAATTTTTGGAAATTTATTGTGACGAGATATTTTACAAACGTTGGTACTTGATTTTGATCGTACGATGTTTATGGGAATTAGTTATTTAATTATGGTTTGTTTCGTTTCGTTCGTGATGATTTATTGTGAGATCGTTATTTTTGGCACTACTTTGACTCCGGCACTAGGTTGACCTAACAATTAAATTTCATTTTATTATTGGATCGGATTTTATTATTTTTTTTTGAAACGGGTTCGGTTGGAAAAAAAAATGAATTGGTTATTAAAGGTTTCGGGTTTGGCCCGTGTGGTTACTCGGGGCTACTTAGCCCACTACACACTCTCCATAGTATTACTAATAATAATAAAAACAAAATTTTTTTTTTAAAATCGTCCTTGTGGTCCGGTTATAACAAACACCCCACACCACACACACACAAAAACATACAAACACCATCTCTCTCTCTCCTTCATCCCCACATCTTATCACCCAAAACCCTAACACCATCGCCACCTTGTGCGGCCACCACAGCCGCCACCGCCTCTCCCCCATCTAATCTAACACCACCATCTTAACCCTTGTGTCCCGATCTATCTTTTGGTGTATTGCACGCGCTCTAAAACCTTCACTAACACCACGTACGAATTACCACATCTAATTTAACACCACCATTCTTGTTTCATCTTGTTGGGTTTCTAAAGGAATCGAGTTTGGAGCCAATTTTTGAGGTGAGTGACCACGAGTCCGACTCGTGTGTCTCGATTTGATACCCAATCCGTGGGTATATGGTTTTTCTTGGATGGGTTTTGTGAGATTAAAGTGGGAAAAATGATTTTTGGTTGAGAAAAACGCGTTTGGTATCCGGGTGGATTGTTTTGGGGTTCGAATTTGAGGAAGGACTTCTTGTTGATGGATTCCTTGGTTGGATTGGTGCTCGGATTTGAGCGTAGCCGAGACCCTCGAGGTCTCGGAGTTTGTTTTTGGTGGCTGTTGTGTCGAGCCGAGGGCTAGGGGATCCTCCCCACTTCATCTTGTTGTTGTTGTTTGATTGTTGTCGAGACCCTAAGGGTCCGTTTGGTTTGGAATGGCTCGATGTGAGCAAGACCGTGACCCCCCTTGGGTCCGGTCAAATGAGTTGTTGTTTTCTTTTTTATTTGGACCTTGTGGTCGTGTGGTATTTGGCCGAACACCCCCTAGGGGCTGTTTTGGTTCGAGCAAGCTCAAAGAGCTAGCCGAGACTCTTTAGTCTCGGGTGTGGCTCCGTTTTATGTCTTGAACTTATGATTGACCCGGGTTGACTTGGTAACTCAACCCGCCTATATTGGTTTCGGACAATATTGTTACTTGTGATTATTTATTCGGGTAATGTTCACCTTTTGGACATTTGGTTTATGATCTTGGATATGTTGCGGTATCTATTGTATTTGAGTATATTGGAGATGTGTTGACGAAAGTGATTTGGGGACCGTTGTGATACGGTTATTAGATGACGGAGATAGGTTAGTCGGGTGCCGTAGTCGGACCCTCATGTTGTAGCACGTGGATTTGAGATTGGTTGGACGGAGTTATTATATTTATTATTGTGACTTGATTATATTGTTTAGACTTGGACTATGAGCCGAGGGTCATGACTCGGACATTTGGACCAAATTCTATGACTCGATAAATCTTTAAAGGTTGATATTAAAAATAAAACTCGTAATAATATTATTAAGAATATAATCGTTTATATACGTATATAGACGTGTTAAACGTACATATATATATATAAATGCGTATATTAATAATAAAACGATCACGAGTAAACGTATAATAATAAAGCGATAGTTATTACACTATGAAAATGGTGCAATAAATGTCGGAATATTATTATAACTAATAACCACATATTTATAATGACGAACTTTACGTCGAATAACTAACAACTAAAAACGTGATTTTAATTATAAACTAGAAACTTATCGAGTTATATGAATTTTTGGGTCTTTAAAGTCCAAGTGGGCCTTATATTGTGACATCGTGTTGTCACGGATATATGACGGTTAATATAAACATTTTATATATCGAATGGCTTATTCTAGATCGAGTTATTTGACGATATAAAATGGATATATTAATGGGCATCGTATCCCACGACGCCCATAGGATGTGGTATATATTTTAGGGCAATGAATTACTATATGTCTCGTGGAATTTTGGCCGATTCGACAATATATATAGGGAATTCATTGGGCTACGACATATACCAAATAGAAATTTATGTGCAATGTGTTTTAGATTGGGTATAATTGTGGAACGATATATTACGTAAATAAATATGGGAGGTTACCAAATCGACGGATTTGATAAGCTACGATAATTATTTAAATAATATATTGGGCTAACGTTAGACCTGTAGTTGTCTTATTATCACTCTTTGTTGAGGCTTTTTGGTTTGTGCTGTGTCGACCCTACACCCGTATGGATACCAAACGTCGAATTTCAAATGAATATGAAGTAAACTCGAGAAATGGATAATTTTGGAAAGTAAAATGAATTACGTTCGGGAATGGGAATATTTAATTTTGAGGAAATAATTTCTGAACGGGTTTAATATTGTTAGGAAGTGCCGAGTCAGTAGTCGCCGTTACGTGAGTTGCTTGAGATTTACTTACGTCTTTCTTCTATCATTTCTTTTGAGGATTTCTGGACTTGAGGTGAGTCATAGCCCCACTTTTACTCTTGAACTTTGTTTTCAATACTTGGGGTGAGAAACGTGCAAATGTTTTATGTGGACTATTATCGCTTTTTGATTTCAAAACTTGCTATGCTTATAGAACTAGGTAGAGCGAGGCCTAGACTAGATCTAGGTAAGCTATTGATTTGGTTGTTGAGCGAGGCCTAGTCCCCGAACTAGGTAAGCTATTCGATTTGGTTATAGAGCGAGGCCTAGACTAGATCTAGGTAAGCTATTGGGTTGATTATAGAGCGAGGCCTAGACTTGAGCTAGGTAAGCTATTGATTGGTTTGATTTGAGCTATAGCGTGCACCTATAGGGATGATTTGATTTGATTGGATTATTTTGGTTGGATGATTGAGCCCTAGTCTAGCTAGCAAGCGTTTTGCGTATATGTCCACTATATTGAATTAAGAATCTAAACCTATGATCTCACCAGCGAAAGCTGACTTTTAGCACGTTTTCTCAGGTAATTAAGTGATGCTCTGCGGATGCTTGGGATTGGAGGCTTGGCATTTGGCACCGGTTATGGATCTATATTTCTAAAACTCTGATAACTATTGTGGACCTACATTTATTTTTCTTTGGGCCTGACTTTGGATGTTTTTGGGATAATGTAAACTTTAAAACCCCGCGTGGTTGTATTTTATCTTGTTTACTTTATCTCGTTCTTTTATGTCTTGTGTTTGGATACCAATCCCCGTAACACCCCGAAAGCTTGTTGAGTCTTCCGCTGTACCAAATTTTGGGGGTGTTACAGGAAGAATCACAAGAACCTAATCTACTCTTGTGATTGTGTCGAGGGTCTTCTTATCTTTACCCTTTCTACTATAATTGAGTCACTAGGTTAGGTTAGGGCTTGATTGAACAAACATTCATTCATTCATTCATTCAATTGTTTGTAAGGGAAGTCTTGTGTCTTGGTGACCAAGCCTAGATCATTGGGGATCTAGTTGGGGTTTGATACTTCCGGTGGGAAGTCTTGGTAGTGATCTTTGTGATCCTTAGGAGAAGTCGAATCGTGAGATTCTTTTAGGTGGTTTCCGAGGGCGGAATACCGTGTGAGTAACTCCTTCTTTGTGAGCATCGATATTGGTGAATATCGGTGGAGTGAATTGTAATGGTTTGTAGTCCACTGAAAGGATTATACTAGTGAATAGTATCGGAGTCGCGGATTCGCAACTGGACGTATGGATGGTATAAACCCCCCATCCCGAACCAGTATATATCGTTGTGTTCTTACTTGCTTTATAAACATTGGTTGTGTGTGGTTGTTTGGATTGATTATACAACCACTTGGTTTTCTTTGAGGCTTAAAGTTTTTAAACATCCAAAAAGCTGAAGAAACCGTATTCACCCCCCCCCCCCTCTACGGTTCTACAAGATTCATTTTAAAAAGGCAATTGTGCACAATTTGCTAACATAGTGAAATACTATGACGTGTCATCATTATTACCGTGTACCAAAACACCACGACTGTCGCTTTCTCCCTTTTTGGTTTCGATGCATTGCACATGTACTACTATGATGTATAAAGATGATTTTGATGCTTCAAATATTTACTATTGTGGATATTTGGTTACATGGTTATCCGTCACTGCAACGCACGGTACCCGGCTAATTGAACTTATTTGTAGTTAACATGTATGTTGGTATATTTGCTCCATAAAGTTACAGGTGCATGCTTAAAGTATTTATTCAAGAAATATAAATTAATTACGTGAACAAATTGCTCAAACTTCAATTAATTACGTGAACAAATTGCTCAAACTTCAATATGATCTGGAAATAAAAAAGAACTAGTGTCAAGTTATTAAAAAAAATTTTTGGAAAATAAAAAAAAAATGTAATATACTTGCCACAATTTCATCGAATGGGTCGTGAACTAAAAAATTTAATTCTGAGGTAAAAAAAGTTATATTTTTATTTTTAAGTGGGCATTTTTTTACTTGCAGACCCGGTACCTGGTTTCACCCTTCACAACTAAACATCCACATCATTTCCCGCTTTCTTCCTCGTACTATCACCACACGCTCTCCATACACTCACACACACACTCATCCACATCACGAATTCTGTACTTGATTTTATTAAACAAATTCTTACTTTTTTGGTTATATATCCCAGATAATCACACGCACATGTTATATAAGATCCCCAATTGGTCCCCCACATTGAATACTTCCAATTGATAGCAGTTTCACATAATTGTTTATGTGAAAAGGTAATTCTTGTCATACATTTAATATTTTCTTACCCCAATTGTATTAAAATATTGATAAATTATATTTTCTAGTTTATAGGGTTTCCAAAAATTAGGATTTTTCTATATTTTAATTTTGTTTTACGTTTTTACAGGTGTGATGGATACACCAGAAGATGTTGTCTTCAAAATACACCATGGTGGTGTTTTCTTCTTTGATCCTATCAGGTATGAACAAGGGCAAGTAACTATTATGAAAGCTTGCTCTACAAATAGGTTGAAGTTTCATAAATTGTGCAACATTTTAGTGCTTAAGTTGCAAGAAAAAATTTGTGATATCTTTTGTTGCATACCTGAATTCGATATAGACGGGGGTGGGTTGAAGATAATTGAAAGGGATTCCGATCTGCAAGATGTGTATGATATGGCCAAAAAGCATGATTATTTACACTTGTATGTAGCCCATGAACCCCAACTCTTAGTTGAATACTATTATCACAACTTATGCTTAGAAGGTTCAGATGAGGAAGTAATTTCTGCTAGGAAAGAACATGAAATTAAAAAGAAACATGCTAGTAATATGTCTGTTGAGGAGCTCATTGCATGGGCTGAGGAACAAGCAAAATCTCCTTATTTAAGGTCCCCCCCTAAGAAGTGTACACCTGTTAGAAATGGTTTTAAGGGCAAGGCTTTGTTTAAGGACACATATGATGAGTATGATACAGGATGTGTACTTCCATTCGAGGAAGTCTAATGATTTGGATAATGTGGTTCAGTCTTTGCCCAAGGACAATGTAGTTGTTGATCAGGTTGACAATGTTGTTGAAGAATATATTGTTGATTACCATAGGAATGAGGTTGAACAAGATAGGGTCGATCACAACAGGGTAGACGTTGATGACCATAGTGTTCAAGATGAAGAAGCTAGTATTGATGCTCAAGTTCGTACAAGAGAAAAAACACTAAACAAAGGTAATGGTGTAATGACTAAATAGGAGATTCTTAACAGTAAGAAAAGAAAGAGTGCACCTAAGGGTAACGGTATCTCAATTAGAGAAAATGATTGTCCTTTATCTTCAGACAATGAGAGTGATGACTATGAAATGGCTGATCATTATGGCCAATATTCTTCTGATACTGAGAGTTTTGAATCACAAAATCTTTTGATTACCTAAGTGATATTGAGGATGAAGTAATTCAACTTATAAAAAGAAAGTTTGCAAAGAAAGAACAAATGGATGAAGGTCAAGATGATGATGAACCACCTGGTTATGAAGACATGGCACCGTGAATTGTCTATGCTGGTGACAGTTTTGGTGAGACAGTTAGGGAGCATGAACACTATATGGAAGGTCTAATGCACAAACTTAAAGGTAACGACGTGGTGGGGGAGTCTGACCCTTTTGTGATGGTCGAGAAAAAGGATAAAAAATACCCGATATATGATGACCAGACCCATTGGAGACTCAAGAAACCTAAGGTACTTTTCTATGTTTTTCAAACTTACTTTCTGATATACGCATCTATATACTTAGAACAAATTTATTGTTTCAATGGCAGCTTGGAGAAAAGTACGTCAATTCTAATCAGTTTAAGGAAGCTCTCACTTATTATGCATTGGCAAACGGATTTTACTTGTGGTGTGAGAAGAGTACGAAACACTTGATTATCGGTAGGTGTGGTCGAAGGAAAGAAGTGTTAAAGGATCCAAGCAAGGGAAAACAAAAAAAAATTTAACAAGTATCCAACTGTTTCACAAGTCAACATAGGCCCGCGGAGAATCTATGCAAAGTGGGTGACAGAATCGCAAATTTTTCAAGTGATTTCAATGACAGATGAGCATACATGCGTACGCGACTTCAATTACGGAAGACTTGTTACTTACAAGTGGATTGGAAGGAACTTTGGCGACAAAATCAGGATGAACCCGAAAATTACATTAGCGCAAATTCAAGATTTGGTTATGAAGAAATACAAATGTCGAATCAGTACTACTCAATGTGTGAATGCCAAGAAGTATGCGTTGAATGAAGGTCAAACAGCTAGAGAGGATCATTATAGCTTACTAAGGTCATATGCAAAGGCAATCTATGAATCAAACCCTGGTTCCACAGTCAAAATAGGTGTGAATAAAGGGATGTCGAAGAATTATTGCGTTGGATGGGTGTTTTTTTGAAGAAACCAAATTGTGGAGAAATATTGGCAGCGGTTGGAAGAGACGGAAAGAACCACATTTTCCCAGTGGCATGGGCAGTGGTGACGGTTGAAAACAAAATAACGGGAGTTGGTTTCTTAAGTTACTAGCTGATGATCTGATGTTAGAATCTGGTCATGATGTGACACTTATGTCTGATCAGCATAAGGTATATTTATAATATTTACTCGATAATTTATAATTCTTTGTTTCATATAACTGTTTCTAACTGTGTACGCATGTTTTAAGGGACTTATCGAAGCTGTTAAAGAGGTTATGCCTTTAGCAGAGCATCGACAGTGTGCACGCCATTTATATGAAAATTTTAGGAAGGAATTCGGTGGCCTTAAGTTTCGCTTACTATTCTGGGGTGCATGCAAAGCTTCTTACCCACAACTTTTTAAGAAAATTATGCTCAAGATAAAGAATGCTAACCCCAAAGCCCATGAGTACTTAGAGAAAAAAGACGCAAAGACATGGTCAAGAGCTTACTTTAGAGAAGGCGTATGCTGCGAGGCCATTGAAAATGGTTTCAGTGAATGTTTTAACTCCGTTTTGGGCAACGTCAGGGATAAACCAATAATAACCATGTTAGAGTCAATACGAGTTACAGTGATGGAAAGGATGAATACTATGAGAAGGTTGAGTGAAAAATGGATCGGTGACATTTGTCTGAATATCCAAAAGGTTTTAGAAACTTCAAAGGATAAGTAAAGGTAATGACTAACTTATGATTATAGCATCTGTCAAAGTTTATAATTATTTATTAAAGCATCTGTGTTATTATTTAATATTGTGCAACTTGTTACTAGGTTTTGGCATGTCATTCCTTGTGGAGGAAATACATTTGAAGTCAGAAAGGGGTACGAGGCCTTCAATGTAGATGAGCCGAAGAGAACTTGCTCTTACAGGATATGGCAATTGTCAGGTTTGCCATGTTCACATGCGATTGCTTGTATATTTAAACTAGGTAAGTATGCTGAGGAGTATGTGCCTGATTGGTTTAGAAAGGATAGGTATCTGCTAGCCTATAGTGAGTACATTAAACCTGTTGATGGTATACACTTCTGGCCTGACACTAGTAACTTGTCTAGGATATTGGGTCATTACCTAAGAAAATGCCAGGTAGGCCTAAGAAGAAAAGGGTTAGGGCACCTCATGAACAAAAATCCGGTAATAAGATATCTAGAGCAGGTGCTGTTATGACTTATCATAACTGTTGGGAGCATGGGTATAATAAGAAGGGTTGCAAGAAAGACCCTATAGCCAAACCACCAAAAGAAAAATCCAAATTAGGGAGACCTAAAAAAGTGACACCGATAGAGGAACCATTGGTTGATGAAGGAGATATACCGGAATTTGTTAACAACGAAGTTGATGAGTTTGAAATGGGTGATTCAAATAGGAATAGTGTGTTCACATTTTCTGATGGTAGGGTTTGCCACATGGGTAAAAATTTGGAAACAAGGAAGAAAAGTAAATTTGGGTTTGTTAAGATGAGAGGTGGTAAGCGTATATCCGGTCGATTAATACCCACACAGAGAATAGGAAGGATAGGAGCATGGTTAGGAATAGATGCAGATACTCAGGACACCATTGATGATTTGGAACCTGTTCATGCAGCACATACATCAGGTAGTTTTTAACATCATGATCAATATAACAAGTTAATTTTGCGTTTCATAAACAGCTTGACATGGTCCATATGATTAACTTGTTTGTGATGCAGGATCAAAGAGAAAGCAAAAACATAGTGAAAACCTAACTGCTACACAGGAATCACAAGTGGTTGGGACATCAAAACAAGCATCATCATGGAATGGAAGAGGTGGATCATCTGCAACAAGAGGTGGAATCAATAGAAGAACCTTGACCCAGTCAAGGTTTGCTGAACCACAAGCAAGAGATCAACCAACCAGAGCTACTTCTGCTGAACCATAACCAAGGCAAGCAAGACCAAGAGCACAACCGCTTCCTCTCAGGATGAAGAGTCAAAGAATTCTCCATAAGAGACTTTCTGCTCCAATTACTGGTCCAGGATCAAGTATGGAGGATGAAATAGTCTTGGATTAAATTCCTTGACTATGTTAGCACATATTTTGTCCATTTTTAATTTGTGCTAAAACTTTTAACATGTATGATGTTAATTAGGATTGTAAAAAGTAAGAACTGATATAGTGCGGCACTTATGCCTCTATTGTGCCCTATTTTGTCCACTGAAGGGCCTTGGTAAGTTAATGTAATTAGTTGATAGGAACCTGATATAGTGCTGCACTTGATGCCACTATAATTGCTAGCCTATTTTGTTCATGGTAAAGGCATAACCTGATGGAACAGGTTTGTGTGTTCTGGATGTAACACATGTAAAGTGCTTATGCACAAACATTAGTTGTTATGAAAGAACACAATTACTCTATTGAAGCTCTCTTCTTTATTCTTTTTTGCAGTTGAATTAATCTTTCTTCTGGTCTTATATTTGTTAGCATATGTGATTAAAGTCTTTTTGTAGTATAAAATTATTCCGATGAAATACCGGTGAAAGTATTTCCCGGGTCGTTTTCCCAGCGAAGGTAGAATGGAATCGAGAATATCGATTCGCAAAATCGAGTCGTGAAAAGTGGTAAAGTGAATAATATGATTTTGGAATTCAAATAATAAAAAGTAATAATGAAATAAGCAGAATGTACAAGCTAAATATGCACCGATGTTAAAAACGCGAAAACGGAAATGCACACGCAAAATTTAAAACGTAACGTATTACGAAAAATGACCCTACGAACTTGAAAATATTTTCTAAAAATCTAAAACTATTAAAAAGAATTTTAAGAAAAAGAAAAATATTTTATTTTTGAGTTTTTATTTATTTTCTAGAATTAATTATCTATTTAATGAATTTAAAAAGTAATTAAAAATAAAAGAAATTATGAAAAACAATGGGAAAATTATGAAAACTATTTTAGAAAATCTAGAATAATATAAAAGAATTTTAAAAACTATTTTTGTATTTTTCAAGGCTTTTTTCTATTTTTTTTATGGATTTTTGGAATTAAAAATGATTTAAAAATTATTATAATCTAAAAGAAATTAAGAAAAATAGCAAATGACCTCAGAAAATTATGAAAAATTACCAGAAATTCTAAATTAATATAAAAAGCTTGCAGAAAAATTTTGGATAAAAAATAATAAGCAGAAGTGCTTAAACAGTGCTAATCAGCTTATGGCAAGTGCTTATTAATAAGCACTTGCCATAAAACTTTACCAAACTGATACCACTACAGATTTATACTACTATAAGCTCTAATAAGCTAAGAAAAGTTTAAAAGAAACACAGAAGAACCAAAATCAAGCAATAAGCACTATATCAAAAGCTAAATAAGCTAAGTCCATCACAGAATAAGCTATGAGATAAGCTAATCATGCACTACACTACTACTACCCCTATTGAACTTAGAGAAGCCATGAAAACACAATAGTAAGCTCAAAAGAACAAATGCAGCCCAAGATTAACAAACAGAAATTAGACTAAGCTACCAATAAGCAAGGCAGATAAGCTATACTAAATAAGCTGAGAACAAGAAACTATTGATGGAATTTAAGAGACTACCAACCAGAGATGAGATAAGAATAAAAAGCTAAGGCTAAGACTATAAGCTACTAACCTAAAATAGACCATGAGAGTGGGTATTTAACAGTGGTGCAGGGGAGATAAGCCCCTACACAGGCAACTTTAAGACATATTCCAAATAAGCTATTAAGCTTAAAACCAAAATTCTATGATTGAATGAGGTACACTAGCTATTAAGGAACAGAAATCAACAAACTTTATCAAATCCTAATCACTAATGAAGACTACAAGATCAACCAAAATTCATACCAAAAACTGAGTAACAAAAATGTTTTGACTTTTTATTGCACAAGAACTTTGACTTATGTGAATTACCAATACTGATTACTACTCTAATAAGTAAAATTAAGCTATGATAAAAGTGTATTAAGGTACTTTATACTAATTTGCAACTACCAATTCATTTCCACTATCTATAACTAATAATACTAACTGTATATGAATTTTAATAAAGACTTTGACTATTTTCTAAAGTAACCTACTATTATTATTCCATATTAATCTATTATTACATGTAAATGGACTGTCTACAAAGCCAAATCAGCCAAACAGATACTACTAAGTATAGCAACTAGTAGACCCAAACACCCCCTTTACAACAGTTATGGCTACCAAAAAGTGCAAATGAGCTAATCCTACCAAATCACTTATACTACTAACTAAACAAACATTATCAAAAGCAAATTAAACAATCGAAAATCCAGAAATCAAACAAAAGCTTCAGCAACACAGATTCAATTCATAAAGCTAATGCAAAGACAGTTGGATCAACAAACTAAAAATTATAGTTCAACTAAATTCAGCACAATAAGAAACTAAAAGAATTCAAGTGAGTTTACCCAAGTACTCCCCCTCAGCATGAAAAGAGGGGGTTCACAGTTGCCTATCTCTAAGATAGGCTAATTTCATCTCTCTTTCTGTATTAGCATACCCACACAGCAACAATGAATCTTTGATCTCTTGTTATCTCTTGACACAGACTCAAATACAATCTCCAAGTGTAAGCTAGAAAGCTCAATTGGAGAATTGAAAAAGAAAAATAAGCTCTTACTGTGAGCTTTTTATAACATTAAAGACTTTTATATATTTATATATTGGTGACTGAATTGAAAGTAGTACTAGATTAAGCTATATTTGAAAACAATAAAAACTACTGAATAGAAGATAAGCTGAGATTAGATGATAAAAAGCTAGATATAAGCTAAATTTAGATTGATTAAGCAACAAAAAGTAAATGATAAGCTGAAATAAGTAAACTCAGACTTTTATTGAAATCTTTATAAAAATTACATGGTACAACATAACAGTAAACTAAAAATTATATTACACTACTCCTAAGCTACCCTAAATTATCACTACTCCTAATCTAACCGCCTCAAATTGAGAAGTGAGGATTGCTTATATAGCCACGAGCTGAGGAGAAGAGCGTCTTCAAAAGGCTTCTAGAAATGGCATCTTCTGCGAATATCCAATATTAGATCCCTTGTGACAATCGTGAACCAATCAGAGGCTTCAAATCCTCCCAATGACGTGTTCCAGCCAATCAGAGCAACCCACGCGTCATTCTTTGTTGTCAGGGTAGTCAGGGTGTAGGGAATTGTACCAAATTACCCTTAATTGTGGTAATTAAGGGTATGGTAAGTTAGGGTTCTTAGTTACTGTAGACTCTGGGTTAATTGGGGGAAAAGGGTGGAGGGAAATGGTGTACGGGTAAATTTTATTTTTATTTATTTTGACTTTGTGGTATGGATGGGTTGACCGGGTAAAAAGCATGATGGGCTCGGGTTGGTTTTTAGGTAGTGGGCTGTTGGGATTGGTTTGGGTTTATGTTTGGGATTGGGTTTATTATTTTAGTTTTTGGTTTAATTAGTTAAAGTGTAAGGTTTTTAAGGTGTAATATTCACAAGGACTAATATTGTAATTCTGAAAACTCCAAGGATCAAATCTGTGAATTGTGATTTTTTTATTCCAAGGGCCATTTCTGTATTTCTTTAATTCTCCAAGGGTAACTATGACCATGTGAGCAAATCTATGATGAATTTCTGAAAATTACTTTCCCGGTTCCGACTTTTGCTTCTCTTTTCATACTCTCGTGCCCGTTTTTGTTTTGTTTTGTTCGTTTTTCGTAATATTCGTACCTGCACATCACAAACATAAAAACACATGTTTTCTCGGCGATTATTAGCTTAAATAGTCATTTTGGGTTGGTGTTTGGCCAGAAAATGGTGAGTAAATAAGTACTCACCAAAATCCCCCCGACTAAGGTATTGCCGTGTCCTCACGCAATGTGATCAATTCATGCTCTTAGGATAAATAATTTCAAAACTCTTTTTACTAACTTTGTAAAGTAGCAAGGAGGTTCAAAAGAGATTACAAAATCATTTATTCCCGAAAAACGCTCCGTTTTCCAAAATTTTCCTTTTATTTATTTATTCCACTTATACTTTCTATTTTTGGACTTTTCATACTTGATACTTGTGACGGTTTATTGAACTTTCATTATTTTGCAATAATTATTAGGGTCAACGAGTAGAAACACTTCTTTTAAGAAGCGACCATACGGTTAAAATTCGTCATCCTTGATTTTTCACGAGTCCCCAAACTAAGCGTACAAACGAGATCACAGCTTATCTACAAATTAGATGCTAACACTACTCATAACAGTTACTTGTGAAACTCCTTACTCCCATTTCCTAGGTTTTGTATCTCAATATTTTATTTTGTTGAGAAATGAATTGCTTCATATTTTCTCGTTTCGATAATTTTTAAGTCCGATAGTGATACCTAAGTTAAAACGATAAGTAGTTAATCATTTTCTCTTAAGAACCACTGCAATAGAAATTCGGTCCATTTCAAGGAATGAGGGGTACATACAATATCAAGGATATAAGTTGCGGAGTACGATCACGTGCACCTCATGTGACTGATTACTAATCACTTATCACATGCACCTCACGCGCCAACAACTTATTGATACATTCATAGCTCTTATTCAACAATACTTCAACTTTCATTTTTTTTTTCATTTTACTTTTTTCTCATTTTTTTCATACTTTTGATACTTTTTTTTTTTTCTTTTTTTTTTCTTGACTTTTTTCTAACAACAATGGAAGCTTAACGGGTAGCTCCAAAACCACATAGATAATCAACTTTTGACTTTTGATTTTTTACTTTTTCCGCTCTTATTTTCGGTGTTCCTTGATATGTACCCAATTTCTAAAGCAAAAATTCTCTTAAGAAAACAAAGAACTAAATATTATTCAAACCGAAATACCACTAATTAACCTAGAACATCTATTTATATATTGGTGACGTATCTGATGGGAGTAAAAAGCCACAAGTACCTCTCATGAGCTCTAAAGAGAACCAATACTCTACGTTTAGCATCTAACTTCTAAATAAACTCTATCATTTCTCGCTCTTCGCAATTTAAGATTCCAAATAATGAAACCCGCGAAAACTTAGCCGATAATCAGCCACGCATATATAAAGTCAAGTACGGGAACTTGCGAACTCTAGAAGAAGAATTCACGTTTTCTAGCTCCTTATGTAAAAGACTAGCGAAAGCTTTTAAGCTGCACATGTATAAAGTCAAGTACGGGAACTTGCAGATTCTTAAAAAAGAATTCGCATTTTATAGCTCCTTGTGTACAAAACTAGCACAAGCTTATGTGATCATCATTGGTTAAGGGAACAAGCTAGGGCTCAACACGCCCGGTCAAGTCAAAATATTTATTCCTACTCTCGCCAGCAAGAAAGTCAACAAGGTGTCAAAACACTTATTCAAACTTTATTATATTTTTGCACAACTTTTTCACTTTTTCACATCTTTCTGAGCTTTTTCATTGCTTTTTCATCAAAATTTTTGAAAATTTTTCTCATTTTTTCAATTTTTTTTATTTTTGGTGGAAAAACGGAGTTGCGAGAGTACACGACTAGTGAAACATGCAAGGTCAAAATCGAATCGAAGATTCACCCTCCCCCCGACTAGAACGAAACATTGTCCTCAATGTTTGATGGGTTAAGGCAATCCTAACAAAATTCTAGGCCGTTTATTAAGTATGCCAAAGAAAACGTTAGTCGATAAGATTTAACGGATATAGGATTTACAAATAGCACCGATGAATGAGACTCCAAGTGAAGAGATAACGAGCACGAGAGTCATCATAAATCGCGGACAATCCTGAACAAACATCACAAATAACCACGAAACACAAAAGTAGAAAAGGCACCCCCTCCTCATGTTATTTGTTAGAAAATAGAAAATAAGAAGATGAAATTGGATAAGCATGGGTTGCCACCCACGAAGCGCTTGTTTTTGTTCACCGAGTCACATGAGCTTGACTCGATCCCCGAATTAATTCGTCCTTGGGGAGAGCAGATAGAACGGACACTTGGCAATAGAGATGCCAGGATCAAAAACGGTATCTTCACTCCCGGTGGAGTGGAAAGAAGAAATGATGGGATAGGTATAGAATGGTTGAAAAACCCGGATAGTATAAACATAGTCGACATCTGAATCAAGGGTGGGTAAAATATTAAGCTCGGGATCATCATGATCAATAGTCTCGTCCACCACTCTAACAACAACTTCATTTACATTGAGCTCAAAATTTTCATCGGGTGGTTTCGCGGGTGGACGAGAAGATGGTAAATCGAAGAGAAATGAATTGGTTTCGGACGGTAAATCATCATTATGTAATTCTTTAGTAAGCACACTTCTTCGAAGACCATTCTCGTCATTTTCAATATCCGGCTGCGAAATGGTATGAGAAAGTTCATCGGAGAACTTCCCGTGAGGAGAATCAATCATATCATGTGAAACTTGGACCTCGGGTTCCATTTCAGACTCATCACTAAGAATATCGAAGAGCGGATTATTTGAAATTTGATTAAAATCCGATTCAAAATCAAATAACGGATTCGTTAAAGTCTTATCGAATGCGTTGGAAACCCTTGGAACGAGATTATCATCATCCTCATTATCATCATCGATTTCACCAAAAGAGTCTTCATCACTTGAAATGTACTCATTGTGAGAATCGGTATAACTTTTCACTTCAACTAAATCTTCATTGCTCATCGGAGGAAGAGAAGTTAACGGTTCTTCATTCAATAACTCTTCAAGTAAACGAATATCCCCCTCCGGATCAAAATTAGAATCGTCCATTATCGGAATGGAATCATTAGCAAGAAACGCCTCAATCTCATCTAAAACGACATCACTTCCTTCAACCGGTGTGAAAGAAGGATGGAAAGCAGAATTACCGTTAGAATTTTCCCCGGACTCACTTTGGATTGGAACAAGGTTCTCAACACTTGACGTATTGAATTCGTCAAATTCCGTTGCTGGAATAGTGTCAAGAGGCTCGTCCCCCATTGTTAGAGAGTCCATGGGCTCTACGGAAGAAGAGATAGAATCATTTTGAGGATTTATATTGATCGTGATTGTGGAACTATCATCATACAAACAACACTCACAAAATTGGAGTTTTCTTTCTTCAACTCGAGGTACTTCCATCGATCTCTCATTAGGCTCGGGAGTAGATGTATAACGTCTATTCACCATCTCTTTCAACTCATCCATCATGGATTTGATTTCCAAAATTTGATTAGAAAAAGTGGAAGATTGTGGGGGTTGGTAAAAACTATTAGAATCGTAACAAGAATTAGGTTCATGATAAGAATTTTCAAACGATCCCCCACAATTTTCAAAACTCGATGTATTTTGAAAATCACCATTGTAGAACGAATTTGGCTCATAAAAATCATTTTGAGGAAAATTATTGAAGCTCGAGTCGTAATCGTAAGACGTGTGAGCATTCGGAGCATAGCACATACAATCGGTGTATCCACATCCATCACAAAAACATCGTCCACACGACCTTCCTTCTTCGGACGGGTTTCCACAATTATAGCAAGAAAACGACGGTGGTGGTGGTGTATAGAAATCGGGAATATTTGACGTATTGTTGAACGAATTTTGATCACAAGTATGAGAATTACAATTCAAACAAACGCCATCTCGAATATTATCTCCACATTCATCGCACGTACACCACACACACAACCCTCCGAAAAACGGTTCTCCACAATTATTACAAAACGTATCCATAAGAATTAAAAATAAGAGGGTTTGAGAAGAAGAATCAAATTTTAGAGGATAAGAAGATTATTTTTTTGTTTTTATATTTATAGAAAAACAAATCACAAAAACTTTTATTTTCTTTTATTTTCTTTTTGTGAAACGTTACGTTAATTGAAACCGTTTCTTTCAAAACCACGCGCAACGAAACGAGAGAAACGAATTTTCCCGCTTAATTGGTTGTTGAATTGAAGTAATCCGATAATCAACTAATTTCACGTTTTCGTTATATTGTTAGGCTTATTTGGTTTACAACGCCCTTTCTTTCGATCAGAACGAGGCTGTAACTTTTATTTTATTTTTGGTATTTTGAAAACACTTTAGTAAAAGTGTTTTTGATTTTTCAATTTTTAGATTTTTATAAAAATATATACAAAATAGAGGAAGACTTAACAAAACACGATTTTTTCAAAACGAATATTCAAAAACTCACTTCGACCTTCCCCGGCAGCGGCGCCATTTTGATTAAAGTCTTTTTGTAGTATAAAATTATTCCGAAGAAATACCGGTGAAAGTATTTCCCGGGTCGTTTTCCCAGCGAAGGTAGAATGGAATCGAGAATATCGATTCGCAAAATCGAGTCGTGAAAAGTGGTAAAGTGAATAATATGATTTTGGAATCCAAATAATAAAAAGTAATAATGAAATAAGCAGAATGTACAAGCTAAATATGCACCGATGTTAAAAACGCGAAAACGGAAATGCACACGCAAAATTTAAAACGTAACGTATTACGAAAAATGACCCTACGAACTTGAAAATATTTTCTAAAAATCTAAAACTATTAAAAAGAATTTTAAGAAAAAAAGAAAAAAATTTTTTTTTTGAGTTTTTATTTATTTTCTAGAATTAATTATCTATTTAATGAATTTAAAAAGTAATTAAAAATAAAAGAAATTATGAAAAACAATGGGAAAATTATGAAAACTATTTTAGAAAATCTAGAATAATATAAAAGAATTTTAAAAACTATTTTTGTATTTTTCAAGGCTTTTTTCTATTTTTTTTATGGATTTTTGGAATTAAAAATGATTTAAAAATGATTATAATCTAAAATAAATTAAGAAAAATAGCAAATGACCTCAGAAAATTATGAAAAATTACCAGAAATTCTAAATTAATATAAAAAGCTTGCAGAAAAATTTTGGATAAAAAATAATAAGCAGAAGTGCTTAAACAGTGCTAATCAGCTTATGGCAAGTGCTTATTAATAAGCACTTGCCATAAAACTTTACCAAACTGATACCACTACAGATTTATACTACTATAAGCTCTAATAAGCTAAGAAAAGTTTAAAAGAAACACAGAAGAACCAAAATCAAGCAATAAGCACTATATCAAAAGCTAAATAAGCTAAGTCCATCACAGAATAAGCTATGAGATAAGCTAATCATGCACTACACTACTACTACCCCTATTGAACTCAGAGAAGCCATGAAAACACAATAGTAAGCTCAAAAGAACAAATGCAGCCCAAGATTAACAAACAGAAATTAGACTAAGCTACCAATAAGCAAGGCAGATAAGCTATACTAAATAAGCTGAGAACAAGAAACTATTGATGGAATTTAAGAGACTACCAACCAGAGATGAGATAAGATTAAAAAGCTAAGGCTAAGACTATAAGCTACTAATCTAAAATAGACCATGAGAGTGGGTATTTAACAGTGGTGCAGGGGAGATAAGCCCCTACACAGGCAACTTTAAGACATATTCCAAATAAGCTATTAAGCTTAAAACCAAAATTCTATGATTGAATGAGGTACACTAGCTATTAAGGAACAGAAATCAACAAACTTTATCAAATCCTAATCACTAATGAAGACTACAAGATCAACCAAAATTCATACCAAAAACTGAGTAACAAAAATGTTTTGACTTTTTATTGCACAAGAACTTTGACTTATGTGAATTACCAATACTGATTACTACTCTAATAAGTAAAATTAAGCTATGATAAAAGTGTATTAAGGTACTTTATACTAATTTGCAACTACCAATTCATTTCCACTATCTATAACTAATAATACTAACTGTATATGAATTTTAATAAAGACTTTGACTATTTTCTAAAGTAACCTACTATTATTATTCCATATTAATCTATTATTACATGTAAATGGACTGTCTACAAAGCCAAATCAGCCAAACAGATACTACTAAGTATAGCAACTAGTAGACCCAAACACCCCCTTTACAACAGTTATGGCTACCAAAAAGTGCAAATGAGCTAATCCTACCAAATCACTTATACTACTAACTAAACAAACATTATCAAAAGCAAATTAAACAATCGAAAATCCAGAAATCAAACAAAAGCTTCAGCAACACAGATTCAATTCATAAAGCTAATGCAAAGACAGTTGGATCAACAAACTAAAAATTATAGTTCAACTAAATTCAGCACAATAAGAAACTAAAAGAATTCAAGTGAGTTTACCTAAGTACTCCCCCTCAGCATGAAAAGAGGGGGTTCACAGTTGCCTATCTCTAAGATAGGCTAATTTCATCTCTCTTTCTGTATTAGCATACCCACACAGCAACAATGAATCTTTGATCTCTTGTTATCTCTTGACACAGACTCAAATACAATCTCCAAGTGTAAGCTAGAAAGCTCAATTGGAGAATTGAAAAAGAAAAATAAGCTCTTACTGTGAGCTTTTTATAACATTAAAGACTTTTATATATTTATATATTGGTGACTGAATTGAAAGTAGTACTAGATTAAGCTATATTTGAAAACAATAAAAACTACTGAATAGAAGATAAGCTGAGATTAGATGATAAAAAGCTAGATATAAGCTAAATTTAGATTGATTAAGCAACAAAAAGTAAATGATAAGCTGAAATAAGTAAACTCAGACTTTTATTGAAATCTTTATAAAAATTACATGGTACAACATAACAGTAAACTAAAAATTATATTACACTACTCCTAAGCTACCCTAAATTATCACTACTCCTAATCTAACCGCCTCAAATTGAGAAGTGAGGATTGCTTATATAGCCACGAGCTGAGGAGAAGAGCGTCTTCAAAAGGCTTCTAGAAATGGCATCTTCTGCGAATATCCAATATTAGATCCCTTGTGACAATCGTGAACCAATCAGAGGCTTCAAATCCTCCCAATGACGTGTTCCAGCCAATCAGAGCAACCCACGCGTCATTCTTTGTTGTCAGAGTAGTCAGGGTGTAGGGAATTGTACCAAATTACCCTTAATTGTGGTAATTAAGGGTATGGTAAGTTAGGGTTCTTAGTTACTGTAGACTCTGGGTTAATTGGGGGAAAAGGGTGGAGGGAAATGGTGTACGGGTAAATTTTATTTTTATTTATTTTGACTTTGTGGTATGGATGGGTTGACCGGGTAAAAAGCATGATGGGCTCGGGTTGGTTTTTAGGTAGTGGGCTGTTGGGATTGGTTTGGGTTTATGTTTGGGATTGGGTTTATTATTTTAGTTTTTGGTTTAATTAGTTAAAGTGTAAGGTTTTTAAGGTGTAATATTCACAAGGACTAATATTGTAATTCTGAAAACTCCAAGGATCAAATCTGTGAATTGTGATTTTTTTATTCCAAGGGCCAATTCTGTATTTCTTTAATTCTCCAAGGGTAACTATGACCATGTGAGCAAATCTATGATGAATTTCTGAAAATTACTTTCCCGGTTCCGACTTTTGCTTCTCTTTTCATACTCTCGTGCCCGTTTTTGTTTTGTTTTGTTCGTTTTTCGTAATATCCGTACCTGCACATCACAAACATAAAAACACATGTTTTCTCGGCGATTATTAACTTAAATAGTCATTTTGGGTTGGTGTTTGGCCAGAAAATGGTGAGTAAATAAGTACTCACCAATATGCAGTTATAGTTTGCAAGTTTAGTGATTGTAATATGATTTCATGACAAGTCTCATGTAGAAACAATATTAACACAAAAGTAAAACTATTTCAATACCATCCACTTGAACACAAAATTCAACTTTTTCATTACCATCCACATGAACACAAAATACCTTGAACATAAACTACATCCATTACATACCTTGAACTACATCCATTGCATACGTTGAACAGTTACTTTTTTAAACATACAACAATGAGAGACAAAATGAGCACAAACATCAAACCAAATACAGCCTTCTAAAGACTGTCATACACTATTGCTTTGGACTTGAAAGCATTAAGATCTTGGTAAATTAGTTCCATTGAAAGTTCATGAGTTGGTTGTTGCATTGTCATACCACCATGGTGTTGCAAGGTCATATCACCATACTGGTTGGATAGTTGCAGCTTCAAGTCTTTGTTCTCCTCATGTAGATTGAAGAATAGGTCTTTGTAATACTCACAAGGTAACTCATCATCAAGAAAACCATACACCTCACATTTCTAAACATCATTAACAACACAAAATCATAAAACAAGAATGTGTAAACATTTGATAATAATAGTTACCGGTAACTTACCCGTTTTGGGCAACTCTTGAATCTTCGACCTGGATTCGTTGGAGTCCAAGCAACTTGCTCATAAATGGGAATCTTACAATCACAATGCGTTTTTGCACGAATTTCTTCAGGAGAATAGAACCGTCGATTAGATCGAGATGATGAAGTAGATGAGCGCATAATTATTTTTATGAATTTGATAAGGTTGTATGATTTGAATTAGATATAAGGATTAGGGTTTATGTTTTTGGGTGAAGAAGAAAAGTGAAGTTTTTTTTTTTTTTTTTTTTTTTTTTTTTTTTTTTTTTTTGTTGTATTAATAAAGAATAATTGCCTACATGGCATGGTGTGTAGGAAGGTTACCTACCAACATGGCATCAACCGGGAGTGCAAGTGAAAAATTACCCGGTTAGAAAAAAAAATACAGCTTTTTTAACCTCAGAATCAAATTTTCTAGTTCACTACCCATTCGATAAAATTGTGGCAAGTATATTACCTTTTTTTATTATTTGCCCATTTTTTTTTCTTATGTTTTCAATGCAAATGATTTTTAGATGGCGTTTTTACATTTGAATGATCTGAACTATCATTTTACCTTACCTGTATAAAAAAATAATAAAAAAATAAAATGTCTAAAGAGTTAAGTTGGTATATGTTTAGAGAGTGGGGTACGGTGGTGCCATGGCTTGGCGCCATGGTTCCAGCCCAAAAATTCTCGCACCAACGATACTAATCGCTGCGCCATCGCATCTAGCGTCGACACTACCAGCTCACGCCATGGATTTTTTATTAATATTATTATATTATTTTTTTTTGAATTTTCGAACTTTATGAAACGGTAGGGCGAAATAAAATTTTATATATATATATATATATATATATATATATATATAACTCCCCTTATTTATTTCCAAATTTATACCATTTAAAAATCATATAAAAACCTCCTTATCTATAATACTAATACTATAAGATTCAGTCCCTAAATTTAATGTGGAGTTATGATGATAGAGTTTTTAGAGTTAGAAACAAGTTGGAGTCGTTTAGTAGTTGCATAGAGTACAAGATAGCTAATGCTCGAAATTCAATGCAGTCTCATAATAACTATACAATCATGAAAGGAGATGAAGTGCAAGGGCTGCCCGAATTGATCATATGGCATTTAGTATAGAATTAAAAGTCGGTTAGATGAAGTGCAAGGGTTGCGAAAGGTTGGAAGAATAATTAATGATTTGACCTAATTCATGCCTATATAAACCGGCCAAAATCACATTTATTATGTACATTTGAAGATGATTCACACATCTTTTAGATATTTGATTATTGGTAGCGGTATGTAAATTCTCTTTTGCAACATTTTGGAGATGATTCACACATCTTTTAGATCTTTGTAATTAAGTTGGTCTTCTTTTTTTCTTAACTTAGTTATCATACGTAGGTACCATGAAAATCACACAAGATCATGTATGCTCAGATAAACGGAACCAAAGATTGGGATACCAACTACTTTCTTTGTTTCTTACATATTTAGGTGATTGTTATAGATAAGCATATATATATAAATATATGTATTATGTTAATACATTTTCATATACAAGTAATTTATGTGCGTTTTCTATTGATGTAGCTCACATGTGCGAATTGATTCAAGAAAATGTGCATGAGCATGTATGTAAAGCAACATTTAAATGGTTAAATGATACTTTTTAGCGTGATTAGTTTATGTAAGTAGTTGCTTTCGAATGCTCTTTGAGAAATATTAGAATGAATTTACCATGTGCAATTGAATTATTATTGAAAAGAAGAAGATCCGCGCATCGCAAAGTGTTTTCTTTCTATATCTAATCATAAGTGAGAAACCAATATTTATGCCAATTAAATGAGTTTGCCATAATAGTAAAATACGACATATTAAAAGTATCACATTGAGTAATGAATCGAAAGGAAAAAATACCTAATTTTGACTTAAATCCGTTTGTAAATTATAATATCAAATAAAAAAGTTAAGTTTTAAACATAAGCAAAAGTTCAAACTTTTATCGAAAAACAAAACCGGTGCATTTAATGTGAAGTATGTACAACATCGAGATGAGAGTGCATGGCTTGCCGGAATTTATCACATGATATTTAGTAATTAGTATACAATTAAAAGTCGGTTATGGATTGAGATGAAGTTGAAAAGGTTGCAAGAATAATTCATGATTTAACCTAATGTAATATATATAGATATATGTATTATGTTAATGCATTTTCATATACAAGTAATTTATGTGTGTTTTCAATTGACGTAGCTCACATGTGCGAATTCATTAAAGAAAATATGCACGAGAATGTATGTAAAGCAACATTTAAATGGTTAAATAATAGTTTTTAGCATGATTAGTTTATGTAAGCATGCAACTTGAATAATGAATATAAAAGAAAAAATATATAATTTTTGCTCAAACCCATTTGTAAATTAAAAAAAATTAAGTTTAAGACATAATAGTGGAGTCCAAAGGTTTTAGGAGTTATTAATAGTGTGTTAATTAATATTCATTTAGTTAGCTATTTAGAATTGAGTTTATTGATAAAATTTATTAATATTAGTTAGATTTCAATGTTAATTTTCAATGAAATTAGTTGTACAATAAAATGAGATGAAGTTAAAAAGGTTTGTAACGATTTTAATACAGTTTATGTGGCATTATTATATATACATTATTACACATACTTTAACTTACAAACTTAATAAAGAAAATATTTAACGCACATTAAACTATGACCAATTAGATAGTATTGTAAGGCTAAGTAATAGACCAAAAGAAATAAGGCTATTTTTTTATCAAGCAAATAAGTAATAGGCCAAAAGAAACAAAGCCATCACGACTTAATAACCAAAAGCCTATATATAGAATACAACACCACAAAACCAAAATGTTAGGTCACCATTTAGTAAACACAAGTATGATATAAGAAGAAATAAGATGAGAAAAGAGTTTGGTTGATTATAAGACAATATGAAAGATAAAAGTGCAAGAGTTTCTTTAAGATAATCTAATAACCAACAATATGAAAGGTTACATAAGCTTAGTATTTATAGGAGGAGGACTAGGGCAACACTCCCTTCCTCCTTCCTTTCATTTAGACGTGGGCTTTAAGGCCCATGGACTAGTATTCTTAAGCCTTGTAACATAAACTAAGTAAGTTAAATAACTAAGCAACCTATTACAAAATGTAATGACCGAGACTTGACTAAATACTAAAAGTATGATCCCAACAATCTCCCCCTAAGGGTCGGTCATCACGGTTGCTTGACGTCTTCATCTTTGTCGTTGACTTGTGACATGTGAAACTCTAGACGTCTTCAAAAAATGAATGAATGATAGTGAACATACTTTGCTCTTTGTCTTTGTTCTTTGGTGATGTTGTAGTGATTAGGTAATGAAGTTGTCTGCCATTCGTCACTCCTGCGTCTGTGGTGGTTGTTCGCCATTCCAACATACTCATACATCTTTAGACTTTAGACTTTATCGTACAAGAAGTTCCTTTTTCATGCATTGGGATCTTTGTCTTTAAACTTTGTAGATTCTGCTTATTGCTGTAGAATCTTTCTCTTAACTTTGTGTTGCAATGATCTTTGGGGGAGCTTTCTTTGACTTCAAGATGTATGTATGAGCATGTTGGAATCTACCATCATGGAGGTGAGGTACCTGCGAGTAAACAGTTAGCAATAAAACAACCGGTACTTACGGATAAGGAATTAGAGATCATCAACAGCATAGTGTGAGGACTCCTTCTAATCCTTATCCAGGCCGTTCCCATATCAGATACTCCCGAAGGAGCTTACTAGACCTACTAAGTAGCTCAATGACTGGGTGAGTCGCTGGGGATCACTCCACGACTGTAGACCGAGATGGAACCACCGCAAACACTAAGCGTAACCCTTGTGGGGTTACCGAAGTGACCTGCTGTCAGGGCTGTTTGATGTCGACCCTGGCAGGATTTCCGTTCAATCATTGAGAAATACCTAAGTAATCCTCTCATAAACGTTCTTGGCAGATTGCTAAGATCTGCGAAGGACTCGATAGTTTACAACTGATGCCCATTGATGTAGAACACCAGTTGTAGAAATACTAAGTGTTCCTAAGAGATCTTTGATGTATCTCAAGGCTCTAGACTCTATAAGTGCACTCTTAGGTTTCCTATACGGAGACTGGGGATGTGTCTCCTTCTTCAATATCAACCGTCTCTAAGAGATAGGTCGATAGATTATGCGGGTTCCCCGTGAAAATGAAACAAGTTCTTTTAAGAGAACTTGAGTGGTTAAGAAGGTTTAGTGCATCACGTCACTGGGTCCATGACGACTTAATCTTCAATACCGGTGTTGTCTTTAGCAACAGCCAGTAGCATATGTATTGAACCCGGTGTCTGCCCTAAGGTTGAACATATGGAGGGCTATTTCTTTTCACCCTTTACTTTTGCTTTTCTTTTTAATTCTTCAACTCCTTCTTTCCCTTTCATTTATTTCTCCTTTTTTCGTATCATACCTAAGGACTTCTAATTCTAACTATGGGAGATGTCCTTGGGTAGATCCCTCCGGCTCTGGCGGATCATAGGACGGATATTCCTATCTTAATCACATTATATCTCCAACAGTAGCCAGGAAACCTTTGATTGAAAATCTCTCAAAGTGTTTGTGATAATCAAATATTTTGGTTAACACTTTGAGAGTTTTTGAGTACACTTTTGAAGGGCTCCCCCTGCACATGTGCTCATAAGTATTTATTAAATTTGCACATGCGGGAGGAGCAAACACTTTTGAATTGATCCACTTTCTGTGAACAAGACCGATTCGAGACACGCTTACATCACTAGTTAGACTAGCTTGAAGTTATTACCCGGCCTGGTCAAGTCCACAGAAGGTTTCTCGAGACGGTACGTTTCTACTGAGACAAATCCTTTTCGAGACACGCTTACGTGGTTAGTTAAAGAGATGCATTGTCAGCTTTTAGGTGACAACTAGCTCTAGTAACTAACTTGATGTTATTACCCGTCGAGGATTTGTCCTTTCGATATAACTAACTTGTATTATCTCGTCAATTCCTGGGTCAGTGCTGAGTCTAGCTCGCTTATGATACAACTTAAAAGCTTTGACTTCGTATGTTTTAATCACTTTTTCATTTTCTCCCCCTCAAAAATAGCATACAAAATGATGTTTTTGACAAACTTTGAGATTAAAATATGCCTTTTGAGTTTTACGGGGAGATTCACCACGAACATTTGATATTGAGCAAAGTATTTTGATTTTGACAAGTGCTCCCCCTCAACAAGTGATTAGGTCTTATTGAGGTGAAATACTTGTTCTTTTGAGCAGAATTATTAAAAATCAGAAATGTTTGATTAATTCTACTCAAAAGTAAGAAGCCTTCGCTCCTTATATTTAGGATTGAGGCACTGACGCGTACCTCAGGGTCCTTTCTTTACAAGTTCGGGTTGTGCACTGTAATGCGTGCACAAGCCATTATGAAGTATAAGTATGACAAATCAAATGAAATCCTTACAAAATCTACCATTCAGGCCTCTGAAATGTCAACACCGGGAATTTATGTCTGCCTCCCACATAGCTCTCCAACCTACGAAACTGATCCCGGCGTCTTAATCGGTTCTCGATCCTTGATATGAATCTGCGGGCATCCCTAACCTCCGTCGAATTCCACCGTTTAGATTTACCCAAAGCAATATCATCTACCCTGCTTTTGATGCCGTCCCTGACGAACTTAAGTGTTTCATCACAGAACTTCTGAACTTCGGTGTAAGCCATGAAGCAGTTTCGACCATTAATGCTGCGGTAGGTGAATCCGAACGGATGTTTGATCAGGGTGTACTGAGGCAGATGCTGAAGATCGGGAATGTCTAACATGTTAGGCTTGGTTAGATTGAGCTTCTTCTGGTAACTTTCTACTCCTAACTGAAGATCTTCAACCCGTTCTCGGATTACGATTTGCCTGATGTAAATGAGGAGTGCTTGGATGAAGGCAAGTTGTATGTCTTTGGGTAAACCACAAAGTTTGCCTTGCACTTTGAGAAGGTACAGGTCTTCGATATCGTTGAGAAGTAGGCGTGGAAAGTCTGACTCGGAGATGTCGTAGAATTTTTCATCACTCCTTTTCAGTGTAATCTTGCTGAGGAAGGGGTACCCGAAGTGAGTGACAGTAGAGATGAACTGAATTGAGACAATCTTCAGATCACTTGCCACTTCGCCCATAGTTTGGTTCAATCTGCTGCTACGGTAGTATTGTGCCCTGGTTTTTGGCCAGTGGTGAATACCGTAAAGTGCATTTCGGTCATACTCAACAATTTTGTCGACAAATAATGCTGTAGCTTCTTCTTCGATGGCATTGTTAAGATAACGAGCAGCCGGGAGAAAGGCGAGTGAGGTAACATACTTCTTCTCAGTAGCACTGCCGAGTTTCAGAAATTCCAGATCGGTGTTGAAGAAGAACATGTAAAGGATCTTTGGTTCTTTGGGCCTCCCAATCATCGGTAGTGGTTTTGACCAGTCTGTGATGTACGGTGCTGACTTCTTAGTGACTGGGTCGACAAATGATTCTGGATTGATCCAGTCAATATCGCTTGACATGGCTCGAGCGATGTTTTCCAGATGATATTCCAGCTCGATGGAGTTCGCAGACCGATCTCTGAGAAGATTGAATGCTTCATTCTTAATTCTGCGCAGTTCTTTCTTGTTCATCTTTTTCATCTTGAATATGTGCTGAAGTAGTTGAGCATATTCCACTGTACGACCATCTTGTGGTTCCTGATTAGCTTCCAGTGGTGGTTGGGAATTAATCATCTTCTCGAACCAAGAATACTCGGTAGTCTGATCTTTATCTAGCCATTGTAGGACGGTTTTGGGCTTCTCGGGTTCCTTACCTTTAGATGAGGTGTTCGGTTTAGGTTGAGGATGTTTACTTTTCCTTTCCTTCTTCTTCTTCTTGGTTGTTGGTTCTGGAACTTCGTCGGTTAGAGTGATGTCGTCACCACCGGTGTATTCAAAATGATCGTGATCTTTGGGGGCAGAACCTGATGCTTTAGGTTGGTGTGTGGAAGTTGTTGTGGTAGGAGGAATGACCGGTGTACGAGATGAGGGTCCTTCGGCTTGTTTTTGTTTCTTAGCCTGAGAATTGGGATCCCTGTCTTCGTCATCTCTTCGACGTTTCAGCTTATCTGCCTCTGTGCTGCATGTCTCTTTAGTCATCGTCTCTTTAAGTGCTTCCAGTACTTTAGCTTCTTCTGGAGTCAAGGTGAACTTGTTGGCCAGCTTCTCTAAGAGTTGAGCTTCCAGATCATCCAGAGAAAGTCCTGGCAGAGGAGCAGTAGACTTGTCGGCTCGAAGAGTAAAGGTTGTTGATCGGATGACTTTCTTTACTGCTTGCTCAGCGAACTTGGTGAGTTCGTCTCTCATCGGTGCCAGCAGATCTTTCAGCTCAGCCACTAAGTGTTGTGACATGTATTCCTGTGCTTGAGCTGCTAGTGCGGCTTCCAAGTTCTCTGTAACGTCTTTAGCTAGAAAAATATCAACTTTATCTTGTAGTTCTTTGACGTTCTCGTTCAGCTTAGAAAGCTCAGCAACCTGGGATGCAAGTGAGGCAACCTGATCTTCAAGTTTACTTTTCTTCTTATCATGCACTCTTTTAAAAGCAGACTTGAGTAGTTTGGATGCAGCAGAGGCTTTGGAGCTCGGTTTCATAATTGATTTGCCACGTGTTGATCCAGAAGCAGGAGGTGATGACTGTGTTGATTCAACGATGGTGGTGGAGTCTTTGTCATCACCTTTCTTTGTTTCGGGTTGTGCAGCTTCTTTCACTTTCTTTTCTGCTGCCAGTTTTTCTGCTTCAGCTTTCAGCCTTTGCTCTTCAGCAACCCTGGCTTCTTCTTCTTTCTTTAACTTTTCTTCAGCCAGTTTGGCTGCTTCATCAGCTTTCCTTTGTTCTTCTGCAAGATTGGCAGCCTCAGCTTTAAGCCTGAATTCCTCAGCTAGCCTAGCTTCTTCTGCTTTCTTTAATTGTTCTTCAGCTAGCTTAGCTGCCTCCTCTGCTTTACGGCTCTCTTCCATTCTGATTGTCTCTTCCAGTTTGGCTTGAGCTAACTCTTCCATTCTGGCCTCTTCTGCTTCTTGTTTCCTTTGCAGCTCTTCTTCCTGAGCCCTTTCTCTGCTCTCCATTTCTTCCATAGACATAAGCCTAGGAGCATCAGTTTCCATAGGATCTCCTTCTTCATCCTCTCCCATAGTCATGTCGAAGTCGGTGGGAGATACTGAGGGATTGTCATAAGTCACCATCTCAGTATGGATTCCAGTTGTAGACTCAGGAATGCTGCTGGAAGTGCCAGCCTCGGTGGTGGTTTGGGTGAACTCTGGAGGTGGTGGTTGGTTGGCATTGAAGTCGTCGATTCTGCTGTGAAGGAGACCAAGGTTGAGTGCCCTCTCATTCTCTTCCTCTACTGACAGGCCTACAGACTCTTGTACAACTGTAGCAGGTTCCTTCATCTTTTCCCTTCTAAACCTTTCTTCCTCCAGTAATGTCTGAGCCTCTGTGAATGGTCTTTGATTGAGGTATGGGGGATAAACGGCATTATCAGCAAATTCATCGATGTTTTTATCCCAATCGATGTCTTCCACATTCTCATCTTCCTCAAGTTGGGCAAATGCTTCCCTATACTGAGGACCTTCATCAGATTCAGTCCTTTCGGAGTCAGATTTCTTAGGAGAAGCTTGGTGGTGAGGGAAACCACCCAGGTTCAGCAGTTGGCTTCTTTGAGGAAATTCTGACCTATGAAGATGGCTTCTTTTTAGGTTTGGACTTGGTAGAACTTTCTGAGCTGCCAGATTTGCTACCTTTCTTTCCTTTCTTCATGTATGAAGGTAGAGCAGCTTCGTCCAAGAACCCAACTTTCTCTGCTTCAATGGCTTGTAGGTAGTACTTGTAGTTATTACAAGCCTTGACTTTGTCAGTGAGGAGGCTATCTGGAAGTTTCTTTCCCTGTTTCCTTGTACTTGTATCCATTGTTTTGATGACCTTGAGTGTGTCCTCATTCTTGTAAGTGTGCTGGAACTCATCATTCAATCTCTGAGGAATGTCATCATATTCATGGATAAAGCTAGCAATTAGAAGCTTGGTGAAACGGACGAATGGAATGTTGGTTGTCTTGTGTTGTATATGCCACACAATGTCTTCCCAGATGATGCTGGCATAATCGACCTTCTTGACATTTGCAATGGCCCAAAATAGCTTGAGATGTTGGAGCTTGGGATGTTCATGGCATGTGTCTCTGCCAGACAGTGACTTGGCAATGATGATGTAGAGAGTTCTCCAAGGTTGGGGAAGAAACCTGATATTCACCTTAGAGTGCCTCGTAATGACCCCTTCAGACTCATCATACCCAATATCTCTTAGCCATTCAATCAACTCTTCTTCACTGGGAACTTGGTCATATTCTTCATTGGGTTCAAGTTCGGGAAGTCCCAGAGCACTACGGAGAATATCCTGGTCGACCGTGACTTGTCTCATGTGAAGCATACAAGTGAATGATTCTTCCAGGAGGTCCAAATGGATTGTGTGCCAAAACTGATGAATGTAGAAGCATGCCACAGCAGCAGATTTGGTGAGTAGAACCTTGCACGGGTGATAGATGAGAGCATCAACAACAACAAGGCAAGAAGACTCATTGCATGTCAGTTTGTTGAAGTTGACTCTCAGGTTGTTCTTTCCTATCTTCCTGGAGTAGTTTTCAGGAAATGTGTCTTCCCATGCACGAATGGGTTCAGGTTCTGGTCCGTATGGGATGTCATTATGTTCTGCCATCTGAATTGATCATAAACACACAAACATGGCAATTGTTGATGATGTTAGCATAGGCATTCATTTAGCATGTGTTTACATAGATTAGCATGTTGTGATATTGATCAGTGGGGGTTTGTGTGTGTTAAAACTTTTGATATGTGACAAACTTGAGTTCTTTTACTTGTTAGAAATCTAAAACAATTCAATTCCAACAAAAGTTTATCATTTACAACAAGTTACACATTGGAAAATTTCCAACACTTGGAAAAAATTTGGATTTTGACAAGTTTACGCGTAAGTAGTTGTTTTACGCGTAACCTGACTTAAGCGTAAGAAAAGAAATAATGCGTAAGTGCAAAATCTACGCGTAAGATAGAATTTTAAGCGTAAAAGTAAAACTTACGCGTAAGATCAATTTTATGCGTAAGATAAGTCTTATGCGTAGAAATTGAAGTTACGCGTAGGATTACTCTTAGGCGTAAATTGTAACTTATGCGTAGGTAATGACTTACGCGTAAGTTTTAGACTTATGCGTAAGAACAATTTTTACGCGTAAACTGTGTCTTATCCAAGACACAATTTGTCCACGTGTCGAATCTTACGCGTAAGATTCAATCTTACGCGTAGGATGAACTTTTAACGCGTAAAGACGCCATTTCCAGAAATTCACCTTTTGAAATTCGAGTTATGAGTATCCTGAAAGTGCACAAACATTACCACTGATCAATCATCAATCTAACACACTTATTTCATACACTTTAACGCGTAAACATGCTTAATACAACTTAACGCGTAAACACGCATGAACACTTAATCATATCCTTAATCAAACATGTTTCTGGGTAAGATTAAGCATGGGGCAAATGATTCTTACAACCTAATGATCATATGGACCAAGTTACAACAAATTTCATCCACACAATCATACGATTGAATCTGCTATTGACCTACGAACCCTAAACCTTAGATTCAAGAGCAAAACATGATTAAGATCAAATTAAATCACATACGAATGATCCTAGACATACACAAACACTAACCCCATCACTAATTGCAATCCTATTGCACAAACACAATAACCCCCAATTCATACGCATGAACCCTAATTACCAAATTACACAATTGATGATTCTGGGTAAGATTGGAGTTAACTAACATGTTTAATATTATCATAAGAACAAATCCCATCACCAAATTCAATCATATCATCACATCTTTCTGGGTTTTGAATTTTACGCATAACTCAAGAACAAATTAATCAATTGTGATTGATTTAACCGTTGGATTGTTGTAAAATTAAAAACCTATGTTTAGAATTATGATCAAAACATGTTACCTTCTTCAGATTAGATGAAAGATTCTTGGATTAGTTCAATGATTTGTGGCCGTTTGATTTGGTTGGTGAAAGAGTAAATGTTTTGCAGAAAAATTAAATGTGAGTAATCAAAGGTAGTTTTGACTGTGGTTAATTCAAGTTTCAAAATGTGACAGTTTTAGTCCCTTAACCCTAACTAACATTCATTTTAAATGCTAACATACTTATTCACATGTAACATTCGTTAGTCAACACCACGATATGATAAGAACAACTTGTCATACTCCCCCTCGACCTTAGAACTTGGTAAAATTAAATTGATTTTGATCAAGGAGAGTAACCCGAAATCCTTTTGAATCAACACTTAAAATTTTATTTATTTTTGAAAAAAATGTAAATGTTTTTGGCAAAATGCAAGTATAAAAGGTAAAATACTTTTTAGAAATTAAAAAAAATGTTACTTTTCCTCCCCCTCAACACTAATTTTTAACTGATTTAAGACTTTTTAGAAAAAATTAGTGTTGAAAGAGTTTTACACTTGCATTTTTTTTTTTTTTTTAAATAAAAGACCAAAAATATTTTTGAGTTTTTCATTGGTTTTATATTTTTGTATTTTGTTTTTGAAAAAATATTTTACAAAGATAGTTTTGATGTTTGACAATCACTTGTGTTTTAAAAACTTTTCCAGATCCTCTGGAGTCAAACATCGCATACCAATTTGGTGAACTAAACTAGCAAACCTGGATGGTGCCAGGGATTTGGTAAGTAAGTCCGCCAATTGGTACTCAGTTCCAACAAAATAAAGCTCAACTGTACCCTTTTCCACATGCTCTTTGATGAAGTGATACCGGAGATCAATGTGTTTGGATTTGCAATGATGGACAGTGTTGCAGGAGATAGCAATTGCACTCTTCGAATCACAGTAGATGGGAATCTTGTTGAATAAGTAGCCATAGTCTTTAAGTTGTGATCTCATCCAGATGACTTGAGCACAACAAGCAGACATGGCTACGTATTCCGATTCTGTTGAAGACAGTGAAGTGCAGTCCTGCTTCTTAGATTGCCATGACACAAGTTTGTCTCCAAGAAATTGTAATCCACCAGATGTACTTTTGCGTGTGTCTAAGCATCCTGCATGGTCAGCATCTGAAAACGCAATTAGTTCAAAGCCAGAATCCTTCGGATACCAGATCCCCAAATTAATGGTTCCCTTTATGTATCGAAGGATTCTTTTGACCTCACTGAGGTGTTTTTCAGTTGGTCTGGACTGATAGCGGGAGCACATGAAGACAGCAAAAACTATATCAGGTCTACTAGCTGTGAGATACATGAGGGACCCAATCATACTTCGGTATTTGGTAGGGTCAACTGGAGTCCCATGTAAATCAGCATCTAGTTTTGTGGTATAGCCCATTGGTGTATTATAGGTATCACAAGACATCATTCCATATTTCTTAATAATTTCAAGAGCATATTTTGATTGATTTACAAAAATTCCACGGGGTGATTGATGAACTTGTAGTCCTAAAAAGAACGAAAGTTCACCCATCATGGACATTTCAAAATTATCTTTCATTAATTTTGCAAAATCATTGGAATAACTTCTTTTTGTTTAGGCAAAAATGATGTCATCGACATATATTTGAACAACAAGTAAGTCCTCCCCGTAGGTTTTTGTAAATAGTGTGGGATCCACCGATCCTTTAGAAAATTTATTGGCCAGTAAGAAAGTGGACAGTTTGTCATACCACGCCCGTGGGGCCTGCTTGAGTCCGTAGAGAGCCTTTTTGAGTCGGTAGACGTGATTAGGACGCTCAGGATCAACGAAGCCTTCAGGTTGGCTGACATACACTTCTTCACGGAGATCTCCATTCAGAAATGCTGTTTTCACATCCATTTGGAAAACCACCATATTCCTATGTGCAGCATAAGCCAAAAAGATCCGAACAGCTTCATGTCGTGCCACTGGAGCAAAGGATTCAGCAAAGTCTAGACCTTCAAGTTGAGAGTATCCTTTCGCTACCAGACGTGATTTGTTGCGGATGACTGTCCCTTCTGCATCAAGCTTATTCTTCCAGATCCATTTTAACCCGATGACAAAGACTCCGTCAGGTCTTTCAACTAATTCCCAGACTTCTAATCTTATGAATTGCTGAAATTCCTCTTGCATAGATTCAATCCAGTTGTCATAAGTCATTGCATCTTTGATGTTCTTGGGTTCTTCATGACAAACTGTGAGTGCGTAGATGCAAGTTTCTCCATCGGTGTGAAGTCGTTGTCTTGTCATAACAGGTGCATCTGGGTGGCCAATAATATGAACTAGTGGATGGTCACGGGTCCATTTGTGTGTAGACGGGTGTAGTTGATACGTATCTCGCATGTTGGCAGGATCCAAGTTGCGTGTTGATGACTCAGCTATATCAGGAACTATAGTAGCTGGTGCAAATGGATTAAAGAACGCATCAGGATCATGCTCTGCGGATTGTGGAACTGATAGTTGTTGTGGATCTTCAGCTGAAAGGCGGGAAGTAGAACCAGTTTGTTCTGCTGTAGATGGTGATACAACTGGAGGACCGTCTCTCTCAACACTTGTTGTAGTTTGTTGAGGTGAGTCTGGTACTTGAATGTGATCAGGTTGAGCAGCGGAATTTGGTGAGACCCCAGTAGGACGGTATTCAATTGTGTCATCAAATAGTGGAGCAAACAAGGTTTCTAATTCTTTGCGGTTAAGAGGCAAAGGTTCAGCTGAAGATGCCGGTGAGTTGAGACGGTTAAATTCGGGTCCTAAGCTGTGTTGCTCAGAAGCCATTTGGGTGAGTTCATCAAAATTAGCGTGAATGGTTTCTTGAATTTCTCGAGTACGACGATTCCAGATCCGAAATCCTTTAGAATTTTCACAATATCCAACAAACACTCCAATGTCAGCCTTTGCTTTCAGTTTACCTAAATCATCACGATCATTTTTCGGATAACAGAGTGCTCCAAAAACATGAAAGTAATCGATGTTCGGTTTCCTTTTGTGCACAATTTGATATGGTGTTTTGCGATGACGTTTTGTGATCATACAACGGTTTTGAGTATAGCATGCAGTTGAAACAGCCTCTGCCCATAAGTAATCTGGTAATTGAGCATTAATCAACATAGTTCTAGCAGCTTCCACTAACGTCCTGTTGCGTCTTTCAACAACTCCATTCTGTTATGGGCTTCTAGGAATAGATGTTTGATGTTCAATTCCAACTTTCTCATAATAAGACCGAAGTGTCTGATTCTTAAATTCAGTTCCATTGTCAGTTCTGACGATTCGTACTGTGTTGCGAAGCTGAACTTGAATTTTGGTGAGAAAGGTGATGATCATCGAAGGGGCCTGATCTTTACTTCGTAAGAAATAAACCCAAGTCCATCTGGAGAAGTCATCCACAATTACTAGTATGTAGCGTTTACCGTTGATACTTTGAACACGCATCGGTCCACATAAATCCATATGTAGCAGTTGCAGAACATGATTCGTACTGTGCTCAGGTTTATTAGGAAAATGAGCACGAGTACTTTTCCCTTGTTCACAGGCTGGACATAAGTGATCTTTGGTAAAGCGGAATCTTGGAAATCCCTCAACAAGTTTGTAACGAGCAAGGTCAGTCATAGTTTTGAAATTCAAGTGTGAGAGACGTTTGTGCCATAACCAAGATTTAGTTGATTCTGCTTTGGAGAGAAGACATATCGGAGATGTTGCAATCATATCTGACATTGAAATTGTGTAAAGATTGGAGCCACGGGAGCCAGACATGAGGTCGTTTCCTTGTAAGTCACGAACAAAGCAAGTTTTCTCATGAAATGCTACTTCTAGATCCCCATCACAGAATTGACCAACTGAGAAAAGGTTGTGTCCAAGTCCTTCCACATAGTAAACACGGCTGATTTCGATGTTTCCACTTATATAGTCACCATAACCCATTATCAAAGCGTAATGGTCATTCCCGAATCTGACAGTGCCAATGAACTTTGAGACAAAGTTTTTCAACAGTTTAAGATTGCCTGTCATATGTCGGGTGCATCCGCTATCAACAATCCAGAGAACGATCTGTACCACCTGCATCACAAGAAGAGGACACGGATGGAACAGAAGTAAGGGTGGAACCCAAAGAAACTGCGGGTTCCAATTGGTTAGAAGCACAAGTATTCAATAATTTAGGAATCCATTTATAATCAGGTTTGTGCTGTAACCAACGCAGCCAATTCCAACTAGTACGTGCTTTCTTAATTGTGAAGTCACTAGTGTTTGGCTGATTCCTAGACTTGTTCTCTGTACTTATGGTGACATTATCGTCCTTAGAGACCATAGAAGGCGGCTTTCCTAAGATAGACTTAGAGGCAGTAGTGGGCCTAAGAGGAATGCTTGTCCTACGTTTCTTATGATGATTGAGTAGAGAGTTAGCAATACATTTAGTATGATCACCACATGATACACTTTTACGACAAAACACACAAGATGCATTAATATTCAAAACATTCAAAGGTTCATCATTCGTTACATTTAGATTTGGATTACAATTTGCCAGACTAGAATCTAAATCAGATGCAACATGAGTTTTATTCAAATTCCTAAGTTGGTCTTCTACTTCTTGAGCTCCTAGTGATCCTCTCTTACGTTGCCAGAGCCTATGCTTCCTTTTACTTTTACGCTTGGGTCTGCTAACGCTATTAGTGGAGACTAGTCCTGTAGAAGTGGAGGTATCAACATTAGTGGTTTGAACAACATTTCCTTTAGTTGTTTTGTCTACTTTATACAATCCTGGTGCTATCACTGTGGTGTCTACCATTTTTCCTTTTTGAAGGAGCTTAACTTTCTCTTTTAAATCAATGATGATGTGATTTTTATCCTGTATTTCAGACTCAAGTAAACCATTGCAGTATTTGATGTCATCACGGTTTTGTTGCCATTCGGCGTTTTCAATTTTTAAATCCGCAATTTCATTCTCGTATTTGAGACACAAACTTTTGAAAGACTCATTGGTTTTGAAAAGCTGACAAGAGTTAGAAATGTTTTGACTTTGAAGTTTCAATTCCATTTTAAGACTCTGAGCTTGACACCATTCAAGCCGTTGATTGAGTTGACAAATTTCTTTAGAAAACTGTTGTGTCACATCATCATTCTTTTTCTTCAGATTTTCATTCTCATGTTTAAGTGTCTCTAATTCCACATTCAACAAATTATTATCAACACAGAGATCATCCACAAGCATAGAAGTACCAGATTTATAGAGATCATTCATGATAACAGACATAATATCAGCACAGAGAACTTGTTCCAAGAGTCGATCAGCATCATTTTTGAAAACTTTTGTTTGTAGCTTTTGGACCAAAATCTCATTTTCAGCAGTATCAAAAACGTTTATCATATTTTTGACCTCCTTTTGAAGTTCCTGATCCCAACGTGTAGCACATAGACGGAGGTGTTGAACAATTGGTTTCATTTGTTTTTGAAAAATATCTCTCTTTTCTCGCTCGTAAGCGGATTGAAAAGTTTCAATTTTTATTTCTAAATTGCGTTCAATTGTTTCCTCCAAAATATCGATGTCTTCCATAAAGGTTTTGAAATAATTTAAGACACGACATTTTGGTAAACGTGTAAGTTCACCGGATGATGGTAAAGGACCATTTATTTGTGCTACAGGTGGGACAGGAGCCGCATTGTGAGATGAAACATATGACTCTTCGATAAACCATGATTTCTCAGGTAATTCCTTTTGAGTGACAAAAGATTTTGAAAGTGGAGGAGCTTTTGAATAGTCATATGGTGTCCAATATTGAACTTGTCTCATTTTAGATCGACTCTCTTCTTCAAGTTCTTCTTCCTCCTCAGTATCAAAAACAACAGCACGCACAATCGTATTGTCAAAAAAATAATCCATACTGTAAATTTTTGGAATTTCTTTGAATGCCGTGTGAAGAAACATTGAATTGTAATCACCAAGTGCATATCCTGTATTGGGTTTCGGTTTTAAAGTGAATTTCTGAATTGTTGTGACAGAGTTCCCGTGTTTGTATACAATGTGACGAAATTCTTTGAGTTGTTTTTCAAGATCAACAATATCACCGAGTAAGTTATCTATGTACTTCCTTTTCCGTATTTTATGTTCATGAAAATCCTTTTTACAACTTGACAATTCAGTTTCTGTTTTTGAAAGTTCAGTTTGAAGACATTCAACTTTTGTTTTCAATTCACGCTTCTCACTTTCAAGTTTCGAAATCAACTTTCCATGTGACTCAATTAAATCTTGCATTTTGCGTTGAAGATCTTGTTCTTTGTTGTAAGACTCTTGAAAAGCTTTTTCAAAACTTTTAGTGTGTTTAATCTTTTCTTTTTGATTAGAAAGCTGAATTTTATAACACTCAATGTCTCTTGTAAGTGCTGCATTAGTTTCTTTTAAAACTTTGTTTTTCTCGTTGCACTTTGCAATTAGCAATTGTTGAGCATTCAGTTGTTTAGATAACATTATGAGGTCAGGGTCTGGATCAAATGATGGTTCATGTTGTTCTAACTGATCATATTTATCATTCTCAATAGGATCATCAAATGAGACAACTGTGTCATCATCAAATATGACAACTGTGCTTATTTGTTCATCTGTTTGAGAGGATGAAGATGATGTAGATGGAACAACTTGCACCATATCTGATTCAGAAGCAGAGGGTGAGATAATATCATTTATAAAGCATGCATTAAGGTCATGTACCTGAGACAAGCCGTCAGTGTCATACACTGGACCTGAATCATTGAGCTTAAGTTCCTGCATGTTGGCCATAAGCATCACAGCTGCATTAGCTTCTAGATCTTCCATGTCATCATCATTGTGTACATTTGCCATGAAGTTGTTGTCTTGTTCAGGGAAATGTCCATCCTTTTCATCTTGAAGAGCCATGAATAATGCCTGCTTGTGAAACTTACTACCCCGAGTACGTGGTTTAGTACATGCAGTTGCAATATGACCCTGTTCATTGCAGTTATAGCACCACACTGCATTCCCTGAGTTGGAGTTTCTAGTTGCAACTGGTTCAGACCTTTGCTGAGTAGATCCCGAGTTGTTCCTGAACCCTCCATTGTTACCAAACCTCTGACCATTCCCATAGTTTCCTGAAGGGCTTCCTGAACCAGATCGACCATAGCTACGATTCTGAATTTCCACTCTTCCATCATTAACAACTGCTTGATTCCTTGTGTTTGAAGATGAACGTTGACGGTTGTTTGTTTTGTTGGAGAATTTGCTGAAAGCACGAGCAATAAGAGCAAGTCCCTGATTCAATGTATTAAAATCATCATCGTCATCATCATTGGAGTTGGAGTAGTACACAGCATCATTGTTGTTTGACGGAACAAGTTGAGTAGAAGAATCGTGTGGAGATGAATCATAAGGGATCATTTGGTTCGAGGTGGAAGATTGTGGATAACTGAAGTAGTTCTGCTCTTGAACATATGCATGATTGGACATTGGTGGTGGAGCATAGGGAGATTGAGCTACGAGAGCCAAAGAATTTGGTGTTGATGTTGGTGTGTATCCTCCTCGTAGGGCTCTATCTTTTTCCACTTCAGGTTCATGGTGTTTGAGAAAATCATACAACAAGCCATATGGAGCATCATGAAGATTCTTCGTTTGACGAACAAATGTCACATATTTATGCCAATCAGGGCCAAGACTACCAACAAATTTTGAGTTCACAGCGATCCTTGGTACAGTGATTTTGTGACGTTCCAGATCATTGACCACATTTGTGAAACGATGATAGTAGGATTCAAGTGATTCTCCAGGTTCAATTGTGATGTCAGTGTATTCCATGTATAGCTTGGATTCCATGTCATCTTTGTTCAATTGAGTTCCTTCCATGAGGAGATGAACGTGTTCCCACATAGCTTTGGCAGTTTTCTGAGCATCGACACTGCGATAGATCGGATTAGGTATACCTTGAAGTATATAAGCCATTGCATACTGATCAGCTTCACGATGTAGTTTCTGTTCTTCAGTAAGTGCAGTTTCTGGAAGAGGTCTTTCACCAGGAGGACGTGGAGGATCAGCATTTGGATCACCAGCTTCAAATCTTGTTGGCCACTCAAATGGTCCTTCAAGTATCACTTGCTTCAAGAATTGCCCGTGAGGTTTCTTGAGTTCAAGAAATCGTAGGAATCGACTTGACCATTGCACATAGTTACCAGGTGTAAGCATTGGAGGTGTTTCAAGTGATCCTGCCTCATGTCGGGATTGTTGAGTTGTAATAACTTCACACATTCTGTCAAACCAGTGAGGTTGTTTGGAGGAGAACTGAGTGTTTTGTTGTGGCACTTGATATGGTTGTTGTTGAGGAATGATCTGTTGTTGTTGCATCATTAGGTAATGATGTAGTGGATTGTATGTTTGTCTTTGAGAAGGTTGTTGATTCATTTGTGTCGGAAGGTAATGTTGTTGGTGATACTGCTGAGGTTGTTGTTGCTGAGGTGGATGTTGTTGAACATAAGGGAAGTAGTGATTAGGTGGTTGAGACATCTTAGAACACTTGTGTAGAAATGGATCTTAGTAGAAGATTGAAATGCACGTTCCTTTGTGTAAGTTGCAAAATCCTTGGGGTAAGTTCAAATCTTACGCGTAACTTAATCTTACGCGTAAACTTTAAGTTATGCGTAAAGAGTAGGTTTATGCGTAAACTTCTAGTTTATGCGTAAGTTTCCTCTTTACGCGTAAGCTTAGGCTTATGCGTAAGTTTAGACTTATGCGTAAGGTTGAAACAACCAAACAAATCTTTCAAACTTATCCAAGCTTGAAAGATGTCCGTAGTCGAAGTATTCCACTAACTTATCCAAGCTAGGGAAGTACTGAGTCACCGTAACACGAGGAGAAGATCGTAGATGAAGCTTACGCGTAAACTTTGGCAAGTTACGCGTAACTCTGACTTACGCGTAGGATTTAAGGCGTAGAGAAGCAGTTTACGCGTAGGATCAGGGTTTTGTCCAATATTACGCGTAAGAAAAGGGTTTTGGCCTATTTTACGCGTAAGATAAGGGTTTTAGCCTATTTTACGCGTAAGAAAAGGGTTTAGTCCAATTTTTATGCGTAAACCGACCAAAAAACACTGTAGACAGCTGGAAATAGTACTTTTTTCGACCACTTTACACGTAAAACGTACTGTTCACCTAAAATAATGACTTTTTGATGAGAAAATGCTTAGAAATAAGGTACTTTTGATCAAATAACTTCACCAATACTTAGAAAACCTTAACTTTATGAGATATAACTACCAAAAACTAGTTTTCCAATATCAAAGAAGCTATAAAACCTAAGAAAAAACCTTAAAAAACACAACTTTATGCAACAACTAAGCTTCAAATCACTATATCAACCTTGAAACTTGTCCAAGCTTCAAGATTTGAGTGAAAGAAACAAAGAAAAATGCAAAAAGATGAAGAATAAGCACCAAATCCCCACGTAAACCAAAGAAATACACTTCAAACTTCTAGTAGGCGAATGATACCACTTGTTAGGTCACCATTTAGTAAACACAAGTATGATATAAGAAGAAATAAGATGAGAAAAGAGTTTGGTTGATTATAAGACAATATGAAAGATAAAAGTGCAAGAGTTTCTTTAAGATAATCTAATAACCAACAATATGAAAGGTTACATAAGCTTAGTATTTATAGGAGGAGGACTAGGGCAACACTCCCTTCCTCCTTCCTTTCATTTAGACGTGGGCTTTAAGGCCCATGGACTAGTATTCTTAAGCCTTGTAACATAAACTAAGTAAGTTAAATAACTAAGCAACCTATTACAAAATGTAATGACCGAGACTTGACTAAATACTAAAAGTATGATCCCAACACAAAAAAACGTCAAACACTCTTAAATTTTTATATAAAAAAGTTAAAACATTTCATACAACATGCTAAACAATAATTAAGCATACACTCACCAATATACATAAAGAATACACGATTAACAATTGGATTATTAGCCCGTGCGTAGCACGGGTTCTGCATGTCTCGTTCTATTATATTTTACACACTCTTCCAATATAATTCACAACACAATATTTTCTACTTCATACAATAACTTCTCACCAAAATGAATCCCAACAACCGATGGATAACAGGTATGCTCGACGACCCACAAAACCAAATTCCGGGCTCGTCTTCCACCTCCTCCACTCAAATTCCATACAACTATAACCCATATATTAATCTCGAGCAACAACTCACATTTCAACAATGACAACTTCAACAACAATTCTCTCACACCCAAATTTCTCAACAAACCACTTCTTCCCAACAACAATCTGACCAACAATCCAACACCACCAACAACAACAATGTGACCAACAATCGACCAAATCAAAGGGAAAAACTTGTTAAGAAAATGTCTAAAGGAGCCCGTGAAACGAGAGCCGAGGAAGCCGGTACTCGCAACTTTTGGACCCAAGACGAGGAGTATCTTTTGGCAGAATATTACATACAAATATCCGCAAACTGATGTGCCAGAGACTGATTGGTTCAATATGAGAGAGGAGAGAAACCGTTACACAGCACACCAATAAAATGTTGACACGTCAGCTTGTGGATATTTTTGTGAGAGTTTCTTTGTGTATCTAGCATACCTCCTTTTTGACCACTACTACACAAATTGTCTCCGGTGTATAAGAAACTTCCTTTTAAAAGTTTTAAATTAATATATAACAAAACAACAAGCACTAAAGAAACTAATTTGAATTTGTATCTGAAACATTAATACACCACAAGTGGAAAACTAAATGTATAATGAGAAACTTCTCAGCAACTTCTATGAAATGTAAATAAATAATATGAAACCTGACATTCAAAACTTCGAATAGAGATTACATGAACAAATCAATGAATATTAATGTTGGTGATTTGAAAAAATGCACGCAGAGATATTGAGATGATATGATAAAGATAATAACATGCAAATGCTTTCTTGAGATTTTCTTAATCACGATTAAAATGTAGTAAAAGGAATGAAATAAATTAAAATAACGTAAGTGTGTGACCTCATATCAGTTACAAGTTGAACAGTTGGCATACAACCCAATTCTTATAACGCAATAAGCGCGTTGGAACCTTATACTCTTTGAGTATTCAGTTATTTAGACATCTTGATTACTACTAATGTTGATTAAAATATAAACACTATGTAAAATATTTTGCATGATCATGACATTTGATGCTCCTTTCTTTAATAAAGAGGTTTCAAGAGTGATGCTGGTTTATACGATATCACTAAAAAAGTGCCAGTTTCTTGTAGGAACAAATCTAAGCTACTGACTCAAGATAGAATGGTATGGGCTCAAGGAAATGATTTGAGGTGTGCTCTATGTAAAAGTTGTGTTGGTGATCAGCCACTTATTTTTTGAATGCCCTTATTCTTGGAAAGTATGGAATGTGATAAGTAGAAAGGGGAGATGCATCAGAGGAGGTAAATCATCTAGCAGCAAGTCCTCTAAAGAAAAACATTTGACAAATTGTTGACAAGCTTATTCTATCCTCCACTGTGTACCACATTTGGAATGAAAGGAACAAAAGAACATTTCAAAATGTCATGAGAACTGAAGATGAACTACTGGTGGCAATCACTAGTATTGGTAATATTGAAGATATGCTGAAATGTTTGAGGGTCAAGAAGTCATATGCTGTTGTAAAAGCGGCTGACACATGGGGGTTAACATGGGAAAAGGAAAAATTGGTGACTGCTCTGCCTACACTTTGCAGTGCAGCTCAGAGTATTTGGTTTAAGGATTTGTAGCAGATGGCCTATACATTGCAGTTTTAATTCAGGATTATAATGTCTTTAACTCCTATTTCTGTGTACTTGGCAAGTAGCTAAATTGGGTTAGTAGCATTGTCTCCTGGGTTCAGAGCTACATAAGGAGGTTTCCTGCTTATGAATGAGTATATTCATGGATGATCAAGTTAATATCTGACTTTGGACTTTTCTTGCAAAAGTAAATTTTCATGATAGTCTGCACATATTCTGGTTATACCAGTATTTCAAGGATTCTACTACTTGAATTTGAAAGATTCTTTTTAAGTTCACTACATGCGATGGCCGTGTAATTTGGAAAGCTTTATGCTATTGCTCTGATTATGTATGCAGGATTTGAGCAGGCCTTTGTTAGATTGCTTTTTGTCTTGAATATAATACTTTCACATTAGTAGTAGTTTAGCTCTACATTAGGTAGGTTTCATAATGTGTAGGGTAAGTGAGCTTGGTGGGTAATGCATGTTGCTTTGAATAGAGAGTTGTGCAAGATGAAACTTCTTGGTCTTAGCAATGCATTGCCATGGAGGTTAGGTTGGGCATGTCCTTGCTTCATGTATTGATGTATAAGGTTGTATTAATATATATTCACCATTATTCAACAAAAAAAAAAGTATTAGAGATCTCATTAACAATAATTTACGGCACTACTGAAGCAAACATTTTTACCAAACAACTGATGTGCAACTTAATCAATTACCAAAAACCCGTCTAGTCTTGATGATTCATTTAACCAGTGACATAAATTTTTAGCTAATTTTTTCTATATTTTCTTTTTAAAAACTTGTCAACATTTTTACCATAAGAGAAGGGACATGCAAAATTACACTACTCAAAATCACAAGCATATGCAACATATATCGAATGAACAGATTATCAAGGGAGGACGGTTACCTAATTGGTAGCCCTTTATCACTATATTCTTATGGCTTTTTTATATTGATTCTCATTCTAGGCGCTCCTCTTTTATTTGTCAAAATGTGGCGCACGGGTGTAAACAAGGAAGAATATTCCAAATGTTAGTTATAGACTAGATCACCATAAGTGTTTTGGACCACTGCACCCACTATATACATTGATTGTTAACATGTGCTTGTGGGTGCAATATTAGTGTTTTGGACCACTTACACTCCCACTATATACACCGACACACTTACATTCATATTCAACATCTAATTAATATGCTAATAATTGTATGTTATAAATGATGTAGATTACAACAATAAAGCTGGGTGTAATGGACCTAATGGTGGGTGATCCAAAACACTAATATTAATTAGATGTTGAATATGAATGTAAGTGTTTTCTAAGCGAAATGATTTAGAGAGAGAGAGTTATCCCTCTATTATATGTAGTATAAATATAGATAGACCAATTAAGGTATGATTGGCGAAATTAGTGATAGCACGAAGTGGTAGCCGGAAGGAATAGTAAGAAGCGGTTATAGAAGTATAATTATTAAGTTTAAATGTTCTCCAAAAGGTGAAGAAATGTGGGATCACACTGGTTCCATGCATATGCCAACTAGACCCTCCCCAAATACCTGACCCCAGGCAATGAGCACCTGTCCTAGTGACTCTACTTATCAAGAGATGGGCTTTGAACTCTGGCCATTTTTTTTCCAATGGGCCCTTCGTTGACCAGTCAATCTAAGCATTTGCGGTGGGGGGATGGTAGCATTGAGAACTTTAGGACAAGGGTGGGACTCGAACCCGGGTCTATTGATTCGTGCACAAGAGCTCCACCCATTGAACTAAAGCTCCAATAGTAAGTGTAAATGTTAGTTGCTAGTAAATGCTATTAGAAGCATCATTTTGATTTGGTCCGTTTAAAAAAATACAAACGTTGGTTGCTTCAAAACAATCGTAAATGCTTGATGTCTAATAACCATTGTTTACAAAACGCTAATTGTCATAAAAAAATTTGTTTTGTTTCTTAAAAAAATAAAGTTAAAATTAGGATATTAACGAGACTTATCTATGTACCTCCCACTTATTTTTCTTAATTTGCTTAAAGCCTAGATCTCAATTCACCTCTAGGTTAATGTATCCGAGTTCAACTTAAATAGTCTCGGTCTTCGTATTCTTTATCTATGGTATGTGCGGTCCTCAATCATCGGACGGATGCCTCCATGGCTCCATCCCCTTGTTTCATGTGTGTTCCCTTTTTATCATTTTTCGGCTAGCCCGTTGTATTTTATGGGATGACTATATGTGCCTTTTGGATTAAATGGCATTTCAACCGTGGGTCTTTTTTCACCCTCCCATGCAAACTCTAAACTCATGCTTCCACCTCTAGCTAGCACTTCTATCAATCAATTCTTGTTCAAGATTTGAATTTGACAGCCAAACAGGCCCAATGAGTTAAGTGTACGTAAGGAGTCAGAAGAAAGCAAGCAATGTAAAAAGAAATATTTTACTACGATATCAATTTCATGAAATAAAATTCTAAAATTATAAAGAACTCTTTCATTTCAAGAAAGAAGGAAAGATATTCCACCAATTACTGTCAAATCTTAAATTCAGTAATAGAAATAGATTTGGATTTTATAAGGAAAATCTTTGTCAATTAGATTTAGACTCGTATGTAATTTACAAGGTGAGATTGTCTAATAAGTGCACTCAAGGCACTGGTTAAACCGCATTAATTAAACACAAATTTTTTTTTAAACTACAAATTACATTTAATACACATTCATTAAACTTGTAAATTACTATAATTAAATCTGATTTTTAATTTAACAAACTTAAAGTTCCCTTTAATAATAATATTAAACGTTGCCTTAAGGGCACCCGTTAGACATTCCCAAAAGGTTCTTATATTATTGATTAGCCTGGTTTTTACTTCAATATGTAATTAAGAGTGTACATTGTTTCAATATTTTATAAGGAAAATTTTAATATATGAAGATAATGATTGTAAAGCTACATATATCCATCAGTGACATTACGTACATATTTACTTTTAAGCTTATAAGTGAACTTAGGTACATTAGAGCTAGAATATTGTATAAATCCAAAAGATGCTTGCTTGTTGTATTGGCGACTTTTATTTAAATCTTATCTTTTTTATAATGAATGAGATGAATTGCACCCATGCGTTGCGGCCGGGTTTTTTCTTTTAGTTTTTGTGTTGCATGTATTTGTTCATATGTTTGTTGCCTAAATTGTATGCGAAAATCCTTATGTAAATGTGACGTTTTTTTTTTTTTTTTTTAGGGTGCGTTTGGTATGCTATCACAATCGGTATTTGTTTAGGTACCAGGGACGGAGCCAGGACCAAATATGACTGTGTGCACAAAATCTTTTGAACCGTAATACTGGAAACACATTTCGAAGACATGGTGCATTTAAGATGCATTCAGGAAAAATCGGTGTTTTTTTCAAAAATTAACACTAAATCGAAAAAATCCATGGGGTTCCCGGGCACCCGCGGGAACCCCCTAGCTCCATCCCTGTTAGATACAAGGTGAGTCCCTCACCTATGATAGTTTGGTACCTTGCGTCTTGGACTCATATGGAGTATGAAAGATATATATCTTTCAATTCTATATTTGAAAGATATATATCCTAACCAAACACTTGCATCATATCTATTCCGATTCCCCCATTCCGATTAACCCCTACCAAACACACCCTTGGTGGGCCGAGTATATCTTTCTTTGGTTTTTGTTCTCAAGGCAACATTATAATGTAACCTACTTATTTGCGACAACATTTTGTAACCCACTTATTTGCAACCCATATGTTTAAACTTAAAGGCGCCCGCGTGTTGCAACGGGACTTTTTGGCTTTAATTTGTGTAACTTTTGTGTGTCAAAATTTTCTAGAATTATAAAAGAACTTATTGTATACATTGTTCAAAATATGCAAAATGGAGATGTGCATATAAGAAATCGTACAACAAGGAGATTATATGTATTGTTCGGATGTACTTAACGTCTAATATTTATTAATTGTTTTTGCAACTTAAAGTCAACTTCATTTCTACCACATGTTGACAAAATGGGTAAGAAATTACTCGTGTATAAGCCTTGACCAAATCATAACAATTAGTTTTGCAGTTTACTTTATGTTATTACTCCGTAATACTCCATGCTATAAACCATTGCAGAATTGTAATTGTACGGAAAAGCCCCTGTTTTATGTGTACGAGGATGGTTTTTAAAGTCAGTAGGTAAGTTAAAGGTGTGTTTTGTAAGTATTATTTTTTTAAAGATATGTTAAACTTTAGATATATATATATATATATATATATATATATATATATATATATATATATATATATATATATATATTAATAAAATAGTACGCACAACAAAAGCATATCAATGTTGGGCTCGTTTTGTTAGTAATCCGGAGCTCTTCGCATCGGTATATTATTTATTAAAGATTTCGTTACATATTTGTTAGATATTTGACGAATAATGTTTGATATATAAAAAGTTGTAAATAGCAAGAAGTACATGGTAATTTATATAATTCAAACTTTTATAGACTTGTACGTCTTTGGCCCCTGTTGTTATTTTTAAAGTTATTAGATAGTTTAAGTGTGTGTTTTGAAAGTTTTCTTTTTATTTAAAAAAATATATATTAAACTTCGACATTTTTTATAAAACCAAAAATATGTCAAAAACGGCATTAGACTCATTTTGTTGTAATCCAAAGCTCTTCACATCCGTACTTTTTTCTTTATAAAAGAATTCGCTATGTATTTATTACATATTTGACGAATAAATTTTGTTATATAAAAATATTGTAAATAGCAAAAGGTCCGGGGTAGGTTTTGTAAATCGCCTCAAATTTTGGGGGTAGAGTGGAAACGAGCTGAGCCTGAGCCTGAGCCTGCCAAAGCTCAAAGCTCAAGCTCGTTTCAAGCCTTACATTTTGAGCTCAAGCTCGGCTAGTGAAAATTTCCAAAAGCTCGAGCCTATATGATGTGGTAAAGTAAATAAAACTCAAATGAAACTCAGCTCTTTAATTATACTAGGCTCGAGCTCGTTTATTTCTTTTAAGCTCGCTTACACATAGTTATATGTATAGACAATATATATATACATCTATATTTCTAGGGCTCGTTTAGGCTCGCGAGCCTAATCGATCTTTATATATAAAGGTCCGGCTCGAGCTCGTTTAAGCTCGGCTCGATCAAGCTTTTTACCGATCTGATCCCAAGCTTTTCACGAGTAACTCTGCTCGTTTTCTCCCCTATTTGGGGTATTTTTTGCACTTTGGCGAAACGACATCGTTTTATTCTTTCTTTTTGCTACTAACTAGTCGTTTCGTTTTTTTAAACCGTAAGACGATGTCGTTTTAAACGGTAAATGATATTTATTATAATAAGCGATTGAATTCTACTAGACTATTATAATGTGCCTCGGTGTCCGCATCCCATGCCAAGTCAAGTGTAAATGTTAGTTGATAGTAAATGCTATTAGAAGCATCGTTTTGATTTAGTTTGTTAAAAAAATACAAACGTTGGTTGCTTCAAAACAATCGTAAATGCTTTGATGTCAAACAACCATTGTTTACAAAACGCTAATTGTCATAAAAAAAAATTGTTTTGTTTCTTAAAAAAATAAAGTTAAAATTAGGATATTAACGAGACTTATCTATGTACCTCCCTCTTATTTTTCTTAATTTGCTTAAAGCCTTAATCTCAATTCACCTCTAGGTTAATGTATCCGAGTTCAACTTAAATATTCTCGGTCTTCATATTCTTTATCTTTGGTATGTGCGGTCCTCAATCGTCGGACAGATGCCTCCATGGCTCCATCCCCTTGTTTCACGTGTGTTCCCTTTTTATCATTTTTCGGCTAGCCCGTTGTTTTTTATGGGATGGCTATATGTGCCTTTTGGATTAAATGGCATTTCAACCGCGGGTCTTTTTTCAGCCTCCCATGCAAACTCTGAACTCATGCTTCCACCTCCAGCAAGCACTTCTATCAATCAATTCTTGTTCAAGATTTGATAGCCAAACTGGCCCAACGAGAGAAGTGTACGTAAGGAGTCAGAAGAAAGCAAGCAAAAAAAAAAAAAAAAAAAAAAAAAAAAAAAAAAAGATTTTACTACGATATCAAGTTCATGAAAGAAAATTCTAAAATAATAAAGAACTCTTTCATTTCAAGAATGAAGGAAAGATATTCCACCAATTATTGTCAAATCTTAAATTCAGTAATAGAAATAGATTTGTATTTTATAAGGAAAATCTTTTTTACTTTGTCAATTAGATTTAAACTCGCATGTACACAGCAATTTACAAGGTGGGATTGTCTGACAAGCTCCCTCAAGGCACTGGTTAAACCGCATTAATTAAACACAAACATTTTTTTTTAAGTACAAATTACATTTAATACACATTCATTAAACTTGTAAATTACCATAATTAAATCTGATTTTTAATTTAACAAACTTAAAGTTCCCTTTAATAATAATATTAAACACTGCTTTAAGGGCTCCCGTTAGACATTCCCATTCTTATATTACTGATTAGTGTTTACTTTATTAATATGTAATTAAGAGTGTACATTGTGTCAATACTTGATAAGGAAAATTTTAATATATGAAGATAATGATTGTAAAGCTACATATATCCATCAGTGACACTACGTACATATTACTTTTAAGCTTATAAGTGAACTTAGGTACATTAGAGCTGGAATATTGTATAAATCCAAAAGATGGTCGCTTGTTGTATTGGCGACTTTTATTGAAATCTTCTCTCTTTTGATAATGAATGAGATGAATTACACCCGTGCGTTGCGGCCGGGTATTTTGCTTTTAGTTTTTGTGTTGCATGTATTAGTTCATATGTTTGTTGCATAAATTGCATGCAAATTAAAATCCTTACGTAAATGTGAGGTTTTTTTTTTTTTTTTTTTTTTTTTTTTTTAATTATTATTATTTTTAGGGTGCGTTTGGTATGCTACGATAAATCACAATCGGTATTGGTTTAGGTACAAGGTGAGTCCCTCACCTATAATAGTTTGATACGTTGCGTCTTGCACTCTTATGGAGTATGAAAGATATATATCTTTCAATTCTATATTTCAAAGATATATATCCTAACCAAACACTTGCATCATATCTATTCTGATTCCCCCATTCCGATTAACCCCTACCAAACACACCCTTAGTGGGCCGGGTATATATTTCGTTGGTTTTTGTTCTCAAGGCAACATTATAATGAAACCTACTTATTTGCAGCAACAGTTTGTAACCCACTTATTTGCAACCCATGTTTAAACTTAAAGGAGCTCTCGTGTTGCAACAGGACTTTTTGGCTTAAATTTGTGTAAATTTTGTGTGTCAAAATTTTCTAGAATTATAAAAGAAGTTATTTTATGCATTGTTCAAAATATGCGAAATGGAGATGTGTATATAAGAAATCGTACAACAAGGAGATTATATGTATTGTTCGGATGTAAGAAATCGTACAACAAGGGGATTATATGTATTGTTCGGATGTACTTAACGTCTAATATTTATTAATTTTTTTTTGCAACTTAAAGTCAACTTCATTTCTACCCAAGGTTATAAAAGGCGTGAGGCGTGACGTGGCGGAATAGCCGCGCCTCAAGCCTTACGCGCCATGACGAAGCTTTTGCGTTTCTTAAGGCGTCCTTAAAGCGGCAAAAAAATATTTATAGATTTATATATTTATAATTTTAGATCATATTACTCGTACTATGTTAGACATTTAGACTACTACTTACTATTTAATTACCAGGCCCATATACCAAATAGCCCAAATTCGAAATACTAGTTCAAAATAATAATAATAATAATAATAATAATAATAATAATAATTAAACTGGTTCAAAAAGTGGCGTCACACCTTACCAAAAGGCGCGCCTTTTCTTGCCTTATTTCACGCTTTTTTGCACCACGCCTAGATCAGCCGCCAAGGTCCATTTCGTGACAGCGAGGCCACGCCTCACGCCTTGACGACGCCTTTGCGACGCCTTGATGCGCCTTTTAGAACACTATTTCTACCACATGTTGACAAAATGGGTAAGAAATTACTCGTGTATAAGCCTTGACCAAATCAAAACAATTAGTTTTGCAGTTTTACTTTATGTTATTACTCCATAATACTCTATGCTATAAAGTATAAGCCATTGCAGAATTGTAATTGTACGGAAAAAGCCCCTGTTTTATGTGTACGAGGAAGGTTTTTAAAGTCAGTAGGTAAGTTAAAGGTGTGTTTTGTAAGTATTGATTTTTTTAAAGATGTGTAAACTTCAGGTTTTTTTTTTTTTTTTTTTTTTTTTTTTTAATAGTACGTACATCAAAAGCATATCAATGTTAGGTTCATTTTGTTAGTAATCCGGAGCTCTTCGCATCGGTATATTTTTTATTAAAGATTTCGTTACGTATTTGTTAGCTATTTGACTAATAATGTTCGATATATAAAAAAATCGTAAATAGCAAGAAGTACATGGTAATTTATATAATTCAAACTTTCATAGACTTGTACGTCTTTGGCCCATGTTGTTATTTTTAAAGTTATTAGATAGTTTAAGTGTGTGTTTTGAAAGTTTTCTTTTTATTTTAAAAAATATATATTAAACTTAAACATTTTTTATAAAATCGTACATATGTCAAAAGCGGAATTAGACTCATTTTGTTGTAATCTAGAGCTCTTCGCATCAGTACTTTCTTTATAAAAGAATTTGCTATGTATTTATTACATATTTGACGAATAAATTTTGTTATATAAAAATATCGTAAATAGCAAAAGGTCCAGGGTAGGTTTTGTAAATCGCCTCATAATTTGGGTGTAGTGTGGAAACGAGCCGAGCCGATCCTGAGCCTGAGCCTGCCAGAGCTCAAAGCTCAAGCTCGTTTCAAGCCTTACATTTTGAGCTCGAGCTTGGCTCGTGAAAATTTCCAAAAGCTCGAGCCTATATGATGTGTGAAAGTAAATAAAACTCAAATGAAACTCGGCTCTTTAATTATACTAGGCTCGAGCTCGTTTATTTCTTTTAAGCTCGCTTATACATAGTTATATGTATAGAATATATATATATATATATATATATATATATATATATATATATATATATGTATATATATATATATATATATATATATATATATATATATATATATAGTTATATAGTTATATGTATAGAATATATATATATATATATATATATATATATATATATATATACACGTCTATATTTCTAGGGCTCGTTTAGGCTCGCGAGCCTAATCGATCTTTATCTATAAAGGTCCGGCTCGAGCTCGTTTAAGCTTGGCTCGTTCAAGCTTTTTACCGATCTGATCCCGAGCTTTTCACGAGTAGCTTGGCTCGTTTTCACCCCTATTTGGTGTATTTTTTGCACTTTGGTGAAACGACATCGTTTTATTCTTTCTTTTTGCTACTAATTTGTCGTTTCGTTTTTTTTAAACCGTAAGATGATGTCATTTTAAACGGTAAATGATATTTATTATAATATGCGATTGAATTTTATTAGACTATTATAATGTGCCTCGATGTCCACATCCCATGCCACGCCAAGATTGAACCAGGGTGATTCCACCATTTTTCACCTTTTGGAGAAAATGATTAACAAAATACATTCACATTGTGGCGACGCAATTCTACTGAATTTGCAACCATGGTGGTTGTGTCCTTTTTTTCGAAAGTTTGTCTATCCCCACTTGATCGCTAAAAGTGAGACCGAAATTGAAAGTCATACAAATGTTGTGAGTAGTGTTTTTCTTGAAGCGTGTTTGGAAGTTGTCAGTTTGCGCTTGGCTCGGCTTGCAACCAATACGTTCCTCTTTCTTATTGAGACAAATGATAAACTGGATGTATAACATGCAATTAAGACTTGGTGGAAAACACACTAAAAAATAGTGGGAACCATAAAGCCTTTTTTTGTTTAGAACGAATTAAAATTACGATAATCCGCATCTTGGTGTGGCATTTTACTTAGTTTACAGCCATGGTGGGTTAATCTACTTTTTTAGGTTCTCTACAAACTTGAGCGAAGCTTCAAAATTGCTTGATTAAGTTCGTGAAACATACGACGTAAGTTCACTGGTAAAGAGTTTGTTTTTCGGTTACATAATTTTAAATTTACATTAAATTATAGGTTATTTGTTTTAGTATAAAATGATATAACTATGAAGAGACGATAGATTCATTTTAAAAAGGTAATTGTGCACGGTTTGCTAACAAGGTGAAAGAAGAAATGTTGGATTGAGATGATGAAGTCAATCACGATGTTTTTGCAATACTAATAATTAACATTGTTTTTGTCTTCAGGTTATCATCAACTACGATGTGTCATCATTATTACCGTGTACAAAAACACCACCATTGTTGCTTTCTCCCTTTTTGGTTTCGATGCATTGCACATGTACTACTATGATGTATAAAGATGATTTTGATGCTTCAAATATTTACTATTGTGGATATTTGGTTACATGGTTACTCGTCGCTACAACGCACGGTACCCGGCTAATTGAACTTATTTGTAGTTAACATGTATGTTGGTACATTTGCTCCATAAAGTTACAGGTGCATGCTTAAAGTATTTATTCAAGAAATATAAATTAATTACGTGAACAAGTCGCTAAGACTTCAATATGATCAGAAAATTAAAAAGAACTAGTGTCAAGTTATTAAATTTTTTTTCTTATGTTTTCAATGCAAATGATTTTTAGATGGCGTTTTTATATTTGAAGTTTTGAACTATCATTTTACTTTACCTATATAAAAAAATAATAATAAAAAAAAGTCTAAAGAGTGAATTTGGTATATGTTTAGAGAGTGGGGTACGGTGGTGCCATGGCTTGGCGCCATGGTTCCGGCCCAAAAATTCTCGCGCCAACGATACTAATCACTGTGCCATCGCATCTAGCGTCGACACTACCAGTTCACGCTGTGGATTTATTATTATTATTATTATTATTATATTTTTTTGGAATTTTTGAACTTTATGAAACGGTACGGGGAAATAAAGTTTTTTTTTTTTTTTTTTTTTTTTTTTAATTCCCCTTATTTCCTAATTTATATCATTTAAAATCCTATAAAAACCTCCTTATTCTATCATATTTTACACACTCTTCCAATATAGTAATTAACAACACAATATTTTCTACTTCACTCAATAACTTCTCACCAAAATGAATCCCAACAACCGATGGATGGATAACAGGTATGCTCAACGACCCACAAAACCAAATTCCGGGATCGTCTTCCACCTCCTCCACTCAAATTCCATACAACTATAACCCATATATTAATCTCGAGCACCAACTCGCATTTCAACAATGACAACTTCAACAACAACTCTCTCACACCCAAATTTCTCAACAAGCCACTTCTTCCCAACAACAATCCGACCAACAATCCAACACCACCAACAACAACATGAAGACGAAGCTGACACGACCCCGACGTCGACCAAATCAAAGGGAAAATGTGTCAAGAAAATGTCTAAAGTAGCCCGTGAAATGAGAGCCGAGGAAGTCGGTACTCACAACTTTTGGACCCAAGACGAGGAGTATCTTTTGGCAGAATATTACATACAAATATCTGAGGATCTAAATGTCGGTTTGGAACAAAAAAAAATGAAATGTTTTGGTACAAAGTTACCAATTTCTAAAACTAATGTTCTTTCTAAAATTACCAATTTCTACCATGTTTTTATTTTTTTTAAATTCATCACAATTATGTTCTCAATATCGATCCATATTTCAATTTCAATTTGTTAAAGTGGAACTATTATGGTTTCAATTAATTGCAACTAATGAAGTGGTGGTAACTTATGCTATACATGACATCCCATAGCGTGTTTGTTATGAATCTATGTATGACAAAATCTGAAATTTCATTACATCTGCAATGTAGTAAAATGGATAAAATATGAAATTTCATTTACATATGCAATGTAGTAAAATGGATGAAAGCCACAACAGTTTATAAAAAAACATTTCACTTTGTTTTTCCTGTTTTTCCGAATTGTGCTCATAATCAAGTTTGTGCATCATCCTTCAAATGCTTTGTACTAACAAAATAGTTTTAATTAAGCTTAGAATATGGAGTTGCATTATTATTGTAGAATATGGGTCCCGGTTATCTTTAATGTATGGACTATGGAGGTCTAGTAGTTGCATTATTATTGTTGTTGCATTAATAGATACAGAGTAGTAGACTATTGACTTTTTGACCATTACACAAATTGTCTCCCGCGTATAAGAAACTTCCTTATAAAAGTTTTAAATTACAAAACAACAAACACTGAAAGTAACTAATTTGAATTTGTAACTAAAACATTAATACACCACAAGTGGAAAACTAAATGTACATAATGAGAAACTTCCCAACAACTTCTATGAAATGTCAATAAATAATATGAAACCTGATTTTCAAAAATTCAAATAGAGATTACATGAACAATCCAATGAATATTAGGGTCCGTTTGGTTTGTAGATGGGTTTGGATTAAGATTTGGATTTGGATTTGGATTTGGATTTAGATTTGGATTTGGATTTAAATATGATGTAAGAGAGATAATATATATTATAAAATAGATTAATAATGATTTGAGGAAACTGCAAAATACATCCATGTGGTTTACACATTTTGGCATCTTACATCACTGTCAGAAACTTTTGGCAATATACATCCCCTGTTAGGCAAACGTTTGCCACAATACATCCCTCGTTAACAATGAGGACTAACGGTGCAAATTTTTTCTCCGTTATCTCTTAACGAGACTGAAAATATTACACCGTTAGCCTTCGTTAGCCAAACATTTGCACCATTAGTCCTATTTTTTATTTTTTTCCCCGTTTTTTGTACGTTTTATCCGTTTTTGTACGTTTTATCCGTTTTTTGTCAGTTTTTTTGTACGTTTTATCCGTTCTATAGAGGGTTAAAACAAGGAGACCCGCTGTCCCCGTTTCTTTTTATTTTGATAATGGAATCGTTGCATTTGTCCATGACCCGTGTTTCTTCTGTAGGTATGTTAAGTGGTTTACGCCTTAATGGGTCTTTATCTATATCACACCTCTTCTATGCAGATGATGCCATGTTCATTGATGAATGGTCTCAAACTAATTTGAAGAACGTTGTTAAGATTTTGCAATGTTTTCACTTTGCGTCCGGATTGAATATTAATATTCCGAAGTGTCACTTGTTGGGGGTGGGTGTCCCTCGGCTCGTTGTTGATCAGGCAGCAGCTAGAATTGGATGCATGGTTATGTGTAATCGCTTTCGTTATCTAGGGGTTATGGTGGGAGACTCTATGAATCGGAGGGCGGCTTGGGTTGAGGTTGTTAACAAGCTTCGGTCTAGGCTGTCTAATTGGAAGGTTAAGACATTATCCATCGGAGGTAGGTTTACGTTATTGAAATCGGTGCTTGGTGCCTCTCCTTTATATCATATGTCTATATTTAAGACTCCTAAAGGTGTGTTAAAAGAAATGGAAGCTATTAGGGGAAAGTATTTTAACGGTGCGGATCCCAAGGAGAGAAAGATTATTTGGGTTGCTTGGCAGAAAGTGTTAGCGTCTAAGAGTCATGGTGGTCTTGCTGTGTCTAGCTTTTACGCTCTTAATCGTGCTCTTTTGCTTAAGTGGGTGTGGCGTTTCTTAACTAATGATGGGTCTCTTTGGTCTAAGGTTATTCAGGGTATTCATGGGGATCGACTTGACTTACATTCAGGCAAGACAGCATCTGTTTGGTCAGCTATTATTCGTGAAGTTCAGTCTCTAAAGGATATCGGTTTCGATTTCATGTCCCATTGCAAGAAGAGAATAGGTGATGGTTGTTCTACTAGATTCTGGCTCGATAAATGGAATTCAGATGTTACCTTTTGTGATCAGTTTCCGCGGGTGTATGCTTTAGATTTGGAGAAAGATATTTCGGTTGCTAATAAATTAGGTGGTAGGTCGATTGATGTATCTTTTCGGAAGAGAGTGAGAGATGGGGTTGAACGTCGACAGTGGGAAGCCCTTCTTTCTGCTTTGTCGAATGTTTACCTTGTGCCAAATGCCGAAAGATGGGTTTGTGACTTAGCAAGAGATGGGAATTTTCGGGTTAAAGAGGTTCGAAATTTTTTAGACGATTTGGTTCTTCCTTCTTCCCCTGAGGCTACGCGATGGGTGAAGTGGGTGCCTATTAAGACCAATATCTTTGTTTGGAGGGCTCGAAGGGATTGTCTTCCTACTCGATTCAATTTGTCCCGTAAAGGAGTAGTGTTGGATTCTTTAGTTTGTCCGCTTTGTGAAAGTTCGGTGGAGACGTCTCAGCATGTTTTTTTTTCAATGCCCTATTGTGAGGAGTGTTTTCTTTAGAATTTTTCGATGGTGGGAGCTGGATGGGCAGGATCTAGAGTCATTCTCGGATTGGCAATCTTGGTTTTTATACATTCGTATGCCTGCTGGTACGAAGGCTTTGTTGGATGGAGTGTTTGCTACTTATTGGTGGTACATGTGGGGATTCCATAATAGAACAGTTTTTGATACGTCTGCTCCAAGACGTTCGGTGATATTTGACGAGATTGTGGCTTTATCTTTTAAATGGTGTTCGAGTAGATGTAATAAGTTTTTTACGTGGGAGAGTTGGCTTAAAAACCCCCACTTGATTTCTTTGTAATGTTTTTGTTGCTAGCTTCTTGCTAGTCTTTCTATAAAAGTCGTCGTTCTAAAAAAAAACCAGTCATAGTAGTATATTTCATTTTGTGGCATCAAGTGAATGTTAGTAATTTGTGACTTAGATAATCGCGTAAGGCGTGAGACTCGTTCACCCGAAGATTATGGTCTGCAGCCTCAGGTAGCTTAATGTCTAATTACTCTAATGTGTTGGTACTTGGTGACATCTCATAGTATGGGCTCTTCCAAAACTTTAAGGTTTTACTTATATTTGCTCAAAGGAAATACAACGTTGGTATTCTCAAACAAACAAATATAGCACTCAGCCCTCTCATAAAATTCACCTAAGTTCCGTCTATGAGACGTGCTTGTTCAGGACCATCAAAGTCGGTATACTGTTATCCTACTAGTCACTACTGTACAAATGGTTTTGATATTAATCTATTGATCTTAGCAATAAGATCAACTAATTATCTAACTTGTTGGTATTGGTGTCGTGAACAACTAGATAGATTTGAGATTTAGATGGATTGGTATACCTTTTAACATCCACCAAATAAACATATTTTTTTAAAGAAAATTGTAAACTACTAATTGGTATGCATTATTATTGTAGTAGACCATTGACTTTTTGACGTACTATTAAGTTCACACAAGTTGTCTATAGTGTATAGTAACCATCCCTTTTATTGAATTTTTCAAAGTTTGAAAATAATAAATAACAAACAACAAACATGAATATGATATGCATGCACCTTCCCAGCCTAGTTGTCTTTGAAAAATGATAAATGTTAAACAGGTCTTCAAGGGCTGCTACAGCCTAGTGGTCTTAATTTATTTTTTAGGTGATCCTTATAATATGGTCCCAATTGCAACTAATGAAGTGGTGGGGGCATCCCATAGCGTGTTTGTTACGAATCTATGTACGACAAAATCTGAAATTTCATTTACATCTGCAATGTAGTATAATGGATAAAATCTGAAATTTCATTACATCTGCAATATAGTAAAATGGATGAAAGCCACAAAGGTTTATAACTAAAACATTTCACTTTGTTTTTCCTGTTTTTCCAAATGCTGTTCAAAATCAAGTTTCTGCATCATCCTTTTGTTTGTTTCTTGATGAAGTCTTTAATCATCTCCTTCAAATGCTGTGTACGAACAAAATAGTTGTAACTAGCTTAGGATATGGAGTAGCGTCTTAGAGAATAGATTCATTATAGTAAAATGGATTAAAGCCACAAAGGTTTATAACTAAAACATTTCACTTTGTTTTCATTTACATCTGCAATGTAGTAAAATGGATTAAAGCCACAAAGGTTTATAACTAAAACATTTCACTTTGTTTTTCCTGTTTTTCCAAATGCTACTCAGAATCAAGTTTGTGCATCATCCTTTTGTTTGTTTCTCGACAAAGTCTTTAAATATTTAATCATCTCCTTCAAATATTGTGTACGAACAAAATAGTTGTAATTAGCTTAGGATATGGAGTTGCGTCTTAGAAAATAGATTCATTGTAGTACATTAAAGTCACACTAAAGGATTGTTTTTGGCAAAGCTCGTTTTATAACATGAAAATGACTCATTCGACCATTGAAGTCAACTAGCAGGGTACTCGCGCGTTGCAGCGGCAGGTACCCTGTAATCAAAATATTTGACGAACAATATTATTTGATTATATGTTTTTCGTAATAATAACTTTACGCATTGTAGTTTAAAGAAATCCTTTTTGAATAATTGTTTTATTTAATTCCATGGTTTATAGTGGCGGAAACATGCAATTTCCAAACTAAATTTGGTAGCATCGATCTATGTACATATTAAGAGTATTTTTTAAAAAATGTGTCTTTAAAAAAAGGCCAATTAAAATTGTTAAAATTGTAATAATAGTACAAATGTTGCACCATGTAGTCGAGTATTCACTCATAACGACGGTAGTGACCAAATTTTTGACGAACATCGACACCATCATAAAATGCATAACCATTAAAGAAAGAGATTGTAGTTTAAACCAATGTTTTGAAAACCAGGTTCGAAATCGACCCGGTCGAGTCACCGGGCACCGGGTCAACCGGTTCGACCGCCGGGTCAACCCGGTTTTCAATTTATTATTTTTTTATTTTTTTGACCGGGTCGACCACCGGGTCGACCACCGGGTTTTTATTAAAATATTTTGAAAAAATGAAACCCGGCCGGGTTTCGAGAACCGGGTTGACCCGGGTCACTCAAAATCCGGCGGGTCAAACCGGTTAACCCGGTTTTAGAAACCCGGGTTGTTTTGACCCGTTTTTTCGGCCGGAACCGATCGAACCGGTTAACCCGGCCGGGTCAACCAGGGTTTCAAAACCTTGGTTTAAACTTTCAAAGTCTTTTTAAATAGGACAAATGTTTTAAAAAAGTATCATACTTGACACCATTTGTTTTTATGAATAGCAAACAATATTTTGTGCTTATATGAGTATTTTTCTTTCAAATTCAGTTTTTTTAAGGATTTTGCAACATTTTGTGATATTTTTGTCCCTTTTGGTTAATAGAATTTTTTTTTTCGAATAGCAAAAATGTCGCAGAATACTTAAAAAAACGAATTTGAAAGAAAAGTACCTTTTTAAGCAAAAAAGTTTGTTCGCTACACAGAAAAACAAATAGTGTCAAGTATTATATTTTTAAAGATATTTGCTTTTTTAAATAACTTGCAACTTTCAACTCGTAATAGTTGTAGTTCTTCACTATATCTTTTAACTTAAAGCCTCATTATTACTGTATTTGGTATTAGTTGATAGACTTAGGATCAAATGAGAAGAAAACTTAAAATGAGAAGAATGAGAAATAACTATAGACACATATTTGAGATGCATCGAATTGAATTACATGCATCCCTAATCTTTTAGATGCATCATAATATATGTTCTAACAAAAAATTAGATGCATATACATATATTAGATGCATTTCATCAAGTTAGATGAATCCTATACATTTTTCGTCCTCTGCGGGTCAAATTTGTTGTTAGTACTACTTTGCATCGTTTTCACTTCAAAATCACTTTCAAAACTAACTGAGATGCATCTAAATGAATAGATATGCATCTAAATCAAGTCGATACATCTCAAATGTGTGGTTATAGTTATTTCTCATCCTTCTCATTTTAAATTTTCTTCTCACTAGATCCTTACCCTTAGTTGATAACACAAAATTGTAACTTAAAGCCTCGTTATTACTGTATTTATTATTAGTTGATAACACAAAATTGTAACTTAAATCCTCATTATTACTGTCCTCATTATTATTGTATTTATTATTAGTTGAAAACACAAAATTGTAACTTAAAGCCTCATTATTACCGTGTTTGTTACTATTAGTTTGGTAACACAAAATTGGCACATTGTAAGGTGGTTTATTTTCAAACTATATAACCACAAAACCATGACAAATGACATGAAACCACAATATGCATGTCATAAAAAATGACATGAAGCCACCACCACAAAACATCGTACAACCACCGGAACAAACTCCAATCACCACCAAGGTTGCAGCTGAGGTTGAAAGTGGGCATGAGATGGTGTCATCAACAAGTTCCATAAGAAAATTTTCATCAACAATATAACCACAAATCAGCACCACAAACTCTCTCAGCGATAACCTCAAACTCTCTCAACTAATATAACCATTTGTCATAAGAAACTCTCTCAACAAATGACATGAAACTCAAGTAGTAAATTAAAAATAAGGTAGTTCAACACTTAATACCTAGATAGTCACAATACTTTAATATGAGTAGCACATTCAATATTATGGTTTGTATAATATTGAATGTGCTAGTCATCATATTAAAGTATTGTGAATATATTTTAATTTTTCGGCAAAAAAAATGGTTTGTAAATACTAAATGATTTGTAAATATCGGATTACTATAATTGACATTTGCACACATTTTAAAATTTCAAAATACAAAAAAAATAATAATAAAAATAAAATAAATAAATAAAATAAAATTGAGACTATGAAGAATATGCTGAGATGGTTGGGTTGCAATTTGAATACCACCTTCACAATCCTCAACCTCTGTTAAATCATCAATGGGTTTTTAAAAGATTGGTCAAAATAAGAAAGTCACTGGCATCAATGAGAAACATCATTTGCCTTATTTGTTTCTGAATAACAGTCACAACCAAAAAGTTATGGTGGTGCCGTGTAATAACACACAATCAACCCACCTAACTAACTGAAATAACACACAACCCATCTGAGACAACCCAAATCCACCAAAACAACCGAGAGATAGTGGTGATGGTTGCTATGGACAACCGAAGAAACCCAAATAACCAACAAAGAAACCCAAACGAACGACGATCTTTGTCCTAAACCACCAAAACTTCATCTCAGGTCTTAATAGATCTGAAAAGATCCATGCATATCCGGTTAAAGTACCTCACAAAACAAACCAAAGACACCACTAAAAGCACAAAAACGCCATCGAAACCACATAAGCACCATCGAAAACACCCAAACTCAAACACCACGGATCATCAAATTATCCGGCGGTGTTGGTGGCGGATCTGATGGTGTTGATGGCGGCGGTTTAGCTGGTAGTGGTGGTTATCTTTATGTATGTGTGGTTGTTTGGTTGATATGAGATGGAAATGAGTGATTTCTCTCTAGAAAATTTACCGCTCGCGTATGATGAAAATTTGGGATCGAGTGGTTAGATAGAAATCATGATGAAGCACAAGTGCACAACACATCTTCTTCAGTCGTCTATTTTTCTGCAACAGCAAACAAATACAAAATTAAGACTAGAAATAACATAAATATTAAAAAGTTAACAGGAAATCATTTCTACTAAAATGAAGTATGTAATGCTCTCTAGGAAGAACACAAAAGCAGTTGAGCAAAGAAAGCTAATTTCCACTCAACAATATTTGAAAAACACAATCCATCCCATTATCACGATATTTGGAAAACATAACTCATTATAAGCTCATTAGATTGAACTAGTAGAGGGCTGAGGGAACTTATTACGATTCGATAATCCCATTATCACAAAACACAATATCAGTACCACAATTGAATTCCCAACAAACAACAAATTCATCAACGACACACCCCTCAATCTATTCCTATCAAGAACACAGTTAACAACAGCACTCCCCTCACCACTTTACCACAACCTTTAAATGCAAACTCATCACTATAAAATGACAACCCAACTTGCAAAACCCAAGTACCTTTCAAAACAATCCCACCCGACAACTAAAAATCAGCAAAAAACGCAGACTGCCAAATGGAAAGATAAAAAATAAATGGATTGATATTGCCACATCTAGTTTACAGCCTATAGAACTGCTTTATTAGAGCAAACTGAGTCGTTAGTTTAGAACTGCTTTATTAGGTGTGTGAGCCCTACCCAACCCAACTCATTTCACACTTCCTATAAAGTTACCCATTTTAGCCCGTTGTTTGACCCACCTCCTTTTCCAGGGCAATTATGGAATTGATCAGAAAGGCTGAAAGAGAACATAAAACAGGTAATATACCTGACCAAGTCTCAACCGGTGGCTATCAGGGTATTGGAAGAACAGGTAAAGGGCTGCAAAACCAAGCAGTTTTTTTGTGGAATGTCCTGCTGATCACTTTTCTTCTCAACTAGAAGATACATCTGCCAGTCTCAGTAACATCAATGGGATTGCTACCTGATACAGAAACAGTTGAAATGGATAATTTAGCTCTAATATATGCAGATAAGCATGCAAAACCACATATTTATTTATTTATCGAGAGCAGCTGAATGCTACCATCAACAAGGAGAAGAACAACTGGTACCAATCTACAGTAAAGAAGACCCATAGATTCGCCCTCGACGCAGACAACCTAATCATAACAGATAGGATTGAGCAACTACATCTCAATATATTAAAACGTGATACATGCAAATAAAACACGAATTTTCAATAGACACTAAAGACCTCTATTATTTACTCTGTAAACGTGAATCAGAAATGGTGGTAAACATGACATGACCTTTCATGTAAATGGTAAGTGTAATACGCACCTCAAGCTCATCTGCTTTCGAATCCTTTAACCCCTTGCTATTCACAGATGGCTGAAGTATTTTCCCATCTGAAATCATAGATCCGTACATCGACAAACATCAAAAAGCAACCAGGATATCAAAATAAAAAGGGTGATAGGAATCAAATTAATGAACCCACGGAGACACTTTACATACTTGAGATACTGATTTTCTATGGAGAACGTTTTGAGGAAGTAATCTTTTCTCCCAGCAAGATTATCTACAAAAATATTCTGCACAGGATCAGTAACATCAATGGGATTGCTACCTGATACAATTTTTTTTTGACGTTTATATGATGTACGTGGGAATCGCACCAGGTTTTACCTCTCAAGGGATCTTGAGAAGCTAACAACCCCCACCAGGCAGTGTACCTGATCGTTGTAGTATAGTATAGTGACAAGTACCGGGGGATTGATCGTTCAGCTAGGAATAGTGTCGCTAGGATTAGAAAACCTAAATACTAGTTCTAAGGGTGAGGGATGATTCTTTTTGTATTTTTATATTTTTTTGAAAGCAAGTAAAAATCTCGGGTTTGAAGGATGTGGGCGGAATTAGTTGCTAGTCAACTAACCCAATACTAAAGATGCAATCAAAATAAAATACTAAAAATGAAAATAACTAAATTATACTAAGGTTGTGAGCAATAAGTGGAGAAAATGTGTTTACTTAGATTTCACTACTCCCTAGACATCTTTTACATGTTAATTACTTGTTATAGTTGCATGGATGACGGATTGTATTCCTTAATACCATTCATGGGGTGGCGCACTTAACTCCCCAATTCTATGAGCTCTTATCTCCTCCTATGTCATGCCCAGCACAACCATAGGGATTATAAACAGTGGCTCATGCATTAAATACAACCAATAAAGACCTAGTGCACATCGGTTCATGTTTCCTAAGACGTTCAAGCATGTTACCATTTGGAGATCTGCCAGTTTTCTTAAGCCTAACATCAAATTCATTCATCCAAAACAATTATAAACAAGTAATCAACATATAATTAACATCTAGGTTTCATTAGATCCAAGCAAACACAAGATAGATCTAGCCTAGCATGATGGAATTAAGACAAGAACGAGATATAGACAACCAACACATAGACATATTGATTGAATTAAAAGAATACTTATCTCAATTACACATGAAAGGTATCAAGGGCTTAGAACCCTTGAAAAACCTGTTAAATTCGCACCAAGTTCGTACTTAGGGTTTCTCCAAAACTTCTCCTTTTAAATGTGAAAATTAGAAAACTATATATAGGAAATAGGGTCTGACGGCGTCAAGACAAATCTTGTGACGCCGTCACCTCGCCGCCAAAATATTTCTCGGACTGCCTTGATCTACTTTTGACGCCGTCATGTGTTATGCATTTCCAGGCCGTCATGACTTTTACTCTTGACGCCCTACTTCGTGACGCCTTCAAATCTGTACTGGATCGTCATGGGAATTACTCTTGACGCCGTCAGGGATTCCTTCTTGATGCCATCACCTACTGTTCCCAGCAAGGAAAATTAAGACTTTGGCGTTTTCTTCACTTTTATGCTCCAAAAACGTCCGAATTGCTTCCTTTTCCAGATTTCACTCCCAAAGTACCTAAAATCACAAAAGGAACGATTTAGGGCAATATTTGATCAAATAAAGTCAATTCCGGGCTTAAATGACCCCCTAAAAGTGGTTCATTTTTCGCCTTATCATATACCCTTACACTTGAGATTTGCTTGTCCTCAAGCAAATGCGCTTTTATTCTACTCAAAATACAAGTTAGGGGTCATTTAACACTAATATAAAAGTAATTACAACAAATAATCGTTCCACTAAAGACCAATAGACAAGCACGGAGGTCATACACTAGCACCTCACAAAGAGTGTTTAGATACTCACATCTCTCGGGTGTAATAAAGTATAAATTACAATATGGAAACGGAAGATATCTCTCACTACCTGTCATAGCAAAATAGATTACCATAGGCTTGGGAAAGGATCAAACCTCCACCACATGGCGTAAGCACCTAGGATAAACTATCAAAGAGGTCTTTTAAAGGGTTGTAACGTTAGGTGTAGGGATATGAAATACACGGTTTTGTTGGATAAAGGAAGTTTTACTGGTGGCGAGTTAACAATCTTGGTTAATTACATGTACAATATGGCGTTGCTAAGCCAAGACTAGACTCGACTTAGGCTAATAAATGAAAAATAACATAAACATAAAATAAACATAGAATAAAAAGGGATGGTAGTCCGTATGTTTTTTCTCTTTTTCTTTTTCTTTTTTTTTTATTTTTATTTTTTATTTTTTCGATTTTTTTTTATTATTATTATTATTTTTTTGCATACACTCTTACCCTACCATCCAAAATAATACATCATAGGGAATAGAAATTCCCTTACACTTGAATTTTTACATACTTTACAATGAACTAATCTAATGACTCGAATTAAGAAAATCAAAACACTTGGAGCACTTTTAAGATTAACGCACATATGGGGGTAATAAATGATGTTCTTCCCCATTACTCCATAAAATAAGTACTTACCCATGAGTCCCAATCGTCCCAAAACAATATGTACAAGGATATGACTCGACTTAGAAACCATGTAATCAATTAGAAAGTTAACTTAGGGTTTAACAAATAACAATAATGCACTAAAAATGAGCGCATACACAGAAGGCTAAGGCGATTTGGGTGTACATTTAAGTGGGGTGTAACAAATTCTTCCTTTAAGTAAGATGCTTAAAGTTAGAAACGAAAAGATAGGCTCGGAGGGGTGTACTAGGGGTTTCGTGTACTAAAAATGAGTACAACGCTAAGGGTGTGGGAAAAATTAGTTGACTTAACTAGCCAAGTAATATGACTTAAATGGTCAAGTAATCATGATACGGGTTTAACACAAGGGTGATCCTAATGCCTCTTATCATGTAGTAAATCCTACTACACGAATGTTGTCTCACTAGCGGTCTCGGGATGCATCACTAACGCAAGTTCTAGAATCTAAATGCTACCGGTACACTCATAAGCACTAATAGTAAATGCTTTTCCTATCAAATCTAAAGGCGAACCTCACATATTTGGGTGGAAAATTTTTCTGAATATACGGTTATGTGCTAGTCATACAATCTCCTATCCATGAGACGCTTGCTATGGCTAAAGTTTCACTCCTAAATGTTGTAAAAAAATTTAAATTTGGCGCTAAAATTGCACTAACAAGGATTTCTCATAGTTTTATTACACATCTACCATTAAACAAAACAAACTCAAGCGAAAGTGTACATGTAAGGTATCATCTTTTTACCCTCCCCTTACACTTAAGATGAACATTGTCCCCAATGTTCAAGTAAAGAATGTAAAAGTGAAATAAGTAAAAAGAATGAAATCAAATACTCCCCTGATTCGCTCGGTATGGATAATAAGGTGGCCAGGTTAAATCTTCCTCCAAGAAAATGAACAATCAAAGCTTCCCTTCCAGAATATAAATCATCTTCTTGTCATACATAACCTGTAAATCCTGAGAAAATAGACAAAACAACCTCGCGTAAAATCGGCGGCATCCTATATAAGTTACTAAATCCTAGAAAACAAGATAAGATATAATGCTTGTGGAATGAATTTTGCAGATTTCCTGGAGATTATAAAACTTAATAATTCACAAAAATCATAAGACTCCGTTAGAAAAACAAAAGTGGTAAAATTTCCAGATTTTTACACGTGACGCCGTCAAGAGTAAACTCGTGACGCCGTTAGAAGTGACCTGCAGAAATTTTTATGTTAAGTTTCTGGAAAATTTCTGGAAAAACTTGGTTCTACTTCCTGGAAAATCCTGCAAAACTTCATTATGACTCAATACAAGCATTTGACTCTAACAAATACGAATATACATGTTCATTTAATATTGTGGAGAATCATGATCGGTTTGTTTCTTAAAAACATATTTGGGGTTTCCCCTTACACTTATCTTTTGCAAAAAATACTTTTAGGTGGAGTTAAGACTAGGCCAAAACAACAAAGTAAAGTATTTCCACTATTTAATTGAGAAACATGATCAACCAACAATAAAAATAATGCATGCATACGGAAGCAAATAACAAACAAACAAAACAAACTAAAATCACACAAAACATGGGTTGCCTCCCAAGAAGCGCTTTTCTTTATTTACGAGTCTTGTAGCTAGACTCAAGGTTATGGGTTACTACGTGACCTCATCGTTGGTTCCACTCTCTAGGTCGTCTTCTAAACCAGTTTTATATTCCGGACCTAGTTGCAAGCATTCTTTGTAGAAACCAAGCATCCTATTCTTCACATACTCTACTCCTCTATGTCTATCCTCCTCATTCCTATAATAAGCCGCTTGCTTGTGTTCCTTTTCGAAATTAGAGAGAAGGCGGTATTGCTCAATCTTGTAGGGCATTTGATAGGCAACCTCATCATTCTCTTTCTTGAATCTAACTATCCCTAAATTCGGATCATAACTCATCCTAGTGGACTCAACAAATGGTTTTCCAAATATTATTTGGCTTAGGCAAGCATCTATCACCGGACGAGTGTCTTCAACTATCATAAAATCGATCTCATAAGTGAGATTCCCTATAATCACATGCAAACCCTTCACTCTTCCTGCAAAATTACTTATCAGATTCTTATTAGGCATCATCCTAAAATTAAGTTGCTTCTTCATCACCCAATTGTAATAAGTCCTAGTCATGATGTTCACGGGTGATCTAGGGTCGATGTAAGCTTTCCATATATGCATGTGCCCGATATTGCATGGTATGTTAATGTTAGAGGGGTCTCCCATTTTAATAAGGGGGGTGCCAAGGATATATGGTCTCTCGGGACTATCGAATAAATCCTTATGGTATTCCCGTTCTTCCTTGGTGGGCAACTTATCAAAGTACTTCTCTTTAGGCTCTACTTCCTCTAATTCCTCTTCCTTTTTAACCTCAACTTCCCTACTTTCATCCCTAGTCTTGGTTTCTACTCCAACTTCATCTTTGTCACTCCCTTCTATCTCCTTATCTATCGGCTTAATGGTGACAACATTGACAAAGTGGACATGTTTGGATGATGAGGGGTCCTTAATTTGGATTCCGTTATTGGTGTCCCTAGTGTCCTTCCTAGGTGTGGCTAACGCTTGGTTGTTGAGGGCCTTCAACAAGTTGTCAATCTTGTTGGTCATCTCCGTTTGTTGTTGGTTGAATTCGGTTTCAAACCTAGCTATGCGAGCTTCTTGAGATGCCATAAAATTTGACATCAATCCTTCAAGATTGTTGGTACTACCATAGTTGTTGGAAGGATTGTTGTTGAAAGTACGGTTGGATGGTGGACTGTTTGATTGGTAACGATTAGGCGGATTGGAAGAATTGGGTTGATTTTGTTTCCACCTAAGGTTTGGGTGATTTTTCCAAGAGGGGTTGTATGAATCACCGTAAGGGTTTGGCTCGGGCTTGAAAGTGTACCACTTATCTCCCGCTTCGTCGGTAAGCGTGGATGCGTAGTCCGCAAAAGCTGTTCCGGGGAGTTCCACACAATCACGAGTGTCGTAGGGACCACTGCATAATTCGCATGAAGAAGTGATTTTGTTCACTTGGCTTGAAGGTTTAGGAGCTTCGTAAGATTTCATGAGAAACTTGACTTGGTCCTCAAGTTCCATGATCCTACGGTCAGGAGTGCTAGAATTGTTCGAAGGCAAAGATATTGCCTTGACCGTTTTGTTCAAATCACGGGGATCATTCAAACTTTCGTTGTCATAGAGAGCAAGATCTTCTATGAGTTCCCATGATTGTTCCGCACTTTGATCACGTAGCTTACCACCGGCTGATTGGTCAATTGCTCGCCTCGTGGAGAGATCGATATGGTCATAAAAGATTTGGACTTGGAGCCAAAGATCTATGCCATGATGAGGGACTTTTTGGAGTAAGTCCTTGAAACGAGTCCATGCTTCATAAAGGGATTCATTTTGACGTTGTTGGAACATCAAGATGTTATTTCTAAGTGTGGAAAACTAGAAGGGGGGTTGAATAGTTTACCGCTTTTTAGGTTCTTTTTAACTTGAATATCTTTTACGTTTGCTTAAAGATATAAACACAATGTTATATGTTTGATTCTTTGAAAAGCTTTTTATGTAGATATCAATTCTAACTTTACTAGTTTCATACATTGAAAAGCTTTGCTTGTGATAATCTTAACTTTGCTTGTTTAGTTATTAGGAAAGCTTTTACTTTTGTTTGAAGATACAAACACATCTTAACTAGTCTAGTTCTTTGAAAAGCTTTATATGTAACTTAGCAATTCTAACTAAATAACAACATGTAATAAGCAAAGATAAAGAAAGAAACGATCAAACCACAACACGATTGTTTATCGTGGTTCGGCTACAAGGACTCTTTTTCCTTGCCCTACATCCACGCCCAGAGTTTCCAACTCGAGAGTTATAAGCACTAATCAACAAGCTCCTTTCACCGGCGGAGAAAACCTTTACAACGTCGCTTACACTTTTACCGACACTAAGCTAGATGTCGAGTTCTTTTACAAGGGTACAACCACTCCCGTTCGTCGCTTACACTTTTACCGACACTAAGCTAGATGTCGAGTTCTTTACCAAGGGTACAACCACTCCCGTTAGTTCTTTTACTAGGGTACAATAACTCCCGACACACTACGTATTTTGAGGCCTAAAATACTAACCACTTACTTCTATATACATGACACACATGAAGTATAAACTACCAAAGCTTATACATGACCAAGCTACCAAGACTTGCAACTTTAGAGTTGAAGCTTGTAACTTCTTGAATGATCTTGTGAAGTCCCTTGCTACATAAGAGAATCACAAATCAAAAGGTTACTGAGTTAGTTGAGAGAGTATGTGAATATATGTCCTAAAGGGTTACCAAAAACTAACAAATGGTTTGGTATTTATAGCAAACAATTCTGCAGGTCTGGCGGATCAGGCGGACCCCTCAAAAGGGTTCCGCCCGTGTACCCCCAGGGTACCGCCAGGGCTGCAGTTGGTTTTGCAATAAATCTTGCAAACCAAACAAGGTCTTGTCTCATAACTCCTAGCAACCAAACAATGTCACATCTCATAATAACAAGTCAAATACAAAGCTTGCAAGCAACAACAAAGTTAGTCAAACACATTTCTTTCCATAAATGCATCATGACAAAACTTGCCCTAAATGTGATGTGACCTTACTATATAAAGAAATAAATATGATGTGACAAGACTCATTTTAGTTTAAGAAATAAACACAATGTTTTGTTTAAAAGGAATTGTTAACCTTAGTTAAACAAGACTTAAACACTTAAAGTGATGATTTACTTATAGCTAAACTTCATACTTTGTCATTAACAAAACTTAGCAAAGATCGTAAAATATAAATAACGTTTTTAGGCGATATTTGTATTAACAATCTCCCCCTTTTTGTTGATGACAAAACATAAACTTTATTTATAAGTAAGTCACTAGTTTTAGTGTTAAGTCTTATAAAGTTAGTATAAAAACTTGTTTTTGCAAAGATGAGGTGATAAGCACGAAAAAACTGTTTTTGCAAATATGAGGTTGATAAGCGCAAGTTTATATAAATTCTCCCCCTTTTTGTCGAAACAAAAAGAAGAGTAGCGAAGCGGAATTATGACTTGCTCCCCCTTGGATGATACTTCCCCTAAATGGAGTGCCAAGAGAGGAGACATGGATTTTGAACCTACACGAAAAAAATTAGTTGTTGCACAAGATAAGTCATGAAAGTATTTCATTTTTAAGCACAACTAAGAGTTAGAAAGTGTAATAGTACAACACTCATGCTCCCCCTTGAATATTACTCCCCAAAATGGAGTATCAAGGAAGGAAAAACATGAAAAATGGTCCTACAAGGAAAGGTTAGTTTAAAAAGCACAAGATTAATGTATGGTACCATATCAAAGTATAGTTCACACATCATACCTAAATGGTCATCAAACAATTCAAACCTTGTTGTAGAATGAATTTCATTAAATTGTAAAATTTTGACTCTTAGAGAGTCAAAGACACAAAATTAAGATGACAACATCCTACTTTTAAAAACAAAGAAAAAAATAAACTAATACCATAAAATGCTACAAGGAAATCATCAATTTCCTTTGTGAGAAACATTTTCCAAAAACAAGGCTAAGGTTGTTTAAGGATGAAAATGTGGGTTGTGGTTGTAGCGGGCTTTATTTTGAAGGTTGAAAGGATGACATGGTTTTGGTTGTTGGTTTAGATGGGAAACATTTTCCAAAAGAAACGGTTTTTGTTTCATTTTGGAGACTCTAGGGTTGAGGTGTGTGAGACGAGGATTGTAGAAGATCCAAAATGTGGTTTAGTATAAACCTCATTTCTTCGGATAGCTCACGAATTTCCCTTCGACACCCTTCACTAATGTGAGCGGTTCTTTCGCAATGATTGCAATCATGGCGGGGAAAGTTTGGTGGAAGGGTGGTTTGATATGTTGGTGGTGGATGGTTTGAACTTGAAGGAGCAAAGGTGGAAGGTTGAGTAGTGTTTTTGCTTCCTTCATTTGTTGATTGAAGTTTTGTTTGTAAAACCATGATATGGTTGATTTGAGAGTCAACCATACGTTTGAAGGCATGAAGGTGGTTTAAATGAGTGTCAATCTCATTATGAAGGTTTTGAGGTTTTTCCCATATGGATGCTTCTATTTTCTTATAAGAAGAAAGTATAGATTCAAGATGTTGGGAAGGTTCTTGTGATGATGGTTGTTGTTGTGGTGGTGGTTGTTGGTTTTGAACAAAATGGTGGAAGCTCGTTTCGCCGGAAGAATTGCCATGAAGGTCTTTGTAAATTGGGTGAAACACAAATGATTGTGAGTGTGTATGACCTTGATCATTTGGGAAAATGGATGGTCTAGCATAACGGTAAGCTAACCGTTCTACTAATGATGGTTGATGGGGTTCATCATCTAGTTGCTCACTAGGTTGTTGTTGGGTTTCCATTTGAGCAATGGTGTCAAAGAGTGACAAAGATGGTTGACTAGATGATTTGGGTGATAGATCTTCTAAGGTTTCCAAATAGGGTAGTGGTGATGTTGGAGGTGTATGGAAAAGTTCCATTGGTGTAGGTGTTGGTGATTGAGGCGATGGAGTTTCAAGATTAAGCAATTCTTGAAGGGTGATTACATTGGTATTACAATGTGTTGGGGATTGTGTTGAGGTAGTGAGATTTAGGTAATTTTGGATGGGTGAAGAAATGTTAAGCGAAGCATCACTTGAAGAAGATGAGCTTGACTTGACGGTTTTGTTAAAACAACACGGTTTAACACTAATCCTAGTGATTTTTGAAAGGGATTTTGATGACTCGGATGATGTGTTGGATTTGGTCATTTTTAAAGGTGTGGTTTTGATGTTTTGAGAGAAGAAGGTTTAATGGTTATGGTGTGATTTGAATTGTTGCAAAGCTTTCAAATTTATAGGATGAAGAAGATATTGAATAGGGTGTTTGGATTTAATGTTCTACCATTCAAAGGTTGAGGTTTCAAATGATTTAGAAAATTTTCATGAATATCTCAAATCAATGCATGTCATTCCAATGGAATAAGGTGGAGTGAAAGACCAACAAATGTACTCAATGCTATGTGATCATGAGATATGATTTGGTTGATAATGTTTCAATGGTTTTGAAGGATCCTTTAAAAGGGTTCCTTGGGTTGGTTATGTTTGAATTTGAATTTTTTGGAGGGAAATGGCTTCCTAATTGTTTTAGTGAGTGAGAGTTGTTCTAATATAGTTAATGGAGTTAATGAGAGATGTTTCTCACTTAGGATAATGGTTTTGACATATTACATGTTTTGGACTTAGAAAAAAAAATGGAAAAATTTTCTGCAGGTTACTGGCGGCACCCTCAGAATACACAGGCGGAACCCTTTTGAGGGTGCCGCCAGGTCCGTTGGGCCAATTCTGGAATTCCCAGAATTTGTACTGGCGGAAACCAATTTTGGGTACCGCCAGATCCGCTAGGGCTGAAAAAAGTGGCAGTCCACGTTTTTGACCCGCGAGACGTTTTTCAAAATTTTCGAAAACTCCTAAAATCAAAGAGATAAGGCATTTCTGGTTGGGCAATGCAAAAATTAGACACGTAAACATGCATTTCATGGGACTTTGACCTTGAGGTCGAGGATTTCACTATACGTAGTAAGAATTGCCATAAGCATAAAAAAATGACAAATACCTTAAACTTTGTCATTATGCATAAAGGTTCATACAAACATAATCCAACAAACGTAATAAACCATGAAAGTGAAAAACAAATAATTCACGTAGTTTTATCACAACGACGATTCTAAAGCACTCATAAGCCAAACACTCCCTAATCTTCTCACAACCGGTCTATCTTCTTCTTGAGCTTGTTTAGGTACCTTCCAAAACACTTGAACATTCCTTTGGTTTGCTTGAATTCTTCGGAAGCTGTAGGGATCTATATCTTGATAGATCACGAGCCAATAGATCGTTAGCCAACTAATGTAATCACTAGCTAGACTAAGTTAGATAATCTCTGTGAATTTGTAATTATGCGAAATATAAAAACAAACGTATACTAAACTTGATCCTCTATGGATCGATAATATTAATAAAACTTCGTACTAGAAACTTGTTCCTATTACAATGACCTAGGGTTCCTTATATACTAGTGGAAACCCTAACCTTTCTTACAAGAAACGAATAATACTAAACCAATAAAAGATATTCTACATATCTTGTCCTAAAATACATAAGTTATATCCACGGTTAAACTCTATCCGTAGGATCTATGATCGTCCGCAGGAACCAGTCATCAGCAGAAAGTCACTAAGCCTTCCGCAAGAACCTGTCAGCAGTATCTTGATGTTCAAAGATTTCTTGGTCGTGCTGGCAGATACTGTATAGTCAACCACCCATGTACTTTGTCAATGCCTTCCAAACCTTTACCACAAGCCATATACATGTGGGCTAGCCAATTATTTGGAATCCATAAAGGAAAAATCCATGGTCAATTGACAACCATTTCAACTACTCATCAACAAAGCATGGGTGAGTTGAAAACCCTATGATTTTGAGCAAACCATTACAGCTATCAACAGATTTGATGAGTCTTTACCAAAGATGTACCCTTTGGACTAGCCAACTTTTTGATGGAATAGTCAACATCAGGCAAGTTGATGGCCAGAGAGAGTGTGATTAGAATCAACACCAAACCTGCATACAACATACACAAAACTATACAAAAATGTTAGTAGTTTTTTTTTTTTTTTTTTTTTTTTTTTTAACTAAAGAAATATACAACAAGATACAATAATATTCAATAATATACAATAATATACAATACCAAGATCAGCTCATTGCAGATATGAATCCATTTGAATGCCATGCTTGGTTGCCAGTTCCTTCTTAGTTAAAATACTTCTTCTAATGAACCTTACCAATTGTTCATCAAGATGAAGATCATTTTCATTCATATCCAAAGGAACAGATAACTTTGTCTCCAGCATGAGATTCATAACTTCTTTTGTGATTGGGTAAAGAACATCAGCCCAGCAATATAAGGTCTTCCCAGTGGTTGTGACAATCATGTGAACATTAGGTAGGGGAAAGAACTTCCAATAGTCAACCACCCATGTACTTTGACCTTTCCATACTTGAAACCTTATGCCAGAATTACCTTTATAAGAATCATATAGAATCTGCAAATCACCCATCAAATACATTCCAATGTCATCAGGGGAATGAGTTTGATAGTACTTGGTAACCCAATCATAAAGTGAGAGAAGATCTTGTTTGTCCACCATATATAAAATCTGACTCAGAAATAAGAATGTCTTGGTAGATCCATCTTGTCTAGTTATGACATTCACTTTTCCTTGACCAAGCTCAGAGTCAACAAGTTCCCACTTCACAATTTTCTCCCATACAACAGGGTCTTGACCATCATCAGAATCATAATCAAGAAAAGTAGTACTATCTTCTAAAGGAATATCTTTTGGAGCCTTCCTCTTGATAGCTTTAGTCTTCCTCCTAGTACCAGTAACAGGAATAGAAGGACCATCATCAGGTTCTTGTTTAGGCACTGGATTGGAAGTATCAGCAGGAACATCTGCAGAAGCATCATCATCAGGTACTTCAATTGGAGTATCTTCTGAAGCAGCATTGGTAACATCATGTGGAGCTTCAGTGGTATCAGGATGAGATTCAGCAGTATCATGATGAGAACCAGTAGGAATATCATCCATAGGAGCATCAGGAGTATCATCTTTCTGAGGTAAGACTGAAGGAAATTGCACATTCTCCTGACCACCATGAAAAGACCCAATAGACTCAGCAGGTTGAGCAGCAGAGTCATGAAGCTTTGCTTTCTTAGCTTGAGGCTCATCCAAAAGTCTTCCTCTAAACTCCAACACATCTTGAACCATTATACCAGAAGAATGATGATTGGAAATGATCTTGTCATAGTAGTAGGTCAACTGCTGATCTGAAAATCCCCAGACCCTCTTTTGAGTCCAGCCTGACCCAAACATGGAACAGCCCTGGTTCTTCACAAAATTCCTCATATATTTCTTGATTTCATTCTTTGTCCAAGGTCTTTCTTTTTGATACTTAGCTTTAATCCCTGCCTCTTGATGTCTCTTCAATCTTCCTCTTTCAACCATCATCTGAACAAAATCAGGATTATCAACTCCAAGCTCAGATTTACCCAAATTGGGCTTGGAAGCAGCCTGTTCAGCCAAGTTCTCCCATTGTTCAGCAGTAAGATTCTTAGCTATTTCATCAAGCTCCTTCTTTCTTTCAGCAGGCAAGATTGTAGTGTATTGAGGTCCCATCTTATCCAAATCATCTTGAATTTTCCTAGCCAATGCTTCTGAGGCTTTCAAATCCAACTGAACTTTAGTAACTGCAGCATCCTCTATAGCTTGCAGATGTGCAGCAACATTCTCACTAATTTTTTCATAAGCAAGTTCCTCCTTGGATTTGACTCTAGAAGGAATGTCTTGATCAATCAAAATAGACTTTCCTTTATCTTGCTTCTTAGGAGGGACAAAAGTCTTATCAGGAGAATCATGAGCAAGATCACCTGGAATATCTACTGATGGACCATGAGTGCCCACTTCTGGCAAAGGAGTAAGAAAAGATTCCTTTCTAGAAACATCAAAAGAAGTCTTCTTGTTAGGAGAATCAGCAGACTTCTTATCAGCAGTATGCTTCCTTCTGACATAATGAGCAACATCAGCAGACTTCTGTTCTCTGGATTCCTTGGGAACACTTGCATCAGTAGCATGAACAACATCAGCAGTTGGAGCAACAGATGGTTCAGGTCTAATGTCAGCACTCTTCTGAACACTCTCCAAAGTAGTAGCAGCAAGAAGTTCAAGGCCTTCCAAATCAATGTTGTCAGATGCTTTAGTAGAATCCTCATCTGAGTCATACACCACACCTTGTCTCTTTCTTTGCTTTAGCTTACCCTCCAACTTCTTAACTCTTCCAATTAGAGTCAGAACAGCACTGCTAAGATTCTTTTTGGTGAAGTTCAGATCATTCTCCAATTTGTCCACCCTAGATACATACCTGTTCAACAAAGCTGATACAGAAGTGAGAGTAACAGGACCTTCAGCTCCACCAACAGGGATATCTGTGGTATTGGAAGCATCATTGGTCCTTTGAGTAAAATTATCTAAATTTACATCTATATCTACATGCACATGATCCTCAAAGTGAGGTCTCAAAGTACTGAGTGAAGGAAGTCTTGTCAATTGTGGTGAGTTTACAGGTTGGTCAAAGCCTAAATTCTCATTGAGCTCAGGCTCAGGAGAATTGATATCCATTGGTGAATGTACAGGTGTGGGTAGCCTCGGAGAGAGTGGAGGCTGAACTTCAGAAGCAACTGAAGCATTTGCATCAGGAGCATCTTCAGTTCTATCAGGAGAATCCTCTGGTGCTTGAGCATCAGGGGAATCCTGACCACCAGCAGCTACATCAGCTGCATCTCCATCAGGGGGATTGCCCACCGGGGCATCAACAGCTACATCAGCAGCTACTCCATCAGGAGCATTGCCACCAGGAAACATAGTTGGAAGTAAGGGTCTTTGTTCACCAGTAAATTTAAATTTCATTTGTGAAAACAATTTTTTAGATAAACCCTTAACAGGTAAGTGAGTGGGGTCATTGGTCTCAATGTCTAAAATGATTTGAAGAAACCTAGGATACATTAAATATTTAAGTTTGGTATCCTTAACATTTTCAAGCATAGCATTAAAGATATACCTAGAAAAGTTAAATGTTCTTCCTTGAGAGAGACACACAATAGCAAGAGCAATGTCTGAAGAGAATTGATCCCATCCACCAGACTTAGAACCCATGCACTGAAGCAATGTGTGTGTCAAGAACCTCCATTTTGGACAAAACAGATTCTTGTACCATGTTTTCCCATCACCACTATAACCAGCAGCCTGAAGCCCTCTAAGGATCTCACTCTTAGGCAAATCAATCACTCCTCCTTCATCATCCAACTGTAATTTGGTCCTGACCAAAGACTCAGTAACCACATATTCTTCCCCATCTATGACAGCAACAATCTCTGTTGGTCCATCTTCAATAGTCCTTGTTTGTGCCGTTTCCCAAAATTGTACAACAAGAGACTCATAAATGACATTCGGGTATTGGAGCAGAGCATACCGAATCTTGGACCTTTGAAGAAATTCCATCATGCCCAAATAATCTTCATCACCCTTTCCACGACCAAGAAAGGCATGTTTGTTATGATCTCCTTTGAAATAAAGTTCAGCCATTGATTGAGAATTAGAAATTAGGGTTGGGTGTTCTGAAAAATGTTGAGTTGGTTTTTGCAATTATATAGCGAGATGAAATCAGTTAATTTGGGAGTGGGATATGCACGTTTTGGTTAATTATAGAAGTTACCAAACGTGGAATGAAACTGATATGAATTATTGGAAAGAAATCTTTGACCAATAATCAACTAAGTCAAATCCCAATTAACTGACTCATCCAAAGAAACCAAATCAAACGGCTGAAAGCATATGGTCAATCAGCAGAAATTAGTCAAACGTTGACTAAGGTCAATAGAAACCATCCGCAGGATCTACCATCAGAATCTACCCATCAGTGGAAACCAAATATCTTCGAAAAAGATCTCTCAAATCAAATTTCAAAGAACCCTTAATTATCTCCAAACTGCCTCGCATTAATGGTAATAAAGACACGCGGTTGGGTGATCTTATAAATAAAGGCAATTATCCCCAAATATCTCCACTTCAAATCAAATCCCTAATTATCATATCTCCAAATAAAAATACATCCATGGCTTCCAATCAATCCATCATCAACCTTTCTTCTGAATCATCAGATACTTCTGACTCACTAAGATCTCCACCACCACTCCGGATGCCAACACTTCCCCGTGGTCTCACAAAAGAACAAGCCAAGAAGAAGAAACATGATGTGCCTGCACCTAGTTTATCATCTTCAGAAGATCTTCCACCATATCCCTCTGAAATTGATGATCCTGAGTACCAGAGAGAGATGGAGAGAAGATGGAATGAGTTGGAGAGGGCAAATAGAGTTCCCAATCTTGAGGAGTCTCTCATCTTCTTCTGATAAAGAAGATGATGATAATGATGCACTATACAACCCTACAACCCCTAAGAAGCCTCAGTCATCTCGTCCAAGAAAAAGAAAAGTGAATTCCCCATTGCCAAAGACTAGAAAAGTTATGTTAGGTTTGCCCTTTCCTCAATGGCAAGGACTCTTCAACATCAACAATAATGGCAAGAAGAAGACTGTTGAAGGCAAGGGCAAGAGCAAAGTAGAATAGGAGCTTTGTTGTTAATCTTTCACTTGCATTATCTTGTATTGTACCTCTGAAGAATTAATAAAATTTGCCTTGTTTTATTATTACTTGTTTTAATTATTCTGATTAGCATTCCCCTGAATAATTTGAACTAGGCTAATCCATCAGCAGGAACACACTTAACAACAAGATAACTAGTATCAGCAGCATGTTGGTCAAACCATTGACTTTCATCCGAAGTATCCAATTAAGTGGACAACTTGCACACTTAGTAAATGCTACTGAGTCAACTACCTCCCATTAACTTACATTAACTTGCAGTAAACCCAAATCAATTCTTTAAAAAGAAGTCTTCAAGTCATAATCAACTCACCATTCCACAAATAACATATCCCAAAATCTTTCACACATTTACACCATGAAGCCATCCCCCCAATGTCATTGAAATTTCTTCTGATTCATCAGACTCTACCTTTAACATACCTCAAATACAAAGATCATACTACTATTTGAATGAAGGTCCTTCAGAGTTATGTCCATCTCCTACCTCATCAGAAGAAACCACTGAGGCTAAGGAAACACCAACTCCTCTAGCTATGGTTGTCCCTGATTTCACCCCTGTTACAGCATTCTTAACACGTGAGATGGAAAGAGTCTGTGCTGATATGAGAAGAATCTCTGTCCCTGAAGAGCCACAGTCCTCAAGTAGAAAGAAGGGTCCATTGAAGGTGGTGCTTGGTCTTGCAGCTCCCAAACTCTGGAACAAAGACATGCAATCCAGAGGAATCCACAAAAAGATGCCAGACCCAAAGGACTTGGGGAAAGGGAAGAGGAAGATGGATTAGGTTGTTGCTTAGGGATGTGGTGGTTAGATGATGGTTGGTTGTTGTTGAATGATGTATTTTGTGTTCCTTCTGATGACAGATCTGTGTAATGGTTGTACCAAACTTTCCACTAAAGAATAATATGTTACTTTAATGTCTTTACATCTAATGCCACTGAATGTAGATCTTTGAACATCAGCAGAAACATGACCTGAAACCAGACATTCACACAGAACACAAAAACACAACAAAACATAATAATATACAAGATTAGTAATAACCTGCAAAATAAAGTTAGTAAACTTAATTCTAGAAAACATAATAATCTACTTAAATACAACATGTACAATCCTCCCTTGAGGCATATGCCTCCCCTCAAACATAGTATTTAAGGGTTAACCATCCCAATGTTGACAACTAGGTGATTAAACCTAGGTCCATCAAAAGCTTTAGTTAACAAATCAGCCACATTATCATCAGTATGAATTTTAAGCACTTGAATTAGATGCTTCTCATTAGCATCTCTTATAAAGTGGTGCCTAATTTCTATGTGTTTGGTTCTCTGATGAAAAACAGGATTTTTAACAATGGAAATAGTACTCTGATTATCAATGTAGATTCTAGTGTTCATAAAGTTAAACCCATAATCCAACATCTGATTTTGAATCCAAAGTACCTGACCACAGCAATTGGCAGCAGCCACATATTCTGTTTCAGTAGTAGAAGTAGCCACAATGGTTTGTTTCTTGCACTGCCAAGAGATGAGTCTTCTTCCAAGAAATTGACAACCTCCTGTTGTGGATTTCCTATCCAAATTAGCTCCAGCATAATCACTATCACTGTAAGCTTCCAACACAAATGGTGAATCCCTTGGGTACCAAAGGCCTAGTTTGGGTTGGCCCTTGATGTACTTAAAAATTTTCTTCACAGCATTTAGATGGGAAGTCAGTGGAGTGACTTGATGTCTTGAACAGGCACTGACAGCAAAGGTAATATCAGGCCTTGAAGCTGTGAGATACATGAGTGATCCAATCATGGACCTATAAAGATGAACATTCACAGCCTCATCTTGTTCATTTGGATTTTTAAGCTTGGGTGGTTCATATGGAGTGGTAGCAGTCCTCAAAAGGTCAAAGTCAATTTTTTTCAAAATATCTTTAACATACTTCTCCTGATGAATAAAGATCCCTTCAGGATGTTGTTTGACTTGCAGCCCTAAGAAAAAGGTTAACTCCCCCATTGCACTCATTTGAAATTCACCTTTCATCAAATCTTCAAATTCCCTGCACCATGCTTCCTTTGTGGATCCAAATATGATGTCATCCACATAGACCTGTACAAGAATGATGTCCCTGGAGTTTTTCTTGATAAAGAGAGTCTTATCAATAGCTCCTCTTCTGTATCCATGCTCCAAAATAAATGAAGACAATCTAGCATACCATGCTCTTGGTGCTTGGTGAAGTCCATAAAGTTCCTTGACAACTTTGTAAACCTTTTTAGGATGATGAGGGTCTTCAAAGCCCTGTGGTTGAGTAACATACACCTCCTCTTCTATTTTGCCATAGAGAAAGGCACTCTTGACATCCATCTGATAGACCTTAAACCCCATATAAGAGGCAAAGGCTAAAAACAGTCTAATGGCCTCAACCCTAGCAACAGGTGCAAAGACCTCAGTGTAGTCAATTCCTTCTTCTTGTCTGAAACCTTGTGCCACCAATCTTGCTTTATTTCTGACCACAATACCTCTGGCATCCCTCTTGCATTTTAAGATCCACTTGGTCCCAATTGCAAATTTTCCTGCAGGTAGATCAACTAGTACCCAAACATCTTGATTCTTGAATTGTTGCATCTCTTCCTGCATAGCTTCAACCCAACTAGGCTCACTCAAAGCCTGTTTAATGCTTGTGGGTTCAACTTGAGACAAGAAACAAGCAAATAAACAATGCTTCTGATCTGTGTGGTTGTCTCTCTTCTGAGTGGATACATAGGTCAAAAATGCACATTGCCCAAACTTGGTATTCTTAATGGCACTCCTGGTGAGTACCATAGCATTTGGATCACCAAGTATATTATCTTTTGGATGTATGGTGTTGATCCGTTTAGTTGTAACAGGATTCACATCAATGGAGGTATCAAGATTGGTTAAAGTAGGAGCAAAGTCTTCATCATAAGAAGCTGATTGAAAAATGCCAGCACTTTGCTCAACATTAGCAAGATCTGAGGGAGTAGGAAACCTGCGATAAGGTTCATCTAAACTTGTGGAAACGTCAGTGGAAACAGGAACTGTAGCAGAATTGCCTTCAGCAGAATCTCCATCAGCAGTATCTATAGTTGCATCTGCTGATGTATCAGCAGAACTATGTTTTCTGCTTTCTTCAACAGCAGCTTGTTTTAAAAGAGCTTCAGTGTCTTGAGCAAATTCAAGACCAAGTCTTTTAGCTTCCTCAGCAGCTGCATGTTCTTGCTTTTTGAGTCTAGCAAGATCTTCTGCATATGTTGAATTTTCCACATCATCAGCAGATTTGGCATCAGAGGCTTCTTTGGTAGGAGGATCTGCTAGCTTAATTGGTAGAGTTGTTACAACAATAGTGGGTTCATCACCTTCTGAATCACTGTCTGAATCATCCTGTAGGGTACCTGCATTGTTAGAAGATGACACTTGTATACCTGCAGATGGGTTAGATGTGTGTCTAGCATACCCCAAATAATCAGTAAGGTAATCAAGGTCAAAATACCATTCATGACCCTTGCCCTGAACATTTACATTATCCTCCAGAAATTTCAGGTTCAGAGTCTCTTCTATCTTCTTTGCAGCCAAATTATAGACCCTATAAGCCTTGCTATGAGCTGAGTAACCAACTATATATCCTTCAGCAACTTTAGCTTCAAATTTGGCTAGGTGATCACTTGTATTCAGTATGGTCACCTGACAACCAAAAGGTTTCAAGTGTTCAATGGTAGGCTTCTTCCCTGTCAATAGTTCATAAGGTGTCTTGTTGTGAGGTCTAGTGATCAACACCCTATTCAACACATAACAAGCAGTACCATCTTGCAGCCTCTATAAGAGTTCTATTCTTTCTTTCAGCAACTCCATTCTGTTGTGGAGTCCTAGGGGTGCTATAATCTCTTTTAATACCCTTTAAACCACAAAGTTCAATTAGATTGGCATTTTTGAACTCTGTCCCATTGTCACACCTTATACTTTTAATCTTCTTGTTAAGTTGATTTTCAGCTAGAGCCATAAATTCTTTGAGTGCCTGAAAGGTTTGATCTTTAGTCACTAAGAAAAATGTCCAACTGAATCTGCTGAAAGCATTAGTGATCACCAAACAGAAGTACTTATGATCAATACTCCTGATGGATGTAGGACCAAAGAGATCCATGTGAAGCAGCTGCAATGGTTCTGAGATAGTGCTCACAGTAGTAATGGCCTTATAAGAAACTTTGTGTTGTTTTCCCTTATTACAAGCTACACAATTATGCTCATTGGTGAAGATCTTGGAAGGAAGTCCATGAACAAGTCCATCTTTAGCAAGTTTGTTGATGACTTTAAAGTTAACATGTGCCATCCTTCTATGCCATTTTGTAGATTCATCCAAGGATGCTTTAGCCACCAAGCATGTTAGATCACCTTCTGGCTTGACATCATTCAAGTCAAAGGTATATAGATTATGGTTTCTTGGAGCCTTAAGTAATACTAGATTGTCATCAGGCATTTGGAAATCAGGTGAAAGAATGAAACAACCATCTTCAGTGAAAAGCACAGGAAGCTTTTTGTCACAAATTTGTGATACAGAGAACAAATTGAATCCTTGAAGCTCCTTCACATAGTAGACATTCTCAAAATCCACCTTTGGAGTTTTAATGGTACCTTTGCCTGTGATCCTTCCTACTCCACTTCCAAACCTCACTATGCCTCCATTAATTGGCACAAAGTCATGCAGCTTCTCTTCATTACCAGACATGTTTCTTGAACAGCCACTATCAACAATACCTAAGTCTTTATTAAGAAGAGGATGTTCCTACAATAAAGAAAGTTAATATACAACAACAACAAGTAAGAAGAGACTTAAGTCATGAAAGACTTGAGCCTGCCATGTGGATCATTCTGATGAACCCAAGATGACGAGTTAGATCCACAATTGTTCCTGGATTCCCTGTAGTTAATTGGTCTTTTATATATCCAAGAACAATCTGCTGAGGACTTTTCAGCAGAATCCCAATTATCCCTTCCTATACACATTTGGTCAGTATATTCATACCAATGATTAACACCATTAAATGGTTGAGATCTATATCTATTCCTATTGGTATTCATATATCTATTATTAAAAACAGACCTATTAGAATAAACAGACCAATCAGCAGGAGTGGAACACATTCTGCTGACATGATACTTAGCCTGTGGAGCTACTGAGGGTTTGGTACAGGTATTAGTCCATTTTTGTCTAGGTCTATTGTTAACAACAGAAACACCCATCCTCTTTTCATGAAAATCACAATCCTTAATTAAATGCAACTTGCTACCACAAACAAAACACTTCTTTTTCTTATAAGATTTATTAGATTCAAAAGATGTCTTATTAAACATAGAATTATTCAAACAAACATCAGAAACAGAATTGTTTTGTAAACACTGAAAGGAATTGTTTTCATAAGAAGTAAATAACAAGTCTTCAAAAGAGGCTGGTTGATAAAGAACTTCATCAGCAGCAACTTCAGAGTCCACAGACTTGTAAGATGACTTGTCAGAAGTCTTTATTGAGGACTTGGGTGAGTCTGACTTGGTCTTGGAATCACAGCTGGCATAACTAGAGGTCTCTGAGGTCTTGTCCCTGGAAGAACAAGAGACATAATTGTTAGAATCATTACTAGATATACTTCTAGTGTCAGGGGAGTCATTGATCCTAATGCCAGTGGTTTCCATTGATTCTTGTAAGTCAATCTTATGGGATGTGGGCTTAGGGGTTCCTATGGTTGGAGAGACTTCAGACTTATGTGGCAAGTCTTTAGACTTTTTGCCAAAGAGATGGTGTGAACCATCAAAGTCAGAAGTTTTGGTAGTAGGCAAAAATACACCTCTGATAGGTCCTGGCACAGCATGCATCTCACCTTCCTTTAAATAGTTTATTGGAATAGAATAGTTATGATTCTTCTTATCCAAATAGTGATTAGCTTCTGGACCTACATACTTTTTAAAACCTAGACCTATTTCAGAAGTAACAGACTTACTGCTGTAGAGTAACCTAGATAATTTATCACCTGAAACTAGCCACTCTTTATGCCTAGCTACTTCTTTATCCAGTTTCTCTTGCAGAACACTTTTCTCTGACTCAATTCTAGCCTTTTCTTTTTCAGAAAACTTTAATTCATTGCTAGCACATTCTAAATCTCTACTTAAAACTCTAATCTTTTCCTCATAAGCTAATTGATTCTGTTGAAACCATACCTTTTGTTGTTCTAAAGTTTTAAAAGCTTCTTTATAAGTTGCTGCTTCAATAAAACAAGCATTATATTTTGGTTTCATATCATCATAAGCTTCTTTTAGAGTTGTATATTTAGAATCACAATCACAAGCACATGTAGATACCTGAGGAGAGATTCCCATGAGACCAAAGCTATCAACACAACTAGCCATGCAGGAGATTTGAGGAGAGCTGCTTGTATCATCATCATGCTCATTCCAGTCCACACTAGTATCAATAGCAGTGATCAAGGCCTTTGATTCTCCAGCTTCCACTTCTTTCTTCTTGTATGTTGAATACCTGGTACTGGCTTCACCCTTCTTGGTTGAGCATTCTCTTACAAAGTGACCAATTTCTCCACAAGCATAACACTTCACCTTCCTTCTATCAAACCTAGCTGCATCTCTTCCTTCAACATTGAGCTTTTTACCAGCCTTTTGTTCAAATCTTCTAACCTTGAGAGAGAGCATAGCCATTTGCCAATTTAGGTCCAATTCTTCCAAAGCAAGTTCATCAATTTGCTCAAAGTCTTCATAAGCTATTTCTTGCTGTTTATCAACTTCAGCAACAAATGAATGAAGTACATCTTCCATCACATTGCTAATCTTTGGATGAGTTATTGGATTAGCACTTGAAAAAGACAATGTGGTCATTGGAAGACTTTGGCTTGGAGTGGATGGACTTGAGTAAACCTGTGGTGTTGGGGATGGACTTGCATAGGTATGTGGCATGTAGTTTGAGTTAGAACTGACAAATGCAGATTGTGAAGGAGTAGCTGCATATGGAGAGAATCCCTTTATGTCACCTTCCAAAGCTCTGAGTTTGTTGTACAAGTCATCAAAGCTGAGGTAGTCCAAGCCACCTTTGGTTTTTAGTGATATACTCACTTGAGACCATGAGGGAGGTAAGGCTCTTAAAAACCTGGAATTCACTTCTTCATTGTCAGGTCTGGCTAGAAGCTGATTCAATTGACTCAGAATCTTCTGAAACCTATCATAACCTTTGTGTAGACCTTCTTCTTCAGTAATCTTGAATTCTTGGAATTCCAGCTTCAACATACTCTTTCTCATCCTCTTTGATTCTTCATTCCCACCAAATCTAGTTTTTATGGCCCACCAGATTTCTCTTGGATCAGTCATGGAATGAAAATCTCCCATGTGGTCATCAGGGATTGCCTGCAGCAATATGGTTCTTGCTTTGTTCTCCCTTTGAATGGCAAGAATTTCTTCAGCAGAAACAGGTTCCAAAATAGTAACTTTACCATTAGCATCAACACTTTGCTTTTTAGGACGACAGCCATTGAGTATAACATTCCAAAGGTTATAATCAACACTTGCAATCCAATTCTGCATCTTCATGGCCCAGATCTCATACTCATCCTTCCTAAGAAAAGGAAGTTTTGCATTGATGTTGGAGAAGGCCACCTGTTGTAGTTGTTGAGTGAGAGAGCCTGCTTCTGAGATAACAACATCACCGCCTGGTTTGTCTCCCATTGGTACTGAATGAATAGTTATGTGATTGTGTAGAGGTTACAGAGAGTATCTAGTAGCTCTGATACCACTTATAGGGATCTATATCTTGATAGATCACGAGCCAATAGATCGTTAGCCAACTAATGTAATCACTAGCTAGACTAAGTTAGATAATCTCTGTGAATTTGTAATTATGCGGAATATAAAAACAAATGTATACTAAACTTGATCCTCTATGGATCGATAATATTAATAAAACTTCGTACTAGAAACTTGTTCCTATTACAATGACCTAGGGTTCCTTATATACTAGTGGAAACCCTAACCTTTCTTACAAGAAATGAATAATACTAAACCAATAAAAGATATTCTACATATCTTGTCCTAAAATACATAAGTTATATCCACGGTTAAACTCTATCCGTAGGATCTATGATTGTCCGCAGGAACCAGTCATCAGCAGAAAGTCACTAAGCCTTCCGCAGGAACCTGTCAGCAGTATCTGTCAGCAGTATCTTCAACAATTCCTTACAGAAGCATTGTCAATGATGGGGAGAGCTTGAAGGTATTCTAAAGGGGGTAACTTAGAGTTTGGAAGTTTATCATCCTCGCTCATTCCGGATGATGATGATGATGGTGTAGGTGATCGAGTACGTTTGCCTTTATTTTTGAAAACTCGTTTATCACTTAAAGGAATGAAGATGTGAGGAACTAGAAAATAGTCAAGGTGCATTCCATTTTTGTTAGGAGAAATGGGTGAGATTCCTCTAAAGAGGCGAGTAAGAAGCATACTTTTGGCTAGGTAGTAGGCTAAGTTGAAGGGTTGACCGGTTGAAATGCTATAGAGCATATAGCAAAGACATGTGTTGATGTGATCTCTATTTCCTATGGTACTTATGACGTTAGCCCTAAGAATTTCTTCCCATTTCTTAAATTGCGGTTTAAGCTCATTGAGCTCCATACCAAAAGGATCCTTATCTACAGTATTCCCCGAACGATTCACCCTAGTGGTAGAGGTTCTAACAAAGAAGTGTTCCTTAATAGTTTCCTTACTAGCAAGAGGTGTATCGTATGGATAAAAACGATCAATAGTATCAAGACATGAAATGGGCCACTTATCCGTGTAGAGACAAGTTCCCTCATTTGGTACACCAAGAATTATAGCTAAGTCTTTTAAATCTATGTCATGTGATATTTGATTGGTTGTGAAGTTTAATGAAATCCTACCACCAGCACATGAGGAAAGGTTTACGGTTGCATAAAATTCCAAGATGAACCTAGGACAAATGGGCTCATCTATATCAAGGAGACAATCAAAGTGAATTGCGGCAAAGTTTTTGGCGAATAGATGTTCCTTCTAGAAAGGATGGATCAATGGTTCAACCTTCGTGAACATAGCGTTTTTCTAATGCCTTAAAGGTTTCTACTTGAATCGGGTTGAGACCTTTGGTCATATGGTGTTTGGGCATGTACTTAAGGGTTTCTTTATGATCAGATTTGTTTGCGGGAGGCATGTTGATTCCTAGAAAACATAAAATTGTATGTTAATGACTTTTAACAATGTGGATGTTCTAATATGTTCCTATATGCTAAACAATGTGAAGACTTGGTTATCTTGACTCATTTTGATTCCCAAATTGTTTTGTTATGCAAATTTTGTTGTAAAAAAACAAAAGATAACCAACACTCTCCTAATTGAATGTGTCTTCGATTGAATGTACCCGAAAATACATATTAGTTATGTATCCCCTTTAGCATTCAAGAGATAGTATGCAAGTGATGTTTAAATGATGTTTTTCATTTGTTTTAACAATGTGGTGATGAATCATGTTGCAATTTGAAAAATAATGCACTTGGTGTGTTTGGTAAATCAAAGTAACAATGAAAAGATACATTTCTTAACTAATGAAATACATAATTGACTAGCCACCAAGTTTTTCATGAATCATGAAGTTTTATGCAAAAGCCCTAAGATTCTAGTTAATGATTGTAAGCAAGAATGTTATAATTAAATTAAAAATGCAATTGTGATTAGAATACTTACAAAATTAGTTGGATTAGAAGAGATTGGATTAGAAGCCCTAAAATTCGTGAGGATATGTGTTTTAGAGAGGATGATGCTGTTTGTTAGTTTTTGTTAAGATTTTAAGAGGGTGTTTGGTTTTGAAATTACAAATAATACACTCTGAGGTTTGGCGGACCAGGCGGAACCAAAAAATGGGTTCCGCCCGTATGGTCTGAAGGTGTCGTGGGTTCTGCAGGGAAAAACTTAAAAGAAATTGTTTTGATTTTTGTGGTTTTATCCTAATGTTCAAAACTATGGTTTTAGGTCTTATGAGTCCTTGACTAAGCCTAGGGATGATGAATGGTTTTCATTCAAGAGATTTTGATAACGTGATGATGAAATAGTTAACGTAGAAGACTTTCTTAGTTAAGACGTTCCTCAATGAACAATCTTACCAAGGCGATGATGATGGCTCACAATATGTCAATTAAGAACATAATGGATTGAATTGTCGCTGAAGTCGATGCTTCCTTTGTTGAAGGTATAACAATGTTGATAAGATGAATTCCGTTGTTGATGCGAGTTTGCTTGTTCAAGCGGAGCTTGTTGATGTGCTTCTTCATTCGATACTAATTTGAGAGTCATACGTGTTTTGGAGAATCATTGGGTAAGTAAGCATAAAAGTGCAAGTACCACTTGAGCTTTTCTTATCAACTTATTACCGACATAATTCCATTTGTCAAACACTATGGTTTCTATTTCCGTTCTTTTGGGAGACCATAATTCTAGTTGTGTAGTACCTTATGATGTATCCAAATAGGCTCAACTAAAGAGTTCTTTTAGGATTTTCTTTAACACGAGCACATAGACAAAAGCTAAACATAATGTTGAATCTAATTGTTATGAGAACAAGTAGTCTTCCAAACATTTCTCTATATTTAGTTTTACCTACGGATTTACTAATCTCATTCTTGATAAGTCATCAATAACTTAACCATTGAGAACAAGAGAGCAACTAGGAATGTCTTTAAGTTAAAATCTCTTGCTTTTGTGGCTTGCTTTTATTATCAAACGGTCTTTCAAATATTGACACTATACTCACTTGATTACTTTGAAATATCAATTTCGTTTCACTAGTTGTTTTATTCTAAATTCCAAAAATTGTTTTTGTTGAATTTGTTTAGACACAACTATGACCTATAAATTAAGTTTTATAACTTATGTCAATTTTGCTTGATTCAATGTTTGTCTCATGGTGAGGAGATATTATTTTATACTTTTATTCTTAATGTTTTACACAACATACTTGTCTTGCCATCATTGGAATTTCGACTAAGTTATCATCTACCAAAGATGATAACTTAGAAGGAGGAGATCACTCGCTAAATGTCATATTCAACGACTCCTCGACTCTTTGGGTTTTCTTACTTAAGACACTATGAACTCTATTTATTTTGAAAAAGTCCAAGAGGTACAACATCATGAGACTATGTGTCACATTTGATGTGTAAATCCTAGATGTTGAAAACTCATTTTCTTTCACACATCCTAATGTATGCTAATGTGATTTATTTCACCTTGTGTGTTTTATGTGAGATTATCATAAAGGAGTGATTGAAGAAAAACACAATTAAAGACACAAAGTATGGTGTTTGAGAAAATTGTTTAACAAAGGTTTGTTTTGCAAGCATCACAAAAGTGTTAGACATTTTAACACTTAGGAAATTCTTAGTTAGCTCACTTGTAAGCAAGAGTTGAGTGAGACATACTCAAGAGTTTTTCGTGTTTATCTCTTGATGGTTAAAGAACCAAAACACCTTATATCTCCTACTAGTACTAAAGACTAAATTCCTTGTTGCATAGAATCTAATCTTAGTTATTTACAAATAGCAGGTAGACACTCTAGAGTATTACAAATAACACATATTCGAACACATAATGCTAGAAACAAGATACAATCAAAGTCAAGTTGAAGTAACGCGTACCTTTTAAATTGCATAGAGATGCTATCAAGCGAATAAGCATTACACGTAAAAACTTGGTTTGACGACACGCTTTGAAGCTCAATAACTCATGTATCCAAGAAGGTTAGATAATCATATAAAGGCATAGAGAATGATAGTCTTAATCCTTTTATCATGAGTTTCAATTAGAGATTGAATAATCTCTAAATTTCTCTTATAGGTTTGACAAATTTTACATGCTTTGTTTTATTAGTTGATGATGCTTATGAGTTAAATCCTAATCCGGTTTTATCTTTAAACAACCTTTGACTCCTCAACAATCTTTCAAAAGATTTTGAGCTTTCATCAAATTTAACTAATAATTTTTCCTTTCTCATTTTGCATTATAATCTCATGTTTGTAATCTAGACATAATTTACATTCTAGATTAATTTCAACATTACTCTCAATTCTAGACATTTTATCTTCTAATAAGATTTCCTTTTCAAAGATATTCTTAAGAGATTTTGAAGACTCATTCTTGAAGATAGTTTTTAGGTTCATGTTGCATAAGCGTTTAGACTCATTTTCTAGTTTAGAAAACTCTAGGATAAATTAATCAAAGCAAAAGAGTTTGGTTTCAAAGTGTACCTTGCTTGATGTTTTATCTAGTTTAGAATCACAAACTGGATGATTGACATCATCTTCAACCGAGTAATTCCATGAATCGCAAGCAAGACTACTACGAGCTTGACACGAGTAATCACCTTTACTTACACCTTGCTTGTTGTTTCAAAAAATAGACAATTAACTACCAGAACATTGTCTTCGTCAACATCCATTACATTCCAAGATACGCAAGCAGGTTCATCAAAACACACGTACTCATCTTCACTTGTACCTTCATTTAAAACATTTAAACTAGTAGCACATGAATTAACTTCTTCTAAGTGTCTATCAATTAGTTTTTCTAAAACTTCTAATTCATATGTAAGATCAAATTGATCATCTTTGACTTGACATATTCCTTGATGAAAGTTTACCATATTTTTCCAAACATCATTAGCCTTTTGACAAAAATACATTCTTTCATATTTGGTACTAAAGCTTTGTAAAGCATTGTTTTAGCTTTAGTATTTTTATCAAGTTTAAGATAGTTATCTTGGTTTTCAAAAACTTGTTTTCTTTGGTTTGAAACTACCAAAAGAAATAATATGCCAAAGATCTTGATCAATTGATTTCACATAGTTTACAAAATTACTTTTCCATTCAAGTAAGTTTTCTTTTTCAAATAGCGGTTGGTTTTGAATAGGTTGCCCTTCTTTGAGATTTTCAAAATCCATGGATTGATCCAAGTTTTAAAATACATTATATTTTAAAGATCTTGAGTAACGTAGCTCCTGATGCCAATTGTGGAAAACTAGAAGGGGGGTTGAATAGTTTACCGCTTTTTAGGTTCTTTTTAACTTGAATATCTTTTACGTTTGCTTAAAGATATAAACACAATGTTATATGTTTGATTCTTTGAAAAGCTTTTTATGTAGATATCAATTCTAACTTTACTAGTTTCATACATTGAAAAGCTTTGCTTGTGATAATCTTAACTTTGCTTGTTTAGTTAATAGGAAAGCTTTTACTTTTGTTTGAAGATACAAACACATCTTAACTAGTTTAGTTCTTTGAAAAGCTTTATATGTAACTTAGCAATTCTAACTAAATAACAACATGTAATAAGCAAAGATAAAGAAAGAAACGATCAAACCACAACACGATTGTTTATCGTGGTTCGGCTACAAGGACTCTTTTTCCTTGCCCTACATCCACGCCCCGAGTTTCCAACTCGAGAGTTATAAGCACTAATCAACAAGCTCCTTTCACCGGTGGAGAAAACCTTTACAACGTCGCTTACACTTTTACCGACACTAAGCTAGATGTCGAGTTCTTTTGCAAGGGTACAACCACTCCCGTTCGTCGCTTACACTTTTACCGACATTAAGCTAGATTTCGAGTTCTTTACCAAGGGTACAACCACTCCCGTTAGTTCTTTTACTAGGGTACAACAACTCCCGACACACTACGTATTTTGAGGCCTAAAATACTAACCACTTACTTCTATATACATGACACACATGAAGTATAAACTACCAAAGCTTATACATGACCAAGCTACCAAGACTTGCAACTTTAGAGTTGAAACTTGTAACTTCTTGAATGATCTTGTGAAGTCCCTTGCTACATAAGAGAATCACAAATCAAAAGGTTACTGAGTTAGTTGAGAGAGTATGTGAATATATGTCCTAAAGGGTTACCAAAAACTAACAAATGGTTTGGTATTTATAGCAAACAATTATGCAGGTCTGGCGGATCAGGCGGACCCCTCAAAAGGGTTCCGCCCGTGTACCCCCAGGGTACCGCCAGGGCTGCAGTTGGTTTTGCAATAAATCTTGCAAACCAAACAAGGTCTTGTCTCATAACTCCTAGCAACCAAACAATGTCACATCTCATAATAACAAGTCAAATACAAAGCTTGCAAGCAACAACAAAGTTAGTCAAACACATTTCTTTCCATAAATGCATCATGACAAAACTTGCCCTAAATGTGATGTGACCTTACTATATAAAGAAATAAATATGATGTGACAAGACTCATTTTAGTTTAAGAAATAAACACAATGTTTTGTTTAAAAGGAAATGTTAACCTTAGTTAAACAAGACTTAAACACTTAAAGTGATGATTTACTTATAGCTAAACTTCATACTTTGTCATTAACAAAACTTAGCAAAGATCGTAAAATATAAATAACGTTTTTAGGCGATATTTGTATTAACACTAAGCTTAGTAGTTCTCCCCGGGGGGAAAAATTAAGCAAGGAAACGAGTGGTGAGATCATCCCATGTGGTGATGGATCCCGCGGGTAAACGCTCAAGCCATTGACTAGCTTGATCCCGTAGAGAGAATTGGAATAGGCGTAATCGGGTTGTCTCTCTAGTTTCAACACCTAGGTCTATGGAATCAACGATTTTGAGAAAGTCCTTAAGATGTTGGTTTAGATCTTCGGAATGAAGTCCATGGAATGCACATCCGCTTTGCACCAACCGGATGGTGTCGGATCGCAAGGGGGTCACATTGGCTCCGGTGAGCTCAATGGTGTTTCGGTAGCCTTGGTGGCTAGGTCGGGATTACTCTCCTAAGGTTCGGGGCCTAAGAGGTTCTAGTGGTGGGTTTTGTTGTGGTGGGATGACGGGTTCAAGGATGTTCCCATCGTCCATGATGTCGGGTGGTGAAGAGTTACGAACAAAGACACAAACAATTAAGATAGACTAAAGAAAACCTAAAAATAAAATAAAATCTTACTAGAAAGGAATCTAGCAAGTAGACCTAATAAAAAGAGATTCTAACCTAGACAATAACTATTCCCCAGGCTGCGGCGCCAAAAACTTGATGTACGTGGGAATCGCACCAGGTTTTACCTCTCAAGGGATCTTGAGAAGCTTACAACCCCCACCAGGCAGTGTACCTGATCGTTGTAGTATAGTATAGTGACAAGTACCGGGGGATTGATCGTTCAGCTAGGAATAGTGTCGCAAGGATTAGAAAACCTAAATACTAGTTCTAAGGGTGAGGGATGATTCTTTTTGTATTTTTATATTTTTTTGAAAGCAAGTAAAAATCTCGGGTTTGAAGGATGTGGGCGGAATTAGTTGCTAGTCAACTAACCCAATACTAAAGATGCAATCAAAATAAAATACTAAAAATGAAAATAACTAAATTATACTAAGGTTGTGAGCAAAAAGTGGAGAAAATGTGTTTACTTAGATTTCACTACTCCCTAGACATCTTTTACATGTTAATTACTTGTTATAGTTGCATGGATGACGGATTGTATTCCTTAATACCATTCATGGGGTGGCGCACTTAACTCCCCAATTCTATGAGCTCTTATCTCCTCCTATGCCATGCCCAGCACAACCATAGGGATTATAAACAGTGGCTCATGCATTAAATACAACCAATAAAGACCTAGTGCACATCGGTTCATGTTTCCTAAGACGTTCAAGCATGTTACCATTTGGAGATCTGCCAGTTTTCTTAAGCCTAACATCAAATTCATTCATCCAAAACAATTATAAACAAGTAATCAACATATAATTAACATCTAGGTTTCATTAGATCCAAGCAAACACAAGATAGATCTAGCCTAGCATGATGGAATTAAGACAAGAACGAGATATAGACAACCAACACATAGACATATTGATTGAATTAAAAGAATACTTATCTCAATTACACATGAAAGGTATCAAGGGCTTAGAACCCTTGAAAAACCTGTAAAATTCGCACCAAGTTCGTACTTAGGGTTTCTCCAAAACTTCTCCTTTTAAACGTGAAAATTAGAAAACTATATATAGGAAATAGGGTCTGACGGCGTCAAGACAAATCTTGTGACGCCGTCACCTTGCCGCCAAAATATTTCTCGGACTGCCTTGATCTACTTTTGAAGCCGTCATGTGTTATGCATTTCCAGGCCGTCATGACTTTTACTCTTGACGCCCTACTTCGTGACGCCTTCAAATATGTACTGGATCGTCATGGGAATTACTCTTGACGCCGTCAGGGATTCCTTCTTGACGCCGTCACCTACTGTTCCCAGCAAGGAAAATTAAGACTTTGGCGTTTTCTTCACTTTTATGCTCCAAAAACGTCCGAATTGCTTCCTTTTCCAGATTTCACTCCCAAAGTACCTAAAATCACAAAAGGAACGATTTAGGGCAATATTTGATCAAATAAAGTCAATTCCGGGCTTAAATGACCCCCTAAAAGTGGTTCATTTTTCGCCTCATCATTATACAAGTGCAAAGACCCCCAATAATATATGAGTAGCATATGCCAGAAACCACTTATTAAATAACTTAAATATCGATAAGTTGGATAATAATATATACCTTTAAGCCTTGGTAGCCGTATATTTTTCCATCTTCTTCAAAAAAAGATAATTGGGTCAACAGGTTCAATGGGGAAGCTTTCCGGAGATCCCTCTTCCTATTCTTTAGAGACTGAAACTTAATATACGAAGACATCATCAGGGCTAAGACAAGCTCAGACAGCGTTACAAACTACGAAATCCACTTAAAAAACAAGATAAACAAAAACATACAAAGAATAAACACATCTTTAGCCACTAAGCAACTAGCTAAACATACCAATAGTCATTTATACCTCTATACTATACGTATATACATCATGATAAACAAGCTTCTATTATTTGAGAACAATAACTCTAATTAAAACCTTGAACATCAAAAAAGTGTATCAATGCACCAACTCCAAATTGATAATTGCCACAAAATTATATTAGAAGGGATGGTTGTGGATTGCAAATATTCAGCTTACGCTCTATAAGCTCTTCAAAATAAGCACCTGCCAATGTGATTATTGCATCAGCTCATAGCAATCCAAACACTTTGAGATGTATTTTTCACTTTTAACAACACAATATGCATTTCCAAACACCCTCTAATCAAATCCAACTTTATATCAACTCTGAAAAGTAAATTTTCTTTAAACTTAAGTATCTTCTTAGTCCTAATATATCAAAACCTCAAAACCAAATTTACATTTTGAAAGACTACTAACTATTCCAACTTGGGCAGTAAGTTACAGCACATCCAAACACCCTGTATAGTATTATCCGAAACAATTACTGGTTTTATATATAGTTGGTAATGATAATTATGTAACTTTACATCTACTCTATAAAGTCATTTTCCTCCGGATTCAACCAACTTACACCTATAATTCCACGCTCAAATATTCGTTAATATGTTTCACTACATTTACTTTAAATTACAAGCATCAGCCTAAATTCACTTCAACTACAACAAATGAACATCTAATTTTCTTACTAAAATTCAACTATTAATAAGCACATAATCAACTGTAAATAATATAACTATCTAATCAGCAGAAAATTCAAAATAATATGTAAACAACACATAATCAATTGTATTATACCTAACTTGATAACGGCGATGACGATTGAAGACGGTTAAGGTGACAATGGTGTCGGAGTTAGGGTTTCGATCGAAGACCAGATAGAGACAGAGGTGGTGCCGGAGTTACGGTTTCGGTGGTGGTAGATAACGACGGTGGAGATGATTGGCAAAATTACGGTGGTGGTGGTGGTGGTAGATAATAACGGTGGAGAGATTAGATAGAGAGAGGGACAAAAAAGTCTTTACTCTTATATTTTGTTTTTATTTTTATCTTTTGTAGCTTTTTATTTTTTGTGACTTTTTGTATGATTAGTTGGTAAAAGTTTTAATTAGTCTACTATAATGTACAAATCTATGTTTGAGAGTTTCACGTGAAGTTTGTCACACACTTAGAGGGGAGGGAGTGATAACGCAAAACATGCGTTATTCTTACGTGGCCATGCCTCAACGCCGTTGTCTTGCGTTTCACCATTTCCCACTAGGCTGCGTTGGAGAGAAATGGTAACGTACGTTGGAGTAGTAACGTGCGTTACTACTGGATTGAATAAAAAAAATTACACCAACACCCCCTAACGTTATTATGTTACAACACAACCGTTTGAAGCCAAACGGCTAGAATTCAAAAAAAAATTAAACCTTATAAATACAACACATTATATACAAATATATACACACTTAGAATTCTCACAGTTAACATATTTACACACAATTATGGCTTGTAAACTACCACATACCGTCGAGGAACTGCAACGATTTATCAAAAATGAAACCGAGAATCGCGACGTGGATCGCCAAAATGCTATTGTTGAAGTGATCAAGAAGTTGGAGGCGGCGAAACAACAAAAAGAACGACTTAGAGAACGCTACGGAGAGTGCACAGACATCTCAGCTGATAGGAAATATGTGATCGACAAGTTCTTATACGATGAATATCGTAAGGAAGCTGCTGTTATTGAATCACTATGGGTTTGTGTCAACCAGATTCAAGCCGAAATATCCAATAAAATCCGTTGGAGTTTTGAAGAAAATGTTGAATCTGGTAAGGTTGAACAACAACGACATCAGCAACAACAACAACAACAACAACAACAACAACAACAAGGTGCATCAAGTTCATCTGCACCAAGATTTGTTGTGCAACAACAACAGCTGCCTCATCTAGATCACTTCCGGCTAAACTTTGAGGAAAATGTGCCGGCTAATGATGGTGGTTGGAACTCTGAGGATGGACAAGAGCTGAGTAGGTTGAGTGACCAAATTGGAACACTAATGAAACTTCATTACTATTTGGTGACTTTTTCTCTAAAATAAATATCGTGAAAATTAGGATATTACAAATTTATTTTATTTTTATTTAATAAATGTATTATTTAAATTGATAATTTCTTTCATATTTTTTTCAAATTAAACTCAAATTCAAATCTTATTTCAACCCCACTTATAAACCAAGTAAACTACTCTGTGTTTGCAATGTAACTTTAGCAAAAATGAATAGTACAGCTTTTCCTAAAACACAATTAATATTCAACAATTAACCAACTTGCCCAAGAGACCAATCATTCTTCACTACAAAAAAATAAAAATTGTGTTAACCGAACCCTCCCTACTTAGGAGGGGCTGTCCTTTTTGTCCCCTTGTCCCCCATTATTTACAGTGTATCACAATTTTTTTTAAGTTTCTGTTCCGTATTTCTAACAGTTTTAAGCGTTTGACATATTAAACTTTATATTTTATATTCCGAACTTTCAGGTTTATAATTTTTTGACATAAAAAAAATAAAAAAAAATAGAAAAAAATAGAAGGGCCCGGATAAAAAAACTAAGGGGTCAATATATCATGGCCCAAAAATAAATAAATAAATAAATAATTAAAAAAAAATATATTAATTAAATCCCCAAATAGAAAAACCCCCGCAATCCAACAATTCCCAAAACCAATTCAAATTCCCTCTCCTTTTCCCCCAAATCAAAACCCAAACCCTAACTTTTCAATTGAACAAAATCAACCTTCAGTTCACATTTTTATGTAATATCTCCAATCTTTTCACAAAACCCATCTCTTATTTCCATCAATTTCATCAATTTATTAAAAAAGTAATTGATTGATAATAATGGGTAGTGAGGATGAATCAGATAGTCGTACTACTTGGGATTTTTATGTATTCTGTTACTGATTGTTTAGTTTGAACTGGTTATTGTTGGCGTATTCAGAATCATAAGTACGGGTGAAATGAGCTATTTTGGTTATTGTTACCGATAGCAAAGGTATTATTTTTTTTACACTCTTGATGTCTCTGTTAAGTATCTCAAATAAGGTAATATTAACAACAAAGCCGTCTGTTTGAAACTAGTATTCATAGGAATTATGGAATTTTTTTTTTGATATGATGTGATCTGATTGGTTAATGATATATTTGGAAAGTGTGTAGTTAATAATTTGCTCCATGTGTATCATTAACGAACAGGATAATATGTTAAAGTGTGTAGTTAATAATTTGTTTTATGATACTAAATAGGAATTTAATATAACTAGTTAGTTTAGTAGTGTTTTATGATATCAAATGATCTTACCGGTTAATGATGAATTTGAAGCACTTAATTTAAATTTGCTTAGTGTGCATTACTGGTTGTATGGTACATATATTGCTGCACGTCCGGAATAATTCAACTCTGAGAACTGGAAACTAATATGGATCAGTTTGATATAACTTGTTTAACAAAATAAAACCCCAATTACACGAGTACAAGCTATCTGCTATTAAACTAATATGGATCAGTTTGGTATAACTTGCCACTGCCTTCACTTGTCATGCTGCTGCACCCTCACATAATAAGATAAAAAGAAAGATAACTGGCTAAGGATTTCAACTCCAAGATACTAGCCATCTGCTGTTAAACCTTCTACCAAACATCCCAAAAACCAATTTTGCAGGAAACCTACTTTATGCGCCATCTGCTGTCAAAATGTAACCTCAAAAATTAGTTTGTTACATAATTTTTTTTAGTGATGGGAAGATATTAAAAGCAGCAACCTGTAACTTAATAAGGAGCTTAGTGGTGGCTTGATCAATGGAGTCAAAAAGAGAATCAACTTTAGAAGTGCAAGTCTTAAACTTGGAAATAAGCAAAGAATAAGCTGATGAAGGGAGGGAAGGAATATCTCTCCATTCACAATAGGATTATGAATCACATATCTACAAAACAAATTAAAAACTAGTAATGAATTAAACCAAACTTTTTTAATTAAGAAAAATAAATAAAAGTTGAAATAATTACTTCCAAATAGAAGGGATGAAGTTGGTATTAATTCCAGCTTTATCGAATTCAGTTCGAATGAAGGTGGCATCAAAAACAGCTCGAAACGTTGTCATATTTATCAAAGTGTTTGTTCTAATTTAGGGTTCATGAATGAATGATGTGAGATTTATGTGTCTGTAATTGGGGTTTTATTTTGTTTCAGTTGGGCCACTAAGTACTTGATATAACTTGTTTAACTAATATGACCGATGTAGTGTTTAGCAATACACGAGCATAGTACTTTAAACACAGACGTAGGATCATCAAGCAGTTACAGTTTACAATCTTTCCTACTCTAAATTCTACCTTTGCCATCATACCGTAAATGGTTTTCTAGAAGTTGACGTTTAGGGATAGGTGGTGCTTACCCCTTGTTGAATCTCAGTATCAAGTGCTTTAGGGTGTGGTGACTGTGGTCTTCTTTGCATACCCAGGGTATATATTTTAATGTTTCTAAATTTATATGTTTGTTGATGTTATTTGATATTGACTGAATTCATATTAAGGGGGTGTTTGGGACTCTTGCTTTTTTTTACTGAAACTATAGTACTACCCTGTTTTTCAATAGAAAGTAGCTGCAACAAAATTGAATTCTGATTATTTCGAGATTCTTACACAAGTGAACTACTATTGAATTTTGAAGAAGAGTGAGTGCGGATTATGGAACTTTAAGTAGTGAAACTGAAGCATAACAACGTTATCTTGTATTTAGTTGTAGCTTGGTAAGAGGCTGAGAATTTCAGCCAAAGTTGTCAAAGGGTCTAGGTGCACTAAACAACGTTAAGGATATAGCTATATTTTCTCTGATTTCCCTCAAGTAACTAGATAAGTTGGCAGTTGTAGGTAGTTAGTAGAATGGTTGTAAAAGCACCAGGTTTACCTATATTTTCTCTGATTTCTCTCAACTAGATACGTTGTCAGTTGTAGGTAGTTAGTAGAATGGTTGTAAAAGGACCAGGTTTAGCTATTAAGTTGAGTACATAGCTCTGTATCATGGGTCGCAAACTGTAACGAAAGTTAGACAAAGATAACACCTTAAAATCACATTGATTGATAAGTGATTTTAAGGATCTTATCTGTGTTTAATCTTTTATTTATCTGAAACTTTCAGTATGTATGCCTGTGTTTTTCTTGGATGAACCAGTGGATGCCTGCACAAGGCAAGTAGGCATCGGAGGTTACTTCCATACACCAATCTTAGTTTATAGCATTTTCGTGTATACTTTTTTCATTGTAGTAAAGTTACTGCTATAAGGGTCAAGCATCACTTAATAGAACAACTTAGGATCTGCATATATACATTCATTCCTGTGAATCTGCTGGTGTTCAATATGTGTGGCATCAATTGTAGTGTAGTGGATTCTTTTTGTTCTGATCTACTTATCTGTACAGCAAGTTCGTTGATGACCTGTTTATATAAACTTATCTTTGTTGATGCCAGATTCATATCTTTGTTTCTAAGTGAAATTTTCAATACCTCAAATTGACTTAACCACAAACAGTTTCATATAACAGTTTTAACTATAACTTTTGGTTTTCTTTTTCATTTTTTAGGAGGTTCTTGAAGAAAAAAGATCAAAGCTTGCAAGCTTGCAATGAATACTTGAAAAGGCATACATAGCGTTTGGTATGTTGTAATCAAAGTAGGAATGGAAAAGTTTATTACGGTAGAATGAAAAAATCTTGTTTGTTTACACATTTACAATGTAATGATTCATTGCAAGGAATGACTCATTACACCATCTTCATTCCTTAGGGGTCCCCTCCTTTTTTTTCATTACATCTTGTAATGGATTGGAAGTTACATAAAAGTCCATCATTAATTAACCACATTAAATAAATAATCTTTCTATCATCAATGGCCATTTTAGTCTTTTTTTTATCGATTCCATTACATCATATCTTACCAACCAAACATGATTAATAACACTAATGAATCATTACATTGCGCCATTCATTCCATTACATCGTTTATTACATTCATTTGACGAAGCAGATTTGAAATGCTACAGATTTATTTTGCAATGAAACCTTTTGTATGATATGCTACAGATTTGAATTCTTTTGATGGTTCATGAAGGAGAACTAGATGTATGAATTATGATATGCTACAGATTTGAAGCAGAATTGTGAATTTTTTGAATATGCAGAATTGTATTTTGATGTTTCATGAAGCAGATTTGATGGTTCATAAAGGAACTATGATTTTCTTTTAAATGTAAAATTATCAAAATAGTGACATTTAAAAGTTTTTTTTTTTTTTTTTTTTTAATTTTGCCACGCTTTTTAGTGTGTACACCTTTGAAAATTTTCTACTATTTTGTCATTTTGTGACTTTTAAAAGCGTGTGCATATTTTGAATTTTTCCACAATAATAAGCGTGGACTTCTTAATTAATTTCCCACCCTCTTAAATGTTGCTTTAAACTACTTTCTCCACACTCAATTGTGTAGCAATTTGTGACGCCAAGATTTGACACGCTACTTTAATGCATGTACTTTTAGTTTTGCCACGCCTGAAAACGTGGAGACATGCTCTAATCAGTGTGTATAAATAACCCATTTGTTGTAGTGGAAGATTTAGGACATCATGCATCTTACTTTTATGTTTGCGCATTGTTAATCCATTGCGACATGCAAATGAGATGTTTCATTATTGTGTTATATGTTTCTTACGTTCGTTATTATTATTATTATTATTATTATTATTATTATTAACGAACAAGATAATATGTTAAAGTGTGTAGTTAATAATTTGCTCCATGTGTATCATTAACGAACAAGATAATATGTTAAAGTGTGTAGTTAATAATTTGTTTTATGATACTGAAAATCTAACTGTGAAGTGTGCATCACTGGTTGTACAGTTTGAATCTGAGAACTAGTATGGATGAACAGGTTGTATAATAGGAGTTTAATATAACTAGTTAGTTTAGGAGTGTTTTATGATATCAAATGATCTTACCGGTTAATGATGAATTTGAAGCACTTAATTTAAATTTGCTTAGTGTGCATTACTGGTTGTATGGTACATATATTGCTGCACGTCCGGAATAATTCAACTCTGAGAACTGGAAACTAATATGGATCAGTTTGATATAACTTGTTTAACAAAATAAAACCCCAATTACACGAGTACAAGCTATCTGCTATTAAACTAACATGGATCAGTTTGGTATAACTTGCCACTGCCTTCACTTGTCATGCTGCTGCACCCTCACATTATAAGATAAAAAGAAAGATAACTGGCTAAGGATTTCAACTCCAAGATACTAGCCATCTGCTGTTAAACCTACTGCCAAACATCCCAAAAACCAATTTTGCAGGAAACCTACTTTATGCGCCATCTGCTGTCAAAATGTAACCTCAAAAATTAGTTTGTTACATAATTTTTTTTTGTGATGGGAAGATATTAAAAGCAGCAACCTGTAAGTTAATAAGGAGCTTAGTGGTGACTTGATCAATGGAGTCAAAAAGAGAATCAACTTTAGAAGTGCAAGTCTTAAACTTGGAAATAAGCAAAGAATAAGCTGATGAAGGGAGGGAAGGAATATCTCTCCATTCACAATAGGATTATGAATCACATATCTACAAAACAAATTAAAAACTAGTAATGAATTAAACCAAACTTTTTTAATTAAGAAAAATAAATAAAAGTTGAAATAATTACTTCCAAATAGAAGGGATGAAGTTGGTATTAATTCCAGCTTTATCGAATTCAGTTCGAATGAAGGTGGCATCAAAAACAGCTCGAAACGTTGTCATATTTATCAAAGTGTTTGTTCTAATTTAGGGTTCATGAATGAATGATGTGAGATTTATGTGTCTGTAATTGGGGTTTTATTTTGTTTCAGTTGGGCCACTAAGTACTTGATATAACTTGTTTAACTAATATGACCGATGTAGTGTTTAGCAATACACGAGCATAGTACTTTAAACACAGACGTAGGATCATCAAGCAGTTACAGTTTACAATCTTTCCTACTCTAAATTCTACCTTTGCCATCATACTGTAAATGGTTTTCTAGAAGTTGACGTTTAGGGATCGGTGGTGCTTACCCCTTGTTGAATCTCAGTATCAAGTGGTTTAGGGTGTGGTGACTGTGGTCTTCTTTGCATACCCAGGGTATATATTTTAATGTTTTTAAATTTATATGTTTGTTGATGTTATTTGATATTGACTGAATTCATATTAAGGGGGGTGTTTGGGACTCTTGCTTTTTTACTGAAACTATAGTACTACCCTGTTTTTCAATAGAAAGTAGCTGCAACAAAATTGAATTCTGATTATTTCGAGATTCTTACACAAGTGAACTACTATTGAATTTTGAAGAAGAGTGAGTGCGGATTATGGAACTTTAAGTAGTGAAACTGAAGCATAACAACATTATCTTGTATTTAGTTGTAGCTTGGTAAGAGGCTGAGAATTTCAGCCAAAGTTGTCAAAGGGTCTAGGTGCACTAAACAACGTTAAGGATATAGCTATATTTTCTCTGATTTCCCTCAAGTAACTAGATAAGTTGGCAGTTGTAGGTAGTTAGTAGAATGGTTGTAAAAGCACCAGGTTTACTTATATTTTCTCTGATTTCTCTCAACTAGATACGTTGTCACTTGTAGGTAGTTAGTAGAATGGTTGTAAAAGGACCAGGTTTTGCTATTAAGTTGAGTACATAGCTCTGTATCATGGGTCGCAAACTGTAACGAAAGTTAGACAAAGATAACACCTTAAAATCACATTGATTGATAAGTGATCTTAAGGATCTTATCTGTGTTTAATCTTTTATTTATCTGAAACTTTCTGTATGTATGCCTGTGTTTTTCTTGGATGAACCAGTGGATGCCTGCACTAGGCAAGTAGGCATCGGAGGTTACTTCCATACACCAATCTTAGTTTATAGCATTTTCGTGTATACTTTTTTCATTGTAGTAAAGTTACTGCTATAAGGGTCAAGCATCACTTAATAGAACAACTTGGGATCTGCATATATACATTCATTCCTGTGAATCTGCTGGTGTTCAATATGTGTGGCATCAATTGTAGTGTAGTGGATTCTTTTTGTTCTGATCTACTTATCTGTACAGCAAGTTCGTTGATGACCTGTTTATATAAACTTATCTTTGTTGATGCCAGTTTCATATCTTTGTTTCTAAGTGAAATTTTCAATACCTCAAATTGACTTAACCACAAACAGTTTCATATAACAGTTTTAACTATAACTTTTGGTTTTCTTTTTCATTTTTTAGGAGATTATGGTCTGAAGCGTCACGTAGTTTAATGTCTTACTACTCTAATGTGTTGGTACTTGGTGACATCCCATAGCGTGTTTATTCAGGACCATCAAAGTCTGTATGCTATTAACCTTCTAGTTTCCTACTGAACCTTGTCACACACTTAGCATTTCATTAATGGTTTTGATATTAATCTATTTGATCTTAGCAATAAGATCAACTCATTATCTAACTTGTCGGTTTTTAGTCGGTTTTGTCGGGTTTCGACCCGAACCAACCCGAACCGACCCGACATGTCCGGAAAAGTGCAACCCGATACAAAACCGAGTTTCATTCGGTCGGGTCGAGTCGGTTCGGTTTCAGACGGGTTTTCGGGTCGGGTCAGGTTCCCAAAAGCTCAGCCCTATCGTGAACAACTTGATAGATTTGAGAATTTGGATGGATTGGTATGCCCTTTAACATCCACCAAATAGACATTTTTGTTTAAAGAAAACTTATAAACCACTAATTGTCAAGTGTGGTAATTGCATGTTATTGTAGTAGACTATTGACTTTTTGACGTACAAGTTCACACAAATTGTCTATAGTGTATAGTAACCATACCTTTTATTGAATTATTCAAAGTTTGAAATTAATAAATAACAAAACAACAAACATGAATATGATATGCATGCACCTTCCCAGCCTAGTGGTCTTTGAAAAATGATAAATATTAAACAGGTCTTCAAGGGCTGCTACAGCCTAGTGGTCTTAAACTAGCAATGGAGATATTCATTGATTAGTCACTCCATATGTGCATCATTTGCTAAACTGTTTTTGTAATTTTTTGTAAAGTTCCTAGCAGCAAAAATGGTTGACCAGCAATAAGATCATAGCAAAGTCAGCAAAGTGTGGATAAAAAAAAGTGCCAACTTGAGTTGAGAAGTTCCAACATCTTTCACATTTTGAACCTTCCGCACGTGAAACACCGATCCTAGGTAAAATCTGACCAGAAGCATGTTGACTCCTAGGTTTAGAATATCGATGTAAAAACATGATACACTATAGAGGTGAAAAAATGCGCTGTGTAATGGGGGCTAAAACAGGCTTCATACGGGTCAACCCGAAACATTTTTTGTCAAAATTTCTAGAATTTATAGATATTTAGTGTCTATGATTAAGAAAACTGTATTTGTATATCAATAAATAATCCCAACTTTATTAATACAATGATTTATAAAGTTTGATGCATTAAAGTTACTGTTTGGGAGACCTTCGGCCAGTTTTCTGACCCGTTTTGTTCTAAGAGACCTCTTTTAATTAACCAGATTTATCCATTCATAAGTCGATGGATCAAAATTGCCATGCATAATAAAATTATTCTTTTTGTCAAGAGACTACCTGGAGCACAAGTCATAGCTGCAAGAGCACGACCCGGTTGACCAGCAATAACATCATAGCAACGTCTGCAAAGAGTGGGGTGATTAAGAAAAGAATCAGCTTGAGTCAAGAAATTCACAATTTGAACCTTCTGCAAATCCATATTTTCTTAATAAACATATTTTTTTTTAAAAGAAAATTATAAACTACCACGGAGTAATTGTTAAGTGTGGTAGTTGCATCATTCTTGTAGTAGATAGTAGACTATTGACTGGTTGATGTACTATTAAGTTCACACAAATTGTCTATAGTGTATAGTAACCCATATGATATGCATGCACCTTCCCAGCCTAGTGGTCTTTGAAAAACGATAAATATTAAACAGGTCTTCAAGGGCTGCTACAGCCTAGTGGTTTTAATTAATTGCAACTAATGAAGTGGCATGGTGGTAACTTATACTATACATGACATCGCATAGCGTGTTTGTTACAAATCTATGTACGACAAAATCTGAAATTTCATTTACATCTGTAATGTAGTAAAATGGATGAAAGCCACAAAGGTTTATAACTAAAACATTACACTTTGTTTTTCATGTTTTTCCAAATGCTGCTCAGAATCAACTTTGTGCATCATCCTTTTGTTTGTTTCTCGACGAAGTCTTTAATCATCTCCTTCAAATGCTGTGTACGAACAAAATAGTTGTAATTAGCTTAGGATATGGAGTTGTGTCTTAGAGAATAGATAGCTCATTTTATAACATGAAAATGACTCATTCGACCATTGAAGTCAATATTGGAGTCGAGTGTTTAAAATAGAGTAGCAAATTTAACGCTGGCATATGATGAAAATTTGGGATCGAGTGGTTAGATAGAAACCTGCAGTTCGTGATGAAGCACAACATGTATTCTTCAGTCGTCTATTTTTCTATTTTTCTGCAACATCAAACAAATACACAATTAAGACTAGAAATAACAGAAATGTTAAAAAGTTAACAGGAAATCATTTCTACTAAAATGCAGTATGTAATGCTCTCTAGGAAGAACACAAAAGCGGTTGAGCAAAGAAAGCTAATTTCCACTGGACAAAATTTGGAAAACGCAATCCATCCCATTATCACGATATTTGGAAAACATAACAAATTATAAGCTCATTGGATTGAACTAGTAGAGGGCTGAGGCAACTTATTACGATTCAATAATTCCATTATCACAAAACACAATATCAGTACCACAGTCGAATGCCCAACAAACAACAAAACAACATGACTTAAGGGATAGAATAACCAGCTCCCATAACCAAATACTCCCTGACTTTTGTGGTCAGTAAACACTACACACTTGGTTCCATACAAGTAATGTCTCCATATCCTCAAAGCAAAAACCACAGCACCTAACTCCAAATCATGGGTGGTGTAGTTCTTCTCATGCTTTTTGAGCTGTCGGGAAGCATAAGCTATCACTTTCTCTCGTTGCATTAACACAGCTCCTAAACCTTTATGTGAAGCGTCACAATAGACAACAAAATCCTCGTTACCTTCGGGTAACGCCAAGATAGGAGCACTACACAACATCTCCTTAAGTAACTGAAAGGCTTCCTCTTCCTTATCTCCCCATTCATACTTAACACTCTTTTGAGTCAATTTGGTCAACGGTTTTGCTATCTTCGAAAATCCCTCAATGAATCTTCGGTAATAACCGGCTAATCCCAAAAACTGACGAACTTCTGTTGGGGTCGTAGGTGCAGCCCAATCTTTAATCGCTTCAATCTTAGCAGGATCCACATGAACTCCTTGTCTATCAATTACATGACCTAGAAATTGTACCGTCGGAATCCAAAATTCACATTTCGAAAACTTGGCATACAGTTTCTCTTCCCTGAGCAATTCTAAGATAAGTCTTAGATGCTCCTCATGCTCCTTCTCATTCTTCGAATATATCAGAATGTCATCGATAAACACAATCACAAACTTATCTAAGTAAGGCTTACACACTCGATTCATGAGATCCATGAATACTGCCGGTGCGTTCGTCAACCCAAACGGCATCACCTGAAACTCGTAATGCCCGTAACGGGTTCTGAAAGCCGTTTTCGGAATATTTTCCTCGCGCACTCGAAGCTGATGATATCCCGATCTCAGATCGATCTTCGAATACACACTCGATCCTTTAAGTTGATCGAACAAATCGTCGATCCTCGGTAACGGGTATCTATTCTTCACTGTTAACTTGTTCAACTCTCGATAATCAATACACATACGGAACGATCCATCCTTCTTCTTCACAAATAAGACCGGGGCTCCCCAAGGTGAAGAACTTGGTCTTATGAATCCCTTCTCGGCTAACTGTGCTAATTGTTTCGACAACTCTTCCAGTTCAGTAGGTGCAAGACGATAAGGTGCCCGTGCTACAGGTGCAGCACCAGGTATCAACTCAATCTGAAATTCCACTTGTCTAGTAGGTGGAATTCCCGGCAAATCATCGGGAAACACATCCGCAAAATCCCGAACTATAGGTACATCTCCAATGCACCTTTCCTTCTTCTCCTTCTCTCCTTTCTCAGAAATTTGGGCTAAGAAAAGGTAATTTCCTTTCTCCATTAGCTTCGGCAACTTAGTGCAAGATATGACCGCTAATCTGGATGGGCCTCTCAAATCCTTTCTATCTCCTGGTATGTTCAGAATCTCCTTGCCGTAAGGCACACGCACGATCTTCTCATCGCAGATTATATGGGCACGATACTTCGACAACCAGTCCATACCAATAATGACATCAAAACTTCCTAACGTGACGGGTAGAAGATCTATGTTGAAAGGACGGTTCAGAAAGTTTAACGTGCAACCACGAATGATAGTCTTAATCCTTTCTATGTTTCTATTAGCTAACTCTACATCATAACCAATTCCTAAGGCCATCGGGGGTTTCTCAAGTAAGGGTGCAAACTTAGTGGACACAAAACTCTTATCGGCACCAGTATCAAATAGTATGGAAGCATAACGATTATTGAGAAGGAACGTACCAGTCAGAACGTTCGGATCTTCTCCTCTCTCGTTCCCGAGTGCATACACTCTTCCATGAGCAACTCCAGCTTCCACACGTTGGTCCCCATTATCTTGTCGTCCACGGTTTCCTCCAGCTCCACGGTTTCCATTATTGTACCCATTACCACCCGATCCTTGATTTCCTCGGTTCCACGATTCCCTACACTCATTCCGAAAATGTCCTTTCTTTCCACATCCATAGCAAGTAACATTTGCTTTGCTCATAGTTTCAGGAGTAGCTTGAACCATAGCAAGTGGTCGAGCTCTACAATCCTTAGCTATGTGTCCCATCTTAGAGCAATTCTTGCACATTACCGTACATCGACCAGAATGATGCTTGTAACATCGGTTACATTTGGGCGCATCTCCATTGTAGTTCTTCTTGTCTCCATCTCCCATGGCATAAGCTCTAGCAGTTGTTTGTCTCTTGTTTCGACGATCATTACCCTTAGAATGATCATCCCTCTTTCTCTTTCCATTCTTATCCTTCTCAGCTTCTTCCAATTCCAAAGAGTCCATCAATTGTTGAGCGATAGTGATAGCCTCATGTATGTTTGCAGGCTTAGCAGATATCACATCGTTCCTGGTAGCTACCGGCAATCCATCGGTATACCTCTCAATCTTTTGGGTCTCAGTCCTAACCATATCGGGACAGAGTAAGGCCAACTCTCGATAACGGCGATTGTAAGTTGCCATATCGGTACCTTTCACCTTGTGGTTCTAGAACTCAATTTCCAATTTCTTAATCTCGTTCCTTGGGCAGTAAGTCTGAATCAACAAAGACTTAAATTGCTCCCAAGTCATAGCATAAGCCACATCACTCCCAACCGAGTTACGGTAATTGTTCCACCAAGTTAAGGCTTCATCCTTGAAGGTAAAAGAAGCAAACTTTACCTTCGTATTCTCTGCACAACCACTGACATTAAACACAGACTCAGTCTTCTTTATCCACCTAACCAAGTAACCCACTCCTTCAGTTCCACCAAACTCAATAGGTCCACAAATCTTACACTCCTTGTAGTTACATCCATTAGCACGAACAGGTGGAAATGTTCCAGCAGAATTGTTGGAATGATTTGACTCAGCTAGTAGCTCAGCAACTCGTTGCTCCACAAGTTGATTGATCATTGCTTGATCCACAGTAGGTGCATTAAGTGGAACATGATCATTGTCTCCCTGAACATCAACATTTTGAGTTCTGTGGTTACGGTTAGTAGTGTCCAGGTTATCAGGAGTAGGGGTCTCAACATTTCGAGTAGGACGGTGTCCTCGATGACCAGGGGTAGTCGTTGCAGGGCCAGTTCTGGTAGCTCTAACAGGGTTTCGTCGTGGGGCCATTGATCGACATAATACCAATGCGATATCAACAACGCAAATAGGAACACAATTCTCCATGTACGCCAAAAACCGTAGAATATCATACAAAATTACCATCGTCCATACAAGTAGCGATCGATACTTCGTTCCAAAACACCAAAAGACATAATAAATACTAATCGTTCCATACGAGACGAACATACAATCCGAATAACATGACTTAAGGGATAGAATAACCAGCTCTCATAACCAAATACTCCCTGACTTTTCCTTATATGTTTAGTTTAAAAAGTCCAGTCTAATTTAATTTGGTGGAGTTATTGGTGTAATTTAGCGATTATCTTCTGATACGTGGGAATCGCATCAGGCTTTACCTCTCGAGAGATCTCGAGAAGCTTACAAACCCCACCAGGCAGTGTACCTGATCGTTGTAGTATAGTATAGTGACAAGTACCGGATGATTGATCGTTCAACTCAGGAATAGTGTCGCTAGGATTAGAAAGCCTAAAAACTAGATCTAGAGGTGAGAGATGATTCTTTTTGTATTTTTTATATTTTATAAAAGCAATTAAAATCTCAGGTTTTTTGAGGAGTGGGCGGAATTAGTTGCTAATCAACTAACCCAATAACTAAGATGCAATCAAAATAACATAACAGAAATGAAAATAAATCTAGTTACTAATGTGGTGTGAACAATAATGGGGAGAATTGTGTTTACTTAGATTTCATTACTCTCTAGATATCTTTTACAGGTTGATAGTTTGTTACAATTGCATGGATGACGGGTTATATTCCTTAATACCATTCGTGGGGTGGCGTACGTACTTCCCCAACTATATAAGCTCCTACTTCACTCCTATGTCGAGCCTGCAAGAAGCTCCTAACATGGGATCATTAGAATTCGCTCATGCATTAAATACAACCATAATAACCTAGTATGCATTGGTTCATGTTTCTTAAGACGTTGAAGCATGTTACCCTGTGGAAGTCTGCCAGTTTTCTTAAGCCTAACTTCGAAATCATTCATCCGTAACAACTATAAACAAACAATCAACCCATAATTAACATCTAGGTTTCACTACATCTAAGCAAACACACAAGAGATCTAGCCTAACATGTTAAATTCAAGACAAGCGTAAGATATATTCAAACAACACATAGACATATTGAATGAATTGAAAGGATATTTATCTCAAATTGACATGAAAGGTTTCAAAGGGTAAAAACCCTTGAAAGAACAGTAAAATTCGTGCTAGGGTTTCTCCAAAGTTATACCCTCTAAAGTTCCACACTAATGAATGAAAATTGCAAAACTATATATAGATTTTACAAGGTGACGACGTCAAGAAGGAATTTCTGACGCCGTCAACTCGCCGCCCATAATGAGATCGGATTGCCTAGATCCAAGTTTGACGCCGTCATGTGTAATACTACTCTGGGCCGTCACCATATCTTGAATCATGACGGCCATACGTGACGCCGTCACGTATTCTCTGGACCGTCACCACTTCCAACTCTTGACGCCGTCACATGAAGACTCTTGACGCCGTCAGGTACTGTTCCTAGCAAGGAAAATTAAGACTTTACCGTTTTCTTCACTTTTATGCTCAAAAAACATCCAAAATGCTTCTTTTTCCAGAATTCACTCCAAAAGTACCTAAAATCACAAAAGGAACGATATAGGGCAATAATTGATCAAATAAATCCAAATCCGGGCTTAAATGACCCCCTAAAAACGGTTCATTTTTCGCCTCATCATATACCCTTACACTTGAGATTTGCTTGTCCTCAAGCAAATGCGCTTTTATTCTAATCAAAATACAAGTTAGGGGTCATTTAACACTAATATAAAAGTAATTACAACAAATAATCGTTCCACTAAAGACCAAAGACAAGCACGGAGGTCATATACAAGCACCTCACAAATAGTGTTTAGATACTCACATCTCTCGGGTGTAATAAAGTATATATCACAATAAGGAAATGGAAAACATCTCTCACTACCTGTCATAGCAAAATAGATTATCATAGGCTTGGGAAAGGATCAAACCTCCATCACTTGGCGTAAGCACCTAGGATAAACTATCAAATAGGTCTTTTAAAGGGTTATAACGTTAGGTGTAGGGATATGGAATACACGGTTTTGTTGGATAAAGGCAATCTTTACTGGTGGCGAGTTAATAATCTTGGTTAATTACATGTACAATATGGCGTTGCTAAGCCAAGACTAGACTCGACTCAAGCTAATAAATGAAAAAATAACAAAAACATAAAAGAAACATAGAATGAAACGGGATAGTAGTCCGTTTTTTTTTTTTTTTTTTTTTTTTTTTTTTTTTTTTTTTTTTTTTTTTTTGCATACACTCTTACCCTACCATCCAAAATAATACATTATAGAGAATGAACATTCCCCTTACACTTCAATTTTTACATACTTTACAATAAACTAATCTAATGACTCGAATCAAGATAATCAAAACACTTGGAGTACTTTTAAGATTAACGCACATATGGGGGTAATAATATGATGTTCTTCCTCATTACTCCATAAAACAAGTACTTTACCCATGAGTCCCAATCGTCCCAAAACAATATGTACAAGATATGACTCGACTTAGCAACCATGTAATCAATTAGATAATTAACTAAGGGTTTAAACATATAACAATAATGCACTAAAGATGAGTGCATACACGAAAGGCTAAGGCGATTTGGGTGTACATTTAAGTGGGTTGTAACAAATTCTTTCTTTAAGTAAGATGCTTAAAGGTAGAAACGAAAAGATAGGCTCGGAGGGGTGTTCTAGGGATTTCGTGTACTAAAAATGAGTACAACGCTAAGGTGTTGGAAAAATTAGTTGACTTTACTAGCCAAGTAATATGACTTAAATGGTCAAGTAATTATGATACGGGTTTAAACACATGGGTGATCCTAATGCCTCTTATCATGTAGTAAATCCTACTACACGAATGTAGTCTCACTAGCGGTCTCGGGATGCATCACTAACGCAAGTTTTAGAATCTAAATGCTACCGGTACACTCATAAGCACTAATAGTAAATGCTTTTCCTATCAAATCTAAAGGCGAACCTCACATATTTGGGTGGAAATTTTTTCTGAATAGTACGGTTTTGTGCTAGTCATACAATCTCCTATCCATGAGACGCTTGCTATGGCTAAAGTTTCACTCCTAAATGTTGTAAAAAAATTTAAATTTGGCGCTAAAATTACACTAACAAGTATTTCTCTTAGTTTTATTACACACCTACCATCAAACAAACAAACTCAAGTGCAAAAGTATACTATAAGGTATCATCATTTACCCTTCCCTTACACTTAGGATGAACATTGTCCCCAATGTTCAATTAAAGAATGTAAAAGTGAAACAGGTAAAAGAATGAAATCAAATACTCCCCTGATTCGTTCGGTGTGGATAGTGTGGTAACAAGGTTAGATCTTCCTCCAAGAAAATGAACAATCAAAGCTTCCCTTCCAGAAAAATCAATCATCTTCTTGTCATATGTAACCTGTTAAACCTGAGAAAACAAACAAGGCAACCTCGCGTAAAATCAGCATCAATCTATATATACTAATAAGTCCTAGAAAACAAATTAAGATATAATGCTTGTGGAATGAATGTTTGCAGATTTCCTGGAGTTTATAAAACTAAAGAATTAACAAAAACTTCAAGACTCCGTTAGAAAACAAAACTAGCAAAATTTCCAGAATTTTACACATGACGCCGTCAGGAGTAAACTCATGACGCCGTCAGAAGTGACCTGCAGAAATCTTTACGTTAAGTTTCCGGAAAATTTCTGGAAAAACTTATGTCCTACTTCCTAAAAAATCCTGCAAAACATCATTATGACTCGATACAAGCATTTGACTCTAACAATTACTAATACACATGTTCATTTAAAATTGTGGAGAATCATGATCAATTTCATTTCTTAAAAACATATTTGGGGTTTCCCCTTACACTTATCTTTTGTGAAATACCTTGTATGAAGTTAAGATGAAGTTAAATGTCACACCCCCAATTTACCTGACTTGCAGCGGAATGGAATACCTGGGGGTGTCTGTCATAGCACCACAGTTACAGTTACATTGAACGACCTAAAGTGTCGTTTGGAAAATACTGCATTTGATCATTGAAATAATTCAGAGTTTACAAAATGAGGTCCCCAAAATGTGTTGCATGTTTATGAAAAACAAGTCATACTAGATCAAATGTTTACATAAGTGCATGAAATAATGATGAGACGCGTCGACTCCGCGACTCCATGAAGGTCCAAATGCATGTCACATGAGCTACCTTAATAACCTGAAATACATTGCTAAAACGTCAACACGAATGTTGGTGAATTCCATAGGTTTGTAAAATGTACTGATGTACGGCCACCACAAGTAAAATGCAAGATAAAATCTCGTGAAAATTGTACAATAGCCTTAAGCTCATGACACCGAAGCTATGACTGATGAAACTCTATGCCCCTCCCGAATGTTCTGCCGAAACATTCAAATGTAAAAGACATGACATGCATCCGCTTACTGTTGGTATCCACTACCACGGATGGAGGCGTCACCCTCGATAGATCTATCCACTCACTCTCGCTTAACGGTAAATTAACGGTTCATGATGTTACAGGGGACTTATCACATGGCAAGGTAACTTAAGCTATGTACATGTTTGAATACTTGGGCTCGTACTGAAATAATTGATGCAATGTATTCCCCCCGTGGGATTTGAAAACAATAAAAAATGTTGAATTGAAAACGGGGCTATGAAAACTCACCTTAACTGATGAAACTGTGATGAAATGAAATGAACACCAATGAACAATTAGCTGCTGCAACCCAATATGATGGTACCATGAACATGTAATGAGCTGAAAAACAAGGTGCGCACACTAGCCGCAACCTAATATGAATGATGAACGATCTACTTTAGATCATGAAATGATGTTATGAATGTCCATGCACACGTTTACTATACCACTCTACTCTTTGAAAAACACTTGTTGTTATCAAAAGTATATATTCCAAGACTTAGGAAAATATTGCTATTAGAAAAATAAACTAGTTGTAATATATATACTTATATATATATCGTATGTACCAATGTTTGTGTTGAAATCCTCGGTTTGAAATCCTTGAAATAACGCCTTGTACTAATGAAAATATACTTGTAATCACTAATGCATCATTAGTTATGAAATTGGGTACTTGATTAATATTTCTAGAAAATCTAGAATTTAGTACGTAGAAGTATTATTACTTCTATTAGTGACAAAACAGTCTCGCAAAACTAGTCGTGAAATAATGAATATTAAGAGTTAGGAAAGAAGCTCAGTAGTTTTGAGAAGATTTTCACCATATCTAAAAAGTCACAGAAGTGAAGTTTGTCCATACAAGTCTCGATCATAAAGATAATTAGCCGTCAAGTGAGGTGTTTGGGCTGTTTTGGCAGATTCTGGGCAGTTTTCGGGAAAGTTTGGGAGTCCATAAGTTGCTCGTTATAAATCCTTTTGACAAACGGCTTGATTTTTTGAAAACTAGGCTGGGTGAACCAACTTTTTGTCAATGATGCAAATTTTCCAGAAATGAGTTTGTCAATGAGTAAATTGGCTCTCAACATGATGTCTTACAAAAACTGTTTTTCTATACTTAGAAATATTTGCTAAAAAGCTGATGGAAATAAATAAAGTTTCGCCGATTTTGAAACGTGTATATCTTGGTCGTTATAAGTCCGTTTTACTTGTTCTTTATATCCACGGTTACGTCTTAGTATGTAGTAATATATTTTGGAAAGCTTGACCCCTCCGGGTTACGTCTAAAGTCTCTTTTTGTCCAATGAAAAACGTCCAACAGCAAACAAATTTTCAGAAAATACTTTTCGTCAACAATCTTGCAAAAGTCATAACTTCTTCGTTATAAACTCGTTTTAATCCATTCTTTCGCCCACGGCTTCGTTTTTTAAAGTATTTTCTAAATCTTTAGCCCAAAGTTACCCGGAATTCCCTGATTTTTCTGGATTTACAAAAATTGGGCAGCATGTATATATATTTGTTAGAAATCCATTTTTCATGTCCAAAACTAGTTTCTACTTCAACCAAATCTCTTGTAACTTCACAAAGCTAATCTAATCCTACCATACACCTTCTTAGGGTGTCATGGACTCCTAACCAAGTTATTAGAGCAAGGGGATTCATAACCAAAAAGTTAGGGTTTGTATGTTTGTTTTTAGCCAAAATAAAGTGTGGTATAGCTCATTGTACATGGTTTTTAGCATGATACTTATGTAATACATGTAAAAATAGGATGATTCATGTAAAAATAAAGTTGATAACTTACTTGACCAAATGAGATGATTATTGGATGATTAAACTTGATGTTCTTGTGTTTTTGTTGCTTGTATCTTGATTAGACTTGTAAAATGAACAACTTTTGTGTTTTAATTTATGGAAGAAGATCACTTGATCATGGTGATGTTTTTGGGTCGTGGGTTTGAGAAGAGAGCAAGAGATGATGAACTTTTGATCTTTGTAAAAAAAGTGAGATTATGATTTAGGTAAATTAGTAAAGTTAGGTTTTGTAAGGTTTATTAGTATAATAACTTAGGAATTAATGCCAAGGGTTAAAATTAGGGGCACATGGCCGGTTTTATCAAGGGGTGAAGGGGGGGGGGGGGGGGGGTTAGGGTGCTTGGGAATTAATTAGAAACCTTGTAAGAAATTTGCACTACTTAGCGTTTTTAGTTACGATCGGGTATCGGTTTTATTAGAAATAAATGTTCACGAAGTATACCGGGATGAAATTAGTTATAATAATGTTAAAAACATATTAAAAATATGTTGGGTACATTTACTGAGTGATCGGGTGATTATTGTTTAGTTTTCACGAAAACCGTCGTTATATTTATACGCGTACGTTATAAATAAAATAAATTTCCAAAATACTGGGTAACTGAATGTTATAACTTTTATGATGTTAAAATGGATATAAAAATATGTCGGGACCATTGTGGGAATATTTAGATATATTCGTCGTGTATAAACCGGGTGTTAACGTTTATTTAGAAATCATAATTCGCAAAACGTTAAATATACTGAATATAGTAATTTGAAAATCCTAAGAGTGGTATAACATGTAAATGACCTACTGATGATATGCAGACTATTCCCAGTCCGTATGAAGTGTTATTACTGATAATGCATGAATTCGCACCTGAACCAATACGGTTACGCGAATTTGAATACCCGTAAACTAAATTTACGATGAAATGTGTAATGCTCGTAAATGATGAAATCTTTTCCCGCAATGAATAGTGTTCCGTGAATAGTAAATTTCCCAAAAGTTTCTCAGAATATCAAATTGACCTCGAAAACGATGAATAGTAAACTGATGAATAGTGTTTTGATGAATAGTGTTTGATGAATAGTGTTTTTCCAAAGTTCGGGAAATGACCTGAAATGACCTGAAATGGTGAGTTGTGACAGTCTTCCCCCCTAAAAGGAACTTCGTCCCGAAGTTCAGTTTATGTTGGTCTCTGAGAATGTATTGATGAAAAGGTGATGATATTCGAGAATTCCAGCGAACTCTAACGATAGGAATTCGACTCTGTTTCAACTGTTTGACCACACGGTCCATGATTTCTGTTGGTTCTCTTTCAAGGTCTGAGATTGTTATTTGGGTTGGATCCCTTCCAATGGAATCATGAGTGACTCATCTGAAAGTCATTACTGGGGATCTGAAAATGTGAAATATGTTCGTGTAATCCTGTTGTTCTATGACAATGTTCAAGTCGGACGGCCACTATGCCTTCTCTGTCAAAATATAAAGGGTCCAGTGTATAATGGTGTAACTTTCCAAGTTTTTTGAACGATAACATGCCTTTCCTAGGCAGAACTTTTTGCATAACTCTGCAGAACTTGAAGTTTTAATGGTTTACGACTTATTGAACTTGTAACTGATTCTTGACTTGTAGAAAATTTCTGGTTATCTCATGAATGCCTACTGAACTAGTGAGTTGAGCTTTTTCTGAGTTTGGCCCATCAATCGATGGTCTGCGCTTCTTGATGTTTTAAATGTGACACTAGTAATATATACTGCTGAATTCTGCCAGAACTCAAGTTTGTATGCTAGTTGGTCGATTCTAAAATGAATCTTAAATAGTCCAATATGCTAAAGGTTCAACCTTTCTTGTTATCCAATTTGTATCGTGCCAATCCAAGGCAATGCTTTTAACTTAGTTTGTTCTCCTACCTGAATCTGGATGGTTTGTTGTTCAAGATATCCAATCCAAATGATGTGTGTTATGTACCAATCTGACTTCTGCCAGTTTCCCGTTGTTGGTGTGATAACTATTGTTGTAGATGAATTTGATTTATGTTGAGTGATTAGTCCAACCATTTCCAGGGTCAATCACTCATGCTCTGAGCATACTTTCCTATGTTTGAATTGTTCTCTCGCTTTGACCATCGTTCTGAGGATGATAAGACATATGTTCTTCTTTGTCTATTGGGTTTGGTCTCCACTACTGAAGTTCGTGATCAATTTGTGATGTCCTCCTAATTCCTTCACCACATATACCAAATATTCTCTATTGTCCAGTCACAAATCCTAAATGCATAAGCGATGTTGTAGGGAAGTTGGTTCTGGAAATTTGTCTTGCGATTGTGAGTTTTGGTTGAAATCTTTTTCTGAATAAACGAATTTAGAAAAAATGGAGCAAATGATTTACTGAGTAATATTTTCCTTGATGATTCAAAATCCAGTAGTTATGAAATAGGAACTGTTTTCAAACATGTTGTGATTAAGACTGCTTACCAAAGTTTGATGTTTATGTATATTTCTCATTATACAATAGTGTTGCTAAAGATTGACCAAAAAGGATCGCACTTGTTCAAAATAGGAATTTCAGAAATCATTTTTCCACAAGGTATGTGATTTATGTAAACGCATCAACTTTATTTAAAAGTGAAAACACTGAAAAGGATAAAATGGTAGAATAGGAAATGTTCGCTTAAATGCATAGATGTCTAACACTTAGTTCCTGAGGTTGCATATTGTCTATTGATGGTTATCTGGCATAACTACAAGCATAGGTATTTAGACTAACTTAAGTCCTGAAATAGTTTATCGTTGTAATTGGCAAGACGAATGTATCACTTGATGTTGTGTCGATGAATGTCTATTCTGTTTTCCCATGTAGATGAGGAGATATGTTCTGGTTTGATCCCTTGCTTGGTATGAAGGTGAGGTTATCTGAAATTTCTAGTGACATAAGGCCTTAGAGGAAATTACATCGATATTCTTGATTCAAACAATTGTCCTTTGTGAAAACTTACTGCAGGAAAGTTCATGTATGGATGAGGCCATGTTTAAATGAAATGCTCTACAGTCTCAATTAGAAGCTGGGTTTATTTCTATTGTGTTGTCCTGCGGACATTTATTGAGTTCAATCCTGTAGCTCAGTATAGCTAGTACCCTTGAATAATGACATTGGACAACTAAGTCAGAGATGGTGATTCGGATAGTCTCGCAGTATCTTAGGATTGTTGTTGAGTTATGAATTCTCTCACTATATACTTCTAGTCCTGGTTACTAGTTCTGTACTCCTTTCATTGCTTTTATTGTATAAAGGAATCCTGCATGTAATTGATATGGAAAGTCTCTTCTAGGAAAATCAATGGGAAAATCCAACTTAATGGCTAAGTGAGTGACTTGTGGGGTAAGTATCCAGGGATAGTTCGGCAAAAGGGATGTTTATGAAAGAGTTCCTTTGTTTACAAAACTTTTGGATGAAGATTGTTATTAACAATCCTTTGAAAAGGTAATTATTTCCTTCATGGCATAATCCTTCCTGAATTTTACATAGGTGATCAGGCTATGTATAATTGAGGACTAATGATGCGATGTTGGATTTTGTCAAAATATCATAACTTTCCTCAAAAGTTTTAGATGGTGTTCAACGCATTGTTATTAAAATGGTATCCTGATGTTTTCTTTCAAGTAACATGAAAATTGCTTCGCGTAATAATAGTAAATACTTGGTGTAATGACAGAAAAATCAATGTATAGGATGGTAATAAAATAGCTTACTTCAGAAATTTTTCTGTAAAACAAATTCCCCATATGATAGTAAAATAGCTTGATTGGTGTATTGGATACGTGGGTGAATCTTGTCGAATGGTAATAGTCTACTAATTCGTCAAAAATGAAATCAACCTAATACCTGATGAGACAATGCTAAAATGTTGCGAAACGATGGTTATGTTTATCACCTAGGTAACAAAGGATAGATACTACATTGGATAGGAAAGTGCTTAATACCACTAGGTCATGTCAGCGTACCAACGGTAAGTACAAAAGGAAAGATACAACCCTAAAGGCTCGAACTACGGTTTATATATTGAAGCAAAGCTCCTCCTGCTGAAGCATTGTTGTTATACTTGATGTTGCTAATATCCTGACGGTTCTCTTTCAACAGCTCACGCTATTCCTTGAGTGATTCAGTCTTGATTCCAAGTTCCTGATTTTTCCTTGTTCCTTAGTTCCGGGCAGTCATTCTTGAAATGCCCTAACTTTCCACATTTGAAGCAACTCCCTGGGGTCTTCTGATTTGTGAGTTTCCTACAATCCTTAGTCCAATGACCCCGCTTCTTGCACACCCCACACGTTTTACTGCACTGACCTCGGTGATGTTGATTACACAGGTTGTAGTAAGGTAACTTTCCAATATACCTTCTCTTTGTGTGCGGTTCTGCAGCAAAGGCTCAATTCACTTCTTGTTATTTGGGTGATAGTTGAGCAACATTGCAATCTAGATTGTTGTTCCACTTCCTCTTGTTGTCACTGTTGTTTCCTAATGTCTCGGCGTGAACTATGAGTTCCTTTGCCTCGATCGCCATTTTGATAATGTACTTTTCAAGTTTCTTGCTTTCCGGTTCATCCATTGCAGGACCTAGTCGTGTTGATTCATAAAAATGAGTAGTGTACTTGTCAATATCATTTCCTACCATGATAAAGTTTAGTGTTTCCTGTTCCCTTGCTTGTAATTCACTTCCTACACAAAATGTTATACCCATCATCCTTCTTAGTTTCTCCCAAGAGTGTGAGTAGGCAGCATCAACTCCCACCATCTTAATATATTTGGTCCACCATTCCTGGGCATGATTCTGAAAAGTGCATGTGGCGAACTTAACCTTGTATTCCTTACGACAGTCGCCACATTGAAATATTGTTTCTATGTCTTCGAACCATTTGAGAAATTCCTTTATGTTTCTAGTTCCGCTAAAGGAGGGAGGATATAAGTCTGGTCCAGGGACTTCCTGGTGTCCCTCTGTGTGAAATCAGGTTTGTGGCATCATAGGGTTGGGATAGTCCTGAAGTGGTATCTGAAGTTGTGCATCTATCAAATCTTAGATAATATAGGTTCTGAACCATTCCTGAAGAATCTGCGGATGTTTCTGTTGAGTCCGTGTTATTGGTATTATCTACTAGATGTCATCTAGTTCATGGCAAGTGGGAACGGAAAAGGAAAATGACAATGATGGTACCAGTGAATGAAATATTACCCTCTTTCGCGCTACCTCGCGACATCCAAAAGGTAAAACTAAAGTACACACTGTGGGAAGGCCAATAGTGTAATAAGTAACTGATGGTGGTGATAGTACCTGAGTAGTAAGTGCCCTACTAGTGATGGAAAGAAGACACACTATCTTCCTTGCAATAAGCATCCTAATAAGTCCATTAAGATTAATTCTGAATACACTACCAAAAGGCATTCTATGTACGGGCTGAATGATAGGAAGACTCTGTTCCTATGGCAAATCAATAGTACTAATAGTGGTGTAAGTGCAACTGATGGTATAATGGTAGTGGAAGATGACAAGGCATCTTCAATGTCGGAATCCGATAAAAGGATGTCAGGGTGAGTATCTGAAGACATGTCACTTGTGAACCAGGTCAATAAAATGATATACATATACGGATATGAGTATAAATAACTCGCACAGGGGATGTATAAAACAACATGTATCATGATTATGCACTTATGATGAAATGATGAGATGCTATGCTGATGTGGTTATAGTCTAGGGTCCAAGATACATCCTAGTTCGCTATAACCTTAGCTCTGATGCCAATCTGTCACACCCCCAATTTACCTGACTTGCAGCGGAATGGAATACCTGGGGGTGTCTGTCATAGCACCACAGTTACAGTTACATTGAACGACCTAAAGTGTCGTTTGGAAAATACTGCATTTGATCATTGAAATAATTCAGAGTTTACAAAATGAGGTCCCCAAAATGTGTTGCATGTTTATGAAAAACAAGTCATACTAGATCAAATGTTTACATAAGTGCATGAAATAATGATGAGACGCGTCGACTCCGCGACTCCATGAAGGTCCAAATGCATGTCACATGAGCTACCTTAATAACCTGAAATACATTGCTAAAACGTCAACACGAATGTTGGTGAATTCCATAGGTTTGTAAAATGTACTGATGTACGGCCACCACAAGTAAAATGCAAGATAAAATCTCGTGAAAATTGTACAATAGCCTTAAGCTCATGACACCGAAGCTATGACTGATGAAACTCTATGCCCCTCCCGAATGTTCTGCCGAAACATTCAAATGTAAAAGACATGACATGCATCCGCTTACTGTTGGTATCCACTACCACGGATGGAGGCGTCACCCTCGATAGATCTATCCACTCACTCTCGCTTAACGGTAAATTAACGGTTCATGATGTTACAGGGGACTTATCACATGGCAAGGTAACTTAAGCTATGTACATGTTTGAATACTTGGGCTCGTACTGAAATAATTGATGCAATGTATTCCCCCCGTGGGATTTGAAAACAATAAAAAATGTTGAATTGAAAACGGGGCTATGAAAACTCACCTTAACTGATGAAACTGTGATGAAATGAAATGAACACCAATGAACAATTAGCTGCTGCAACCCAATATGATGGTACCATGAACATGTAATGAGCTGAAAAACAAGGTGCGCACACTAGCCGCAACCTAATATGAATGATGAACGATCTACTTTAGATCATGAAATGATGTTATGAATGTCCATGCACACGTTTACTATACCACTCTACTCTTTGAAAAACACTTGTTGTTATCAAAAGTATATATTCCAAGACTTAGGAAAATATTGCTATTAGAAAAATAAACTAGTTGTAATATATATACTTATATATATATCGTATGTACCAATGTTTGTGTTGAAATCCTCGGTTTGAAATCCTTGAAATAACGCCTTGTACTAATGAAAATATACTTGTAATCACTAATGCATCATTAGTTATGAAATTGGGTACTTGATTAATATTTCTAGAAAATCTAGAATTTAGTACGTAGAAGTATTATTACTTCTATTAGTGACAAAACAGTCTCGCAAAACTAGTCGTGAAATAATGAATATTAAGAGTTAGGAAAGAAGCTCAGTAGTTTTGAGAAGATTTTCACCATATCTAAAAAGTCACAGAAGTGAAGTTTGTCCATACAAGTCTCGATCATAAAGATAATTAGCCGTCAAGTGAGGTGTTTGGGCTGTTTTGGCAGATTCTGGGCAGTTTTCGGGAAAGTTTGGGAGTCCATAAGTTGCTCGTTATAAATCCTTTTGACAAACGGCTTGATTTTTTGAAAACTAGGCTGGGTGAACCAACTTTTTGTCAATGATGCAAATTTTCCAGAAATGAGTTTGTCAATGAGTAAATTGGCTCTCAACATGATGTCTTACAAAAACTGTTTTTCTATACTTAGAAATATTTGCTAAAAAGCTGATGGAAATAAATAAAGTTTCGCCGATTTTGAAACGTGTATATCTTGGTCGTTATAAGTCCGTTTTACTTGTTCTTTATATCCACGGTTACGTCTTAGTATGTAGTAATATATTTTGGAAAGCTTGACCCCTCCGGGTTACGTCTAAAGTCTCTTTTTGTCCAATGAAAAACGTCCAACAGCAAACAAATTTTCAGAAAATACTTTTCGTCAACAATCTTGCAAAAGTCATAACTTCTTCGTTATAAACTCGTTTTAATCCATTCTTTCGCCCACGGCTTCGTTTTTTAAAGTATTTTCTAAATCTTTAGCCCAAAGTTACCCGGAATTCCCTGATTTTTCTGGATTTACAAAAATTGGGCAGCATGTATATATATTTGTTAGAAATCCATTTTTCATGTCCAAAACTAGTTTCTACTTCAACCAAATCTCTTGTAACTTCACAAAGCTAATCTAATCCTACCATACACCTTCTTAGGGTGTCATGGACTCCTAACCAAGTTATTAGAGCAAGGGGATTCATAACCAAAAAGTTAGGGTTTGTATGTTTGTTTTTAGCCAAAATAAAGTGTGGTATAGCTCATTGTACATGGTTTTTAGCATGATACTTATGTAATACATGTAAAAATAGGATGATTCATGTAAAAATAAAGTTGATAACTTACTTGACCAAATGAGATGATTATTGGATGATTAAACTTGATGTTCTTGTGTTTTTGTTGCTTGTATCTTGATTAGACTTGTAAAATGAACAACTTTTGTGTTTTAATTTATGGAAGAAGATCACTTGATCATGGTGATGTTTTTGGGTCGTGGGTTTGAGAAGAGAGCAAGAGATGATGAACTTTTGATCTTTGTAAAAAAAGTGAGATTATGATTTAGGTAAATTAGTAAAGTTAGGTTTTGTAAGGTTTATTAGTATAATAACTTAGGAATTAATGCCAAGGGTTAAAATTAGGGGCACATGGCCGGTTTTATCAAGGGGTGAAGAGGGGGGGGGGGGGGTTAGGGTGCTTGGGAATTAATTAGAAACCTTGTAAGAAATTTGCACTAGTTAGCGTTTTTAGTTACGATCGGGTATCGGTTTTATTAGAAATAAATGTTCACGAAGTATACCGGGATGAAATTAGTTATAATAATGTTAAAAACATATTAAAAATATGTTGGGTACATTTACTGAGTGATCGGGTGATTATTGTTTAGTTTTCACGAAAACCGTCGTTATATTTATACGCGTACGTTATAAATAAAATAAATTTCCAAAATACTGGGTAACTGAATGTTATAACTTTTATGATGTTAAAATGGATATAAAAATATGTCGGGACCATTGTGGGAATATTTAGATATATTCGTCGTGTATAAACCGGGTGTTAACGTTTATTTAGAAATCATAATTCGCAAAACGTTAAATATACTGAATATAGTAATTTGAAAATCCTAAGAGTGGTATAACATGTAAATGACCTACTGATGATATGCAGACTATTCCCAGTCCGTATGAAGTGTTATTACTGATAATGCATGAATTCGCACCTGAACCAATACGGTTACGCGAATTTGAATACCCGTAAACTAAATTTACGATGAAATGTGTAATGCTCGTAAATGATGAAATCTTTTCCCGCAATGAATAGTGTTCCGTGAATAGTAAATTTCCCAAAAGTTTCTCAGAATATCAAATTGACCTCGAAAACGATGAATAGTAAACTGATGAATAGTGTTTTGATGAATAGTGTTTGATGAATAGTGTTTTTCCAAAGTTCGGGAAATGACCTGAAATGACCTGAAATGGTGAGTTGTGACATTAAACGACAAAATAAAGCATTTTCACAATTTTAGCTTTAAAACATGATCTACCAACAATAAAAATAAAGCATGCATATGGAAACAAATAATAATCAAACAAATAAAAATTCACACAAAACATGGGTTGCTTCCCAAGAAGCGCTTTTCTTTATTTTACGAGTCTTGTAGCTAGACTCAAGGTCATGGGCAATTACGTGACCTCATAGTAATTGGTCTCATTCTCTAGGTCATCTCCAATATTTGTTTTGTATTCCGGACCTAGTTGCAAGCATTCTTTGTAGAAACCAAGTATTCTATTCATAACATATTCTACTCCTCTACGTCTATCCTCATCATTCCTATAGTAAACCGCTTGCTTGTGTTCCTTTTCTACGTTTGATAAGAGGCGGTATTGTTCAATCTTATAGGGCATTTGGTAAGCAATCTCATCATTCTCTTCCTTGAATCTAACTATCCCTAGAGTCGGATCATAACTCATCTTAGAGGCCTCAACAAACGGTTTTCCGAATACTACTTGACTTAGGCAATCATCTAACACCGGACGAGTATCCTCCACTATCACAAAGTCGGTCACATAAGTGAAGTTTCCTACAATTACATGCAATCCTTTCACTCTTCCAACAAAGTTACTTATCAAATTCTTACAGGGCATCATCCTATAACCAAGTTGCTTCTTTATTACCCAATTATAATAAGTCCTAGTCATGATGTTTATAGAAGACCTAGGATCGATATAAGCTTTCCATACATGCATATGCCCAATGTTTCATGGTATGTTGATGTTAGAGGGATCACCTACTTTAATAAGGGGTGAACCAAGGATATATGGTGTCTCGGGATCATCAAATAAATCCTTGTGATATTCCCGTTCTTCCTTGGTGGGCAACTTATCAAAGTACTCTTCTACGTTTTCTACTTCCTCTAACTTTTCTCCCTTATTAACCTCAACTTCCTTAATTTCTTCCCTAGTCTCGGTTTCTCTTCCAACTTCATCCTTGTCACTTCCTTCTATATCCTTATCTTTTGGCTTAACGGTGACAACATTGACAAAGTGGACGTGTTTGGATGACGAGGGGTCCTTAATTTGGATTTCGCTATTGGTGTCCCTAGTGTCCTTTCTAGGTGTAGTTAGAGCTTGGTTGTTGAGGGCTTTCAACAAGTTGTCAATCTTATTGGTCATCTCCGTTTGTTGTTGATAGAATTCGGTTTCAAACTTAGCTATGCTAGCTTCTTGAGATGCCATAAACTTGGACATCAACCCTTCAAGATTATTGGTACTACCATAGTTATTAGAAGGATTGTTGTTGAAAGTACGGTTGGAGGGTGGACCGTTTGGTTGGTAATGATTAGGCGGATTGGAAGAATTGTTTTGGTTTTGTTTCCACCTAAGGTTCGGGTGATTTTTCCAAGAAGGGTTGTAGGAATCACCGTAAGGGTTTGGCTCAGGTTTGAAAGTGTACCACTTGTCTCCCGCTTCGTTGGTACGCGAGGATGCGTAGTCCGCAAAAGTTGTTTCGGGGAGTTCCACGCAATCACGAGTGTCATGGGGACCACTACATAATTCGCATGAAGAAGTGATTTTGTTCACTTGGCTTGAAAGCTTAGGAGCATCGTAAGATTTCATGAGAAACTTGACTTGGTCCTCAAGTTCCATGATCCTACGGTCGGGAGTGCTAGAATTGTTCGAAGGCAAAGATATTGCCTTGACCGTTTTGTTCAAATCACGGGGATCATTCCAACTTTCGTTGTCATAGAGAGCAAGATCTTCTATGAGTTCCCATGATTCTTCCGCACTTAGATCACGTAGCTTACCACCGGCCGATTGGTCAATGGTTCGCTTTGTGGAGAGATCGATATGGTCATAAAAGATTTGGACTTGGAGTCAAAGATCTATGCCATGATGAGGGACTTTTTGGAGTAAGTCCTTGAAACGAGTCCAAGCTTCATATAGAGTTTCACCTTGACGTTGTTGGAACATCAAGATATCATTTCTAAGCTTAGTAGTTCTCCCAGGTGTGAAAAATTGAGCAAGGAAACGAGTGGTGAGATCATCCTATGAGGTGATGGATCCCGCGGGTAAACGTTCAAGCCATTGACTAGCTTGATCACGTAGAGAGAAATGGAATAGGCGTAATCGGGTCGACTCTCTAGTTGTAACATCAAGGTCTATAGAATCTACGATTTTAAAGAAATCCTTAAGATGTTGATTAGGATCTTCCGAACGAAGTCCATGGAATGCACATCCGCTTTGCACCAACCGGATGGTGTCGGATCGCAAGGAGGACACATTGGTTCCTTGAGTGAGCTCAATAGCGTTTCGATAGCCTTGGTGGCTAGGATGGGAATACTCTCCTAAGGTTCGGGGCCTAAGAGGTCGGTTTGCTAGTGGTGGGTTTTGTGGGTGGTTTTGTTGTGGTGGGTTGATGGGTACAAAGATGTTACCACCTTCCATGATGTCAAATGGTAAAGATTACGAACAAAGATACGAAGAAATAGATAAACTAAAGAGAACCTAAAAATAAAAATAAGATCTTACTAGAAAGGAATCTAGCAATTAGACCTAATAAAAAGAAATCCTAACCTAGACAATAACTATTCCCCGGGCTGCGGCGCCAAAAACTTGATACGTGGGAATCGCACCAGGCTTTACCTCTCGAGGGATCTCGAGAAGCTTACAACCCCCACCAGGCAGTGTACCTGATCGTTGTAGTATAGTATAGTGACAAGTATCAGGGGATTGATCGTTCAACTCAGGAATAGTGTCGCTAGGATTAGAAAGCCTAAAAACTAGATCTAGAGGTGAGAGATGATTCTTTTTGTATTTTTTATATTTTATAAAAGCAATTAAAATCTCGGGTTTTTGGAGGAGTGGGCGGAATTAGTTGCTAATCAACTAACCCAATAACTAAGATGCAATCAAAATAAAATAACAGAAATGAAAATAAATCTAATTACTAATGTGGTGTGAACAATAATGGGGAGAATTGTGTTTACTTAGATTTCATTACTCCCTAGATATCTTTTACAGGTTGATAGTTTGTTACAATTGCATGGATGACGGGTTATATTCCTTAATACCATTCGTGGGGTGGCGTACGTACTTCCCCGACTCTATAAGCTCCTACTTCACTCCTATGTCGAGCCTGCAAGAAGCTCCTAACCGATCATTAGAATTAGCTCACGCATTGGTTCATGTTTCTTAAGACGTTCAAGCATGTTACCCTATGGAAGTTTGCCAGTTTTCTTAAGCCTAACATCGAAATCATTCATCCGTAACAACTATAAACAAACAATCAACCCATAATTAACATCTAGGTTTCACTACATCTAAGCAAACTCACAAGAGATCTAGCCTAACATGTTAAATTCAAGACAAGCGTAAGATATATTCAAACACACATAGACATATTGAATGAATTGTGTGACAACTGGCAAAATAGGGAGCCGTTTTATAAAACCCGCATTACATTTAAATAATAAAATATAGAATTTTTGGAAATTTATTGTGACGAGATATTTTACGAACGTTGGTACTTGATTTTAATCGTACGATGTTTTTGGGATTTAGTTATTTATTTATGGTTTGATTCGGTCGTAATGATTTATTGGGAGATCGTTATTTTTGGCACTACATTGACTCCGACACTAGGTTAACCTAACAATTTTTAATTATATTTTATTGTTGGATCGGATATTATTATTTGTGGAACGGGTTCGGTTTGAAAGACATTTGGTTATTTAAGTTTCGGGTTTGGTCCGTGTATTGACACCGGGCTACTAAATCCCCTACACCCACTATTATTATTATTATATAAAAAGTTTACTTTTATTAATAAGAGTAAATTACTAAAAATCGTCCTTGTGGCTCTGCGTCTTTCATAAGCAACAAACCATCACCAACATCTCACCACATTATTTCTCTCTCTCTTCTTTTAAACACAACACCATCGCCACCCTAATACCACCATAGCTCCGCCACCGCCGCCCTCACCATAAAAATAACACCACCATCTTCACCATCTTTTCGAGATCTATCTATTGGTACCAATCACGCGCTCTAACTCCCCCTATAACACCTAATTCGAATTAAATCCTCACGAGTTCATCACCACTTGTTCATACTTCTTGAAGATCTATTCGTTTTGGCTTTGGTTTTTGAAGGTAGGTCGAGTTTTGACTCGGGTTTGTGTTCAAATCGTGACTATGGGTCACGGTTTTCATTTCTTTTCGGGTTTTCATGGATTTTGAGACAAGAATTTAGTGGGTTTTTGATAAAATGGGATCTAAAAATTCGTTTGGTATCCGGGTTTTGGTGGATTTCATGTGGAGGTCGAGTGAACCATGAGCCGTAGCTCATGGCTTGGTTTTGGTTCGAGCCTTATGGCTTATGTTTGATGATTTTGACCTCGAGTTCATGTTAGCGAGGGTTGGATTATTGGAGTATGGTTATGGTTGTGGTATATTGATTTGTTTGGGGTTTGATTGCGGATTGATTCTTGTTATGGTTTTGGTGATGCCGCGACCCTAAGGGTCCGTTTGGCTGTTTTAGGTGTGCTCGAATGAGCCAATGCCTAGACCAAAGTGGTCATAGGCTTGAGTCATCTTGACTCGTGGAGTTGAGCCGAGACCCAAATGGGTCTTCCGGTTCACATTGTCGTTGTTATTTTGTTTTCATTGAGACTTGGGCATTTTTCTTATTGTCATTGTTGTTATTATTGTAATGTGGTATTTTGTTGTTGATGATATATATACTTGGTGCCGAGTTATGATGGACTTATGGTATATTTTGGAGATGTGTTGACGATAAGAGAATTTGGGGACCGATTGTGAGACGGTCGATTAGATGACGGAGATAGGTTAGTTGGGTGCCGTAGTCGGACCCTCATGTTGTAGCACGTGGTATTGGGATTCATTTGGACGGAGTTGTTTTATTTATTTTGACTTGGTTATTATTTTTGGACTTGGACAATGAGCCGAGAGTGATGACTCGGACATGTGACCAAATTCTTATGACTCGATAAATATTTAAAATCAAACGTTAAAAATAATACTCGTAATAATATTATTAGTAATATAATCGTTTATATAGGTATATAGATGTGATAAACGTACATATATATATATATATATATATATATATATATATATATATATATATATATATATATATATAAATGCGTATATTACTAATAAAACTATCATGAGTAAACGTTATAATAATATAACGATAATTATTATACTATGCGAATAGTGCAATAAACGTCGGAGTATTATTATAAATAAATAACTATAAATGATGTCGAGAACCACTACGTCGGGTAAGTAATAAATAAAACATGATTTCTTTATAAATTTGGAAAACTTATCGAGTTATATGAGTTGTGGGTACTTAAGTCCAAGTGGGCTTTATTATGTGACTTTTGTGTTGTCACGGATATATGACGATTAATATATCCATTTTCTATAACTACGTAACTTATTTAATCGACGGGTTAAATAGGGTTTATTTAGCCATAGAAAATGAGTATATTAATGGGCATCGTATCCTACGACGCCCATAGGTTGTGGTACGTGTATTAGGATGATAAATTACTATATATCTCGTGGAATTGGCTAAATTGACGAATTTGGCAAATTGGACGATATATATAGGGAATTTATTGGACTACGATATATACCATATAGTATTCTTTGTACAATGTGCTTTAGATTGGGTATAATCTTGGAACGATGTATTACGTAAATAAATATGGGAGATTATCAAATCGACGGATTTAATAAGCTTCAATAGTTATTTAAATAATATGTTGGGCTAACATTAGACCTATAATTGGTTTATTATTTTTGTTTGTTGTGGCTTCCTGGTTTGAGTTGTGTCGACCCTCCACCCGTATGGATACCAAACGTCGAATTTCAAATTAATATGAAGTTAATTCGAGAAATGGATATTTTTGGAAAGTAAAATGGAATACGTTCGGGAATGGGAATATTTGATTTTGAGGAAATGATTTCTGAACGAGTTTGACATTGTTAGGAAGTGCCGAGTCTGTAGTTGCCGTTACGTGAGTTGCTTGAGTTTACTTATGTCTTTCATCTATCGATTTCTTTTGAGAATTTCTGGACTTGAGGTGAGTCATAGCCCCACTTTTACTCTTGAACTTTGTTTTCAATACTTGGGGTGAGAAACGTGCAAATGTTTTATGTGGACTATTATCGCTTTGTTTATTTAAAACTTGCTATGCTTATAGAACTAGGTAGGATTAAGCGAGGCCTAGTCCCGAACTAGGTAAGCTATTGATTTGGTTATTGAGCGAGGCCTAGACATGAGCTAGGTAAGCTATTGATTTGGTTATTGAGCGGGGCCTAGTCCCGAACTAGGTAAGCTATTGATTGGTTGTTGAGCGAGGCCTAGTCCCGAACTAGGTAAGTTATTGGTTTGATTATAGAGCGAGGCCTAGACTTGAGCTAGGTAAGCTATTGATTAGATTGATTTGAGCTATAGCGTGCACCTATAGGGATGATTTGATTTGGTTGGATTATTTTGGTTGGATTATTTTTGGTTGGAGGATTGAGCCCTAGTCTAGCTAGCAAGCGTTTTGCGTATATGTCCACTATATTGAATTAAGAATCGAAACCTATGATCTCACCAGCGAAAGCTGACTTTTAGCACGTTTTCTCAGGTAATTAAGTAATGCTCTATGGATGCTTGGGATTGGAGGCTTGGCATTTGGCACCGGTTATGGATCTATGTTTCTAAAACTCTGATAACTATTGTGGACCTATATTTATTCTTTTGGGCCTGACTTTGGATGATTTTGGGATAAATGTAAACTTTAAAACCCGGTTTGGTTGTGTTTTTCTTATGTTTACTTTATCTCGTTCTTTCATGACTTTGAATGGATACCAATCCCCGTAGCACCCCGAAAGCTTGTTGAGTCTTCCGCTGTACCAAATTTTGGGGGTGTTACAAATTGAAAGGATACTTATCTCAAATTGACATGAAAGGTTTCAAAGGGTAAAAACCCTTGAGAGAATAGTAAAATTCGTGCTACGGTTTCTCCAAAGTTATACCCTCTAAAGTTCCACACTAATGAATGAAAATTGAAAAACTATATATAGATTTTACAAGGTGATGGCGTCAAGAAGGAATTTCTGATGCCGTCAACTCGCCGCCCATAATGAGATCGGATTGCCCAGATCCAAGTTTGACGCCGTCATGTGTAATATTACTCTGGGCCGTCACCATATCTTGAACCATGACGGCCATACGTGACGCCGTCATGTATTCTCTGGACCGTCACCACTTCCAACTCTTGACACCGTCACATGAAGACTCTTGACGCCGTCAGGTACTGTTCCCAACAAGGAAAATTAAGACTTTGCCGTTTTCTTCACTTTTATGCTCCAAAAACATCCAAAATGCTTCCTTTTCCAGAATTCACTCCAAAGGTACCTAAAATCGCAAAAGTAACGATTTAGGGCAATAATTGATCAAATAAATCCAAATACGGGCTTAAATGACCCCCTAAAAACTGTTCATTTTTCGCCTCATCATCTTCTTAGGAGATATTTGGACTAAGAAGTTTACGGGTCATTAAGCTATATATATTTAACTAAGTTTATGGGTCGTTACCCTATAAACCATAACAAAGTTTTCGTTCGACTACATTAAGAATTTGACTGCTCGAAAGAATAAGTTATATCACGAGTCATCATTTGAGGGGCTTTATTTATTTATTTAGGTTGACTACCTCTTAAAACTTGATTGCATGATCACATAACTAACATATTTGAAAAAACATCCATATTCGGAATGAAAAAAATGCCAACATTGCAAAGTTTTTTTTCGATTACATTGAGAATTTGACTGCTCTAAAGTATAATGTTATAATGCGAGTCATCATTTGAGATTTTTTCCATATGTTTTTTCGTCTTTAGAACTTTCTACGCAATGGACGATTTAGGACATCGTGCATCTTACCTTTATGTTTTCCGCTACCAAGGATTGGACAACGATTATAAACGCAACACTGTTTTACTTTACAATTTTCTATGAATGCTTGAAATTTTGTGCATTGTTAGTCCATCGTGACATGCAAATAAAATGTTTCATTATTATGTTACAGGTTTCTCTCGGGTTTTTTTTATCAACTTTTTTATTTCTTAGACACAACTTTTTAAAAATATATACCTGTCGATTTAACGGATCTTTAAGTTTAATTAATAAAACATAGTTCTGAGGTCAAATAAAAAAAATGTTGAATTTACCTTAACTTTTTTATATGTAGATTGTTAGGTCGATGATTTGAGCAAATACACCTTAAAACATAAATATGGGACTATGAGTTCTGCAAGTTGCTCGAAGATGCTTTGCTTGAAAGGTATGATGCGACTATTGCGTAACGTGTGTCAATACTGTTAAGTAATTTGATTACCCTGGAAAAATCTCTTACATACGATCATTCTTTTGTAAGTTAACAGGGAATCGTATTATTTAATGCCAAATAATGTTCAGTACATCTCAATATATAATACACAATATGGGCCAAATACTCTAATACTATACTAATCGTCTAACACTCCCCCGAAGTTTGAGCGAGAGGAGACCGAACACTCAAGCTGTCACGAAACTCATCAAACAATGCGGACGGTAACCCCTTGGTAAAATATCAGCATACTAAAACTGAGAAGGAACATGTATAACGCAAACTTGACCAATAGCAACCAAATCACGAACAAAATGAATATCAATCTCAATGTGTTTTGTCCGCTGATGCTGAACAGGATTAGAGGACAAGTACACTACACACACATTATCATAATAAACAATAGTAGCAGAGGACAGAGGTGTATGAAGCTCACAAAGTAAATTCTGAAGCCAACATGTCTCAGTAACAGTATTGGCAACACCACGATACTCAGCTTCAGCACTGGAACGAGAAAGCGTCAGCTGACGCTTTGAGGACCAGGAGAGCAAGTTGTTGCCAAGAAAAACATAATAACCTGATGTAGACCGTCGTTTAGTAGGGCAACCCGCCCAATCAGCATCCGAGTAAACAACCAAGGACTCAGTAGTAGAAGAAAATAACTATAAACCATAATCTAGAGTCCCCTGAACATAGCATAAAATCCGCTTGAGAGTAGAGAAATGAGGCTCTCGAGGATCATGCATATATGAACAAACCTGCTGCACAGCATATGTAATATCAGGTCTAGTGAAAATGAAATACTGAAGAGAACCTGCAAGACTCCGATATAACTTAGGATTAGAAACCGGATCAACGTCATTACCCAACTTAGACTCAGTGTCAACAGGAGTTCGAGAAGGGTTACAACCAACCATATGTGCATGCTCCAAAATCTCCATAGCCTACTTACGCTGTGACAAAAACATCCCAGAAGAGTCATACGTAACCGACACACCCAAAAAATAGTTAAGAGTACCCGTCGAGTTAGGAAGTCCTTCACATAAAAACCAAAATGATCAAATTCAACAGTGCAATAATTATCACGAACAAATTGACGAACATAAATTAGATTTTTGACAATGTGAGGAGTGAATAAAACATTATTTAAACGAAGATGACGAAAAGGGGTAGACAAAATTACACTTTTAATTTTGCCAATAGAACCATAGGAGAAGCGGATGTAGCATCCACAAGCGGGTCTTGAACCTTAGGTTTCATACGCATCTCTTGCGTGGTCAATAAAGAATGAACCATCTTAAGATCGGGAAACGGTTCCCTACTAGCAATAACTGTAGAAATCACATCATACTTGTTTGGCAAGCTTTCAAGTGCAAACGTAACAATATTGTCATTGCTAAGAGGAGAACCAATACCATTTAACACTGAAGCAATTGACTCAATTTTCTGAGAGTATGCATCAATTGTTAAGTCCCCAAGCTTCAAATTCCATAGCTCCGACTTCAAAGCCATAGCTCTTGGGTGTTTATTGTCTTGAAAGATCGTTTGGAGGTACACCCACCCCTATTTGGTAGTTTGGGGATTAAGAACAACCAACCGCTTTTGAAGATTCGATGCAAGTGTGAAAAAGATCTAAGACCGAATAATGAAATCAACCTTTAGCCATTTCGGATCCCTAGTTGGTGGTGAAGAAGGTGTAGTAGAGGAGGACTCGAGTGGATTAACAAAATGGTCCAAGATGCTATAGCCATGACAAAGATGAGAAAAATAATACACCCATGAGGAGTAATTCATCTCATCAACATCAAGTTTGATGGGAACAAAAGTGGTTAAGTGATTCATGGCCATAAGTTTATCCGAAAAAGGAAGAATATGTGTGGAAGGAGTTGTATCCGTAGTCATTGTTGGAACAGTAGGTAATTAGGTTTAGGGTTTATAGATGAATGCGTACAGTAGGTGACTTGTAGAGATGGTTTAGGTCTAGGGTTTATTGATGGTAGTCGAACAACAATTAATGTTTAGGGTTTGTATAGCTCAATCGACAGAAGCTATGATTGGCCGATTTAACAAACAATCAATCGAACAGTAACAAAAGCTATGATTAAATAAAATAATCGACACCACATAATTAAAGTCGACACCATAGATCCAAGTCGACACAACAGAACCAAGTTTGAAGAATAGGGTGTTTATATAACAATCGAAGAATAAGGTATGGTTTAGGTTTTAGATTACCAATCGAACAAAGACAGGAAACAGGTCAACAACACACAAGGTCGACAAACAAAGATAACACTCGTCGACAACACACTTCGATCGACAAACAGAAATAAGAAAACGAAAAAATAAAATGATGGTTAAAGGTGCGGAAGCTGTGGATCGATAAGCAGACTTGATACCATGTAAGTTAAAAGGGAATCGTATTATTGAATGCCAAATAATGTTCGGTACATTAAAATATATAATACACAGTATGGGCCAAATACTCTAATACTATACTAATCGTCTAACATCTTTATGTACTCCATAAATCTTATGGAGATCTTAAGAAACTTGATAATCTCATTAAGCAAATAATGAGTAGGTATAGTCAACTTTTGGATGCAATCAAGAAAATGTTGTGATATAAAAAACCACTAAAGACCTAAAAGAATAGATTCACAAAACATACTTTTGTAAAAAATGAGTTATATAAACATTCTATGTTCTATATGTGTACAATTCAATAAATTAATTATCTTTTTTTCATCTGTGGTATACTTTTTTTTTTCTTGACATCACAACTTTTATAACATATCATAATGCTAATTTTAACATAACACTATTTAGATACTAATAAAGTCATTTTTTTAACCATGATTTCTGACCTTTTGGCCGACTAATCCATGAGATTTGAACCCATCGCTACATAGATTCAAACCAGGAAGCGGGAATTGAACTTGAGACCTCACACATTTTAGAGTGATAGTCACAAGCCCTTTGCCACTAGGCTACCTTTAAGTGGTTCTAATAAAGTCATTCTACCGAATAATATTGTCATGTAGATTGTAAAACAAAAGGATAATGTATTATGAGGCCAATCAATCTTTCAGTTTTGATTATATAAGCTACTCATTTACTAAAAATAAACGAGATACGTTATAAAAAAACCCCCAAAACTACAAGTGATACCTCTCCATGTTTGTATTATAAAACTGTAAAACGAAAAGTGTGGAACAAAAAAAATAAAGTTTAACAAATCCAAAGTATTAAACTAACAAAAAGTATGAAACAGTGAAACTGACAAAAAGTTGTGTTGTACTTTAAACAGAGAGTCAAAAATGTGAAAGTTAGTACTTTATTATATATATTGATGAGCCACGAGAGGTACCAATAAGACACCTAAAATAAATATATAAGATGCACAACTATTAGGGGTGAGCAAACAGACTGGACGGACCGGACCGACCGACAAAACCGACCGGACAGGGCCGAGACCGGACCGACCACATTCGGTCCGGTCTCGGTCTAGGGCTTTTCATAATTTCGGTCTCGGTCCGGGACCGGACCGACCACATTCGGTCCGGTCTCGGTCTAGGGCTTTTCATAATTTCGGTCTCGGTCCGGTCGGTCCAGCTTAAAAACCGGACATTTAGCCTATTTGAACCGAGACCGGACCGACCACATTCTGTCCGGTCTCGGTCTAAGTTTTTTGCCGGATTCGGTCTCGATCCGGCCGGTTTTTCTCGGTCCGGTCCGGTTTTCACCCGATGAGCAGCCTTAACAACTATTATGTGTTTGCTTTTGTTCAGAGTGTCACGTCGACGTTGAATGATGCAACCACACCACTTATAAAGTTACAAATAGTAGAAGGAAAAAAAGAAAAAAAAAAAAAAATCCCAAAAACAGGTGCCAAAATCAATCAAATCCCCCAAATTAATCAATTTCCCTCCACTTTCCCCCCAAATCAAAACCCTAACCCTAACTTTTCAATCCCACAAAATTAAACATTCAAATCACAAAAAGTTCACATTTTTATGTAATATCTCCAATCTTTTCACAAAACCTATCTTTTATTTTTCATCAATTTCATCAATTTATTAAAAAAATAATAATAATTGATTTTTAGTTGTTTTTTTGGGTGCAGGTGAGATTGATAATTATGGGTAGTGAGGATGAATCAGATAGTCGTACTACTTGGGATTTTTATGTATTCTGTTACTGATTGTTTAGTTTGAACTTGTTATTGTTGGCGTATTCAGAATCATAAGTACGGGTGAAATGAGCTATTTTGGTTATTGTTACCGATAGCAAAGGTATTATTTTTTTACACTCTTGATGTCTCTGTTAAGTATCTCAAATAAGGCAATATTAACAACAAAGCCCTCTGTTTGAAACTAGTATTCATAGGAATTATGGAATTTTTTTTTTTGATATGATGTGATCTGATTGGTTAATGATATATTTGGAAAGTGTGTAGTTAATAATTTGTTTTATGATACTGAAAATCTAACTGTGAAGTGTGCATCACTGGTTGTACAGTTTGAATCTGAGAACTAGTATGGATGAACAGGTTGTATAATAGGAGTTTAATATAACTAGTTAGTTTAGGAGTGTTTTATGATATCAAATGATCTTACCGGTTAATGATGAATTTGAAGCACTTAATTTAAATTTGCTTAGTGTGCATTACTGGTTGTATGGTACATATATTGCTGCACGTCCGGAATAATTCAACTCTGAGAACTGGAAACTAATATGGATCAGTTTGATATAACTTGTTTAACAAAATAAAACCCCAATTACACGAGTACAAGCTATCTGCTATTAAACTAATATGGATCAGTTTGGTATAACTTGCCACTGCCTTCACTTGTCATGCTGCTGCACCCTCACATAATAAGATAAAAAGAAAGATAACTGGCTAAGGATTTCAACTCCAAGATACTAGCCATCTGCTGTTAAACCTTCTACCAAACATCCCAAAAACCAATTTTGCAGGAAACCTACTTTATGCGCCATCTGCTGTCAAAATGTAACTTCAAAAATTAGTTTGTTACATAATTTTTTTTAGTGATGGGAAGATATTAAAAGCAGCAACCTGTAACTTAATAAGGAGCTTAGTGGTGACTTGTTCAATGGAGTCAAAAAGAGAATCAACTTTAGAAGTGCAAGTCTTAAACTTGGAAATAAGCAAAGAATAAGCTGATGAAGGGAGGGAAGGAATATCTCTCCATTCACAATAGGATTATGAATCACATATCTACAAAACAAATTAAAAACTAGTAATGAATTAAACCAAACTTTTTTAATTAAGAAAAATAAATAAAAGTTGAAATAATTACTTCCAAATAGAAGGGATGAAGTTGGTATTAATTCCAGCTTTATCGAATTCAGTTCGAATGAAGGTGGCATCAAAAACAGCTCGAAACGTTGTCATATTTATCAAAGTGTTTGTTCAAATTTAGGGTTCATGAATGAATGATGTGAGATTTATGTGTCCTGTAATTGGGGTTTTATTTTGTTTCAGTTGGGCCACTAAGTACTTGATATAACTTGCTTAACTAATATGACCGCTGTAGTGTTTAGCAATACACGAGCATAGTACTTTAAACACAGACGTAGGATCGTCAAGCAGTTACAGTTTACAATCTTTCCTACTCTAAATTCTACCTTTGCCATCATACCGTAAATGGTTTTCTAGAAGTTGACGTTTAGGGATAGGTGGTGCTTACCCCTTGTTGAATCTCAGTATCAAGTGCTTTAGGGTGTGGTGACTGTGGTCTTCTTTGCATACCCAGGGTATATATTTTAATGTTTTTAAATTTATATGTTTGTTGATGTTATTTGATATTGACTGAATTCATATTAAGGGGGGTGTTTGGGACTCTTGCTTTTTTACTGAAACTATAGTACTACCCTGTTTTTCAATAGAAAGTAGCTGCAACAAAATTGAATTCTGATTATTTCGAGATTCTTACACAAGTGAACTACTATTGAATTTTGAAGAAGAGTGAGTGCGGATTATGGAACTTTAAGTAGTGAAACTGAAGCATAACAACATTACTTGTATTTAGTTGTAGCTTGGTAAGAGGCTGAGAATTTCAGCCAAAGTTGTCAAAGGGTCTAGGTGCACTAAACAACGTTAAGGATATAGTTATATTTTCTCTGATTTCCCTCAAGTAACTAGATAAGTTGGCAGTTGTAGGTAGTTAGTAGAATGGTTGTAAAAGCACCAGGTTTACTTATATTTTCTCTGATTTCTCTCAACTAGATACGTTGTCACTTGTAGGTAGTTAGTAGAATGGTTGTAAAAGGACCAGGTTTAGCTATTAAGTTGAGTACATAGCTCTGTATCATGGGTCGCAAACTGTAACGAAAGTTAGACAAAGATAACACCTTAAAATCACATTGATTGATAAGTGATCTTAAGGATCTTATCTGTGTTTAATCTTTTATTTATCTGAAACTTTCTGTATGTATGCCTGTGTTTTTCTTTGATGAACCAGTGGATGCCTGCACAAGGCAAGTAGGCATCGGAGGTTACTTCCATACACCAATCTTAGTTTATAGCATTTTCGTGTATACTTTTTTCATTGTAGTAAAGTTACTGCTATAAGGGTCAAGCATCACTTAATAGAACAACTTAGGATCTGCATATATACATTCATTCCTGTGAATCTGCTGGTGTTCAATATGTGTGGCATCAATTGTAGTGTAGTGGATTCTTTTTGTTCTGATCTACTTATCTGTACAGCAAGTTCGTTGATGACCTGTTTATATAAACTTATCTTTGTTGATGCCAGTTTCATATCTTTGTTTCTAAGTGAAATTTTCAATACCTCAAATTGACTTAACCACAAACAGTTTCATATAACAGTTTTAACTATAACTTTTGGTTTTCTTTTTCATTTTTTAGGAGATTATGGTCTGAAGCGTCACGTAGTTTAATGTCTTACTACTCTAATGTGTTGGTACTTGGTGACATCCCATAGCGTGTTTATTCAGGACCATCAAAGTCTGTATGCTATTAACCTTCTAGTTTCCTACTGAACCTTGTCACACACTTAGCATTTCATTAATGGTTTTGATATTAATCTATTTGATCTTAGCAATAAGATCAACTCATTATCTAACTTGTCGGTTTTTAGTCGGTTTTGTCGGGTTTCGACCCGAACCAACCCGAACCGACCCGACATGTCCGGAAAAGTGCAACCCGATACAAAACCGAGTTTCATTCGGTCGGGTCGAGTCGGTTCGGTTTCAGACGGGTTTTCGGGTCGGGTCAGGTTCCCAAAAGCTCAGCCCTATCGTGAACAACTTGATAGATTTGAGAATTTGGATGGATTGGTATGCCCTTTAACATCCACCAAATAGACATTTTTGTTTAAAGAAAACTAATTGTCAAGTGTGGTAATTGAATGTTATTGTAGTAGACTATTGACTTTTTGACGTACAAGTTCACACAAATTGTCTATAGTGTATAGTAACCATACCTTTTATTGAATTATTCAAAGTTTGAAATTAATAAATAACAAAACAACAAACATGAATATGATATGCATGCACCTTCCCAGCCTAGTGGTCTTTGAAAAATGATAAATATTAAACAGGTCTTCAAGGGCTGCTACAGCCTAGTGGTCTTAAACTAGCAATGGAGATATTCATTGATTAGTCACTGCATATGTGCATCATTTGCTAAACTGTTTTTGTATTTTTTTGTAAAGTTCCTAGCAGCAAAAATGGTTGACCAGCAATAAGATCATAGCAAAGTCAGCAAAGTGTGGATAAAAAAAAGTGCCAACTTGAGTTGAGAAGTTCCAACATCTTTCACATTTTGAACCTTCCGCACGTGAAACACCGATCCTAGGTAAAATCTGACCAGAAGCATGTTGACTCCTAGGTTTAGAATATCGATGTAAAAACATGATACACTATAGAGGTGAAAAAATGCGCTGTGTAATGGGGGCTGAAGCAGGCTTCATATGGGTCAACCCGAAACATTTTTTTGTCAAAATTTCTAGAATTTATAGATAATTAGTGTGCATGATTAAGAAAACTGTATTTGTATATCAATAAATAATCCCGATTTTATTAATAAAATGTTTTATAAAGTTTGATGCATTAAAGTTGGCGTTTGGGAGACCTTCGGCCAGTTTTCTGACCCGTTTTGTTCTATGAGACCTCTTTTAATTACCAAGATTTATCCATTCATAAGTCGATGGATCAAAATTGCCATGTATAATAAAATTATTCTTTTTGTCAAGAGACTACCTGGAGCACAAGTCACAGCTGCAAGAGCACGACCGGGTTGACCAGCAATAACATCATAGCAACGTCTGCAAAGAGTGGGGTGATTAAGAAAAGAACCAGCTTGAGTCAAGAAATTCACAATTTGAACCTTCTGCAAATCCATATTTTCTTAATAAACATATTTTTTTTAAAAGAAAATTATAAACTACTACGGAGTAATTGTTAATTGTGATAGTTGCATCATTCTTGTAGTAGATAGTAGACTATTGACTGGTTGATGTACTATTAAGTTCACACTAATTGTCTATAGTGTATAGTAACCCATATGATATAGTGGTCTTTGAAAAATGATAAATATTAAACAGGTCTTCAAGGGCTGCTACAGCCTAGTGGTTTTAATTAATTGCAACTAATGAAGTGGCATGGTGGTAACTTATACTATACATGACATCGTATAGCGTGTTTGCTACGAATCTATGTAGGACAAAATCTGAAATTTCATTTACATCTGTAATGTAGTAAAATGGATGAAAGCCACAAAGGTCTATAACTAAAACATTTCACTTTGTTTTTCCTGTATTTCCAAATGCTGCTCAGAATCAAGTTTGTGCATCATCCTTTTGTTTGTTTCTCGACGAAGTCTTTAATCATCTCCTTCAAATGCTGTGTACGAACAAAATAGTTGTAATTAGCTCAGGATATGTAGTTGCGTCTTTTAGAATAGATTCATTATGGTACATTAAAGTCCCATTAAAGGATTGTTTTTGGCAAAGCTCGTTTTATAACATGAAAATGACTCATTCAACCATTGAAGTCAATATGGGAGTCTAGTGTTTAAAATAGTGAAGCAAATTTAACACTGACATATGATGAAAATTTGGGATCTAGTGGTTAGATAGAAACCTGCAGTTCGTGATGAAGCACATCACATCTTCAGTCATCTATTTTTCTGCAACATCAAACAAATACACAATTAAGACTAGAAATAGCATAAATGTTAAAAAGTTAACAGGAAATCATTTCTACTAATATGCAGTATGTAATGCTCTCTAGGAAGAACACAAAAGCAGTTAAGCAAAGAAAGCTAATTTCCACTGGACAAAAGTTGGAAAACACAATCCATCCCATCCCATTATCACAATCTATCCTTATCAAGAACACAGTTAACATCAGCACTCCCCACCACGAACAATCACCACTTTACCACACCCTTTAAACGAAAACTCTTCACAATACAATGACAACCAACTTGCAAAACTCAAGTACATTTAAAAACAATCCCACCCGACAACTAAAAATCAGCAAAAAAACGCAGACGGCCAAATGGAAAGATAAAAAATAAATGGGATGATATTGCCATCTCTAGTTTACAGCCTATAGAACTACTTTATTAGAGCAAACTGAGTCCTTAGTTTAGAACTGCTTTATTAGGTGTGTGAGCACAACCCAACCCAACTCATTTCACCCTTCCTATAAAGTTACCCATTTTAGCCCGTTGTCTGACCCACTCCCTTTGCCAGGGCAATTATGGAATTGATCAGAAAGGCAGAAGGAGAACATAAAACAGGGCTGTCAACAGGTGGCTGTCAGAGTAATGGAAGAACTGGTAAAGGGCTGCAAAACCAAGCAGTTTTTTGTGGAATGTCCTGCTGATCACTTTTCTTCTCAACTAGAAGATACATATGCCAGTCGGGATCAGTAACATCAATGGGATTGCTACCTGATACAGAAACAGTTGAAATGGAGAATTTAGCTCTAATATATGCAGATAAGCTTGCAAAACCACATATTTATTAATTTATCGAGAGCAGCTGAATGTTACCATCAACAAGGAGAAGGACAAATGCTACCAATCAACAGTAAAGAAGACCCATAGATTCGTCCTCGATGCAGACAACCCAATCATAACAGATAGGATTGAGAAACTGCATCTCAACATATTAAAACGTGATGCATGCATATAAAACACGAGTTTTCAATAGACACTAAAGACCTCTATTATTTAATCTGTAAAACGTGAATCAGAAATGGTGGTAAACATGACATGACCTTTCATGTAAATGGTAAGTGTAATACGCACCTCAAGCTAATCTGCATTCAAATCCTTTAACCCCTTGCAATTCACAGATGGCTGAAGTATTTTCCCATTTGAAATCATACATCTGTTCATTGACAAGCATCAAAAATCAACCAAGATATCAAAATAAAAAGGGTGATAGGAATGAAATTAATGAACCCACGAAGACACTTTACATACTTGATATACTGATTTTCTGTGGAAAACGTTTTGAGGAAGTCATCTTTTGTCTCAGCAAGATTATCTGCAAAAACATTCTGCACAGAAGAAAATGAGATGGTCATCAGCATTGCGCTACTGCACACAAATAACAACCAACATGCAAAAGATGTGTAGGATGATCACCTGAAGAGAAGTTTTAAGATCCGTGACTCCTTTCCCAGCCTTTACCAGTGACATACAATATCAACCATTGAAATACACGAAGTCAGATTTATACGTAGAGAAATCAGTCATTAAAGAACCGGAAACACGATTCAAAAAAATATAGTCCACAATGTGTACTTACATCAGATGTGCTCTCAAAAGATATATCAGCACGATAGAAAGATTATGAATAATGACGATCCAGGATCTTTGACTATGCCCCCCAATAATATATGAGTAGCATAAGCCAGAAACCACTTATTAAATAACTTAAATATGGATAAGTTGGCTATAATGATATATACCTTTAAGCCTTGGTAGCCGTATATTTTTCCATCTTCTTCAAAAAAGATACTTGGGTCAACAGGGTCAATGGGGAAGCTTTCCGGAGATCCCTCTCCCTCTTCTTCAGAGACTGAAATTTAATATATGAAGACATCATCATAGCTAAGACAAGCTCACAGACAGAGTTACAAGCTACAAAATCCACTTAAAAACAAGATAAAAAAAAAAAGATACAAAGAATAAACACATCTTTAGCCACTAATCAACTAGCCAAACATACCAATAGTCATTTATACCTCTATACTTATATACATCACGATAAATTAATAATTGCCCCAAAATTATATTAGATGGGTGGTTGTGGATTGCAAATTTTCAGCTTATGCTCTATAAGCACTTCAAAATAAGCACCTACCAATGTGATTATTTCATAAGCTCATAGCAATCCAAACAGTTCGAGATGTATTTTTCTCTATTAACAACACAATATGCATTCCCAAACACCCTTTAACCAGATCTAACTTCATATCAACTCTAAAAAGAAAATTTTCTTTAAATTTAAGTATCTTCTTAGTCGTAATAGATCAAAACCTCAATACTAAATTTACATATTGAAAGACTACTAACTATTCCAACTTGCACAATAATTTACAGCACATCCAAACACTCTATAGTATTATCCGAAACAATTACTGGTTTTATAGTTGGTAATGATAATTATGTAATTTTACATCTACTCTATAAAGTCATTTTCCTCCGGATTCAACCAACTTAGACCGGTAATTCTACGCTCAAATTTTCGTTAATCTGTTTCACTACATTTAATTTTCTTAATAATTCAACTATTAATAAGCACATATAGAGCTGTAAACAAAATAAGTATCTAATCAGCAGAAAATTAAAAATAATATGTAAGCAAGACATAATCAGTTGTATTATACCTAACTTGATAATGGTGACGAAGATTGAAGACGGTTAAGGTGACGATGGTGCCGGATTTAGGGTTTAGGTGGTGGTCGATAGCGACGGTGGAGGTGATTAGGTTGACGACGGAGTTAGGGTTTCGGTGGTGGTGGTGGTGGAGCGATTAGGTGAGAGAGGGACACGGTCTTTACTTCTATATTTTGTTTTTATTTTTATCTTTTGTTGTTTTTTATTGACTTTTTTTTTTATCTTTAGTGGGTTAATGTTGTCCCTTTAGTTTGTAAATGGAGTAGAGATATGGGATAGGTTTAAAAGGGGAAAATGAGAAAGAAAATATATAATTATATAAAAACATATATTAATTTTATTTCAATATTAAATATGAAGAAATAAAAAAGCAAAAAACAAGATTAGAAAAAAAAAATTGGCTAAGTATGTGAACGAGAATAATGCAGAAGTGGGCCTTTGTCAGAATGACTTGAATCCTTTTTCAAAACCTACCATATTAACGAGGAATTACATTTAAAGGTGTAATTGCCATTTTTCGATCCAAACCACAAACCAAACTACATTTTACCATCACATAAATCTAAAACCATAACCAATGTGTCAAAACAAAGACCAACTTAGTGAGTATTTGTCATAAAATTTGTAATGTTGTATGTTCAGGAACATCAAAGTCTGTATCCTACTAGTCTAGTACTATACAAATCTATGTGTATGAGAGTTTCACATGAAGTTTGTCACAAACTTGGCTTTCATAAATGGTTTTGATATTAATCTATTTGATCTTAGCAATAAGATCAACTCATTATTTGACTTGTTGGTATTGGTGTTGTGTGTAATTATCAAGTCTTATTATAGGGTTAGGATCCATCTTAATCTTATAACTTGGAAAACAAATCAAAGAATAATTCTCCCATCTCCTGTCCAAAAAACCGGTCGAACAAACACCCCTCTCTAGGGTTTCATTTTTGTTTTTCTAAGCTTGACAAAGGGTTATGTTAGACAAGATCGTGAGGTATAGATAATTAGCATTCAGGTGATACACAATGACGTGTAATGTGGATGGCAATCTCATTTGATTCCTCTAAGAGGTTCGCGGGTTTCAAAGGTGAAAACAATAGTTCGTTTTAAGCTCCGTTAAATCTACAGAACACACATCAAGAGGTAATAATAATTTGCTCTAAGGGTTTCGTGGATTTCATTGGTGACATTTTTCGCTACTCTTAGATGTTTTTCATATGATTTAGATATAAAATCACCAACGGGTTTTGCCAAGCAAAATGTCTATATTAGATGAGTCAAATTGAAATTAAGACACCCCAACAACATTTTCACGACATTCTCACGAGTCAGGACTACTTTGATAGAAGAAAACTACCTACAATGTAACTTTAATAAAAATGTACAGTACAATTTTCCCTAAAATAGGGTTAATATTCAACAATTAACATTATTTAAGTAAAAATGAATGGTACAATTTTTCCTAAAATAGGGTTAATATTCAACAATTAATCTTACTTGCCCAAGAGACCAATCACTCTTCACTACAAAGTTAAAAAAAAATAAAAAATAAAAAAAAATAATAAAAAATCAACTTAATCCCCCAATATTTCCCTCTAAAAAACCCCCACAATTTCATTAAAACCCAAACCAATTTAATTTCCCTCCACTAAACCAAAGTCAACGTAATCCCCCAATATTTCCCTCTAAAAAAACCCCCCACAATTTCATTAAAACCCAAACCAATTTAAATTCCCTCCACTTTTCCTCCAAATCAAAAACCCAAACCCTAACATTTCAATCCCACAAAAATCAACCTTCAATTCACAAAAAGTTGACATTTTTATGTAATAATTTCAATCTTTTTACAAAACCCATCTTTTAATTTCATCAATTTGTTAATGTAAAGAATTTTCTTACAGTCAATGCTTATCTCAGAAAGCATAAGCAGTTTTAATTACAATCCCAAACACCCCCTGTAGTCTATGACTCCCTTCTAATCCATGGAGATAATTAAGCCTATAAAGTGCAAACTCATAGTTTCTTCCCACAAGTATCAACAGGAGCTGACATTGTCAAGTTTGCAACAATCGCCGCAGATATATTTTTTTTGTGGTTTTATTAGCTTACGTGGTTATTTAAGTACCTTAATTAATCATTTAGGTTCCACTAATAGCAATGGTGATGGGTGAGAAGGGTTTGATGTCTCGAGTACTCTGCCCAAAATTTGTTGGATATTTGATGTTGGGTTTATTAGTATTGATGTAGGAATTAGGATTGTTGACTTTGAGTTAAAACTGTTATAACGTGTTAGTATACCGAATTTTTTTGGGATTTTTGCTTATGTAAATAGCTTATCTTTGTATTCCTTTTTTAAGCAGATGATGAAATGTGACTATGCTTATCTACTTAGTTGAGGGTAAATAAGCTCTTTGTAATTAGCAGTTTAAGTTAAGGATGAAATGTGAAGTATATGCAAGTATAATAATATTTAGGGGTGTGTTTGGGAATTGGGATTTGTTAATGGATAAGTGTTTTCGGATGAAAAAGGGCTTAGGCTTATATTATTGTTAGAGTTAACTACATAAATGGTCCATATGGTTTGTTAGAAATTACCGATTTAGCCCATTTTTCATTTTTGTATCAAATCCGGTCCCTGTGGTTTTAAAGTGTCTCAGATTCAGTCCAATTTGTCTAATAACGTATGTGAAATGACCAAAGTAACCCTACCTTTAACATTTTATTTATTTTTTAGGTAGGGGTATTTTGGTCATTTTCATGTCAAAATGGACTGAATTCGAGACATTTTAAAACCACATGGACCGGATCTGATACAAAAATAAAAAATGGACTGGATCCGTAATTTCCAACAAACCACAGGGACCATTTATTTAGTTAACTCTTATTGTTAGAACTCTTATGATGTGAATGCAGTTTTCTTGTCATGGGGATGCTTCACAATTTGGATTGTTTTTATAACAGATTATCTGCTTATTTTGTTTTTTGAGCAGATGCATAAATTTGATTATGCTTATCTACTTAGTTTAGGGGTGAAATAAGGTTTTTTCAGTAAGAAGTTTCAGATTGTTTAGTTTGCACTGGTTAGTGTTAGTCGATTTAGTATAGTAAGTTTAACCTTAAGGGTGAAATAAGCTGTTTTGGATAAGTTGATCTTCTGGTTATGAGCATAATCTGTTTAACTTAGTAATGCCAAGCACCCCTTGTTGCATTTGGATACAGTAAATCAGCAGTAATAAGTGTTTAGATATGATTATAGGCTGATTATTTTACGTCTTAAATCCCTAATTAGCTGATTGCCGAAAACTTACACAAATGCGATATCTGATTATCTTGTTTCGTTATTGTAGAAGCCTATTTACACACTTCTTGCAGCATTGCCTTCTGTTATAGCAATTGCTTATTTCATGAAAGCATAAGCATTACCAAACAACCCCTCAAGTCAATTTAATCATAGAGGTATTGATGTTGTATATTATGAATCCCTATTACAAAAAGGGACATTTATATTTTTCTTTAGGATCTATGTTATTTTCTAGACCAACATGGGAAGGTGGTCAGTACGACGAAGATGAACAAAGTTGATTGGCTGTTCTTCGATTAGCAATGGAATTAGGAGCTGATCATATCGATGTTGAGCTTAAGGTTTTCTTCTTCTTGACATAAAATCGGTTTCTTTGTGTCATGGGCCCATCTAAAGTACTATTATTAGTGTTCTTACATATTAAATTCCTGTTATACTATCCGACATAATATTTCTATCAAATTTCTCATTTTAGTTGCTCAAATGCATGCCGTTGATGATTTCAACAATTTAATCCATGGAGACAAGCCTACAGTCAACATTTATCAAAATACTCCTTTGAAAGTGCAAGCTTGGGAACCTTGTGGCCAAAATACAGTCAACAGGAGCTGACATTGTCGAGTTTGCAACAACCGCTGTAGATATAACTGATGTAGCATGCACTTACTTAACTTTCTCTTTACATACAAGTCATTGAATGGTGGCTTTGTTGTACCGGTTGGGTGAAATAAGCTGATTGGAAATTGTTCAGATTGTTTATTTGCTGTTATTTTGAAATAACAAATTTGCTATTACGGTGAAATAAGCTGTTTTCTTAGGTTGAACAAGCTGATCATCTGCTTATAAGTTGTTTGAAATAGTAATGTAACACCCCCAATTTTTGAAAATATGCAGCGGAATAAAGATTGGGGGTTACTTCATGACATAGCAGTTTATTAGTAGCAAATGATTAGCAATATAGTCATTTTAAAACATTTATCATTCGAATATCAGAGTTTACAAAATGAGGTCCCAATGGTTACAAGTTTATCAAAAAGGTTTTCGAATGATAGTAAGATTTATAGCCATTATAAGTATCTGTGCTCCTCCATGCCATCCTTGCTCATTATGGACCTGAAATACATGCTAAAAAGTGTCAACACAATGGTTGGTGAGTTCATAGAGTTTATATGTAAAATAATTGATTTTTAAAATCAAAGAGTTTGTGAGATCTTAGTAGTTATAAATAAGGGTTGATTATCAAAATCAAGGTGTAAGCAAATTCATAGAGTTTGCATAAAATCAGTTGATTTCCAATAGTTTCAAGTTTAGGTAATAATGGTTATTGATATCACTGTTAATGAAATAAGTCGCGGGTTACGTTGTTATACACCCGTAGTAGTTTGACTTTCCTACTCAGGTCGATAATTGAGTAAGTTCATAGTATTTGAGTAAAACGTTTGAATTACTCAGGTTGATAGTTGATAAAATTCGTAGCAGTTATATAAAACATCTGAACACAAGCCAAGTAGTAGTAGTGAAACAATAGCATTGTAATATAGGATATTGCCCTAAGCCTCATGACACTCAAACCTTAACATCGTTTTGCAGCCATAAGAGCTATAGAAATCTTATGGGATAAAAGCCTACACATAAGAATATGATGCAGGTGATAGGGGCCCTCGTCGTAGGTAGGAATTTGCCAGTTCCTACAGTTTCTCAAATAAAGTGCATTTGGTTACTTACCCAGCAACTCAAATGGGGCGTCAACTGCCAATAGATCTATTCACTATATTTGCGTTCACTCGCAAGTGATTAATGGGTCATGATATGAGGGACTTTTGGCAAAGCTAGTAACTTAGGCAATATCAATCAGGATAGCATACAGAGTAATACTTGTGTTCAGGTTCGTAGCATGTAATAGGTTTCAATAAACAAATAGAGTGTATCATAAATCGAGTAACATGTTTGAAATAAATAAGTACTAATTGTAAGTAGAAACGAGCATGTATCTCCCCCAAAGCATTTATAAAACGATTATAAAAATGGGGCTAAGAACTCACCTTAGTAGTACAGTGATCCAGATATAGAAATAACAAGTGTGGAAAAGGAACAGCTCATGATACGCGACCTGAATTAATATGGTAACCTTTAATTTAGGTGGTTCATGAATTAGGACTTTTATGTTCCAAAGGACAAAGTTTTAATTTATCCGTATCGACGTAACTTGTGTGGCAATTAATCCATGTAATTAGTTATATATTTATTTAACTCGTATGTGTGTAATAGTTTCTTAATATTACGTAACTTATACTAGAGTCGTTAATTATTAATTTCCAAAATTTATGATGATTACTAACCGTTTGATAAGGTATTAAAATATTTTCAGTTATGTTGTTATTTATATTACGAAAATGTGGGACTTATATATCGTATTTAAGTTTTTATAAACATTTATGAAAGGAGTTTGAAATGAAAGTATCGAGATTTTTATAAAGTTATCGAAGGAAATACTTACGTTTTATTTACGTTTACTAAAAATAATAGTACTTTGTTTAGCAACTTAATTTAACAATAACAACCGAAAAGAATAGAAAGAATTAAAAAGGAAAATGCTCGAGACCAAGACAGGGCTCGAACCCCCGACCTCAGTCTTAACCGCAGACGTCCCAACCATCTGTGCTAGCCATTTGTTGTTTTATATCCCGCATTTATGTAGTTATGTTAGAAGTCGGCTTGGGTGGTACCTTTCTTTAAATCGATTCGCCATGTATGTATGTACGTCTATGTAAATATATTACTCCTTAACTGTTCTTGCATGTATACGAATATATATGTATATTACAACCCCCACTTACTCCATTCTTTATTTCAATTACATCAATGAAATTACTGTGGTTGTCAGGAAGGAGTCGAGGGGACACAAGGTGGCCCTCAACTTGGTTTGTTTATCCTTCACAGCCTTTCGTGAGACCAGAAGCAGCTATTTAAGTTATGAGGGGCGACATGTAGGGTATGTGAATTGACAGATTGACTATTGTACTCGTTTACATGGGTACCAAGTCGTAGTATTATATATGTTATTCATTTTTATTTCTATAAAGCGTGGGGTAATAGATTGTCAGGTGAACTATTGTATTGGCATTTCACTGTTTGCATGGTTTTCAATTTGTAATATCTTATTCATTATACAGTTACTAACTTTCATGAAATGGTGGGTGACATGGTACTATCAGTTTGTATACAAATTGTTTTGCGGGTCTATGCTTCACGTAAATTTCCCTGGTGTTCAATGTAGCTACCAGAGTGGTAGTGTTCTGGATGAAAATGGGAGCAACATATCGATAGGTTTTCGTAGGTTGTTTCAGTGGGTCGACCACCACAGGCTAGGCACGGTTTATATCCTTGGTAGTGGGTATGACCGAAGGTGATATGGCTTGTCGTTATGGTGGTGAAATGGTTATCGGTAGGGTATGGACAAGCAATAAGTGAGGCTTTTGTTTCTAGCACTAGGTCTCGTCTTTTCCAAAAGGAGTAAACTCCTGTTACTGGTACGCGTATATGTACATATAACTTAGCATTTTCATCAATGGAGGCCAATGAATTCAGTTGGATGAGTGTGCATGTTACTGTTTGTCCTTTAGTTTCTGTCTCATGTTTTACTAGGGTATGCCATGAATACGTGGATATATGGACATGTATATATTACTTGGGTTCTTATCATGCAGGATACAGAAGCAAAAGCAGTGGTATAAAACGAGTTTCAAGTTACATGCATGCCTACTATGTACAGGTCTAGTTCTAGTCTCATGTTTTTAATAGTGGTGAAGTGCTTATGGGTCGCGTACGAAACAGGAAGCAAGCGAGATTTTTAGATAATATTCATAACACAAAGGTGTTCATGCATAAACGTGTACATGTTTTATATAACTTGGTGATCTCTCGTGCATGATACAAAAGAAAAGGAGCAAAAGCAGTAGTATGAAATGAGTTTCAAATTGCATGCGTGCCTACTGTTTTTGTCAAGTTTCGAGAACTTGTCGAGTGAGGTTACTTGGTCATTCGTTAGTTTATTAAATTTGCCACACAAGATCGCGATACGTTATGTTTGTTTTAAGTGAGTTCTAGAGTAGTACGTCAATAGTATGAAGTGCTATTATCATTTAAATATGACACGTATCATGATTAAGATTGTACCTACGTATTGAAACGAGATTGAAAAGACTTACCTCGCTAAAAGGGTGGTGAGTGAATGGAGTGAAAATGTGAGCGAGTGGTGAACGAGATGCAAATCAAGACTCCCAAGTTTCGAATTTAACTCCAACTATTCTGGTCCTATCTCTCTCGATCACAGCAGCTACTAAAAGGGACTTGGTATAATTTTTGCAAAGCGAAAGTTTATGAATGTGTAGGTGTGCTTCTGTATGCGTGAGGAGGGAGTAGTATATGTAGTATACTTGTGCATGCATCTGTGTAACGAAGGGAGTATATATTCACAAAATACATCAAGTTGGCTCAATAACTTCAACGGGTAGAATCACGTACGAACAGTTAGAAGATAGGATAAGCTTGTAAGTAGTCACATGGTTTTTGTCCTTGTTTTTGGAATGTCGACACAAGCAAGACAAGAAAGAAGGAAGAAATACTTTTAGAACAAGTATTGGTTCCAATAATTCAAGAACTATTCTCTACTATTCAGTGTCAGTGAATGAACGGTTTTAAATGATTTTTCTTACCTCCTAAGACTTTAAGAGATGTTTGTGAGAGCTTAAAAGGTGGGTGTTTGTCCTTGTGATTTATTTGTAGGTCGTTATGCATTTAATTGTGTACACTAACATCTCCAACACAAACTACTATGTCGTCAGTAGTAATAAATTTTGTTGACCATACTTTTCAAAGTTGGGGCCCTTTGTCAGTTGGTACTTGCTCAATACAAGGGGCGTGTTTCATGGGGAATTCATTTGTACTTTGGTAAAAATAATTATGATGGTCTTGTTTGATGGGTTTATTGGGTGGCCAAGCCTAAATTAATAAAATGTCCGTTTGGTTTGTTAGTGAGCGGCCAAGAATTAATTTAATTTAGAGTGTGTTGGGTTAAGTAACGAGACTCGATATATTCACAATTTAATTATTTGGGTTGATAAATTATTGTGGCACACGTATGAGCCCGTTCCAATTTAAATGTGAATCACATCGCCTAGATATAGTTTGTACGAGGGAAAGAAAAAAAATGCTCGTGAAAATGGTAATAAATCTTGAAATTAAATTTATTTCGAGTTTCACGTTATTGGGTAAATTACGAGGTATTACAAGTAATCCCAAACACCCCTTACTGTGTTTTGATATTATGGATAAGGTTCGAGTGTCTGGACATGATTATATGCTTATTTAAGGGTGAAATAACTCAATAAGCTGATTGGGAGGTGTGCTGGCCTAATGGAGATTAGATAGGATAATTTGAAACAAGGAAGGTTTACTGATAGATATGATATCAAACCCTTTATACATTAAGTCCTTTGCCTACTCTTTTTACTTGCAGGTGCTGTTTTTTGGGACTATTTTTCTATATTCGAAACTGTTTCTATGATATGAATGTTGGATTCATTAGTATTGTGAATTGGTTGATGTGGGAATTGGGATTGTTGACTTTTGAGTTGAAACTGTTATGATGTGTTTAGTATGCTAAATTGTTTGACATGTGATGTGGGATGTTTGCGATTTTTGCTTATGTAAACAGCTTATCTTCTTATTGGTCTTTTTAAACATATGATGAAATGTAACTATGCTTATCTACTTAGATTAGGGTGAATAAGCTCTGTCAAATTAGCATTTTAAGTTTAGGATGAAATGTGAAGTATATGCAAGTTTAATAGTGAGTAGGGGTGTGTTTTGGAATTAGGATCTGCTAATGGATAAGCTTTTTTCGAGTGGTTGATGAAAAGAGTGCTTATGCAGTATGTTTATGATCTTGTTCGAACTGTTATGATGTGAGTGCTTATACACATTAAATCTCCAGCCAATCACAAATGAGACACATCAACACATTAATGATTTATTGTGCTTAGAGGACTTGTAAATTATTCACGTTTATTATATAGTATAGATAGATTAATGAATGGTTAAACAAAACACATAGGATTATTGTTAGCCAAATCCTACTAAATCGCTAGACAATAACAATTATCATGTCACTCAATTTTTTATTACTCTCATTTTCTCGATACTTATTAGCTTAATGTTTTGTAACTCAGTCGTCATTTTATCCTCTATTGTAAGTCCGTTATACAACAATGATAACGAACTAATAGTCTACAAGTTTCTTACGGAGTATTTAAAAAAAGTGTAATTTGGAAAAACAACGTGGTTTGTTTAAATTGCAGTCACAGTTTACAAAAACTTTGAAAGAACATGCCGCGGCTTGTGGGAAATATTTGTTCATTTTCTGTCCTTGTATAAGTGACATGACTCAAAACATCGTCATTTGGAAAACTATTGCATCTTGGTATTTCAATCATTTCACTACTGTCAAGAACGAAAAGTGAATCAAAATTTCGTTTCACAATTACACTTGTATTTCTTAAGTTATGGGATGTGTGTCTATGATTTGAACAAATTAAAGGATAGATGTTGCAACTTACTTGTACAAATTGAACTGTTATATTATGGGAGGTGATATACGTACCATTAAAATTCATGTGCATATTATGAAATCACATTCGTAATGCATATGGTATAACATCAGATATGTATGTTTGTGATTTGCACATAACTTATACTTATTGTTTGTGATCTGCACATTACTTATACCATGTAATTAAAATTTTCGTCAAACAATGTTTTTTAATAATACATTTTTCGTGACAAAACCTTCATTGAAGACGATAATTTTAGGTTCTACTTATACCATGTAATAAATATTGTATTAATTTTATTTATAAATGTTTTAGTGTGTTTGATGTGAGTATTTAAAAATGTATTCTAATAGCTTGTTTGATTTGTACCAAGTGATTTATTAATTGTATTTTTGCATTGAGGTAATTATTTTAGTTGAAAATGTTAAATATATTTTTATGCATAAGTTATTTGTACAACATGCAAATGTAGTTGTATTGCTTAATATTTAAGTTTGTAATGTCCAGTTATTTAATGGAGGAATCAGTCTTCCTCATTATATGGAGTTTAGATAGGCATATCACTTTACTTATCTCTACAATTTATAATGCATGCATATGCGTTTATTTTAAACTTAAATTGGTTAAAATATGAGTAATGTTGTATTACTGTATACTTTTAACTAAAAATGATAACGTCATTTACAACAAAATTAATATTTTAAATACTATTTAATTCTTAAACTTTTATTATCTTTTGTTTATAACACGAATTTTTTTCTCGAATTGATTACAAATTGAACCCATAAGTTTGCATTAAGAGTCAAACAAAAATAATGATTTTGCAACTATAATTATTTGCATCCATACATCGTTGCTTCGTGTGGGTCTCTGTCTAGTATTATTCAATTTGTTCGAATCAAGACGTGGTACTGGTATAATTTTTTTGTTAAAACACTAGAGTATTAATTGAGTATTAACATTTCATAAAGATGCTAGTACAACATTACAAATAGTAAAATAATAATTAAAAAAAAAAAAAAAAAAAAAATCCCAACATCACGTGCAAAAACTAAAATCAATTAAATCCCCAAAAACTTCCCTCCACTTTTCCCCCAAATCAAAACCCTAAACCTAACCTTTCAATCCCGCACAATTAACATACAATTCACAAAAAGTTGACATTTTTATGTAATTACTCCAATCTTTCCACATAACCCATCTCTTATTTCCATCAATTTCATCAATTAATTAAAAAAAAAAATTGATTCTTATTGTTTTCTTGTGTGCAGGTGAGATTAATAATAATGGGGATGATGAATCGGATAGTAGTACTACTTGGGATTTTGTTGTTGTTGTTAGGTGACCCCTGCAGCTGCTGTTGAGAAAATGGCTGAAGATATTGACCAGATGTTGGTTCTTATGAATTTGGCTAAATCTTATGGTGCTGATGATCTTGTTGAGATTAGATTGGATAGTTTGAAACCTTCTTTTTAGAGGGGTTTAATGTCAGAGAAAGTATTCAGACCCTTGTTAAATTAACCCCTTTGCCTACCCTTTTTACGTACAGGTGAGTAGATTCTTTTTTTCCGATATCCGAAAACCGTTTTTTTTAATATGTGTTTTAGGATACTGAATTGTTTGATATTTAGTGCTAGAGAACATATTCAGACCCTTGTTAAATTAAGGGGGACTTTGTTTCGGCTTATATTGCTGGCTTATGGCTTATTTGGTTTTGGGCTTATGTTTCATAAGCTCACTTTTTTTGGCATATTTTGAAACTTACCGGCTTATGTAAGTTCATTATGTCATAATAACTTATATAAGCTGGAAAGTGTCAAAATAAGCCACAAAAAGCGAGCTTATGAAACATAAGCCAAAACCAAATAAGCGATAAGCCGAAACAAACACCCCCTAAGCCTCTTTGCTTAGTCTTTTTACTTACACGTGTGGTTTTTTTGGACTTTTTTTCGATGTTGGAAACTGTTTCTATGATATGAATGTTGGGTTTATTAGTATTGTGAATTGCTTGATGTGGGATTTGGGATTGTTGACAAATAAGCAGTTTTGAGTTGAAAATCTTATGATGTGTTAGCATACTGAATTGTTTGATATTTTGTTTTTGAGTGTTTGGGCACTTTCAGATTGCTTATTTCGAGCTGATTAGTATTGGTGAATTTGATATTACAAATTTGCTCTTAGGGTGAAATAAGCTGATCATCTGCTTATAAGCTGTTTGAAATAGTAATCCCAGACACCCCCTTATCGCGTTTTGATATTGTGGATAGGGTTTGAGTGTCTGGACATGATTATATGCTTATTTGAGGGTGAAATAAGCTGCTGACCTAATCGAGATTAGATAGATAGTTCGAAACAAGAAAGTTTACTATAAATATGATATCAAATCCTTTATAATCTAAGTCCTTTGCCTACTCTTTTTACTTGCAGGTGCGGTTTTTTTGGACCATTTTTCGATATTCGAAACTGTTTCTATGATATGAATGTTGGATTCATTAGTATTGTGAATTGACTTTTGATTTGAAACTATTATGATGTGTTAGTATACTGTTTCTATGATATGAATGTTGGATTCATTATGATGTGTGGTATTTGGGATTTTTGCTTATGTAAACAGCTTATCTTCTTTTTGATTTTTTTAAGCGGATGATGAAATGTGACTATGCTTATCTACTTAGTTTAGGGTAAATAAGCTCTTTGTAATTAGCAGTTCAAGTTTAGGATGAAATAAGCAGTTTAGGAGTTAAATTTAGGATGAAATAAGCAGTTTGGGAGTTTAAGTTCAAAATTAATAATCCTAAATACCTCTTGTTGCGTTTTAATGTAGTAGATAAGCAGAGTTGAGTGTTTGTATGTGATTGTATCTGTATTTGAGGGTGAAATAAGCAGTTTGGGAGTTGCTTATTCAGACAGTGTATTTGCTTCTGTATTTTAAAGTACTCATATATTTGCGTATCTGATTGTATTTCAAGTGTCTGGATGAAAAATGTACTTATGCTAATAATATTCTTGATACTGTTATGATGCGAACACAGTTTTTTATTTTAGTATACTGAATTGTTTGGCATATGATGGGGGTGTTTAGGAATCTAAACAGATTATTTGCTTATTGCGCTTTTTTGAGCAGATGAAGAAATGTGACTATGCTTATCTACTTAGTTTAGGGGTGAAATAAGCTCTTTTTGATAAGGAGTTTGAGAATGTTTAGTTTGAACTGCTTGTGTTACTTGATTCAGTATAGTAAGTTTAACCTTAGGGGTGAAATAAGGTTGCAACAATGACAAAAGTAACAACGAAAGGACAAACCGACGAGGCCTTTGAAGCTATTTCAAATGAAGCTATCAAGTGTCTAGGAACGTATTTTACCGACTACCACTGTTTGATAAAATGTCCCATTGACTTAAATGTTGGGTTGGGATTGACTGTTATAAGATGAAAGTGGATTTCACAATTGGTTAGTTAGGCTGTTTAGTTAGCCTTTCTTTCATTGATTTTGGGATTTTTCTTATTAGTGTTTTGTGTTTAATGTTAAGTGTTAGTTGAATTTTGAAACCTTAAACAAAACCAAACCAAACCTTAATGGCACCCACTAAACACAAGCCCGAAAAATTCAAGTGGGGGAGGAAGTGTTGGACTTAGTTATACCTTATATACACAACTCCGAGGAGCAAAACTCTGTTTCGTTAGTTTACCCTAAGGTTTGTGAGACTGAAGGCATTACACGTAAGCACGCTACCGTCCATACTCAGTCCTACCCAAATCCGTCCTGTTTAAGTGAAAGATTCCCATTCATCGAGTCATTAATGCTTAAGGGATACCCATCTGATTTTAATGTTACATATGATTATCGTATCCCAATCACCCCATGGATCTGGCAATTAGCCTTTTGCCTGCTCTTTTTACTTACAGGTGCGGTTTTTCCGGTCTGTTTTTCAATGTTGGAAACTGTTTCTGTGATATGAATGCTGGGTTTATTAGTATTTTGTTTTGAGAGTTTGGGCACTTTGAGATTGCTTATTTTGAACTGATTAGTATTGGTGAATTTGGTATTACAAATTTGATCTTATGGAGAAATAAGCTATTTTCTTAGGGTGTAATAAGCTGATCATCTGATCATAAGCTATCTGAAATAGTAATCCCAAACACCCCCTTATTGTGTTTTGATATCTGAAAACCAGTATGAATGCTGTTTCTTTTATATGTTTTTTAGGATACTGAATTGTTTGATATTTGATGATGGGGGTAATTCCAAATTGCTTATTATGAACTGATAAGTTTTGTGGATTTGATATTACAAATTTTCTGTTAGGGTGAAATAAGCTGTTTCTGAGAAGCTGATCATCTGCTTATTAGCTGCGTAAGCTGTTTACCCCTTATTGCACATAGATATTGTGGATATGTATGGGCTCTGGACATGATTATATGCTTATTTGGGGGTGAAATAAGCTGATCTCTAGTCTCTTGTTCAGATGTTTATTTGCTGTTAATTTGAAATAACGAATAGTTTATCTGCTTAACACATTTTGGCAATAGGTATGCACTTATGAGTGTTTGGGCACTTTGAGATTGTTTATTCCAAACTGAATATAATGGTGGATTTGATATTATAACTTTACTCTTAGATTGAAATAAGCTGTTTTGAATAAGTTGATTATTTTGTTATCTGCGTAAGTTATTTAAAGTAGTAATCTTAAACATCCCTTAGTTCGTTGATGTGGTAGATAAGCAGATTTGAGTGTTTGGATGTGATTATATGCCTTTTTTGAGAGTAAAATAAGCAGTTTGGGAGTTGCGTATTCAGACAGTGTATTTGCATTTGGTTGTATTTCGAGTGTCTGGATGAAAAATGTGCTTATGCTAATGATCTTCTTGATACTGTTATAATGCGAATCCAGTTTTCTTCTGATGATATACTGAATTGGATTCTTTCAGAATTTGGCTGCTTATTGTGTTTTTTGAGCAGATGAAGAAATGTGACTGCTTATCTACTTAGTTTAGGGGGTGAAATAAGGTCTTTTCAGTAAGAAGTTTCGGATTGTTTAGTTTGAACTGGTTATTGTTAGTGGATCCAGTATCGTAAGTTTAACCTTAGGGGTGAAATAAGCTATTTTGGATAAGTTGGTCTTCTGGTTATGAGCATAAGCTGTTTAACTTACTAATGCTAAACAGCTCCTGTTGCGTTTTGATACAGTAGATCAGCAGTAATAAGTGTTTGGATATGATTATAGGCTCATTTGATGGTGTAATAAACAAAAGCTATAAGAAACGGTTTCAGAGTTGCCCAAACAGCATATGCGATTCTGATTATTTTACGTTTTAAATCCCTAATTAGCTGATTGCCGAAAACTTAAACAAATGCGATATCTGATTATCTGGTTTCATTACTGTAGAAGCCTATCTACACACTTTTTTCAGCATTGCCTTCTGTTATAGCAATTGCTTATTTCATGAAAGCATAAGCAGATTTAATAGCAATAGAAGTATCTGAAATCAGACAACTCCTTCGATATTAGTATTATGAATCCTTTTTACAAAAAGGGACATTTATATATTTCTTTAGGACAACCAGGGCTATTGGTTTCTTGATTAATCCAGTCCATATTACATGACGTCGTAACACTTTATTTTTCCCGAAAAGGTTTCTGATTCTATGTCATTTTCTAGACCAACATGGGAAGGTGGTCAGTACGACGGAGATGAACAAAGTCGATCGGCTGCTCTTCGATTAGCAATGGAATTAGGAGCTGATCATATCAATGTTGAGCTTAAGGTTTTCTTCTTCTTGACATAAAATCGGTTACTTTGTGTCATGGGCCCGTCTAAAGTACTATTATTAGTGTTCTTACATAGTAAATTCCTATTATACTATCAGACATAATATTTCTATCAGATTTCTCATTTTAGTTGCTCAAATGCAGGCCGTTGATGATTTCAACAATTTAATCCATGGAGACAAGCCTACAGTCAACAATTATCAAAATACTCCTTTGAAAGTGCAAGCTTGGGAACCTTGTGGCCAAAATACAGTCAACAGAAGCTGACATTGTCGAGTTTGTAACAACCGCTGTAGATATAACTGAGGTAGCACGTACTTAACTTTCTCTTTGTATACAAGTCATTGAAAGGTGGCTTTGTTGTACCGGTTGGGTCATTTAATAACTGGTATATATAAATTTGACATTTATATAAATAAAGTTGACATTTTTATTAGAAGTAATTATATTGACTGTCGGGTAACTTGGTACCGAATGCCCAAATGGCATACAAAGCCATCTTTTATTGACTCAAATGTTATATAAAAGTACTGTGGCTCAGGGCACACATGTGGAAGTGCGTTGATATTTTAAGGAAAAAAACCCTTATTTCTACCTATTCAAATGAGTAAAATGTATCATTATTGTTTGCAGTTGTACCATTCCTCACAAAGAATGTTTACTTTAATGTTGTGATGAGGTTGATCCGGTTGCAAAGGTAATTTTCATTGTCATAAAAAACTTTACTATCAATCAATATGCAGACAATGATAAAACTATGGTGTAATAGACTATGTAGGCGCTATTTCTGCTATCGTGGAAAGTCTATGAGGTTTCTTTCTATACTTCCTAAGAAGTGATAATATGGGCTGCTGGGTCAAAACAATGCCTTTTGTTCACTTATAAAAGTTTCATATGATTTGACATGTTACTTTCTGCCCGTTCGACCCATTTGACCCATTTGAGATTCACTTAAAGCACAAATTGTTGCAACTGTCTGCAGGTTCAGGTGTTCAAAATGGTGCAACAGGATCACCCTTGGCTGGTAGACTATTTTTAGTTATTGGTGCTGGCGGTGCTGGAAAAGCTCTTGCTTATGGAGCAAAAGCGAAGGGTTGAAGGATTGTGATAGCCAATCGGACCTACGGTTAGATTCTACTGGCACTCACATTACCATTCCTAGTACTCGAACTTGATTGCAAATAAAACATTACACTAGTTTTATTGCATTCTTATCAGTTCAGTATGGGTGAAAGCCAACTGCATGGTTCTCATCATATTTAGAGGGTGTTTGGATGTGAGTTGTTTATCAAAACATAAAAAATTGATCATTGTGACTTCAGGTTACAGTAATCAAATAACCAGTTGCAAAATTGAAATCCAAACACCCTCTTACATGCATGGTTAATACACCAACTAAAGTTTTCTCTTACTGATGATACTGCACGGATCGTGCTAGAGAACTTGCTGACATAATTGATGGAGAGGCTATATCTCTTGCCAATTTGAGCACGTACAGTCCAGAAGGTGGTATGGTACTTGCAAACACTACATCATTTGGTATGCAGCCAAATATAGACGATAATCCTATTTCTAAGGTAAGGCTATCTACCTTTCTTCGGTCATATGTTTTCGAGATGGTGGTTTGCAGTTAGACATAATATGAGGTAAATATGTGCATGCGATAAAGTTTCTATTTTCTATTGTGGCAGGAAGCTTTGAAGTTGTATGCACTGGCATTTGATGTTGTGTACACACCAAAAATCACGAGATCACTTTGGGAAGCAGGAGAATGTGGAGCCATAATTGTACAGGGGTGGAGATGTTTATAGGAAAGGCATATTAACAATATGAGAGATTTAGGTCTTAAATCACTACATCAGTGCAATGAGGCTCTTATGGCAAGACACCTTTGGAACGTTATTTCTGATAGGGAATCTATATGGGTAAAGTGGGTGAAAATTCATTGGCTTAGAGGTAAGAGTGTGTGAACTGTTGAGACCCATACTAATACCTCTTGGAGTTTCAATGGTCACGCTAGTTAACATGACCAATTTACAGAACTATTGAAACATACATTTTATGAAACACTTGGTGTGCAACATTTGTAACCTCTGTTTCCAGGAATAGGAATACCGTATTCATACTGTTACTTTGACTTAATAAACATTTGTTTCATGTTAAAACATGCAATCGAGTTAAATATACTCTAGTAACTACCAAGGTAAGTAATCCATGTTAGCTCGAATGTTAAGTTCTCCTTGCCCGAATCCAAAGGATGATAATGGTTGTGAAGGAGATGATATGGGTGGATGGTGCGTGCTTCGTAATGAGCAGAAAATGGTTAAGGTCATAATGGACAACTTTATGGCACATGCCGAGAGTTTGGCCGGGGAGGCGCGGAACACTTTTTGTGACAGTTATAAATTGCAGTGTGTTGACATTACACTTGCAACTTTCTTTCTATTGTCTTAGTATTTAATCTTGCTGATTTTACTCATTTGAGTCATTTTAGATAAAATCTAACCCGTCGAATAAATGAGTCAATTGCCTACCTCTAGAAATGATAATCTCTTTATATCACGGTAGAGGCACCTATGGTACAATTCGGGTATGCTTGAAGTTGTTCATTAGAAGATTTTATAACAGTCAAAAGCTATAAATCTTTCTTAGAAACCTAGATTTTTCTTAAATGAACCTTGTCAAAAGAATTTGCGTACCAAGCCTTGTTTAGATACATTGAAATGAACCTGATAGGGTTTATAAGTCCTCGTTTCGCCAATACACCGACTATCCCTAAAACTGGTAAAAGTCATACCAGCATCAATATTGAATATAAATTGACCATCAACATATATGAAAATAATGGGATTGGCCTTTATATATCACATTTGTCTAAACAACACATTTCTCAACCCAATCTAGCTGTCACAAAAACATACATACACATGGTAATTTTAAATAAAATTTTTGCAGAACCCATTTTGCTTTTCACAAAAACATACATCAGATAAACCTTCACATATAATTTAAATATAGCAAACAATTCTTTTACATTGGCCGAAACTCAAGGCCACAAACAATGAGACCAAAAATAGGTCCTTCATGACTTGTAAATTTCATATTCATAGAAAGGGAGTCATCCTTAAATTCAGAATTTGAGTAAAATTTCCAAAGTTGAATCTCCATCCATCCATCTTTCCTTTGTTTTGGAACCCGAGTAGTATCATGTATATTCAACGGGCTTGGAGTTATAAAATAAAGAAAATAAGCCTTGTTGTTTTCTTGGTGTACATCTCGTACATTCACAGGACAATGCAGCCCCTCATATTTATCTGAAAGCTTGAACACAAGGTAACACGCGTATTCTGTATAGGGTGACAACATTTGACTTTTAATCGTGCATTTGATATGAAATACTTTTTGTGGTAAAAGCTCAATCACCTCTTGAAATCTGCATGTAAGATATATTTTATGATTACATACTTTACAAATATATATATATATATATATATATATATATATATATATATATATTAAACAAAATAAAAATAATAAAAAATAAAATAAATAAAGTATATTTAAAGACATATAAAACAAAATTCAAGAAATGAAAGCTTTGCCAAGTCACAATTTTCAGTTTTGAATTAGACTAAAAAGAAGAATAAATCCTTAAGTGATTTGAGTTGAACTGTAACAAAGTTGGTTCAAAAAAGCAAACCTGGACTGGGATATTGATTTTGAAGTAAAAAGGTGCTCTTTAGACACATTGTATAAAGCTGCCTTTGCAGAAACTATAAGAAGCTTCATCCTGTCTATGTTTCCCAACCAGAACAACTCTTCGTAATTTCTTTCTATCTTGAATATTTCTTTAAAGTCAGTTGGCAGTTGACGCACCCGATCCATATCGAAGTTTGATTTCAATACTTGTTGGACTTCTGCCAATTTTCCGATTCCTTCATGTTTCACCTGCATGCAGTTATTATAAATATGCAACTTAGAACATGATTTTATTTATTTATTTATTTCTTTGTTACTATGCATTCATATCTCCTTTATACAACTTAAAGAATAGAACATAGACTGGAACCAAGGAATAATTTCAAAAAATTACTTTTTCAATTGCTCGAAATTCAATGCCTTCAACATGAACAGCAACATCTCCACTATAGTACGATGAAAAACTCTCAAGTAGAAACTCAAAACCGGCATCTTCGTTTTGATTCAAGAAACGATGCAACTCAATCATCATCCACTGCTCATCTCTCCATGTTGCGAAATATGCATGTAGACTTTCATGTCCCTTTCTATACTTTAGGTTAACATACACTGGTTTACCTGAAAAGTTTCTTGAATCACCAAATTTGAAGACTAAATAGACCCCATAGACAACATCTGGAGATAAAAATTGAGCTCTTGTCTTGATTTCGATGTTCAAGTCAGAAATGTCTAACATCTCCACCACTGTCCCAAACCTGCACATATTATAAGCATCCAAGTCTAAATCAGTCACAGCCTTTATTTCCATACACTTCTATATTAGAATTTATTGTATCAAACAAATCTTTATTTAAATAAAGGTATGAATATTATAAAAAACACTATCAAGATGCTTGCAAAATTTATATTTCACGGTCATGAGAACAGAGGACCTAAAACAGGGGATAACCTTAACTACCTTATTCGAAGGTTTATAAAATTATAAGTCCCAGTCATATAGTGAGTACTAATATCTATTTTGTCATGTACAACATCAGTTCTCATTGTTGATATGTATGTATGCAGGACTAATCATGTTATAACCTGATGAGATGAGCTCTGAAGTGTAAAAGAGCTAAAGATGAAGCACTATTCCTTTGTTTATTATGGCAGGGGATTAGCAGTTTTAGCATAATAGAGTCAAAGGGATTCAAATATGTTTGGTTTAAGTGCAGGCAGTCATTGTGATAAGCAAGTGCATTACAGGGGCAAAATGTAAACTTAGTCACAGGGGTTCCTAAGTTTGATCCTATTTGATCATAATTATAGTTAAATGATTAATAATCATATTATGCTACCGTAAACAACCTGTCATGCGTTAAATGGTAAAGATAATAACCTTATACTTTAACGTTAAAGGAGCATAACATAATTCTACCAATAATAAAGGTGGAGAGGTAGAGAGAATAACCTTGATTCTGGAAGAGATTTTAACTCATGTGGACAACTGTTTATGTAGGAAAACATTGTGGCTGAAACCATTTTGTTTCTTTCTCCATTACCAACGAATGACAACAACTGTTATACAACCGAAATACAAATCAGACTCGATGTGTATGATGTAATGATGTATAAATGCATGTGTGATTCTGAATTATCTCTCAATAAGGAGAAGATACATAGAAAATGGGAAACAGATAAATGAGATACAAGAATGAACTGATTACCACTTTTTCCTGTTGTAGGAGGATTCCCTTACAAAAAATGCTGTAAAGTTCCTCTTTTTTTTTGGTAGAATAGATTTCAGGGCACTTTGACATTTGGATTATTTCTTTATAATCTGTGGGCAATTTGGACTCCCATTTCTCGTAACTTTCCTGTATATACATTAATCAATTAATAAACTCATGTTTCATACAGTCAAAGGCCATAGTTTTGAATATATGAATCAAAAGTTAGCCAGTTTTGTCAAAATATAGAAACTTACCTGGAATTCCAATGCTTTCTTAAGCTGTATGACCACTTCATTAGCTGTTGGCCGTCTTTCTCTCTTGTGATGTATGCATTGATAGGCAATCTTTGCAAATGTAATAAATGACTGTGTCTCAATTTGTTTCTTTATACCCTCAAACACTAACTCATCAAGTTTTCCTACTTGATAGTCGTGTTTAGCCAAAAAGGGTAAATAAAGATACTCGTCATCTAGTTCTACGGATGATAGTTTCCCACACAGTATGTCAAATAAGACCGCCCCCAGTGAGAATATATCAGACTCTTTAGTTAAGAAGCCTGCTTTCGAGTGTAGTGGGTCACAATAGCCGATTGTGCCTGTAACATTGTCGATGACATAGTGTACATTCTGATTTATAACTTGACATACTAAGGAAAGCACAAAACCACTAATTTTTGCTTTCCAGTCATCAAATAGTAGAATGTTGCTGCTGCTGATGTCCCTATGTATTACTATTTCTGGACTTGAAACAGTTCCATGAAGAAACTCCAACCCAATTGCAATATCGATACATATTTTAAGCCGCATCACCCACGTAAGACTATCATCGCTCAAGTACTTATCAAGACTACCTCTGGATGCATACTCATATACAATAACTTTTTCATCCTCTTCATCACAGTAGCCTACAAGACCAATGACATTTTCATGTTTATACTCCAAAAGGATTTCTAGCTCTGACATAAATTCAGCATCTTTTGCAACAGACTCCTTATTTAACCGCTTTGCCGCAATGATATTATGTCCATAAGCGTGAGTAACTTCTCCTCTGTAAATGTCCCCAAAATATCCATCTCCAATGATATTGTCTTGATTGAAGTCTTGTGTAGCTAACTTTACGTCTTCAAGTGAGAGTTTAAGGTTGTCCTTATGGTTCTCCTGTGAATCATGGGTCAGTAAGTTGATTTGATAAGTAAAAAAGAAACTAAAACTACTACGTGCTATGTAAATTTTTCATTGTGACTTACCTGACAGTTTAACGCTTTTTTGAGTTCTTTGATGACAACTTCTATTGTTGGACGTTGCTCTTGAGTTTCTGCCACACATCGAGATGTGATTTCTAAAAAGATGTCCAAAGACTCTTTATTGGGACCTTTACAAAAGACATGTTCATCGGTCTCCTCCTTTATCTGGTGATCAACAATTTCCATTATTGTTCCCTTTTTAAAATGATCTCTTGCAATGGGTGCAATTCCATTCTCATTCACCTCGATGTATACAGAATCATAGGCCAACCTCCCAGTCAAGATCTCAAGCAACACTACTCCAAACGAGTAAATGTCTGATTTCTTATTTAATCTACCAGTCTTCTTATATTCTGGATCCCAATACAAAGGTGTACCTGCAATGATATTGGTATAGATAGTGCTAGCCACTTGATTTGCTGGGTGGAATTTGGAGAGCCCAAAATCCGCAATCTTTGCCTCTAAATTATCTCCCAATAGAATATTATCGCTCTTGATGTCACGGTGGATCATCTTTTGTTTGCCATGATCTGTGTTGCTGTGAATGTAATTCAAACCATGTGCAATATCAAGACATATATGGAGGCGTTGCACCCAAGTAAGAATAGTCATCTTATCACCGCTTCTCAAATAGTTTTCAAGACTTCCTTTCGAAGCATGCTCATAAACCAGGATCATTGCACCATTACCTTCATCACAAAAACCAAGAAGAGAGATTATATTCTCATGCTTACAAGTAGTTAGAGTTTCAATTTCTGCAATGAACCCTTGTTCTCCTCGTTGATTGTGAATGCGCTTTATGGCTACCGTGCTTCGTTTTCTTGGTAAATTGCATTTATCCACCCCTTCTATCGACGAGGAATTACTGCTATCAAAATGTTCAAGATCTGCTTTGTATACTTTACCGAATCCACCAGAACCGATGCAGTATGCGTCATCAAAATTGTTGGTAGCCTTGTTTATATCATTTAGTCCAATGCTCAAGTGTTCCAAGTTCTTCCCCTGTGACATTATGAAGTTGTTCAACACCACATTAATGCTAGTAAGGATTGGAGTGATATTAAGAGAAGTTTTATAATTGAGTGATAGTTATTAGATGGTAAGTAATAACGGTTTTATCCCTAAACTTTGAGTTGGTTTAATCACCTTTTTTTTTTTTTTTTTTTATTCAAATGTTTAGTATTTAACTTTTTCTATCCGTAACTCAAACCAAATTTAATTTCTTGCCGGTTTTAAGTTGTGTTTTGTATCGTGTCTAAAATTGTCACTCCTGCTTGCAACTTTCCCCCTTTTTCAGCACAGTTTTCTTAACACCTGTAGTCTGTCCTAGTAGCATGTAAATTCTGTAAAAAAAAACTTCCCAATAAATAGTTAAGGATTTATTAAATTGTCATATAAATTAAAATATCAAATGAACATTCAAACATAAGAGTATTTAATAGAGAAACATGTAAACTCACCGAATAAATTGTTTAATCAAATGGTTAATCAAAGTTAACAACAAACACATTGTCCCAAAAAAAATTAAATGCTTAAACTATAAATTAACTCAAAAATGTTGATAAAATCATAACTTCACCCTTTTTAAAATGAGTAGTAATTGACATGGTTAATTTCATGCCTAACAATTAGATCACAACATTTGAATAATCAAATGCTATAATGAGAAGAGAGAAACATCATATTCCACTTTTTATATGTTGAATGGATTAGGGATAAAATTAGGCATATTATTTAGGCATGCCAAGCATTTTCATCTTAAAATATGAGAATGTTAAAAAGTAATATGATGATTATTTTAAGTTAGGGGAAATAATCACTCCTGTTAACAGTAGCCAACTTGCATGTTGCCTTTGCTTTATGGCTCATTTTCTATTATTTTAGCCCATTTATCTTCATCTAAATTATTGTTCTAGCACCTTCTTCATACACTGAACGGGAAACAACTGAAAAAATGTGAAAAGAAGGCTTGCATCATGCGATCGAATAAGCTTGAGAATAAATGAGCTTAAATAGGTAAATAATCATAAAGCCCATGCATCATGTAAGTTGGCTACCAACATCAGCGATCATTTCCCCTTTAAGTTAATTATTCTACTAACCTAAAAGTACATCTAATAATAAGATCAAGACATGTGACAAAACTCAAAATGGATATTAAGAAAGAAAATACATATGAAGTGTTTAAAGTGAAGAATGAAGTGGAAATTAGTTGAAGCATATAAGTTATATCTCATTATCATTACTTAATAATTTAAACCACATCACTCCCTCCATCCGATCATCACAAAAAAATAAAATAAAAAATAATAATACATAGTTTAACAAAAGTAGAGTCATTAAAAATTTCAACCAATCAAATATTTTTTTTTTTTTTACCAATTAAGATCTTTTCCAATTGGTTAAAATGATAAATAAACAATTATTTTGGAACATCCCAAAATAAAAGATTAAACTTAAAATTAGAAAGGTATTTTTTTTATTAGGTATTCTTTAGTTGTAGGTTCTATAAATGTATGAAAAGGAATCGAGTTTGTAGCTATAATTTTTATTGTTTTCTTTACTTATTTTAGTTAGCTATAATTGGGGGAGGACAAATTTTACTTTTAGTTAAATTGTATGTATTGGTTGACAAGGACCGGTGGGGATCTTGAACCCGACTAAATGTTTAACCTAATTTAGATCGTGGCTTGTTGTTGTTGTTGTTAATAATAATAATAATAATAATAATAATAATAATAATAATAATAATATTATTATTATTATTATTATTATTATTATTATTATTATTATTATTATTATTATTATTATTATTATTATTATTATTATTACTCCGTATTATTATTATTATTATTATTATTATTATTATTATTATTATTATTATTATTATTATTATTATTATTATTATTATTATGCTATTTGTTAAAGGTTTACTAGTTATTACTTTTTTTAATCAAAGTTGTCCTAATTCCTAACTTTTAGATGACTAACTCTTATGTTTAATTTAAGTAATGAAATAAAAGAAAAGAGACAAGTTTGGAATAAAGAGGCTTGAATTTAAGGATACAATCAATTACTAAAATCACAAGTTTTGAAAAATTATCATCAACAGGTAGCTTAGCTTCTAGTATTTAAGTTACTAAGAAAAGCATACCGAAATCACAAGCGTAGCCACGATGACGCGCCGTCACACATCGAAACAAAGTGGTCACCGAACATAATTTTTATCTATTTCATGCTTAAGGTCATTAGCTCAAATCCTTCAATTTTAACTTTAAACTTTTGATTGTTTTAGCTTAGTTGGTTACTTCTCCCTTCATGCAACAGGTCTTGCGTTCTACGTTCACATGTACCTTTTTTTTTTTTTTTTTTTTTTTTTTTTTCTTTTTTAAATACTCTTTTACTATTAATGGTTTATGACTTTAAGTTTTCTAATTATTAGACAAGCTAAAGTGAATAAGATGTATGTGTATATATATTTATATAAGATTTTGACAATTACTTCTTTGAAAATATTAATATTAACTTACTTAAAATATATTTACAAGTACATCTTGAGAAATTAGCCTCTTTGAAAGGTTTTATCATGTCAACTTCTTTTTTCATGTCATTAACTTATACAAAACAATAATTTGTAAATATGAAGCTATTAATTCATATTCATATCAATAAGTTTTCAGACTAACTTAGTTTAATAAAGCGAAGATCGTGATATCATGGTTAACATTTGTTGATACAATCAATTATTTTTTGTGGCATACAGAAAATTTACGTACTAGATATTTTTATTACAAGCTTTAGCTTAAATATTAAAAATTTTCAACTTTGAATCAATTATAAACCAAAATTATTAAGTTGTGCACTATAAAAATTATACTTTTATATAATATTTTTTTAGTTCTATGATATTATATTCTAAAAAAAATATAAAATACAATGTTAAAAAGCTATAATAATATAAAATCAAAATCACATGCACGTTTTAGTATATAAGGTAATGATTTTTGATACTTGACAAGAAACGTACTGGCATTTGCAGTGATGATAGATAGTGGATTATTGGTTTTATCTTATATGGTTTAAATAGGCGATAACAGTTCGTAACATAGAATAACTCCTTTAAATTAAAAATTTAAGTAAATAAATTAGGTACCTTCAAGCGATTGAGTGATGTACGGACAACTGGATTTTCATGTCTCCACTGATGTTCCAAAGCTTTCTCAAGTCTTCTGACAACCTGATCTATATGCGGACGCTTCACCCTTTCCTCTTGTATGCAGAAATGTGCTGTTTCTGAGAATATTTTGAATGCTTCTGGGTCCATCTGTTTTCGTAGGTGTGGATCGATCATATCATCCAAATGAGATTTGGCGAGTTGACTTAATAACCCCTCTTCCAATTCTTCATCTGGGATAACTGCACTCCTCCCACATAAGACTTCGAATAACACAACACCGAACGAATACACATCTGACTTGTTGGTCACCCCACCAGTCTTATTATATTTTGGGTCCAGGTATACATTCTTAACAATATCACGAGTAAGAAGAAGACGATGCCTTCGAGCTACTGTATTTTTCAATGAAAGTTCAAACCCGGATAATTTGGGTTCCCATTTTTCATCCAGTAAAATTTTAAGGCTATTGATGTTGCAATGTATGACACTAAAATCGCGTCCATAATCGTAATGGATGTACTTCAATGCGTTTGCAATCCCAACACATATCTTCAACCTTTGTGTCCATGTGAGGGTCTGGTCACTTAGAGATTCTTTTAGATTTCCGTTGGCCTCCTTCTTGTATATGATAATCTTCACACCCTTCTCTTCACAGAACCCAATAAGAGACACTAGATTCTTATGTTTGAGACTAGAAAGCATTGAAATCTCCGTCCAAAATTTTTTGCTTTCATATTTTCTGTGTAAACTCTTCACAATAATATCAAGTTCAGAATGCAAGAGACGACCTTTGTAAATTCTTCCAAAACTATTTTTGCTAATGAGATTTTCGTCAGCAAAATTGTTGGTTGCAGATGCTATATCTTTATAGCTGAGTTTTGGGTATGAAAGATCTTTAAGGGAAGACATTGTTTTTTTGCTGACATGGGATTCAACGCCTGTGGATATGAAGCTCACCGATCCCTATATGTACAAAACAAGAGAGAGTTATTTATTTTTGTTGTTTAATTCAAAATAGATATTCGTTGGAACAACAACTTAGGGAATATATGTAAACACAATTATTTATATGGATACCACGACCATGTCATGTTGGCTTGGCATCAACATAAAAGAATCTCAATTCATTTTTAAAATTTTAGTAACTAACAGAATAAAATTACCTTCTCATGAGTGGATGATGTACCTTCAACTTCAATTTCAACCGCAACTATTGGGTGTTCCTTTGATATTATAAATACACTAATTAGTAAATAACTACAGAGTAGTTGCTATGATAGAAAGACGAAAGATGAACAAATGTCTTACTGCATTTTGACGTTCCAATTGAAGTTTCAAAGCCTTCTCAAGTCTTTTGACAATCTCATCTACGTTCGGGCGTTGCAATCGTTCTTCATTCAAGCAGTCATACGCTGTTTTTGCGAAAACGTTGAATGATTCCGGATCCATTTGTTTCAATAGATCCGGGTCGATTATATCATCGATTGTTTTCTCTCTATAATGAAAAATTGCCACCGGAGCCAAATACTTATTATCACGACCATCAATAACCCATTTCCTACCACACAATATTTCAAACAATACTATCCCAAAGGAGTAGATATCTGACGTGTGGTTCACACTGCTAGTCTCTACATATGTTGGGTCTGTATACCCCTTCGTAGACCAAACTGAATCAGTATGGAAAGTGTGGTGCCTTTCGGATGCTTTGATCTTCATGGAATGTTGAAATTCCGATAACTTGGGTTCCCAGTCATCTTTCAATCGAACTGTTTCACTGCTGATGTTCCGGTGTATAACGCTAAAATCGCGTGGCTCGTCATAATGAATGTAACTCAATGCATGCGCAATACCGACACATATCTCCAATCTTTTCACCCATGTCAACAACACCGGGTCACTAAGATAGTCATCGAGCCTTCCCCTGGTGATCTCGTGCTTGTAAATGATGGTCTCTGCACCAAGTTCATTACAAAACCCAATAACAGAAACAACATTCTTATGCTTGAGACTAGATAGCATCCAAATCTCTGTCCAAAACTGTTCTTTTTCATCATCCCATTCTTTGAATAACCTCTCAGCATAGATATCTATCAACTCACTGGACCAAAAGAGTTGTCCCTTGTATCGCTTTCCAAATCCACCTTCTCCGATGACATTTTCTTCAGCAAAGTAGTTGGTGGCGGATTGAATATCTTCAAGGGGGATTCTTAGGTGAGCAAGGTGGTTGGGCGGAGAGTGTATCTATTACAAAAACAATTAAGCAGAGTTTGGGTTACAAAAGGAGATGGCAAATTAACAGCAAATGCATCACCCGTATATATGATAGTTGGCTATCTCGACCGAACGTCCCTTTTTTAATCATTATTTTTAATCCTAATTGATATCAATAAAGTTGGTTTTATTTCTTTTCTATTTATTGTCACTGAAGATTGTATTGTTTGTGTCAACGTCATATCCTATATCACATTTCTTATTACTTAGACTACCTGACACGACCCATGATACGTCGGATTTTGGTGCTTAAGTTATCAATTCTTTTTTAGTGAAACACATTTTGATGGTGAATTAAATCAAACCATCGTTGAATCTTTAACTAATTTGTTAGTTAATGAAAACACCTAACAATATGATGTAGAAAATGCATGAGTCAATGTGAAGCCAACTTATGTGATGTTGTGATGAAATCAAGAAAAAATACTAATATTGTGGGGGACATGATACAAACGAGGTAGATTTGATGCTATTCTTGTTAAAACGACGTAATTTTTTATGCTTCGCGTGAGACAGCCCCATATTCACTTTTCTCAAAGTAATAATGGTCAAAATAAACTTACGGTCCCCTTGATTTAAACACAAGAAAATTTTTTAACTTAATAACTAAAAACCGCAAAACGCGACGTATCATGTGTCGGAACAGGTAATCAATATGGTCATTTAATATAATGCATTAAAAAGGTTATCGATTTTAGTTAAAAGATTTTGTCAAATGGTTGTCCAAAGTTATGGGGTTATATCAAACAATCATTAAAAGTTAAGCGGTCTTTTTAAATGGTCAAAGAAAGTTAAGAATAAAAACGTTACGAAAAGAGGTTAAATGGTTATATCAATAATTGACCAAGACGAAGAGATTAATTGTTGAATAATAATTGACCCTAAAATTTACAACCGTACTATCAAGTAGTAGTAAAATATATGAATAAAATATGAAGTGTTAAATACTAATTATACCATTTATATAGACTAGGTGAGTACCCGTGCATACCGGCGAAAATTTAAAGCGGCAAGTAATTATAGTTGTGAAACTGCAAATAAGTGTTTCATGTGTGAAATAGATGTATATTGTTTATTGGGTCAAACTTTTAGCTTATAATTAGTCATGAAAGGAAAATATACATGGATGTAAAGTACAATATTGAAAGGAATAAATTTTACCAGAGTGAAAAATCTCTTTTACCCAAAAAAAAATATATATTGAAAGGAATAGGAAGTATGGGTAGATTAACAATTTCACATTTTTCACTAGTTTTAAGCAAATGCGATTTTTCTTTATATATAACGAAGATATGTTTTTGTTTTATCAAAAGTGATTCCATATGCTAAAAATTGGTTTGTTTATGTCTTAAAATTTGGTTAAAACAAATAAAATGAAAAGGGAAAACATATTGTGGTGGAACAGTAAAAGAGAAAATATAAAGGTCTTACCGGCCTGTTATCACGTGCTAGTTCCAAAGCTTTCTCAAGTCTTGGAACAATCTCAACAATATTTGGGCGTCGCGATCGTTCTTCGTCCAAACACTCATACACAATTTCCGCAAACATGTTAAGTGAATGCAAGTCTATTTGTTTCCACAGATCCTCATCAATTACATTATCGAGTTTTTTCTCTCGATAATGGGTAATGATTAGCTGAGCCAAATCACTTGTATATATTGATGTCCTACCAGACGATAGTAGTTCAAACAATATTTTCCCAAATGAGTACATATCCGACTTGTGGTTCACATTGTTAGTCTCAATATATGTTGGGTCTCCATACCCACCCACATACTCAAGTTTACTAGTATGAAATGAATGGTGCCTTTGAGACGCTTCAATTTTCATGGAATGTTCAAAGTCAGATAACTTGGGTTCCCAGTCATGAGTTAATAGAACTGCTTTACTGCTAATGAGCCGGTGTATTACGCTAAAGTCGTGTGACTCATCATAATGAATGTAACTCAATGCATGTGCAAGACCCACAGAAATCTTCAATCTTTGCACCCATGTCAACCTCATTGGGTCACTTAGATATTCAGAGAGCATTCCCCTGCTTTCATCATACTTGGTAATGATGACCTTCTCATCTTTTTCATCACAAAACCCAACAAGAGAAACCAGATTCTTATGGTTGAGACTAGAAAGCATGTAAAAATCCGTCCAAAACTTTTGTTCATTCCTTCCTTTATCTAACCTCCGTGCATTGATATTAATCAACTCACCGGACCACAAGAGCTGACCCTTGTATTCTTCTGCAATTCTCCTTAACCTGATGTGATTTTCGTCATCAAAGTTGTTGGTGGCGGATAGTATGGTTTCAAGGGGGATTTTGAGTTGAGCAAGATCGTCCTTTGGTGAAGACATTATCTGTTTATCAAGTAAAAACGAGAATTAATACACAAGATAAGATAACACAATAAGAGAGATTGATGAAGTGCCTACAACGTGTTTGATGAAATTCCTGATCCTTTTCAAACTCATGTTGCTGTATATACTTTACTTGTATGTTTTATTGATCTTGAATTTGAGTCTAAGTCTGTATATATTTTCTACTTATAGCTATTACTATATTAAAATAAGATCCTTTTATAGTTTAGGAAGTGCATGGTCCTATAAATTTGAAATCTTTTTGTTCTTCATATTGTCCTACAATAGCTTGGTTTTGAGATTACCTAAAAAGTTCAGGAGGTGATGTTTGTTGGTGATTTCATGTTGAAATATAGTCTTGGATGGTGTAGTTAAATTTGCTTTTGTGGTGTTTTTAAAGCATATTTTGGTCCATAATCAGATGGATGGATGATATATACATTGCATAGTGGTGAGTGGAGTTCGTCCATTTTAGGCTATTCCATGTTCTTTGTCTACCGATGCAGTTTTGAATCTGTATATAATTTCTACTTTATAGCTATTATCATATTATGTTTGTGGATAAAATTAAAATAAGATCCTTTTATGGTTTAGGAAGTGATTTCATGTTGAGATATAGTCTTGGATAATGCAGTTAACATATTATTTCCTTTATCAGATGGTGTAAGTATGTTACTACATGGATGATATATACTTTGCTTAGCGGTGAGAGGAGTTCATCCATTTTAGGCTATTATATGTTCTTTGTCTATTGATGCAGTTTTGAAGGGATACTACGGACTCGAATTGGTCGTTTGGTTCCCTCATTGCATTCAAAGACATGTTTAATTTGGCAATATAATTCATTGTTTAACGTTGATATTTGGTCATCTGAAGTTGAAGTTGTTTCCGAAGACATGTATTTGTAGCTGCTGTAGGATATTTTATTTGGCAAAACAGGAATTGAAGGATTTTTTAGAATGTTGAAAGGAACGCACAGACATTGTTTGATGTTGTATTGGATAGTTTAAAAGCCAAACTGCTGACATTGCATCAGCTCATGGTCGATACTAGTATAAAGAAAAACTAGTAGAGATGCTGATAGTATTATGAAGTTTGAGATGTATGCAAGGGTTGAATATCAAAATGATTGTCCAACTTGTGAATGAAGAGAGCACCGAGACACATGAATATGTTGGAAAGTATGTTGAGATGTATTTAATAATTTCCATCCTATGTAGAAATATAGGCAACTTCCGCTAAGCGTCCTCTTTTCTAGAATCCTAAATAGATCTACAAGTTTTGCTATGCTTATTAATATTTCTTTTTATTTTGTTCGTGCTACATTGTATTTTACCTTCCTATGCCCAGCTGTTTGTGTTGTTGTTGTTGTTACATTGCATTTTGTATCTCAAGATTGCCTAAGACGTTTTGGCATATCAAGGTGCTACTTGGGCTACTGGGCTCCGGATAGTTTTACTTTGTGGTTATTTGTTATTAGTTTCTTTTTGGTTTCTATTCCATCAAGCCCATTCGTATGGTATTATTATATGTACACTAATTTGGTTATTTTTTTAGTGAGAAATCCACTATAGCTCATTCAAAACTCACAATTATATATTTATATAATTTACCTTTGGTATTTTATCCTAAAAAGAAACAAAAGTTGACACCTTGAACGTGCAATTTTTATTCATAACTTTCATTAAAAGCGAATTTTGAAGTGTAAAAACAATATCTTGAATTCGTTCAGTATATCAAGTATGATTTAAGTACAATTTGTTCAATATATCAAGTATGTATAGCTATATTTGTATAAAAAAATAATAATAGAAAACCATTTGATGTAGCATCGAAATAATAGAACAGTCTGTTAACCAATCAGATTCTTTAGTTTATCCTTCGTGAGCAATAGATGAAAATAAGAAATTTTATGGCCAACAACATTTAGTTTATTTATCAAATTTTGTACAAAAACATTTAGTTTATATATCAAATTTTGTACAAAATTTGTATTCTTTTTTAGTTTATATATCAAATTTTGTACGTACAAAATTTGTATTCTTTTTTCTACAGGTAACCAATTACTAAAAAGTCTTACCTTTATCATTTTGCCCTTAATGTAAAAACAAACAAGAAGGTGCTAGTAGCCGAGTGGCAAATTTGTTTCTATCAAATTTTCTTAAGGCTTTTCACCCAAGTTCAAATCACAACACCTCCTTTTTTTGTGCTTTAAGCTAGTTGCTAAGCTGTTGTTTTTATATAATTCATTATTAATTTAAATAAATTAAATGCATGGTGCGGGTGGCCGATGGAATAACCGAATAACGTGAATTTTAATTACGTTAATAACCCACAAAAATATGTAAACCGTTTCTATCACATACTTCATGCGTCAAAAATGATTACAAAACTTGAATATATATAAAATTCTCGGTATCATTTATTTATTGATCAGTGACTAAGTGTTGATAAAATATAAACTTTTTAACCTTATACTACATGCATGTAAATAAAAGAGCAGATATAAGAACTTGCTTTATATTAGCATATATGCATGTATTGGGAAGTCATATACAGTGAGGTCCAGCAATGGAAGACATCATATCAAGTGCCTATTAATTAACTATATAATCAGGTTTATGGGGTCTAGTTAACGTGCAAACTGATTTAGTGAATTGAAGGTGTATAAAGAAGAGGTCTTACAGGTATGTTTTCACGTGCGAGTTCCAATGCTTTCACAAGTCTTGGGACAATCTCATCTATATTTGGGCGTTGCGATCGTTCTTCTTTCAAGCAGTCATACGCTATTTCCGCGAACATGTTGAATGATTGTGAGTCCATTTGGTTCCAGAGACCCCAATCAATTATTTCGTGGAGTTTTTTCTCACGATAATGGGTAACGGCCACCGCAGCCAAATACTTATTATAGTCGTTGGTTATTACTGATTTCCTGCCACACAGTAGGTCAAACATTACTATTCCAAAGGAATACACATCTGACTTGTGGTTTGCACTTTTGGTCTTTTCATATGTTGGATCTGTATACCCATCCGTACTCCATACTTTTTCAGTATTGAAAGAATTGTGCCTTTCAGATGCTTTGATCTTCATGGAACGTATAAAATCAGCTAAAATGGGTTCCCAGTCCTCATTTAACATAATCGAAAGACTGTCGATGTTGCGGTGTATTACGCTAAAATCACGTGACTCATCATAATGAATGTAGCTCAACGCATTCGCAATACCGACAGATATCTCCAATCTTCGCACCCATGTCAACAACTTCAGGTCACTTAGATGGTTGATGAGACTTGCCCTTGTCTCATGCTTGATAATGGTGACCTTCTCGTCATTATCATCACAAAACCCAACAAATGAAACCAGATTCTTGTGCTTGAGACTAGAAAGTATGGAAACCTCAGTCCAAAACTGTTGGTCTCCATCAAACCATTCTTTATTTAACCTCCCAGCTATGATATCAATTGACTCGCCCGACCACAAGAGCGGTACTCTGTAATATGTTTCAAATGAATCTTCTCCGCAGATATATTGGTCGGAAAAGTTCTTGGTTGCGGATAGTATATCTTCAAGGGGGATTCTTAGGTGAGCAAAGTTATCAAGGGAAGACATTGTATTATTAAGGAGCGTTTGGGTTAGAAAAAGGACGCAAAAAGATATTCGGAAGGACGAATACAAGAAGACTAGAAAGAGGATGCGGTGGTGCAATGGTGTTGTTTTTACTTTTTAAGGTGAGCAAGGGCCTTTGGGTTAGAAAAAGATGTGAAGGAAGAAAGAGGTTACGGAGTACAGTATTTAATTAAAACACAGAGTAGCTGTCCTCCAACGAATCCTTTTTATTATAAAAGTAATTAAACGCGCATCTCTAGACTACACTTGACCAATGATGGAGTCTTTGTGTGTATTAAATTCCAATATTCGATTTTTAGCCGACAAAGTGGACGGAGAAAGCATAAATACAAAATGGTTTTTCTTCCCATAACCTACTTTTTTTACGAACAAAATATTATTTTTACGAGTACTTTTTATGGCCCATGTAGCTGTCCTCCAACAAGACCTTATTATAAAAGTAATTAAAAGTGCATCTCTAGACGACACTTTACCAACTGTGGAGTCTTTGTGTTTATTACCATTAAATTCCGGTATTTTTCAAAGTTTGAAGTAAATAAATAACAACGCAACAAACATCATTGTAATAAATAACAACGCAAAGAGAATACATTTTGACTATACAGCGATAGGAACCTTCTCACTAATAAGAAAGCTATTACCAAACCCATCATTTTTTCCACTAGTAATAAAAAGAACATTTCTTATAAAACGGAAAAGCAAACATCATTAAGAAAGCTAATCACCAACTACGAGAAACAAATGAAACATTAAAAATATAATACAAATCAAAAGCAGACCCAATAAGATAACCACTATTTTCATGTTCACAAGGCTTTTAATTACGACAAAATTGATGCATTATTTAACGATGCTAACGAATATGGTGTTTTTTTTCGAGTGCATTACAACTGTAAAAAGTTTTTTTTTTTTTTTTTTTTTTTTTTTTTTTTTAATTATATAAAAAATGTGGACTCGCACATATATAGAGTTCTACATTTTAAGATACGTGCAATAATTAGTTATACTGTAAATAAAAGTCCAAAATACATTTATGTGATTTGCTATTTGAATACTATGCATCTTTGTCAGATAAGTTACCACATATACATCTTTTCGTTAATAAAAGTCAGTCACCATGCATCTCTGAAGATAGACGGCGCAAATTTTTTTCCATTATAACAAACATGTTTATTAGTCTTTAAAGTTGTGTGTTCTAAACGAAAGAGATACTTGATTATTATAGTGTTTAAAGTTGTGTATTCTAAACCGGTTACAAACCACAAACTTTCTTAGCGTTCGGTACATCGTAACGAGAGTGTGAACGGAAAAGTTTATTACGACGAAATTAGAAAAAAACATGTTTATTTAATATTATGGAATGTAATGACTCATTACATCAAAAATCATCATTTTAATTCATTGGGAGGCCCATGTTTTATTTAATAGCAGCAAGTGTATGTTCAAACTACATACGCTTTTTACTATCGACAATCGACATATATCCATATACCATCAAATTGCAATAACTTACATAGTTAGAGGTTCAGCGAACAATTTGAACCAAACCAGAACCATAACTTTGATTCTATCAACACAACAATAACCATAACCAAACTAGCTTTCATTTTCTGTTTGTAAAACTTCTACAACAATGTCTCTCTGTTCGTACAAGTTTTAGTACTCTATATCATTCTTAGATTATTTATCAGCATTAGTATGAAAAACTGTTGTCTATACCACACATTTAAAAGCTAATTGTGTTTCTATGTACATTAAGAGCGACACGATAAAGCAATCTAATGTTCAGATATATCTTTTAAAAAAGAAATAACACATGTGTAGTTAGTCATGAAATTGCAGAACCCTCAAAAGTTAATTAAAAATCCCATTCTTTTAGTTCGCCAAAAGATAAAGAAGCTTAAGAGAATATAACTACGAGCTTGAAAGATAGTGTCCAGAGAACTTCAAGCACATAGCAAAGCACAATGAGTCTGTAGCCTAACTGTGAGAAAGTTGGTGGCAAATGGGTCGGCTTGGGCCATGGGTCAAATGGGTCATGGGTCATGGGTTAAATAGGTCATGTTTTAAAAATAGGTCAAACGGGTTGGGTCGGGTCAGCCCATTATTTTTCATTTTTTATCGTAAACTTAAAAAAAAGGTGATTTAATTTGTGTTAAATCTTTTATATAATAAAACAAAACTACAAGTGGAGACTTTTCCATTTCAAAAAAATCAAATCATACCTTCTTTAGTAATAATTTTATTTAAAAAAATATTATTTTTTTATTAGGTAACAATTTATATTTATCCATAACACAAATAGAAAATAAATACAAAATATACATAAGATGCAATTTATAATAGTATTAAAATATTTAAACAATTATCTTTAATAATAAAAGACTATAATTAAACATCATAAATTAAACAAAACAAAAATTAAATTATTTGTTTTTTAATAAATAAAAAAATATGATTCAAAAAAATTTTAAAAAAAACCCGCGCATGCGCAGGCATTATAACTAGTATTGAAAATAAGAAAATCATTTTGCGAACAACTAAACAAGATCCTCACCGACCAAATGTATCACAAGTCAAACATATTACATACTATTATGGATAATTATTAGTGGATGTCCATATAACCCATTAGAGGCCCATGGCCCAATTAGCTACTATGCTCTGACATTATGATCAATTAAATAATACTTTCATTCCCTTAATTCTTGTTCACAACACGTATTCGTTATCTTTATTCGTTGCAGGTATGTTTTCAATCCGTCAATCCTTATACCTATCATCGTAATTGTTTATGTCTACTACCATCTAGAGTTATGTGCCATATTTATTTACTTTGGCATGAATATTATTATTTTATTAGAATCAAGTTAATTAATTCATGAATTTGATTGTGTTTATAGTATTATTAGATATTATTATTAGGCTATCAGTTGTGTGATTTTCTTTGTGATAGCTTCATGCTACGTTCTATGTAGACTAACAAATGTCTCGATAATATGCATTTGAGTTGTTCATTGATAATATGCAATTACTAAATTATTTTTTTTTAATAGTATTATGGTTTCTTCTTTATGAAGTTTACTTTATACATTGTTTATAGATATGCATATTTTGTTTGATGTTATACTTATATTTTGAGGTGTAGTTTGTATAAATTTATGTTGTTAATGAACCTCAAAATATTATTCTTTTTGGTAGATCCTAATTAAGAGAACCATTTTGTAATGAAAAAGGAGTATTCGTGATTTTGTGAGATACATATATTTTCTTTAGTTGTGATCTTATTATAAAATACGTATCTTCAAACTAAATCTGCATGTAGCTCCAGTGATATATTTTGTCACATCCTTATCATAGATTAATCATTGTAAGATAAAGGATCAATGATTCATGTTAAGTTATACCTTTTCATAAACTGACTTGTGGTTTATAAACACAATCGATGAAAGAATACATGAAACCAACTAAAATTGCATAGTTTCAAATTGAATAACTGTTATCTTGGCTATATACATACTTCTCTATTAATATTAGTACTTACATTTTTATTTTATTTTACGATGAGTACCATAAAAAGGGTATTGAGCCACATTTCTATGCACAAAATAAATATTTTGATGATGATTGCTAATGATTTTGCACTTGTCATGTTCTGTTGTTATTACATTTTTTTTTTGAACGGCGATTTTTATTAGAAACTAGCAAGGAGCTAGAAAATTACAAAGAAATAATAGATGGGTTTTTAAACCAATCATCCCAACTAAACATAGTTTTACTTCTATAACGGCACCAATAATAAGAATTACAAATGATCTCGTCAAAGAACGTCGCCTTTGAAATAAACTTGTCTTGAAACATCTTTTTGTTACGAAAGTTCCATAGACTCCACCACATCACGAAAAATATACCTTCAAACATGTTTTTATTCTTCTTCGGCATTTTGACGTTATCAATCCATGTTTTCCAGTCGGCGTAAGAATCACAATCAGTAAAAGGAACATCCCACCATCGAGCAATTAGTTGTGACAGATTCTTAGCCATATCACACGTAAAAAACAAATGGTTTGTGGTCTCTATCCCAACTTCACAGTTAACGCACTCTAAAGACATAATATCGATCCCGCGTCTCGAGATATTAAATCTAGTTGGTAATGAATTCGTCATTACCTTCCACGCAAAAATATTTGCTTTGATGGGCACATAGCGAATCCAACTGGTCTTCATTTCACTTATCGGAAGAATATGCTTATCGATTAGGTACCTGAATGAAGCAACCGAATACTCTCCAGAACTGTTCAAGGACCATATCCATTTATCCAAGGACTGGTTGAGAACCACTGGTTGAACCAGATTAAGCATCTCCTGAACTTGTGTTTCTTCAAGACCCCCTCTAGGATCTCTTCGAAAGGAGTAAGATAAACTAGGTTGAGCAAGCTTATTACCAACTGTTATCTGCTTGTTGTTTTCAAGAGCATAAGCTCTAGGGAATCTGTCTTTAATATGATCTTATAATATTAAACATTTGTAAACGATGAACATATATGATTTAAATTGAATTTGTGGTCTCCGCTTTTAGACTATATACATATCTTATGAGAAGAAATTGCATAATACTCCGTATTAATTCGTGTCATAATCCACTATCATAGATCAATTTTGGTGTAAGATTGATTATGTTTGCCATGTTTACAAGATCTATGATAATTGTAGTTTTACTAAAAATTAATTTCAATCCATTATATTAGTTTGTTATAACGAAACAATGACTATTGTTCTAAAATAATAATATATGTGTGTGGCATCATATATAGTTGGTTATTGATGAAAATTGAAAAGAGTTTGCCTGTATGAAAAAGTACTATGAGATATTATTATTTGAATATCGGTGTTGAGTCTTATAGTGATTTTAATATTGTGTTGCACATCCCCTTAAGATTTGACAATATATTGATCAGATAAGAGACCTCATCACCGGAGATAGTCACCTAAATTGTTCTAGATATCTGTTTGTATTGAGATACATGTATTTTTATGTATGGTATAATTGAATTATGGCATCTATAAAATTGAAAGGCCATTTGTGGTGAATTGAATAATACTTTTATTTGTAGCTTGTTATTTAGATGCAAATAGCATAAGAGTAGTATACAAAACATGCTTGAAAATGTATCTGATCAAACAGTGTTTTTATATTGTGTTTGGTGTCATGAATATGTGACATCAAAGTTGTAATGTATGAGGCTATCTAGTTAATTCTTAACTATTTTATATCGACATAAAATTACTTATGTGATAACTTCTTACATGGATGGCATTGAATTGGTATTTCTTAACTAGCGACAGAAATAAAAGTGAGCTTCAACTTAAATATCATTAATTGCGTCCAAGTGAATATGCTTCATTATTTGAAACGAATGTGAATACATTTTGATAAATGTAAAGATCGTAGCTATGGATGTGGTTGTAGTATATAACTACATATAATGAAATTCATGATAAAAACATGATGAGCCACAAGAGGTGGTAAGATATGGTAAAAAGATACTAGATTTAGAATATTGTTAGAATATTAAAAGTAAAAGTGTTACAGAAAATATATGTTATCATTGTGAATATGACCATTATCTTGTTTGATTATGAACATAGGAGAAAATATAAGACGAAATTATAGTGAATTTTGCAATATTGTTGTTAAGGTTGTGAGTGAATAAGGAGTTTTAATTAACTCGGATTATTACATTGAGTTTGACTTATATATCATGCTATTTTGTTTGCTTATAAAACTGATTAAGAGCATATATTGTTATCAAATAGAGCAACTTCACTCGAACATGTTTGCTTCTTTCATAATGATTTTGGCTAACGTGTATATTTTATTTAAAGCCTTAAAAATGATTTGTATTAAATTATGTGGAAGCCATAAAAGTGCTTACATAATTTGATTAGAGAAACAAAAGTATATATGCGATGATGTATTAGTTTCTCCATATTATTCAACTTTTAGATATTACTCAAGTGTACTTGAAGCACATGTGGTCATAAACCATGGTTTATGAGCCAAAGATTATTTTATTGAGTGGTACTACTACATAATATGTTAGATAGATCACTTCATATAGATCGGTTATGTTAAAAACTGATCTAACAAAGGAAAAAGAGGGAGAAATTTAATAAATAGATCGGGTTTTAGTGTAAAGACTGATCTTTAAAAATTTGAAACTAGTTAGATCGGTTTTTTAATATTAACCGATCTATTAACTTCTCACATATCTCTAGAGAAGCATAGCTGTAAGCACGTTTTGTATTAAATAGATCGGTTATTTATAAAAAACCGATCTATTTATCTTCTTACAAACGGTCAGTTAGCATCCATTGGACATTAATAGTTAACAAACAACCATGAACATTAATATACATTAGCCTTAGACCCGTTTTTTTCACCAATACATCATAACAAAAACAAAAAACACACATTAAATGCTCCAAAAAATCACATTAAGTGTTCCAAACAAATCTCAAATTCAAGATCTATATTTTCTCAATTGAATTGAAAAGGTATATAATGTTTTAGCTATGCTTGCTATTTATCTATTAGATTCCATAACATAAAATTCATGTATAAGTAAATTTGTGTTTATTTGAAGCTTTGTTTATTTATTTTGGTGGTGTGTTATATGTAGGCTCCTTTGAAGAATTTTCTATGTGGCTCGTTGATACCTAGCTACAATTGACCCGTTGATGTAAGTTACTTATCTATACTTTTAAGCTAACCGTTTATTAATAGCATATTTTATAGTAACATTAAAGCATTTAGTATAAACTAAGTTAAAATCATAACCCTTTAGTTAAATACCCGTTCGAAATTAACCTAATAGAGGTTAATTTCGGATTGTCCCCATTTGGGACTGCTTTTTGAATATTTTATCTCATTTAGGATGTGATTATGTATTATGAGATCGAGTATTATTTGAGAAAATCGACATCATTTTTCCTTACTCCTATGAGTTTGCGTTTTATGCGCATACTTAAGGAGTTAAGGGGAAATGCTGCCGATTTTTCTTCAATAATACTCGACTCATAATACACATTCACATATGAGACTAAATATTCAAAAAGTGGGTTAGGATTGACGGTTTGCAACTATTCTCATATGTTATCATATCATTCATGCATCTTATTAAAAATATAAAATTGTATATTTCAGATGGATCGTAGGAAGTGGATGTACAATATAGAACGTGCTACCCCGGAGTACATCAAAGGGTTGTCTGAGTTTATTAAAACTGCCGAGGATCATCAAGCAAAGACAGGAAAAGCCCAAATTTCATGTCCGTGTAAAAAATGTGCAAATTTTATTTTTCATGATGATATTGATAAGATTAGAGAACATTTGTTTCAACAAGGGTTTACTGATAACTACACACGGTGGAAAGATCATGGTGAACCACCACGTGATTGTAACGATGTTGTTTTAGAAAGTAATGTCAATAATAACGATGATATTCGTGGTAATAGTAATCAAAATATCAATGACATGCTACATGATGCGGAGCATAATGATGAACTCGATATGGAGAAATTACAACAAATGTTTGTCGAATCAGAAAAACCATTGTATACCGGTTGTACGAATTTTACCAAACTATCAGCAGTGTTGCAGTTGTTGACCTTAAAAGCAGAATATGGTTTGAGTGATGTCGGTTTCAATAAAATATTAGAGTTGTTAAATAAAATGTTACCTAAAGACAATGAGTTGCCCACTTCTACGTATCAAGCAAAAAAATTGATGTGTCCGTTGGGATTGGAAGTCACAAGAATAGATGCATGTCCGAGAGATTGTATATTGTATAGAAACGGGTATAAAGACCTACACAAATGTCCTGTATGTAAGGTTTCAAGGTATAAGGATACAAATCTGGCGGAATTTGATGATGACGTGACAAAGAATGGTCCCGCTGCTAAAGTATTATGGTATTTACCCATCAAACCAAGACTTAAGCAATTATTTTCAAATCCTAAGAATGCAAAATTGTTGAGGTGGCATGCAGAAGATCGCAAAATCGATGGAAAAATGAGACATGTGGCTGATTCCCCTCAATGGAAGCATATCGATAATCATTATGAAGAATTTGGAGCTGAGATTAGGAATATACGGTTTGGGCTTAGTTCAGATGGAATTAATCCATTTGGAAATATGAGTAGTTGTCATAGCACTTGGCCGGTTCTTTTATGCATATACAATCTTCCACCTTGGTTATGCATGAAACGTAAATACATCATGATGTCACTGTTAATTCAGGGTCCAAAACAACCCGGAAATGATATTGATGTGTATTTGGAGCCGTTAATTGATGACATGGAAAAACTTTGGTCTGAAGGCGTCAAGGTGTATGATGCGTACAAGAAAGAAAGTTTCACATTATTTGCCATGATTTTTTGTACCATAAGTGATTTTCCGGCGTACGGTAACTTGTCAGGATATGGAACGAAAGGGGAGAAGGCGTGTCCTGTTTGTGAAAATGACACTCACTCGCGGTGGTTGACTAACTGTAAGAAAACTGTGTATATGGGACATCGAAGATCACTTCCAGACGATCACAGGTACCGTAAAAAAAGGAAATTGTTCGATGGTAAAGTAGAGCATAGAAGGATGGCGGGAGTATTGAATGGACGTGATACATTATCTCGTGTTAAGGATATAAAAACTGTTTTTGGAAAAAAGGATAAAGCTCCACCAATTAATAAGAATATTTGGAAGAAAAAGTCTATATTTTGGAAGTTACCGTATTGGGAGCAGTTACAAGTCCGACATTGTCTTGATGTAATGCATATCGAGAAAAATGTTTGTGAAAGTTTGATTGGCTTATTGCTAAATATCAAAGGAAAAACAAAAGACGGTGTTAATGTTCGAAAGGACATGGTAGAGATGGGGATTAGAGATGAGCTTGCTCCACAAGAGATTGGTAATAAAAGAACGTATTTGCCGGCCGCTTGTTATACCTTGTCGAAGGCTGAAAAAATTAAATTTTGTCAATGTGTGACAACCGGCAGTTTAGGGAGCTATTTTTAAAACCCGCATTACAACTTAAGTTCGTTTATAATTTTTATTTGAAATTTTCATTTCACAACGAACTTGTAAGACCTATTTTATGGATATTTTAATTAATGACGTTATGGAATTCGTGAATTATATTCATAATTCATTTTTTATTATACGATCGGTAATGTATATTTGAATTCTCACTTGGTACTACGTTGACTTTGGCACTAGGATTACCTAACATCAGTTTTATGATTCGTCTTACGAGTCCGATATATTTTTATTTATTCACGAGAGGTTCTCGAGTAATGTTGAAATTTTAAAATGAGTTCGGGTTCGGGCCACGTGTTTTTACAATTACCGCGTTACCCGCTCCACCGTAATAATATCCTTATTATTACTATTATTATTATTATTCTTATTATTAATATAACCTTAAAAAAAAAAAAAAAAAAAAAAAAAAAAAAGTTAATATAAGGGGGCGTTTGGTCCGGTTTTACCCACACAAACACAACCCACTCCCTCATCTCTCTCTCTTTGCCTCTCTTTGACAAACCCTAGCCGCCTCTTTGATTTCCGGCCACCACCATAGCCACCGCCGGCCACCACTAAAGACCACTACCATATTCTTGATCTACATCATCTAATCTACTAGATCTACAACAACACGCGCCTATAACCCCTTTATTTCATTTCGAATCACCACCAAATTCACCACTATTCGTTGTTTTTGAAGGGATATCACGGTTTTGAGCTTCTAGATCGAAGGTGAGACGAGTTTTCACTCGTATTGTTGATAAAATCGTGACCTAGAGTCACGACATGATGATATTCGGATGGGTTAACATTTGTGAACGCGTAATACAAATGGGTTTTGGTTGAAAACATGTTTTTCTACAAAGTTTGGTATCCGGGTTTGGTTCTTGATGTGTTGATTCGAACCGTGAGTCTAAGACTCACGGCATAGTTTTTGATCCGAGCTTAAGGGCTCGATCTACTTGTCTTCTTGATCTTAAGGTTGTGGTTTCGTATGTTGTTGCGTTGAATTTTTGTTCCGACTCATTGGAGTCGCGGCTTAATGCCGAGTATGGTTAAATGTTGCCAAGACCCTTGTGGTCGATTTGGCAGTCGGGTGTGCTCTTTGGAGCTTATTTTTGGTGACCCTTGGTTTGTTCTTCGAGCCATGGTAGCTCGTGATGTGACCGAGACTCAATTGAGTCGTATAGACTCGGGTTCGGCTTGGTAAACCGACCCGAACACTAACTTGGTTGATGTTATTTTTTTTCTTGTAATAATTCTGAACTATTTGTTATTTCTTATGATTGTTTTTGGTATATATTGTTTTGTTGATATCTCGGCCGAATACATGTGGGTCGAATTGGATATTGATTATGGTAATTGTGGAGTTGTTGTCGATTGGTAAAAGTGATTGGGGACCGATTGTGAGACGGTCGTTAGATTGACGGAGATAGGTTAGTCGGGTACCGTAGTTGGACCCTATTGTTGTAGCCCGTGGTTTGAGATTGTGATTGGACGGAGATTTGTTATTTATGACTTTTGCTTATTATTGGACTTGGACAATGAGCCGAGAGTCATGACTCGGACATATGACCATTTCGTACAACTCAGTAACTATTAAAACTAAAACGAGAATAATAAAACTCGTAATAATAATTATTGATAATATGAACGTTTATACGAAAGTATATACGTGAATAACGTATATATAACTATATAAACGCGTATATTAATAATAATAATAATCACGAGTCGTATTATAAATAATACGATTAGATATATATTAGGCTACGAAAGTGGCGTAATATTATTAAACGTATTATTGTTATAAAAATTGTGTTATAAAACGGGAAACTCCCGACAATTATGAAACGTTTAATAAAAAGTCATTTCGGATATATAACGGATAAACTTATTGGGTTAGGCGAAATTGTTGTCACTCGGGTCCAGGTAAGTTATTATTTGCGACGTTCGTGTTGTCACAGATATATGACGACTAATATAGACGTTTTCTATAAGTAAATAACCACTTAACCGTAAGGTTTAGCCAGGTTATTTGGTTATATGACACGAACATATTAGTGGGCATCGTATCCTACGACGCCCATAGGTTGTAGTATATGTAAAGTGTAATAGATTGCGAGTGTATATATCGGGAAATCTGGCCAATTTGACGATATATACGAGGAATTTATTAAACTATGATATATACTATATAGTCAATATGTGCTATGTGCTTTATATGTGTTTTAGATTGGGTGTAATCTTGGAACGGTATATTACGTAAATAAACATGAGGATTATCAAATCGACGGATTTGGTAAACTTTGGCGATTTATTTAAATGATATATTGGGCTAATATTAGATCTATAGTTTATTTTATCTTTCTATGTGCGATCTTGTTGGTTTGTTTTGAGTCGACCCACCACCCGTATGGATACCAAACGCAAATACACCAAACTAATACGAAATGGATTTTCGGAAATAAAACGGATTCTCGTCCGGGTTTGGGAATATTATATATTTGAGGAAATGATTTCTGAAAGAGTTAATATTGTTAGGTCGTGCCAAGTCCGTAGTTGCTGTTTCGTGAGTTATCATACATCTTATTTCTACCTACCTCGTCTTGCTATTTTCTGGACTTGAGGTGAGTCATAGCCCCACTTTTTACTCTTGAACTATGTTTTCAATGATTGGGGTGAGAAACGTGCAAATCATTTTACGTGGACTGTTATCGCTTTTATATTCTTTCTAAACTTGCTATGCGTATGGACTAGGATATATTGTCAGCTTTAGTCACCCCTTTGGTGTGTACTATTCAAGGTTGGCTTATTTGGTTATTGGTGGATTGTCAGCTTTAGTCACATATATGTTGTGTGTACTATTCAAGGTTGGCTTATTTGATTATTTGGACTATCAGCTTTAGTCACATAGTTTCGTGTGTACTATTCAAGGTTGACTTATTTAGATACTATAGTGTGCACCTATAGGTTATTATACTTCGGAGGTTATCCGAGTTATTATTGGTATTGCGGGGGCTACCCGAATATCTATGTTAGTACGGAAGGGTATCCGTGTGTTATGTTAGTACGGAAGGGTATCCGTGTGTTATGTTGGAGCGGAGGGTATCCGCAGGCTTTTAGCGAATCCTTAGTCTAGCTAGCAAGCGTTTTGCGTATATGTCCACTATATTGTTAATTGAACTTAAACCTATGATCTCACCAGCGAAAGCTGACTTTTAGCACGTTTTCTCAGGTAATTAAGTGTTGAGGTGCATGCTTGGATTGGAAGGCTCGGCTAAGGCACGCGGTTTATGGATCTATATTTTTCTAAACTCTGATAATTAAATTTGGACCTATTGTTATTTTATTTTGGGCCTGACTCTGAATGATGTTGGGATAAATTTAAACCTTAAAACCACGTTTTGGTTGTGTTTTTATTATGTTTACTTTATCTCGTTCTATATTGTCTTGTGTTGGATACCAATCCCCGTAGCACCCCGAAAGCTTGTTGAGTCTTCCGCTGTATCAAATTTTGGGGGTGTTACAGATTGGTATCAGAGCCAAGGTTATAGAGAACTAGGTAAATAAACGCCTAAACTATAACCGTATTTTTATAGAAAATGATCCTTGACTACCGCCCGCCAGCCCGCCAAGCCGAAGCATCTTCTACTATTTGAAGTATTATGAGATATTTGAGATGACTTGAGGTTTATGGATTTTAGTATTAAGATGGCGTTCTCGAGGATTTATATGGTCTATATGTTTTATAAACATTTTAGTAATGCGGTGTTTGAAATTCTTTTATTGAGATTATATATGGAACTATTTGATGAGTATATTTGGTATGGTATTATGAGTTGTGATTTAGTGGTTTTGAAACACTTACACCTACCCTACGCCGTTGTCACAAACCATGGCCTCCCATATGCCCGATGTCGTCGAGGATATTCTTACTGCACCGGTTTTACCTGCACAGTTCACGACGGCATCTGATGACCCTTACCAGATGTCCATGTCTTCAGCTACTGTATCACAGGCAGCTTCTACTTCAGCTCTACCTGCTGCATCTACGCAGGGACCCTCATCTTCTTTAGGGTTCCCTGGTACATCGAGGCAGCTTACTCTTCATCAGGCTTTGGCTCGTGTGGCACCACGCTTTGCCCACCGAGCTACGGCACGCATGTCGGTATGCCCTACTCCATCACCTTTACAGATTGATGCTCATTCTCTTCTGTCTGAGGCGCCGCCCACATCATTGCGTCGTCGTCCTAGATCACCTACTACATCTTCACATGGTTCACCTAGTAGGAGACGACGAGTGATGAGGTACTCTTCCGATGAGGAGGAGGAGGAGTACGAGGGTGAGGATGAGGCTGATGACCCTGAGCGGGAGGATGACCCTCAGGAGGCTGAGCATGGTGATGATGATGACCCTGAGGAGGAGGATGACCCTCAGGAGGATGAGATGCCTGATGATGATGATGATGAGTTAGCACCACCAGCTCAGGCTGAGGAGCCTGATTCACCTGTACACCCGATTGAGCCCGATTCACCTGATCATCCGTTCTTGTTGAGTTGCCACCTGGTAGTCCCGTTGAGTCGGATGCATCTTCGGAGGTTTCTGCTGAGCATGCAGAGTTGGGTGAGATTGGCAGGTTGTGTGCTCGGATTACTGAGCTTAGTGACAGAGTTGCACGTGTATCTGATTGACTTGAGAGAGTTATTGGAGAGTTTTTAGCGGATTTGAGAGTCGATTTGACTGTCGCTGTGGGCAGGGCTACCGAGCTGAGGAGAGCTATGATGGATGTCCACGAGCATATTGATAGTTTGCAGCGAGGATTCGTTACTGCTCGTGAGGCCGACCGCAAGCTTTGGCAAAGGAATGCCGAGCTAGAGAAGGAGGTGGCTGACCTCAAGAGAGACCGAGACACCCATAGCGTGGAGTTAGGATCGTTATGGAGGGATCTTGATGGCTTGAGGCAGGAGTTGAGGATCCTCCGTCAGCCACGTGGCTAGTTGTTTGAGTTATATTATCTTGTTGCTTTCTTAGCCGAGGAGTGTTCGGTTAGAAAAGCTAGTTATCATATTTTGATGTATTTTGTACGGTATTCGTCTCTTTTGGAACGATTAGTATGTTTTGTGTTATCCGTTAGTTGGAACGATGTTAGATCGCTATTGTATGGTTGATGGTTATTAGTATATGGTATTATGTGATTTTGGGTGTTATGGAAATTGAGTCCTTATTCGCTGTATTGATGTTACGTGGTGTATTGTTGCTATTCTTTCCATGACTTGATTTCGTTGAGATGTTTTGTTGAGCATATCGATAAGTTCTATTGGAGACTCATGAACTTGTGTGATGTTACAGATCAATGGCACCCCGTCGAAACCCTGTTAGGTCTACCAGGACTGGTCCGGCTGTGACTACTCCTGCTCGCCGAGGTCGTCGACCTACTCGAAATGTTGAAACCCCTACTCCTGACAACCTGGACACTACTAACCGCAACAACAGGAATCAAAATGTTGATGTTCAGCGAGACAATGATCATGTTCCACTCAATGCACCTACTGTGGATCAAGCAATGATCAACCAACTCGTGGAGCAAAGAGTTGCTGAACTACTAGCTGAGTCAAATCATTCCAACAATTCTGCTGGAACTTTTCCACCTGTTCGTGCTAATGGATGTCAATACAAGGAATTCAAGATTTGTGGACCCATTGAGTTTGGTGGAACTGAAGGAGTGGTTTACTTAGTCAGATGGATCGAGAAGACTGAGTCAGTGTTTAATGTCAGTGGTTGTGCGGAGAATGCGAAGGTAAAGTTTGCTTCTTTTACTTTCAAGGATGAAGCTTTGACTTGGTGGAACAACTACCGAAATGCAGTTGGGAGTGATGTAGCTTATGCCATGACTTGGGAGCAATTTAAGTCCTTGCTGATTCAGACTTATTGCCCAAGGAATGAGGTCAAGAAGCTAGAGATTGAGTTTTGGAACCACAAGGTGAAAGGTAATGATATGGCGACTTACAATCGTCGTTACCAGGAGTTAGCCTTGTTGTGCCCTGATATGGTGAAAACCGAGACTCAAAAGATTGAGAGGTATACTGATGGATTGCCTGTAGCTACGAGGAATGATGTGATTTCTGCTAGGCCTGCAAACATCCATGAGGCAATCACAATTGCTCAACAACTTATGGATTCATTGGAGTTAGAAGAAGCTGATAAGGAGAAGAATGGAAAGAGAAAGAGAGACCGTCACTCTAAGAGTAATGATCACCGAAGCAAGAGACAAGCTAAGGCTTATGCTATTGGGAATGGAGATAAGAAGAACCATAACGGTGATGCACCCAAGTGTGATCGTTGCCACCAGCATCACACTGGATGGTGTAGTGTGAAATGCCAGAATTGCTCAAAGAAAGGACACACAGCTAGGGATTGTAGAGCCCGACCTCTTGCTATGGTTCAAGCTGCTCCTGAAATGAGAAACAAGGCAGATGTCACCTGTTATGGGTGTGGAAAGAAGGGACACTATAGGAATGAGTGTAGAGAATCGCGGAACCGTGGAAATCAAGGCTCGGGTGGTAATGGGTACAATTATGGAAACCGTGGAGTTGGAGGAAACCGTGGACGACAAGATAATGGGGACCAATGTGTGGAAGCTGGAGCTTCCCAGGGAAGAGTGTATGCACTCGGGAACGAGAGAGGAGAAGATCCGAACGTCGTTACCGGTACGTTCCTTCTCAATAATCGTTATGCTTCCATACTATTTGATACTGGTGCCGATAGAAGTTTTGTGTCCACTACGTATGCACCCTTACTAGAAAAACCCCCGATGGCCTTAGGAATTGGATATGATATTGAGTTAGCTAATGGAAACATAGAAAGGATTAATACTATCATTCGTGGTTGTACGTTAAATTTCTTGAACCACCCTTTCAACATAGATCTTCTACCCGTCACGTTAGGAAGTTTTGATGTAATCATTGGTATGGATTGGTTGTCGAAGTATCGTGCTCACATACTTTGCGACGAGAAGATCGTGCGTGTACCATATGGAAAAGAAGTCCTAAATATATTAGGAGACCGAAAGGATTCTAGGATCCCATCCCGATTAGCAGTCATATCTTGCACAAAGTTAGCAAAGCTAATGGAGAAGCGATGTTATCTTTTCTTAGCTCAAATTTCTGAGAAGGGCGAGACGAAGAAAAAGGAAAGGTGCATTGGAGATGTGCCTATAGTTCGTGATTTTCCTGATGTGTTTCCTGATGATTTGCCGGGAATCCCGCCGACTAGACAAGTGGAGTTTCAGATTGAGTTGATACCTGGTGCTGCACCTGTAGCACGAGCACCTTATCGTCTTGCACCTACCGAACTGGAAGAGTTGTCAAAACAATTGGCGGAGTTAGCCGAAAAAGGATTCATAAGACCAAGTTCTTCACCTTGGGGAGCCCCAGTCTTATTCGTGAAGAAGAAGGATGGATCGTTTCGTATGTGTATTGATTATAGGGAGTTGAATAAGTTAACGGTGAAGAATCGATACCCGTTACCTAGGATCGATGACTTGTTCGATCAACTTCAAGGATCGAGTGTGTATTCGAAGATCGAATTGAGATCGGGATATCATCAACTTCGAGTTCGCGAGGAAGATATTCCGAAAACGGCTTTCAGAACCCGTTACGGGCATTACGAGTTTCAGGTGATGCCGTTTGGGTTGACTAACGCACCAGCAATGTTCATGGATCTCATGAATCGTGTGTGTAAGCCTTACTTGGATAAGTTCGTAATTGTATTCATCGATGACATTCTGATTTATTCAAAGAGTGAGAAAGAGCATGAGGAGCATCTAAGACTCATTTTGGAATTGCTCAGGAAGGAGAAACTTTATGCCAAGTTTTTGAAATGCGAATTTTGGATTCCGACAGTACAATTTTTGGGTCATGTGATTGACAGACAAGGAGTCCACGTGGATCCTGCAAAAATTGAGGCGATAAAAGATTGGGCTGCACCTACAACCCCAACCGAAGTTCGTCAATTTTTGGGTTTAGCTGGTTATTACCGAAGATTCATCGAGGGATTTTCGAAGATAGCTAAACCATTGACCAAATTGACTCAAAAGAGTGTTACGTATGAATGGGGAGATAAAGAAGAAGAAGCGTTTCAATTGCTTAAGAAAATGTTGTGTAGTGCTCCTATCTTAGCGTTACCAGAAGATAACGAGGATTTCGTCGTCTATTGTGACGCCTCACATAAAGGTTTAGGAGCCGTGTTAATGCAACGAGAGAAAGTGATAGCTTATGCTTCCCGACAGCTCAAAAAGCATGAGAAAAACTACACTACCCATGATTTGGAGCTAGGTGCTGTGGTTTTTGCTTTAAGAATATGGAGACATTACTTGTACGGAACCAAGTGTGTTGTATTTACTGACCATAAAAGTCTACAACACATCTTGAATCAAAAAGAGCTCAACATGAGACAACGACGTTGGATCGAGTTGCTAAGTGATTATGATTGTGAAATTCGCTACCACCCTGGTAAAGCAAACGTTGTTGCTGATGCTCTTAGTCGAAAGGAAAGAGTACCACCATTACGAGTTAGGTCATTAGGAATGACTATCGTATCGCCATTACCGTCTCAAATACTTGAAGCACAAACGGAAGCGTTGAAGGCAGAAAATAGACCTGCCGAGAATATATTTAGGATGGCTGATAATGAGAAAGGATTTGTTAAGCGTTCTGATGGATTATTATGTTTTGGAGATCGGATTTGGGTACCTTTATATGGAGAAATTCGGGAATTAATTATGCATGAGTCGCATAAGTCAAGGTACTCCATTCACCCTGGTTCCGATAAAATGTACCAGGATCTTAAGAAGTTCTATTGGTGACCGAATATGAAGGCAGATATAGCATTGTACGTTAGTAAGTGCTTGACATGCGCCAAGGTTAAGGCTGAACACCAGAGACCGTCAGGACTACTAACGCAACCAGAACTTCCAGTCTGGAAATGGGAGCGGATTACTATGGACTTCATTACCAAATTACCGAGAACAGCTAGCGGTTGTGACGCTATCTGGGTAATTGTGGACCGTCTGACAAAGTCTGCTCATTTCTTAGCTATTAGTGAAGATGATAGTGTGGATAAGCTTGCGAGGTTTTATGTGAAGGAAATTATTTCGCGTCATGGAGTCCCGATATCTATTATTTCGGATCGTGATAGTCGTTTTACGTCAGCTTTGTGGCGATCACTTCAAACGGCTTTGGGGACGAGGCTTGATATGAGTACTGCATATCATCCCCAAACCGATGGACAAAGTGAGAGGACCATTCAGACGTTAGAGGATATGCTTCGTGCATGCATCATAGACTTTGGTAAAGGCTGGGAGAAGTATTTACCCTTGCGGAATTCTCTTATAATAACAGCTACCACACAAGTCTTAAAGCTGCACCATTCGAAGCTTTGTATGGCAGAAAGTGTTGTTCGCCTATTGGTTGGGCAGAAGTTGGAGATAGTCAACTTACAGGCCCTGAGCTTATTTTGGAAACTACCGAGAAAGTAACTCAGATTCGTGATCGGTTGCAAGCCGCCAGAGATAGGCAGAAGAGCTACGCCGATCAGAGACGTAAACCTTTGGAGTGCCAGGTTGGAGACAAAGTAATGCTGAAAGTCTCGCCTTGGAAAGGTGTAATACGTTTCGGGAAACGTGGTAAACTCAACCCACGCTACATTGGACCATTCTTGATCTTAGAAAGAATTGGGCCTGTGGCTTATAGGTTGGAATTACCGTCCGAACTGAGCAAAGTTCACGACGTGTTTCACGTGAGTAATTTGAAGAAATGTCTTTCTGATGAAATGCCCGTCATTCCAATGAGGGACATTCGTGTTGATGAGAAACTGAATTTCGTGGAGGAACCGATTGAGATTTTAGATCGTGAAGTTAAACGACTCAAGAGGAGTCGCATTCCGCTCGTCAAGGTTCGTTGGAATTCCCGACATGGACCAGAATTTACGTGGGAACGTGAGGACGAGTTCAGGAAGAGATATCCGAAGCTTTTCACTTCGTAGATGAATTTTTCCGAGTGAAACCCGGGACGGGTTTCCTTCTGAGACGGGGAGGATGTGACAACCAGCAGTTTAGGGAGCTATTTTTAAAACCCGCATTACAACTTAAGTTCGTTTATAATTTTTATTTGAAATTTTCATTTCACAACGAACTTGTAAGACCTATTTTATGGATATTTTAATTAATGACGTTATGGAATTCGTGAATTATATTCATAATTCATTTTTGATTATACGATCGGTAATGTATATTTGAATTCTCACTTGGTACTACGTTGACTTTGGCACTAGGATTACCTAACGTCAGTTTTATGATTCGTCTTACGAGTCCGATATATTTTTATTTATTCACGAGAGGTTCTCGAGTAATGTTGAAATTTTAAAATGAGTTCGGGTTCGGGCCACGTGTTTTTACAATTACCGCGTTACCCGCTCCACCGTAATAATATCCTTATTATTACTTTTATTATTATTATTCTTATTATTAATATAACCTTTAAAAAAAAAAAAAAAAAAAAAAAAAAAAAAGAAAAGTTAATATAAGGGGGCGTTTGGTCCGGTTTTACCCACACAAACACAACCCACTCCCTCATCTCTCTCTCTTTGCCTCTCTTTGACAAACCCTAGCCGCCTCTTTGATTTCCAGCCACCACCATAGCCACCGCCGGCCACCACTAAAGACCACTACCATATTCTTGATCTACATCATCTAATCTACTAGATCTACAACAACACGCGCCTATAACCCCTTTATTTCATTTCGAATCACCACCAAATTCACCACTATTCGTTGTTTTTGAAGGGATATCACGGTTTTGAGCTTCTAGATCGAAGGTGAGACGAGTTTTCACTCGTATTGTTGATAAAATCGTGACCTAGAGTCACGACATGATGATATTCGGATGGGTTAACATTTGTGAACGCGTAATACAAATGGGTTTTGGTTGAAAACATGTTTTTCTACAAAGTTTGGTATCCGGGTTTGGTTCTTGATGTGTTGATTCGAACCGTGAGTCTAAGACTCACGGCATAGTTTTTGATCCGAGCTTAAGGGCTCGATCTACTTGTCTTCTTGATCTTAAGGTTGTGGTTTCGTATGTTGTTGCGTTGAATTTTTGTTCCGACTCATTGGAGTCGCGGCTTAATGCCGAGTATGGTTAAATGTTGCCAAGACCCTTGTGGTCGATTTGGCAGTCGGGTGTTCTCTTTGGAGCTTATTTTTGGTGACCCTTGGTTTGTTCTTCGAGCCATGGTAGCTCGTGATGTGACCGAGACTCAATTGAGTCGTATAGACTCGGGTTCGGCTTGGTAAACCGACCCGAACACTAACTTGGTTGATGTTATTTTTTTTCTTGTAATAATTGTGAACTATTTGTTATTTCTTATGATTGTTTTTGGTATATATTGTTTTGTTGATATCTCGGCCGAATACATGTGGGTCGAATTGGATATTGATTATGGTAATTGTGGAGTTGTTGTCGATTGGTAAAAGTGATTGGGGACCGATTGTGAGACGGTCGTTAGATTGACGGAGATAGGTTAGTCGGGTACCGTAGTTGGACCCTATTGTTGTAGCCCGTGGTTTGAGATTGTGATTGGACGGAGATTTGTTATTTATGACTTTTGCTTATTATTGGACTTGGACAATGAGCCGAGAGTCATGACTCGGACATATGACCATTTCGTACAACTCAATAACTATTAAAACTAAAACGAGAATAATAAAACTCGTAATAATAATTATTGATAATATGAACGTTTATACGAAAGTATATACGTGAATAACGTATATATAACTATATAAACGCGTATATTAATAATAATAATAATCACGAGTCGTATTATAAATAATACGATTAGATATATATTAGGCTACGAAAGTGGCGTAATATTATTAAACGTATTATTGTTATAAAAATTGTGTTATAAAACGGGAAACTCCCGACAATTATGAAACGTTTAATAAAAAGTCATTTCGGATATATAACGGATAAACTTATTGGGTTAGGCGAAATTGTTGTCACTCGGGTCCAGGTAAGTTATTATTTGCGACGTTCGTGTTGTCACGGATATATGACGACTAATATAGACGTTTTCTATAAGTAAATAACCACTTAACCGTAAGGTTTAGCCGGGTTATTTGGTTATATGACACGAACATATTAGTGGGCATCGTATCCTGACGCCCATAGGTTGTAGTATATGTAAAGTGTAATAGATTGCGAGTGTATATATCGGGAAATCTGGCCAATTTGACGATATATACGAGGAATTTATTAAACTATGATATATACTATATAGTCAATATGTGCTATGTGCTTTATATATGTTTTAGATTGGGTGTAATCTTGGAACGGTATATTACGTAAATAAACATGAGGATTATCAAATCGACGGATTTGGTAAACTTTGGCGATTTATTTAAATGATATATTGGGCTAATATTAGATCTATAGTTTATTTTATCTTTCTATGTGCGATCTTGTTGGTTTGTTTTGAGTCGACCCACCACCCGTATGGATACCAAACGCAAATACACCAAACTAATACGAAATGGATTTTCGGAAATAAAACGGATTCTCGTTCGGGTTTGGGAATATTATATATTTGAGGAAATGATTTCTGAAAGAGTTAATATTGTTAGGTCGTGCCAAGTCCGTAGTTGCTGTTTCGTGAGTTATCATACATCTTATTTCTACCTACCTCGTCTTGCTATTTTCTAGACTTGAGGTGAGTCATAGCCCTACTTTTTACTCTTGAACTATGTTTTCAATGATTGGGGTGAGAAACGTGCAAATCATTTTACGTGGACTGTTATCGCTTTTATATTCTTTCTAAACTTGCTATGCGTATGGACTAGGATATATTGTCAGCTTTAGTCACCCCTTTGGTGTGTACTATTCAAGGTTGGCTTATTTGGTTATTGGTGGATTGTCAGCTTTAGTCACATATATGTTGTGTGTACTATTCAAGATTGGCTTATTTGATTATTTGGACTGTCAGCTTTAGTCACATAGTTTCGTGTGTACTATTCAAGGTTGACTTATTTAGATACTATAGTGTGCACCTATAGGTTATTATACTTCGGAGGTTATCCGAGTTATTATTGGTATTGCGGGGGCTACCCGAATATCTATGTTAGTACGGAAGGGTATCCGTGTGTTATGTTAGTACGGAAGGGTATCCGTGTGTTATGTTGGAGCGGAGGGTATCCGCAGGCTTTTAGCGAATCCTTAGTCTAGCTAGCAAGCGTTTTGCGTATATGTCCACTATATTGTTAGTTGAACTTAAACCTATGATCTCACCAGCGAAAGCTGACTTTTAGCACGTTTTCTCAGGTAATTAAGTGTTGAGGTGCATGCTTGGATTGGAAGGCTCGGCTAAGGCACGCGGTTTATGGATCTATATTTTTCTAAACTCTGATAATTAAATTTGGACCTATTGTTATTTTATTTTGGGCCTGACTCTGAATGATGTTGGGATAAATGTAAACCTTAAAACCACGTTTTGGTTGTGTTTTTATTATGTTTACTTTATCTCGTTCTATATTGTTTTGTGTTGGATACCAATCCCCGTAGCACCCCGAAAGCTTGTTGAGTCTTCCGCTGTATCAAATTTTGGGGGTGTTACACAATGCTTGCATGATGTCAAAGTTCCATCCGGTTATTCTGCTAACATTAAGAAGTTGGTGTCAATGAAAGACCTAAAGTTGATTGGTATGAAGTCCCACGATTGTCATGTTTTAATAACACAAATGATTCCAATCGCAATTCGTGGAATATTGCCAACTCGAGTCCGACACACAATCACAAAGCTTTGTTTGTTTTTTAACATGATTCATTCGAAAGTTATTGACCCTCAAAAGTTGGATGAATGGCAACGTGATATTATTTTTACTCTTTGCCAACTAGAGATGTACTTTCCACCTTCCTTTTTTGATGTCATGGTTCATCTCGTATCTCATATTGTAGGAGAAATAAAGGCTTGTGGTCCCGTATTTTTACGTTACATGTATCCATTTGAGAGATATATGGGTTTCTTAAAAGGGTATGTAAGGAACCGATCTCGGCCGGAAGGAAGTATTGTTGAAGGGTATGTTTCGGAGGAGGTTGTTAGTTTTTGTACAAGTTATATCGATGGCATCCCAGATATTGGCGTTCCTGAATCTCGACACGAGGGTAGACTTGAAGGGAAAGGGACGATTGGGCGTAATGATGTCACACCAAACAACCATGATTTGGAGCAAGCGCACTTTACAGTTTTGCAGAATATGACATCCATTGCACCTTATATACACGAGCACATGTCATTTTTAAAAAGCAATAATAGTCGTCAAGGCCTACAATGGTTAGAAATTGAGCACAAACGAACATTTTCAATAATAGTATTATAATTTCTCATTTTTATAGATTGGGGTTTATGAGTAAGTTGTTTTCGTTAATTTACAACTTGCATTAAACAGGTAGAAGCGAGCGAGCAGTTGTCTCAAGGGATGATTGAAGCTCAACCTGGAGCTGATGCTTTGGCCGTTGTGTATGGACCTGATCATGGGGGTCGCACTAGGGGAGTTAGCTCTATTGTTGGATTTAAAAAAGGCTTAAAAGGATATGTGAGGAAAAAAAGGACCTACAAAGAGTCAATAGATTTTGAAGAGTTGACGGAACAAATGGGAGAAAAGTTATTGTCTGGTAAGATATTTGATAAATTTAAGGAGAAATTTTTTGAAGTAATGAGGAAGGAACCGGGCTTTGGAATGAGTAGCGTTGGCTCGACAACTAGCAGGATCAAGATAGATTGCATAAAGGTGAATGTATATCTGTTATGTTAGTAGACGTACAATTGATATGTAACATCCTTTATATACACACAACTAATATACGTGGTTTGTTTTCTAGGAACCCACCACATGCTCTTTGTTCAGTCCTCAATCCATTTTAACTGGGGAGAAGATTTTGTGTGCCCACGCGACAGTGTATCCAGTTGGGGACAGCTTGATACATGGAAGCAAGTTACGAAAGGGTCACATGAGGGTCTTGGTTCTCAAAGTACTTAATCGGCAAGAAGAGTTGGAGCTTCCTGTGCCAGATGAAGATATTCCTAATTTGGGAGGCACATGCGGGGGCTTTATTCAATGGCCAATTGGTGCCATTGCTTGCTTTAAGGTATTACTTGCATATACGTGGTTCAATTTGTTTTGTATATATCAATAAGCTTTAGTCATGTTTTTAAAATTAAAATGTGTAGGGTTTGCCAAACACCCCTACAACAAGTGCCGCTGCCAAGAGTACATTACCTAACAATGTACAAGGACCTTCAACTGAATGTTCAGCATTAACGATTGTTCCTACTATTACAAAGGTAAATCCTAAAGCTATCTAGCTTTGATAGGCTTCAATATAGAACTCAGAAATGATTCATATGTATTGATGTATGTATAGGCAAGCAAGAAAAGAAAAAAGATATTAAAAGCACCCGTCGAGCAGTCTAAAGCCGAGAAGGAAAAAGCTGATATCAAAAAACAGTTACATGCTTTGAAAGAGGATATAGATGGGAGATCAGATGCTGTGAAGAAAGGCTATAATCGTTGGATGGCCCATGAGGATTGTACCATGCCGCAATTTGTTTCTTTTAAGAAGGAGATCTTTCGGGATGCCGATGATTTTACACTACCAATCAACCCAAGAGACATCATTGAACTTCTGATAGACGAGCAACTAACGACCAACATTCTCACTCTTTTCTCAAGGTATGTGAATTAATTGACATCCACATGTTTACTTGTTTGTTTTCGTTGATGTATATGAGTTCTTTAGACTCTCTTGAATGCATTTATCTGATCGTGATAAGTAATATCTAAAGATGTCTGGTAAGAGTGTTAATACTTAATTTTTGTTAATGTGTAAAATCAGGTCACTATATCTTCTTAAGGCAGCCTCACCAAATAAAAATAACAAGACTGGTTTCTTGAACCCGGAAGTGATCACGGCAGATACACACATGGACACGGACACTGATGTTGTGATTTACTTGACAGAAGCCTTAAATTGTGAGATTTCGGGTTATGATTTTTTTGTGGCGCCGTATCTACAGAGGTAAGATGGTACCATCTTCATCTTTATATCGTTTTTAAGTTACTTGCTTTATACAGTAACAAATTTTTTGCACATGTACACAGTGGTCATCATGCTCTTCTCATTATTTGCCCAAAGCATGGAAAGGGATTCATTTTGGATTCTTACAAGTGGAAAGAAAAAAGAACAAAGAAAGACTATTATCTCGTTAAACATGTGGAACGGTAATAGTATTCTTAAGTTGATTTTGAATTCACTTATGTATGTATAATATTTAATACAAATTGTTGCTTATTTTGTCTTTTTCTTAGCGTTGTTGGTCAATTGAGTTGGGACTTTCCTGTTGTAAATAAGCAAGAAGAGACTTGGGAATGTGGATTTTATGTCATGAAGTGGGTGCTTGACTTCGTGCTGAAATATCAACATGACGACTTCCCGAATACAGTAAGTACTTGCTAAATGTCTTCGAATATATTTTTTTACACCGGATGCTAATTTGTAATATAACAATTTTTGTTTTGTTTATTATGGTACATATAGCTCCCTTGGGGTGAAGAGAGGCCGTTAAATATGGTTGAGATAGATTCTGTTGTCAATGCGTGGTTTTCATTGTGGCGCGATGGATGAGGTATGTTATATACATGTATAGACTGAAATGGTACATGAATGGCATAATAGGGGAACTTTGTTGCTAGTGTTTTGTTACAATTTGTGGAATAGGTATAAGTTATACCACTATAAGCCCGACAGCTAGCCATATCCCAGTAGGTGTTATAAATTGTAGCAACACCAGAACTAGATGTTTATACATAGTGTGAAATGCGACTACATAGTATTACAATTACTTGACTAGTTAACTGGTCAGCCAAGAAGAATTAAGGGAAGTTGACTTTATATAAAGTTTTATTTTTTGATAAATTGCTACTTGTAAATGTGCCTATATGGAGGTATATCATCTAGTGGGAAGGGAGAATGACCAATTCATAATAGCTAACTTATCAGAAAGAGTATAGAAATCAACCTAAATGTGTTTATAAGCATCAAATGTCTGACAATTTTTTGTCATGCGTGAGCCTTCTATATATTTATAGCTAGCGAGCTATGTGATACGAGTACTATACTTTTTAGACCTTACTCATGCTTTGATTGGATTGTCTAAGTAGCAAAACTGGTTTAATTATGAGCAATTCAAAGCTGCTCAAGTATAATGCCCAAGCTGCTATTCCTATTGTTTTCAAAGCTGTCATTCGTGCTTGTTAGTAGTCGTTTAGTTTAAAAGAAACTTATATTCTATTTGTTTTTGTCTTGACAGCGGGTAACAACGACAACAACTACGACAACCCCGTAAGGAAATGGTTCCAAAGGTCATCAAGCTTTACTCTTTTGGCATCCGTGATTGCTTTTCTTATTTTGAGGTAGGAGTGAACTCTTTAGTCACAATATATTCTACCTGTATATTTGCAACACAGCAGCTTGGACTTTTGGATAGCAGTTAGTAGGACTTATGAACTCTTATTTTGAGGGTGTTGTATTATGTTGCAATTGTCGTTTTTTATTTGAAGTTGTTTTGTAACTTAAATGTTGATCTTTATCTAAGTTACTAGAATATTATTGTGTATGGTAATGAATTGCAATTCTGGAATGGAAAAAGCTGCACTTTTGTTTGTGATTAAATTCTGGGAAAATCAATTTTTATGTATTATTTTTTTTAAATCATATTTATTAAATAGATCGGTTTAAAACCGATCTAACTACACCTGAGCCAAACACAAAAACCAACATTACATAAATCAGTTATTCATTATTAACCGATCTTTATGAAATCTTAAAAAGATCGGTTCTAAACCGATCTATATAAGTTCTTGCTCATAAAGATCACCCTTAGATAGATCGGTTGGTTACCGATCTATATGTGGCTTTCTAACCGATCTAACTAGCTTTTTTTGTAGTAGTGTGGCATGGCCGGTTAGACCATCCCGGATCAATGATGATGCGAATGTATAGAGGAACCATAAGTTTCTTCAAAGATAGATTTGATCAGAAGTTAATTGTTCATTTGTCACCACCAAATTAAAGGACTTTGTCCTACGAAGTTTTAAAAAGAATAACGGGGGTGTATGTAGGCCTATACATACGCTATGTAGATCATTTTGAGTTTTAAAATCGATGCATCGTCAAAATGATTATCAAATACGCAACTTAAAGTTAGCGTGATTAGTGGCTCGGCTTATATAATGCGAGTATGGTTATCCAAATTACATCTTTGGAAATGGTGGTATACTTCTAAGTATTTGGGCGATTATTCGAATAAGTGTTGAACATAAAAGTAGCCCATGTTCATACACGAATTGCTTTTGTTGAAACGTTTATAAAACGTCTTCAGTTGATTGCAAAGTCAATAATATTGTGAGAACAAATCTTTTAGTTTATGGGGCATGTTATGACATATGAATTCGCATCTTGCCAACAATCTTTAGTGAATCCTCCCCGTTATAATGGTTTTGGTCACAAACCATATTTCCCATATAAGAATTTTGTAAATGTACGGTATATGTTTCTTGTAAATCCATCACAACGCACAATAATGGGATGTTAAAATGGATAATTCATTCAGGGGGAGAGAATGAGTAGCAAGGAATATGGAATGAATTATGATATGAATGTTGATCCTCACATTAATATATATGAACTTAAAGTTCAAGGGACAAATAACATTCCAGATCTAGTAAATGCTAGACATGTTTAGTGACCTAAAGAAAGTGACTAGATTATATTACGCTGCTATTGCTCCAATTATAATATATGTTCCAACATGAAAATAAATGATTGGTAGTGAATCTAATGCATGGCTGCAGCATGATAGACTAATCGATTCCATGTAAACTTCTCGAATGAATAAAAGAAATGGAGCAAGATAATGAAGATGGTCAAATCGAGGTAATAAGACACCATAATAATCAAGAAACACTAGACATGAAGTTTATTGAAAACCCCGGGTACATGAAAAACTATGAGATCTCAGTAAATGATATATAATGTCTAGTAAAGTGTGGAATCGAAAAGAAATGAATCGACGTCGATAGTACTATTATATATGATAATGATTATGAAGTAAATAATATAGCGCTAAAATAAAAGGTGCGGATATTAAATATCTGTAAGAGGTGCAGATGTATCGATGAATGGCCAAAAGATATAAAGACGCAAAGAAGAAATGAAAGAGTAAAGTCTCTTGTGAATAGATATGGTTACTGGGACTTGAAGTCCGTATATATGAATGTGTAAAATTATTGGATATACATTGATCTTTATGATAAAGTGAAATTAAAGTATTGAAATTTTCGTATATAAGGCATAACTAATGGCACGCAATACTTTCATAAAGACATGTAAATGATCATAAGGAGATATGTTCTCATGTGGTGGATCCAATAATGTATATAATATTTATAAGTCTGGCATTATAATAAGTAATTGTATGCGTCTAAAAGTTAATGAATAGAGCTCATGTGATTTTAAGATTTCATTATAGCATATAAAATGCATAGAGCATGCTAGTGATTTTTATAGAGCATATAAGAAAAGTTCTCGAGAAAACTACTTGATTGTATTGAATTAATTATGTGTTTGGCAAATATATTATAATCGTCTTAGTGTATAGGATTGTGCCAAATAAAGAATTTTGTTTACCTATGAAACTTTATAAAGAGATATATATGTGAATATGTTTTAAGTTTCATACAATTAGATTTTATGATTGTAAAGGCGATTGAATGCATAGAAGTTGAATTTTGAAAGAAAAAGACGCAGTTTGTCTTAGCTTATGAATTGAACATCTTAAAGATGTAATCATTATGCATCATGAGAGCTAAAGAAAGATGCTACATATTTTTTATACGGATAAATGACGCTCATGTTTATGAGGTCGCATGATTAAAAAAGACCCCTTGATTTATAAAGATGATGATCACAATATCGATTTAAAGTGTCGCACTAAAATGTGTATGAAACATTTATAATTCTCACCACTGGTCATACAAGATAGAATATATCATTTGAATTAATTGTGTTTGTAATGAATAACTTGTGAAGTACGATGATGTACTTGAATTAAAATGACATGTACAGAATATTTATTCACGAGATTCTATCATGAAACTTCAATATGTATTTCACTGACTCAATGAGATTAAGTGATATGATCATCAGGGGGAGAGAAGATACGCGTTGTACTCTTTTTTCCTTGACCATGGTTTTGTCTCCACAGGGTTTTCCAGCAAGGTTTTTAATGAGGCAACATCCCCGAGCGTATAAGGTGTTATGTACTCTTTTTCCTTCACTAGAATTTTGTCCCACTGGGTTTTATCTAGTAAGGTTTTAACAAGGCATAATCATCAAATGAAGTAAAACAAATATTTTGGTATCTTCAAGGTACAGAGGATATGGGTTTATATTTCATTAACCCATCAAATACAAGTTTAGTTGGTTTTGCAGATGCATGATATACGTCTGACCTTCACAATGGTTGATCTCAAACTGGCTATGTATTTACAAGTAGAGGAACAACAATTTCATGGAGTTCAATAAAGCAGACAATCTTAGCAATGTCATCTAACCATGCAGAAATTATAGCAATCCATGAAGGAAGTCGAGAATGTGTTTGGTTAAGAAGTGTGATACAACATATACGTAGATCATGTGGTATTTCTTCAAAGAAGGAGGCACCAACAGTTTTAAATGAAGATAATGCAACATGCATTGCTCAACTTAAAGAAGTTCGTTGAAGCGACAATTTGGCGGATCTATTTACCAAGGCACTTTCTACCTCGACATTTAGGAAACTAAGTCACAACATTGGGATGCGTCAACTCAAAGAGCTCAAGTGATATAGTCATTAGAGGGAGATAATACACGCTGCACTCTTTTTCCCTTAGTCATGGTTTTGTCCCATTGGGTTTTCCTGACAAAGTTTTTAATGAGGCAGCAATTCCAAAGTGTATTAACAATATGGACATCCAAGAGGAAGTATTATGGATAATTATTAGTGGATGTCCATATAACCCATTAGAGGCCCATGGCCCAATTAGCTACTATGCTCTGACATTATGATCAATTAAAGAATACTTTCATTCCCTCAATTCTTATTCACAACACATACACATTACTGCAAATATTTTATTTATCGTAATAATAGTATTTGGTACAACTAACTGCAAAGATAACAAATTTAGACCACTACTTTACATTATGTTAGAAACCATGTCTTTCGTCATCATTCTCCATTTAAATAGAAATTCACATACGATGGAGTACAAAAAATAACGATGACGATGAGTGTGAAACGTAATGCGATGGTGACGATGATCGTACCGGTAAGCGTTGCCCACAGCGGTACAGATAACTACTCACCGACAACTGTAAATTACCACCGGTAATGTTGACGGAAAACTGATACCTTAGTTTAACTCCTTCATATATGAATAATTTTCAAAGACCCATTTGGATCTGTTGTACAACCCATTCGACCATCCTATTTGTACACTAGCATTTCAAGTGACCCAATGGACAGGATGGAATGTTGTGGAAAAGTGTCAAAAGGAAATATATAAAAATCATCCCATCCATAGTGCATGTGCACCTTTTCCACACTGAAGAACCGCCGGGTCTCACCATCAATGACAAACGAAGCACCAACTCCTCTATACTTAGGTTCTAGATACATTGTATTTTGCTACGTATACTTAGGTTACAGCTGCATCGCTTTTCACTTTTTTCACATCTGATTAAGTGATTCTAATAATTGTCAACCATAGGCCTAAGCCATTTTTTAGAAGCTAATTATTAACATCCATCATAATTATCAAACTAACTACCAGCATTAACAGTATACAATTCACAGTAATGAACCTTATAATAAATCTTAAACTAAGGGTGTCTAGGATTATTGCTTATTAGACACGTGCGTTGTAGGACGGCGCGTCGGAAAAATTAGATACCCGGTGGAGGTGGATTGTAGTCGTCGGCCATTGTTGCTGTAAAAGTAAAACCCTATGGAGGTGTTTTGTGTAAATATTGGGTTTTACCTTTTTACTGTCTCATGTTTCGGAGATGTTTGGGGTTAAATATTACTCCCGGTAAAAATATACTAGTAATAATTATTGGAGTACATTTTTTTTTGCAAAATACTATAATAGTTTTACATTTAATTAATAAATTAAATATATTTTTTATGTTTATAATAATGAAGTAATAATATATTTCATCATTTTACCAATAGAATGTGGATTATTAATTTAAGAAGGTAAAAGTATTACGGCCAGTATTGTTAGGCTACTCACAGAAGGAACTCACGATCGACAAAGTCGATCGAATCACATTCGGTCGCCCTTGTGTGGCTAATCGATCGCCCGAGGAAAAATAATGAAATGGGTCGTGGTGCCAATCGAGTTGACACTTTATTTTGCAATTAAATTTCTATCCGTTGCATTGTTTATGTTGGAAAGTAATAAATAAATAAATAAATTGAACTTATTCACCCTTACTGGGGCACCCAATCGCTTGCAGGTCGCTGAAAAGAGAAAGCTGACGTGACAAGGAAAAAAAAGAGGATTGAATCCCCTTACTGTGCATAGCCATACTCTCTTCGTCCAAAAAAAAGAGCCCATCATACTATTTACATAAGTACAAGTTAATTAAAATATGCTTATAAGGGTTTATAATTAGTCAAATTACTTAAATACTCTTATAAATGTAATATATTAACACATAAAAGCTTGAAATATACTCTGGCTAATTGATTTATTTTTAAGTGATTTTATGGTAATAAACTCGACTAATTCGCAAAGCAATTTTATGAAAAAATAAAAAATGTTTTTAGCTTAAAGTGTAACTTATGACTCGTTCACTAAACATACCTTTTGGGCCGGTTTGGTAGGGCCGGATTTGGGCCAAGTCGGGCTGAGCGGGCGATATAAGGGTGCCATTTTATGAAAAGCCCAATGTATAAATATGCTCATGTGAAGCCTTCTTGAGTTTCATACCGATCAACATCATCGCATTAGTTTATATTTTACGGTTTTTTTTTTCTTTTTTTTTTTTTTTTTTTTTTTTTTTTTTTTTTTTGTGCATTTTTCGTTGAGATTTTCAATTTGCTAGGATTTATCGCATGTTATAAACTAGTAATCACTTAATTGCTCATGAATTGTATACATAATTGATAACATGCAATCTTGAGTGTGAAATATTTGTTTGTATTATACTAGTTAAAACGTGATATATTGGACATAGTATGCGTGTATATTGGTTTTTAGTAAGCTAACATGTATTTATATTACGAGTAGTTTTTAGTTGGTGGTTAATAGAGATGATCAACAATTCTGCTTCAAAAAATGCTATGAAAATATCACTATCTAAACAATAGATTACTGGTTTGACTCTTATAGCATGTTTAGTAGTAATGATGAATCTTCAATGTATATCAAATTTTACACACTAAAAGGGCCTATTATTTGGTTTATCGCCCTGGGCAACCGAAATTCCTGAGACGGCCTTGCTGTTTGGTATGGAACTTTTTTAAAAATTTTTGAGCCATAAGTTTTTTGTTTTGAAAAACAAGCTCTTACAAAAATAAATGATTAAAATCCTCTCATGTTCAATTTAACATGAGAGGTTATATTAGCCAATTAGAAACAAGATAAATGAAATGAGAGTTCATTTTTTTAATAAAAGTTAAGGACCAACTTTTTTGTTTACTCTCACAATATTATTAACATGACAACTATGTTCACTTTAAACGTAAGAGGATTTCAATCCAAAAATAAAATACTTGTTAGGATAAAAAAATCAAAGCTTTTAAAAGTAATAAAACAACAAAGGCTCATTCCAAAACAATGTAATAACTTAAAGGACCACAATTTACCCGATCCGTGTGCAACAGTCCAATCATTTACCCGATCCGTCAAACCTCCAATACAGTCCACAAACCAAACTAAATTTCAGGGGTTCTTTCAAAGGACCACACTCATCATTCCTATGTAACCAATTCTGACATATGCACCGGTGCACCCGTCATTAATATTCCGCATGTAAATTCTGGTCCAGTCCACACTTAAACATGGATTGATTTTGTTACGTGGCCTCACCAAAATAGTGAAAAACCATGTTTACAAAGAAGAAGGAATTGCATATATATATATATATATATATATATATATATATATATATATATATATATATATATATATATATCTTTGATACAAGTTTTCGATGCAAATGATATAATGATTTTTATGCATGCTAAGGATATATATGCAATTTTGCATTTTTGAAAGAATATATATGGAAATGCCTTCGCAAAGAAAATAAAATAGAACCCATACTTTCAAACTATAATGAAAACAATGCCATTTCTAAAAAAAAACTCCACATGTAGATGCTACTTCCTTTAGATGACAAGTTAAAGCTATTTGGACAATAGGGTTCTGTTTTATATCTAGAGGTTCTTTTAAAGCTATTTGAGCTATAGGGTTCATTTTGAAATAGCATCACAAGTTAAAGGCCCACATTGACGATTCCTTATGTAACATATTTTACATTTCGGTCCACTCCATTTATAATTAAACTGGTCCAGTTCACATGAAGATGCTATTGTTATGGATGACGTCACTTTTAATCCAGTTCACCTATCACTATTAACTCATTACCCACTCAATCCTGAAGCCTAACCAACCAGTCAGAATTCGATTTGCAGGTCAGTTCATATCTTTGAACTTTTTCTTTATATGATTTAGTTGCATGCTCAAGTTGTCGTAACATTGTATGTGTGGTTCTGTCACATGCATACAGCATAACAGTAAGTATCATACGGATTTTGGTTTTTTTTCTTCGTTAATTTTTTTTCATGGTTTGGTTACAAAACATAATTCACGGTTTTATAATAAGATAACGAATAGTGTTTTTTTTTTTTTTTTTTTTTTTTTTTTTTTTTTTTTATTATTATTATTTATTTATTTATTTATTTTTTTTTGTGTGTGTGTGTGGTTAGCCGGGTTCATATTTTAATAAGCAGAGATATTACTTAAGTAAGGTGATATGTCACGTTAATAACTTAATACCTTAATCTCTGAAGAATGTAATGTTGATAACTCTGTAACTGAAAATAATGTGAATACTGTAAATGCAAATACTAATTGTTGTGTGATTGGGGCTAAAGATGTTAGTGATACTGTAAAGGATAATGTTAATGATGTTACTGTCAATAATGGAATGGATAGAGTAAATGTGAATAATAATGTGGAGGGTGTAAAATCATATGCTAAAATGGTACAAAAGCATGAAAAACTGCTAGATACTAGTTTGGATTTTAAACCTACTGAAGTTTGTGATGATGGGACTGAATGTTTTATTTTTGATGAGGAAATTGTTGCTAAAGGAAGTAAGAAATGGAATTTGACAGTGTGTGGTCAGTTCATTGGTTGCTCTGTGAATGAAAATGAACTCAGATATCATGTTAGGAGGATGTGGAGTAAGTATGGTTTGATTGATGTGCAAGTTGATAGAAAGGGAGTTTGCTACTTTAAATTCAAAAATAAAGAGGGTTTAGGAAAAGTAATTGAACAAGGACCATGGATTGTAAACAACAAGCCGCTTACTTTATAGAGGTGGGATCCATAGGTATGGAAAAAGCTGATGTTGCAAAGATAATACCTATTTGGGCAAAAATGATAAATGTACCACTAGAGGCCGGGTCAAAGGAGGGTATTAGTGCTTTGGCAAGTAGTTTAGGGAGGCCATTGAGAATGGACAATGCGTTTGTCAAAATGGTAAGGGGAGAGCAGAGTTTGCTAGAGTACTGGTGGAGTTTGATGTTAATAAGGGATTTAAAGAAGATATATGTGTGCAGTATAGAAGCAAAGAAAATATAGTGAAAGGGACAAAATGTGTGACGGTTGAGTATGTGTGGAAGCCTGAAATTTGTACACACTGCAAGGTTTTTGGACATGAAATTGGAAAATGTAATAAAATTAAAAGGGTAGAGAATGTAATAGTATCCGAGAATGAACAGAGGGTTCAAAACAATGAGAATGATTGTTTCATTGACGCAAACTATAAAAGGAACAATGAAAAGAGACAAACTGGACCTAATGGGTACTTGGCGAAAGTTTGAACAGTCAGGAGAACATGAATAACATTGAGAAGACAAGGTCTATTCAGGATGAGTTACTGTCAAATGTGCAGCTCTGGAAACCAATACTAATGAAAGTCAAGAACTGAATCAGTTAAAAGATAGGTTGATTGTGGATCAGTTTTTAAACAAAAAAGTTCAACCTTCATGTTCAGAAACAAGTAATTGGTCTAAGGATATGATTTTATACTTCAAGATGAAATGGGAAGAGGATAGATCAAAAGAGGCAAAGGAGAATAGCGAGGTGAATCAAGATGTATTGGAGGGTATGAATATTGCAGCAAAAGTGTGTGCTGCTAGTGTGGTTAGTGTGGAATGGATGCAACTATTCTAAATTGACAGTTGGTAGACATAATTCTGTTAGTTTTATTATGGAGTATAAAATAGCAAGTTGGAATATTAGAAGTATGAATAATCTCAAAAAACAAAAAGAAGTATTGAAAATGATTAGAGAAGAAGGTTTAAGTGTGTGTGCAGTTATTGAGATACATTTAAAGCCAGATAGAATTACTGAAATTAGTAACAGATGCTTTGGTGGATGGGATTGGGTTTCTAACTCTGTGTATAGCAAGAATAGTTGTAGAATCATTGTTGGATGGGATAGTAATATGGTTAACCTGATGGTCCTTCATATGTCTAGACAAAGTTTGTTCTGTCTGTTAGAGACAGTGGAAACTAAAGTCAATTTTTTTTTTTTTTTTTTCTTTGTATATGCCTCTAACAGTGAGAATGACAGAAGAATGTTATGGGATGAGATTAAAGCTGCTAAACTGGTAACTAAAGATAAACCTTGGTGCCTTCTTGGTGATTTCAATGTCACAATGAAGACTGAGGAACACTCAATGGGTGGATCAAATATTAATGGAGATATGCAAGAGTTTATTGACTGCATAAATGAGGCTGAAGTAGAAGATATTAAGAGCTCAGGTATGTTCTTCACCTGGCTTAAATCTCCAAAAAATCCTAGTACAAGTATTATGAAAAAACTGGATAGAATAATGGTTAATCAGACTTTTATTTCTGAGTTTAAAAGTGCTATGGTTCAGTTTATGCCATTTATGACATCTGATCACAGTCCAGCTGTTTTAACTATGTCTAACTGTTTGATGAAAAAGAGGAAAAGTTTTAGATTTTCTAATTTCATTGTGGAGAAAAAAGAGTTTCATTCCACTGTAGATAATGAATGGCAAATGGAGATTGAGGGATACTATATGTTTAAAGTTGAAAAGAAGTTAAAAAAGCTAAAGTATCACATGAGGAAAATGGCATGGAAGAATGGTAATCTACAGGATAGAGTTGAAAAATGTAGAGGTGACTTAAAAGCTGCTCAGAAGAACATGGAGATGAACCCTTATGATGACCACATGAAAGCTGAGGAAGCTAATTGTTTGGCTCTCTACATTGAAGCCTTGAATGATGAAGAGAGTTTACTATTCCAACAAGCAAAAATAGATTGGATTAGTAAAGGTGACAGAAATAACAAATATTTTCACAAAATCCTCAAGAGCAGATCAAATACTAGTAGAATTACTAGCATTTGCAATGAAAAAGGAGAGAGATTTGAAGGAAAAGATGTGGCAGCCCAGTTTGTCAACCATTTTAAGAATTTTTTTGGAGCAAGTTATGAAGTGGCTGAGTTAAATGATACAATTTGTTCAAGAACAAGCTGACTAATGAAGAGGCATTGGATATGGTCAAAGACATCACTGATAAAGAAATCAAAGATTCTATGTTTGATATTGGGGAAACAAAATCACCTGGGCCTAATGGATATACTTCTGCTTTCTTCAAACATTCTTGGTATATCATTGGCAATGATGTGTGCAAGGCAGTGAAAGAATTTTTTAAGTCTGGAAAGTTATTGGGGGAAATCAATGCAACAGTGATATCTCTCATTCCTAAAGTTCAACAGCCAAATAAAGTGTCTGATTTCAGACCCATTGCATGTTGCAATGTGTTATACAAATGTATAAGCAAGATACTAACTAGCAGAATCAAAGGGGCTCTTGATAAGCTTGTTAACTTTAATCAAAGTGCCTTTATTCCTGGTAGAATAATTCAATACAACTTAATGATAGCTCAAGAGTTGTTAAAGGGGTACAATTGCAAGAATGGTCCAAGCAGATGTGTTTTGAAGATAGACATTGCAAAGGCATATGACATAGTTAGCTGGAAGTTTTTGGAAAAGCTGCTGAATAGTTTTGGTTTTCATAAGATCATGGTTAGCTGGATAATGACATGTGTAACTATTGGAATTAACGGAGAAAGGCATGGCTATTTCAGAAGTGGTAGAGGTCTGAGACAGGGTGATCCTATTTCACCATATCTCTATACACTGGTTATGGAGTCTTTCTCTCTGATGCTTGCTAGAAAGGTGGAAGAGAGCAGGGTGTTTAAGTTCCACAAAGGCTGCAAAGAGATGAAACTGACACATCTATCATTTACTGATGATTTACTTGTCCTGGGTCATGGAGATGAAGGTTCTATTAAAGTCATTAAAGACACTTTACTGGAATTCAGTAACGTATCAGGTCTTATACCAAATATGGAGAAAAGTGTCATATTCTTTGGCAGTGTGAAGGAGAATGTAAAACAAAAAATATTAGAAATTCTCCCTTTTAAAATTGGTAGATTGCCTGTGAAATACTTGGGGATTCCTCTTCTAGCCAAAAGATTAGGGGTAAAAGAGTGCAAGAACTTGGTGGATAAAGTGAAAGTAAAAGTCCAAGATTGGAAAAATAAGTTCCTATCTTATGCAGGAAGGGTGCAATTGATTGCATCTGTCCTCTCTGCAATGCAATCTTACTGGGCATCTGTGGTGAGAATTCTTAATTAAAGCAGTTGTTAAGGAAATTGATAGTGTGCTTAAAAAGTTTCTGTGGACTAACAGTGCTATGAGTAAAGGGCAATCCAAAGTGGCATGGAAAATTGTTTGTAAACCAAAAAATGAAGGAGGTCTGGGAATAAGACAATTAGGTGAATGGAATGAAGTTCTTCTAGCTAAACATGTTTGGAGACTTATTACCAAAAAGGAGAGCTTGTGGGTCAAATGGGCTAATATAGTGAAATGGAAGTCAACTGTTCTGTTATGTCCTCTCGACTATATCTCACTAAAATGAAGTTCACGATATAAAGCTCGTGTCTAGTACAATATCTTTTCCATTCACTACAAGTTCACGATATTGTAGTTGTCACAAAAATATAATAATAATAATACTAATAATAATAATAATAATAATAATAATAATAATAATAATAATAATAATAATAATAAGAAAAGTAATTCTAAGCAAATTTATAGGAAGACTCTTAAACAAGCATACACATATAAACAACATGGTTATACAGTTTTAGTAGAGGAAATGTAGTTTACACCGGTTGATTCCCATGGAATCGTAGTATTCTTTGTTTTAGTTCATGTGTGTCTATGAGGATGTAAGCTACAGGCATTATATGAATTAGAACTAGTAATCAAAGTGTATTTTTAATGCATAACATTTCTTAAGTCCTATAGAAAGAATATATTTTTGTAAGAATATTAGAGACACTAACCGTTTACTAAATAAGTGAACGGAGAATGTTTCGGGTCAGCCATTAGCTTTTTTTTACCAGTACCCGCCCATTTTGATACCTCTTACAGTTTTGCTCATAAATCTTTTAAAATCTTCATACATGCTTCATATATCTTGTCAAATCTACAATATAATTATCAGGAATACCTGAGATGTTACGAATATGCGATTCAGAGAGTCAGCAACAACTTTAGGTTCAAACAGCACAGATTCAGAAGGAAAAAAAAAAGAAGCTGTGGAATCAATAAATTCGCCAGTGCGAGCACTCTCCAAAGCTTTAACTACCTCCGTTCTCAACAAGAAAATTCATACAGATTAGATGCAGGTGCAGTGTCGTAAAATTATTCAGCCATAAACAGTCGATGTAAAGATTAATACATCAAAAGGTATTAGCAGCAAGACATTATTGTGGTTACCTCGAGTATATTTACGCCACGAGTACTGCCAAGCCATCTTTCATTTACTGCAGGCCATTTTGATTCAAAAATAAATTTAGCGACGTCAACATTGTCAATATTATATTCGAAACTGAGATTATGCAACACATCTTCAGCCAGACGAGGCAGTATTGGAGCAATGACTCTCACTATGGAGAGTAGATGATATGCATGACCTGTTTGAATGCCTGTAAATTAGAGTGTTTGCATTCCTATGTTATACAAGGCACCAAGAAATGTATTTAAAGACTGCTCTTTACTCTGGTGTCATTTGAATGCCTGTAAATTAGAGTGTTTGCATTACTATGTTATAAAAGTTGACTAATAATTAGTTTTTAGCCGGACAGAAAGTTGACTTTCGTGCCAGTGAAATCTTTTAACTATTTGATGTGCCTTTTTAGTGATTTGAATATCCTTTTTATCATTGTGATTGGGGTATTGTTGAAAAAATAAATAAATAAAAAGGACCAGTTGGGAAGATTATCGACTGCGGTTACCGCTGATCTACCTAGGTTGAGACATGTTGTGATCAGCTGTTGCAAGTATCAAACCAGGTCTTCAACGAATAATTTTAGTCACTGTAGAGGTACAATTCATATTTGCTTTCTTGGTTTTATGTTTAAACAAAACTGTCTCAGATTGCTAATTAATTAGAAGTTTCAAATTTTACAACATACTAAACTTCTTTTTGGTTTGTGATTCAAAAACCAGATTTTACAAATTTATAGCCAAATTTTGAACGAATATCTGTCAATATTATTGTAAAAATTGCAAGTCATTTTAATTAAGAAAAAAAACCATCAACATCTTTGAAACATCAATTTTTGAAACACAATCTTTCAATTGGTAGCACCCGGTTCTTCAATTGGTAATCTAACATGAGAATACGTTCATTTCGAACTATATCTCTAAAATCAAGTTCACCTTCATACAAAGCTTATGTTTCGTACTTCTTTCCAAATAACATTGTAGTTCTCACAAAAATATACATTGACAAAGTAAATTTATGCAGATCCCATTTACTTGTCACATTAAACATACATAGATAAAAAGACTAGGTTCATTTCGTCTTTTATACAAATCCCACGCTGTACACACGTGACAAACAACATAACCTTCCACATGTACATAATTAGTTAATTATAACTATCCAGGTCTCACATTGTGAAAATAATGACTATGAAACCATTATTTACGACCATTTTTTATACAAAAGACTTAGAACAATCGCACTTAAGACAAAACAAACACACACATAGATATGAAGTATTTTTTTTGAGCAAACAAAAAACCAACACCCAAAAAAAAAAAAAAAAACAACTCAAAATCCCCATGCTCCTAACATCCAATCTAATATATCTGATTTCTTTTCCTAAAAACAATCTAACCAACAAAAACTCAAATGGGTCACACTAACACAACAAATTCACACTACTATCCACTCAAACATTTCATCAAACGCTTGGTGTGCAGCTCAATTCAACTAACAAAAAGCCACCAAACCCATTTATAAAAACAAAAAACTCCACAGAACAGTTACTACGTAATATGCAACTTATAACATGAATTTTGTTTTACCATGCATTCATGTTCCCGTTATACAACTTAAATAAAAGAACATAGAATGGAACCAAGGGATATTTTCAACTTACTTTGTCAATGGCTCGAAATTCAATGCCTTCAACATAAACTGCAGCATCTCCACAATGGTACGATGAAAAACTTTCAAGTAGAAATTCAAAAACGACATCTTGGTTCTGATTCGAGAAACGGTGCAACTCAATCATCATTCAGACATTCACTGCTCATCTCTCCATGTTGCGAAATATGCATGCAGAATTTTGGGCCCCTTTCTATACTTTAGGTTAACATACACAGGTTTACTTGAAAAGTTTCTTGAATCACAAAATTTGAAGACAAAATAGACCCCATAAACAACATTAGGAGATAAAAATTGAGCTCTTGTCTTGATTTCGATGATCATGCACATTTATAAATATCCAAGTCTAAATCAGTCATAGCCTTGATTCCCAACACTTCCACTTTTGAAATTCGTAATTTACTGAAACAAGAATTTAAATTCTATATTAGAATTTAGTGTACCAGATAAATCTCTATTCAAATAAAGGTAAAAACATTATGAAAAATACTATCTATTAGAAGGTTTATAAAATTATAATTCCCGGTCACAAGAACAGAGGGCAAACCTCAACTACCTTATTAGAAGGTTTATAAAATTATAGTTCCCAATCATATAGTGAGTATTAAAATCTATTTTGTCATGTACAACATCAGTTCTTATTGTTGATATGTATGTATGCAGGACTAATCTTGTTATTAACCCGATGAGATGAGCTCTGAAATGCAAAAGAGCTAAAGATGAAGCACTATTCCTTTGTTGATTAGCGCAGGGATTAGCAGGTCAAAGGGATTACAGGTGGCAATTTTAGACCCAATGCTTTCGTATGTTTTTTACGTTTTCATATGTTTTTTTCATTTTCATCCTTTTTGTTACGTTTTCGACCTTTGTTTTACTTTTAGTCCATTTTTTAAACAGACGAACACGTTAAAAATGGTTGAAAACGTAAAAAAACAGATGAAAATGTAAAAATACGAACGGAAACGTAAAAAATGGTCGAAAAAATGGACGAAAACATAAAAAATGAAAGAAAACGTAAAAAAACGGTCGAAACGTAAAAAAACTGACGAAAACGTAAAAAAAATAAGGCGAAAACGTTAAAAACGGTAAAAAACTGACAAAAAAGGTAAAATAACATACGAAAACGTAAAAAGCGGTCGAAGACGTAAAAAACTGACGTAAACTTAAAAGAACATACGAAAACATAAAAAACGATGAAAACGTAAAAAAACTGACAAATGGGCAAAATGTGAACTTAGTCAAAGGGGTTCTTAAATGATTAATAATCACATTAAACGGTAAAGAGAATAACCTTATACTATAACATTAAAAAGCATGACATAATTCTACCAATAATGCATATGTTTGCTTATCATTTAAAACTAACAAAGGTGGAGAGGTAGAGAGAATCACCTCGATTCTGTAAGAGATTTCCACTTATGTGGACAACTGTTTATGTAGGAAAACTTTGTGGCTGAAATCATTTCATTTCTTTCTCCATTACCAACGAATGACAATAACTATTATACAACGAAATACAAATCAGACTCAATGTGTATTATGTATAAATGCATGTGTGATTTTGAATTATCTCTCAATAAGGAGAAGATACATAGAAATGGGAAACACCCAATAAAGGACATATGAAAATTGTTGAAGGAGGATTCCCTTACAAAAAATGTTATAAAGTTCCTCTTTCTTTTTGGTAGAGTAGATTTCAGGGCACTTTGACATTTGGACTATTTTTTTAGGAGTTTTGTCAAAATATAGAAACTTACCTGGAATTCCAATGCTTTCTTAAGATGTATGACCACTTCATTAGCTGTTGGCCGTCTTTCTCTCTTGTGATGTATGCATTGATAGGCAATCCTTGCAAATGTAATAAATGACTGTGTCTCAATTTGTTCCTTTATGCCCTCAAACACTAACTTATCAAGTTTTCCTACTTGATAGTGGTGTTTAGCCAAAAAGGGTAAATAAAGATACTCGTCATCTAGTTTTACGGATGATAGTTTCCCACACAATATGTCAAATAAGACCGCCCCCAGTGAGAATATATCAGACTCTTTAGTTAAGAAGCCTGTTTTCGAGTGTAGTGGGTCACAATAGCCCATTGTGCCTGTAACATTGTCGATGACATAGTGTACATTCTGATTTGTTACTGGACATACGAAGGAAAGCACAAAACCGGTAATTTTGGCTTTCCAGTCATCAAATAGTAGAATGTTGTTGCTGCTGATGTCCCTATGTATTACAATTTCTGGACTTGAAACAGTTCCATGAAGAAACTCCAATCCAATTGCAATATCGATGCATATTTTAAGCCGCATCACCCACGTAAGACTATCATAGCTCAAGTACTTATCAAGCCTACCTCTCGATGCATACTCATATACAATAACTTTTTCATCCTCTTCATCACAGTAGCCTACAAGACCAATGACATTTTCATGTTTATACTCCATAAGGGTTTCCAGCTCTGTCATAAATTCAACATCTTTTGCAACAAACTTCCAATTTAACCGCTTTGCCACAACGATATTATGTCCATGAGCATGAGTAACTACTCCTCTGTAAACATTCCCAAATTTTCCATGTCCAATGATGTTGCCTGGACTGAAGTCTTGGGTGGCTAACTTTATGTCTTCAAATGACCGTTTAAGGTTCTCCTGTGAATCATGGGTCCGTAAGTTGATTTGATAAGTAAAAAATAAACTGAAACTACTAGATGCTATCTAAAATTTTCGTTATAACTTACCTGACAGTTTAACGCTTTTTTGAGTGCTTTGATGACAGCTTCTATTGTTGGACGTTGCTTTTGAGTTTCTGCCACACATCGAGATGCAATTTCTAAAAAGACGTCCAAAGACTCTTTATTGGGACCTTTACAAAAGACATGTTCATCGGTCTCCTCCTTTATCTTGCGATCAACAATTTCCATTATTGTCCCCTTTTTAAAATGATCTCTTGCAATGGGTGCAATTCCATCCACATTTACCTTGATGTATACAGAATCATAGGCCAACCTCCCAGTCAAGATCTCAAGCAACACTACTCCAAATGAGTAAATGTCTACTTTCTTATTTAATCTACTACCATACCGATATTCTGGATCTATATACACATATGTACCTGCAATGTTATCGGTATAGATAGTACTATCCGTTTGATTTGTTGGGTGGAATTTGGAGAGCCCAAAATCAGCAATCTTTGCCTCCCAATTATCTCCTAACAGAATATTATCGCTCTTGATGTCACGGTGGATCATCTTTTGTTTGCCATGATCTGTGTTGTTGTGAATGTAATTCAAACCATGTGCAATATCAAAACATATTTTAATACGTTGCACCTGATTCGATACTTACTATACATATATATAGAAAGACATCTCCTAGGATTGCACGGGTAAATATGAATCCCCGGGTCGTTTTCCATACAAAGGTTGAATTCGAGTTCGTTGGATCGGTTTCGTGAATCGTGAAGTGAATGTGAAGGGGTATATGGGGAACCCTAATTAAACTACAAGTAAACAAGTAAAAATGCACAAGTAAGAAAACATGTAAGCCTAACACGCAATTAAAACTAAAAACGTAACTTAAACGTAAAATAAACGTCAACGCGTGAAATAAAAAGTAAATTTAAAGCTAGACTAATCCTACGGGTATTAAAATAATTTTACTAAGTCATAAATGACAAAAGAAAATTTTTGATAAAAAGAAAAATATTTTTTTGATTTTTTATTTAATTATTATTAATTAAAAACTATTTTTACTAATTAAAAAGTAATAAAAATATAAATAAAAGTGAAATTAGGTGTGAAAAATACAAATCTAATTTTAAAAAATCAAAAATATCCTAAAATTATTTTTAAAACTGAAAACATATTTTTTTGGCTTTTTATGTAATTATTATGAATTAAAAACTATTTTTAATTATTTAATATATATTAAAAATGCAATTAAATATGAAAATAACCTAGATAAATGTACTTTTACTTTTTAAAATTCTAAAATAACTAAAAAATATTTTTACAACAGAAAAATATTTTTTTGGATTTTTATTTAGTTTTTATGAATTTAAATTGATTTAAAAAGACTTAAAAACTAATACTAATTAAGAAAAGTACCAAATGAACTTAGAAAAATCTGAAAATTTTATGGAAAATCTAAAATATTATACTAATCCTAGGAAAAATATAGAAAGTTAGATAAGCCCACTAATAAGCTGATTTGGGCAAATAAGCATTTTAAATAAGCACTACAAATAAGCTAATAAGCACCAAATCACACCAAAAGCTTAGGGAAGGTGTAATAGACCTAAAAAAACTTGATTCAACTCAAAAAACTCAAATAAGCCCTGGCGGTAACCTAAATCGAGTACTTATGAAGTTTTAGTTATAAGGCTTAAGTGGCCTACTTGCAGCTGAATTTTAAGCCACCTAATACGCTGTTTAGTGAAGCCTAAAGGGGGCAAAAGCAAGATTATACTACTGGGAACCTAAAAATGTGAAAAGACCTAATTCTCATGCTCAATTGCTACCCTAAAATGAACCTAGTTCAGGTCCTGTTTGGATAGGTCTACACCTTTGTTTTGACTTTTTCGGTTATTGAATAAGTTGACTAATATGGATTATAATCTTTAAAAAATGTGAAAATATTTTTTCTAAATAACAATTATATAAAAAATAAATTTAAAAAAAAAATATATTTTCTTTAAATTATTTTTATAAAAAATTTCTTTAAAAAAATTTAAAAACTTATTTTTTTAAAATTTATTTTAAAAAAATTATTAATTTAAAAAAATTATAAAAATCATTAAAAAAATTTTTTTTCAAATGTTTTTTTTTTTTAATTTAACAAATTCTTTTTTTAAATAATCTTTTTGACACTAAAATACACATGTAAGTTAAAAAAGAAAAAGTACATATGGTAAAAAAAATATTACAAAAACTAACCATTTCCATTTCTCTAATTTCCCAACAAAAAGTGATGGAAATTAAACTTTAAAAATTACACTATCAATTCTCTATCAATTCTTTCCAATTCTCTACCTTTTTATTTCTCTCATCTACCAAACAATGGAATTCAATTCATTTTCATTTCTCTTATCTCATTTCTCTCTAATTGAATGAAAATGATGTTGAAAGCTAACTTATGAATGAATTAAGCTAAAATACCTACTAATGCTTCTATTTTTATGATAATGCAACTAATACCTTAACTGATGTAAACTAGAATTGGAATTGCAATAGATTTTGACATTTTATTGAATGCACTATGATTTTGATTGTTTAACTATGCTATATTTACCTAATATGAACTTTTTGAACCATACTAAATACCTACAAATTACCTTAACATAGAAATCAAGTTTAAACCAAACACCCTTTATTCCTTTAATATCTACCTTTACCCTACAACTATGAAATCTAAGCCTTAACCTACTGATTTTAAGATTCAAAAAAATTAAACAAACATAAATAAAGCTAGTTCAACACAAATCAAACACACGGGACACAAGAACAAGATAATGCATGGGAATAGCAGGCCTAGGGGTGTTATACAAAAGTTAAAAATAAAGTCCAAAAACTTCAAACTACTAGGAATAAGCAAGTAGAAAGTGAGAAAGAAAGAAATTAAAAGCTATTTGAACTACTAGGGTGTAAGTCTTGTCGGCAAACAACCTAGTTACTAGAGAGGATGATCTTGAAGACTAACACACACCACAGCAGTTAATATATTCGACAAGAAAGTAAATAACACACAAGATGGTTTAACTGATCATTGTATTAAACCTTGAAAGAATGAATCGTACATAAACCCTCACCCCCTCATCTCTATTTATAGAGAATGAGAGGGTAAGAAACCGACTTGTACATAGACTTGAAGTCGGTGATAAAAACACGAAAAAGGAAACGTTGTGCAGCTTGGGACTCAAGCTAACACCAACTGACCCATGCTATTTGACTAATGACACATAACCCCTTGGACTTTGACTTAAGCTAATATAAAGACTAAATACATAACAATTTCCACCTTAGGCTTCATATTAGCCTATACCGACCTTCAGCAACTCCAAGCAGTAATGTAACTTCCGTCCAGGTACCACCTTCGTCAAGGCATCCGCAGCATTGTGTTCAGTACCCACCTTCAGAACTTCAACCGTCTTTGCTTCCAAGACCTCTCTGATAAAGTGGTAACGCACATTGATGTGCTTAGTACTTTCATGAAAAACATGATTCCGCGATAAGTGAATCGCGCCCTGATTATCACAATTAACTGCAACAGTGTTAAGCTCCACGCCCAACTCTTCTAAGAGTCCCCTTAGCCAAATAGCTTCCTTCACAGCCTCCGTAAGGGCCATATACTCCGCCTCTGTAGTTGAAAGAGCCACCACGTGTTGTAGCGTTGCCTTCCAGCTTACAACACATCCCTGTACTAAAAACGCGTAACCTGTGATTGACCTACCATTATCCGGATCCTTAGCGTAGTCTGAATCAACAAAACCTGTTACGTCTACATGGTTGCCACGATTTGTCCCATACACCAAACCCACGTTTGCAGTACCCCGCAAATATTTCAAAATCCACTTCACTGCTTCCCAATGCTTTTTACCTGGATTCGCCAAATATCTGCTAACAACACTTACCGCATACGCTATGTCTGGCCTCGTGCACACCATCAAGTACATTAAGCTCCCAACCGCATTTGCATATGGCACCCTACTCATCCTTTCAACATCACAATCCCTAACCGGACAATCCTTCAACGACAGCTTGAAGTGCCCACCCAATGGCATCTTAACCGATTTCCCATTGTCTATTCTATAATTATTTAAAATCTTAGAAACGTACCCGGATTGTGACACCCTCAGAATCTTGCGACTCCGATCCCTGATGATCTCCATACCAAGAATCTTCTTTGCTTCCCCGAGCTCTTTCATGTCAAACTCCTTTTTAAGCAAAGACTTGATAGACCCAATCTCAGCCTTGCTTTTACAAGCAATCAGCATATCGTCTACATATAACAATAGATAGATATACTCACCTGGTGCATAACTCCTGTAACATACGCAGCTGTCGTAACTGCTACGCTTGAACCCGTTGCTCAGCATGTACTCATCAAACCTCTTATACCATTGCCTAGGTGACTGCTTCAAACCATAAAGGGATTTCTTTAACAAACATACCTTGTTACCTTGTTCATAACCCGGTGGCTGCCTCATGTAGATCACTTCTTCAAGATTCCCATGTAAAAATGCCGTCTTTACATCAAGCTGCTCTAGCTCATAATCTCTACACGCAGTTAATGCAAGTATAACCCGAATAGATGTGTGTCGAACTACCGGCGAAAATACTTCATTATAGTCAATACCTGCCCTTTGTGTGAATCCACGAGCCACCACCCTCGCCTTGTACCTAGGCTTTTGAACACCTTCAATCCCTTCCTTTATCTTGAACAGCCATTTGCAACTCACCAGCTTTTGCCCAGCTGGATGATCCACTAACTCATAGGTCTCATTCTTGTTCAGAGAATCCACCTCTTCATCCATAGCAGCTTTCCACTTAAATCTATCTTTACAAGTAACTGCCTCCTGGTATGTCAATGGTTCATGAGTATCTTCTTCCTCTGCTGCAGCAAACGCGTAAGCAGCCATATTACTTTCATCTCGAAACCTCAAAGGTTTCATTCTTGTCCTTGGCTCTCTATCCCGAACCAACTGATAATCTGTGAGATCCGGTGTTTGATCATGATCCTGATCCCCTGCATCTTCATCATCGCCATCTTCCTGACCATCAATCAGATCTTCCTCAAGCGAATGATTATTTAACCTCTGCAGTTCCACCTCAACCTGTAATTCCTCAACAGACTTATCAGTACCTGCACCAGAATCCTTCAACGTGTCTTTGTACATGACACTTTCATTGAAGACCACGTTCCTGCTAGTGACTATTTTAGGTGATTCATTATCAAGCCTATATAGCCTGTACCCCTTCACACCTTCAGGATACCCCAAAAGAACGCATTTTACCGCTCTCGGCTCGAGCTTACCTTGTTTAACGTGTGAATATACGACACAGCCGAAAATCCTCAACATCCCATAATCACTTGGATGTCCCGACCACATCTCCATAGGTGTCTTTTTCTCAATCGCTGTCGATGGTGACCTATTTATAAGATATGCGGCCGTACATGTCGCTTCCGCCCAGAAAGTCTTGGGCAATCCAGACTGAATTAATAAACAGCGTACCTTATCCATGAGAGTTCTATTCATCCGTTCAGCTAATCCGTTCTGCTGCGGCGTCCCGGCAACTGTCAAATGTCTAGCAATCCCACACTCAGTGCATAGCTGCTCAAATTCCCGATTACAGAACTCAAGACCATTATCTGTCCTCAGCTTCTTAACCGTCCTCCCAGTCTGATTCTCTACTAACTGCTTCCACTCTTTGAACTTTCCAAATGCTTCGTGTTTGAACCTGAGAATATAAACCCATACCCACCTGGAATAATCATCAACAATAGATAAGAAGTACCTCTTACCTCCCAATGATTCCACCTGAGACGGACCCCATAAATCTGAATGAACATAGTCTATCACTCCCTGAGTAGTGTGCCTTCCTACACCGAAACTGACTCGATGTGACTTTCCCAGAACACAATTCTCACAAAAATCGAGCTTACCTAGACTTTTCTTTCCAAACAGCTCCTGCTTTTCTAGCACCTGAAGTCCCGCCTCACTGATATGTCCCAGTCTTTTATGCCAAACCTGCGCAAGGCTGTCTTTTTCTTCAACACTAGCATTAAGCTCACCCGCCACTGCATGGCCATCCAAAGAGTATACGCAATTATCCCTTCGTGTTCCAGATAAAATAACCCTAGAACCATTAATCACCTTGATTTTGCCCGACTGCAATTTTACGGTATATCCTTCTTTTTCAAGAGTTCCCAGCGATATCAAGTTTCTTTTCAATTCAGGAATATACCTGACATTGTTTAATACAAAACTTGACCCATCTTTCAGTTGTAACCTGACCTTGCCAATACCTCTGATCTTGCACTCCCTGTTGTCACCCAACAGTACCCTGCCCCATCGCATTCCAGAAAATCAAAAAATATATCTAACCTGGGTGTCATGTGGTATGAACCTCCTGAATCCATGATCCAATCTAGCAGAGCCTCTGCACTCATAACCATCATCACCTCAGAACCGTCATAAATCGAACCACTAGAGCTTGGCTGATCTTCTTTCTTGACGAAACCATTTGACTTCTTGCGATTATTCTTCGGACAGTTTCTCTTCAAGTGCTCCTCAGACTGGCAAATATAGCACTTGAGTCTTCCACCTCGAGACTTGGATCTTGACTTTCCCCTAGACTGATGCGAATTCCTGCGATCAGTTCTTCCCCTCACGTATAACCCTTCACCATCATCCCCCTTCGCCTTAGATCTTTCTTTGATTTCCTTTGAATTCAGTGTGGCCATCACATCCTCCAAAGTCAAAGCTTCCCGTCCATAAAGCAATGTATCCACAAAGTGTTCGTATGATGCTGGTAAAGAAGTGAGTAATAATAAAGCAAGATCTTCATCCTCGAATTTTACCTCAATATTTGCTAAATCAAGAACGATTTTGTTGAACTCATCTATATGCTCGGAAATCGTACGTCCAGCCGGCATGTAGAAAGTATACAACTTCTTCTTTAGGTACAACTTATTGGCCAAGGACTTTGTCATGTATAAAGTCTCAAGCTTGGACCAAACCCCCGCTGCAGTCGTCTCCCCGGTAACCTCTCTCAGAACCTTGTTACCTAAACACAAAATCATGGCACTATGAGCTTTCTTGTTTAGCTCAGCTTTCGCTGTAGCATCCATATTTTCGGGTAAAACCTCCAGAGCTGCTTCACATCCATGTTGAATTAATAAAGCACGCATCTTGACTCTCCATAACCCGAAATCACCAGTTCCATCGAATTTCTCGATTTCAAACTTGGCTCCCGTCATTCTTTAATCCCTTTATTAATTTGCTAAACCTTGTGAAAAAACCTCACAATCACAAACCAATAAAGTCCCTTGTGCAAAAATAATACCCTTCAAATAATTAACCTTTTGTTTCTAAATAATTAAAAACAAAAGCAAAAACAAATCCAATATTTAAGAATAGAGGATATCCACCAGAATAATAAATTCAGTTATAATAATCCTTGACGTGTAATATTTAGCTTTTAAATAAAAACCAACAACTGCACTGTTTATCTTTCTTCTTCGTTTTGAACTTCGACAAGAAAAACAAAACAGAGTTGCCTTCGTCGATATTTGATAAACCAAAAACCGACTAAACTTTAAATCCTCTACACCTTGTCACAAACCCGGACAATCGATGACCTAAAGAACCCTTTACTTGTCAACTAACCTGCTGCAACCTTGACGTCCAAAGAACCTTGAACACCAAAACCTTTGTTGTCAATTAACTGGTAGCCCAAGCAGAAAATACCCTCCTGCTCCTTCCAGAAAAACCGAACAGCAAAGCAACCTTCAAAAGATCGAACCTAGTATACCAGAAAAACCCGCGAACCCGAGCTCTTGATACCACTTGTAAGTCTTGTCGACAAACAACCTAGTTACTAGAGAGGATGATCTTGAAGACTAACACACACCACAGCAGTTAATATATTCGACAAGAAAGTAAATAACACACAAGATGGTTTAACCGATCGTTGTATTAAACCTTGAAAGAATGAATCGTACATAAACCCTCACCCCCTCATCTCTATTTATAGAGAATGAGAGGGTAAGAAACCGACTTGTACATAGACTTGAAGTCGGTGATAAAAACAGGAAAAAGGAAACGTTGTGCAGCTTGGGACTCAAGCTAACACCAACTGACCCATGCTATTTGACTAATGACACATAACCCCTTGGACTTTGACTTAAGCTAATATAAAGACTAAATACATAACATAGGGTAACTAGAAAATGAGATTTAAAAGGCCTAGTTGGGACAGAAACCACTGTTGAAGCAGTGGGTCTAAATGGGTGAGAATGGAATTTTTGACCTACAAACCTATTGTATCAAATATAGAGCAGCTCAAATGACTTATATAGAACTAAACTAAAGCAATAATAACAACTTAAAACTCCTTAAACCTACTGATTCAATTATGGGCTATTAAAGCTTTATTATGAGATGAAACTTAGACTAGCAATGCAAATTGTATAAAACAGCTTAACAAGGTTAAAATTAGATCAATATCTATCACAAGTAACAAATCTCAAGTAAATCAAAATCAAAAAATGGACAAAACACTCTAAAATAGTCAAATTCACCTTATCCCAAACACACCATTATAGCATAACTGATTTTTTGTTTTAAAGGATCAAACCTGTTTAAGCTTAGGATTTGTAATTCAAAGGCTCAATAAGCTAAACAATGAACTAAAAAGCACAGATTCACAGAAATTAAGCTCAGAAATAAGTTGGAAAAACTATTTAACTAAATTTGACTTTTTGCAAAATTTTGAGATTAAGCAGTTTTGAAAGCAATTAGATCTCACAAAAGCTTAAACAAGCTTTTATGAGTTTGTGAAAACAGAAATGGACAACTGTAAACTATTTTTAAAACAAACTACAGGCTAAACAATGTAAATACGACAAGTAATTAAAGTGAAACTTGAACTTTATTAAAACTAGAGTCGAGTTATTCTACAAACCAAACATTGCTCACATATCAAGGGACTCATCCCCACCATCCATCTAAAAAGGAAATCAATGGTTGAGATTAAAAGCATTTTAATATTTCACCCATTTTTTATAATTTAAATATTTCTTAAATCGTTAATCGTTAAGCGAAAATAATTACACCATCGCGACGGGCATTTAATTATCTTTCTATAGACGGGCACTTTGATATACTTTCGAGAAAAAAAAATCATTTTTTTCACATTTTTTTTTCGTGGCCGAAAAAAAATCATATATGATATGTAATATCATATATGATTTTTTCGGCCACGAAAAAAATTGTGAAAAAAACGAAAAAAATAAATTTTGTCGAAAATATGTCAAAATGCCTATCTATAGAAAGATAATTAAATGTCCGGCGTAACGGTATAATTTTTTTCGCTTAACGATTAACGGTTTGAAAGATATTAATATTTGAAAAACAAATGATGAAAGTGGGTTTTTTAAATTGTTGGGATTAATCTCATTCATTAAATCAAATAAAGATGGAGAGAAGATGAAGGGTAGAGATTAGTCCCTTGGTATGTAAAAAAAGTTTGCTCCTCAAATGATCTTATATCTTAAAACTAAACATTTGAATACAAAGACAGAATATTAAAACTAAACATCAGGGGATCCTTCCAGAGCTTAGGGTTCCCTTGAGTAGCATCATCATATGCAATCTGTGCCCTTGGATCATATTCCAGGATCTTCTATCCAATGGGATGGCTAAATTCGTCCACGTGTACCATGTTCTGACCTTATTTCTGACATGTTCCAGAAGATACGAGGATAGGTGAGAGGTTAATGGAGGTGGGGGTTGAACAGTGAAACAAGGTTAAAAGGGAGGGAAGGAGGGATTATTTGTTTTTACCGGGTGTTTTTATTTGTTACACCGGGTATGGGTTAGGATAAAATGGGTTGTGTTGTTTTATGGTGTGGGCTTGGGTGGTTTGGTTTTGGGCCTGGTGTGTTGGGGTGTTGGATTGGATTTGGATAATGGATTATTTAAGGGTTAGATAGTATAATTTGATCCGTTTGGGTTTATAGAGTTAACTAGGGACTAAATGTGTAAACTCTAAAATTTAAGGGACTGGTTCTGCCATACTTCACAAATATTGTTCAAGGGCCTTTTTGACAAGTAGATGATCTTCAAGGGTTGACTTTGACTCTGATCATAACTTGATTTGAGTTCGAGAAATTCATCCCCGGCCTCGGCTTTAAATAACCTTTTCCACTCTCGTGCCCGTTTATGTCGTTTTGGCTCGGTTTTTGTTACTTTCTCATATTTTATTACGTGCATGTACAAAAACACACACACAAAAAAAAATAATAAATAAAAAAATAAAAAAATAAAATAACATATATTTGGCATTTAGTTGTTAGTTTTTGGTATTTTTGGGTCTGATTTTGGTAAATAAAAGGTGTGTGTATTTACTCACACTAGCACCCAAGGAAGATTAGTTATTATATCACTGCTTCTAAAATATTTATCAAGACTTCCTTTCGAAGCATGCATGCTCATACACTAGGATCATTGAATCGTTAACTTTAGAACAAAAGCCAAGAAGAGATATTATGTTATCATGCTTACAAGTAGTTAGAGTTTCAATTTCTGCAATGAACCCTTGTTCTGCAAAGAACCCTTGTTCTCCTCCTTGACTGTGAATTCGCTTTATAGCTACTCTGCTTCTTTTTTTCAGTAAATCACATTTATTCACACCTTCGATCGAAGAGGAATTAGTGCTATCAAAATGTTCAAGAACTGCTTCATACACTTTACCGAATGCGCTTGACCCGATGCAATATGCGTCATCAAAATTCTTGGTAGCCTTGTTTATAAGATCTAGTCCAATCTTCAAGTGTTCAAATTTCTTCTCCTGCAACATTATGGAGTCATGCATCAACTCATTTACAAAAAAGCAAGTTTTTATAATTGATTAACATTTACAAAATATGAAAATGTTCAAAAGCAAATATGGCATGTTCCAAAATGATAGGGGAAGTAAAATTGGACATTAAGTCGAACAGTTTTCCATTGGTTTACAACATGTCGTTAGTTTAAAGGTTTCTTTACTTTTGTTCGCAATCATTTTTGAATGGCAAATTAGTTCTTGTCTTTTAATTTATTATCCCTCTTGAAGGTTTTTTTCTTTATGTTGTTACCGGTTTCCCTTCTTGGGTACCTTTTGGAAAATTGTTTCGTCATTTCTAGAAAAAAAAGGAAAAGAGTAATATTTCATTAGTGGTTGTGTGAAATAACAAGATTAATAAAAATAGAAAAGATAACGTGGGTCATAGTATGTGAAATTAGGAAAATAATACTCATACCCACTAAAAGACTGTTGACTTTAATAAACCTCACCTTTTGGTATGATCATTTTAAGTCCTTAAACTAGAGGTGAGCATCGGGTCAAATCCGACCGAACCCGACAAAACAACCCGACCCGACCTGAAAAAGGAAAAACTGAAACCGATAATCGAACCGAGAAATATATATCAAAAGCGAAACCAAAAATAATAACTCGATTCGGGTCGGTTTTCGGGTTTCGAACCAAAAAACCCAAATCGAACCGAAACCGACAAAAAACGAAATAAATATACAAAACTAAAACCGAACCAAATAAGGTCGGTTCGGTTCGGTCCGGTTTATGTTGGTTTGTCGGTTCGGGTCGGTTTTCATTTGCTTAGTCCTACCTTAAACCAAACATATTATATCATACCTATACGTGTTTTATTCTTTTGCAAATGTCACACCCCCAAAATCGGGTCCAGCGGAAGCATACATGTAGCTGGGGTGTAACTCAATCGGTATCACAACACAAGTATAAAAATGGTTTTCACTTTAATCATTTAGAATAAAATCGTTTAATCAAAAATGTTGAATTTACATTGTTAAGAGTAGTGCGGAAGTATGCCCTTAAAATAGTTTAGAACGGTTCCCATATAAATAATCAGAGTCTTCTATGACCATGCCATGCCCTGCCAAAACCTCCAGTAGCGTGCCATTGGTTAAAACCTGAAAATACATGCTAAAGTGTCAACACGAGGTTGGTGAGTTCATAGAGTTTGTTTAACAAATAAAGTCTATAGAAAAATGATCACACAGCAAAGGCATCGTAAATCCACTCAGTTGTAAGTCCCGCCATAAGAGACTTGTAACCTGTGTGTTTACAACCCACTGCCAAATAGTTGCATGTTTAGTAGTCAAGCACAATATGGGCACATAGTATATAATAAAGAATGTGGCAAGGCTCCTAAAATAAATAATATGCGTTCCGTAGACAGGGGAACGAGAGGTTGGCCGACCTCTAACAGCGTTATCCATACTACCTACTGCCCCACACAAGGAGGCCGCATGAACGGTACGTATAAACTGGAGTGCGAACGGCAAACCAGCAGGAGACTAACAATTGCTGATGCACGTACGGTACATCTTTCACAAACTATTATATAGTAATAAGTCAAAGTTACTTCGTAGACAGAGGAGATTTTTATGTTGCTCCGAACATGGGAGACTTGATAATGCTGCTCCGTAGACAGGGGAGACTTTGAACTGCTCCGAACATGGGAGACTTTAGGTTATAGTACGTACGGTACTTTAGGGTCAAAAGTTTAAGTCAAGTTCAAAAGTCAAGTCAAGTTCAATAGTTCAAAACAAGTTATAAGGTCAAATGAGTTCATAATAGTCCAAGGTTCAAAACAATGTTCAAAGAGTCAAGTAGTAATTCATGTAAAAACGAGCATGTATTCTCCCCCAAAAAAAGTTAACAAAACAATTTAAAAGAGTAGGGGCTATGACTCACCTCGAAGCGATAGCAATGATGACAAAAGTGGATACACAGAAATGAGGTTCGATCTCTAACCGCAACTTAATATGAATGATAGTGATCTACTTAGATCACGAAATGATGTAGAGAATATGCATGCACATGATACCTATACCACTCGTAACTTGGAAATAATTGTTATTGTCAAAATAAAATATTTTCCATACTTAGGAAGAATAAGTCCAACTAGACTTATAGAAACTTGTCGTAATATATCGTATATAAAATGTTAGCGTTATATTCCTCGTTTTAAAAGCCTTAAAATAACGTCAATTAGTCGTATAAATAAGTCTTGGGTCGTACGTACTTCGTTAGTTACGAATATAACTCTTGAATAAGAAATCTAGAAAATATAGCATTTAGTACGTAGTTATATTATTTCTAGTAGTGACTAAATATATATATAGTTTTGACGATTTTAAAACATGTATAACTTTGTCGTTTTAAGTCCATTTTCCTCGTTCTTTATATCCCCGGAATCGTGGGACAAAATACTAACATATTTTTGATAAGTCGGGATGGCTAGATTTAGTTTTACGCCTCGAAACAGTCGTGACAACTGTTCATCAGCAAAGGATTTTCAGAAAAATAGTTTTCGTCGTTAACTTCGGAAAATCATATCTCCTTCGTTATTAACTCGTTTTTATCCCCGTTTTCGGCCATAGTTTCGTCTCAGAATTTATTTTCTAAATCTTTGGTCCAAAGTTACACCCTAGACCCTGAGTTTCCCATGTTTAACAAAAATGGACAGTAGGTATATATATTGTTTCAAAAGTCATTTCTAGTGTTCCAATCTAGTTCCAACTTCAACCAAACGACTTTCAATCACTACAAATCTAGTCTAATCTTACCATACACCTTCTTAGGGTGTCATGGGTTCCTAAACATTATAAATCAAGTGGATCTAACAAGGATCTAACTATAATCTATTTCTAGAGATCAAAAGTTAGATATATATATAAATGAGTGGTATAACTAACATATGCATATAGATCTTGAATGGAAATCATATGATCATAAAAATAATATGAAGAAATTATGAAAAAGAGTTTGACAACTTACTTAGAAAGATTAGTGAGCTTATGGAGATGATTATGTAAGAAACCTTGGGATTTTTATTTCAAAATCCAAGCAAGGAGTATAAATGAGACTTGATTATGACTTGATCTTCAAAATTTTATGGTTTCTTCCTTGATATTTGTTGTTGGCCGAAATCTTAGAGAGAAGAAAAAGATGAGAGAAATTTTTTTGCTAGTTTATGTTGGTTAAAAGAAATGTGAAATGAGATACTAAGGTTATAATTCTTGGTGTAGATATTTTGGAGACAAGATCCCTAAATCAAGGTGGGGAGGGTGGGTTTTTGTAAGGAAAGGATGAGAGTGTAAGAATTTCTTGGACTTTTGATGTAGTTTAGGTAGATATTATTAGTTTTAGGTGATACCGGCTACCGAGTTAACTAAAAATAAATTGTAACGAGATAAAATAAAATATAATGAAGTTGTAAAAATTGTAAAATAATATTCCTGATGAGAATCGGAAGTTAAAATAATGATCGGGTTGAAATATCGCAAACCGACGGAGTTATAAGCTTCGACCGGAAAACGTAACAGTTGATTTGAAAACAACGGGTAAATTAATAATATAATTTTTATATTATTATTATGAGTATAAAAATGTGTTAGGACCATAGTTGGGATTGTCGAATCAATTATTCATAGTAATAGTTTATAGGATAACGTTTATTAGGTAGATAACCGTACGTATACAGAAAGGATGCAACTCACGCATGAATGACAAATTTTCTCCGGGGATGAATAGTGTTTTATGAATAGTAAAATTTTTGAACGCTTCTCAGAATCACAAACTGACTCCGAAAAAGATGAATAGTAAAATGATGAATAGTGATCGATGAATAGTAAATGTGAAAGTTCGGGAAAAGACCAGAATTTACGAGTTGTGATAGTAGACACTAATATGATCGTCTATTCAAGTATTTCACAAAAATGATTATTGCATAATAAAATTTTGAATAACAAAACATGCGATTATCACATCATTACTTTTTTAAGAGTTACATCATTATAAAGATCTCTATGCATCCAGAATGAACTCACTAATAAAATTTCACATACATTTCATACATTCATATTCACCACTTTCATTACAAACATTTAGCTTTGTATAATATTTATAGTTTTAATTTGATATCATACTATATGAAATATAAAAGACGATGTTAAAAACATATTAATGTAATATCAAAATCACATGCATGTAGTTTATTACATTATTAACTTTTTGTACAAAAAAATGGTATAGTGAGGATATAGTTGTACGTTAAACCAGACTACAATAACATAAGTAACTCTTGTTTATTAATTAGGATAATCCATAAAATGCCTAAACTTAGAATTTTAGGGAAATTAATTACCTTCAAGCGATCGAATGATGTGCTTTCAACTGGATTTTCACGTTTCCACTGATGTTCAAAAGCTTTCTCAAGTCTTTTGACAACCTGATCTATATGCGGACGCTTCTCCCGTTCTTCTTGTACATATATATGAAAATTTTAAGTTAGGTTGGATATATATGATAATTTTAAGTTTTAGATTGGATATATATGAAAATTTTAAGTTAGGTTGGATATATATGTAATTTTAAGTTTTAAATTGGCTATACATGTAATTTTTATGTTAGATTTGATATATATGTAATATTACTGCAAGAGAGGGATATATATCAAATTCTCTCAATACATTATTAAGTTTCGTCTCCATTAAACCTATCCTTTTGTATGTTCAAAAAGAAAATAGCACAAAAATTTGAAATCTAGTTTGAAATTTCAAAACATTTTGAACTATCCCACCAAAAATTTGTTCACCAACCAAGTTTATTACCCAAGCATTTATGGTCCAAAGGAGTTAAGTAGCTTTAATTTTACAGTATCTGGTTTACACCCTTGTCAAGTCAAGTTGATAATAAGAAACGTAAACTAACATCAATTTTTTTTAGATAATAATTAAAGTAAAGAGAAATTTAAACCGAAAATGGTAAATGATTATTATAGTGTTTAAAGTTATGTAATCTAAACTGGTTACAAAACACAGACTTTGTTAGTGTTTGGTACATTGTAACGAGTGTAAGAACGGAAAAGTTCCTTACGTTGGAATTGAAAAAAAAAATGTTTATTTAATATTTTGAAATGTAACGATTTTCATTCATTGTGAGGCCTCATGTTTAAATTTTTTTTTTTCACTACAACTTGGTATGAATCAAAATTACATAAAGAGTAAATTACATAAATTGTCTTTGTGCCTTTGTCAGGTTTCACGTTTTTTTATCTCTGTGCTTTTTTTAAATGGGTCATGTCTTTATGATTTTGACCCGGGTTTGGTCTTTTCACCTCGAATCTCTTAGTTTGATTGTTAAGTGAGAGGCTATTTTAGTCATTTACAAATATCTTTTTGGATAAAAATGGGGTCTTAATAACCTATCCCGGATACTACTATTAGTACCCTTTGCCCACAAAAAAGTACACAATATTCCTTTTAAACTTTTTAAAAACAGTTTTTTATCAGTTTCTGTTATGTATTTTTTTGTCAATTTAATACTTGACTTATTAATCTTTATATTTTATGTTCCATACCTACAGTTTTGTAGTTTTATAATAAAATAAAAAATTTATAAAAATAAGAAAATAAAATAATGGAAAAACATGAAGGTACAAAATAGTGTTTTATAAGGGTCTTAACTATCACATTAAAAAACCCACCCAACCACATCGACTCACCTACATCTCTGCCACTCATATAACTCACCTACATCTCTACCACTCTTATCTCTTAAGCCACAATCTTCCATTTTCACTACAGAAAAAAAAAAAAAAAAAAAAAAAAACATCTCAAAATTATCAACACCATCAACGTCAGTCTTGTCACCATCAGCATCTTACATAGTAGTGGCGGGGTTTGTGTTAACACGGGTGGACTAGACTATCTTCATAATTATAATATAGGTTAGTCATTTCTTTTTGTTTGTGTTGATTTTGCTTGAATATGATGATATCAGTACTATCTATAATTTGGTTCGGTTTCAACGTTTTTGAATAACACCTTTTTTCTGTTTTCAGTGCAGGGGACAGGGAACAATTACAATGCTTCCTGGAAAAGGATCCCCTTACCAACCGGAGAAGGGAGGCCCCCATCATGGCATTCTCCTTTGAGGGAGTTCAGGCAAGCGGGTCCGTCAGCTGTGGCCTGTGGGAAGGTGTCACGGGATGCGCCTTTTTAGCCTTTATAGAACTAGTTGAGAAACTCGTTAGATCTGAGTTGTACGATTATAATTTGTGTTGATCTGGTGCGTTAGAATATAGATATTAGTACTATTAGCATAATTTTATTGTATGAATGTATATAGATTGATAGACGTGATCGATTAAGTTAGATCTGAGATTTATGTTGATAGTTTTCGGTTATATGATGATACATTCGTACTTAAATTATCGATCTTAGATATTGTAGCGGTTAGTTTGTGATTAGTACCGGAAGTTGTGGATCATTAATTTTTCTTAGATTTTGTGTATCCTCAGTTTGCGCAAGTTAGGGTTTAGGATTTGCGTAGTTTATTTGGCAATAACTGACTTTATTGTGTTTTTTGGCGACATTGTGATATTGTAATTGTAATTGTTTAAACTAGGATTTTTGTTAGAGAATACAATGTAGTAACTTCTTCGATGATTTGATATTTGGCAATAACTAGGATTTTCATTCTCAGTAAGCAAATCAAATGAAGTTCTTAAACATCCACTTGGCAGGCTTATTAGCTTTTGTTGGCCCAGCTAGTGATTTTATCCATATGAAAAAGTATAAACTGTTAACCTGTGTTACCACGGGCATTATACAAAATCACATTCTGCAACTTTAGTGATCATACTTTTAACAAAAAAATTATAGGTACCACTTACCTACAAACAATAATAATACATTTAGAGTTTAACTTTTCTCTTCACATTATATTCTCGAGTTTTTATTTGGAAAGTAAAGAAAAAAAGTGGACAGGGAATTTAAAAAGAGTCATGTTCCCGAGGGTTTTTATTTTATTTTATTTTATTTTTTGGAAGAGAAGAGAAGGGGGAGGAAATCAAGCAAAATTCCAACTCCTAATTTTCTTCTCAAAGTGAGAAGATTTTGAGAGAAGGTGATTTTTAAACTGAATTTATTTCCATATTTCTTTTTTCTTTTTTCTTACTTGGAAACACAAATTCAAAGAACATTTTTTGTTCCTCTGCTCTTCTTTTATCTCTTTTTACTCTATTTACTTCTCTTATTTCCGTTTTACACTCGAAAACAAAGCGTAGAACTCAAAAGTGGTGATTTTTAAAAAGTTACTTTTTAGCCTTTGAGGCATTATTGTATATTGTTTTGAACAATGCTTAAAAAGATTTACTAAATCATACTCAAGTTAGTTATCCCACTAATAATAAATTGGTCCACTAATATGTTGGTTTACTTTAGAGATCCATCGACACAAAAGAGTAACTTGCTAATAAGTTCAAGTACGTTGATAGCCCAACAATTGTCTGAGCTGTTTGGTAGGTGTCATTTGAAAAAAAAAAAAAAAAAAAAAATGTGTCATTTGAAATGAAGGAATAGTTTTATACCCTATAACAATTGTCTGTTTTGATGGTTACAATATAAAAGTGGACCATGACCATAAAAAGGTTAAGCAAAAATTACCTGATACCCACTTGGGTATTTGTTTTATAAAAAAGAGGGGTACCTTTTTGGATTATGAATAAACTAACGTGCTACTTTTGTAGTATTCAGTCATTAGAGAGCTAGGTGCCGCTCGCCTTTACCCTTCGCCGTTCAGACGTGGCAAGGCCAACAGCGAGCCGTTGCTCGTCGCTGCACCGCCCCCCTTGCCGTTCATCGCCGTTGGGTGGTTTTTCGTGGGCACGGCGAAGCATTGGAATGTACGGATGGCAGGTTTTTCTGAGTATTAAAACGTTACACAACGTTTAAATAAACGTTACTTTTTTTTCTTTCTTTTTAAAAACCTAACTTATTTTACACTATAAATACCAAACCTTTATACACATTTCTATCAATTACACAACTTATCATATTCAAACACTTACACTTAAAAGCAGGAAACATGAGCGAATCATCATATTCAAGTGTTAGCGACTTTGAAGAAATAACGGAGCTAGAGTTGATCATCCAAGAATTTGAGCACGAGCAATCGTTGCAAAACCAAGAAGCCGGTCCTTCACAACGTCGTAGATACATCTGCCGTGAACGTGAAGTTGCTGAAGCACGTCTACTCGCCGACTATTTTGGCGACGAACCAAAATACACGGAAGAAAATTTTCGACATCGTTACCGTATGAGCCGTAACCTATTTTTAGAAATAGTCCAAGGTATTGAAACATATATTGAAACTAATCATCCTCTTCCTGCGCATTTTGATTTCTTTAGAGTCCGACCCAATGTTGCGGGTGTAATGAGTTTTAGTGTGATTATGAAATGCACATGTGCCCTACACCAATTAGCTTACGGGTTATCAGTTGATGCACTAGATGAGTATTTACAAATAGGTGAATACTGTGCACGCGATTGTCTATATTTTTTTACTATGTGCATAATCCAGTTGTATGGGAGGGAGTTTTTAAGAAAACCAACCGAGGATGACATTTACAAGTTATACTACGCACATAACGCGGTTCATAAGATACCGGGAATGTTGGGAAGCATCGATTGTATGCACTGGGAATGGAGGAATTGTCAGAAAGAATGGCAAGGGCAATTTCACAGAGGTAATAAAAAGTACCCAACTATAATGCTTGAAGCTGTTGCGTCGTATGATTTGTGAATTTGGCATGCATTTTTTGTTGTGGCAGGTGCGAATAACGATCTTACCATTTTATATAATTCTCCGTTATTCGACGATCTGATTGATGATATTGGCCATCAAGTTCCCTTTGAAGTATAGGGAAGAAAATTTAAGCATGAGTATTACCTAGCTGATGGAATTTACCCACAGTGGGCAGCGTTTGTCAAATCCTTTACTGTTGCAAGCAACCCAAGAAACGCCGCATGGAAAGCGAAACAAGAAAGTGCTCGAAAAGATATCAAAAGAGCTTTTGGTGTCCTCCAAGGACGTTGGCATATTATTGCCCAACCGGCGCGTGCATTTACTGTGGGCAAGTTACAGAGAATCATGTACTCGTGCATCATAATGCATAACATGATTTTGAAAGACCAAAAATTTACGATATCCGAAGCTGCCGAATTGTATATTCCTCCGACGCCAAATATGCAGCAGACATGAGTTGAGCGTTGCACAACGCAAAGAAGAAAAACCAAAGAACTACACGATAAACGCACACACGCAAAGCTTCAACGATGTCTCATCGAGCATATTTGGCAACAACAACAATGGGAAGCAATTCAGCAGAATAGGAATAATTAGGCACGTTATAAGTTGATGTTTTTTAGTTCATATCGTTTTTTTGTTTTTTAGTTCGTATCGTATATTTTTTTTAGTATCGTATGTTTTGTTTTTATTTTAGTTCGTATAACATGTTTTTTATTTGGATGAAATAAAATTAGTATATTGTATTATTTTTTATAATTAGTGAAATGAATTTATTTTATTTAATAAAATGAATAAAAAAATAAAGTTGTAATTGGTGGGGCCCAAATGAGTAAGTTGAGGTTTGTTGTTTGGTGAGGAGGGGTTAGTTGTGAAGATGTATTGGGGTGATGTGGCACAAGTGGGGCCCGAATGAAGAGGTAATCTTGTTGTCTACACCTAGCACTCTTAGGGCTTGTTTGTTTAATTTTTTCATTAAGTCATGTTAATTAACAGATAACTTAATACAGACAACCTCAGTTTTATTACTTAATATTTTAAGTCATCTTTCTCTATTAAGCCACAAACAAACAGTTTTCATATGACTTAATTAATTCAGTTTTTTTCATATTAAGTCAATTAAGTCGAAATCGAACACCCCCTTAGTGTTCTGAATAGAAATCTACCATGCTTTTTTGAAAGTAGAAACTTAAAAGTTGGTTTCGATTGATTTAAAATACACCGTGCAGCATATTATTGTCTATTATTCTATCTACATATTTGAAACTGTCTTAAGGAATGCTATCTACATTTTCTTATAACATGCAATCAAATGAAAGTATAGTACAATGACTACAAGTAGGATTATGTTACCTAAAATGTTAAGTTTTGCCTTGTTCTTGATTTTGAGGGAGATGATAATGGATTTGTAACAATTATAAGTGACAATATGGGTAGGTCGTGGGTATTTGGTAATGGGTCAAAAGGGTTAAGGTTCAAACATACAACTTTTTGGTACATGTCAAAATGAGTCGAGTTTGTTTGGGCCGACCCGGAACACTCTAGTACAAAGTTTTGAGCATGCAATATGGACTAATAACATGCTTTAAGCAACTTTTGTGCTGTTTTATTATTAGTTATTCTTGTTGATATTACTCTTCTGATTCATTAAACCTAATTGATCATTCCCTTCACGAGTAAATATGAGTAAATGATAAACACTTGTTTTAGGATTGATAATTACGTATTGCAAAATTAACGCTAACCTGTTGATTAATCCATCCTTAAATTATGGTGCGTGGGTCAAGGACGTTACCCAAAGATTTTCTCAATCTGAAACCCCTTGCTTTCTGCACAAATGGTGCGTTATAACTCCAAAATTAGGAGCATTTGCTGCCATATTTGCAAGATACCTTAGTTGGAACTTGGAAGTTGGAACACTGGTCAATAAAGAATTTTGAAACGAACCCCAATGCAGATTGGTACCTTCAACAATAGATCTGCAGGATAATTGAGGCCACCTCTACTTTCTAAATAGATCATGTCCAATTGCATATAACTGATGCAAGAACTTTTCATGCTTAACATATAACTAGTAAATACACCTGAATCGAGCCTAACATCCATCGTATCAGTTCCCTTCACATAATCCGACACTTTATCATGAGATTTTGAAGGAAGCAATTCTTGAGTTCCGACCACATGAGTTTACTAATCGCATCCATTGCAGCCTCTCTGAATCCTTCACAGATGCAAACCAGTGTTCAGTTTCCCAAAACATCGTAGGCTTTTTTGTTCGCTACTATACGGATACTTGTGCTCTAAATTTAGAGAATAATGACATTTAAATTAGATGAATTCTTTGGTAAAAGTATGCTTGTATTTCTCTGCTCGTAAACGTTGTCATAGAAAGATTAACAGAATGCTTGTATTTTCCATCTTGCTCGTTAATTTGTTCCTAAACAACTGAATACATCAACCAGTCAATGGTCAGTTGATCGAATAACGAGTCTTCACAATCTAACTACTAGCTTATGTCAATATAAACACACTCAGAATATCTCAAAATAACCAAACAGTTATACAACCCAACTCTCCTAACCCATTCACTTAAAGGTGATTTAAGTCCATAAAACAATTCTAATCAGCAACAAGTTATGACCAATTTACAGCAGACATTATATCAAACAGTTGGCATGCAATTCAATCTAGCCATTGTTGGATCATAAACTTGATTTAGTCCAATAAAGATTGGACTATCAATAAAAGCCCAAGCCCGTGATGAAGAAGATTCTAGAATGACGAAGAATGATCCTAAAAAAATATCCATAGAAGTGTGTATAATATTGTAGGAAAGTGTGATAAAAATATCTAGATAAACTTATCTAGTTAGAATTATCTAGAATTAGGATAAGGATGATGATGTGTTTAGAATAATCTAGAATATGTAAGAATGTCCATGGAATATCCCGAGTCTAGAACCTTCCATGGACTAGTATAAATATGTGATGGATGTAAACATTTGATGTACTATGAAGAAAAGTTCAAGTAATAAAAGTTTCATTGTAAAAGCTCTCTAAGTATTCCTCTCTTCATCGAATATAAGCCTAAAAGGCCCTCATGTTTCCAACAAACTGGTATCAGAGCTAGAAGATCGAGATGTCAAGTGCAATGAACTTGTTCCAATTTCCTCGTCTTACCAAAGACAACTATGGTAGTTGGTGCATTCGAATGAAGGCGTTACTTGGTTCACATGATGTGAGGGAGATAGTAGAGAAAGGTGTTGAGAAAGTTGATGATGAAACTTCGTTGAATGCCGCCCACAATGTCTTGATGATGCAATGTTTGAGAAAGTTGCAAATGCAACCACTTCTAAGGAAGCGTGGGAGATCCTTCAAAATGCCTTCAAAGGAATTGACAAGGTGAAAAAGGTACGTCTTCAAACTCTTAGAGGAGAGTTCGAAAAGCTCCAAATGGAGGAATCCAAAACCATTTCGGATTATTTCACTCATGTCTTAACCATTTCAAATGAAATGAAGAGGAATGGTGAAAGCTTGAATGACACAAGGGTGATAGAAAATATTCTTCACTCTTTGCCACCAAGCTTTGATTACATTGTTGTGGCCATAGAGGAGTCAAAAGACATAGACTCTATGACCATTGATCAACTCATGGGATCTTTACAAGCCCATGAAGAGAAGTTGAAGAAAAGAAGGGGGAAAGAACCCTTAGAGCAAGCTTTATACTCAAAGGTCTCTTTCAAAGAAAGAGAAAAGAGCTTTATAAATGGAAAGGAGCAAGGACGAGGACGCGGTACTTTTCGAGGTCGTGGTGGTTTCCCAGGCCGAGGACGAGGAAGATGAAGAGAAGATGTCAACAAAGAAGATGAAAACCAATGGTTTTCATATCGAAGAGGTCGTGGGAGAGGCTTTCAATCTCAAAGAGGAGGTAAGCCCCAAATACAATGTTATAATTGTCGCAAATATGGTCATTATGCCAGTGAGTGTAGTAGCTCAAGACAAGTGGAAGAAAAAGCTAATCTTTTGGAGGTCGAAGACAAAGATGAGCTTACCTTGCTAATGGCAAGACATGACGAACAAGAAGAGAGGATAGAGCCATGGCATATAGATTCCGCTGCAAGTAACCATATGACAGGTGAAGAAGACCTGTTCTTGGAGATGGAGGAAAGTAAAGGTAATGTCACCTTTGGAGATGAATCAAAGGCACCGGTGAAAGGAAAAGGTAAGATACTTATCCGAGCTAAAGATGGAAGTCACCAATATATTTCGGACGTATACAATGTGCCCAACCTTAAAAGTAACATTTTAAGTGTGGGACAACTTTTAGAGAAAAATTACGATATCCATTTCAAGAATCGTAGTGCCACAATAAGAAATCCTGAAGGAAAGCTCATAGCAAAAGTACCTATGACTAAAAACCGAATGTTCCTTCTAAACATTCAACATGATGAAGCTAAGTGCTTAAAGAGTTGTTTGAAGGATCATTCATGGCTTTGGCATATGAGGTACGGGCATTTAAACTTTGGTGACTTAGAGTTATTATCCTCAAAGGGAATGGTGAAAGGGTTAGATCAAAACGATCATCCCAATCAAGTGTGTGAAGGATGTCTTATTGGGAAGCATGCTAGAAGTTCATTCCCAAAAGAAGCGACGTCAAGAGCTAAGGAGCCTCTACAACTAATTCACACGGATTTGTGCGGTCCCATTACTCCACCCTCTCATGGTAAGAATCTTTACTTCATGCTTTTTATTGATGACTTTTCAAGAAAGACTTGGGTATATTTTCTAAAAGAAAAATCCCAAGCTTTTGAAGCTTTTAAGACATTTAAAGCTATGGTAGAAAATGAGAAAGGCTTAAAGATTAAGTCAATGAAATCCGATAGAGGTGGAGAATTTTTATCGAAAGAATTTAACAAATTTTGTGAGGATAATGGGATCAGGAGATTTCTAACGGCTCCTTACTCGCCACAACAAAATGGAGTGGTGGAGAGAAAGAATAGAACCATTCTCAATATGGTCCGAAGCATGTTGAAAAGTAAGAAGATGCCAAAGGAGTTTTGGGCCGAGGCAGTTGACTGTGCGGTATATCTATTGAACCGGTGTCCGTCAAAGAGTTTAGATAACAAGACTCCACAAGAAGCATGGAATGGGATGAAGCCTACCGTCTCTCACCTAAGGGTATTTGGAAGCATAGCGTATGTTCACGTTCCAAGCCAAAGGCGATCCAAGCTTGATGATAGAAGTGAGAAGCATGTATTCGTTGGCTACGACAAGCATTCGAAAGGTTATAAGCTCTATAATCCAATCACAAGGAAGGTGGTAATGAGTAGAGACGTGGATTTCGATGAAGAAGAAGCATGGGATTGGAGCATCAAAGAAAATGAAAGGTATGACTTTCTTCCTATGACTGACGAAGAAGAGACAAGTGAATCAAGTGAAGAAGTCCAACAACCTCAAAGTCCAACTCCAACCCAAGACTCACCTTCAAGTTCAAGTGAAGGAGAACCGAAGACAAAAAGTTTGCAGGAGCTCTACGAGTTAACTGAGGAAATACCCCTTCTTTGTTTGTATGCTGATTGTGAACCTTTAGTTTTTGAAGAAGCTATGAAAAGCAAGAAATGGAGACAAGCAATGGACGAGGAGATAAAGTCAATAGAAATGAATGATACATGGGAGTTGACGACGCTTCCAAAAGGCCAAAAGGCTATTGGAGTCAAGTGGGTATACAAGGCTAAGAGAAATGCCAAAGGCGAAGTGGAGAAGTACAAGGCAAGACTTATGGCTAAAGGTTACAAGCAGAAGCATGGGATCGACTACGAAGAGGTATTTTCTCCTGTTGCTCGTTTAGAAACTATTAGAATGATTATTGCTATTGAAGCTCAACATAGGTGGAAAATCCACCAAATGGATGTGAAGTCTGCATTTCTAAATGGACTTCTCGAAGAAGAAGTTTATGTGGAGCAACCGGAGGGATATGTTGCCAAAGGGCATGAAGGTAAAGTGCTAAGGTTGAAAAAGGCCTTATATGGTCTAAAGCAGGCACCACGTGGTTGGAATACTAGAATTGACAAGTATTTCCAAGAACATGGTTTTATAAAATGCCTAAGTGAATATGCACTTTACGTGAAATTTGAAAGTGGAGGTATACTGCTCGTCTGCTTGTACGTGGATGATTTGATCTTTACAGGAAACTCTCAGAGTATGATGGATGAGCTCAAGAAGTCAATGACGAACGAGTTTGAGATGACAGACATAGGATTTATGTCTTATTATCTTGGCATTGAGGTGAAGCAGATGGATGATGGAATTTTCATAAGTCAAGAAGGATATGCGAAGGAGATATTAAAGAAATTCGGCATTGAGAAATGTAATCCCGTTGGCACCCCCATAGAACATAAGGCAAAGCCTTCTAAGCATGACGGAGGAGAAGCAGTAGACTCAACTCTATTCAAGAGTCTCGTTGGAAGTTTGCGCTATTTGACATGTACAAGACCCGAAATTCTCTTTGCGGTTGGATTGATTAGTCGTTTCATGGAAGAGCCTACGACAAAACATTTGGATATTGCAAAGAGGATCATCCGTTATATCAAAGGTACCGTAGATTATGGTATGTTTTATTCAAAAAGTGAAGACTTCAAGCTGGTTGGATATAGCGACAGTGACTGGGCTAGAAATAAAGACGATGGAAGAAGTACAACAGGATTCCTGTTCTTCCTGGGTAACAATGCCTTTACATGGTCTTCAAAGAAGCAACCTACTGTTACCTTATCCAGTTGTGAAGCGGAGTACGTAGCTGCAACATCGTGTGTATGTCACACAATTTGGCTAAGAAGTATGCTAAAGGAGCTACACATGGAGCAAGAAGATGCGACTGAGATCTACATGGATAACAAGTCAACAATTGACTTAGCGAAAAATCCAGTCTACCATGATCGAAGTAAGCATATTAACACTCGTTATCACTTTATTAGAGAATGCATTGCAAGAAAGGATGTTCGAGTGATACATACGAGGTCCGAAGATCAAGTTGCAGATATCTTCACCAAGCTGCTCAACGAGAAAGACTTCTCAAGACAACGAATGATGCTTGGAGTTGGTAAATCAAGTTTAAAGGGGGGTGTTGGATCATAAACTTGATTTAGTCCAATAAAGATTGGACTATCAATAAAAGCCCAAGCCCGTGATGAAGAAGATTCTAGAATGGCGAAGAATGATCCTAAAAAAATATCCATAGAAGTGTGTAGAATATTGTAGCAAAGTGTGATAAAAATATCTAGATAAACTTATCTAGTTAGAATTATCTAGAATTAGGATAAGGATGATGATGTGTTTAGAATAATCTAGAATATGTAAGAATGTCCATGGAATATCCCGAGTCTAGAACCTTCCATGGACTAGTATAAATATGTGATGGATGTAAACATTTGATGTACTATGAAGAAAAGTTCAAGTAATAAAAGTTTCATTGTAAAAGCTCTCTAAGTATTCCTCTCTTCATCGAATATAAGCCTAAAAGGCTCTCGTGTTTCCAACAGCCATTACCACCTAGCATTGATTAGCCTGCCAATACAAATTGTAATAAACTAGTAATTCTAAAAAAATTTATATGCAGATCCCATTTTAGTTGTCACGTTAAACATACAAGAAAATATCTTTTACTACGAGTATATCTTTCTTTCTCATGAGAAAATGTTCCATCTTTTGATTGGTAACAGATCTGACAGTTTCCAAGTTCTGTCATCTTTTTGAGGCTGAATATCATCGCTGTTTCCAAAAAAACATTGGTCGGAACTCAAGACCACATACAATGAGGCCAGACATAGGTCCTTCATGACTTGTAAATTTCATATTAATAGAAAGGGAGTCATCCTTGAATTCATGAGCTGAGTTAAATTTCCACACTTGAATCTCCATCCATCCGTCTTCCTTTTGTTCCGGAACCCGAGTGATACCATTTATGTTCGATGGGCTTGGGGTTATAAAATAAACAAATTCAGCCTCATTGTTTTCTTTGTGAAGTACGTCTCGTATCTCTACCGAACAATGCAGCCCCTGGCAATTTTCTGACAGCTTGAATACTAGGTAGCACACGTATTCTGTACCTGGTGACAGCATTTGACTTTTGATCGTACAGTTGATATGAAATACTTGTTGCGGCAAAAGCTCAATCACCTCTTGAAATCTGCATGTAGGATGGATTAAGGACGAAGTAATATATATATAGACACGAAACTAAATCCAAGAGGTTAAACTTTTTTCAACCATTTATTCACGAATCTTTAATTGTTAACCTTAAAACGAAAAACAATGAGCTAGAAATCTAGTTTTTCGTGTGACATCTACATATTTAGATGTATAATCAAAAAAAGTTTATCGATTAAAGGTAGGGCTGGCAATACGTGTGGGGTTCAGGTTGGTGGGTCAGGATACCCCAACACGAACATGACTTGTTTAAATGGTTCAGACGACTTGTAACTTCTTTAAATATATTTTATGATCACAATTCATTTAATCCGCTTATCTAACTGGGTTGGCGGATTAGCCAGTTACAGTGGTTAAATAGGATAAATGTGTTGGCAAATCGACCCGTTTATCCCACCCAACCCTAAACCGCTTATTTTTGAATTATTATCGGATCGCGTTTCATGTACTGTCAGGAATTGCCGCCCCAAGTTAAAGGAAAGCTGTAACAAAATTAGCTATAATATAAGAAGCGAACCTGGACTGGGCTAATGGTTTTGATGTAAAAAGTTCCACATTAGAGAATTTGTATAAAGCTGCCTTTGACGAAAGCACAAGAAGTTTCTTTTCGTCGACTTCACCCAACCAGAACAACTCGTCATAGTTTCTGCATATCTTGAATATTTCTTCAAAGTTTGTTGGAACTTGTGGCACCTGATCCACATTGAAGCTTGATTTCAAGCAATGTTTCAAAAATCGTGAATCGGTCCCGAGGCGGTCGGGGGCCGAGTTGCGATTTTTGGCCGATTAATCGGCCGATTTTCTTGACTCGGCCGATTACCTTGTAATTTCTTACAAGTTCCAGGGCCGAGGCCGATTAATCGCCGATTAATCGGCCGCCTCAGCCGATTTTTGCAACACTGATTTCAAGATTTGTTGGACTTCCTTCAATTTTCCGATTTCTTCATGTTTCACCTGTGTGCAAACCATGTTAAATATGCAACATAGAACATGGGTTTAATTAGTTTAATTTTTTTGCATGCATCCGACCTCTCTGTATAATATAAATGATGAGTTCATAAAAACTCGTCATTTTTGTCGTATTTAAACTGCCAAAACATACAAAAACAATCAAAAAAGTTATCAAAATACTTAAATTATTCCAAGGATTGTGTTTTATGTGTTTTAAATGCAAAAGGAGCAAAAACAGTTGAAAAATGTACAAAGTTTGCATAATTGGCAGTTTCAGTCCCTCAGCTTTAAAAAATTGGCAAAAATAGTCCCTGAGCACATATTTTAAAAGAAAAGTCACCAAAGGTCCTTTTACAATCATAAGTTGTCATATTTTATCCTTTGGTGAATATTTGGAAAAGTTTTGAGAATTTACAGTTTGGTCCCTGGAGTTTCGGATTTTGGCAATTTTGGTCCCTGGAATTTCAAAAGTGGAAAAATATCAAAATAGGACCTTGTACTATTCAAGTTTGGTAATTTACACCCTTGTGATAACTTTGGAAGATTGACAACTTCAACCCTCCACTTTCACTAAATTACAAAAATGGTCCTTGTGAATAACCAAACAAAACCAATTGGACCCTTTGTGTTTTTTCTATCCTAACCCAGCCAAAACCAAACCCCAGCCCACCTTATCACCCCATGGCCCAAACACACACCCCGGCCCAATCCCTTAAATAATAAAAACTCCGGTCAATCCCTCGGTCAAACACTCACCCCCGTTCCACTGTTCACCATCCCTTCCCCCCCCCCCCCCATTTTCAGGCCTGTGTCCCCTCCACCTCCTCACTCTTTTTCAACAAAAACCACCCACAATAAATGTCCTCACCAAACTAACCAACCCCCACCACCACAATTAATATCCCTCGCCTAACCCACTCAGTTTTGCCCTATTTGTTTTTGGCGGGAAATCCTAATCAAGGGCTAGGAGTGATGAAACTACAATTGGATGGTGAGGATTTGGTCAAGGGGTCAACACAAAGACTTTGGGACTCTCAGTTTTCAAGTGGAAGCCATGTGGGAGAAGATATGTATTATTTTTATGTCGATTATATATGTAGCTCAGATGAGCCTTTGAAGTATGTAATGTTTTAATTTCCTTTTGTACTCAGTCTTAAATTAATGAAAGCAAGGTTTTAAGTTTCTCAACTGTTTCACATTTCAAGTTTCATTTAAATATTGCAATTGTTAATTCAAAGTTCAAATGTGTGTATAAGCTATTAATAAGCTCATGTAAACTCAGAAAACAAAGTTTTAGAAGCTTTACAAGCTTGTACAACCTTCCTTAACTCAGTTTCAATAAATACTAAAAAAATTAAGAAAAAAAAAATATATATATAAAAAGCATGTTGCAGGATTGAAGAAAGCAAGGAGCACAGTTAATACAGGATGGCTGTGGGTTAGAGGTTTGTGGAAACCATTTAGGATTGGTGTTTGTGGTTCCTTGGTACTTGGCAGCTAGCTTGGAAGGCTTTTGTAAGCTCAAAATTCCATTTTCTTAGTAATAAATAGTACTAGTAGTTTATTTCTGCTTACCTTAATTAATTATCAGTAATTAAACTAGTTGTAATCACTAGGTTGTATTGTGTATTTGTTTGAATCATAGTTTCATCATAATCTATTCTCAAAGGGGTGTTTGGTTGAAGTTTGTTTGTGGTGTTCTTGTGGCTGTATAATACATCTCTATGTTTCACTAAGTCACTTGGGTTAATACATGCTCAGGGAAACCATTTCTGAGTCTTAAACTCAGCAAAGGTCAAAATCACAAGGCAATCATCACCACAGTTTACTGTGGTGATCTTTGGAGTCCTAAACCATTCAAATCTATTCATAAGTATGTATTTTCACTAAAATTGGTCTTTATATAGCTTATCATAACATATTCAAGCAATAAAAAGCATCTGAGTTTCATAAAAGTCAAAGTATCAAAGCTTTTCAAAAAGTCAAAAACACAAGACTCAGATTTTTCCCAATATGGGGTGAATTTTCTTGAATTTTGTGGGTGGTTTTAGGTTCTGAAACTTGTTGAGGTTGTTATCTACCAGTAGAACTATAGAATCATGCAATTTTTTGATTTTTATAATTTTTTCTAGTGGACTGTTTTACCCCTGGAAGACACCTGCAGCCCAAGGTTCTGCCCTGTGCACCAGCTGACCCAGTAACCACCACAAATTTGGTGGTTCATTGTGGCCACCTCAGTGGGTCCCACTGACCCAACTTGGTTCCATACAACCCCCCTCCTACCAGGGTTGAGGTATTGACCATTTGTTTGACCATAAGACCTGTGGACCCCACCTAGGATTGCACCCAAAGGCTGTCCCTTTTCTGCCTCAGAACCAAATAAGCAGAGTGCTTATTGTGGTGTTTTAGCTTATTCCATTAGCTTATTTGTGTGAAATTTGTTTAGACTTGTTCATATTACTTATTTGAATCAGTTTTCACCAAGGTGGACCCCACATAAGTTCATTTGAGCTTAATCTCACCTTTGGTCAAAGAAAGTCAACTGTAAAGGGTTTTAGCACTTGAAGTGCTTATTTACTTGACCTCAGTCAAACCCACTTCATAAAAGTTGCTTAAAAACTTATAATAAGCAGTTTTGAAAAAGAAAATCTCAAATAAGCCCAACTTAATAGAAGTGATAGCTTCTATTTAAGCCAATTGGCTTATTCTTCAGCTTATTAATAAGCAATTCCTATTTGTATAATTTTCCTAGGCTTCTGGTTTGTAAAAATAATTTCTGTAATTTTTTTCAGATTTTTCTTATATCATTTAGTATTTTTCTTAATTTAAAATAGTTTTTAGTAATTATTAATAATAGTTAATAATTAATAATAATTAATTAGAAAATCAGGAAAATATAAATTAAATTTTAAAAATTATTTTTTAATTATTTTTACTTCTTCCAAATTTTATTTTCAATTTTCTAGTGTAATTTAATAATTAATTAGAATTTAGGGTAATTTAAGTAATTAAAAAGTAATTAATAATTAGTTAATAATTAGTAATAATTAATTAAAAAGTCTTAAAAATATATTTTCTTTTCTAAAATTAGTTTTTTAGTATTTTAGATTTTTCTAAGTTCAATTTTTATTTTTCCAAGTTAATTTCATAATTATTAGTATTTTAGGTTAATATAATTAATTAAAAATAATTAGAAAATTAGTATTTAATTAATAGTAATTATAAAATTAGTGTAAAAATTAAGTTTAAATTTCCAAAAATTTTCTTTAATAATTAGGTTTGTAAAAATACCATTTTCATACCAGTAGCCTTTTCAGATCACTTCACTCACTTTTATTTTACGTACGTTTGTTCCTGTTTTCAGCAAACGTACGGTTTTTAGGTTTTTTAGTTCACGTCTTCTTAATCTAAATTCCAGTAATCAATCATATAGCTTTCCTAAGCTATTTCTGTTTATAAATTCCAAATAGTTCTCATCACAACCCCTTCCCGTGAATATCACCCGATCACAAGCACGCTAAAATACAATTCACACCTCGTCGGGACATAACGACCCGGTGATTCCCTATATTATCCGGAAGTATTGATCTAGGTAGTTTGACTTTGTTGACCAATAACTTGGTCAATTTAAGTTGACTGTTTAGCATCAATCAAATTTTGGCGCCGCTGCCGGGGAGGTGTGCGCGTATTCTCAGCGTCTTAGAGATTAGTGTTATTTCACCATCATCATTGTAAAAATCCCATCATTTTGTAAATCTTAATCAAAATAATATATATATATATATATATATATATATATATATATATATATATATATATATATATATATATATATAATAATAATAATAATAATAATAATAAACATCCTCTGTCCTTAATGCATGCGCACTCGTTCTTCTAGGTCCTCAAGCCCATTACGTGAGCTTGCTACAATTCCTAGAAGACGCTGTCGACGTTCTGCACCAACAGTCGGATCTGAAATCCGTATTGTTGCACCTTCAGCTATCATGGCGGCTGAGCCCACTATGAATGAGCTTCTCCAAGCACCCATTGAGGGTTACGGAGATGCCATTGTTGTTCCAGCAATCATGGCCGAAAATTTTGAGCTTAAGACCGGGTTGATAAACCTGGCCACCTCACGTCAATTCTACGGATTTGAACGGGACGATCCTCAAGATCACATTCGATGGTTCAATAAAATTACATCCACCATCAAATGCAAAAATGTCCCTGAAGAGGCAATCAAACTTCTTCTCTTCCCTTTTTCCATCGATGGGGCAGCCCGGGTTTGGCTTGACAAGCTACCCCCTCGATCAATTGAAACATGGGAAGATTTGAATAAGAAGTTCATGAATGAATTCTTTCCTCCTTCCAAAACCACGAGTCTCAAGAATGAGATCATGAAATTCTCACAGCAATTTGATGAATCATTCAGTGAGGCATGGGATCGTTATAAGGAATTGCTTCGCAAATGTCCTCATCACGGTTTTTCCGATCTCATGCAACTCGACACGTTCTATAATGGTGTGAACCAATCCGATCAAGACTCTCTTAACTCCTCCGCTGGAGGTAATTTCTTGAATCGCACCACAAAGGATGCTTTAGCAATCATTGAGAATAAATCTAAGGTCCGCATTCCCCGAAACAAAACGATTGTTTCCCAAGGAAATGTTGGTCCTTCTACTTCATCACCCGTGGCTCAGTCTAGCGCCGATGCTAGGCTTGACAAACTCACGGAAGCTGTTCACGCATTGGTTCTCACCCATAACCAAGTTCTCAACCAAAGCCAGAAAAATTCTTCTCCTCTTTCTTCCCCACAAGCTGAAGTCAAAAAGATAGAAGTTTGTGTCACTTGTGGTGGTCCACACTCATATTACAATTGCACTGCCACCGAAGGCAATCCATTCGAAGTTAATGCAATAGCCGGCAATTCCAACCAAGGAGGTAACCAATACCGTCCTCAACTGGAACCAAACTACCGCGCTAGCAACCTGAGTGGACCACCCGGATTTCCTCCACCGCAAAATCCAAATACGTTTAATCCTAATCCACCAAAGGGGTCTAACATGCAAAATCAAACTCATGCCCCGGTCAATCAGTACCCACCCCAAAGGGGTAATCAAGGGTATTCAGCTCCTAATTACCAAGAACCTCTCCCAAACGAGCTCAATAACTACATCAAAGTTAATGAGACGAAAATGAGGGCAATGCAGAATCAAATCTCAAATTTGAAGAATGATTTTCATACTTCAATGACCAAGCAAGGTAATGAGCAGAAGAGTGGGCTTGAGGCAACAAACAACAAAATTGATCAATCTCAAAACAAGATTGAGAATATGTTTGCCAGTCTCATGAGTCATCTCACTCCACCCTCTACTTCAGGAGGTCTCCCTGGTAATACAGTTGTGTTAGCATTAAAAATTATATATATAGAAGTGATGGTCATTCTCATGCATGTAACTTTGAAATGTGTCGTAGAATACATAGAATAGTCAAAGGGCTTATGGATTGGGCTAAGCTAATAGGTTAATATTTATATTAAGCTAGTCCATTTATGAGTAGAAGATATTCATGTAAAAAGCCCAATCCATCTCAAAGCCCATGAAAAGCCTTTAGGGCATTATGTATCTTACTATATAAACACCTCAAAGCTCATTTGAGGTGTGTGCTTGTGTGTGTATTGTGTGTTTTTAATAAAAAGTTCTCTTCATCTTCATCTCTATTTCATACTTATTAACGCCATACATATACATACAAAGTCACCATCTTTACTTCATCTAGTCATTGTATTTGTGTTAAAGTTGATATATCTAAGGTCCTACAAGTGGTATCAATCGCCTCACAATGATTTAGGAGTGTTTTCTATCAAGTTTTTGCTAAAAAGTTTCGTATTCTTCATTTATACGTGTACTTTTTATTCAAAAAGTTTTGATTTTTAAATGTTTTAGTGGTAAAGTTGTTGTTTTTATTGAAGCTTTAGTGATTCTAAGTGTTTTGGGAAAGATTTGATCATTAGAAACAAGTGAAAAAAGTGTTTTTGGTTGAAAAAATCGCATTTTTCACGTTTTCTGGTCATCCTACGCGTTACTTGGGTGAATAGTACGATCTACAGCTGTCTACAGTACTTTTTACGCGTAACTTAAGTCAAAACCCTTTTCCTACGCTTAAGTTTGGTCAAAACCCTCTTCTTACGCATAAGATTGGTGTTCTACGCTTAAGTTGGAAGTCTACGCTTAATTTCCTACGCACAAGTCAGATCCTACGCATAAGTTGATATCTTACGCGTAAGTTTCAAAAATCTACGCATAAGTTTCTTCAAAGGTCTTCTCTTCGTGCTACGGTGACTCAGTACTTCCCTGACTTGGATAAGTTTGTGGAATACTTCGACACGGGATATCTTTCAAGCTTGGATAAGTTTGAGAGATCAATTTGGTTGAAAAACCTTACGCGTAACTTTTCTTACGCATAAACTCAAAGTTTACGCGTAAAAATCAAAGCTTACGCATAAACATTTTTGTTTACGCATAACCTTAATTTTTACGCATAACCTGAAAGTTTACGCATAACTTTTCTTACGCGTAAGATTTGAAGTTAACCGTAAGATTACTATTTACGCGTAAGAATCACTGTTTACGCATAAGTTTCTGGGTTTACGCGTAAGTTTTTGACTTTTTGACAACCAAACTTCAAACGGCCATAACTTTTGAACCGTAACTCCGTTTTCGACGAATCAGCTGTCAAAACGACCGCGAGACCGAGAAGAAGGACAGGTTGAGTTAATTTATTCATTCAACCCAAGTTTCGAGGCCTAAAAACGCTCCAAGAAGAAGTTATTGAGGTTTTAAGGTTCAAGATCAAATTTTTCACCATAAAAATTTGCATCAACTTACACTAAACACAACTCCTACTTCGTTGGAACGATCCAAGAATCAACTTTATCAATCTACACTTCATCAATGGCAACTCAGCAAGACATTCATGCTGCCGGTGCAGAAAACCGACCTCCTATGCTTGAAAAAGGTGGATATCTCCCATGGACAAGCCGCATGCTTCGTTACATCAAAACAAAGCCTGATGGTAAATTGATGATCAACTCCATTACAAATGGTCCATTCAAGCCAAGACAAGTTCAAATTGAAGGCAATCCAAATGCAACACCTCCTACTCAACCATTCGTGCGTGAACAAATAGAAGCAGATTACACAGAGGAAGACAAGAAGCAGATCGCCGCTGATGATATGGCAATGCATTTAATCCAACTTGGATTACCACGGGAGATCTTTGCTGCGGTCGACAGTTGTGAAACTGCTTATGCTATGTGGGAACGTGTTAGAAGGATATGTCATGGAACAGAGATTGGACAACAGGACGTTGAGAACAAACTTCTTACGGAATGGGAGAACTTTACATCCACTAAAGGTGAACAGATTGAATCTTACTACACAAGGTTTTGCACTTTGATGAATGAGTTAATCAGAAACAAGTTGACACCTCGAACAATTGCAACAAACATCAAATTCATCAATAACCTTCCAGAAGAATGGGGTCGTTATGTTACAATTGTGAATCAAACAAAGGATTTACATAAGGTGAATTATGATCAACTTTATGATTTTCTGAAACAAAACCAAGCTGAGGCTAATGAAGTAAGGAAAGAAAGATTGGCAAAGAATCATGATCCTCTCGCATTAATTGCTACTACACCAACACCGCTACCAGTGAACACACTACAACCATCATCATCTTCCACTCAAAACTACATGCAACCATCATACATTCAACAACCAACACCGGTCTACCAACAACAGTTCTACCCACAGCAACAACAACATGTTATTCCACAACAGCAATACCAACAATTCCAAGAACTAGAATTCACTGAAAATGATGAAGCTACTGCAGCATTGACCCAAGCGTTTGCTTTTCTGTCCAAGGCATTCCAAGGACGTTATTCTACCCCAACAAACAACAACCAAAGGATTTCATCGAACACTCGCAATAAGCAGATTGCTAAGCCGAGTTTCAATATGGGCAACGGAGGCCAAATGGTTGGAGTTTATGGGAATCAGCAAGGATATACTACTAGAATTAACATGGGGAATCAGAATATGCTGAATGCAGGGAATCAGAATGCAGGAAATCAGTATGGTCAGTATGCAGGGAATCAGTTGGGTCAGTTTGTTGGAAATCAGAGGGGTCAGAATGTTGGTAATCAGGCAATGGGTAATCAGAATAGAAATGTTGCAGCTCCAGTAGTTGGGAATTTGGGAAATATGAATCAGGGTAACCCGGTAAAGTGTTTCAACTGTCAGGGTGTAGGTCATATGGCAAGGAACTGTCCTACTAAGCCGAACAAGAAAGACACAGCGTACTTGCAGAAAGCATTACTGTTGGCACAAAAGAATGAGGCAGGGTTTCAGTTGAACGCAGAGGAGAATGATTTTATGGCTCTTATGGATGACATGGAAGATAGAGAGGATATCGATGCGAACTGCATATTCATGGCGAATCTTCAGGAAGCTAAGTATGACACGGATTCTGACACACTTCCTGTTTATGACACCAATGCACCATCTGAGGTATCAAACTTCAACACATGTCACAATAATGATATATTTGATATGTCTCCTCATGAGGAACAACATTCTGAGAAGCTAGCACCCACTTATGATACATACCTGGAAACGCCAAGTAGTAGCAATACTCCTTCAGCAACTCCAGATGTGAATCATAATGGAGGCTTCGTTTCACAGCATGCTGAGAATGATGAGGAAACACGTGCTTTGTTTGAATCATTATTGAATAATTGTCATATTGAAATTGAGAATGTGAAAAAGGTCAATCGCGATGTTAAGGCTGCGAATGTTAAATTGACCGCTGAGCTTGAGAGTTACAAAGAAAACGTTAAAGCTTTTGAATTTCATAACAAAAGATTGTCTGAATTAGAAACTGGTTATCAAAATTCCGTTTCAAGGGAAAAACAATTGCAACTCAAGTTTGATACACTTGATGTTAATTCTTTCAAGAAGATAAAAGCTTTAAACGCGGAAATTTCTGATTTGCAAAACCAACTTTCTAAACAAAAATCAGCTTATACCAATCTTGAAAAAGAAAGGGACGAGTTGAAAAAGGACTTTGCAAAGAAAGAAGACAAACTTTTGGCCGAAATCGTAGAGTCAGAACACATGATTGCTCATTTAGAAGAATTGGTGGTTAAGTCGGGTCAGTCAAGTCAAACAATGAAAATGATTTCAAATCAAACTAATCCGGTTTACCATACGAAACATAAAGTGGCTCTCGGTAACAACACCCCCAGTAATCTCAAGAAAGCTCAGCAAGAACAGAATGTTTTGTATAATGGTAATATGATTTACACCAAACATGATCCTCCCGTCGTTCGGGATTCTGTGCAAACGATTGAACATGTCGAAGAGAGCATTACTAAAATGAAACAAAAGGATTTGAAACCCATTGATTACAACAAATTGAACAAACTTTCGGGAATTACTTTTGTTCCACAAAAAGAACCATCTGTGTTTTCCATAAAACGACCATTCGCAAAAATGTTTTCTAAGAAAGTAATTGTTTCCAAATCTCTTTCAAAAATGGAACAAATTTCTTCTAACAACACTTTTAATACAAGTGAGGCTAGAGAAATTTTGGATGACGTTAAAAAGAGAATTCAAGAACTTCAAAATATTGTTGCTTCTAAAACTACAATCGATATTAACAACTGGCATTCCAGTTTTCATATTGAGCAGAAAAAAGTTTTTGAAAACGAAATTACTATCCCACTGAATAACATCAGTGCGAGGGTAATCCATTTTGAACGTGCTTTCTTAAAAGAAACGGCCGACTTTGTCAAGGACCACAAATCCCTGGTAAACGAAACTAACGAAACTCGTGAAAACATGAATGTCTTGGAAAACCTAAATGATTCTCTCTTCGAAGCTGTTATGACCACTGACATTATGTCCATCATTTTACAAACATATTCTGTTCAAGACGATGAAAGACTGAGAACTGAGACCTCCGAAATTGTTTCAAAATATGAAAATGCTCTTATAAAGCTTGAAAAAGAAAATGTGTCATATTTTAAACAACTTGATCGAAAAAAGGAAGAATGCAAGTATGACAAATTGTCGTATGAGCGTGCCTTAAAGAACATGAAAGAGCAAAATGATCTTTTGAGGGCTCAGCTTGAAAGTCAAAAAGGAAAGGGTGAGGAAACTAAGTTTGCAAAACCATTGACTTCGGAGAAACCAAATGTTTCAAACACGGTTCAAAAACCAAAAATGTCAATTTCACGGTTTGCTCCAAAAGTCGATGAGAAAAAGGATTTTACAAAACCAGTCACTCCAACACCCTTGCCCATGAAAAGTGATAATGAAAAAATTGTTGATAAAGGAAAAGCGGTTGTCGAAACACCAAAAGTGATAGCACCTGGCCTTTTTAGGATTAGTCCCACTAATGCGTCTGCCTCCACTTCTAAGACAAATGCGTGCAAAAAGGATAACTCTAAAGAGTCTAGGAATGCTAAAAAGGACAACAACATAAATCCTAACGCGTGTGCCTTACCTTCTACAGGATTAGAAAGCACCTCTAGGAGCAGCAGACTAAAGCCTAGGAGCAATACAAGGAACAATAGAGTCTCGCCTGTTTCTACGAGTAGTAGCAAGAATAAAGTTGAAGAAGTAGAAGAACACCCTAGGAATTTATCGCTTTGTAATAAGAAACATGATTCATCTGAATGTAATGTCGAAAGTACTGGTTCTAATGCATGTAATGACACTGTTTGTTTAATATGCAAGAAATGTTTAATTAATGATGTTCATGATGAATGTGTTTCTAAGAATGTGAATGTTATGCCTAAACAGAAGTATGTTCCAAAGGGAACTAGTGCCAGATCAAGATCTATAGAAAGATTAGTTGCACGCTTTAGGTCGACCACTAGTAGTCGAATGCCTAGGAACTATCTTAAGTTTTGTATGTGGATTCCGACGGGTAGAGAGTTCACTCTTAAGGAAGGAAAATTAGAAATAACTCAAGCTAAACAAGTAGCAACTGTCTATGAGTGTGATTTAGATTTTACTCCTAACCCCATGGAACCAAATTCAAAACGGTTTCCAAATACAAACTCTTCTGTTCTTGGCAGGTTATCGAAATATGTCTTTGGATCGTCGACTCGGGTTGCTCCAAGCACATGACCGGGAACTTAAAGCTGCTGATCAATTTCATATGGAAATTCATGGGAACTGTACGCTTTGGAAATGATCATGTAGCAGCTATCCTGGGTTTTGGAGATCTTCAGTTTGGGAATTTTTTGATCACTCGAGTTTACTACGTCGAAGGATTGGGACACAACTTGTTTTCAGTTGGGCAGTTTTGTGATGCAGATTTAGAAGTTGCATTCAGGAGAAACACGGTTTTTATAAGAAATTTGGTTGGTGATGATCTCTTAACTGGTAATCGTGGTACAAAGTTGTATGCTATCGACATCAACCAAATGGCTTCTACATCACCAATTTGTCTTATGACAAGGGCAACCGAAACTAAGTCCTGGCTGTGGCATAGACGTTTATCCCATCTCAATTTCGACACCATAAACAAGTTAGCCAAAGACAACATCGTCACCGGACTTCCTAAGTTCAAATACACCAAGGAACACCTTTGTCCATCATGCGAACAAGGAAAAAGCAAAAGAGCATCATATAAACCCAAAACCGTACCTAGTTCGGAAGCAAGGTTACATATGTTGCACATGGACTTATGTGGCCCAATGAGAGTTGAAAGCATTAATGGGAAGAAGTATATTCTTGTTATTGTTGATGATTATTCAAGATATACTTGGGTAAAGTTTTTGAGGTCAAAAGACGAAGCACCAGGTACCATCATCACCTTTCTGAAGTGTATTCAAGTTCTACTTCAAGCTCCAGTAGGGATTATAAGAACAGACAATGGCACAGAATTTACAAACCAGGAGTTAAGAACTTACCTTGAAGATGTTGGAATCACACACCAAACATCAGTTGTTAGAACTCCACAGCAGAATGGGGTAGTTGAAAGAAGAAATAGAACTCTTGTGGAAGCTGCTCGCACAATGCTGATTTTCTCTAGTGCACCTCTATTCTTATGGGCTGATGCTGTTGCCACTGCTTGTTTCACTCAGAACCGATCCCTAGTACATCCAAGATTCAATAAAACCCCATATGAGCTAGTGAACAACCGTAAACCTGACATCTCTTACCTTCACGTGTTTGGCGCTTTGTGTTATCCGACGAATGATAGAGAAGATCTAGGAAAGTTAAAAGCTAAGGGTGATATTGGAATCTTCATTGGATATTCAGAAAACTCGAGGGCATTCAGGGTGTATAATAGAAGAACGAAAAAGATAATGGAGACGATGAATGTGAAGTTTGACGAGATTTCACAAATGGCTTCTGAGAGATACGCTCTAGAACCCGCGCTTAATCCGATGGCTTCTAATCATAACGGATTAGGACCCGCACCAAACATGAAGACTTCTGGACACATCAGTTCAGGACTCGTGCCTCAAGGAGCTCAGTCAACAAATACGGATAAACCTTCAGAACAAGAACTGGAAAATTTCTTCGAGTTAATGTTTGATGAATATTATGGTGGACCTTCGACAAATGCATCTCAACAACATTCCGCTGCACCCGCTCAAAACCATCAACCACCACCACCATCACAAGATGCATCTACAACAATCGAAGCAGAAGCACCAACTCCCTCAGCATCATCAACATCTACTCCAGCAACTCCAGTTATTGAAACTGATTTACCAAGAGTTGATGAGCAAAACCAAAACACAAATTTTCAAGAAGAACCAACAAATAATTCAAACGATGTTACGTTAGAAGAAGAAGAAGAAGTATTTGAAAACCCGTTTGCAACAGACTCTGCTGAATCTTCTTCAAGGTTACAAGAACCATCTAACACACATTCATTACACCCAAGGTACCCTTTTACGTTTCAATGGACAAAAGACCATCCAATAGAACATGTTATTGGTGAACCTTCAAAGCCAGTTCAGACAAGGAGACAACTTGCCACCGATCTCGAATTATGCATCTACGTTTGCTCAATCAGCCTCAAAGAACCAAAGAACATTCGGGAAGCAATGGCAGAAAACCCTTGGATTGAAGCGATGCAGGAGGAATTTCTTCAATACCTGTTACATGATAGTTGGGAACTTGTTGAACGACCACTTGATAAACGCGTTCTTGATCTCAAGTGGTTGTGGAAGAACAAACTGGATGAGGAAATGACTGTTATTCGCAACAAAGCTCGTCTCGTGGCTAAAGGTTATCCACAAGAAGAAGGGATAGATTTCGAGGAATCATTCGCGCCTGTAGCTAGACTTGAAGCAGTCCAGATTTTCTTAGCCTATGCAGCTCACAAAAACATCACAGTCTATCAGATGGACATTAAGACAGCTTTCTTGAATGGAACTCTGAAAGAAGAAGTGTATGTGAGTCAGCCAGAGGGATTCATCGACAGAGATCATCCAGACTATGTCTACAAGCTTAAGAAAGCCATTTATGGTCTAAAACAAGCTCCAAGAGCGTGGTATGACGAACTATCATCTTTCTTGCTTAAAAACAATTTCACCAAAGGAACGGTTGATGACACCTTGTTTATCAAAAAATTCAAAGATGACATTTTGATCGTTCAAATTTATGTGGACGACATTATTTTTGGATGAACCAATCCTAACCATTCAAAACATTTTGAAAATCTCATGAAAAGTAAATTTGAAATGTCCATGATGGGGGAACTAAAATTCTTTCTTGGCTTACAAATCCATCAATCCCCTCGTGGTATTTTTATCAATCAAGCTAAATATACGATAGAGATTTTGAAAAAACATGGAATGGAAAATTGTGATTCTGTTGGTACACCAATGGTCACTTCACCAAAAATAGGTGCTGATTTGTTTGGGAAACCCATTGATCCGAAGAAATATCGGAGCATGATCGGTTCTCTCATGTACCTAACTGCTAGCCGACCGGATATTCAATTTGCTGTTTGCTTGTTAGCACGGTTTCAGGCAAAGCCTACCGAACTTCACCTCAAAGAGGTCAAACGGATCTTTCGGTACCTACGAAGCACCATTAACATGGGACTTTGGTATCCGAAGGATTCGGGGTTTAATCTAACAGCATTTTCAGATGCAGACCATGCTGGTGATCAAGTTATAGCAAAGAGTACATCAGGTGGAGCGCAATTTTTGGGTGAAAAGCTAGTAAGCTGGTCGTCAAAGAAACAGGATTGTACTGCGCTATCAACCGCCGAAGCCGAGTATGTGTCTCTATCTGCGTGTTGTGCCCAAGTTCTATGGATGCGGACACAGCTCACAGATTATGGCTTTACTTTTGACCGAATACCTATGTATTGTGACTCAAAAAGTGCCATAGCCATCTCGTGTAATCCCGTACATCACTCTAAGACGAAGCATATCAAAGTCCGCTACCATTTCATCAAAGAACACGTGGAAGAGGGTACTGTTGAATTATTTTTCGTTAAGACTGATTATCAACTCGCCGATCTATTTACTAAAGCCCTTCCAAAAGAAAGGTTTGACTATTTAGTTCGACGAATTGGCATGCGAAGCCTAACTCCCGAGGAGCTAGAACGTCTTCTCGAATCTTCTTGAAAAAGCTTTCAAAATCGCTTCGCTGTAAATATTTTTGAAAAAACAAAATACAAAAAACCAACAAAAACAAAATATAAAAATATAAAATTTCAAAAAAATACAAAAACAATATAAAATCAAAAAATCCAAAAATATTCTTCTCACGACATGTCTCTCGTATAAATCAATATTCTGTACGTTTCTAGAAATGTCATTCAATAATGATACGGACATGTACAGATGCTTGAGCGGGAGTTCTTTTTTTTAATGTTTTGCTAAAACATGTCGTTTCTTAAAGTTTCTTCTCTATGGCTTTCGTATACATCAGTACGAAACCCGTACTTCAATGATGACTTCTGATTATTTTCAAATCAAGGACTCGTACGTTCAATGACGAACTCTTTTTCAAAAAGTTCGAGTCTAAACAAACGAAAAAGATTTCAAGCATAAACTCGTTTTCAAACAAACTTCTTGAGCACTTTTTCAAGATTGTTCAAAAGATTTCTCAAAATCTCTCAAAATTAGTGCTCAAGATAACTCCCTCAAAACCCTTAATTTATTTTCAAATGTGCTATCATTAAGGGGGAGTACAAAAACAAAAATGTTCCAAAATTCATGCAAAATTGAATCTGTCTTTCTCTCCAAAAGCTTTTTCTTAATCAGTTGATATCAAAAATATCACGTTATGCTATTTTTGAGGGGGAGAAGACATGATTAAAATGTGATCAAAGAAGTTTAAAGATTGTGGCTGAATCTCCAAAGAGCTAGACTCAGAATGTACCAATGAATTGACGAAGCTTAAAATGTCATTAATCGAAAAGACTTGTCCTGGACGGGTAATAATTTCAAGCTAGTCTAACTAGTGATGTAAGCGTGTCTCGAATAGGACTTGTCTGAGTAGAATGTACCGTATCGAGAAACTTTCTTTGGACTTGACCAGGACGGGTAATAATTTCAAGCTAGTCTAACTAGTGATGTAAGCGTGTCTCGAATCGGTCATGTTCACTGAAAGTTGATCAATTCAAAAAGTGCAAACTCCTCACGCATGTGCAAATTTCTTAAATATTCATGAGCACATGTGAAGGGGGAGTCCTTCAAAAGAAATGCAAAACTCTCAAAGTGGTAACAACAATGTGTTTTATTATCATAAACACTTTGAGAGATTTTCAATAAATGGTTTCATGGCAATAATAGGATAGTCATGGAGTTATAAGGTGACTAAGGTTAGGAAAAACCGTCCTATGATCCGCCAGAGCCGGAGGGATCTACCCAAGGACAATTCCAATAGATTAGAATTAGAAGTCCTTAGGTATGATTGAAAAAAGGAGAAAATGAGAAAGGAGAAAGAAGGGGTTGAAGAATTAAAAAGAAAAAGTTATGAAAAAGGGTGAAAAGAAATAGCCCTCCATATGTTCAACCTTAGGGCAGACACCGGGTTCAACTCATATGCTACTGGTTGTTACTAAGGTGACACCGGTATTGAAGACAAAGACGTCATGGACCCAGTGACGCACTGCACTAAACCTTCTTAACCACTCAAGTTCTCTTAAAAGAGCTTGTTTCATTCTCACGGGGAACCGGTGTAATCTATCGACCTGTCTCTTAGAGATAGTTGATATTGAAGCAGGAGACCTCTCCCTAATCTCCGCATAGGAAACCAAATGTGCACTTATCGAGTCTAGAGCCTCGAGATTCATCAAAAGATCTCATAGGAACACATGATATTTCTACACTGGTTGTTCATCATTAAGGACGCCAGATATAAACTTTAGAGTCCTACGTAGATCTTAGCAATTTGCCAGAACATTTATGAGAGGATTCACTTTTGTGATTCTCAATGATTGAATGGAAATTCCTGCCAGGGTCAACATCAAGCAGCCCTGACAGCAGGTCACTTCGGTAATTCTTTATGAGTTACGCTTAGTGTTCGCGGTGGTTTCAAACGGTCTACAGTCGTGGAGTGATCCCCAGCGACTCACCCAGTCATTGAGCTACTAAGTAGGTCTTGTAAGCTCTCTCGAGAGTATCTGACATGGGAACGGCCTTGGTAAGGGTTAGAAGGAGTCTTCACACTATGCTGTTGACGATCTCTAATTCTTATCTGTAAGTACCGGATGTTTTATTGCTAACTGTTTATATGCAGGGACACTTCATCTCCAAGGCGACAGATTCCACATGCTCATACATACATCTGGAAGTTAAAGAAAGCTCCCTCAAAGATCTATACAACACAAAGATCAAAGAAAGATTCTACGCCAAAAAGAAGAATCTACAAAGTATAAAGACTAAAGATCAAAGAGAAAGAAAGGGAACTACGTGCATACGAATATCAAAGTCCAAAGATGTATGAGCATGTTGGAATGGCAAACAACCACCACAGACGCAGAAGTGATGAATGGCAGATAACTCCACATCACAGAGGAACAAAGAACGATGAAAAATCAGTTATCAAAGATCACAAAGCATGAAGGAACAAAGACTAAAGACTATTCTGCAACGACACATAAAGTTAAAGACAAAGAACACGGGAGACCCACTCACGTGGAGCATCATTCGAATGACCACCCCTTAGGGGGAGATTGTTAGCATTAAAAATTATATATATAGAAGTGATGGTCATTCTCATATTGTAACTTTGTGTCATTTGTTAAGTTTAGTAATTGTTTAGTCATTGGGCTTTGGACTTGGTAAGCTAATATGCTATTAGTTATGTTTCATAAGCCTTCATATCTTGTCATGTAACCAAGTCCAAGCCCAAGCCCATCAAAGCCTATGTATGGAACTATATAAGGCACCTTACCTCTCATTTGTAAGGTGTGCTTATGTGTGTTTTGTATGTGCATCTCTTGAATAAAAGCTCTCATATTTCCATCTCTCTCTACATATACACGAAATACATATAAGTCACCAAGTCACCATCTTTCTTCTTCTAATCTTCTATTGGTGTGATAAAGTTGTAATATCTAAGGTCCTACAAGTTGTCAACCCTAAGGGTGAACTCAAAGCTATTACCACACGCAGTGGTAAAGCTTATGAAGAACCTCCAGTTTCCACTACTCCTCCTCCTCCTCCTCCTTTTCCGAAGGTAGTGGAAAGTGAGCCTGAGGCAACAAAGGACAAGGTGCAATTTACAAGCCCACGAAGTACCGCACATGTCCACCCTCAGTTGGTACCAAAAACCATGCCAAAACCGGGAGTTGTCTTTGAACCATCTAAAACTCCGGTTGAGGACCCTAAATCCAAAACTTCAATACCATACCCATCACGAATCAATGAGCAAAAGCTCCGTGAAAAGGCCAGTCACCAAATGGACAAGTTCTACCAGATCTTTCAAGATCTACATTTTGACATAAGCCTTGCGGATGCTATCATTCTGATGCCCAAATTTGCATCTCTCATCAAAAACTTGTTAAACAACAAGGAAAAACTGCACGAAATGGCAAAGACTCCCTTGAATGAGAACTGCTCAGCAGTTATCTTAAAGAAGCTTCCTGAGAAGCTGGGAGATCCCGGGAGATTTCTGATCCCATGTGTTTTTCCGGGAATGAGGGAATGCTTCGCCTTGGCCGATCTTGGCGCTAGCATCAACCTAATGCCTAACTCAGTGTGGAAGAAATTATCTCTTCCGGAACTCACTCCTACCCGCATGACTCTTGAGCTTGCGGATCGTACCATATCTCATCCCCTCGGCATTGCTGAGTATGTGTTCATAAAAGTAGGAAAGTTTCATTTCCCCGCTGACTTCGTTGTTGTTGAGTTCGATGCTGATCCGAGGGTTCCTCTCATCCTTGGAAGAGGATTCCTCAGAACGGGCTGTGCGCTCATTGATGTTATCGAAGAGGAAATAACTCTTCGTGTTGGTAATAAAGCGGTTACATTCAACCTCGATCAAACCTCGAGGTACTCCTCCAATTATGATGCTAAATCGGTTAACCGAATTGACGTCATTGATATTGCTGCAGAGGAGTACGCTCAGAAGGTTTTAGGTTTCATTGAGGATTCTCCGAGTGATAACCTCACTCAATCTTCTCATCCCATCGTTGCCAATTCTTCTCCTTCCCTCACTCTGTTTGAGGGAAGTGACTTCATCTTAGAGGAAATTGAGGCCTATATTAAGAGTGATTCGATTCCCGATGGAATCGATCATCAAGAGATTGACCCCGAGGGGGATATTCTCCTACTTGAGAAATTATTGAACGAGGATCCCTCTCCTCTTCCTGTTCCTTCACAAGTGCTTCATAAAGAGGAAGTCAAAAATGTTGAAAAAAATGATGACTTTCCTTTGGTCGAGCTCAAGGACTTACCACCTCACCTTGAATACGCATTTCTGGAGGGTAACGATAAATTACCCGTCATAATTGCTAAAGAATTGAGTGTTGAGGAAAAGACTGCTCTAATAAAGGTTTTGAAGTCACACAAGCAAGCAATTGCTTGGAGACTCTCCGACATTAAGGGTATTAACCCTGAATTTTGTTCACACAAAATCTTAATGGAAGAGGACTTCAAACCAGCAGTCCAACATCAAAGAAGGGTGAATCCAAAAATACATGAGGTCATCAAACAAGAAGTTTTAAAACTCCTTGATGCCGGATTGATTTACCCTATCTCAGACAGTCCTTGGGTTAGCCCAGTACATTGTGTTCCAAAAAAGGGTGGCATAACGGTTGTCACGAATGAAGAAAATGAGTTGATTCCAACTCGGTTGGTCACAGGGTGGCGTGTCTGCATTGACTATCGAAAGTTGAATGACGCCACCCGCAAGGACCACTTTCCTCTGCCCTTTATGGACCAGATGCTCGAGAGATTAGCGGGGAACAAGTACTATTGTTTCCTCGATGGTTTCTCGGGTTACTTTCAGATCCCCATTGATCCACAGGATCAAGAGAAAACTACCTTCACATGCCCTTATGGGACCTTTGCCTACCGTCGCATGCCAATTGGCTTATGCAACGCGCCTGGCACGTTCCAAAGGTGCATGATGTCAATATTTTCCGACATGATCGGGAAAACAATGGAGGTATTCATGGATGACTTTTCGGTCATTGGAGATTCATTCTAATCTTGCCTCTCCCATTTGGAAAAAATGTTGAAACGTTGTGAAGACACAAATTTGTGTCTCAACTAGGAGAAGAGCCATTTTATGGTCAAAGAGGGCATTGTCCTCGGCCATAAAATTTCAAGAAATGGGATTGAGGTTGACAAAGCCAAGGTTGATATCATTGCAAAACTTCCTCATCCCGCTACCGTCAAAGGTATTAGGAGCTTTTTGGGTCATGCCGGTTTTTATCGTAGGTTTATTCAGGATTTTTCCAAAATTGCCCGGCCTATGACCCATCTTCTCGAAAAGGATGCTCCTTTTATCTTCTCACCAGAGTGCATACAAGCTTTTGAAACTTTGAAGAAAAAGCTTACTGAGGCACCGATTCTTGTTGCCCCCGATTGGGACTTGCCCTTTGAACTTATGTGTGATGCTAGTGATTATACAATAGGGGCAGTCTTGGGACAACGCAAGTCTAAACACTTTCAGCCAATACACTATGCGAGCAAGACAATGACCGAAGCTCAAAGTCATTACACCACCACTGAAAAAGAATTATTAGCAGTGGTGTATGCCTTTGAAAAGTTTCGGCCATATTTGATATTGACCAAATGCATAGTATACACGGACCATTCGGCTTTAAAGTACCTCTTTGCAAAACAAGATGCAAAGCCGAGACTTCTCCGTTGGGTTCTCCTCCTTCAAGAATTTGACATCATAATTCGTGATAAAAAAGGAGCTAAGAACCTGGCTGCCGATCATCTCTCCCGTTTGGAAAACCCCCACCAAGATGTCCACGAGAAGAAGGAAATTAATGAAACCTTCCCTCTCGAAACACTCAATGTGGTTTCCTTTCGTGGAGATTCTTCTACCCCATGGTTTGTCGATTTTGCAAACTACCATGCGGGTAATTTTGTGGTAAAAGGGATGTCGTCCCAGCAGAAGAATAAATTCTTCAAAGATGTCAATCATTACTTTTGGGACGACCCCTACCTTTTCAAAATCTGTGCGAGTCAAGTCATCCGGCGATGTGTATATGGTCAGGAAGCTATTGATATTCTCACAGCTTGCCATGCTGGACCTACTGGGGGACATAATAGCCCCAATTACACCGCCAAAAAGGTGTTTGATTCCGGGTTTTATTGGCCCTCGATCTACAGAGATGCCCACAACTTGGTCAAATCTTGTGACGCTTGTCAACGTTACGGCAATATTTCTAAGACAAATGAGATGCCTCAAAACGCCATCCAAGTTTGTGAAATATTTGACATTTGGGGCATTGACTTTATGGGGCCATTCCCATCATCTCGAGGAAACAAATACATACTCGTGGCAGTTGACTACTTATCAAAATGAGTGGAAGCGAAAGCTTTACCCACCAATGATGCCCGAGTTGTGGTGAAATTCTTGAAATCCTTGTTTGCTAGATTTGGGACTCCACGCGCCATAATTAGTGATCGCGGTACGCACTTTTGCAATGATCAATTTGCAAAAGTCATGCTCAAATACGGTGTCACTCACCGTCTTTCTACCGCGTATCACCCCCAAACGAGTGGTCAAGTAGAGGTTTCAAATCGGGGTATAAAAAGAATCTTGGAGAGGACAATAGGCGAAAACCGTGCCTCTTGGTCGGATAAGTTAGATGATGCATTGTGGGCCTTCCGTACAGCTTACAAAACACCCATTGGGTGCACTCCATACAAGCTTGTATATGGAAAGGCATGTCATTTACCGATCGAGCTCAAGCACAAAGCCTATTGGGCCTTGAAGCATGCCAATTTCGATATTCAGACAGCGGGTGATCACCGTAAAGTTCAATTGAATGAATTAAATGAACTTCGTGATCAAGCATACGAGAACTCTTTGATCTACAAAGAAAAGACAAAGAAGATTCATGACTCAAAAATCAAGAACCGCGTTTTTAACGTTGGTGACCGAGTCCTTCTTTTCAACTCTAGACTCAAGATCTTCTCGGGAAAACTCAAAACCCGCTGGACTGGCCCATTCACTATCGCTAAGGTTTATCCTTATGGCACCGTCGAATTATCTCAAAATGACGGTCCAAATTTCAAAGTGAATGGGCATCGTGTGAAGCATTACTTTGGAGAGGACGTACCATCCATGGTTGTCCCGGATCTCCAAACTTTCCCCAAGGACAATTGAATTCGGGGATCGAGTCAAGCTAGCGACTCGATGAACAAAAAAATTAGCACAATACGGGTTTTCACCCGTATCTCTGATTTCTTTGTACTTTCTACCATCTTAGTGTGGGGGGTTGTCCCGGATCTCCAAACTTTCCCCAAGGACAATTGAATTCGGGGATCGAGTCAAGCTAGCGACTCGATGAACAAAAAAATTAGCACAATACGGGTTTTCACCCGTATCTCTGATTTCTTTCTACTTTCTACCATCTTAGTGTGGGGGAATGGCCAACCCCCCCCCCCCCCCCCCCCCCCCCCCCCCGCTGTTTGAAAATGTATATATGTATATAAGTAAAAAAAAAATAAAAAAAAAAAATAAATAAAAATGTGTGTTTGTATGTATAGAAATAAAGTGAAATATGGTGTTTCCACAGTTAGATTCGAATATTAGCTTTTTCCGTTCAAAGAGTCGGCATAATAGTCGGAACTTTGAATATTGAGGACAATATTCATTTCTAAGTGTGAGGTGGGGAATTCTAGCAAATTTTATCACAATATATCTTTTAGTACCCCCGTTTTTGGCTAAAATTTTCAAAATTTTTTCACTTTATTTCAAAAATTTTGTGGTTATCAGTCCGCCATGTCTAACCGACAAAAGGATTGGCTAATCCAGGAGCAAACGTCTCTTGGTAAAGATAACTCAAATCCGTTGGCGGCTTGCAATTTGCCCAAAATTGTATGGTATCTCAACTCACCATATCCTACAAAGTGAAAGAGTTGGCTAGCCCGCAAGATTATGGCTTGTGGTAAAGGCAGTGGAAAACCCATAATTGGTAATCAGCTCACCAAAGATAATATTAATAATTTATCTAAGAGTTGGCTAGTCCAGAAGCAAACGGCTTCTGGTAAAGACAAATCAAAACCGTTGAAAGCTGGTGGTTTGCTCAAAATCACATGGTTATCGGTGTACCATGGTTCTTACTTGAACTAAAACATTTGGCTACTCCAGAAGTAATGGCTTTTGGTAAAGAGATAAAATCCATTAAATTTTCTCAAAAGATTGCTAGGGACTAGCAATGTTTTAGTGTGAGGTGTTGATGAGTTCATAAAAACTCATCATTTTTGTCGTATTTAAACTGCCAAAACATACAAAAACAATCAAAAAAGTTATCAAAATACTTAAATTATTCCAAGGATTGTGTTTTATGTGTTTTAAATGCAAAAGGAGCAAAAACAGTTGAAAAATGTACAAAGTTTGCATAATTGGCAGTTTCAGTCCCTCAGCTTTCAAAAATTAGCAAAAATAGTCCCTGAGCACATATTTTAAAAGAAAAGTCACCAAAGGTCCTTTTACAATCATAAGTTGTCATATTTTGTCCTTTGGTGAATAATTGGAAAAGTTTTGAGAATTTACAGTTTGGTCCCTGGAGTTTCGGATTTTGGCAGTTTTGGTCCCTGGAATTTCAAAAGTGGAAAAATATCAAAATAGGACCTTGTACTATTCAAGTTTGGTAATTTACACCCTTGTGATAACTTTGGAAGATTGACAACTTCAGCCCTCCACTTTCACTAAATTACAAAATGGTCCTTGTGAATAACCAAACAAAACCAATTGGACCCTTTGTGTTTTTTCAATCCTAACCCAGCCAAAACCAAACCCCAGCCCACCTTATCACCCCATGGCCCAAACACACACCCCGACCCAATCCCTTAAATAATAAAAACTCCGGTCAATCCCTCGGTCAAACACTCACCCCCGTTCCACTGTTCACCATCCCTTCCCCCCCCCCCCCACCGTTTTCAGGCCTGTGTCCCCTCCACCTCCTCACTCTTTTTCAACAAAAACCACCCACAATAAATGTCCTCACCAAACTAACCAACCCCCACCACCACAATTAATATCCCTCGCCTAACCCACTCAGTTTTGCCCTATTTGTTTTTGGCGGGAAATCCAAATCAAGGGCTAGGAGTGATGAAACTACAATTGGATGGTGAGGATTTGGTCAAGGGGTCAACACAAAGACTTTGGGGCTCTCAGTTTTCAAGTGGAAGCCATGTGGGAGAAGATATGTATTATTTTTATGTCGATTATATATGTAGCTCAGATGAGCCTTTGAAGTAAGTAATGTTTTAATTTCCTTTTGTACTCAGTCTTAAATTAATGAAAGCAAGGTTTTAAGTTTCTCAACTGTTTCACATTTCAAGTTTCATTTAAATATTGCAATTGTTAATTCAAAGTTCAAATGTGTGTATAAGCTATTAATAAGCTCATGTAAACTCAGAAAACAAAGTTTTAGAAGCTTTACAAGCTTGTGCAACCTTCCTTAACTTAGTTTCAATAAATACTAAAAAAATTAAGAAAAATAAAAAAAATATATAAAAAGCATGTTGCAGGATTGAAGAAAGCAAGGAGCACAGTTAATACAGGATGGCTGTGGGTTAGAGGTTTGTGGAAACCATTTAGGATTGGTGTTTGTGGTTCCTTGGTACTTGGCAGCTAGCTTGGAAGGCTTTTGTAAGCTCAAAATTCCATTTTCTTAGTAATAAATAGTACTAGTAGTTTATTTCTGCTTACCTTAATTGATTATCAGTAATTAAACTAGTTGTAATCACTAGGTTGTATTGTGTATTTGTTTGAATCATAGTTTCATCATAATCTGTTCTCAAAGGGGTGTTTGGTTGAAGTTTGTTTGTGGTGTTCTAGCGGCTGTATAATAAATCTCTATGTTTCACTAAGTCACCTGGGTTAATACATGCTCAGGGAAACCATTTCTGAGTCTTAAACTCAGCAAAGGTCAAAATCACAAGGCAATCATCACCACAGTTTACTGTGGTGATCTTTGGAGTCCTAAACCATTCAAATCTATTCATAAGTATGTATTTTCACTAAAATTGGTCTTTATATAGCTTATCATAACATATTCAAGCAATAAAAAGCATCTGAGTTTCATAAAAGTCAAAGTATCAAAGCTTTTCAAAAAGTCAAAAACACAAGACTCAGATTTTTCCCAATATGGGGTGAATTTTCTTGAATTTTGTGGGTGGTTTTAGGTTCTGAAACTTGTTGAGGTTGTTATCTACCAATAGAACTATAGAATCATGCAATTTTTTTATTTTTATAATTTTTTCTAGTGGACTGTTTTACCCCTGGAAGACACCTGCAGCCCAAGGTTCTGCCCTGTGCACCAGCTGACCCAGTAACCACCACAAATTTGGTGGTTCATTGTGGCCACCTCAGTGGGTCCCACTGACCCAACTTGGTTCCATACAACCCCCCTCCTACCAGGGTTGAGGTATTGACCATTTGTTTGACCATAAGACCTGTGGACCCCACCTAGGATTGCACCCAAAGGCTGTCCCTTTTCTGCCTCAGAACCAAATAAGCAGAGTGCTTATTGTGGTGTTTTAGCTTATTCCATTAGCTTGTTTGTGTGAAATTTGTTTAGACTTGTTCATATTACTTATTTGAATCAGTTTTCACCAAGGTGGACCCCACATAAGTTCATTTGAGCTTAATCTCACCTTTGGTCAAAGAAAGTCAACTGTCAAGGGTTTTAGCACTTGAAGTGCTTATTTACTTGACCTCAGTCAAACCCACTTCACGAAAGTTGCTTAAAAACTTATAATAAGCAGTTTTGAAAAAGAAAATCCCAAATAAGCCCAACTTAATAGAAGTGATAGCTTCTATTTAAGCCAATTGGCTTATTCTTCAGCTTATTAATAAGCAATTCCTATTTGTATAATTTTCCTAGGCTTCTGGTGTGTAAAAATAATTTCTGTAATTTTTTCAGAATTTTCTTATATCATTTAGTACTTTTCTTAATTTAAAATAGTTTTTAGTAATTATTAATAATAGTTAATAATTAATAATAATTAATTAGAAAATCAGGAAAATATAAATTAAATTTTAAAAATTAGTTTTTAGTTATTTTTACTTCTTCCAAATTTTATTTTCAATTTTCTAGTGTAATTTAATAATTAATTAGAATTTAGGGTAATTTAAGTAATTAAAAAGTAATTAATAATTAGTAATAATTAATTAAAAAGTCTTAAAAATATATTTTCTTTTCTAAAATTAGTTTTTTAGTATTTTAGATTTTTCTAAGTTTAATTTTTATTTTTCCAAGTTAATTTCATAATTATTAGTATTTTAGGTTAATATAATTAATTAGAAATAATTAGAAAATTAGTATTTAATTAATAGTAATTACAAAATTAGTGTAAAAATTAAGTTTAAATTTCCAAAAATTTTCTTTAATAATTAGGTTTGTAAAAATACCATTTTCATACCAGTAGCCTTTTCAGATCACTTCACTCACTTTTATTTTACGTACGTTTGTTCCTGTTTTCAGCAAACGTACGGTTTTTAGGTTTTTTAGTTCACGTCTTCTTAATCTAAATTCCAGTAATCAATCATATAGCTTTCCTAAGCTATTTCTGTTTATAAATTCCAAATAGTTCTCATCACAACCCCTTCCCGTGAATATCACCCGATCACAAGCACGCTAAAATACAATTCACATCTCGTCGGGACATAACGACCCGGTGATTCCCTATATTATCCGGAAGTATTGATCTAGGTAGTTAGACTTTGTTGACCAATAACTTGGTCAATTTAAGTTGACTGTTTAGCATCAATCAATAAACAAAAGAGTATATAATGAAACCAGGGGATATAATTCCAAACTTACTTTGTCAATTGCTCGAAATTCAATACCTTCGACATAAACCGCACTTTCTCCACAATAATGTGATGAAAAGCTCTCAAGTACAAACTCAAAAACAACATCTTCATTCTGGTTCAAGAACTGGTACAACTCAATCATCATCCAGTCCTCGTCTCTCCATGTTGCGAAATATGCATGTAGACTTTCAAGTCCCTTTCTATAAGTTACGTTAACACACATCGGTTTACTAGAAAGTATCCTTGAATCACAAAGTCTGAAGACTAAATAGACCCCATAATTAACATTAGGAGATAAAAATTGAGCTCTTGTCTTGATTTCGATGTTCAAGTTGGAAATATCTAACATCTCGACTACTGTCCCAAACCTGCACATATTATAAATATCCAAGTCTAAATCAGCCATAGCCTTTATTCCCAAACACTTATACTTTTGACATTAAACGGTAAAGAGAATAATCTTATACTTTAACATTAAAAAGCATAACATACCTCTACCAATAATGCATATGTTTGCTTATCATTTAAAAATAACAAAGGTGGAGAGGTAGAGAGAATAACCTTGATTCTGGAAGAGATTTCCACTCATGTGGACAACTTTTTATGTAGGAAAACATTGTGGCTGAAACCATTTCATTTCTTTCTCCATTACCAACAAATGACACCACCTGTTATACAACCAAAATACAAATCAGACTCAATGTGCATGATGTATAAATGCATGTGTGATTCTGAGTTATCTCTCAATAAGGAGAAGATACATAGAAAATGGGAAGCAGATAAACGAGATACAACTGATTACCACTTAGTCCTGTTGAAGGAGGATTCCCATACGAAAAATGTTGTAAAGTTCCTCTTTCTTTTTGGTAGAATAGATTTCTGGGCACTTAGACATTTGGATTATTTCTTTATAGTCTGTGGGTAATTTGGGCTCCCATTTCTCATAATCCTCCTGTATATACATTAATCTGTTAATAAACTCATGTTTCATACAATTACATTCTTACAGCTTATAAAACATTAAAGGCCATAGTTTATATATATATATATATATATATATATATATATATATATATATATATATATATATATATATATATATATATATATATTCCCTATATATATATATATATATATATGAATCAAAAGTTAGCCAATCTTGTCAAAATATAGAAACTTACTTGAAATTCCAATGCTTTCTTGAGTTGTATGACCACTTCATCAGCTGTTGGTCGTCTTTCTCTCGTGTGATGTATGCATTGATAGGCAATCCTTGCAAATGTACTAAATGACTGTGGCTCAATTTGTTCCTTTATACCCTCAAACACTAACTCTTCAAGTTTTCCTAAATGATAGTGTTGTTTTGCCAAAAAGGGTAAATAAAGACACTCGTCATCTAGTGTTACGGATGATAGTTTCCCACACAATATGTCAAATAAGACCGCACCCAATGAAAATATATCAGACTCTTTGGTTAAGAAGCCTGTTTTCGAGTGTAGTGGGTCACGATAGCCGATTGTGCCTGTAACATTGTTGATGACATAGTCGACATTCTGATTTCTAACTGGACATACCAAGGAAAGCCCAAAATTAGTTATCTTTGCTTTCCAATCATCAAACAGTAGAATGTTGCTACTGTTGATGTCCCTATGTATCACCACATGTGGACTTGAAACAGTTCCATGAAGAAACTCCAACCCGGATGCAATATCGATGCATATTTTAAGTCGCTTCACCCACGTAAGAAAATTATCACTCAAGTACTTATCAAGACTTCCTTTGGATGCATACTTGTATACAATAATATTCTCATCCTCTTCATCACAGTAGCCTACAAGACCAATGACATTTTCATGTTTATACTCCATAAGGATTTCCAGCTCTGTCATAAATTCATCATCTTTTGCAACAGTCTTCCTATTTAACCGCTTTGCCGCAATGATATTATGTCCATGAGCGTGAGTAACTACTCCTCTCTAAACATTCCCAAAATCTCCATGTCCAATGATATTGACTTTACTGAAGTCTTTTGTGGCTGACTTTACGTCTTCAAGTGACAGTTTAAGGTTGTCCTTATGGTTCTCCTGTGAATCATGGGTAAGTAAGTTGATTTGATAAGTAAAAAATAAACTGAAACTACTACCTACTATCTAAATTTTTCATTGTGACTTACCTGACAGTTTAACGCTTTTTTGAGTTCTTTGATGACAACTTCTATTGTTGGACGTTTCTTTTGAGTTTCTGCCACACATTGAAATGCGATTTCTAAAAAGATGTCCAAAGACTCTTTATTGGGGCCTTTACAAAAGACATGTTCATCGGTGTCGTCCTTTATCTTGTGATCAACAATTTCTATTATTGTTCCCTTTTCAAAATGATCTCTTGCAATGGGTGCAATTCCCTTCTCATTCACCTTGGTGTATACAGAATCATAGGCCAATCTCCCGGTCAAGATCTCAAGCAACACTACTCCATACGAGTAAATGTCTGATTTCTTATTTAATTTACCATACTCCTTATATTCTGGATCCAAATACACATATGTACCTGCAATCATATTGGTATAGATAGTGCTGGCTGCTTGATCTGCTGGGTGGAATTTGGAGAGCCCAAAATCCGCAATCTTTGCCTTCCAATTATCTCCCAATAAAATATTATCGCTCTTTATATCACGGTGTATCATCTTTGTTTGCCATGATCTGTATTGTTGTGAATGTAATTCAAACCATGTGCAATATCAAGACATATTTTTACACGTTGCACCCAAGTAAGATTAGTCATTGTATCACTGTTTCCCAAATAGTTTTCAAGACTTCCTTTCGAAGCATGCTCATACACTAGGATCATTGAACCATTACCTTCAGAACAAAAGCCAAGAAGAGAGATTATGTTATCATGCTTACAAGTAGTTAGAGTTTCAATTTCTGCAATGAACCCTTGTTCTCCTTCTTGACTGTGAATGCGCTTTATGGCTACCGTGCTTTGTTTTCTTGGTAAATCGCATTTATCCACCCCTTCTATCGACAAGGAATTACTGCAATCAAAATGTTCAAGATCTGCTTTGTATACTTTACCGAATCCGCCAGACCCGATGCAGTATGCGTCATCAAAATTCTTGGTAGCCTCGTTTATATCATTTAGTCCAATCCTCAAGTGTTCCAAGTTCCAGTTCCTCCCCTGCAACATTATGGAGTTTTTCACCACCTCATTAATGCTTGTAAGGATTGGAGTGAAAAAAAAAAGTTTTTATAATTGACTAACATTTAAAAAGAATATGAAAACGTTCAAAAGCAACAATTGATCTGTTTCAAGTTAACTGGTAGGAAAGTGATTTCATTCCCAAAACTAATGTCTAAGGATATGTCTTATGAAAAGATCAGGCCATGTGTCCAAACTGAAAATGGAGATTATGAGAGAGTAAATATGACATGTTTCAAAATGAAATAGGCATAATTATCATTACCTAAAGGTTTACGCATATTAGTTTTTTATTGGGAGAAAATAACACGTATGTTTGATAAATGTATGAAATGGAATCGAGTTTGTGTCAGGTATCAAATTTATTCTTGTTTAGTTAGTTCACTTTGGTATGATAGGGGAAGATCAAATTGAATATATGTTTAGTCAAACATTTCTCAATTGGTTCACAGGGACATGTCGTTAGTTTAAAGGTTTATTTACTTTTGTTCCCAATCATTTTCGGATGGCAAACTAGTTCTTGTCTTTTATTCTATTATTCCTCCCTCTTAAAAGTTTTTTTTTTTTTTTTTTTTTTTTTTTTTTTTTTTTTTTTTTTTTTTTTTTTATCTTTATGTCATTGCCGGTTTCACTTCTTAGGTGCCTTTTGTAAAATGGTATTGCCGTTTCTAGAAAGTAGTCACGAAATAGTAACATTTTTTAAAATTTGAGGTGATTTGCTCAAAATATCTTTAGATTTGCACATATCAATATACATGTATAATAGGCATATTATGACATATGTACACACCTTTGGTGTGTGCAAATAACTACCCTTTTAGAAAACCCACAGCTTATGATCATTTTTAAACCTTAAACTAAACAGGTTATATCATAGCCATACGTGTTCCTCCCCCCTAAAACGCTTAATCCTTCCTCCTAAAACGCTTAGTTATGGCTTACCTTTGATCTTTTCTAAACGGTAACGCTAATATGATTGCCTATTCAAGAATTTCACAAAAGTGATTATGTAATAATAAAAAAATTTATATATTTATTTTGAATACATATTTTCAATTTGAAAAATAGAACTAGCTTGTTACATCATTACTTTTAAAGAGTTACATCATTGAAAAGGTCTTCTCTGTGCATTCAAAATGAACCAACTATCAAAATTTTGTGATAATCATTTTAAAATGTATCTTACTTGCAACAAAATCCTTTTATATGTATCTAATAAAAAAAATCATTAACCGTACACTATTAATGGCTTTTTTTTAACCTTTTCTGGATAATGATGACCATTGATGACCATTTTACCCTCTTAAAGGTAAATTACATAAATGGTCCCTGTGATTGACAAATATTGCATCACCTGAAATTTTGAAGTTCCACGAATCATCCTTATCTTTGCAAACTTGCGGGCTATTTTATCGTTAAGCTCACACACGAGTCTATGTACGTTTTTATCAAAGTTATAAATGGCGTGAGGCGTGGCGTGGCAGCATGGCCACGCCTCATGCCTTACGAGCCATGGCAAAGCCATGTCGTTCTTTAAGTCATGACTAAGGCGGCAAAAAAATATTTATAAATTTATCATTTATGTTATAGTATCATATTTCATATATATTTATACTACTATATTAGACAATTAGACTAATATTTATTATATATTTACCAGGCCCAAATAAGAAATAGCCCAAATTTCAAATACTGGTTCAAAATAGTTATTATTAAAAAAAAAAAAAAAAAAAAAAAAAAAAAAAAAAAAAAAAAAAAACTTGTTCAAAAAGGCTCGCCACGCCTTACCAAAAAGGCGTGCCTTTTCTCGCCTTTTTCCACGACATGCCTAGAGCAGCCGCCATGGTCCATTTTGAACACTGCTTTTTATATACGTTTTATAAACGTTATTATCTAAAATTTTATCTATGTTTTTTTATACACATTTTTATATACGTTTTTATATAAGTTTTTATATACGGTTTTATATGCATTTTTATATACGTTTTTTTACATGTTTTTATACACGTTTTTATATACGTTTTTATCTACATTTTTTATCTGCGTTTTTATATACGTTTTTATATATGTTTTTTATATACGTTTTAATCTATGTTTTATATATGTTTTTATATACGTCTTTATTTACGTTTTTATACACGTTTTTTGTACATTTTTATAGGTGTTTTTATACACATTTTTATATATTGTGAAAATTGATCGAGTTCTTACAAAAATCAATCAACAGTAATCATGTTGGAGTCATTGTAGAAAATGTAGATAAAAATATAGATAAAAATGTACATAAAAACGTGTATAAAAAACGTAGATAAAAATGTGTATAAAAACGTAGATAAAAACATATATAAAAATATGTATAAAAACGTATATAAAAAACGTTGATAAAAACGTATATAAAAATATGTATAAAAACGTGTATAAAAAACGTAGATAAAAACGCAAATAAAAACGTATATAAAAACGTGTATAAAAATGTGTATAAAAACGTAGATAAAAACATATATAAAAACCTGTATAAAAACATGTATAAAAAATGTAGATAAAAATATATATTAAAACGTATATTAAAATATAAATAAAAACGTAGATAAAAACGTAAAAGTAAATTAAGCAAACAAAATGATAACGTAAAGGACAAATAAGCTAAAACGCAATCTATTCTAAAAACGCGTAAACTAATTTAAAAACTACGTACGTGCGCAATATAAAAAGTGAAATTAAAGTAAGACTAATCCTACGGGCATGAAATGATTTACATACCACAAAAGAAAATTATGGGAAAAAGAAAAATATTTTTTGGCTTTTTATTTATTTATTATGAATTTAAATCTATTTAAAAGAAATTGAATGATTAAAAGTAGAAAATTTTGTCAAATAATTTTGAGATTTTTATGATAACTACTTTGAACTATTTGAAAACTAAGAAAAATAAAAACTATGAAAAAGTTTTAGCAAATAAGCTATAAAAGCTGAAACAGATTTAAAGCCTAATTAAGCTATAAAAAGAAAATATAAGAAATCTATAAAAGAAAATAGGAATGGATGTTAACCGAATAAATACTAACTGGTGCAGTGGTGAGAGTGAGCTGTGTGGAGATTGGGTGTGCACAGAAGGTACAGGGTTCGAGTCCTTTGACACACTTTTTGCAAAACTATTTTATTTTTGAACTTTTCAAAAATAAAAAAAAAAGTTCAAACGTGATAAAACAAACACAAACAACCCACGTATCTCTCTGGCGACAATGGTGATTTTTCCTCTAACCCTAACATCCTAAATCGATCTCTATTCTTCCAGTCTTGTTCTAATCCATATAACAATCGTGTTTCTGACGATTAACTTGTTTAATTCAGTCTAATAACATTGTTTTTATTCGGATTCAGTCTTGATTGAATTAGGGTTTCGGTTTCCTTAGGGTTTTGGTCTAATCGCTGGTATTTTTATTGGTTCTTTAATCGACTTTCCTTCCTTATTCGAATCAATCATGAAAGTCGGTTAGTCTGTGTGGTATTTAATGCATGCTTTAACGATTTGTTGAGGCTCTCGTTTTAAGATTGACGTGGTTCTTAGGGTTTTATTCTCAGCGCAGAATTAGGGTTTCGATTTTTTCTTGTTTTTATTTATTGTTATGGAGAATGTGGGTCTTCCTAAGGTCGATATTGATGCTAGAATGGCTGATGATAACAGTGCTACTATTGATTTGTCAAAGGTGACCATGAGGAAGAAGTCTAAATCTAAGGATGTTACAGGTGTGGCGACGGAACCTATAGCTGTAAATTCTTGTGATACATCTCCTCATGTTCAGGTTGATAACATCCGTGAGTCTATCAAGTGTAAACATGATACTATTCAAGGGGTGTTGGGTGTTTCGATTAAATCTGCCATTGATCTTGATTTATTCCTTAAGGATATTGAAGCGGGTAAATATCCGATGTGGCCTAATTTGGATTGTGAAACGCGTTCACAAGTGTATGAGGCTATGAGTGGTTTAATGGATGTCTATGTGAGTGGCAAAGATACTACAACTAATGACTACGTGGAGGTTAATACAACTAATGCAACTAATTCTAGTTCTTTGGTTGCTGAGGCTGTTTGTGAAGGTGTTAATGTGTCTATTCCTCGAAGAATAGTTGAAAAGGTTAGTGCGCGCCTTGAGCACACTCTTTATGGCTATTTTATTGGTAATAGAATGGCGTTTCCTGTGGTTGATTACTATGTTAAGAATAATTGGGCTAAGTATGGTTTGAAAAAGATCATGATGAATGACAAAGGTTTTTTCTTTTTTAAATTTGATACTCAAGCTGGTTTAGAATCTGTTTTGGAAAATGGACCTTGGATGATTCGTAAATCTCCAATCATTCTCAAGAAATGGTCTATTGGTACTAGCTTATGTAAGGAAGAGTTGACTCGCATTCCGATATGGGTTAAACTGCATGATGTGCCTCTCCAAGTCTTTGAAGATGATGGTATTAACTTGATTGCTTCATTTATTGGCAAACCTATTATGTTGGATTCATACATAAGTTCTATGTGCAAGGATTCTTGGGGTAGAAGCAGTTTTGCTCGGTGTTTAATTGAAGTGGGTTCAATGGATGAGCTCGTAGAAGTTATCACTATTGGTGTCCCCTCTCTTACAGGGGTTGGTTTTACTAAAGAATCTATCCGGGTTGAATATGAATGGAGGCCTCCTAGGTGCACTTTATGTAAGATTTTTGGGCACATCTATGAACATTGTACTAACAAAGAGACTACTCCCCCTGTTGTTACTACTTCAAATGTGGTTCCTCCTGCTTATGATGGTTTCCAAAAGGTGAGTCGTAAGAAGAAAAAAGGTAAAAGCCAGCCTGGTATTGTTGGTACTTCTGTCAAACAGACTATCAGGTATGAGCCAAAGAAGACTACTAGTGAACCTAAAAAGGTAGCTACTAGTAGTGTGCCTACATCGTCATCTAAGTTGAAGTCTAAAGGTCTCTCCTCTAAGGGGGGTGAAGTGTCTACATCCAACCCTTATGATGTTCTAGCTAATGATGAAGATGGTGAAGATGATTGTGTTGATAACATGTTTGATGAATCAGCTAATTTATTCCCTAATGTTGCTTATGGTGGAAGTTCTTCTTTCACGGATGATGCTGCTGGTTAGCTTGATTTGTGTTTGGTCTAGGTTCTTTTTGTTTCTAGAGTTGTCATGAGCTTTTGGCATGTCAGAAGCTCTAGGTCAGTTGTCTATCAAGCCGTTTTTGCTTGAGGTTAATGTGGTATTCAGCCACATTTCATTTGTACTCAAACGTTTTGGTCTTAATATATTTACCAGGGTGCAGGATTACTCCCCTTTACCCAAAAAAAAAACGTGATAAAACAAGCTAAATCATGAACTTTTTATGAAAACATTTTTTTTTTTTTTTAAATTCAACAACAAGCTCAGAAATAGCTTAATTCCCAACAGTTAATATAAATTATCTAAAAAGGAAATGAAGTAAACTAAACTGAGAAGCTAATATTAAAAGCCAAGGACCAAAAGCTAAAGCCTAAAAATGAAATCACATCAAGCCAAATATCAAAATCTACTAAGCTAAGGATAAAGAGACTTTAAGCTGAGATTGGGTTGGTTAGGACAGACTACTGGAGCAGGGGGGATGAAGGTCCAAACAGCTCATTTGGAGATCAAATTCAGGCAAGTAAATGAATTCCAAAACTTGAAAATCCTTTTGATTATGAAAGATTAGCTACCAATTATCTCAGAAAACCAACTTTAAGTAATTTCCAATTACAAATGAGATCTGAAACTTATGTAATAAAAGGGCCTAATGAAACTGTTTTTAAGGAATTATGCAGTAAGTTAAAAATGACCAAATGACTAAGGCATACTACTACCTATGCAGATTTTATATCAAGAAAACATGAACTAATTTGAACTGATTATAACAACTAGAATGCTCTAAATCTAGAGTACCCTATTAGATCAATAGTTAACTGATATGAAATTCAATTTCTAAACCACTAGTGCAAATTCTATTAAACTACTTGCAAATGATCCAAATTACCTCTAAATAGCTTCCAATATCAAATTAAAGCCCAAGGAAATTCGAGTTATGGCCTAAAGCTGTGTTTGACCTCAGAAGTCAAATTATACCAAACACCCCTTAACACACTAACTGTTATTATTTTGAGCTACTAAATACCTATTTGAGCTGAGAAAGTGAATAACAAAGCTTAAGTAAGCAATTCTAAATAAAAAAAAACAATAAACTATAACTAATAAGCAATTCACTCAAAACAGTTATAAAACTAAATAATGGAACTAAAATGAGAATGAGGTAAAGTAGTAACCTAAAAATATAGTGTAAAGCACCTCTGAGCTTCTCAACAGTCTACTCAAATCAGAATAACCATATGAACTCTTCTGAATCAGCAAATTACTTACTTGAGCTCATTTGACTATCATTGACTTTTCTGAATTAGGACAGAATTTAACAATCAATAGGCTATCAACTAGCTTATATGAGCTTGAGAAACTGAAAAAGAAACATATGCGATGTATTTAACCACTAAAGAGAAGTATGAGAGCATTTAAAGAAATCAAAACAATTATTAAAGGAAAGCTTAATTTTATTGAATTTCTTAAAGATTACAATGACTGAAAGCTGAAAATAATAAAGGAAAACTAGATTAAGCGTATACTACTCTATTCTACTCCTACTCCTAATGACCTCAACTGTGAGTGAGAGGGCTTCTTTTATAGGCCACGAGCTAGGGTTTCTCCTTAGAAGCATCTGGATCCTCAATAAACAGCCCTTAGATCTTTCTCATCAATCACAACCGTTGGATCAATTGGGATGAGGTGTGATAACCAATCAAAGAAGTGGGATTGTACACGCTGGCAATCCTGGTGTCAGTCACGCCCTTCTCATGTTGTCAGTCTTCTAGAACTTCCCAATCATTGGGTAATTATGGAGTGTGTACGGGTAAAAGGGGGTAACTTGGGGAACACAGTGAAACAGTAACCCCATGGGGGTGTTTGACCGGGTTTTAGGGGTGGTGGATCCGGGTTAATAGAGTGGACAGGGTAAGGGTATTGGATTGGGCTTATGTATGGGATTGGGTTGTTATTTGTTGTGGACTTTTCTTTTGACTGGATTTGTTTTGTTAAGGACTTTAGGATTTTAGCAATAATATTTCAATGACCATAATTGTAATTCTGAAAATTCAAGGGACCACTTCTGCCATTCTTCCAAAATACTTTCCAAGGGCTTCACTTGTCAACTTTCTAATTTATGAGGGTTTTTATTGACTTTTTCTTCAAAATAATCTTCAAAGGACCAATGTTGACAATTGATAAAAGTTGAGGGACTAAAATTGTAATTTCTTCAAACTTTGACCAGGGATAATTCTTGAAACTTTATAAATCTTCAAGGTCTTTCTTTGACATTTTGAGCTTTCATTCTTCCCTGGCTCCGGCTTTCGACCTTTTTCCATTCTCGTGCTCGTTTTTGTCGGTTTTGGCTTGATTTTGTCCATTTTTCACATATCCGTACCTGCACATACACAAATACAAAAACATACATTTTCTTGGCATATTTAATTAGTATTTGGTATTTTTGGTCTGATTTTGGGTCTAAAAATGATGTGTGAATAAGCACACATCAAGCGTTTTTAAGAGATTACCTAAGGCTTAACTGACAACTGAAAGAACACGAGGTGGTTGGCCAGCAATAACATCATAGCAACGACTACAAAGTGTGGGGCGATCAAGAAAATTGCCAACTTGTGTTGAGAAGTTCCAATATCTTTCACATGTTGAACCTTTCTACACATGAAACACCAATCCATATTTTTCTTCTCTCATTGAATCAAGTAATCCCATAATGCAGTATACTTTCGCTTGGTGCATCCTTTAAAGTAGAAAGAATCTCAACCTACAGTATGAATGATGGATTTATTATACAAATATCATCAAGAAAATGCTTGCAATGATGTGTAATTCAACACCATATTCTAGTGTCGCAATTTGAATTATTTACTTATATATGGGGATTCAAGTTATGTTTTATTTCTAATAGGTACAATTAAATGATCATCTTAACAGGAAAGAGATCAAACAGGTCGAAGGTCACCCATAATGTGTTTTTAATGCATAAAATGATACGGTATATATTTTTTGTAATACTATTGGAGACGCTAACTACTTACTAAAAAAACTGGACTAAAAATGTTTCTGGTAAGCCAATATCTTTTTCCCATATCCCACCCATTTTGATACCTCATCAGTTTTGCTCATAAATGTTTAAGACTTTTCATACATATACCCATATACATCTTGCCACATCTACACTATAATTATTGGGGATACCTGAGATGTTATGAATATGTGATTAAGTGATTCAGCATCAACTTTAGCTCCGCATTTTCCTAATCTCGCAGCTAGGTTATAATCAGGGGAATGGAAGGAAGTACACCTAATCTCCAAACTGGAACCAAAAAGTTTGCCGGTGCGAGCAGTCTCCAAAGATTTATTGGCATCCGATCCCAACCAGCAAATTCACACAAATTAGATGCAGGTGTAATGTCATAAAATTGCTCAGCCATAAATACTCGATGTAAAGATTAATATGTCAAAGGTTGTAACAGCAAGACATTATTATGGTTAACTCAAGTATGACCCCAAAAATCAATCTCTTTCTCATAACAGGCAATCCATCTTTCATTACTGCAGGCCATGTTGATTCCGAAACAAATTTGGCCACGTCATCATTGTTAATATTATATTCAAAAGGGAAATTTTGCCACACATCTTGAGCTAGATGAGGAAGTATTGGAGCAGCGACTCTCACTATGGAGAGTAGATGCTCTGCATGAATGAACTGTTTGACAACTCCACCTTCTAAAACTCAAACCACCGCTGAAAAGGAATCACCATATTATAGTCTACTTAAGACTTATGTCAATATGAAGCGAATAAACCTTCATTGAAATATAAAAACTTATGTCTTACCAAACATAAAGGCAATCTTTGGTAACATCGAAGTAGAAAATCTATCCCCCAATTCTAGTTAGTACATTCTATTTCGTCTCCATGCAGAAGTAATTTTTTGCAAATTAACACCCCAACCATCTATCCCCCAATTCTGATTCAACTTATATTAATCTAAGTACTAAATCTAAACCACTCGACTAATGATGCACGGATTCTTCAAATTATGAAAGACAAGTCCAAAACACAATCACATTTAAAAGTTTCATAATCTTACCACCACCTCAAGCTAAATAAACATATAAAATAACCACAAAATAACCATAGAGTTGGCATGTCTACGAGCATTCAAAAACTACCATCTCCTTGATTATTACAAATGTTAATTAAACTATAACCATTATGAAAGGAAGTTTGCCTATCACAACTCTTGTTTTATAACAAATAGGTTAAAGGGGTGCTACTAGTTTATCCAATGGATGGGGTGTATTCACGGGTGTCTCAATACGACATTTGGGTCGGTCCTTATCAATGGCTCGCCTTCTAAAGAGTTTAGCTTCCAAAAAGGTTTGCGTCAAGGTGACCCACTTTCTTGCATCAATGTGACCCACTTTCGCCTTTTCTTTTCATCATTGCTATGGAATCTCTTCATGTGACTCTCCAAGAAGCTAAAGCTAAAGGTCGGTTTGAAGGAATCAAAGTGGGTAGAAATAGCATTGACATATCTCAACTCCAACTCGCGGACGATGCGCTTATCCTTGGTAAGTGGTCCCTTGACAATGCTAAAAACCTTTACCGGATATTGAGATGCTTTCATATGGCTTCTGGATTAAAAATTAATTTTTCAAAGAGTAAATTCTTTGGCGTAGGGGTTACCAATCTGGAAATCAACCACTTTGCTTCTATATTATGTTGCCAACCATCTTCCTTCCCCTGTGTCTACCTAGGGTTATCTATTGGTGCTAATATGAATAGGGGGTGTCATTGGAAGCCCATCATTGAGAAGTTTCACAAACGTCTAACCTCTTGGAAGGCTAGGACCCTCTCTTACGGTGGTAGACTCACACTTCTAAAGTCGGTTCTAGGGCCCCTTGGTTCTTACTTCTTTTCTCTTTTCAAAGCCCCGATGTTTGTGATCAATTACCTTGAAAAGCTTAGACGCAACTTTTTTGGGGGAGGTTCGATTGACACCAACAAAATTTCATGGATTGCTTGGAAAAATGTGTGTTCACCTCGGAAATGTGGGGGTCTTAGCATTGGGTCCCTTCAAGACTCTAACCTCGCCATGCTAACGAAATGGTGATGGCGTTTACACAAGGATTCAAACTCACTTTGGAAACAAATAATTACCTCTATTTATGGGAACCAAGGAGGTTAACGGCTATTTCACAACCTACCACTCACCTTTCTTGGAGCCCTTGGACAACAATTATTGGTATCAAGAAAGTTGTTTGTTTTTAACATTAACTTAGATAATGTTTTTAGAAGGAAAGTTGGTGATGGCTCCACTTTCGAGTTCTGGAATGATACATGGCTTGATACTTCCTCCCTCAAATCGGCCTTTAACAAGTTGTTCATGCTGGAGACTTCCAAAATATGCTCAATAAAAGATCGGTGTCAGTTAATTAATGGCTCAACCCATTATAATTGGTGCGGGTGTCGGCCCATTGGAGATGGCATTGAATTGGAGCAACTCATAGACTTGGTTGGCCTTCTTAACAATTTTGTCCCATCTGATGCGCCTGACTCTTGGACCTTCACACTTGACAACTCCAATATATTCAGTGTCGACTCCATACGTAGACACTTAAAGGAAACACTCTATTATCCTAAGCCGACACCATCAGATGGAATGCTGCTCTTCCCATCAAAGTGAACATACATACTTGGTGAACTACTATGGATCGGCTTCTCACCCGCTACATCAAGACAATCTTGATGCCTGGGGTATCGACCTCGATTTTACTAGATGTCCGGTTTGTGATGGTTACGTTGAAACCTCACAACACCTCTTTGTAGATTGTACTGTTGCTCGCGGCTTATGGAAGATGATCTCAAACTGGTGGAAGTTAGGAGACTACCCTAAGGTTCTCAACAACCTGTTGTCATGGAGTGATTCATTGGATATCCATAACTTGGCGAAAAATGGTCTTGATGTTGTGATCCAAACAACCATTTGGATCATTTGGAAATATTATAACTGTGTTTGCTTTGATTCTAAACCACCGCGTAAAGATACCCTTGGAGAAGACATTATGATCCACTCTCATTCATGGATGCAACATAGGAATAAGAACATTAATCCTATTTAGTTAGATCGGATTGACGACCCAATTGTGGCTTGTACTAATCGGTTGTAACTGCCTTGCTTCTTTCTTTTGCCCACTAGTCTCTTGCTAGTTGGAGCTTAATAATATTGTTGTTCCCAAAAAAAATAATAATAAAATAAAAAATAAATAAAACCAATTTTTCTGAATAAAAAACCAAAACTCCACTAAAAAAATGCCATTTTCTTAAAGGCCATTTAAGTCCATAATATTTCTATCCAACAACAAGTCTAAGACTATCTTATTCACAACCTCATCCAACCCAATCTTTTATTAAAATATTATTTTCTTACTCTTACACGTATACATACAAGCAAACTATATATTTTTTTACCATTTATCAACAACCCAACCCAACAAATACATACAACCAATTCATTCTTTTATAAAATATTAAGTATAAAAAGAAAAAAAGAAAAAGAAAACAAAAAGTCATTCACTGGTTGCCATGTGGCAGATTGGAGGTTGTCAGCCTAGATTGCCATGTGACCTTGGTTGATGGAAAGATTAGAGGGTTTTATTAAAATATCATTATTTTTGTATGGTATGCCTAACCGATTGGGTTGACAATCCATTGATAAATATAGTTTAAAAGATCTCAATGATAAGACCAATTTACACCACTATTGAAGGATACGTCTTTATCAAACAGTTAGTTTGCAACTCCGTTAAAGATCTCAAGTTTCGAAGATCAAAACAATAATATTATGCCAGTTATACATACTTAATACTTGTACCTAAGATGGAGTCCATTCTAATTGATTGATCGCACTCATAGCAGTCTCGCTGAATACTTCAACGGACACAAACCATTGTTTGCCAAACATATGGAAACTTGTGCTCTACAAAGATAAATAATAATGGCATTTAGTTATACTATTTACATGGCATCAAAGGAACAAAAAAAAGTAGTTTATTAATACTTTCGGATGAATGATATGACTTAGAGCACTTACAATGGTAACACGAGTTAAAGTTTAACACGGTGCCACGTCAGCGCCACATCAGCTTTAACACTTTAACCTTAACTCACCAAAAAATACTCTCATTCATAACTCAGCTTTAACTCAATATTTTGGGCCCCACTTTTATCATTTTTTCCAATTATTTAAACAAAATACAAATTAAAACAAATTACATTTTTATTCAAACAAATAACTAAAAAAAATTATTTACAAAAAAAAAAAAGAAAAAAAAAAAAAAAAAGAAAACCAATTTGTATAAACCCACAAGGACCAGACTGCAAATACACAAAACCTTAAGGACTAAAAGAAAAAAAAAACAATATACCCCATCTTCAACCTCTCGACACACACACACACCACAAAAACCCATTAAAAAAATAATAATAATAAAAAAATGAAACAACCCTTCACGCTGCGTAAGGGGCTTTTCACGGCCCGTTAACGCGAGCTTCACGCAAGATCGAGCAATGGTTAACTTAGCTTTAACGTGCGTTAAATGAGGCTTAATGCCGGATTGGCGTTACCGTTGTAAGTGCTCTTACTATAAGGTTCTAGCATGACAATGAATGAAAGTCCATCTAAGTGATCTATTCCAGGAGGATCATTGTCACCAATTACATCATGCTCAATGCTTACTAAAGATCCCAGCTTCTTCAGTGAGATTTTCTTCGTCGTTGAAGCTCAATGATGCTAAAAGAAGATGAGATGATGAACAGCTTATCAGTGACCTAGGTTGCACGGACACGGACACGGCGATATGGCAAAATCTAAAAATATACGACACGGACACGACGTGAACACGGGAATTAAATATTTATTTTATATATTATATGTATAAAAACATGTAATAGAAAATTAGAAATAGACTAGAAACTTTAAACTTAAATAAAATTAAACATAAACATAATCATAGTTGTATATATAAGCAAAATTTAAGTTTCTAGAAAGAAAAAGAAAAGTAAAATAAAAATAGGAAGAAAAAGAAAAAGAAAAGTACAGTAATTATTTGTATGAAATAGAAAGAAAAAGAAAAGTAAAATGCTTAAAAGCATTGTAGTTATGTGTGAAAGTCACGTGGATGACAAAAATCAACAGGTATACAAGAAGGAAAGGATAAGATTTTCAAATGCACCAAGCCACCAACCCATTCACATTCACATTCACATTCACATAATTTCACATAATAAATATATAGAAAAATGTCACACAAAGATATCCAGTAGCCGCCACTCCATTTTCTTTCTTCATTCTCATCATCTTTCCTTCATACCAATATCAGCTATTCAACTAAATACACGGCAACAAAAACTACCATCGGAAGAATGAAAGAAAGCTATGGTGGTTTCCGATGATGCAACATAGTGAATTTCCGGCAGCCACCTTCCACCTCTGTGGATCCACCGTGTCTAAATCCGTGTCCAGGCGTGTCCAAATCCGTGTCCTGCCCAATCAGCACGTGGGACATGGCACGAGCGTGTCGGACACGTGTCCGAGCCGTGTCCGTGTCCAACACTGCCACTTCGAGGTTTTTGGCGTGTCCGTGCTTCCTAGTCAGTGACAGAATCTGAACGCTTTTGTAATACTTTGACTTCCAATAAAATTCGATCTATGATTTGTTTATAAATTTCATAAAGATAATGGTGTACGGGTTCTTCTCAATAGTAGATAACAACATTATCAAAGAATTGTCTAAGCACCTCAACAATCAAACAGTCATCATAAGCCAATAAATACATATGAACTCTAAGCTCTATCAGCATGATTAAATAATCAACTTATTGATTACCAATAAAACAAAAAGAGTTTCGATTTCGCTTCATAAAAACTGCCTCCACTAAAACAAAGTCAAATAAATCTACAGCACAACGCTTATCAACAAGTCACATGGACCTAAGTAACATGACCAACTTGTACCACTATTCAAGTAGACATTTCATCTGACACTTGCTATACCGTCTTGATTACTACAAATGTTGATTAAACTATAAAAACTATCAAATACAAAACTCTGTATTATCACAACATTTGATGCTCACTTTGATAACATATGGGTTTCAAGGGTACTTATCTGATTTCGCTCAACCAAAACCGAATCTCCACCAAAAACAAAAGCCATTTCTTAAAGACGATTCAAGTCCACAACATAATCATAACAAGCAACAAGTCTCAAAGGGTCTCACTAACATGACCAATTTACAACATTATTAAAACAAGCATTATATCAAACAGTTGGTGTGCAACTCAATTTTGTTTGTTGTGGATCATGTGGCAGGAAAGTAATTTAGTTTACACTTATGGTGATCATTATCAACTTGAAAAGCGTAATAAGAAATGCGTTCTTTTTTGGATATTTAAATCTTACTTTTTTGTTATGCGGTTATTGGACATATGAGCTACATAAGAGCATGTGCAGCGGTAACGCAAATCTTGCGTTAAAACTTACATGGCATCTCTTTAACGCACGTTAAAGGGCGTTAGCCATTGCGTTCGTTTGCGTTAAGGCCGCGTTAACGCGGTTGTGTTAAGCCACTAACGCTGCGTTATTCATTTTTTTTCTTTTCTTTTAGTCCTTGAGGTTTTGTGTATTTGAAGTTTGGTCCTTGTGGGTTTATACAGATTTTTTTTTCTTCTTTTTATTTAAATAAAAATGTAAAGAAAATTTTTATTTTTAGTTATTTGTTTGAATAAAAATGTAATTTGTTTTAATTTGTATTTTGTTAAATAATTGGAAAAGAAGAAAAAAGTGGGGCCCAAATGTTGAGTTATTGTTGTGGGTGTTTTTTTTTAGTTAAGGTTAAAGTGGTAAAGCTGATGTGGCACTGACGTGGCGCTGAGTTAAGTTATAACTCACGTTATTGATGTGGATGCTCTAACAGAACACAATCTACATGATCCTCACAATAAAGAAGCATACACTGTCATACTGTTTTTACACTTTAGTGTATATTAAAATTATATTCTATCTGTAGTAATATGTTTGACTATGTTTTTAAACAAAAAAATGTTTGAGCTTGTGTGGGCATTGTTTTACTATCATTTTCTTTTGGTTTCATGAAATATTATAATTCTTTTAGAAACTTGCATTTCAAGTTTCATGTTATTAATCGTAATTAGGAACTTCTAATTTTTGTTTAATATATATTCATCTTTTAAACAACCTTTTTTTTGAAGGCGATAAGTTTCATTAAAGAATAAACAGAAAAAATACGAGGGGACAAGGGTTAGCTCTGTAAATGTGTAGAGCTAAGCGTAGTGTAAGTATAACACCTCTAGAAAACTAAAGATCATCTAATGTAAATGAAACACCAAGAACTCTACACTAACAAAAACAGATCAACATGTTGTTCTGACCAAATTCAATTTAGACTTTGGAAGCACTAATTGGGTCTGAGCACCAATCCAACCATGATACAATTGACCCTTTCAATCTTGCCGAAAACCAATTTTAAGAAACCATTTGTAGCTTGTCACAAAGAGTAGTATGATTTGAAATTTTATTCTCATGCAGTCTTTTGTTTCTTGCACACCACACAAGAGATATCATCATCCAACACACCGCTTGCCATGTACTTTGTTGTTTCTTGCGAAAATTATTTCTACCCTTATGAGTTTGAATGTCGTCAACTGTATCAATTTCAAAAAAACCCCAAATGCCACCATCTAGGTTATTTTTTATTTATTTATTTATTTATTTATTTATTTCAATTATTGAAGACATGAGGGCAATGAATAAAACAATGATCCAATGTTTCAATATCATTACCGCAATGAGCACAAATAATTGAGATATATACCAACATGATGAAGCTATTACCATACCGGCAGTGAAGTCTCTCATGTTGACATCTCCAAATAAATATACATTTTTTTTTTTTGCAAAAAGTGAGAATTTATATTAACATCCAAACATATTTACAACTCTTACAAATAAAGCAAAGATTTTGACACTCCCCAAATCTGATACAACAATACTAAATATAACATAGACATCACATACTACTTATAACAGATATCAGACAACACTATCTGATATCTTAACAAACTATCAATACAGCAGAATTCTAACAAACATTGCTTGTGATTATCCACTTCTATAACCATTTACCTTTAAATGCACCATAAACCATCTAGCTGCATTTCCATTTTACCCATTTGCTATGATCACTCAACCCACATCCACAGTAAAACATAGCAAAATGGGTTAATGGCTTCACTAGGAACCCATTACCCTTCCAGTCAAGGGCTATGCCAAACAGCCTACATTTCCATCTCATGAATGGCTTTAATTGTTTGGGAACGCACACCTTGAGGGAAGCCCATCCATTACCTCCTTGACAATGTATTGGGAAGACCAAGAAGGCCCATCTTTCATGCCTCTATTCAACCCATCATACATTGTCCACCAAGCCATGTACCCTTCACAAAGATACACACCTTTCTTGGAATAGCTTTATTCCACCTTGTTTCTTGAGAAGCATTCAAAGAGTCAAGAATCTTGTTGTCAATCAATTTTCTAAGTCTCTTCAAAGTAAAGTGACCACCTTTGATACCGAGAAACCATTTCCAAGAGTCATCAAGTAAAAAATTTGGTATAAAAAAGTTAGTTAAACTAGTCAATTACATAAGTTCCCCCTTACCACTACCTCTCGGCATCCTAACCCATTTCCATCTCCATCTCCACGCCCACTCACTCACACTCCTCTCACGCATTTCCCCCACTATAACATTTTTATTAGTTTCCAACCTAAATAATCTAGGAAACTTTTCACTAAGAATCACCCTGTCCCCCACCCTTGAATCCAACCAAAAATATGTATTATACCCATTACCCATTTTTTTCCCCCAAAAAAACATGTAAAAATTAATACCTGTCTTTTCCATATCTTTCCCGATCTTTATTATATGGGTAAATTTCGTCCCTAATGTTTGCAAAAATTGCAAATAATCGTTTTTTCTAATTCTGCCTAATCTATTGATTCTCTGCTTTGACCTGCTTTGGGTATGAATTAACATCCTTTGTTATTTGTTCCCTAATTGGTTTTGAGCTTTGTTTCATAAGATTTTGTGGATTTTTAAGAATCGGTTTGTTAGGGTTTGTATTAATCGCTTTTTGCTTTAATCCGACTATAAGGTTTCTTCAATCGACTTCTTATTTTTCTTGATCCTTAGTCGGTTTATCCCCCTTTATAATCTTCCTTGAATCACTTCGAATATTAGTATGTCGATTATAACTATGGGACCTGGTTGATTCTTTGTGCTTATACGTTTGAAACCCTAACGTTCAGTTAGGGTTTTACCTGTTCGATTGGTGTTTTGCTACTTGCTGGTAATCTTCATTTTGATTAATTGTACGTGGGTTAGAGAGATGTTAAATAAGGGTTTTCTTAATAGTAAGAGTGCTTCTGATCGTGTTGATGTTGAGGGTTTGGATGCTCCCCATGGTGAGGGTGTGGCGAGTTCGTTTGATGATAAGATCCGCGACATGGAACGGAGAATTGTTGAAGGTAAGCTTGTGTTCGTGGATGATGATGGGGTTCCTATACCTCTGAATGATGGGATTCATGTCACTAATACTTCTGCTAATGTTGATGCTAATGTTCAAGCTACGGTGAATGAATCTCAAGTGGAACAATTGTTAGCTATTGTGCATATGAATTTTGATGATGCTATGATTAAAATTCAAGGTGAGATTGTTGCGAATGAAGTTAATTTAACAAGTTCTCCTCCTTCGAATGCAACTTCTGGTCCTAAGGTGAATATGAATATGAGTGCTACTTCTGGTCCCATGGCTCATAAGGTTGGTACTACTGATGGTAATGGAGTGAAGTCGGTTTCTTACGCAGGTGCTACTTCTAATGAACCTCAGAAACATGTGTCAAATTTTCGGAGGTTGGAATGTAGCAAAAAGAAGGAGGATATTGACCTTTCAGTTCCATTGAAAGTAGTGGAAGAGGTAAATACGAGGTTTGAGAATACTCTCTACGGTTATTTCCTTGGCCAACGCCTTGCTTTTCCTGTTGTTGATTATTATGTTCGCAATGCATGGGCTAAGTTTGGTTTGCAAAAGGTAATGATGAATGCTAAGGGGTTCTTCTTCTTTAAGTTCAACTTGAAGAAAGGTGCTGATGATGTGCTTGAAAATGGTCCTTGGTTGATCAGAAATGTTCCTATTATTCTTAAACCATGGACTTTGAACACAAACCTACTTAAAGAGGATTTGACTAACATCCCAGTGTGGATTAAATTCCATGATGTTCCCCTTGCTATGTTTTCTGATGATGGCCTCAGTCTCCTTGCCACACTGATTGGCACACCCAAAAGGTTGGATGCTTTTACAAGCCAAATGTGTAAGGAATCGTGAGGCCGTAGTAGTTTTGCCAGATGCATGATAGAAGTGAAATCGGATGAGGTACTTCGGGACAGTCTCATTGTTGAGATACCATTACTTGATGGTTCGGGTTCGACTATTGAGAAGATACGAGTTGAATATGAATGGAAACCACCTCGTTGTGATAACTGTAAGATCTTTGGTCATACTCTGGTTGATTGTCTTAAAGTTGTTGCACCTCCAGTTCAGCCTACTAAGCCTGCTAATGACGGTTTTACAACTGTCAATAATAAAAAGAAGGGTAAGCATGGTGGTCCTACTACTCAGGGTAAATGAGGGTTTAATAAACCTGTTGTAGGTAAGCAGTTTCAGTATCAACCCAAAAAGAATCCCCCTGAACCTAAGAAGGTGGATGGCACAAAGAAAAAGGCCTCTGACGTGCCTAGTATGAGTGGAACGAAGATTTCTACATCTAATCAGTTTGTTGCTCTAAATATGGATGATACGGATGTTTTTGGTATTCCGTCTAATGACAACAACAAGGATGTAGATGCTGGTCGTACAATGGAAGTTACTGTGGATGAGTCTACTAAGACAGGTAATACAATGGAAGTTAATGAGGAAGAGTCTATTAAGATTGGTAATGTTTCACAAGCTCCTCTTGTGAGTGATTTTAAAGATAAGGAGTCGGTTGTGGCTCCTACCACTGGTGTTTCTTCTTCTCCTCCCACCTCTTCTACTAAGAGGGTTAACCCTTTTTCTAAGGTGGGAGAGATTGTGCTTTCGGATTCTGAAGAAGAGGTGGCTAACCCTTTTGATGAGTCTGCTAATTTGTTTGGTGGTGGCCAAGAGTTTGAAGATGCTGATGATGACTATGATTACGATGACTATGCGAACCAGGTTTATGATATTCTAGGGAATTTGGATGCTTTTAATGCCATTTATGGCACTAGGCTTCAAGGTCGTAGGAAGTAATTTTATTTCATTATGTCTTATGTTGTCATGTGAGTAATGGTATGTTTTCTTGTTTAGAAAATAGGAAGTATCTTTTATGTAAGTTGTTTGCCTATGTAACGGGCTGAGATATGGGATTCACCCATATCCATTGTACTCAAACGTTTTGGTTTATATATTTACCAGGGTGCAGGATTACTCCCCTTTACCCAAAAAAAAGAACTAAAGTTGTGTGCACAATAGGCATGGTGAGCTAATGATCGTTAGTACTCCCGTTAAGTGGACTTAACCAGTTATGTCCTGAGGGTATTCTTGTCATTTCACATTTTCCCACCTTTGATTTATCACACATGGAAATTTTGTCTAACCAATGACTTTTAAGGACAAAATTTGCAACGACTTAACTTTTGATCTTGTACTACATAACCATAGCAAACCAATTCATTTAACCACATCCTAAACACACAGTCTCTCATTCCACTTTCCAAACCCTACAAAAATTAACACTCATCAATGGAAAACCAACTTCCCCGTCTTGAAGAACTAGCAAAAGCTGCAAACTCGACAATGCTGTTTGATCAAGTACGCGTTTTAATGAAAAGGGAAGTAGATAATGACATGAAGTTTTTGAGACCAAATTTAGAAAGCTTTGTTTGGAGATGCTTGATACTTGATTGGACTGAAATGGACAACTAAATCAACCAATGTGAATGGTCAACAAGGTCAAACAGCCTAGGCCAATGCTTCCGTGGAATACTGTGTTTCCCCGAGTCATTATCTCCCAACGAGGCGTGCAATGATATTAAAAAACGAATCTGTGATCGAGTGAGATTGAATGGGAAAATGGATAAATGTGAGTGAGTGATTAATCTAAGGGATTATAAAACAAAATAGCTAAATAAGCTTTTAGAATGATTACGTGAAACCTAATTATATAAAAACGTTTAAAACCTAAAAACGCGTATGATTAAATTAAAACTACGTTAACGTACTAAATAAAACGTGAATTCTATTCAATATAAATCCCACGGATGTGAAATTTATATTTTTGGAATCCTAATAATAAAAGAAAATTATTGGAAAATTAAAATTATTTTTACAACTATTTAATTAATTATTATTAATTAAAAACTATTTAATAATTATTTAAACTAATTTAAATTAAAAATACTAAACTAACTTAGAAAATTAAGAAAAATTTTATAAAATTACTTAACCATTACAGGAATCCTAAAAAAATTATAAAAAGTTTATATTATGTATTTTTAAATTATTTTACTAATTATTATCCTAATTATTAATTAATTACTACTTAAACTAATTAAATTATAAAAAATAGAAGATGAACAGTAAAAATTATGAAAAAATTCCTAAAAATAATTTATATTATATAAAAGCTAGGAAAAATATAAAAACTAGGTAATGCTTAATAAAAACTAATTTTGCTATTTAAAAATTAAATATTAATTAATAATCAATAAACTGATATTAAATCTAATAAATACTAAATGACAATATAAAATTCTGGAAAAATTTCTAAAAATACTTTAATATAAAAAAAATTAATAAAAATATAAAAATACAAATTACTTAATAAAAAGTTAAAAAGGAAAATTAAAAAGATAAATAATATTAAATAGAAACTATCACTTAAATTTATTTTTGATTTTTCTGGTTTTTCTTTTGTAAAACTATTTTATACCTAAAAACTAAGAACTTTTTTGAAAACAACTTTTCCTAAGCTTAAAAATAAGCAAAATGGACACATAAATGCTAAACAATTGACTTTTGCTAGAAATAAGCTTCTCTGGGGTCCACAGGGGTAATTTTAGGTGCAAATAAGTTAAGTATACAGGAATTAAGCTAGGACAACAAGTTAGGACCTCTGATAAGCAAATAAGCACAAAAATAAGCACTTTAAGTACTTGGCTCAACACAGAAATGGGACAAACTTGGGAGGGGAAAACAGGTGGGACCCAGTGAGCTTAAGGTTCAGCAAAAGCTTGAAATTGGTAGAGGGCCAGCTGGGGAGTACAAGGAACTAAAAATGACACAGTGGGGCCCACTGTGGTGGTCTGTGGGACCCACAGAAGGTGAGACAGATGGGTGGTGCTGCTAGTGCAGGGGAGCAGCTATGGACTGCAGTTGTGTTTGAGGCCTTATGGGATCCACTAAAAAAATTGCAAAAATATACTGATTGTGAATTTCTAAGGCTAAGGTGGGGGGCTTCAATATGTAAAAAGCTCAATGTCTGATTCTAAATACAAAATTCAAAACAATTCACCCAAGATTTGGATTTTTGCCAATGGGTACCATTTTGACTTTTATAGATTATGATCCAATTTGACTTTTGTGCACTATGATTGGTCCCTATGAAATGAAATGGTTTTAATATGCTAAAATAAAACTAGTTTAGGCTAAACTAACAACTATTACACAGACAATGGTGAATTTTGGAACCAAAATCCCAACAGTGGACTGTTTATTGGTGATTATGATGATTTTTGACTTTTTACTTTATAAGTGCAAATTTTATTACCTAACTAACCTAACTAATACTAGTGCAGACCTAGGATATAGATACTTGAGCAAATGAACATCAAACACACTCAGTAACTATGTTAGCCAAACACCCCCTTAAGTATCAAGTTACACTACCAATCCTATTTGTAACCTTGCACCTACTGTTTTAATTATTGAAATCAATTACTTAAGTTATATTAAGGCTACTAGAACACAGCTAACCCCTAGGTAATATGGATTCAGTTAAAACTTAATTAAGGCAGTAAGATTGTGATATAAGGCTAAGTTTTGCAAAAACTAGATACTAACTACTTCAACAATTCAAATAAGCAGTAACACACAAATAACTACTAACTACAGTAACTAACCTATTTTAAGACATATGCAAAAACTAAATAGAGAACTTACTTGAAAATGGCTATAATGGAAATGGACTATGCAGCCTGTGATATCAAGAACCAAAAACCATGGAATTGTAGCTAACCTAACACCTCCCCATGGAGCTCTAAACCAAACTTCAATACCATTTCTGCTACTGCTTCCTTCTTTCTTCTTCAATTTTTTTGTATTTTTGAATTTTTCTTTGTATTTTTCTTATTTAAGTGATACTGTTAATTAAGGTTTCTAAAAGCTTATCTAAGCTTTGTCAGGAGCTTAAGTGAGCTATAGAGTCCAATAACCAACAATAAACACTATTAAGTGAAATTGTCAATTTCACTAAAAAATGCTAAAACTGAATTCACTTGATAAAACTTGAAATTATGATTAAGTAAAGATTGGATTACACTGGAATTGATGATTACAAGTGATTTAGACTAAGAATGACAACTAAAAACTAAGATTACACTAATACGACACTAAATTACACTAACTACACTACTTGCCCTTCCTTCTGTGCTTCTTTCTTGTTAAATAGAGGTCCTTGCAGTCTTCAGAGACTTTCCCACCAACTCTGGACCATTGGATTGGTCCGATTCATCTTGGCCATTGAAAAACGATTTTGGCGCCAAAAATATCTTTTTGCCAGTTGTGGTATCGTGTGAGGGATTTAAGGCATTTAATAGGTTTTGGGAGGTTGTGGAGGTGGAGGGGACAAGGTGGGAAATGTGGATGTGAGGTGGAAGCAAGTGGTGGCAAAACCACCACTGGTTTGGTGACTCAGTGAAGTGGGAGGGAAGGTGGTTTAAAGGGGTGGTGTTTGACCGGGGGTTTGACCTTGGTAAATATCAAAAGGTGTGTGGGATTGGGCTTACGGTTGGGTCTGGTTAAAATGAAAGAGGGAGTGGGCTTGGGATATTAGGATTGGGTTAGTGTTTGGATTGGATTTGGATATATAACACTTAGGTCCATTTAGTTTTAGATGGAAATAACACAAGGACCAAATTTGTAATTTTCTGAAAATGAGGGGCTGAACATGTATTTTTCCCAAAGTTATCACAAGGGTTGAATTTGTCATGTTCTAATTATCCAGGGGGCGAAAAATGATCCGTTTTTAGGGGGTCATTTAAGCCCGAATCCGACTTTATTTGATCAAATATTGCCCTAAATCGTTTCTTTTGTGATTTTAGGTACTTGGAGAGTGAATTCTGGAAAAGAAGCCATTTCGGACGTTTTTGGAGCATAAAAGTGAAGAAAACGGCAAAGTCTCAATTTTCTATGCTGGGAACAGTGCATGAAGGCGTCAAGAGTAACTCATGACGGCGTCAGAGTCCCAAGAATAAAATACCGTGGTTGATGACGGCGTCACATAGGCCATCAGAAGTAGATCAAGGCCGTCCGAGGAAGTATTTGGCGGCGAGATGACGGCGTCACACCATTGCTCTTGACGCCGTCACCCCTGTTTTCCTATATATAGTTTTCTAGTTTTTCACATTAAAAAAAGAGAAGTTTTGGAGAAACCCTAAAGACGAATTTGGTGCAACTTTTACAGGTTTTTCAAGGGTTCCAAACCCTTGATACCTTGCATTGTAATTGAGATAAGTGTTCTTCTAATTCAATCAATATGTCTATGTGTTGGTTGTCTATATCTTGTTCTTGTCTCAATTCCATTATGCTAGGCTAGATCTCTTTGTGTTTGCTTAGATCTAATGAAACCTAGATATTGATTATGTGTTGATTACTTGTTTATTCTTGTCTTGGATGAATGATTTTATATGTTAGGCTTAAGAAAACTGGCAGATCTCCAAATGGTAACATGCTTGAACGTCTTAAGAAACATGAACCGAGGCGTACTAGGTCTTTATTGGTTGCATTTAATGCATGAGCCACTGTTTACAATCCCTATAGTTGTGCTGGGTCATGGTGTAGGAGGAGATAAGAGCTCATAGAATTGGGGAGTTATGTATGCCACCCCATGAATGGTATTAAGGAATACAATCCGTCATCCATACAATTATAACAAGTAATTAACGTGTAAAAGATATCTAGGGAGTAGTGAAATCTAAGTAAACACATTTTCTCCAAATTACTGCTCACAACCTTAGTTTAATTAGTTTATTTTCATTTTTGGTATTTTATTTTGATTGCATCTTAGTTTTGGGTTAGTTGAATAGCAACTAATTCCGCCCACTCTTCTAAAACCCGAGATTTTACTTGCTTTCATAAAAATATAAAAATACAAAAATAATCATCCCTCACCTTTAGAACTAGTAATTAGGCTTTCTAATCCTAGCGACACTATTCCTAAGCTGAACGATCAATCCCCCGGTACTTGTCACTATACTATACTACAACGATCAGGTACACTGCCTGGTGGGGGTTGTAAGCTTCTCGAGATCCCTTGAGAGGTAAAGCCTGTTGCGATTCCCACGCATCAAGTTTTTGGCGCCGCTGCCGGGGAATAGTTATTGTCTAGGTTAGAATTTCTTTTTATTAGGTCTACTTGCTAGATTCCTTTCTAGTAAGATTTTTATTTTTATTTCTAGGTTTTCTTTAGTCTATCTTTTTCTTTGTGTGTTTGTTCGTAATTTCCATTGACTCTTCCGTTCACCATTATGGAGTACGCGAATCCACCATACCACCAACCACAAAGGCCATTCTACCCTATTGACATCTCGAATTTCAAAGAATATCGAGATGAACCCATATATGATGCATGGACTCGTTTTAAAATTTTACTTCGAAAATTCCCTCATCATAGTTTCTCTTTAGCATCCCTAACCCAAACCTTTTACTATCGTGTCAGCCGATGTGACCAAATGTGCATTGATGATTTTGCCAATGGGGGCCCTAGGGAATTAAGTGCTGAAGAAGCATGGGAAACCATAGAAGACTGTGCCCAATATTATTATAGAGTAGACAACCCAACAAACAACATCATAAATCAATCAAAAACAAGTTTGAAGGAGCAAACAGGAAGTTTGTCTGGGGATGATTACTCAGGGATACCTGTGTGGATGTCACCTAAAGCCATAGTACAAAACAAACAGATAGGTAATCTAGGTACAATGGAGGATGAGGTGGATAATCCAAGCCCACAAAGTACCCCACAAGTCCTACCATCATTTGAGGCACATACACCGCCCGTGACTTACCCGGAAGAAGTAGAAGAGACTATAGGAATTCCAACAGAGGTAAACCCTTTGTACCAAACACCACTAGAGGATATAGGTTTGAATACTTGTAGTGATAACCTTACTCTTAGTTCTAGGGAATTACCTAGTGTTGATGAACCGGGACCTCAATCTTCACACAACTTTCCATCCTTAGATATACATCTAGGAGACAAAAGAGGAGCCGACCCACCCATCAACCCATGTAGTCCGGGTAGTCTTAGCATAAAGGTAGTGGACTCTAAGCCTTGTAGAGAGAAAGCCAATATAGGAGTGGAACATAACCTTACATGCTTACATCACCCATTCATGATTGATCACAAAACACATTATGGTTTAAACCGGGTTTATTAGGTCAAGATGGATTCCCAACTAGGAGTCTCTCGAAATTGATAGAAGATGATCCCTTTCTAAGAGAAAATCTTAATTCACCCACTAACCCAATTGAATTAGGTAAGGCTATGATGATAGGATCCCGCATCTTTGAGCATAAAATTCATCCACCACTCTTTCCTCATGAGGCATATTTACACCCTAAGGGTGTGTATCGCTACTTTCACCCGCACTTAATCCTAAGTGTAGGGAAAACCTCACCTTTATCCGTGAAATAAGGGTAGAGTCAGGCTCGTGACTCGAACAAAAACAAGCGCTTCTTGGGAGGCAACCCATGCTTTGTGTGATTTTATTTGTTTGATTGTTATTTGCTTCCGTATGCATGTTTTATTTGTATTGTTGGTTGATCATGTCTCTAAATTAAAATGTGAAAATACTTTACTATGTTGTTTGGCCTAGTCTTAACTCCAACCTAAAAGTATTTTTGCAAAAGATAAGTGTAAGGGGAAACCCCAAATATGTTTTTAAGAAACAAACCGATCATGATTCTCCACAATATTAAATGAACATGTATATTCGTATTTGTTAGAGTCAAATGCTTGTATTGAGTCATAATGAAGTTTTGCAGGATTTTCCAGGAAGTAAGACCAAGTTTTTCCAGAAATTTTCCGGAAACTTAACATAAGAATTTCTGCAGGTCAATTCTGACGGCGTCATGAGTCTACTCTTGACGGCGTCAGGAGTTAAAATCTGGAAATTTTACCGGTTTTGTTTTTCTAACGGAGTCTTATGGTTTTTGTGAATTATTAAGTTTTATAATCTCCAGGAAATCTGCAAACTTCATTCCACAAGCATTATATCTTATCTTGTTTTCTAGGATTTAGTAACTTATATAGGATGCCGCCGATTTTACGCGAGGTTGTCTTGTCTATTTTTTGTCAGGATTTACAGGTTATGTTCGACAAGGAGATGATTTATATTCTGGAAGGGAAGCTTTGATTGTTCATTTTCTTGGAGGAAGATTTAACCTGGCCAACCTATAATCCATACCGAGCGAATCAGGGGAGTATTTGATTTCATTCTCTTTACTTTTTCACTTTTACATTCTTTACTTGAACATTGGGGACAATGTTCATCTTAAGTGTAAGGGGAGGGTAAAAAGATGATACCTTACATATGCACTTTCGCTTGAGTTTGTTTTGTTTGATAGTAGATGTGTAATAAAACTATGAGAAATACTTGTTAGTGCAATTTTAACGCCAAATTTAAAAATTTTTACAACATTTAGGAGTGAAACTTTAGCCATAGCAAGCATCTCATGGATAGGAGGTTGTATGACTAGCACATAACCGTATATTCAGAAAAATTTTCCACCCAAAAATGTGAGGTTCGCCTTTAGATTTGATAGGAAAAGCATTCATTATTAGTGCTTATGAGTGTACCGGTAGCATTTAGATTCTAGAACTTGCGTTAGTGATGCATCCCGAGACCGCTAGTGAGACTACATTCGTGTGGTAGGATTTACTACATGATAAGAGGCATTAGGATCACCCTTGTGTTAAACCCGTATCATAATTACTTGACCATTTAAGTCATATTACTTGACTAGTTAAGTCAACTAATTTTTCTCACACCCTTAGCGTTGTACTCATTTTTAGTACACGATACCCCTAGTACACCCCTCCGAGCCTATCTTTTCGTTTCTAACTTTAAGCATCTTACTTAAAGGAAGAATTTGTTACACCCCACTTAAATGTACACCCAAATCGCCTTAGCCTTCCGTGTATGCGCTCATTTTTAGTGCATTATTGTTATTTGTTAAACCCTAAGTTAACTTTCTAATTGATTACATGGTTGCTAAGTCGAGTCATATCCTTGTACATATTGTTTTGGGACGAGTGGGACTCATGGGTAAGTACTTATTTTATGGAGTAATGGGGAAGAACATCATTTATTACCCCCATAGGTGCGTTAATCTTAAAAGTGCTCAAAGTGTTTTGATTTTCTTAATTCGAGTCATTAGAATAGTTTAATGTAAAGTATATAAAGATCCAAGTGTAAGGGGAATGTTCATTCCCTACGATGTATTATTTTGGATGGTAGGGTAAGAGTGTATGCAAAAAAAAAATAAATAAATAAATAAATAAATAAATAAATAAATAAAAAATTAGAAAAAGAGAAAAAAACATACGGACTACCATCCCTTTTTATTCTATGTTCATTTTATGTTTTTGTTATTTTTCATTTATTAGCTTAAGTCGAGTCTAGTCTTGGCTTACCAACGCCATCTTGTACATGTAATTAACCAAGATTGTTAACTCGCCACCAGTAAAACTTCCTTTATCCAACAAAACTGTGTAATTCATATCCCTATACCTAACGTTACAACCCTTTAAAAGACCTCTTTGATAGTTTATCCTAGGTGCTTACGCCATGTGGTGGAGGTTTGATCATTTCCCAAGCCTATGATAATCTATTTTGCTATAACAGGTAGTGAGAGATATCTTCCATTTCCATAATGTTATATTACTTTATTACACCCGAGAGATGTGAGTATCTAAACACTATTTGTGAGGTGCTTGTGTATGACCTCCGTGGTTGTCTATTGGTCTTTAGTGGAACGATTATTTGTTGTAATTACTTTTATATTAGTGTTAAATGACCCCTAACTTGTCTTTTTGAGTAGAATAAAAGCGCATTTGCTTGAGGACAAGCAAATCTCAAGTGTAAGGGTATATGATGAGGCGAAAAATGATCCGTTTTTAGGGGGTCATTTAAGCTCGAATCGACTTTATTTGATCAAATATTGCCCTAAATCGTTCCTTTTGTGATTTTAGGTACTTGGAGAGTGAATTCTGGAAAAGAAGCCATTTCGGACGTTTTTGGAGCATAAAAGTGAAGAAAACGGCAAAGTCTCAATTTTCTATGCTGGGAACAGTGCATGAAGGCGTCAAGAGTAACTCATGACGGCGTCAGAGTCCCAAGAATAAAATACCGTGGTTGATGACGGCGTCACATAGGCCGTCAGAAGTAGATCAAGGCCGTCCGAGGAAGTATTTGGCGGCGAGATGACGGCGTCACACCATTGCTCTTGACGTCGTCACCCCTGTTTTCCTATATATAGTTTTCTAGTTTTTCACATTAAAAAAAGAGAAGTTTTGGAGAAACCCTAAAGACGAATTTGGTGCAACTTTTACAGGTTTTTCAAGGGTTCCAAACCCTTGATACCTTGCATTGTAATTGAGATAAGTGTTCTTCTAATTCAATCAATATGTCTATGTGTTGGTTGTCTATATCTTGTTCTTGTCTCAATTCCATTATGCTAGGCTAGATCTCTTTGTGTTTGCTTAGATCTAATGAAACCTAGATATTGATTATGTGTTGATTACTTGTTTATTCTTGTCTTGGATGAATGATTTTATATGTTAGGCTTAAGAAAACTGGCAGATCTCCAAATGGTAACATGCTTGAACGTCTTAAGAAACATGAACCGAGGCGTACTAGGTCTTTATTGGTTGTATTTAATGCATGAGCCACTGTTTACAATCCCTATAGTTGTGCTGGGTCATGGTGTAGGAGGAGATAAGAGCTCATAGAATTGGGGAGTTATGTATGCCACCCCATGAATGGTATTAAGGAATACAATCCGTCATCCATACAACTATAACAAGTAATTAACGTGTAAAAGATATCTAGGAAGTAGTGAAATCTAAGTAAACACATTTTCTCCAAATTACTGCTCACAACCTTAGTTTAATTAGTTTATTTTCATTTTTAGTATTTTATTTTGATTGCATCTTAGTTTTGGGTTAGTTGAATAGCAATTAATTCCGCCCACTCTTCTAAAACCCGAGATTTTACTTGCTTTCATAAAAATATAAAAATACAAAAATAATCATCCCTCACCTTTAGAACTAGTAATTAGACTTTCTAATCCTAGCGACACTATTCCTAAGCTGAACGATCAATCCCCCGGTACTTGTCACTATACTATACTACAACGATCAGGTACACTGCCTGGTGGGGGTTGTAAGCTTCTCGAGATCCCTCGAGAGGTAAAGCCTGTTGCGATTCCCACGCATCAGGGACCACTTTTGTAATTTTCCAAGTTTGAACTCCTAGGGACTAATTCTGCCAATTTTGAAACTTCAAGGACCAAACTTGTAAATTCTTCAATCTTTTAACCCAAGGACCATTTGTGATAACTTTTGAATTCCTAAGGACCAATATTCACTTTTCTTCCAAAATATTCCAACAGGGACCAATTCTGTCAATTTGTGAAAGCTCAGGGACTGAAACTGCCAATTGTGCAAACTTCGCTCGTTTTTCATCTGTTTTCAATCCTTTTGCACCTGAAACATATAAAAACAAAATCCAAGAATATTTGTAGTATTATGTGACATATCTGTGTGTTTTAAATTGTTTTTGCAGTTCAGATGGGTATAAAATGATGAGTATTTAGACACTCATCAATCCCCCCACACTAAACTATTGCTAGTCTCTAGCAATCTAGAATCCAAGAACAACCCTTTTTTGAAAATTTAATGGATTTGATGTCTCTTTACCAAAAGTCATTACTTCTGGAGTAGCCAAATGTTTCAGTATGATACTTTGGTACATTGATAACCAAATGATTTTAAGCAAACCATCAGCTGTCAACGGATTTGATTTGTCTTTACCAAAAGTCGTTTGCTTATGCACTAGCCAACTCTTTGATACAAGCCATAACCTTGCGGGCTAGCCAACTCTTTACTTTTTAAGATATGGAGAGTTGAATACCATACAATTTTAGGCAAATTGTCAGCCATCAACGGATTTGAGATATCTTTACCAAGAGCCGTTTACTCCTGGATTAGCCAGTCCTTATGTGGATTAGACATGGTGGACTGATAACCATTTGTTGTGTTTGGTGCAAAGCACTTCCACTAAGTGAAAATTTTTAAAATTTTGGCCAAAAATGGGGGTTCCGTGAGCCTAACCACAGCCCTACATCCCCAAACCTTGAGAAAACTCAAGTTTGGTGCTCTTTTATGCCAAAGTTCATATGGAGTTTTCTTGTTGCTTTTACCGGGAATACGGTTTAGCAAATAACAAGCCGTTAACATGGCTTCACCCCAGAATCCTTCACTTAACCCAGAATAAGACAACATTGAATTCACCATTTCTTTCAATGTCCTATTCTTTCTTTCAGCCACACCATTTTGTTGTGGTGTATATGGAGCCATTGTTTGGTGTATTATTCCGGTAGATTGGAAATATACCGGATCATAATACTCCCCTCCACGATCAGTACGCAAGATTTTTACCAAATCCTTTTGATGAAGCTCTACCTCTTGTTTATAAATACGAAATTTATCAAGAGCTTCATCCTTTGAATGCAATAAATAAATATAGCAATAACGTGATGCATCATCAATAAAAGTTATGACATATTTTTTATTACCTAGAGATGGTGTAGCATGCATATCACATAAATCACTATGGATAAGATCTAAAAGTTTGGATTCATGATTTGCATGTTTAAATGGTTTTCTAGTGATCTTAGTTAACATACAAGTTTTACACTTATTATGGTCCAATACAAAAGATGGAATCATGCTCATTTTAGACATTTCTTTCATTCTTTTATGATGAACATGTCCTAGTCTAGCATGCCATAATTCCATGTTACTAATCTTAACACTAGATAAAGAATCAACCATACAAATCGAATTAAAAGTAGAAGGCATGTCTAAATTTAACATAATCATACCATTGCATAAATAACCAAATCCAACAAAAGAACCATGTTTCGACAAGATATACTTATCGGATTCTAACACTTGTTTGTACCCACAATTATTTAATAATATACCGGACACCAAATTTTTCCGAATACCGGGCACATACAATACATTACATAAAGAAATAGTTTTTCCAGAAGTAAAAGTTAAATCTACTAGTCCAATTCCAAGTATTGGTTCTGTTGCGACATTTCCCATTCTTAAAACACGTCCATCACTAATTGTTGCAAGTTCCTTGAACCATCTTCGGTCCTTGCACACATGACATGTCGCACCAGAATCATACCACCAAGCAATATCATCATCCTGTACATAGAATGATTCACAAATTAATGACACATAATTCATATCCGAATTATTATTAATTGTTAATATTGTACCTGCTTGTTTCGGATCTCCTTTGGATCCACCACTAGTACCAGCCTTGTTTTTGCCTTTTCCCATACGGCAATCACGCTTGAAATGTCCAGGTTTCCCACATTTCCAACAGCCACCATCGTTGGACTGTTTTGCTTTCTTTACATTGCCTTTTTTGTGATCGTTGCCTTGAAACTTTCGTTTATTGTTCTTAGTATTCGAACCCTTTTTGAAACTAGAATAAGTTTCTTCAACCATATTGACATTTGAACCGCCAATATCCTTGTCCTTTTCATTCATCCATGTTTTCTCCATCCTACGACACCCTTTCTCAATACTTATGGCACTTCCTAACTCAACCAAATTGTATTCTTCCTTCTTATGTTTCAAATTATTTCTGAAATCCTTCCAAGAAGGCGGAAGTTTGTCAATAATAGATGTTGTCGCAATGGATTCATCCATTTTTAAACCATGTTGGGTAAAGCGACCAAGTATACTAAGACACTCATTATATTGTTCCATAACAGAACGTCCATCTATCATTTTGTAATTCATGAAATCACTTACTAAAAATTTCTTACTGGATGAATCTTCTGCCATGTATAATCTTCTGCCATGTATTTGGCCTGAAGCATGTCCCATAATTCTTTTGCAGATTCAATGTTTTGATAAATATCAAAAAGAGTATCACACATACCGTTTAAGATAGTTCCACGGCAGATGAAGTCATCCTTCCAGAACTTGTTTCGTTTCCTGGTTTGATCAAGGGTTTCGTCCTCCACTTCCTCCGGTGCTGGTGTTGTTAAAACGTACACAACCTTCATTGTTGTTAACAAGAACAACATCTTTTTCTGCCATCTTCGAAAATCCTGCCCTTCGAATTTGGCTAACTTCACAAACTTCGACGTCATATCTCTCACAGATTCTCCTGCCATCTTATGAATTTAATCGATCTTTGTTGTAAACATGGGGTAATAGAGTACCCTGATAGCAATTAGAAGTCACGATTATGAATGCTTTCAGATCGATTAAATTGGAGTGGATACCAATTAACGACCGGATAAAATCTAATTGATTCAAGTTTGTGTATGTTGTTATGTTTGCAGTCACAAAAATGTCTGTGTGTTTTTGTATATCTCTCTATATCTCTCAAATTAGAATAAATCAGATAGTTATTGGTTCCAAACGGTTAATAAGCAGTTAATGAGAAGCCTAATAACTGTCAAACAGTTATTTAGAAACTACACCAACTAGCAACAGGTTATATACTAGCAGCAGGTTGCTACATCAACTAGCAGCAGGGTGCTACAAACTAGCAGCAGGGTGCTACAAAACTAGCAGCAGATTGAATAACACTAGTGGCACCTTAACCAATACTAGCAGCATGTTAATATTAGTAGCAGATTAACAAGCTTAGCAGCAGTCCCTTCAGATACTAGCCGTATCTTTATCCCATAACCAACCGTACCTTCTTATAACCAATCGTACCTTTGAACCCAGTTAGACTTGTTAATATGCAACTAAGTGTCGACCCATATTTGCATATTAAACACAGCTTATAATACACTAAAATACCAACAATAGATATCCACATCCAAATATGGATTTGGTTCGGATCTTGATAAAGGTATTGGTGTTGATGGTGGTGTTTGGATGGTGGTGGTGGTGCTGCCATGGCTTGTCTGGAGATGTTATTTATTCTATTGATGTTAAATATGTCTTTGGATACTCTACCAGAGTCTGCTACTTTAAGCCCAATCAAGTCGTGAAGCTCATAAATTTTAGATTGATTAATAACTATTATTGTATGTGTTTAAACTATAAATAACACATTGATTAGTTGTTTGCTACTTTAAGCCCAATCAATTTCGATTTTTTTTAATGGTTGAGAGTACTTGAGTTTAATAAGATATGTTTTTATTTGTAAAAGAGAAAGAAAGAGTGCGACCAAAATGAAATACCAAGCAAATAACAAGAACAAAAAATGTAGTTAACAACTTTTTACAAAAAAACAAGTAGCCCAAAGTATAGTGGGTCCAGTTGTCCAAAAAGTACCTGTAATACTAGCTTACACTAGTACTTAGGTAGTGCTTGAAAAGTACTATAATAGGGACATGTGTTAAAAATATATGATAGCCGCCCAAGATTTCGAAGGTGACCTTCGCCCATGAGCCATTTGGAGAAAATAGCTTTTTTTTTTTTTTTTTTTTTTTTTTTTTTTAATCATATAAGGTAAGTGTCAACTTAAACAATTAGCTCAATCAAAAATCCCTAAAAAACACATGCAAACAATCAAAATCACTCAAATAATTTTCACTTTCCCCATAAAAAACCCCAAAAATTTCATCAAATCACCCAAAACCAAATCAATTTCCCTCCACTTTTCCCCCAAATCAAAACCCTAACCTTTCAATCCCTCAAAATCAACTTTCAATTCAAAAAAAGTTCACATTTTTATGTAATGTCTCCTGTTCTTATAAGAAACTACTTGTAGCTCATCAGAAAGAGTAGTAAGATTTGAAACCTTATTCTCATACACTTTTGTTTCTTGCACACCACACATTATAAGACAAGCTACATATTTATGGCTAGTCATGCGAAATCGTCTCAAAACTCAAGATCGTCTAAAATAATGGGGTGTTGGAAATGATGTTGATTTAAGCTTGCTTTGATGTTCATTATGTAAAAATAAAATCCAACATGACACGCGTGTACATTTATTCTTCGAATGTCCCTATTCATCTAAAGTATGGAAGCAAGGATAAAAGTTGCGGATCTCCCAAGTATTCGCCAATGTGGGATAACATTATGGGCTAATTGTTACCTCTGTCATTCGAAATAATGTGACAAGTATTGTTGGACGATCAGTCGTGGCTGCTACGTCATATTATGTGTGGCAAGAGAGGAATAATATGATACATGGTAAAGGTGAGAGGAAAACTGAGCAAGTTACGAGCATCATAGCGGACATGATAAGGTTAAAATTGGCATCTATAAGATTCAAGTAGAATGTTCGTGTGGATAGGCTAAAGGCAACATGGAAATTGGCTCAGATTTGAGTGAAAGCTGGTGAAGTTCTTATCTTAGAGGCATCCGTGTTTTACTGTTTCTATTTTGTTAAATGTCTCTAGTGCTAGGATTTGGCCGCTATCCGTATGACCATGTTCATACTATTTTAAGAGTGGTTCATCCCACTCTTTCATGTACCGTTCTTATTTTATTATTTTTTATATGCTCATAACCTTTACCCAAAAAATATAATAATAAAAAAAAATATAAACATATTATAAATATATAAAAATCCCTAAAAAACACGTGCAAACAACAAAATCACTCAAATAATTTTCACTTCCCTTATAAAAAACCCCAAATTTTCATCAACTCCCCCAAAACCAAATCAATTTCCCTCCACTTTTCCCCCGAATCAAAACCCTAACCTTTCAATCCCACAAAATTAACTTTCAATTCACAAAAAGATTACATTTTTATGTAATAACTTCAACTTTTTACAAAACCCATCTTTTAATTTCATCAATTTGTTACTGTAAAGAATTTTCTTACAGTCAATGCGTATCTCATAAAGGCATAAGCAGCTTTAATTACATTCCCAAACACCCCCTTATCGCATTTTGATGCTGTGGATAAGGTTTGAGTTTCTGTTTTTGTGATATGAATGTTGGATTTATGAGTATACTGAATTGTTTGACATGTGATGTGGGGAGTTTGGGATTTTTGCTTATGTAAACAGCTTATCTTCTTATTGCTTTTTTTTTAAGTAGATGATGAAATGTGACTATGCTTATCTACTTAGTTTAGGGTAAATAAGCTCTTTGTAATTAGCAGTTTAAGTTTAGGATGAAATGTGGAGTATATGCAAGTATAATAATATTTAGGGGGCATATTTGGGAATTGGGAGTTGCTAATGGATAAGTGTTTTCGTATGAAAAAGGGCATATGCTTATGATATTGGTAGAACTCTTATGACGTGAATGCAGTTTTTTTTTTTTTTTTTTTTTTTTTCTGATTGTATACTGAATCGTCAACCGGCTAACATGTGATGGGATTGTTTCAGAATTTGGATTTTTTTTATAACAGATTATCTGCTTATTGTGTTTTTTGAGCAGATGCATAAATTTGACTATGCTTATCTACTTAGTTTAGGGGTGAAATAAGGTATTTTCAGTAAGAAGTTTCAGATTGTTTAGTTTGAACTGGTTCTTGTAGTGGATTCAGTATTGTAAGTTTAACCTTAGGGGTGAAATAAGCTGTTTTGGATAAGTTGATCTTCTGGTATGAGCATAAGCTGTTTAACTTAGTAATGCCAAAAAGCCCTTGTTGCGTTTTGATACAGTAGATCAGCAGTAATAAGTGTTTGGATATGATTATAGGCTGATTATTTTACGTCTTAAATCCCTAATTAGCTGATTGCTGAAAACTTACACAAATGTGATATCTGATTATCTGGTTTCATTACTGTAGAAGCCTATCTACACACTTTTTGCAGCATTGCCTTCTGTTATAGCAGTTGCTTATTTCATGAAAGCATAGGCAGTTTTAATAAGCATTACCAAACATCCCCTTGATCTAAGGTTTCTGATTCTATGTTATTTTCTAGAGCAACATGGGAAGGTGGTCAGTACGACGGAGATGAACAAAGTCGATTGGCTGCTCTTGGATTAGCAATGGAATTAAGAGCTGATCACATCGATGTTGAGCTTAAGGTTCCTTTCTTCTTGACATTAAATGCGTCTATTCGTGCTCATATGCTCGTCTAAAGTACTATACTGTTATTCGTAACGCAAATGCAGACCATTGATGATTTCAACAACTTAATCCATGTGGACAAGCCTACAAAGTGCAAACTAATAGTTTCTTCCCACAATTATCAAAATACTCCTTCGATAGAAGAGCTTGGGAACCTTGTGGCCAAATTGCAGTCAACAGGAGCTGACATTGTCAAGTTTGCAACAACCGCTATAGATATAACTGGCATGGCACAAGTCTTTCACATTACTGCTAATTCTCAAGTAAGCGGCGTAAGTCATGCATGTAATGAAATTTGTAAATTAGATTTATTTTTTTCGCAGTTTTATTAGCTTGCGTGGTTATTTAAGTACCTTAATTAATCATTTAGGTTCCATTAATAGCAATGGTAATGGGTGAAAGTCTGATGTCTCGAGTACTCTGCCCCAAATTCGGTGGATATTTGTCATTTGGCACCCTTGAGCATGGAAAGGTATCTGCACCCAGACAACCCACAATTAGGGATCTTTTGGACTTGTTTAATTTCAGACAATTAGGTCCTGACACAAAAGTATTCGGTATTATTGGGAAGCCAGTTGGACATAGTAAATCACCTTTGTTGTACAATACAGCTTTCCGATCAGTTGGTTATAATGGAGTTTATGTACATTTGTTTGTGGATAATGTAAATACTTTTCTTGATACTTACTCATCTACAGATTTCGCAGGGTTCAGGTTGAGTTTTCATCTTTTTATTAGAGCTAGTGAGCTTCGGTTTCAAGGGTCTTTTTTCTAATAATATATCTACATCCTCTCATATATGTGCCTTCGTACTTATTTAACTTTCTCTGTGGCAAGTTATTGAAAGGTGGCTTTGTTGTACTGGTTGGGTCATATAACAACTGGTATATATAAATTTGAAATTTATATAAATAAAGTTGACATTTTTTATTTAAAGTAATCATATTGACCATCGGGTAACCTGGTACCGAATGCCCAAATGGCATACAAAGCCATCTTTTATTGAATCAAATGTTATATAACCATACAATGACTAAAATGTCACAAATGTATTCTGTTATTGATTGTATGCTACAGTCAATAGGAGCAGTCAACTACGCTATCAGGAGACCAAAAGATGGGACGTTATATGGGTGTAATACAGACTATGTAGGCGTTGTTTCTGCTATCGAGGTTTCTTTCTGTACTTTCTATTAGAAGTGGTAATTTGGGCTGTTGGGTCAAAACCGTGCCTTTTGTCCACTTATAAAAGTTTCATATTATATTTCAAGTGTGACTTTCAACCCATTTAACCCATTTGACCCGTTTGAGGTTTACTTAAATCCTAAATTGTTGCAACTGTTTCCAGGTTCAAGGTTCAGGCATTCAAAATGGTGCAACAGGATCACCTTTGGCTGGTAGACTATTTGAGGTTATTGGTGCTGGCGGTGCTGGAAAAGCTCTTGCTTATGGAGCAAAAGCGAAGGGTGCAAGGATTGTGATAGCCAATCGGACTTACGGTTAGATTCTACTAGCGCACACATTACCATTCCTAGTACTCGTACTTGATTGCAAATAAAACATTACACTAGTTTTATTGCATTCTTATCAGTTCAGTATGGGTGAAAGCCAACAGCACGGTTCTCGTCATATTTAGAGGGTATTTGGATGTGAGTTGTTTATAAAAACATAAAAAATTGATCATTGCGACTTCAAGTGACAGTAATCAAATAACCAGTTGCAAAATTGAAATCCAAACACCCTCTTACATGCATAGTTAATACACCAACTAAAGTTTTCTCTTACTGATGATACTGCACAGATCGTACAGCCCAGAAGGTGGTATGATACTTGCAAACACTACATCAATTGGTATGCAACCAAATATAGACGATACTCCTATTTCTAAGGTACAACTATCTACTTCTCTTCGGTCATATGTTTTAGAAATGGTGGTTTACAGTTAGAAACGTAATTATGAGGTAAATATGTGCATGAGATAAAGTTTCTATTTTCTATTGTGGCAGGAAGCTTTGAAGTTGTATGCACTGGTATTTGATGCTGTGTACACACCAAAAATCACGAGATTACTTCGGGAAGCAGGAGAATGTGGAGCCATAATTGTACAGGGGTGGAGATGTTTATAGGAAAGGCATATTAACAATATGAGAGATTTACAGGGTTACCCGGTAAGGTTTTAAATGCAAAGTTATGATATTTCGTTCCTCTCTATTACGTGTAAATTCTTTTAAAATGTACCACCATGCATCGTTGCCCTTTTGGGAAATGATTGCTGCCAAACACAATGATTGAAAAATGTACGGTTCATAAATGTATGTTCAAATTTACACTTGATATGATCAACAGTCTCTTCAATTTAGCGGTTATCAACTGATTATTAGCACATAATCTGTAACAAAACCCATAGCCAAACAACTAGACACTTTTACATACTCACATTATGATGTCACATACTCACATGTAATGACTAATAACACAATTCATCTCCATAAATATAAGGCCATTAGCATATGCCAACAATTCTAAACAACATGAAGTCTCAATGGTCACGCTAATTAACATGACCAATTTACAGAACTATTGAAACATACATTTCTCTGTTTCTAGGAATAGGAATACCGTATTCATATTGTGACTTTGACTTCATAAACATTTTTTTTTTCATTTTAAAACATGCAATCGAGTTAAATATACTCTAGTAACTACCAAGTTAATCCATGTTAGCTCGAATGTTAAGTTTTCCTTGCCCGAATCCAAAGGATGATAATGATTGTGAAGGAGATGATATGGGTGGATGGTGTGTGCTTCGTAATGAGTAGAAAAGGGTTAAGGTCATATTGGACAACTTTATGGCACATGCCGAGAGTTTGGTCGGGGTAGGCGCGGAACACTTTTTGTGACAGTTTTAAATTGCAGTGTGTTGATATTACACTCGCAACTTTTTCTATTCTCTTTGTAGTTAATCTTGTTGATTTCACTTGTTTGAGCTAGAGATAAAACCTAACCCGAATAAATGAGTCAATTGCTTACCCTTTAGAAATGATTATCACTTTATTTGGTAAGTTGACCGTTTCTGTTCAAATTACAGGATTTGCAACTTTCTTCTCTCGATGAAGACGGGTTGGATTTAATTCAACAACCTATAAATTAATGATTCTGCTGTTCAAATCCGTTGACATTTGAGATCTTATAACGTAACCATAAGATATAAACTTGTCAGAAGTCTTAGTTTGTGATCCAAGAATCTGGTTTTACAAAACTACAGCCCAGATTTAACAAAATATCAGATGAAATTATTGTTAATATTGCAAGTAGATTACATGAAACTGTTTTAATGAAAGAAACCATGAATATCTTTGAGACCATCAATTTTTTCCCACAAGACAATCGTAATAGTACAACCTGATTCTATGATTGGTAATATATTTCATTAATGTCTGAAAAAGTAAGAGCGACTTGACTGATGTTAACATAGTTTGTTAGCTTAGTGTGACACAAAGAATACCTGATGTTTCCCTATGAATCATTCTTACCAAAACATAAACCTTTTCAAACTATCTTCAAAATAAAATTTGTGCATATATATTTTGCACCTGTAGAGCAACTTGGGTAGCTGTTTGAAAGCTGGAGGTATGAGTCCAGCACAATCCTTGTAATTGTCTGTCAAAAACAAGCCAATTTGCTTTTCACAATAAAACATGCATAATATAAACCTTCAGACATAATTTTTATAATTATCCTGGTGCAACAATAAGGACCTTTTTCTGTTACACGAAGTAAAAACATAAAATACTAGTCCTTTTACAGTGGCCAAAACTCGAGGCCACATACAATGAGGCCAGATAAAGGTCCTTCAAGACTTGTAAATCTCATATTAATTGGAAAAGAGTCATTCTCAAGATCACGAGTTGAGTTAAATTTCAACAGTTCAATCTCCATCCATCCATCTTCCCTTTGTTTTGGAACCCGAGTAAAATCATTTATATTCAATGGGGTTGGGGTAATAAAATAGAAAAAATCGGCCATGTTATTTTCTTGGTGGATTAAATCTCGTACTTTCACTGGAGAATGCAGCCCTTGGCAATTTTTTGAAATCTTGAACACAAAGTAACACATGTACTCTGTATCGGGTGATAACATTTGACTTTCAATTGTGTATTTGATATGAAATACTTGTTGTGGTAAAAGCTCACACACCTTCCGAAATCTGCATGTGCGACATATATAATATGGTTATATACATCCTAAAAAAAGTCATTTGGAGACACAGAATACTAAATCCATATGGTAAAGCTTTTCAACCATCAATCACAAAATCTATAATATTTTATTTGTTAATGTATATTTAGATTTAGTTGTTAATTAACATGGTTTTAAAGTTTGTTCAGAAAATCAAACCTGCAGTTAGTCGATCTTCTTGAACTATAAAGATTCACGTCAGAAAAGTTGAATATAGTTGCTTTTGCAGAAAGCATGAGAAGTTTCTTCTCGTTTACTTTGCCCAACCAGATGATGTCCTCAGAGTTTGTGGACTTCTTTAATAAATTTTTAAACTTAGTTGGAAAATGTTGCGGTTGATCCACGCTGAAGTTTGATTTCAAGACTTTCGGGACTTCCTCCATCTTTCCAATGTCTTCAAGTTTCACCTATATAGAAATCATGTTATGCCCACTTTTGCCCAGGACAAAAAGTGAACTGAAAGTTCCCAAAAACAAATTGGGCCTGCACTTTCGAAGTTACAGTGATTGCGCCCGTGAGTTGGACAAACCATAAAGACAGTTTTTTCAATTTACTCTATATTGTAAACAATAATTGAGAACACAACAAAGGAATGTATTTAAATTTACCTTCTCAATGGCTCGAAATTCAATGCCTTCAACATAAATTGCACCATCTCTATACTGGTAGGTTGAAAAGCTCTCCAGTAGAAACTCAAACATGACATCCTCTTTCTGGTTCGAGTATCGGTCCAACTCAATCATCATCCATTCTTTGTCTCTCCATGTTGCAAAATATGCATGTTGACTTTCATTCCCCTTTTTGTACTTAAGGTTAACATACATAGGTTTACTTGAAAATTTCCGTGAATCAAAAAATTTGAAGACTAAAAAGGCCCCGTAATCAACATTAGGAGATGAAAATTGAGGTTTTGTCTTGATTTTGATGTTCAAGATAGAAATATCGAACATCTCCACTGATGTCTCAAACCTGCACATATTATTCTTGTTTCAATAATCATAGCTTTTATTTCCTAAATATACACTACTACTTTTAGATTTACAATTGTTTTCAACATAAAAATTGACATAAATTCAATGTTCTAAGACAAGAGTTTCATTTCAGTATCAAGATTTATTGTGTCAATGCTCATATAAGTGATTATGGTCGTGAGAACATAATCATTTATAGTTGTGTGAACAGAGGACAAGAAAATTACAACCTGAGACAAATTATATTCAAATTATACCATCTTCGTATACGAGCTTAATGGACGCAGAATTTGAAGTTATTACTATATGGGAAAGCTGCCAAGAAAGGAAACAAAAATACCAAATTCAACTTCTATCATCTCATTTTGATGAGCAAAAAATTACCTTCCAAGAATTTTACCAATTATATCACTCATAGCTCTATAAGCACAAAGGCCAATCCATGCTTTTGGTGTGTCATTCCTAGGAACCTCTTCAAAAATAAAAATCCTTTAGGGAATACATGGGAAAATATACGCTCCAATTTGTTTTTTATGTTTCAATTTTTACTTGCTAGGGTCCAAATAGATGTGTTATAATTCTAACACTTTAAATCACCACTTCATAAGCAGAAAAAAAAACATAATGCAAGTTCAAAATACATAGGTATGCTGTGAACTAATTATTAACACTAATCTAACCATCAATGCATCTAACAACAATGCATATGTACACATATGTAATGTTTAATAAATATATAGCTATATACATCTAACAACAATGGATATGATATCACTTATCAAAAAAGATGGAAAGAAAGAGAGACTAACCTTGATTCTGGAAGAGATTTCCACTGATGTGGAGAACTGTTTGTGTACGAAAAAGTTGCCGCCGATACCATTTCATTTCTTTCTCCATTACTGTCGCATGATAGCCACTGTTACACACACACACAAAAAAAAAAAAATATAAATAATCAGACTCAGTTTATAATGCTTTAAATTCAAATGTATATTGAACTATTCCTCAAAAGATATAAGATAGAACACACGAAACACAAAACGATTGAGATATGAGAATGAACTCATCACCACTATATCCTCTTTAAGGAGGATTCCCTTAGAAAAATTGCTGCAAAGCTCCTCTTTCTTTCTGGTTGAATAGATTTCTGGGCGCTTTGACATCTGGATTATTTGTTTATAGTCTGTGGGCAATTTGGACTCCCACATATCATGATCCTCCTGTATATTTATTTTAGACAAACAATTAACTCGTGTTCAACTAAATTACTTTTTAACACATTCTATACTACCTCCGTCCCTAAATAAATGTCCAGTTTGACTTTTCAAAGTCAAACTGGTTCAACTTTGACCTTAATTATTTTTGTGTGTGTTATATAATATTTGATATAATATATATGAATGGACTGGGTTTTATATAATATTTGATATAATATTTATCATGTATTATATAATACAAAAAAAATATTTAAAGTCAAAGTTGAACCAGTTTGACTCTGGAAAGTCAAACTGGACGTTTATTTAGGGACGGAGGGAGTATTATATACTAGACGATTACCCGCGCATAGCGGCGGCGGTCTAGAGTAACGTTAATTTGTGTGTGCAATTTTTTATTATTATATATAGGTATGGAGTAATTGAGAGCGGAGAAAATTAGTGTTTTAAAGTGTAATTAGTATTTACATATTTAATAGATTGCATTACCTTTTATAAGTAGGGGTTTTTTAGTCACAACATTAATGATTTTTTTAAGTTTTTAATTTTTAAGCAAATATTTTTTCTCTTTATTTGTAGTAAAGATATATTAGGAGAAGCTAGTGACGTCCTTTTAATTCAATGGTAAAATGAAGTATGAAGTTATTGTTAAAAATTAAATGTACCTTAAAATATCTAAAAATTTAGGCTATAAATAGAGGTTATAACATATAAATTTACTGAAAAAAACTATCTTCATATTAAAATTTATTGTGAAGTGGTTATAAAAATTTAAAAAGTTAACATGAACCTAGAAATAATAAGAAGTAATACTGATGAAATGTTTTAAGTTGTTATAAACTTCATAGAAAAAATAAATTGTGAAGTTAACTTTAAACTTTGAATTTACTCAAAAAAAATATGAATTTCTTTACAAGAAACTAAAGGTAAAAAGAAGTAAAGTTAGTTGGAAAAAAATCAAATTAATTATTTTCTCATTTTAAATGAACTATGAAGTTACGGTAAACTGTAAAGTTTGTTCAAAAATTCTGAAAACATTGACAAGAACCTAAGGTAAAAAAAAGGTTATAAAGTCGTTCAAGTAGTCTTTTGAAATAAAATATTGACGTCACAAATTTACATGTAATAATATAGATATATATGAACATAAGGTTTTGAAGTTTTATGAAATTATAGAAACTTACTTTGAATTCCAGTGCTCGCTTGAGTTGTATCACAACTTCACCTGCTTTTGGCCGTCTTTCTCTCTTATGATGTAAACACTGATACGCAATCCTTGCAAATGTTGCAAAGGATTGTGGATCAACTTGTTCCTTTATACCCTCAAACACTAACTCATAAAGTTTTCCTACTTGATAGCGATTTTTAGCCAAAAAGGGCAAAAATAGAAACTCGTCATCTAGTTTTATAGACGATCGTTTCCCGCACAATATGTCAAATAAAACAGCACCCAATGAAAATATATCGGATTCTTTAGTTAAGAAGTGTGTTTTCGAATATAGTGGATCACTATATCCGATTGTTCCAGCAGCATCGTCGATGACATATTCTATATCGTGATTTATTGGACATACCAAGGAATGCCCAAAACCTGCAATTTTTGCTTTCCAGTCTTCAAATAGTAGAATGTTGCTACTTTTGATGTCCCTATGTATCACCACTTCTTGATTTACATCAGTTTCATGTAGAAAATTCAACCCGCTTGCAATATCGATACATATTTTAAGCCGCATCACCCAGGTAAGACTAGCGTCGCTCAAGTACCCGTCAAGTCTTCCTCTAGATGCAAACTCATGTAAAATGATTTTTTCAATCTCATCATCACAATAGCCTACAAGACCAATGACATTCTCATGTTTATACTTCAAAGGGATATCTAGCTCTCTAAAAAATCCAGTTTCTCCGTGACTAAAGAACCTCCTATCCAACCACTTTGCAGCAAATCTAGTTTCTCCATTAGCATGATAAGCTACTCCTTTGTAGACATTTCCAAAACCTCCTCCTCCAAGGATATTGTCATCACTAAAGTTTTGTGTGGCTGATTTAATGTCTTCAAGTGACATTTTGAAGTTTTCCTTCTGGCTTTTTTCCTGTGAATCATTGGACAGTCGATCAATTTGATAAGTAAAAACGAGAATAAAAATGGATTGCTATCTAAAATTCTTTTAAATTGTTATTTTGATTTTTTAGTTTCAGTGTCTCTTAGGTTTTAAACTTGCTACAACTCCTATGTAAATACTGCTTAATTACAAATAACTGACAAAGGCAAACGGGTCAAGTTATAAAACAGAATATCAATAAATTAGTGGGTAAAATAATATATATCTGACTTTAAATAAACCTTACACTTTCCGTGTCAACATATGTATTCTCCTCTGCAATATTACTTGAAAGCAGATTTATGAGTTCTAAGGTATTTAAAAGTTTCTTCTGGTTTCGGTATTTATATACTTAAAACTCAAATATTTAGCTTATTATGTTTTGTTGAAGTTGATTGGGCAAAATGTCTTATTTTTAGCAAATGAGAAGATAGGTTAGTGCATGCTTCTTTATAATGTGATAATAAGCCTGCAATTCAATTTGCATATTGAACATGTTTCAAAGAATTGTCTGATTTACTAATTCTTCCACTAAGATGAAAGACTTCGGATTCATATAATTAAAGTCAATAAGTGAAGGTTTGTGATAGATGATTTTATGTGATTGTTTCTGAGTGAGAATCATTCAGCAATCAAAAAGCGTTTATATTCTGTTCATGCAGTTTCGCATTGACAAAAAGGCTAACTTACGAGAAAGTGAATGCATCAAGTGTCACATATTACCATGGGATAAGAATATGACTTACCTGTGCTTGTAACGCTTTTTTTAGTTTATGGATGACGTCGTCTATTGTTGGACGTTGGGCTTGAGTTTCTACCAGACATCGATATGCAATTTCTGAAAATATGTCCAAAGAATCTTTGTCGGGTCCTTTGCTTAGAGCAAAGACATGTCCCCCAGCTTCTTCTTTTATCTTGTGATCAATAATTTTGACTAGTGTTCCATTTTCAAAATGATGTCGTGCAATGGGTGCAATCCCCTTCTTATTGACCTTGGTGTAAATACGATCGTAGGCCAACCTCCCGGTTAAGATCTCGAATAACACTACTCCAAAAGAGTAAATGTCCGATTTCTTATTTAGTCTACCATACTTCTTATATTCTGGATCCAAATACACATTTGTACCTGCAATCGTGTCGGTATTGAGAGTGCTGGCCTCTTGATCTGCTGGGTGGATTTTGGAGAGCCCAAAATCAGCAATCTTTGCCTCCCAATTATCACCCAATAGAATATTCGCGCTCTTGATGTCACGGTGTATTATCTTTTGTTTGTCCTCATCCGTGTTGGTGTGAATGTATTTCAAGCCATGCGCTATATTAAGACTTATTTGTATACGTTGCACCCATGTAAGATTAGCCATTTTATCATCACTTTCCATATAACTTTCCAGGCTTCCTCTAGAAGCAAGCTCGTATATAAGGATCATGTGACCAGGACCTTCATCGCAAAAACCAAGAAGAGAGATTATATTGTCATGTTTACAACTATTTAATGTTTCAATCTCTGTAATGAACCCTTGCTTTCCTTCTGGATTGAAAATGTGTTTTATTGCTACCGTGCTTCGTCTCTTGGGAATATCACACTTACTCACCCCTTCTATCGAAGACCAATTACTGCTATCAAAATGTTCGAGTTGTGCCTTGTATACCTTACCATATCCGCCTGACCCAATGCAATATTTTTCGGCAAAATTCTCGGTAGCCAACTCTATATCTTTAAATCCAATCTTCAAGTGTTCCAAACTCTTTTCCTGCAACGTCGTGGAGTTATGCAACCGAATGAAATTATAAAAAGTTGTTTCTACAACCTAATGAAATTCATAGAATATGAAAACATTAAAAGCCTCAATTGATTTATTTCAGGTTAATTACTACTGTACGTTCATGCGGGAACGGGTAATCTTAATTTAATATGATCATCATTATAAAAAAAATTCTAATATAACGTAATAATAATGCATTTAATTAATAAATAAGAAATTACGAAACTGTATTATAAAAATTGCCAAGTATTAAAAATCTTGCAATTCTTCCAAAAATAAGAATTATTCCAATATTGGGTTGATTTTACTCGTATTTCAAAATTCTAGATTAAATAAAGATGGTAATATTTAACGATGTTTCATCCACATCACTACTACAAAAAAGCTTATAAACACCCCTAAATAGATACTGGTTCTATAAAAACCGGTTCCTTTAGGAAAAAACTAGTGGCCTAGGGAAGTATTAACCGGTCTTCATAATGAAAATATTATACACACCGGTTCTCTATATAAAAACCGGTCACACAAGTTTCTTTTTGCTCTCTTGTCTACCGCATGTGAAATTCCATTCATTTCGGCTCTTTTTTGCTCTCTTATATTCATGTTGTTCTCTATATAAAAACCAGGAAACGTCGAATTAGTTACATTATTAAAACACCTCTAAATTAAAAATACAAGTAATTAAGCTTATTATACAAACTGATATAACACAAAATGTACTCTTACTTCAACCTCATACCTCCATAATATACCAGTTACCACCTCTGTATTGCCACAACGTCACGTTGATAATCTTCAATTTTTATACGAGTTAACTTGTTATTACTTAAAACTATTCAAAACTAAAATTTTTGTCATCCGTAAGCTATCATATCATAAATTATAGAGCTGAGAAATATTTCTCGCTGATAATTATAATTGCCTGTTATCCGTCGTCGTAACGCGCGGGGTACCCTGCTAATTAGTGTAATACCTTTTGTTATTTGTTTTCTAACAAATGTTTTATTGTAAAAAAGATCTTTTTGTACTTTTGTTTAATCTATGTTCTAATGGAAATAAAGTGTTTATGGTCAAAGATGCAAATTTCCCACTAAAAAACAACGGTGTAGCGGATGTTTTGTAAAAAACAATGTTTTAAAAACCGGGTTTTTAATTGATCCGGTCGAGTCATCGGGCACCGGTTCGACCGCTGGGTTAACCCGTTCTTTATAAAAAAAAATTTTGAAAAAAACCAAACTCGAGCGGGTTTCAAGACCCGGGTTGACCCGGGTCACTCAAAACCCGCGGGTCTAACCGGTTAACCCGATTTTAAAACACGGGTTTTTTTACCCGTTTTTGTGGCCGGGCACCTGTCCAACCGGTTGAAGCGGGTTTGAAAACATTGGTAAAAAGATATTTGTTATAGAGGTGATAACCAAATACTCCGTAACATTTATTGGTGCCAATCTCCACCTAGCTCTTTTACACTATTTTAAAATCGAATTAGTCAAAGTTAAACAAAAAAACTGCCGGCGCCCAAATTTCCCAAAAATTTGAAAAAAATGTGTGAAGTTATACATAAATCGAAATTTTATTCGGCGTCCGAAATTCCCCCATCTGAACTTCTAAACCTAAATCGCCATTCATCTACATGGCTCCATAATCTCTGCATATTTTTTCTCTCCCAAACCCCCTTACTCAAAATCGAACTGTTGAGCCTATGCCTACGAACAATCTGGGTAACTTTGGTACTCCGAATTAAAAGAGTTGTGTATTATCTTTGTGAATTGTGAAATCGAGATTAAATTAGGGCGTTCAAGGGCACGATATTTGTTTTAAAATATAACGGTTTATTGATTTAATCAAGGTAGTCTCGTAACAAGAATGAACTTTGATCTCGAATTATTTTATAAGATACATTGTGTTTTGTTCCAGTTGGTGCATAAACTTTGTATACATAGGGTTCATACATGCATAAACTATATCCATTATGTTTTGTTCTTGTAGTTTTACAATTTTCTATTAAATAGACCATTGGAGGCATAAACTTCGTATACATGGGTTTCATAAAGTTAACTTGTGTTGTTTAGTTTTACAATTGTTGTGTGGTTTGACTTTGATGTCAATTCATTTTTCTTCTTAATTTTATCAAAAAAAGTCATGTTGTTGTCTTATTTTGCTTGGTGATTATTAGATCTTTGATGACTTATTGTTTTACTTTGTTGCCTAAATGTACTATTTATTTTTCTTACATGAAATTGAGAAGCAAAGTTCTTAATCATCTACTACTTTAATGATCTCAGGTTATACTATGTATGCAAGAGATAGAGGATAAAGAACTATAATCATATCAGTCACTGACATGATTTAAAAGTTTTATTTTATAAACATGTTTATAAAGTCGCTTTGCTAACATGTATAGTAGGATTAAAATCTTCCATTACATCGGAAAATCATGTTTCAAGAAGTTTGATAGATGGGACCAAGGTGATCCCACCGTTCTTCACCTTTTGGAGAAGAAGTTTGATAGATTGCTACTTACTTTTTTGTTTCTACTTCTGTTCTAACTCATTTAACAAGTTAATTGGAAAGCAAATTGACAACTCTGGTGAGAATGAAGAACTTGTCAAGTTTGTTGGCTCATTAGAAATGGATAACAAACCAAAAGTTTATGTATGCATCATATCTATATACTATAATTTGTTTCGGTCAGATTTTATGGTACTTCAGTTGTAGAATTGTACTACTGTTGTTGCTATTGAGGACAAGGGTGAAAGTCTTCCAAGCCCCTATGAAACCCATTGGTCCTCCTCTGCTCCAGAAGAAAATTGTTGCATATAAAGCGCCTCAAGCAAAGGCTGCTACTGCCAAAGATGCCGAGGTGCGTCACAGTACATATCTCTAATATCTTATGGAGCTTAACACCATGAGTCCATGACCATACTATTGACTGTTATAAAATATCTTTGAGGTGACTCTTTTGACCCATTAACTTATAAATGGATAAATTATGTTATGTTATATTTGTAACGGGTCAAAGTAGTAAAATATAGCTAATGGGGACATATCAAATGTATCAAAAGTCATCGAAGTATATTTCTAATGAGTAAATATGCTAAACAACATGGTTTAGAAGCTATATTGTGGCTTTCTATCATCAGTAATCATATGGTAGTTTGTGACTGTTTAATTTATGTGCCTCTTCCTAAAATACTTGTGTTGGGGATTTTTGTAATATGTCAATGGTCCCCAAAATAAACCAGCCTTGTGAGGCCTTCTGTTTATATTAGGGTGTCAAGTGGTTTTGTATTCCTCGGCCAACTTTTCAATTTGTTATACTCATCTTGTCAACTTGTTGGAACCATGGGGTTTTAGTGATTTTAGGAGGTCACTACCTTAATGCTCTGCTTATTGGACCTATTGTGATGCATGTATTCTAATATTGTTTTGTTTCATAATTTAATCTTGATGCCTTTAAAAAATAATAATTGAGAACTCTCTCTATTTCCAACATTTAGCTAGGCTTCAATGATGCTAACAGATCAACCCTCTCGTATCTTTTATGTAGCTCATCCATATAAAGAAGAAAAAGACATATGTGGAAACTTGACTAAAGAAAAGATGGACACCATGGAAGCATAAGAGGTAATTAATGACGCAAATTTTTTTAAATGACTTGTTATTGTAACAAGTCCTTTAAGGAATTACTAGAACGGTACCCGCGCAATACGGCGGCGGGTACCGTGTGATTATATTTTGTGTTATTGGGTTACACGTTTAGTTGTCTTCATGCTTTATAAGTAGAGATATTAGAGCTAGTTAAGCCAAATACTTTTAGTTTGAACAACCAACTGCTTCCTAACAAACTTCCTAACCAATTTGCTTCCTAACAAATTAATTTTGAAATCTTTTCATAATAAGCAAGAAAAAAGTCTGAATTTTAAGTCTTTCTAATTATATAATAGTCCCAAATGCATTATAATGAAGTATAGATAACTTAAAATTGTATGTGGTGTTTTCTTGTAGCACATAATTTGATATTCTGGTTTGATTTGATTGGGTTAAATGAAACAACATAAAGTTGTAACCATTTCTTTAAGGATTATAGTTGTAGCATAATTGATTTTTACCACTAAGCTCCTGTAGTGACTTTCAACTTTGATTGAGTTGTATATATTAGAATTTCTAAAATTACTATCCCCACCTACTTGATGTTAAAACAATAATGGTCAGAAATGCTGAAATTTCTTATGGATTAAAATTCTTGATACAAATTATGATATGTTAAATGTATCTTCAGCAGCGTACATTAAAATGTTATGAGAAGTGACAAATGAGATAATGATTTGTCAACAATGTGTTAAGGTGAAGCTCCCTTTTACCCAAAAAACAATGTGTTAAGGTTATTTATTTTATGTTTATATTATTATTATTTTTTTAATGTTTGAAACCTTCTAATCTATCCTAATATATGTAACATAGACGAGGATGAAGCGTAGCAAGATGGAAAATAAATGGAACCCAATGTTCGAAGAATGCAGATTTCGCTCGGTTGATATGTTCGTGACATTCTTCTCGAGTAACTGTATGCTTTGTTGTTTGTAAGGCTATTTGAAACCTGTTACCTTGATGTTGCTTATACTAGAAATTGGTAATTTTGGTTTGACATGTTTACTTATTAATGATATTTTATCTTCTAGTAATTTTGAATATTACTCTATATACATGATTCATGGGGTTGTTTGGTAATCTTTTCTCAGTTAATACTCATAGGTTGTTTGGGATTGCTATTTGAATTAACTATTTACACGGACTGTTTCGATTGCTTATTGAAGTTGCTTACCTTGATAAGCAATTTCAATAATCAATCCCAAATAGTCCCTAGTAACAGCTTTAATACGCAATCCCAAACAGCCATTTATTTTTTTGAAAAAGAATATAATAGAGACTGGGTTTTAGCAAAAACACCGGTCTCTATGTTATTTTCACACAAACAAAAGCGTGTGTGTTTACTCACTAATAAAGACTACTTTCTAGTAGAAAACCGGTCTTGATGCGTGTAATAGAGACCGGTTACAAAACCAGTTCCTATGTATTTTGGTCATAGAGATACCCCCTCACAGAGAGTGGTTCAAAAACCACTCTCTAAGAGCCATTTTGACCGGTCTCCATGACATTTTTTGTAGTAGTGCATCAAAACCATTCGATTGAAAATATATCACTTTTTACCATTTCATGCATCCAGTTTTTTCCTAAAAAATATGAATTTTGCTATTTGTAACCCAAAGTGCTAGTTTAATACTTAAAAACATGTTATGATAGGTGGTACATTTAGTTGGTTAGAAGAAGTTAAACTCATGGATGCACAATTATGAAGATACAAACATTAATGTTTAGCATTTTTCAAAAAACATATATGACCTTCAAAACTTCTTTCTTGTATAAATTGTATATCAAATGACTAGATAATAGCCAATTGATAGTACTGGACCCGGTGTTTCAAAATTAACAAAAAATTCTTTCTATTTTATTTGTTATCTTTTAACGATAAATTATCCACACGGCTAAACCACCAAGTACCAATTATCTCACACAAGCTTAAAAATATATCGGACAAGGCTTCAACTCACAAAGTTGATAGGTCACTCGCATACCGCTAAACCACAAAGCTTTTAACTTTTTGACTTCTTATTTTATCCCATTTCATCTAAACAACCCCTTTTTATTCTATCTACCGATACTGAAAATTAAATCAAACACACCTAATATACTAATCTCAGTTTTTAGCATAAGTTTCGAAAGTGCATTGTTATTATTTAAAAAAATGAAAATAGGAAAGGATTATTTATGCAAAACAAATACTGTAAGATAAACAAAATTTGTAACTTTAACGAAAGATTAATGAAATTCATAGTTTTAGATTAAAAAAATAGACTATTTAATTTATGTAATTTACTCAACAAGTGATTACCTTCTGATGAGTAGATGCTGTATCGGCTGCAACTATTGAGCGTTCATTTAACTGCAATAACGAGTGAAAAGTAAATAAATCAATACTTTATACAGTAATTATGTTGACAGGATGATGAAAGTAAAACAAGGTCTTACCGCATTTTCACGTTCAAATTGAAGCTCCAAGGCTTTCTCAAGTCTCGGGAAAATCTCATCAATGCTTGGACGTTCCCATTGTTCTTCATTCAAGCAATCATGCGCTGTTTCCACGAAAAGTTTGAGTGACTGCGAATCCATTTGCTTCCATAGTAATGGATCAATTATGTCATTTAGTATTTTCTCTCTATGATGGAAAAGGACAACTGGAACTAGATACTTATTATCTTGGTTGTCAATTATTGATTCTCTACCACACAGTAGTTCAAACAATACTATCCCAAACGAGTACATATCGGATGTGTGGCTCACACTGTTAGTCTCAATATATGTTTGGTTTCCATACCGATCCGTATAATAAGCTGTATCAGTATGGAGATAACTGTACCGTTCAGATGCTTTAATCTTCTTGGAACGTTCAAAATCAGATAACTTTGGTTCCCAGTCATCATTTAATAGAATTGTGGTACTGTTAATGTTCCGATGTATTACGCTAAAGTTGCGTGGCTTGTCATAATGAATATAACTCAACGCTTGCGCAATACCGACAGATATATTCAATCTTTGCACCCATGTCAACAACATCGGGTCACTTAGATAGTTGCTGAGATTTCCTCTGCTCTCATCCTTGTAAATGATGACCTTCTCGTCATTATCATCACAAAACCCAACAAGAGAAACCAGATTCTTGTGCTTGAGTCTATAAAGTATGGAAACCTCCATCCAAAACTGTTGTTCATCTGCTTCATTCCTTTCTTTATTTAACCTCCGAGCAGTGATTTCAATCAACTCACCGGACCACAAGAGCTCTCCCTTGTATTCCTTAAAAAATTCAGTTGTGCAGATGACATTTTTTTGAGCAAAGTTGTTGGTGGCAGATAGGATACTTTCAAGCCGGACTCTGAGGTGACCAAATTCTTTCTGTTAATCAAGTAAAAAATGTGAGTGAGAAAAAGGGAGTATAGTCTAAGACATTGTAGGTTTAATTCTGCATATATCTTGTAATTTATAATTATGCTATTGCTGCATTCATTCCAGTTCTTATATATTACTCATTCTTGTTTCAGGCACAAAATGATTTTTCAAAAGCGTATGTGAAGGGACCCATGATACCAAGTACCAATTGAAGGACTATATATGGAAAGCCTTGAAAAGTGGCAAGGTAATGTTTCAAAGCAGTTCAATAATCCCAAAAAGTCAACTGATAACTGCTTATATATGGGGATTGATTTGCACACCAATTTTTTTGATAAAAACATTATTTTGTAATGTTTCAAAGCAGTTCAATAATCCCAAAAAGTCAACTGATAACTGCTTATATATGGGGATTGATTTGCACACCAATTTTTTTGATAAAAACATTATTTTGTATAAGCTGTATAGCACACCGTACAACACTGTAATGCACGGAGTGTGGTGAAATAATAAAAAAAGTTGGTGTACGAATCAACACACTATATAATACAGTAAAACACTACAACATTGACCACAATCGGAGGGGACTTTTTTATGCTTTCAACGGGGACATGTCCTCGCCAATGACTTTCAGTGGGGACATGTCCCCGCCGAAAAGCCCCTGCTAAACGCCCGCCGATGATACCTTTAGCGGGGACAAATGCATCCTTTTTGCGGGGACATGTTGGTCCCACAGCCTTTGAGCTGGTAAAACTAAGTCCAGCGTGGCACTACTTTTCGGCGGGGACATGTCCCCGCCAAAAATGTTATTCACTGTTAAGAATATCTTAATTAAATACTGATTATCTTAATTAATCAACCTTTTATAAAAGTGTTATCCAATGTTGAAATGAACTCTTTTGGCGGGGACGTGCCCCCGCTAAAAAGTTTATCCACTGTTGAGATCAACTCTTTTACCAGGGACGTGTCCCCGCCAAAAACATAAAACATATAAAGAATAAACGCTGAAATTAGAAGGTTGTCAGCCATTTGAGCCGTAGCATTGTTTCAACTTTCAAAGCAGATCAGCAATCCCAAAAGGTTGTTACCCTTTGCTTGCATACCATGTTGATAAAGAAGGCTAAGATAACCAAGGTCAAAAGTATTATTATCGGTAATATTGAGATAGTTGTTTCGTTTTTGTGATGTTTTGTTTATTGGCCCTCATTTAGCTACCTTTTTTGTCTTTTTAACATGTCTGTTTCTGGAGTTTCATGGTGCTTATGGGATATTAATGTTGCTTATATTGGCTGAAGTTACCAGGTATATTGTGTTTAATCTCTTACATTAACTTCAATGTAGGGGTGTTATCGGGTCGGGTTGAGTCTGGTTTTGAGTTTTTAAAAAGTGACCCGCAACCAGACCCAATAAGAAATCGGGTTATCGGGTTCGGGTGTTTATCGGGTCGGGTTGAGTCGTGTTGTCGCATTATAAGATAAATCAAATTCAAGCTCAACACATACATTTCAAATCAATGTCAATAACTGATATTATTCAGATGATGTACATTTCATACTTTTTATTGTTACATACTATTATGAGCTCTACTATTATTAAACCACAATCATATATATATATAGGTTAGTCACTAGGCAGTATGTCAAACTATTTTGATAATGTTCAACAAGAACTGCAGCTACAATCTTACAAGATTTGAGCAAGTTAACATGTCATATATAGGTTAGTCACTAGGCAGTATGTCAAACTATTTTGAGTTCAACAAGAACTGCAGCTACAATCTTACAGCATTTGAGCAAGTAAACATGTCATATATAGATAAAAATGAAACAAGCAGTACAACAGCCACAAGTAAAAAGTACTCCGCACCTCATAAACAAGGTGCTTGTGAAAACAATTATTAATTAGTAACTTAATTTATTGGATATTAACATATATAGATGTGAAAACAAGCTACTGATATGTTGGCAATGGCATCCATGGCAACAGCAAACTAGCACTATTCAATGACCAAACTTAATAATGAAAAGTGCCTTTAAGTATCAGTAGACACTTTCACTAATATGTTGCTTTGAGACTGTGGTGACAAACTAAAAGATTTGACAAGAATCTTACTACGGAGTAGCAAGAAATATGCTTTAATTACAAGAATCTTACTTACTACGGAGCAACACAAGTTCATAATTAGCAAGGTATCAATTATATTAATGATTCATAAGATTGACGCAACATGATAGCATTATTCATCTGACCCTAACCCGACCCGATAACACTATCGTGTTTGGGTCAAAACAAGCCGACAAGATTTTTTAACCTGACCCGATAAGCCTTTTTGGGTTCGGTTGGGTCAACCCGACCCTACTGACACTCCTATGTGTCTTGTTAACTTGAAAAAAATTGTCCAAGAAAAACTGATAGTCAAATATGTTTTTAACCAGTGACCTAATTGACCTTTTTTTCTTATCAGTTATTCATCTTTTATCGCCACATAGAGACAAACCATAACCTGGACAGACAAATTTACATGTAAATGACTCGAACCCATATAAGGGAAGCTCCATCCAGTCAATGCGTCATAAGTCTGTTAATATTTGTGGTTTTCTTTCGTAGATAATTTTGAAATGGGAAAATACTTGGAGATTAGAGTCCCTATAAAAGTTTTAAGTTTTGAGGTTAAAGACACAAACAAAAGGGGGATGGACACTCATATGTAGCTTACATGTAATTTTGAAGAAAATTAGTTTTGCTCTACAGCTTGGACAAGATACAATGCAAGGCCATATATACTACCTTGTGTATATCGTAATGAACTTGCTAAACTGCAAGTAGATTTTTGTAACTGTACTACTTTTGAAAATTTGATTTTACTTTGTGTAACAATTCGCAATTTCAGGTTAATTACCATTCCCGGAAAATTTCACTATTCACTTTTACTATTCATTTTTCCCGAAACTTTCCCGAAAGTTGATTTTTATTTGATATTCTTGAGTGATAAATCATTTCCATGGCAAATAAAATGTTTGACATTCGTCAGATCATTTTCGTGAAAGTTATTAAGGAATTACACGTTTTAGGGTAAAACGTCATTCAGAAATTCTACGTACAACGAAACTCGACCACGTTAAGTGACCCCGCATCAGAAAAATGTTTGACACACTCATGATTTATTTGAGAATTAATTGTGACTGAGAAAAACATGACCAAAGACTTCCCAGCAGGTCACCCAAGTCGGTATTACTCTCACATGAGCACGCTTAACCGAATGGGCGATTAACCGTTAGACCACAAAACAAGTTTCTAAGACGTTTTGAGTTTTCAAACTTATTAGAAAAAGTCAACATAATTTTTCCCTCCTCCTTTGACCAAAAATCATTCCTTGATTTTATAAGTCATTCCTTGATTTTTAGGCTTACGGTTTGATGTCTAAAAGACATTTAACACCAACCGACACCACACTGAGCCCAGTCTAGACATTATAAGTCATTTTAAATCATTTATATCATATTAGAAAAGTAACATTTTACTTTTCTCAGTTTTACGCAAAATTCGTACATTTTACGTATTACGCGTTTTAGACCCGTGTTTCCAGTTTTTAGCAGGGTTTACCACCCAAATGGAACCTACCACTCATTTTATATTTTATTATGGGACATATGGACATGTCTAACAATACTTTAAAGTTTCATAATTTTACGACACCCGGTTTTACGTTTTGAGGCTTAATCATTTACGGTTAGCGATTTACGGAGTCAAAACTAGCTACATACTTAGGATATTATCATCCAAACACCAAGAGTCATCATCTAGTCACCTTATCCCATTCCAAACCGCCAATGTGGGGGGGGGGGGGAGTCACCATGGGTGGTTAAATCTTGACCATTGATCTCTAGGATAGTTACAAGTGTCTTAAACTAACCATGGTTAAATTCTAACCCAATATATGGTTAACTATTTTTCCTACCCTATAAATACCAAGCTAAAACACATATAAATCTTGCACCACACCTTCTTATAACCTTCAAGTCCTAAAACCTAAGGCACTTTTCTTATATTTTGTAAGAAAGTTAACTAGTTTTTGAAAGAAAACTAGTGTTTGATCTTCAATCTTGGAAATTTTCTAAGAAAAGTTGTTATAACTTTAAAGTCTCCAAAAAGACGTCGTTATAATCTTCAAATAGCTTTGGACTTCAAGAAGGCGTCGTTATAATCTTCAAATAACCTTGGTTTATCAAAGATTGCAAAGGGTTGAAGCAAGTCTATCAAAGTCCATTTCCTTACTTGTTACTTCCTTTCTTTATTAGAAAGCCAAAAGTTGTAAGCCTAAACCTAACATGCTTCTTGTTAATTTATCATGTTCATATCATTTACATGTTATTCTTGCTATATTATGTGTTGTATTTATGTCCATGATGTATAAAAATGAGTAAAAGATGTTGTTATAATGAATTATTGCAACAAGTTACTAAAACAAGCAAACTAGTGAATTTCTTGGTAAGACCTGATCAAAATGGTAAAAATATGATATTGGATTATTACATATTGTAGTAGAGGACCTAACAAGGAAACCATAGCAATTTGAACCACCTAAAAAGAGTATACGAGTCAAAAGTTACGCCCATTTGAAGTTACCAAAGATTTCCGGCAAAACTGCCCAAACCTTCCTGTCTTGCATTCTGAGTTTTTGAAAGTCCCACTTCTGGTCCGATTCATCAATAAGTTAAAACACGAAAGTTGTCCGGAACGACGTTTTCGTTCAGGAACAAAGAAGCTCGAGACCTAAAAATGCTTTCCGAGTGATAAAATTCTTCAAATTCTAAACAGCCCATTTTTAGGCGAAAGTCACTAGATTATAGTTATACTTTGAAGGGAACAAGAGGTCTTATGACCTATAATCAAGACCACAACCATGGCTAGAGCCAAGGTTGTGTCTCATGACCTTGGAACAAGGACCAAAGGTCATGGCTAGGCCATGACGAAATGACCATACCAACTTACATAGGCGTAAACATGAAACAATGAATTAGGCGATAACTTGAACAAGCAATTTGGATCTACTTCACTTAAAAGGGAACCATGAGATTTTACCAAGAGAAAATGGTCATTCAAGACTTATGAAACTACCCCTAATAACAATCTTCATGTACTAATAAACTTTCCTAAGTTTATTCAAATATCGGACATGTAACTTTTCGGATCAAAACTTATATCTATATATTTCATCAACTACTACAATAGTAGGGAGCCTCATGTGAGGAGTTCATTATGTAAGCCGTCGAGTTGAGTTGTGGATTTACGAGTTAAAGTGTCCTGGCTCCTCGAACGCTTACTAACATGACTTCTGAATTATGTCGGCCCGAACGGTAGTAAACGATATACCAAAACATACATGTTTCATGAAACTTTCTTTCAAAGACTCATACTATACATCATATCACATCATGGACTAAATGCAAGATATATATATAGGCACTACTTCATATTCTTTACTCCGATCCTAAGTCGCAACATTCGATTATAGGTTGTTCGTAGAAACCTTCGCGATTCGACCATCACATTCACTACTCACTACATAACTTAAGGTGAGTTCGTAGCCCCACTTTCTACTGTTTAACTACTTTACAAACCCATGGGGGGAATACATGCTATTATTTTTCTACTCGAACACGATGCTTTCTAATGTATGCTTCACGACGATGTTTTATTATCACTAAGTAACGATTGCCATGTTCGAAGTCCCTATATCATGAACCATTAGTCACTACCTTTAGTGAGCGCGAATATTGTGAATAGATCTATTGGGATTGACGAATCCCATTTGTGTTGAACAACGATGAGTTCACACAAATGCACTATATTTGAGATTTAGCGGTATAACGGCAAAAGTACCTTGATAGGGCTTCTATAATGCCAATTTTGTTGGTTCGATGTTAATGTTTTGGTTGCATGAGCTTAGTGAAATAAATAACGATTTTGTTTTCTAACTATGAGTGTGAGTCTATAGCTCACACTACGATTATTGTGTTCAAACGATTTAACTAAACTCTACGAATTCCACTCAACCTTTGTGTTGACCTCTCAAGCATGTATTTCAGGTTCATGACGATCAAGGATGGTACGGAAGGGCACGGATACTCAAGAGGGCTATAAATTTTATTATCATTCAAAAACACATTTATTATACATTGTAAACATGGAACCATTTGGGACCTCATTTTGTAAATCTCTGATATTTATACAATTTGAATGATAAATCTTTTAAAACGACTCAATTGGAGTTCGTTTTCTATTATTGTGACTATTGTGCTGTCAAGTAACACCCAGTTCGAATTCCGCTGCAACCATTAATTGGGGGTGTTACAGATTGGTACCAGAGCCATGGTTATAGAGAAACGGGTCTAATTGAGACCTAAACTATAACTACGATTACAAGCAAAAACATTTTATAGCCTTCCGCTCTTCGTGCCTTCCATCCTCCAGACGATTATGGACTTATTATGCAAGTTAGGCTACATAAACATATTAGTATATTGCTATATATATGCTTGCCATATTTCGAGCACTCCCCATAAACGATAGAATTATATTAACATTGTAATTCTTCTTATAGAAATCATGTGCGTACCCACTTCTCCCGATTATGTGCCCACTCTACCTAATAACTTCCAAGTCTTACCACCCTCACCCGAGTTCGGATTTGACTTCGTAAATGCTTTCGCTTCTGATGACGAAGAAGAACCTTTCGAAGATTCAACCGACGAAGAAGAGGATAATGAATACGAATATGTACTAGAACCATTACCACCACCACTATCACTTCCCTTTGATATCCCTACATGTGATGAATTGGATCACTCACTATGGATTGTACCTCGACCACCATTGATCGAACAAGAAAGTCAACATGAAAACTACAGCTTCTCAAATTTCATCGACTCGTACCTCTATGACACACTAAACCAAGAAGTTGCCGATCAATCAGAGCTGCTCGGACCTTCTAATCCACAATAGACTAGTGTGATGATACTAGTTAACTTTTGTACTACTAAACTGATTAGACTCAGTTAGTAAATGTTACGAAATCTATGAAATAACTAGCGATAGTAAAAACGTTGTAATTACTAAACTGAAAGTATCAGTTAGTAAATTTTGAAGAACCTTGTAATAGGTTTCGATTTTGTAAATCAACCAACGTTGTACGAATAAAACTCTTGTTTTATATACTATCATGTGTTATGCTTTTAAGTTTCAAACATTATTATCCTATCATTCTTATCAAAAATTGTGCTCATCTCACAACTCTCTAATTACGATGTATCTTTTGAACAATAGAATCATGGCGCCAAAGAAAAAGACACCACCAACGATGACGCAAGCTGCCATCCGCAAACTGGTAAAGGACAGTGTCAATGCAGCACTTGTCACGGAACGAGCAGCCGTAGCTGCAGCAGCTGCAGCAGCTGCCGAAGCCGCCACAGCTGCTGATGCTGCAGCAGCCGCTGAGGCTGCAGTAGCTGCTGATGCTGCAGCAGCCGCAGAAGCCGCCACTGCTGCGGAAGCTGCGATAGCTGCAGAGGCTGCCAGAATTGCCAGTCTTAACCTTGGAGGACCTACCCCTCCGGTGACCAATGTTACTACAGTACCAAAGGGTTGCTCGTTCATTTCCTACCTGAAATGTGAACCCATCAAATTCAAGGGTACTGAAGGGGCTGTAGGTTTGACCCGTTGGTTCGAAAAGGCGGAGTCGGTGTTCTTGGTTAGTAAATGTACCGAGGAGGATAAAGTTCAGTATGCCACGAGTACTCTGTTGAATGAGGCGTTGTCCTGGTGGAACTCAATTGCTCAACCTATGGGCATTGAGAATGCCTACAAAATTACTTGGGCTAATTTGAAACAAATGATGATCAAGGAATACTGTCCTCGCAGTGAAATACAGAAGTTGGAAGTTGAATTCTGGGATCATACGGTTAAGGGAAATGATATCATAACCTACAATCGTCGATTTCAAGAATTAAGGATACTTTGTCCAACAATGGTTTCCCCAAAGGAAAAATTGTTGGAAAGATATATCTGGGGACTTCCATCCAGCATACAAGGACATGTAACTTCGGCAAATCCAAAGGAACTTGATGAAGCTATGCGGATGTCCCGCAGCCTCATGGACCAAGTGGTACGAATGACAGAAACCCGAAAGCAAACCAACAACAACACCAACAACGCCAGCAATACCAATAACCTCAACAATTCCAATTACAGTAACAACAATAACAATAGGAACAACAACAACAAGCGACCATGGGATGGTAACCATGGAAGTAACAACAATAACAACAACAACCAAACTCAAAACAACAACCAGCAAAACAAAAGACAAAAGACCGCAAAGGCTTATGTGGCTGCACCAACTAGAGGCTCAGGATATACCGGGAATGCTCCACTATGCAATAAGTGTAACTTCCACCACTCAAGTCCTTGCCCGGCTAAGTGTCGCAACTGTCAGAACACTGGACACCTTGCCAGAGATTGTAGAGTCAAGGATGTAGCTACCGGTAGCAACACACAACCGATAGTTATATGCTTCGGGTGTGGAGAAAGTGGACATTACAAGAACCAATGTCCCCAAAACCAAGGTCAACAAGTTGAAGACAACCAAGGGTGAGCATACATGATAAGAGGAGAAGGAGCTTATCAGAATCTCAACAACACTGCAGAACAATGAAGTTTAGAACTTAGCAGTCATATTTATTTATGCACTTTGTTGTACTATGTGTATGTCATCCCTAGTAATGGGAGTTTTATGACTTAAGAATATTTATTGTTCAATAAACGACTCTTTGTGATAATTCTCATCTATTGTACTTTCTATCTCCAAACCAATTTGATTGTTTAGCAGACTATTACCATTCTATGAGACTTACTCAGTTATCATTTAAACCATTCAACAAATTTTACTTCAAGCTAATTTGTTATCACTTTATTGTTTCACATCATTTTTACTCCAAGATATTCTACCACCATCCTAGAAAAATCACTTCGTTGATACCACCCTATAAATCAATATCATGCCTTCATTTCCAACTTTCATCACAAACCACTAAATCTCAACATACCAAAATGAAGAACACAAACTTTCTTAACCTTCTCACCATCATCATCTTCACAACCCTTAATCCCACAAGCTCACTTTCTGATATTGATGCACTTTTAAAGCTCAAATCATCCTTAGTTACACCACAAGCAAACTCATCAGCCTTACAAGATTAAATACCATACATGACTAAACCGAACATCACATTATCGGTCCTAAATTATACATAGCCTGATCACCTATGTCTAATTCAGGAGGGATCATGTTATGCTGGGAGCAGTCACCTGTATGTTTTCTTAGAAACAAACTTCTCATAAGTAAACTCATCCTACGCCATACACTGAAACAACAAATCAAACTACATCACTCTAATCCTCATAAGTAACCACACATCTTTATCGACAGCACTCCAACATATGACACACATAGAACTTCGGGACGAAGTTCCCCGTAAGGGGTAGAGACTGTAACAATTCGCAATTTCAGGTTAATTACCATTCCCGGAAAATTTCACTATTCACTTTTACTATTCATTTTTCCCGAAACTTTCCCGAAAGTTGATTTTTATTTGATATTCTTGAGTGATAAATCATTTCCATGGCAAATAAAATGTTTGACATTCGTCAGATCATTTTCGTGAAAGTTATTAAGGAATTACACGTTTTAGGGTAAAACGTCATTCAGAAATTCTACGTACAACGAAACTCGACCACGTTAAGTGACCCCGCATCAGAAAAATGTTTGACACACTCATGATTTATTTGAGAATTAATTGTGACTGAGAAAAACATGACCAAAGACTTCCCAGCAGGTCACCCAAGTCGGTATTACTCTCACATGAGCACGCTTAACCGAATGGGCGATTAACCGTTAGACCACAAAACAAGTTTCTAAGACGTTTTGAGTTTTCAAACTTATTAGAAAAAGTCAACATAATTTTTCCCTCCTCCTTTGACCAAAAATCATTCCTTGATTTTATAAGTCATTCCTTGATTTTTAGGCTTACGGTTTGATGTCTAAAAGACATTTAACACCAACCGACACTACACTGAGCCCAGTCTAGACATTATAAGTCATTTTAAATCATTTATATCATATTAGAAAAGTAACATTTTACTTTTCTCAGTTTTACGCAAAATTCGTACATTTTACGTATTACGCGTTTTAGACCCGTGTTTCCAGTTTTTAGCAGGGTTTACCACCCAAATGGAACCTACCACTCATTTTATATTTTATTATGGGACATATGGACATGTCTAACAATACTTTAAAGTTTCATAATTTTACGACACCCGGTTTTACGTTTTGAGGCTTAATCATTTACGGTTAGCGATTTACGGAGTCAAAACTAGCTACATACTTAGGATATTATCATCCAAACACCAAGAGTCATCATCTAGTCACCTTATCCCATTCCAAACCGCCAATGTGGGGGGGGGGGGGGAGTCACCATGGGTGGTTAAATCTTGACCATTGATCTCTAGGATAGTTACAAGTGTCTTAAACTAACCATGGTTAAATTCTAACCCAATATATGGTTAACTATTTTTCCTACCCTATAAATACCAAGCTAAAACACATATAAATCTTGCACCACACCTTCTTATAACCTTCAAGTCCTAAAACCTAAGGCACTTTTCTTATATTTTGTAAGAAAGTTAACTAGTTTTTGAAAGAAAACTAGTGTTTGATCTTCAATCTTGGAAATTTTCTAAAACACATATAAATCTTGCACCACACCTTCTTATAACCTTCAAGTCCTAAAACCTAAGGCACTTTTCTTATATTTTGTAAGAAAGTTAACTAGTTTTTGAAAGAAAACTAGTGTTTGATCTTCAATCTTGGAAATTTTCTAAGAAAAGTTGTTATAACTTTAAAGTCTCCAAAAAGACGTCGTTATAATCTTCAAATAGCTTTGGACTTCAAGAAGGCGTCGTTATAATCTTCAAATAACCTTGGTTTATCAAAGATTGCAAAGGGTTGAAGCAAGTCTATCAAAGTCCATTTCCTTACTTGTTACTTCCTTTCTTTATTAGAAAGCCAAAAGTTGTAAGCCTAAACCTAACATGCTTCTTGTTAATTTATCATGTTCATATCATTTACATGTTATTCTTGCTATATTATGTGTTGTATTTATGTCCATGATGTATAAAAATGAGTAAAAGATGTTGTTATAATGAATTATTGCAACAAGTTACTAAAACAAGCAAACTAGTGAATTTCTTGGTAAGACCTGATCAAAATGGTAAAAATATGATATTGGATTATTACATATTGTAGTAGAGGACCTAACAAGGAAACCATAGCAATTTGAACCACCTAAAAAGAGTATACGAGTCAAAAGTTACGCCCATTTGAAGTTACCAAAGATTTCCGGCAAAACTGCCCAAACCTTCCTGTCTTGCATTCTGAGTTTTTGAAAGTCCCACTTCTAATCCGATTCATCAAAAAGTTAAAACACGAAAGTTGTCCGGAACGACGTTTTCGTTCAGGAACAAAGAAGCTCGAGACCTAAAAATGCTTTCCGAGTGATAAAATTCTTCAAATTCTAAACAGCCCATTTTTAGGCGAAAGTCACTAGATTATAGTTATACTTTGAAGGGAACAAGAGGTCTTATGACCTATAATCAAGACCACAACCATGGCTAGAGCCAAGGTTGTGTCTCATGACCTTGGAACAAGGACCAAAGGTCATGGCTAGGCCATGACGAAATGACCATACCAACTTACATAGGCGTAAACATGAAACAATGAATTAGGCGATAACTTGAACAAGCAATTTGGATCTACTTCACTTAAAAGGGAACCATGAGATTTTACCAAGAGAAAATGGTCATTCAAGACTTATGAAACTACCCCTAATAACAATCTTCATGTACTAATAAACTTTCCTAAGTTTATTCAAATATTGGACATGTAACTTTTCGGATCAAAACTTATATCTATATATTTCATCAACTACTACAATAGTAGGGAGCCTCATGTGAGGAGTTCATTATGTAAGCCGTCGAGTTGAGTTGTGGATTTACGAGTTAAAGTGTCCTGGCTCCTCGAACGCTTACTAACATGATTTCTGAATTATGTCGGCCCGAACGGTAGTAAACGATATACCAAAACATACATGTTTCATGAAACTTTCTTTCAAAGACTCATACTATACATCATACCACATCATGAACTAAATGCAAGATATATATATAGGCACTACTTCATATTCTTTACTCCGATCCTAAGTCGCAACATTCGATTATAGGTTGTTCGTAGAAACCTTCGCGATTCGACCATCACATTCACTACTCACTACATAACTTAAGGTGAGTTCGTAGCCCCACTTTCTACTGTTTAACTACTTTACAAACCCATGGGGGGAATACATGCTATTATTTTTCTACTCGAACACGATGCTTTCTAATGTATGCTTCACGACGATGTTTTATTATCACTAAGTAACGATTGCCATGTTCGAAGTCCCTATATCATGAACCATTAGTCACTACCTTTAGTGAGCGCGAATATTGTGAATAGATCTATTGGGATTGACGAATCCCATTTGTGTTGAACAACGATGAGTTCACACAAATGCACTATATTTGAGATTTAGCGGTATAACGGCAAAAGTACCTTGATAGGGCTTCTATAATGCCAATTTTGTTGGTTCGATGTTAATGTTTTGGTTGCATGAGCTTAGTGAAATAAATAACGATTTTGTTTTCTAACTATGAGTGTGAGTCTATAGCTCACACTACGATTATTGTGTTCAAACGATTTAACTAAACTCTACGAATTCCACTCAACCTTTGTGTTGACCTCTCAAGCATGTATTTCAGGTTCATGACGATCAAGGATGGTACGGAAGGGCACGGATACTCAAGAGGGCTATAAATTTTATTATCATTCAAAAACACATTTATTATACATTGTAAACATGGAACCATTTGGGACCTCATTTTGTAAATCTCTGATATTTATACAATTTGAATGATAAATCTTTTAAAACGACTCAATTGGAGTTCGTTTTCTATTATTGTGACTATTGTGCTGTCAAGTAACACCCAGTTCGAATTCCGCTGCAACCATGAATTGGGGGTGTTACACTTTGTAACTCTGCAATCCCCTAGTTTCTAATTTTAATCGTCTACCAGGGACACTCCCCCAGTTACATATAAATAAAGATTTGCAGGACGTCCTATCAAAATCTTGGTTGGGTGGTCATAGTTCACAAATGTTTGCAGACATCAACAAGTACTTATACTATACCACTTTTCTTGTTTTCAGTGTTTTGAAACCCGGTTCGACCCGGCTGGTTTGACAGGTCGAACTGGTTCCGGCTTAGATAACGGGTCAAAAGAAACCGGCTTTTAAGAATTCAAAACCCAGTGTGACCCGCCGGGTTTTACCCGTTTCTATATTTCCAGCTGGGTTTGGCATTAAATCTTTTATATGTTTTTAAAGGCTTTAAAAGCTGTTTAGACAAGTTTTTATGGTGTTTTAAACACTTTCTATATGCTATTTGGACAGCAGAAAGATAGGCTGTTTGGACAGGCTTATGTCCTGTTTTAACAGATTTTATATGTTGTTTGGACATAACCTTTACACGGCTGTTTGGAAACAAGTTTTTGCAGCAATTAAATGCTCTATTTTAAAAAATCAATTACGTATTTGTATGTTGGTTTTTAGCAGCAATTACAGCTTTTATATGCTGTTCCAACACAGTTTTTTACAGCAACCATGTTTTTTTTTGCAGCAATTACATGTTTGTATGCTTTTTTTTTGCAGCGATTGGCAATTAGATACATTTAAGGGTTTGTATGCGGTTTCTCAGAGCAATTACAAGCTGTTTGGACATCAGAAAGTTGGATGTTTGGACAGGTATATGCTTTAAACTCTCTAAATGAGACTATGAGTGTGTTAAACAGATCATGAGCATGATATTATACTCTTTGATTCAGGATATTCTCTGTAAGTCGAATGGTCTAATTGTGAAACTAAGCAGAGGCTAATAAGGTACTAGGAGTTTCTTTTGCAGGGTTCAAGTTGATGAGGACTAGAATTATAAAGCATTTTCCAATAACAGTGGGCCATTTTCAAATGATACTCAAGTTCAGTAACTAATTGGATGATAGAAAGATATATGGAAGAGAAAAAAGTCTTACCGCATTTTGATGCTCCAACGCTTTCTCAAGTCTTGTGGCAATCTCATCAATATCTGGGCGTTGTGATCGTTCTTCATTCAAGCAGTCATATGCTATTTCCGCAAAAATGTTAAATGATTGAGAGTCCATTTGATTCCATAAATCCCAATCAACTATTTCATTGAGTTTTTTCTCCGTATAATGGGCAACGGCCACCGAAGCCAAGTACTTAGTATCTTGGTCGCCCTCGATTACTGCTCTCCTACCACACAGTAGTTCAAACATTACTATCCCAAAGGAGTACATATCCGACTTGTGGTGTGCACTTTTTGTCTCTATATATGTTGGGTCTGTATACCCATCCGTACTCCACACTTTATCAGTATCGAAAGAATTGTGTCTTTCAGATGCTTTGATCTTCATGGAACGTATAAAACCACCTAACTTGGGTTCCCAGTCATCATTTAAATAAATCAATGTACTGTTGATGTTGCGGTGTATTACGCTAAAATCACGTGACTCATCATAATGAATGTAGCTCAATGCTTGCGCAACACCCACAGATATCTCCAATCTTCGCACCCATGTCAACTTCATCGGGTCACTTAGATGGTAAAGAAGACTTCTTCTGGTCTCACGCTTGATAATGGTGACCTTCTCATTTTTTTCATCACAAAACCCAACAAGAGAAACCAAATTTTTATGCTTGAGACTAGAAAGAATGGAAACCTCCTTCCAAAACTGTTGGTCTCCATCAAACCGTTCTTTTTTTAACCTCCCAGCGAAGATATTAATTAACTCACCGGACCACAAGAGCTGTCCCTCGTAACACTCTTCATATGCATCTATTCCGACGAGATTTAGGTAAGAAAAGTTGTCGGTGGCTGATAGTATGTTTCAAGGGGGATTTTTAAGTGAGCAAAGTCATCGGGTGAAAACATCATGTCTTTGTATTCATGAGAAGTCATGACTAAAAAAAAATGGCGTTTAATTTGGGCTAATTATAAAATGATGTGAATTGAAGGAGTACTTCTCACAAGAGAGAAGGAGTGAGAGGTAGGTGGTGTGTTTAATGTGTGTTTTGTATATGTGTGGTTGTGGATGAGCCTCTATGTCCTGGGTTATCTATTTATACAGTATATGTCTTTGCATTATTATATTAATATTAAAAGACTATTGACTATTGACTTTATTATATTCATATTGAAAGACTATTGACTTTAGACATTCAAATTGCACATAGAATTGAAGAATCGGTGTTTTTGCATTATTAGGAACATTTTGATGACTACCAACGTAAAACTCAAAATGTATATTAGGAAGATCAGTGGTGAAACTAGAGGAGGGGGGAAATTTTTTGACAAAAGTCGTTGTGCATACAAAGATAAAGATAAAGATACAATGTTTTTACATTCTTGGGCTTATGCGTGGGGGCAATTTGATTTCGTGAAGATAACAAATCTTGGTGATGCTTAGACGTCAAGGGTGTTTTGATAAGCTTATGGCTAAAAATTGGATAAGTCATAAAGCTTAAATATTGATTTTTATCGGCTTTCTTCCGATTTCCAATAATCCAATATGCTCAAGCCCAACATCTTTACAAAATAAGCTAATTCAAATAGTCTTCTATATGTAGAAAAAGTTTTTATATATATACATATGGGTTGTGGAGTACAACAATTTGGTTAAACAATTATCTATAAACTTCGCAAATAATATGGATGCACTCATTACAATGCCGGGTTTTGTGTGGGCTTTATCCGTATTCAGATAACTAAATGTAATTTTCTTAGAAAAGTATCTCGTTTTTCTATACATGCAATCCCCAATAATAATTTTGTGTTACTTTTATTTTTATAGCTAATCAAAACTTTATAGCTCAACTTTAATACTTGTAAATTGTAATTAAATTGTTTATATATCATTTGATATGTAGAAAATGCATTCATAAAGTGATAACAATAGTTTGAATAAATTGCAAAAATCATCATTGTGGTTTGTCTAATTTGGCACTCATCTTTGAATGACCATTTTACCCCTTTTTAGAACTTACAAGTCACTTTTTTTTTCTAATAATTTCACTCCCAAACATATCAACAAACAGCTGCAAGGGCAGGAAGTGGCTGACCGGCAATAACATCATAGCAACATTTGCAAAGTGTGGGGTGATCAAGAAATGAACCAACTTGAGGTGAGAAGTTCCAGCATCGTTCACATTTTGGACCTTCTGCACGTGAAACGCCGATCCATATTTTCTTTTCTCCTTGAATACGGAGCTTGTCCCGCCACATATAATTAAATCCGTGCGTTATAACTCCAGAATACGGAGCTTGTCCTGCCACATATAATTAAATTTAATAACAATAATGAAATCAGTTAAATTAAGAATATACTGATGGTCACGATACCTTTGGTTGCAACACTGGTCAATAAAGAGCTTTGAAACCAACCCCGATGCTGATCGGTACCTTCAACATACAAATAGGCAGGATAACTGAGGCCATCTATACTCTCTAAAACAGCAGCTCATGAAGATCCTGCAGTTTATGTATGTTTAATAGGTTAATATACAGATCCAGTCGCATATAACTGATACAAGAACTGTTCATGTTTAACATGTAACTAACAAATAGACCTGAATCAAACCAAACATCCATCGTATCAGTTCCCTTAACATAATCTGATGCTTTATCACGATATTTTTCAGGGAGCAACTCTTCTACTGACATGTACCACCATGCATCGCTGCCCTTTTGGGAAATGATTGCTGCCAAACACAAAGATTCAAATGCACATTCCTTAAATGTAGTTCAAATTAACTCAATACTTTCCAGCAAAATTGTTTGGGGCTTACACTTGATATGATCAACAGTCTCTTCATTTAGCAGAGGTTCCTTTGTCTCTGTATGATAGAAAACAGGAATTGGCACACCCCACGTCCTCTGACGAGATATACACCAATCTGAACGGCTAGAAGTCATTGTAGAAATTCTGTTTTCTGCCTGAATGACAATGATCATGATAATTTAGAGGAATACTACCGATGAAATGCATAAACTAGTTGGCAGCATAGGATAGTCATAATTTCTTAACTACTCCATATCATTTATAAACTAGTGGTAAGGCGCATTACCTACTAACAAGAGGTCAAGGGTTCAAACCTCACTAGGTACACAATTGTAGGTAGCCATGGAAGAGTTGGTAACGGTGACGGGGATATCCCGGTTAGGCCGCGTACATCTGATTCAAAGACTTCCCCCTCCCCGCGTAACCTAAAGAAGGAAAACCTCATCCGCTTACCCGTTTTGCAAACATGTACAGATACAAACCTGTAGCTGCCATTAAAATGCTTTACTTATCTATGTTCCTATCCTGTTTTGCTCTTTATAGTGTTCCTAAATCATTCCTAGTGTTGCTTATGGAAAGGGGGTTACTAATTGCTCCAAACTCAGGTTCTGTGTTACATGAACATGAAACCAGCCCAGAAACTAAAAATGGTAACTCTTATGCACTTAAATCAATCAAATCCTAGAAATGAGCAATTTCGAGATTTGAAGATCAAAACAATATTATGTACCAGTTATATATATATTCGTACCTGAGACGGAGTCCATACTACTTGATTAATCGCATTCATAGCAGCCTCTCTTAATCCTTCAACAGAGGCAAACCATTGTGCTGTTGCCCTAAAAACTGTAGGTTTTTTTGTTCGCCAATCATATGGATACTTGTGCTCTGAAAAATGAAGTGAATGGCATTTAATTGTACTATTCATATGGCTGGCTCTCATTGGGAAAATGTTGATATTTATGGATGAACGATGCTACTTACTGTAAGGTTCTACCATGACTATTGATGAACGTTCATCCAAGTGATCTATCACAATTCACAGCAGCATTGCCATCACCTAATACATCAAGCCCGCAAAAGATTCCAGCTTCTTCTGTGAACTTTCCTTCATCGTCCACTGGGGATACTAAAGGTAAACCGTATTTTAATCCGGTTATACAATCATCTTGTCCATGACCGGGGGCTATGTGGACAAGCCCAGTTCCTGATTCTGTCGTGATATAATCTCCACCAATGACAACAGGGCATTCTTGACCATCTATCGGGTGTGCATATCTATCACAAAATATAAAAGACGTACATAAGTAATTTTAATAGAAGAATATATTATTCAAATTTTTAGTTACCTGCAATTTTCAAGATCTGAGCCCAAAACTGTTTTATTTGCAACAAGCTTCACACCCCATTTGGCTTCCAGTATTGACACAAGGTCCAGTGCAACAACGAAAATTTGTATTTCGTCATCAGGTGAGCATGACTGCACTACTGGAGCTTGGAATTCACGGCAACAGCTGAAATAAAATACAGAAAGAAAGGAAGTACACATAAGCATGTGAATATGTTATATATGTAGATAACTTCACAAGCGTCCACAAAAATATGATAACGATAGCAACAGCAATATAACAATAATATAGCTATAGCCTCATTTTACCTAAGCAGCTTCATATTCTGGATCAAGGGTGAGATTCGGATGATCCCAATCAGCCCATACTCCAAATCTCTGTAGACAAACAGTAAAAATGTTTAATGTTCTATTACTCCTTGATAGTTTGAATATGTAACCAAAAACATCCGTGCTACATGTAAATAAGTAAAAGTACATGACGTTATTGATAGACACAGCTAGGATCACTTAAGATCGATAACTGATTACAATGAACTTGGACAATCAAAGACTGAGAAAAGATTATTGAAAGCTTCAATGTATTATCAATGGTGGATAGTTTGTTACAAGTTGGTTACAAATGATTAGAGAGGATAATTAAAGAGGAAATTGTATTCACCAAAGCTAGAAATGAAAATACATATACAGAGTATTTAAAAGGAATTTAGTCGGGAAAGTTGGTTAAGCCATTAGGAGAATGTCACGTGCACCTCACGTGTGTATTAACACACCTTCGCTGGATGTGCCTAATGACTAACCAACTACACAGCTCCTAACAATCCTTCCCTCTTCAAATCATTCTTGTCCTCAAGAATGTGAATCAAAAGCTAGGAACTTGGTATATAATTCTTCCAAATTTTCCCATGTGGCATCTTTTGGTGTCCCATTAGCCCATTGGATTAATCCATAGACCACAACAGCATTGCGTTTCTTCACCATCTTCCTTTCCAAAATTGCCATAGACTGCACTTCCAACAATCCCTCTTGGTTAAAGCAAGGGAGATCAATGATTTGGTGATGGTTGAGGGTTGCCTTTACAAGGTTTCAATTGGGACCCATGAAATACATTGTGTATCTGTCCATGAGTAGGTAGCTCCAGTTTGTATGCCACTTGACCAATCTTTTCAATGACTTTGAAAGGGCCAAAATACTTTGGTGAGAATTAGTTTTGCCTTCCTTGCATGATGGACACTTGTCTGTGAGGCTGCAGCTTCAAGAAAACCAAATCACCCACCTTTAGCACCCTATCACTGTTTCATTCTATTTTGTGCTCTTTCCAAATGAAATTTAAGCAACTAGATAGCTTGTTCTCTAGCTGCTAAAGTCCTATCCACTGCATCAACTTTGCTCGAACCCCCTATGTATGGAACATGAACGGGTGGAACTTGACCATAAACTGCCTCAAAAGGTGTGGTCATTATGGAAGTGTGAAAATTAGAATTGTGCCACAGTTCAACTAAGGGTAACCATTTCACCCACTCCGTTGGCCTTTCCCCTGACATGCATCTTAGGTAGCATTCAAGACATTTATTGACTACTTCTGTATGTCCATCAGTTTGTGGAGTTTGTGGATGATATGTAGACATCAATAGCTTGACTTGTAAGAGTTTGAATAATTCCTTCCAAAAACAGCTCAAGAACACTTTATCTCTGTGAGACACAATAGTAGTAGGCAACCCATGTAGTTTATACACTGTATCCAAGAACACCTGAGCAACTTGGGCTGTTGTAAAAGGATGAGCTAAGGCCATGAAATGAGTATATTTGGTGAGTCTGGTCCACCACCACAAAGATCACATTACTCCCATTAGACCTTGGAAGACCCTCAATAAAGTCAATAGAGATGCTTTCTCAAATCCTTTTAAGGAATGGGTAAAGGTTGTAATAGACCAGGAATATGGTTTACACCTTTGACAAGTAATGCATTCATTTACAAACTGTTTAACCTCCTTCCTTAATCCTTTCCAATAAAAGCATTGAGCAAATCTTATGAGTAGTAACTTCGACCCCAGAATGTCCACCAATAGATCCACCATGGAAATGAGCCAACAAATCCCCTCTTAACACTGACCCGTGACCCAAATGTAGTGCTTCTTACTTTCTCTACCAGCCTGCAAGTCTTCAATTATGGCTTTAAGGCTCATATCAGCATCCCAACTTGCAACTATTCTAGAGGCTAATTCAGTAGTCATAATAACCACTATTGACTGCATCAACTCCCCAACTTCTTGCACCCTTGACAAGGGACCAGTAGCCACATTGTCAACCCCTTCCTTATACTTCATAGTCAAAGCCCATTAATTTGGGTAGCCATTTCATGGGTAGTAATCCTCTGGTCCAACAGATACTTCAGGCTGTAATGACAAAGTGCCTATCCAACTTATAACCTCTCCACTTATCCAATGCTAACATCACGGCCAAGAATTCCTTTTCATAAGTAGAAATGTTTGGTGCTTTGGAGTTAAGCTTTTGCTCAGATAGGCAATGGGATGACCATTTTGTTGAAGCACTACCCCAATTTCACTCAGTGATGCATCTGTTTCCACCTCAAAAGGCTTCTCAAAGTTTGGAAGAGCTAGGACCGGAACTTGTGTCATGGCTTTCTTTCAAAGCCTCAAATGATGCTTGAGCTTCCTCAGTCCATTTATAAGCATTCTTCTTTAGTAGCCCTACTAATGGTGGCAAAATCTTTAATAAACTTCCTATAATAACCATAACCAGTAAGACATACACTTAGACTTTTTTGCATACAACCTATTTTGCCTCATTGTCTCAAGTATCACAGATAAGTTTTCCACATGGTCATAAATGCTCTTAGAATAGACCAAAATGTCATCAAAGAATACCAATGTGAACTTCCTCAAGTAAGCCTTAAACACATCATTCATTAATGCCTGAAAAGTGGAGGGTGCATTAGTAAGACCAAAGGGCATCACAAGGAATTCATAATGGCCTTCATGAGTTTTATAGGCAGTCTAGAATGGGAAACTTATCTTTGATTGTGTTCTTGTTCAGTTGCGTGTAATCTACACACATCCTCCAACTATTGTCTTTCTTTTTGAACATCACAATGGGTGAAGCAAATAGACCTTGGCTTGACTTAATCACCCCTGCCTCTAACAACTCTTTGACCATGGCCTCTATGGCATCCTTTTAAATAAGAGGATGCCTATAAGGTCTAATGTTAACTTTAGGTGTTTGGAAGAAGAGGTATTTTGTGGTCAAATGTTCTTTGTGGTGGCAATTCCTTTGGTACCTCAAATACATCATCATACTTATCAGTTATCAATTACTTGCAACAATTCAGGATTCACTTCCTCATTGTTTCCCTATTTTTCCATAGATAATAAGTCTAACCCAGTGTTTGGATACACACACAACATAAAGGTGTACTTTCTAACATCTGCAACTGTTTCTTCCCTTCTATCCACTAGGCTGTAGGCTTTGGGGTACCTCGTAATGCCACTTTACTGCCATTGTACATAAATTCCATTCTTAACTCTTTGAGGTTGCATTTAATATCACCAAGAGTAGAAAGCCACTGCATTCCCAAAACCATATCACGCCCTCCCAAAGGAAGCAACATTGCATATACACAAAGTTTTTCCCTTTCAATTTTCCAAGTAAACCCTTTGCACTCACTTACACTTATTAATTTTCTTCCCCCAGCCACAGAAACAAACAAAGGGCAAGTTTTCCTAATCTTGCAGCCTGATCTCTTAGCCATATTAATGTCTAAAAAATTGTGGGTAGTCCCTGAATCCACCAAGATGTGTAGTTCATGTTTATTCCCAAACATCCCAACAACCCTTAAAGTTTGAAATGAACTTACTCCACTCAGTGCATTCGAAGAAATTTGTGGTTGAATCTCATCTGATTGTGGCTCTTCCCAAGAATCATCTGCATCCACAAACTCTTCCTCCAATTCTTCATTCTCAACCAACACAATCAAACTAAACAATTGTCCTTCACACTTATCACCATGAACAAATTTCTTGTCATAGTAGAAACACAAATTGTTGGCTCTTTTTTCCTCATTATTTCTGTGTCAACTGCCTTCTAGGCTGAGCATTTGTGGGTCTAGTATTCCAATTCTTGTTAGCATTTGGTAAAGGTAACAAAGACTTAGCAACATTACTGACATTACCATTGTTAGCACCAAATCTATCATTTCCAATACCTGCACAAAATCAGGGACAAAATCAGAGCACAAGTGCTGTGATTATGGCACCAGCCAGAGAATTTTGGGAACTCTACCTTAGTCATCCAACTCAACTGATTTTGTGCTCTGCACCACAACATTACTCACTTGACTTTGCAAGAATTGACTCATCATTTGTTCCATGGCTTGTCTGAATCGCCAATGATTCATCAACAAACCTCTTAGTTTTATAATCTACATTATCACCATTGTTACCGGTACCATTGGTAGTTCTTGTGGCTGGTGCCATAATCACAGCACTTGTATGGTATATCTTGAATTAGTTAGGAATCTTGTTGGTAGTTATCACTCCTTCTATTGAGTAACAACTAACAACTAACCATTTCTTGGCCAAATCAAGTCAATCAAAACTGACAATTAATGCGAAAACAGAGGATTTAAACACTTATGTGTTGTTCTTGTGATCGCGATTGGTTTAGGGTTTAAGATCAATAATGGATTAAATTGGTCGTATTTCTCAACGGATAGCATACACTTGATCCAAGTACCAGTGCATACTCTGAATCTTGAATAAATTTATTGCCGGAATACTTAACTAAAATGATCAGTTAGTAATAGATTTTGGCGGGAATTTTGAACAGAATTCGTTTGCAATGAGACCTCACCAGGAAAGGTCTCTCATGCCACTTGATAGACACAGCCAGGATCACTTAAGATAGATAACTGATTACAATGAACTTGGAAAATCAAAGGATAGTTTGTTACAAGTTGGTTACAGATGATTAGAGAGGAGAATTAAAGAGGAAATTGTATTCACCAAAGCTAGAAATGAAAATTCACATACAGAGTATTTAAAAGGAATTTAGGAGGGAAAGTTGGTTAAGCCATTGGGAGAATGCCACGTGCACCTCACGTGTGTATTAACACACCTGCACCTCACGTTCCTGATGACTAACCAACTACACAGCTCCTAACACTTTAGTAGGATCTTTGGTTATGTAAATTTGCTGTTTAAACTGACCTTGAATGACGCCATTTGAGCCTTCACAGTTGCTTTGGCAAATTTAGCTGCTTTTGTTCTCAATTTTATTGGTGTTAGCCCCTTTCAGGCATCTTGGTCCAAAGACTGCAATACTAAGATTATTCAACAGAAAATTACCCATGATTGAATCTAAAAGTTACAAGAAGAAAATAAAACACAGCAACAAGCTATCACTTGCCTTTCAACTCGATAGGTAGACCATGGCAATCCCAACGAGGAACGTATTGAACTTTACAGTTTTGGACAAGCTGTCATATTCAATTGTATAAGAAATTCCATAAAAAAGTAATTACATGATGTGCATCATTCTATCGCACACATTTCAAATACCGCAGTGCAAAGTGATTGTTGCAAATGATATCTTTTATAATCTTGTTTAATGCATGTCGGATGTGTAAATCACCATTAGCATACGGAGGTCCATCATGAAGAACAAAACTTCCCTATCAAAAGTAGAAGAAATATCAAATGAGTAGAGATAGGAAGTTTGTAGCAGACAAGATGAACTCGATTGAGCTTCTAAACTAACCCTGTTATTCTTTTCAGCAACTTTCTTATAGACCTGATTTTCATCCCATAATTTCTGGAGTTTGGGTTCCCTTACACTCGGAGAAAGTCAGTAAGAATAGGACCGGAAACTGTGTGTTTGTTACGAAGATCAACAGTATGCTTGTACTTTCCATTTCCTTGCTTTGTTCTTAAACAACAGAATAAAATCATTTTAAAGTAAAAAACCTCCATAAGAACTTCAGATAAGACATTTTGACTCACAACAAAGATCTATAAAAGTTGTAATCCAGTATGTACCTTTAGATTCTTTCTTGGCTTTGACTGAGTACAAAAGGCACTTCTAGGATTTACATAGAAATATGTAAGATGGAAGAGCGACGAGAGCTCAATGGAAGAGCACCGTCGAAAATCAATGATGCTAAAAGAAGAGGATTTTGTAAATAACGAGCAATTTCTCAGTGACAGAACCTGAACAGCTTTTTGCAGTATAAGATTAGTGAATACTATAAATTACACAACAACCAAATGATATATAAAACTTGACTTTCAAACTTTCGAATAGAGATATGATTAGATTAACCAAATAAAGGAGTTTTCGTGATTGCGATTTCAAATATGCATACAGACTGCAGAGATATTAAGAATATAAATATAATGGTGGACAGATTCTCCCAGGATAGATAACCGCTTTTTCAAAGAGATGTTCAAAACACCATTACATTTATGCATATCAAAACACATAAGTGGCCGTTTCACATCCTACATCAAGTACAAATATAATCAAACAGTAGCCATCAAACCCAACTCTCATAAACCTAATAAACACAAATAAACCTTAAACTATATCACCATTTAACACTACTAATATCTAAACCTACAGATTGTCTAAAAATAGTCCCTATTATGGCATTATCATAACATAATCCTACTAGTTTATCCGATTTCGCTTCATAAAATCAGTTCTAAGTTTCTAACCAACAAGAAGTCAAATGGGTCAAACATTTCATTTTGGGTTTAAGTCATATATTAACAACTTACTTCCAAATCTGTATCAAAGTGAAATCCTTGCTTTTTTATGACGGTTATGAAAAACCAACTTTCAATTTCGTGCATACATAATACATTTTGCTGACGTCTAAGCACCTTATCAATTACCAACAAACAGTCACCATAAAACCCAACTCTCGTAAGCAAATAAACACATAAAAACCTTAAACTATATCACCATTCAACAATTACCACCTTCTTAATCGCCACTAATATCCCTAAACCACAAACTATCTAAAAAAATCCATTATCATAACATCATCTAATGATACAAATTTATCCGAATTCGCTGGAAAAATTACCAACTTCTTGATCATTACAAATATTTTAAACCATAAACTGTCTAAAAAAGTCCCATTAACATAACATCTAATCCTGATAATTTAACTAATTTAACTGATTTCGCCACATAAAAACAATCTAACCAACAAAAACTCAAATGGGTCACACTAACATAACAAATTCAGTTAAACTATTCAGTCAAACATTTCTTCAAACACTTGGTGTGCAACTAACAAAAAACCCAAAAAGAAGTCCACAGAATAATTGTAAACAACAAGAACTCAAATGGGTCGTCGCATTTACATCAAACAGCTGGTTATATAAATTTGCTGTTTAAAACTAACCTTGAATGACGCCATTTGAGCCTTCACAGTTGCTTTGGCAAATTTAGCTGCTTTGGCTCTCAATTTACATCAAACAGTTGGTTATATAAATCAACAGAAAATTACCCATGATTGAATCTAAAAGTTACAAGAAGAAAACAAAACTCTTCTTGGTAATGACATGTGTCTATTTTGTGTGATTAGTGTGTGACTGGATCAGGATTTGGGATTTTCATTCTTGTTTATATGAGTTTGGTTTAACTTAAAGATTTGAGTTAAGGGTTATGACAATTGTGAAGATGGTTGTAGATGGGTAAAATGGTGGCAAAAGGTAGGTCGATGGTTGATGAAGGATAAAATGACGATGGGGTGGTGTTTATGGGTGGTCAAATGTGGTTGTGTACTAGTGTGCGTGGTACTGTGGTGTCACTGTTTGACTAAGCTTATAAACGGGGATGTGTTATACATACCAATTTTATGTTGTCACATCAGGGACTGTTTGGTCAAACTGTACAACTGGCGTTGCACACCATACAAGACCACGATGCATCCAATGATTGGATACCCTCTCTACGGAGGGTGTGGATAAACTGCGCCTTATGGTTATGTTCTTATGGCTTATGATGAGTTTATAAGTTCTTTGTTAAAGGCCCGTTTGGTTTGTAAGCGGGTTTAGGATTATGATTTGAATTTGAATAGGATGTAAGAGAGTGAAAATATAAAAGCATGCCATACCCATAAGTTGCATAAATTAAATATGCATACAATTTGTTGATGGGCCACAACTTGCATAAGTTTACATAAAAAAATAAATAAATAAATAAATAAACGAGACAAAATAGAAAAAGAAATGAAAATAACGGAGAGAGAAAACCACCATCTTATCTTATATTATATAAAGCTTAAGTAGCCTTATAAATGTAAAGGGGTCATAATAAATGTCCTAAGAATTCATTCTATCATATGAAGCCTTCAACATTGATTCCAAGCAACTTAAACATCTCAATTAGTATGTGTACTGTTAGAATATGGACATTATTTTAGTAGACGTATGTTAGGATCGAACTCGAGATCACGGGATTGCACACAATACGTATGAAGAGAAAAAGTAATAATTATTTATAAATGTTATAATTAATTATTAAACACAAAATAAATAATAATAATTAGTATTATTGATTAATGACTAATTATTTATTAAACGAAGATTAGGAAAGTAATACTAGACAAAACATGGAAACAAGGGAAGGTTCCGGAATTCCCTAGAGGACTCCATAACCGATCGGCCCAAGGGGGTATTCCACCTCCTTTGTGCCTTGAGCTCCAAGTTTTGTGTAGTATATAAGCAAACCCAAGATGTAGGTTTTTCTCATAACTTGTACACACACATCTTGGTGTTTTCTCTCCCTTTTCTTTTCTTTGGTCGATCCAACAAAACAACCCTTTAGGGTTTCGATTTTCTTGAATCAAAACAAGGTTTTGTGTTTATTACTTGCGTAAACTTTTTCTAGAATTAGTACGTGTGTACAAGAACGTGAATCAAACACACTATTGTTTGATTCTTGGATTGAATTACAAAAAGGTAAGGGGTAATTCTTATAATCCTTATAAACCCTAATTAGGGTTCTTGGTTCCGGAAGATTGCTTTGATTCTTGTTCGGGCTAGAATCACAAAGGTATGTTTACTATTTAATTATTGATTAATTAATTACATGTTATTCGATCTATTATAATTGCTTCCGCTTATGCTCACTTTGATGTACTTGGTTTATTTATATGAAGGTCATGATATAATAATTCCAACAGTGGCATCTAGAGCCGTTATAATGTGTAATTAATTATTGAAACGCATAAAAATTGGATCTTGATTCGTTTAGTTACATGTTTTTTTAGGGTTTATTTGTTAGATCCCTAACCCTAATTTTTTTGGGTCGATTGACCTTAAAGGGTTATTAGGGTTTATGGTTTTTAATTTTTTAATTTGATTAGAAACCCTAGGATGTCATGTAATTGTTATGCGTTTTAGTAAACGATCTTGGTGCAATATGTTAATTGTTAAGCTAAATCCATGAAAAAGTGCATATTTGCATGGATTTTATATTGTGTTATAATTTAAATGGTTTAAATTGTTTATATGAATTAATGGTTAAGTTATATCGCAACATGTAAATTTATTAATAGTTGTCGAATTGGGGAAGACTCCAATATTAAGTAATCAATTATGTGCTATGTGGTATTTATTTAATTTTGGCTTACGCAATCGATTTATCGATGTATGTGGCTCTTTTTCCAAGAAGAAGAAAGCCCTAATTGAATTAATACGTAATACACCTAGATTGATTATTAATAGGACTATTGAATAAGATTTGCATGTGGCTACATGTTTTATACATATTTAATTGTTATGATTATGTATATTTGTTTATTTAGTTGTTTTATTTTTTTATTGTATAATTACTTGTTTTGTTTATTTATTGTGTTAGACATGTTTATATAAACGAAAAGGGTAATTTTTTGAATAGAAAAATAATACGGACTAAATAATGGCGAAATTGTTTTGGTTTTAAGAGTTTAAATTTCAAAGAATTGGTTGATTGATGTTTTTGTACGTAATGGTTAAATAGGCTCGACCGAAGTTTACACACTATAAGATGGGTATAAGGATGGCAACGCATTAAATTGTGGCCTTAGAGAGACAACATTCTGTCTTAACGCTCGTTTGTGTGTAAATTAGACTTACCGAACAACCATTACATGTACATTGTCATTTTAAGGGTGAATAATCCACAATTCCACAATGATTATCCGAAACACTAAGCTTTCGGGCTTATGCAAAAGTACGATATAGTGGACGATAATTGATGGTTATTCTTTAATTGGTGAACCCGATACCTCAATCAAAACCTTGTTATTTTACTCTTAGCGAATTGGTAATAAAAATGTTTTGTAAAACCAATGTTATGAAGTTGTATGCATGCTTCTTCATACATTATTTTGATCACATCAAAATAGTTATACCCTTATAAATTAAGTCGAATGTCATCTAATTAAGAACACTTGAAGTTGCAATTTACGTCAAGTGAGACTTGGCGAGATTGCAATGGAAAGGTAAATTTCATAAATTCATTGCTAGCAGATCAACTGATGTGATGGATTTGTGAGTTTGCAGTTTTTAAGTTAGACGACTTAAATTGAGTAGGAAGTGAGACTTGGACTCAAGGCATTAAGATGGGGATGAAACATGCTTACATTACAAAAGTTTTGTGATTGTAAATCCCATAAATCTAGGAATTGCAATATGATATTGGCAATTATTGTACGACAATTACCTTGTTGAATACTATCATTACTAGCAGATCAACTGATGTAATGGTACTATGTCAATTTAGGATCCTAGCTTTAAGAAAATACTATGGTTTATATGAATATTTGCCAATGAGTATTTTATTTTCTTAAAGATCTAATTATCGAAAATACTAAAATTGAATTTTGTAATTCGTTTTAATGTATTAATGCAACGTTCAAACCGTAAACGCACTTTGGGCTTTGGTAAATTGATCTAGTTCTGTTTTCAAACTAATGGTTGATTAAGAAATATTTACTTGAAAGACAAAAGAAGTCTCCTTTCTATGAAGGAAGAGTGAGACACAATCCTATTCCTTTTCATGAATGAGAAAGGATAATAGGAATATTAGATATGTCTAAATTCTAATATAACTCATTGCAAATTTTTAATAGTTAAGAAAATTGCGAATATTTTCCACAGGGATTTTATCATCCTCATTCGGTGATCAAATTCTTAGTAACAAATATGATATTTGGTTAACAGAAAATTATGTATGACATTTTATGAGTTATTATAATTAGAAGCTAGACTAATTACTGCAAAATGTTTAAAGACAAACTAGTTGTTTTGACTATTTTAAAGATGCTACATACATTGTAGGATGGTAGACCTGTTAAGGAAGAAATTGCATGCCAAATTTTTCATGTTAATAGCATTTGGTGGATAGTCCATCATTTAAGTAGTAGAATACACTCTTTAGTGCATAAGTAATTGTTACGTATGGACATTCAAAGGTGTAGGAAAGTTAAAAGCACACTATTTTCTTTCACTTGATATGAAACATTTACAATGTTGTCAAATTCAGTGGGAGTATTGTGTACTTATCACTAAATAAGGAATTATTGTAATGATCTTTAATTTAGTGGGAGTTACAAGCTTTGATATCTTTGTAGCTAAAGATAATTACTTTCCAAGTGTAGACACTCATACTTTTAAGGATAGTCTTGTACGTTTCCTTACTAGACATTGTTGTTTTACATCTACTTGTTATGCTATAATCTATGACACAATCATATTGAACACATAAACAAATGCATGGCGTGTTGTTTATCAACTATATGAGGTTGTTCCATGCACAAGTGGGAGAAATGTTATCTTTAATGTGTGCAAGAAACAACTCATAAAGATATGATTTAATGGATTCTCTTGACTACAAGGTGAGAGAATAATGTTCTAATATTAATTCTAGAAACACTTGGTGTTACAATTTATGTTATGTGAGAGCTTAGCTAGATTGCAACAACAAGGTGAATTTCATATTTCATTACTAGCAGATCAACTGATGTAATTGAACTATGAGAATTTGCAGTTTCTAAATTAGAATAATGTTCTGATATGAATTATACTAGGCTAATTCAAGAAACACTTGGTGTTACAATTTATGTTATGTGAGAACTTAACTAGATTGCAACAACAAGGTGAATTTCATATTTTCATTACTAGCAGATCAACTGATGTAATTGAACTATGAGAATTTGCAGTTTCTAAATTAGATACCTATTAGAACATGTGTCAATATGATATCAAGACTACTTTAATTTATAGATTTATGAATTCATGGAATGACATAAATTAATTAAGTAATCTAATGCTACTTCAATCTGAATATTTATGTGTTCTTGGAATGACATAAATAAATGAAGAAATAATGTTATTTACATTATTGTGAAGTAATAAATTAACTTGAAATTACTATTGAAACCAAAAGATGGTGTTCATAATTACTTTAGTTAAACATGTTTATGTTTTATTGTAAAGATATAAACATAAAGTCTTTTAATTGTTACAAGACTTATAATAAAGTAAGACGTTATCTTGTTGTGTTTTTTAATTAAGACATATACATGAAGTTATTAAATTGTTAAATGACTTATAACGTATAGTGGGATTATAACAGTTTATGTTTTTCTTGTAAAGACATGGACATGAAGTAACTTTGTAAAAAGTACTTGTGTTATAAGGCATGTAATAGGCTTGAAAATTATTATACCATTAAAATGAATTAGTTGGTAAATAGACAAGTCAAAAGGAATATGGTTATCTTTAATATTGTTAGATTATCTTACAATATTAATACTAATGAAATATCAAATTATGGTATGTTCAGTTAGGAAAATCAAACTCTTGTTATATTGTTTGATTAAAGATAACTATGACTTCTTTTCTTCCAAAAGTTATCAAGGTTAGAATGTTGAGTATGACTTGGACATATTTAATAAAACTCCAATATAGAAGATTAATAAAACATTATCATATAATGGAATGTGATGAATCACATTATGTCTTAAATTGAAGTTCTAAATTTGTTTAACTGCTTATGAAGAGGTTGTTAACAAAGTTAAGTCAGGAACTATCAATAAGTATTTGTAATATCCCAAAAGAGAACATTGTATTGTTTCTTTATTTGCTAAGTATTTAAGGATAGTCTTTAAATTACTAAAAGCAAGTGGGAGTTTTGATCTTTAAAAGATAAAATTACAAGATACATAATCTTCTAAAATACACTAGTAAATATCATGATGAAGTTTGACATTTAAATGTTAAATCTCAAGATGATAAAGTTTGATATTTAAATGTTAAATCTCAAGATAATAGAATTATCATTCATAGAATAGCAATATATCTCAGATATTTGATTAATATGCTGAGGGCTATGATTTACAGGATTCTTGTAAACCTAATAATCATTATGATACATTACCAAATATGAAGTTGGGTAAAGTATACATGATATGAATGATTAAGATGCTGTCCATAAAGATAATCAATTTTTGAAATTTGATTTATCTTAATAGTTAGACTAGAAAATGAAGATGAGTTTCTTCAAAGATTAGGTAACCCTTATGGTTTAAATCTTTGTATAGAAATCATATGGACAATGTTGTATACGTATTTAATGCATGTCTTATGACAAGATTATTAATCACACTTAAGCAATTAACTGTGATTAAATATTCTTTTCTAAATACATTAAATATATATATAAAGATTATGATGTCACATTTATGAAAATGACATTGGAATATCAAAACTCTTTCTTGAGTGATTACTTGAGCGAGGACGATAAGTAATCAAAAGGAGTTTATGAATTCAAATAAATCTTTGAAAGTGTACATGTTGCAATAATCCATGGATGGATATATGCATGCATCTAGAAGATTACTCTTATGTTTAATTATTAAATTCATGTTTTGATTTATAATTGAAATAAGATAATTTCTAAGTATTCCTAAAAGCTAGTGGGAGTATTATGTTTAATTTCTTAAATCATATATGTTGTAGAACATATGAAAAGTAATATTCCATATAAGTAAATGTTAAGTCTTAGAATGGAATGAAATTTTACTTGTAAGATTTAGGAAATAAGACATACAACCTTGGAATGAATATTTATTGTTGAAACATGTGCGGTAAATAAATCTAATATGTATAACATGATATATTATTTAGAAAGTCTAAATAGATATGTATGACATGAATAAAATCTAAGTATGACTTAAAGATTTTTCATGTACATTATGTTTTGTTGTATCATGCTTGATTACAAGATGATTTGGCAATATTAATATCTAATTAAAAGTTATTAGATAACTTGTGTAATATTCTATAAAGAATATGTTTGATTATAGAATCACATCCTAAATCTGGAAAAGCTTCCAAATTCTATAGATGAACAATTTTTCAATTGTTGTGAAAATTTTCATAGCCAACAAACTTGAAAGTTTGAAGGGCATCTAACATTACACAATAGATATTATGGTTTACGGAAAGTTTTAATAGCATATTGTTGTTGCATACAAAGATGCTAATGAAATTGAGATGACACTCAATACTAGTCATGGTAAGGATTTCATCTTTGGCTATTACTAGTTATGCTTACTAAAAGCATAGTTGCATTATACATTAAAAGAATAAGAATACTTTAAACTTTAAAATGTTTGGAAGTTTAATTATCATAAATTGGTGGTTAAGGATGTCTCACATTTTTATGAAATATGGCATTATCAAAATAGTTGACTATGCACATATAAGAATTTCAATAGTTGAATTCTTGAAATAAGTATTCTTAAAATTCCGATAGATCAAAGTTGGATGATTTATGTCTTGTCAACAAGTATGAATGTCATTGCTTGAGACATAATCAATCAACAAGAGTTATCATGCATTGATCTATTTAGTATTTGGATAAGGGATGTTAAAAAATTATTATAAATCTAAATACATGGTATGTTTAATTTATAATATATTGTATCCTATATTTGTATGTTTAATCCATGAATAAATGTTATTCTAAATTGTCCGTTGTCAGTTAATAATATGGGAATATTATTAAATCAAGACAAATCTGAAGGTTGGTATAATATACTTAAAGTATATTGATGCGCAGTCATGCCATTTCAGATGATATTCGATGATACTGAATATAGGACTTATCCTAACTACATGATGTTACTTTATGGATTTTGTTATTGAGTAAATCATGAGAAGTTATCCTTAGACTTGAGATGCAAGATAAGTGTCATGAATGTAGTACATTTTTGTGGAACAACTTAACGCTATACGTAACTGGTAGTCATAAGGGTTGTTTTCGGAAGTGTTACAAAGTTTGTGGGTTTTGCTTGTAGTCAAGATAGAATTTGTTCCTTCAAATTTATTTTTGGAGTTTAATACTGCTGGGCCCCTCGTAGGGTTGGTAAGATGCATGTGCGGCCGCAACCAATATCTCACCTGAATATGTTCAGAAGATTTGGTAATCTTGATCAATCATAAACAACGAGAAACAGAATGGTTAATTAAGGAATGACTTTAATCCATATCCTTATTAACATGGTATTAGAAACAAAAGGATAATAATAATGAGAAATCATTAAAAGGTTTTTCCAGGAGCCTTACTCGAGATCGTACTAGAGGCATCGGCGTGTTGCAAGACGCTAACTGATGTGATTACACTATTAAAATATGTCAAAGTGGGAGCTGTTAGAATATGGACATTATTTTAGTAGACGTATGTTAGGATCGAACTCGAGATCACGGGATTGCACACAATACGTATGAAGAGAAAAAGTAATAATTATTTATAAATGTTATAATTAATTATTAAACACAAAATAAATAATAATAATTAGTATTATTGATTAATGACTAATTATTTATTAAACGAAGATTAGGAAAGTAATACTAGACAAAACATGGAAACAAGGGAAGGTTCCGGAATTCCTTAGAGGACTCCATAACCGATCGGCCCAAGGGGGTATTCCACCTCCTTTGTGCCTTGAGCTCCAAGTTTTGTGTAGTATATAAGCAAACCCAAGATGTAGGTTTTTCTCATAACTTGTACACACACATCTTGGTGTTTTCTCTCCCTTTTCTTTTCTTTGGTCGATCCAACAAAACAACCCTTTAGGGTTTCGATTTTCTTGAATCAAAACAAGGTTTTGTGTTTATTACTTGCATAAACTTTTTCTTGAATTAGTACGTGTGTACAAGAACGTGAATCAAACACACTATTGTTTGATTCTTGGATTGAATTACAAAAAGGTAAGGGGTAATTCTTATAATCCTTATAAACCCTAATTAGGGTTCTTGGTTCCGGAAGATTGCTTTGATTCTTGTTCGGGCTAGAATCACAAAGGTATGTTTACTATTTAATTATTGATTAATTAATTACATGTTATTCGATCTATTATAATTGCTTCCGCTTATGCTCACTTTGATGTACTTGGTTTATTTATATGAAGGTCATGATATAATAATTCCAACATGTACATTGATTTCAAGCAACTCAAGCGTCTCGATTAATAATGGTTAGTCTTTTTACCTTCCCGTCCATGAGTTACAAATATTTTAACAACTATATAATGTGTCAAAAATCACAAACAACAAACCACAACTTCCTCCACACCGCGTGCACCGGGCTACAACTTATTATGGTGATAAAGTAATCATCATATCGTCTAACTTATTTAGCATATTGATTTATATTGTTTTATGTAAATTTCACGTGTGTTTTGTGTGTGTAACAATGTAGGACATAAAGATGGTGCTTACGAGGTTTGGTAGTGACATCATCTTCTCTAATGGTTTAAGAGATCCTACACATCATTGTCTTCTCAATTAAGTGGAACATGCATGAACATTTTAATTTGATCGAAAATGCAATGTATTGATTAACTGTATTTAAGTTACTAACGATCAACTATATCTAATTGTTTTTTGCAGCGCGTCAAGAAACATGAAAGTGATCGATAAGTCACAAAAATTGTATCAAGAACAAAACATGCAAAAGGCTAATGAACAACAACGACAAAGACAACAACAACAACAACAACAACAAGAACAACGCCACGGCCACCGGTGGAATGAATACTTAGCATTCATATTAATAGTATGTTACAAATTAAACATGCAATATTTTACTTCATGTAATACTGATAAACGGGCTAATACTATTGATTCGTTAGCAAGTAAGTTTATTGAAAATAATGTGACGAGCATTCAATTTTTAGTCAATAATTATAACTACACTTTGTTGGCTCATTTTAATATTTTTGCTCTTAATGTAGTTTTTTGTCTTGCGGTGTGTTAATGACAATTTCTTAATTAAACGTCTTGGAATATTGCGTGATTTTGATATTGGATATGACTGTGTAAATTATATCGATGTTACATATTGAAAATGAGGTAGTATATAATAAAAATATCTTCACATTATCATCTTAACAATGAGAATCTTTTAAATCAAAGAAGTATATAAAGGAGAAGAAAATTGTGTTTAGTTAAATGTCGGGTTTATTGATTGATTAGAGCGGGTTTATGATTCGGACTTGGGTCATTGGATCTGATTTTTTATTATACGAGTTATAATTTATACTCTTGAATATACTAATTACTTTAATGTTTTATGTTTTTATAGTTTTGTTAAAAAGGATATTTGTTTTAAAGTTCGCTTTTAATAATGTCATTTATCTGAACAATGAAGTCCGTCTTTCACAAAAAATGAGAGTTTCAAACATGAACCGAAAATTAGTCCCGAACATTACGAAAAAAAACAATTAGATCCAACATGTGTGCATTGCATGGGTCCTGAGGCATTCCAAACATGTGTGTCGCACGGGGATGAATATAAAAGGTCTCCTACATTAATGGCATCGCTTCATATTTAAAATAATTTATGTAACTTATACATATTAAAAAATTACATATGAAGAGACTCTTTTCAATGTAATATCTTAAAAAAGGTCTCTTCACATATACTCTTTTAATGTCAATAAACTATTGTTTTATATTTGGGCCTCACAATCATACTAACAACCCGACAATTTACACAATCATTTTCGCATGGGTCCTGAGGCAACTCAAGTTATTTATGACGAAAATTAGTGGCAAACATAGTTTTTGACTCGACATCAATTAAAACTGACAGAAATAAAGGCACCAATATTTTTCATGCCATGCTAACAAAAGTTGTGGTAACATCACAACTTAGGAACCTATTGTCAATAAACTATTTTAAATGTGTGTCATACTTAGAAAAGGTGTGATACCATCACAATTTAGATATATAATGATGAAAATAAGTGCCAAAGATTACATGTCAATAAACTATTTTAAATGTGTGTCATGCTTAAAAAAGTTGTGATATAATCACAACTTAGATATATAATGATGAAAATATGTGCCGAAAATTACATATTAGTTTTATATCAAAATATAGGGATGTTACAATTTTGAGAATAAATACAAAATCTAAACTTTATAAATAACTACTAATATGTTATAAAAAGTTTAAATATAATGTTACAATCTTGAGAATAAATACAAAATATAAACTTTATAAATAACTACTAATATGTCATAAAAAGTTTAAATATAAAATTTACCGATCAACTAAGCCCATACTTACAAAAGTCTAATAACGAAAAAAATTATTGCACATTACACTATGACCAATTAGATAGAGCAGGTGTGCAACGTACGGGTCTGAATTACTCGTGTAGGGAATTATGTATGCCCATTGTCAAGGGTGTCAGACCAACATTAATAAATGCTACATTTTATACCAAACATGCAAAATTTGGATTCATCCTAAACCTTTTATGCAAAAACCTCACACCAAATGGGCCTTAAGTGTTTGTGATGGCTTTGCTTATTATAATTAATAAAATAAAATATAAAATTAACACATAAAAAACTTTTTATATAATATAAGCACACCATTTCTCAAATAAGCCATAAAGTTTGGGCTTATCAAAACCACTTTATATAAGCTCATAAGCTCACTCATATATGCTTAGCCAAACACAGTTTAGGCTTATTTAATACACATAAGCTAATAAGCTCATAAGCCCATCATATAAGCTTAGCCAAATACTACTAATTAATACATAGACTAGTGAAAGACTAATGATGTTTATGTTACAAAGAAAATTGGGACGTTATACTATAAGAGTATAAGTAATGTTACATCATTTCACAATCCATCTCATCATCATCTTAGCTTTATCTTTTATTCACTTTCCCTCACTCTTTCTCACCTTCACCCCTAGTGGTCACAACCCCTCACTTTTCAACATATTTTTTTAATTGAAAACTTTTAGAGTTATTGATTAATGTATTTTTCAATACACTTTTGAAACTAAAATGTAAACATAACCGTAAATGTAAACGTATGAAATTAAAAACTTTTTTCATAAATTAAAAACATTTCATAAACTCTGAATACTAAATTACATTTAAAATAAATACGAGATATTAAAAACAGAAATTAAACATCACGATAAAGGTGTTCGACCAAATCGGCATGGAGGTTTTGATGCGCGTGTGACGATTTGATCTGTCTCATAAATTGTAGCACTTTTTCTTGGGGTTGTAAGAGATCATCCGGTTGATGTACTCCCTTCGGACACTAATCGGGAGATATCGCTTCCCTTTGTCTTTTCAACTCATATTATATAATATGATGCATGTATACATCATATTCATTATTCTTTTTTTTTCGTCGGTCGTGCGGGATTGGCTAATATAGGTCATTTTTTCTTCAGTACACCAAACGGTTGTTTCATATCATTCCTTGTCGCTTCATGAATTCGCTTATACCTTATTCGCTTGTGGTCATCGTGAGATGGTTCTGGAATCGACTTAACGAGCATCACCTATTCTGGATATATCCCGTCAACAAGATAATATCCCCATTTGTAAGTTACGTTGTTAGCCACAAATGGAATATGTGTCTATTCCGGATTTGAGATTTTTAAATAAAGGGAATTCATGTATAACGTTGACGTAGCTGTTTGCCCCTAAAACACCGAAGAAAAGCATGCCATACCCAAAAGCTATGTTACCTGGACACGGCTAAATGGCCGGCATACCCGGGTCGGTATGACGCGACACGGATCCGGGTATGAAATCCGGTCCGGACACGCCACTTTGAGCTTGGGTACGGCAACTTCATCATTTTTCAGGCCATGTCGATCAAGACACAAACACGACACAAGGACGATACCACTTTAAGTTTTCATCATTTTTATTCATCAAAAACGTTAAACCCAATCGATTTACACCAAAATTAATGAATTACTTACGGGTTGACTCGGGGACGAGTCACACCCACGCGTAAAAACGCATTTCTTATCGTTTCTCACTAGATCGACAAATTTAGATATGAAATGATGACGGTGGTATTGTTTTGACGGCGGTGGAGCACAAAACGAGGTGATGGTGATGATTTTTGGGGTGCGTTTTGGGGTGCGTGTAGCATATCACAAGAAAGAGGAGGTTGCAAGGAGTCTCGTAATGGTGGTGGTGTAGTACGAAACACAGTGGTGTGTTGGTGGTGGCGAGTTGCAGGTGTCGGCGGCCATGAGAAAGAGAGGAAGGGGATGAAGATGAAATGTTATGTTTAGGTTAGGGTAGGAGTGATAAGGGGATAAAGGGTCAGGGTTTCTTATTTATCATTAGGTCCTTGGAGTATATTAATTTTATGGTGAGGGGCTGGTTCTAAACACATGGACCATTCATGAGATTTTATCAAACTTCCCCGATTCTCCTTCCCGAGCTCATATCGATTAACAATGTTGCACGAATTATCTATATGTATATTTTTTTAGGAAAAATTATTGCCGTATCCGTACCCGAGTCCAAAGTTAGGACGGTGTCCCCGTGTCCTAAATTTTTTTGGATGACGTATCCGACACTCGGATCTGTACCAATATCGGATACCCGTACCCGTGTCAATGTAACATAGCCCATAAGTCTTGTGACGCAACAACTTCCAACAAAATGAATGGATTCGGACCATGATCACGTCTACATTATTGCGCTTACAATCAAACCACGACCAGTCTGTACAATCAAGGCTTCCTACATTTCTGGAAACCCGCTCGTTTCTTCGTGAAATAGATAAAGCTTTTCAAAATCAGTGATTTGGGTTTTTGCAGATTCTCTACTCCAAAAATTTCCACAACAGAAGTAAAAAAAATGATCAAGAGACAGACAAGAAGTTCTCTCGCCCATTTGCAAATATTCGTCAAGGGTGTTAGGAATCGTGTTGTATGCCAATTGACGAATTAGGGAGGTACACTTCATCAATGGGGAAATGCCTTCTCTTCTGGTACAGTAAATATTATCACGAAAAAATAAATAATGAATAGTTACTTCTTCAACTATCCTTGTGAAAAGCTCTCGACTCATTCGGAACCTCTTCCGGGAACCATATGCATCGTTCATTGGATTCACATTAAAATAGGCAGCGACTAAATAATCACGAGCACCATATCGATCTCGAGTTACGATGTTTCTTATCGGTCATTTTGATTGTCGTCTATTCTTAATAAACACAACGCTCTTCTAAAAAAAATCAAGTCCCGTCTAATAACTTCTTCTTCCTTCTTCTGATAAGTCGGTGAACATGAACGTTTCGGAATTCATTTGGATAATAAGGATAACCTTGTTAACAAATAATGTAAAGTTTGGTAACTTGAATGGACAAAAATAAAGTTGAGTAACTTAGGCGAACATTTTTGCAAAGTTTAGTTACATTTTGTATATTAACCATATGAGCTAATAAGCTCATAATCCCCCTATATAAGCTTAAACAAACACCCGCTAATAAATTAGGGGCAATTACATAACCCATTAAAACTTGCATATTTGCATATTTTCTTAAACACATGCTTAAACACAAATTGTATATGCATTAAAAACTTGTATTTTGAAGAAATATGCAAATATAAGTTACATTGAGTATATATGCAATTTCCCTTGTATAGACCACCAAGAACATTATATAATGTAACTTTGGTCATGAAACTCTTTGAATTATTTTGGTTAATAACAATAATGTAAAGGAAATTTGCAAAACTGTGCCAATGATTACTTATTTTCAACTTGACTCAACTTTCTGGCATATGGTTAAAACTAAAACTTTTTTTGTGAAATAATGAGATTGTCTTCAATTTAAATACGAATTATCACGTGGCATTGGCCGCAAAAAACACTTTTAAGCAAATTACACAACCATCGTCTTTTGATCTCACGTAAGTAATATGAAATTTTGGAAAGCAGTTGCCTTTAGGTAATGATGATGTTCTTGAATCAAATTTGAAAAATAAATGAAAATAAAAAAAAAACATATTAGAGGTCAAAGATGAATGAGGTAAACCGACAAGAAATGCCCTCACGTGAAAGTCACATGAGGTGATTTAACAGACATTAGTAAAAAGAACGGGAAGTGTAACAAAATGTGAACAACAATGAAATATTTTGTAATTTAAGTTTGGGAGGACAGGAAGTAGGAAAATGACAAAACCATAGGGACAAGATTTATAATTTACCTAACCCGTCCTACGAACCAAATAAGGTAGTATAAATTGGTCAACATTCTATCATCTTACGTATTCCTAGCATTCAGGTAGTATAAATTTCACTACTTTATTATCTAATTGAACCATTGCTATTATTTATTTATTTATTTATTTATTCTAATTAAAACTTTCAAAATAAGCCGGAAAATAATTAGCTTATTTGGCCGGATTATGGGCTTATTGAACTTTTGAATTGGTCATAAACCCAAAATTTTGAGCTTACAAGCTTTTCAAAAGTTCAATAAGCCGATCAAATAAGCTTAAACAAACACCCCTATAAGCCGAAATCACAGAAGGCCATAAGCCCTTTATAGAAGCTCAAACTAACACCCCCTTAGTAACATTGCTATTTAGTAGGTTATTTGAGTCGTTAGTGATTAGTGGAAGTTGCGGATTCATGTGATATGTTAAGCGTTGTACGTTGATCATATGTGCTGTTTTGATTAATCAGGGTTTTGTTTTGGTTTGATTTGTATTATTGTGTTCTATGCTGTTTGTAAATGTTAATCATGGGACACTTGAGTGCTTACTATGTCAGACTCCACCAATTTAAGTATATGCTATTTTATCTGTAACTTGTTATTAAAAGTATTGGTGACCTGTCCACACTTTCTGGGAGGCTTTCACCTATGAACCTTTTATTTATCCCCTTGACACATAAAAGATGAAACATAACCAGATTAACCCATTCATTGGTAAATGGGTCCAAATTCCCATGGGAGATTTTCCAGGTAAGTTTTTATTATTGAGTAGTTAACAGTAGATATGTCTAAATGAACACAAGTACCATAAAGTTCCGAAAATCTACCATAACAAGTGCGCCATAACTCAGATAACTTACCAAAAGTTTAAAGTTTGAAGATTTAAAGATTACGGATTACAAATAAAGGATTGGTGATTAGAGATTAAAGATGTGTATACTAAAAAAATGAATTTAATAGGTAGTGTTAGTCTATGTGAAGATTCGCTAGGTTATATTACCTGTTGGGTTATACTGCTCAAAACTGATTATGTGCTATGTATTTGAATGCACAAGTTATCAAGGCATCAGGATTATGTAATTGCTATACTTTTTTAGTATATCTTATTGTTTTTTTATATTGCTTTTTGTTCTTGAATTTCTCTCACTTGTCTAAAGTATGGCTTTTATGTTTGATACTGTTTGTAGCCAGTGGTTGATACTTTTGATCCAAGGTTATTAGTGGCTCCTCGGAAACTTCTTTTAAAAGAAAACTATGTTCTTAATTGACTTTCAGAGTTAAAAGATCTTGTGCTATATTATTCCGAGTTCATAAACATAATATTATCTTAAATTTAACCTAAATAAACTATTTTTTGATTCGTGCCACTAAATGAAGATACACATCACAACTGTTTTATAATTGCTTTTTTCAGGAAGAGGACTTGTACTAAATCAACATTCCTTTGAAATTCACAGCTTCTGTTGGAACTAGAATACGTGGTTTGGCATGTTTGGTTTGGTGTTCTTCTATTTAATGGCAGGTAATATATTTAGGCTTATAAATAATGGACGGGTTTTGATTTATGGAATGGTGTGGACCACTTTGATCTGGAATATTTTCTATCCAAAGAATGATAGCAATCATTTCTAATATTTAGTGTGTTAAGTATGATTAAAAGACAATTACAACGCATCAAAATTTTACTTTACGCAACTTTTAACTTGTTTTTTTCTTTTTGTAAACACATTTGACCCGTTTAGCCTGAGTTTTTTTTTTTTTTTTTTTTTTTTTTTTTTAATTTTTTATTATTATTATTTTTCTTATCTTTACTAACTTTGTTCCTACTTTAACTGTTTTTGACCTGCAGCACTGTACAAAGGTGGCTGACAACGGCTCCTGGTGCACCTACGACTCACTGGTACCAACTATACGCTGTGTTTTGTCTCAACCCATATATGTCATGCCCGGGCAAGAAATCACTGGCCATCTTTATTAGTTTTAACGGATAAAAATTAATGAATATGTCCGGACTCGAACTCGAGACTTCGGGATTGCACACTTTACGTATGAGTTTCAATTAATTAATAATTATTGTTTTAGTGACGAATAATTATTAAATTCACAAAATGATCGTTGGAGGAAAGATGAAGGACTGAACTTAAAATAGAGTTCAAGAAAAACATGGAATGGGCTTGTAAAACCCATGTTTGGCCAAACCCAACCCATTAGGGTGTAGGGTTTGTGTCTTGTGCTCCAAGTTGCTTGAATACTATATAATGAAACCTCCTCTCATTCATTCAATCATCCCTTGGTTCACTTGCAAACCAAATCTCCTTCTCTTTCTCCTCTTGAGTTAGAAATCGAACTACACCCTTATAGGGTTCCTACTAGATTTCTAAACTCAAAACCATTCTTGTTTAGTTGATCAACTACACCCTTCTAGGGTTCCTACGCGATCTTCTAAACATTGTGTTTGGATTGCTTGTGAATTAAGAACCTAGCTTTTCTTATTGAAACGCTACTAATACGTGTGTTCAAGAACGAAGTGTTGGCATACTTTTGCTAACAAGGTGATTTGCCCTATTCGACTAACCCTAGTCGATCCACCATTAAACCCAATTAGGGTTTATAGTTCTTGTTCCATTGGTTTCTTGTTCTTGCTAGAAATCACAAAGAGGTACGCATCCATTTATACTCGGTTAATTTATTATTTGTATTTGATCTATTCCGCTGCGTACTCTTTGATGTTTATGTGTTTATATTATTCACATATTCCAACAGTGGCATCAAGAGCCGTTAATACATTATAATGAATTACCGAAACACATAAGAAATTGAATCGTTTGATTAATCACATGCTTGGTGTTCTTATGTTTTTATATTTTTCATAAACCCTAGATTTTTTTTTTATTTTTTCGAAATTTATTTTTTTTATAAATATGTCGAAAGTTTTTTATTTAAAAAGAAATTAGGGTTTGATGAATTATGTAATAAAAACTTGTAGAAACCCTAGGTTGCATGTAATTTATGGGTATGGATATTGTGGTATGACCGTTTGGTTGCGTTCCTTGATTGACATGGTTATTTGTATAATATGTGCAATATGGGCATTCATGACACACTATGCATGTGTTGTTATGGATTATGATTTGTTTGATTCCATGCTTATTTATGCGATTTTATCATAATTGATAAATTGTTTAGTAAATATTATGTATAAAGATTACTAAAATTTGATTAATTATAATATTAGGGAAGATCTTATTAATCGTGTATTAAATCAATAGTGTGTTTTAATATTGATTTTAATTTAGCATGACCATTATTGTGGTTGTTTGTTTATTTTATTTTATTACTTTTGTTTTATATGTTTTTAACATGATAGTAACAAAGGGTAATTTCTATAAATAAAATATTAAACGGACTTAATAATGGTGAAATCTTGTTTTGAGCTTACTTAATAAATCTTGGACTTTTGGTTGATTGATCGCGACTGTATTAAGTGGTTGAAAGGTGGAACTAATTATGACAAACTATTAAAGTGGGTATAAGGATGGCTACGCATTAAATTGCGGCCTTAGTGGGCCTCCATTCTGGCTTACCGCTCGCCTGTGAGTCATATTTTAGTCTTTACCTAACATCCATGATAACTACGAAGCACTTAAGGCAAAGTTGTAAGTTTCTCAACGCCTCAATCAAAAGTTTGGAGATTTAAGCTCGTAAAGAAACTAATGAGTAAAAGTTTTTTTACATGAAACATATGCTACAAGATGAATGCATGACATCTTTGTACATATATTTTGATTACACACATCAAAAATACTACCCTTAAATTTAAGTTATATGCCATCCAATGAAACGGAAACACCTGAAATTGGATCTACGCCAGGGCGTAACCTGACTAGATTGCAATGGAAGGGTAAATTACATGATTTCATCACTAGCAGATCAACTGGTGTGGTGTCATTATGTAAGTTTGTTGTTTCATAAATTGGTTAACTTAATTGAGTTAATAGTGGGAATTGATCACTCAAGGCATAAGAAGATGGGGATAAAACATGCTTACATTGCAACTGCGGTTGGCAATTAATGTAAATCCCATCGATTCTAGGAATTGCAATTGAATATTGGCAATTGGGACACGTCTCGTACCTTATTGAATAACGTCATCACTAGCAGATCAACTGATGTGATGAACTTATGTCAATTTGGATCCTAGTTTTTCAGTGAAAATTAAATGGTTATTTGATTATGAACCATGGGTATTTAATTTTCTTGAAAATTTAATTATCGAAAATACTAAAATTGAATTTTGTAATTCTTTTTAACGTATTAATGCAACATTAAAGCCGTAAACGTGGTTTGGTCTTAAATTGGTAAATTGATATAATTCTGCTTTCAATCATAATGTTTGATTGAGAAAAATTTACCGAAATGAAAGAAAGTCTATTTTCCATGAGAGAAGAATAAGACTCAATCCTATTCCTTTTCATGATTGAGAAAGGTATGATAGGAACATAAGAATAAGACTCAATCCTAAGTCTAGTTTCCATGAGAAAAGAATAAGACTTAATCCTATTCCTTTTCATGATTGAGAAAGGTAGGATAGGAACATTAGAATTGTCTACATTCTAATATATAACTCATAGCAATCTTTAATATTTAAGGATATAGCACATCTTATTTTCCATAGAAATTTCATTACTCTTATTTAGTGAATGAATTCTTCTATAACAAACAAGGCATTTGGTTAAATGGAAAATATGAGTTATTAGAAGCTGGACAGATTACCGCAAAATTGGTAAAAGGCAAAGCTAGTATTTTATCTAGTTGTTGTGCTTTAAAGGTGCTACATACCATTATGGGGATGGTAGGCCTATTAAGGAAGAAGCTGCATGCTCAAATTCTTCAAGTTAATATCATTGATGGATAATCCATCATAAACATAGTAGAATACACATTTTAGAACCTGAGTAATTATTACGTATGGGTTTTTCTAAATGTGTGGGAAAGTAAAAACAAGCAAATTGTTTTCACTGGTTATGAAACACGTACAATGTTGTCAAATCCAGTGGGAGCTTTGTGTTGTTTACTGAATATAGAGTTATTGTTATGTTCTCAAATTCAGTGGGAGCTACAAGACTTAATTTCTGTGTAGTAGCCCAAATTATCTTCAAGATAATTACTTTCAAATTGTAGACACTCATGTTCTTAGGATAGCCATATGCGTTTCCTGATAAGACAAAGTAGTCCTACATCTACTTATGACACAAATCATATTGAATCACATAAACAAACTTATGTTGTGTTGTTTATATACTACATGATATTGTTCAATGCACAAGTGGGAGAATTGTTTATTGTGTGCAAAGGAACAATACATAGAAATATGATGATAGGATTCTCTTAATTGCAAGGTAAGAGATCAATGTTCTAATAGGACTTATAAATTTAATGTGTAAGATTATCTTATGTAGAACATGTGTCATGATTATAAGACTAGTTTTATGTCTTATGATATTCAAATTAAAGAAACACTTGAATTTACAATTTACGTCAGGGTGTAACCTGCCTAGATTGCAATAGAAAGGTAAACTACATGATTTCATTACTAGCAGATCAACTGATGTAATGAAATTATGTGAGTTTGCAGTTTCTTAAATTTGATAATTCATAAAATGACATAAGCAAATGAAGTAGTAAAATTAACTTGAAATTACTATTGAAACCAAGTGGTGGTGTTCACAAATACTTTAGTTATTTATGTTTATATCTTCTTATAAACATGAAGTCTTTTAACTATTACAAGACTTATAATAAAGTAAGACGTTAAACTTGTTATGTTTCAAACAAGAAATCATTGAGTTGATCAATGATGTACAACGTAAAGTGGGAATATAACAGTTTATGTCTTCTTAAGACATGAACATGAAGTAACTTGTTCAAAAGGTACTTATGTTATATAGCATGCAATTGGCTTAGAAATTCTATTGTACCATTAAGTTGACTTAGTTGGTAAATAGGTAAGCCAAAAGGAATAAGTTTATCTTACATATTGTTAGTTTGCCTCACAATATTAATTCTATTGAAACATCACAAGTTGGTGGTGTGTTCAGTTAGGAAAAATCAAACTCTTGTTATATTGTTTGATTAAAAGATAAATATGACTTCTTTTCTTCCAAAAGTTATCAAGGTTAGAAAATTGAGTATGGATTGAATATACTCAATAAGACTCCAACCTAGAAGATTAAATAAGACATTATGGAATGTGATGAATCACATTAAAGTCTTAAAATGAAGTTCTGATTTTGTTAATAAGTAGTTTTAACAAACAAGAGTTAGGAACTGTAAAATATTTTTGTAATATCCCAAATGAGAACGATTTAGTGTTACTCATCTTGCTAAAGTATTTATAAAATACAAAAGGCAAGTGGGAATTTTGTTTAGATCTTGAAAGATCAAAATTACAAAATATATAATCTTCTAAAACCACACTAGTGAAAATCATGATGAGGTTTGAAATGTAAAGGTTAAATCTCAACATGATGAAACTCTCATTCATAGATCCGTAGGGATGTCTCAGATATTTAATTAATATGCCGAGAATTATGAATTACAGGATCAAAGTAAGCCGGTTAATCATAATGACGCATTTACTAATTATGTTAAATTGCTCATACTATGAATGTTAAGATGCTGTCCATGAAGATAAGTCAACTTTGAAAACTTGGTTTATCTTAATGAAGATGAGTTTTTGCAAGAGAAGAAAAACCCTAGAGGTTTAAATCTTTGCATAAAGAATCATATGGACAAAATTGTATACATATTTTAATGTATGTCTTATGCCAAGATTATTAATCATACTTAAGTAATTAACTATGATTGAATACTCTTTCCTAAGCACATTAAAATTACAAAGATGGTAATTGTCATATTCATTTTTATGAATATGAAATTTGACAATGGATTATAAAACCTCTTTCTTATATAATTACTTAAGCGAGGACGATGAGTAATTAAGAGCTTTATGAATTCATTTAATCTTTGAAAGTATACAAAATGCAAGAATCCAAGTATGGATAGATGCATGCATCAAGGAGATAAATCTTATGTTTAAATATTAAATTTATGTTTTGATTTATAATTTAAAATAAGATAACTCCTAAGTAATTCTGAAAGCTAGTGGGAGTATTATGTTTACTTATTTAAATCATATATGTTGTATAACATATAGGAAGTAACATTCTATATAAGTTAAATGGTAAGTCATAACTTGGAATGAAACTTTACTTGAAAGATTTAATAAGTAAAACATACAACCTTGAATATATGTTTATTGATGTAAACATGTGCGGTAAATGAATCTAATAGAACATGATATATCATTTAGAAAGTTTAAATGGATATGTAGTACATGAATGAAATTAAGTTGGACATGAGAATTTTTCATGTACATCATGTTGTTGTTATATCATGCTTTGATAAAAGATGATTTGACAACATTGATATCTAATGAAAGATATTAGATAAGTTGTGTAATGAATATTCTAAAGGAATATATTTGGATATAGAATCACATCCTCAGCCTGGAACAATTTCTAGATTCTATAAATGAACAATTTGTAAAATTGTCATAGCCAACAAACTTGAAAGTTTGGAAGGAATAAAACATTACACATTGAAGTTTACGGAAAAGAGCATATTGTTGTTTGCATACAATGATGCTAATATAAAAATTGAGATAACACTCAATACTAGTCATGGAAGGATTTCATCCTTGTTAATAGCCATGAGTACTAGTTATGCTTAACAGAAAGCATAGTTGCATTATACGTTAAAGAATAAGAATACTTTAAACTTTAAAGGTTTGGAAGTTTAATTATCATAAATTGTATGTTGAGGATGTCATACACATTTTATGATGTATTATGTGGTTATATCAAATTATTTGAATGCACATATACAAGAATTTCATTATTGAAATAAGTATTCTCAAAATTCCGATAGATCAAAGTTAGTTGAATAATGCCTTGTCAACAAGTATGATTACTTGAGGCATAATTGTCAACAAGTATGATTGGTATTACTTGAGACAAAATTCATTAACGAGAATTTTCATGCATTGATCTATTTAGTATTTGGATAAGGGATGTTAAGCAATTATTATTAAAAAATGAATTAAAGTACTGAGTACGTTTGTTTTCATTAATAATAGATTGTATCCCATATTTGCATGTTTAATCCATGAATAACTTGTGTTATTCTAAATAGTCCGTTGTCAATTAATGATATGGGAGTATCATTGAACTAAGACAAATGTGAGATTTGGTATAATATATATAAATTATATTGGTGCGTGGACAAGCCAAATTCACATGATATTCAATACTGGATAAATTGGATATAGGACAAAATCCCAATTACATGATTGTACTTATGGATGTTGTCATTAGAGTAAATCATGAATATTTATCCTCAGACTTGAGATACCAGGTAACTACTGTGGATGTAGCTCATTTTCTGTGAGATAATCTAACGCTATCCGTAACTGGTAGTTATAAGGATTATTTTCAGAGGTGATGCGAAGTTCATAGGTTATGCTTGTAGTCAATACAGGATTTGGTTCCTTCAAATTTGTTTTGAAGTTTAATACTGTTTGGCCACTCGTAGGATTAACAAGATGTTTGCATGGCCATGCCCAAGGTCTATCTGGAATGCGTTCAGATGAATTGGTAATCTTGCTTGATCATAAATAACGAGAAACACTAGTTAATTATGGAATGACTTCGATCCATATCCATATTAACATAGTATTAGAATCAAAAGGATAAGTATGATGATGAATCATCAAAGGTGGTTTTTTCCAGGAAACCATACTCGTGATCGTTCTGGGGACATTGGCGTGTTATGCTAGACTAACCATTGTCATTATTACATTAATGTATATCCGAGTGAGAGCTATTAGTTTTAACGGATAAAAATTAATGAATATGTCCGGACTCGAACTCGAGACTTCGGGATTGCACACTTTACGTATGAGTTTCAATTAATTAATAATTATTGTTTTAGTGACGAATAATTATTAAATTCACAAAATGATTGTTGGAGGAAAGATGAAGGACTGAACTTAAAATAGAGTTCAAGAAAAACATGGAATGGGCTTGTAAAACCCATGTTTGGCCAAACCCAACCCATTAGGGTGTAGGGTTTGTGTCTTGTGCTCCAAGTTTCTTGAATACTATATAATGAGACCTCCTCTCATTCATTCAATCATCCCTTGGTTCACTTGCAAACCAAATCTCCTTCTCTTTCTCCTCTTGAGTTAGAAATCGAACTACACCCTTATAGGGTTCCTACTAGATTTCTAAACTCAAAACCATTCTTGTTTAGTTGATCAACTACACCCTTCTAGGGTTCCTACGCGATCTTCTAAACATTGTGTTTGGATTGCTTGTGAATTAAGAACCTAGCTTTTCTTATTGAAACGCTACTAATACGTGTGTTCAAGAACGAAGTGTTGGCATACTTTTGCTAACAAGGTGATTTGCCCTATTCGACTAACCCTAGTCGATCCACCATTAAACCCAATTAGGGTTTATAGTTCTTGTTCCATTGGTTTCTTGTTCTTGCTAGAAATCACAAAGAGGTACGCATCCATTTATACTCGGTTAATTTATTATTTGTATTTGATCTATTCCGCTGCGTACTCTTTGATGTTTATGTGTTTATATTATTCACATATTCCAACAATCTTCACATGATTGCTCATGGTGCTCTGAGTTACCATATTAACTTAACCATGTCAGGTTGCTTGTCAAACTTACTATTTTCATAATGCTTTCACTTTGAATGTTATATGGTATTTGGATGTGCTTTGATATTGAGTGTGAATCTGTTTGAATGTGTATCTGGTGTCTGTCTGTATCTGATATTGAGTTATCAGAATCAGATAATCAGCTATATTAAAACACGCTGCATAAGAAAATGTTTGGATGTGCTTTTACTGCTTATAGGTGTAGTAGTTACAGTCGGTTGTTTGAGTATCGACAAATCCTCATTCTTTTAAGATATCGATACATAATGCTTGTATAGATCATAGAAAGAGGCGATACGTGAGGTGTTTGTTCCTGTCCCTTTAGATTACATTTATGTAAAAGATTTGTAAATAGGTAGTTCATCTTCCTTTTGATAATTAGTTTTGCTGTAGCTAATTGTAGGGTATGTTTATCTGAATACTTCATATATAAACATTCCCATTACGCTTCAATACTATATGACTTTTTTTTTATATGTGCTGTGTAGCTAAAATGTGGGGTCCGGGTGCTGAACAAGGAGTAAAAACGTCTAGCTGTAGATCTAAAAGAGCCATATCTTAACTACTTATAATGGAGGAATGGTCAAAGTGGACATGTGAAAATGTGAAAAACTTAATTTTCAGTCAATGCCAATTTTACCCTTTGCCCATTGCCGAAATTGAGTGGGTTTGCAATAAATGTAAATCGTTGTCAACCTTTGCCTGGTCAATGAATATAAACCGAAACTGCAAGGAGATAAATGGCAACAATTCATAATGATGGAAAGTAGTGAATGTCAATGAAAATTCGAAACTGAAATCCAATTAAAATGGGGCGGTGCAAACTATTTCCAGCAATAGGGAAGGTGTTTCAAGTCACATATATCTTCTCTCTTATTTCTCTATATAACCTAAAACAAACCCAGCCCTCCTTTCTCTATAATTTCCACCGCCACCACCATCCCCTCTAAATCTGCCGCCTCTAACTCTATCAAATGAATCCTCCGACGCCCCCACTAATGGGGTTTGTTGTAATGAACCTTGGGTTTGAAGAGAGGGATTGCTAAACACACAAAACAAACACATACATTACCGCTCCCTTCGATGCCACCATCTCATCGTTGCCGCCTCACTCGGCGTGTGATAATGGTGATGTCTGTGTGACGATGTTGAGAAAAGCTTGGTAGTGTTGGTGTTTTTGGTGTGTGTTTAGTAATTGGGTGTGACTGAGGTTTCTTTTCTTGGTTGTTTCGAGTATGTAAAAATATGTTATATTATGAGCGAATCTGTTATGTTATCGCTGAGATTTGTTCTTGCCAAAATCTTTCAAGATCTGATAAGAAGAAAAGGCGATTCAGGCTTCTGGCATATTTAATCAGGTCGTTTAGTGTGTATTTTTAGTCCATTTAAATTAATTTGTGCAACATATTGTAAACTTGGCTTTGCATCATAAGTGTATGGTTGGATTTGTTTCTTCTTTATATATTTTGTTAGTATCTTGAACAAGTGAAGTATTTGAGGCCTATAATATTTAGGCAATGATGATGTGTTTAGCTCGACGTTTGATTGAAAGATTATATCTGAGCCTCATTGTAAATTAGTTGTGGTTTTTAGTGGTCAAGTTATTTAGATGACTGGTGCTTAAGGTCATTATATGGGGTCGTCCTTAAAATGGAAGATTAGTGTTGATCTGGTATGTCCGGTGGTAGTCATGTACTAGCCGAATCTAATTCATTCTTGGACAGACTTATTATCTTTGAAGAGTGCAACTCAAAGTGTATGCATTGTCACTGAACTGAGATTTAATCAAGTGATTTCGGATTTTGTTAATTTGTTTCTATGTATATTGTCAATAGCATGTACAAAGATAAACAATATATTAAGCCTGGTATTAAATTGATCTTTGTCTCTTGGGTACACTTAGGAGACCAAGTAGTAATGTGAGGCAAAATGTTGCTACGTACAATGTTAAGGAGAAAGGAAGATATTAAATTGTTATCGGTTATAATAGATGACATATTAAACGACGACGATGTTGCAAGAGGTATTAACATCAAGCTTTGATATTCTCTTAAGGATGTATTTCTAACTAACTTAGCTTGTCTGCTGTCGTATGTGTAGAGATTGAAGATGGAATTAACAAGCAAAACGGTCGAGAGAATTGAAAAAAAGGTGTGGAAGATTGAGTGTAGCTTTCAACATTGTTTAGATTGCTTTTTTTTGAACAGTTTTATGTGATTTTGATGTAAGATGGGTCAAACTGGAAGAACATTCTGCTATCACGGAAGTAAGAAGTGTCAAACTGTATTTTTTAATTTGACTGATTTTAATAAGTTACAGAATTTTAATGTTTTCAAGTATGTTGTTCTTTTAATTTGAGTATGTTGTTCTTTAATGTGATTTTAATGATTTGTTGCAGCTATTTATAAAGGGAGTTGCTATTTTTAATGGGTCAAAACTAGATTTTGTTGTCACAGTTGGTTAACGGGTCAAACGGGTCAAAACTGGATTTGCCAAATATAAGCAAACACTTTTGTAAAAACGCCCCTTTAAGTAGATGGATTTCTTCGCTACTTAATTCAGTTTGCCAAACACCCCTTTATAATGCAGTCCAATTACTTTTGTGTTAAAAATATTGTAAAAACAAAGTTCGACCGGTTATATTGATTAACATGTCTATAAAAAGTATGAGTACATTGTGAAATGTAGGAGTCCAGGGGTTGGGAGCACCATTAAAAACAAGTTTCTGTGATATATGTTGCCAAACACTCCTTTATAATGTTTGAAGTATTTCTGTGATATATGTTGCCAACACTTTTTATCCATTTGTTTCAATAGAAAAACAAGTTTTAGAAAACAGTTGCTATTACTTATGTATCACGAAGCTAAAGTTGTAAGTTATGTTGTTTATGGTCATTAGTCATTTAATGTAATTGAGATTTACTCGACACTAAATAGATATGTGGTTAATCTAAAATATGGTTTAAGAGGCGTGGTCGTTTGGAGTGCATGCTCGTGTAAGGTAACTGATTTCGGCAACAACAAATAGATCTCTGGTTAATCTCAAATATGCTAAAACAACCAACCGCACAATGAGTAAGGGACTATTTTGTTGAGCTTTTAGATACCACAAGGATGAAAATTGTGATTTACTTTTACCAAATTGACATTGTCGTGGTTTAGTATATTACCAAAAGATTATATTTACATGACAAAATGGTATATACAATGATATAATCACAATTACATATTGGCAACAACAATGCATATGAAACGAATAGACAATGATTAATCAATACCATCTGTTTAAGAAATGTTAGCCTTTCTTTCTATACAGCAAATTTGTTGCACACAATAATTAATTTAAAAGCTAGACGGTTCTCTACCCGTTTTAGTAACATTGTACCGGTACCGGTACCATTTTAAGATACGGTTTCAGGAACGGGACTTTAAATTTAAGTCGGTAAAAATTTCGGTACCGCCAAAACGGTGCCGGTTCGGTACGGTACCAGTCCCGAGCTCATCTATACTATTATGTGATACAATATCACAACATAATACAAGAGGCACAAGTCCCATTGTGAGTATTTTCAAAATAAAGCTAAGGATTAGGTGATGTTTTTGATTTTTGAACAATGACAAGAAAGTTCTAAGACCAAATTTAACATAAACAAAAAAGGCCACATGTCTGCTACATCAAATTAGAACCAAAAAAATGCCAGATTAAGCACAATATTTGAAGTTCACAAAACCACTACTTGATTGATTGGTAAGCTACACACATATTTTTACAATCTATTTTATTGATTTGCATTATCTTTTTAGACAATTCTCAATTTTGTATATGTGACGTGACAAAACAATGCAACAAATGGAGTGTCAAGTTAAATTTTGGCAACAATGTTAATAATACTTGCTCTCTAAGAGCTTACCGTATTTCAAATGTACATTTGACATTAGTTTAAGGAAAGTGTGCTCAAATTGACTTTTTAGCCTCCTTTGACATTAGTTTTTGATACAATTATTATATTATCTATTTATCACTGCTTCAAAGTTCATTTTGTGAATGTCACGGGTCCTAGAACTAAAACCGAATATATCGTTAATGGTTATGGTCAAATAAGTTGCATATCATGTGGATATTGTGCTAAAAACACAGATCCTAAAACTTTTATTATTTTTGTAGCATACATCATTCGTATTAATAATGATTATTTTTTTTCTTCATTTTTTAATGCTTACTGTTTTAGACTATTGTTTGTTTTTAACTTCTATAAAACTATTGAGTTTTCTTTTTACATTTATCTGATGTCTTTTATTACATTGTTATATCAAATTCATCTAAAAGATTATTTACATACACATTACTCTTAATGAATCACTACTATATGTGTTATATGTCCGTTTATAACACATTCTACATCCTGTTCATAGTTTTCAATTTAATCATGTGAATTTCACGAATCATAGAATTTCACAAAATGTTTTTATATGTTCTTAATTACATGCTAGGAATTTTTGCTTGAATTGAGTTATCACATGCTACAGCCGTTTGCATTACATTTTGATCAGTTAACATTCTATTTTGAACGCTATACAAAACATTTACCACAATATCACAAATCGTTAATTATCTGTCGCTAGGAGTTTCCGTTGCTATGCACGGGTACTCGCCTAGTTATCCATTAATGTCTCAACCACAGGCCTATTCATCGACTGAAATTCAGCAGCCCAATCAGCTGTCACAGCCGCAGGTACTCATTAGCTTCCTTCACTGAATGGATTATTGATAAAACAACGAATAATTAGCTCTTTTAGAATTCCTCTAAATTAACTGAGATTGTATCTTAGACAACGTTCACATGCTACTTTTGTAGTATTCAGTCTTTAGTGTTCTGAATAGAAATTTACTATGCTTTTTTGAAAATAGAAACTTAAAACTTGGTTTTCGATTAATTTAAAATACGCCTTGCAGCAGATTATTGTTTATTATTTTATCTACATATTTGAAAGTATAGACAATGACTACAAGTAGGACCATGTTACCTAAAATGTTAAGTTTTGCCTTGGCCTTGATTTTGAAGGAGATGATACCGGTTGTGTAACAATTATAAGTGGCAATATGGGTACGTCATGCGTGTTTGGTAATGGGTCAAAAGGATTAAGGTTCAAACGGACAACTTTTTGTTACATGTCAAAATGAGCCGGGTTTGTTTTGATTGACCCAGAACACTTTAGTACAAAGTTTTGAATATGCAATATGGATTAATAACATACTTTGAGCAACTTTTGTGCTGTTTTATTATTAGTTTATCTTGTTGATTTTACTCTTTTGATTCGGTAGAGACAAAACCTCCCCCGAATTGATCATTCCCTTGCACGAGTAAATGATTCAATTGCCTACCCTACCTATAGAAATAATAAACACTTGTTTGGTAGTTTGACTGCTTTTGTTCAAATTACAGGGATTTACAACTTTCCTCTCTGGGTGAAGATGGGTCGACTTACATTCAACAACCGCTAAATGATTCCGGAGTCCAAATTCATTGACCTTTCAGTGACGAAATGCATTTGATATACACCGACGGTCTAAGCTTTCTGGAAACGTGATCCATCATGTAACATTATACTAGGCACCAAGAAATGTCAGACGGGTTCTTTAAAGACAGCCCTTTACTCTGATGTATCATTTCAATGCCTGTAAATTAGGTTGTCATGGTTGACCGACTTATTGCTCTTAACTAGTATCAAGGCAGGTCTTCAACAGATCTACAACTAATTCGTTGTCCTACGTAAAACTTGTATATTTTACTACGTACCCACAAGCTGTAAATATGTCAAAAATCTAACTAAAGCTTATTCTTAGTTTGGGACCAAAGAATCTAATTCCACAAATTGAGTATCATGTTTTCTTATGGGATTATGTATGCTGATGCCGCCAAAGTATTAAACATTTTACTTATTGGCCACCTATTTATAAAAAATTAACTTATAGGCCAGCCAAATATATGTTTTTTTTCGTTTATACCAACCTCGTACAAATTATTGTAAGAAATTTATAAAATTTCAAGTATAAAGCCAACTTTAACCTATTAGAACAAGAAAATAAAAAATTGAAATGTAATACATTAGTTAAACAGTCACAAATCGCTTTTGACTAAATAAAAGCTACACTTAAATAATGGTTAAAACAGATAACTCACATTTCAATAATTATTTGTGTTGTTTAAATGTATTGAATTTAACTTTAATCTCGTTGTTTCAAAGATTTCCAAAAAAAATAGTAGTTAAATTTGGTATAAACGAAAAAAGAAAAACACATAATTAGGTGGCCTAAAAGTGAAATGTTTAATAGTTATGTGGCCTTTGCATACATAATCCCTTTTCTTATTAATATGCATTGTAATTTCCATGATTGTTTTTCCTGTCTTTGTGTGGCCCGATCAATGGTTACGAGTTTGATTTATAATCAATTGGTGGCCAGTTTGAGGCATGGTATGTGAAGGGGAAAAGCAAACATCTTAGACCGGATGGCAAGGAGGTGAAGGTTTCACCTTTTCCTAAATTCCACGCGCGACTCCCCTTGAATTGTTCCCGTGTTCACGCGCGAGGCTCATTTCCCAAACATACTTATGGTGAAAGATTCACCCTGCAAGTTTGAAGGAAAAAGCTGGCCCACTTGTACCATTATATTGTTTTATATTTTGTGTGTGACTGTGCGTGAGGTATTTAGTAAGATATATTACTATATATATAATAGGGCGTCAATTCGGTGGCTTCTGATTCGTTGCCCCATTGGTTGTGTCAATTTGATGTCACAAACCGGGAGCCCAACAATTAGCCCAGTAAATGGATTAGGTAAAAACCAATGTAGTCCAAAGATAGCACTGTGCTTGCATAATTTGAATATAGCCATTGGGCCCGATCAAAGATAGTGCGGATCTTCATTTGAAATTTTGGGTTGGTGTAAAATAAGTATATTTACCCAAATTTTAGATAATACTGGCATAAGTTAAAAACTATGTATATTCAAAAAAGATTTAGTTATATATTTAGGATATATTGAGAATGAGAATCAATAAATCTTGAAAAGTTTGTATATAGTAGTATGATGTTCTTTTATGTAAGTACTTGCTATATACAATAGAGCATCAAATATGTCGTTTTCTTGAAAAGTTTGTATATAGTAGTATGATGTTATTTTATGTATGTACTTGCTATATATAATAGAACGTCAATTCTGTCATTTTTTGTGATGCCAAATTTGTGTCATCTAGCCCGGTTTCATTGTATTAGCCTGGCCCATCCAAAATCCAGAGAACTAATGAGAGTACCTTAAAAAGTTTTGCAACAACGCTATGTGACAACCGGCAGTTTAGGGAGCTATTTTAAAAACCCGCATTACGATTAAAGTTCGTTTATAATTTTTATTTGAAATTTTATTTCACAATGAACTTGTAAGACCTATTTTATGGATATTTTTAAATTATTGACGTTATGGGATTCGTGAATTATGTTCATAATTCATTATTGATTTAAATGCTCGGTGATGTATATTTGAAATTCTCACTTGTTACTACGTTGACTTTGGCACTAGGATTACCTAACAAAAGTTTTATGATTCGTCTTAACGAGTCCGATTATATTTTAATTATTTACGAGATGTTCTCGAGTGATATTGAAGTTTAAAATGAGTTCGGGTTCGGGCCACATGTTTTTACAATTACCCGCGTTACCCGCTCCACCGTAATAATATTATTATTATTACTATTATTATTATTATTATTATTATTATTATTATTATTATTATTATTATTATTATTATTATTATTATTATTATTATTATTATTATTAATAACTTGTTAAAAAAAAATGTAAAAAGAAGTAAACTACAAAATATGGTCCCTGTGGTTGTGTTTTCGGTACACACACAAACAAACCTAAACATCCACCCATCTCTCTCTCTTTTCTCCCTCACTATCCCTAACCCTAGCCGCCCCCTTTAATATCCGACCACCACCACAGCCACTGCCGGCCACCACTCTACACCACCACCACCAATCGATTCCCCATCATCCCTACTCTTAGATCTACAACAACACGCACCTATAACCCCTTATTTCATTTCGAATCACCACCAAATTCACCACTATTCGTTGTTTTTGGAAGGATTATCACGGTTTGGGCTTTATAGATCGAAGGTGAGACGAGTTTTACTCGTATTCTTGATAAAATCGTGACCTAAGGTCACGACTTGATGATATTCGGATGGGTTAACATTTGTGAACGCGTAATACAAATGGGTTTTGGTTGAAAACATGTTTTCTACAAGGTTTGGTATCCGGGTTTGGTGTTATTGTATGGTTCGATTGAACCGTGAGTCTAAGACTCACGGCTTGGTATTGGATCCGAGCTTATGGCTCGATAATATTTCTTCTCTTGGTCTTGAGTCATGGTTTTCATGACTGATTTCGTTGGGCCTTGGTTTGACTCGTTGGAGTCACGGCTTTGTGGCCGTATTTGGTTGTTCGTTGCCGCGACCCTATGTGGTCAAATTGGCAGTTTGAGGGTGCTCGTTAGAGCTTATTTTGCGACCCATGGTTGTTTGGTTCGAGTCCATGTGACTCGTGGTATTGAGCTGTGACTCAAGTGAGTCGAGGGCTCGGGTTCGGCTTGGTAAACCGACCCACACATTAACTTTGTTAATGTTATTTATTGAATATTTGAGAACCTAATTGTCACCTTGTTGTGGTATTTCATTTTGGCCGTATACTTTTGGTTGGGTCGGGACCGTGTTTGGTCTCGACATGGGATGTGATTATTGGTAATTGAGGAGTTGTTGACGAAAGTGATTGGGGACCGATTGTGAGACGGTCGTTAGATTGACGGAGATAGGTTAGTCGGGTGCCGTAGTCGGACCCTATTGTTGGAGCCCGTGGTTTGAGATTGTGATTGGACGGAGATTTGTTATTTATGACTTTTGCTTATTATTGGACTTGGACAATGAGCCGAGAGTCATGACTCGGACATATGACCATTTCGTATAACTCAATAACTATTAAAATTGAAACGGAAATAATAAAACTCGTAATAATAATTATTGATAATATGAACGTTTATATGAAAGTATATACGTGAATAACGTATATATAACTATATAAACGCGTATATTAATAATAATAATAATCACGAGTCGTATTATAAATAATACGATTAGATATATATTAGGCTACGAAAGTGGCGTAATATTATTAAACGTATTACTATTATAAAAATTGTGTTATAAAACGGGAAACTCCCGACAATTATGAAACGTTTAATAAAATGTCACTTTGGATATATAACGGATAAACTTATTGAGTTAGGCGAAGTTGTTGTCATTCGGGTCCAGGTAAGTTACTATTTGTGACGTTTGTGTTGTCACGGATATATGGCGACTAATATAGACGTTTTCTATAATTAAATAACCACCTAACCGTAAGGTTGAGCCGGGTTATTTGGCTATATAAAACGAACATATTAGTGGGCATCGTATCCTACGACGCCCATAGGTTGTAGTATATGTAAAGTGTAATAGATTGCGAGTGTATATATCGGGAAATCTGGCCAATTTGACGATATATATGAGGAATTTATTAAACTATGATATATACTATATAGTAATTATGTGCTATGTGCTTTAGGTTGGGTGTAATCTTGGAACGGTATGTTACGTAAATAAATATGAGGATTATCAAATCGACGGATTTGGTAAACTTCGGCGATTTATTTAAATGATATATTGGGCTAATATTAGATCTATAGTTTATTTTATCTTTCTACATGTGATCTTTTTGATTTGTTTTGAGTCGACCCACTACCCGTATGGATACCAAACGCAAAATACACCAAACTAATACGAAATGGATTTTCAGAAATAAAACGGATTCTCGTCCGGGTTTGGGAATATTATATATTTGAGGAAATGATTTCTGAAAGAGTTAATATTGTTAGGTCGTGCCAAGTCCGTAGTTGCTGTTTCGTGAGTTATCATACATCTTATTTCTACCTACGTCGTCTTGCTATTTTCTGGACTTGAGGTGAGTCATAGCCCCACTTTTTACTCTTGAACTATGTTTTCAATGATTGGGGTGAGAAACGTGCAAATCATTTTACGTGGACTATTATCGCTTTTATATTCTTTCTAAACTTGATATGCGTATGGACTAGGATCTATTGTCAGCTTTAGTCACACATGTCGTGTGTACTATTCAAGGTTGGCTTATTTGATTATTGGTGGATTGTCAGCTTTAGTCACATAGTTTTGTGTGTACTATTCAAGGTTGGCTTATTTGATTATTGGTGGATTGTCAGCTTTAGTCACATAGTTTCGTGTGTACTATTCAAGGTTGACTTATTTAGATACTATAGTGTGCACCTATAGGTTATTGATTTTCCGGAGGTTATCCGAGTTATTATTGGTATTGCGGGGGCTACCCGAATATCTATGTTAGTACGGAAGGGTATCCGTGTGTTATGTTAGTACGGAAGGGTATCCGTGTGTTTTGTTGGAGCGGAGGGTATCCGCAGGCTCTTAGCGAATCCTTAGTCTAGCTAGCAAGCGTTTTGCGTATATGTCCACTATATTGTTAGATGAATTTAAACCTATGATCTCACCAGCGAAAGCTGACTTTTAGCACGTTTTCTCAGGTAATTAAGTGACGAGATGCATGCTTGGAATGGAAGGCTCGGCCAAGGCACACGGTTCATGGATCTATTTTTCTAAACTCTGATAATTAAATTTGGACCTATTGTTACTTTATTTTGGGCCTGACTCTGAAGCATGTTGGGATAAATGTAAACCTTAAAACCCCGTTTTGGTTGTGTTTTTACTATGTTTACTTTATCTCGTTCTATATTGTCTTGTGTTGGATACCAATTCCCGTAGCACCCCGAAAACTTGTTGAGTCTTCCGCTGTATCAAATTTTGGGGGTGTTACAGATTGGTATCAGAGCCAAGGTTATAGAGAACTAGGTAAATAAACGCCTAAACTATAACCGTATTTTCATAGAAAAAGATCCTTGACTACCGCCCGCCAGCCCGCCAAGCCGAAGCATCTTCTATTATTTGAGGTATTATGAGATATTTGAGATGATTTGAGATTTATGGATTTTAGTAATAAGATGGCGTTCTCGAGGATTTATATGGTCTATATGTTTTATAAACATTTTAGTAATGCGGTGTTTGAAATTCTTTTATTGAGATTATATATGGAATTATTTGATGAGTATATTTGGTACGGTTTTATGAGTTGTGATTTAAGTTGTTTTGAAACACTTACACCTACCCTACGCCGTTGTCACAGACTATGGCCTCCCATATGCCCGATGTCGTCGAGGACATTCTTACTGCACCGGTTTTACCTGCACAGTTCACTATGGCATCTGATGACCCTTACCAGATGGCCATGTCTTCAGCTACTGTATCACAGGCAGCTTCTACTTCAGCACTACCTGCTGCATCTACGCAGGGACCCTCATCTTCTCTAGGGCTCCCTGGTACATCGAGGCAGCTTACTCTTCATCAGGCTTTGGCTCGTGTGGCACCACGTTTTGCCCACCGAGCTACGGCACGCATGTCGGTACGCCCTACTCCATCACCTTTACAGATTGATGCTCATTCTCTTCTGTCTGAGGCGCCACCCACATCATTACGTCGTCGTCCTAGATCACCTACTACATCTTCACATGGTTCACCTAGTAGGAGACGACGAGTGATGAGGTACTCTTCCGATGAGGAGGAGGAGGAGTACGAGGGTGAGGATGAGGCTGATGACCCTGAGCGGGAGGATGACCCTCAGGAGGCTGAGCATGGTGATGATGATGACCCTGAGGAGGAGGATGACCCTCAGGAGGATGAGATGCCTGATGATGATGATGAGTTAGTACCACCAGCTCAGGCTGGGGAGCCTGATTCACCTGTACACCCGATTGAGCCTGATTCACCTGATCATCCGTTCTTGTTTGAGTTGCCACCTGGTAGTCCCGTTGAGTCGGATGCATCTTCGGAGGTTTCTGCTGAGCATGCAGAGTTGGGTGAGGTTGGCAGGTTGTGGGCTCGGATTACTGAGCTTAGTGACAGAGTTGCACGTGTATCTGATCGACTTGAGAGAGTTATTGGAGAGCTTTTAGCAGATTTGAGAGTTGACTTGACTGTCGTTGTGGGCAGGACTACTGAGCTGAGGAGAGTTTTGATGGATGTCCACGAGCATATTGATAGTTTGCAGTGAGGATTTGTTACTGCTCGTGAGGCCGACCGCAAGCTTTGGCAAAGGAATGCCGAGCTAGAGAAGGAGGTGGCTGACCTCAAGAGAGACCGAGACACCCATAGCGTGGAGTTAGGATCGTTATGGAGGGATCTTGATGGCTTGAGGCAGGAGTTGAGGATTCTTCGTCAGCCGCGTGGCTAGTTGTTTGGGTTATGTTATCTTTTGCTTTCTTAACCGAGGAGTGTTTGGTTAGAAAGGCTATTTATCATATTTTGATGTATTTTGTTCGGTATTCGTCTCTTTTTGGAACGATTAGTATGTTTTGTGTTATCCGTTAGTTGGAACGATATAGATCGCTATTGTATGGTTGATGGTTATTAGTATATGGTATTATGTGATTTTGGGTGTTATGGAAATTGAGTCCTTATTCGCTTATTTGTTGTTACGTGGCGTGTTGTTGCTATTCTTTCCATGACTTGATTTCGTTGAGATGTTTTGTTGGGCATATCGATAAGTTCTATTGGAGACTCATGAACTTGTGTGATGTTACAGATCAATGGCACCACGTCGAAACCCTGTTAGGTCTACCAGGACTGGTCCTGCTGTGACTACTCCTGCTCGCCGAGGTCGCCGACCTACTCGAAATGTTGAAACCCCTACTCCTGACAACCTGGACACCACAAACCGCAACAACAGGAATCAAAATGTTGATGTTCAGGGAGACAATGATCATGTTCCACTTAATGCACCTACCGTGGATCAAGCAATGATCAACCAACTCGTGGAGCAAAGAGTTGCTGAACTACTAGCTGAGTCAAATCATTCCAACAATTCTGCTGGAACTTTTCCACCTGTTCGTGCTAATGGATGTCAATACAAGGAATTCAAGATTTGTGGACCCATTGAGTTTGGTGGAACTGAAGGAGTGGTTTACTTAGTCAGATGGATTGAGAAGACTGAGTCAGTGTTTAATGTTAGTGGTTGTGCGGAGAATGCGAAGGTAAAGTTTGCTTCTTTTACTTTCAAGGATGAAGCTTTGACTTGGTGGAACAACTACCGAAATGCGGTTGGGAGTGATGTAGCGTATGCTATGACTTGGGAGCAATTTAAGTCCTTGCTGATTCAGACTTATTGCCCAAGGAATGAGGTCAAGAAGCTAGAGATTGAGTTTTGGAACCACAAGGTGAAAGGTAATGATATGGCGACTTACAATCGTCGTTACCAGGAGTTAGCCTTGTTGTGCCCTGATATGGTGAAAACCGAGACTCAAAAGATTGAGAGGTATACTGATGGATTGCCTGTAGCTACGAGGAATGATGTAATTTCTGCTAGGCCTGCAAACATCCATGAGGCAATCACAATTGCTCAACAACTTATGGATTCGTTGGAATTAGAAGAAGCTGATAAGGAGAAGAATGGAAAGAGAAAGAGAGACCGTCACTCTAAGAGTAATGATCACCGAAGCAAGAGAAAAGCTAAGGCTTATGCTATTGGGAATGGAGATAAGAAGAATCAGAACGGTGATGCACCCAAGTGTGATCGTTGCCATCAGCATCATACTGGATGGTGTAGTGTGAAATGCCAGAATTGCTCAAGGAAAGGACACACAGCTAGGGACTGTAGAGCTCGACCTCTTGCTATGGTTCAAGCTGCTCCTGAAATGAGAAACAAGGCAGATGTTACCTGTTATGGGTGTGGAAAGAAGGGACACTATAGGAATGAGTGTAGAGAATCGCGGAACTGTGGAAATCAAGGCTCGGGTGGTAATGGGTACAATTATGGAAACCGTGGAGCTGGAGGAAATCGTGGACGACAAGATAATGGGGACCAACGTGTGGAAGCTGGAGCTGCTCAGGGAAGAGTGTATGTACTCGGGAACGAGAGAGGAGAAGATCCGAACGTCGTTACTGGTACGTTCCTTCTCAATAATCGTTATGCTTCCATACTATTTGATACTGGTGCCGATAGGAGTTTTGTGTCCACTACATTTGCACCCTTACTAGAGAAACCCCCGATGGCCTTAGGAATTGGATACGATATTGAGCTAGCAAACGGAAATCTAGAAAGGATTAATACCATCATTCGCGGTTGTACGTTAAATTTCTTGAACCACCCTTTCAACATAGATCTTCTACCCGTCACGTTAGGAAGTTTTGATGTAATCATTGGTATGGATTGGTTGTCGAAGTATCGTGCTCACATACTTTGCGACGAGAAGATCGTGAGTGTACCATACGGAAAGGAAGTCCTGAATATATTAGGAGACCGAAAGGATTCTAGGAGCCCATCCCGATTAGCAGTCATATCTTGCACAAAGTTACCGAAGCTAATGGAGAAGGGATGTTATCTTTTCTTAGCTCAAATTTCTGAGAAAGGAGAGACGAAGAAAAAGGAAAGGTGCATTGGAGATGTGCCTATAGTTCGTGATTTTCCTGATGTGTTTCCTGATGAATTGCCGGGAATCCCGCCGACTAGACAAGTGGAGTTTCAGATTGAGTTGATACCTGGTGCTGCACCTGTAGCACGAGCACCTTATCGTCTTGCACCTACCGAACTGGAGGAGTTATCGAAACAATTGGTGGAGTTAGCCGAAAAGGAATTCATAAGACCAAGTTCTTCACCTTGGGGAGCCCCAGTCTTATTTGTGAAGAAGAAGGATGGATCGTTTCGTATGTGTATTGATTATAGGGAGTTGAATAAGTTAACGGTGAAGAATCGATACCCGTTACCTAGGATCGATGACTTGTTCGATCAACTTCAAGGATCGAGTGTGTATTCGAAGATCGATTTGAGATCGGGATATCATCAACTTCGAGTTCGCGAGGAAGATATTCCGAAAACGGCTTTCAGAACCCGTTACGGGCATTACGAGTTTCAGGTGATGCCATTTGGGTTGACTAACGCACCAGCAATATTCATGGATCTCATGAATCGTGTGTGTAAGCCTTACTTGGATAAGTTCGTGATTATATTCATCGATGACATTCTGATTTATTCGAAGAGTGAGAAAGAGCATGAGGAGCATTTAAGACTCATTTTGGAATTGCTCAGGAAGGAGAAACTCTATGCCAAGTTTTCGAAATGCGAATTTTGGATTCCGACGGTACAATTTTTGGGTCATGTGATTGATAGACAAGGAGTCCACGTGGATCCTGCAAAAATTGAGGCGATAAAAGATTGGGCTGCACCTACAACACCAACCGAAGTTCGTCAATTTTTGGGTTTAGCGGGTTATTACCGAAGATTCATTGAGGGATTTTCGAAGATAGCTAAACCATTGACCAAATTGACTCAAAAGAGTGTTACGTATGAATGGGGAGATAAAGAAGAGGAAGCGTTTCAATTGCTTAAGAAAATGTTGTGTAGTGCTCCTATCTTAGCGTTACCAGAAGGTAGCGAGGATTTCGTCGTCTATTGTGATGCCTCACATAAAGGTTTGGGAGCCGTGTTAATGCAACGAGAGAAGGTGATAGCATATGCTTCCCGACAGCTCAAAAAGCATGAGAAAAACTACACTACCCATGATTTGGAGCTCGGTGCTGTGGTTTTTGCTTTAAGAATATGGAGACACTACTTGTACGGAACAAAGTGTGTTGTATTTACTGACCATAAAAGTCTACAACACATCCTGAATCAAAAAGAGCTCAACATGAGACAACGACGTTGGATCGAGTTGCTAAGCGATTATGATTGTGAAATTCGCTACCACCCTGGTAAAGCAAACGTTGTTGCTGATGCTCTTAGTCGAAAGGAAAGAGTACCACCATTACGAGTTAGGTCATTGGGAAAGACTATCGTATCGCCATTACCATCGCAAATACTTGAAGCTCAAACGGAAGCGTTGAAAGCAGAAAATAGATCTGCCGAGAACATATTTGGGATGGCTGATAATGAGAAAGGATTTGTTAAGCGTTCTGATGGATTATTATGTTTTGGAGATCGGATTTGGGTACCTTTATATGGAGAAATTCGGGAATTGATTATGCATGAGTCGCATAAGTCAAGGTACTCCATTCATCCTGGTTCCGATAAAATGTACCAGGATCTTAAGAAGTTCTATTGGTGGCCAAATATGAAGGCAGATATAGCATCGTACGTTAGTAAGTGCTTGACATGTGCCAAGGTTAAGGCTGAACACCAGAGACCGTTAGGATTACTAACGCAACCAGAACTTCCAGTCTGGAAATAGGAGCGGATTACTATGGACTTCATTACCAAATTACCGAGGACAGCTAGCGGTTGTGACGCTATCTGGGTAATCGTGGATCGTCTGACAAAGTCTGCTCATTTCTTAGCTATTAGTGAAGATGGTAGTGTGGATAAGCTTGCGAGGTTATATGTGAAGGAAATTATTTCGCGTCATAGAGTCCCGATATCTATTATTTCGGATCGTGATAGTCGTTTTACGTCAGCTTTGTGGCGATCACTTCAAACGGTTTTGGGGACGAGGCTTGATATGAGTACTGCATATCATCCCCAAACCGATGGTCAAAGTGAGAGGACCATTCAGACATTAGAGGATATGCTTCGTGCATGCATCATAGACTTTGGTAAAGGCTGGGAGAAGTATTTACCCCTTGCGGAGTTCTCCTATAATAACAGCTACCACACCAGTCTTAAAGCTGCACCATTCGAAGCTTTGTATGGCAGAAAGTGTCGTTCACCTATTGGTTGGGCGGAGGTTGGAGATAGCCAACTTACAGGCCCTGAGCTTATTTTGGAAACTACAGAGAAAGTAGCTCAGATTCGTGATCGGTTGCAAGCGGCTAGAGATAGGCAGAAGAGCTATGCCGATCAGAGACGTAAACCTTTAGAGTTCCAGGTTGGAGACAAAAGTAATGTTGAAAGCTTCGCCTTGGAAAGGTGTAATACGTTTTGGGAAACGTGGTAAACTCAACCCACGCTACATTGGACCATTCTTGATCTTAGAAAGAATTGGGCCCGTGGCTTATAGGTTGGAATTACCACATGAACTGAGTAAAGTTCACGACGTGTTCCACGTGAGTAATCTGAAGAAATGTCTTTCTGATGAAATGCCCGTCATTCCAATGAGGGACATTCGTGTTGATGAGAAACTGAATTTCGTGGAAGAACCGATTGAGATTTTAGATCGTGAAGTTAAACGACTCAAGAGAAGTCCCATTCCGCTCGTCAAGGTTCGTTGGAATTCCCGACATGGACCAGAATTTACGTGGGAACGTGAGGACGAGTTCAGGAAGAGATATCCGAAGCTTTTCAGTTCGTAGATGAATTTTTCCGAGTGAAACGCGGGACTGGTTTCCTTCTGAGACTGGGAGGATGTGACAACCGGCAGTTTAGGGAGCTATTTTAAAAACCCGCATTACGATTAAAGTTCGTTTATAATTTTTATTTGAAATTTTATTTCACAACGAACTTGTAAGACCTATTTTATGGATATTTTTAAATTATTGACGTTATGGGATTCGTGAATTATGTTCATAATTCATTATTGATTTAAATGCTCGGTGATGTATATTTGAAATTCTCACTTGTTACTACGTTGACTTTGGCACTAGGATTACCTAACAAAAGTTTTATGATTCGTCTTAACGAGTCCGATTATATTTTAATTATTTACGAGATGTTCTCGAGTGATATTGAAGTTTAAAATGAGTTCGGGTTCGGGCCACATGTTTTTACAATTACCCGCGTTACCCGCTCCACCGTAATAATATTATTATTATTACTATTATTATTATTATTATTATTATTATTATTATTATTATTATTATTATTATTATTATTATTATTATTATTATTATTATTATTATTACTATTATTATTATTATTATTATTATTATTATTATTATTATTATTATTATTATTATTATTATTAATAACTTGTTAAAAAAAATGTAAAAAGAAGTAAACTACAAAATATGGTCCCTGTGGTTGTGTTTTCGGTACACACACAAACAAACCCAAACATCCACCCATCTCTCTCTCTTTTCTCCCTCACTATCCCTAACCCTAGCCGCCCCCTTTAATATACGACCACCACCATAGCCACCGCCGGCCACCACTCTACACCACCACCACCAATCGATTCCCCATCATCCCTACTCTTAGATCTACAACAACACGCGCCTATAACCCCTTATTTCATTTCGAATCACCACCAAATTCACCACTATTCGTTGTTTTTGGAAGGATTATCACGGTTTGGGCTTTATAGATCGAAGGTGAGACGAGTTTTACTCATATTCTTGATAAAATCGTGACCTAAGGTCACGACTTGATGATATTCGGATGGGTTAACATTTGTGAACGCGTAATACAAATGGGTTTTGGTTGAAAACATGTTTTCTACAAGGTTTGGTATCCGGGTTTGGTGTTATTGTATGGTTCGATTGAACCATGAGTCTAAGACTCACGGCTTGGTATTGGATCCGAGCTTATGGCTCGATAATATTTCTTCTCTTGGTCTTGAGTCATGGTTTTCATGACTGATTTCGTTGGGCCTTGGTTTGACTCGTTGGAGTCACGGCTTTGTGGCCGTATTTGGTTGTTCGTTGCCGCGACCCTATGTGGTCAAATTGGCAGTTTGAGGGTGCTCGTTAGAGCTTATTTTGGGACCCATGGTTGTTTGGTTCGAGTCCATGTGACTCGTGGTATTGAGCCGTGACTCAAGTGAGTCGAGGGCTCGGGTTCGGCTTGGTAAACCGACCCACACATTAACTTTGTTAATGTTATTTATTGAATATTTGAGAACCTAATTGTCACCTTGTTGTGGTATTTCATTTTGGCCGTATACTTTTGGTTGGGTCGGGACCGTGTTTGGTCTCGACATGGGATGTGATTATTGGTAATTGAGGAGTTGTTGACGAAAGTGATTGGGGACCGATTGTGAGACGGTCGTTAGATTGACGGAGATAGGTTAGTCGGGTGCCGTAGTCGGACCCTATTGTTGGAGCCCGTGGTTTGAGATTGTGATTGGACGGAGATTTGTTATTCATGACTTTTGCTTATTATTGGACTTGGACAATGAGCCGAGAGTCATGACTCGGACATATGACCATTTCGTATAACTCAATAACTATTAAAATTGAAACGGAAATAATAAAACTCGTAATAATAATTATTGATAATATGAACGTTTATATGAAAGTATATACGTGAATAACGTATATATAACTATATAAACGCGTATATTAATAATAGTAATAATCACGAGTCGTATTATAAATAATACGATTAGATATATATTAGGCTACGAAAGTGGCGTAATATTATTAAACGTACTACTATTATAAAAATTGTGTTATAAAACGGGAAACTCCCGACAATTATGAAACGTTTAATAAAATGTCACTTTGGATATATAACGGATAAACTTATTGAGTTAGGCGAAGTTGTTGTCATTCGGGTCCAGGTAAGTTACTATTTGTGAGGTTTGTGTTGTCACGGATATATGGCGACTAATATAGACGTTTTCTATAATTAAATAACCACCTAACCGTAAGGTTGAGCCGGGTTATTTGGCTATATAAAACGAACATATTAGTGGGCATCGTATCCTACGACGCCCATAGGTTGTAGTATATGTAAAGTGTAATAGATTGCGAGTGTATATATCGGGAAATCTGGCCAATTTGACGATATATATGAGGAATTTATTAAACTATGATATATACTATATAGTAATTATGTGCTATGTGCTTTAGGTTGGGTGTAATCTTGGAACGGTATGTTACGTAAATAAATATGAGGATTATCAAATCGACGGATTTGGTAAACTTCGGCGATTTATTTAAATGATATATTGGGCTAATATTAGATCTATAGTTTATTTTATCTTTCTACATGTGATCTTTTTGATTTGTTTTGAGTCGACCCACTACCCGTATGGATACCAAACGCAAAATACACCAAACTAATACGAAATGGATTTTCAGAAATAAAACGGATTCTCGTCCGGGTTTGGGAATATTATATATTTGAGGAAATGATTTCTGAAAGAGTTAATATTGTTAGGTCGTGCCAAGTCCGTAGTTGTTGTTTCGTGAGTTATCATACATCTTATTTCTACCTACGTCGTCTTGCTATTTTCTGGACTTGAGGTGAGTCATAGCCCCACTTTTTACTCTTGAACTATGTTTTCAATGATTGGGGTGAGAAACGTGCAAATCATTTTACGTGGACTATTATCGCTTTTATATTCTTTCTAAACTTGATATGCGTATGGACTAGGATCTATTGTCAGCTTTAGTCACACATGTCGTGTGTACTATTCAAGGTTGGCTTATTTGATTATTGGTGGATTGTCAGCTTTAGTCACATAGTTTTGTGTGTACTATTCAAGGTTGGCTTATTTGATTATTGGTGGATTGTCAGCTTTAGTCACATAGTTTCGTGTGTACTATTCAAGGTTGACTTATTTAGATACTATAGTGTGCACCTATAGGTTATTGATTTTCCGGAGGTTATCCGAGTTATTATTGGTATTGCGGGGGCTACCCGAATATCTATGTTAGTACGGAAGGGTATCCGTGTGTTATGTTAGTACGGAAGGGTATCCGTGTGTTTTGTTGGAGCGGAGGGTATCCGCAGGCTCTTAGCGAATCCTTAGTCTAGCTAGCAAGCGTTTTGCATATATGTCCACTATATTGTTAGATGAATTTAAACCTATGATCTCACCAGCGAAAGCTGACTTTTAGCACATTTTCTCAGGTAATTAAGTGACGAGATGCATGCTTGGAATGGAAGGCTCGGCCAAGGCACACGGTTCATGGATCTATTTTTCTAAACTCTGATAATTAAATTTGGACCTATTGTTACTTTATTTTGGGCCTGACTCTGAAGCATGTTGGGATAAATGTAAACCTTAAAACCCCGTTTTGGTTGTGTTTTTACTATGTTTACTTTATCTCGTTCTATATTGTCTTGTGTTGGATACCAATTCCCGTAGCACCCCGAAAACTTGTTGAGTCTTCCGCTGTATCAAATTTTGGGGGTGTTACACGCTACAACTATATGAATAAAACATGAACACAAGATCAAAAGAACACATAAAAAATGAATACTCACTGCCACGCCACAACGAGGCGGCTCACAGCCATCCTCGTTTGAATAAAATGAGTATTTTAATAAAAGGTGAAGTTAAAGGTGACCTTGCCCAATAAGGAGAAGTGAGGTGAGGAGAAGTGAGATAAGAAAGAAAGTTGATGTGACGCTGAGATGTATGGTGAAAAAATACTTCCCTTGCCATCTAGCCTTAGGTATTATGAACAAAAATATTTCCATGGCTGTTGTTAGCATATACCACTGAAGAGGGAATTTAACTTACTCCTAATTACATAAATCAACACCTCCATATTATACAAAACTATCCTTGTATAAAATGAAAGGGATCGGCATTGATATATCACGGATGCCTAAACTCTTACAATACCTTTGCCAACCCAAATATTAGTTGTCAGATAAACATACATATATAAAGTGATTTTAAACATAGATGAGATTAACCTTAGCTTCAAACATAATTTTTATAATTATTTGGAGCAACAAATAGACAAATTATGGGAGATGGTTCTTTTATAGTGGCCTAAACTCGAGGCCACATACAATGAGCCCAGACATAGTTCCTTCATGGCTTGTAAATCTCATATGCATAGAAAGAGAGTCATCCTTGAATTCATGAGCTGAGTTAAACTTCCACACTTGAATCTCCATCCATCCATCTTCTCTTTGTTTTGGAACCCGAGTGATACCATTTATGTTCAATAGGCTTGGGGTTATAAAATAAACAAATTCAGCCTCATTGTTTTCTTTGTGGAGTATGTCTCGTACTTCTACCGGACAATGCAGCCCCTCGCATTTTTCTGAAAGCTTGAATACAAGGTAACACACGTATTCTGTATCTGGTGACAACATTTGACTTTTGATTGTGCAATTGAGATGAAATACTTGTTTTGGTAAAAGCTCAATCACCTCTTGAAATCTGCATGTAGGATGATGGATTAAGGACAAAGTAATATATATACACATGAAACTAAATCCAAGAAGTTAAACTTTTGTCATCCATTTATTCACGAATTGAACCTTTAATTGTTAACCATAAAACTACATTTTTGGATGTACAATCAAAAAAAGTTTAGCGGTTAAAGGTAGGGCTGGCAAATGGCAATCCATGTGGGCTTCGGATTGGTGGGTCATGATAACCCAACCCGAACATGACCTGTTTAAATTGGGTCCGACTTATAACTTCTTTAAATATATTTTCTGAACACGATTCATTTAATCTGCTTATCTATCTGGGCGGATTAGCGAGTCACACGGGTTGGCAAGTCGACCTGTTTATCCCACCCAACCCGAACATGACCCAAGATATGTTTACACCCAACCCACCCGTTTATTTCTGTATCAGTCTCGGGTCTTGTTTCATGTATCGTCAGGAATTGCAGCCCCTGGCTAAAGGAAACTGTAAAAGATTTAGCTATAATATAAGAAACAAACCTAGACTCGGCTAATGGTTTTGAAGTAAAAAGATCCACATTAGAGAATTTGTATAAAACTGCCTTTGCTGAAAGAACAAGAAGCTTCTTTTCATTAACCTCGCCCAACCAGAACAACTCGTCGTAGTTTCTGCATATCTTGAATATTTCTTCAAAGTTAGTTGGCAATTGTTGCACCTGCTTCACATTGAAGTTTGATTTCAAGACTTGTTGGACTTCCTTCAATTTTCCGATTTCTTCATGTTTCGCCTGTGTGCAAACCATGTTAAATATGCAACATAGAACATCGGTTTAGTTTAATTTTCTGGCATGCATCCGACCTCTTTGTATAATATAAACAAAAGATTATATAATGGAAACAAGGGATATAATTTCAAACTTACTTTGTCAATTGCTCGAAATTCAATGCCTTCAACATAAACCGCACCTTCTCCACAATAGTGTAATGAAAAGCTCTCAAGTAGAAACTCAAAAACAACATCTTCGTTCTGATTCAAGAATTGGTACAACTCAATCATCATCCAATCCTTGTCTCTCCATGTTGCGAAATATGCATGTAGACTTTCGATTCCCTTTCTATACTTTAGGTTAACACACATCGGTTTACTTGAAAATTTTCTTGAATCAGTAAGTTTGAAGACTAAATAGACCCCATAAACAACATTAGGAGATAAAAATTGAGTTCTTGTCTTGATTTTGATGATTAAACTGGAAATATCTAATATCTCCACCACTGTCCCAAACCTGCACATATTATAAACATCCAGGTCCAAATTAGTCATAGCCTTTATTCCCATGCACTTCTACTTTTGAATTTCGTAATTTTTGGAACAAGAGTTTAAATTCTATATTAAAATTTATTGTATCAAACAAATCTCTTTTTAAATAAAGGGAAGAATATTATAAAAACACTATCAAGATGCTAGCAAAATTTAAAATTCACGGCCATGAGAACAGAGGACCCACAACACGGGCATACCTCAACTACCTGATTAGAAGGTTTACAAAATTACAGTAAGTATTAAAATTTATTGTCTTGTACAACATCGTACTCATCCGATGTTTAGTCATACCAAAGGTTTGGGTGTCAAGTGTAAAAGAGCTATAGATGAAGGGCTATTGCTCTGTTTGATTAGTGCAGTGGGATTCAAAGGAATTCAAATACGTTTTATGTAAGTGCAGGAAGTCATTGTGATAAGTGTAATACATAGTCAAAGGGGTTCTTAAGTTGATCCGATTGGATTAGAATTATATATTTAGTTATTAAAGAAGCACAAATAAAATGTACTTACGCTTAACACTTAATATTAACAAAAACATAGAGTTAGAGAGAATAACCTTGATTCTGGAAGAGATTTCCTTTCATGGGGACAAGTGTTTTTGTAGGAAAACATTGTCGCTGAAACCATTTCATTTCTTTCTCCATTACCATCGAATGACAACAACTGATGTATAACAAAACATAAATCAGGCTCAATTTTTATGATGTGTAAATGCATGTGTGGTATTGAATTAACCCTCAAAAAGGAGAAAACTAAAAAACACCAAATAAACGAGATACAAGATGAACTGATTACCACTTTGTCTTGTTGAAGGAGGATTCCCTTAGAAAAAATGTTGTAAAGTTCCTCTTTCTTTTTGGCAGAATAGACTTCTGGGCACTTTGACATCTGGATTATTTCTTTATAGTCCGTGGGCAATTTGGGCTCCCATTTCTCAAAATTTTCCTGTATATATATTAATCAATTAATAAACTCATGTTTCATACAGTTAAAGGCCATAGTTCAGATATATATGAATCAAAAGTTAGCCAGTTTTGTCAAAATTTAGATACTTACTTGGAATTCCAATGCTTTCTTAAGCTGTATGACCACTTCATGAGCTGTTGGCCGTCTTTCTCTCCTGTGATGTATACATTGATAGGCAATGCTTGCAAATATAATAAATGACTGTGTCTCAATTTGTTCCTTTATACCCTCAAACACTAACTCATCAAGTTTTCCTACTTGATAGTGGTGTTTAGCCAAAAAGGGTAAATAAAGATACTCGCCATCTAGTTCTATAGATGATAATTTCCCACACAATATGTCAAATAAGACTGCACCCAATGAGAATATATCAGACTCTTTGGTTAAGAAGCCTATTTCCGAGTGTAGTGGGTCAAGATAGCCGATTGTGCCTGTAACGTCATCGATGACATAGTCTACATTTTGATTGGTAACTGGACATGCTAAGGAACGCACAAAACCGGTAATCTTTGCTTTCCAGCCATCAAATAGTAGAATGTTGCTGCTGCTGATGTCCCTATGTATTACAATTTCTGGACTTGAAATAGTTCCATGAAGAAACTCCAATCCAATTGCAATATCGATGCATATTTTAAGCCGCATCACCCACGTAAGACTATCGTCGCTCAAGTACTTATCAAGACTACCTCTGGATGCATACTCATATACAATAACTTTTTCATTCTCTTCATCACAGTAGCCTAAAAGACCAATGACATTTTTATGTTTATACTCCATAAGTATTTCCAGCTCTGTCATAAATTCAGCATCTTTTGTATCAGACTCCTTATTTAACCGCTTTGCCGCAATGACCTTCTGTTCATGGGCGTGAGTAACTACTCGTCTGTAAACATTCCCAAAATCTCCATGTCCAATGATATTGCCTTGACTGAAGTCTTGTGTGGCTAACTTTACGTCTTCAAGTGACAGTTTAAGGTTGTCCTTATGGTTCTCCTGTGAATCATGGGTTAGTAAGTTGATTTGATAAGTAAAAAATAAACTGAAACAACTACCAGCTATCTAAAATTTTCATTGTGACTAACCTGACAGTTTAACGCTTTTTTGAGTTCTTTGATGACAATTTCTATTGTTGGACGTTTCTTTTGCGTTTCTGCCACACATTGAAATGCGATTTCTAGAAAGATGTCCAAAGACTCTTTATTGGGACCTTTACAAAAGACATGTTCATCGGTCTCCTCCTTTATCTTATGATCAACAATTTCCATTATTGTTCTCTTTTCAAAATGATTTCTTGCAATGGGTGCGATTCCCTTCTCATTCACCTTGGTGTATACAGAATCATAGGCCAGCCTCCCGGTCAAGATCTCAAGCAACACTACTCCAAACGAGTAAATGTCTGACTTGCTATTTAATCGACCATACTTCTCATATTCTGGATCCAAATACATATATGTACCTGCAATCGTACTGGCAATGAAAGTACTGGCATCTTGATCTTTTGGGTGGAATTTGGAGAGCCCAAAATCCGCAATCTTGGCCTTCCAATTATCTACCAATAGAATATTATCGCTTTTAATGTCACGGTGTATCATATTTCGTTTGCCATGATCTGCGCTGTTGTGAATGTAATTCAGGGCCGGTCCTGAGTTTTCAGCTACCCTGGGCGAGATGATCGAATAATGCCCCTCCAAAATTTTACGAACAAATAATACAACACTTTTTTTTATAAGTAACAAACCATACAATATTAACTATTCCCTCTGTCCTATAATTATTTTCCCCTATTGACATTTTTTGTCTTTATTTTTCAACTTTGACCTTAAGTATTTTTGTTTATATTACATAATACTTGATACAAAATATATGAACGGATTGAGTTTTAAATGTATTTTCATTTAGTATAATTTTCATCAAAAATTATATAACACAAACAAATATTTATAGTCAAAGTAGAGAAAAAAAGACCGAAAAAATCAATAGGGGACAATAATTTTAGAACGGATGGAGTAAGAAGTTAGGAATTCAATTTTGTTAAAAAAAATATCTATACAATTGTTTGAGATATGGGTACTATTGTATGCAAAAAATTGCCTTTCCAATAAATGTTTTAAAAATTGGACCATATATTGAACGGCTTGTTTCATTGATTTAACGGGCTATAAAATCCGAATGATGTATTTATTATTAATATAAAAATTAGACAAACATGTGAAATTATAGGGAAAAAGAGTATTTATATGTTCTACTATATGAATGGTGTAATGGAGTGAAATTGCTGTGGTTTTTAGTTAACTTACATGTTAAATTACGGAGTGCTATACTTAAAACAAACTTCAATTTAAATAAATTTTAAATGCATAAATTCGAATAAATTGAGTAATATAAAGTGGCATCGGGAATAGTTAAAAAACTAGGCAACCAGAACTCATAGTTTATCTCTTCTTTAATGATTTTGTATTTCCCCATGTAATATCCACCTTCTTCTTTTCATTCGCCTCCATTTTCACACTGCTGCAAATATTCATTTTTCATGCACCTCCATTTTCACACTGCTGCAAATATTCATTTTTCATGCATACTATTCATTTCAGTCGAAACCTTCGCTCTTAGATGTTCCATGGCTCAAATGAAAGAAAACTATTGATTCAACCGTTTTCTTTTTTCTAACCTATGCATAGAATCGATTCTCAGCACCAAAAAGTTGATGCCCCTCACATGCTTGATGCCCTGGGCGGTCGCCCACGCTGCCCATAGCCAGGGCCGGGCCTGATGTAATTCAAACCATGTGCAATATCAAGACATATATTCAGACGTTGCACCCAAGTAAGAGTAATCTTATCACTGCTTCCCAAATAGTTTTCAAGACTACCTTTTGAAGCATGCTCATAAACCAGGATCATTGCACCATTACCTTCATCACAAAAACCAAGAAGAGAGATTATGTTCTCATGCTTACAAGTAGTTAGAGTTTCAATTTCTTGCATGAACCCTTCTTCTCCTTTTTGATTGCGAATGCGCTTTATGGCTACCGTGCTTCGTTTTCTTGGTAAATCGCATTTATCCACCCCTTCTATCAACGAGGAATTACTGCTATCAAAATGTTCAAGATCTGCTTTGTATACTTTACCGAATCCGCCAGACCCGATGCTGTATGCATCATCAAAATTGTTGGTAGCCTCGTTTATCGCATTTAATCCAATCCTCAAGTGTTCCAGGTTCTTCCCCTGCAACATTATGGATTTTTGCATCACCTCATTAATGCTAGCAAGGATTGGAGTGAAATAACAAAAAAGTTTTTATAATTGATTAACATTTCAAAAGAATATAAAAATGTTCAAAAGCAACAGTTGATATATTTGTTTCAAGTTAACTAGTAGAATTGATTTCACCCCTAAACTAATGAATTTTAGTTAGTTGACTTAGGTATGATAGGGGAAGATCAAATTGAATTTTAAGTTAAACGATCTCCATTGGTTCACTGGGACATGTCATTAGTTTATATGTTTATTTCCTTTTGTTGTCAATCATTTTCGGATGACAAATTAGTTCTTGTCTTTTAATTTATTATTCCTCCCTCTTAAGGTTTTTATCTTCATGTTGTTGTTGGTTTCCCTTCTTGGGTGCCTTTTGTAAAATTGTTTTGCCATTTCTAGAACAAAGTCATGATATAGTAACATGTGGTCGTGTGAAGGGACAAAAATATAAGAAAAAGATAGAAAAATTAAAGTTGGTCATAGTATGTAAAATTAGAAAAGAATATTAATACCCATTAAGGTTGTTGATTTTAGAAATGGAGGGGATTTGGACATATCAATATACATGTATATAATAGGCATTATATGACATGTACAATTGTTTAGAGCATCCGATAAGTTTGCAAATTAAAATATGGTGCGCGAATTAAAATATGGTGTGTGCAAATCACCACGCTCTTAGAAAACCCACAACTCATGATCATTTTTAAGTCCTTAAACTAAACATATTATATTACACCCATACCTAAACCTTCCCCTAAAACGCTTAATCTTTCCCCCTAAAACGCTTAATCATGGCTTACCTTTAATCTTTTGTAAACGGTAACACTAATATGATTGCCTATTCAAAAATTTCATAAAACTGATTGTGGAATAATAAATTTATATATTTTTATATTGAATACATATTTTCAATTTGACAAACAGAACGCGCTTGTATTCCTTTTTTTAAGAATTACATCATTGAAAAGCTCTTCTCTATGCATTCAAAATGAACCCACTATTAGAATTTTATATAACAATGTATTTCATACTTTCATATCCCCTATTCGTTACAAAAATTTGGTTTTATATAATAATATTTTTAGTTTTAATTTTATATTATAATCTCTATAATACATTTTTTTAGAAAAAATAACGAGCTTGAAAATGCATTAGAAAGACATAACCCTATTTTGTCATAAAACTTTTTCTAAAACCCCCTCCAACTTGAATAGTTTGTTAAGTTTTAATTATATTTCATTTTCTTATATTTTTTCTTTATGCACATATGAACAATGTTTTAAAACCCGAATTGACCCGGCCGGTTGAAATGTGAACTGGCTCAGAGACCGGGCCGGATGTGACCAGGTTTTTGCTTGTTCGGGGACCGGATTGAACAACCGATTTTTTATTGGCCCGGTAACCCGGGCGGGTCATGGCTTTTTTATCAAGAATGTTAACCCCTCCCCATTAAGTGGCTCTAATAGAGGTGGCCCCCACTTAAATTTATAAACCTCCAAAAAAAAAAAAAAAAAAAAAAAAAAAAAAAAAAAAAAAAATAGTATAACAGGGTTGAGTTACCATTCATTACAAACTTACCCTTGTGCCATTTCCATGAGAAAGTTATATAAAACCCTCTCTAAATTTGAGTTCTTTGATAAATTGTATTAAAGGTTTTTTTTCCCCTCACACTTTACCATTTATTATTTATTAAGAATCAAATAAATGAAATTATCATATTTATTTAAATTTTACTCAAAGATAATTGAATATTATTTTTTAAGAGTTTATCATTGACAATGTCTATTAAAATCAAATATTACAATGTGTACGATTTTGCAGTGAACAAGAACTTAACCCCTATGTATTTTTTACGAATCTATGAGGCATATAAGTATAAGGAAAAAATTATGCACATGTCAACCAAAATGATGTCCAATGTCTTAGTCACTTATACGTGCAGCAAAGCACGAACCTTCCTTTCCTCATAAAATACAATGTTTAAAAGCATAATAATTGCTATTTGTAGTCTTAAATATTATGTTTAAAAGTTAAAAACATGCAATATGGGTGAAATATCTAGTTGGTTAAGAGAGATAAATTCAGGAGGTGAGGTGGTTAGTCTGAATGCACAAACCATTTAAGCACGGCAGAATTTCTTAAACATAGCCCTAAAAGCTAGCATTTTTCAAATGTAAATTTTTTTACTTTATTACTCATCTTTTTGTTAAATAAAAATGGTATGACGAGGATATAGTGGTTATACGTTTAACCACACAACAGAATTTATAATATCAGTAACTCTTGTTTATTAACTAGGATATTCCGTAATCAGCAATAAAAGTTTAAGGAAATTAATTACCTTCAATCGATTGAATGATGGATGGTCAACTTGGTTTTCACGTTTTTGCTGATGTTCCAAAGCTTTCTCAAGTCTTTTGACAACCTCATCTATATGCGGACGCTTCGCCCATTCCTCTTCTATGCACCAATGTGCTGTCTGTGAGAATATTTTGAATGATTCTCGGTCCATCTGTTCACGTAAATGTGGATCAATCATATCATCCAAATCAGATTTTTCCATTTGACTTAATAACCCCTCTCCCATCTCTTCATCTGGAAGTGCACTCCTTCCACACAAGACTTCGAGTAATACAACACCGAACGAATACACATCTGACTTATGGTTCATACCGTTAGTCTTTTTGTATTTTGGGTCCAGGTATGCATTCTCAATAATATCACGAGTAAGAAGAAGACGGTGCCTCCGAGCGATTGTATTTCTCAGTGAAAGTTCAAAACCAGATAACTTGGGTTCCCATTTGTCATCTAGTAAAATTTTCGAGCTCCTGATGTTGCAATGTATAACACTAAAATCGCGTGCAACATCATAATGGATATAACTTAATGCATTTGCAACGCCGAGACATATCTTCAATCTTTGCGTCCATGTGAGGGTCACGTCACTTAGATATTTGTTGAGACTCCCGTTGGCCTCCTTCTTGTATATGATAATCTTCTCGTCCCCCTCATCACAATACCCAATAACAGACACCAGATTCTTGTGTTTGAGACTAGAGAGCATCCTCAACTTCTTCTCAAACTTTTCGCTATCATCTTTTTGATAGATCCCCCGTGCAAAAACAATATCGATCAACTGTTCGGGGTCCATGTAGCTGTTGCGCCCGCTGCCCCTCTTCGTCGATGGGGCAGCAGGTTCCAAATGCGCCATTCTAAATGCGGAATGCACCATAGAGCCTCTGTAAACCGATCCAACTGTTTTATTTCTGATGATATACTCAGGAGCAAAGTTGTTTGTTGCTTTTTTTATATTTTTAAAGAATACTTCTGAGAAATACTTGTACATGGTAGACGTAAAATGGGATTCAACGCGCCGGGGTATGATGTGACTCTTTGATCCCTATATGTATGAAAGAAGACAACATTAAGAAGTGTGCAGATTCACAGAGTGGAACGCTTGGGGTTAATCATTCATTTTTAACATTTATCAAAAGGAAAATATGGTGAAGAGCTAGGTAATCATATGAGGGGATCTTGTGTTTGAAGAATAGTTAGATTTTCCAAAAATTGTTGGCAAATGTGATTTTCAGTCAACATGGAAAAGATTTTGCATGTATAACTTGAACCTCAAATTAATCATAACTCACAACCACCACCTTTAATACAAATATAATAGTTTAGGGAAATGACATATGAATCTAGCGTATTTATTTGTAATTAACTGGCCAGAAAAGACATTTATATATTAGTTAAGAGGATCGGGTATAGCAACAGGCTCCTCCGCCATTTCCTACGTTAATCAAAAAGTGGCGCCGCCACTCGAATGTCACCGCACCGCTGCCCTCCGCCACTTCTAAGTTCACCACTTAAGTGGCGAGGAAAAAGAAAATAATAATTTTTTTTTTTTTTTTTTTTTTTTAAATAGGTTTTGTGTGTGGGTGTTGTGTTTTAGAGGGTGTTTGAGATTGTGTTATGGAGTGGATTATCTGATTACTAAGTTTACAAAACGCAGTTAATCAACCTTTTGTAGTTGCAAGTGGTGGCTTTGAAGGTTTAACAGGTGGCTGTGGAAGTCATGTAAAGTGAAAGAGATAATGTATTAAATGCCCTAGTAAAAATAAGTACTAACAAATAATTGTTTGCTTTGTTTTGAATTGGGCCAACCTCAACAATGAGTTGAGATCCATGAAGAACCCATACATGCCATAGAACCTATCAACCAATCATAGCCACCCATTTATATTTTTCACATTTTTTTTCAAAACAACATATCTTGCAAACGGTAAATCTTCAAGCTACAAAAAAAATACCATCGCGACGAGAATTAAATGATCTTTCTATAGATATGCATTGTTATATACTTTCAACGAACTTTTTTTTCACCCAGAAAGAATCATATATGATTCGTAAAAATCATATATGATTCGTAAAAAATCATATATGATTCGTAAAAAATCATATATGATTCGATTCTTCGAATCATATATGATTCTTACGAATCATATATGATTCTTACGAATCATATATGATTTTTCTGGGCGAAAAAAAGATTCGTCGAAAGTATATAACAATGCATGTCTATAGAAAGATAATTTAATTCTCGTCGCAATGGTATTTTTTTTTGTAGCTTGACGATTTACGGTTTGCGAAATATTTAAGTTTTAAAAAAATGGTGGAAGTTTATTTTTTTATTTTGATAAAAAAAATGAGTGGCTAAGATTGCTTGATGGGTTCTATGGTAAAAGTTAGATCTATAAAGAACTTTTGGCCCTCAACAATTTGTTACCGTATTTTTTTTAGACGTGAATTATAGTATACTCGCTGAAGTTAATCTTTTTTAGAAATGGGTTTTATTTTGTGACACGTGATAAAATGTAAATTCATACGGAGTACATGTTAACTCTAAACTTAAATAGTTATTATAACAATGTCCATAATAGTAATTTTAATTTTAACATTAAGTAACTGGATATCTAATTTGTCAAAAAAAATGATTATCATATTAGTGCAATTTCAAACCGCATAATCAAATCCAAACACTATTTTTTAAATCTAGTTTTGTTACAGCTTATTATCTCATTATCTAATTATTCGTTTTCAAAATGGATAATCTATTTTCAATAACCAATTCCAAACACCCTCTTATTGGGTATGGTGGGGCCTAAATGGGAGAAAGTGACATGCCACTAGTGAAGGGGTGTTTAGAATGTGAGTGTTGAAAGTGGGATGCTAAGATAACGCTAGGTGGCAAAAAAAGGTGAAAGTGACGTCATGATGTGCTAAGTGACATGTGAATCGGGTGTATTTATTTGTACTCAAAATATTAACCGAAAAAGACATTTGTATCCTTGTCAACTAGTACCCATTTTTTGTTTTCTTTTGAACCTCAAAATTTCCGATATATTTTTTAGAAGTACCCAACAATAATGAGTACCATTTCCAGTCACTGTTTATTTTAAGCAATATAACTTTGAGCTTCTTTGTTGACTTCATCCTGTGCGTTCTTATTATTCACAGTCCATAGCAAAACTTTGAAGCTAAAAATTGCATTATAAAGTATCATCACCTAACAGTTTATAGTTTATTTAAAATTCTTTTTCTGTGTACAAATAGTTTTGCCCCTTCTTTACTCGCATTTTTCTTTATCCATTTTCTTGTTTTGACATTTTCCTCTTTTTAAAGATTTGAATGGCTTACAACAAGAGCTAAAAAGAATATTAATTAATTACCTTCTCATGACTCGATGATGTCTCTCCAACTTCGTCCACAACTGATGAGTGTTCCTTTAAGATCAATGACAACAAATAAAGCAATAAGTAAATAATTATAGTGTAGTTATTGTGCTACAAAGATAAAGAGAAAAAAACCATCTTACAGTATTTTTCCATTCTAATTGAAGTTCCAACGCTTTCTCAAGTTTTGTGACAATCTGATCCATATTTGGGCGTTGCGATTGTTCTTCATTCAAACACTCGTACGCTATTTCTGCGAAAATGTTCAATGATCGCCGATCCATTTGTTTCAATAGATCTTGATCGATTATCTCATCGAGTATTTTCTCTCTATAATGAAAAATTGCCACCGGAGCCAAATACTTATTATCCTCATCATCAATTACTGATTTCCTACCACATAGTAGTTCAAACATTACTATCCCAAAGGAATAAATATCTGATTTCTCGTTCACACTTTTTGTCTCTATATACTTTGGGTCTGTATACCCATCCGTACTACACACTTTATCAGTATAGAAAGAATTGTGCCTTTCAGATGCTTTGATCTTCATGGAACGTATAAAACCACCTAATTTGGGTTCCCAGTCAGCATTTAAATAAATCAATGAACTCTTGATGTTGCGGTGTATTACGCTAAAATCACGCGACTCATCATAATGAATGTAGCTCAATGCTTGCGCAACACCAACAGATATCTCCAATCTTCGCACCCATGTCAACTCCACCGGGTTTCTTAGATAGTAGTAAAGACTTCCTCTGGTCTCAAGCTTGTAAATGATGACCTTCTCGCCATTATCATCACAAAACCCAACAAGAGAAACCAGATTCTTGTGCTTGAGACTAGAAAGTATGGAAACCTCCATCCAAAACTGTTGTTCATCTGCTTCATTCCTTTCTTTATTTAACCTCCGAGCAGTGATTTCAATCAACTCACCGGACCACAAGAGCTTTCCCCAGTATTCATTTTCAAATTCATTTCTGAAGTTGTTGGTGGCGGTTAGTACATCTTTAAGGGGGATTTTTAAGTGAGCAAAGTCTTCATGATTGACTGAAGACATCATGTATGTATTTGGTTGTTTATCTGAACAAAAAAGGGTGTGTGGGTTGATAAAAAAAGAAGTGAAGTATTATTTGGGTGATATACATAAAATCTGTTAGGTTTGTGTTTGTTATACAGAAGATGTGAATAAGCGTGTGGGGTCCTTGTTATCTTTAACTTTAATGGTGGAGGTTTATTTTTTTTGCATTATTGTAAAGGCAATTGCTTTTTGACTTAAAGCTGAGCAAAGTCATTGGGTGGGAACATCATGTTTCTGTATTCATGAATAGTCATTATACTAAAAAGGTAGTTTGGGTTGCAACATGATACCAAGGAGTACTGAGATATACTGAGAAAAGGAGTGGAGGTAGGTTGGTGGTGAACTGGTAATCATATAAACATGTTTACTGTGCGTTTTGTATATGTGGTTGTGATGTGTAAGTTTTTGCATTATTATATTAACATTAAAAGACTTGTGCAATGAAACTTCCATAAACGGTAAAAAGAAATTTGGTGATTGCGTATGTATGTATTGCTTTATAAATGAAACATCACTAACATCTATTAGCGAGTATCAACATCTAGACAAAAATTTGTGAAAGACGCTTACATTATTCTTTTTTTTAGAAAGCAAGCAATATATTACCACAACAAAAAAGAAATAATACAAACAAAAACATTCAACTTCTTTAATTGAGACGATTAAAAAAACGGGACTCAAGAAAATAAAAACCCATCAAGGCTTAATTACAACAAAACATACAAAATAAAACTGAAAGATAAATGACAAAAAAACTATAATATTCCTTTAAATAATACATATGAACAATCTCGAACACAACAAAAAATATGCATAAATGAGATATGTGGTATGAACTATGAAAAGGGATGACATATGTTTTAGACAAAAGAGACTGGCAAAGCGAGTATAGTTGACGTGTCTTCAACTTTTAAGTAAAAAGAGTAATAGCCCATAATTGTTGGTTACTTATGTCTAATTTTTTGGGGCTTCAACATGAAAAAAAAATGGCATTTTAGAGAAAAATGTAGATAAACAATTCAAAGTTCACGAAGATAACACTTGCAACAAAATCAGTGTTGAAAATATGAAGTATTTTACATATAAATGTAGATAAATAATCCAAAGTTCTAGAATCTAAGAAAAACCACTTGGAGAAAATTAATATTGAAAATATGAATATGATTTTATGAAGAAATGTTATATCCACATAAATTTTATAAAAAGTTTATCACAAAATGATGTGGCATGATAAATTTAACTTTGAACATTACTTCTCTTCTTTTAATTTCCCAATAGATGTAATAGTTACAATGACACATCATTTGTTGAAAATGTTTTTTATTAAGTTTATGTATACAGAGCATTTCTCGAATCTAAAAAGTTATTGCGATAGATGCCAAAGTACATACACTTAAGTACATACACTTAAGGACTTGTGATTGGAATGATAAGAACGTCTAGTACATTGACACGACAATCAAATAGCGGTATCAAATCCCAATATATTGGTTTTTCGCAACCAAGCTAGGGAGGTGGCTTTGAACCCATTCCTAGTATCTTTTACTCATCCTCATTTACATTTCCCAAAAAGAACACAACGTACTACAATAATCGGGCCTTTTAGACACAACCCGAAGTCATGGCTAGAAGCCAGAAAGTCGTGGCTATTCATGTTTATCACAATTTAGTGTATAGTATAGAATCAAGTATGATTAACATCAATCATTAATAACTTAACTTGTGTGAACATCACGTACGAAATGCAATGATTCCTCTATATCAAATAGTATGACACTGTGCAAGTGTTGATTATTCGAGACCATTGATCAAGTAACCCCGACCTATCATGGTGTCTTTCTATTAAATCGATTGTATTGACAACCCATATACAAGGTGACATCCTAAGACTATATTCTATTTTAAGTCATTTGAGCAAGTGTTATCACTTCCGAAACTATTTATGTAAAACCTATAGAGGGCATGTATTATAATATAGACTGTGGTTTATTATTCATAATATCACAATATCGAATATAGTTTATTATTATATAGACTAAGCATTATTAACATGACTTGTGTGAACATCCTGTGCGATCACGGTTCTCGTTATTACAACCCTATGTGTTCAATCATTATCACTACTTGCGTGAACATCCTATGTGTTCACGGTTCTCATACTAGCTAATTAATCACCGTCATGTATTATTGAAGATCACATATTCATTATCGCTTAAAGTTTTTTGTAAAGGAATCATTACATTTCATTGATTGCATGCCTTGAGCAAGCTTTCAAAGTATATTGATGATACAAATAAAAAGTGAAGTATACTCTAAAAAATCATCCTAGTAAACATGTTTATCACATCCGATACTATTCAAGCTAAGCATATTAAGCAACTTATTAAGCAACTGTCTTTATATCCCGATTTTCATTAACCTGACTTACGTGATCATAAGGTATAATCCCGGTAATCAGCTACCACTCGATTACCGTTTGATATTATGCAAGATCACATGTATAATCTCATAGTATGTATATTGTTCCGTATACCATACATATAATCTGGATTATCGTTAACAAGATTTATATGACTCGCATTATTTTGTAACAAACATGACGAATACAAGTTAAACTTGTTATTAACTTTTCAATGATTTAATCTGAGAAAAATATTAATAGAAATTTTAAAATAAATAAATTTAGTTTGCCTATACCAAAAATGTGTTTTTTTATTTAAAATGTATATATATTAACTAATTATATTTCATTTTACATATTAATTGGAATATGTTATTTTTTATTAAACCTTTAGCCATGATGTGTAGTCGCTAACGGTTGAGCGGGAAAACATTTTCGAGCCAAAATTTTGGATGCAAATTTAGTTTTGCCAAAAATATTATATTTTTAATTTTTGCGACGATTTTGTTTACATTAAAGATAATTTTAGTTTTATAATATTTTGTAACCTTTAACGAATTAACAATACAATGATATATATATATATATATTTTTTTTTCTTTTAGCCGGTACTTGTTTCATGGCTAAAGATTTTAACATTTTTATTTATTTCCCTACTACTCATCATACTAAATTAATGATTTTACACTTTTAGCAAAGACTGTCTTTTCGTGATTGTAGTGTTTGATTGGGCATAAGTGTTCCTGTCTTTACTTAGAGGTCAAGTTGCCACCTGTCTATCGAAAGGGGATTTCCTAGCTTACCTCGGTATATTTTATTGAAAGAAGGAAGAAGAAATTAATGATTTCCATAATTTTGTGAGAAAGAAAAACCAGTTTGGTAGAGCTGGGGCAGAGAAGCAATCAACAGAATGGCTCTCTATTGTTCACATGTGAAGGCACTGGCTACATGTTGGTATATTTCGCGCTTTCCTAGGTGCGCATCTCCATCTACTAAAAGTAGGGGTGGTAGCCATAGATAGATTGGGTCATTCGTAACCAGAGCAATATACGATGCTACGGCATAAACTAAAGCTATACGTGGCAGCCCGTAAAGGCGTAATTAGTAGGTTTTGTTTTATTTGCCCATCTGAGTCGTCCCGTACTACAAAAAGAAGAGGTTAGGTCCGGAAAGTGGATAGATCTACGTGGGCAAGGAGGCAATGTAAATTAGTTATTGAAAGTGGTGTAATGTGCTTTACCTATGGTACCTAACAAGTCTTTCTTTTCGGTAAGTAAGAATATATTGATCGATCGAGGAGAAGCCCTGAAGTAAACATAAATGAAGGGGCATACCCCACCCCAGATAACCTGATGGAATATGCTCAAGACAGATTACGTAATTATATGGCTAAGTATATGTGGGCCTATAAGGCAATACACAAATACACTTAGATACCTAAAGTTATAATATAAAAAATATATTTATATTATATTAACACCTAAAATGATTTATAAGTCATTTTAACTTAAGTATTTATTATATAGAGTATAAATAAATAATAGGTTAGAAAAATTACTAGTCGTTTATTAGTATTAAATTGATAAATAAACTAACAAATTAATGATTAGGAAAGTCCTAATCTACCCTTTAAGGTAGTCGACCAAGGGACGGAAAAATAAGCTTTTGCTTAACTTGCTGATCAAGTTAAGAAGATTCTAGGATATTAGGATTTAGAATAAATACAAATGCCTAATCCTAGAATCAAATAACACACAATAACAAATCTCTCTTCTCCTCTCCCTCTCTTGTGGCCTATCGAAACAAACACCCTCTTAGGGTTTTCGGATTTTGACTTTTATCCTGCTTTGATCAAGGACGAAAATGCATTTACTCAATTAGTGTTAGGACCAGCATTCCTTAGGTATTGCGTGTAGGATCAACTATAGAGTATAATCAACTTTTAATTATAAAGGTTTCTTGGTCATACCGAGCTAATAAGGTACATGTCTTTCTATTATCTGTAGATTAATAATATACACGTAAGGATTCGGATTGGTGGTTTTTCGTATGCCTCCGCTTATCTTTGAATAAATATATGTGCTTGTCTTATATTTACTTTATATGAAAAACGTTTTCTAAGACCATTAAACCCCAACACATCCAAACAAAGAACTCAAGACACTCCCCAAGCTGTAAAATAAAGAAACTAACTTAAAAAATGAATAGGAAATTCTACATGTCATTTTTACATCCCATCCCCCCCTAGACAAATCAACAGGAAATTCTACATGCCATTTTTGTTCTTTTGACGATGAACCACTCTGGTACAGCAAGCTAAAGTGACCTCTACGCTTCGTCCCCGGTGCCAGGGCCGAGAAAGTTCCACTTCATTTTTTTTTACCAAATTTTGCGTTAAAAGTCATTGTTAAAGTTTGGAAAAGTTTTAGCGATGACATTGTCGTCATTAAAAGTGGTTTCCATAGTCAAATGTTGAAAATCGTTTATTTTGTCATTTAGTAGACTTTTAACCACGACTTTGATCGTGGCTAAATGTGTTTCTTGACTATTAAAATCCCAATTCTAATAGTAATATTACTTTTTTTTTCTTTTTTTATGCAATGCAATAAAATATAGTGATAGCAAAAGACATGTGACCAAAATTAAACCATCTTTTTTTCCTGTTAGTAAATAAAAAGTCATTTTTTATAAAGTGATAAAGCAAACATCACTAAAAAAGTAACTGACCTACCACAAAAACAAAAGTAACATCAGAATTTAAAAAATAATATACGAATCAAAAGCGGACCCAATAAGATAGCACTAATTTCATATTCACATGGCTTTTACTTGCGACAAAATAGGTGCATTATTAAAGGGAACTTTTGAGTGACAACTTTGTTGTCTAGTAAAAGTAAACTGCTTAAGTTAATAGTGAAACTTACCTATATGATTGTACATGAATAAAAAACAATGTTGTGGATTAAATTTGAAGTTTCAATGCATGTCAAGCGCATTAGATGCAAGTAGATGTTACAAGACCAAACACAAAATAACACGTTGATCGATATTAAGTGTTAAAGTGTAGGTTTCAATTTTGAGAGCAAAGTAGTAATACACATAAACGAGGTAAAGAGGTAACATGTACACCCAAAATAGTGGCATATGATACAAATTCCATTTGAACAAGTGAGGATCTCAATCAGTATCTAGTAGTGTTACTTTTTGACGTTGGTTTGGATTTTACTTCAACAGAGGTTCCAACATTCTTAGCCGTAGCACTAAAGGGACGATTTGTGAAAAGAAATGAGAAGGAAAACCTTTTATTATTTTGTTAAAAATATGAATATGTGAAACTATATAATGATTGTTTATTAGAGCTTATAATTTAATTTTTAAATGTTATTTGTTTAAACGTAAATGGTTGTAAATGCTTAAAAAATTCATTTATTTTTTTGTTTTTTTAAAGGCTTAATTCATTAGTGCGTGATTTTATATTTTTATTTACTTAAAAAAAAAAAAAAAAAAAAAAAAAAAAAAAAAAAAAAAAAAAAAAAATTGGGTATCCGGGTAGACCCAAAGAACCGGAACCAGAATCGGAGCCAAAACTTATATTCGGTTTGGTTCTCGATTCCTACTTTTCACAAAATTCGGCTCTCGGATCCATCGGTTCCGGTTCCGGACCTATGCTCATCCCTAATTACATCATTATTTATGAACCTTTTTTTTTTTTTTTTTTTTTTTTTTTTTTTTTTTTGTATGTACACGGTATTATATGTACTAGCTATTTTACAAAGTTTTCTTATATTATTGATTAGTCTGGTGTTTACTTCAATATAGAAGTGTGCAGATCGTGTTAATATCTTATATGATGATAATGATTGTAAAGCTACATATATCGGTGATATTACATATTGCTTTTAAGCTTATAAGTGAAATTAGGTACATTGTGGCTGGAATATTATTGTATAAATCCAAAAGATGGTCGGTTTTGTTGTATTGAAATCAATTATGTCTTTTTATATATCGGTATATTTATATTTATGTTGTGAGATATTTATAAAGATTACTTCTTCTATCTAATGTCCTTGCATAGATAGATGTGGATGTGTGTGCTGTTCCTGTGTTATGTTTAATGGATGGAGCCATGGTGGTCTGGTTTTTGCATTATTGCAAAGATTATTTACTTTTGACCATTAAGATTAGACAAATTATCTCGAGCGTATAGACAAACTTCGCTTTCATTGAATGTTCAATGTTTGAAAATCATAAATAACCAAACAAGAATTCCCGTAAAAACAGACGAAAACATAAAAAATCGGACGAATTTACGTAAAAACAAACTAAAACGTATAAAAACGGACGAATAAGTATAAAAACGTAAGAAAAACCAAATTTTTGGTTAATTAAAAACAGCCGTTAGTATAAAATGACTAACTTTGCAAACATTCGTTGACTAAATGGACTAATATTGCCACATGATGACTAACGGGATATAAAGTGTTTCAAGTCAAGATAAAATTTGAAAGTACATTGGTGTATTTAATAATAAAAAAGTAAGTGTTTCAAGACGGTACATTTTTTACAGTAAGTTGTTATTTTCTGACTTTTACCCAATAATAAATAACAAAACTAACATATGGTGGTTCCTCAAAGAAATAATACTCACTCGTTCCTAAAATAATTGTTTTTCGACAAAAAAACACTTTTTCGGCAAAAAAAACGCACAGTTAAAGAAAAACATAGTTATTATTCTTTCCTCTCTTAGAAAAACGTTAAAAAAAAGGAACAAAAATGGATTAAACGTACAAAACCGGATAAAAACGGAGAAAAAATGGACAAAAGAGATAAAAACGTAAAGAAAATGGATTAAAATGTAAGACAACGTATAAATTCGGAAAAAAATGGTTAAAAGAAATACACCTTAGTATTATTTTACCATTGGACACCCCCAAACCCGGGTTCAATTCTAGCTTGCCCCCTTTTTAGTTTATTTACGATAGAGGACTAACGGTGCAAATATCGTTAGTCTTGAAGACTAACTGTGTAAATATTTTATATCTCGCTAAGAGATAATGGAGAAATTATTTGCACCGTTAGTCCTCGTTTTACCTTAGGGATGTATATTGGTTAACTTTAACTAACGAAGGGATGCAGCTGTCAGAAATTTTGGGAAATGTAATGTATAGTGCGAAACATGGTAAACCACAAAGATGTTTGGAGTTTACTCTAAATGATAGCCTAATAGTCAACGACATGAATCAGCATTGATTTTTCCCAAAACAGGCCACTCAGTTTAAATACAATTAGGAAACTGCATCCAGAAAAACACTGGGAAAGCACCCGTTATACACTTATACATTAAACGGACGATACTAAATAACACAAATAAGAGTATCAACAACAACTTTTGAAGAGATTTTGTTCCAATCTCTACATATATAAAGCATTTTTGGGCATTTTATTCAATCCCATCCTTTAACAAAAACAACAATAAGCCATAATAGCACATAATGTAAACATACAAAAATCATTCAGCAGAAAATATGCAAGTCTTACAACTCTCCCAACATAAGCAGGAACAGCAAATACATAACTTATTCGATTCCCATAAGCAGAATGCACCTCACTTGGTTCACCAGTGAAGAAAGTCCTTACGCCTGTTGATCTTCTTTTGTAGCTGAAGAAGACCGTATAAGAGAGCTTCGGCTGTTGGTGGGAAACCAGGAACATAGATGTCGACTGGGACAATCCTATCACAACCCCTAACAATAGAGTATGAGTAGTGATAGTAACCACCTCCGTTTGCACAACTTCCCATTGATATCACCCACCTTGGCTCAGGCATCTGATCGTACACCCTGCAACAAGAAAAAAATGAGTTTAGCATGTCATGTGAGTTAAAAAAGCAAATAGCAAACAAGATGCACACAATCAGAACTGATTACTTATGAATAGACTAATATGTGTCATATTCGATCTCATATACATCAACGTAAAGGTTAGTAAATAAGAATGGGTCAAATGGACCAAAGTTGCCCAAGATGTATCTTTTATGCACAAGACCATTCCAGATTCTTATTATCTATTGAAAACCTAAAAGAATAAAAAAAAAAAAAAAAAAAAAAAAAAAAAAAAAAAAAAAAAAAAGGCGTTTAGGGGTCAGCATAGCATTACCATTTTGCCACATTCACCAGATATCTTTAAAATAATATTTTCAACACAGAAAGGGAAAACTTTTCGAAGTCAAACAGGACTGTAGAGAAATGTATGCGGGCGAGTGTGGTTACAACTTTCAACTAGACCATATCTATTTTCACCTCGATGAGTTGCATCTTACAAATTTCAGAAGACTTCTTAAAATAAAAGTGATAACAATACTAGTATACTAGTAAAAAAAACGCATTCAAGGCCACAAGCTACGGAGAAGAATCACAAATGAAGTAACAGAAGCCATTCATAAAATCATTAATACTACTCAATAACTTAAACATAATTTGAAAACCTTAAAGTTCTCACAGCCTCTTCTAACAAAGATACAACCCAAGGATGAAAGATATGACATGGAACATTAGATCAGAATAACACATTAAAGAAGTCAACCCTATCACAAACAGCTATAAACAGGTATAGCCTACAATCCTACATATGCCCAATCAATATCTTAAAGTGACATAATATAAATGCGGCATTGTTAACTTCAAGTTCGAGTGTTCGACAACCTCATAATATCCCAAATAAGCAAATCAACATGACAATACACAAAACTTACATAATCAAATAACAGATGCTAAGCCCTAATAAAAAACAAACTAGCTTTTGCTAAAACCTTCAAATTTAGTCCATCGTCTCGGAAGTTAATCAACTGTTGGAATTATGATATCGTGACATTCATATATTATAAACCAAACACATCAAGTGAGCATAGCGGAAGCAATTATAAAAAGATCAAATAACATGTAATTAATTAAATAATAATTAAATAGTAAACATACCTTTGTGATTCTAGCCCGAACAAGAATCAAAAGCAATCTTCCGGAACAAGAACCCTAATTAGGGTTTATATGGATTACAAGAATTACCCCTTACCTCTTTTGTAATTCAATCCAATAATCAAACAATAGTGTGTTTGATTCACGTTCTTGTACACAGGTACTAATTCAAGAAAAAATTTATGCAAGTAATTAAACACAAAACTTATTTTGATCTATGAAAATCGAAACCCTAAAGGGTTTGTTTTGATGGATCGACCAAGGAAAAGGAGAGGAGAGAAAAGACCAAGATGTGTGTGTACAAGTTATGAGAAAACAATGCATCTTGGGTTTGCTTATATACTATTCAAAACTTGGAGCTCAAGGCACAAAGGAGGTTACCGCCCCCCCTATGCCGATCGGATTTGGATCCCCCAAGGGGTTTCCGGAACCTTCTCTTGTTTCCAAATTTTGCCTAGTATTACTTTCCTAATCTTCGTTTAATAGTCCATTAGTCATTAATCATTAAATACTAATTACTATTATTTATTTTTGTGTTTAATAATTAATTATAACATTTTATAAATAATTATTAGTTTTTCTCTTCATACGTATTGTGTGCAATCCCGTGATCTCAAGTTCGATACTAACACACGACTATTATTATTTTGTCTATAAAACCAACAGCTCCCACTTAGACATATCATAATAGTGTGATCACATCGGTTAGCGTCTTGCAACATGCCGATGCCTCTAGTACAACTTGAGTAAGGCTCCTGGAAAACCTTTTAATGATTTCTCATTATTATTATCCCTTTGTTTCTAATACCGTGTTAAATAAGGATATGGATCTAGGTCATTCCTTAATTAACCATTATGTTTCTCGTTGTTAGAAATTGACAAGATTACCAAATCTTCTGAACCTTTCAGGAAAGATCTTGGGCGTGGCCACACAAACACCTTGACAACCCTACGAGGGGCCCAGCAGTATTAAACTCCAAAAATTAATTTGAAAGAACAAATTCTATATTGATTACAAGCAAAACACACAAACTTTGTAACACTTCCGAAAACAACCCTTATGACTACCAGTTACGTATAGCGTTAAGTTGTTCCACAAAAATGTACTACATTCACGACCGTTATCTTGTATCTCAAGTCTAAGGATAACTTCTTATGATTTACTTAATGACAAGATCTATAAAGTAACATCATATAGTTGGGATAAGTCCTATATTCAGTATTATCGAATATCGTCTGAAATGGCATGACTACGCATCAATATACTTTACGTATATTATACCAACTTCAGATTTGTCTTAATTTAATGATATTTCCATATTATTAACTGACAACGGACAATTTAGAATAACTCTTATTCATGGATTTAAACATGCAAAAATAGGACAACAATAATTAACAATAGAAATAAACATACCAACATACTTTATTTTATTAAAATAATAATTGTTTACAATATCCTTTATCCAAATACTAATCACAGTTATGCATGAAACTACTAGCTAATTTAAGTCCAATTCCATTGGATAATTCATTAAGTTTCTCTTTCGCCAAAGCCTTAATGAACGGATCAGCTAAGTTATCATCTGTGTGAACTTTCAGCATATTTATTTCACCTTCGTTAATCTTTTCACGAACAAAGTGATACTTCCGTAGAAAATTTCTGGTGCCTCTCATGACTCCAGGTTCATTGGCAAATATGATTGCAGCAGAATTGTCACAATACATATTAATAGGTAATTCAATTGAAGGCATAACACCAAGCCCTGAAACGAATTTCCTAATCCAAACAGCCTCCATAGCAGCTTCTGAAGCAGCAATGTATTCAGCTTCTGTTGCAGACATCGCAATTGTACTCTGCTTCTTGCTCCTCCAGTCTACAGCTCCTCCATTAATAACAAAGACATAACCCGTCTGAGACTTCGAATCATCTTTATTACTTTGAAAGGATGCATCGCAGAAACCTGTAACACAAAGTTCTGCAGCTGGATTTCCACCATATACCAAAACATATATTTTGTATTCCTCAAATACTTAAGAATATGCTTAACAGCAATCCAATGTTTATCACCTGGATTCTGTTGAAATTGACTGGTAATATTTTGAGCAAACGCCACATCTGGCCTTGTGCACTTAACCGCATACATAATAGATCCTACAGCCGAAGCATAAGGAACTTTACTCATGCGAGCCACCTCAGCAGGTGTTGAAGCACAAAACTCATTACATAAGCCATGTTTTACTTCCATCGGCAAATATGCTTTCTTGGAATTTTGCATATTGAATCTTTTCAATATTTTGTCAATGTAAGCACTTTGACTTAATCCAATTAACCGCCTTGATCTATCTCTATAGATTTTGATTCCCATAATGTATGCAGCTTCTCCTAAATCTTTCATAGAAAAGCACTTTCCAAGATATGCCTTAACCTTTTGCAAACTTGGAATGTCTTTTCCCATGATCAATATGTCATCAACATAAAGAATTAGGAAAATTACATTATCACTCCCACTAGCTTTGTGATACACACATGGCTCATCAAGATTTTGAGTGAATCCAAACTTTTTGATCTCAGCATCAAATCTCTTGTTCCATTGTCGTGATGCTTGCTTTAATCCATAAATGGACCTCTTAAGCTTGCATACACGATTTGGAAACTCTGGATTTTCAAACCCTTCTGGTTGTGCCATATAGATGTCTTCATCTAGATGACCATTTAAGAAAGCCGTTTTCACATCCATTTGCCAAATCTCATAGTCATAGTACGCTGCTATAGCTATGAGAATTCTTATAGCTCTTATGTCTGCTACAGGAGAAAACGTCTCCTCGTAATCAATTTCAAAAGTTTGAGTAAAACCTTTAGCAACTAGACGAGCCTTATAAATGTGTGCATATCCATCCATGTCAGTCTTAATTTTGTAGAGCCACTTACTCCCAACTACCTTGGCACCAGGAGGTAAGTCAACTTCTTCCCAGACTTCATTATCATGCATGGATTGTATTTCCCCATCCATAGCAGCTTTCCATTTAGCCTTTTCAGGGCTATTAATGGCAGCTCTATAACTAGTAGGTTCATTAAGATCCCCTAGTGTATGCTCATCAACCTCTACATTAAGACATAGACGGTCAGGAGCTTTCACAGATCTTGAAGATCTGCGAATGGGAACTACTTCAACTTCCGGTGGAGGACCCAGACTTTCTGGTTCTATAGGAAGTGTGCTAGTGTTTTCTGAAGGTAATGCATTATTTAGATCATCTTCTAGATCATATACTCTCCCACTGATTTCTTGAGTTACAAAATCACTTTCAAGAAAATCACCATATCTAGCAACAAACACTTTGTTCTCAGGTGGGTAGTAAAAGTAGTAACCCATTGTTTCCTTTGGGTATCCTACAAATATGCATTTTACAGATCTTTGTTGGAGTTTATCTTGTGAGTCACGTTTAACATACGCCTCACAACCCCAGACCTTTAAATAAGACAAATTCGGATCTTTTCCTGTCCACATCTCATATGGAGTCTTATCAACCTTCTTGGTGGGAACCATATTCAAAATACGAACAGTTGATTCAAGAGCATAATCCCAAAAAGACAAAGAAAGATTAGTAAGATTATACATTGATCGAACCATGTCCAACAATGTACGATTCCTTCTCTCAGATACACCATTTTGTTGTGGAGTATATGGAGATGTGAGATTCTGGACAATTCCATTCTCAGTTAAGAAATCTTTAAAATCTTGACTAAGGTATTCACCACCTCGATCAGAACGAAGAGCTTTAATCTTCTTTCCCAATTGCAATTCTACTTCTGCTTTGAAAACTTTAAAAGTTTCAAACACCTCATGTTTTTGCTTAAGTAAATAAACATAACCATAACGGCTGAAATCATCTGTAAAAGTTAAGAAGTAAACAGCACCTCTCCTTGACACATGTCTAAGTGGTCCACATACATCCGTATGTATTAAACCAAGTAGATCTGAAGCTCTTTCCATATTATTATGAAAAGGTTTCTTCGTCATCTTCCCAGAAATACAAGACTCACATTTATCAAATGACTCATCATTGATATTATTCAAAAGCCCTTCACGTTGCAGCTTTTGCATGCGAGTCTTGCCTATATGGGCAAGTCTATAGTGCCAAAGGTAAGACGAATTCAAGTCATACTTCATTCTCGTACTTATGCTGTACATCGAATTATTATTATTGTTGGAAGTCATACAATCATTCATATCAATTTCAAACACACCATTCACAGCAACAACATTAAAATAAAATACACCATTTAAAGAAACAGAAATTTTATTGCCATCAATAGTATGAGTAAAACCAAGATCCAACAAACATGAAAAGGAAACAACACCTCTAATTATAGAAGGTGCATAATGACAATTGTTTAAACAAAGTACTAAACCCGAAGGTAAAACTAAATTAAACATTCCTATGGCTTCAACTGCTGCTTGTGCTCCATTTCCCACATGCAGAAATTGCTCCCCATAAGCTAGTCTCCTTTCCTCTCTAAACCCCTGTAGTGTATTACAAATATTAATACCACATCCAGTATCATATACCTAAGAATTTAATTTACGAGATAAAGTAAATAATTCAATGACAAATAAGTTACCTGAAGTGCTGGCGCCCATGTGCCCAGTCTTCTTAACCTTATTGTTTCACAAGTCATCGAGATAAAGAGGACAATTCATCTTCCAGTGACCCATCACCTTGCAGTAATGGCATCTTTGATCCTTCTTTGGATTATTCTTCACATGAGGGTTCTTCTTAGGTTGAGGTGGTTGATAAGCCATAACCTGCATATTCTTATCAGACTTCTTCTTTCCTTTACCCTTCTTCTTGTTCGCATTTGGCTTGTTAATTCTACCCCGTTGTATAGAAAGAACTTGGGGCGTAGGAGCCTTTGGTGTTAACCCTTTCTCATAATCAATGAGCAGTGCGTGCAATTCACTTACTGTCTTCCCCACGCAATGCATATTGAAGTTCCTCACAAAACCACTAAAATCCTTGTTAAGGGATCTATTGATTAAGTTCACAGCCATATCATTGTCAAAGGGTTTCTTAAGTGTTTGTAGTTGATCCATGAAACTTTTCATCTTCAACACATGAGCACTCACAGGTTCACCATCACCCTGCTTACAACCATGTAGAGCCTCCATCAAATCATAAATCTCTACATTAGATGGTTTCTCATACAGTTTCTTGAGTTCATCAATCATGTTCCTGGGAAAATACTCTTCAAACTGCCTTTGAAGAGGTGTGGACATCACCGCTAACATCATTGCAGCCACATCAATATGTTCCTTACAATCAAGATTCCATTTGGCCTTAGCAGCTTCAGTAGCTGTCGCGCCTTCAGGTTCAGCAGGACAAGGCGTTTTCAAGATTTCAAGTTGACCAGTCACTCGCAGGACAATCCTAAGTGAACGATACCAATCATTGAAATTCTCTAAGCCAGTCAATTTTTCTCGTTCAAAATAAGTTTTGAACACAGAACGAAAGTTGGTGTTATCAGTTTGAGCCATTTCTACAGATAAAGAAAGTTCAAAACATTAGTATTTTTGATAATACAATTTTTCAAGAAAATTAAAATACCCAAGGAAATCATATCCATAGAATAATCTTGAAAACTAGGATCCTCCATAAACATAGTTTCATCACATCAGTTGATCTGCTAGTAATGAAAGTATAATATGAGATAACTTGTCGTACAAGTAATTGGCATAACATTTGTCCAATTCCTAGATATATGGGATTTACAATCACAAAACATTTGTATTGTAAGCATGTTTTGTCCCCATCTTAATGCCTTGTTAAGTCGTCTAACTTTAAAACTGTAAACTCACAAATCCATCACATCAGTTGATCTGCTAGCAATGAATTCATGAAATTTACCTCTCCATTGCAATCTCGCCAAGTTCTCACATGACGTAAATTACAACTTCAAGTGTTCTTAATTAGATGGCATTCGACTTAAATTTATAAGGGTATTAATATTTTGATGTGATCAAAATAATGTATGAAGAAGCATGCATACAACTTCATAACATTGGTTTTACAAAACATTTTTATTACCAATTTGCTAAGAATAAAATAACAAAGTTTTGATTGAGGTATCGGGTTCACCAATTAAAGAATTACCATCAATTATCGTCCACTATATCGTACTTTTGCATAAGCCCGAAAGCTTAGTGTTTCGGATAATCATTGTGGAATTGTGGTTAATTCACCCTTAAGATGACAGTGTACATGTAATGGTTGTTCGGTAAGTCTAATTTACACACAAACGTGCATTAAGACAGAATGTTGTCTCTCTAAGGCCACAATTTATTGCGAAGCCATCCTTATACCCATCTTATAGTGTGTAAACTTCGGTCGAGCCTATTTAACCATTACGTACAAAAACATCAATCAACCAATCCTTTGAGATTTATTCTTAAAAACCAAAACAATTTCGTCATTATTTAGTCCGTATTATTTTTCTATTCAAAAATTACCCTTTTCGTTTATAAACATGTCTAACACAATTAATAAACAAAAACAAGTAATGTACAATAAAAAAATAAAACAACTAAATAAACAAATATACATAATCATAATAATTAAATATGTATAAAACATGTAGCCACATGCAAATCTTATTCAATAGTCCTATTAATAATCAAATATAGGTGTATAACGTATTAATTCAATTAAAGCTTTCTTCTTCTAGGAAAAAGAGCCACATACATCGATAAATCGATTGCGTAAGCCAAAATTAAATAAATACCACATAGCACATAATTGATTACTTAATATTGGAGTCTTCCCCAATTCGACATCTATTAATAAATTTACATGTTTCGATATAACTTAACCATTAATTAATATAAAAAATTTAAACCATTTAAATTATAACACAATAAAAAATCCATGCAAATATGCAGTTTTCATGGATTTAGCTTAACAATTAACATATTGGACCAAGATCGTTTAGTAAAACGCATAACAATTACATGACATCCTAGGGTTTCTAATCATATTAAAAAAATTAAAAACCAAAACCCTAAAAACCCTAATAAGGTCAATCGACCAATAAAAATTTTAGGGTTAGGAATCTAACAAATAAACCCTAAAAACATGTAACTAAACGAATCAAGATCCAATTTTTATGCGTTTCGATAATTAATTACACATTATAACGGCTCTAGATGCCACTGTTGGAATTATGATATCATGACATTCATATATTATAAACCAAACACATCAAGTGAGCATAGCGGAAGCAATTATAACAAGATCAAATAACATGTAATTAATTAATCAATAATTAAATAGTAAACATACCTTTGTGATTCTAACCCGAACAAGAATCAAAAGCAATCTTCCGGAACAAGAACCCTAATTAGGGTTTATATGGATTACAAGAATTACCCCTTGCCTCTTTTGTAATTCAATCCAAGAATCAAACAATAGTGTATTTGATTCACGTTTTTGTATACACGTACTAATTCAAGAAAAAGTTTATGCAAGTAATTAAACACAAAACTTATTTTGATCTATGAAAATCGAAACCCTAAAGGGTTTGTTTTGATGGATCGACCAAGGAAAAGGAGAGGAGAGAAAACACCAAGATGTGTGTGTACAAGTTATGAGAAAACAATGCATCTTGGGTTTGCTTATATACTATTCAAAACTTAGAGCTCAAGGCACAAAGGAGGTTACCCCCCCCCCCCCCCCCATGCCGATCGGATTTGGATCCCCCAAGGGGTTTCCAGAACCTTCTCTTGTTTCCAAATTTTGCCTAGTATTACTTTCCTAATCTTCGTTTAATAGTCCATTAGTCATTAATCATTAAATACTAATTACTATTGTTTATTTTTGTGTTTAATAATTAATTATAACATTTTATAAATAATTATTACTTTTTCTCTTCATACGTATTGTGTGCAATCCCGTAATCTCAAGTTCGATCCTAACACACGACTATTATTATTTTGTCTATAAAACCAACATCAACTATTGCACACACATCCTTATGCTTTTAACATTATGTAAAGAATGTTGGATTAGCAAAATTCAATGTTACATTGCAGCCTATGAAGCGAGGACTTGCCTACCATTATTAACACCAGAGATACCAAGAACACGTGAACTAAAATAGCAGTCAGGTGTATGTTCAAACTACATACACTTTTACTATCAATTATCTACATACATATATACCTTCATATTGCAATAGCTTACATAGTTATGGGGGGTAGTGAACAATTTGAGCCAAACCAGAACCAAGTGAGTTCGATTCTATCAACACAGCATTAACCATAACCAAACTAGCTTTCATTTTCTGTTTGTAAAACTTCTACAACCATGTCACTCTGTTCGTTCAAGTTTTTGTACTATTTCATTCTTTGATTATTTATCAGCATTAGTATGAAAAACTATTGTCTACAACACACAATTAAAAGGTAATTGTGTTTCTATGTACACAAAGAGCGACACATAAAGCAATCTCAAGTTCAGATATATCTTTTAAAAAAGAAATAACACATGCGTAAGCCATGAAATTGCAGAACCCTCACAAGTTAATTAAGAATCCCGTTCTTTTAGTTCAGCAAAAGATAACGAGGCTTAAGAGAATATAACTACGAACTTGAAAGATAGTGTCCAGAGACCTTCAAGCACATAGCAAAGCACAATGAGTCTATAGCCTAACTGTGAGAAAGTTGGTGGCAAATGGGTCGGTTTGGGCCATAGGTCAATTGGGTTATGGGTCAAATGGGTCATGGGTCAAACAGGTCATGTTTCAAAAATTGGTCAAACGGGTCATGGGTCAAATGGGTCATGGGTCAAACGGGTCATGGGTCAAACGGGTTGGGTCGGGTCATTCCATTATTTTTCCTTTTTTTTATCGTAAATTTAAAAAAAAAAGTTGATTTAATTTGTGTTAAATATTGAAAATAACAAAATCATTTTGCGAACAACTGAAAAAGATCCTCACTGACCAAGTGTATTAAAAGTCAAACATATTACGTACACATTACTACAAATATTTTATGTATTGTTATAATAGTATTTGGTACAACTAACTGCAAAGATAACAAATTTAGACCACTACTTTACATTATGTTAGAAACCATGTCTTTCCTCATCATTCTCCATTTAAATTGAAATTCACATACGGTGGAGTACAAAAAATAATGACGACGATGAGTGTGAAACGTAGTGCGATGGTGACGACGATCGTACCGGTAAGCGTTGCCGACAGACCGATAACTACTCACCAACCACCGTAAATTACCGCAGCTAATGGTGCCGGAAAAATGATACCTTAGTTTAACTCTTTCATGTATGAATAATTTTCAAAGACCCATTTGGATCTGATGTACAACCCATTCGACCCATCCTATTTGTACACTAGCATTTCAAGTGACCCAATGGACATGTTTAGGTATTATCAGCTGTGTATTTGTTGAACCTGTTGGGTGTAAATGATGACCCAAATGAACCAATCTCAAGGTATTTGGGTGATAGTTGCCACCTCTAGAGAAAGTCAATACTCCGTTGTTCACCGTTGTTAGAACCCGCTATCATGGGAAGAGACTGCGGTGCTCCTAGGATGGAATGTTGTGGAACCAAGTGTCAAAAGGAAATATAAAAAGACATGTTTCAACCTACGCCCCCTTCAACAATCATCTCATCCATAGTGCATGTGCACCTCTTCCACATTAAAGAACCGCCAGGTCTCAACATCAATGAAAAACGAAGCACCAACTCCTATATACTTGGGTTCTAGATACATTGTATTTTGCTACATATGCTTAAACAAGAAACTCCAAAATATTGCCACTCACGCTCGTCCTTTGTGTGCGATTACTTGAAATATAATAAAACATTAAAATTTCACATTAACAATTCAACATCGTTCTGTCTCTTAAACCCTCTCTTGAAAACTAATAGCAGAAACGAAAGCAAGAAGAAGGTAACAACTTCGGTACTACCCAGTCGCTCAGGTGTGAGGGCTTTTTGTACCCACTTCGCTTGGTTTCTTCAAATGGCCCAAGCGACTAGCGATCTTCATAAAAATTCGACATGTGGTACTGTAAAAAGTAGTGCCTAAACATTTGTGTATGGCACAACTAGGGGTAACTTTTGAGATACTTATCACCAGCGACTTTTAAAACTTTGTGCGACCTTGTATTTTCTCTTTTACTACCAAAATAGTCAAACTTGAATAATATTATTTTAATCTTTTTGCCCCTTCCCAATGTTAAGCAACCTAGCGATTAACTTTGAGCAAATTCACCAACCTTTCACCTTTTTGTACTTAACCCATCACTTTTTTCAATACTTTTACAAAAAAAATTTGTTTTTAAAATACTTTTTAAACACCTTTTTAAAATACCCATCATCTCTACCACCATCATCCACTACCAGCAGCTTCCACCACCGCCGCTGCCGCCACCAACCGCCCCCACCACCATGATGAACATGTTTTGTTTGTTGATCGAGATGTATTGATCAGATTTTGTGCTAATTTGTTATATCGATTGAGACCCATTTGGGCTTATGATTGTTTTGTTGTCATTGATCTATTTTTTTTTTTTTTTTTTTACATAAGGAGTATAATTTAATGTTGGTTTAAAGGGAGGAGTATAATTTGATGTTGGTTCAAAGGGTCGGTGTTATAAAAAAATTAGTTTTACAGTCAGATAAAAAATGTAAAATTTCGAGAATAAGCAAACCCTTAAAAATTTCATAAATTCATGGGACGGCCCTATATGTACATTGAATTCAAAGAATAAATAATAGTTGTAAAATTTTGAGAATAAGCAAACCCATCAGTTTTGAATTGCAACTTGAGCTGGAACCCTATCAATATGTCAGACAAAAAATGTAAATACGATCTTTTCATATAGGTATTGTTAGTTAATGTTTAACTCACTTATTTTGCGGTGACGGTGGTGGTAGCCTGATGTGTGCTTATTCACACATCCTTTTTAGACCTTAAATCAGACCAAATACACCAAATATGCCAAGAAAATGTGTGTTTTTGTATTTGTGTATGTGCAGGTACGGATATGTGAAAATGGATAAAAACAAAGCTAAAACCGACAAAAAGAGCACGAGAATGGAAAAATGTCAAAAGCCGGAGCCAGGGAAGCTTAATGATCAAAGAAAGCTCAAAATGTCAAAAGAATTCCTCAGAAATTCATAAAGTGGCAAGATTAGTCCCTGGTCAAAGTTTGAGGAGTTTGGCAACTTCAGTCCTTGTATTTCATATACTGGCAAAATTGGTCCCTTGAAGAATTATTCGAAGAAAAGTCAAACTTAGTCCTTCATAATTCAGAGAAAGTCAAAAGAGGTCCTTGGAATAATTTTTGAAGAAAGTCAGCTTTGGTCCTTTAATTTTCAGATTGTACAACATTGGTCCTTGTTAAATTTTACTACTCATCCTAAATCCAAATTACTACAACCGGATCCAAAATAACAAATAACCCAAAACCAACTCCAAAGCCCAAAAATACAAGAAGCCCACTAACCTTATTAATATTATACTTACACCCAAGTCAAACCACCCGGTCAACACCCATAATAATAAAACCCCAATCCCCATTTCCCGCCCCCCAAATTTACCCCCAACCCAGAAACAACCACTGTTACATGAACCCTAAGTTACCATACACCAAATTAACCCCGTATGACTAATAATTAACCAATGATTGGGGTTCTAGAAGAAGTCAGCAGATGTCAGGAATGTGCCAGAAGGGACACGTGGACCAATTGATACATACACGCAGGATCAATCACATGATACATAATCCTTGTTAGTTTATTTCAAGTTCTTATTTCATTTCTGTTTCACTTTTTTATATTGAATAAAAAAAAAAAAAAAAAAAAAAGTCTTCAAATTCAGTTAGAAGCTTCAATAAGCTCATCTAAAGTTATATGTACTCATATAAGCTCAAATAATAGCCTATTGTGAGTATATCTGTTTCATTCTTCCAATCTCAAAAAAAGTCAACAAAAGTCAACAAAAGTCAAAATAGTGCTTATTTAATAAGCTGAGCTTATTCAGTGGAGATTGACAGACCAAGGAGGAGCTTTTGGCCTGTCCAAAGACAGGCTAGCATAGTGAACCCCCTCTGTTCATGCTGTTTATTAATAGTAATCAGATTTCAGCCTTTCTTAATTAGTTTATAGCTTATTGTAGTAGTGGGCATACACTTGGTACCATTTTGCTTAAACTCTGTCATTATTTGCATTTGATCGTTGCTTTGTTTTTTGTGCTTATTTGTCATACTTTTGTGTTCATTTCAGCCTGCTGAATCATTAGTAGTACTGAATTGATAGTTGGAATTGCTTAAAAGTTTAGCTGTTTCACAAAATTTGATAACAGATAGTTTTGAGGGTGTTTGGTTTAGGGTAGGAATCTCATTTAGGTTATAAGTTTAGTCTAGGTAGTCTCATTTAGGTTCAATTAGTATAGTTTAATAGCAAATTCTGTAAGTTTTAAAGATAAAAGTCAAAATCTGTTTTAATCTTAATTTCAGCTTAACTACTTGTTATTATAGATTAAATATTTCATACAGTAGTTGCATAATAGGATTAAACTAGTTTAATTTTAGGATATTACAACATAATTAAGCAGTTAGGATAGCTATAATTTCATAAAAGTCAAAGTAGCAGAAAACTTGAAAAGTCAATTTTACCTAATCTGTCTAAAATAGCCTGTACACCAGATCTGATTTAGAGTTTATTTTTGATTAGGGATACATAAAAATTGGATTTTTGAGTTATTTGGTTGCTTGGGCATCATTATCAGAAAGAAAATCTTAATTTGAGGTTCATTTAGTTGATTAAAATCAAGCTCAAAGTCTGCTTATTGAGCCTTGTTCTCCCCTGCACCATCAAGTTGTCTCAGAATTCTACGCATCATTTAGGGTAGCATTTGGGTTTAAGAGTCTAATAATTTGGTAGATTTGTTGTCTCAGTAGGTTAGAGTAGATTTTGCCCCCATAAGTTTTGACTTATCAGCTTATTTGCATTGCTTTTTGGACCTGTCTAGTTGAGAGATTTCCACAAGAGCTGATTTCAATTATAAAAAGAATATATTTTTTAAGAATATTAGAGACACTAACCGTTTACTAAATAAGTGGACGAAGAATGTTTCGGGTCAGCCATTAGCTTTTTTTTACCAGAATCCGCCCATTTTGATACCTCTTACAGTTTTGTTCATAAATCTTTTAAAGTCTTCATACATGCTCATATATATCTTGCCAAATCTACTATATAATTATCGGGAATACCTGAGATGTTACGAATATGCGATTCAGTGAGTCAGCATCACCTTTAGCTTCACAGATATTCCTTATTCTTTCAGCAAGGTTATCATCAAAGGAATGGAGGTACACCTTAACCTTCAGACTGGAACCAATGTGTTTGCTAAAGTGAGCAGTCTCCTAAGTGTTATTTACCTCCGTTATCAACAAGCAGATTCATACAAATTAGATGCCGGCGCACTGTCATAATGTTATCCAACCATAAACTGTAGATGTAACTATTAACATATCAAAGGTAGCAGCAGCAAGTCATTATTGTGTTTATGCGGGTGCGTGATTTCACCTGGGATATTTTAAAGAACTAATAGCTTTTATAGCTTTCTTTGATGCTTTTCACAATGTATTCAACTGAAGCAGAGCATGCTGATCGATCTCAGGAAGCTCGTCATATGAGATTGCATTTTCAGTCTACAAAAAAACATGATATACGGTAATGCATATTTAAAACCAAAATATATCAGACATATATGAAAAACATACTGTCCAATTATGAAGATTTCCCAAAAGAAACCGCAAAGTTCCTCGTTTTCGGTAAATGTCGGATATTTGTCAAAGAACCTGAGATCCAATCAACAGGTATGCTGTATAATCGACACTTGATACCCAAAGCTTAAGCACATCCGCTCAATAGGAAGGTTCTTCCTAGAGAGAACATTAGAAAACAATCGCCAACCTCTTGATTCTTCCCTTCTTCAATTACAGTACGTGGATCAACGACCTTACCCCATCTAGCACAAATCCATGGGTTATACTCCAGCATAAGGGGCTTTTCCTGTGATATTTATCAAGATAATAATTTTTCAACAGATAAGTAATAATTATAATGCAATCAGTTCTAGATACCTTTGGTTGCAACGCTGGTCAATGAAGAGATTTGAAACCAACCCCGATGCTGATCGGTACCTTCAACATATAAAACTGAGGCCATCTCTACTTTCAAAAACAGCCAAAAGTGTATGTGTTTAATAGGTCAATATACATGTCCAAATGAACTTAACTGTCTGATATAAGAACTGTTCAAGTTTAACCTGTAATTAATAGACCTGAAATGGAACCAAACACCCATCGTATCACTTCCCATCCCAAAACCTGATGCTTTATCACAATAACTTTCAGGAACCAATTCGTCTACTGACATGTACTACCCTGCATCGCTGCCCTTTTGAAAAATGATTACACTTGAATCAATATAATCTTTTATCAACCAATTAGTGTGCAAATCGTTTCAATTTATTCGCACAAAATCCGTAGCAAAACCCACAGCCAAACAATTAGACGTACACTATCACGTACTCACATGCAATGACTAATAAGACAGTTCATCTCCACAAAAAAAGGCGATTAGCATACGTAGAACAATGACCACTTTACAGCACTAGTGAAACAAACATTTTATCAAACACTTGGTGTGCAACCCTATTTTTCTTATCAACATATTTGATTATCCAGAGCAACAAATAGACTAAATATTAGTTGCCACATAAACATACATACATAAAGTGATTATAAACATAAATAAGATGAACCTTAGCTTAAAACAAAAATTTGATGATTATCCAGAGCAACAAATAGACTAAATATGGCAGATGGTTCTTTTACAGTGGCCTAAACTCAAGGCCACATACAATGAGGCCAGACATAGTTCCTTCATGAGTTGTAAATTTCATATTCATAGAAAGAGAGTCATCCCTGAATTCATGAGCTGAGCTAAATTTCCACAATTGAATCTCCATCCATCCATCTTCCCTTTGCTTTGGAACCCGAGTGATGTCATTTATGTTCAGTGCGCTTGGGGTTATAAAATATAGAAATTCAGCCTCGTTGTTTTCTTTATGGAGTACATCTTGTACTTTCACCGGACAATGCAGCCCTTGGCATTTTTCTGAAAGCTTGAACACAAGGTAACACACATATTCCGTAACCGGTGACAACATTTGACTTTTGATTGTGCATTTGAGATAAAATACTTGCTGTGATAAAAGCTCAATCACCTCTTGAAATCTGCATGTAAGATATATATTATGATTACATACTTCTCAAGAACAGTAAACTAAATCCAAGAAGTGAAAATTTAATCAACAATCAATTCACGAATTTTAACTTTAACCAGAAGGCAATTAAGATTTGGACCTTGAATAATCAAGTCTAGTTATTCGTGACTATAACAAATTAGTTATATAACAATAAAAAAGAAGCAAACCTGGATTGGCCTGGTGGTTTTGAAGTAATAATATCCACATTAGAAAATTGGTATAAAGCTGCCTTTGCCGAAAGCACAAGAAGTTTCTTTCCTTCGATTTCGCCCAACCAGAACAAGTCGTCATAGTTTCTACATATCTTGAATATTTCTTCAAAGTTAGTGGGCAATTGTTGCGCTTGACCCACATTAAAGTTAGAATTCAAGATTTTTTGGACTTCCTTCAAATTTCCGATCTCTTCGTGTTTCACCTGTATACAATTATCAGTTATGTTAGATACGCAACTTATAACATGATTCTTTTTGTCTCCATGCATTCATATCCCCTATATACAACTTAAATAGAAGAACATATAATGGAACCAAGGGATATTTCAAACTTACTTTGTCAATGGCTCGAAATTCAATGCCTTCAATATAAACTCCGGCATCTCCACAATAGTACGATGAAAAACGCTCAACTAGAAACTCAAAAACGACGTCTTCATTTTGATTTAAGAAACGGTAAAGCTCAATCATCATCCACTGCTCATCCTTCCATGTTGCGAAATATGCATGTAGACTTTCATGTCCCTTTCTATAATTTAGGTTAACATACATAGGTTTACTTGAAAAGTTTCTTGAATCACAAAATTTGAAGACTAAATAGACCCCATAAATAACATTAGGAGATAAAAATTGAGCTCTTGTCTTGATTTCGATGTTCAAGTCAGAAATATCTAACATCTCCGCCACTGTCCCAAACCTGCGCATATTATATACATCCAAGTCTAATTCAGTCATAGTCTTTATTCCCATACACTTTTACTTTTGAATAAAGGTAAGAATATTATAAAACTTATTATCAAGATGCTAGAAAAATTTATTATTCACAGTCTTGAGAACAGAGGGCCCAAAACAGGGGCAAACCTCAACTACCTTATTAGTAGGTTTATTGTTCCCAATCATATAGTAAGTATTAAAATCTTTTGTCCAGTACAACATCAGTTCTCATTGTTGATATGTATGTATGCAGGACTAATCTTGTTATTACTTATTAACCTGATGTGATGGGGTCTGAAGAGTAAAAGAGCTAAAACATGAAGCACTTTCCTTTGTTGATTAGCGCAGAGGATTAGCAGTTCTAGCACAATCGAGTCAAAGGGATTCAAATACGTTTTGTTTAAGTGCATGCAGTCATTGTGTTAAGCAAGTGTATTACAGGGGCAAAATTTGAACTTAGTCAAAGGGGTTCTTAAGTTTGATCCTATTTGATCATAACCCTAGCCGCCCCCTTTAATATACGACCACCACCACAGCCACCGCCGGCCACCACTCTACACCACCACCACCAATCGATTCCCCATCATCCCTACTCTTAGATCTACAACAACACGCGCCTATAACCCCTTATTTCATTTCGAATCACCACCAAATTCACCACTATTCGTTGTTTTTGGAAGGATTATCACGGTTTGGGCTTTATAGATCGAAGGTGAGACGAGTTTTACTCATATTCTTGATAAAATCGTGACCTAAGGTCACGACTTGATGATATTCGGATGGGTTAACATTTGTGAACGCGTAATACAAATGGGTTTTGGTTGAAAACATGTTTTCTACAAGGTTTGGTATCCGGGTTTGGTGTTATTGTATGGTTCGATTGAACCATGAGTCTAAGACTCACGGCTTGGTATTGGATCCGAGCTTATGGCTCGATAATATTTCTTCTCTTGGTCTTGAGTCATGGTTTTCATGACTGATTTCGTTGGGCCTTGGTTTGACTCGTTGGAGTCACGGCTTTGTGGCCGTATTTGGTTGTTCGTTGCCGCGACCCTATGTGGTCAAATTGGCAGTTTGAGGGTGCTCGTTAGAGCTTATTTTGGGACCCATGGTTGTTTGGTTCGAGTCCATGTGACTCGTGGTATTGAGCCGTGACTCAAGTGAGTCGAGGGCTCGGGTTCGGCTTGGTAAACCGACCCACACATTAACTTTGTTAATGTTATTTATTGAATATTTGAGAACCTAATTGTCACCTTGTTGTGGTATTTCATTTTGGCCGTATACTTTTGGTTGGGTCGGGACCGTGTTTGGTCTCGACATGGGATGTGATTATTGGTAATTGAGGAGTTGTTGACGAAAGTGATTGGGGACCGATTGTGAGACGGTCGTTAGATTGACGGAGATAGGTTAGTCGGGTGCCGTAGTCGGACCCTATTGTTGGAGCCCGTGGTTTGAGATTGTGATTGGACGGAGATTTGTTATTCATGACTTTTGCTTATTATTGGACTTGGACAATGAGCCGAGAGTCATGACTCGGACATATGACCATTTCGTATAACTCAATAACTATTAAAATTGAAACGGAAATAATAAAACTCGTAATAATAATTATTGATAATATGAACGTTTATATGAAAGTATATACGTGAATAACGTATATATAACTATATAAACGCGTATATTAATAATAGTAATAATCACGAGTCGTATTATAAATAATACGATTAGATATATATTAGGCTACGAAAGTGGCGTAATATTATTAAACGTACTACTATTATAAAAATTGTGTTATAAAACGGGAAACTCCCGACAATTATGAAACGTTTAATAAAATGTCACTTTGGATATATAACGGATAAACTTATTGAGTTAGGCGAAGTTGTTGTCATTCGGGTCCAGGTAAGTTACTATTTGTGAGGTTTGTGTTGTCACGGATATATGGCGACTAATATAGACGTTTTCTATAATTAAATAACCACCTAACCGTAAGGTTGAGCCGGGTTATTTGGCTATATAAAACGAACATATTAGTGGGCATCGTATCCTACGACGCCCATAGGTTGTAGTATATGTAAAGTGTAATAGATTGCGAGTGTATATATCGGGAAATCTGGCCAATTTGACGATATATATGAGGAATTTATTAAACTATGATATATACTATATAGTAATTATGTGCTATGTGCTTTAGGTTGGGTGTAATCTTGGAACGGTATGTTACGTAAATAAATATGAGGATTATCAAATCGACGGATTTGGTAAACTTCGGCGATTTATTTAAATGATATATTGGGCTAATATTAGATCTATAGTTTATTTTATCTTTCTACATGTGATCTTTTTGATTTGTTTTGAGTCGACCCACTACCCGTATGGATACCAAACGCAAAATACACCAAACTAATACGAAATGGATTTTCAGAAATAAAACGGATTCTCGTCCGGGTTTGGGAATATTATATATTTGAGGAAATGATTTCTGAAAGAGTTAATATTGTTAGGTCGTGCCAAGTCCGTAGTTGTTGTTTCGTGAGTTATCATACATCTTATTTCTACCTACGTCGTCTTGCTATTTTCTGGACTTGAGGTGAGTCATAGCCCCACTTTTTACTCTTGAACTATGTTTTCAATGATTGGGGTGAGAAACGTGCAAATCATTTTACGTGGACTATTATCGCTTTTATATTCTTTCTAAACTTGATATGCGTATGGACTAGGATCTATTGTCAGCTTTAGTCACACATGTCGTGTGTACTATTCAAGGTTGGCTTATTTGATTATTGGTGGATTGTCAGCTTTAGTCACATAGTTTTGTGTGTACTATTCAAGGTTGGCTTATTTGATTATTGGTGGATTGTCAGCTTTAGTCACATAGTTTCGTGTGTACTATTCAAGGTTGACTTATTTAGATACTATAGTGTGCACCTATAGGTTATTGATTTTCCGGAGGTTATCCGAGTTATTATTGGTATTGCGGGGGCTACCCGAATATCTATGTTAGTACGGAAGGGTATCCGTGTGTTATGTTAGTACGGAAGGGTATCCGTGTGTTTTGTTGGAGCGGAGGGTATCCGCAGGCTCTTAGCGAATCCTTAGTCTAGCTAGCAAGCGTTTTGCATATATGTCCACTATATTGTTAGATGAATTTAAACCTATGATCTCACCAGCGAAAGCTGACTTTTAGCACGTTTTCTCAGGTAATTAAGTGACGAGATGCATGCTTGGAATGGAAGGCTCGGCCAAGGCACACGGTTCATGGATCTATTTTTCTAAACTCTGATAATTAAATTTGGACCTATTGTTACTTTATTTTGGGCCTGACTCTGAAGCATGTTGGGATAAATGTAAACCTTAAAACCCCGTTTTGGTTGTGTTTTTACTATGTTTACTTTATCTCGTTCTATATTGTCTTGTGTTGGATACCAATTCCCGTAGCACCCCGAAAACTTGTTGAGTCTTCCGCTGTATCAAATTTTGGGGGTGTTACACGCTACAACTATATGAATAAAACATGAACACAAGATCAAAAGAACACATAAAAAATGAATACTCACTGCCACGCCACAACGAGGCGGCTCACAGCCATCCTCGTTTGAATAAAATGAGTATTTTAATAAAAGGTGAAGTTAAAGGTGACCTTGCCCAATAAGGAGAAGTGAGGTGAGGAGAAGTGAGATAAGAAAGAAAGTTGATGTGACGCTGAGATGTATGGTGAAAAAATACTTCCCTTGCCATCTAGCCTTAGGTATTATGAACAAAAATATTTCCATGGCTGTTGTTAGCATATACCACTGAAGAGGGAATTTAACTTACTCCTAATTACATAAATCAACACCTCCATATTATACAAAACTATCCTTGTATAAAATGAAAGGGATCGGCATTGATATATCACGGATGCCTAAACTCTTACAATACCTTTGCCAACCCAAATATTAGTTGTCAGATAAACATACATATATAAAGTGATTTTAAACATAGATGAGATTAACCTTAGCTTCAAACATAATTTTTATAATTATTTGGAGCAACAAATAGACAAATTATGGGAGATGGTTCTTTTATAGTGGCCTAAACTCGAGGCCACATACAATGAGCCCAGACATAGTTCCTTCATGGCTTGTAAATCTCATATGCATAGAAAGAGAGTCATCCTTGAATTCATGAGCTGAGTTAAACTTCCACACTTGAATCTCCATCCATCCATCTTCTCTTTGTTTTGGAACCCGAGTGATACCATTTATGTTCAATAGGCTTGGGGTTATAAAATAAACAAATTCAGCCTCATTGTTTTCTTTGTGGAGTATGTCTCGTACTTCTACCGGACAATGCAGCCCCTCGCATTTTTCTGAAAGCTTGAATACAAGGTAACACACGTATTCTGTATCTGGTGACAACATTTGACTTTTGATTGTGCAATTGAGATGAAATACTTGTTTTGGTAAAAGCTCAATCACCTCTTGAAATCTGCATGTAGGATGATGGATTAAGGACAAAGTAATATATATACACATGAAACTAAATCCAAGAAGTTAAACTTTTGTCATCCATTTATTCACGAATTGAACCTTTAATTGTTAACCATAAAACTACATTTTTGGATGTACAATCAAAAAAAGTTTAGCGGTTAAAGGTAGGGCTGGCAAATGGCAATCCATGTGGGCTTCGGATTGGTGGGTCATGATAACCCAACCCGAACATGACCTGTTTAAATTGGGTCCGACTTATAACTTCTTTAAATATATTTTCTGAACACGATTCATTTAATCTGCTTATCTATCTGGGCGGATTAGCGAGTCACACGGGTTGGCAAGTCGACCTGTTTATCCCACCCAACCCGAACATGACCCAAGATATGTTTACACCCAACCCACCCGTTTATTTCTGTATCAGTCTCGGGTCTTGTTTCATGTATCGTCAGGAATTGCAGCCCCTGGCTAAAGGAAACTGTAAAAGATTTAGCTATAATATAAGAAACAAACCTAGACTCGGCTAATGGTTTTGAAGTAAAAAGATCCACATTAGAGAATTTGTATAAAACTGCCTTTGCTGAAAGAACAAGAAGCTTCTTTTCATTAACCTCGCCCAACCAGAACAACTCGTCGTAGTTTCTGCATATCTTGAATATTTCTTCAAAGTTAGTTGGCAATTGTTGCACCTGCTTCACATTGAAGTTTGATTTCAAGACTTGTTGGACTTCCTTCAATTTTCCGATTTCTTCATGTTTCGCCTCTGTGCAAACCATGTTAAATATGCAACATAGAACATCGGTTTAGTTTAATTTTCTGGCATGCATCCGACCTCTTTGTATAATATAAACAAAAGATTATATAATGGAAACAAGGGATATAATTTCAAACTTACTTTGTCAATTGCTCGAAATTCAATGCCTTCAACATAAACCGCACCTTCTCCACAATAGTGTAATGAAAAGCTCTCAAGTAGAAACTCAAAAACAACATCTTCGTTCTGATTCAAGAATTGGTACAACTCAATCATCATCCAATCCTTGTCTCTCCATGTTGCGAAATATGCATGTAGACTTTCGATTCCCTTTCTATACTTTAGGTTAACACACATCGGTTTACTTGAAAATTTTCTTGAATCAGTAAGTTTGAAGACTAAATAGACCCCATAAACAACATTAGGAGATAAAAATTGAGTTCTTGTCTTGATTTTGATGATTAAACTGGAAATATCTAATATCTCCACCACTGTCCCAAACCTGCACATATTATAAACATCCAGGTCCAAATTAGTCATAGCCTTTATTCCCATGCACTTCTACTTTTGAATTTCGTAATTTTTGGAACAAGAGTTTAAATTCTATATTAAAATTTATTGTATCAAACAAATCTCTTTTTAAATAAAGGGAAGAATATTATAAAAACACTATCAAGATGCTAGCAAAATTTAAAATTCACGGCCATGAGAACAGAGGACCCACAACACGGGCATACCTCAACTACCTGATTAGAAGGTTTACAAAATTACAGTAAGTATTAAAATTTATTGTCTTGTACAACATCGTACTCATCCGATGTTTAGTCATACCAAAGGTTTGGGTGTCAAGTGTAAAAGAGCTATAGATGAAGGGCTATTGCTCTGTTTGATTAGTGCAGTGGGATTCAAAGGAATTCAAATACGTTTTATGTAAGTGCAGGAAGTCATTGTGATAAGTGTAATACATAGTCAAAGGGGTTCTTAAGTTGATCCGATTGGATTAGAATTATATATTTAGTTATTAAAGAAGCACAAATAAAATGTACTTACGCTTAACACTTAATATTAACAAAAACATAGAGTTAGAGAGAATAACCTTGATTCTGGAAGAGATTTCCTTTCATGGGGACAAGTGTTTTTGTAGGAAAACATTGTCGCTGAAACCATTTCATTTCTTTCTCCATTACCATCGAATGACAACAACTGATGTATAACAAAACATAAATCAGGCTCAATTTTTATGATGTGTAAATGCATGTGTGGTATTGAATTAACCCTCAAAAAGGAGAAAACTAAAAAACACCAAATAAACGAGATACAAGATGAACTGATTACCACTTTGTCTTGTTGAAGGAGGATTCCCTTAGAAAAAATGTTGTAAAGTTCCTCTTTCTTTTTGGCAGAATAGACTTCTGGGCACTTTGACATCTGGATTATTTCTTTATAGTCCGTGGGCAATTTGGGCTCCCATTTCTCAAAATTTTCCTGTATATATATTAATCAATTAATAAACTCATGTTTCATACAGTTAAAGGCCATAGTTCAGATATATATGAATCAAAAGTTAGCCAGTTTTGTCAAAATTTAGATACTTACTTGGAATTCCAATGCTTTCTTAAGCTGTATGACCACTTCATGAGCTGTTGGCCGTCTTTCTCTCCTGTGATGTATACATTGATAGGCAATGCTTGCAAATATAATAAATGACTGTGTCTCAATTTGTTCCTTTATACCCTCAAACACTAACTCATCAAGTTTTCCTACTTGATAGTGGTGTTTAGCCAAAAAGGGTAAATAAAGATACTCGCCATCTAGTTCTATAGATGATAATTTCCCACACAATATGTCAAATAAGACTGCACCCAATGAGAATATATCAGACTCTTTGGTTAAGAAGCCTATTTCCGAGTGTAGTGGGTCAAGATAGCCGATTGTGCCTGTAACGTCATCGATGACATAGTCTACATTTTGATTGGTAACTGGACATGCTAAGGAACGCACAAAACCGGTAATCTTTGCTTTCCAGCCATCAAATAGTAGAATGTTGCTGCTGCTGATGTCCCTATGTATTACAATTTCTGGACTTGAAATAGTTCCATGAAGAAACTCCAATCCAATTGCAATATCGATGCATATTTTAAGCCGCATCACCCACGTAAGACTATCGTCGCTCAAGTACTTATCAAGACTACCTCTGGATGCATACTCATATACAATAACTTTTTCATTCTCTTCATCACAGTAGCCTAAAAGACCAATGACATTTTTATGTTTATACTCCATAAGTATTTCCAGCTCTGTCATAAATTCAGCATCTTTTGTATCAGACTCCTTATTTAACCGCTTTGCCGCAATGACCTTCTGTTCATGGGCGTGAGTAACTACTCCTCTGTAAACATTCCCAAAATCTCCATGTCCAATGATATTGCCTTGACTGAAGTCTTGTGTGGCTAACTTTACGTCTTCAAGTGACAGTTTAAGGTTGTCCTTATGGTTCTCCTGTGAATCATGGGTTAGTAAGTTGATTTGATAAGTAAAAAATAAACTGAAACAACTACCAGCTATCTAAAATTTTCATTGTGACTAACCTGACAGTTTAACGCTTTTTTGAGTTCTTTGATGACAATTTCTATTGTTGGACGTTTCTTTTGCGTTTCTGCCACACATTGAAATGCGATTTCTAGAAAGATGTCCAAAGACTCTTTATTGGGACCTTTACAAAAGACATGTTCATCGGTCTCCTCCTTTATCTTATGATCAACAATTTCCATTATTGTTCTCTTTTCAAAATGATTTCTTGCAATGGGTGCGATTCCCTTCTCATTCACCTTGGTGTATACAGAATCATAGGCCAGCCTCCCGGTCAAGATCTCAAGCAACACTACTCCAAACGAGTAAATGTCTGACTTGCTATTTAATCGACCATACTTCTCATATTCTGGATCCAAATACATATATGTACCTGCAATCGTACTGGCAATGAAAGTACTGGCATCTTGATCTTTTGGGTGGAATTTGGAGAGCCCAAAATCCGCAATCTTGGCCTTCCAATTATCTACCAATAGAATATTATCGCTTTTAATGTCACGGTGTATCATATTTCGTTTGCCATGATCTGCGCTGTTGTGAATGTAATTCAGGGCCGGTCCTGAGTTTTCAGCTACCCTGGGCGAGATGATCGAATAATGCCCCTCCAAAATTTTACGAACAAATAATACAACACTTTTTTTTATAAGTAACAAACCATACAATATTAACTATTCCCTCTGTCCTATAATTATTTTCCCCTATTGACATTTTTTGTCTTTATTTTTCAACTTTGACCTTAAGTATTTTTGTTTATATTACATAATACTTGATACAAAATATATGAACGGATTGAGTTTTAAATGTATTTTCATTTAGTATAATTTTCATCAAAAATTATATAACACAAACAAATATTTATAGTCAAAGTAGAGAAAAAAAGACCGAAAAAATCAATAGGGGACAATAATTTTAGAACGGATGGAGTAAGAAGTTAGGAATTCAATTTTGTTAAAAAAAATATCTATACAATTGTTTGAGATATGGGTACTATTGTATGCAAAAAATTGCCTTTCCAATAAATGTTTTAAAAATTGGACCATATATTGAACGGCTTGTTTCATTGATTTAACGGGCTATAAAATCCGAATGATGTATTTATTATTAATATAAAAATTAGACAAACATGTGAAATTATAGGGAAAAAGAGTATTTATATGTTCTACTATATGAATGGTGTAATGGAGTGAAATTGCTGTGGTTTTTAGTTAACTTACATGTTAAATTACGGAGTGCTATACTTAAAACAAACTTCAATTTAAATAAATTTTAAATGCATAAATTCGAATAAATTGAGTAATATAAAGTGGCATCGGGAATAGTTAAAAAACTAGGCAACCAGAACTCATAGTTTATCTCTTCTTTAATGATTTTGTATTTCCCCATGTAATATCCACCTTCTTCTTTTCATTCGCCTCCATTTTCACACTGCTGCAAATATTCATTTTTCATGCACCTCCATTTTCACACTGCTGCAAATATTCATTTTTCATGCATACTATTCATTTCAGTCGAAACCTTCGCTCTTAGATGTTCCATGGCTCAAATGAAAGAAAACTATTGATTCAACCGTTTTCTTTTTTCTAACCTATGCATAGAATCGATTCTCAGCACCAAAAAGTTGATGCCCCTCACATGCTTGATGCCCTGGGCGGTCGCCCACGCTGCCCATAGCCAGGGCCGGGCCTGATGTAATTCAAACCATGTGCAATATCAAGACATATATTCAGACGTTGCACCCAAGTAAGAGTAATCTTATCACTGCTTCCCAAATAGTTTTCAAGACTACCTTTTGAAGCATGCTCATAAACCAGGATCATTGCACCATTACCTTCATCACAAAAACCAAGAAGAGAGATTATGTTCTCATGCTTACAAGTAGTTAGAGTTTCAATTTCTTGCATGAACCCTTCTTCTCCTTTTTGATTGCGAATGCGCTTTATGGCTACCGTGCTTCGTTTTCTTGGTAAATCGCATTTATCCACCCCTTCTATCAACGAGGAATTACTGCTATCAAAATGTTCAAGATCTGCTTTGTATACTTTACCGAATCCGCCAGACCCGATGCTGTATGCATCATCAAAATTGTTGGTAGCCTCGTTTATCGCATTTAATCCAATCCTCAAGTGTTCCAGGTTCTTCCCCTGCAACATTATGGATTTTTGCATCACCTCATTAATGCTAGCAAGGATTGGAGTGAAATAACAAAAAAGTTTTTATAATTGATTAACATTTCAAAAGAATATAAAAATGTTCAAAAGCAACAGTTGATATATTTGTTTCAAGTTAACTAGTAGAATTGATTTCACCCCTAAACTAATGAATTTTAGTTAGTTGACTTAGGTATGATAGGGGAAGATCAAATTGAATTTTAAGTTAAACGATCTCCATTGGTTCACTGGGACATGTCATTAGTTTATATGTTTATTTCCTTTTGTTGTCAATCATTTTCGGATGACAAATTAGTTCTTGTCTTTTAATTTATTATTCCTCCCTCTTAAGGTTTTTATCTTCATGTTGTTGTTGGTTTCCCTTCTTGGGTGCCTTTTGTAAAATTGTTTTGCCATTTCTAGAACAAAGTCATGATATAGTAACATGTGGTCGTGTGAAGGGACAAAAATATAAGAAAAAGATAGAAAAATTAAAGTTGGTCATAGTATGTAAAATTAGAAAAGAATATTAATACCCATTAAGGTTGTTGATTTTAGAAATGGAGGGGATTTGGACATATCAATATACATGTATATAATAGGCATTATATGACATGTACAATTGTTTAGAGCATCCGATAAGTTTGCAAATTAAAATATGGTGCGCGAATTAAAATATGGTGTGTGCAAATCACCACGCTCTTAGAAAACCCACAACTCATGATCATTTTTAAGTCCTTAAACTAAACATATTATATTACACCCATACCTAAACCTTCCCCTAAAACGCTTAATCTTTCCCCCTAAAACGCTTAATCATGGCTTACCTTTAATCTTTTGTAAACGGTAACACTAATATGATTGCCTATTCAAAAATTTCATAAAACTGATTGTGGAATAATAAATTTATATATTTTTATATTGAATACATATTTTCAATTTGACAAACAGAACGCGCTTGTATTCCTTTTTTTAAGAATTACATCATTGAAAAGCTCTTCTCTATGCATTCAAAATGAACCCACTATTAGAATTTTATATAACAATGTATTTCATACTTTCATATCCCCTATTCGTTACAAAAATTTGGTTTTATATAATAATATTTTTAGTTTTAATTTTATATTATAATCTCTATAATACATTTTTTTAGAAAAAATAACGAGCTTGAAAATGCATTAGAAAGACATAACCCTATTTTGTCATAAAACTTTTTCTAAAACCCCCTCCAACTTGAATAGTTTGTTAAGTTTTAATTATATTTCATTTTCTTATATTTTTTCTTTATGCACATATGAACAATGTTTTAAAACCCGAATTGACCCGGCCGGTTGAAATGTGAACTGGCTCAGAGACCGGGCCGGATGTGACCAGGTTTTTGCTTGTTCGGGGACCGGATTGAACAACCGATTTTTTATTGGCCCGGTAACCCGGGCGGGTCATGGCTTTTTTATCAAGAATGTTAACCCCTCCCCATTAAGTGGCTCTAATAGAGGTGGCCCCCACTTAAATTTATAAACCTCCAAAAAAAAAAAAAAAAAAAAAAAAAAAAAAAAAAAAAAATAGTATAACAGGGTTGAGTTACCATTCATTACAAACTTACCCTTGTGCCATTTCCATGAGAAAGTTATATAAAACCCTCTCTAAATTTGAGTTCTTTGATAAATTGTATTAAAGGTTTTTTTTCCCCTCACACTTTACCATTTATTATTTATTAAGAATCAAATAAATGAAATTATCATATTTATTTAAATTTTACTCAAAGATAATTGAATATTATTTTTTAAGAGTTTATCATTGACAATGTCTATTAAAATCAAATATTACAATGTGTACGATTTTGCAGTGAACAAGAACTTAACCCCTATGTATTTTTTACGAATCTATGAGGCATATAAGTATAAGGAAAAAATTATGCACATGTCAACCAAAATGATGTCCAATGTCTTAGTCACTTATACGTGCAGCAAAGCACGAACCTTCCTTTCCTCATAAAATACAATGTTTAAAAGCATAATAATTGCTATTTGTAGTCTTAAATATTATGTTTAAAAGTTAAAAACATGCAATATGGGTGAAATATCTAGTTGGTTAAGAGAGATAAATTCAGGAGGTGAGGTGGTTAGTCTGAATGCACAAACCATTTAAGCACGGCAGAATTTCTTAAACATAGCCCTAAAAGCTAGCATTTTTCAAATGTAAATTTTTTTACTTTATTACTCATCTTTTTGTTAAATAAAAATGGTATGACGAGGATATAGTGGTTATACGTTTAACCACACAACAGAATTTATAATATCAGTAACTCTTGTTTATTAACTAGGATATTCCGTAATCAGCAATAAAAGTTTAAGGAAATTAATTACCTTCAATCGATTGAATGATGGATGGTCAACTTGGTTTTCACGTTTTTGCTGATGTTCCAAAGCTTTCTCAAGTCTTTTGACAACCTCATCTATATGCGGACGCTTCGCCCATTCCTCTTCTATGCACCAATGTGCTGTCTGTGAGAATATTTTGAATGATTCTCGGTCCATCTGTTCACGTAAATGTGGATCAATCATATCATCCAAATCAGATTTTTCCATTTGACTTAATAACCCCTCTCCCATCTCTTCATCTGGAAGTGCACTCCTTCCACACAAGACTTCGAGTAATACAACACCGAACGAATACACATCTGACTTATGGTTCATACCGTTAGTCTTTTTGTATTTTGGGTCCAGGTATGCATTCTCAATAATATCACGAGTAAGAAGAAGACGGTGCCTCCGAGCGATTGTATTTCTCAGTGAAAGTTCAAAACCAGATAACTTGGGTTCCCATTTGTCATCTAGTAAAATTTTCGAGCTCCTGATGTTGCAATGTATAACACTAAAATCGCGTGCAACATCATAATGGATATAACTTAATGCATTTGCAACGCCGAGACATATCTTCAATCTTTGCGTCCATGTGAGGGTCACGTCACTTAGATATTTGTTGAGACTCCCGTTGGCCTCCTTCTTGTATATGATAATCTTCTCGTCCCCCTCATCACAATACCCAATAACAGACACCAGATTCTTGTGTTTGAGACTAGAGAGCATCCTCAACTTCTTCTCAAACTTTTCGCTATCATCTTTTTGATAGATCCCCCGTGCAAAAACAATATCGATCAACTGTTCGGGGTCCATGTAGCTGTTGCGCCCGCTGCCCCTCTTCGTCGATGGGGCAGCAGGTTCCAAATGCGCCATTCTAAATGCGGAATGCACCATAGAGCCTCTGTAAACCGATCCAACTGTTTTATTTCTGATGATATACTCAGGAGCAAAGTTGTTTGTTGCTTTTTTTATATTTTTAAAGAATACTTCTGAGAAATACTTGTACATGGTAGACGTAAAATGGGATTCAACGCGCCGGGGTATGATGTGACTCTTTGATCCCTATATGTATGAAAGAAGACAACATTAAGAAGTGTGCAGATTCACAGAGTGGAACGCTTGGGGTTAATCATTCATTTTTAACATTTATCAAAAGGAAAATATGGTGAAGAGCTAGGTAATCATATGAGGGGATCTTGTGTTTGAAGAATAGTTAGATTTTCCAAAAATTGTTGGCAAATGTGATTTTCAGTCAACATGGAAAAGATTTTGCATGTATAACTTGAACCTCAAATTAATCATAACTCACAACCACCACCTTTAATACAAATATAATAGTTTAGGGAAATGACATATGAATCTAGCGTATTTATTTGTAATTAACTGGCCAGAAAAGACATTTATATATTAGTTAAGAGGATCGGGTATAGCAACAGGCTCCTCCGCCATTTCCTACGTTAATCAAAAAGTGGCGCCGCCACTCGAATGTCACCGCACCGCTGCCCTCCGCCACTTCTAAGTTCACCACTTAAGTGGCGAGGAAAAAGAAAATAATAATTTTTTTTTTTTTTTTTTTTTTTAAATAGGTTTTGTGTGTGGGTGTTGTGTTTTAGAGGGTGTTTGAGATTGTGTTATGGAGTGGATTATCTGATTACTAAGTTTACAAAACGCAGTTAATCAACCTTTTGTAGTTGCAAGTGGTGGCTTTGAAGGTTTAACAGGTGGCTGTGGAAGTCATGTAAAGTGAAAGAGATAATGTATTAAATGCCCTAGTAAAAATAAGTACTAACAAATAATTGTTTGCTTTGTTTTGAATTGGGCCAACCTCAACAATGAGTTGAGATCCATGAAGAACCCATACATGCCATAGAACCTATCAACCAATCATAGCCACCCATTTATATTTTTCACATTTTTTTTCAAAACAACATATCTTGCAAACGGTAAATCTTCAAGCTACAAAAAAAATACCATCGCGACGAGAATTAAATGATCTTTCTATAGATATGCATTGTTATATACTTTCAACGAACTTTTTTTTCACCCAGAAAGAATCATATATGATTCGTAAAAATCATATATGATTCGTAAAAAATCATATATGATTCGTAAAAAATCATATATGATTCGATTCTTCGAATCATATATGATTCTTACGAATCATATATGATTCTTACGAATCATATATGATTTTTCTGGGCGAAAAAAAGATTCGTCGAAAGTATATAACAATGCATGTCTATAGAAAGATAATTTAATTCTCGTCGCAATGGTATTTTTTTTTGTAGCTTGACGATTTACGGTTTGCGAAATATTTAAGTTTTAAAAAAATGGTGGAAGTTTATTTTTTTATTTTGATAAAAAAAATGAGTGGCTAAGATTGCTTGATGGGTTCTATGGTAAAAGTTAGATCTATAAAGAACTTTTGGCCCTCAACAATTTGTTACCGTATTTTTTTTAGACGTGAATTATAGTATACTCGCTGAAGTTAATCTTTTTTAGAAATGGGTTTTATTTTGTGACACGTGATAAAATGTAAATTCATACGGAGTACATGTTAACTCTAAACTTAAATAGTTATTATAACAATGTCCATAATAGTAATTTTAATTTTAACATTAAGTAACTGGATATCTAATTTGTCAAAAAAAATGATTATCATATTAGTGCAATTTCAAACCGCATAATCAAATCCAAACACTATTTTTTAAATCTAGTTTTGTTACAGCTTATTATCTCATTATCTAATTATTCGTTTTCAAAATGGATAATCTATTTTCAATAACCAATTCCAAACACCCTCTTATTGGGTATGGTGGGGCCTAAATGGGAGAAAGTGACATGCCACTAGTGAAGGGGTGTTTAGAATGTGAGTGTTGAAAGTGGGATGCTAAGATAACGCTAGGTGGCAAAAAAAGGTGAAAGTGACGTCATGATGTGCTAAGTGACATGTGAATCGGGTGTATTTATTTGTACTCAAAATATTAACCGAAAAAGACATTTGTATCCTTGTCAACTAGTACCCATTTTTTGTTTTCTTTTGAACCTCAAAATTTCCGATATATTTTTTAGAAGTACCCAACAATAATGAGTACCATTTCCAGTCACTGTTTATTTTAAGCAATATAACTTTGAGCTTCTTTGTTGACTTCATCCTGTGCGTTCTTATTATTCACAGTCCATAGCAAAACTTTGAAGCTAAAAATTGCATTATAAAGTATCATCACCTAACAGTTTATAGTTTATTTAAAATTCTTTTTCTGTGTACAAATAGTTTTGCCCCTTCTTTACTCGCATTTTTCTTTATCCATTTTCTTGTTTTGACATTTTCCTCTTTTTAAAGATTTGAATGGCTTACAACAAGAGCTAAAAAGAATATTAATTAATTACCTTCTCATGACTCGATGATGTCTCTCCAACTTCGTCCACAACTGATGAGTGTTCCTTTAAGATCAATGACAACAAATAAAGCAATAAGTAAATAATTATAGTGTAGTTATTGTGCTACAAAGATAAAGAGAAAAAAACCATCTTACAGTATTTTTCCATTCTAATTGAAGTTCCAACGCTTTCTCAAGTTTTGTGACAATCTGATCCATATTTGGGCGTTGCGATTGTTCTTCATTCAAACACTCGTACGCTATTTCTGCGAAAATGTTCAATGATCGCCGATCCATTTGTTTCAATAGATCTTGATCGATTATCTCATCGAGTATTTTCTCTCTATAATGAAAAATTGCCACCGGAGCCAAATACTTATTATCCTCATCATCAATTACTGATTTCCTACCACATAGTAGTTCAAACATTACTATCCCAAAGGAATAAATATCTGATTTCTCGTTCACACTTTTTGTCTCTATATACTTTGGGTCTGTATACCCATCCGTACTACACACTTTATCAGTATAGAAAGAATTGTGCCTTTCAGATGCTTTGATCTTCATGGAACGTATAAAACCACCTAATTTGGGTTCCCAGTCAGCATTTAAATAAATCAATGAACTCTTGATGTTGCGGTGTATTACGCTAAAATCACGCGACTCATCATAATGAATGTAGCTCAATGCTTGCGCAACACCAACAGATATCTCCAATCTTCGCACCCATGTCAACTCCACCGGGTTTCTTAGATAGTAGTAAAGACTTCCTCTGGTCTCAAGCTTGTAAATGATGACCTTCTCGCCATTATCATCACAAAACCCAACAAGAGAAACCAGATTCTTGTGCTTGAGACTAGAAAGTATGGAAACCTCCATCCAAAACTGTTGTTCATCTGCTTCATTCCTTTCTTTATTTAACCTCCGAGCAGTGATTTCAATCAACTCACCGGACCACAAGAGCTTTCCCCAGTATTCATTTTCAAATTCATTTCTGAAGTTGTTGGTGGCGGTTAGTACATCTTTAAGGGGGATTTTTAAGTGAGCAAAGTCTTCATGATTGACTGAAGACATCATGTATGTATTTGGTTGTTTATCTGAACAAAAAAGGGTGTGTGGGTTGATAAAAAAAGAAGTGAAGTATTATTTGGGTGATATACATAAAATCTGTTAGGTTTGTGTTTGTTATACAGAAGATGTGAATAAGCGTGTGGGGTCCTTGTTATCTTTAACTTTAATGGTGGAGGTTTATTTTTTTTGCATTATTGTAAAGGCAATTGCTTTTTGACTTAAAGCTGAGCAAAGTCATTGGGTGGGAACATCATGTTTCTGTATTCATGAATAGTCATTATACTAAAAAGGTAGTTTGGGTTGCAACATGATACCAAGGAGTACTGAGATATACTGAGAAAAGGAGTGGAGGTAGGTTGGTGGTGAACTGGTAATCATATAAACATGTTTACTGTGCGTTTTGTATATGTGGTTGTGATGTGTAAGTTTTTGCATTATTATATTAACATTAAAAGACTTGTGCAATGAAACTTCCATAAACGGTAAAAAGAAATTTGGTGATTGCGTATGTATGTATTGCTTTATAAATGAAACATCACTAACATCTATTAGCGAGTATCAACATCTAGACAAAAATTTGTGAAAGACGCTTACATTATTCTTTTTTTTAGAAAGCAAGCAATATATTACCACAACAAAAAAGAAATAATACAAACAAAAACATTCAACTTCTTTAATTGAGACGATTAAAAAAACGGGACTCAAGAAAATAAAAACCCATCAAGGCTTAATTACAACAAAACATACAAAATAAAACTGAAAGATAAATGACAAAAAAACTATAATATTCCTTTAAATAATACATATGAACAATCTCGAACACAACAAAAAATATGCATAAATGAGATATGTGGTATGAACTATGAAAAGGGATGACATATGTTTTAGACAAAAGAGACTGGCAAAGCGAGTATAGTTGACGTGTCTTCAACTTTTAAGTAAAAAGAGTAATAGCCCATAATTGTTGGTTACTTATGTCTAATTTTTTGGGGCTTCAACATGAAAAAAAAATGGCATTTTAGAGAAAAATGTAGATAAACAATTCAAAGTTCACGAAGATAACACTTGCAACAAAATCAGTGTTGAAAATATGAAGTATTTTACATATAAATGTAGATAAATAATCCAAAGTTCTAGAATCTAAGAAAAACCACTTGGAGAAAATTAATATTGAAAATATGAATATGATTTTATGAAGAAATGTTATATCCACATAAATTTTATAAAAAGTTTATCACAAAATGATGTGGCATGATAAATTTAACTTTGAACATTACTTCTCTTCTTTTAATTTCCCAATAGATGTAATAGTTACAATGACACATCATTTGTTGAAAATGTTTTTTATTAAGTTTATGTATACAGAGCATTTCTCGAATCTAAAAAGTTATTGCGATAGATGCCAAAGTACATACACTTAAGTACATACACTTAAGGACTTGTGATTGGAATGATAAGAACGTCTAGTACATTGACACGACAATCAAATAGCGGTATCAAATCCCAATATATTGGTTTTTCGCAACCAAGCTAGGGAGGTGGCTTTGAACCCATTCCTAGTATCTTTTACTCATCCTCATTTACATTTCCCAAAAAGAACACAACGTACTACAATAATCGGGCCTTTTAGACACAACCCGAAGTCATGGCTAGAAGCCAGAAAGTCGTGGCTATTCATGTTTATCACAATTTAGTGTATAGTATAGAATCAAGTATGATTAACATCAATCATTAATAACTTAACTTGTGTGAACATCACGTACGAAATGCAATGATTCCTCTATATCAAATAGTATGACACTGTGCAAGTGTTGATTATTCGAGACCATTGATCAAGTAACCCCGACCTATCATGGTGTCTTTCTATTAAATCGATTGTATTGACAACCCATATACAAGGTGACATCCTAAGACTATATTCTATTTTAAGTCATTTGAGCAAGTGTTATCACTTCCGAAACTATTTATGTAAAACCTATAGAGGGCATGTATTATAATATAGACTGTGGTTTATTATTCATAATATCACAATATCGAATATAGTTTATTATTATATAGACTAAGCATTATTAACATAACTTGTGTGAACATCCTGTGCGATCACGGTTCTCGTTATTACAACCCTATGTGTTCAATCATTATCACTACTTGCGTGAACATCCTATGTGTTCACGGTTCTCATACTAGCTAATTAATCACCGTCATGTATTATTGAAGATCACATATTCATTATCGCTTAAAGTTTTTTGTAAAGGAATCATTACATTTCATTGATTGCATGCCTTGAGCAAGCTTTCAAAGTATATTGATGATACAAATAAAAAGTGAAGTATACTCTAAAAAATCATCCTAGTAAACATGTTTATCACATCCGATACTATTCAAGCTAAGCATATTAAGCAACTTATTAAGCAACTGTCTTTATATCCCGATTTTCATTAACCTGACTTACGTGATCATAAGGTATAATCCCGGTAATCAGCTACCACTCGATTACCGTTTGATATTATGCAAGATCACATGTATAATCTCATAGTATGTATATTGTTCCGTATACCATACATATAATCTGGATTATCGTTAACAAGATTTATATGACTCGCATTATTTTGTAACAAACATGACGAATACAAGTTAAACTTGTTATTAACTTTTCAATGATTTAATCTGAGAAAAATATTAATAGAAATTTTAAAATAAATAAATTTAGTTTGCCTATACCAAAAATGTGTTTTTTTATTTAAAATGTATATATATTAACTAATTATATTTCATTTTACATATTAATTGGAATATGTTATTTTTTATTAAACCTTTAGCCATGATGTGTAGTCGCTAACGGTTGAGCGGGAAAACATTTTCGAGCCAAAATTTTGGATGCAAATTTAGTTTTGCCAAAAATATTATATTTTTAATTTTTGCGACGATTTTGTTTACATTAAAGATAATTTTAGTTTTATAATATTTTGTAACCTTTAACGAATTAACAATACAATGATATATATATATATATATATTTTTTTTTCTTTTAGCCGGTACTTGTTTCATGGCTAAAGATTTTAACATTTTTATTTATTTCCCTACTACTCATCATACTAAATTAATGATTTTACACTTTTAGCAAAGACTGTCTTTTCGTGATTGTAGTGTTTGATTGGGCATAAGTGTTCCTGTCTTTACTTAGAGGTCAAGTTGCCACCTGTCTATCGAAAGGGGATTTCCTAGCTTACCTCGGTATATTTTATTGAAAGAAGGAAGAAGAAATTAATGATTTCCATAATTTTGTGAGAAAGAAAAACCAGTTTGGTAGAGCTGGGGCAGAGAAGCAATCAACAGAATGGCTCTCTATTGTTCACATGTGAAGGCACTGGCTACATGTTGGTATATTTCGCGCTTTCCTAGGTGCGCATCTCCATCTACTAAAAGTAGGGGTGGTAGCCATAGATAGATTGGGTCATTCGTAACCAGAGCAATATACGATGCTACGGCATAAACTAAAGCTATACGTGGCAGCCCGTAAAGGCGTAATTAGTAGGTTTTGTTTTATTTGCCCATCTGAGTCGTCCCGTACTACAAAAAGAAGAGGTTAGGTCCGGAAAGTGGATAGATCTACGTGGGCAAGGAGGCAATGTAAATTAGTTATTGAAAGTGGTGTAATGTGCTTTACCTATGGTACCTAACAAGTCTTTCTTTTCGGTAAGTAAGAATATATTGATCGATCGAGGAGAAGCCCTGAAGTAAACATAAATGAAGGGGCATACCCCACCCCAGATAACCTGATGGAATATGCTCAAGACAGATTACGTAATTATATGGCTAAGTATATGTGGGCCTATAAGGCAATACACAAATACACTTAGATACCTAAAGTTATAATATAAAAAATATATTTATATTATATTAACACCTAAAATGATTTATAAGTCATTTTAACTTAAGTATTTATTATATAGAGTATAAATAAATAATAGGTTAGAAAAATTACTAGTCGTTTATTAGTATTAAATTGATAAATAAACTAACAAATTAATGATTAGGAAAGTCCTAATCTACCCTTTAAGGTAGTCGACCAAGGGACGGAAAAATAAGCTTTTGCTTAACTTGCTGATCAAGTTAAGAAGATTCTAGGATATTAGGATTTAGAATAAATACAAATGCCTAATCCTAGAATCAAATAACACACAATAACAAATCTCTCTTCTCCTCTCCCTCTCTTGTGGCCTATCGAAACAAACACCCTCTTAGGGTTTTCGGATTTTGACTTTTATCCTGCTTTGATCAAGGACGAAAATGCATTTACTCAATTAGTGTTAGGACCAGCATTCCTTAGGTATTGCGTGTAGGATCAACTATAGAGTATAATCAACTTTTAATTATAAAGGTTTCTTGGTCATACCGAGCTAATAAGGTACATGTCTTTCTATTATCTGTAGATTAATAATATACACGTAAGGATTCGGATTGGTGGTTTTTCGTATGCCTCCGCTTATCTTTGAATAAATATATGTGCTTGTCTTATATTTACTTTATATGAAAAACGTTTTCTAAGACCATTAAACCCCAACACATCCAAACAAAGAACTCAAGACACTCCCCAAGCTGTAAAATAAAGAAACTAACTTAAAAAATGAATAGGAAATTCTACATGTCATTTTTACATCCCATCCCCCCCTAGACAAATCAACAGGAAATTCTACATGCCATTTTTGTTCTTTTGACGATGAACCACTCTGGTACAGCAAGCTAAAGTGACCTCTACGCTTCGTCCCCGGTGCCAGGGCCGAGAAAGTTCCACTTCATTTTTTTTTACCAAATTTTGCGTTAAAAGTCATTGTTAAAGTTTGGAAAAGTTTTAGCGATGACATTGTCGTCATTAAAAGTGGTTTCCATAGTCAAATGTTGAAAATCGTTTATTTTGTCATTTAGTAGACTTTTAACCACGACTTTGATCGTGGCTAAATGTGTTTCTTGACTATTAAAATCCCAATTCTAATAGTAATATTACTTTTTTTTTCTTTTTTTATGCAATGCAATAAAATATAGTGATAGCAAAAGACATGTGACCAAAATTAAACCATCTTTTTTTCCTGTTAGTAAATAAAAAGTCATTTTTTATAAAGTGATAAAGCAAACATCACTAAAAAAGTAACTGACCTACCACAAAAACAAAAGTAACATCAGAATTTAAAAAATAATATACGAATCAAAAGCGGACCCAATAAGATAGCACTAATTTCATATTCACATGGCTTTTACTTGCGACAAAATAGGTGCATTATTAAAGGGAACTTTTGAGTGACAACTTTGTTGTCTAGTAAAAGTAAACTGCTTAAGTTAATAGTGAAACTTACCTATATGATTGTACATGAATAAAAAACAATGTTGTGGATTAAATTTGAAGTTTCAATGCATGTCAAGCGCATTAGATGCAAGTAGATGTTACAAGACCAAACACAAAATAACACGTTGATCGATATTAAGTGTTAAAGTGTAGGTTTCAATTTTGAGAGCAAAGTAGTAATACACATAAACGAGGTAAAGAGGTAACATGTACACCCAAAATAGTGGCATATGATACAAATTCCATTTGAACAAGTGAGGATCTCAATCAGTATCTAGTAGTGTTACTTTTTGACGTTGGTTTGGATTTTACTTCAACAGAGGTTCCAACATTCTTAGCCGTAGCACTAAAGGGACGATTTGTGAAAAGAAATGAGAAGGAAAACCTTTTATTATTTTGTTAAAAATATGAATATGTGAAACTATATAATGATTGTTTATTAGAGCTTATAATTTAATTTTTAAATGTTATTTGTTTAAACGTAAATGGTTGTAAATGCTTAAAAAATTCATTTATTTTTTTGTTTTTTTAAAGGCTTAATTCATTAGTGCGTGATTTTATATTTTTATTTACTTAAAAAAAAAAAAAAAAAAAAAAAAAAAAAAAAAAAAAAAAAAAAAAATTGGGTATCCGGGTAGACCCAAAGAACCGGAACCAGAATCGGAGCCAAAACTTATATTCGGTTTGGTTCTCGATTCCTACTTTTCACAAAATTCGGCTCTCGGATCCATCGGTTCCGGTTCCGGACCTATGCTCATCCCTAATTACATCATTATTTATGAACCTTTTTTTTTTTTTTTTTTTTTTTTTTTTTTTTTTTTTTTTGTATGTACACGGTATTATATGTACTAGCTATTTTACAAAGTTTTCTTATATTATTGATTAGTCTGGTGTTTACTTCAATATAGAAGTGTGCAGATCGTGTTAATATCTTATATGATGATAATGATTGTAAAGCTACATATATCGGTGATATTACATATTGCTTTTAAGCTTATAAGTGAAATTAGGTACATTGTGGCTGGAATATTATTGTATAAATCCAAAAGATGGTCGGTTTTGTTGTATTGAAATCAATTATGTCTTTTTATATATCGGTATATTTATATTTATGTTGTGAGATATTTATAAAGATTACTTCTTCTATCTAATGTCCTTGCATAGATAGATGTGGATGTGTGTGCTGTTCCTGTGTTATGTTTAATGGATGGAGCCATGGTGGTCTGGTTTTTGCATTATTGCAAAGATTATTTACTTTTGACCATTAAGATTAGACAAATTATCTCGAGCGTATAGACAAACTTCGCTTTCATTGAATGTTCAATGTTTGAAAATCATAAATAACCAAACAAGAATTCCCGTAAAAACAGACGAAAACATAAAAAATCGGACGAATTTACGTAAAAACAAACTAAAACGTATAAAAACGGACGAATAAGTATAAAAACGTAAGAAAAACCAAATTTTTGGTTAATTAAAAACAGCCGTTAGTATAAAATGACTAACTTTGCAAACATTCGTTGACTAAATGGACTAATATTGCCACATGATGACTAACGGGATATAAAGTGTTTCAAGTCAAGATAAAATTTGAAAGTACATTGGTGTATTTAATAATAAAAAAGTAAGTGTTTCAAGACGGTACATTTTTTACAGTAAGTTGTTATTTTCTGACTTTTACCCAATAATAAATAACAAAACTAACATATGGTGGTTCCTCAAAGAAATAATACTCACTCGTTCCTAAAATAATTGTTTTTCGACAAAAAAACACTTTTTCGGCAAAAAAACGCACAGTTAAAGAAAAACATAGTTATTATTCTTTCCTCTCTTAGAAAAACGTTAAAAAAAAGGAACAAAAATGGATTAAACGTACAAAACTGGATAAAAACGGAGAAAAAATGGACAAAAGAGATAAAAACGTAAAGAAAATGGATTAAAATGTAAGACAACGTATAAATTCGGAAAAAAATGGTTAAAAGAAATACACCTTAGTATTATTTTACCATTGGACACCCCCAAACCCGGGTTCAATTCTAGCTTGCCCCCTTTTTAGTTTATTTACGATAGAGGACTAACGGTGCAAATATCGTTAGTCTTGAAGACTAACTGTGTAAATATTTTATATCTCGCTAAGAGATAATGGAGAAATTATTTGCACCGTTAGTCCTCGTTTTACCTTAGGGATGTATATTGGTTAACTTTAACTAACGAAGGGATGCAGCTGTCAGAAATTTTGGGAAATGTAATGTATAGTGCGAAACATGGTAAACCACAAAGATGTTTGGAGTTTACTCTAAATGATAGCCTAATAGTCAACGACATGAATCAGCATTGATTTTTCCCAAAACAGGCCACTCAGTTTAAATACAATTAGGAAACTGCATCCAGAAAAACACTGGGAAAGCACCCGTTATACACTTATACATTAAACGGACGATACTAAATAACACAAATAAGAGTATCAACAACAACTTTTGAAGAGATTTTGTTCCAATCTCTACATATATAAAGCATTTTTGGGCATTTTATTCAATCCCATCCTTTAACAAAAACAACAATAAGCCATAATAGCACATAATGTAAACATACAAAAATCATTCAGCAGAAAATATGCAAGTCTTACAACTCTCCCAACATAAGCAGGAACAGCAAATACATAACTTATTCGATTCCCATAAGCAGAATGCACCTCACTTGGTTCACCAGTGAAGAAAGTCCTTACGCCTGTTGATCTTCTTTTGTAGCTGAAGAAGACCGTATAAGAGAGCTTCGGCTGTTGGTGGGAAACCAGGAACATAGATGTCGACTGGGACAATCCTATCACAACCCCTAACAATAGAGTATGAGTAGTGATAGTAACCACCTCCGTTTGCACAACTTCCCATTGATATCACCCACCTTGGCTCAGGCATCTGATCGTACACCCTGCAACAAGAAAAAAATGAGTTTAGCATGTCATGTGAGTTAAAAAAGCAAATAGCAAACAAGATGCACACAATCAGAACTGATTACTTATGAATAGACTAATATGTGTCATATTCGATCTCATATACATCAACGTAAAGGTTAGTAAATAAGAATGGGTCAAATGGACCAAAGTTGCCCAAGATGTATCTTTTATGCACAAGACCATTCCAGATTCTTATTATCTATTGAAAACCTAAAAGAATTAAAAAAAAAAAAAAAAAAAAAGGCGTTTAGGGGTCAGCATAGCATTACCATTTTGCCACATTCACCAGATATCTTTAAAATAATATTTTCAACACAGAAAGGGAAAACTTTTCGAAGTCAAACAGGACTGTAGAGAAATGTATGCGGGCGAGTGTGGTTACAACTTTCAACTAGACCATATCTATTTTCACCTCGATGAGTTGCATCTTACAAATTTCAGAAGACTTCTTAAAATAAAAGTGATAACAATACTAGTATACTAGTAAAAAAAACGCATTCAAGGCCACAAGCTACAGAGAAGAATCACAAATGAAGTAACAGAAGCCATTCATAAAATCATTAATACTACTCAATAACTTAAACATAATTTGAAAACCTTAAAGTTCTCACAGCCTCTTCTAACAAAGATACAACCCAAGGATGAAAGATATGACATGGAACATTAGATCAGAATAACACATTAAAGAAGTCAACCCTATCACAAACAGCTATAAACAGGTATAGCCTACAATCCTACATATGCCCAATCAATATCTTAAAGTGACATAATATAAATGCGGCATTGTTAACTTCAAGTTCGAGTGTTCGACAACCTCATAATATCCCAAATAAGCAAATCAACATGACAATACACAAAACTTACATAATCAAATAACAGATGCTAAGCCCTAATAAAAAACAAACTAGCTTTTGCTAAAACCTTCAAATTTAGTCCATCGTCTCGGAAGTTAATCAACTGTTGGAATTATGATATCGTGACATTCATATATTATAAACCAAACACATCAAGTGAGCATAGCGGAAGCAATTATAAAAAGATCAAATAACATGTAATTAATTAAATAATAATTAAATAGTAAACATACCTTTGTGATTCTAGCCCGAACAAGAATCAAAAGCAATCTTCCGGAACAAGAACCCTAATTAGGGTTTATATGGATTACAAGAATTACCCCTTACCTCTTTTGTAATTCAATCCAATAATCAAACAATAGTGTGTTTGATTCACGTTCTTGTACACAGGTACTAATTCAAGAAAAAATTTATGCAAGTAATTAAACACAAAACTTATTTTGATCTATGAAAATCGAAACCCTAAAGGGTTTGTTTTGATGGATCGACCAAGGAAAAGGAGAGGAGAGAAAAGACCAAGATGTGTGTGTACAAGTTATGAGAAAACAATGCATCTTGGGTTTGCTTATATACTATTCAAAACTTGGAGCTCAAGGCACAAAGGAGGTTACCGCCCCCCCTATGCCGATCGGATTTGGATCCCCCAAGGGGTTTCCGGAACCTTCTCTTGTTTCCAAATTTTGCCTAGTATTACTTTCCTAATCTTCGTTTAATAGTCCATTAGTCATTAATCATTAAATACTAATTACTATTATTTATTTTTGTGTTTAATAATTAATTATAACATTTTATAAATAATTATTAGTTTTTCTCTTCATACGTATTGTGTGCAATCCCGTGATCTCAAGTTCGATACTAACACACGACTATTATTATTTTGTCTATAAAACCAACAGCTCCCACTTAGACATATCATAATAGTGTGATCACATCGGTTAGCGTCTTGCAACACGCCGATGCCTCTAGTACAACTTGAGTAAGGCTCCTGGAAAACCTTTTAATGATTTCTCATTATTATTATCCCTTTGTTTCTAATACCGTGTTAAATAAGGATATGGATCTAGGTCATTCCTTAATTAACCATTATGTTTCTCGTTGTTAGAAATTGACAAGATTACCAAATCTTCTGAACCTTTCAGGAAAGATCTTGGGCGTGGCCACACAAACACCTTGACAACCCTACGAGGGGCCCAGCAGTATTAAACTCCAAAAATTAATTTGAAAGAACAAATTCTATATTGATTACAAGCAAAACACACAAACTTTGTAACACTTCCGAAAACAACCCTTATGACTACCAGTTACGTATAGCGTTAAGTTGTTCCACAAAAATGTACTACATTCACGACCGTTATCTTGTATCTCAAGTCTAAGGATAACTTCTTATGATTTACTTAATGACAAGATCTATAAAGTAACATCATATAGTTGGGATAAGTCCTATATTCAGTATTATCGAATATCGTCTGAAATGGCATGACTACGCATCAATATACTTTACGTATATTATACCAACTTCAGATTTGTCTTAATTTAATGATATTTCCATATTATTAACTGACAACGGACAATTTAGAATAACTCTTATTCATGGATTTAAACATGCAAAAATAGGACAACAATAATTAACAATAGAAATAAACATACCAACATACTTTATTTTATTAAAATAATAATTGTTTACAATATCCTTTATCCAAATACTAATCACAGTTATGCATGAAACTACTAGCTAATTTAAGTCCAATTCCATTGGATAATTCATTAAGTTTCTCTTTCGCCAAAGCCTTAGTGAACGGATCAGCTAAGTTATCATCTGTGTGAACTTTCAGCATATTTATTTCACCTTCGTTAATCTTTTCACGAACAAAGTGATACTTCCGTAGAAAATTTCTGGTGCCTCTCATGACTCCAGGTTCATTGGCAAATATGATTGCAGCAGAATTGTCACAATACATATTAATAGGTAATTCAATTGAAGGCATAACACCAAGCCCTGAAACGAATTTCCTAATCCAAACAGCCTCCATAGCAGCTTCTGAAGCAGCAATGTATTCAGCTTCTGTTGCAGACATCGCAATTGTACTCTGCTTCTTGCTCCTCCAGTCTACAGCTCCTCCATTAATAACAAAGACATAACCCGTCTGAGACTTCGAATCATCTTTATTACTTTGAAAGGATGCATCGCAGAAACCTGTAACACAAAGTTCTGCAGCTGGATTTCCACCATATACCAAAACATATATTTTGTATTCCTCAAATACTTAAGAATATGCTTAACAGCAATCCAATGTTTATCACCTGGATTCTGTTGAAATTGACTGGTAATATTTTGAGCAAACGCCACATCTGGCCTTGTGCACTTAACCGCATACATAATAGATCCTACAGCCGAAGCATAAGGAACTTTACTCATGCGAGCCACCTCAGCAGGTGTTGAAGCACAAAACTCATTACATAAGCCATGTTTTACTTCCATCGGCAAATATGCTTTCTTGGAATTTTGCATATTGAATCTTTTCAATATTTTGTCAATGTAAGCACTTTGACTTAATCCAATTAACCGCCTTGATCTATCTCTATAGATTTTGATTCCCATAATGTATGCAGCTTCTCCTAAATCTTTCATAGAAAAGCACTTTCCAAGATATGCCTTAACCTTTTGCAAACTTGGAATGTCTTTTCCCATGATCAATATGTCATCAACATAAAGAATTAGGAAAATTACATTATCACTCCCACTAGCTTTGTGATACACACATGGCTCATCAAGATTTTGAGTGAATCCAAACTTTTTGATCTCAGCATCAAATCTCTTGTTCCATTGTCGTGATGCTTGCTTTAATCCATAAATGGACCTCTTAAGCTTGCATACACGATTTGGAAACTCTGGATTTTCAAACCCTTCTGGTTGTGCCATATAGATGTCTTCATCTAGATGACCATTTAAGAAAGCCGTTTTCACATCCATTTGCCAAATCTCATAGTCATAGTACGCTGCTATAGCTATGAGAATTCTTATAGCTCTTATGTCTGCTACAGGAGAAAACGTCTCCTCGTAATCAATTTCAAAAGTTTGAGTAAAACCTTTAGCAACTAGACGAGCCTTATAAATGTGTGCATATCCATCCATGTCAGTCTTAATTTTGTAGAGCCACTTACTCCCAACTACCTTGGCACCAGGAGGTAAGTCAACTTCTTCCCAGACTTCATTATCATGCATGGATTGTATTTCCCCATCCATAGCAGCTTTCCATTTAGCCTTTTCAGGGCTATTAATGGCAGCTCTATAACTAGTAGGTTCATTAAGATCCCCTAGTGTATGCTCATCAACCTCTACATTAAGACATAGACGGTCAGGAGCTTTCACAGATCTTGAAGATCTGCGAATGGGAACTACTTCAACTTCCGATGGAGGACCCAGACTTTCTGGTTCTATAGGAAGTGTGCTAGTGTTTTCTGAAGGTAATGCATTATTTAGATCATCTTCTAGATCATATACTCTCCCACTGATTTCTTGAGTTACAAAATCACTTTCAAGAAAATCACCATATCTAGCAACAAACACTTTGTTCTCAGGTGGGTAGTAAAAGTAGTAACCCATTGTTTCCTTTGGGTATCCTACAAATATGCATTTTACAGATCTTTGTTGGAGTTTATCTTGTGAGTCACGTTTAACATACGCCTCACAACCCCAGACCTTTAAATAAGACAAATTCGGATCTTTTCCTGTCCACATCTCATATGGAGTCTTATCAACCTTCTTGGTGGGAACCATATTCAAAATACGAACAGTTGATTCAAGAGCATAATCCCAAAAAGACAAAGAAAGATTAGTAAGATTATACATTGATCGAACCATGTCCAACAATGTACGATTCCTTCTCTCAGATACACCATTTTGTTGTGGAGTATATGGAGATGTGAGATTCTGGACAATTCCATTCTCAGTTAAGAAATCTTTAAAATCTTGACTAAGGTATTCACCACCTCGATCAGAACGAAGAGCTTTAATCTTCTTTCCCAATTGCAATTCTACTTCTGCTTTGAAAACTTTAAAAGTTTCAAACACCTCATGTTTTTGCTTAAGTAAATAAACATAACCATAACGGCTGAAATCATCTGTAAAAGTTAAGAAGTAAACAGCACCTCTCCTTGACACATGTCTAAGTGGTCCACATACATCCGTATGTATTAAACCAAGTAGATCTGAAGCTCTTTCCATATTATTATGAAAAGGTTTCTTCGTCATCTTCCCAGAAATACAAGACTCACATTTATCAAATGACTCATCATTGATATTATTCAAAAGCCCTTCACGTTGCAGCTTTTGCATGCGAGTCTTGCCTATATGGGCAAGTCTATAGTGCCAAAGGTAAGACGAATTCAAGTCATACTTCATTCTCGTACTTATGCTGTACATCGAATTATTATTATTGTTGGAAGTCATACAATCATTCATATCAATTTCAAACACACCATTCACAGCAACAACATTAAAATAAAATACACCATTTAAAGAAACAGAAATTTTATTGCCATCAATAGTATGAGTAAAACCAAGATCCAACAAACATGAAAAGGAAACAACACCTCTAATTATAGAAGGTGCATAATGACAATTGTTTAAACAAAGTACTAAACCCGAAGGTAAAACTAAATTAAACATTCCTATGGCTTCAACTGCTGCTTGTGCTCCATTTCCCACATGCAGAAATTGCTCCCCATAAGCTAGTCTCCTTTCCTCTCTAAACCCCTGTAGTGTATTACAAATATTAATACCACATCCAGTATCATATACCTAAGAATTTAATTTACGAGATAAAGTAAATAATTCAATGACAAATAAGTTACCTGAAGTGCTGGCGCCCATGTGCCCAGTCTTCTTAACCTTATTGTTTCACAAGTCATCGAGATAAAGAGGACAATTCATCTTCCAGTGACCCATCACCTTGCAGTAATGGCATCTTTGATCCTTCTTTGGATTATTCTTCACATGAGGGTTCTTCTTAGGTTGAGGTGGTTGATAAGCCATAACCTGCATATTCTTATCAGACTTCTTCTTTCCTTTACCCTTCTTCTTGTTCGCATTTGGCTTGTTAATTCTACCCCGTTGTATAGAAAGAACTTGGGGCGTAGGAGCCTTTGGTGTTAACCCTTTCTCATAATCAATGAGCAGTGCGTGCAATTCACTTACTGTCTTCCCCACGCAATGCATATTGAAGTTCCTCACAAAACCACTAAAATCCTTGTTAAGGGATCTATTGATTAAGTTCACAGCCATATCATTGTCAAAGGGTTTCTTAAGTGTTTGTAGTTGATCCATGAAACTTTTCATCTTCAACACATGAGCACTCACAGGTTCACCATCACCCTGCTTACAACCATGTAGAGCCTCCATCAAATCATAAATCTCTACATTAGATGGTTTCTCATACAGTTTCTTGAGTTCATCAATCATGTTCCTGGGAAAATACTCTTCAAACTGCCTTTGAAGAGGTGTGGACATCACCGCTAACATCATTGCAGCCACATCAATATGTTCCTTACAATCAAGATTCCATTTGGCCTTAGCAGCTTCAGTAGCTGTCGCGCCTTCAGGTTCAGCAGGACAAGGCGTTTTCAAGATTTCAAGTTGACCAGTCACTCGCAGGACAATCCTAAGTGAACGATACCAATCATTGAAATTCTCTAAGCCAGTCAATTTTTCTCGTTCAAAATAAGTTTTGAACACAGAACGAAAGTTGGTGTTATCAGTTTGAGCCATTTCTACAGATAAAGAAAGTTCAAAACATTAGTATTTTTGATAATACAATTTTTCAAGAAAATTAAAATACCCAAGGAAATCATATCCATAGAATAATCTTGAAAACTAGGATCCTCCATAAACATAGTTTCATCACATCAGTTGATCTGCTAGTAATGAAAGTATAATATGAGATAACTTGTCGTACAAGTAATTGGCATAACATTTGTCCAATTCCTAGATATATGGGATTTACAATCACAAAACATTTGTATTGTAAGCATGTTTTGTCCCCATCTTAATGCCTTGTTAAGTCGTCTAACTTTAAAACTGTAAACTCACAAATCCATCACATCAGTTGATCTGCTAGCAATGAATTCATGAAATTTACCTCTCCATTGCAATCTCGCCAAGTTCTCACATGACGTAAATTACAACTTCAAGTGTTCTTAATTAGATGGCATTCGACTTAAATTTATAAGGGTATTAATATTTTGATGTGATCAAAATAATGTATGAAGAAGCATGCATACAACTTCATAACATTGGTTTTACAAAACATTTTTATTACCAATTTGCTAAGAATAAAATAACAAAGTTTTGATTGAGGTATCGGGTTCACCAATTAAAGAATTACCATCAATTATCGTCCACTATATCGTACTTTTGCATAAGCCCGAAAGCTTAGTGTTTCGGATAATCATTGTGGAATTGTGGTTAATTCACCCTTAAGATGACAGTGTACATGTAATGGTTGTTCGGTAAGTCTAATTTACACACAAACGTGCATTAAGACAGAATGTTGTCTCTCTAAGGCCACAATTTATTGCGAAGCCATCCTTATACCCATCTTATAGTGTGTAAACTTCGGTCGAGCCTATTTAACCATTACGTACAAAAACATCAATCAACCAATCCTTTGAGATTTATTCTTAAAAACCAAAACAATTTCGTCATTATTTAGTCCGTATTATTTTTCTATTCAAAAATTACCCTTTTCGTTTATAAACATGTCTAACACAATTAATAAACAAAAACAAGTAATGTACAATAAAAAAATAAAACAACTAAATAAACAAATATACATAATCATAATAATTAAATATGTATAAAACATGTAGCCACATGCAAATCTTATTCAATAGTCCTATTAATAATCAAATATAGGTGTATAACGTATTAATTCAATTAAAGCTTTCTTCTTCTAGGAAAAAGAGCCACATACATCGATAAATCGATTGCGTAAGCCAAAATTAAATAAATACCACATAGCACATAATTGATTACTTAATATTGGAGTCTTCCCCAATTCGACATCTATTAATAAATTTACATGTTTCGATATAACTTAACCATTAATTAATATAAAAAATTTAAACCATTTAAATTATAACACAATAAAAAATCCATGCAAATATGCAGTTTTCATGGATTTAGCTTAACAATTAACATATTGGACCAAGATCGTTTAGTAAAACGCATAACAATTACATGACATCCTAGGGTTTCTAATCATATTAAAAAAATTAAAAACCAAAACCCTAAAAACCCTAATAAGGTCAATCGACCAATAAAAATTTTAGGGTTAGGAATCTAACAAATAAACCCTAAAAACATGTAACTAAACGAATCAAGATCCAATTTTTATGCGTTTCGATAATTAATTACACATTATAACGGCTCTAGATGCCACTGTTGGAATTATGATATCATGACATTCATATATTATAAACCAAACACATCAAGTGAGCATAGCGGAAGCAATTATAACAAGATCAAATAACATGTAATTAATTAATCAATAATTAAATAGTAAACATACCTTTGTGATTCTAACCCGAACAAGAATCAAAAGCAATCTTCCGGAACAAGAACCCTAATTAGGGTTTATATGGATTACAAGAATTACCCCTTGCCTCTTTTGTAATTCAATCCAAGAATCAAACAATAGTGTATTTGATTCACGTTTTTGTATACACGTACTAATTCAAGAAAAAGTTTATGCAAGTAATTAAACACAAAACTTATTTTGATCTATGAAAATCGAAACCCTAAAGGGTTTGTTTTGATGGATCGACCAAGGAAAAGGAGAGGAGAGAAAACACCAAGATGTGTGTGTACAAGTTATGAGAAAACAATGCATCTTGGGTTTGCTTATATACTATTCAAAACTTAGAGCTCAAGGCACAAAGGAGGTTACCCCCCCCCCCCATGCCGATCGGATTTGGATCCCCCAAGGGGTTTCCAGAACCTTCTCTTGTTTCCAAATTTTGCCTAGTATTACTTTCCTAATCTTCGTTTAATAGTCCATTAGTCATTAATCATTAAATACTAATTACTATTGTTTATTTTTGTGTTTAATAATTAATTATAACATTTTATAAATAATTATTACTTTTTCTCTTCATACGTATTGTGTGCAATCCCGTAATCTCAAGTTCGATCCTAACACACGACTATTATTATTTTGTCTATAAAACCAACATCAACTATTGCACACACATCCTTATGCTTTTAACATTATGTAAAGAATGTTGGATTAGCAAAATTCAATGTTACATTGCAGCCTATGAAGCGAGGACTTGCCTACCATTATTAACACCAGAGATACCAAGAACACGTGAACTAAAATAGCAGTCAGGTGTATGTTCAAACTACATACACTTTTACTATCAATTATCTACATACATATATACCTTCATATTGCAATAGCTTACATAGTTATGGGGGGTAGTGAACAATTTGAGCCAAACCAGAACCAAGTGAGTTCGATTCTATCAACACAGCATTAACCATAACCAAACTAGCTTTCATTTTCTGTTTGTAAAACTTCTACAACCATGTCACTCTGTTCGTTCAAGTTTTTGTACTATTTCATTCTTTGATTATTTATCAGCATTAGTATGAAAAACTATTGTCTACAACACACAATTAAAAGGTAATTGTGTTTCTATGTACACAAAGAGCGACACATAAAGCAATCTCAAGTTCAGATATATCTTTTAAAAAAGAAATAACACATGCGTAAGCCATGAAATTGCAGAACCCTCACAAGTTAATTAAGAATCCCGTTCTTTTAGTTCAGCAAAAGATAACGAGGCTTAAGAGAATATAACTACGAACTTGAAAGATAGTGTCCAGAGACCTTCAAGCACATAGCAAAGCACAATGAGTCTATAGCCTAACTGTGAGAAAGTTGGTGGCAAATGGGTCGGTTTGGGCCATAGGTCAATTGGGTTATGGGTCAAATGGGTCATGGGTCAAACAGGTCATGTTTCAAAAATTGGTCAAACGGGTCATGGGTCAAATGGGTCATGGGTCAAACGGGTCATGGGTCAAACGGGTTGGGTCGGGTCATTCCATTATTTTTCCTTTTTTTTATCGTAAATTTAAAAAAAAAAGTTGATTTAATTTGTGTTAAATATTGAAAATAACAAAATCATTTTGCGAACAACTGAAAAAGATCCTCACTGACCAAGTGTATTAAAAGTCAAACATATTACGTACACATTACTACAAATATTTTATGTATTGTTATAATAGTATTTGGTACAACTAACTGCAAAGATAACAAATTTAGACCACTACTTTACATTATGTTAGAAACCATGTCTTTCCTCATCATTCTCCATTTAAATTGAAATTCACATACGGTGGAGTACAAAAAATAATGACGACGATGAGTGTGAAACGTAGTGCGATGGTGACGACGATCGTACCGGTAAGCGTTGCCGACAGACCGATAACTACTCACCAACCACCGTAAATTACCGCAGCTAATGGTGCCGGAAAAATGATACCTTAGTTTAACTCTTTCATGTATGAATAATTTTCAAAGACCCATTTGGATCTGATGTACAACCCATTCGACCCATCCTATTTGTACACTAGCATTTCAAGTGACCCAATGGACATGTTTAGGTATTATCAGCTGTGTATTTGTTGAACCTGTTGGGTGTAAATGATGACCCAAATGAACCAATCTCAAGGTATTTGGGTGATAGTTGCCACCTCTAGAGAAAGTCAATACTCCGTTGTTCACCGTTGTTAGAACCCGCTATCATGGGAAGAGACTGCGGTGCTCCTAGGATGGAATGTTGTGGAACCAAGTGTCAAAAGGAAATATAAAAAGACATGTTTCAACCTACGCCCCCTTCAACAATCATCTCATCCATAGTGCATGTGCACCTCTTCCACATTAAAGAACCGCCAGGTCTCAACATCAATGAAAAACGAAGCACCAACTCCTATATACTTGGGTTCTAGATACATTGTATTTTGCTACATATGCTTAAACAAGAAACTCCAAAATATTGCCACTCACGCTCGTCCTTTGTGTGCGATTACTTGAAATATAATAAAACATTAAAATTTCACATTAACAATTCAACATCGTTCTGTCTCTTAAACCCTCTCTTGAAAACTAATAGCAGAAACGAAAGCAAGAAGAAGGTAACAACTTCGGTACTACCCAGTCGCTCAGGTGTGAGGGCTTTTTGTACCCACTTCGCTTGGTTTCTTCAAATGGCCCAAGCGACTAGCGATCTTCATAAAAATTCGACATGTGGTACTGTAAAAAGTAGTGCCTAAACATTTGTGTATGGCACAACTAGGGGTAACTTTTGAGATACTTATCACCAGCGACTTTTAAAACTTTGTGCGACCTTGTATTTTCTCTTTTACTACCAAAATAGTCAAACTTGAATAATATTATTTTAATCTTTTTGCCCCTTCCCAATGTTAAGCAACCTAGCGATTAACTTTGAGCAAATTCACCAACCTTTCACCTTTTTGTACTTAACCCATCACTTTTTTCAATACTTTTACAAAAAAAATTTGTTTTTAAAATACTTTTTAAACACCTTTTTAAAATACCCATCATCTCTACCACCATCATCCACTACCAGCAGCTTCCACCACCGCCGCTGCCGCCACCAACCGCCCCCACCACCATGATGAACATGTTTTGTTTGTTGATCGAGATGTATTGATCAGATTTTGTGCTAATTTGTTATATCGATTGAGACCCATTTGGGCTTATGATTGTTTTGTTGTCATTGATCTATTTTTTTTTTTTTTTTTTTACATAAGGAGTATAATTTAATGTTGGTTTAAAGGGAGGAGTATAATTTGATGTTGGTTCAAAGGGTCGGTGTTATAAAAAAATTAGTTTTACAGTCAGATAAAAAATGTAAAATTTCGAGAATAAGCAAACCCTTAAAAATTTCATAAATTCATGGGACGGCCCTATATGTACATTGAATTCAAAGAATAAATAATAGTTGTAAAATTTTGAGAATAAGCAAACCCATCAGTTTTGAATTGCAACTTGAGCTGGAACCCTATCAATATGTCAGACAAAAAATGTAAATACGATCTTTTCATATAGGTATTGTTAGTTAATGTTTAACTCACTTATTTTGCGGTGACGGTGGTGGTAGCCTGATGTGTGCTTATTCACACATCCTTTTTAGACCTTAAATCAGACCAAATACACCAAATATGCCAAGAAAATGTGTGTTTTTGTATTTGTGTATGTGCAGGTACGGATATGTGAAAATGGATAAAAACAAAGCTAAAACCGACAAAAAGAGCACGAGAATGGAAAAATGTCAAAAGCCGGAGCCAGGGAAGCTTAATGATCAAAGAAAGCTCAAAATGTCAAAAGAATTCCTCAGAAATTCATAAAGTGGCAAGATTAGTCCCTGGTCAAAGTTTGAGGAGTTTGGCAACTTCAGTCCTTGTATTTCATATACTGGCAAAATTGGTCCCTTGAAGAATTATTCGAAGAAAAGTCAAACTTAGTCCTTCATAATTCAGAGAAAGTCAAAAGAGGTCCTTGGAATAATTTTTGAAGAAAGTCAGCTTTGGTCCTTTAATTTTCAGATTGTACAACATTGGTCCTTGTTAAATTTTACTACTCATCCTAAATCCAAATTACTACAACCGGATCCAAAATAACAAATAACCCAAAACCAACTCCAAAGCCCAAAAATACAAGAAGCCCACTAACCTTATTAATATTATACTTACACCCAAGTCAAACCACCCGGTCAACACCCATAATAATAAAACCCCAATCCCCATTTCCCGCCCCCCAAATTTACCCCCAACCCAGAAACAACCACTGTTACATGAACCCTAAGTTACCATACACCAAATTAACCCCGTATGACTAATAATTAACCAATGATTGGGGTTCTAGAAGAAGTCAGCAGATGTCAGGAATGTGCCAGAAGGGACACGTGGACCAATTGATACATACACGCAGGATCAATCACATGATACATAATCCTTGTTAGTTTATTTCAAGTTCTTATTTCATTTCTGTTTCACTTTTTTATATTGAATAAAAAAAAAAAAAAAAAAAAAGTCTTCAAATTCAGTTAGAAGCTTCAATAAGCTCATCTAAAGTTATATGTACTCATATAAGCTCAAATAATAGCCTATTGTGAGTATATCTGTTTCATTCTTCCAATCTCAAAAAAAGTCAACAAAAGTCAACAAAAGTCAAAATAGTGCTTATTTAATAAGCTGAGCTTATTCAGTGGAGATTGACAGACCAAGGAGGAGCTTTTGGCCTGTCCAAAGACAGGCTAGCATAGTGAACCCCCTCTGTTCATGCTGTTTATTAATAGTAATCAGATTTCAGCCTTTCTTAATTAGTTTATAGCTTATTGTAGTAGTGGGCATACACTTGGTACCATTTTGCTTAAACTCTGTCATTATTTGCATTTGATCGTTGCTTTGTTTTTTGTGCTTATTTGTCATACTTTTGTGTTCATTTCAGCCTGCTGAATCATTAGTAGTACTGAATTGATAGTTGGAATTGCTTAAAAGTTTAGCTGTTTCACAAAATTTGATAACAGATAGTTTTGAGGGTGTTTGGTTTAGGGTAGGAATCTCATTTAGGTTATAAGTTTAGTCTAGGTAGTCTCATTTAGGTTCAATTAGTATAGTTTAATAGCAAATTCTGTAAGTTTTAAAGATAAAAGTCAAAATCTGTTTTAATCTTAATTTCAGCTTAACTACTTGTTATTATAGATTAAATATTTCATACAGTAGTTGCATAATAGGATTAAACTAGTTTAATTTTAGGATATTACAACATAATTAAGCAGTTAGGATAGCTATAATTTCATAAAAGTCAAAGTAGCAGAAAACTTGAAAAGTCAATTTTACCTAATCTGTCTAAAATAGCCTGTACACCAGATCTGATTTAGAGTTTATTTTTGATTAGGGATACATAAAAATTGGATTTTTGAGTTATTTGGTTGCTTGGGCATCATTATCAGAAAGAAAATCTTAATTTGAGGTTCATTTAGTTGATTAAAATCAAGCTCAAAGTCTGCTTATTGAGCCTTGTTCTCCCCTGCACCATCAAGTTGTCTCAGAATTCTACGCATCATTTAGGGTAGCATTTGGGTTTAAGAGTCTAATAATTTGGTAGATTTGTTGTCTCAGTAGGTTAGAGTAGATTTTGCCCCCATAAGTTTTGACTTATCAGCTTATTTGCATTGCTTTTTGGACCTGTCTAGTTGAGAGATTTCCACAAGAGCTGATTTCAATTATAAAAAGAATATATTTTTTAAGAATATTAGAGACACTAACCGTTTACTAAATAAGTGGACGAAGAATGTTTCGGGTCAGCCATTAGCTTTTTTTTACCAGAATCCGCCCATTTTGATACCTCTTACAGTTTTGTTCATAAATCTTTTAAAGTCTTCATACATGCTCATATATATCTTGCCAAATCTACTATATAATTATCGGGAATACCTGAGATGTTACGAATATGCGATTCAGTGAGTCAGCATCACCTTTAGCTTCACAGATATTCCTTATTCTTTCAGCAAGGTTATCATCAAAGGAATGGAGGTACACCTTAACCTTCAGACTGGAACCAATGTGTTTGCTAAAGTGAGCAGTCTCCTAAGTGTTATTTACCTCCGTTATCAACAAGCAGATTCATACAAATTAGATGCCGGCGCACTGTCATAATGTTATCCAACCATAAACTGTAGATGTAACTATTAACATATCAAAGGTAGCAGCAGCAAGTCATTATTGTGTTTATGCGGGTGCGTGATTTCACCTGGGATATTTTAAAGAACTAATAGCTTTTATAGCTTTCTTTGATGCTTTTCACAATGTATTCAACTGAAGCAGAGCATGCTGATCGATCTCAGGAAGCTCGTCATATGAGATTGCATTTTCAGTCTACAAAAAAACATGATATACGGTAATGCATATTTAAAACCAAAATATATCAGACATATATGAAAAACATACTGTCCAATTATGAAGATTTCCCAAAAGAAACCGCAAAGTTCCTCGTTTTCGGTAAATGTCGGATATTTGTCAAAGAACCTGAGATCCAATCAACAGGTATGCTGTATAATCGACACTTGATACCCAAAGCTTAAGCACATCCGCTCAATAGGAAGGTTCTTCCTAGAGAGAACATTAGAAAACAATCGCCAACCTCTTGATTCTTCCCTTCTTCAATTACAGTACGTGGATCAACGACCTTACCCCATCTAGCACAAATCCATGGGTTATACTCCAGCATAAGGGGCTTTTCCTGTGATATTTATCAAGATAATAATTTTTCAACAGATAAGTAATAATTATAATGCAATCAGTTCTAGATACCTTTGGTTGCAACGCTGGTCAATGAAGAGATTTGAAACCAACCCCGATGCTGATCGGTACCTTCAACATATAAAACTGAGGCCATCTCTACTTTCAAAAACAGCCAAAAGTGTATGTGTTTAATAGGTCAATATACATGTCCAAATGAACTTAACTGTCTGATATAAGAACTGTTCAAGTTTAACCTGTAATTAATAGACCTGAAATGGAACCAAACACCCATCGTATCACTTCCCATCCCAAAACCTGATGCTTTATCACAATAACTTTCAGGAACCAATTCGTCTACTGACATGTACTACCCTGCATCGCTGCCCTTTTGAAAAATGATTACACTTGAATCAATATAATCTTTTATCAACCAATTAGTGTGCAAATCGTTTCAATTTATTCGCACAAAATCCGTAGCAAAACCCACAGCCAAACAATTAGACGTACACTATCACGTACTCACATGCAATGACTAATAAGACAGTTCATCTCCACAAAAAAAGGCGATTAGCATACGTAGAACAATGACCACTTTACAGCACTAGTGAAACAAACATTTTATCAAACACTTGGTGTGCAACCCTATTTTTCTTATCAACATATTTGATTATCCAGAGCAACAAATAGACTAAATATTAGTTGCCACATAAACATACATACATAAAGTGATTATAAACATAAATAAGATGAACCTTAGCTTAAAACAAAAATTTGATGATTATCCAGAGCAACAAATAGACTAAATATGGCAGATGGTTCTTTTACAGTGGCCTAAACTCAAGGCCACATACAATGAGGCCAGACATAGTTCCTTCATGAGTTGTAAATTTCATATTCATAGAAAGAGAGTCATCCCTGAATTCATGAGCTGAGCTAAATTTCCACAATTGAATCTCCATCCATCCATCTTCCCTTTGCTTTGGAACCCGAGTGATGTCATTTATGTTCAGTGCGCTTGGGGTTATAAAATATAGAAATTCAGCCTCGTTGTTTTCTTTATGGAGTACATCTTGTACTTTCACCGGACAATGCAGCCCTTGGCATTTTTCTGAAAGCTTGAACACAAGGTAACACACATATTCCGTAACCGGTGACAACATTTGACTTTTGATTGTGCATTTGAGATAAAATACTTGCTGTGATAAAAGCTCAATCACCTCTTGAAATCTGCATGTAAGATATATATTATGATTACATACTTCTCAAGAACAGTAAACTAAATCCAAGAAGTGAAAATTTAATCAACAATCAATTCACGAATTTTAACTTTAACCAGAAGGCAATTAAGATTTGGACCTTGAATAATCAAGTCTAGTTATTCGTGACTATAACAAATTAGTTATATAACAATAAAAAAGAAGCAAACCTGGATTGGCCTGGTGGTTTTGAAGTAATAATATCCACATTAGAAAATTGGTATAAAGCTGCCTTTGCCGAAAGCACAAGAAGTTTCTTTCCTTCGATTTCGCCCAACCAGAACAAGTCGTCATAGTTTCTACATATCTTGAATATTTCTTCAAAGTTAGTGGGCAATTGTTGCGCTTGACCCACATTAAAGTTAGAATTCAAGATTTTTTGGACTTCCTTCAAATTTCCGATCTCTTCGTGTTTCACCTGTATACAATTATCAGTTATGTTAGATACGCAACTTATAACATGATTCTTTTTGTCTCCATGCATTCATATCCCCTATATACAACTTAAATAGAAGAACATATAATGGAACCAAGGGATATTTCAAACTTACTTTGTCAATGGCTCGAAATTCAATGCCTTCAATATAAACTCCGGCATCTCCACAATAGTACGATGAAAAACGCTCAACTAGAAACTCAAAAACGACGTCTTCATTTTGATTTAAGAAACGGTAAAGCTCAATCATCATCCACTGCTCATCCTTCCATGTTGCGAAATATGCATGTAGACTTTCATGTCCCTTTCTATAATTTAGGTTAACATACATAGGTTTACTTGAAAAGTTTCTTGAATCACAAAATTTGAAGACTAAATAGACCCCATAAATAACATTAGGAGATAAAAATTGAGCTCTTGTCTTGATTTCGATGTTCAAGTCAGAAATATCTAACATCTCCGCCACTGTCCCAAACCTGCGCATATTATATACATCCAAGTCTAATTCAGTCATAGTCTTTATTCCCATACACTTTTACTTTTGAATAAAGGTAAGAATATTATAAAACTTATTATCAAGATGCTAGAAAAATTTATTATTCACAGTCTTGAGAACAGAGGGCCCAAAACAGGGGCAAACCTCAACTACCTTATTAGTAGGTTTATTGTTCCCAATCATATAGTAAGTATTAAAATCTTTTGTCCAGTACAACATCAGTTCTCATTGTTGATATGTATGTATGCAGGACTAATCTTGTTATTACTTATTAACCTGATGTGATGGGGTCTGAAGAGTAAAAGAGCTAAAACATGAAGCACTTTCCTTTGTTGATTAGCGCAGAGGATTAGCAGTTCTAGCACAATCGAGTCAAAGGGATTCAAATACGTTTTGTTTAAGTGCATGCAGTCATTGTGTTAAGCAAGTGTATTACAGGGGCAAAATTTGAACTTAGTCAAAGGGGTTCTTAAGTTTGATCCTATTTGATCATAATTAAAATTAAATGATCAATAATCATATTAAAAAGCATAACATACTTCTACCAATAATGCATATGTTTGCTTATCATTTAAAACTAACAAAGGTGTAGAGAGAATAACCTTGATTCTGAAAGAGGTTTCCACTCATGTGGACAACTATTTATGTAGGAAAACTTTGTGGCTGAAATCATTTCATTTCTTTCTCCATTACCAATGAATGACAACAACTGTAATACAACCGAAATACAAATCACACTCAATGTGTATGATGTTTAAAATCATGTGTGATTTTGAATTATCTCTCAAAAAGGAGAAGATACATAGAAAATGGGAAACGGATAAACAAGATACAAGAATGAACTGATTACCACTTTGTCCTGTTGAAGGAGGATTCCCATACGAAAAATGTTGTAAAGTTCCTCTTTCTTTTTGATAGAATAGATTTCTGGGCACTTTGAAATTTGTATTATTTCTTTATAGTCTGTGGGCAATTTGGGCTCCCATTTCTCAAAATCCTCCTGTATATACATTAATCAATTAATAAACTCATGTTTCATATAGTTACTTTCTTACAATTTATAAAACAGTTATTCAGTTTTGTCAAAATATAGAAACTTACCTGGAATTCCAATGCTTTCTTAAGCTGTATGACCACTTCATTAGCTGTTGGCCGTCTTTCTCTCCTGTGATGTATGCATCGATAGGCAATCCTTGCAAATGTAATAAATGACTGTGTCTCGATTTGTTCCTTTAACCCCTCAAACACTAACTCATCAAGTTTTCCTACTTGATAGTGGTGTTTAGCCAAAAAGGGTAAATAAAGATACTCGTCATCTAGTTTCACGGATGATACTTTCCCACACAATATGTCAAATAAGACCGCACCCAATGAAAATATATCAGACTCTTTGGTTAAGAAGCCTGTTTTCAAGTGTAGTGGGTCAAGATAACCGATTGTGCCTCTAACATTGTCGTTGACAAAGCCTACATCCTGATTTGTTGGACATACCAAGGAAAGCCCGAAATTAGTTATCTTTGCTTTCCAATCATCAAACAGTAGAATGTTGCTACTGTTGATGTCCCTATGTATCACCACATCTCGACTTGAAAAAGTTCCATGAAGAAATTCCAACCCGAATGCAATATCGATGCATATTTTAAGTCGCATCACCCACGTAAGAAAATCATCACTCAAGTACTTATCAAGACTTCCTCTTGATGCATACTTGTATACAATAATTTTCTCATCCACTTCATCACAGTAGCCTACAAGACCAATGACATTTTCATGTTTATACTCCATAAGGATTTCCAGCTCTGTCATAAATTTAGCATCTTTTGCAACAGACTTCCCATTTATCCGCTTTGCCGCAATGATATTATGCCCATGAGCGTGAGTAACTTCTCCTTTGTAAATATTCCCAAAATCTCCATGTCTGATGATATTGTCTTGACTGAAGTCTTTCGTGACTGACTTTACGTCTTCAAGTGACAATTTAAGTTTGTCCTTATGGTTCTCCTGTGAATCATGGGTCAGTAAGTTGATTTGATAAGTAAAAAATAAACTGAAACAACTACCCGCTATCTAAAATTTTCATTGTGACTTACCTGACAGTTTAAAGCTTTTTCGAGTTCTTTGATGACAACTTCTATTGTTGGACGTTTCTTTTGAGTTTCTGCCACACATTTAAATGCGATTTCTAGAAAGATGTCCAAAGACTCTTTATCGGGACCTTTACAAAAGACATGTTCATCGGTCTCCTCCTTTATCTTGTGATCAACAATTTCCATTACTGTTCTCTTTTCAAAATGATCTCTTGCAATGGGTGCTATTCCCTTCTCATTCACCTTGGTGTATACAGAATCATAGGCCAACCTCCCGGTCAAGATCTCAAGCAACACCACTCCGAACGAGTAAATGTCTGACTTGCTATTTAATCGACCATACTTCTGATATTCTGGATCCAAATATACATATGTACCTGCAATCATATTGGTATAGATAGTGCTGGCCTCTTGATCTGCTGGGTGGAATTTGGAGAGCCCAAAATCCGCAATCTTTGCTTTCCAATTATCTCCCATTAGAATATTATCGCTCTTGATGTCTCGGTGTATCATCCTTTCTTTGCCATGATTTGTGTCATTGTGAATGTAATTCAAACCATGTGCAATATCAAGACATATATTTAGACGTTGCAACCAATTAAGATTAGTCATCTTATCACTGTTCCCTAAATAGCTTTCAAGACTTCCTTTCGAAGCATGCTCATAAACCAGGATCATTGCACCGTTACCTTCATAACAAAAACCAAGAAGAGAGATTATATTCTCATGCTTGCAACTAGTTAGAGTTTCAATTTCAGCAATGAACCCTTGTTCTCCTTCTTGATTGTTAATGCGCTTTATGGCTACCGTGCTTCGTTTTCTGCGTAGATCGCATATATCCACCCCATTTATCGATGATGAATTACTGCCATCAAAATGTTCAAGATCTGCTTTGTATACTTTACCATATCCGCCAGACCCGATCCTGCATGCGTCATCAAAATTATTGGTAGCCACTTTTATAGCTTTTAATCCAATCTCCAAGTGTTCCAGATTCCCCTGCAACGAGTTATACAACACCACATTAATGCTTGTAGAGATTGGAGTGATATTAAGAGAAGAGAAGTTCTTATAATCCACTCATATTTATTAAACGCTAAATAATGGTTTTATCCCTAAACTTTGAGTTGGTTTAAGCACTTAACTCCTTTTAAATTTTTTAAACTTTAATTTAACTATGTCTATCCCTTACTCAAACCTATTTAGTTTCACGACAGTTTGAGGTCGTGTTTTGTGTCGTGTCTAGAATTGCTGCAGCTAGTTGCAACTTTTCCCCGTTTTCAGATTAAATGAACCGGTTGGTTTCATTCGGGCCTTTTTTTTAAACACCCATAGTCATGAACTAGTATTCTTTAAGCGAACTACTAACATGTACTCCCTCCGTCACATATTAAATGTCCAGGTTTGAATTTTCAAGTCTTTCTTTATCAACTTTCACCTTAAATATTTTTGCTTGTTTTATATAGTATTTGATAAATTATACGCAATGAAAATACATTTAAAACTTAATCCATTCATATATTTTGTGTCAAGTATTATATTACACAAACAAAAATATTTAAGGTCAAAGTTGAGAAAGAAATACTTTAAAAAGTCAAACATGACCTTTAAATATGGGATGGAGGGAGTAAATTTAGTAAGGCCTACTAAATTGTCACATAAAGTTAAACATAACCCAAAAAAGTTAATTAGAAAATAATGGATAGAATCATTGTTCACTCTTTATAGAATATGAGAACGTTCAAAAGAAATTGATGATTTTCATCCCCAAAACTAATACCTAAAAATACATCTAACAAAAAGATCAAGATATGCGACAAGATTGAAAGTGGGAATTAGTTGAAGCATAATAGTTTTTTTTTGGAAAAGCGTATTAATTAGTTATATCTCATTATTATTACCTAATAATTTTAAGCTATTACTCTCTCAGTTTTAAAATAATTGTCACTAAAAAAAAAAAAAAAAAAAAAAAAAAAACAATTTAAGAAAAGTGGAACGGCCACTATCTTTTTCAACCAAGCAAATATCATTTTTATCCACTAAGATCATTTTCGATCGGTTAAATGAAAAGTGGATAATTATTTTGGGACATCCCAAAATAGAAAGTTGGACTATGATTTGTGACAGAAGAAGCAATTTTATTGGATATGCTTTCGTTGCAGGTTCTATAAATGTATGAAAAAATGGAATCGAGTTTGTGTAAGTAATTTTTATTGTTTTTATTTAGTTAGTTCACTTGGTTTTAAGAGCATAAGGTGCAGCTCTTCATAGCTTCTCGCCATTCATACGTGGCAGCTCCTTCGGCTCGCCGTTCTTCTTCGCCACACCGTCCCACCCTCGCCATTCTTCTTCGCCACACCGTCCCACCCTCGCCGTTCTACACCTTGTGCTCTAATAAGGGGAGGACAAATTTTACTTTTAGTTAAATCTTATCCATTGGTTGACAAGGACCGGGAATTGGGATTTTTTTTACTCGGCTGTTCATTATTAGCATTTTGTATTCCTGTTAAGTTTTAACTTTTAAGCAAATAGTATTTAAACACTTATACATTCCTGTTTTCCACCCGTTACATTTTAGTCAACATTACCTAATATTATCAACCAATAAAAAAGACCCAAGATACCAAGACAAACAAAATAATTAATGTAAAATAACAATCATTCCTTTCATTGTTTTATCAACGTTGGTGGTGGAGCAACGAGGGTGGCCAAAATGGTGTTGAGACTTTAAGCAAGTAAACTCTAGCAGATATGTAAATTTAAGAAAAACTGAGAGTGGTTACTTGTCATCCACCAGAACCATGGCGTCATCATGGAAGTATGGAACGATGACGGTGGCGATGCATGATCGAAGATGGTGACAAAAACAGTGAAAGAAGATATGTGTTTAGTTGAATGTGTGTTTTCAAACGAGTTTTTGGTGGGTTTCTTTTTAGTTAGACAATCAAAAGGTTTGTTCGACGTGTTTAAGTGGAGCAACAGTTAAATGTTATAGAGCATGGTACACTAGCCATTTGACACGCCAATAGCATTTTTTCCCCAGAGGCTAGCCATAGTGCACCGTCCCATTCATGCCATTTGCCCCTCATTGGTCAGATAGCCATTTTTTTTTAATTATTATTATTATTATTATTATTATTGTTTAGTGAGGGCGATATTTTTTTGTGTTGTGTTATGTGATATACATGCACCAATAACAGATTGGGTGTTATTGCTAGGGATGATGTTTTAGTTATTGGGTGTTATTGGTATTTGTTTGAGTTTGCTTTAGATGTATGGTAGTGATGCGTTTAATTGCAGGAAAAAAAAATCTTAAGTTTCTATTTATAGTTTCTTAAAAAGATGGGAGGGATTTAATACTCTATAACATACAAAACACGTTCAATTGACCTGGCTTTTTATTTTGTAGAAAAAAAAGAAGGGGAGGTTTTGGGTTACAAGGAAAACAATGAAATAATAATAATAATAATAATAATAATAATAATAATAATAATAATAATAATAATAAAATGACGTTTATAATAATAATAATAATAATAATAATAATAATAAATAAATAAATAAATAAATAAATAAATAAAAAATAAAATCATTTTTTAGTTTCACTTGTCAAGTAAAAAAATAAAAAATTGGAAATAATTGATTTGAACATTTTCTTTAAAACATTTTGTAAAAAAATAAGGGTGTTTTCTTTCGACTAAACGGACCTAAGTGTTTGTATTTTGGACATGTCTAAACATGGCTAATGTATCTCACATGTCCTAAACAGTACTTGCACCTTCAACCATTTGGTTGGAGAGTTTCTCACACGACATGTGATACCACTAGGACACAACCCCTTTAGTGGAGTACTTTTGTTTTTATATGCCATAGTTATAATAAATATTTAATCTGTTAAAATGTAACACATAAATCATGCCAGCTCAGTTGGTGTCATTGTGTGGTAAAGAGGCTTTGCTCTTCATAGATCAGGTTTTAAATATATATATATATATATATATATATATATATATATATATATATATATTTTGTATTTAGCTGTAAAGTCACTGAAGTTTATGCAACTGTTAAAGTGACCCAATATTTGATAAATTTGCTCTTTAAGTCAATTTTATTAAACAATAAATTTTTTTATATTAGACAACTTTTTTTCTTTTTCACATTTTAATTGAATGGTTGTTGAAGTTGAACGTAACCAATAACAACAAGAATGTATATGCTTAACAATTACCACCATATTTTGGTTAGCTCTATTCTTTTCTATCAAGATGTGAAATGATTTCCGAACTAAAAATATCTACATGTTTTCATCCCTACTCGAAGCGCTGTTAAACGGTAAAAGCTCTTCATCATAAAAATCATAGTTTTATATAATACTTTTTATTTTTATAATATTATATTATAATACAATATAATATAAAATGTTAAATAATTATAATAATGTAAATTTAAAATCATGGTTTTATATAAGGTGATAGTTTTTTGATACTTGACAAGAAATGTACATTTGGCTTATTTGTAGCGAGGATCGATAGTGGTTATATGGTTAAACAAGATGATAACCGTTGGTAAAACTCTTGTTTATTAAAAGTTAAAGTAAATTAATTAGTTATGTACCTTCAACTGAATGAATGATGTACGGTTAATTGGATTCTCATGTTTCGACTGAAGTTCCAAAGCTTTTTCAAGTCTTTTGACAACCTGATTGATATATGGACGATCTGCTCTATCCTCTTTTATGCACCAATATGCTGTATCTGAGAAGATTTTTAATGCTTCTGGATCCATCTGTCTTCGTAAATGCGACATGATCATTTCATCCAAATGAGATTTTGCCAGCTGACTTAATAACCCCTCTCTCAGCTCATTGTCTTCGTCATCGTCTTCTTCATCGTCATCATCTTTGTCATCGTCTTGGTATACAGCGCTCCTCCCGCACAAGACTTCGAATAATACAACACCGAACGAATACACATCTCACTTGTGGGTTACACCCCCAGTCTCTTTGTATTTTGGGTCCAGGTATGCATTCTTAACAATATCATGAGTAAGAAGAAGACGGTGCCTCCGAGCTACTGTATTTTTCAACGCAAGTTCAAAACCAGATAACTTGGGTTCCCATTCGTCATCAAGTAGAATTTTTGAGCTCCTGACGTTGCAATGTATGACACTGAAATCACGTCCAGCATCATAATGGATGTAACTCAATGCATTTCCAATACCAACACATATTTTCAACCTTTGCATCCATGTAAGAGTCTCGTCACTTAGATAGTTTTTGAGACTTTCATTGGCCTCCTTCTTGTATACGATAATCCTCACCTCCTCATCCCAAAACCCAATAAGAGACACTAGATTCTTATGTTTGAGACTCGAAAGCAACGAAAGCTCCATCGAGAACATTTTGCCCTCATCTTCTTCGAAATCAGAATCAGATTTGTAAACCTTTCCAACGATATCGATGAACTGTTCGGAACGCAAGAGACGACCTTTGAAAATCATTTCATCTCTGTTAATATTTTCTTCATCGAAATCACTGAATATTGATTCCAAATCTTGAATGCGGAGTTTTAAGTGAGATAGATCTTTGCGGAAAGACTTTGTGTTTTTGCTGACTTGGGATTCATTGCCTACAGATGCGAAGGTCACTGATCCCTATATATATGTAACACTTCAGTTAGGTTGATTGATCAATTAAAATATTTATTAACGAGACAAAATGGTGAGAAGCTAAGTACATATAATACGGGATATTTTTACACATGAGTCATTTTCAATTAATGGGCTGATAATTAAAGCTGATACAGTAGGTGTAAAGAAGATAGATATAAAAGATAAGCGTGTTTCACTTGGGTGAAGATTGTTTGTAAGGGTAAATACCATAAAAAAGAAAATTCATTTTGTATAGGTGGGAGAACTAAATAGAAAATTCATTTGCTCTTCACTCCCTAAAACGTATGGTTGGGTTCGGTTTCATATAAGGACTACAAGTTAAGCATACCTTTATAAATTGTCACGTGTCTTCACATAAAGGTTTGACAGGTTTTATTCACAAATATATATCATTTTCCTAAAACTAATACATGTGTTTTAATTATTTTGAGCCAGCACCTACTTATGTGGTTCTTACCTTTATTTATCAGGACTTTTTATTTGTACCTTAATTCAAGATCAATTTTAATTTATGACCATAATTCCACTAAAGTTACCCATATATAAGTGACATGTCTGATTTTTCACTCTCATCACTTTATAAACGGTACAAAACACCCACTTTAAGTGACATGTCTGATTTCTCAGTTCAATGGCTTTAATATCTGAACACATATAAAGATCATTAATTAAATCATCATATCCATTCTTAATACCACATCGCATTATATTCTGCCCCCTCTCTACTCGCATCTTTCTTTTATCGTTTCTCTTGTTTTGTCATTTTCCTCTTTTTTATAAGATTTCAGTGGCTTACAACAAGAGCTAAAAAGAATACTAGTAGTAATTACCTTCTCATGAATGGATGATGTCTCTCCAACTTCGGCCACAAGTGATGAGTGTTCCTTTAACATCTATGGCAACAAATACAACAATAAGTAAATAAAGGTTACTCGTATTATAGAGTAGGTATTGTGCTTGAAAGATAAAGAGAAAAAAACCATGCATCTTACAGCATTTTCACATTCCAATTAAAGTTCCAACTCTTTCTCAAGTCTTGCGACAATCTGATCCATATTTGGGCGTTGCGATTGTTCTTCACTCAAGCACTCATACGCTGTTTCCGCGAAAATGTTTAATGATCGCCGATCCATTTGTTTCAATAGATCTTGATCGATTAACTCATTGAGTGTTCCCTCTCTATAATGAAACATTGCCACCGGAGCCAAATACTTATTATCCTCATCATCAATTACTGATTCCCTACCACAAAGTAGTTCAAACAATACCATTCCAAAAGAGTAGATATCTAACTTGTGGTTCACAATGTTAGTCTTTCCATATGTTGGGTCTGTATTCCCCTTCATAGACCAAACTGAATCAGTATGGAAAGAATGTTGTCTTTCAGATGCTTTAATCTTCATGGAATGCTGAAATTCACATAACTTGGGTTCCCAGTCATCATTTAATAGAACTGTTTCACTGCTGATGTTTCGGTGTATAACGCTAAAATCACGTGGCTCGTCATAATGAATGTAACTCAATGCATGCGCAACACCCACAGATACCTCCAATCTTTTCACCCATGTCAACTTCGCGTCATTTAGATAGTCGTCGAGCATTCTCTTGGACACGTCCTTGTAAATGATGGTCTCTAGACCAATTTCATTACAAAAGCCAACAACAGAAACAAGATTCTTATGCTTGAGACTAGACAGCATCGAAATCTCCGTCCAAAACTGTTGTTCTATTTCATCCTCCCATTCTTTGTTAATTATCCTCCGAGCAGTTATATCTATCAACTCACCTGACCACAAGAGCTGTCCCTTGTATCTCTTTTCAAATCCACCTGTACTGCTGAGGACTTTTTTATCATCAAAGTAGTTGGTGGCGGACAATAAATCTTCATAGGGGATTCTTAGGTGAGCAAGGTGGTTCGGCGAAGAGTGCTATCACAAAAACAGAGTTTGGGTTACAAAAAGAATGTGAGACGATATTCAATTAATACGCAAATTAACGTCCCACCTAACCACCTAACGTTCCTTTTTATATCATTAATTTTAACCCTAAAGTGATATCCTATATTACATTTTCTTATTGTACTTCTATTTTTAGCAGTAAACAATCACAATTTTTTTTATAAGTATTAAACAGATATTTAATAAAATTATAATAATTACATAACTTTTTAAGAAAAATTTAGATGTTCTCATCTATATTGCTTTTGAGATGAAAATATATAAAATTGTGAAAGATTGTTAAAAAGGGATGACTAAAATGATATACGAATATACGAACAAAATTATGAAATAATACACGACATAAATACATTTTTTAGTGCAAGTGTACTTGCTTTCAAATTTTTGCTTTTATATTTCGGTTAATAAAAATCTCCATGCACGACCGCCGCAATGTGCGGCTTTTGTTTGTATACATGAATCATGGAATATTTGTAGTTAGTAAGTTTTGTAATAGAGGGACGAGAGAATGAATCATTGACACTCACGAGTGCTAAACAACCAACAAAAATACATTTTAGAAGTATGCTAATTATGATATGATATGATTTTTAATTTTTGGATTAACCGCTTAACTTTTTTATTTTTATTTTTTAAACATCCTTAATTATGTTTGACCATTAAAAAAGAGTAAACTGCATTTTTGGTCCATGTGATATGGCTAAACTGAAAGTTTGGTCCCTATCATTTCAAAAGTGCAATGATAGTCCTCGATCGACAAAAGATATTTTAGTCATTTAACTTTTTCCAGATACCAAATATGCGATTCAAACTTCAAAATGGGGACTACCGCTGCAATTTCGAAAGGATCTGGACCAAACCTGCAATTTGGCCAAACCACAAGGACCAAAAATGCAATTTACTCTTAAAAAATCACTTAATCTTCGATGTTCGTTTGATGAAAACCTTTAAAAATTTTAGCAACGATTTTATCCTTAATATATTGTTTAACCATTTGATTTAACCACTTAATTTTGGATAACCGTTTAATCAGGGTGTTTAAACAATCCGAGAAACCGACAAACTGAGCTAACCCACTCAATCTAAAAATCGAAAAAAACTGATTACCGAAGAAACAAAAACCGAAATAACCCACAACTGGAAAAATCCGCTTATCACGGTTTGGTTTTGATTATTATTTCAATTATCTGCAGTTACCGAGCCAAACAATGTATTATATACATGCAGCTTTCAACTATATATTTATATAAAAGATGTACAAATATTGACCATATTATTGCACTACTTTTCTAGTATAACGGAATTTTACTTAATTCATGTGAAGAACTAATGTTTATCTATTACATTTCATTATACTTGTAACTTAAAACGCTGAATAAATAGTCATGGTCAATTTGTTATATATGATGATTTGAGTGTTTTTATTTTAACGGTCAACTCCAATGACATTTTACGTTATATATTACATTATTTTCAAATTAGAATGACTAAACTTTACTGGGACTAAGGTAACCACTCATTTTTTGTATCCCTCTATAGAATTACCGCCTAGTATGGTTCGGTTTCAAATAGTAAAATAAACTACCGCCCTGTGATGGGCAGTTAAAAGTTCCAACCATACCGAGCCTAACTGAACCACCCGATGAACACCCCTACCGTTTAATGCAAACCTTCGGCCAACATTGATAGTAGGAAATGTTTTTATCTATCTCTACTACTTATAAATAGTGTATATTTATTGTTGAAACTTAAAATGACTTAAACTTGAGTAATGTTAGTGAACAATTATATTTTTTTATTACAAATTATAATAAAATCTACCACTAAATTATTATTTTAAATATTGTTTAATCGTTAAATTTTTATCATTTTTTGTTTCTAACCCATAATTTTTTTCTCGCAATGACTACAAATTGAACTCGTAAGTTTTGCATCAAGGGTCAAACCAAAATCACGATTTCGCAAGTATAATTATTTGCGCTATACACCGTTACTTTGCGCGAGTAGTCGTTTAATAACATGAAATAACCTATAACTTTAACTACCCAACACGACCCATGATACGTCAGATTTTGTGGCTTTTGGTGCTTAAGTTATCAAACTTTATTTTATTTTGTTATATTCTATTTTATTTTCTATTTTTTATTTTTTTCGATTAAGGGCATTGATACAATTCTTAAAATTTGCAATTTACTTTGAGAAATGATTTAGAGACCTAAAAATATGACTACTTTTGTACCTAAATTGAAGTGTTGGTGTTTTATTGGTTTGTGAAAATGTGGGCCCCTTTACTGTCACCAATAAGAATATGACACATAGATTAGACATGCCAATTAGGCATGCCAATCAATGCGCATTTACTTTTTTGTTTCCAGTTATCAATGTTGAATGTCAACTATATATGTTACTCAACGAAAAGTATAAAGTCCACTTCGTTGCAATTACATGTATTGTTATTTGACTATTTGTATATTTGAAGTTAGCTATTTTCGGTTATGTTTTTATTGATTTAGTGTAAAAAAAATTCAAGCGTGACTATTCTTAACCCCAAAACCTTTTATTTTTTGTTTTATTTAGTTGCAGAAGCACTAATTTATCACTAAGGCATAAAATATTAGGATAAAGGGCTAATGGTATGAAAATGCACTAAACTTTTATTTTTCGTATTGTAGCATCTGACTTTCTATTGTAGGCCTGTAGCGGGAAAAAGTGACGTGACAATAAAAAAATTAAAGATGTTGGATGCCTACGAATATAAAAATTAAGGAAGTTGGATGCATACAATAGGATGATTAAGGAAGTTGGATACCTAGAATAGGAAAATTAAGAAAGTTTGATGCTACAATAGGAAAAATAAAAGTTTAGCGCATATAAAAAGAAAATGTGTCAAGTTTGATGCATTTTCAGAATATTAGCCCAAAAAATAAAAAACAAAGTACATCTGACGGACTCTAACATGCACTATTATTATTGTGGCAGGCAACAATTTTGCCACTTGTTCCATCCTTACATATTGGTTAATGTTTGGGGTTTTGTGTATTTAAAGGAAGATTTGTCATTAATACGTCCATCTGTTCACCAAATGTACAGAAGCATATGTAAAGGAAGAAGTCATAATGGTCAAAACAAACGTACCAGCCCCCTTGATTCAAACGCAAGAAAAATGGATAACCTAATAACTAAAAACCTTAAAACGCGACGTATAACGTGTCGGAATGGTAATCAAAATAATAGTTCATTTAATGTTATAGATAAGAAGATTGTCTAGCCTTAGTCGAAAGATTTTGTTAACTAGCTATCCAAAGTGACGGATTATATAAACCAACTGAGCTAGCTCAGTTAGCCACCAAGGGCAGGGGCGGAGCGAGGAATTTGAGTTAAGGGGGGCCGTAATTACTTGTTAAATAATAGTAGCGTACGGTTAACAGATTGCTCAAACTCTCTTTAAGATTCTAAGAAGGGCTAGTTTAATTTGATTACATGTTACAATAGCAATGATAAGTTGTGCATTCCTTTTTGAATGTCTTACTATTCTTTTATTTTCATCAAATAAGCTTTTTTATTTGGGGATCATATAGATGAAATTCTAGAGTCCAAACTATACATAACTATTATTTAGATGAAATTCCTAGAGTCCAAACTATACATAACTAATTATGTCACTAAGTGGTATTTTGTATTTTTTAAATTTCAAAAAGATACGTAATAGATAAGATTATAAATAATAATATAGTTTTTTGATTTTTCATTTTTATAACATCCATTGTTCTGTCTTTAATCAAATCATTTTCAACAGCATATTTAAGATTGGGGCTAATATAGTCAATTTTTAAACTTAAAAGGCATAGACTAAAATGTACATCTAGATAAGGACACAAATACGTTAGCTTTTCTTTTGGCCCACAAGTAAACACATATGTGGCCATTTTGCTCTTCCTCCCCATAGGAACAAACCCAGACTGTGTTTTTCTAAACATTAAAATAGCTCTTTGTTCAAAACAAAAAATGGATGTCCTCCATCATAAACACAACCTAATTTGATGCATTGGGCCATCAATCAGTTCACCCATGGCCAAGATTGAAGACTTTGTGAAGTGTGGGCGGAAATCAAGCTACGGTAGCTGGGCTGTTGGGGTTGGCCGAGCACCTGCCTGCCACCATACTTAGGCTCCGCCTCTGACCAAGGGTAACCTTGGAGAGGGTTTCTTGGAGAGGTCTCAGGTTCGAGTCTCACTATGGACTTTTAGGGGCCCGAAATAAATAGAAGCACGAGTGAGGTTTATCCCTAAGCATAGACGGAACTTAGAAATCTTTCTTGGGAGGGCTGAAATTAGTAGAAGTGTTTACGAGCCTTTCTCCTTATATGAAAATATACATATAGTTAATTGAATTAAAGGAAGACATGAAATAAACGACGAAACCTAAAATTACATACAATTATGAATTGCATTCTGAAGTATCAACTAAAGCCCTTGACATAAACAAATTTCAATAGAACTTGTAAAAATGTAGCATCACTAGTATCAACTAAGTCTGTCCTTGTCCCTAAGGAGAAAGTTTCGAGGCTTGCATACTGCCCAATTGGATGTCACTGTGGGCTCGGATCACTAACCACTAACTAGCCGTTCAAAAAAAAAGTGACGGATTATATCAAACAATCATTTTAAGTTAAGCTGTCTTTTTAAATGGTCAAAGAAAGTTAAAAACAAAAGCGTTAATGATCCAGTTCTTCTATTGTGGCTTCTAAAAATTTTATGATCCGGTTAATGAGGATAGTAATAGCGAAATGCTCGAGGTGGACAATGAAAATGCCATTTTTATGGCTTCTATGAATTCCAATGTTAATAACTCTTCTAAAAGTGGCAGTGGAGAGGGACAAAAAGGCTTGTATGAACTATGGAAGCATTCTTATGATGAAGACCAATACAATGATAATTACTTTGATGATCCTGATTTGACTGATGTTCAATGCAATTTGCAAGTTCTTTTGATATTAGGCTTCGCGGTCAAATTAGATAGCTTTTATAGGTCTCATAAGTGTGGCATGTTATGATTTCGGGTGTGAAGCACAGTTGGTGTGTTAGTTTTCGCCTAGTTTTAGTCTGAAATATGAGATTTACCCACATTTGTTATACTTAATTGTTTTTTGAAGTAATAAATTTACCATAAGTAACCCATTACCCAAAATAATAATAATAATAATAATAATAATAATAATAATAATAATAATAATAATAATAATAATAATAATAATAATTATTATTATTATTATTATTATTATTATTATTTATTATAATAATAATAATAATAATAATAATAATAATAATAATAATAATAATAACGTTGAACAAAAAAAAAAGAAAAAGAAATACTTAAATTAAAAATTGATCAAATCTTAAGGATTAAATCATAATTAACCCTCAAATATACAACCAAATTATAAAGTAGTCAACTAATATGAAGGGTATGTTTAGCACAATGGGCTGGGGCTCGAGCTGGAGCTAGAATTGGGGCGGGGGCTTAATTTATAAGCTGAAAGTTGAGGCTTATATTTTTATAAAGTTGTTTGGTGAATTAATTTGAGCTAAAACCTATTAATGTAAAATCACATAAAAATACATCAAATTAAATTTATATATATTTTTAGCTTTTATGTGATAATTCATTATATTTTTAAGGGTATTCAAGTAATTTAACTATCCATAAGCTCCTATAAGCCTCTTTTTATGCGCTTGGGTTTGTGAAGGCTTGTGGCTTATTTTATAACCCATAAGCCTTCATAAGCATGTGTGATAAACAAGACTTATTTTATAAGCCAGCTTATTTTAAATGCCCATGCCCCGATAAGCATCTATAAACCTCTTGCCAAACATACCTGAAGTTTGAAATACTAATTATACCACTCATTTAGATACGTCTCTGTTTATCAAAAAGTGACTAAATATATTAAAATTGGTTTGTTTTTGTCATCTCATAATGTTTCATTTAAAATTTGGTTGATATTGATACTAATATAAATGAAAAAGGAAAAAACAATTATGGCAGAACCATTAAAGAGAAAATATAAAGGTCTTACCTGCCTATTTTCACGTGCAAGTTCTAAAGCTTTCTCGAGTCTTGGGACAATGTCATCTATATTTGGGCGTCGCGATCGGTCTTCGTTCAAACACTCATAGGCTATTTCCACGAACATTTTGAATGAATGCAAGTCCAGTTGTACCCATAGATCCCGATTAATTAAATTATCGAGTTTTTTCTCTCGATAATGGGTAATGAATTCTGGAGCCAATCGATTATCATATCCTGATTTTGTGCCACACAGTAATTCAATCAAAACTATCCCAAACGAGTACATATCCGAATTGTGGTTCACACTCTTAGTCTTGATATATGTTGGGTCTCCATACCGATCAGCATACCGAACTCTACTGGTGTGAAATATATTGTTCCTTTGAGATGCTTGAATCTTCATGGAATATTCAAATTTAGATAACTTGGGTTCCCAGTCATCATTTAATAGAACTGCTTCACTGCTGATGTTGCGGTGTATTATGCTGAAATCACGTGATTCATCATAATGAATGTAACTCAACGCATGCGCAATACCGACAGATATCTCCAATCTTCGCACCCATGTCAACATCATCGGTTCACGTAGATAGTTGACAAGATATCCCCTGGTCTCATCATCCTTGGTAATGATGATTTTCTCATCATTCTCATCACAAAACCCAACGAATGAAACGAGATTTTTATGCTTGAGACTAGAAAGCAATGAAACGTCCATCCAAAACTCTCGTTCTTCTTCTCCCATGTAATACTTACAAATAATATTTTCAATCTTGTTCTTTTTCCCCCATAATTTTTCAAGGGGGATTTTGAGGTGAGCGAGATCATCTTTAAGCGAAGATATCTGTTTACCAAGTAAAAAACGTGAATTAATACACAAGATAACACAATAAGAGAGTTTGATGAAGTGCCTACAATATGTTTGATGAAATTTCTGAACCTTTTCAAACACATGTTGCGGTATATACTTGCCTTGTATGTTATATTGATCTTGAATTTGAGTCTAATTAATTAAATCTGCATATATTTTCTACTTTAAAGCTATTAAAATTAAAATAAGATCCTTTTGATAGTTTAGGAAGTGCATGGTCTTATTAACTTGAAATGTTTTGGTTCTTCATGTTGTCCTATTAAATAATAAATTAAGAGTACAAGGTGATAAAGTGGATTGGAATACTCAAGATAAGTTAAAAAAGTGACCCAGGAAACACTATGGTGTGTACTAAGTGATGGAGGTGAAGGTCTATATACTCAAATTGTACGTACGTATTAGTTATTATGATAGAATGATGGAAGAGAAAAACCGTCTTACCGCATTATGATGTTCCAGTAGAAGTTCCAACGCTTTCTCGAGTCTTGTGACAATCTCATCGATATTTGGGCGCTTCGATCGTTCTTCGTTCAAGCAGTCATACGCTGTTTCCGCGAAAATGTTAAATGATTGAGAATCCATTTGATTCCTTAGATCCCAATCAATTATTTCATTGAGTTTCTTCTCCCTATAATGGGCAACAGCCACCGAAGCCAAGTACTTATTATCTTGGTCGCCGTTGATTACTGCTTTCCTACCACACAGTAGTTCAAACATTACTATCCCAAAGGAGTACATATCCGACTTGTGGTTCGCACTTTTCGTCTCTATATATGTTGGGTCTGTATACCCATCCGTACTCCACACTTTATCAGTATCGAAAGAATTGTGCCTTTCAGATGCTTTGATCTTCATGGAACGTATAAAACCACCTAACTTGGGTTCCCAGTAATCATTTAAATAAATCGATGAACTGTTGATGTTGCCGTGTATTACGCTAAAATCGCGTGACTCGTCATAATGAATGTAACTCAACGCTTGCGCAATACCGACACATATCTTCAATCTTCGCACCCATGTCAACTGCTTCGAGTCACTTAAATAGTTGTCAAGACTTCCTCTTTCGTAGTGCTCACGCTTGATAATGATGATCTTCTCACCATTTTCATCACAAAACCCAACAAATGAAACCAGATTTTTGTGCTCGAGACTAGAAAGAATAGAAACCTCCATCCAAAACCATTGGTCTCCATCAAACCATTCTTTATTTAACCTCCCAGCAAAGATATTAATTAACTCACCGGACCACCAGAGCTCTCCACCGTAAAACTTTTTAGTTGCATCTTCTCTGTAGAGAATTTTGTCAAAAAAGTTGTCGGTGGCAGATAGAACATCTTCAAGGGGGATTTTTAAGTGAGCAAAGTCATCATGATTGACTGAAGACATCATGTATGTATCTGTTTGTTTATCAGAAAAGGGTGTGTGGGTTGTTACAAAAGAAGTGAAGCAGTGTTTAGGTGATATACATAAAAATCTGTTCGGTTTTTGTTTGTATATATTGAAGATGTGAATAAGCGTGTGGGGTAAGTTCAAAAAATAAAAATAAAAATAAATAAGCGTGTGGGGTACTTTTTATCTTTAATGGCGGAGATCTATTTTTTTGCATTAGTAAAGACAATAAATTTTAACTATAATTATTCAAAGTTTGAATATAATACTCGTAAATAACAACGCAACATACATTATTGTGATATGTACCTTCTCACTAATAAGAAAGCTACTACCTATAACCCATCATTTTTTCCACTAGTAATAAAAAAACATTTCTTATAAAAATGATAAAGCAAAGATCAGTAAGAGCGGTGGACAATGAAGTTGGCGACCGTCAACCAAAGCTAGGATTTTGGAAGCGAGTTCTAAAGCATTTTAGAACGCTTGTCCCGAGAACCGAACGCACTCATCATCAATTGAACTCGAAATGGACTCATATGCACGCGTCTATCGCTGCGTTCAACGGTTACTACACACAAGCGGTATATTTTTACATTTGTGATTTTTTAAGTTTTAAATACATTATATAGGGGGGGAGTTAAAATAAAAAGAGTTTTTTTGGTAAAAAGAATAAGAAGAGTTTTGGACCCTTAGATTTAAAATCAAGGGATGAGATTAAACTATATTATTAATTAAGGCTGGAAGGGCAAAAATGTCTTTTAGCCATAATACATTAACACACATTTATACAAATAAGTTATTCTCAATTATTCTACGACATATCTCTCTCTTTACTCCAACAACTTTCTCTCTCTAAACAACTTTCACCTTCAATAATTCATCAACGTGTAAATCAACTTCTAAATCAATTTTTGAAAACACCTACTAATGCTGAAAGATCAAAATAGATACAGATGGTAAGGATGGTGTTCTTAAATATATTCTGGTGGTGGTGGCCGTGGAGCACTGTTGGTGGTGGAGTTCTATTCTGGTGGTGGGGATGGTTTACTTATTCGTGTCATCGGTGGTGGGTCAAGGGTGGATGATGAGGGCGATAGTCAACTCCAATTTCACCATTAATCGTTCAAAAATACATCAAAACTTCTTAAATTGGATATGCAATCGGTGATTTGATTAACAAAAATGATGTTAAACGGCAATGAAAATATTATAGGTAATGGTTTTTTTAACCTACAATTGCTTTGCTGATCTATCACCTGGTAAAATATTCATCCGATTTAATTTTAATTGTTTTGTGCATAAAAATGGCTAAATGTGCATTAATTTTCATAGATAGTTTGTGAAAAATGTAATATGTGTTGGGTAACTGTGAGTTATGAGAAATAATACTTTTGTGTGCATTAAAAATGGGCTAAATGTGCGGCAATTTAGTTGAAAGTTAGTAAAAGTGTGATACGTTTGGATAATCAATGATTTTTGTAAATGTTTTGTGCATAAAAATGATTAAATGTGCATCAGTGGTTGAAGATAATTTGTAAAAAATGTGATATGCTTGGGTAACTTTGAGTTATGCGAAATAATATTCTTGTGTGCATTAAAAATGGGCTGAATGTGCGACAATTTTATATGGAAGTTAGTAAAAGTGGAATACGTTCAGATAATCATGATTTGTGCATAAAAATAGCTAAATGTGCATCAATGGTCAAGATAGTTAGTAAAAAATTTGATATCTTTGGCTAGCTGTTTGTTATTCGAAATAATACTATTTTGTGCATTAAGACCATGTGGTAAGGTAACGCAGCCACCTGCGTTAACCCTTAACGCACCACCTTAACGTGATGCGTTACCTTACCGGCCCTCAAAGTCAAGTGGTGCGTTAACTCGCTCGGGCAAGCACTTAACGTGCGTTAACAAGGTGAAAAAAAATACATTTTAGCCTTCAACGGCTAGTTTAAAAAAAAAAAAAAAAAAAAAAAAAATTCATTTCCACCCCCTATATTATTTGACCGTTTGTAACGGTTATTAGTGTAAAAAAAAAAAAAAAAAAAAAAAAAAAAAAAAAAAAAAAATCTTTTTTCAAACCCATTTTATTACAACTATAAATACCCTTTCACCCCCACAATATTTTTTCACACTTTCACAACTATTTTCATCTACAATACTCTTCTATTAGCAAAAAAAAAAAGAATGTCGGGTGGCAACAACAACTCGTTTACGAATCTTCTCGGTGGTGGGTGGAATCACCCATACGCGGGTTCTTCCTCAAATCCAAATGACGGTTCGGCACCACCGATGTGGGGTAACCCACAAGATTTCCAATATTGGACCGAAAGTCAACAAAGCGACTTAAATTACAATTTCCAAAATCTTCAATTCTCCCAAAACTCACAACATTCCCAAACGGAAACATATGAAGTTCCGGAAACACCGACCTCTCCTCAAAAACCAAAAAGCCGTGGAAAACGTAAGGCAAAAAAAAATCCAAAGAACCCGTTGAAGACGAGGATGCAGGTGCTGGAAAATCGAAGGTGGAACGTTGGACGCCAAGTGAGGAAAAGTTGCTTTCCGAGTGTTGGGTTGCGTGTTCAGAGGATTCGAGGTTGGGGATTTCACAAACCAAGGATACGTTATGGCAACGTATAAGAGGCGAGTTCAATAGATTAAGTCCAAAAGACCGCAACAAAGATATGCTACAATCTAAGTGGAAAACGTTGAACCGTGATTGTAATAAGTTCAACGCCTTTTACAAAAAGGCTCAACGCGAGATAAAGAGTGGGGAAAGTGAAGTGGATGTCCTAACACATGCTCACCAACTCTATCGTCAAGAAAACCCGTTGTTTGCCAATGAAGAAGCTTGGAAGGTGTTGCGCAAACATCAAAAATGGGACGCGCCGGAAGCGGTTGATTTAACCGGCGACGTCCCAAGCCAAACAAACGAGTCTTTGTTTGGTCATGACGAAGAACCACGGCCCATTGGCAAAAAAAGGGCCGCCAAGAAACAAAAATACATGGCCACGACAAGCACCGGAGCCACGGCTAGCACCGGTGGGTCCATTTCTTCGTTAGCTTTTGCGGATATGTTGCGCGAAGAGTTAAGGTCGAAACGTGAAGAGGCGAGTAGGGTGTATCAGGCGACAACCGAAAATCAAGCCGCACAACAAAGGATGAAAGAGCTAGAATTTTTGATGTTCGACACCACCGGCAAAGATCCACATTGCGTGGCATTCGTTAATACGGAAAAGGATCGAATCGCCATGAAACTTGGGTTGCCTCCGCGTCAATTATGAATAATTATGTGATGTAGTGTTTTATTGATTTTGTATTTTTTTTTTTTTAATTTCGTAATGTAATGTAATGTTGTGTTTTAATTAATGTTATGTTTTAAATAAATGAAGTCTTTGTTAAAATTTGGGGTTGAAATTGAAAATATTTGGGGTGGAGGTGAGTTAAGGTGAGTTATAGGTGAGTTATGTTACCGGGGTGGAAAGTCAAGAGTTAAGGTTAAAAGGAAAAAGCTGACGTGGCGCTGAGGTGGCAGTGTGTTAACTCTTAACCTTGTGTTACCTTACCACATGCTCTAAAAATGGGCCAAGTGTGTAGCAATTTTAGTTGGAAGTTAATAAAAGTGGGATACGTTTGGATAATCATGTTTTGTGCACTAAAATGGCTTAAATAAGCATTATTTTTCGTAGGAAATTAGTAAAATGTGAAACAATTGGATAATCGTGAGTTGTGTGGAATAACACTGTTTTGTGCATTAAAAAGTGGTCTAAACGTGCATTAATATTTGTAGGAGGTTAGTAAAAGAGTGATTTGTTGGGATAATCATGTGTTGTATGAAATAATCGGCTAAATGTGTCTTAGTTTTCATACGATGCTAGTAAAAGTAGTATGCTTCGGTAATCTGTGTGCTATTGTTTGAAATAATACTGTTTTGTGCATTAAAAATAAAGTTATTTGAAAGAGTTATTTTTATCTACCTAAGTTGTTTGAAATAAAGTTGCTTTGTGCTAGAAGACTAGCGAAATGTGCATCAGCCTAAATTGTTTGAAATAAAGTTGTTTTGTGCAAATTGGCGAAATGTGCATCAATTCTCGTATGATGTTTGTAGGAGTGTTATGTTTTTGTGACCGATGTGAGTTGTTTAAAATAAAGCTATTTTGTGCATGACAATTGGCAAAATGTGCATCAGTTTTCTTATGATCTTGGTAAAAGTTTAATGTTTCTTTAATCGGCATGGGTTATTTGAAATAAGTCTATTTTGTGCATAAAAATTGGCCAATGTGCATCAGTTTTCATATGATGTTTGTATAGGTGTTATGTTTCTCTGATCAGCCTTAGTTGTTTGAAATATAGTTGTTTTGTGCTAGAAGATTGGCGAAATGTGCATCAATTCTCGTATGATGTTTGTAAGAGTGTTATGTTTTTGTGATCGATGTGAGTTGTTTAAAATAGAGCTATTTTGTGCATGACAATTGGCAAAGTGTGTATCAGTTTTCTTATGATCTTGGTAAAAGTTTTTTGTTTCTTTGATCGGTATGGGTTATTTGAAATAAGTCTATTTTGTGCATGAAAATTGGCGAATGTGCAACAGTTTTCATATGATGTTTGTATAGGTGTTATGTTTATCTGATTAGCCTTAGTTGTTTGAAATAAAGTTGCTTTTGTGCATTAAAAGCGGGCTAAAGGCGCATTAGTTTCCATAGGAAGTTAGTCATAGTCAAAGTGATAAGTGCAAGAAATCAACATGTTCTGAATTACGGATTGCACGTTTTTAGCATCAAAAGCGGGCTAGAAACCCATTAGTTTCATAGGAATCTAGTCAAAGTGATAACTGCAGGAAATCATCATGTTCTCAGTCAAGACTTATATGTTTTTGTGCATTACAAGTGGGATAACGAGCACTAGTCATCACATGAAGTTGGGAAAAGTGATAAGTGCAGGAAAAGAGCATGTTATCGGTTAAGACTTATATGTTTTTGTGCATTAAAGCGGGCTAAATGCACATTAGCTTTCATAGGAAATTAGTCAAAGTGATAAGTACAAGAAATCAGCATGTTCTCAATTACGGGTTACATGTTTTTTGCATCAAAAGTGGGCTAGAAACCTCTTAGTTTCATAGGAAGTTAGTCAAAGTGATAAGTGTAGGAAATGAGCATGTTCTCAGTTAAAACTTACATGATTTTGTGCATTAAAAGCGGGCTAAATGAGCATTATTTTCCTAGGAATTTAGTTAAAGTGATAAATGCAAGAGATCTACATGGTCTCCATTACAACATATACGTTTTTGTGCATTAAAAGTGGCTAAACGCGCATTAGTTTTCTTTGGAAGTTAGTCAAAGTGATAAGTGCAGGAAATTAACATGTTCTCTTCTAAAACTTACATGTTTTTGTGCATTAAAACGAGCTAAATGCGCATTAGTTTTCACATGCAGTTAGGCAAAGTGATTACTTGCTGATAAGAAATGGAAGAATGTATCTAAACACTTTGTATGCTCAAAAAGGACAACAACAATACGGAAGCCACGAAAGTGCAAAACTTGGAGTTATCTGAAGTTGGACAGATTGAAAGCTTTGTTAACCAATCTGTTGTTGAAACTACTAAGGTTCATTTTGGCCACATGCCTGATCTTAAAAGTAAGTTCTTGATTCCCTTTGCGCTAAAAGTTGCATAATAAATTGATAATGTGATATTTGCATTAATATTAATGATCAATGTTTGTTCCTGAAGACCACATGTATACTACTGGAGAACAACAAAAAAGATCATATGTAGAAGTTCAAGTCTGTGGGCCAGGAAAGATGAGACATTCAAGATACATGCATCAAAACAGGCTAAGAATCTTCATTTGGAATCCATCGGCTTTAACCGGTGGAGATAAAAGAACAATTAACGTGTGGCTTTTACTGTATTAACTGTATATCACTTTAAATATGTGATCAAGAAAATGTCTCTGGTTTCTTATTATTTCATTTGTGATTGATTGGTGATTTGTAATAACAATCCTCACTCGATGTACAAAGTAGAGATCAATCCCACGATGAAATTGTAACTTATATGCTAATTTCATAAACACGTGTGTTATTTTGTTGTTTGGAAACAACTATATTAATTTGATATGATGAATTACCTTATTACTAATTACAAATGCATGTCCTTTTCTACTTTTAGTTAACTTCAAATATGAATATATGAATGTAATATGTTGTCAGCTGCCAGCCGAAATGCTAAAATTGTGAAACTGAGATAGTAGTGATGCCAGCTTGATGATATATACAAGCTTCCTCAGGTAGAGGAGCAAACACCATGAAAATTACATATGTAAATAATGCGTAATGCAGAATGAAGATTATGGTAATAGTGACTTTTTATAAGTCTAAATAAAAAGACTCAAGATTTTAAGGTTTCTCCTGTTGTACTATTTCAATCAAAATAAGTTGCAATACATTCGAACTTTAGCACGTTTGAAGTAAAATAAACTACATCACCAATGCAAATAAAAAAGTGTTAAAACAGGATGCAAGTCAAGAACAACATTGCTGTGAATTCTAAATAACATTCTTTCAATTCAAGCAACAGAGTCACATTAACATGAAAATAGTCCCAATCATTTAAATCTAGTAGGCTTGTTGATGGAAGTCAAGTGCTCATCAATTTCCTTAGTAGAGAGCACATGAAAAGATGGATTCTCCTTTCGCACAACTCCAACCTGCCCACAAAAATCATGAAGACTCTTGTTATCGTACCAACAAACTCAAAAGATATGCACACACGCAGTGGCGAAGCTTGGAATTTTTAAGTGGGGGGTCGGGATCTAAATTTTTTTTTCCTAACACTATATTTCAGGTATACCGAAATTTTCGGGGGGTCGAAACCGAATATACCGAAATTTTTCTATACGAAAACTATATACCCCCTACATCGCAAAAAAAATTTCGGGGGGTCGGGCGCCCCCCCCCGGCCCCTTAAAAGCTACGCCACTGCACACACGGGCCTTTGCTCATGCACCTTACTAGATATAGCCCCAAAAGGTCTCAAAAAGGCCCGCTCAAAAGAAAAACATGTTAAGCATGTTTTAAGGATAGAGAAGGAGTTGCTTATCTTAGTGATGTTGTATCAGCTAGGATCCCAAATGTCGGGACGTTAATTACGGACAACATGTTGAAACTCCGCGTATTTCAGATGCTTTTCCTTCACTAATAATAGGAGTTTCTAATGTATAGTTTTGCTTTCATCGTTTGTTTCTTATTATCATACAACTTCTGCCACTGCATTAAAATATTAAAATTTCATCATGCATGAACTTAATTTTATTCATAGCGAAACCTGCATTTATTTAACAGATGTACTATAACACTATTAACACAATTTTATGTTTCGAATATAGTTTAAGACTAATTTGCGCATCAAAATTTACTACAAATACAAATTTTGCAATGTATACAATAATAACACCAATCTGTGTATCATATAAACTAATAACACTAATTTGTGCATCAAACTCCACAACAAATACAAATTTTCTTAAAATTACACAGATAACACATATTTATATATAAAAAAACAACATAACGGCCATATGTTTACATGATTATACTCTAAGTACGAATTTCTATCAAGTACACTAATAACACTAGTTTATGCATCAAATTCATCTACATATACAAATCTGCATCAAATTATAACATAAATTTATGTATGAAATGCACAAATAACACTTATTTGAGCATCAAATTTCATTACAAATACAAATTTTTGCATAAGTACATTAATTATGCTAATTCATGTATAAAATACACTGATAACTCTAATATATGCATCAAATTCCACTACAAATACACTAATAACACAAATTTATATATCAATGTCTATCAAGTACACTAATAACGCTAATTTATGCATCAAATTCTACTACAAATACAAAAATTCAAAAAACTAAACTAATAACACTAATTTATATATAATATTAAATTAAAAGCACTAATTTAAACATCAGATACTGTAAAATTCACAAAAAATTCATAAATACACTAATTTATGCATCAAATTCTACTACAAATACAAAAATTCAAAAACCTAAACTAATAACACTAATTTATATATAGTATTAATCTAAAAGCAATAATTTGAACATCAAAAACTATAATAACACTAATCTGTTAAGCAAAATTCACAAAAAATCTAAAATTGCAGAAACGTACAAAAACATCAACAAATATATAAATAAATAAATAAATAAATAATATCTTGATTATCACTATTATTAATCGATAACATTCTGGAAAATTGAACTTATAATCCACGATTGTAATAATAAATCGATCACATTCTTGAAAAAATTGGAAATTGAGCTTATAATCAACAATTGTAACCGATTGGTTTTACAAACCCTAATTTGATTGAACATTGGAGAACGGATTGAAGAATCTGTAGGATTATTTGTGTGTTTAATGGGAAATAAGAATATTAGAATTGTATGTTTTGGTCTGTGGAGGGTAAGAAGAATGCTGGGTTTTTATCTATGTGTTTCTCTGTGTGTTTTGGTTTATCTATGTGTGTGGAGTTAAAGAAAATGATGGGTTTATACGTAGTTAGGAGAAGAAGAAGGCTGGGTTAAAGTGTTAAAATTACTTTTATACCTTTAATAGTTAGTTATGATGAAAGTTAATCTCAACTATTGATTTTAAATCAAGGGTCTAAAACCTTTCTTATTCTTTTTACCAAAAAACCTCTTTTTATTTGATCTCATCCCACGTTTTATATATATATATATATATATATATATATATATATATATATATATATATATATATATACATATATATATTATTTTATAAATATGTAGGTGCGCTTGAAAAAAAGTGGGTGCGACGATCTTAAAGTTTATGAGAGAGCCAATCTCGATTTTGAAAAACAATTTAGGAAAACTTTCTCGCATTCTAAAGCGTGGCACATTCTCAAAGATCAACCAAAGTGGCAAGAACAACCGATGGTTAGTTAGACTCAAGAATCCACGGGATCGAGCAAGAAAAGAAAGTCGTCGGAGTCAAGTAGCGCTCAAACGCAGATAAACGTGGAAGATTTCGAGTGTGACTTACCGAACCTCAACGAGACCAACTCCATCACGTCAATCTAAAGGCAAAAAAAAATCGAATTCTGAAGATTCAAGCCGAAGCTCGATGCTTGATACCCTAGCAAGTTACACGGCCGAAAAGAAAAGTATAATGTAGGCGCAGTTGGAGGTTCAAAAGAAAAAAAATGAAGAATATTTCAAGTTTCTTGATGGGGAGGTGATGAATCGTGACATGAAGTTCGTTATGGAGCCACATGACAATATCCCAGACCCGGCTTTTAAGTATTTTGTCATCAACAAGAAACGCCAGATATGCGCAAAATACAGGTGGCCGTGTAGTTTGTAGGATTTAATGGTTTTAAGTTTAGTTTTAATGGAATTTTAGTTATTTTATGTTTTTTAAAAATATTATGTAATGTTTTTTAAGTTTTAATGGAATTTTTTTATATAATTTTAATGGAATTTAAAAAAGAAAAAAGAAAAAAGAAATAAAAGAAGTGAGTGAAGTATTGCCTCTAAAAATATGAGTGAGTGATGAAAAAAGTAGAGAATGATGTGGCGTAAGGGGATTGGTTGGGAAAGAGAGTGAGTCAACCACTCCCTCCCCCCTAAGAAGCTACTCACCTACCACGAAAAACAAAAGAAACATTAAAAATTATAATACGAATAAAAAACGGACCCAATAAGATAACCACTATTTTATTGTTCACACAGCTTTTAATTACGACAAAATGGGTGCATTATTTAAAGATGCTAACGATTATGCTGTTTTTTTTAGTACGTTACATTATATGTAAAAAGATTCTTTCCTTATTTTATTACTAGGTTAAAGACTCATGAAATTCACATATATTTAAAAGAGACGTTACAACAATAGTTAATAACTTGTGTGTTATGAAGTTAGATGTTAGATAAAACTAAATTAGTATAACCAATAACTTTTCAATTCAAGTCTTTAATTTTTAAACCCTTCGACTATGATGATAGTTGTTAAGGCTAACTATCTTGATAAAGATTTCCTCTTGTCCTTTCGCACAAACTTTTGGATCGGAACAACCTCCCACAATTGGTCTTATGTTAACTAAAATTTGGATCCATAATTTTCAAAGTTTCAATTGTATACGCCTTCAAAACAAAGATAGTTGGGTTCAGACGCAACTCTTAAACTCAATATCAGATTTTGGTACAAATACAGATATATACACATCAATTCAACATCCCGGATTTGTTTAAGATTACTATCTAAACCTGTTTACCTGCTGGTTAATTTTTAAAATAAACAGTTTACAGTATGCAATTCCATATGGTTGTTTGGGTTTACAACCTATGATCATACCAGATTGATTTCAGGCAACCACTCATACTTTTCCATACCAGACCACTTATAATATGGTTTTTACTCTTTAGCATTACTTTAAGCAATTGTCTCATATCTTCCAAGTCACCTTCTCCGATGAAATTCTTTTTAGCAAAGTTATTGGTGGCGGTTATTTGTATATCTTCAAAGGGGGATCTTACGTGAGCAAAGTCATTGAGCGAAGACATTATATATTTTTCTGTTTTATTAAGATGCGTTTGGGTTAAAAAAGGTTGCAAAGATATTTGGAAGGACAAATAATGCGGTGGTGCAATGGTGTTTGTATCGACTGTAAATATTCAGTGTTATTTTACTTTTTTACGGCCCATGTAATGTAGCTGTCCTCCAACCAAACCAATAATGGAGTCTTTGTGTTTATTAAATTTAAATATCCGACTTTTAGCCGACAAAGTGGACGGAGAATGCATATTTACAAAATGGTTGTTCTACCCAAAACCCACTTTTTGTAAAGGAAACATAAAAAATAATAAACCTACCTGCCATGATGTGACAATGTACCTACTCCAATGTTATGAACAATGCATACTATTTCTGTACCTAACTAGTATAAGAGATTTTCATTCACTTGTTAAGTTAAAGTTGTTGTATATGTGGGACTTAAAAAACATTTGTCAATTTGAGGTATCAAATTGTTTGTCAGTTCTAAAAGGAATTACAAACGATCTCTATGACAAAAAGAGTAATATGATATTTAACTTGTGTGTTTGCACACGCTGTTTTTCAAATGTTATATATTTTTATGAATTGTTTTAAACAATCAAGTAAAAGTTCAAAGTTTTTTGTTTTAACAATCGAGTAAAATTGTTGTCATATGCTATATAATTGCATAAAATTTTCCTTCTAGTTCTTAGATTCCCTACAAATGAGATGCATTTGTCATTCTAATACGTGAATTATAATAAGAACCTAAGGTACCATACACGTATTGCCACGAGAGCATATTTTTAATCATTTCATTCTTTGAAACGATAAATAGAGCTCGATGGTTGTAGCAGACACAGCATCGTCCACTTATTTTTCAACATCATTCCCAAGGAATAGCCAAAATCCAATTGATTGAATCACAAATCGTGCGTTGCGGAGTAGTGAATTGAGATTAGTTTGTTGCGACATTCTCATTACAACAACAAAATGGTACAAAGCTACCTCCAACAGAAGGCCAACTGACTCATTTTAATAATATATTTGCAGAAACCGAATTCATTTACAAAATCGACTGAGACAGTTACAGATTGGACATAATTACGACTTCCAAACACCTGTGATTTACTTTGCAAGAAGCATCCCCAGGCTGTAACCTAGCAGCCACTGCGGAACTCTATTTTTCAAAAGCAGCAATCATTCCCTCTAGATTAGCATTCTTTATACCATCCGCAGATGGTTCTCCGGCCAAGCCTGGAGACCGTGAAATATGGCAACACTTGAACATCGTCTCCAAGACCTTTACTTTAGAACCATGGCTCTATCATGACGTTCTGAGGAAAAAAAATTCAAATCTGCTAGGTTGTTATGATGAGATTTAAAATCAATCTATGTAGGGGTGGAAACAAGCAGAGCCACTCATGAAAAGCTCGGGATCGGATTGGTAAAAAGCTCGAACGAGCCAAGCCTAAACGAGCTCGAGCCCGAGTTTGGGCCCGTTTAATAATCTAGCTCGAGCCCGAGCTTTATATATAAAGATCGGTTAGGCTCGCGAACCTAAACGAGCTCTAAAAATATATACCTATATATATTTCAATACATATAACCATATATAAGCGAGCTTAAAAAAATAAACGAGCTCCCTTCGAGCTTTATTTCATTCAACACGTTATATAAGTTGGCCGAGCCCGAGCTGAGCTCGAGCTTATGAAAATTTTCACAAGCCGAGCTCGAGCTCAAAATATGAGTCTTGAAACGAGCTCAAACTATGAACATATGTAAAAACTCATTTATAATAAGTTGTGGCACAACTATTAAGCGCGGCTGTTTCGGATTACTTATTATACTACTATCACCTTAATTTTAAGCAGAAGTCGAGCAACTTGCAACATTCGGTTGCATTTTGTATATGTCAACGAATGTGTAGAAGGTACCCAACTTGCATCCCAACTATTTACTGCGAGTGTTTGGGATTGCTTGCCATATCACATCAGAGCAAACCGAAACAATGGGTTGAACTCAGTGGGCCTCTCGCACAGTCGTCTGCATATATGCAGCACCAAATTCGATTCCAAGAATACTATTAGAGTAATATGGTTCGTTAAGTAATTTTTAATTTCACAAACGGGTGGGTAGTTTAAGTAATCGATTCTTCTTTTGGGATTAGCAGATATCTTCGTCTTTTAGCAATCTGGCATTGTAATCAATGGCGCATGAAATTACTTTCAATTTTATCACCATAAGAGCTCCTACATAATAAAATAAAATACTATTAATTAGTTGGGGTTGAATTGAGCAAGTTTAACCAGATTACAGAGGGTTTAACAGAACATGTTAATGGGCCAAATATAGCTTGATTACTATAAGTAGTTGAGTCAAAAGGTCATCAAGCGCCTAATAGTTAATTATTTTTAGCATGACGAACAATAAAATATGACATTTTGGGATCAATAATAGTGTGCGTTCATTATAGCTAACTATATCGACATATTTTATAAGCTAAGTTAAGAAGATTGTCTAAAAGCCATGATAGTTTTACTGAGAAGAGGAACTAAAAGATTGCATGATAATCAGGGTCATGGGATTCCCTTTAACAACATTGACCTAGGAAACTTTAACTATCCTGAAGAAGATAGGGAGCCTGTGGGGATTTCAAACGTGTGACTCAATTTTTGAGTTGGCCGTTAGGTTGGTAAGTGCCTAAACCGTGCCTGCGTTTGATTGACCTTAAGTTTGTGTTAAGAAACGGTTTTGCAATTGAATTGATACATTTAGTATATAATTGGTTGTGTTATGTTTTGATATGCATGGTTGCTGAGGGTTATTTATGATGGTCGCTACTAGAGACGGATGGTTTTTGCAGGGTGTTTTACTAAAACTAAGAAAAACCAAAAATTAAAACCAAGAAAACAATTACGAAACCCTTCAAGGCCTTTGATTTCTTTTTCAACATCGACATTCACGACATTGCTAATGATAGCATTCATCGGGATGTTTTTCTTAGTTTTAGTATAAAAACTCATGTATGTTTATTTATGTTTTTTTTTCCCTTGTTTACAATGAATATGTTATAGTCTGTTTGTGATGTAGATTGTAGATTGTATAACAACTTCGATATTACTATCTAATGACCCAAATTCCACAAATATGAAGCACCCAAATATGTCATGTCGTCTGAAGTCCTGTAGCATTGTTGATCACCGAAAAGCACTAATCAGGCCTTCCAAATGAATCGAATATCAAGCATATAATAAGGACAAAAAACCAGTAATTCGAAAGTTTCTATCTAGCAGCCAGGTGTATGTTCAAACTACATACACTTTTTACTATCAACTACCGACATAAATATACCATCATATTGCAATAGCTTACATAGTTACGGGGGGCAGAGAACAATTTGAACCAAACCAGAACCAAGTAAGTTCGATTCTATAAAAACAGCAATAACCATAACAAAACTAGCTTTCATTTTCTGTTTGTAAAACTTCTAAACAGCGATGTCACTCTCTCCGTACAAGATTTGGTACTTTATAATTCTTAGATTATTTATAAGTATTACTATGAAAAACTGTTGTCTACAACACACAATTAAAAGCTAATTGTGTTTCTATGTACATTAAGAGCGACACATAAAGCAATCTCAAGTTCAGACATATCTTTTAAAAAAGAACTAACACGTCAGTAGTTTGCCAAAAGATAAAGAAGCTTAAGAGAATATAACTATGAACTTGAAACATAGTGTCAGAGAACTTCAGTGCTCCTATATGAAAAGACACTTTTCAGCCCCCCCCCCCCCCCCCCCCCCCCCCAACAATCATCTCACCAATAGTGCATGGGCTCCTCTTCCACACTGAAGAACTGCCAGGTCTCAACATCAATGAAAAACGAAGCACCCACTCCTATATACTTTGGTTCTAGATACATTGTATTTTGCTACATATGCTTTAACAAGAAGCTCCAAAATATTGCCACTCATGCTCGTCCTTTCTGTGCATTTACTTGAGATATAATAAATCATTAAAACTTCACATTAACAATTCAACATCGTTCTGTCTCTTAATTTTGGTTTTTATGTGTTTGAGTGTTCCCAGATTAGGGTTAAGATAATCAATGAGTACCGGATATTCACTTGAAATCGTGTTATCACTTTCCAATAGAAACTATTTGACCCTATGCTTGGGTTACACGAATATCTCTATGGGATAAGACCAAGTGATGTTCTTGTTTTAGGCACAAATCAAGAACAAGAACGTATTCAAGTGTTTAGGGTTTGTGTTGTTATCTCGTATCCATGCAGATGTATTATGACCTCTATTTATAATAGAGAATACTCAAACCCTGGTCCATGGAATTATGTATAATTAACGGCCCATTAATTATATCATAATACTTTCCATAATAGTAGGAATTAGTGGTTAAAACCGAGCAGCAGAATAAATTGATGCCAGCAGCAGAATCACACTAGCAGCAGAATCCCACTAGCAGCAGAATCCCCTGTCAGCAGAATCCACTAGTAGCAGATTCATACAAATAGCAGAATCAATACTAGCAGCAGAAACAGATTCACACTAGCATAACCACTATTGAGTCAGGGGATTCAGTGACCAAATGAGTATACACTCCGTACCTCCAAACCCATTACCAGGTGTGAATTAATCCCTCAAGTGCACTAAATTTTCCAACACTTAAACCCTCTCTTTAAAACTAATAGCAGAAACGAAAGTAAGAAGAAGGTAGCAACTTTGCTATGACTATCTAATGACCCAAATTCCACACGTGTGAAACACCCAACACATGTCATGTTGCCTAAAGTCCTGTAAGCGTTTTTTTTTTTATCACAATGAAAAGCACTAATAATCGAAAATCAAGCATATAATAAGCACAAAAACAACAACAACAACAACAACAAAAAAAAAAAAAAAAAAAAAAAAAAAAAAAAAAAAAAAAAAAAACTGTAATTCAGAGTTTCTATCTAGCTACCAATAGCCTTTGGTCCTATCAAGTCAAGCCTCTTCAATAGAATGATCACGAAACCCAGGATATATGCACATGAGCATAAAGATTATACAGCCCATATTCCATAGTCATGAAACCAGTAGAGATCCTAATTAAAAAATATACAATACTGATGCTTTAGTGGGTGTTTGGGAATTCCTATATAGATTAATTATCTCCTTGTTCAGTTACTTAAAAGCCAAATAAGCACTTTTGTGTTTTCAAAGAAAAGAAACAATTAACTTGTTAGAAAGTGACTTAAACTTTTGGGTTTGTTTTGTAAATTTGACTTTGGATAGATATTAGTTTTTTGGTATGTTTTATAATTTGAGTCGGTTTTGAATTAGAATTTTTGGTTTGGTAACTTTGAATTTGTTTTGTATTTGGTTTGGTAATTTTTTTTAAAGGCAATTATTTTTTGTATATAGAGAAGAAAAAAAATCCAAAGAGACACTCACCCATCTATAAGCCATCTAAGAACAAATGGCTTACGGGTGATGAAAAGAAAAACTATAATAAATCACACTACACAAACCAAAAGATACAAATGAGTAACTTCAAAGACCCTAAACGTTATGCACCTAACCACCTCTTCAGCAAACTCATACTATCTTTTGCAAGCTTGTGTGGGATCTGCACACCAATCCAACCATGACGATATGGATCCTTTTGCTCAATTTGATACCCAAAAAAACGAGCTAAGTTGAACTTCGTCACAAATAGTTGTTAAATTGGAAATTTTGTTTTCGAACACTCTCTTATTCCGAGCACCCCATAACATTGAACAACATACTGCTTGCCAACTAACTTTTTGTTTTTTGTTAAAATTGTTTAGGCCTTTATGATCTAGGATATCTTCAAGAGAATTGATATTGTAAGGACCCATATTCCACCACTTGAAATTTTTTTCCCACCCTTTCATTACTCTATGGCACCTTAAAAAACAGTGCTCCATTGTGTCAATCTCGTTTCCACAATGCGAACAAAAAATAGAGTTAAGATCAATACCAAGGTGATTAAGTCAATCGAATACCGGGACTCTTTTTTGTTGTAGACGCCAGATAAAGACACAAACTTTTCTAGGGATTGGATAGTTCCATTTTTTCATTTGTAACATGTTCGGTTGACGCAGAATTTTTCCATCAATTAGCTCTCTAAGACCTTTTGCGGTAAAGCAACCATCTTTATCAAGTGTCCATCTCCAAGAATCTGAAATTAAAACATTTGGAATAAAAAAAGTTATCAAGTTCGTCAATTCAGTAAGATCACCCAACCCCCTTCCTCGAGGACTCCTCACCCACCTCAAATTCCAACCCCAAGTTTCACCATTCCACGACCTCATCTCGCCCACCGAAACATTCTCATTTAGCTCCAATCTAAATAATCTAGGAAATTTTTCCTTTAGCATAACTCCATCTCCGATCCAACGGTCTAGCCAAAATCTTGTACTTAAACCATTGCCCAATTTTTTCACGAAAGACGAGTAAAAACCATTACCCATTGGTTTGGTAATTTGAATAAAGCTTCCGCTTCGTTTGTTTGATTTTGGTGTTTGTTCCGTCTTTTGATTACCAACATACTATTCTCTTCTTACTGCATTTTTTACAATTCAAACACTATCAGTTGCATCGCTTTTTTCACAGCTGATTATCAAACTAGCTACCAACATAATTATCAAACTAGCTACCAGCATAAACAGCACACAATTCACAGTAATGACACCTTATAAATCTTAAACTAAGGGTGTACAAGCTTATCAATTGTTATAATTTTCCATACATATCTGCAACTATGGCAACACTTACGTTTTGGGATTTCAGAATAGACAGCCGGACACTATGCATCTGACTTAGAGCAGTTACATCACTAATGCATGACTTGCGTTAAATTCATTTAACCCACGTTAAAGTGTAAAAAAAAAAAAATCATTCCCCCCCCCCCTAAATGAAGGAGTGTTTTTGTAAATTGTTGTTGAGTTAAAGCTGAGTTATGATTAGGGTGTTTTTTTGTGAGTTAAGGTGAAAGTGTTAAAGCTAATGTGGCACTGACGTGGCACCATGTTAAAACTTAACTTGTGTGACTGCTGCAAGTGCTCATAGGAGATGAGCAAAAGTTGCAGCCTCAAAAGTCAAATCTGCTGCTGCGTATATGGAAGCATTATCCATTTAATATTCGATATGCAAACCAATTTGCTTACATTAATCTTTGGGTTTAAACAAATTATATTTTGAAACTTAAGATAAAATTTCTTCAAATGTCCAACAAGGAGTCAAGCAAAAAACCGTTGTCTACATAAAACAAGTGTCGAACATATTTCATGAGATGAGTGCCAAACGCAACTCAACTGCTAAACTCGAGCCCAAGTATAGTTAGCCCAATAAAGTTTGGTCTTTCAGAATTTAATATTTTCATTTTATTTATGGGCCTTGTAATCCCATAAAAAACAGATTTTGAGTGTCTTTGGCATAGGATAGGGGTGAGCAGAAAAACCGAAAACCGAAACTGAACCGAACCGAAAATAACTGAACTGAACTAATAACCGAACCGAATTTGCCAAAACCGAACCAAACCGAACTTTTAATTCGGTTCTCGGTTTGGATATAGTTTTGATAATCAAACCGAAAACCGAACCGAAAACAAAATTCATATAAATTTATAAATTTTTTATATATTTATATATATAAAAAGATCAGTAAAATGTTATATATATATATATATATATATATATATATATATATATATATATATAATAATAAAATCTTATCCTAATATTAAAAAATATTTTTTATGCTTGAAATAACTTTTTTGGCTAAATATATTTGTATATTTTTCTATTTTTTTTAAATAAAGTGTGTAATTCGGTTAAACCAAAAACCGAACCGAACCAAACCGAACCGAACCGAAAACCGAATATGAATTCGGTTTGGTTTGGTTCTCGGTTTGAACCTAAAAAAACTTTTAACCGAATTAACCGAATAACCCAAAAACCAAACCGAAGAACACCCCTACTTTGGCATTTGGCAACAAGGTTAACTCGTAAAAACTTTAGATTATTAAATAAACACAAGTTTATAAAAACTTTTTATAAGTTGTAAGCTTCCGCAGATTCAAGTTAATAAAAAATGAGTTTTTAAATAACAGAGTTTTCGATTAGTCAAATTGCTTAAATATATTGGATGAACACACAAACCTCAAAATATACGTGAATTTAACTGACTAATTATGTTAAATTACAAAGATAAGCTATAACTATAACTAACTCGCCTTAACGATTTATGTGAGAATAAAAACTTCAACTTTTGGCTTATAATAAGTTAGTAAGTTTTGTCTCCATTTAAACCTACCCTTTGGTATGTTCAAAAAAGGAAAATAGCACAAAATTTTGAAATCTAGTTTGAAATTTCAAAACATTTTGAACTATCCTACCAAAAATTTGTACATCAACCAAATTTATTACCCAAGCATTTATGGTACAAATGAGTTAAGGTATTGTCAAGTCAAGTTGATAAATGAGAAACGTAAACTGATATCAATTTTTGTAGATAATAATTAAAGTACGGAGAAATTTAAACCGAAAAAGGTATATGATTATTAGACACCGGATCCCTTGCAAAATGAGAAAAAATTATAAAGTGTAGAAAGTCATTCATAATGTGACACGTGTCCCCCACTTTAAATTATACATAAAATCCGCTCAGGGGTAATTTGGTCTTTTGACCCGTTTTTTCTTTACTACCTCAATTTTCACACGCATATATTTCTTAAACGACAAATTTTTAGAAAAAATCGATTTCATCATAATTTTTAAAATTTGATTCTCTTTAATTTCGTATAAATCTTTTTAATTTTTTTCGTAACATTTTTTTTACATATTCATTGGGTCATGATTTTCTTGATGTTTTTGCTATTTTCGACCCTATTTTTTATCTTAAAAATTGTCGAATCATAATATACTTAAAACACGAAAGTTGTAGATTTTGATTCACTCTTTACCCAGAAATTTGAATCACTCAAATCCGATATGATATGAGTGAGATATCGCACATTAAAGATGACGTTTTAGTTATATTTGTTGCACACAACGTGTTTGATGAAATGTTTAGCTTAGATTTTTTGTCTTAAAATCGAGTTAAATGCACTAATTTTTGTCCCACAACGCATTTTTAATAATTTTATTAACGTAGCATTCAAAAAGTGATGTTTTTTAATCATTATTTTTTTAAAATATACATTTAGTTCATCAGTTAGGTTATTAGGTTCATCAGTTAGATTATGTTTTGTTCATCAGTTAAATTATAGGTTATAGGTTCATTAGTTAGACATTTTGTTCATCAGTTACTTTGGTTCATCAATTTCAGGTTCATCAATTTTTAGGTTCATCAATTTTTTCAGGTTCATCAAATTTGATCAAATGTTTGGGTTCATCAAATTGATCACAGTTCTTTTCAGGTTCATCAAATTTCAGGTTCATCAAATTTCAGTTTCATCAATTTTTTCAGGTCCATCAATTTGATTAAATGTTTGGATTCATCAATTCTATTTAACAAAACACACTGATAGTTTTGTTAAACTGAAAATAACTTGACCAATTAGTGCATTTAAATATATTTTTATATGAAAAGTCTTTTTTAGTCATTTTATCAAACACTTTGTGTGCACTAAATATGACTAAGACGTCATCTTTAACGCGTGATATCTCACTCATATCATATCGGATTTGAGTGATTCAAATTTCTGGGTAAAGAATGGCCAAGAAGCTACAACTTTCGTGTTTTAAGTTTTATAAAATCCGGCTTTTAAACTAGACAAAATTAGAGCCGAAAATGCTAAAATTTTCAAGAAATATATGGTGAAATCGGTTTTTTGTAAAAGTTTGTCATTTGAAAGTTATTTGTATATGAAATTTAAGGTGGAATTAAAAAAATGGGTCAAATGACCAAAATGCCCTCTAACAAAAAATATTAAAGAAAAAAGGGAGGGAGTGGGTGGGGGATACATGGCACTAGCTTAGTGGCTAGAAACACTTTTTAGGCTTTTTAATTTTGATCCCTTTCTAGGGGATCGCAACTCATGATTATTATAGTGTTTAAAGTTGTGTATTCTAAACCGGTTACAATACACATATTTTCTTAGTGTTTAGTACATCGTAACGAGAGTAAGAACCAAAAAGTTCATTACGATGGAATTGAAATAAATTATGTTTATTTAATATTATGGAATGTAATGACTCATTACATCAAAAGTCACCATTTTCATTCATTGTCATGCCTCATGCTTTTATTTTATTTATTATTATTATTTTTTCATTACAACTTAGAATGAATCAAAATTACATAGAGTTAATTACATAAATTGCCTTTGTGGTTTGTCGGGTTTCACATGTTTTATCCTTGTGTTCTTTTTAAGCGGGTCATGTCTTTATGATTTTCACTCGGGTTTCGTCCTTTGACCTCAAATCTCTTAGTTTGATTATTAAGTGAGAAGCTATTTTAGTCATTTACATATATCTTATTGGATAAAAGATGGGGTCTTAATAACCTATCATGGGTACTACTACCGGTACCCGTGACCCACAAAAAGGTACACAATATTACTTTTCAACTTTCCTGTTAATAGTAGAACACAGTTGTTTTTTTTTTTTTTTTTTTTTTTTTTTTTTTTTTTTTTTATCATCTCTGTTATGCATTTTTTTTGTTAATTTAATACTTTTAACTTATTAAACTTTATATTTATGTTCCGTACTTACAGTTTTGTTTTTTATAATTAAAAAAAATAAAAAGAAAAAAAAAAGAAAAAACATGAAGGTACGAAACAGTGTTTTATGAGGGGTCTTAACTATCACAATAAAAAACCCACCAACCGACATCTACTCACCTACATCTCTACCACACTTATCTCTTAAGCCACAATCTTCCATTTTCACTACATAAATATATATATAAAAAAAAAAAAAAAAAAAAAAAAAAAAAAAAAAAAAAAAAAAACACATCAAAAAAATTATCAACACCATCAACGTCAGTCTTGTCACCATCACCATCTTACATAGTAGTGGCGGGGTTTGTGTTAACACGGGTGGACTAGACTACCTTCATAATTATAATATAGGTTAGTTATTTCTTTTTGTTTGTGTTGATTTTGGTTGAATTTGATGATATCAGTTTCTTACATATATTTCTACTATCTAATAGTTTTAACCATATCAAATTAGTCTTCTTTTATGTTTGCTTGTTGTGTACTTTGGATCTACTTGTTCTCGCAGCATAACCTTATTTAGGATAGCAAAATGACTAGATTTTCTAGGACTAAATGATGCATTTTTATACACCTCTAGGATCTCTACACGAAACTCCTGCACCCTGTTAAGTTTTTGTTGTTTAATGTTTCGTGTTGTAAGGATCATATGAAAACCATTCATGTTGTTGGTTAACAAATCTGAGCGAGCTTGATTCCTCCAATTATACTAATGCACGTTTTTTGTATCTTGTGGTTGTTTAACAGTGCAAGACGTGCCAACAGGGAGTCTCATTATGGTCCCTTGTTGCCGCCACCAGGAACACGCTCCTCTCACACTTCTCAAGATGGAAAACTGTGAACCAATGGAGTGCAGTTTTGGCTCGGGCCGGTGTGGTGAGAAAGTATGTTTTTAATATCATGTGGAGCTCGACGAGTCCTAGTTAGTTAACAATTATTGTCAAAAGGGGTCGGGTCAAAACACATTTGTGATTTTCTTATGCATAATATACTACATAATATAAAGCTTAGGCGTTTCGTTCGGTTTTTTCTTGCTAGTTCAACGTTTTCTAAGGAATACATACAGAAGCTATGTTTTTGGGCTGTTAGATTGAGTTTTGTGTCCAATTCGCCGTTTAGCGTTTATAGCCACAAGTTGAAACTAATTGAGAAACCTGTTGATTGACTTACAGAAATTTGGACAATATTGTTAACTGACCTGATTATGAAAGGGTTATTTGGGTGAATCCGAATTTGGGTCGGGCCAGGTTAACCGTAGGGGTGTTCATTAAACGGTTTGACCCGAAAAACCAACCAACCCGAACGACATTGGGTGAAATGGGTTTGGATTATTTGGGTTTGGTTCGGATTTTCGGTCGTACCCGAATTATATTATATGTTTCTGGGTCGGATGGGTTTGAAACTTTGCATTTAGTTTTCCCCCGAATACCCGAAATATAAGGAAAGAACCGAAGTCCCGAAAATCATTTTATGAGTAACAGACTAACAGTTTGTTAGTTTGAGATTTCCTATTTAGGGTCGTTTGTGATTGCTTGGTTTTTCAAGTGCTAATCAGCTCATTTGAAGGTGACATAAAAGTTGTGTAACACCCCCAAAATTTGGTACAGCGGAAGACACATCAGGCTTTCGCGGTGTTACGGGGATTGGTATCCAACACAAGTTATAAAAGAACGAGATAAAATAAACATAAGTAAAACACAACCAAACGGGGTTTTAAAGTTTACATTCATCCCAAATTTATCCAAAGTAAGACCCAAAAGAAATAAACGTAGGTCCACAAATACATATCAGAGTTTTAGAAAAATAGATCCTGAAACCGCAATGCCAAGCGAAGCCTCCAAAATTTCTCAACGCGTGTTAACTCACGCACCATTATTTTCAAAACCGTCTTTTCATGAGATTTGATCATAAATACGTTCGTAAAATTTTTTTAACACAACCGTTATTCAAATTTTCAAATTTGTTAGGTTATCCTAGTGCCGGAGTCAACGTAGTGCCTAAAAGACGTCTCAAAAATAAATCATGACATATATCCCATATCCAATCAATAATTCAATTTAAACTCCACGTATAAATCATAATTCCACATCACGCGTTTAAATTTAACATAATCCACTGAAAATAAATTTCAAACATTTCGTATCATTAAATTTCGAAGTAATGCGGGCTTTAAAATAGCTCCCTAATTTGCCAGTTGTCACATCCTCCCAGCCTCAGAAGAAACCCGTCCCGGGTTTCTCTCGGAACATTCCATCTACGAAGTAAAAAGCTTAGGATATCATTTCCGAAACTCATCCTCACGTTCGCACGTAAATTCCGGTCCATGACGGGAATTCCAACGAACCTTGATGAGTGGAATGCGACTTCGCTTGAGTCGCTTAATCTCTCGATCCAAAATCTCAATCGGTTCTTCCACAAAGTTCAAATTCTCATCAAATCAAATATCTTTCATCGGTATCACCGGTGTTTCATCAGAAAGGCATTTCTTCAAATTACTCACATGAAATACATCGTGAACCTTACTTAATTCCTGTGGTAGTTCCAACCGATAAGCTACGGGCCTAATTCTCTCCAAAATTAGAAATGGTCCAATGTAGCGGGGATTGAGTTTCCCACGTTTCCCGAAACGTATCACTCCTTTCCAAGGCGAGACTTTCAGCATCACTTTGTCTCCAACCTGGAACTCTAGGGGTTTACGTCTCTGATCGGCATAACTTCTCTGCCTATCTCGAGCTGCTTGTAACCGATCACGAATTTGTGTCACTTTCTCAGTAGTCTCTAATATAAGTTCAGGGCCTGTGAGTTGGCTATCTCCAACCTCTGCCCAACCAATAGGCGAACGACATTTATGACCATATAGAGCTTCGAATGGTGCAGCTTTAAGACTTGTGTGGTAGCTGTTGTTATAGGAGAATTCCGCAAGAGGTAGATACTTCTCCCAGCCTTTACCAAAGTCTATTATACATGCACGAAGCATATCCTCTAAAGTCTGAATAGTTCTCTCATTCTGACCGTCGGTTTGGGGGTGATATGCAATACTCATATCAAGTCTCGTCCCCAAAGCGGTTTGAAGTGATCGCCACAAAGCTGACGTGAAACGACCGTCGCGATCAGAAATAATCGATATCGGAACACCATGACGAGAAATAATTTCCTTCACATATAACCTTGCAAGTTTGTCGACACTATCATCTTCATTAATCGCTAGGAAATGAGCAGACTTAGTCAATCGATGCACAATTACCCAGATAGCGTCACAACCGCTAGCTGTCTTCGGTAATAAAGTCCATCATAATCCGCTCCCACTTCCAAACCGGGAGTTCTGGCTGCGTCAATAATCTTGACGGCCTCTGGTGTTCTGCCTTAACCTTCGAACATGTCAAGCACTTGCTGACGTACAACGCTATATCTGCCTTCATGTTTGGCCACCAATATAATTTCTTCAGATCCTGGTACATCTTGTCAGACCCAGGATGAATAGAATACCTTGACTTATGCGACTCATGCATAATCAACTCACGAATTCCTCCATACAATGGTACCCAACTTCGGTCACCAAAACATAATATTCCATCGGAACGCTTAACAAATCCCTTCTCATTTTCTGCCATCCCAAATATATTTTCAGCAGGTCGGTTTTCTGCTTTCAACGCTTCCATTTGAGCTTCTAATATCTGAGACGGTAACGGTGATACGATAGTCATTCCTAATGACCTAACTCGTAACGGTGATATTCTATCCTTTCAACTAAGAGCATCAGCAACGACGTTTGCTTTACCGGGATGATAGCGAATTTCGCCATCATAATCGCTTAGCAGCTCAATCCAACGTCGTTGTCTCATGGTGAGATCTTTTTGATACAAGATGTGTTGTAGACTCTTTTGTTCAGTGTATATAACATACTTGGTACCATACAAATAATGTCTCCATATTCTCAATGCGAAAACCACAACACCTAACTCTAAATCATGGGTGGTGTAGTTCTTCTCATGCTTCTTGAGTTGTCGGGAAGCATAAGCAATCACTTTCTCTCGTTGCATTAACACAGCTCCCAAACCTTTATGAGAAGCGTCACAGTAGACGACAAAGTCTTCGCTACCTTCAGGTAATGCCAAAATAGGAGCGCTACACAACATCTCCTTAAGTAATTGAAATGCTTCCTCTTCCTTATCTCCCCATTCGTATTTAACATTCTTTTGAGTCAATTTGGTCAACGGCTTTGCTATTTTCGAAAAAACCAGCTAAACCCAAAAATTGACGAACTTCAGTTGGGGTCGTCGGTGCGGCCCAATCTTTAATTGCTTCAATCTTAGCGGGATCTACATGACAATATCTCAGACCCGGCTTTTAAGGATTTCGTCATCAACAAGAAACGCCAGATATGCGCAAAATACGGGTGGCCGTGTAGTTTGTAGGATTTAATGGTTTTAAGTTTAGTTTTAATAGAATTTTAGTTATTTTATGTTTTATAAAAATATTATGTAATGTTTTTTAAGTTTTAATGGAATTTTTTTATATAATTTTAATGGAATTTAAAAAAGAAAAAAGAAAAAAGAAATAAAAGAAGTGAGAGAAGTATTGCCTCTAAAAATATGAGTGAGTGATGAAAAAAGTAGAGAATGATGTGGCGTAAGGGGATTGGTTGAGAGAGAGAGTGAGTCAACCACTCCCTCCCCCCTAAGAAGCTACTCACCTACCACGAAAAACCAAAGAAACATTAAAAATTATAATACGAATAAAAAACGGACCCAATAAGATAACCACTATTTTATTGTTCACACGGCTTTTAATTACGACAAAATGGGTGCATTATTTAAAGATGCTGACGATTATGCTGTTTTTTTTAGTACATTACATTATGTGTGAAAAGATTCTTTCTTTATTTTATTACTAGGTTAAAGACTCATGAAATTCACATATATTTAAAAGAGACGTTACAACAATAGTTAATAACTTGTGTGTTATGAAGTTAGATGTTAGATAAAACCAAATTAGTATAAGCAATAACTTTTCAATTCAAGTCTTTAATTTTTAAACCCTTCGACTATGATGATAGTTGTTAAGGCTAACTATCTTGATAAAGATTTCCTCTTGTCCTTTCGCACAAACTTTTGGATCGGAACAACCTCCCACAATTGGTCTTATGTTAACTAAAATTTGGATCCATAATTTTCAAAGTTTCAATTGTATACGCCTTCAAAACAAAGATAGTTGGGTTCAGACGCAACTCTTAAACTCAATATCAGATTTTAGCCGACAAAGTCGGCCCATGTAATGTAGCTGTCCTCCAACCAAACCAATAATGGAGTCTTTGTGTTTATTAAATATCCGACTTTTAGCCGACAAAGTGGACGGAGAATGCATATTTACAAAATGGTTGTTCTACCCAAAACCCACTTTTTGTAAAGGAAACATAAAAAATAATAAACCTACCGGCCATGACGTGACAATGTACCTACTCCAATGTTATGAACAATGCATACTATTTCTGTACCTAACTAGTATAAGAGATTTTCATTCACTTGTTAAGTTAAAGTTGTTGTATATGTGGGACTTAATAAACATTTGTCAATTTGAGGTATCAAATTGTTTGTCAGTTCTAAAAGGAATTACAAACGATCTCTATGACAAAAAGAGTAATATGATATTTAACTTGTGTGTTTGCACACGCTGTTTTTCAAATGTTATATATTTTTATGAATTGTTTTAAACAATCAAGTAAAAGTTCAAAGTTTTTTGTTTTAACAATCGAGTAAAATTGTTGTCATATGCTATATAATTGCATAAAATTTTCCTTCTAGTTCTTAGATTCCCTACAAATGAGATGCATTTGTCATTCTAATACGTGAATTATAATAAGAACCTAAGGTACCATACACGTATTGCCACGAGAGCATATTTTTAATCATTTCATTCTTTGAAACGATAAATAGAGCTCGATGGTTGTAGCAGACACAGCATCGTCCGCTTATTTTTCAACAGATCATTCCCAAGGAATAGCCAAAATCCAATTGATTGAATCACAAATCGTGCGTTGTGGAGTAGTGAATTGAGATTAGTTTGTTGCGACATTCTCATTACAACAACAAAATGGTACAAAGCTACCTCCAACAGAAGGCCAACTGACTCATTTTAATAATATATTTGCAGAAACCGAATTCATTTACAAAATCGACTGAGACAGTTACAGATTGGACATAATTACGACTTCCAAACACCTGTGATTTACTTTGCAAGAAGCATCCCCAGGCTGTAACCTAGCAGCCACTGCGGAACTCTATTTTTCAAAAGCAGCAATCATTCCCTCTAGATTAGCATCTGTTATACCATCCGCAGATGGTTCTCCGGCCAAGCCTGGAGACCGTGAAATATGGCAACACTTGAACATCGTCTCCAAGACCTTTACTTTAGAACCATGGCTCTATCATGACGTTCTGAGGAAAAAAAATTCAAATCTGCTAGGTTGTTATGATCAGATTTAAAATCAATCTATGTAGGGGTGGAAACAAGCAGAGCCGCTCATGAAAAGCTAGGGATCGGATTGGTAAAAAGCTCGAACGAGCCAAGCCTAAACGAGCTCGAGCCCGAGTTTGGGCCCGTTTAATAATCTAGCTCGAGCCCGAGCTTTATATATAAAGATCGGTTAGGCTCGCGAACCTAAACGAGCTCTAAAAATATATACGTATATATATTTCAATACATATAACCATATATAAGCGAGCGAGCCTAGTGTGATAAACGAGCCTTCGAGCTTTATTTCATTCAACACGTTATATAAGTTGGCCGAGCCCGAGCTGAGCTCGAGCTTATGAAAATTTTCACAAGCCGAGCTCGAGCTCAAAATATGGGGCTTGAAATGAGCTCAAACTATGAACATATGTAAAAAATCATTTATAATAAGTTGTGGCACAGCTATTAAGCGCGGCTGTTTCGGATTACTTATTATACTACTATCACCTTAATTTTAAGCAGAAGTCGAGCAACTTGCAACATTCGGTTGCATTTTGTATATGTCAACGAATGTGTAGAAGGTACCCAACTTGCATCCCAACTATTTACTGCGAGTGTTTGGGATTGCTTGCCATATCACATCAGAGCAAACCGAAACAATGGGTTGAACTCAGTGGGCCTCTCGCACAGTCGTCTGCATATATGCAGCACCAAATTCGATTCCAAGAATACTATTAGAGTAATATGGTTCGTTAAGTAATTTTTAATTTCACAAACGGGTGGGTAGTTTAAGTAATCGATTCTTCTTTTGGGATTAGCAGATATCTTCGTCTTTTAGCAATCTGGCATTGTAATCAATGGCGCATGAAATTACTTTCAATTTTATCACCATAAGAGCTCCTACATAATAAAATAAAATACTATTAATTAGTTGGGGTTGAATTGAGCAAGTTTAACCAGATTACAGAGGGTTTAACAGAACATGTTAATGGGCCAAATATAGCTTGATTACTATAAGTAGTTGAGTCAAAAGGTCATCAAGCGCCTAATAGTTAATATTTTTAGCATGACGAACAATAAAATATGACATTTTGGGATCAATAATAGTGTACGTTCATTATAGCTAACTATATCGACATATTTTATAAGCTAAGTTAAGAAGACTGTCTAAAAGCCATGATAGTTTTACTGAGAAGAGGAACTAAAAGATTGCATGATAATCAGGGTCATGGGATTCCCTTTAACAACATTGACCTAGGAAACTTTAACTATCCTGAAGAAGATAGGGAGCCTGTGGGGATTTCAAACGTGTGACTCAATTTTTGAGTTGGCCGTTAGGTTGGTAAGTGCCTAAACCGTGCCTGCGTTTGATTGACCTTAAGTTTGTGTTATGAAACGGTTTTGCAATTGAATTGATACATTTAGTATATAATTGGTTGTGTTATGTTTTGATATGCATGGTTGCTGAGGGTTATTTATGATGGTCGCTACTAGAGACGGATGGTTTTTGCAGGGTGTTTTACTAAAACTAAGAAAAACCAAAAATTAAGTTCGTCAATTCAGTAAGATCACCCAACCCCCTTCCTCGAGGACTCCTCACCCACCTCAAATTCCAACCCCAAGTTTCACCATTCCACGACCTCATCTCGCCCACCGAAACATTCTCATTTAGCTCCAATCTAAATAATCTAGGAAACTTTTCCTTTAGCACAACTCCATCTCCGATCCAACGGTCTAGCCAAAATCTTGTACTTAAACCATTGCCCATTTTTTTCACGAAAGACGAGTAAAAACCATTGCCCATTGGTATGGTAATTTGAATAAAGCTTCCGCTTCGTTTGTTTGATTTTGGTGTTTGTTCCGTCTTTTGATTACCAACATACTATTCTCTTGTTACTGCATTTTTTACAATTCAAACACTATCAGTTGCATCGCTTTTTTCACAGCTGATTATCAAACTAGCTACCAGCATAATTATCAAACTAGCTACCAGCATAAACAGCACACAATTCACAGTAATGACACCTTATAAATCTTAAACTAAGGGTGTACAAGCTTATCAATTGTTATAATTTTCCATACATATCTGCAACTATGGCAACACTTACATTTTGGGATTTCAGAATAGACAGCCGGACACTATGCATCTGACTTAGAGCAGTTACATCACTAACGCATGACTTGCGTTAAATTCATTTAACCCACGTTAAAGCTAAGTTAACCGTTGCATGGTCCTGCGTTAAGCCGGCGTTAACGCCCGGAGTTAACCCCTTAACTCAGCGTTAAGGGTGTATTGTGTAAAAAAAAATCATTCCCCCCCCCCCCCCCCTAAATGAAGGAGTGTTTTAGTAAATTGTTGTTGAGTTAAAGCTGAGTTATGATTAGGGTGTTTTTTTGTGAGTTAAGGTGAAAGTGTTAAAGCTAATGTGGCACTGACGTGGCACCGTGTTAAAACTTAACTTGTGTGACTGCTGCAAGTGCTCTTAGGAGATGAGCAAAAGTTGCAGCCTCAAAAGTCAAATCTGCTGCTGCGTATATGGAAGCATTATCCATTTAATATTCGATATGCAAACCAATTTGCTTACATTAATCTTTGGGTTTAAACAAATTATATTTTGAAACTTGAGATAAAATTTCTTCAAATGTCCAACAAAGGAGTCAAGCAAAAAACCGTTGTCTACATAAAACAAGTGTCGAACATATTTCATGAGATGAGTGCCAAACGCAACTCAACTGCTAAACTCGAGCCCAAGTATAGTTAGCCCAATAAAGTTTGGTCTTTCAGAATTTATTATTTTCATTTTATTTATGGGCCTTGTAATCCCATAAAAAACAGATTTTGAGTGTCTTTGGCATAGGATAGGGGTGAGCAGAAAAACCGAAAACCGAAACTGAACCGAACCGAAAATAACTGAACTGAACTAATAACCGAACCGAATTTGCCAAAACCGAACCAAACCGAACTTTTAATTCGGTTCTCGGTTTGGATATAGTTTTGATAATCAAAACCGAAAACCGAACCGAAAACCAAATTCATATAAATTTATAAATTTTTTATATATTTATATATATAAAAAGATCAGTAAAATGTTATATATATATATATATATATATATATATATATATATATATATATATAAAATCTTATCCTAATATTAAAAAATATTTTTTATGTTTGAAATAACTTTTTTGGCTAAATATATTTGTATATTTTTCTTTTTTTTAAAATAAAGTGTGTAATTCGGTTAAACCAAAAACCAAACCGAACCGAAAACCGAATTTGAATTCAGTTTGGTTTGGTTCTCGGTTTGAACCTAAAAAAACTTTTAACCGAATTAACCGAACCAAATTAACCGAATAACCCAAAAACCCAACCGAAGAACACCCTTACTTTGGCATTTGGCAACAAGGTTAACTCGTAAAAACTTTAGATTATTAAATAAACACAAGTTTATAAAAACTTTTTATAAGTTGTCAGCTTCCGCAGATTCAAGTTAATAAAAAATGAGTTTTTAAATAACAGAGTTTTCGATTAGTCAAATTGCTTAAATATATTGGATGAACACACAAACCTCAAAATATACGTGAATTTAACTGACTAATTATGTTAAATTAGAAAGATAAGCTATAACTATAACTAACTCGCCTTAACGATTTATGTGAAAATAAAAACTTCAACTTTCGGCTTATAATAAGTTAGTAAGTTTTGGCTCCATTTAAACCTACCCTTTGGTGTGTTCAAAAAAGGAAAATAGCACAAAATTTTGAAATCTAGTTTGAAATTTCGAAACATTTTGAACTATCCTACCAAAAATTTGTACATCAACCAAATTTATTACCCAAGCATTTATGGCACAAATGAGTTAAGGTATTGTCAAGTCAAGTTGATAAATGAGAAACGTAAACTGACATCAATTTTTGTAGATAATAATTAAAGTACGGAGAAATTTAAACCGAAAAAGGTATATGATTATTAGACACCGGATCCCTTGCAAAATGAGAAAAAATTATAAAGTGTAGAAAGTCATTCATAATGTGACACGTGTCCCCCACTTTAAATTATACATAAAATCCGCTCAGGGGTAATTTGGTCTTTTGACCCGTTTTTTCTTTACTACCTCAATTTTCACACGCATATATCTCTTAAACGACAAACTTTTAGAAAAAACCGATTTCACCATAATTTTTAAAATTTGATTCTCTTTAATTTCGTATAAATCTTTTTAATTTTTTTCGAAACATGTTTTTTACATATTCATTGGGTCATGATTTTCTTGATGTTTTTGCTATTTTCGACCTTATTTTTTATCTTAAAAATTGTCGAATCATAATATACTTAAAACACGAAAGTTGTAGATTTTGATTCACTGTTTACCCAGAAATTTGAATCACTCAAATCCGATATGATATGAGTGAGATATCGCAAATTAAAGATGACGTTTTAGTTATATTTGTTGCACACAACGTGTTTGATGAAATGTTTAGCTTAGATTTTTTGTCTTAAAATCGAATTAAATGCACTAATTTTTGTCCCACAATGCATTTTTAATAATTTTATTAATGTAGCATTCAAAAAGTGATGTTTTTTAATCATTATTTTTTTAAAATATACCTTTAGTTCATCAGTTAGGTTATTAGGTTAATCAGTTAGATTATGTTTTGTTCATCAGTTAAATTATAGGTTATAGGTTCATCAGTTAGACATTATGTTCATCAGTTACTTTGGTTCATCAATTTCAGGTTCATCAATTTTTTCAGATTCATCAATTTCAGGTTCATCAAATTTTATCAAATGTTTGGGTTCATCAATTTTTTCAGGTTCATAAAATTTCAGGTTCATCAATTTTAGGTTCATCAATTTTTTCAGGTTCATCAAATTTGATCAAATGTTTGGGTTCATCAAATTGATCACAGTTCTTTTCAGGTTCATCAAATTTCAGGTTCATCAAATTTCAGTTTCATCAATTTTTTTAGGTCCATCAATTTGATTAAATGTTTGGATTCATCAATTCTATTTAACAAAACACACTGATAGTTTTGTTAAACTGAAAATAACTTGACCAATTAGTGCATTTAAATATATTTTTATATGAAAAGTCTTTTTTAGTCATTTTATCAAACACTTTGTGTGCACTAAATATGACTAAGACGTCATCTTTAACGCGCGATATCTCACTCATATCATATCGGATTTGAGTGATTCAAATTTCTAGGTAAAGAATGGCCAAGAAGCTACAACTTTCGTGTTTTAAGTTTTGTAAAATTCGGCTTTTAAACTAGACAAAATTAGAGCCGAAAATGCTAAAATTTTCAAGAAATTTATGGTGAAATCGGTTTTTTGTAAAAGTTTGTCATTTGAAAGTTATTTGTATTTGAAATTTAAGGTGGAATTAAAAAAATGGGTCAAATGACCAAAATGCCCTCTAACAAAAAATATTAAAGAAAAAATGGAGGGAGTGGGTGGGGGATACATAGCACTAGCTTAGTGGCTAGAAACACTTTTTAGGCTTTTTAATTTTGATCCCTTTCTAGGGGATCGCAACTCATGATTATTATAGTGTTTAAAGTTGTGTATTCTAAACCGGTTCCAATACACATATTTTCTTAGTGTTTAGTACATCGTAACGAGAGTAAGAACCAAAAAGTTCATTACGATGGAATTGAAATAAACTATGTTTATTTAATATTATGGAATGTAATGACTCATTACATCAAAAGTCACCATTTTCATTCATTGTCATGCCTCATGCTTTTATTTTATTTATTATTATTATTTTTTCATTACAACTTAGAATGAATCAAAATTACATAGAGTTAATTACATAAATTGCCTTTGTGGTTTGTCGGGTTTCACATGTTTTATCCTTGTGTTCTTTTTAAGCGGGTCATGTCTTTATGATTTTCACTCGGGTTTCGTCCTTTGACCTCAAATCTCTTAGTTTGATTATTAAGTGAGAAGCTATTTTAGTCATTTACATATATCTTATTGGATAAAAGATGGGGTCTTAATAACCTATCATGGGTACTACTACTGGTACCCGTGACCCACAAAAAGGTACACAATATTACTTTTCAACTTTCCTGTTAATAGTAGAACACATCTACTCACCTACATCTCTACCACACTTATCTCTTAAGCCATAATCTTCCATTTTCACTATATAAAAAAAAAAAAAAAAAAAAAAAAAAAAAAAAAAAAAAAAAACATTTAAAAAATAATCAACACCATCAACGTCAGTCTTGTCACCATCACCATCTTACATAGTAGTGGCGGGGTTTGTGTTAACACGGGTGGACTAGACTACCTTCATAATTATAATATAGGTTAGTTATTTCTTTTTGTTTGTGTTGATTTTGGTTGAATTTGATGATATCAGTTTCTTACATATATTTCTACTATCTAATAGTTTTAACCATATCAAATTAGTCTTCTTTTATGTTTGCTTGTTGTGTACTTTGGATCTACTTGTTCTCGCAGCATAACCTTATTTAGGATAGCAAAATGACTAGATTTTCTAGGACTAAATGATGCATTTTTATACACCTCTATGATCTCTACACGAAACTCCTGCACCCTGTTAAGTTTTTGTTGTTTAATGTTTCGTGTTGTAAGGATCATATGAAAACCATTCATGTTGTTGGTTAACAAATCTGAGCGAGCTTGATTCCTCCAATTATACTAATGCACGTTTTTTGTATCTTGTGGTTGTTTAACAGTGCAAGACGTGCCAACAGGGAGTCTCATTATGGTCCCTTGTTGCCGCCACCAGGAACACGCTCCTCTCACACTTCTCAAGATGGAAAACTGTGAACCAATGGAATGCAGTTTTGGCTCGGGCCGGTGTGGTGAGAAAGTATGTTTTTAATATCATGTGGAGCTCGACGAGTCCTAGTTAGTTAACAATTATTGTCAAAATGGGTCGGGTCAAAACACATTTGTGATTTTCTTATGCATAATATACTACATAATATAAAGCTTAGGCGTTTCGTTCGGTTTTTTCTTGCTGGTTCAACGTTTTCTAAGGAATACAAACAGAAGCTATGTTTTTGGGCTGTTAGATTGAGTTTTGTGTCCAATTCGCCGTTTAGCCTTTATAGCCACAAGTTGAAACTAATTGAGAAACCCGTTGATTGACTTACAGAAATTTGGACAATATTGTTAACTGACCTGATTATGAAAGGGTTATTTGGGTGAATCCGAATTTGGGTCGGGCCAGGTTAACCGTAGGGGTGTTCATTAAACGGTTTGACCCGAAAAACCAACCAACCCGAACGACATTGGGTGAAATGGGTTTGGATTATTTGGGTTTGGTTCGGATTTTCGGTCGTACCCGAATTATATTATATGTTTCTGGGTCGGATGGGTTTGAAACTTTGCATTTAGTTTTCCCCCGAATACCCGAAATATAGGGAAAGAAGCGAAGTCCCGAAAATCATTTTATGAGTAACAGACTAACAGTTTGTTAGTTTGAGATTTCCTATTTAGGGTCGTTTGTGATTGCTTGGTTTTTCAAGTGCTAATCAGCTCATTTGAAGGTGACATAAAAGTTGTGTAACACCCCCAAAATTTGGTACAGCGGAAGACACATCAGGCTTTCGGGGTGTTACGGGGATTGGTATCCAACACAAGTTATAAAAGAACGAGATAAAGTAAACATAAGTAAAACACAACCAAACGGGGTTTTAAAGTTTACATTCATCCCAAATTTATCCAAAGTAAGACCCAAAAGAAATAAACGTAGGTCCACAAATACATATCAGAGTTTTAGAAAAATTGATCCTGAAACCGCAATGCCAAGCGAAGCCTCCAAAATTTCTCAACGCGTGTTAACTCACGCACCATTATTTTCAAAACCGTCTTTTCACGAGATTTGATCAAAAATACGTTCATAATTTTTTTTAACACAACCGTTATTCAAATTTTCAAATTTGTTAGGTTATCCTAGTGCCGGAGTCAACGTAGTGCCTAAAAGACGTCTCAAAAATAAATCACGACATATATCCCATATCCAATCAATAATTCAATTTAAACTCCACGTATAAATCATAATTCCACATCACGCGTTTAAATTTAACATAATCCACTGAAAATAAATTTCAAACATTTCGTATCATTAAATTTCAAAGTAATGCGGGCTTTAAAATAGCTCCCTAATTTGCCTGTTGTCACAAGTTGTTTTAATTAAATGGTGTAAAATATTACATTTAGTGATTGTTTTACGTTTCTTGTGTTAAAATTGTTTTCACTACTAGAAAAACAGCTATTCTTGACTCCAAATGCGAGTCAAGAAGAGGCCTTATGACTCGCAAATGCGAGTCAATGATGGACCCGTCATAAAGCTTCATGACTCGCATTTGTGCGTCATCCCTCTATGACGCGCATTTATGACCCACGTTTTATGACTCTCTTTTTTGCGAGTCATAACCTAATTTTTTTTTTAAATTAATTTTTTTCAGTTCCTAATTTTCTATTAAATGACAATTAAAAAACCTGATAATACAAAATTAAAAACACAAATATCAAAATAACGCATTTCATATATATATATATATATATATATATATATATATATATCAAAACAATGAGGTTAATTCCGGTACTAATTCACGATAAGTCACAAGTTAATTAACGACAAAAATTACATATCGATATGCCTAGTTTTTATATAGATCAAGTTTTTAAACTACCCCTGTGCAGACAGCATGATTCATCTAAATATGTCATCGTCAAAGTTTACTTCTCTAGCTGCTGCAGATCGATATCCCATGCTGATGCTAACTGCAACAAGAGTTGGTCTGGCACCCTCGAGCAAGTCTAACTCAAAAACCAGCTTTGGAGTCCTAATTAAGTAACTAAAACAGATGAGAGAACATAGAACGCATTTGAAGAATTGAGACAAATGAATGTTTTAGACTTAATTAACATCACCATAGCACAAATCATATAGCATAAGTATGAAAGGTAATAAGCACGTATAAAAGAATAAACCGGTATGAACCAGATAAGCAGATATATAAATGAGATATGTGGATTAGTTACGTTTAACTAATAAATAGTCATTAGAAGTTCCAACTTGTATTTATTGGTTATTGGGTAGAAATCCAAAAATAGTCAAGTGATTTGTTATTAAGTCGTAAGTCCATTAAGAGTGCAATACATTAATCCTAAACCCTTGTAAGATTATATATGTATTTGACATAGTACATGAGGTTTGTAACTTGAAGATTTGCTAAAACAAGCCCTATGTATGAGTTAGAAACCTGAAATTCTAAAACAGTCCCAAAGATTCGAAAGTCTGCACAACTCAGTGAGTTATGGTCCTTAGGTAATTAGATAGGGTGATAGAGCTATGTCTTGTGGTCGTTTCGCCGGCTGGCGCACCTCATAACTCATCCCGATGAGTAAATGAGAGCCAAAATGGCGAAAGGTGTCAAAATCTGCACACCAGATTTCAATCAGAAAAAGCTCATGGTTCTGGTCATTTCTGGAGTTCGGCCCAGTTTTATGAAATGTGGGTAAGACATAAACTTAAATGTGGCCGCAAACAGTGCATCAACCGGAGTTGTAGAACTCTAGATATCGCCGAAAAGGCGGGACTGCAGTGTGTTGTTCCAAACAGCCATGTATGCAGTAAATAGATAATTAAAAGGCACCATATTTATGCAGAAAATTAGTAGTTAACGCACTCCTTTAAGGGTTGAAATAAGCGGGTATACACGCCCACGTTGGGCTGAAAAATATGCAGAACCGAACACCCCGTTGGGGCTGTTATACGCAAAACCAAACACACCATGCTGGTGCAGAAATTCCAGCAATCAAATACTCCCATTTGGTGCAATAAATCAGCACACAAACACCCCTATTTGGGGCTGTTTTAGCAGCCAACAAACACCCCTCGTTGGGGCTGTTTTGTAAGCAGAAACAAAGGCCCCCTTATGTGGGTTTTCCGTTACAAAGAAGCAAACAAACACACCCTTACGGGATGGTTCTTTGGCCGAGCTCTACACAACCAAAATAAGCCATAAACCACAAATAAACTTAAATAAGAAATCCTAATACCCAATAAGCTATGTGCTTAATCAAACAAGCAAAAGAGGAAGAAAAGAAAACTAAAATAATCCAAACGCCCCTTTGGTGTGGCTATGACCCGCCAACAACAAACACCCTCTTTGGGTGATTTTTAGACGAGAACCAGGGTCAAACAAACACCTTTTGTTAATCTTTTTACCACACGAATTAGATCAAAACATGTTTCAATCCCCATTTTAATCCACGAAAACTTTATAATACGTTTATATAATCGGTTAAATGAATAATTACGAAGGTGGGTTATGTAACACCCCCAAAATTTGGTACAGCGGAAGACTCAACAAGCTTTCGGGGTGCTACGGGGATTGGTATCCATTCAAAGTCATGAAAGAACGAGATAAAGTAAACATAAGAAAAACACAATCAAACCGGGTTTTAAAGTTTACATTTATCCCAAAATTATCCAAAGTAAGGCCCAAAAGAAATAAACATAGGTCCACAATAGTTATCAGAGTTTTAGAAATATAGATCCATAACCGGTGCCAATGCCAAGCCTCCAATCCCAAGCATCCATAGAGCATCACTTAGTTACCTGAGAAAACGTGCTAAAAGTCAGCTTTCGCTGGTGAGATCATAGGTTTAAATTCATAATTCAATATAGTGGACATACACGCAAAAGGCTTGCTAGCTAGACTAGGGCTCAATCATCCAACCAAAATAATCCAACCAAATCAAATCATCCCTATAGGTGCACGCTATAGCTCAAATCAATCCAATCAATAGCTTACCTAGCTCAAGTCTAGGCCTCGCTCTACAATCAATCCAATAGCTTACCTAGATCAAGTCTAGGCCTCGCTCAATATGTATGCGTAAGGATACGACATACCCAACATTCGTAAGGATACGACAAGTTCAACTTACCTAGATCTAGTCTAGGCCTCGTTGTTTAGCTTACCTAGCTCTAGGCTAGGCCTCGCTCTATAACCAATTCAAAAGCTTACCTAGTTCGGGACTAGGCCTCGCTCAACAACCAAATCAATAGCTTACCTAGCTCAAGTCTAGGCCTCGCTCAATAACCAAATCAATAGCTTACCTAGCTCATGTCTAGGCCTCGCTCTACCAAGTTCTATAAGCATAGCAAGTTTTGAAATCAAAAAGCGATAATAGTCCACATAAAACATTTGCACGTTTCACACCCCAAGTATTGAAAACATAGTTCAAGAGTAAAAAGTGGGGCTATGACTCACCTCAAGTCCAGCAAATCCTCAAAAGAAACGATAGAATAAAGACGTAAGTAATCTCAAGCAACTCACGTAACGACGACTACAGACTCGGCACTTCCTAACAATATCAAACTCGTTCAGAAATCATTTCCTCAAAATCAAATATTCCCATTCCCGAACGTATTCCATTTTACTTTCCAAAAATATCCAATTCTCGAATTAACTTCATATTAATTTGAAATTCGACGTTTGGTATCCATATGGGTGGAGGGTCGACACAACTCAAACCAAAAAGCCACAACAAACGAATTACTAATAAACCAACTATAGGTCTAATGTTAGCCCAACATATTATTTAAATAATTATCGAAGCTTATCAAATCAGTCGATTTGGTAATCTCCCATATTTATTTACGTAATATATCGTTCCAAGATTATACCCAACCTAAAGCACATAGCACAAAGAATTCTATTTGGTATATATCGTAGTCCAATAAATTCCCTATCTATATCGTCGAATCGGCCAAATTCCACGAGATACATAGTAATTTATTACCCTAAAACATATACCACAACCTATGGGCATCGTGGGATACGATGCCCATTAATATACTCATTTTATATCGTCAAATAACTCGATCTAGAATAAGTCACTTGATATATAAAATGTTTATATTAATCGTCATATATCCGTGACAACACAAAAATCACAATATAAGGCCCACTTGAACTTTAAAGAACCACAACTCGTATAACTCGATAAGTTTCCAAATTTATGAAAATCATGTTTTTAATTATTATTCACCCGACTTATTATTTATAGTTATTATTTATAACAATATTTCGACATTTATTACACTATTTGCATAGTATAATAACTACCGTTATATTATTATACGTTTACTCGTGATCGTATTATTATTAATATACGCATTTATATATATATATATATATATATATATATATATATATATATATATATATATATATATATATATATATATATATATATATATATATATATATATATATATATATACGTTTATCACGTCTATATACTTATATAAATGATTATATTATCAATAATATTATTACGAGTATTATTTTTAATATTTGACTTTTAAATATTTATCGAGTCATAGAATTTGGTCACATGTCCGAGTCATCACTCTCGGCTCATAGTCCAAGTCCAATAATAATCAAGTCACAATAAATAAATCAACTCCGTCCAAATCAATCCCATAACCACGTGCTACAACATGAGGGTCCGACTACGGCACCCAACTAACCTATCTCCGTCATCTAATCGACCGTCTCACAATCGGTCCCCAATTCCACATTCGACAACACATCTCCATATCAAAACACAAGTAACCCAAGTCCAAAAGCTTCGGTCCAAAGTATGCCTCAACATAAAAATAATAACACAATATCAATCACAACAATATATACCATATATACGGGTCGTCTTACCAAGACAAACCCGGGTCAACAATGAGACCACAAAACACAAGAAATAACCTCACCCGAGACCTTTTGGTCTCGGCTAGCTCCAATGAGCCACTCGACCCAAAACAGCCCACGGGGGGGGGGGGGGGGGTGTCGGCCGAGAACCAAGACAACAACAACAACAAATCAAGAATCACAATCCGACCAAAACATCAAATAGCAATAACCAACACCAAGAATCAAGAATATTCGGACCAACAAAACATCCAAGACTCCCAAACGAGTCAAGGAGTGGTCACCTCGAGACATAAGGTCTCGGTCGAGCTCCAAACGAGCCGTCACAAAACCAAACGCGACCCAAGAGTCACGCAACGAGTACCAAACTCGCGTCACACCCAAACCCAAGATACCAAACGGACTTTTATTATCAAAACTTCATTTCCCCATTATTATTTTACAAAACCCATCAAGATCATAACGAGATACCCATGATTTGGGTATACATCGGGGCGCACGAATACAAGTCGTGGCCACTCACCTCCAAACAAGCTCCAAAAATCCGATTTCTTCAAAAACCCAAGAGAAAAGATGGTGTATGTGGTGATAACGTGGTGATTTTGATTCGTATGAGGTGTTAGGGTGGTCCAAATCGCGCATGATTAGTACCAAAAGATAGATTGTGAAAAGATGGTTAAGATTATGGTGTTATTTTTGATGTGAGGGTGGCGGTGGTGGTGCTATTGGTGGTTTAAGGGTGCGGCGATGGTTGTGTTAAAAAGAAGAGAGAGAGAAAAAGTGTTGGTGAGGGTTGTGTTGCTTATGAAAAACGCAGGCCACAAGGACGATTTTAAGTAATTTACTCTTATAATAAAAGGAAATTTTTTAATAATAATAATAATAATAGTGAGGGTGTAGTGGGTTAGGTAGCCCGGTGTAAATACACGGACTAAACCCGAAACCTTAAATAACCAATCAACTTCCTCAAACCGAACTCATTCCAAAATAATCAAAACCTCGCGATACGTTCCAAAAATAATAATATACGAACCAATATTAAAATAATTAAAATTGTTAGGTTAACCTAGTGCCGGAGTCAATGTAGTGCCAAAATAACGATCTCAAAATAAATCATCACGACCGAATGAAATCAAACCATAAATAAATAATCGAATCCTCATAATAATAAACGTACGATAAAAAAAAATCATGTACCATCGATCATAAAACATCTCGTCACTATAAACTTTTCAAATATTCTAAATTATAATTTTTAATGTAATGCGGGTTTTATAAATGGCTCCCTAATTTTCCAGTTGTCACATCCTCCCAGCCTCAGAAGAAACCCGTCCCGGGTTTCTCTCGGAACAATTCATCAACGAAGTAAAAAAGCTTCGGATATCTCTTTCGAAACTCATCCTCACGTTCCCACGTGAATTCTGGTCCATGCCGCGAATTCCAACGAACTTTGATGTGCGGGATGCGACTTCTCTTAAGTCGTTTAATCTCTCTATCCATTATCTCAATCGGCTCTTCAACAAAATTCAAACTCTCATCCACACGAATATCCTTGATTGGTATAACTGGCGTTTCCTCCGAAAGACATTTCTTCAGATTGCTAACATGAAACACATCATGCACTTTACTCAATTCCATTGGTAATTCCAAACGATAAGCTACGGGGCCAATTCTTTCCAAAATAAGAAATGGTCCAATGTAGCGGGGATTAAGTTTCCCTCGTTTCCCAAAACGTATCACACCCTTCCAAGGCGAGACTTTCAACATCACTTTGTCTCCAACCTGGAATTCTAGGGGTTTACGCCTCTGATCGGCGTAGCTTTTCTGCCTATCTCTAGCTGCTTGCAGTCGATCTTGAATTTGCGTTACCTTCTCAGTAGTTTCCAAAATAAGCTCGGGGCTTGTGAGTTGGCTATCTCCAACCTCTGTCCAACCAATAGGTGAACGACATTTACGACCATACAAAGCTTCAAATGGTGCAGCCTTAAGACTTGTGTGGTAGCTATTGTTGTAGGAGAACTCCGCAAGGGGTAGATATTTCTCCCAGCCTTTACCAAAGTCTATGATGCATGCACGAAGCATATCCTCTAAAGTCTGAATAGTTCTCTCACTTTGACCATCGGTTTGGGGGTGATATGCAGTACTCATATCAAGTCTCGTCCCTAAAGCAGTTTGAAGTGATCGCCACAATGCTGGCGTGAAGCGGCTGTCGCGATCAGAAATAATCGATATCGGAACTCCATGACGAGAAACAATCTCCTTCACATACAACCTCGCAAGTTTATCCACACTATCATCTTCACTAACCGCCAGGAAATGAGCAGACTTGGTCAAACGATCCACAATTACCCATATAGCATCGCAACCGCTAGCTGTCTTTGGTAATTTGGTAATAAAGTCCATCGTAATCCGCTCCCATTTCCATACCGGGAGTTCTGGCTGTGTCAAAAATCCTGACGGTCTTTGATGTTCTGCCTTAACTTTAGAGCACGTCAAACACTTGCTAACATACAACGCTATATCTGCCTTCATATTTGGCCACCAATATAACTTTTTCAAATCCTGGTACATCTTGTCAGACCCAGGATGAATAGAGTATCTTGACTTATGCGACTCATGCATAATCAACTCTCGAATTCCTCCATACAATGGTACCCAAATTCGCTCTCCAAAACAAAATACTCCATCAGAACGCTTAACAAATCCCTTCTCATTTTCTGCCATCCCAAATATGTTCTCAGCGGATCGATTTTCTGCGTTTAATGCTTCCGTTTGAGCTTCCAATATTTGAGACGGTAATGGTGATACGATAGTCATTCCTAATGACCTAACTCGTAATGGTGGAATTCTCTCCTTTCGACTAAGAGCATCAGCAACAACGTTTGCTTTACCAGGATGGTAGCGAATTTCACAATCATAATCGCTTAGCAACTCAATCCAACGTCACTGCCTCATGTTAAGCTCTTTTTGGTTCAAGATGTGTTGCAGACTTTTGTGGTCAGTAAACACTACACACTTGGTTCCATATAAGTAATGTCTCCATATCCTTAAAGCAAAAACCACAGCATCTAACTCCAAATCATGGGTGGTGTAGTTCTTCTCATGCTTCTTGAGCTGTCGGGAAGCATAAGCTATCACTTTCTCTCATTGCATTAACACAGCTCCTAAACCTTTATGAGAAGCGTCACAATAGACGACGAAGTCCTCGTTACCTTCGGGTAACGCCAAGATAGGAGCACTACACAACATTTCCTTAAGTAATTGAAATGCTTCCTCTTCCTTATCTCCCCATTCATACTTAACACTCTTTTGAGTCAATTTGGTCAACGGTTTTGCTATCTTCAAAAATCCCTCAATGAATCTTCGGTAATAACCGGCTAATCCCAAAAATTGACGAACTTCTGTTGGGGTCGTTGGTGCAGCCCAATCTTTAATCGCTTCAATCTTAGCAGGGTCTACATGAACTCCTTGTCTATCAATCACATGACCCAGAAATTGTACCGTCGGAATCCAAAATTCACATTTCGAAAACTTGGCATACAACTTCTCCTTCCTGAGCAATTCTAAGATAAGTCTTAGATGCTCCTCATGCTCCTTCTCACTCTTCGAATAAATCAGAATGTCGTCAATGAACACAATCACAAACTTATCTAAGTAAGGCTTACACACCCGATTCATGAGGTCCATGAATACCGCCGGTGCGTTAGTCAACCCAAACGGCATCACCTGAAACTCGTAATGCCCGTAACGGGTTCTGAAAGCCGTTTTCGGAATATCTTCCTCGCGCACACGAAGCTGATGATATCCCGATCTCAAATCGATCTTCGAATACACACTCGATCCTTGAAGCTGATCGAACAAATCATCGATCCTCGGTAACGGGTATCTATTCTTCACCGTTAACTTGTTCAACTCTCGATAATCAATACACATGCGAAACGATCCATCCTTCTTCTTCACAAAAAAGACCGGGGCTCCCCAAGGTGAAGAACTTGGTCTTATGAATCCCTTTTCGGCTAACTCCGCTAATTGTTTCGACAACTCTTCCAATTCAGTAGGTGCAAGACGATAAGGCGCTCGTGCTACAGGTGCAGCACCAGGTATCAACTCAATCTGAAATTCCACTTGTCTAGTAGGCGGAATTCCCAGCAAATCATCAGGAAACACATCCAAAAAATCACGAACTATAGGTACATCTCCAATGCACCTTTCCTTCTTCTCCTTCTCTCCTTTCTCAGAAATTTGAGCTAAGAAAAGGCAACTTCCTTTTTCCATTAGCTTAGGCAACTTAGTGCAAGATACGACCGCTAATCTAGATGGGCCTCTCAAATCCTTTCTATCTCCTGGTATGTTCAGAATCTCCTTTCCGTACGGCACACGCACGATCTTCTCATCGCAAATTATATGAGCACGATACTTCGACAACCAATCCATACCAATAATGACGTCAAAACTTTCTAACGTGACGGGTAGAAGATCTACGTTGAAAGGACGATTCAGAAAGTTTAACGTGCAACCGCGAATGATAGTCCTAATCCTCTCTATGTTCCCATTAGCTAATTCTACATCATAACCAATTCCTAAGGCCATCGGGGGTTTCTCTAGTAAGGGTGCAAACTTAGTGGACACAAAACTCTTATCGGCACCAGTATCAAATAGTATGGAAGCATAACGATTATTGAGAAGGAATGTACCAGTAACGATGTTCGGATCTTCTCCTCTCTCGTTCCCAAGTGCATACACTCTCCCATGCGCAGCTCCAGCTTCCACACGTTGGTCCCCATTATCTTGTCGTCCACGATTTCCTCCAGCTCCACGGTTTCCATTATTGTACCCATTACCACCCGATCCTTGATTCCCTCGGTTCCACGATTCCCTACACTCATTCCTATAATGTCCCTTCTTTCCACATCCATAGCAAGTAACATTTGCCTTGCTCATAGTTTCAGGAGTAGCTTGAACCATAGCAAGTGGTCGAGCTTTACAATCCTTAGCTATGTGTCCCATCCTCGAGCAATTCTTGCACATCACAGTACATCGACCAGAATGATTCCTATAGCATCGGTTACATTTGGGTGCATCTCCATTGTAGTTCTTCTTGTCTCCATCTCCCATAGCATAAGCTCTAGTAGTTGTTTGTCGCTTATTTCGACGATCATTTCCCTTAGAGTGATTATCCCTCTTCCTCTTTCCAGTCATATCTTTCTCAGCTTCTTCCAATGCCAACGAGTCCATCAATTGTTGAGCAATAGTAATAGCCTCATGAATGCTTGCAGGCTTAGCAGAAATCACATCATTCCTGGTAGCTACCGGTAACCCATCGGTATACCTCTCAATCTTTTGAGTCTCAGTCCTAACCATATCGGGACAAAGTAGGGCTAACTCTCGATAACGGCAATTGTAAGTTGCCATATCGGTACCTTTCACTTTATGGTTCCAGAACTCAATCTCCAGCTTCTTAATCTCATTCCTTGGGCAGTAAGTCTGAATCAGCAAAGACTTAAATTGCTCCCAAGTCATAGCATAAGCCACATCACTCCCAACCGAGTTACGGTAATTGTTCCACCAAGTTAAAGCTTCATCCTTGAAAGAGAAAGAAGCAAACTTTACCTTCGCATTCTCCGCACAACCACTGACATTAAACACTGACTCAGTCTTCTCTATCCACCTGACCAAGTAGACCACTCCTTCAGTTCCACCAAACTCAATGGGTCCACAAATTTTAAACTCCTTGTAGTTACATCCATTAGCACGAACAGGTGGAAATGTTCCAGCATAATTGTTGGAATGATTTGACTCAGCTAGCAGCTCAGCAACTCGTTGCTCCACAAGTTGATTGATCATTGCTTGATCCACAGTAGGGGCATTCAGTGGAACATGATCATTGTCTCCCTGAACAACAACATTCTAATTCCTGTTGTCGCGGTTAGTAGTGTCCAGGTTATCAGGAGTAGGGGTTTCAACATTTCGAGTAGGACGGCGTCCTCGACGACCAGGGGTAGTCGTTGCAGGTCCAGTTCTGGTAGCTCTAACAGGATTTCGTCGTGGGGCCATTGATCTGAAACATCATACAAGTTCATAAGTCTCCAATAGAACTTATCAATATGCTCAACAAAAGTAATTCAACGAAGCCAAGTCATGGAAAGAATATCGACAATACACCACAAAACATCAATAAAGCGAATAAGGACTCAATTTCCATAATACCCAAAAATCACATAATACCATATACTAATAACCATCAACCATACAATAGAGATCCAACGTCGTTCCACTACTGGAAAACACAAAACATACTAATCGTTCCCAAAAGAGACGAATACTGAACAAAATACATCAAAAGAGGATAACTAGCTTTTCTAACCGAACACTCCTCAGTGTAGAAAGCAACAAGACAACATAACCCAAGCAACTAGCCACGCTGCTGGCGGAGGCTCCTCAACTCCTGCCTCAAGCCATCAAGATCTCTCCCTAAAGATCCTAGCTCCACGCTATGGGTGTCTCGGTCTCTCTTGAGGTCAGCCACCTCCTTCTCCAGCTCGGCGTTCCGCTGCCATAACTTGCGGTCAGCCTCTCGAGCTGTAATAAAACCTCGCTGTAAACTCTCGATATGCTCGTGAATCTCCATCAAACCTCTCCTCATCTCAGTAGTCCTGCCCACAACCACAGTCATATCAACTCTTAGATCCGCTATAAAATCTCCAATAACCCTCTCAAGTCGATCAGATATACGTGTAACTCTCTCACCAAGACCAGTAATCTGAGCCCACATCCTACCAGTCTCACCTAACTCTGCATGCTCAGCAGAAACCTCAGAAGGTGCATCCGACTCATCGGGACTACCAGGTGGCAACTCAACCAAAAACGGATGATCAGGTGAATCAGGCTCAATCGGATGTATAGGTGAATCAGGCTCCTCAGCCTGAGCTGGTGGTACAATCAAATCATCATCGTCAGGCATCTCCTCCTCCTGAGGGTCATCCTCCTCCTCAGGGTCATCATCATCACCCTGCTCAGCCTCCTGAGGGTCATCGGCCTCATCCTCACCCTCGTACTCCTCCTCCTCATCGGAAGAGTACATCATCAATCGTCGTCTCCTAATAGGTGAACCATGTGGTGAAGGGGTAGGTGATCTAGGACGACGACGCAATGATGCAGGTGGCACCTCAGACAGAAGAGAGTGAACATCAATCTGTAAAGGTGGTGATGTAGGGCGTACCGACATACGTGCCGTAGCTCGGTGGGCAAAATGTGGAGCCACACGAGCCAAAGCCTGATGAAGAGTAAGCTGCTTCGATGTACCAGGGAGCCCTAGAGAAGATGAGGGTCCCTGCGTAGATGCAGCAGGTGGTGCTGAAGTAGAACCTGTCGGTGTCATAGTAGCTGAATGCATGGCAACCTGGTAAGGGTCATCAGGAGCCATGGTGAACTGTGCTGGCAATACCGGTGTAGTAAGAATATCCTCAACAACGTCAGGCGTATGGGAGGCCATAGTCTGTGACAACGGCGTAGGGTAGGTGTAAGTGTTTCAAAACAACTAAACCGCGAACTCAAAATACCATATCCAAAAATCATCATATAATTCCAAATCATATATAATCAAGAAAGATTTAAAATACCGCATTACTAAAATCATTCATAAAACATTTAAGCCATATAATTCTTCAAACTCATATAATTCCTCAAAACGCCATCATATCACTAAATCGATAAACCTCAAAACCTCAAATCATCTCAAGAAATCCCAAATCTATAATCATCTCAATAATCTCATAATACCTCAGTAATAAACAATGATGCTTCGGCTTGGCGGGCTGGCGGGCAATGGTCGAGGATCATTTTCTATAAAAATCGGTTATAGTTTAGGTGTCTATTTACCTAGTTCTCTATAACCTTGGCTCTGATACCAATCTGTAACACCCCCAAAATTTGGTACAGCGGAAGACTCAACAAGCTTTCGAGGTGCTACGGGGATTGGTATCCATTCAAAGTCATGAAAGAACGAGATAAAGTAAACATAAGAAAAACACAATCAAACCGGGTTTTAAAGTTTACATTTATCCCAAAATTATCCAAAGTAAGGCCCAAAAGAAATAAACATAGGTCCACAATAGTTATCAGAGTTTTAGAAATATAGATCCATAACCGGTGCCAATGCCAAGCCTCCAATCCCAAGTATCCATAGAGCATCACTTAGTTACCTGAGAAAACGTGCTAAAAGTCAGCTTTCGCTGGTGAGATCATAGGTTTAAATTCATAATTCAATATAGTGGACATACATGCAAAACGCTTGCTAGCTAGACTAGGGCTCAATCATCCAACCAAAATAATCCAACCAAATCAAATCATCCCTATAGGTGCACACTATAGCTCAAATTAATCCAATCAATAGCTTACCTAGCTCAAGTCTAGGCCTCGCTCTACAATCAATCCAATAGCTTACCTAGATCAAGTCTAGGCCTCGCTCAATATGTATGCGTAAGGATACGACATACCCAACATTCGTAAGGATACGACATGTTCAACTTACCTAGATCTAGTCTAGGCCTCGTTGTTTAGCTTACCTAGCTCTAGGCTAGGCCTCGCTCTATAACCAATTCAATAGCTTACCTAGTTCAGGACTAGGCCTCGCTCAACAACCAAATCAATAGCTTACCTAGCTCAAGTCTAGGCCTCGCTCAATAACCAAATCAATAGCTTACCTAGCTCATGTCAAGGCCTCGCTCTACCTAGTTCTATAAGCATAGCAAGTTTTGAAATCAAAAAGCGATAATAGTCCACATAAAACATTTGCACGTTTCTCACCCCAAGTATTGAAAACATAGTTCAAGAGTAAAAAGTGGGGCTATGACTCACCTCAAGTCCAGCAAATCCTCAAAAGAAACGATAGAAGAAAGATGTAAGTAATCTCAAGCAACTCACATAACGGCGACTACAGACTCGGCACTTCCTAACAATATCAAACTCGTTCAGAAATCATTTCCTCAAAATCAAATATTCCCATTCCCGAACGTATTCCATTTTACTTTCCAAAAATATCCAATTCTCGAATTAACTTCATATTAATTTGAAATTCGACGTTTGGTATCCATATGGGTGGAGGGTCGACACAACTCAAACCAAAAAGCTACAACAAACGAAATACTAATAAACCAACTACAGGTCTAATGTTAGCCCAACATATTATATAAATAATTATCGAAGCTTATCAAATCAGTCGATTTGGTAATCTCCCATATTTATTTACGTAATATATCGTTCCAAGATTATACCCAACCTAAAGCACATAGCACAAAGAATTCTATTTGGTATATATCGTAGTCCAATAAATTCCCTATCTATATCGTCGAACCGGCCAAATTCCACGAGATACATAGTAATTTATTACCCTAAAACATATACCACAACCTATGGGCGTCGTGGGATACGATGCCCATTAATATACTCATTTTATATCGTCAAATAACTCGATCTAGAATAAGTCACTTGATATATAAAATGTTTATATTAATCGTCATATATCCGTGACAACACAAAAATCACAATATAAGGCCCACTTGAACTTTAAAGAACCACAACTCGTATAACTCGATAAGTTTCCAAATTTATGAAAATCATGTTTTTAATTATTATTCACCCGACTTATTATTTATAGTTATTATTTATAACAATATTTCGACATTTATTACACTATTTGCATAGTATAATAACTACCGTTATATTATTATACGTTTACTCGTGATCGTATTATTATTAATATACGCATTTATTTATATATATATATATATATATATATATATATATATATATGTGTGTGTGTGTGTGTGTGTGTGTGTGTGTGTGTTTATCACGTCTATATACTTATATAAACGATTATATTATCAATAATATTATTACGAGTATTATTTTTAATATTTGACTTTTAAATATTTATCGAGTCATAGAATTTGGTCACATGTCCGAGTCATCACTCTCGGCTCATAGTCCAAGTCCAATAATAATCAAGTCACAATAAATAAATCAACTCCATCCAAATCAATCCCATAACCACGTGCTACAACATGAGGGTCCAACTACGGCACCCAACTAACCTATCTCCGTCATCTAATCGACCGTCTCACAATCGGTCCCCAATTCCACATTCGACAACACATCTCCATATCAAAACACAAGTAACCCAAGTCCAAAATCTTCGGTCCAAAGTATGCCTCAACATAAAAATAATAACACAATATCAATCACAACAATATATACCATATATACCAACAATGAGACCACAAAACACAAGAAATAACCTCACCTGAGACCTTTTGGTCTCGGCTAGCTCCAATGAGCCACTCGACCCAAAACAGCCCACGGGGGGGGGGGGGGGGGGGGTGTCGGCCGAGAACCAAGACAACAACAACAACAAATCAAGAATCACAATCCGACCAAAACATCAAATAGCAATAACCAACACCAAGAATCAAGAATATTCGGACCAACAAAACATCCAAGACTCCCAAACGAGTCAAGGAGTGGTCACCTCGAGACATAAGGTCTCGGTCGAGCTCCAAACGAGCCGTCACAAAACCAAACGCGACCCAAGAGTCACGCAACGAGTACCAAACTCGCGTCACACCCAAACCCAAGATACCAAACGGACTTTTATTATCAAAACTTCATTTCCCCATTATTATTTTACAAAACCCATCAAGATCATAACGAGATACCCACGATTTGGGTATACATCGGGGCGCACGAATACAAGTCGTGGCCACTCACCTCCAAACAAGCTCCAAAAATCCGATTTCTTCAAAAACCCAAGAGAAAAGATGGTGTATGTGGTGATAACGTGGTGATTTTCATTCGTATGAGGTGTTAGGGTGGTCCAAATCGCGCGTGATTAGTACCAAAAGATAGATCGTGAAAAGATGGTTAAGATTATGGTGTTATTTTTGATGTGAGGGTGGCGGTGGTGGTGCTATTGGTGGTTTAAGGGTGCGGCGATGGTTGTGTTAAAAAGAAGAGAGAGAGAGAAAAAGTGTTGGTGAGGGTTGTGTTGCTTATGAAAAACGCTGGCCACAAGGACGATTTTAAGTAATTTACTCTTATAATAAAAGAAAACTTTTTTAATAATAATAATAATAATAATAATAATAATAGTGAGGGTGTAGTGGGTTAGGTAGCCCGGTGTAAATACACGGACTAAACCCGAAACCTTAAATAACCAATCAACTTCCTCAAACCGAACTCGTTCCAAAATAATCAAAACCTCGCGATACGTTCCAAAAATAATAATATCCGAACCAATATTAAAATAATTAAAATTGTTAGGTTAACCTAGTGCCGGAGTCAATGTAGTGCCAAAATAACGATCTCAAAATAAATCATCACGACCGAATCAAATCAAACCATAAATAAATAATCGAATCCTCATAATAATAAATGTACGATCAAAAAAAATCACGTACCATCGATCATAAAACATCTCGTCACAATAAACTTTTCAAATATTCCAAATTATAATTTTTAATGTAATACGGGTTTTATAAATGGCTCCCTAATTTGCCAGTTGTCACAGGTTATGTTGATGACACTTACCGATTCCATATGATCTTCGTCATTGATTTCTCCACTGGTATCAAAGGTACAAATTAATCAATCAATAGAAGCAAATACAAGCTTATTCTGCTGACCCGGTACAAAACGAACCTATACAATTGTCCAGATACAAGCATTCTTAAAAAAATAAAAAAAATAAAGAAAGCTATTAACTAGTTCAAGTTGACATAAATAAAGCTGGATCCATATTCTTATAAATCGTTTGTGCTTACATATAAATCGATTACATATAAACTAAAATATACAATAAATTGATTACATAAATCCAACTATAAATCGATCAGATTACCTGTTAATAGATTAATGGTGGATTGGTGGATCGATTAAGAAACAGGGAAAGGGATTTAATCTAGGATTGTGGATTGATCAGTTAAAAAATTTTCCATGTTGAGATCGGATTGTAGATCGATTAAGGATTGTGGATCGATTAAGGTTGGATTTGGAGGAATGAAGTTATGGAGGCTGAGATAAAAAGATAGGAAAGAGGAAAGTGTTTTCTAATCTAGGGTTTATTTTTTAGATAAAAAGGTTGGATTTGATTTTTTGGGAAATTTTTTTTTGAGAGCGTGAAAGTGTTTTGGCCAAAAAAAAACTATAGATTTTGATGAAGCAGATGGTAAAAAAAAACATAGATGACCCCTATTTATGATGAAGCAAAACCAACGTCATCTAGTAGGCTAAATTTTAACTGATTATGACCCTATGTTATGACGCTTCTGAAAACGAGTCATCCCCAATAAAAAATTTACTCGTTGTGACTCTTATTTTATGACTTTGCTATTTGCGCGTCATCTTGTAGCGTGTGTCACAAAATGCGAGTCAAGGATAGACCTTTTTCTAGTAGTGTTTTTTCCTAAAAATAAGGTGGTAGTAACCTGCATATCAGATGTGTTAATATTTCAGTATAAACCTGGCAGATATGAAGTAACCTGCAACGATGCATTGTTTAACGAGCAAATAACTAGAGTAAAAAATGAGCTTGTAACGAGGAGAAAAACAACCCATGTGGTTAATAACTTTTTGCAAATTTAGTGTTTAGCTATTTACAAATTACACTATATATAAAAGTAATATCAAAACTTAAAGTAAAAGTATAGAGTTTTCAAAGTCATAAAAATAACTTTTATATTGACTTTTTAACTCAAAAGTGGCATGAAAGTTCTTCTTGTTAAATTGTTTCCCTTCCAGCAATTAGTTGCCATTTGTATGTATAAACTATTAAACTAAAGGAGTTTATGCTGATCTTAAATCTGGTTGAGGGCATTTTTAAATGAAGGATGAGGGCAACCTTGAAAAAAACATAAAAAGTTGAAAGAGATATTACTCTATATTTAAAAGATGTTGGAGAAAATGTAGAGGGCACTGCCTCCAACTACTCATCACATGCCTCCGCCCCTGAGTGTGCAATCTGTGATTCGGTGTAATATTTTATAAAGGGTCCGTTAATAAACGTTGTGAGAGACGTGGTTCCATTTAGTACCATCCTCTTCTAATTAAAAAGCTTGTAATAATTGTTATTCTAATCATTTATTGACGTATATTTGTTGAAATTAATTTGTGTAGGTTAGATGCACCCACCGCCATGCCGTGAGCAGTAGCGAAGTCTGTCTTCGCATGGACGCTACTTACCCCGCAGGGGGAGACTACGTGCACCTGAATAGACAGGTAATCGACGTAGGAATAACTGCATTTTGTATTAGAAAAGTAGAATCTTAACTTCATTTTGTATTTTACTTACAGTGCAGGGCGTGCCAATATCAAGGAACCATTGAGATGGTTCCTGCTCATGGGTCGGCAATCACACCTGGAGAAAGCAAGAAATGTTTACTAATGAAATTCAAGTGCCATGGACTTATGCCCATGGATTTCTTGTTCAACAAAGGCTGGACTGCCACACTTGTATGCTATATTATTGCAGAAGTTTACTGTATTTATCGCTCCAGAATTATTGCATTTGATTGTTCTTTCAAAACTTTTGGATTTCAACTCTGATTTTGTTTGTCTCAAAGTTATATAAGTTGTGTGATTTGATATTTGCTTGCTTATGTTTATACCTAATCAATGAATCTTACCTCCTTTACCGCAATCTGTTTAGGTTGACGGGGAAGAGATCCCTGGCCTTGATCTCTCTTGTGGAACATATATCCACTACAATGCACAAAGAGAAGCTCTATTCAGGATCTTGGATCTTGGCAGTGGACCACACATTTGAAGTGGAGGACTAGAAGGTATAGTTATCATACATTGTAATGAGACTAGAGGTATTCATTAAATGGATTTGACCCGAACGACATTGGGTGAAATGGGTTTGGATTAATTGGGTTTGGTTCGGAAACTATGCATTCGATTTTCACTCGAAAATCTTTTTATGAGTAACAGACTATAAGTTTGTTAGTTTGTGACTGCTTGGTTTTAGCCTGTATATGAGAGGTGTTAATATTTCAGTATAAACCAAGTGGCAAACAATATGGTTTTCTCAAACACTCGGTTACTTAATCTTGTATGATCAAACCTTGAAAAGTGAAATCTTGAAAGTCAAAGGTGAGAGAAATGCATAGTGTAATTAATATTTTTATTAAAATACCCCATAACTTAAAAGTACAATAATTTATTCACACTGCACAACCAATTAAAAGCATATATATCAAATTAAAAAACAACCAATTAAAACACCCTTTACTAAAAAGTATAACAAAATTTTCACAATGTACAATTTAAACAAGCTACAACATAATTTAAAATACCCCGTTTTCGACCCACCTGTTGGGTTGACTCTGTTTAAATTGACACGTTTTTCAACCAGAACGGTTCAATCGATTGAACCAACCGGGTTGAACCGGGTTTCAGAACATTATGTTTAATCCCCAAATCTTCAAACTTTTATTATTTTTCGTTTATAAGCGACACCGCTAACTGTAATTGTTAGCATTTTTCTGGAATTAACCCTCCGATTTTGCATGATAATCAGGGTCATGAGACTTTCTTTAAGGACATTGACATGGAGTGAGGAAATTTTGGATATCCTAAAGAAGATGGGGAGCCTGAAGTGGTGACTTGAAACGTGGAATTCAGTGTCCGAGTTGGACGTTAGGATGGTAAGTGCCGAAACAATGTCCGCGTTTGATTGACCTTAAGTAGTTAAGTTTGTGTTACGGTTTTGCAATTCAATTGATTCATTTAGGATATAATTGGTTGTGTTATGTTTTGATTGGCAGGGTCGCGGAGGGTTCTTTCTGATGGTCGTTGCGAGAGACGGATGGTTTTTGTAGGGTGTTATACTAAAACTTAGAAAAACCAAAAATTAGAACTAAGAAAACAATTACGGAACTCCTCATGGCCTTTGATTTCTTTTTCAACGGCGACTTTCACGACATTGCTAATGATAGCATTGAGTTGTTTTTCTTAGTTTTAGAGTTGTTTGCAGATTGGGGTGGTTAGATAAGTTTTTGATGGTGAATGGTCGATAGTGAAGACTGTAATAAAGTATTAGTGGATTATGAATTACCTTATGACTTGTTTTATGACTATTGGTTTAATATGTTTCTTTCCTAAGATTTTGGGCTTTGTCTGCATGTTCTTTTTGGGAAGTTTAGCTCAACTATGAACATATGCCTACTTGTTTGTATGATTTGTCTCAGTAAGCAAATCATATGAGGTTATTAAATAGCACTAGCATAACACACTTGGCTGGCTTATTAGCTTTTGTTGGCCCAGTTAGTGATTTGCTCTATATGCAAAAGTATAACTGTTAACCTGTTACCACAGGCATTATACCAAAACACATTCAACTTTAGTGATCATTCTTGTAACAAAATAAGTATAGTTACCACCTACAAACAATAACAATACTGCAGATAGAGTTTAACTTTTCTCTTAACACTATGTATTTGGCACTAACTCATGGCGAGATATACCCAAAGTTCCATCTTATCACATATCTGGTAAAGATATATTTGCTCATGGTTGTTTGCATTGGTTGGTTAGCTATAATGGCGAAGATGGTGCAAGACAAGTAATATGGTTCATGTTGAAAATGAGGAATTTGGGTTGATTAAACCTCCCAAGACAATAAGTAAACTTTCCAAAAGGAAATCTAACCATCCTTTATACGATCACTTGGTAAATCTAGACGGCCAAGTTGGATATATTATTGTAATAGGACAACAAAGGTGTGGGTATTGAACCACAAGAAAGAATGGGTGCTACACTGTGATTTCGAAGACCATGATTTTCCCAATGGCTACATAAAGGTTTAACCCGTTTAAGGGTGTCTGAACAAGGCCGGAGACATATTAATCAAAATTACCAAAATGGATAGAGGATAGGAATTGTTCTACGTTTACAACCTCAAAGATAGCGGTTTACACGAAGCAAAAACAGAGATAGTTATGTTTCCTAATAGCCCATGTGACATCATCACAAATTCCAATCTGATCAAACAAAAGCGTTTTTGACAGAGATAAGCATAGAGTTTTAGGTCGTTAGTCTATGATTATGTATTAATCTATTATAATAATTTGGTTGGTTAGTTTATCATTACTTTGTTTTGTATGTATGTTCACAAATGATGATTTCCATTAACCACCACTAAATGGCTTTATTGTTAAGGTCGTATAAAAGGTAAACGGTTCAACCCTTGCTAGATGAGTACATTTTGGGGTGGCCGGGGTAGGGTCGGATACGGTTTTAGGATTAACCCGGTGAGACCGCGCACATGTGAGTCACTGACATGACTCGGCATTGATTTTTCCCGAAACAGGCCGCTCAGTTAAATAACAATTGGGAAAGCACCCCTTGAAAATTATACGGACGATAATAAATAACACAAATAAGAGTATCGACAACAGCTTTTGTAAGAGATTTTGTTCCAATCTCCATATATAAAGCATTTTTGGGCATTTTATGTTGGACCATAATGTTATAGAAGCAAAAGTTAGGGTAGTTTAGAGTAATTTTATGTATGTATTCTGTAAGTTTGTATAAACCGACCCATTGTATTGGGCTGGGTCACAAGAAAGATACGGTTATATAGTGTAGGGTTACAACGTTTAGTTAGGTTATAACGGTTAGAAGGAAACGGCATGTCTCTTGTGAATGCAACGTTTCAGTAAGTATATATATGTTTGAGTCTGTAAACAGAATGTAACCCAATTCGTTTTTAATATCAGTTATCAAAAGGGTTCATCCCAAATCATTCTTTGTTTCTTATTATTGATTCTTGTTTGGTATACATATGATGTTGTTATGATCAAATTCGATCCTGGATATGGAGATGCAAGGACCTGTCAACATTTTATTCAAATCCCATCTCCATATAGAAACATGAGGGAATTGCAAAAATCGTCCCTAAACTTTGGCCAATTTGCATGTTTCGTCCCGGAACTGTTGAAACTGCAAAAATCGTCCCTGTGGCAAACTTTTGGGGCAAATATCGTCCTTTTGGGGCATATATCGTCCCAAATTGGTCAAACTTTAGGGACGATACATGCACACGGACCAAACTTTAGGGACGACACATGCACACGGGCGAAACTTTTAGGACGATCCTTGCAGTTTCGAAATTTGTAGGACGAAACATGCAAATTGGTCAAACTTTAGGGACGATTTTTGCAATTTACTCTAGAAACATTCAAGTCTTACAACTCTCCCAACATAAGCAGGAACAGCAAATACAGAACTTATTTGATTCCCAAAATCAGAATGCATCTCACTTGGTCCACCAGTGAAGAAAATCCTTACGCCTGTTGATCTTCTTTTGTAGCTGAAGAAGACCGTATAAGAGAGCTTCGGCTGTTGGTGGGCAACCAGGAACATAGATGTCGACTGGGACAATCCTATCACAACCCCTAACTACAGAGTATGAGTAGTGATAGTAACCACCTCCGTTTGCACAGCTTCCCATTGATATCACCCACCTTGGCTCAGGCATCTGATCGTACACCCTGAAACAAGAAAAAAAAAATGAGTTTAGCATGTCATGCGAGTTAAAAAGGCAAATGGCAAACAAGATGCACACAATCAGAACTGATTACTTATGAATAGACTAATATGGGTCATGATTGATCTAGTATACATCAACGTAAAAGGTTAGCAAATAAGAACGGGTCAAACGGACCAAAAGTGGCCCAAGATGTATCTTGAAAAGAATGAAAAAAGGCTTTTAGGGGTCAACATAGCCTTACCATTTTGCCACATCTCTTTAAAAAAATATTTTCAATAAAGAAAGGGAAAACTTTTGAAAGTCAAACTGGACTGTAGAGAAATGTATGTGGTCGAGTGTGGTTACAACTTTCAAACAGCCATTGTGAAGCATTATCAGATAGTATGGCTATGTTTGGCAAAAGTAGCTGTGAGCAGTAGCAGTGAGCTGTGAGCAGTAGCTGTGAGCAGTAGCCAAAAAAGCTCACAGCTTCATAAAGAAGCATTGGGAAAATGAGCTTTCCTAAAAAATAGCAAAGCCCACAGCTCTCATGCCAAACGAACACTAAAAATCAAAAAGCTCATTGTTCACCGCTCCTTGCCCAAAAAAGCTCCAAAAAGCTTTGTGCCAAACATAGCCTATATCAACTTTCAACTAAACCATATCTATTTTCACCTGAATGAGTCGCATCTTACAAGATCCAGTACAGTTCTTAAAATAAATGTGATAACAAATGAAGTAACAGAAGCCATTCATAAAATCATTAATACTACTCAATAACTTAAACAAAATTTGGAAACTTTACTAAGAAAGATACAACCTAAGGAAGAAACATATGTCATAGAACATTAGATCAGAAATTCAGAATAACACATTAAAGAAGTCAACCCCATTAAAGACAGCTATCACATGTCTGATCACACCCAACATAAACAGGCAACCTACAATCCTATATATGCCAAATCAATATCTTAATCAATGTGACACATAATATACCAAATAAGCAAATCAATATAACGACACATAATAAAAATCAAACTAGCTCTTGCTAAAACCTTCAAATTTAGTCCATTGTCTCAGAAGTTAAGCTACTATTGTGCACACACGTCCTTGTGCTTTTAAGGTCATGTAATTAGCAAGACCAAATGTTGCCTTTCAAAAAAAAAAAAAAAAGTAAGACCAAATGTTGCAGTGCAGCCCATAAAGCAAGGACTCGCCTACCATTATTAACGAGTACATGAACTAAAACAGCAGCCAAGTGTCTGTTCAAACTACATACACTTTTTAGTTTTTGCTAGCAACTATCAACATACAGATACCATCATGTTGCAATACTTCACATACTTGGAGAGGTTCAGAGAACAATTTGAACCAAACCAAAACCAAGTAAATACGGTCCTATCAATAACAGTTACAACCAGATAAAACCATAACCAAACTAAACTACTGAACTAGTATTCATTTTCTGTTTGTAAAAGTTCTATAACAATGTCACTCTGTTCATACACGTTTTGGTACTACAATCTTCATACATTATTAATCAGTACCAGTACCAGTATAATAGCTTGTCACCTATAATCAAACAATTAAAAGCTTATGTGTTTCGTTGTACATTAAGAGCGATACAATAAAGCAATCTAATGTTTAGATCTATTTTTCAGAAAAGCAATAACACATCAGTAGTTAGTGCATAGCATCGTTCTCTATGTCTCCCTCTCTTTGAAACTTACAGCACAACCAAAGGCAATAAGAATGTAACAACAAATACCACAAATGTGAAACACCCAACATATGCTATGATACCTAATCTCCTGTGAGCGTTGTTGATCACACAAAAATCAACCATATAATAAGCACCAAAAAAAAAAAAAAAAAAAAAAAAAAAAAAAAAAAAAAAAGTTTCTATCTAGCTACCAATAGTATCAAGTCAAGCCTCATCAAGATATATGCACATGAGCATATATCTAATGTTTATACAGCATTAGCAAATTCAAACACTATCAGCTTCATCGCTTTTTTCACAGCTGATTAACATTTTGTAATAATTGTCAACCATAGGCCTAAGCCTTTTTTTTGAAGCTAATTATTAACATCCATCGTAATTATCAAACTAGCAACCAGTATTAACAGCATACAATTCGCATTGTATGAAGGCGCGTCGGCCATTGATTTTTGTGTAAATTTTGGGTTTTACGTTTTTACTCTCTCATGTTTGGGAGGTGCTTGGGTTTGTGCACCTCTAAGTTATGACTCGTTTCACTGAACATACCTTTTGGGCCTGTTTGGTAGGGTCAGATTTGGGCCAGGTTGGGCTGAGCGGGTGATACAAAGGCACCATTTTATGAAAAGCCCAATGTATAAATGTGCTCATGTGAAGCCTTCCTTAAAACCCAATAATAGCCTTAGATAGTTAGGGGTGGCAGTCATGATTCCATGCCTCCCTCATGCCTCACCACCCACCAATAATATCCTGCCACCTCATTCCATGCTTCTCTCATGCCGCACTATAACTTTTTAGTGGCAACCATGATTTCATGCGCCACTTAATTTTATTTGTTTAAAATCCAAACGTTCAAAAAAATAGACGTTCAACGGCTGTATTTTTCCTTCCCCTCTCCCACGATTCAACGGCAATCTATGCTGAGCCCGTGAATGCCGAGTCCGTGCCGCGTAGGTGGCAGCGGTGTTGACTAGCGGCATGCTCCATGCCGAGCCCAATGCCACCCCCTTATATTCAAATTTTCAAATTTGAGGGGAGTTATTAATTCATCAATTACCACCTGTTAGCAGAAAACAAAAACAAATACTAGTAACAGAACAATAATTCATATTCCCTCCTGAGTTTCATATTGATCAACAGTGTCACATTTATTTTATATTTTGCAATGATTTTTTTATTTTATTTTATGGAGAGGTAACTCTTGAGTCTTGAGCTTTGTTTTTCTCTTTTTTGCATGTTTCGTTGAGATCTTCAAATTGCTAGGATTTATCGCATGTTATAAACTAGTAATCGCTTAATTGCTCACGAATTGTATACTTGATTACTCAAGATAACAAGCTATCTTCAGTGTGAAATATTTGTTTGTATTATAATAGTTAAAATGTGATATATTGGACTTAGTATGTGTATATATTGGTTTTTTAGTACACTCACATGTATTTATAGTAATTTTTATTTGGGGTCATATAATAAGACGGCAAAAGTTCTTTATATATACAACTTTTACCATAAAACTCATCAAGCAATTTTAATCACTCATTTTTTAAATCCACTTTTTTTTTTTTTTTTTTTTTTTTTTTTTTAACTTAAATATTTCGCAAACCGTAAATCGTCAAGCTACAAAAAAATACCATTGCGACGAGAATTAAATTATCTTTCTATAGACATGCATTGTTATATACTTTCGACGAACTTTATTTCGATAAACTTATTTTTTTTCACCCAGAAAAATCATATATGATTCGAATCATATTCTTACGAATCATATATAATTCGTAAGAATCGAATCATATATGATTTTTTACGAATCATATATGATTTTGACGAATCATATATAATTCTTTCTGGGCGGAAATTAAAAAAAAATATCGAAAGTATATAACAATGCATATCTATAGAAAGATCATTTAATTCTCGTCGCCATTGTATTTTTTTTTTTTTTTTTTTTTTTTTTTTGTAGTTTGAAGATTTACCGTTTGCAAGATATGTTGTTTTGAAAAAAAGTGAAAAATATAAATGGGTGGCTATGATTGGTTAATAGTATATTACTGGTTGGACTTCTATAACATGTTTAGTGTAGTAATTATGAATCTTTCAATGTATATCAAATTTTACACACTAAAAGAGCCTATTATTTGGTTTATCGTCATCAGGCAACCAAAATTCCTGAGACGGTCTTGCTATTTGGTATGAAAAAAGAGCCTATAACATGTTTAGTGTAGTAGTTATGAATCTTTCAATGTATATCAAACTTTTTCAAGATTTTTTGAGCCGCAAGTATAAAACACCTCATGCAAAAAAAATAATAATAATAAAAAAAAGAAAAAAGAAAAATAAATAAATAAATAAATTTGAGCTTTTTGTTTCTGAAATTACGCTTATACCCTTTAACTACTACGTGGTCAATGATCTCTCCAATCCTTTGTGTAGTGTATAATATTTAAAAAGAAATCTCATAAAGTATACAAGAGTAGTGTTTTACAAAAGTAATATTGGTCAATGTAAATATCCAATTGAGGTTTAGCCATTTTCAGCATTTAAAAAGAAGTAGCAGTTCGTTTTGCATGTTTCTTTGTACAAAAGGATGTAAGATTCCAAGGACGTTTAGGTAAGTGCTCAGATGCAAAGTCACATAGAAGTAAAACGTATAAAATGGCACCAGCTTGCGACACGTGTCCTCACCTGAAGGTATGAAACTTTGAATAGCCTCCCACTTTCTAATATAGATTGTGATTCTCATACAATTTTGCATCAATAATTTGCTCGTTTAAACGAATTTCTCTAAACTAACAATTCTTTATGGTTTACTTTTCATGAAATATTGCAAATAGTGTAGAATACAATCCTATCTGTGGGGTTCGATTGCTTTTTGTTAGCTTTTTGTACTTTGACTTTGCTTTGAGCAAACTCTTTTTGAAACTTTTGTGATCAAGGTAAATTTAGAACTCTACAAATCGCTATGCAAGACGTATGAAACCTGACAAATCACTGGACTTTCAATATTTTTACTTTTTTTAGACGTTGGAACCTTCTTGCCTTTTCACTATTTTCACTGGACTTTCATCAGTGGGTTCGTCTCGAATAGTTAGTTTCCTCTTGGGTTGACGAGAGGATTTCTTTGTTCTAGACGTTGGAACCTTCTTGCCTTTTCCTACACCTTTAACTGCTGTTTTGGTCTTTGAACTAGTTAACCCAACTGAATCGTTTCTTTGAGCTTCGTCATACACTATAAACGCATCAGTATTCTGAACAGCTTCTGTTAACAATAGATCAGGAATTCTCAATCCTTGCTTGGTTGTACTTGTTTTCTGAATTCTGACTCGTGAATACATTTGATCCATGTTTGATGTGTGATACTTATCCTTGATTCTCTAATCAATCTCAGGATCTTCATGCATGAACAGTGATATGAGAAGTTTGGTATAACGGGTAAACGGGATTTTGGAATTCGTAGCTTTCTTGAACTGACGAGCTTGTAGAACCATGCCATTCCATATAAGTTGGGCATAGTCAATGTGAGCCACATTAACAACACCCCAGTGGATTTGCATAAATTCCAGAGAAGGATGTTCGTGACCAGTTTCTTTGCCTGTCACAGTTGGTGAGGATTGAGTACAAGGTCAGCCATGGTTGAGGGATATATCTTCTGTCAATTGAGGATTGAGTGGTGATTGGTGTAACTGATTCATCATATCCTAGTTAACGAAGAAAGCTGACAATCGTATCAAATGAGGGAAGAGGGCAGAATGCTTTGAAGCTTCTTGATACTGCTGCAGGTAAACCAAGAACAGAGCGAAAGATCTTGACATTGAACTTGATGGTTTTCTGATCGATACGAACAGTCATAGTTTTGTTGTCTTGGCTGACCTCTAGAGATTCCCAGAACTGAGTTAAATAGACTTCAGGTACTTTACTTGAATTCATGAGGATGAGCCTAATGAAGTGTCTCATCAGAATCTCAACGATAATTTGGCAAGTAGGATGACATGGTAGTTTTTCAAGATCAACTTTCATATTGGACTTGCTGATTGTTCTCTCTTCCCCTTGAATAAGTTCATTCCTAGCATCGGATCCTTGAGACATGTTTGTACCTGATATGTGTCAACACGAATAACAAACACAATACAATGCATGTTTATGTTAGTGTGAAACCCATAATCCAATATATCATCTCGTTAGTTATAAACTGTGAGCATGTAATACAGAGCATCATAGACAAACACAAGACATATCAAGGATACACAACAACGAGGGTAGAGAACAAATCAAGCAAATTATGAGTTATAAAAGAAAACATCAAAGACTTAAGAAAATTCCAAGTTTTGAAAAATTTTCTTACTCGCCAACCTGAAAAACCTTACTCGAAAAAAAAAAAAAAAAAAAAAAAAAAAAAAAAAAAAAATCTTACTCAATAAATGAAAGTGAAATGCTTACTCGATGAGTTGAAACAGAAAATCTTACTCGATAAATTGAACCAGTGAGCTTACTCGATAAAGCTTTCCTTACTCGCAATTTTTGAAAAAATTTGGACAGAGTTTCTTTACTCGCGAGTTGAAAAAATAAAGATCCCTTACTCGAAGGTCTTTGTGTTACGCTCCTAACTCGGAGAAACTTGATGAAGTCCTTACTCGACAAAAAAAAACACAGCTTATTCGATAAAACACTTACTCGATAAAGCAATACAAAATTCCTTACTCGACAAAATTTGAACAACTGCTTACTCGATAACCGTCTTACTCGATAACTGTCTTACTCGATAAAGAAGTACAAAATTCCTTACTCGAGAAGAATTATTTTATTTTATTTTTTTTTTTTTTGCCTTACTCGAAGGATAGAAACAACTTTTATAACTCATAAGAAATTAGATTTCTTACTTGAAGGAAAAATTGTTTGTATGCTTTGAGTAAGGAAAATTGAAACCTTACTCGAAGAAATTGCAAGTTACACGCCAATACAATCAGTTATTCGACAAATTTTGCTTACTCGCAATGTTCATGTTCTAACTCGCGGATATTCATATAACTAAGAAAAACCAAGTTTTTGAACTGAGTGAATTGGGCAATGGGTATATCCAACTTAGTTGTCAAAAGGCTTCCTTAAACATAATCCAAACTTAAATCTAACAAAAGCCTAACACATTTTTCACAAATGATAAAACAGTGATCGACCAAAGTGACTTTTTAGCATAAGTTAGACAATGATCCTGAAACTTTAGGCGCACGTAAGGAGGACACGTATAAGCAACAAACAACACTCAAACCATTCAAACATATTCCCAAATTGTTCCAACCAAGTAAACGAGTCCTAAAACCCTAACACTCTCAATTTCACAAATCTGATGAAACCAAGGCTAATACGAAGATACAGTATAGCATATAGACACATACCAAAGCTTGTTATCTAATTTAATTAGCCTGAGACATCAAATCTAAGAAACCCCCAATTTCAAAGCATATACCCAAATTATCAATTAAAAACAATTAAGCCACTGAAATGCACAGAAATTTTGGGCGAGTGATAGAAACAAGATTATCAATAGTTATAACACTTACAGTTAATAAAAGACTCAAAATCATAAAACTTGGTTGAGAGAGAGATTTGGCAGAGTAGAGGCGCGTGTTTTTGTGTTTGTGAAATAAAAAATATTTGAAAAGTATTTATAGAGAAAACTTTTAGAGATATGCAGCTTTGGCCCCTGTACTTGTAAATAACCAATGTTTTGACATTATATTATAACTATATACTAAAACCCAAAATTTGGGCGCTTCAAAGAGTTGTAACGAACAGTGTTTCAAACAATAACATGTGCTTCAAAATGGTGGTACTTCACTGTAAAATGAACAGTGCTCTATTCAAAGTGTGTATACCAAACATGATCTTGAAGCTTCTTCCCATACTTTTTTTCACAACCAATAAATTGCACCGCCTCAGTGAACAAATTCCCCCCCCCCCCCCCCCCCCCAAAATTCTAGACCCTTCCTCCTCACCTCATTCATCTTCTTTATCACAAATACATAAACTTCAAATCACTCTCTCACATCTTCATCAGTTACCCATCTTATGTATTCTCCATATGCTCATATTCTGACCACCGGAATCATTTCCGAATCATCCGCCGAACTCCTCCAAGGCTCCAACCACAAGGTACCGTCTTTTTTTTTAATTCATGTTTTATTTGGTTTTAATTTTTTATAAGATTGTGTCTATGTTTCGATTTGATGATGATTTTCTGTATTAAATTTGTTACTTTCAAGCGAAGGGGGATTCCATTAGCTTCAGAATAAAGGGGTTAAATCAGGTATACTGTTTTTGTTACTGATTTTCAATTTTGTTTGTCGTTTAATTTATGTGAAATTTGATTTTTTTTCCCATTGTTATTATTATTATTATTATTATTATTATTATTATTATTAAAAACAAATAGGATTTACAAGAAATTATTATTATTATTATTATTATTATTATTATTATTATTATTATTATTATTATTATTATTATTATTTTGTGATATTGGGGATGACTGGATCAATATATGTTTTTTAACATTTTTTGTTAGGTTACTTACATAGACAAAAGTTGTTTGGTTAAAAATGCTTATTTGAGATGAAATCACAACTCTTTTTTATCATCATGTTTAACCTATGACTAGTAACTGAATCGCTTTTGATGTATAATGTTACATATAACTGAAATAAAGTATTTAAAATTTACGTTCAGCTTCGCCTTTCATCGAAAATACTAAACCTTTTCTGTTGTTGTTTGGGATTGCAAGTTTTAAAGTGATTACCTACTTTAGACAAGTAGGTATAAAAGCAAATAACTTGATAGGTGTTTATCTACATATTGCTTCGCTTTTACAGTTTTTAGACAACAACTCATTAACTACTTATTAAGCGAATTCAAAGTAAGCAATCCCACACACCATTTTAGAGTGACGTACAGGAAACATAGGATTTCGTATACGGCGAGTGTTTCAAACAGGTTAAAATGATAAAAATCGATAAAATTAGTTACATTTTAGCAGACTCATTCTGACATTTTTCATAGTTTTGGTTTGCAGGGTTAGGGTGAATTGAAAACTAACGTCATTGAGACCAGTTCTTGTTTAGTACAATTAAGTCCCTTAGGTTATGAAGTCGTAACATCATGAGGCCAAACGATAAACATTTTGAGTAATTTTGACCTTTCTCCCCCTTGAACCAACAACACGTAGTTATGAAGGTTTAACAAAACATCTTGAAGTAGTGATTTTTTTTTTTTTTTTTTTTTTTTTTTTTTTTTTTTTTTTTTTTGTGAAAACTAAGAAAATGATGAAAAATCTTTTTGAGGTTTTATAGATTTAAAATCTTTTTTGGTGTTTGACTCAGTTAATTGTTTTTAAGAAAGGATTTTAAATCATCCGGAGTCAAACACCGCATGCCAATCCGGTGAACTAGTTCAGCAAACCTTGTTGGATCAAGGGCTTTTGTTAACAAGTCTGCCGGTTGGTATTCAGTACCCACAAAATATAATTCAACTGTACCCCTTTCAACATGCTCTTTGATGAAATGATACCATTTCCTACAGAGACAGATGCTATAAGTCCAGAAGTAAAAGCATGGCGACAACTTCAGGGTCTGGTCTTGCGACAGGAAGAATGTGTTCGAGGGTACCTATATACATAAGCCCATACCAACAATTAGAGGTGCAAAATCGGGCGGGTTGAGTAATGGGTCAAAATGGGTTGAACCACAAACCTTTTTTAGTCCATTTTTCTTATTTGTACACATAAAAAATGTATAAAAAAATGATACAAAAACTATGCTACAAAATATACTAATCTATTTTTTTATCTGGAAGTAAGTGATATGAGCTGTTGTAAGCAGGTATATCGACGTAGGAGATCCCTTATACCCGTTCCACTTTAACCAAGTTCTTACAGTTAACCCATTTGACCTGTTAGATGTAAAATATAACTAAAATCAACCAAATTTTAGGTAAATGTGTTGAAAATTACACTTAATGAGCAAAGGTGGCTAAATATATGCAGATTCAGTAACAAGTCAACATCCAATCAGGTTAAGTCAGGTTTCCCCGACCCATCAACACTTTTTTGGAACATTCTATTTGAACTTATATAATATTCATATTTTCTAATTCTATTTTAAGGGCAATGAAACACTCTTTTATAAAAGTAATACCAGTATACAATGTACTCATAAGTTTGATAACACTTTATTAGGAGATTTATAACATTTGAGAACACCTTGGTGAGTGGTGACTTTTAAAGTGATCAGCCCATATAGCTAAGTTTAAAATGCTACCCATTTAACCATCGAGGATCATGCTTTAGCCAACACCCACCTTTTAGATTGGATGTAAATGGGTCAAATCTGCAACCCCGAAAGGCCTAAATTACTGAGTACCACCAAGATTTCATATCATCAAGAAAATCATTATGTCTACTTACATTTATGAAGGTCCGGTTCGTGCTTCCAAATCCATGATGTATGGCCTAAAATCAATAAGTGAATATATAAACTTCATGCTCAAGAGAATTCAATTGCTCATAGAGTCACTGAAGTGAAACAACATAGAATAGAGATTTAGTGTTCTTACTTGATTTCCTTAGCTAACATGTCGTCGGGTTGCTCCCTAACAACTTGCCTGAGAAAGAACAACACTCATAAGCGGTCAGAAACGAGGAGATATAGTGTCTAGGAATTAAAAAGATCAACTGACTTCACAAGGTTATTATACCGGCACTGGAGGACAGCATGCTGATTACTGCATGATGGATGATCCGTAGGGATGTCTGCTACCCTTCTTTCTCCCCCAAAAAGATAACAGGTTTGACAATGCACATACAAGGGACCTGTTTAAAACTAAAACTGTTAGTGAAATAATAACATATTCTTACTATTTAGAACCAAAACTTTTAAAAAAGTAAAACTAATGAAAAGGGGCAAGCCTACCATTAAGTGATTCGCCACCTTTAAAACATAAAATCTCCATCTTATATCTGGTTTCCTTGCATCAGACGGCTCCTGAACAAAAGTGTCACACCTGTCATAAACAATTCCTGTAAACGTACACTAAAGAGTAAATTAACAAGTAGATGCAAAAGCTCCACCGACTGCTGCAGTGCTGCTTAATACACTGCGTGATACAGAGTTTATGCACAAATTGATTATCAACTTACAATGTTTGTTACTTGAAAACATGTTTTTTCAAACAACAAATTCTATAAGAATCTTGCAAAAGTATTCAAATGATAGCATGAGATAAATGGTTAATGCGACAGTAAGAAACATTACAAATCTAAAATTCACAGTAAAATCTTCTCTCTTGATGTCCTTTAAAGCATCGAAAAGTAAAACCAATCACTAAAGGACCATGGGTGTTACCAAATCTCAACATTTAGGATGGGCGGTGTAATTTGTAACACTAAAGGACGACATGTGAAATTTATGTACAAACATTAGGACAAACCGTGAAATTTTGTCTAAAAAATAAAATATACTCGGATCATATACCATGGAAAATTCAGCATAAGATCCAAATGTCATGATTGCTGCCGGCGTGACAACTTTTAGATGTTTAACTCCATCACCCACTGCGGCAATTAGACCTACACCCTGTAATTTGGTAAATGTTCGCACACATTAACAACATAGCCCAACTGCTTAGTTCAAAAACATATTATAACTTTAAATTCATCGCTTTATGAACGAAAACTTACATTGCTTGCATTAACCCCTGGTTTAATCAGTAATTTTAGTGGTGCACGAACTACACTTGTAGCACTACAGAAATTGTGGCTCAGGGTGTGAACGTTTCTGAATTACACGTATTAAACTAATCTTTGGTCTGATTTCTTTTTCAGTAACCAACTTTATAAATCTAGGGTAGTATAGTAGTATGACTAGCAAACTACCATTCAGAAGTTCTATTTCAATTAAAGAAAATGAGCACCATAAAGAAGCACGGGTAGAAGGGGTATCTATAAGGGGTCTATTATCTCACCTTACACTATCCACTTACTGCAGACACGCTATGTTGCTTCAAGTAGGTGTCCAGGTCAGTTGTTACACGCACAACCTTGAGATATACTTAAAATTCCTAGTTGATCCACAGATCCTTGTATCCAAACAGTCTGAATTCTCTTCTGAGTGACAAGAGTTGAGTGGAAAATTTGACTAACATAATCTCTAACAAACACTCGATTTTAGGGAGTTTATCATGTTTACTAGTTCTCGTTTATACCTACTAGATACTACACAATCTACATATACAGCACTTAAATACAAGTACACAATTCAATCCTATATACTATATTAATAAAAATTTAAACAAACAGTATGAGCAAAGCATATAAAGTAAGACTAAGTTTATCATACAACGCCAACAAAATGAACAAATCACTTCTTGTAACATTCAAATGATGTATGTTACGAGTCGAATCCATCACATCCCCATCCAAAACGCTAATCATCTCTTTTAACTCCCTAATCCTACTACACCCTTCCACTAATATAGCCATTCCTGCAATGGATTTTCATCTAAAATAGCTTCACTTGAGGTGATTCTAGCGTTTGTCAAACAAAGAGTACATAGTGGTTTCAGATTCATTTTTTCACAAGAGATGAGTTAGGCATATCATCAAACACGTTACATGCATCAGATTCAGCTATCAATTATAAATTTACTAACCTCTAGTTAACTAATTTGAGTTAGGCATATCATCAAACACCTTATATGCAACAATTAACAACAATTTTTGAGTCCAAATTCAACTAATCACAACAATTAACTACAAACCTCTAATGAACTAATTAGCATATGCCTTTGAGTTTTTGAGGCATGACTGTATATGAGTGTTTTGAGCAATGCTTAAAAAGATTTACAAAATCATACTCAAGTTAGTTAGCCCACTAATAATAAATTGATCCACCAATATGTTGGTTTATTTTAGAGATCCATCAACACAAAAGAGTAACTTGCTAATAAGTTCAAGTACGTTGATAGCCCAATTCTCACTTCTGTGTTATTGGCGTTACATATTTATTTCTCCGTATTTAGTGTTGTTTCGATGGTTACAATATAAAAGTGGACAATGACCATAAAAAAGTAAAGCGAAAATTACCTGATACCCACTTGGGTATTTGTTTTATAAAAAGAAGACCACCTTTTTTGGTTAAGAATAAAATAACAAATAATTAGCTCTTAGACAACGTTCACATGCTACTTTTGTAGTATTCAGTCTTTACTTGTTGTGCAAGTACAATGATAATAAGTCTTTACTTTTGTAGTATTCAGTCTTTAGTGTTCTGAATAGAAATCTACTATGCTTTTTTGGAAGTAGAAACTTAAAAGTTGGTTTTCGATTGATTTAAAATACACCTTGCAGCAGATTATTGTCTATTATTCTATCTACATATTTGAAACTTTTTTAAGGAACAATATCTACATTTTCTTCTCATAACATGCAATTGAATGAAAGTATAGTACAATGACTACAAGTAGGACCATGTTACCTAAAATGTTAAGTTTTGCCTTGTCCTTGATTTTGAAGGAGATGATACTGGTTGTGTAATGATAATAAGTGGCAATATGGGTAGGTCGTGCGTGTTTGGTAATGGGTCAAAAGGGTTAGGTTCAAATGGACAACTTTTGGGTACATGTAGAAATGAGCCGGGTTTGTTTGGGCTGACCGGGAACACTTTAGTACAAAGTTTTGAGTATGCAATATGGACTAATAGCATGCTTTTAGAAAATTTTGTGTTGTTTTATTATTAGTTAATCTTGTTGATACTCCCTCCGTCCCAAATTATAAGTCCATTTTTCTAGTTTTGGTTGTCCCAAATTATTTGTCCACTTTTTATTCCAACCAATCAAAATGCATTTTAGTGGAGAAAGAAAATATTTGATTGGTGAATAGTGTAGTTAGTGGGAATTTCTTAAACTTTGTGCAAAGTAAAAGTGGACTTATAATTTGGGACGGAGGGAGTATTACTCTTCTGATTCATTAAACCTAATTGATCAGTCCCTTGCACGAGTAAATGAGTCAATTGCCTACGCTACTTACAGAAATGATAAACACTTGTTTGGTAGTTTGACTGTTTTTTTTCAAATTACAGGATTTACAACTTTTCTTTTTGGATGAAGGCAGGTTGGATTTCATTCAACAACCAATAAACGATTCCGGAGTCCAAATTCATTGACTTTTCGGTGACGAAATGCATTTGATACACACAAACGGTCTGATCCATCATGTAACATTAATTATACAAGGCACCGAGAAAAGCTCTTTAAATACTGCCCCTCAATTTAGTGTATCATTTCAATGCCTGAAAATTAGGTTGTCATGGTTGACCGATTTAGTGCTCTTAGAGTGTTTGCATTACTATGTTAAAAAACATGACTAATAATTAATTTTTAGCCTTCGAGAGAAATTGACTGAATTCTGGGATCATTAATGGCTTTGAAAATGAGGTCTTGTCAAAAAGAACCAGACCAGTTAAATGATGGTATTTACTGCAGTTGGGTCTGATATATGTTGAGACTAGTGGGGATCAGTTAGCAGGGGCCTGTTACTAGTACCAAGTGATGCCATCAACGGCTAGTTTGTTGTCTTAATACAAACTTATATCACGGAAGAGGTACCTATTGTACAATTCTGGTAAGTTATCGACTTGAAGTTGTTAATTAGATGTTTGAGATTTTATAACATAACCACAAGCTATAATTTTGTCTTCAAAACCTATATTTTTTTCTGAAATGAAGCATGACAAAACCGTTTGTGTTAAAAGCTTTGTTTAGATTTCGAAATGCACCTGATAGGTTTTAGTCCTCGGTTCCGCCAATGCAACGACTATCATACAACTCGTAAAAGTCATACCAGCGTCAATACTGGATGTACTTAGACCATCAAAATTTATGATTATAATGGGATTTGACATTTAAATATCACGGATGTCTAAACAAAAACATACATGGATATAGTAATTTTAAACAAAATTAATGCAGAACCCATTTTACTTTTCACTTGAAACATGCATAAGATAAACCTTCACACATAATTTTTATAATTAACTGGGTGTAACAAGGAGCCTTTTCCTGATACAAAGTAAAAAGAAATAATTAATACTACTAAATATGGCAAATAATTCTTTTTACATTGGCCGAAACTCAAGGCCACAAACAATGAGACCAGACATACGTCCTTCATGACTTGTAAATTTCATATCAATAGAAAGAGAGTCATCCTTAAATTCACGAGTTGAGTCAAATTTCCACCCTTGAATCTCCATCCATCCATCTTCCCTTTGTTTTGGAACCCGAGTGAAATCATGTATGTTCAACAAGCTTGGGGTAATAAAATAGAAAAATTCGGCCTCGTTGTTTTCTTGGTGGACTAGATCTCGTACTTTCACCGGATTATGCAGCCCCTGACATTCTTCTGAAAGCTTGAACACAAGGTAACACACGTATTCTGTATCCGGTGACAACATTTGACTTTTGATTGTGCAATTGATATAAAATGCTTTTTGTGGTAAAAGCTCAATCAGCTCTGGAAATCTGCATGTACAATATATTATACAATTACTTCTTAGGAACAAAGTAAAACATGAAGACATAAAACTAAATCCAAGAAATGGAACTTTGTCAACAACTTATTTATGATTCTTCAGTATCTTACTAGACATTAAAGAAATTTAGGAGCTTCAATATATAAATAAGCATAGATGAGCACGTCTGAATGTAATTCAGAAAGCTTTAGGATGAAGGAAAACGTAACAAAGTTAGTTCAAAGAGAAACCTGGATTGCGCTGATGGTGTTGACGTAAAAAAATTCACATTAGAGGATTTGGATAAAGCTGCCTTTTCCGAAAGCATAAGAAGTTTCTTTTTGTTTACTTCACCCAACCAGAACAACTCGTCATAGTTTCTGGATATCTTATATATTTATTCAAAGTTACCTTGCAATTGTTGCACCTGATCCGCTTCGAAGTTTGATTTCAAGACTTGTTGGACTTCCTTTAACTTTCCAATTTCTTCATGTTTTACCTGCGTAATACTCATGTTATAAATATGAACTATTCTTTTCCATTCATCCACATAGACAAAAGAGTAACAATTGACCATTTTCAAACTTACCTTCTGGATAGCTCGAAATTCAATGCCTTGAACATAAATCGCACCATCTCCACAATCGTACGATGAAAAGCACTCTAGTAGAAACTCAAAAATGACATCTTCTTTCTGATTCAAGAATCGGTACAACTCAATCGTCATCCACTCGCTGTCACTCCATGTTGCAAAATATGCATTTAGAATTTCATGTCCCTTTCTATAATTCAGGTCAACATGCATCGGTTTACTTGCAAAGGGTCTTGATTCACAAAATTTGAAGACTAAATAGACCCCATAAACAACATTTGCAGATAAAAGTTGAGCACTTGTCTTTATTTCGATGTTTTCAAGTTGGAAATATCTAACATCTCTACTACTGTCCCAAACTTGTACATTATAAATATTCCAGTCTCAATCAGTCATAGCCTTTGTTTCCTAACAGATCTACTTTTGTGTTTTGCAATTCTTTTGACCCCAAATATATGGCATACATTAATTTTTTGAGGGAGCTTAAGTTCAAAATCAAGATGCTAGCAAAGTTCATAATTCATGGTTGTGAAAACAGAGGACCAAAACAGGGGCATTCCTCAACCAGTAGTTGAACATAGAAATCGAGCAGGTAAATATCAAACATAACACCCGGACAGCAAATTACACTGTCAAAATCAGATGAGAAAATACTGAAATATTAGATTCGAATTCTACCATCTTCATGTTTGAGCCTCATGATCGCATAATTTTAAGTTGGTGTACTCAGGTAACCTAAACTACCAAGTTTATTAATGTGAGGTATCCATTACTTTCCCGCACAGCAAAATCCAGTTCCTAAAAAACATAACTTTTTAATTCTTAAATACATAATCTGTCAAAAAACTGAGTCCTTTTGTGAACCACAAAAGTGCATGTCTTGGCAAGTTTCCAAGTTATATAATATATTACACTGTTAGCAAAACAACAAAAAAAAAATAATAAAAATAAAAAAAATAAAACCCACGATATAAGTTAAAAATACATAAGTGTGCCGTAAACTAATCAATATGCTACTGTAAACAACTTGTTATGCATAAAATGGTATAGTAACGAAATTCAACATAAAAAATGTATAATTAAAATAGACTTCTATCATCAATGCGTTTGTACGCTTATCACTTAATACTAATGAATTTAGAGAGGTAGAGAGAATAACCTTGATTCTGGAAGAGCTTTCCACGCATGTCGACAACTGTTTTTGTAGAAAAACATTGTCGCTGAAACCATTTTATTTCTTTCACCATTACCAACAAATGACAGCAACTGTTGCATAACAAAAAACAAATTAGAATCGATTTTTATGATAGGTAGATGCATGTGTGATTTTGAATTATCCCTTAAAAAAGGAAAAGATACATAGAAAACGGGAAGCACCAAATAAACGAGATACAAGAACCAACTAATTACCACGTTGTCCTGTTGAAGGAGGATTCCCTTTGAAAACTTGTTGTAAAGATCCTCTTTCTTGATCGTAGAATAGATTTCAGGGCACTTTGACATATGGATTATTTCTTTATAGTCGCTGGGCAATTTGGGCTCCCATTTCTCATGATTTTCCTGTAAATACATTAAATTAATCAATTAATAAACTCATGTTCATACAATTAAAGGCTGTAGTTTAGAAATATATGAATCAAAAGTTAGCCAGTTTTGTCAAAATTTAGAAACTTACTTGGAATTCCAATGCTTTCTTAAGCTGTATGATCACATCATCAGCTGTTGGCCGTCTTTCTCTCCTGTGATGTATGCATCGATTGGCAATCCTTGCAAATGTAATAAATGACTGTGTCTCAATTTGTTCCTTAATACCCTCAAACACTAAGTCATCAAGTTTTCCTACTTGATAGTGGTGTTTAGCCAAAAAGGGTAAATAAAGATACTCGTCTTCTAGTTTTACGGATGATAGTTTCCCACACAATATGTCAAATAAGACCGCACCCAATGAGAATACATCAGACTCTTTGGTTAAGAACCCTGTTTTTGAGTGTAGTGGGTCACGATAGCCGATTGTGCCTGTAACATTGTCGATGACATAATCTACATTCTGATTTGTAACTTGACATACTAAGGAAAGCTCAAAACCAATAATTTTTGCTTTCCAATCATCAAATAGTAGAATGTTGCTATGTATTACTATTTCTGGACTTGAAACAGTTCCATGAAGAAACTCTAACCCAATTGCAATATCGATGCATATTTTAAGCCGCATCACCCACGTAAGACTATCATCGCTCAAGTACTTATCAAGACTACCTCTGGATTCATACTCATATACAATAACTTTTTCATCCTCTTCATGACAGTAGCCTACAAGACCAATGAAATTTTCATGTTTATACTCCATAAGGATTTCCAGCTCTGTCATAAATTCTTTTGCAACAGACTTCTTATTTAACTGCTTTGCCGCAATGATATTATGTCCATGAGCGTGACTAACTACTCCTCTATAAACGTCCCCAAAATCTCCATGTCCAATGATATTGTCTTGATTGAAGTCTTGCGTGGCTAACTTTACGTCTTCAAGTGAGAGTTTAAGGTTGTCATTATGGTTCTCCTGTGAATCATGGGTCAGTAAGTTGATTTGAAAAGTAAAAATTAAACCGAAACTACTGCCTGCTATCTAAAATTTTCATTGTGACTTACCTGACAGTATAACGCTTTTTTGAGTTCTTTGATGACAACTTCTATTGTTGGACGTTTCTTTTGAGTTTCTGCCACACACATAAATGCGATTTCTAGAAAGATGTCCAAAGACTCTTTATTGGGACCTTTACAAAAGACATGTTCATCGGTCTACTCCTTTATCTTGTGATCAACAATTTCCATTATTGTTCTCCTTTCAAAATGATCTCTTGCAATGGGTGCTATTCCCTTCTCATTTACCTTGGTGTATACAGAATCATAGGCCAACCTCCCGGTCAAGATCTCACGCAACACCACTCCAAACGAGTAAATGTCTGACTTGCTATTTAATCGACCATACTTCTGATATTCTGGATCCAAATATACATATGTACCTGAAATCATGTTGGTATAGATAGTGTTGGCCTCTTGATCTGATGGGAGAATTTGGAGAGCCCAAAATCCGCAATCTTTGCCTTCCAATTTTCTCCCAACAGAATATTATCGCTCTTGATGTCTCGGTGTATCATCTTTTTTTCTGCCATGATCTGTGTTGTTGTGAATGTAATTCAAACCACGTGCAATATCAAGACATATATTTAGACGTTGCAACCAATTAAGATTAGTCATCTTATCACTGTTCCCCAAATAGCTTTCAAGATTTCCTCTGAAGCATGCTCATAAACCAGGATCATTGCACCGTTACCTTCATAACAAAAACCAAGAAGAGAGATTATATTCTCATGCTTACAATGGGTTAGAGTTTCAATTTCTGCAATGAACCCTTGTTCTCCTTCTTGATTATTAATGCGCTTTATGGCTACTGTGCTTCGTTTTCTGCTTAGATCACATATATCCACCCCATTTATCAATGAGGAATTACTGCCATCAAAATATTCAAGATCTGCCTTGTATACTTTACCGAATCCACCAGACCCGATGATGTATGCGTCATCAAAATTATTGGTAGCCTCTATTATAGCTTTTAGTCCAATCTTCAAGTGTTCTAGATTCCCCTGCAATGAGTTGTACAACACCACATTAATGCTAGTAAGGATTGCAGTGATATTAAAAGAAGAGAAGTTTTTATAAATGCTAAATAATGGTTTTATCCCTAAACTTTGAGTTGGTTTAGTCATTTAACTTCTTTTGTTTTAAACTTTAATTTAACTATTTCTATCCCTAACTGAAACCTAGTTAGTTTCACGACAGTTTGAGGTCATGTTTTGTGTCGTGTCTAGAATTGCTGCCCCTAGTTGCAACTTTTCCCCGTTTTCAGATTAAGTGAACCGGTTGGTTTCATTCGGGCGTCGTGTTTTAAACACCCATAGTCATGAACTAGTATTCTTTAATCGAACCACTAAGATGTAAATTTAGTAAAAAAGCCCCTTGCCAGTTAAAGGTCTACTAAATTGTCAGATAAAGTTAAACATTACCCAAAAAAAGTTAATTAGTTAATCTATTTGTTAACTCAAAATAATGAGAATGTTCTTGAGAAATTGATTATTTTCATCCCTAAAACTAATACCTAAAAATACATCTAACCAAAAGATCAAGATATGTGACAAGATTGAAAATGGAGATTAAGAAGATAATACATATGCAGTGTTTCAAATGATGAATGAAGTGGGAATTAGTTGAAGCATATTAATTTTTTTTTTTTTTTTTTTTTTTTTTGGAAAAGCATATTAATTTGTTATATCTCATTATATTACTTAATAATTTTAAGCTATTACTCTCTCAGTTTTAAAATAATTATCACCAAACAAAAAATAAACAATTTAAGAAAAGTGGAACGACCATTATATTTTTCAACCAATCGAATACTTATCATTTTTATCCACTTAGATCATTTTCGATCGGTTAAAATGAAAAGTGGATAATTATTTTGGGACATCCCAAAATAAAAAGTAGGACTATGATTTTGAGACAGAAGAAGTACTTTTTATTGGATATGCTTTCGTTGCAGGTTCTATAAATGTATGAAATGGAATCGAGTTTGTGTACGCAATTTTTATTGTATTTATTTAGTTAGTTGGCTTAGTTTTAATAGGGGGAGGACAAATTTTACTTTTAGTTTATATATATATATATATATATATATATATATATATATATATATATATATATATATATATATATATATATATATATATATATATATATATATATATATAGCAAGAGTTCTTGGGATCAAACATAACAAACTACATCTAAATTACAAGGTTTTTATGTAAGAAATTAAAAAAAAAAAAGTTGTGAGTGGACTAAGATAATAATATATAATTTTCTCATAACTTAAGCAGTTTATCATGCAACCAAAAATATTTTCGCTATTGTAAAGTAATTTTCATCGAAAATAAATACTAATAGAGCAACATTGTTCATCAAACCTTCAATTACAGGGTACCCACTACCACAGTCGCCGCAACGCACTACGAATATAATACCTGTGGTTTTTCCAATTTGGGAGTAACCATTTTTGTCAGTATCATCTCTATGAAGACAAGGATTTAACAATAATCATATTTATAAGACCGGGCGTTACGGAAGATGGTGCAGACCACCTAACGAACGTCATCGCGAGCCAAGCCCATGACGGCCGAACACCGGCGCTCGCCAAGGTCACTTTTTTGTAACGATTTTTTTTCTATGTGTGAGGTATATTGTGGGGTATTTTTATGTGTTTGGTTTTGTGCTCGCTACTATTTCTTTAAAGGTGAAGGTAATAAAGTAGTAGTGGATTATGAATTACCTTATGACTTGTTTTATGACAATTGGTTTGATATGTTTCATGCCTCTGATTTTGGGATTTTTTTTTTTTTTTTTTTTTTTTTTTTTTTTTTTTTTTTGAGAAGTTTAGCTCAACTATGAACATCAGATAATTTTGTTTGTATGATTTGTGCATAGTGCATACCTCATTCTCAGTAAGCAAAACAAATGATGTTATTAAACAGCACTAGCATAACACACTTGGCTGGCTTATTAGCTTTTGTTGGCCTAGTTAATTATTTTCTCCATATGAAATAGTATAACCTGTTAACCTGTGTTACCACAGGCATTATACCAAATTACATTCTGCAACTTTAGTGATCATACTTGTAACAAAAAAAAATTATAGGTACCACTTACCTACAAACAATAATACGTAATACATTTAGAGTTTAACTTTTCTCTTCACATTATATTCTCGAGTTTTTATTTGGAGAGGAAAGAAGAGAAGTGGAGAGGAAATTAAAAAAGAATTATGTTCCCGAGTCTTTTTTATTATTTTTTTTATTTTTTATTTTTTTGAAGAGAAGAGAAGGGCGAGGAAATGAAGCTAAATTCCAACTCCTAACTTTCCTCTCAAAGTGAGAAGATTTTGAGAGAAGATGATTTTTAAACTGAATTTATTTCCATTTTTCTTTTCATCTTTTCTTACTTGGAAACACAAAATCAAAGAACATTTTTTGTTCCTCTCCTCTTCTTTACTCTATTTACTTCTCTTATTTCCGTTTTACACTCGAAAACAAGGCGTAGAACTCAAAAGTGGTGATTTTTAAAAAGTTACTTTTTAGCCTTTGAGGCATTACTGTATATGATTGTTTTGAGCAATGCTTAAAAAGATTTACAAAATCATGCTCAAGTTAGTTAGCCCAGTAATAATAAATTGGTCCACTAATATGTTGGTTTACTTTAGAGATCCATCAACACAAAAGAGATAACTTGCTAATAAGCTCAAGTACGTTGATAGCCCAACAATTGTCTGAGCTGTTTGGTAGGTGTCATTTGAAAAAAAAAAATAAATAAAAAATAAAAAATAAAAAATTGTGTCATTTGAAATGAAGGTAAAGGAGGTCAAAACTGCTCAAGCTCAACAGCTCAAGTCAACAGCATATCAAAACAAATCAAGCCTACAAAGCCAGCCAAGCTACAACTTCATAAGAAGGCTCAGATAGATTGTGGCATTATGTATGTGACAACCGGCAGTTTAGGGAGCTATTTTAAAAACCCGCATTTCAATATAAGTTCGTTTATAATTTTTATTTGAAATTTTCATTTCACAACGAACTTGTAAGACCTATTTTATGGATATTTTATTTAATGACGTTATGGAATTCGTGAATTATGTTCATAATTCATTTTTGATTTTACGATCGGTGATGTATATTTGAATTCTCACTTGGTACTACGTTGACTTTGGCACTAGGATTACCTAACATAATTTTATGATTCGTCTTAACGAGTCCGTTATATATTTTAATTAATTACGAGAGGTTCTCGTGTGATATGGAAGTTTTGAAATGGGTTCGGGTTCGGGTTCGGGCCACGTGTTTTTACAATTACCCGCGTTACCCGCTCCACCGTAATAATATCTTTATTATTACTATTATTATTATTATTATTCTTATTATTATTATTACCTTTTTTTTAAAAAAAAAAAAAAAAAAAAAAAAGTTAGTATAAGGGGGCGGTTGGTCCGGTTTTACCCACACAACACAAACACTCACTCACCATTTTCACTACTCTCTCTCCCTCATCATCTCTTTCCTCCAACCCTAGGGTTAGCCGCCGCCGACCAAATCCGGCCACCACCGCCGTACCTCCGATCACCCAACAAAACTAAAACCACCATTTTGTTCCTCTCCTTCCCCTCTTTCTTTTGGTATAAGAAACGCGCCCTAAAACCCTCATTAACACCACCAAATCTATAGTTTTCAAATCGAATTTTTGATAGTTTTCTAGATCCGAGCATTTGAAGTATTTAGAAGGTGAGAAGAAACATTTTCAAGGTTTTGGGAGCCACGAATTTGTTTTATTTCGTGGCTACACGAATTATTTCGTGTGAATCGAATGGGTTTTCAAATGGAAACGATGTTTTAATGATGAATATAGTTTGGTATCCGGGTTTCTCTTGGGTTGGTTATGGTTGACTCGGAACCAAGAGTGAAACTCTCGGCTTATTTGGTTCGAGCCTTGTGTGGCTTGGTTCTTGTTGTTGATTGATTGATTTATTTGGTTGTCGTGGGTATGGTGAACCCCGATTCGTTGCTAGCCGAGACCTTGTGGTCTCGGGGATTTTTTCTTGTGCTCGTGGCCATACCGAGACCCTCTTAGGGGGTTCTCTTTGGGTGTGGTTCGAGCCTATTGGCTCGTTTGATTATGTGGTTCGACCCTTTGGGTCGCGGCTCTTAGCCGAATGCAACCTTATTGCCATTTGACCATTTGGGTCGAATGGAGTATATGCTTAATTGGTTAACTCGTGTGAACTATGTGATGTTGGATTTGAGTTCTAGTTACTCGTGGTTCGGAGCCGAGACTCAAGTGAGTCGAGGGCTCGGGTCGGCTTGGTAAACCGACCCACACATTAACTTTGTTAATGTCATTAAATGTATAATTGTAAACTTGTGTATATTGTTGTTGTGGTATTTATTTTCTCGGCCGAATGCATGTGGTCGAATTGAACATTGATTTGGTATTGAGGAGTTGTTGTCGATTGGTAAGTGTGAATGAGGACCGGTTGTGAGACGGTCGTTAGATGACGGAGATAGGTTAGTCGGGTACCGTAGTCGGACCTTATTGTTGTAGCCCGTGGTTGAGATTGTGATTGGACGGAGATTTATTATTTATGACTTTTCCTTATTGTTGGACTTGGACAATGAGCCGAGGGTCATGACTCGGACATATGACCATTTCGTATAACTCAATAACTAGTAAAATTGAAACGAGAATAATAAAACTCGTAATGATCATTATTGATAATATGAACGTTTATATGAAAGTATATACGTGAATAACGTATATATATAACTATATAAACGCGTATATTAATAATAATAATAATCACGAGTCGTATTATAAATAATACGATTAGATATATATTAGGCTACGAAAGTGGCGTAATATTATTAAACGTATTATTATTATAAAAATTGTGTTATAAAACGGGAAACTCCCGACAATTATGAAACATTTAATAAAATGTCATTTCGAATATACAACGGATAAACTTATTGAGTTAGGCGAAATTGTTGTCACTCGGGTCCAGGTAAGTTATTATTTGCGACGTTCGTGTTGTCTCGGATATATGACGACTAATATAGACGTTTTCTATAAGTAAATAACCACTTAACCGTAAGGTTGAGCCGGGTTATTTGATTATATGAAACGAACATATTAGTGGGCATCGTATCCTACGACGCCCACAGGTTGTAGTATATGTAAAGTGTAATAAATTGCGAGTGTATATATCGGGAAATCTGGCCAATTTGACGATATATACGAGGAATTTATTAAACTATGATATATACTATATAGTAATTATGTGCTATGTGCTTTATATGTGCGTTAGTTTGGGTGTAATCTTGGAACGGTATATTACGTAAATAAATATGAGGATTATCAAATCGACGGATTTGGTAAACTTTGGCGATTTATTTAAATGATATATTGGGCTAATATTAGATCTATAGTTTATTATATGTTCTACGTGTGATCTTGTTGGTTTGTTTTGAGTCGACCCACCACCCGTATGGATACCAAACGCAAATACACCAAACTAATACGAAATGGATTTTCGGAAATAAAACGGATTCTCGTCCGGGTTGGGTAAACTTTGGCGATTTATTTAAATGATATATTGGGCTAATATTAGATCTATAGTTTATTATATGTTCTACGTGTGATCTTGTTGGTTTGTTTTGAGTCGACCCACCACCCGTATGGATACCAAACGCAAATACACCAAACTAATACGAAATGGATTTTCGGAAATAAAACGGATTCTCGTCCGGGTTGGGTATATTATATATTTGAGGAAATGATTTCTGAAAGAGTTAATATTGTTAGGTCGTGCCAAGTCCGTAGTTGCTGTTTCGTGAGTTATCATACATCTTATTTCTACCTACCTCGTCTTGCTATTTCCTGGACTTGAGGTGAGTCATAGCCCCGCTTTTTACTCTTGAACTATGTTTTCAACGATTGGGGTGAGAAACGTGCAAATTATTTTACGTGGACTATTATCGCTTTTATATTCTTTCTAAACTTGCTATGCGTATGGACTAGGATCTATTGTCAGCTTTAGTCACATAGTTTTGTGTGTACTATTCAAGGTTGGCTTATTTGGTTATTGGTGGATTGTCAGCTTTAGTCACATATATGTTATGTGTACTATTCAAGGTTGGCTTATTTGGTTATTTGGATTGTCAGCTTTAGTCACATATTTGTTGTGTGTACTATTCAAGGTTGGCTTATTTGGATTGTCAGCTTTAGTCACATAGTTTCGTGTGTACTATTCAAGGTTGACTTACTTAGATACTATAGCGTGCACCTATAGGTTATTATACTCCGGAGGTTATCCGAGTATTTATTGGTATTGCGGGGGTTACCCGAATATCTATGTTAGTACGGAAGGGTTTCCGTGTGTTATGTTGGAGCGGAGGGTATCCGCAGGCTTTTAGCGAATCCTTAGTCTAGCTAGCAAGCGTTTTGCGTATATGTCCACTATATTATTAGTTGAATTTAAACCTATGAACTCACCAGCGAAAGCTGACTTTTAGCACGTTTTCTCAGGTAATTAAGTGTTGAGGTGCATGCTTGGATTGGAAGGCTCAGCTGAGGCATACTGTGACAACCGGCAGTTTAGGGAGCCATTTTAAAAATCCGCATTTTGATATAAGTTCGTTTATAATTTTTATTTGAAATTTTCATTTCACAACGAACTTGTAAGACCTATTTTATGGAAATTTTATTTAATGACGTTATGGTATTCGTGAATTATGTTCATAATTCGTTTTTGATTATGTGATCGGTGATGTATATTTGAATTCTCACTTGGTACTACGTTGACTTTGGCACTAGGATTACCTAACATAATTTTATGATTCGTCTTACGAGTCCGTTATACATTTTAATTGATTACGAGAGGTTCTCGTGTAATATGGAAATTTTAAAATGAGTTCGGGTTCGGGCCACGTGTTTTTACATCTACCCACCTTACCCGCTCAACGGTAATAATATCTTTATTATTACTATTATTATTATTATTACTCCTATTATTATTATTATTATTACAAAAAAAAAAAAAAGAAAGAGAAAAGTTATTAAAGGGTCCGTTTGGCCGGTTGGTAACCACACACACCACACAAACACAAACTAACTTTACTCTCACCTCTCACCAACTCTCTCTTCCTCACTAACCCTAGCCCTAGCCGCCGAACACTATTCCGGCCAGCCGCCGCCACACCGCCGGTCACCCATCAAAAAGAACACCACCAAATTATTCCTCTCTTCACCCTCTTTCTTTTGGAGTATCATACACACTCTAAAACAACCCCTAACATCACGAAATCTAAAGATTTCCGTTCGAATTTTTATTAGTTTTCTAGATCTAAGTATTTGAAGGATTTAGAAGGTGAGAAGAACCATTTTCAAGGTTTGGGGAGCCACGAATTGGTTTTATTTCGTGGCTACACGAATGATTTTCGTGTAAACCGAATGGGTTTTTATTTAAAAACGTGATAAGCTTATGGATCTTGGATGAAAAACGTTTTCTATTAAGTTTGGTATCCGGGTGTGGTGTAAATCCGAGCTTTGGTGCTCGAGTACTTGTTCTTTGGGTCGATTTGGGTACGGTTGGTGATGGATTCGTGTGTTTCATGGTTTTGTCGATGGCTTGATTTTTAATCCGAGCCTAACCGAGACCCTTGAGGTCTCGGGGTCAACTTGGTCGCTCGTATAGCTAGGTTGAGACCCGTATGGGGTTCTCGTTTGGTTGTAGCTCGAACTTTGGGCTCGTTGTTGCCTTAGTTTGACCCCGGTGGGTCGCGGCTCTTAGCCGCATCTTTATTTCGTTGCCGATGACCTTTTGAGGTCGAGTGGATTATTTGGTTACTTTGTGGAGCTCTTGTGAGCTAGGTGATGGTTGTATGTTTAGTTCGAGTCCTCACGACTCGTAGTATTGAGCCGAGACTCAAGTGAGTCGAGGGCTCGGGTCGGCTTGGTAAACCGACCCACACATTAACTTGGTTAATGTTATTAATTGTCTAGTGTGAACAAGTTGTTATATAATTGTTGGTTATTATTGTTATTGTTATTTTGTCGTGGTATTATTTCTCGGCCGAATACTTTGGGTCGAATTGGATTGGTTATTTGTTATGGTTTCATATTGAGAAGTTGTTGTCGAGTGGTATATGATATGAGGACCGGTTATGAGACGGTCGTTAGATGACGGAGATAGGTTAGTCGGGTACCGTAGTCGGACCTTATTGTTGTAGCCCGTGGTGGAGATTGTGATTGGACGGAGTTTATTATTTATGACTTTGGTTTATTATTGGACTTGGACAATGAGCCGAGAGTCATGACTCGGACATATGACCATTTCGTGTAACTCAATAAATATTAAAAGTAAAACGAGAATAATAAAACTCGTAATAATAATTATTAGTAATATGAACATTTATACGAAAGTATATACGTGAATAACGTATATATAACTATATAAACGCGTATATTAATAATAATAATAATCACGAGTCGTATTATAAATAATACGATTAGATATATATTAGGCTACGAAAGTGGCGTAATATTAATAAACATATTATTATTATTAAAAATTTTGTTATAAACGGGAAACTCCCGACAATTATGAAACGTTTAATAAAAGGTCATTTCGGATATATAACGGATAAACTTATTGAGTTAGGCGAAATTGTTGTCACTCGGGTCCAGGTAAGTTATTATTTGCGACATTCGTGTTGTCTCGGATATATGACGACTAATATAGACGTTTTCTATAAGTAAATAACCACTCAACCGTAAGGTTGAGCCGGGTTGTTTGGTTATATGAAACGAATATATTAGTGGGCATCGTATCCTACGACGCCCATAGGTTGTAGTATATGTAAAGGGTAATAGATTGCGAGTGTATATATCGGGAAATCTGGCCAATTTGACGATATATACGAGGAATTTATTAAACTATGATATATACTATATAGTAATTATGTGCTATGTGCTTTATATGTGCTTTAGATTGGGTGTAATCTTGGAACGGTATATTACGTAAATAAATATGAGGATTATCAAATCGACGGATTTGATAAACTTTGGCGATTTATTTAAATGATATATTGGGCTAATATTAGATCTATAGTTTATTATATGTTCAATGTGCGATCTTGTTGGTTTGTTTTGAGTCGACCCACCACCCGTATGGATACCAAACGCAAATACACCAAACTAATACGAAATGGATTTTCGGTAATAAAACGGATTCTCGTCCGGGTTTGGGAATATTATATATTTGAGGAAATGATTTCTGAAAGAGTTAATATTGTTAGGTCGTGCCAAGTCCGTAGTTGCTGTTTCGTGAGTTATCATACATCTTATTGCTACCTACCTCGTCTTGCTATATTTCTGGACTTGAGGTGAGTCATAGCCCCACTTTTTACTCTTGAACTATGTTTTCAACGATTGGGGTGAGAAACGTGCAAATTCTTTTACGTGGACTATTATCGCTTTTATATGCTTTCTAAACTTGCTATGCGTATGGACTAGAATCTATTGTCAGCTTTAGTCACACTTTTTGTGTGTACTATTCAAGGTTGACTTATTCGGTTATTTGTTATTGTCAGCTTTAGTCACGCGGTTCGTGCGTACTATTCAAGGTTGACTTATGTAGATACTGTAGTGTGCACCTATAGGTTATTATTACTTCGGAGGTTATCCGAGTATTTATTGGTATTGCGGGGGTTACCCGAATATCTATGTTGTTACGGAAGGGTATCCGTGTGTTCTGTTTATTACGGAAGGGTTTCCGTGTGTTATGTTGAGAGCGGAGGGTATCCGCAGGCTTTTAGCGAATCCTTAGTCTAGCTAGCAAGCGTTTTGCGTACATGTCACTATATTATTAGTTGAATTTAAACCTATGATCTCACCAGCGAAAGCTGACTTTTAGCACGTTTTCTCAGGTAATTAAGTGTTGAGGTGCATGCTTGGATTGGAAGGCTCGGCTGTGGCACACGGTTATGGATCTATATTTTTTAAAACTCTGATAATTAAATTTGGACCTATTGTTATTTTATTTTGGGCCTAACTCTGAATGATGTTGGGATAAATGTAAACTCTAAAACCCCGTTTTGGTTGTGTTTTTATTATGTTTACTTTATCTCGTTCTATATTGTCTTGTGTTGGATACCAATCCCCGTAGCACCCCGAAAGCTTGTTGAGTCTTCCGCTGTATTGAATTTTGGGGGTGTTACAGATTGGTATCAGAGCCAAGGTTATAGAGAACTAGGTAAATAAACGCCTAAACTATAACCGTATTTTTAAAGAAAATGATCCTTGACTACCGCCCGCCAGCCCGCCAAGCCGAAGCATCTTCTATTATTTGAGGTATTATGAGATATTTGAGATGATTTAAGGTTTATGGATTTTAGTATTAAGTTGGCGTTCTTGAGGATTTATATGGTCTATATGTTTTATAAACATTTTTAGAAATGCGGTGTTTGAAATTCTTTTATTAAGATTATATGGTATTATTTGATGGGTATATTTGGTACGATTTTATGAGTTGTGATTTAAGTTGTTTTTGAAACACTTACACCTACCCTACGCCGTTGTCACAGACTATGGCCTCCCATGTGCCTGATGTCGTCGAGGACATCCTTACTGCACCAGTTTTACCTGCACAGTTCACTATGGCATCTGATGACCCTTACCAGATAGCCATGTCTTCAGCTATTGTGTCACAGGCAGCTTCTACTTCAGCACTACCTGCTGCATCTACGCAGGGACCCTCATCTTCTCTAGGGCTCCCTGGTACATCGAGGCAGCTTACTCTTCATCAGGCTTTGGCTCGTGTGGCACCACGCTTTGCCCACCGAGCTACAGCACGCATGTCGGTACGCCCTACTCCATCACCTTTACAGATTGATGCTCATTCTCTTCTGTCTGAGGCGCCACCCACATCATTGCGTCGTCGTCCTAGATCACCTACTACATCACCACATGGTTCACCTAGTAGGAGACGACGAGTGATGAGGTACTCTTCCGATGAGGAGGAGGAGTACGAGGGTGAGGATGAGGCTGATGACCCTGAGCGGGAGGATGACCCTCAGGAGGCTGAGCATGGTGATGATGATGACCCTGAGGAGGAGGATGACCCTCAGGAGGATGAGATGCCTGATGATGATGATGATGAGTTAGCACCACCAGCTCAGGCTGAGGAGCCTGATTCACCTGTACACCCGATTGAGCCCGATTCACCTGATCATCCGTTCTTGTTTGAGTTGCCACCTGGTAGTCCCGTTGAGTCGGATGCATCGTCTGAGGTTTCTGCTGAGCATGCAGAGTTGGGTGAGGTTGGCAGGTTGTGGGCTCGGATTACTGAGCTTAGTGATAGAGTTGCACGCGTATCTGATCGACTTGAGAGAGTTATTGGAGAGTTTTTAGCAGATTTGAGAGTTGATTTGACTGTCGCTGTGGGCAGGGCTACTGAGCTGAGGAGAGTTATGATGGATGTTCATGAGCATATCGATAGTTTGCAGCGAGGATTTATTACTGCTCGTGAGGCCGACCGCAAACTTTGGCAAAGGAATGCCGAGTTAGAGAAGGAGGTGGCTGACCTCAAGAGAGACCGAGACACTCATAGCGTGGAGTTAGGATCGTTATGGAGGGATCTTGATGGCTTGAGGCAGGAGTTGAGGATTCTCCGTCAGCCCCGTGGCTAGTTGTTTGAGTTATATTATCTTGTTGCTTTCTTAGCCGAGGAGTGTTCGGTTAGAAAAGCTAGTTATCATATTTTGATGTATTTTGTTCGGTATTCATCTCTTTTGGAACGATTAGTATGTTTCGTGTTATCCGTTGGTTGGAACGATGTTAGATCGCTATTGTATGGTTGATGATTATTAGTGTATGGTATTATGTGATTTTGGGTGTTATGGAAATAGAGTCCTTATTCGCTTATTATCACATAGCGTGTCGTTGCCATTCTTTCTATGGCTTGATTTCGTTGAGATGTTTGTTGAGCATGGCGATAAGTTCTAATGGAAATTCATGAACTTGTGTGATGTTACAGATCAATGGCACCCCGTCGAAACCCTGTTAGGTCTACCAGGACTGGTCCTGCTGTGACCACTCCTACTCCTGCTCGTCGAGGTCGTCGACCTACTCGAAATGTTGAAACCCCTACTCCTGACAACCTGGACACCACTAACCGTAACAACAGGAATCAAAATGTTGATGTTCAGGGAGACAATGGTCATGTTCCACTTAATGCACCTACTGTGGATCAAGCAATGATCAACCAACTCGTGGAGCAAAGAGTTGCTGAACTACTCGCTGAGTCAAATCATTCCAACAATTCTGCTGGAACTTTTCCACCTGTTCATGCTAATGGATGTCAATACAAGGAATTCAAGATTTGTGGACCCATTGAGTTTGGTGGAAATGAAGGAGTGGTTTACTTAGTTAGATGGATTGAGAAGACTGAGTCAGTGTTTAATGTCAGTGGTTGTGCGGAGAATGCGAAGGTAAAGTTTGCTTCTTTTACTTTCAAGGATGAAGCTTTGACTTGGTGGAACAACTACCGAAATGCAGTTGGGAGTGATGTAGCATATGCTATGACTTGGGAGCAATTTAAGTCCTTGTTGATTCAGACTTATTGCCCAAGGAATGAGGTCAAGAAGCTAGAGATTGAGTTTTGGAATCACAAGGTGAAAGGTAATGATATGGCGACTTACAATCGTCGTTACCAGGAGTTAGCCTTGTTGTGCCCTGATATGGTGAAAACCGAGACTCAAAAGATTGAGAGGTATACTGATGGATTGCCTGTAGCTACGAGGAATGATGTAATTTCTGCTAGGCCTGCAAACATCCATGAGGCAATCACAATTGCTCAACAACTTATGGATTCGTTGGAATTAGAAGAAACTGATAAGGAGAAGAATGGAAAAAGAAAGAGAGACCGTCACTCTAAGAGTAATGATCACCGAAGCAAGAGACAAGCTAAGGCTTATGCTATTGGGAATGGAGATAAGAAGAATCAGAACGGTGACGCACCCAAGTGTGATCGTTGCCATCAGCATCACACTGGATGGTGTAGTGTGAAATGCCAGAATTGCTCAAAGAAAGGACATACAGCTAGGGACTGTAGAGCTCGACCTCTTGCAATGGTTCAAGCTGCTCCTGAGATGAGAAACAAGGCAGATGTTACCTGTTATGGGTGTGGAAAGAAGGGACACTATAGGAATGAGTGTAGAGAGTCGCGGAACCGTGGAAATCAAGGCTCGGGTGGAAATGGGTACAATTATGGAAACCGTGGAGCTGGAGGAAATCGTGGACGACAAGATAATGGGGACCAACGTGTGGAAGCTGGAGCTGCTCAAGGAAGAGTGTATGCACTCGGGAACGAGAGAGGAGAAGATCCGAACGTCGTTACTGGTACGTTCCTTCTCAATAATCGTTATGCTTCCATACTGTTTGATACTGGTGCCGATAGAAGTTTTGTGTCCACTACATTTGCACCCTTACTAGATAAACCCCCGATGGCCTTAGGAATTGGATATGATATTGAGTTAGCTAATGGAAACCTAGAAAGGATTAATACCATCATTCGCGGTTGTACGTTAAATTTCTTGAATCACCCTTTCAACATAGATCTTCTACCCGTCACGTTAGGAAGTTTTGATGTAATCATTGGTATGGATTGGTTGTCGAAGTATCGTGCTCACATACTTTGCGACGAGAAGATCGTGCGTGTACCATACGGAAAGGAGGTCCTAAATATATTAGGAGACCGAAAGGATTCTAGGAGCCCATCCCGATTGGCAGTGATTTCTTGCACTAAGTTACCGAAGCTAATGGAGAAGGGATGTTATCTTTTCTTAGCTCAACTTTCTGAGAAGGGAGAGACGAAGAAAAAGGAAAGGTGCATTGGAGATGTGCCTATAGTTCGTGATTTTCCTGATGTGTTTCCCGATGATTTGTCGGGAATCCCACCAAGTAGACAAGTGGAGTTTCAGATTGAGTTGATACCTGGTGCTGCACCTGTAGCACGAGCACCTTATCGTCTTGCACCTACCGAACTGGAAGAGTTGTCGAAACAATTGGCGGAGTTAGCCGAAAAGGGATTCATAAGACCAAGTTCTTCACCTTGGGGAGCCCCAGTCTTGTTTGTGAAGAAGAAGGATGGATCGTTTCGCATGTGTATTGACTATAGAGAGTTGAATAAGTTAACGGTGAAGAATCGATACCCGTTACCTAGGATCGATGACTTGTTCGATCAACTTCAAGGATCGAGTGTGTATTCGAAGATCGATTTTAGATCGGGATATCATCAACTTCGAGTTCGTGAGGAGGATATTCCGAAAATGGCTTTCAGAACCCGTTACGGGCATTACGAGTTTCAGGTGATGCCGTTTGGGTTGACTAACGCACCAGCAATATTCATGGATCTCATGAATCGTGTGTGTAAGCCATACTTGGATAAGTTCATGATTGTATTCATCGATGACATTCTGATTTATTCAAAGAGTGAGAAAGAGCATGAGGAGCATTTAAGACTCATTTTGGAATTGCTCAGGAAGGAGAAACTTTATGCCAAGTTTTCGAAATGAGAATTTTGGATTCCGACTGTACAATTTTTGGGTCACGTGATTGATAGACAAGGAGTCCACGTGGATCCTGCAAAAATTGAAGCAATAAAAGATTGGGCTGCACCTACAACCCCAACCGAAGTTCGTCAATTTTTGGGTTTAGCTGGCTATTACCGAAGATTCATCGAGGGATTTTCGAAGATAGCTAAACCATTGACCAAATTGACTCAAAAGAGTGTTACGTATGAATGGGGAGATAAAGAAGAGGAAGCGTTTCAATTACTTAAGAAAATGTTGTGTAGTGCTCCTATCTTAACGTTACCAGAAGGTAACGAGGATTTCGTCGTCTATTGTGACGCCTCACATAAAGGCTTAGGAGCAGTGTTAATGCAATGAGAGAAGGTGATAGCTTATGCTTCCCGACAGCTCAAAAAGCATGAGAAAAACTACACTACCCATGATTTGGAGCTCGGTGCTGTGGTTTTTGCTTTAAGAATATGGAGACATTACTTGTACGGAACCAAGTGTGTTGTGTTTACCGACCACAAAAGTCTACAACACATCTTGAATCAAAAAGAACTCAACATGAGACAACGACGTTGGATCGAGTTGCTAAGCGATTACGATTGTGAAATTCGCTACCACCCTGGTAAAGCAAACGTTGTTGCTGATGCTCTTAGTCGAAAGGAAAGAGTACCACCATTACGAGTTAGGTCATTGGGAATGACTATCGTATCGCCATTACCATCTCAGATACTCGAAGCTCAAACGGAAGCGTTGAAAGCAGAAAATAGATCTGCCGAGAACATATTTGGGATGGCTGATAATGAGAAAGGATTTGTTAAGCGTTCGGATGGTTTATTATGTTTTGGAGATCGGATTTGGGTACCGTTATATGGAGAAATTCGAGAATTGATTATGCATGAGTCGCATAAGTCAAAGTACTCCATCCACCCTGGTTCCGATAAAATGTACCAAGATCTTAAGAAGTTCTATTGGTGGCCAAATATGAAGGCAAATATAGCATCGTACGTTAGTAAGTGCTTGACATGCGCCAAGGTTAAGGCTGAACACCAGAGACCGTCAGGACTGCTAACGCAACCAGAACTTCCAGTCTGGAAATGGGAGCGGATTACTATGGACTTCATTACCAAATTACCGAGGACAGCTAGCGGTTGTGACGCTATCTGGGTAATTGTGGACCGTCTGACAAAGTCTGCTCATTTCTTAGCTATTAGTGAAGATGATAGTGTGGATAAGCTTGCAAGGTTATATGTGAAGGAAATTATTTCGCGTCATGGAGTCCCGATATCTATTATTTCGGATCGTGATAGTCGTTTTACGTCAGCTTTGTGGCGATCACTTCAAACGGCTTTGGGGACGAGGCTTGATATGAGTACTGCATATCATCCCCAAACCGATGGTCAAAGTGAGAGGACCATTCAGACGCTAGAGGATATGCTTCGTGCATGCATCATAGACTTTGGTAAAGGCTGGGAGAAGTATTTGCCCCTTGCGGAATTCTCCTATAATAACAGCTACCACACAAGTCTTAAGGCTGCACCATTCGAAGCTTTGTATGGCCGAAAGTGTCGTTCGCCTATTGGTTGGGCAGAAGTTGGAGATAGTCAACTTACAGGCCCTGAGCTTATTTTGGAAACTACCGAGAAAGTAACTCAGATTCGTGATCGGTTGCAAGCCGCCAGAGATAGGCAGAAGAGCTACGCCGATCAGAGACGTAAACCTTTAGAGTTCCAGGTTGGAGACAAAGTGATGCTGAAAGTCTCGCCTTGGAAAGGTGTAATACGTTTCGGGAAACGTGGTAAACTCAACCCGCGCTACATTGGACCATTCTTGATCTTAGAAAGAATTGGGCCCGTGGCTTATAGGTTGGAATTACCGTCTGAACTGAGCAAGGTTCATGACGTGTTTCACGTGAGTAATTTGAAGAAATGTCTTTCTGATGAAATGCCCGTCATTCCAATGAGGGACATTCGTATTGATGAGAAATTGAATTTCGTGGAGGAGCCGATCGAGATTTTAGATCGTGAAGTTAAACGACTCAAGAGGAGTCGCATTCCGCTCGTCAAGGTTCGTTGGAACTCCCGACATGGACCAGAATTTACGTGGGAACGTGAGGACGAGTTCAGGAAGAGATATCCGAAGCTTTTCACTTCGTAGATGGACATTTTTCCGAGTGAAACCCGGGACGGGTTTCCTTCTGAGACGGGGAGGATGTGACAACCGGCAGTTTAGGGAGCCATTTTAAAAATCCGCATTTCGATATAAGTTCGTTTATAATTTTTATTTGAAATTTTCATTTCACAACGAACTTGTAAGACCTATTTTATGGAAATTTTATTTAATGACGTTATGGTATTCGTGAATTATGTTCATAATTCGTTTTTGATTATGTGATCGGTGATGTATATTTGAATTCTCACTTGGTACTACGTTGACTTTGGCACTAGGATTACCTAACATAATTTTATGATTCGTCTTACGAGTCCGTTATACATTTTAATTGATTACGAGAGGTTCTCGTGTAATATGGAAATTTTAAAATGAGTTCGGGTTCGGGCCACGTGTTTTTACATCTACCCACCTTACCCGCTCAACGGTAATAATATCTTTATTATTACTATTATTATTATTATTACTCCTATTATTATTATTATTATTATTATTATTACAAAAAAAAAAAAAAAAAAAAGAGAAAAGTTATTAAAGGGTCCGTTTGGCCGGTTGGTAACCACACACACCACACAAACACAAACTAACTTTACTCTCACCTCTCACCAACTCTCTCTTCCTCACTAACCCTAGCCCTAGCCGCCGAACACTATTCCGGCCAGCCGCCGCCACACCGCCGGTCACCCATCAAAAAGAACACCACCAAATTATTCCTCTCTTCACCCTCTTTCTTTTGGTGTATCATACACACTCTAAAACAACCCCTAACATCACGAAATCTAAAGATTTCCGTTCGAATTTTTATTAGTTTTCTAGATCTAAGCATTTGAAGGATTTAGAAGGTGAGAAGAACCATTTTCAAGGTTTGGGGAGCCACGAATTGGTTTTATTTCGTGGCTACACGAATGATTTTCGTGTAAACCGAATGGGTTTTTAATTAAAAACGTGATAAGCTTATGGATCTTGGATGAAAAACGTTTTCTATTAAGTTTGGTATCCGGGTGTGGTGTAAATCCGAGCTTTGGTGCTCGAGTACTTGTTCTTTGGGTCGATTTGGGTACGGTTGGTGATGGATTCGTGTGTTTCATGGTTTTGTCGATGGCTTGATTTTTAATCCGAGCCTAACCGAGACCCTTGAGGTCTCGGGGTCAACTTGGTCGCTCGTATAGCTAGGTTGAGACCCGTATGGGGTTCTCGTTTGGTTGTAGCTCGAACTTTGGGCTCGTTGTTGCCTTAGTTTGACCCCGGTGGGTCGCGGCTCTTAGCCGCATCTTTATTTCGTTGCCGATGACCTTTTGAGGTCGAGTGGATTATTTGGTTACTTTGTGGAGCTCTTGTGAGCTAGGTGATGGTTGTATGTTTAGTTCGAGTCCTCACGACTCGTAGTATTGAGCCGAGACTCAAGTGAGTCGAGGGCTCGGGTCGGCTTGGTAAACCGACCCACACATTAACTTGGTTAATGTTATTAATTGTCTAGTGTGAACAAGTTGTTATATAATTGTTGGTTATTATTGTTATTGTTATTTTGTCGTGGTATTATTTCTCGGCCGAATACTTTGGGTCGAATTGGATTGGTTATTGGTTATGGTTTCATATTGAGAAGTTGTTGTCGAGTGGTATATGATATGAGGACCGGTTATGAGACGGTCGTTAGATGACGGAGATAGGTTAGTCGGGTACCGTAGTCGGACCTTATTGTTGTAGCCCGTGGTGGAGATTGTGATTGGACGGAGTTTATTATTTATGACTTTGGTTTATTATTGGACTTGGACAATGAGCCGAGAGTCATGACTCGGACATATGACCATTTCGTGTAACTCAATAAATATTAAAAGTAAAACGAGAATAATAAAACTCGTAATAATAATTATTAGTAATATGAACGTTTATACGAAAGTATATACGTGAATAACGTATATATAACTATATAAACGCGTATATTAATAATAATAATAATCACGAGTCGTATTATAAATAATACGATTAGATATATATTAGGCTACGAAAGTGGCGTAATATTAATAAACGTATTATTATTATTAAAAATTTTGTTATAAACGGGAAACTCCCGACAATTATGAAACGTTTAATAAAAGGTCATTTCGGATATATAACGGATAAACTTATTGAGTTAGGCGAAATTGTTGTCACTCGGGTCCAGGTAAGTTATTATTTGCGACATTCGTGTTGTCTCGGATATATGACGACTAATATAGACGTTTTCTATAAGTAAATAACCACTCAACCGTAAGGTTGAGCCGGGTTGTTTGGTTATATGAAACGAATATATTAGTGGGCATCGTATCCTACGACGCCCATAGGTTGTAGTATATGTAAAGGGTAATAGATTGCGAGTGTATATATCGGGAAATCTGGCCAATTTGACGATATATACGAGGAATTTATTAAACTATGATATATACTATATAGTAATTATGTGCTATGTGCTTTATATGTGCTTTAGATTGGGTGTAATCTTGGAACGGTATATTACGTAAATAAATATGAGGATTATCAAATCGACGGATTTGATAAACTTTGGCGATTTATTTAAATGATATATTGGGCTAATATTAGATCTATAGTTTATTATATGTTCTATGTGCGATCTTGTTGGTTTGTTTTGAGTCGACCCACCACCCGTATGGATACCAAACGCAAATACACCAAACTAATACGAAATGGATTTTCGGTAATAAAACGGATTCTCGTCCGGGTTTGGGAATATTATATATTTGAGGAAATGATTTCTGAAAGAGTTAATATTGTTAGGTCGTGCCAAGTCCGTAGTTGCTGTTTCGTGAGTTATCATACATCTTATTGCTACCTACCTCGTCTTGCTATATTTCTGGACTTGAGGTGAGTCATAGCCCCACTTTTTACTCTTGAACTATGTTTTCAACGATTGGGGTGAGAAACGTGCAAATTATTTTACGTGGACTATTATCGCTTTTATATGCTTTCTAAACTTGCTATGCGTATGGACTAGAATCTATTGTCAGCTTTAGTCACACTTTTTGTGTGTACTATTCAAGGTTGACTTATTCGGTTATTTGTTATTGTCAGCTTTAGCCACGCGGTTCGTGTGTACTATTCAAGGTTGACTTATGTAGATACTGTAGTGTGCACCTATAGGTTATTATTACTTCGGAGGTTATCCGAGTATTTATTGGTATTGCGGGGGTTACCCGAATATCTATGTTGTTACGGAAGGGTATCCGTGTGTTCTGTTTATTACGGAAGGGTTTCCGTGTGTTATGTTGAGAGCGGAGGATATCCGCAGGCTTTTAGCGAATCCTTAGTCTAGCTAGCAAGCGTTTTGCGTACATGTCCACTATATTATTAGTTGAATTTAAACCTATGATCTCACCAGCGAAAGCTGACTTTTAGCACGTTTTCTCAGGTAATTAAGTGTTGAGGTGCATGCTTGGATTGGAAGGCTCGGCTGTGGCACACGGTTATGGATCTATATTTTTTAAAACTCTGATAATTAAATTTGGACCTATTGTTATTTTATTTTGGGCCTAACTCTGAATGATGTTGGGATAAATGTAAACTCTAAAACCCCGTTTTGGTTGTGTTTTTATTATGTTTACTTTATCTCGTTCTATATTGTCTTGTGTTGGATACCAATCCCCGTAGCACCCCGAAAGCTTGTTGAGTCTTCCGCTGTATCGAATTTTGGGGGTGTTACACACACGGTTATGGATCTATATTTTCTAAACTCTAATAATTAAATTTGGACCTATTGCTATTTTATTTTGGGCCTGACTCTGAATGATGTTGGGATAAATGTAAACCTTAAAACCCCGCTTTGGTTGTGTTTTTACTATGTTTACTTTATCTCGTTCTATATTGTCTTGTGTTGGATACCAATCCCCGTAGCACCCCGAAAGCTTGTTGAGTCTTCCGCTGTATCAAATTTTGGGGGTGTTACAATGTAATTGTATCTGTAGTGATGTATTAGTCATAGATGTACTGTACAAGTAGAAATAGCATAGTTTGACTTTGTAGTTTGACTCCACTCTATAAATAGAGTGTTGTATGATCCATTTCATTTTGAATGAGAATAATGCATTTTCAAGTCTAAATGACTTCTCTCCATTTCTCAATATGGTATCAGAGCATTACTTGCTGTTGCAGTTTACAAGAATTGGTACATTGAGCAACTTGACATAAACAATGCTTTCCTTCATGGAGATCTTAATGAAGATGTGTACATGACTCTTCCTCAAGGATACTACACTGATGCACCTCCCAACACAGTTTGCAAGCTTAAAAAGTCACTCTATGGATTGAAACAAGCCAATAGACAATGGTTCACCAAGCTAACCACATTCCTCTTATCCCTGGGTTTTCAACAAAGTTTTGCAGACACATCTCTCTGCACTCTTACTAAAGAAGGTAACTTTCTTGCTTTGCTCATTTATGTTGATGATATTCTACTGTGTGGCAATGATAAGATGATGCTTCAATCAATCAAAAGTTCCTTAGATGATCAATTCAGCATCAAAGACCTTGGATCAGTACATTATTATTTGGGCATAGAAATATTTCAAAATTCCAAAGGATTGGTCATGTCACAAAGGAAATATGCCCTGGACTTACTGCAATGTGCAAACATGCTTGATTCAAAACCATCCACCATCCCACTAGATCCAATCAAACACCTAAACCTCACTGATGGAGAACCATTACCAGATCCTTCACTATACAGAAAACTAGTTGGCAAGCTTATTTATCTCACAATCACTAGGCCTGACATAGCCTTTGCAGCTCAAAACCTAAGTCAGTTCTCTCATCAGCCTAGAACAACTCACTTGGAAGCTCTTTACAAGGTTCTTAGATATATCAAACTCTCTCCTGGACAAGGTCTTCATTTCTCTAGAGAAAACAATCTTAACTTGTCAGCCTATTGTGATAGTGACTGGGCTTCTTGTCCTATCACTAGAAGATCAGTTTCTGGATATGCAATTTTCCTAGGCTCATGTCTCATCTCATGGATATCTAAGAAACAATTGGTAGTTTCAAGGTCTTCTACAGAGGCTGAATACAGGGCTTTAGCAGATTGTACTTGTGAACTCACATGGTTGCAGTGTTTATTCAAAGATCTCCAAGTTTCTACTCCAACTCCTATTCCTATCTACTGTGACAATGAGTCTACTATTGCCTTGGCCTCTAATCTAGTCCAACATGCCAGAACAAAGCATATAGAGATTGACTGTCATTTTGTTAGGGACAAGATCAAGCAAAATCAAGTCAAGCCAATCTTCATTCCTACAAAATTACAAGCAGCTGATGTTCTTACAAAGGGTCTGTCAAAAGCTTTACACTACAACTGCATTTCCAAGTTAGGCATTTGTGATCCATTCACACTGCCAACTTGTGGGGGGGGGGGGGGGTTAAAGGAGGTCAAAACTGCTCAAGCTCAACAACTCAAGTCAACAGCATATCAAAACAAATCAAGCCTACAAAGCCAGCCAAGCTACAACTTCATAAGAAGGCTCAGATAGATTGTGGCATTATGTAATTGTATCTGTAGTGATGTATTAGTCATAGATGTACTGTACAAGTAGAAATAGCATAGTTTGACTTTGTAGTTTGACTCCACTCTATAAATAGAGTGTTGTATGATCCATTTCATTTTGAATGAGAATAATGCATTTTCAAGTCTAAATGACTTCTCTCCATTTCTCAATAGAAGGAATAGTTTTATACCCTACAACAATTGTCTGTTTCGATGGTTACAATATAAAAGTGGACCATGTCCATAAAAAAGTTAAGCAAAAATTACCTGATACCCACTGAATTAACTGATAGTGTTTCTTAGACAACGTTCACGTGCTACTTTTGTACTAGTATTCAGTCTTTAGTGTTCTGAATAGAAATCTACTATGCTTTTTTGAAAGTAGAAACTTAAACGTTGGTTTTCGATTAATTTAAAATACACCTTGCAGCAGATTATTGTCTATTATTCTATCTACATTTTCTTATAACATGCAATCGAATGAAAGCATAGTACAATGACTACAAAGTAGGACCATGTTACCTAAAATGTTATGTTTTGCCTTGTCCTTGATTTTGAAGGAGATGATACTGGTTGTGTAATGATAATAAGTGGCAATATGGGTAGGTCGAGCGTGTTTGATAATGGATCAAAAGGGTTGAGGTTCAAACGGACAACTTTTCGGTACATATCAAAATGAGCCGGGTTTGTTTGGGCTGACCCGGGACACTTTAGTACAAAGTTTTGAGTATGCAATATGGACTAATAACATGCTTTGAGCAACTTTTGTGTTGTTTTATTATTAGTTAATCTTGTTGATATTACTCTTCTGATTCATTAACCCTAAATGATCATTCCCTTGCACGAGTAAATGAGTCAATTGCCTACCCTACCTATAGAAATGATAAACACTTGTTTGGTAGTTGGGCTGTTTTTATTCAAATCACAGGATTTACAACTCTCCTCTCTTTATGAAGAAGGGTCGGATTTCATTCAACATCTGATAAATTATTCTAGAGCCCAAATTCATTGACCTTTCGGTGACAAAATGCATTTGATATACGCAAACGGTCTAAGCTTTTTGGAATGTGATCCATCATGTAACATTTTACTAGGCACCAAGAAATGTAAAGCGGGTTCTTTAAAGACTACCATTTACTCTCATGTATCATTTCAATGCCTGTAAATTAGGTTGTCATGGTTGACCGATTTATTGCTTTTAGAGTGTTTGCATTACTATGTTTGCAACGGCTTCGTAACGGATTAGAATTTTTTTTATTGAGAAATGAAGGAGAAATTGAAGAAATTAATGGTGGAAAACGGTTATGGATGGCGGGAAATTAGTTAGGATGGAGGAGAGAAAGAAAACAGTTTAATTTTTCCTTTTGGTCATGTAAATTTTCGGTTGACGCATTTTCACAATTTGAAAAGAAATATTAATTCCTTTTACACATTGTTTTGAAAACCGGGCTTGAAATCGACCCGGTCGAGTTACCGGGCATCGGGTCAACCGGTTCGACTGGTTGGACCGCCGGGTCAACTAAATTTTCAATTTATTATTTTTTTTCAACCGGTTCAACCACCGGGTCAACCCGGGTTTTTATTAAAAAATTTTGAAAAAACGAAACCCGGTCGGGTTTCGAGAACCGGGTTGACCCGGGTCACTCAAAACCCGGCGGGTCTAACCGGTTAACCCGGTTTTAGAAACACGAGTTTTTTTTACCCATTTTTTTTGCCGGAACCGGTCGAACTGATTAACCCGACCGGGTCGACCTAGATTTCAAAACACTGCTTTTACATGTTTCCTTGTACTAAAGGATGTAAGATTCCAAGGACGTTTAGGTAAACACTCAAATGCAAAAGTCACGCAGAAAGAAAAGTATAAAATATCACCAGCTTGCGACACGTGTCCTCACCTGAAGGTATGAAACTATGAATAACCTCCCACTTTCTAATATAGATTGTGATTCTCATACAATTTTGCATCAATAATTTGCTCGTTTAAATGAATTTCTTTATACTAACACTTCTTTATGGTTACTTTTCATTAAATATTGCAAATAATATAGAATAATAATCCTATTTGTAGTTGTTCGATTGTTTTTTGTTAGCTTTTTGTACTTTGACTTTGCTTTGAACAAACTTTTAATGAAACTTTTAAGATTATCTTTTGTGATCAAGGTAAACTTAGAACTCTACAAATCGTTATGCAAGACGTATGAAGCCTGACAAATCACTAGACTTTCACTATTATTAGATTAAGTGATTAGGACATAGTGACCTTCAAAGTTTTACATGCTTAACTATTTACAAAGTAGTTAACATATTTGGATGTTACTAAGGACCAGAACGACGATTCCCGGTGTGCCCAATTCTAACATTCTGGTCCACTTTTCAAACCCAAAAAGATCCGGCTCTTGGTTCAATGCGACTCACTCTAAAAAGTTCATTTTGAACTCTAATAACCAATGTCCAGGGGCTCTTTTAAAATTAATAAAACCACAAGGCTCTTTTAAAACTTAAAGGACCACAATCAGTAGTCCATGTGGAAAAGTCCAACCATTTACTCGATCCTCCATACCTTCAATACGGTCCACACACCAAACTAAAGTTCAGGGTTATTTTATAACTTTCAAAACCACAGGGTTCATTTCCAAACATAATCATAACTCAAAGGACCAGACCAGAGTCATCATTCCTTATGTAACCAATTCTGACAATTTATGTACCCGTGTCATTAATATTCCGCATCTAAATTCTGTGGTCCAGTACAAAATCAACCTTTTAAAGCTTCTCTTTTATCTCTAGAGGTTCTTTTAAAATTATTTGAACTATAAGGTTCACTTCAAAATTGCATCACAAGTTAAAGGACCACAATGACGATTTCTTATGATTAAACTGGTCCACAATGAAGATGCTATTATTATGAATGACGTCACTGTTGTTTGTAACTGGTGAACCTCAAAAACTGATAGTATTGGATACAGATGTTGATACTGATGATTTCCTTGCTATGTTGTATCCAATGTTTTGAAAACCGGGTTTGAAATCGACCCGGTCGAGTCACCGGGTACCGGGTCAACCGGTTAGACGGGTTTTCAATTTATTAATTTTTTATTTTTTCGACCGGGTCAACCGGTTCGACCGCCGGGTCAACCCGGGTTTTTAATAAAACAACATTTGTTGCATAATACATGAACAATATAGGGATGAGATCAAATAAAAAGATGATTTTTGGTAAAAAGAATAAGAAGAATTTTGGACCCTTGATTTAAAATCAATGGATGAGATTAGCTTTGATCCTAACTAACTATTAAGGGTATAAAAGTAATTGTATAGTCTAACTATAATCCTAACAAACGTATTTAATAAAACCCATCTTCAATAGATACCTTAAACCGTCCCACTTTTTCACAATAATTAAGGTTTAAAGTAAAAAAAAAAAATTAATAATAAAAAAAAATTAAATAAAAAATTTACTATTGTTTTCGATGAAAGCCAAATTGAAGTTTCAACCATTTGAGCTGTAAGATATTTTGCTTCAGACGTGCATAAAAAGACAATAGACATCAACATGGGTCAAAGATAAAACATTTCAAAAGACGTTCCAAGTCTTCCAATAAATCAATAATCAATTTTAAATTTGAATTAAATTACACAGAGCTTTACATATGGTCCTTTTGATTTATGCCAAAATATTGATTTGGTCCTAAGTCTCTATAATTACATGAAAGTAGCAACCAAACATATAAATTAAATAGGTACAGTTCTTATTCACAACAAAAGAATGATGATACTCTACCGCACATCTTCAATTCAACCTTAGAGAGGTTAAAATCAAACACGACGATCCTTCAGAAACCAAGCACGAGCTACCAGACCTCCCTGACACAAAAATAGCACTCGATTTTTTACGAAAATCTAATAACCATAACGTCCTTGATCTACTCTTCATAACTATGTTTGTGTGTTGTACTATACCAGCTGCTTTTGCTGCTGCAGCTTCTTGAACAACATCGAATATGTAACACCCCCAAAATACCGCAGCGGAAGACTGTGTCATAGGGGTGCTACTTCATAATACAAAGTACAAGTTATAGAAAACGAACTCTAAATGAGACGTTTTGAAAAGTTACCATTCGATTAATGAATTCAAAGTTACAAACATGAGATTCCAAAGTATGATACATAAATGTATACAAAATGTTTTGAATGGTAAATGATAAAAGCGTAAGTCTTCAGAATATGCAGCTTGACTCTAAGTTTCATGCACTAGCTATCGCCTTACTAATACTAACCTGAGATAAACATGCTAAAGTGTCAACACAATGGTTGGTGAGTTCATAGAGTTTGTCTTAAAACAGTTGAAAAGCCTTAAAAGAATGTTCACACAACAAAGGCATCGTGAATCCACTCAGTTACAAGTCCCGCCATAAGAGACTTGTAACCTGTGTGTTCACAACCCACTGCTACAATATAGTATGATTAAGACATGTATAATAGTTCATCAAAACAATTAAGCGATTAGTAGTGAGTCTCTACTTCATCTCCGAAGACCTCACTTGGGAGCCAATTCACAAAGACAACTGGGAGCCACTTCCCAAAGAAAACTGGGAGCCACTTCCCAAAGACAACTGGGAGCCACTTCCCAAAGACAAGTACTAGCTACTAAATAGAATAAAGCAATTAAGTATAACACAGTCATGTATGCAATCAAGTATAACACAGTCAAGAATAAATGTTTTGAGTATTTGTACAAGTAAGCAAGTAGTGAGCATGTATCCCCCCCAAGAGTTAAAACAAGTATGAAAAGAGTAGGGGCTATGACTCACCTTAAGTCTATGTAATGAGAAATGAAAGTTATAGTCGAATCGCGAAAGTCTCTAAGAGCAGCCTATAATAGAACGTTGCGACTTAGGTTTGGAGTAACGTCTAAGAATACGAAGAATTGCCCATATATGTCTTGCATAATGTTCATGATGTAGTACTTAGTATATAGTGTAAGTCTTTGAATATAAATGGTTTATGAAACATGTATAGGATGTATATCTCTTACTACCGTTCGGGCCGACATAATTCAGAAGTCATGAAGTAAACGTTCGAGGAGCCAGGACACTTTAATTCGTAAATCCACAACTCATCTCGACGGCTTACTTAATGAACTCCTCACATGAGGCTCCCTACTATTGTAGTATTTGATAACATATATATATATATATATATAAGCTTTTTGATCTTTAAAAGTTATATGGTCTTTAGCCGTGGCTTTGCCGTTACCTTGGTCATTGTTACCATGGTCTTAAGACTCAACCTTGGCTTTAGCCATGGTTGTGGTCTTGGCTTTAGGTCATTAGACCTCTTGGTCTTAGTGAATCATAACTATAATATAGTGACTTTGGTCTAAAATGGGCTGTTAAGAATTTGAAGAAAATTATCACTCGGAAAGCGTTTTCAGGGCTCGAGCTTCTTTGTTCCTGAACAAAAACGTCGTTCCGGACAACTTTTGTGTTTTAATTTTTGATGAATCGGAGCAGAAGTGGGAATTTCAAAATCATAATTTGATCAGAATGCTATTTAGGCTGTTTTGCCGTTTTGGTTTGGTCATAACTTTTGACTCGTATACTCGTTTTGGGTGATTCAAATTGCTATGTTTTCCTTGTCAAGTCCTCTTTAACAGTAAGTAAGTGTCAAATATCAAAGTTATACTATTGTGGTCGTGGTTTTCCATAAAAATCACTAGTTTGCTTGTTTGCTTGTCATAAGTTAACATATGTATACCAATACTCGTTTTATCCATTTTTAAACATCATGAACACAATAACAAGAACATATATAGCATGAAAGAAACATAATAAGCATGAAAATGATATTGAGCAAGAAAGTGTATAAGGGTTTGCTTACAACTTTTGGCTTTCTAAAGAAAGGAAGTCAAGTATAGAACTAGGACACTAAACCTAAGCTTGTAAACCCTTCACCATAACTCTTGTAACCATTGATAGACTTGATATAAACCTTGTGAAAACCATTTAACTTCATCCCTAGTAACCTTGTGTAGCTCTTAATTCAACCATGGAATCACCAAACAAACTTAAGAACTAGGTAGAGAATACTAAGACCTTGAACTTTGTAGTGTAACTTGTATATTGAAGATCAAAGGATCATGGTGCTAGGTATTGAGGTTGTGGAGTTTTTGGTGATGAAGAAAGGAAGAGATTAGCTTGCTATTTATACTATGAATGAGGAGGTTAGGAAGGTGGCTAGGAAGGTGCTTAAACTTGGAGACAAAGTTGTAATTAAGTAAGATCTAATGGCTAAAGTCAAGATTTAACCACACATGGTGACTCCCCCCCCCCTAAGTCGGTTCTAAAAGGATAAGGGTGACTAGATGAGTAGTCATGGTCTTTGGATGATAATATCCTAAGTATGTAGCTAGTTTTGACTCCGTAAATCGCTAACCATAAATGATTAAGCCTCAAAACGTAAAACCGGGTATCGTAAAAATATGAAACTTGAAAGTATTGTTAAACATGTCAATATAGTCCATAATAAAATATAAAATGAGTGGTAGGTTCTATCGGGTGCTAAAACCCTGCTAAAAACTGGAAACACGGGTCTAAAACGCGCAATTCGCGTAAAACGCTGAACTGAAAAACGTAAAATTCCGAAACTTTTGGAATTGTTATAAAATGATAGAAAATCATATTTCTATTGTTTATATTGTTTTATGGATATATCGGGATGCTGGAAGGACGTTTAAACCTAAAAGTAAATCTCGGACACGGCTTTGTGATTTTTGCATAAATGATCCGACGAGCGTCAAACTCTCGGATTATCGTTAAAATAGTTTAACTTACGAGAATATGAAATAAAAATTTCTGAGATGAATAGTGAAAAGTGAATAGTAAAAAGTGAATAGTGAAATTTTCGGGAATGAAAGTTAACCTGAAATTGCGAATTGTTACAGAATATAAATAGTCTCTGATGGTTTGTCAACTCCAAGGGATTCTGAGATTTCAATATAGCTTTTGGTTTCCCTTTTGTTCCTGTGAATGGTAGGCAAAAACAATATTATTTTATACAACTCACGGTTAACAAAACAAGTGACATATGTACCTACTTTTTACTAAATCTGATGCTTATCAATACGTATGTCACTTTTAGTGTCACTTGTTTTGTTAACCGTGAGTTGTATAAAATAACATTGATAATCGTGTGACATACGTTTTGCTAAAAGTGACATATGTACCTACTTTTTACTAAAAGTGTGATACATATTGATAATCGCGAGTTGCATGAAATATCAATGTTTTGTGCATTAAAAAGTGACATATGTACCTACTTTTTACAAAACAAGTGATATTTCATGCAACTCATGATTATTGATGAGTGCTTATTCACTCATCCTTTTTAGACCTTATTTCAGACCAAAAATACCAAATACTAACCAAAAATGCCAAGAGAATGCATGTTTTTGTATTTGTGTATGTGCAGGTACGGATATGAGAAAAATGGACAAAAACAAAGCAAAACCGACAAAAACGAGCACGAGATTGGAAAAAGGTCAAAAGCCGGAGCCGGGGAAGAAAAATGATAAAGAAAAGATCAGAATGTCATAATTAGTCCTCAGAGATTCGTCAAAGTTACATATTTGGTCCCTGGATAAAGTTTTGTGAGAATTGGCGATTCCCGTCCCTCATGTTTCAGAAACTGACAAAATTGGTCCTTTGAGGAAATATTTGAAGAAAAGTCATCATGCACCCTTCATGATTCAGAAAATTACAACAATTACCCTTGGGAGAAAGTTTCAAAGAATTACAGTTTTGGCCCTTGAGGTTTGCAAATTCACAACATTGGTCCTTATTAAAAATCTATTAGTCCTAAACTAAAAATACCACAACCGGATCCCTTTAATAAAATCCCACAAGCCCACTATTAATATTAAGCCCATTTCCCTTTTACCCAGCCCACCATTTAAACCCGGTCAACCCTCTACCACCCACGGTCAACGCAAACAAGATAATAAATCACCCCAACTTATTTACTCCCGCCCAAATTATCCCCAACTTACCCAGATTTACTGTACGAGGAACCCTAAAACTACCATACCCCCAATTACCCTCAATTACCATCAATTACCCAATCATTGGGTGTTCTAGAAGCTGACAGCTATGTCAGGGTATAGCAGGGACGCGTGGACCAATGAGGAGCCATCACGAGGATCAGTCACATCACATCAAACAATCCAAGGGCGCACAATGAATGGAATTATCTGGAAGCAATCACACGGTTGAGATGAGCTCAAAGAAGCACAAATGACGCGGATTGATGACCTGGATATCCAAGACCAAGCCCTCAGCTCTCCTATATATACCCCTCCAAATTCATGTAATCAGTGTGCCTTTTATTGTATTGTTATGCTGTTATTTTGTATTGAATCTTTTTATTAATGAAAATTAAATTTCAGTTTTTATTATAATTGTCTTATATCTTATTTCTCTTATTTTAGGCTTATTGCTTATTTCATTTCTGTTCAGCTTATTATTTCTCTTTACTATTTGCCTTTTCAAATTCAGTATCACTTTGCAGTTAATTCACTTATTGTTGTTTGAAGAGTAAAAAAAAAATAATAATAAATAAATAAATAAATAAAAATAATAAAAAAAATAAAATAAATAAAATAAAATAAAATAAATCAAGTTCTTAATTCCTAAAGCTTCAAATAGCTTTCTAGTTGTTAATTAGTTTCATATTAGCTTTCTATAGCTCTTGTGATACTTTGTGTGGCACCAAATCAATATAAGATCTCATAAATCTCAATCAGTCTACTGTTCTTAAGCTTATTGGAATCAAGGCAGCCATAAGGAGCTATTGGCCTGTCTTAGAGACAGGCTGTGAGGGATTGCACCTCTCTGTTTGGCTGAGAGGTGCTTGGTGAGTTTCCGTTTTATATTTCATAGCTTAATTTTGGATAGTATAATAAATTAGTTCAACTCTTTGATTGTTACTTATTTCTGTATTGCTTAAGTATTTTAAATATAGTCTCAGTCAATTTTTAGTCTAGAATTTTGTTTGTTTGTATCTGATGTGCTGATTGTTTCATATTGAGTTTCATTATCTGATCTAGTGTAGTTTTGTGTACCTTGGTTAAATTGCATCTGAATTCTGTGTTAATAGTTCATTTGTGTTATTGAATCATTGTGAGTTCATCAGAGTTAGGTTTGGATTGAAAATTGTTAGATCTGTGGTGGTATTGGAGTAGGAGCAGTCACTTGCAGGGGTGTTTGGTTTGTAGCAGTTTGCTGATATTACATCTATCTCTGGGTTGCTTATTGATTTAGATGCAATACTTAGGTTGAGTATAGGATTAGTCAAACATAAAAACAATAGTTTACTTTATAAAAAGTCAAAATCCATTTGTATCTTCTTAATATGCATAACAGTTAGGATTTAAGTTGATTAATCTCACAAGTAGTTGCACATCAGTATTAGGAAGTTTAATTTAGCTTTATTATAGCTTATCACAACTTAGAAAATCATTTAGAGCTATTTCAAATTCAACTTAGTCAACATTCATTCGCAACTCAAAAGTCAAAATCATTTTTAGACTCAGTTTGTGGACAGCATTTTGGGATCATCTGTAGGGTTTAATTTTCTTTAGAAATAATTTTGGTTTGTTGTTTTGAATAGCTTAGCAGTAGGTGAGTAAGTATCAAAAAGAATTTTGAGGTTTGGAGCCCTCTAGCTTATCTGAAAAGCCCACTTAAGTTGGCTGTTTAGCTTATGTATTGCCCTGCACAACAGTTCATGCCTTTTCTCTTGGGTACTTTTTAGACTAGTAGCTTTGACCTAGGTTCCATTATCAAGGTGGTTTTGTGATCTCTAGTTGCTAGTGGTTAAATAGCACCCAATAGTTGCCACTCATCAGCTTATCTTCTCAGCTTATTTGGTCTATTAAGTTGAGTGTTTGGTACTAGTTTCTGGATTTTCAAACAGGGCTGCAAATTGGTTGTAGTGATCTTAAGTGTGGTTTTAGTGTTCATCTGAGCTTATCTATACTTATTGTTACTGTTCCAATTGGTTCTTGGCAATTGCTTATTAGTTTCAGCTTACTTGCTTATCTCATTGAGCTTATTGAAACCTGTTTGCTTCATTGTCTATGTTTCTGTGTATACACTGGTCTGAGAATTGTCTCATTAAGCTTATTTGAGTTCAAAAATAAGTTGGTTAAAGTTTGGTCAACCCTTGGTCAAGTTTGCTTATAAATAAGCACTTTTTAAAAAGCAGTTTTAAGCCATTCAGCAGTTCCACAGCTTATTTTTCAAATTTTATATTTTTCCTAGATTTAGAATAATATTTTAGAATTTCCCTGAAATTTTCATATTTTTCTGAGCTTATTTGCTATTTTTCCTATTTTATTTTCAATTTTAATCATTTTTAATTACTTTTTAATTACCAAAAATTCCAAAAAAATAAGAAAAACCCCAGAAAAATCCAAAAATATTTTTAAAATTTATTTTCATTTATTTTAGAATTTTAGAAATTTATTTTGTATTTTTCTCATTTAATTTGAATTTCTTTTGAATTTTTAATTAGTTAAATTAGTTTTTAATTCGTAAAAAATACATAAAAAGTCAAAAAAATATTTTTCTTTTTCTCAAAATTTTCTTTTATCATTTTTGATTTTTAAAAATTATTTTCAAGTCCGTAGGAGTCGCGTAGCTTAAAAGTCGCGTTTTATTTTGCGCGTTGACGTTTATTTCACGTTTTAATTTACGGTTTTCGATTCTACGTTACGTTTTTGGTTTGTTTAGTTGAATTACGTGCTTAATTGATTAATTGTGCTTCATTTAATATTTTATTAGTGTAATCTCATTAAAATCACCTTTTACCACTTTCACGACACGTTTCACGAATCGGGAATTCGAAATTCCATTCATCCTTCACACGGACTACGACCTCGGGTTATCCGTATTTCTTTGCGGATCTCTTGAGCTTTTACTATACTATAATATTGATATTGATTTTTATCAATCAATTTTTGGCGCCGTTGCCGGGGAAGGTTGAAGTGAATTTTTCGTTTTCGTTTTTCGAAATTGTGTTTTGAAAACCTTCCTTGTATATATTTTCTATAAAAAACCAAAAAAAAAAATTGAAAAATCAAAAACACTTTTCCTAAAGTGTTTTCAAAAATACCAAAAATATAATAAAGTTACAGCCTCGTTCCGATCGAAAGAAAGGGCGTTGTAAACCAAAAAAGTCTCCCAATATAATTATGCGTGAAATTAATTGCTAATCGGATTACTTTGATTCTACGACCGAATAAGCGGAAAATACGGATAGCTTTGACATTAAATTGCAAGCTGAAGAGAGATCAATTCTTCTCTCCCGTTCCGTCGCGAGTAGGTTTAAAGGAAACGGTTTACGATTAACGTAACGTTAGAAAAAAAAAAAAAAAAAAAAACAAAACAAAAGTTTAAGTTTTTGCATTTTGCTTTATAAAAACACAAAAATACAAAAAGATTTTCCTTTTCAAATTTGATTTTCCTTTTATTTTTCAAAAATTTGATTTTTGTGGTGTATGAACACACGTTCTACGTCTAAACGACTTGTTTCACCACTTTCAAATCCGGAAAGTTTGTTTCGTCACACACACCGAGTTCTATTTCCTAATACGGAGGAAATGAACCCGAACGAACAACACTTGGGACCCCCGCCGATGGGTGGTATCCAAAACAATGTGATCCCGCCGATGGGACCACAACCGGTTTACGATCAACGTACTATGCAAGAATTGCTCCAGTGTCCTACCGAGGGATACGGGGATGCAATTGTTTTACCACCAATCCTTTCCGATAATTTTGAACTTAAAACTGGATTGATTCAACTTGTTACGTCAAAACAATTTCACGGTTTTGAGAGGGACGATCCTCACGCACACATCCGATGGTTTAACAAGTTAACTTCGACTTTGAAATTTAAGGATGTCCCTCACGATGCTATCAAATTGATGTTGTTCCCATTTTAAGAATGATATAACTAATTTTCAACAACGTTTTGATGAGAACTTTGGTGAGGCTTGGGAACGCTTTAAGGATCTTCTTCGAAAATGTCCTCACCATGGTTTCTCCGAGTTACACCAAATCGACACGTTTTATAACGCTTTGACGCAAAACGATCAAGATTCTTTAAACGCAGCCGCCGGTGGCAATATCTTGAATCGTACGCCTAGGGATATTTTGACGATTATTGAGAACAAATCTAAGGTTCCGACTTCTCGTAACAAACCGAATGTTTCGAAAATAACTTCTTTTACTCCTTCACCTTTGTCGGTCCAATCATTGGAATTGGCCGAACTTACCGACGCAATCCGTTGTATGATGAAAGAGTTTAAGTTGCAGAACCAAAAACCCGAGCCCGTTAAAGCCATTAATGAAAAATGTGTGATTTGTGCGCATCCGTATTATGATTGTCAAGCCACCGATGGCCAAGTTTATAATGCTAACATAGCAGCCGTGAATTACAATCAAAACCAAGGTTTTCGTACTAACCAAACAAGTCCACCTGGGTTTCCACCTGTGCAAACTAATCAAAACCGTTATCCTCAAACTAACCAAGGTTATCAAAACCAAGGTTACAATCAAAACCGTGGAAACAATTATCAAGCCCCTCCACCACAACAAGTTTATCAACCACCGCAACCTTCTCCTGAGCTTGCTAATTACATAAAAACGAACGAAGTTAACCTTCGAGCAATGCAAAATCAAATTAACAATATGAGGGTCGAGCTTAAGAAGGAAATCGACACAACCATGAGTCGACAAACGAATGAGCTTAAGCAAATGATGAGCAGTTTTATACAAATGAATCAAGCATCGACGTCTGGTTCTCTTCCGAGCAACACAATTGCTAACCCGCGGGGTGATGCAAAAGCAATTACGACTAGGAGTGGTATTGTAATCGATGGACCAACGGCTCCGACTACCCCTTCTTCTTCTTCGTCTCCCAAGGTAGTCGTCCGTGAAACCGAGGCGACAACGGATACGGGAATTCCTATTGATAATGGAAGGAACGAGAACATCCAACCTCCGGTGGTCCCGACGTCCAAAGGAAAAGATAAAATTGTTTACGAATCTGAGAAAGAAACACCCGTCAAAACAAAATTACCTTATCCGTCACGCTTAAATGAACAAACACACCGTGAGAGAGATAAAATTCAGATGGAAAAGTTTTACCAAGTTTTTCAAGAGCTACATTTTGACATAACTCTCGCGGATGCTATACTTTTAATGCCTAAATTTGCTTCTATGCTAAAAGGTCTTTTGAATAATAAGGAAAAATTGTTTGAAAAATCTCGCACCCAGATGAATGAGAATTGTTCGGCGGTTATCCTCAAAAAGCTTCCCGAAAAGCTTGAAGACCCCGGTCGATTTCTCATTCCGTGTAATTTTCCTGGGATGGTTCAATGCTTCGCCTTGGCCGATCTCGGCGCTAGCATTAACCTAATGCCGTTATCCATTTGGAAAACGTTGTCTTTGCCCAATTTGACTCCGACTTGTATGACCCTCGAGCTTGCCGACCGAACTACTTCCCGCCCGATGGGAATAGCCGAGGATGTCTTTGTTAATGTGGGAAAATTCCATTTCCCTGCTGATTTTGTCGTTGTTGATTTTGATGCTGATCCGCGGGTACCTCTCATTCTCAGAAGAGGTTTCCTAAGGACTGGCCGTGCTTTGATTGATGTTTTCGATGAAGAAATTACCTTACGCGTTGGTACCGAAGCCGTAACTTTTAACTTGGATCAAACCGCGAAGTACTCCTCCGAGTTTGATAAATATTCCGTTAACCGAATCGACGTTATCGACGAAGTTACGGAGGAGTACGCTCAAGAGTTACTTGGTTTTACCGAACATGCTTCGAGTGGCAATCCCACTCATTCTTCTGAACCGATAATTTCCGATCCGTCCCCTTCCCTTACTCCGTTTGAGGGAAGTGATTTCATTTTGGAAGAGATCGAGGCCTTTCTTGCTAATGATTCGATTTCACCGGAAATTGATCATTCCGATTGTGACCCGGAGGGGGATGTATTTTTGATTGAGAAATTGTTAAATGAAGATCCCAACCCGTCCCTCCCTCCGCTTGACCTTAAAATGGCCGACGTTAAGGAAGTTAAGCCGTCTACTGAGAATCCTCCGGAGCCCGAGCTCAAGGATTTACCTCCTCATCTCGAATACGCATTTTTGGAAGGAACCGATAAACTTCCCGTCATAATTTCAAAGGAACTTAAGGATGAGGAGAAGAAACGTCTCTTAGATGTGCTCAGGAAGCATAAGAGTGCCATCGCTTGGCAAATTTCTGATATTAAGGGTATCGACCCTCGTTTTTGCACGCATAAGATCTTACTTGAAGATAATTTCAAACCGTCCGTTCAGCAACAACGACGGGTTAACCCGAAAATTCATGAGGTTATCAAAAAGGAAGTTATCAAACTCCTTGATGCCGGAATGATTTATCCAATCTCGGATAGCTCTTGGGTTAGCCCGGTCCACTGCGTACCGAAGAAAGGTGGAATGACCGTCGTAACTAATGAAGATAATGAATTGATTCCAACACGTCTTGTTACCGGATGGAGAGTTTGTATTGATTATCGCAAATTGAATGATGCGACTCGTAAGGACCATTTCCCACTTCCATTTATGGATCAAATGCTAGAACGCCTAGCGGGAAATGAGTTCTATTGTTTTCTTGATGGATTTTCCGGCTATTTCCAAATACCTATTGACCCTCCGGACCAGGAAAAGACTACCTTTACTTGCCCTTATGGTACGTTTGCCTATCGTCGTATGCCTTTTGGCTTATGCAATGCTCCAGGCACGTTCCAAAGGTGTATGATGTCGATATTCTCGGATATGATCGAGAAAACCATGGAAGTTTTCATGGATGATTTCTCGGTCTATGGAGATTCTTTTACTTCGTGCCTCTCCCATTTAGAAAATATGCTGAAACGGTGTGAAGACACCAACTTGGTTCTAAATTGGGAGAAATGCCATTTCATGGTCAAAGAGGGCATTGTCCTCGGCCACAAGATTTCGAAATCTGGGATTGAGGTCGATAGAGCTAAAGTCGACGTTATTGCAAAATTACCTCATCCCACGACCGTTAAAGGAATTAGAAGTTTTTTAGGTCATGCCGGCTTTTACCGACGTTTCATTCAAGACTTTTCTAAGATAGCCCGGCCTCTGACACACTTGCTTGAAAAAGATGCTCCGTTTATCTTCTCAAATGAATGCATCGAAGCATTTAATGTTCTTAAAAAGAAGTTAACGGAGGCTCCCGTCTTAATTGCCCCCGACTGGGACTTGCCCTTCGAGCTAATGTGCGATGCTAGCGATTATGCCATTGGTGCAGTCCTGGGGCAACGCAAGTCTAAGCATTTTCAGCCGATACACTATGCTAGTAAAACAATGACCGACGCTCAATACCATTATACGACTACTGAGAAAGAAATGTTAGCCGTCATTTACGCTTTTGAAAAGTTTCGATCTTATTTGCTTTTGAAGAAATGCATAGTGTACACGGATCATTCGGCTCTTAAGTACCTTATGGCTAAGCAAGACGCTAAGCCACGCTTGATGCGGTGGGTTCTCCTCCTTCAAGAATTCAAAGTGGAAATTCGAGATAAAAAGGGAGCTGAGAACCTTGCTGCTGATCACTTATCGCGTTTAGAGAATCCCCACCAAAGTGTTTTCGAGAAAAAGGAGATTAACGAAGCTTTTCCTCTCGAGACACTGGGGAGTTTATCACATGGTGATTCTAGTACCCCCATGGTTCGCCGACTTTGCGAATTACCATCCGGGGAATTTTATCCGGAAAGGGATGTCGTTCCAGCAGAAGAAAAAATTCTTCAAAGATGTTAAGCATTATTTCTGGGACGATCCCTATTTGTTTAAGATATGTGCGGATCAAGTGATCCGGCGGTGCGTTCACGGCAAAGAAGCCGCTGAAATTCTTATGGCTTGCCACAATGGACCCACGGGGGGACATCATGGTGCCAACTTCACCGCTAAGAAAGTTTTTGATTCCGGCTTCTACTGGCCGACGATTTACCGGGATGCTCATGAGTTGGTTAAATCATGTGATTCTTGCCAGCGTCAAGGAAAAATTACTCAGAAGGACGAGATGCCTCAAAATGCCATCCAAGTCTGTGAAATTTTTGACGTCTGGGGTATCGATTTCATGGGTCCATTCCCGTCTTCTCGTGGAAACAAATATATACTCGTGGCCGTCGATTACTTGTCTAAATGGGTCGAAGCGAAGGCGCTACCCACCAATGACGCCCGAGTTGTTGTGAAATTTCTTAAAAGTCTTTTCGCCCGATTTGGTGCACCTCGTGCTATCATAAGCGATCGTGGGACCCATTTCTGTAACGACCAATTTGCTAAAGTTATGCTCAAATATGGTGTCACACATCGTCTTTCTACGACATATCATCCACAGACGAGTGGTCAAGTTGAGGTCTCAAATCGTGGCTTGAAACGTATTTTAGAAAGGACCGTAGGTGAACATCGTGCTTCATGGGCCGATAAGTTAGATGATGCACTTTGGGCCTTCCGTACAGCTTACAGAACACCCATTGGGTTCACCCCTTACAAGCTGGTTTACGGGAAGGCCTGCCATTTGCCCTTTGAACTTGAGTACAAGGCCTACTGGGCCTTAAAACATGCTAATTTTGACCTTCAAACCGCGGGTGATCACCGAAAAGTTCAGTTGAACGAATTAGTCGAGCTTCGTGATCAGGCCTATGAGAATTCTTTGATCTACAAAGAGAAGACAAAGAGGATTCACGATGCTAAAATTAAAGATCGCGTCTTCAATATTGGTGACCGAGTCCTTCTTTTCAATTCTCGATTAAAGATTTTCTCGGGCAAGTTAAAAACCCGTTGGTCTGGACCATTCACCATTACCCAAGTATTTCCTTATGGAACCGTTGAACTTGCTCAACCTAATGGTCCCAATTTTAAGGTGAATGGTCATCGTGTTAAACATTACTTTGGAGGGGACATACCACCCATGGTTGTCCCGGATCTCCAGACTTTCCCCAAGGACGATTAAATTCGGGGATCGAGTCAAGCTCATGTGACTCGGTGAACAAAAACAAGCGCTTCGTGGGAGGCACCCCATGCTTATCCTTTTCATTTTCTATATTTTCTATTTTCTAATAACATGATGTGAGGGGGGCGACCCTTTCCAAACTCGTGTTTTCGTGGTTGTTGTTTTTGAATGTTCAGGAATTTCCCCGAAGTTTGAGGACTCTCGTGCTCGTGGTTTGTCGTTCTCTCCACTCGAGTCTCATCCTTCGCTGCTCTTTCGGAAATTCACCATATCCAAAATCTTATCGACTAACGTTTATCTCTTGGCATACTTAATAAACGGCCTTAGATTTTACGTAGGATTACCCGTACCCTTAAAACATTGAGGACAATGTTTCACTTTAGTCTGGGGGGGTGAATCTTCGATTCGATTTGACCTGTACCATCGTCTGAGCTGTTAACTTACACAACTCCGTTTTCCACCAAAAATTTTAATTTTTGTCACCGCTTTATAATCCAAAAAAAAAAATAAAAAAATAAAAATAAAAAAATAAAATAAAAATAAAAAAGAGAAAAATATATATGATGTGAATAATAAGTTTTGACACCTTGTTTTGACTTTCCTACCGGCGAGAGTAGAAATAAATGTTCCGACTTGACCGGGCGTGTTGAGCCCTAGCTTGTTTCCCTTAACCAAAATAATCAAAAGATTATGGCTAAGCATCCGCGGATCTCATTATTTGGGATTTTAAATTTGCGGAGATCGAGGAATGATAGAGTTTATTTAGAAGTTTCGTGCTATACACGGATCGCATTACTGGGATTTAAAAAACCCACGAAAGGTACTTGTGGCCTCCTTGTTCCCACCAGCTTGCACACCAATATATAAATATAGATGTCTATGATTAATTAAGGGTATACGGTTTGGGCAATACTTAGTTTTTTCTCGTTCCCAACAAAATCTCTGCATATTGGGGGTTTGGTACACATTGAGGTACTGCCAGTGTTACGGTGAAATAGACTATTGCATCTTGCCGGTTCGCAGCCGATGTTGTGATCTTAGTAAAGGCCGTAGGACTCGGGGTTTGGCATATGATTATGAATATCAATAATAATAGTCCAAAGCCAAATAAAAAGGCAGAGGAATCCAAAGCTATAAAAAAGCAGCGGATAGAAATCCAAAGTCATAATAAAGCTCTTACATCTTGGCGGCTCATAAACCGTTGACTGTAAAAGAATAAAGGACTAAGGACAAAAGTATTATTAAAGTGCTTATGATTATGCAAAAATGCCAAACTTCGACTCCGGGGGTTTCCCTAATAAAAAGCTTCCGTTTCGGGTATCAAACATGGTATGTCTCGGTCGTAAATAAAAAGGGGGCCTCCACAAATCGTGTTAAATCAGAGACCTTCATGTGGACCCGATTTCTGTATGCAGGGGTTTTCGAGGGAAAGTTTGGAAACTACTTAGCGTTCAAATTTTGTGCTCTTATCGGACTAACAAATATCGAAACGAGAAAAATATGAAGCAATTCATTTCTCACAAATTAAAATCTTTAGATACAACTAAGGACCTGGGGACAAGAGGTAATACACAAGTAACTTTTGTGGGCAGTGTTAGCATCTAACTTCTGGTAAACAATGATTTCGATTTTACGCTTAGTTTGGGAGCTTGTGAAAAATCAAGGATGACGATTTTTATCCGTATGGTCTCTTCTATGTGAGAAGTGTTTCTACTCGTAGACCCTGAAAATTATCAACAGATAAGAATTGATAATGAAAGTCAAGGCAAACCGTCATCTATATAAAAATGAAAAGTACAAAAAACAATAGTAGTTGTAGTTGTTATTCAGAAAAATCGGAAAACGGAGCGTTTTTGAGAATAAATGATTTTACTATCTCTCTTGAACATCATTGCTACTTTACAACGTCAGTAAAGAGAGGTTTTGAAAATTATTTATCTCTTAAGCGTGAGGTGATGACATTGCGTGAGGGCACGGCAATACCTTAGTCTGGGGGATTTTGATGAGTGCTTATTCACTCATCCTTTTTAGATCTTATTTCAGACCAAAAATACCAAATACTAACCAAAAATGCCAAGAGAATGCATGTTTTTGTATTTGTGTATGTGCAGGTACGGATATGAGAAAAATGGACAAAAACAAAGCAAAACCGACAAAAACGAGCACGAGATTGGAAAAAGGTCAAAAGCCGGAGCCGGGGAAGAAAAATGATAAAGAAAAGATCAGAATGTCATAATTAGTCCTCAGAGATTCATCAAAGTTACATATTTGGTCCCTAAGTCTCTATAATTACATGAAAGTAGCAACCAAACATATAAATTAAATAGGTACAGTTCTTATTCACAACAAAAGAATGATGATACTCTACCGCACATCTTCAATTCAACCTTAGAGAGGTTAAAATCAAACACGACGATCCTTCAGAAACCAAGCACGAGCTACCAGACCTCCCTGACACAAAAATAGCACTCGATTTTTTACGAAAATCTAATAACCATAACGTCCTTGATCTACTCTTCATAACTATGTTTGTGTGTTGTACTATACCAGCTGCTTTTGCTGCTGCAGCTTCTTGAACAACATCGAATATGTAACACCCCCAAAATACCGCAGCGGAAGACTGTGTCATAGGGGTGCTACTTCATAATACAAAGTACAAGTTATAGAAAACGAACTCTAAATGAGACGTTTTGAAAAGTTACCATTCGATTAATGAATTCAAAGTTACAAATATGAGATTCCAAAGTATGATACATAAATGTATACAAAATGTTTTGAATGGTAAATGATAAAAGCGTAAGTCTTCAGAATATGCAGCTTGACTCTAAGTTTCATGCACTAGCTATCGCCTTACTAATACTAACCTGAGATAAACATGCTAAAGTGTCAACACAATGGTTGGTGAGTTCATAGAGTTTGTCTTAAAACAGTTGAAAAGCCTTAAAAGAATGTTCACACAACAAAGGCATCGTGAATCCACTCAGTTACAAGTCCCGCCATAAGAGACTTGTAACCTGTGTGTTCACAACCCACTGCTACAATATAGTATGATTAAGACATGTATAATAGTTCATCAAAACAATTAAGCGATTAGTAGTGAGTCTCTACTTCATCTCCGAAGACCTCACTTGGGAGCCAATTCACAAAGACAACTGGGAGCCACTTCCCAAAGAAAACTGGGAGCCACTTCCCAAAGACAACTGGGAGCCACTTCCCAAAGACAAGTACTAGCTACTAAATAGAATAAAGCAATTAAGTATAACACAGTCATGTATGCAATCAAGTATAACACAGTCAAGAATAAATGTTTTGAGTATTTGTACAAGTAAGCAAGTAGTGAGCATGTATCCCCCCCAAGAGTTAAAACAAGTATGAAAAGAGTAGGGGCTATGACTCACCTTAAGTCTATGTAATGAGAAATGAAAGTTATAGTCGAATCGCGAAAGTCTCTAAGAGCAGCCTATAATAGAACGTTGCGACTTAGGTTTGGAGTAACGTCTAAGAATACGAAGAATTGCCCATATATGTCTTGCATAATGTTCATGATGTAGTACTTAGTATATAGTGTAAGTCTTTGAATATAAATGGTTTATGAAACATGTATAGGATGTATATCTCTTACTACCGTTCGGGCCGACATAATTCAGAAGTCATGAAGTAAACGTTCGAGGAGCCAGGACACTTTAATTCGTAAATCCACAACTCATCTCGACGGCTTACTTAATGAACTCCTCACATGAGGCTCCCTACTATTGTAGTATTTGATAACATATATATATATATATATATAAGCTTTTTGATCTTTAAAAGTTATATGGTCTTTAGCCGTGGCTTTGCCGTTACCTTGGTCATTGTTACCATGGTCTTAAGACTCAACCTTGGCTTTAGCCATGGTTGTGGTCTTGGCTTTAGGTCATTAGACCTCTTGGTCTTAGTGAATCATAACTATAATATAGTGACTTTGGTCTAAAATGGGCTGTTAAGAATTTGAAGAAAATTATCACTCGGAAAGCGTTTTCAGGGCTCGAGCTTCTTTGTTCCTGAACGAAAACGTCGTTCCGGACAACTTTTGTGTTTTAATTTTTGATGAATCGGAGCAGAAGTGGGAATTTCAAAATCATAATTTGATCAGAATGCTATTTAGGCTGTTTTGCCGTTTTGGTTTGGTCATAACTTTTGACTCGTATACTCGTTTTGGGTGATTCAAATTGCTATGTTTTCCTTGTCAAGTCCTCTTTAACAGTAAGTAAGTGTCAAATATCAAAGTTATACTATTGTGGTCGTGGTTTTCCATAAAAATCACTAGTTTGCTTGTTTGCTTGTCATAAGTTAACATATGTATACCAATACTCGTTTTATCCATTTTTAAACATCATGAACACAATAACAAGAACATATATAGCATGAAAGAAACATAATAAGCATGAAAATGATATTGAGCAAGAAAGTGTATAAGGGTTTGCTTACAACTTTTGGCTTTCTAAAGAAAGGAAGTCAAGTATAGAACTAGGACACTAAACCTAAGCTTGTAAACCCTTCACCATAACTCTTGTAACCATTGATAGACTTGATATAAACCTTGTGAAAACCATTTAACTTCATCCCTAGTAACCTTGTGTAGCTCTTAATTCAACCATGAAATCACCAAACAAACTTAAGAACTAGGTAGAGAATACTAAGACCTTGAACTTTGTAGTGTAACTTGTATATTGAAGATCAAAGGATCATGGTGCTAGGTATTGAGGTTGTGGAGTTTTTGGTGATGAAGAAAGGAAGAGATTAGCTTGCTATTTATACTATGAATGAGGAGGTTAGGAAGGTGGCTAGGAAGGTGCTTAAACTTGGAGACAAAGTTGTAATTAAGTAAGATCTAATGGCTAAAGTCAAGATTTAACCACACATGGTGACTCCCCCCCCCTAAGTCGGTTCTAAAAGGATAAGGGTGACTAGATGAGTAGTCATGGTCTTTGGATGATAATATCCTAAGTATGTAGCTAGTTTTGACTCCGTAAATCGCTAACCATAAATGATTAAGCCTCAAAACGTAAAACCGGGTATCGTAAAAATATGAAACTTGAAAGTATTGTTAAACATGTCAATATAGTCCATAATAAAATATAAAATGAGTGGTAGGTTCTATCGGGTGCTAAAACCCTGCTAAAAACTGGAAACACGGGTCTAAAACGCGCAATTCGCGTAAAACGCTGAACTGAAAAACGTAAAATTCCGAAACTTTTGGAATTGTTATAAAATGATAGAAAATCATATTTCTATTGTTTATATTGTTTTATGGATATATCGGGATGCTGGAAGGACGTTTAAACCTAAAAGTAAATCTCGGACACGGCTTTGTGATTTTTGCATAAATGATCCGACGAGCGTCAAACTCTCGGATTATCGTTAAAATAGTTTAACTTACGAGAATATGAAATAAAAATTTCTGAGATGAATAGTGAAAAGTGAATAGTAAAAAGTGAATAGTGAAATTTTCGGGAATGAAAGTTAACCTGAAATTGCGAATTGTTACAGAATATAAATAGTCTCTGATGGTTTGTCAACTCCAAGGGATTCTGAGATTTCAATATAGCTTTTGGTTTCCCTTTTGTTCCTGTGAATGGTAGGCAAAAACAATATTATTTTATACAACTCACGGTTAACAAAACAAGTGACATATGTACCTACTTTTTACTAAATCTGATGCTTATCAATACGTATGTCACTTTTAGTGTCACTTGTTTTGTTAACCGTGAGTTGTATAAAATAACATTGATAATCGTGTGACATACGTTTTGCTAAAAGTGACATATGTACCTACTTTTTACTAAAAGTGTGATACATATTGATAATCGCGAGTTGCATGAAATATCAATGTTTTGTGCATTAAAAAGTGACATATGTACCTACTTTTTACAAAACAAGTGATATTTCATGCAACTCATGATTATTGATGAGTGCTTATTCACTCATCCTTTTTAGACCTTATTTCAGACCAAAAATACCAAATACTAACCAAAAATGCCAAGAGAATGCATGTTTTTGTATTTGTGTATGTGCAGGTACGGATATGAGAAAAATGGACAAAAACAAAGCAAAACCGACAAAAACGAGCACGAGATTGGAAAAAGGTCAAAAGCCAGAGCCGGGGAAGAAAAATGATAAAGAAAAGATCAGAATGTCATAATTAGTCCTCAGAGATTCGTCAAAGTTACATATTTGGTCCCTGGATAAAGTTTTGTGAGAATTGGCGATTCCCGTCCCTCATGTTTCAGAAACTGACAAAATTGGTCCTTAGAGGAAATATTTGAAGAAAAGTCATCATGCACCCTTCATGATTCAGAAAATTACAACAATTACCCTTGGGAGAAAGTTTCAAAGAATTACAGTTTTGGCCCTTGAGGTTTGCAAATTCACAACATTGGTCCTTATTAAAAATCTATTAGTCCTAAACTAAAAATACCACAACCGGATCCCTTTAATAAAATCCCACAAGCCCACTATTAATATTAAGCCCATTTCCCTTTTACCCAGCCCACCATTTAAACCCGGTCAACCCTCTACCACCCACGGTCAACGCAAACAAGATAATAAATCACCCCAACTTATTTACTCCCACCCAAATTATCCCCAACTTACCCAGATTTACTGTACGAGGAACCCTAAAACTACCATACCCCCAATTACCCTCAATTACCATCAATTACCCAATCATTGGGTGTTCTAGAAGCTGACAGCTATGTCAGGGTATAGCAGGGACGCGTGGACCAATGAGGAGCCATCACGAGGATCAGTCACATCACATCAAACAATCCAAGGGCGCACAATGAATGGAATTATCTGGAAGCAATCACACGGTTGAGATGAGCTCAAAGAAGCACAAATGACGCGGATTGATGACCTGGATATCCAAGACCAAGCCCTCAGCTCTCCTATATATACCCCTCCAAATTCATGTAATCAGTGTGCCTTTTATTGTATTGTTATGCTGTTATTTTGTATTGAATCTTTTTATTAATGAAAATTAAATTTCAGTTTTTATTATAATTGTCTTATATCTTATTTCTCTTATTTTAGGCTTATTGCTTATTTCATTTCTGTTCAGCTTATTATTTCTCTTTACTATTTGCCTTTTCAAATTCAGTATCACTTTGCAGTTAATTCACTTATTGTTGTTTGAAGAGTAAAAAAAAAATAATAATAAATAAATAAAAATAATAAAAAAAATAAAAAAAATAAAATAAAATAAAATAAATCAAGTTCTTAATTCCTAAAGCTTCAAATAGCTTTCTAGTTGTTAATTAGTTTCATATTAGCTTTCTATAGCTCTTGTGATACTTTGTGTGGCACCAAATCAATATAAGATCTCATAAATCTCAATCAGTCTACTGTTCTTAAGCTTATTGGAATCAAGGCAGCCATAAGGAGCTATTGGCCTGTCTTAGAGACAGGCTGTGAGGGATTGCACCTCTCTGTTTGGCTGAGAGGTGCTTGGTGAGTTTCCGTTTTATATTTCATAGCTTAATTTTGGATAGTATAATAAATTAGTTCAACTCTTTGATTGTTACTTATTTCTGTATTGCTTAAGTATTTTAAATATAGTCTCAGTCAATTTTTAGTCTAGAATTTTGTTTGTTTGTATCTGATGTGCTGATTGTTTCATATTGAGTTTCATTATCTGATCTAGTGTAGTTTTGTGTACCTTGGTTAAATTGCATCTGAATTCTGTGTTAATAGTTCATTTGTGTTATTGAATCATTGTGAGTTCATCAGAGTTAGGTTTGGATTGAAAATTGTTAGATCTGTGGTGGTATTGGAGTAGGAGCAGTCACTTGCAGGGGTGTTTGGTTTGTAGCAGTTTGCTGATATTACATCTATCTCTGGGTTGCTTATTGATTTAGATGCAATACTTAGGTTGAGTATAGGATTAGTCAAACATAAAAACAATAGTTTACTTTATAAAAAGTCAAAATCCATTTGTATCTTCTTAATATGCATAACAGTTAGGATTTAAGTTGATTAATCTCACAAGTAGTTGCACATCAGTATTAGGAAGTTTAATTTAGCTTTATTATAGCTTATCACAACTTAGAAAATCATTTAGAGCTATTTCAAATTCAACTTAGTCAACATTCATTCGCAACTCAAAAGTCAAAATCATTTTTAGACTCAGTTTGTGGACAGCATTTTGGGATCATCTGTAGGGTTTAATTTTCTTTAGAAATAATTTTGGTTTGTTGTTTTGAATAGCTTAGCAGTAGGTGAGTAAGTATCAAAAAGAATTTTGAGGTTTGGAGCCCTCTAGCTTATCTGAAAAGCCCACTTAAGTTGGCTGTTTAGCTTATGTATTGCCCTGCACAACAGTTCATGCCTTTTCTCTTGGGTACTTTTTAGACTAGTAGCTTTGACCTAGGTTCCATTATCAAGGTGGTTTTGTGATCTCTAGTTGCTAGTGGTTAAATAGCACCCAATAGTTGCCACTCATCAGCTTATCTTCTCAGCTTATTTGGTCTATTAAGTTGAGTGTTTGGTACTAGTTTCTGGATTTTCAAACAGGGCTGCAAATTGGTTGTAGTGATCTTAAGTGTGGTTTTAGTGTTCATCTGAGCTTATCTATACTTATTGTTACTGTTCCAATTGGTTCTTGGCAATTGCTTATTAGTTTCAGCTTACTTGCTTATCTCATTGAGCTTATTGAAACCTGTTTGCTTCATTGTCTATGTTTCTGTGTATACACTGGTCTGAGAATTGTCTCATTAAGCTTATTTGAGTTCAAAAATAAGTTGGTTAAAGTTTGGTCAACCCTTGGTCAAGTTTGCTTATAAATAAGCACTTTTTAAAAAGCAGTTTTAAGCCATTCAGCAGTTCCACAGCTTATTTTTCAAATTTTATATTTTTCCTAGATTTAGAATAATATTTTAGAATTTCCCTGAAATTTTCATATTTTTCTGAGCTTATTTGCTATTTTTCCTATTTTATTTTCAATTTTAATCATTTTTAATTACTTTTTAATTACCAAAAATTCCAAAAAAATAAGAAAAACCCCAGAAAAATCCAAAAATATTTTTAAAATTTATTTTCATTTATTTTAGAATTTTAGAAATTTATTTTGTATTTTTCTCATTTAATTTGAATTTCTTTTGAATTTTTAATTAGTTAAATTAGTTTTTAATTCGTAAAAAATACATAAAAAGTCAAAAAAATATTTTTCTTTTTCTCAAAATTTTCTTTTATCATTTTTGATTTTTAAAAATTATTTTCAAGTCCGTAGGAGTCGCGTAGCTTAAAAGTCGCGTTTTATTTTGCGCGTTGACGTTTATTTCACGTTTTAATTTACGGTTTTCGATTCTACGTTACGTTTTTGGTTTGTTTAGTTGAATTACGTGCTTAATTGATTAATTGTGCTTCATTTAATATTTTATTAGTGTAATCTCATTAAAATCACCTTTTACCACTTTCACGACACGTTTCACGAATCGGGAATTCGAAATTCCATTCATCCTTCACACGGACTACGACCTCGGGTTATCCGTATTTCTTTGCGGATCTCTTGAGCTTTTACTATACTATAATATTGATATTGATTTTTATCAATCAATTTTTGGCGCCGTTGCCGGGGAAGGTTGAAGTGAATTTTTCGTTTTCGTTTTTCGAAATTGTGTTTTGAAAACCTTCCTTGTATATATTTTCTATAAAAAACCAAAAAAAAAATTGAAAAATCAAAAACACTTTTCCTAAAGTGTTTTCAAAAATACCAAAAATATAATAAAGTTACAGCCTCGTTCCGATTGAAAGAAAGGGCGTTGTAAACCAAAAAAGTCTCCCAATATAATTATGCGTGAAATTAATTGCTAATCGGATTACTTTGATTCTACGACCGAATAAGCGGAAAATACGGATAGCTTTGACATTAAATTGCAAGCTGAAGAGAGATCAATTCTTCTCTCCCGTTCCGTCGCGAGTAGGTTTAAAGGAAACGGTTTACGATTAACGTAACGTTAGAAAAAAAAAAAAAAAAACAAAACAAAAGTTTAAGTTTTTGCATTTTGCTTTATAAAAACACAAAAATACAAAAAGATTTTCCTTTTCAAATTTGATTTTCCTTTTATTTTTCAAAAATTTGATTTTTGTGGTGTATGAACACACGTTCTACGTCTAAACGACTTGTTTCACCACTTTCAAATCCGGAAAGTTTGTTTCGTCACACACACCGAGTTCTATTTCCTAATACGGAGGAAATGAACCCGAACGAACAACACTTGGGACCCCCGCCGATGGGTGGTATCCAAAACAATGTGATCCCGCCGATGGGACCACAACCGGTTTACGATCAACGTACTATGCAAGAATTGCTCCAGTGTCCTACCGAGGGATACGGGGATGCAATTGTTTTACCACCAATCCTTTCCGATAATTTTGAACTTAAAACTGGATTGATTCAACTTGTTACGTCAAAACAATTTCACGGTTTTGAGAGGGACGATCCTCACGCACACATCCGATGGTTTAACAAGTTAACTTCGACTTTGAAATTTAAGGATGTCCCTCACGATGCTATCAAATTGATGTTGTTCCCATTTTAAGAATGATATAACTAATTTTCAACAACGTTTTGATGAGAACTTTGGTGAGGCTTGGGAACGCTTTAAGGATCTTCTTCGAAAATGTCCTCACCATGGTTTCTCCGAGTTACACCAAATCGACACGTTTTATAACGCTTTGACGCAAAACGATCAAGATTCTTTAAACGCAGCCGCCGGTGGCAATATCTTGAATCGTACGCCTAGGGATATTTTGACGATTATTGAGAACAAATCTAAGGTTCCGACTTCTCGTAACAAACCGAATGTTTCGAAAATAACTTCTTTTACTCCTTCACCTTTGTCGGTCCAATCATTGGAATTGGCCGAACTTACCGACGCAATCCGTTGTATGATGAAAGAGTTTAAGTTGCAGAACCAAAAACCCGAGCCCGTTAAAGCCATTAATGAAAAATGTGTGATTTGTGGTGGACCGCATCCGTATTATGATTGTCAAGCCACCGATGGCCAAGTTTATAATGCTAACATAGCAGCCGTGAATTACAATCAAAACCAAGGTTTTCGTACTAACCAAACAAGTCCACCTGGGTTTCCACCTGTGCAAACTAATCAAAACCGTTATCCTCAAACTAACCAAGGTTATCAAAACCAAGGTTACAATCAAAACCGTGGAAACAATTATCAAGCCCCTCCACCACAACAAGTTTATCAACCACCGCAACCTTCTCCTGAGCTTGCTAATTACATAAAAACGAACGAAGTTAACCTTCGAGCAATGCAAAATCAAATTAACAATATGAGGGTCGAGCTTAAGAAGGAAATCGACACAACCATGAGTCGACAAACGAATGAGCTTAAGCAAATGATGAGCAGTTTTATACAAATGAATCAAGCATCGACGTCTGGTTCTCTTCCGAGCAACACAATTGCTAACCCGCGGGGTGATGCAAAAGCAATTACGACTAGGAGTGGTATTGTAATCGATGGACCAACGGCTCCGACTACCCCTTCTTCTTCTTCGTCTCCCAAGGTAGTCGTCCGTGAAACCGAGGCGACAACGGATACGGGAATTCCTATTGATAATGGAAGGAACGAGAACATCCAACCTCCGGTGGTCCCGACGTCCAAAGGAAAAGATAAAATTGTTTACGAATCTGAGAAAGAAACACCCGTCAAAACAAAATTACCTTATCCGTCACGCTTAAATGAACAAACACACCGTGAGAGAGATAAAATTCAGATGGAAAAGTTTTACCAAGTTTTTCAAGAGCTACATTTTGACATAACTCTCGCGGATGCTATACTTTTAATGCCTAAATTTGCTTCTATGCTAAAAGGTCTTTTGAATAATAAGGAAAAATTGTTTGAAAAATCTCGCACCCAGATGAATGAGAATTGTTCGGCGGTTATCCTCAAAAAGCTTCCCGAAAAGCTTGAAGACCCCGGTCGATTTCTCATTCCGTGTAATTTTCCTGGGATGGTTCAATGCTTCGCCTTGGCCGATCTCGGCGCTAGCATTAACCTAATGCCGTTATCCATTTGGAAAACGTTGTCTTTGCCCAATTTGACTCCGACTTGTATGACCCTCGAGCTTGCCGACCGAACTACTTCCCGCCCGATGGGAATAGCCGAGGATGTCTTTGTTAATGTGGGAAAATTCCATTTCCCTGCTGATTTTGTCGTTGTTGATTTTGATGCTGATCCGCGGGTACCTCTCATTCTCAGAAGAGGTTTCCTAAGGACTGGCCGTGCTTTGATTGATGTTTTCGATGAAGAAATTACCTTACGCGTTGGTACCGAAGCCGTAACTTTTAACTTGGATCAAACCGCGAAGTACTCCTCCGAGTTTGATAAATATTCCGTTAACCGAATCGACGTTATCGACGAAGTTACGGAGGAGTACGCTCAAGAGTTACTTGGTTTTACCGAACATGCTTCGAGTGGCAATCCCACTCATTCTTCTGAACCGATAATTTCCGATCCGTCCCCTTCCCTTACTCCGTTTGAGGGAAGTGATTTCATTTTGGAAGAGATCGAGGCCTTTCTTGCTAATGATTCGATTTCACCGGAAATTGATCATTCCGATTGTGACCCGGAGGGGGATGTATTTTTGATTGAGAAATTGTTAAATGAAGATCCCAACCCGTCCCTCCCTCCGCTTGACCTTAAAATGGCCGACGTTAAGGAAGTTAAGCCGTCTACTGAGAATCCTCCGGAGCCCGAGCTCAAGGATTTACCTCCTCATCTCGAATACGCATTTTTGGAAGGAACCGATAAACTTCCCGTCATAATTTCAAAGGAACTTAAGGATGAGGAGAAGAAACGTCTCTTAGATGTGCTCAGGAAGCATAAGAGTGCCATCGCTTGGCAAATTTCTGATATTAAGGGTATCGACCCTCGTTTTTGCACGCATAAGATCTTACTTGAAGATAATTTCAAACCGTCCGTTCAGCAACAACGACGGGTTAACCCGAAAATTCATGACGTTATCAAAAAGGAAGTTATCAAACTCCTTGATGCCGGAATGATTTATCCAATCTCGGATAGCTCTTGGGTTAGCCCGGTCCACTGCGTACCGAAGAAAGGTGGAATGACCGTCGTAACTAATGAAGATAATGAATTGATTCCGACACGTCTTGTTACCGGATGGAGAGTTTGTATTGATTATCGCAAATTGAATGATGCGACTCGTAAGGACCATTTCCCACTTCCATTTATGGATCAAATGCTAGAACGCCTAGCGGGAAATGAGTTCTATTGTTTTCTTGATGGATTTTCCGGCTATTTCCAAATACCTATTGACCCTCCGGACCAGGAAAAGACTACCTTTACTTGCCCTTATGGTACGTTTGCCTATCGTCGTATGCCTTTTGGCTTATGCAATGCTCCAGGCACGTTCCAAAGGTGTATGATGTCGATATTCTCGGATATGATCGAGAAAACCATGGAAGTTTTCATGGATGATTTCTCGGTCTATGGAGATTCTTTTACTTCGTGCCTCTCCCATTTAGAAAATATGCTGAAACGGTGTGAAGACACCAACTTGGTTCTAAATTGGGAGAAATGCCATTTCATGGTCAAAGAGGGCATTGTCCTCGGCCACAAGATTTCGAAATCTGGGATTGAGGTCGATAGAGCTAAAGTCGACGTTATTGCAAAATTACCTCATCCCACGACCGTTAAAGGAATTAGAAGTTTTTTAGGTCATGCCGGCTTTTACCGACGTTTCATTCAAGACTTTTCTAAGATAGCCCGGCCTCTGACACACTTGCTTGAAAAAGATGCTCCGTTTATCTTCTCAAATGAATGCATCGAAGCATTTAATGTTCTTAAAAAGAAGTTAACGGAGGCTCCCGTCTTAATTGCCCCCGACTGGGACTTGCCCTTCGAGCTAATGTGCGATGCTAGCGATTATGCCATTGGTGCAGTCCTGGGGCAACGCAAGTCTAAGCATTTTCAGCCGATACACTATGCTAGTAAAACAATGACCGACGCTCAATACCATTATACGACTACTGAGAAAGAAATGTTAGCCGTCATTTACGCTTTTGAAAAGTTTCGATCTTATTTGCTTTTGAAGAAATGCATAGTGTACACGGATCATTCGGCTCTTAAGTACCTTATGGCTAAGCAAGACGCTAAGCCACGCTTGATGCGGTGGGTTCTCCTCCTTCAAGAATTCAAAGTGGAAATTCGAGATAAAAAGGGAGCTGAGAACCTTGCTGCTGATCACTTATCGCGTTTAGAGAATCCCCACCAAAGTGTTTTCGAGAAAAAGGAGATTAACGAAGCTTTTCCTCTCGAGACACTGGGGAGTTTATCACATGGTGATTCTAGTACCCCCATGGTTCGCCGACTTTGCGAATTACCATCCGGGGAATTTTATCCGGAAAGGGATGTCGTTCCAGCAGAAGAAAAAATTCTTCAAAGATGTTAAGCATTATTTCTGGGACGATCCCTATTTGTTTAAGATATGTGCGGATCAAGTGATCCGGCGGTGCGTTCACGGCAAAGAAGCCGCTGAAATTCTTATGGCTTGCCACAATGGACCCACGGGGGGACATCATGGTGCCAACTTCACCGCTAAGAAAGTTTTTGATTCCGGCTTCTACTGGCCGACGATTTACCGGGATGCTCATGAGTTGGTTAAATCATGTGATTCTTGCCAGCGTCAAGGAAAAATTACTCAGAAGGACGAGATGCCTCAAAATGCCATCCAAGTCTGTGAAATTTTTGACGTCTGGGGTATCGATTTCATGGGTCCATTCCCGTCTTCTCGTGGAAACAAATATATACTCGTGGCCGTCGATTACTTGTCTAAATGGGTCGAAGCGAAGGCGCTACCCACCAATGACGCCCGAGTTGTTGTGAAATTTCTTAAAAGTCTTTTCGCCCGATTTGGTGCACCTCGTGCTATCATAAGCGATCGTGGGACCCATTTCTGTAACGACCAATTTGCTAAAGTTATGCTCAAATATGGTGTCACACATCGTCTTTCTACGACATATCATCCACAGACGAGTGGTCAAGTTGAGGTCTCAAATCGTGGCTTGAAACGTATTTTAGAAAGGACCGTAGGTGAACATCGTGCTTCATGGGCCGATAAGTTAGATGATGCACTTTGGGCCTTCCGTACAGCTTACAGAACACCCATTGGGTTCACCCCTTACAAGCTGGTTTACGGGAAGGCCTGCCATTTGCCCTTTGAACTTGAGTACAAGGCCTACTGGGCCTTAAAACATGCTAATTTTGACCTTCAAACCGCGGGTGATCACCGAAAAGTTCAGTTGAACGAATTAGTCGAGCTTCGTGATCAGGCCTATGAGAATTCTTTGATCTACAAAGAGAAGACAAAGAGGATTCACGATGCTAAAATTAAAGATCGCGTCTTCAATATTGGTGACCGAGTCCTTCTTTTCAATTCTCGATTAAAGATTTTCTCGGGCAAGTTAAAAACCCGTTGGTCTGGACCATTCACCATTACCCAAGTATTTCCTTATGGAACCGTTGAACTTGCTCAACCTAATGGTCCCAATTTTAAGGTGAATGGTCATCGTGTTAAACATTACTTTGGAGGGGACATACCACCCATGGTTGTCCCGGATCTCCAGACTTTCCCCAAGGACGATTAAATTCGGGGATCGAGTCAAGCTCATGTGACTCGGTGAACAAAAACAAGCGCTTCGTGGGAGGCACCCCATGCTTATCCTTTTCATTTTCTATATTTTCTATTTTCTAATAACATGATGTGAGGGGGGCGACCCTTTCCAAACTCGTGTTTTCGTGGTTGTTGTTTTTGAATGTTCAGGAATTTCCCCGAAGTTTGAGGACTCTCGTGCTCGTGGTTTGTCGTTCTCTCCACTCGAGTCTCATCCTTCGCTGCTCTTTCGGAAATTCACCATATCCAAAATCTTATCGACTAACGTTTATCTCTTGGCATACTTAATAAACGGCCTTAGATTTTACGTAGGATTGCCCGTACCCTTAAAACATTGAGGACAATGTTTCACTTTAGTCTGGGGGGGTGAATCTTCGATTCGATTTGACCTGTACCATCGTCTGAGCTGTTAACTTACACAACTCCGTTTTCCACCAAAAATTTTAATTTTTGTCACCGCTTTATAATCCAAAAAAAAAAAATAAAAAAATAAAAATAAAAAAATAAAATAAAAATAAAAAAGAGAAAAATATATATGATGTGAATAATAAGTTTTGACACCTTGTTTTGACTTTCCTACCGGCGAGAGTAGAAATAAATGTTCCGACTTGACCGGGCGTGTTGAGCCCTAGCTTGTTTCCCTTAACCAAAATAATCAAAAGATTATGGCTAAGCATCCGCGGATCTCATTATTTGGGATTTTAAATTTGCGGAGATCGAGGAATGATAGAGTTTATTTAGAAGTTTCGTGCTATACACGGATCGCATTACTGGGATTTAAAAAACCCACGAAAGGTACTTGTGGCCTCCTTGTTCCCACCAGCTTGCACACCAATATATAAATATAGATGTCTATGATTAATTAAGGGTATACGGTTTGGGCAATACTTAGTTTTTTCTCGTTCCCAACAAAATCTCTGCATATTGGGGGTTTGGTACACATTGAGGTACTGCCAGTGTTACGGTGAAATAGACTATTGCATCTTGCCGGTTCGCAGCCGATGTTGTGATCTTAGTAAAGGCCGTAGGACTCGGGGTTTGGCATATGATTATGAATATCAATAATAATAGTCCAAAGCCAAATAAAAAGGCAGAGGAATCCAAAGCTATAAAAAAGCAGCGGATAGAAATCCAAAGTCATAATAAAGCTCTTACATCTTGGCGGCTCATAAACCGTTGACTGTAAAAGAATAAAGGACTAAGGACAAAAGTATTATTAAAGTGCTTATGATTATGCAAAAATGCCAAACTTCGACTCCGGGGGTTTCCCTAATAAAAAGCTTCCGTTTCGGGTATCAAACATGGTATGTCTCGGTCGTAAATAAAAAGGGGGCCTCCACAAATCGTGTTAAATCAGAGACCTTCATGTGGACCCGATTTCTGTATGCAGGGGTTTTCGAGGGAAAGTTTGGAAACTACTTAGCGTTCAAATTTTGTGCTCTTATCGGACTAACAAATATCGAAACGAGAAAAATATGAAGCAATTCATTTCTCACAAATTAAAATCTTTAGATACAACTAAGGACCTGGGGACAAGAGGTAATACACAAGTAACTTTTGTGGGCAGTGTTAGCATCTAACTTCTGGTAAACAATGATTTCGATTTTACGCTTAGTTTGGGAGCTTGTGAAAAATCAAGGATGACGATTTTTATCCGTATGGTCTCTTCTCTGTGAGAAGTGTTTCTACTCGTAGACCCTGAAAATTATCAACAGATAAGAATTGATAATGAAAGTCAAGGCAAACCGTCATCTATATAAAAATGAAAAGTACAAAAAACAATAGTAGTTGTAGTTGTTATTCAGAAAAATCGGAAAACGGAGCGTTTTTGAGAATAAATGATTTTACTATCTCTCTTGAACATCATTGCTACTTTACAACGTCAGTAAAGAGAGGTTTTGAAAATTATTTATCTCTTAAGCGTGAGGTGATGACATTGCGTGAGGGCACGGCAATACCTTAGTCTGGGGGATTTTGATGAGTGCTTATTCACTCATCCTTTTTAGATCTTATTTCAGACCAAAAATACCAAATACTAACCAAAAATGCCAAGAGAATGCATGTTTTTGTATTTGTGTATGTGCAGGTACGGATATGAGAAAAATGGACAAAAACAAAGCAAAACCGACAAAAACGAGCACGAGATTGGAAAAAGGTCAAAAGCCGGAGCCGGGGAAGAAAAATGATAAAGAAAAGATCAGAATGTCATAATTAGTCCTCAGAGATTCATCAAAGTTACATATTTGGTCCCTGGATAAAGTTTTGTGAGAATTGGCGATTCCAGTCCCTCATCTTTCAGAAACTGACAAAATTGGTCCTTTGAGGAAATATTTGAAGAAAAGTCATCATGCACCCTTCATGATTCAGAAAATTACAACAATTACCCTTGGGAGAAAGTTTCAAAGAATTACAGTTTTGGCCCTTGAGGTTTGCAAATTCACAACATTGGTCCTTATTAAAAATCTATTAGTCCTAAACTAAAAATACCACAACCGGATCCCTTTAATAAAATCCCACAAGCCCACTCTTAATATTAAGCCCATTTCCCTTTTACCCAGCCCACCATTTAAACCCGGTCAACCCACTACCACCCACGGTCAACGCAAACAAGATAATAAATCACCCCAACTTATTTACTCCCGCCCAAATTATCCCCAACTTACCCAGATTTACTGTACGAGGAACCCTAAAACTACAATACCCCCAATTACCCTCAATTACCATCAATTACCCAATCATTGGGTGTTCTAGAAGCTGACAGCTATGTCAGGGTATAGCAGGGACGCGTGGACCAATGAGGAGCCATCACGAGGATCAGTCACATCACATCAAACAATCCAAGGGCGCACAATGAATGGAATTATCTGGAAGCAATCACACGGTTGAGATGAGCTCAAAGAAGCACAAATGACGCGGATTGATGACCTGGATATCCAAGACCAAGCCCTCAGCTCTCCTATATATACCCCTCCAAATTCATGTAATCAGTGTGCCTTTTATTGTATTGTTATGCTGTTATTTTGTATTGAATCTTTTTATTAATGAAAATTAAATTTCAGTTTTTATTATAATTGTCTTATATCTTATTTCTCTTATTTTAGGCTTATTGCTTATTTCATTTCTGTTCAGCTTATTATTTCTCTTTACTATTTGCCTTTTCAAATTCAGTATCACTTTGCAGTTAATTCACTTATTGTTGTTTGAAGAGTAAAAAAAAATAATAATAAATAAATAAATAAATAAAAATAATAAAAAAAAAAATAAATAAATAAAATAAAATAAATCAAGTTCTTAATTCCTAAAGCTTCAAATAGCTTTCTAGTTGTTAATTAGTTTCATATTAGCTTTCTATAGCTCTTGTGATACTTTGTGTGGCACCAAATCAATATAAGATCTCATAAATCTCAATCAGTCTACTGTTCTTAAGCTTATTGGAATCAAGGCAGCCATAAGGAGCTATTGGCCTGTCTTAGAGACAGGCTGTGAGGGATTGCACCTCTCTGTTTGGCTGAGAGGTGCTTGGTGAGTTTCCGTTTTATATTTCATAGCTTAATTTTGGATAGTATAATAAATTAGTTCAACTCTTTGATTGTTACTTATTTCTGTATTGCTTAAGTATTTTAAATATAGTCTCAGTCAATTTTTAGTCTAGAATTTTGTTTGTTTGTATCTGATGTGCTGATTGTTTCATATTGAGTTTCATTATCTGATCTAGTGTAGTTTTGTGTACCTTGGTTAAATTGCATCTGAATTCTGTGTTAATAGTTCATTTGTGTTATTGAATCATTGTGAGTTCATCAGAGTTAGGTTTGGATTGAAAATTGTTAGATCTGTGGTGGTATTGGAGTAGGAGCAGTCACTTGCAGGGGTGTTTGGTTTGTAGCAGTTTGCTGATATTACATCTATCTCTGGGTTGCTTATTGATTTAGATGCAATACTTAGGTTGAGTATAGGATTAGTCAAACATAAAAACAATAGTTTACTTTATAAAAAGTCAAAATCCATTTGTATCTTCTTAATATGCATAACAGTTAGGATTTAAGTTGATTAATCTCACAAGTAGTTGCACATCAGTATTAGGAAGTTTAATTTAGCTTTATTATAGCTTATCACAACTTAGAAAATCATTTAGAGCTATTTCAAATTCAACTTAGTCAACATTCATTCGCAACTCAAAAGTCAAAATCATTTTTAGACTCAGTTTGTGGACAGCATTTTGGGATCATCTGTAGGGTTTAATTTTCTTTAGAAATAATTTTGGTTTGTTGTTTTGAATAGCTTAGTAGTAGGTGAGTAAGTATCAAAAAGAATTTTGAGGTTTGGAGCCCTCTAGCTTATCTGAAAAGCCCACTTAAGTTGGCTGTTTAGCTTATGTATTGCCCTGCACAACAGTTCATGCCTTTTCTCTTGGGTACTTTTTAGACTAGTAGCTTTGACCTAGGTTCCATTATCAAGGTGGTTTTGTGATCTCTAGTTGCTAGTGGTTAAATAGCACCCAATAGTTGCCACTCACCAGCTTATCTTCTTAGCTTATTTGGTCTATTAAGTTGAGTGTTTGGTACTAGTTTCTGGATTTTCAAACAGGGCTGCAAATTGGTTGTAGTGATCTTAAGTGTGGTTTTAGTGTTCAACTGAGCTTATCTATACTTATTGTTACTGTTCCAATTGGTTCTTGGCAATTGCTTATTAGTTTCAGCTTACTTGCTTATCTCATTGAGCTTATTGAAACCTGTTTGCTTCATTGTCTATGTTTCTGTGTATACACTGGTCTGAGAATTGTCTCATTAAGCTTATTTGAGTTCAAAAATAAGTTGGTTAAAGTTTGGTCAACCCTTGGTCAAGTTTGCTTATAAATAAGCACTTTTTAAAAAGCAGTTTTAAGCCATTCAGCAGTTCCACAGCTTATTTTTCAAATTTTATATTTTTCCTAGATTTAGAATAATATTTTAGAATTTCCCTGAAATTTTCATATTTTTCTGAGCTTATTTGCTATTTTTCCTATTTTATTTTCAATTTTAATCATTTTTAATTACTTTTTAATTACCAAAAATTCCAAAAAAATAAGAAAAACCCCAGAAAAATCCAAAAATATTTTTAAAATTTATTTTCATTTATTTTAGAATTTTAGAAATTTATTTTGTATTTTTCTCATTTAATTTGAATTTCTTTTGAATTTTTAATTAGTTAAATTAGTTTTTAATTCGTAAAAAATACATAAAAAGTCAAAAAAATATTTTTCTTTTTCTCAAAATTTTCTTTTATCATTTTTGATTTTTAAAAATTATTTTCAAGTCCGTAGGAGTCGCGTAGCTTAAAAGTCGCGTTTTATTTTGCGCGTTGACGTTTATTTCACGTTTTAATTTACGGTTTTCGATTCTACGTTACGTTTTTGGTTTGTTTAGTTGAATTACGTGCTTAATTGATTAATTGTGCTTCATTTAATATTTTATTAGTGTAATCTCATTAAAATCACCTTTTACCACTTTCACGACACGTTTCACGAATCGGGAATTCGAAATTCCATTCATCCTTCACACGGACTACGACCTCGGGTTATCCGTATTTCTTTGCGGATCTCTTGAGCTTTTCCTATACTATAATATTGATATTGATTTTTATCAATCAATTATCAATACGTATCACACTTTTATTGTCTTCTTATGAAAACTAATCCATATTTAGCCCGATTTAATTCAAAAAACAGTGATTTATCAAAATGTGTCGCATCTTTACTAAATTCCAACAAAAACTAATTCACATTTATCCTTATTTTTAATGCACAAAACTATGTAATTTCACACAACTCGCGATTATTAATATGTATCATACATTTATTAACTTCGTACGGATATTAATGCACATTTAGATCTTTTCTAATGCTTAAAACAATTTTATTTTACACAACTCACGGTAAACAAAACGGGTGACATATGTACTTACTCCCTACCAAATCTAATACTTATTTAGCCCACTTTTTAATGCACAAAACATTGATAGTTCACACAACTCATAATTATTCAAACATATCACACTTTTAGTGTCTTTTTATCAAACTAATGCGTATTTAGCCTGATTTTAATTCATAAAACAGTGATTTTATCCAAACGTATTGCACTTTACTAATTTCCAACAAAAAAACTAATGCACATTTAGCTTGCTTTTTAATGCACAAAACTATCTAATCTCACACAACTCACGATTATTAACATGTATCATACCTTTACTAACTTTGTACGGATATTCATGAACATTTAGATAATTTGTAATGCTTCAAAAAATGTTATTTCACACAACTCACGATTAACAAAATTTGTGACATATGTACTCACTTCCTATCAAATCTGATGCTTATTTATCCCACTTTTTAATGCCCAAAACATTGATAGTTCACACAACTCATAATTATTCAAACATGTCACACTTTTAGTGTCTTTTTATCAAAACTAAGGCATATTTAGGCTAATTTTAATTCATAGAACAGTGATTTATCCAAACATATTGCACCTTTTCTAATTTCCAACATAAAACTAATACACATTTATCCCATTTTTTAGTGCACAAAACTATGTAATTTCACACAACTCACGATTATCATTATGTATCATACTTTTACTAACTTCGCACGAATAGTAATGAACAGTTAGATCATTTGTAATGCTTAAAAAAATGTTATTTCACACAACTCACGGTTAACAAATCATGTGACATATGTACTTACTTCCTACCAAATCTGATGCATATTTTGCACAACTTTTAATGCACAAAACATTTGATATTTCATGCAACTCACGATTATCAATACGTATTATGCTTTTAGTCTCTTCTTATGAAAACTAATCCATATTTAGCCCGATTTAATTCAAAAAACAGTGATTGATCCAAACGCATCTTTACTAAATTCCAACAAAAACTAATGCATATTTAGCCTACTTTTAATGCACAAAACTATGTAATTTCACACAACTCGCGATAGTCAATATGTATCATACCTTTACTAACTTCATACGGATACTAATGGCCATTTAGATCATTTGTAATGCTTAAAAAATGTGATTTCACACAACTCACGGTTAGAAAAATGTGTGACATATGTACTTACTTCCTACCAAATCTGATGCTTATTTACCCCAGTTTTTAATGCGCAAATCATTGATAGTTCATACAACTCCTAATGATTCAAACATGTCACACTTTTATTGTCTTCTTATCAAAACTAATGCATATTTAGCCCGATTTTAATTCCTAAAACAATGATTTATCCAAACGTATTGCCACAAAATTATATTAAAAGGGGTGGTTGTGGATTGCAAATATTCAGCTTACGCTCTATAAGCACTTCAAAATAAGCCCCTACCAATGTGATTATTGCATAAGCTCATAGCAATCCAAACACTTAAAGAGATGTATTTTTCACTTTTAACAACACAATATGCATTCCCAAACACCCTCTAATCAAATCTAACTTCATATCAACTCTAAAAGGTAAAATTTCTCTAAATTTAAGTATCTTCTTAGTCCTAATATATCAAAACCTCAATACCAAATTTACATTTTGAAAGGCTACCAACTATTCCAAATTCGACAATAATTTACAGCACATCGAAACACTCTGTATAGTATTATCCGAAACAATTACTGGTTTTATAGTTGGTAATGATAATTATGTAATATTACATCTACTCTATAAAGTCATTTTCCTCCGGATTCAACCAACTTGGACCTATAATTCTACGCTCAAATATCCGTTAATCTGTTTGACTACATTTACGTGAAATTTCAAGCATCAGCCTAAATTCACTTCAACTACAATAAATGAACATCTAATTTCTTACTAAAATTCAACTATTAATAAGCACATACATAATCAGTTGTATTATACCTAACTTGATAATGGCGAAGACGATTGAAGACGGTTACGGTGACGATGGTGCTGGAGTTAGGGTTTGGGTGGTGGTAGATAACGACGGTGGAGATGATTGGCAAAATTACGGTGGTGGTGGTGGTGGTAGATAACGACGGTGGAGGTGATTGGCAAAATTACGGTGGTGGTGGTGGTAGATAACGATGGTGGAGGTGATTAGGTTGACGACAGAGTTAGGGTGGTTTCGATTGGCAAAATTACGGTGGTGGTGGTGGTAGATAATGACGGTGGAGAGATTAGATAGAGAGAGGGACAAACGAGTCTTTACTTTTATATTTTGTTTATATATTTATCTTTTGTTGCTTTTTATTTTTAGATAAATGATATATTCATAAAAACTTTTAAAAAATGAGGTGTTATTTTGTGATTTGTTTAATCAGAGAGAAGAAATAAAAAGTATTAAAAATGTATCATAAAATGACATCTCATTTTATAAAACTTTTTGTGAAAGTTTTATTGTGGTTGTATCATTTTTCTTATTTTTAATAGCCTAGATTTGGTGACTTTTTTGTATCTTTAGTGGGTAAGAGTTTTAGTGAGTAGTTGTGATTAATTTTGTAGTATACTACTGGACAAATCTATGTATAAGAGTTTCACGTGAAGTTTGTTACAAACTTGGCATTTCACAAATGGTTTTGATACTAATCTATTTGATCTTAGCAATAAGATCAACTCTTTATCTGACTTGTTGGTATTGGTGTCGTGTCTAATTACCCACTCTTATTATAGGATTATGATTCATCCTAATCTCATAACTTAGAAAACAAATCAAATATGATCTCTCCTCTCTTCTCTCCCAAAAACTGGTTGAACAAACACCCCTATCTAGGGTTTCGGTTTGGTTTTTCTAAGCTTGACAAAGGGTTGTGCTCGACAAGATATCGTGAGGTATAAATAACTAGCATTTAGGTGATACACAGTGACGTGGTCGTGTAGTATGGATATCTATAGAGGGAATCTCCTTTGATTGCTCTAAGAGGTTCGTGGGTTTCAAGGGTGAAATCAAGAGTTCGTTTTAAGCTCTGTTAAATCTACATATCACACACATCAAGAGGTAATAATAATCTAAGTTGCACGGAGACGGAAACGGGGACGGGGATGGTATCGGGAAACAAAAACATCTTAAAATTCAAGAAATGGGTACGGCAAGTATGTGTTACAAAATATTTTAATATATAACAAATTATCTTCTAAAATAATATTGCACAACATTCAAGGATATTACCACCTTCCATGATGGCGGATGGTAATGGTTACGAACAAAAACACGAAGAAAATAGATAGACTAAAGAACTCCTAGAAAAATAAAATAAAAATGTCACTAGAAAGGAATCTAGTGAGTAGACCTAATAAAATAAAAATTTAACCTAAACAATAACTATTCCCCGACAGCGGCGCCAAAAACTTGATGACGTGGGATTGCGACCACGCAATAGGTTTTACCTCTCAAGGGATCTTGAGAAGCTTGCAATCCCACCAGGCAGTGTACCTAATCGGTGTAGTATAGTGTAGTGGTAAGTACGGGGGATTGATCGTTCTCTCACAGGGAATAGTGTTCGTTAGGATTGAAAAACTACTCTAATAGGTCTAAGGGTAAAGGAAGATTATTTTTGTATTTTTATAATTTTTATAAAAGCAAGTAAAATCTCGGGTTTGAAGGAGTGGGCGGAATTAGTTGCTAGTCAACTAACCCAAAAACTGCTATTGCAATAAAAATAAAATAATGAGAAAATACAAGGTTGTGAAAACATATATGGAGACAAATGTGTTTACTTAGATTTCCTTAGTCCCTAACTATCTTTTACCAGTTAATTGGTGTTTGTATTAATTGCGTGGATGACGGGTGTATTCCATAACAATTCATGGGGTGGGTACACGATGCGTAGGGATTGCACCAGGCTTTACCTCTCGAGGGATCTCGAGAAGCTTACAACCCCCACTAGGGAGTGTACCTGATCGATGTAGTATAGTATAATGACAAGTACCGGGGGATTGATCGTTCAGCTAGGAATAGTGTCGCTAGGATTAGAAATCCTAAAGACTAGGTCTAGAGATGAGGGATGATTCTTTTTGTATTTTTATAATTTTTTGGAAAGCAAATTAAAATCTCGGGTTTGAAGGATTTGGGCAGAATTAGTTGCTAGTCAACTAACCCAATACTAAAGATGCAATTAAAATAAAATACTAAAAATGAAAATAAACTAAATTAAACTAAAGTTGTGAGCAATATATGGGAGAAATGTGTTTACTTAGATTTCACTACTCCCTAGATATCTTTTACACGTTAATTACTTGTTATAGTTGCGTGGATGACGGATTGTATTCCTTAATACCATTCATGGGGTGGCGTACTTACTTCCCCAATCCTATGAGTGCCTACTTCACTCCTATGTCGAGCCGGCTAAGAAGCTCCTAACATGGGATCATTAGAATTTACTCATGCTTTAAATACAACCAATAAAACCTAGTACACATCGGTTCATGTTTCCTAAGACGTTCAAGCATGTTACACAATGGAGATCTGCTAGTTTTCTTAAGCCTAACATTATCATTCATCCAATACAACCATAAACAAGTAATCAACACATAATTAACATCTAGGTTTCATTAGATCTAAGCAAACACAAGATAAATCTAGCCTAGCATGTTGAAATCAAGACAAGCACAAGATATAGACAACCAACACATAGACATATTGATTGAATTAAAGAGAAGACTTATCTTAATAGCACATGAAAGGATTCAAGGGGTGAAAACCCTTGAATTTACTGTAAAATACGAGCTAGGGTTCACAAAGTTCGGCCCTAGGGTTTCTCCACATAAGTTCCTTTTAATGAATGAAAATTAGAAAACTATATATAGATTTTATAAGGTGACGACGTCAAGAACAAATGTCTGACGCCGTCATCTCGCCGCCAAATAGTTCCTCGGACTGCCTAGATCTGGATCTGACGCCGTCATGTAGTCCCCTTATGCAGGCCGTCATGATTTTAACTCTTGACGCTCTAGTTGTGACGCCTTCAGGTTTCTTCTGGGTCGTCATGGATTTTACTCTTGACGCCGTCAGGATTTCCTTCTCGATGCCGTCATACACTGTTCTCAGCATGGAAAATTAAGTCTTTGGCGTTTTCTTCACTTTTATGCTCCAAAAACGTCCCAATTGCTTCCTTTTCCAGATTTCACTCCCAAAGTACCTAAAATCACAAAAGGAACGATTTAGGGTAATATTTGATCAAATAAAGTCAATTCCGGGCTTAAATGACCACCTAAAAGTGGTTCATTTTTCGCCTCATCAGTACATATCTCCCCAATTCTATGAGCTCTTATCTCCTCCTACAACAATGCGTAAAGCACCCAATCATAGGGATTGTAAACAGTGGCTCATGCATTGAATACTAACTTAATAACCTAGTACGCATTAGTTACATGTTTCTTAAGACGTTCAAGCAGGTTACCGTATAGGAGTTTAGCCAGTTTTCTTAAGCCTAACATTGATGAAACATTCATCCAAGACAAGTAATAACACACCAATCAACCAATAATTAATAGTTAGGTTTCATTAGATCTAAGCAAACACAAGAAAAATCTAGCCTAGCATGTTAATTGAAAGACAAGCATAAGATGTAATTAACCAACACATAGACATATTGATTAATTTAAGTGAGGACTTATCTTCAATTGAACATGAAGGATTCAAGGGTGAAAAACCCTTGAAAATATAGCCAAATTCGTCTATAGGGTTTTTTCCAAAAGTTGCACCAAAAGTTCCACACATAATGAATGAAAAATAGAAAAGTATATATAGATTTTACATTCTGACGGCGTCAGGTTATAAGTTCTGATGCCGTCAGCTCGCCGCCATTAGGGTTCTCGGATGGCCTAGATCTACTTCTGACACCGTCACTCTTTAATATGCTCTAGGCCGTCACTCTTTAAGTTAACACATGACGGCCTACACCTTTTAACACCTGACGCCGTCAGGTGTAAACATCTTGTTTTCTTCATAGGGTGTCTAGTGTAATCTGATTCCACTCCTTTGTCAACATTAGCTGACGGCGTCACCTTGTGACTCTGACGCCGTCAGGAAGGAATTCCAGCTTCTTTTGAGACTTTGTCGTTTTCTTCACTTTTATGCTCTAAAAACGTCCAAATTGACATGTTTTCCAGAATTCTTCTCAAAAGTACCTAAAATGACAAAAGGAACAATTTAGGGCAATATTTGATCATATTTACTCGAATTAGGGCTTAAATGACCCTTTAAAACGGGTACACTTTTCGTCTTATCTTAAACCCTAGGTTGAATTTTACTATATTTTCAAGGGTTCTTCACCCTTGTTTCATCCATGCTTAATTAAAGATAAGTCTTCCTTCAAATCAATCAATATATGTATGTGTTGTTTGATTATATCTTATGCTTGTCTTTACATTAACATGGTAGGCTAGGTTATTCTTGTGTTTGCTTAGATGTAATGAAACCTAGCTATTGATTATTGGTTGATGGTTGGTTATTAATTGTTGTGGTTGAATGATTTCAATGTTAGGCATGAGAAAACTGGCTAAATTCCAATTGGTAACTTGCTTGAACGTCTTAAGAAACATGAATTAGATGTGTACTATGATTAATTGGTTGTGTTTAATGCATAAGTGAATTCTAGTGATTCCATGGTTAGGATACTAAACGTGTCGCCATATGGTGAAGTAGGATCATATAGAGTTAAGAAAGGACGTACACGCCCCCATGAATGGTAACCCGTCTTCCATTCAATTGTAACAAACTAATCAACCGGTAAAAGATAGCTAGGGAGTAATGAAAACTAAGTAAACACACTTCTCTCCATATAAGTTTCACAACCTTTTATTTTATCGTTATTTTATTTTTATTGCATTTTTAGTCATTTGGGTTAGTTGACTAGCAACTAATTCCGCCCACTCCTTCAAAACCGAGAATTTTACTTGTTTTCCTTAAAATACAAAATACAAAAAGAATCATCCCTCGCCCTTAGACCTAATAAGAGTAGCTTTCAATCCTAACGAACACTATTCTCCAAGTAGAACGATCAATCCCCCGGTACTTGCCACTACACTATACTACATCGGTCAGGTACACTACCTGGTGGGGATTGCAAGCTTCTCAAGATCCCTTGAGAAGTAAAACCTATTGCAAGGTTGCAAAACCACGCATCAATTGTTTTAAATTTTACAATTTTAACCTTTATTTCAGTCAATACAATCTTGATTCGACAAACTCATACTTTTGGGGGGGGGGGGGTGTTTGACGATTAGGAGATTGCGGTGGTCTTTTTATATGCGGAAATAATAATGTCACGGGAAAGCAACGGGAAACCCAAGCAAATAAATACAACTAATATATACATTCTGAGTGTTGTGAATCGAATTCATTAAGTGCGTAGGAAATTGCGGGATAAGTTGGGCTATCAATTCGTTTACTATATTAAAATATAACTATATTTATCACCGCCGCTGTGCGCGGGTATCCAACAAGTATTATTAATGATACTTAATTTTGTTGTTAAAAAAAGGTGAAAAACATATATAAAGGTTGCTTTAGTGTGGTAAAAAGTCGTACGTAGGTCGTCGGAGACAGAATACTGATGTAACTAGCAAAATGAAAATTTTTGAAGGTCACTGGTGTGCCCAGTCTATGCCATGCTGAGAAAACGAACATATGCATCATTTAAGTGAACATTTATAACATGTTGTTGATAAATTTATAAGGTGCATTAAATTCTTATTTTATTAAATTGATTAAGCGTATTGAAATAAATTAATTGTTGTGATTATGTAACTGTTGTTTGGTGGTCTTGAAATCTTAGCAACTAAACATTATAAATAGATAGGTCCTTGTAGGTCAAAAACATACATCGCAAATTCTAAATATTGAAATTTAACGAAGATATGGTGAATGCTTTCTGCAAGATCGCGTTTTTAACCATATTGGTGCTCAATTCTTGTGGTATGTTTGTTAGTGCAATACCGCAAGTCAAGGCTCAAAAGTTGGCTCCAACGAATGCTGTCGAAGTTATAGAAATAACAAAAATAAAAGTCATATCGCCAAAGCTCTCCAAAAATTGCTCTTCTGAGACAGAATGTGCTTGCCCACCTGGTTTTTATGCAGTATGTCGTGAAAACAAGTGTGGTTGTATACATTACAAGTATGTAAAACTTATGTTGCTTCTCGAAATAATGAAATAAAATTATTAGTCTTGGAAACATTGCAAATAAAATCCATGTTAGATAAACAGTAACACTTTTACTCATCCAACAATTATAACACTATTGCCATTACTGGTATATTTAACGGGGTTTCATTTTGTATCTAGCTGCCTCGCATCTCGGTATTAGAAATGTATTAAAATTCATAATATGACTAAACCAATTACGAAAATCTATATACTGCATATAATGGTGGAAGATATTTTGCTCCATTAAATGTAATTAAATATTTCGACGAATGCAAATTAATATAAAATATGTACAAATAGTTATGCTATGTATAATACACTAAAAAAAATTCTAATACACGTAATCTTATCTATAAATATTAAAATATTCAATCCCCTTAAAAATGCGGAGGCTTAATGCGTAAGTACATTCATTTAATTTTCATGCTTAAGGGTAAGTACATAGGATTGGAATTAGTGATTCGAGTTGTATTTCATGCATGCCTCATTCAATAGCACTAAAACGTGAAGAAGATCAAGTGTCCCTGCGGTTATTGTGGAGTCTTAAAGAGATGACTTCCAATCTTCCGAAGTCTTAAAGATTAGTGTTTATTTACCTTAAAATCTGACTTTAATGCCTGCAAAATGAATGATACATTAACTCAAAATGTGTATTCTCGTCATCTTTATTCCTTTGAGATGCTTCCCTTTCATCATGTGGTTGTCTAACGAATCTTCCTCGCCTTTTGAAGAATTTCTTGAAGTCTCTTACGGCCATGGCATATTCTTCATCATAACTTTCGGAAGATGAGCTATCTTCGTCACTAGATTCCTTTCTAGCTTTGCTCTCGTTTTCCTTTCACCATTTCGGAGTCCTTCTTTATTAAAACTTCCTAGACTTTCAAGTTGCCAATTAATTCATCAAGTTGTAAAGTTGACAAATTCTTTGATTCTTCAATAACCGTCACTTTAGCTCGCCATTTTGGGTGAAGAGCCCTAAGAAATTTCCTAACAAAATTCTTACTAGAAAAATTCTCATCAAGTGCTTTTAAACTTGTGATGATAGTGTTAAACCTAGCAAAAGCATTATCAATTGATTCCTCTTCCGGAATCGTAAATTGGTCATATTGTTGAACAAGTAGATTTATTATGTTTTCTTTGACTTTACTATTACCTTGGTGAGTTATTAGTAAAGAGTTCCAAATTTCGTTTGCGGTTTCACACATAAAGATCCTTTCGTACTCTTTACGTGGTAACGCATTGTAAATAACCCATTTTGCTTCATTATTTTTAGCAAGTTTTCTTCTTAAATCATCGTTTTGTTTTTCAAAAGGTACAATTTCATCTTTCTTTGTTTCGGGATAATTTTGAATAGGTAGAAAATCACCATTAGTAATAACATGCCAAAGATCTAGATCTTTTGATTTCACATAAGTTTCGAATCGATTTTTCCAATATAAAAATCCATCACTTTTAATTAGTGGTGGTCTTTGAATAGATTGCCCTTCTAAATATTTTTCAGATTCCATAGATCGTTACAAGTTTTAAAGTACAATATATTTTAAACATCTTGCTTGACGTGGCTCCTGATACCAAATGTGGAAAACTAGAAGGGGGTGAATAGTTTTACGTCTTTTTAATTTATTTTGAAAAACTTTAGTCACTTATTAAAACTTTGATTCGATCTTATGTGAATTTAATTGTTGAACAATATGAACAAATATAATTAAATGTAATCTAATAGTGCAAGTAAAGTAATGTAATGAAATAAAAGATAGGGATGGAAAGATCAAACCACAACACGCGAATTTATAGTGGTTCGGCTACAAGGACACCTTCCTTACCCTACTCCACTCCCCGAGTACCACACTTGAGAGTTTTCTTCACTATGCCAACAAACTCCCTTATGGCGGAGAAACCATACACACCTTGGCTTACACCGATTAACGACACTAAGCTAAATGTCGAGTTCTAATCCTAGCTAGAACTAATCTCACAACTTCTTCACAACTACACACCTTCTTCACAACCTCACACCTTCTTCAAGCCTTCTTCACACCTTCTTCTATCTTCAATAACTTCACAACTTCTACACTACTTCTATATACCACAACTTGTAACTACAATATACATAAGCACACAACACTTTACAAATGATCTAGCACTACTACAATATAATACTAACTATCATAACACTACTTCTTTATAATTATGTTGGAGGAGTGTTCTTCTTTTGCACTTGAATGAATGAGGCTTTGGATCACTTGGAAACAAAGATTAAAGAATATATGATCAAAGGATTATAAAGAGTAAGAAGGGAGATTTAGATCAGAAAGTTTATAGTGCAAAAGGTCAGAAAAATATCCAGGAATAGTCCAGTATTTATAGGGGAGAAAATACTATTCTGGAGCATGGCCAGTCCCCTTAATTAAGGGGCCGGTCCCCTTAATAATTAAGGGGGCCGCCTAGATAATTTAGGGGGCTCATCTTCAGAATGTTACACAACCATACAATTCAAGTGGCCATTGGATGATCAATAGTCACACAAAATGTCAACACTACTCTTACAAGAACTAGACATACTATAAAGGATCAAGTAAGGCATGTCAAAACATCACAAACTTAGACATATTGTAAATACCATGCCATGACACAAAACATAACTAACACAATATAAGCAACAAACCACACAAGTATAAATGCCACGCAAGATATAAATGTGAAGCGGTAAATGCGAAAATAAACGTAAAGAGATAAGTAAAGAAAACGCAAACCCGGACATGGCGATTTATAGTGGTTCGGTCATGAAGCTCCTTTTCGCCCTACTCCACTCCCCGAGTACCCAAATCGAGAGTAACTTCACTAATCAACAAGCTATATTCTCGTAGTAGAAAACCACACAACGTCGCTTACATTATTTTCCGACACTAAGCTAAATGTCGAGTATTAATCTTAGCTAGTACCAAGCTACCACGATCCACATGATCCTCACAAATCACACAAGCTAAAAGATCCACATGATCTACACTTGATATACCCAATCTACTCATGATCTACCTGATCCTGAACAATCACACAATCAACATAACTTACACGATCTACCCGATCTACCCTTGATCCACTTGATCGACACACAAGCTCACTAGCTACAAGACATCTCCAAGATCTTAACAAGATCACAATGATCCTCACTCACAAGACTAAACAAAGATTATGACTACTTGATGTATATCAAAATACAACAAGCTTATAACAAGAAAAGCAAGTGCACTACTCAATGACTCTAACACATTGTATATTGAAATATATTAATTGCCATGATTACGAAACTCTTGTTTGGCGGTCTTGAAATCTTAGCAACTAAACATTACAAATAGATATGTCTTTGTAGTTAAAAAACATACATCTCAAATTCTAAATATTGAAACGTAACGAAGAGATATGGTGAATGCTTTGCTCAAGATCGCGTTTTTAGCGATATTGGTGCTCAATTCTTGTGGTATGTTTGTTAATGCAATACCAGAAGTCAAGGCTCGAAAGTTGGCTCCAACGAATGTTGTCATATCCCCAAAGATCTCCAAAAATTGCTATTCTACGGAAGAATGTACTCTCCTACCTGGTTTTTATGCAGTATGTCATGATCAAAAGTGTGAATGTGTACCTTACTAGTATGTAAAACTTATGTTGCTTCTCGAAATAATAAAATAAAATTCTTAGTCTTTGAAACATTGCAAATAAAATCCATGTTTAGATAAACATTAACACTTTTACTCATCCAACAATTATAACACTATTGCCTTTATTGGTATATATAATGGGGTTTCATTTTGTATCTAGCTGCCTCGCGTCTCGGTATTTAAAATTTATTAAAATTCATAATATGATTGAACCAATTACCAAAATCTACATACTGCATATAATGGAGGAAGACTTTTTACTCCATTAAATGTAATTTTATGTTTTGACGAATGCCAATTAATATGAAATATGTAAAAATAGTTAATGCTATGTATAATACACTAAAAAAATTCTTCTACACGTAATTATTTAGAACATTCATTCATGTAAGTTTAATGCCAAGTTTGTTTTGGTTATGGTCATTTAATCATTTTTCTAATAAATTTGTTTGAAAAGAATCGTACATGTTATAGTGCAAAGATTTTCATGTGATTTATAAAGCATGAATATGTGTAATTTTTTATGTCATAATTTATATAAGCAATCTCAAATATATTATTAATCGTATATTACAAGAACTCATATATATTTCTTTATGTATAAACATTAAATAATATTTTGACGAATTATACACAACATTTACTAATTAGCAAATACTTTTCACCGTCAATAATCACAACCTCGTAATACTACTGACCACCATTTTCGTATCATCATTGCATCGTGATGCATAGGTGTTTGAAATTTTAATATGAAAAAGCGGGGGATAAATTATTTTCCAAAATTCTTGTCATACGTAAACTCATTTTCACAATAATATAATACGCCAAAGTAAATGAATACATGGTACCCACCGCTGAAATGCGCGGGTTCCCTGCTAGTATTAATAATTAACACCTAACAAAATTATAACCGAACAATGATCATGATAATGAATGAGCATGGCGTTATTTCATTTTAAGTTAAGTCATATCTAAATTAAGGTGGTTGGCGGACTAGTGTGGTCTCTGATGAGGCAAAAAATGTTACGCTTTTAGGGGGTCATTTAAGCCCTAAGTCGTGATAATATGATCAAATATTTTCTCAAATCGTTCCTTTTGTCATTTTAGGTACTTTTGAGAAGAAATATGGAAAACGGTGTATTTTGGACGTTTTTGAAGCAAAAAGTAAAGAAAACGACAAAGTCCCAAAACCAAGCTGGAATTTGTACCCGACGGCGTCACAATCCAAGGGTGACGGCGTCAAGCTTTGACAAAGAGGTGGATATGAAGTTTACACGAGACGCGCCAGAGAAGAATTTTACAAATAAGGCCTGACGGCGTCAGGCTTTAAGCCACACAGGCCGCCACGTTATAAGCTAAAAAGAGACGGCCCAACACAATTTAAAGGGTGACGGCGTCAGAAGTGGATCTAGGCAATCCGAGAACAAGTTTGGCGGCGGGTTAACGGCGTCAGAACTTACTCTTGACGAGAGAACTTTTGGGAGGAACTTGGGATACACCCTAGGTCGAATTTTACACTCTTTGTAACGGTTTTTCACCCTTATTTCATCCATGCTTAATTAAAGATAAGTCTCCCATTAATCATTCAATATGTCTATGTGTTGTTTGATTCTCTCTTATGCTTGTCTTTTAATTAACATGCTAGGCTAGGTTTGTTTGTGTTTGCTTAGATGTAATGAAACTTAGTTATTGATTGTTGATTGATTGTTTGTTATTATTTGTTGTTGGATGAATGATATTAATGTTAGGATTAAGAAAACTGGTTAATCTCCTATGGTAACTTGCTTGAATGTCTTAAGAAACATGAATCGTATGTGTACTGCGATTAATTGGTTGTGTTTATTGCATAAGTGAAAAACTGAGGTGGCGCTGGGATGGCGGGGTTAGTTTGATAAAAAAAAAAAGTGGTCACCATTAGAGCATGTGGTAAGGTAACACGGAGAAAATTCTTAACGCACTGCCATCTCAGTGCCACGTCAGCTTTTTCCTTTTAACCTTACCTCTTGACTTTCCACCCCGGTAACATAACTCACCTATAACTTACCTTAACTCACCTCCACCCCAAATATTTTCAATTTCAACCCCAATTTTTAACAAATACTTCATTTAAATAAAACATAAAAATTTATAAAACACAAATTACATAAAACATCTTAATTAAACTACGACAATTAAACATAAATATCTAAATTAAACTACAATTATTAATCATAAAACATTTTAACTAAAACTACTATTAATTAATTAAAACATCAAACAACGAAACGAAAATTAAAAGCCCTAAACAACGATACGACAATGATAATAAAACTACGATTCAGTAAAATGAATCATCCGAGACCCAACCCTCGTCACTCGAAGCACTCGAATCGTCGACACTTGTTGACACACGGGGCAATCCATGTTGGATTTTGTACGGACAACGAGCGTTTCTCCGAGCCTGTTTAGCTCGTAAGTACTCCTCACGAGCTCGTGCTTCTTCATCTTCCTCTGCTTGAACCCTTAACAATTCTTGCATATCCTGTGAAACAGTTCTTCATTGGACAATGGACGTGGTTGGTTATGTGGGGGATAGGGTGCCGGTGGATTATAGTGGGGTGCCGGTGGATTGTAGTGGGGTGGCGATGGAGTGTTTAGAGGTGGAAATAGAACTTCCGGTGGCATGTTTGGTGGTGGGTTGTCATACTGGAAAACCGGAAACAAATCTGGTGGTGTATTGTTGGATTGATGATTGTAGTTTGGGAATATGGGGAAAAGTTCTTCTCGAATCTTCGACACTTGTTGACACACGGGGCAATCCATGTTGGATTTTGTACGCACAACGAGCGTTTCTCCGAGCCTGTTTAGCTCGTAAGTACTCCTCACGAGCTCGTGCTTCTTCATCTTCCTCTGCTTGAACCCTTAACAATTCTTGCATATCCTGTGAAACAGTTCTTCATTGGACAATGGACGTGGTTGGTTATGTGGGGGATAGGGTGCCGGTGGATTATAGTGGGGTGCCGGTGGATTGTAGTGGGGTGGCGATGGAGTGTTTAGAGGTGGAAACAGAACTTCCGGTGGCGTGTTTGGTGGTGGGTTGTCATACTGGAAAACCGGAAACAAATCTCGTGGTGTATTGTTGGATTGATGATTGTAGTTTGGGAATATGGGGAAAAGTTCTTCTGGGGGGGGGGGGTGTTGTATACTAATGAGTTATCTGATGAATTGTTGTTTGACATTTGAGAGAATTTGTATGATTTGTGTGTGTTTCGTGAGTATGTGAGAATGGCTATTTATAGGGCCGTTTGTATGATTTGAAATTTAAACGTTAACCGCCTTTTTGTTTGAATTTAAATTTTGAATTTATCCCGCTTAGGTTCTGTACGGTTTGAATATTTAATATTTATTGCACACGTTTTTTTTGTTTGAATTTGAATTTGAATTTGAAATTTAAACGTTTAATATATCCCGCCTATTCATTTCAAATTTCAAAATTTAAACGTTTATCCCGCTCTGAATTTGGATTTGCAATTTGAATTTATCCCGCTCTTAATTTGAATTTGAATTTTAAACGTTTACACACTCCTATATATATCATACATTATCATACAATTTTGCACACACTTCACTTTCTAAAGAAATTCACAATGGCAAATCGTTGGTCTATTGAAGAAGAAAGCTTGCTAGCCGATATGTGGCAAAATGTTCACGAATTCCATGCGATGGAAGGCCGTTTTTGGACAGTCGTAACACGAAGGTTCAATGAACAATCAGATGGTCCTGTTCGTACCAAAAATCAGATAACGAGTAAGTGGTCACCGTTGAACTCTGAATGACAACAATTTCATGACATTTACTTGAATTTACAGCCTACACGTGAGCCAGATGTTCGTATTGAAGATGCATTGAACGTGTACAAAGAACGCCATGCTGGGCAACCATTCAAATATTTTCACATTTGATTGATTTTGAGAAGAAACAGAACCTGGAACCGATATTGGGATTAATGGCTTTGTATTCCTGTATCGTGTGTTGGTTTATGTTAAGTATTTCCGTATGGTCTTGTATGATGTCAGTTTAAGTTTAAGTTTCAATAAAAGGCTTAACGGCTAGTTTCTCCATTAAAATTATCTAACGGCTAGTTTCTGTATAAATACCATCTTTGCTTAACTTTGTATCAACAAACAACTCAAACTAAATTTCAACAAACACTATGGCTAACCAACCAGATGAGGTGCAAAGAACAATCCTTACCCGATTACGCATTGAACAAGAAAATGAACTTAAGTTGATTAACAAGTTGTTTGGTGAGATCGCTCGTACTATTCGACAGAGGGAGTCACGTGCTCCAGAGGTCGAAAGGTTACGTGAGCTGCCTCAAGACCATCCAATAATCAGGGTCGGTCTAGAAACCCTTTTAAGAAATGATGAAACGGATTTGCAATTTCAAGTCGCCTTGAAAATGGTCAGGGAACAAGTGTTGCAAGTTTGGGAAGAAAAGTCAGCACTCATCGATAATTACAAGTCTATTTAAATTGTATCGTTATTTTATGTTTCGTATGTTATCACTTTCGTGTATTGTATTTGAAATTCGATAATGAATTTTAAGTTGTGATTTGATTTTTAAATGGTAGGGGTTGAATTTGTAATTTTTTCATTTTGGTATTCAAAAAAGGAACTAATATTACAAGGGCCAAATGTGTAATTTTTTTTTTAAACGTGCTGCTTAACGCACGTTAAGCCTTTAACGCACCAAGTTAACGTGCGTTTGCCATTCATGCATGGTAAGGTAACGTGGTCAAAATGTTGGGTGCGTTAACACTTAACGCAGGTGCACAAGGCACCTTACCGAAGGCTCTTAGCATTAGTCTTACGGAGAGTAAAAGAATTGATTTTCGAATATCAATTCATTAACTGGTTTGTGTATAGTGCATGAGATTGGGTGATTCTACACATAGGTTGAGTGGGGTTCATTGATTTGTCGTCTCACGCATGTGAATACGCTACAAGAAAAACTGGCTTTGGTGACAAGTGGGATTTCGTCACTAAGAGCAAAAAGTCGTCACAAATCCTACTTGGTGACGAAAACTGAAGTCGTCATTTGTCGTCACAATAGGTCCGTCACTAATTTTTTTTAGAGACGAAAATGCAAAAGGTCGTCATTAATATGTGACAAAATCAGAGTCGTCACTAAAATTTTTGACGACATCTTTCATCACAAAATTTGTCACTAATGGCTGTAAGTCGTCACTATTTTTGGTCTAATTGACCACAAAAGGTCGTCACAAATGTAGCATCAACAGTGACCAAATAAGTCGTCACTATTTTGTGAAAAATTATAAGCCTAATAATCATTAGCCATAGATACCATTAGATATTTTACAGGCATGATAATTCAATATGCCATTTCAAAACAAATGTATCAAATAAGTACAAAGTACATCTTCATTACATTTATAAACCATCTAAAACATATCTATAGGAAAAGAAAAGAGTGTCTTCCCAACATATTGATGCTCAACTCAAGGTTTTAAAGTCATGTCGCCCCTAACGCCACGAAGTCAATTGTCACTGCAAAACAAAAGAAAAGAAAGATTAACTTATGGCAAATGATACCATATTAATTCATATTATAATCTGCACATAAGATTCCACTTGGTGACAGCAGCTCTGTGTAAACAAACCCAAACCACTAAAATCCAAATACGTTCCCAAGCACCAAACAGTCCAATCATCCTCATAAAATTCAGTTGCACCTTTTACCCCAAAAAGAAATAACCTAATATGAGAGCAAGGCAATTATGTAACTCAATATCCGTTGTACCCACAGATAAGCACAATTCACATAAGAAAATTTCTAAAACCTAACCCAAAAGACAAATTTTAGACCGAATTGGACGTTTCACAACTTTACAGATCAGCCATCAATGCTACAGGTAACAGAGCAGCCATCAATGCTACAAGGTGGCGAATTGAGACCCTACCAGTTAGAAGGGCTTTAATAACAATCTTGATGTTTGGCTGATGAAATGGGAGTGGGCAAGACAATTCACTTGTGCATGGGTTGACTGTTGTCAGTTTACATGGGTTGATAGAGACGAAAGTGTTTCTCAATGCATAAGGGATATTCAGTCGACACAGTTGCTTCCTATAAAAAAATTACAAGCGCAAGAATCTCTAGCAAGAAATTAGAAGCCTTTTTCTATAACCCAAAGTCCTTGTTATATGAGACTATGCATACCAGTCAAGGAGTATCTAATATCTTAAAACGTTAAATACCTGCACAGTAAGCAAACCTGAAGTAAGCACATTTTGACCCGTTACCCATTCCACCTTACTGAGCGATCTTTACACCTCTAAAAATTTGTCTATAAACTTATAGAAATATCTTAAACTCAAATCATAGCAATGACCACAGTCTTTGCTATGCAAAATGTCGGATATAAAGTTGACATTCAAAGTCAAAGGATTAGATTAAATAAACCATAGTATATTACTAAGTTAAATAATTGACATTTACCTTGTGTAGAAATCTATTTCTTGAACCATTAACAGAATTAGGACCCTGTGGCACTTCTTTCATATGTAAATCAAATGGTTTCCTACTGTGACGAGTTGAAGAATGTATCCCAGTATGATCAATCGTAGGCTGCAGATGAAAGAACCAAGTGAGTTCCATATATCAGTGAAGAATGCATAAATAAAATCTAAGTAAGACCACAGAAGATCATCCAAAGTCAACATGAAGATCCCAGTGAGTCCTGAAAGTCACAGTTTCTCAAACTAACGCGTATAATGTTCACAATATTTGATAAAGAATAGACAAAGGAGCGCCCGCCTGTCAAGCACGCTTGGCACGCTTCAAACTTCAAACTGTTGCGACCCATTAAACAATCTACTTATGATTAAAAATTCAGTAGCTTACAAAGAGCTTTTGTAGACTCGACTTATAATTAAAAAATTCAGTGCAATTCAGTCACATATAAATTCAGGACAAACCACATACTTACATTACTGTGATAAATTAAAAGCATAGCTAACCGGAAACTTGATACAAAAAAAAGAAAGAAAAGAAAAGTGCACCTAACTACAGAACCAGCAACACGCATACAAGCCATCATAGTCTAGCTAAATAACAAGAACTTTAAACTTACTGATCCATTTGACTTCTGCTTCAGTTTTCGGTAACATGGGTTCTCCATTTAACTGTATAGACGAGTAACTGGACTACCTTGTTCTTGTATAGACGAGTAACTGGAGTACCTTGTTCTTGTTGATAAACATTCCATAATTTGTTCGAACCTCACTAAGCTGACTCTTACCAGAAACATTATCAGCAACTGCATATATCTTGAGTTCCTGTTACACATAACATACCCCCAAAAATGCCAATGTCAGTCAGAAGTAGAGATGCAGACATGAAATCATCTCGAAACCTAAAGAGCCATAGGATTAAAATGTTCATACTTGCACTACCGGTCATATAGCTTTAGAGTACTGTATATTTCTGGACTATGATAACTGATATATACAACACCCCTCAAATCATTCTTTATTCCCATGACTCCTAATTTTGACCTCAAATAATAGAAATAAAAAAACAAGCTGAACTCTTGCTAACGCCTGTAACACCATTCGAGATACTGTTATATTATTATAATGCTGATTACCAGATACAAATATCCTAAAGTTCCTTTCGTGCCAAATGTAGCACACATGACAGCAGCCAGGACTAATCTTTCTAGCAGCCAGGACTAATCTTTCGTGCCAAATGTTGCAACGCTTATCACTTATGCTTTTAACACGAGATCTGGTACACCATAGATCGATACAGATGACTGCCCCATAATTTAGATTATGTAAATAAGACAACAATATGCTTGCCTTTCATATATAGAATTTTCAATACGTAAATTAGGAATCCAGTTTCAAGCTCACTCACATATGTTTTATGGCAAAAAATGAAACGTAAAATCCTATTACCAAACTGTCTAAACAATGCTGCCCATCATATGCCGTTGTCAAATCAATAGTCATGGAAAAGGTCCATATTAACTTTAGCTAACAATCATCGAATGCTAATATTCTCTCTTAGGCATTTCATCGAACACTTTCCATGCATCTAATTTAATAGTGGTTAATCCAACCAATGAAGCAAAATTCTCACACCCTATCATTCTAGTAGGATGACATTATACCAAAACATAATGATATTCTCTATCTAGTAGTAATATTCATCATAATATACACAAACCGAAACGAATAAAATCCCTAAACTAATACAAATTACATAAAACGAATTAACTTATGTATTGAGGGAAAAGAAGAGTTGATTGAACGGGTAAATTGGGGAAAATGAATTAACTCAATGAGGGAAAATGAATTATTGCATGAGTATTTAATTTTTTATTGAGGGAAAATGAATTATTGAATGGGTAAATTGGAGAGGAGAACAAAAGGAATTAACTCAATGATGACAAACACTTTTCTCACTAATAACTAAATTTTAGTGACGTCCCAAATGTCCTCATTGTTCTCGTGATTAATAACAAAATTTTATGACAAGTTAATGACGAGCTATGAGTTTTGTCATAAAATTTTAGCTTGTGACAAGAATTGATGACGAGTAATTATTTCGTCACAAAATGGTACAATTAGTGACGAGAATATGAGTTCATATGTAATTTTTTAATATGTATAAGTTACATGCTAAATGTCAAAGGGAGGTTAAACGCATACGGTTCTTTCAAAATAAGTGTAACCCTTATATAAAATGATAACAAAGTGATATTCTCTATATTTTGAGATCTAACTTGTGACAATGAATTATCGTTTTGGTTTCTCATATCAAATACAGTAACTCCAAATTACTATGCTTAGTTACTCGAACTTTATTTTATCCACAAAAACCATTTAAGTTTCAATATTTTTTTATTGTTGCGAAAATCGGTCCAATATTGTCAGTATATTTAATTTGTAGCATATTGCATATATAAATATATTTGAAGACATCAATCTCAACATATAATTTTTCTACTCCTAATAACTAATATAACAATTTCATTTTACCAAATTTGTTTGTCATTCTACAAATGAAACTAAAATCATATTAAGATAATCAAGTAATCTCCATAGTGATATTAACACACCGCAAGACAAAAAACTACATTAAGAGCAAAAATATTAAAATGCACCAACAAAGTGTAGTAATAATTATTGATTAAAAATTGAATGCTCGTCACATTATTTTCAAGAAACTTACTTGTTGACGAATCAATAGTATTAGCCCGTTAGTATTACATGAAGTAAAATATTGTATGTTTAATTTGTAGCGTACAATTAATATGAATGCTAAGTATTCTTTTCACCGATAGCCGTGGCGTTGTTCTTGTTTTTGTTGTTGTCTTTGTCGTTGTTATTAGTTGGCATTTTGCTTGTTTTGTTCTTGATACAATTTTTGCGACTTGTCGATCTCTTTCTTTAATGATTCTTGACGTGCTACAAAAAACAATTAGATATAGTTGATCGTTAGTAACTTAAATACAATTAATCAATATATTGCATTTTCGATCAAAGTAAAAATGTCTGTGCATGTTTCACTTAATTGATAAGACAACGATGTGTAGGATCTCTTAAACCATTAGAGAAGATGATGTTACTACCAAACCTCCTAAGCGCAATCTTTATGTCCTACATTGTTACACACACAAAACATACATGAAATTTACATGAAACAATATAAATCAGTATGCTAAATAAGTAAGACGATATGATGCTTACTTTACCACCATAATAAGTTGTAGCCCAATGTGCACGCGGTGTGGAGGAAGTTGTGCTTTGTTGTGTGTGATTTTTGACACATTATATAGTTGATAAAATATTTGTAACTCATGGATGGGAAGGTAAAAAGACTAACCACTAATTGGTGTGTTTGATTTATGCATTCATGGCACCAAACACTTCATCTCCTATGTACTTATGCTTATGCATGACTATTAAATCAATGTACTAACACATGAAGCATCCAAATTTCACTTTCAATTCATGAGCCATTTATTATGACCACTTACATTTATAAGTCTACTTAAGCTTTTAGTATATAAGATGTAAATTAATCGTGATATTGTACATACCCCATAGCCTCACATAATTTCCGAGCATACATTTAATCCCAGAATCTCATTTTACAAAGTTATAGCCAAATTTAGCAAAATATCCGACAAAGTTATTATTAAAATAGCATGTCAGATTTAATTATAAAAAAAATCATGAACATTTTTGAAACATAATTTTTTACTAACAAATGAACAATGGGTGAATTTGTATTACCTGATTATTGGTAATTTAACATGAGGAGTCTCCAAGTTGGGTAGTCATTGAGGTAGCCATTACCACCTAGCATTGAGTAGCCTGCCAAAATTGCCGACTATATCTCACTAAAATGAAGTTCACGATATAAAGCTCGTGTCTAGTACAATATCTTTTCCATTCACTACAAGTTCACGATATTGTAGTTGTCACAAAAATATACATTGATAAAAAAAAAAAAAAAAAAAAAATAAAAAAAAAAAAAAAAAAAAAAAGTCATTCGAAGCAAATTTATAGGAAGACTCCATTTTAGCTGTCACATTAAACATGCATACACAGATAAAAGAAAAGGTATGTTTGCACAAATCCTCCAATGTGAACACACCACACAAGAGAACATGAACCTTCAAGCATAATTAAGTTTTATTCTCCAGGTGATCGAAACACAAAGTAAAAACGAGCTTTAATAAGTACAGGAAAAGATTTTTTACATTGGTCGAAACTCGAGACCACATACAATTAGGCCAGACATAGTTCCTTCATGACTTGTAAATTTCATATCAACAGAAAGAGAGCCATCCTTAAATTCATGAGTTGAGTTAAATTTCCACACTTGAATCTCCATCCATCCATTTTCCCTCTGTCTTGGAACTCGAGTGTTACCATTAATGTTCAATAAGCTTGGGGTTGCAAAATAAACAAATTCAGCCTCATTGTTTTCTTTGTGCAGTACGTCTCGTACTTTTACTGGACAATGCAACCCCCGGCATTTTTCAGAAAGCTTGAACACAAGATAACACACATATTCTGTATCCGGTGACAACATTTGACCTCTAACAGTGCATTTGAGATAAAATACTTGTTGTGGCAAAACCTCAATCACATCTAGAAATCTGCATATATATATATATACATAATTCACAGAAATGAACTATTGGTTTAAAAAATAGTTGAAACTATTGTCAAACATATATTTACAAATCCTAATTTGGTATTTTAATAGATGAGCACATTGTACATGTACGGTTAGAAAGAGTCTAACGTATAACAAAATTGGTTTAAAAAAGCAAACCTGGACTCGGCTGATGGTATTGAAGTAAAAAGACCCACATTAGAGAATTTGTATAAAGCCGCCTTCGGCGAAAGAACAAGAAGTTTCTTTCCATTTACTTGCCCCAACCAAAACAACTCATCATAATTGTCGTGTATCTTGAATATTTCTTCAAATTTAGTTGGCAATTGTTGCACCTGATCCTCATTAAAGTTTGATTTCAAGGCTTGTTGGACTTCCTTCAACTTTCTATTTTCTTCATATTTCATTTGTGTACAAATCATGTTAAATATGCAACATTGAACATGGGTTTTAGTTTAACTTTTTCCGTCGTGCATCCAACCCCTTTAGCACAATATAAAACAAGGATATAAAATGGATCAAAGAAATATTTGTAAACTCACTCTGTCAACGGCTCGGAATTCAATGCCTTCAAGAAATATTGCACCATCTCCACAATAGTACGTTGAAAAGCTCTCTAGTAGAAACTCAAAAACGACATGATCGTTCTGATTCGAGAAACGGTGCAACTCAATCATCATCCACTGCTCATCTCTCCATGTTGCGAAATATGCATGCAGACTTTCGTGTCCCTTTCTATACTTTAGGTTAACATACATAGGTTTACTTGAACAGTTTCTTGAATCACAAAATTTGAAGACTAAATAGACCCCATAAACAACATTAGGAGATAAAAATTGAGCTCTTGTCTTGATTTCAATGTTCAAGTTGGAAATATCTAACATCTCCACCACTGTCCCAAACCTGCACATGTTATAAACATTCGAGTCTCAATCAGTCATAGCCCTTATACCCCATACACTTCTACTTTGAGTTTTGTAATTCTTTTGACCCAAAATACATGATATAAATTACTTTTTGGGGAGTTTAAGTTCAAAATTAAACTGTATTGTGTCATTAACAATATAAATGACTATAATAATATTGTTACATCCATATAAAATCAATATCTTTTTAAAGGTATCATATTACAGAAAGAATAGCAAGATACTAGCAAAATAGGGGCATTCCTAAACCATGGAAGCAGTTGAAAAACGAAATCAAGCTACGGACTTCAGACAAAATCTATCGAAAAAACACTAAGACCATATATTCAAATTCTACCATCTTCGTAGTTGAGCCCTATAAATGCATAATTTCAAGTTGGTGTACAGGTTGTTTGCCCTTTAACTAGTACTCCACAGAAAAAGTTGACAAGTACCTACTACTTTCCCACTCATCAAAGAACCAGCCAAATCCAATTCCTAAAAATAGTTTTTTTTTTTTTGTCATAAATACACAATTACTTCCGGCCTTTTTCATGAGCGAGAAAAGTGCATGCACTGGCTTGGCAAGTATCCCGATTATATAATATATACACTGTTTTTTTAAAAAAAATAATAATAATAATAATAATAATAACTCTACACAAGTTCAAAATACATAGTGTATGATGTAAACTAATTATGCTACCGTAAGAAACTTGTTAAGCATAAAATGGTAAGGTAACTAAATTCCAATCTGAAAATAATTAAGATATACTTTTAACAACAATGCATATGTGAGCTCATCACATAAGAGTAACAAATGCAGAGAGGCAGAGAGAATAACCTTGATTGTGGAAGAGATTTCCACTCATGTCGACAACTATTGTTGTAGGAAAACATTGTCGCAGACACCATTTCATTTCTTGCTCCATCACCATCAAATGACAGCAACTGTTATACAAGAAAAACAAAGTTTAGACTCTGTGCAAATTAAATGCATGTGTGATTTTGAACTATTCTTCAAAAAGAAAAAGATGCATAAAACACGAGAAAACACAACATAACCGAGATATGAAAAAGGACTAATTACCACTTTGTCTTGTTGAAGGAGGATTCCTTCAGAAAAAATGTTGTAAAGATCCTCTTTCTTGATGGTAGAATAAACTTCAGGGCACTTTGACATCTGGATTATTTCTTTATAGTCTTTAGGCATTTTGGGCTCCCATTTCTCATAATCCTCCTGTATATATAGCAATCAAAAGTTACTTTCTTACGGTTTATATGAATAAAAGGTTAATCAGTTTTGTCAAAATATAGAAACTTACCTGGAACTCGAATGCTTTCTTAAGCTGTATGATCACTTCACTTGCCGTTGGCCGTCTTTCGCTCCTGTGATCTAAGCATTGATAGGCAATCCTTGAAAATATAGCAAATGACTGTGGCGCAATTTGTTCTTCTATACCCTCAAACACTAACTCATTAAGTTTTCCTACTTGATACCGACTTTTAGCCAAAAATGGTAAATAAAGATACTCGTCATCTATTTTTACGGATGACAGTTTCCCACACAATATGTCAAATAAGATCGCACCCAATGAGAATATATCAGACTCTTTGGTTAAGAAGCCTGTTTTCGAGTGTAGTGGGTCACAATATCCGATTGTGCTTGTAACATTGTCAGTGACATAGTCTACATTCTGATTTGTAACTTGACATACTAAGGAAAGCACGAAACCACTAATTTTTGCTTTCCAGTCATCAAATAGTAGAATGTTGCTGCAGCTGATGTCCCTATGTATAACTATTTCTGGACTTGAAAAAGTTCCATGAAGAAACTCCAACCCAATTGCAATATCGATGCATATTTTAAGCCGCATCACCCACGAAAGACTATCATCGCTCAAGTACTTATCAAGACTACCTCTGGATGCATACTCATATATAATAACTTTTTCATCCTCTTCATCACAGTAGCCTACAAGACCAATGACATTTTCATGTTTATACTCAATAAGGATTTCGAGCTCTGTCATAAATTCAACATCTTTTCCAACAGACTTCCTATTTATCCGCTTTGCCGCAATCATATTATGTTCATGAGCGTGAGTAACCATTCCTCTGTAAATGTCCCAAAAATCTCCATGTCCAATGATATTGTCTTGACTGAAGTCTTGCGTAGCTAACTTTACGTCTTCAAGTGACAGTTTAAGGTTGTCCTTATGGTTCTCCTGTGAATCATGGGTCAGTAAGTTGATTTGATAAGTAAAAAAGAAACTGAAACTACTACATGCTATCTAAATTTTTCATTGTGACTTACCTGACAGTTTAACGCTTTTTTGAGTTCCTTGATGAGAACTTCTATTGTTGGACGTTTCTTTTGAGTTTCTGCCACACATTGAAATGCGATTTCTAAAAAGATGTCCAAAGACTCTTTATTGGGACCTTTACAAAAGACATGCTCATCAGTCTCCTCCTTTATCTTGTGATCAACAATTTCCATTATTGTTCCCTTTTCAAAATGATCTCTTGCTATGGGTGCAATTCCATTCTCATTCACCTTGGTATATACAGAATCATAAGCCAACCTCCCGGTCAAGATCTCGAGCAACACTACTCCAAACGAGTAAATGTCTGATTTCTTATTTAATTTACCACCCTTTAGATATTCTGGATCTATATACACATATGTACCTGCAATGTCATTGGTATAGATAGTGCTGGCTACTTGATCTGCTGGGTGGAATTTAGAGAGCCCAAAATCCGCAATCTTTGCCTCCAAATTATCTCCCAATAGAATATTATCGCTCTTGATGTCACGGTGTATCATCTTTTGTTTGCCATGATCTGTATTGCTATGAATGTAATTCAAACCATGTGCAATATCAAGACATATATGCAGACGTTGCACCCAAGAAAGAAATGTCATCTTATCACCGCTTCTCAAATAGTTTTCAAGACTTCCTTTCGAAGCATGCTCATAAACCAGGATCATTGCACCATTACCTTCATCACAAAAACCAAGAAGAGAGATTATATTCTCATGCTTACAAGTAGTTAGAGTTTGAATTTCTGCAATGAACCCTTGTTCTCCTCGTTGATTGTGAATGCGCTTTATGGCTACCGTGCTTCGTTTTCTTGGTAAATCGCATTTATCCACCCCTTCTATCGACGAGGAATTACTGCTATCAAAATGTTCAAGATCTGCTTTGTATACTTTACCGAATCCACCAGACCCGATGCAGTATGCGTCATCAAAATTGTCGGTAGCCTTGTTTATATCATTTAGTCCAATCCTCAAGTGTTCCAAGTTCTTCCCCTGTGACATTATGAAGTTGTGCAACACCACATTAATGCTAGTAAGGATTGGAGTGATATTTTTTCTACAAAGAGAAGAGTTCAACTAAAATAGCATGATAAAGTAAAAAGTGTAGGACAAATTATGGACCATCGTCCATCAAATGATGAACACGATGCAGTTCAAACATCCAGTTTTTTAGATGCAGGATGATGATGCAGATCACGTTCAAGATGATGCAAGATTATCCAGTTTTAAGATGCAAAGTTATCAAGTTTAACGATGCATAGAATAGATGCAGTGATGCTAATTGATACAATGTGTGATCAGTATAATCTAAAAAAATTCACATTCCAGTGATGCTAATTGATACACGCCTAAAAAAGCAAAGAGATCTTATAAGTTATATCATAAATTGATGCAATATTGTCCACTCCATACTATTTGGTAATAAATCCATGCAGTATGACTAGAGAGCCGGAGAGCTTAACTATAAATGGATGTGATATAATCTTACAAAATAACTTTATGAAAGTTATAATTATAATTGTATTCACTGTAATCAATGGATATCTTGAGTGAGATTTAATAGCTTTATTTACAAAAAGTCTGGAAACACAATTAACATGAACTTTATTTACAAAACTTTATGAATGTTTCCTGCCTTTCTTAGGTTAAGGTATTGTTTTACATTTTGCAAGAACACTTAACGGTAACTTTTTTTTTTAATGTTTTAGTCTTTAACTTTGTCAATCCTTAAGTCAAACCATTTTAATTTCATTCTGGTTTTAAGCAGTGTTTTGTATCGTGTGTAAAATTTTATCGTAGTCAAATCCTACTAATCTTTATTCGGAACTAGTTAAAAAAAAAAAAAAAAAAAAAAAAAAAAAAAAAAAACTTGCTAATAAATAGTTAAGGATTTTTTAAATTGTCATATAAATTAAAAATCATATGAAAATTCAAACGTAATAGTATTAAATAAAGAAACATGTAAAGTCAACGAATAAATGATTTAATCAAATGGTTAATCAAAGTTGAAAACAAAACCATTGTCCAAAAAAAGTCAAATGGTTAAACTATAAATTAGCTCAAATAATGGATAAAGTCATAAATTCACCTTTTATAATTATAAAATATGAGAATGTTCAAAAGTAATCGGATGATTTTCTTATTTTTTACAAAGGTAAAATAAAAAGTAATCGGATGATTTTTTATTTTTTTTACAAAGTAATCAGATGATTTGTTTAAGTTAAATATCAAGAAAATGATTTTCATCCATAAAACAAACGCCTAAGAAGATGATTTCCATCCTTAAACTAACACTTAAAAGTACATATAACAATAAGATCAAGACATGTGACCAGATTGAAAATGAAGATTAAGAAAGAAAAAAAAATACATATGCAGCATTTAAAGTGATAAATGAAGTGAGAATTAGTTGAAGCATATAAGTTATATCACATTATCATTAATTAATTATTTTAACCATATCAATCTCTTTGTCTCAAAATTATCATCACAAAAAAAAAAAAAAAAAAAAAAAAAAAAAAAAAAAAAAGTTTAACAAAAGTAGGATTATTACCAATTGCAACCAACCAAATATTTTTTTTTACCAATTAAAATCTTTTCTGATTAGTTAAAATTAGAAGTGAAAAACTATTTTGGGACATCCCAAAATAAAAATTTAGACTATAATTAAAAAAATAGTATCTTTTTATTGAGTGTTCTTTTGTTGTAAGTTCTATAAATGTATGAAACGATATCAAGTTTGTATCTATAATTTTTATTGTTTTCTTTAGATAGTTGAGTTAGCTATAATTGGGGAGAACAAATTTTACTTTTAACACTATGTTCTTGAGTTAGAGTTAAGTAAGAAAATGAAAAGGAAACAAAAGATGTTGTGTTCTCGAGTAGTACTTAAGGAGGAAAAAATATGAAATTGAATGAAAAATAGTGTTATTTTGTTGATTTTGAAAGTAAAGTGTTCCTCCCAGTTTTGGGAGGAAAATGTTACTTTAAATTCATTTACTTTTCTTTAATAATAAAACTAATGAACACAGTGTCATGTATTGGTTGACAAGGATCGGGTAGGGGATCTTGTTATGCTATTAGTTAAAGGGTTATTTTTTATTTTTTATTTTATTTTACTTATATCAAAGTTCTCTTAGCTTTTAGATGACAAACTCTTAGGGTATGTGTGATTTAAGACTTTTTGATTTAAGTAATGAAATAAAATAAAGGAGAGAAGTTTGGAATAAAGAGGCTTGAATTTAAGAATACAATCCATTTACTAAGAAAAGCATACGAAAATCACAAGCGTAGCCACGATGACGTGCCGTCACGCACCAGAACAAAGTGGTCATCGAACATAACTTTTAATTATCTATTTCATGCTTAAGGTCACTAGTTCAAATCTCTTAGACATAATTTTAATTAACTTCAGACTTTTGATCGGACCAAGTTTCGCTATTCATAAGCTAAGCCATTAAGCTAAGGATATATAATTTAATAATGGAGTACATAATCAGTTGTTGTTGTAGCTTAGGCGGTCAACAGTTCTACCCTCAAATCGATCCTTTTTTTAGTCTTTTTTTTAATACTCTTTTACTATTAATCGTTTATGACTTTATGTTTTCCAATTATTAGACAAAATAAAGTGAATAAGATGTATGTATGTGTATATTTATATAAGATTCTGACAATTACTTCTTTGAAAATACTAATATTAACTTATTTAAAATATTTACAAGTACATCTTGAGAAATTAGCCTCTTTGAAAGGATTTATCATATTAACTTATTTTCTCATGTTATTAACTTATATAAAAAAATCATTTATAAATATGAAGCTATAAAATCATATCAATAAGTTTTCAAACTACCTTAAGGCTTGTTTGTTAATTTTTTTTATTAACTAATTTTTAATTAAAAGATAATTTAATGTAGATACCGTCAGTTCTATTATTTAATATTTTCAGTTATTTTTCTCTATTAAGTTACAAACAAACAGTATTCCTATTATTTAATGACTTCAGCTTTTATTTTTTATTTATTTATTTATTTTTTTTGATATTAAGTCGATTAAGTCGAATTCAAACACAATCTTAGTTTAATAAAGCGAAGATCGTGCCATCATGGTTACATTTGTTCGGATAATCAATTATTTTTGGGTATATATCGGAACTGTACGTACTACATATTTTTATTACAAGCTTAGCTCAAATTTTTAAAAATTTCAACTTTGAATCATTTATAAACCAAAATTATAAAGCTATGCACCATAATAATATATCTATTCTGATAAAATTATCATGCAATCATGTTCCATAGCGAAGTGCGGCCACGTAACTCTCGTCCACCACATTTATCATCAAATTCTTTGTTTTATATAATATTATTTAGTTCTATGAATTATATTCTAAGAAATATAAAATACAATGTTAAAAAATTATAAGAATGTAAAATCAAAATCACATACACGTTTTAGTGTGGTGATAATTTTTTGATACTTGACAAGAAATGTACTGGCATTTGTAGTGAGGATAGATAGTGGAGTAATGGTTATATGGTTAAACCAGACGATAACAATTGGTAACATAGACCAACATAGAATAACTCTTGTTTATTAATAAGGATAATCGGCCTTAAATTAAAAGTTTAAGTAAATAAATTACGTACCTTCACGCGATTGAGCGATGTACTCTCAACTGGATTTTCATATCTCCACTGATGTTCCAAAGCTTTCTCAAGTCTTTTGACAACCTGATCTATATGTGGACGCTTCGCCCGTTCCTCTTGTATGCAGTAATATGCTGTTTCTGAGAAGATTTTGAATGATTCTGGGTCCATCAGTTTTCGTAGATGTGGATCGATCATATCATCCAAATGAGATTTGGCGAGTTGACTTAATAACCCCTCTTCCAACTCTTCATATGGAAAAACTGCACTCCTTCCACACAAGACTTCGAATAATACAACACCGAACGAATACACATCTGACTTGTGAGTCATACCACCAGTCTTTTTATATTTTGGGTCCAGGTATACATTCTCAATAATATCACGAGTAAGAAGAAGACGATGCCTCCGAGCTACTGTACTTTTCAACAAAATTTCAAAACCAGATAACTTGGGTTCACATTTGTCATCTAGTAAAATTTTCGAGCTCCTGATGTTGCAATGTATGACACTAAAATCGCGGCCAGCATCATAATGGATGTAACTCAATGCATTTGCAACGCCAATACATATCTTCAACCTTTGCGTCCATGTGAGGGTCTTGCCACTTAGATATTTGTTGAGACTTCCATTGGCCTCCTTCTTGTATATGATAATCAGGTCAACCCACTTATCATCATCTACATAGTCCCAATCTGCACAAAACCCGATAAAAGACACTAGATTCTTATGTTTGAGACTAGAAAGCATCCTCACCTTCATCTTAAACTTTTCGATCAAATCTTCATTATTGACACCAGGGATCACCCATGCAACAATATCAATATACTGTCCGAAATGCTCCATACGGCCATGGTAAACCCATCCAGCCTCTGTGTTTTTAATGATATTCTCAGGAGCAAAGTTTTTAGTTTCTTGATTTATATCTTTATATCTGAGATAATTGTATTCAACGGAAGACATTGTCTTTTTGCTTAAATGGGATTCAACGCCTGGGGGTATGAAGTGACTGTTTGATCCCTATATGTACCAAAGAAGACAACATTAAGAATTCACAGCGCGGAACACTTGAGGTTAATCATTCATTTTTAGCAGTTATTAAAAGGAAAATATGGTGAAGAGCGAAGTAAGCATAAGAGGGGATCTTCTGTATCATTCTGAAGAAAAGTTAGATTATGCAAAAATTGTTGGCATATATGCTTTTCGGTCAACATGGAAATGAGTTTGCATATATAAATTGAACCTCAATTTAACCATAACCACTACCTTTAAGACAAATATACCAGTTTAAGGAAGTGACATGTTAATGGAGTGTTTTTATTTGTACTCAAAATGTTAACCGGAAAAGAATTATTTGTATGTACAAATGATTCTGCCCCTTCTCTACTCGCATCTTTCTTTTATCCATTCTTTTGTTTTGACATTTTCCTCTTTTTTAAAGATTTCAATGGGTGACAACAAGAGCTAATAAGAATATTAATTACCTTCTCATGACTGGATGATGTCTCTCCAACTTCGGCCACAACTGATGAGTCCTCCTTTAATTAACATCAATGGCAACAAATACAATAATAAGTAAATAAATGTTGCTCGTATTGTAGAGTAGTTATTGTGATTGAAAGATAAAGAGAAAAAACCATCTTACAGCATTTTCACATTCCAACTGAAGTTCCAACGCTTTCTCAAGTCTTGCGACAATCTGATCCATATTTGGGCGTTGCGATTGTTCTTCACTCAAGCACTCATACGCTGTTTCCGCGAAAATGTTTAATGATCGCGAATCTATTTGTTTCAATAGATCCGGATTGATTATCTCATCGAGTATTTTCTCTCTATAATGAAAAATTGCCACGGGAGCCAAATACTTATTATCTTGATCATCAATTACTGATTTCCTACCACATAGTAGTTCAAACATTACTATCCCAAAGGAGTAAATATCAGACTTGTGGTTAGCACTTTTTGTCTCTATATATGTTGGGTCTGTATACCCATCCGTACTCCACACTTCATCAATATTGAAAGAATTGTGCCTTTCAGATGCTTTGATCTTCATGGAACATATAAAATCACCTAATTTGGGTTCCCAGTCATGATTTAAATAAATCAATGAACTGTTGATGTTGCGGTGTATTACGCTAAAATCACGCGACTCATCATAATGTATGTAGCTCAATGCTTGAGCAACACCCACAGATATCTCCAATCTTCGCACCCATGTCAACAACATCAGGTAACTTAGATAGAGGCTGAGACATCCGTTGGTCTCACGCTTGTAAATGACGACCTTCTCGTCATTATCATCACAAAACCCAACAAAAGAAACCAGATTCTTGTGCTTGAGACTAGAAAGAATAGAAACCTCCATCCAAAACTGTTGGTCTCCATCAAACCATTCTTTATTTAACCTCCGAGCTGTGATACGAATTGACTCACCGGACCACAAGAGCCATCCCGCGTAATCCTTTTTAAATTCATCTTCTCCAACGAGTTTGTTGTAAGAAAAGTTGTTGGTGGCAGATAGTACATCTTCAAGGGGGATTTTTAAGTGAGCGAAGTCATCATGATTGACTGAAGACATCATGTATGTATCTGTTTGTTAATCTGAACAAAAAAGGGTGTGTGGGTTGTTAGAAAAACGAAATGAAGGAGTGTTTGGGTGATATACATAAAAAAAAACTGTTCGGTTTGTGTTTGTATATATAGAAAGATGTGGATAAGCGTGTAGTTCCTTGTTATCTTTAATGAACGGTTGTCTGGTTTCTGCATTATTTATTGTAGTAGACTATTGACTTTTGACCATTAACAAAACAACAAACATCAACTACTAGAACAATAATTCAATGTAACTTAATGCGTAGTGGTCTTTATTAACTGTTTATATAAAAATTTGTCAGATAAGGGATGTGGATGTTGTCCGGTTCGGGTTATTTGGTGATACTCTACATACTTTTGCCAATAGAGTTGTGTGCATCTAAATGAACATTTTCATAGTAAACTAGCCCGCGTGTTGCGGCGGGTGTGTTTTGTGTTTTGTATTTTATCGGTTGTACGGTATAATTAATAATTTTGTTATTTGAAGTATGCATATGTTTACTTGGAAGCATAATTTGTTCATATTTACGGATTTTTTTTTTTTTTTTTTTTTTTTTTTTTTTGGCGTTGCAGTTGAAATTTTTTTTGGTTGTTTGTTTTCTCGGTATGTTTTTTTGTTTTTTGTTTTTTTTTTTAAAAAATAAACAAATTTGTATAAGAAATTTTTTGTAAGTGTATTATTTTTTGTATTTTTTTATTTTTATTTTTTGTATTTTTTTTTAAAACAAATTTTCTTAAGGAAATTTATGTTTAAAAAAAAAAAAAAAAAAAAAAAAATCTGTACCGAGTACTGTAGCGACGCAAAAAAAATGTATTATTTTTTGTATTTTTTTAAAATTTATGTAAAAAAAAAAAAAAAAAAAAAAAAAAAAAAAAAAAACAAAAACAAAAAAAAACGTACCGAGTACTGTAGCAACGTAAAAAAAAGAAAAAAAAGGTTACTGTAGCAAATCACTTCATGCTACAGTGTTTTGCCACATGTCGCGATGTGGTAGCATGCCTTGGTTTTAGAAGATATATATAATGTTAAATCAAAATTTTATTAACCAATTGAACAAGCTAAAAGACAAACAACACTTCCAAAAGTAGCATAACTTCTATTCGAGGTTTAAAACGATAAACATTTCAAAACATCTCAAGAATTGATGATATATAAAGTGACAAGGGTAACATGATTATTCAAGCGATCTAAAACATGTGGCTTCCAATTTTTAAAGCCATTTCGCTAAGCCATTTCATCAAGCGCATTACATGCATATTTATATACATGTAATGATGATAATGAATCCTTATGAGTAACCAACACATGAAATAATCAACATACAGATAATAGGGATTTTTCGATCTAAACCTATCCATGTTCTTTGTTATTAAATTGGCCAACTAATAATAAAATGTATTCATTGATTAGTCATCCCGTTTGTCATTTCGGTCTTCAAGTGTCTTTTATTTTTTCTTCAACTTATATATCGTCCTTTTGGGGGCATATATCGTCCCAAATTGGTCAAACTTTAGGGACGATACATGCACATGGACCAAACTTTAGGGACGACACATGCACACGGGCGAAACTTTAGGGACGATCCTTGCAGTTTCGAAATTTATGGGACGAAACATACAAATTGGTCAAACTTTAAGGACGATTCTTGCAATTTACTCTATATCTTATATTCTCAACCATCTTTACGTTCACACATCAAGTGTGGTAGTTACATTATTATTCTAGTAGACTATTGACTTTTTGGCTTACTATTAATTTCATACAAATTGTCTTTAGATTATAGGAAACTCCAGTTTTATTGATTAATTCAAAAGTTTGAATAGTAATAAATAGCAAAACAACCAACATCGAGTGCACCTTCTCAGCAACTACTAGAACAATAATAATACAATATAAAACCAAGTATTGATTGAGATGCTTAATTGGTGTGCCTAAATATATGCCTAATTCTATGTGGCAGCATCCTATTGGTGACAGCAAAATGACTCATTTTTTCACAAACCAATAAACAACTTTCACATCCATTTAGGCACAAAATTAGACATACAATTACGCCTCTCAATCATTTTCCTATAGAACCATTACCCACGTGAGAATATAAGCATCTTGCAGACAAAAAACCAAACAGCAGTACACAACACAAAAAAAAATATTGCCAACTTGCAGCTGCACGGCCAGCACAAAACCTGATGAAAAAATTTACTGTAGCCGAATATTTATAGGGTCCCTCAACCAATGTTGCCAATCTATCACTTTATATTTATTTGATCTTCGAAATATAACGTATAAATGTGTGCAATGATGTGTAATTCAGCACCATATACTAATGTGGAAATCCGACTTATTTACTTATATACGGGGTATTCAGATTAAAAAAAATGGGTCAATGTTAAAATTAAAAAAAAATGTCTTAAAAGGAGAGATCAGGCGGGTTAAAGGTCACCCATAGTGTATTTTTAGTGCATCAAATTTCCTAAGTCACATAAAATGATATATATTTTCATGCAATAATATTGGAGTAAAAATGTTTCGGGTCAGCCATTAGATTTTTACCAAAACACGCCCATTTTGCCACATCGACACAATACTTATTGGGAATACCTAAGATGTTATGAATATGATATTTGTTGAGGTAAAACCTTGTGAGAGGGTCTTGCCGCTAGATTCGCCCTTCGGGTGGGTAGAGTGTCCTGCACAAGAATAGCACACGTTAGGCTCACCTTGGGGATTATCCCAAGACGAACCTCCGGCGTTTGGATGAGTATGTGGAAATACGAAGGGTAAGTGATAAATGCTATTAAATGTGGTGTGTTTGTGTGTTAGTTGACAAACATAAATGAGGAGGGGGTATTTATATTACCCGCACCTCATTACCTACTCTGCCTCGGGAAAGAGCATGCCATACCTGGTAGGTAGGTGTCAGACCAAGTGGCCGACATAATCCCTGAAAATTTGGGATTGCGATATGACATCGGTCTGTGTCTCTTCGGTCTTTTCCTCCAGCTTATGGTTCAGAGGTGGATGTCCGGTCCGAACGGTAAGTGCCATTCGGACACATACGCCAACATGTTCCCCCCAGTATTGGAGCATCGGCCGTGGTTGGAGATTCAATTCTTACCAATTCCATTGTTTTGCTCCCCGTTTTCTTGATGGTTGTGGTTATTGGTGTCATGTGGGCTCACTGTGTGAAGCCCATGGGCCGTGGGGAAATTACCATTATAACCTTTACAGCTGTAAACCATTATTCTTCTGACAGATATCAGACGGCTAGGGTTTTGCCACGTGTTTGCAGTTGTCATACGATGCGACGTTACGCATATCCCCACGCCCGCACTATATATACTGCTTCTAACCTTTTCATTTTTACTTTTTACTGTGCGCTTTCTTCCTCTTTCATTCCTTTTGCTTCGGCTGCTCTCTATTGTTTGTGGAGTTATTCCGAGGTGCGTTTCAACTTTTTTCTCTTGCTACTTTGCATTCTTTTAACTATGGCTGTAAGTTAACCCAGGGAGATGGACGTTCCGATTGACCATCCTATGTTATTAAAGGCCAAACCTCCCGGTAAATTTGATATGCACATGCATCCTTCTAGGCTTTCTCAGAAAGACTTAGATGATATGATAATAGAGTTTGGTATTCCGTTGGACCTGCACCCCGTACTTCCCCCTCCGGACATGACTATGAATAAGTTTCCGGACAATAAGATAGGTGTGTATGTTCAGCATATGAGGTTGGGAGGCGTCAGGATACCTTTTTCCACCTTTCTGCTGGGTATGATGGGGCATTTTAATGTACATATTTCCCAGTTAGTTCCGTTGGGTGGAAATAGGGTGACGTTGTTTGAGATCCGATGTTATAGTTTGGAAGTTAAGCCAACCGTTTCCCTATTCCGGGTGTTCTATCGGTTGTGTAAGCAGGGGCATTGGTTCTCATTTGAGCATAGAACAGGCAAGCATGCTCAGAAGTGTTTTAAAGAGATATTGACGGGGTTGAAGCGTTGGAAGGATTTCTTCTTCCTGATTGACCGAAGGGCAATACCACATTCCATGCCATGGAGACATAGGGATTCGCAGATTTCAAATCGGTTTCCGGATGGTTACTCTCAGAGGGATGCTAATAAATTAGACCTCCGACCGATTGTACTTCGAAAACCTCCAACCAGTCTTCTTTGGGTGTATGGGCTTACCAATACTTTCCGGAACTCGGGTTACAACTTAGTTATAAAGAATTCTGAAGGGGAGGGTAAGAAGGGATTTTATTACTCTTGCTTGTTTTGTAAGAAGGGATTTTATTACTCTTGCTTGTTTTAATCTTATCCATTTCTCTTTGCTGTAGTGATTACTATGTCTGAGTATCTGGAGCTTCCGGAGCTTGAAGGATCTGTGGTGAGTAAGGTAGATCCGCTGCCTAAGGAGAACAAACGTCCGGATAGAACCACCCAGCCCTAGTCTCCCAAGAAGGCAATTCCTGAGAAAACTTACGCTCAATTAGCCGTTGAGAAAGCCAACTGAGATATGGTGGCTGCCCGAGAAGAGAAGGACAGGAAGAAACAGTTGAACAAACCGGCTAGTAAAAAGAGTGTTGCTGCCGGGTCGAGTGTCGTGCCGAAGAGAAGGAAGAAGTTGCAAGGTGATGAGGAGATCCTAGAATCCGAGGAGCATACTGTCGATGCTACTCCCCTTCATCAGGCCGAACCGTCAGGTTGAGGAGGATCTCTTCATGGAGGTGACAACGAGCAAAACCCTCCGGATGATACTGCTGAAGAGGAGCACCATTCCCTAGAAAAGAGAAAGAGCCCACCGGTCGAAGGGTTTCAGGAGCGCTCTCATAGATCTCCTTCCGATGGTAAGAGACATTTTTCCTTTCGGATCTATCTACATGATTTATTTTAAAGTTACTCATTTATCTTTCTATTTGTGTAGCCCATTCAGAGCACCAGGCCTCTCGATCCCAAGTGCCTTCTGCAGAGCCTCGTCCCCTATCTCCCGGTATATATTTATTTTTTCTTATTGTTGCTATATGTTTTCCTTAGAAGCTTATTATCTATCCTTCTGTTCTTGTCAGGGCATACTGATCTGACTGGAGGGTATTTTATTCCTAGGTGGACCCTCAGGGATGATGTTCGCATGAACTCTTTCCGAGCCTGCCGGGAGATGATGGCACATCTTGCCACTCCTGCTGAAGAGGAGGCACTTGCAGAGTTAAACAACAACCAACTCGTCTGTCAAGCTTACATCAACTCAGGCTCAAGTGTTGTGCTTCAGGTCGAAGTGTTGAAGAGGTTTAGTCAGCTGAACCGAGACCATCGGGAGTTGCAAACAGCTCATCAGGAGTGTGGCTCCCTTTCTTCCAAGTTGCAAGCTATTGAAGAGGAGAGGGATGCTCAGATTGCCAAGTTCGACACCTTGTTGAGGAGTTTAGGGCGTTGGAGGACGATGAGGTAGCAGCTTCCAACCGGGAAAAAGGGTTGATTGATCAGCTGGAAGAGATGGAGAAGGAGAAGAATGAAATGCTTAGTCAATCTGCTTTTTAGGCCTCCAACATCCAGGATCTTGAGAAAAAGTTAGGGGAGAAGTCTTAGGAGGCCGAACAGTTGGCAAAGGAAAACAAACATTTGTTTACCTAGTTAGCCACTGCTGAGGTTGTTCGCCACAATACTGTGAAAGAATTGATTCCTGCGGCTTTCCGAAGGTTTTTTTGCAGTGCTGAATACAAGAGGAGCTTGGGAAAGATTTATAGTTTGTCATATTCCGGGGGGTTTATAGATGGTGTCCGTACTGAACGGAAGCCAGATGATGCACAACAGATACTACAAAAGATTAAAAAGCTCAACATAGAGGCACCTAAACTTTGGAAGCCGGAGTATCACAAGCTTTTTGAAGCTGAGTATCCGTATGTACAGAAACTTGTGGAGTCCTTCCGTCTCCCTCTTGGTGATCTGATGAACCTTCTTTCGGAGGAACCTGCTCCGAAGACTACAGTTGAACCTGTCCGAGAGACTCTTGTTGGCTCTTCTACTCCCGTTGGAGCTACTACCCCTGCTGTTGCTATTACCTCTAATGTTCAAGAGGTTGAAAAAAAGATTGATCAGGCTTTAGCCGGGGTGTCTGCACCTCTTTTTTGTGTTGCATCCTAGTGTGGATTATGTAATCAAGATTTTTATACATTCGGATTATGACTTGTTTATATTCATCTTTATTAACTGCGTATATCGACCGGTATTTCGCTCTTAAATATTGAATGTCATTTCATACTTGTATGTGTAAAGGAGAATTCAATCGTTGAACAGGGCGTTTTTGTACGATCCGTTTATTGATTGGACGGAGTGTTTTGCACGATCCGTTTAGTAATTGGACGGAGTGTTTTGCACGATCCGTTTAGTAATTGGACGGAGTGTTTTTGCACGATCTGTTTAGTAATTGGACGGAGTGTTTTTGCACGATCCGTTTAGTTATTGGACGGAGTGTTTTTGCACGATCCGTTTAGTAATTGGACGGAGTGATTTTGCACGATCCGTTAATAATTGGACGGAGTGTTTTTGCACGATCCGTTTAGGTATTGGACGAAGTGTTTTTGCACGATCCGTTTAGTAATTGGACGGAGTGTTTTTGTATGATCCGTTTAGTAATTGGACGAAGTGTTTTTGCATGATCCGTTTAGTAATTGGAATCTTGGAAAATTTGCTTCCCGTAACATTGGGAAGACGTTGGTTATCATTGAACTTTCAGACTTTGTTACATAAAACAATTTCGTAAGTTAATTGCATGCCAGGTCCGAGGGACTTCTCGATTATTCATAGTAGCAAGTTTGTATAAACCATTCTGGTGAGCCTCGACCACCCTGTAAGGTCCTTCCCAGTTTGAGCCCAGCTTTCCTTGGTTTTCGACTCGGCTAGCCTCGTTTTTCCGGTAGACGAAATCTCCCACTTTGAACGCCATTGGCTTTACCCTTCGGTTGTAATATTGCTCAATTTTCGCTTTGTATTTTGCTTAGCGAATGGCTACCATTTCACGCCTTTCCTGCAATAAATCTAAATTTAGACGTTGTTGCTCTTCGTTGTCCTCCGGATTATAGAGCATGGTCGGGTGTGTAGACATTCCGATTTCTGCTGGTATTACCGCCTCACTGCCGTAGGTCAGGCTAAAGGGGGTTTCTCCGTTACTGGTCTTCATCATTGTTCGGAAAGCCCATAAAACGTTAGGTAGTTCGTCCACCCATCCAGCTCTTTCTCTTCCCAGCCTAGTCTTTATACCATGCATCAAACTCTTGTTTGCTCTCTCAACCAATCCGTTTGCCTGAGGGTGTGCCACAGCGGTGTTTATTTGCTTTATCTTTAGTTTTTCGCACCATCCTTTGAAAGGGTCTTTGATGAAATTTGTTCCGTTGTATGTAACTATGACACCCGGTAAGCCGAATCGGCATATAATATTTTCCCAAACGAATTTCTTCACATCTTTGCAGGTGGTTTTGGCTAACGGTTTAGCTTCAATCCATTTCATAAAGTAGTCCACTGCTACGATCAAATACTTCACCCTCCCCGGTGCTTCTGGAAATGGTCCCAATATATCTATTCCCCATTGATAGAAAGGCCATGGTGCCATTATGGAAGTTAGGGTGGTTTTCGGCAACTTGGGGATCGGAGCATGAATCTGACAGGAATTACATCTCTGGATCTCTTCCCTTGCGTCCCTGTGCATTGTTGGCCAGTAATAGCCTTGTCTTATCAACTTGGCTACTACTGACCTAGGACCTGAGTGCATACCACATATTCCTTCGTGCACCTCTCGGACAATGTAGTTTGCTTGTAGAGGCCCTACACACCGCAGCATAGGGTTTAAATAAGATTTTTTGAAAAGCACACCATTTTCCATTACATACTGAGGGATCTTTATTCGTAAAGTCCTTGCTTCATTGGGGTCCTCCGGCCATACTCCTTCTTCTAGGCATCGAATGATAGGGGTCATCCAACTATCCTCCTCCTCTTCAACTATTGCTCCCACCTGCTTCTCTTCGGTTGATGGTTTTTCCAACACTTCGACCAATATTTCTTTGGTTAAGTGATTAAAAGCTACTAACGCTAACTTGCTCAATACATCGGCTTTATGGTTTTGGGCTCTTGGTATGTTGTAAATCTTAAAATTTTTGAAGTCTCCGATATACTCTTTTGCTTTTGCTAGGTATTGAATCATACTTTCTTTGGCCGCTACGAAATGGCCGTTTATTTGGCTTGCCACCAGCTTTGAATCAACTCTGACATCCAATTCTTCCACCTTCATTTTCTTAGCAATTCTCAAGCCGGCTAAAAGTGCTTCATATTCCGCTTCATTATTAGTACTTGGAAAATTAAGACGGAGGGTGTATGTGTGTTCAACCTGGTTAGGGCCGATTAGCACTAACCCTACTTCGGATCCCTTTTTATTGGCCGCCTCGTCTGTGTATAGTATCCAACCGTCCGGCTCTAAGATATCATGTACTTCTTTTCCTTGGGAACTTCGTCTCTCGTTTTCGGGTTCGACTGAGATCTCAGAGATGAAGTCCGCGAGAACTTGTCCTTTGATCGCGCTTTTCAGAATATAATCTGTATCATAAGCTCCTAGCTCCACCGACTACTTTGCCATTATTTCAAATGCTTCCGCTTTGTTGAGAATTTTCTTTATCGGTTGATCCGTTATGACCCTTATCGGGTGAGCTTCGAAATATCTCCTTAGCCTTCGAGACGCGTGCAACAAAGATAGGGCCAACTTTTCTACCGGAGCATAATTTTTCTCAGCCGCATGTAATGCTCGGCTTATGTAGTGGATAGGTAGTTGTCTGCCCTCTTTCTCCGTCAGCAATACCGCACTGACGGCGCCTTCCGCCGTGGCGAGGTACATGTACAGGATTTCTTTCTTCCAGGGAGTTGATAAGGACGGTAGATCTAGTATTAGCTTCTTGAGTGATTGAAAAGTAGTTTCAGCTTCTTCAGTCCACTTATATTCGTCCTTATTTTCCTTGGTTATATTTTTTAACGTATCAAAGAAGGGGAGTGACCTCTCGGCTGACCGGGCGAGAAACCTATTTAGAGCAGCCAGCCATCCGCTTAAAGATTGCATTTCTTTCAAGGTTTTCGGGGACTTCATTTGTGTAATTGCCTTCGTCTTCTTGGGGTTTGCCCTAATACCTTCGGATGTTATCATGTACCCCAGGAACTTACCTTCTTCCATGCCGAATGAACATTTCTTTGGGTTTAATTTCATGTTGATTCTTCGTAGATTACTAAAAGTTTCAGCAATGTCTGCCAACATCTCCTTTTTCCCTTTACTTTTAATCACCATGTCGTCTGCATAAGCTTCTAAGTTTCTTCCGATTTGTGTACGGAAGGCCGAATCGATAAGGCGTTGGTAGGTTGCCCCTGCGTTTTTCAATCCAAAAGGCGTTTTCGTGTAGCAATAAGTTCCTTGTTCTGTGTAAAATGCCAGTTTTTCCTCATCTTCCTCTGCCATCTGTACTTGATGGTAGCCTTTGTATGCATCCAGGAAGCATTTGTACTTAAACCCTACTACCGACTCTATTTTCCAGTCAAATCTCAGGGAGAGGGTAATAATCCTTCGGACAAGAAGAATTCAAATTCTTAAAGTCGATGCACATGCGCCAGTTTCCATCACACTTTTTGACTAAAACCGGGTTGGAGATCCAAGTGGGATACCGCATAGGCCTGACTATCCCGACTTTCAACCATTCCTCCACTTCCTTCAATATTACCTAATTCTTTTCAGCCAAAAGGCTTCTTCTCTTTTGGGCGACCGGAGTATCTGAAACATTTACATTCAAGTGATGTTTTATCAATCGTCTAGGAACCCCGGTCATGTTCGAAGGCTGCCATGCGAACACATCCTTGTTCTTTCTTAAAAGCTCGATAAAGTACTTCCAGCATTCTAATGAAAACCCTTTTCCTACAGCGACCATTTGTTCCGGATATACAGGATTCACAAGGATTTCTTCCGTTGAGTTTGTCTCTTCTCCAACGGCTTTCTCTTCCCGGGGTTTTGTTATTGCCGGTGTTTTGCTCGCTTGATTTTCCTCTAACTTTCTGCACTCTAGCACTACCGCTGGATGAGCCATCACGGTCGCAATTCCTCGGGGGGGGGGGGGGGGAGAACTTGATCATGGAGTGGATAGTAGACGGGATGGCTCTAAGCCCCTTCAGCCCTGTCCTTCCTAGTATAACATTGTAGGTGATGGAGATCGTACCACACAATTTCATTATGGTCTTTCGGAATAGACCATTATCACCGAACTTTACTTCCAGCTCTATTTTCCCTAGCGGTTTGTTTGTTTCTCCGGAGAAACCTATTAACGATGTACTAGTTTCCTCCAGTTTCTTCCTTATGGACGAACTGAGGTTGCGGAAGCAATGTTCGTACATTACGTTAACGGAAGACCCTTCGTCTACATATATTCTTCGGACTAGGTACCCTTCTATGTCTCCTTCTATGATAAGTGGTTCTTCTGACAAATCCCCTGTCGCAATGGGAGGGAAGACTATAGGCACTTTCATCCATTCTTCCTCATGTCCTCCATACCTTCTCTTTTGGGCGACCGGTGAGTTCCTGATCATGTTAATCACCTTATTCTTTCCTCTGTTGTCCCTTCTCTGGGCATCCCTATTTCCCCCGGCGTCTCTTTGCCTCCAGTCTTTGAGAAGGTGATCGAGCTTTCCGGATTTCAGCGCCACCTCTAATTGCTTTTTAAGCTGATGGCAATCGTTGGTGAGGTACCCTTTCTCACCATGGTATTCATAGAATTTGTCCATGTTCTCTACTCTCGGTCTGCCGACCATCGGTGGGGGTTGAGGCAGATTCAGCTGACGCTCGGTGGCCAATATTTCTCTAGGGAGTTTGACCAGTGAACCTTTATCCGGGCGGTCGACATTACTTTGGAATGGCTCCGAGTGTTGATAGTTTGTCACACCCCCAAAATACCTGTTTTAAGCAGCGGAATGGAATACCTGGGGGTGACTGCCATAGCATCACAATTACAGTTATATTGAACGACCTAAAGTGTCGTTTGGAAAATACATCGTTTGATCATTAAAACATTCAGAGTTTACAAAAATAAGGTCCCAAAAGGTGTTGTCAATTTAGGTAAAATAAGTTCAACAAGATCAAACGTTCATAAGTGCAGAAAATATAGTCAGACGCGTCGTCTCCGCGACTCCATGAAGGTCCAAATGCATGCAACATGAGCTACCTTAATAACCTGAAAATACATGCTAAAGTGTCAACACGAGGTTGGTGAGTTCATAGATTTTAGTGAACAAGTATGTAATGTAAAACATTTGAAAGAAGAATTCCCAGGAAAGGCCTCGTAAATCCACTCAGTTACAAGTCCCGCCATAAGAGACTTGTAACCTGTGTGTTCACAACCCACTGCCAAATATGATTTGGTTTGTGTAAACAAAAGTAATATGTGGTCCAAGATTCAAAGATAAGTGTAGCAATGTCGCTATTTGAAGGTAAAAGTGATAATGTAGCCATGGCGATGTCGCCATATAAATGAATCTGACCATAAGCAAAACGCATAAATAGTTTATCGAACAAAGTTTCATAGCCCCAGTTTAGGAAGGAATATTGATTGCACTAAGTTCAAGGCACCGAAAAAGGTTTTCTAGCTATATGTAGGAGGTTACGCTCCCAAGTAATGTAGGTAATCACACATACCTATGAAATGTAGGTAACCACACACCTATGAAATGTAGGTAATCACATACCTATGAAATGTAGGTAATCACATACCTATGAAATGTAGGTAATCACACATACCTATGAAATGTAGGTAATCACATACCTATGAAATGTAGGTAATCACACACCTATGAAATGTAGGTAATCACATACCTATGAAATGTAGGTAATCACACACCTATGAAATGTAGGTAATCACATACGTATGAAAAGTATCTACCGGTTCTTAACTTAGGCAATCTTAGGCAATCTGTAAATAGTTTAATTTTATGCACTCATGTCCATGAGTAAATAGAAAGTAGGTAACGAGTGAATAGTATTGTACTCGGATAATCAAACAAGTATTTAGACAAAGCTGAAAATATTTGAGTAATCAACCATGTATAGCAAGTAATGCGATTAAGTAAAACGAGCATGTATTCTACCCCAAAGAGTTTACAAACAATTAAAAGAGTAGGGGCTATGACTCACCTCGAAATGATAGTACTATGTGATGAAATGATAGGGACAACAAGGAGCGACAATCAACCGCAACCTAAATGTATGATGAACGATCTAATTTAGATCATGAAATGATATGGTGAATGTCCATGCATATGTTTCCTATACCACTCTATTCTTGCGAAAATACATGTTGTTATCAAAATAATACATTTTCCAATACTTAAGAAAATAAGGCAATTAGAAAATAAAACTAGTCGAAATGTATATATATCATATATATAAGTGTTAGTGTTGAAATCCTCTATTTGAAATCCTTGAAATAACGACTTGTAGTAATAAAAATATACTTGTATTCACTAATACTTCATTAGTTATGATTTTGGGTACATGGTTAACATTTTTAGAAATCTAGAGTTACTACGTAGTAGTAATATTATTATTGTCAAAAGCTGTCAAAATAATATATGTTTTGCCGATATTGAAACGTGAATATCTTTGTCGTTATAAGTCCGTTTTACTCGTTCTTTATATCCATGGTTACGTCTTAGCATGTAGTAATATATTTTAGTAAGCTCGGCTCCTCCAGGTTACGTCTAAAGCCTCGATTTGCCCGATGAAAAATGTCCAACAGCATGCAATTTTCAGAAAAATAGTTTTCGTCGTTAAACTTGTTTTTATCGTATCTCCTTCGTTATAAACTCATTTTAGTCCGTTCTTTCGCCTACGGCTTCGTTTTTGAAAGTATTTTCTAAAATTTTTTCCAAAGCTTACTTTATACTTCCTGATTTTTCTGGGTTGGCCAATATGGGACAGTAGGTATATATACTTGTTACAAATCCATTTCCAAGGTTCAAAACTAGTTTCTAACATCACCAAATCTTTTGCAAACACCACAAAGCTATACTAATCCTGCCATGCACCTTCTTAGGGTGCCATGGGTTCCTAATCACCACTAATTATGTTAATTTAACAAAGGAACACCTAAATCAAAATCTAGGTTTGTATGTTCAAAAAGTTAACAAAAATAATGTGGTATAGCTATCTTGTACATGAAATTAAGCATGAAAACCATAAGATACAAGTATTAATTAGATGAAATCATGAAAATAAATTTGATAACTCACTTTGAAATAATAGGTGATTAGATGATGAGAAATCTTGTGTTACTTGTGTTTATGTTGCAAGAATCTTGGTTAGAATGACAAAAGGAACAACTTTGTAGCTTTAAACTTTGAAAAATCATCACTTGATCATGGATCTTGGGGTGTGTCGTGGGTATGGAGAAGAGAAAGAGAGGATGAGTAGCTTTTTGATCTAAAAATTTTACAAGTCAAGTGTGTTTTTGGTTCTTAGATACTTGTTGTAATTTAATGTATAAAATGAATACATAAATGCATAAGGTTACGATTAGTACGTAAATTGTGGTATTTAGGGGTGGTCTTGGGCCGGTTTTCAATGGGTGAAGGGGTAGCCAAATAGGTTTTTATCACTTAGGAAATGTAGTGTAATATTAGTTGTAGTTTAGTGTAAGTATTAGTTATAATCGGGTACCGGGTTTGCTAAAAATAAATGTTAACGAAGTTATTCGGGATAAAACAAAGTTGTAAAAATGTTAAAAATATGTTGGGTACAAGTACTAAGTGTTTGGGTGATTATTGTTTAGTTTTTACGAAAACCGTCGTAATATTTATAAGCTTACGTTATAAATAAAATAAATTTCCAAAATACTGGGTAAATGAGTTTTATGACTTTTAAAATGTTATAAGAGATATAGAAATATGTCGGGACCATTGTGGGAATATTTAGATATATTCGTCGTATATATATTAACCGTGTGTTAACGTTTATTATAAATAATTATAAGAAAAACGTTAAGTGTATCAAATATATAAATTTGAAAATCCTAAGAGTGGTATAACATGTAAATGACCTACTGATGATATGCAGACTGTCTCTAGTCCGTATGCAATGTCCTTACTGATAATGAAATGAATTCGCACCTAAACCAATCCGGTATTTGCGAATTTGAATACCCGTAAACTAAATTTATGATGAAATGAGTGATGCAAGTGAATAGTGAAATTTTTTCCGAAAATGAATAGTGTTCAGTGAATAGTAAAATTCTCAAATGTTTCTCAGAATATCAGCTTGACCTCGTGTTTTGATGAATAGTGATTTATGAATAGTAAAATGTCGAAGTTTGGGAAATGACCTGAAATGGTGAGTTGTGACATAGTTGTTTCGGTTGTTATCACCACGGCTGGGATTAATCTGGGGGGCTACGTAAGGCTGGAATAGATCTCTCCGTCGCTAATCATTCTGGTGATCGCCCATGGGCTTGTTTCCAAAGCCCCCTCTAACTGCCCGATCCCCTTTAAGACTAGGGTAGCCCCTTCGGCTCTGGTCGACTCCTTCTCCCTTGGGTAATTCTGTGTCCTGGAAAGCCTTCTCGGATCTTATGAAGTCATCTACTCGGGTGAACATTTCAGTCACTGTTCATGGCACCCTGTCTGAAAATTTCTTACCAAGAGCCGGGCACTTGTGCGCTCCCATAAAGGCCGAGATGTGCATGATCTCCGGGACTCCGCTGATGTAGCTTGCCTCATCCGTCCACCATTCTTTAAAATCCGGTAATGATTCGTGTGCCCTTCGGGTAATCTTAGTAATTTCCGTAGGGTCCCTGGTGCACTTTTTCCGCAACGAAAACCGAGTCGAAAATTGCTCCCTTAAGCCGTTCCAACTATCAATACTGCCCGGTTCCAGCCGTTTGAACCATCCTCCAGCTGCTCCGTCTAAAGTTTGCTAGAACATGAGGCACCAAGTGGGCATCGGCCACTGCCCTTGGTTGGTGGCTCTAGTGAACCTTGTGAGGTGATCATTCGGATCCGTCGATCCGTCATAAAATTTCATATTCAAGGGCATCACATAATTTTCTCTGGCAAACTCAATAATTCTGCGGGTGAAGGGAGACCTCAACACTTCCTTGAAAGGCTTCTTCAGATCGTCATCGGTTTCTGTCACTTTCTCTTTTTCTTTGCCTTTGTCCCCTCCGTCTCCAAAGTCTAGACGTATGGGTTTAAGCACGCTTCCTCCCTTGGCATTATGTTTCTTAATAAGCTCCGTTAAAGATGCTACCTGGTCAAGGATCATCGCCTGGAGGTCGAATGAATCGTTCTTTGGATCTTTGTGATTATCCGTATTGTCATTTACATTATCGTTGTTATTCCCGCTTCCTCCAGCCTGGGGATCAGGTGTGTGGAAAGGGGATTTGTTGAGGTAAAACCTTGTGAGAGGGTCTTGCCGCTAGATTCGCCCTTCGGGTGGGTAGAGTGTCCTGCACAAGAGTAGCACACGTTAGGCTCGCCTTGGGGATTATCCCAAGACCAACCTCCGGCGTGAGGATGAGTATGTGGAAATATGAAGGGTAAGTGATAAATGCTATTAAATATGGGGTGTGTGTGTTAGTTTACAAACATAAATGAGGTGGGGGTATTTATATTACCCACACCTCATTACCTACTCTGCCTCGGGAAAGAGCATGCCATACCTGGTAGGTAGGTGTCAGACCAAGTGGCCGACATAATCCCTGAAAATCTGGGATTGCGGTGTGATATCGGTCTGTGTCTCTTCGGTCTTTTCCTCCGGCTTATGGTTTGGAGGTGGATGTCCGGTCCGAACGGTAAGTGCCATTCGGACACATACGCCAACAATATTCAGTGAGTCAGCATTAACTTTAGCTTCACACATATTCCCTAATTACAAGGTCCACCTTCACCTACAAACCGGAACCAATGAGTTTGCCGGTGCGAGCATGTAACAACCGTGGTTTTAGCAGGTCAGTTTGACTGATAGTCTTGACTTGGTTGACGTTTGTTTGGTATGTCATAGGTGATTGTAGTGATATATGTGTGATATAGGTGAGTTTTAGCACTAAATCCCTTTGAGTAAATGGTTTTATTGTGATTTGGAAAGTTTGAAATTTAGGAAAGTCCATTTTGATCACCTTTGTGGTGTAGAAATGACTTGTGTAGTTTTGGTGTTTTTGTGATTTTGCGTAACGAGTTTTCATTCAAGTAATTGAGCGTTAGTAAGTTACGCGGGATTTGTTTTTATGAGTTATATTTCAAAAAGAGTGTGAAATTCTATTTTTGAAAACTTTGTTTTGAAAATGATTGTTTTTCCGGTTGTCGTAAAAGTTAATGTTTATCGCGAAATATATTAGGTTTTGTTTTGGGAGTTTATAAAATATGAAAAGTATAAGGTTTTGAGTGTAATAATTAAGTTTAATAAGAAATATAAAATATATGTATATGATATAGAAAAATCGGTTTAGATGATTTTTAGGGGAAAAGGAAACCAAATTTGAGCCCAAATACAATTCCTAGCAATAAGGAATCCTGTTAATATGATGGATCTAGGGTTTGTAAACTTCTCTAAATTAATGATGTTAAACATGTTAGGATCATTAGTTAATAATAGTATGATGATTATTGAAGGAGATTTGGTTATAAAACATGTAAAACATTGAGTTAGGGTTTGGACAGAAAACTATAGCTGTAAAGATGTGAGTGTAATTAACAGATAGTGAAGAGTTAGATCACAAATTTTTGGTCTAAATTGAAGTTTAATGAAAGAGCTTTCCAAAAAATCTGGCCACGATTGACTTCAAGGTTGGGAGGTTAGTCTTTTGATTTGTCTTTGTTAAGGTGTCAAAGCTTTCAAACCGGGACAGAATTTGGGTAAACGTTTGATAGCGAATTGTGGGTTTAAAAGTGGTATTTGGATTAGCCCTTCTGGAATAGTTAAGTCTTAGGTTATCTTAGACTACCACGAAAAGGATTCGCGATAAAAACTTGTAGAAGTATTTTATGTTAATTTAAACTTTTTGGTGTGCGTTCAGATCCGAATTTGGATAGTTGACAAGTTTGATTTTCTTTTGAGTATTTGTGTGTGTTATTGGTCCATGGCCTTCTGGGATTAGCTTGTATGATTATGGGAGACCATGGTAAATTTTTGGTGTGAGTTGTTGAGCTTTACTTGTCATGATTTCATGTGGGTGAATGTACCCAAAAATTCTGCATTTCTGATTAATGTTTTTTTGTGTGTATCCATTATATGTGGTGTTTCCTGCGGTTACCATTTGGTTCGAGGGTATCATACCTACCTATAAGAAGTCATTTGGATCAATAGTGTTATTGATTGGGGAGTGTATCTATATGCGTGTATTGTTGGAGTGACGGAATGTTTTCTATCGTGTGAATTCGGGTATTTAATCGGTTCACATTTTTGAGGTTCTTTCTCTGTGATTTTATGGAGTGGTATTTTTTCTGCTTAAATATCCATAAATTTTCTTTTGCTGTCGTGAGTGGTGACTAGAGTAGTTGAAATCTCGGGACGCGATTTCCCTAAGTGGGGGATGATGTAACAACCGTGGTTTTAGCAGGTCAGTTTGATTGATTGTCTTGACTCGGTTGACGTTTGTTTGGTGTGTCCTAGGTGATTATAGTGATATATGTGTGATATAGGTGAGTTTTAGCACTAAGTCCCTTTGCGTAAATGGTTTTATTGTGATTTGGAAAGTTTGAAATTTGGGAAAGTCCATTTTGATCACCTTTGTGGTGTAGAAATGACTTGTGTAGTTTTGGTGTTTTTGTGATTTTGCGTAACGAGTTTTCGTTCAAGTAATTGAGCGTTAATAAGTTACGTGGGATTTGTTTTTATGAGTTATATTTCAAAAAGAGTGTGAAATTCTATTTTTGGAAACTTTGTTTTGAAAATGATTGTTTTTCCGGTTGTCGTAAAAGTTAAGGTTTATCGCGAAATACGTTAGGTTTTGTTTTGGGAGTTTATAAAATATGAAAAGTATAAGGTTTTGAGTGTAATAATTAAGTTTAATAATAAATATAAAATATATGTATATGATATAGAAAAATCCGTTTAGAGGATTTTTAGGGGAAAAGGAAACCAAATTTGAGCCCAAATACAATTCCTAGCAATAAGGAATCCTAGTTTAAACCAAACAACCCCAACCCTTACCCTTATATACCAATACCAACGACCCTATTCCCTCTTTTCCTGCATATTTTGAGTCGATCAAGGGAGAGGAGAAGGAGAAAAATTTAGTGTTTTGCTTTTGAAACTAAAATTGAGTTCAAGGTATAATTCTAACACTAGTTTTCATATAATTACGTAGTTATTACTTCAATTCATGTAATAATTGATATGATGGATCTAGGGTTTGTAAAATTCTGTAAATTAATGATGTTAAACATGTTAGGATCATTAGTTAATAATAGTAAGATGATTAGTGAAGGAGATTTGGTTATAAAACATGTTAAACATTGAGTTAGGGTTTGGAAATAAAACTATAGCTATAAAGATGTGAGTGTAATTAACAGATGGTGAAGAGTTAGATCACAAATTTTTAGTCTAAATTGAAGTTTAATGAAAGAGCTTTCCAAAAAGTCTGGCCACGATTGATTTCAAGGTCGGGAGGTTAGTCTTTTAATTTTTCTTTGTTAAGGTGTCAAAGCTGTCAAACCAGGACAGAATTTGGGTAAAAGTTTGATAGTGAATTGTGGGTTTAAAAGTGGTATTTGGATTAGCCCTTCTGGAATAGTTAAGTCTTAAGTTAGCTTAGACTACCACGAAAAGTATTCGCGATAAAAACTTGTAGAAGTATTTTATGTTAATTAAAACTTTTTGGTGTGCGTTCAGATCCGAATTTGCATAGTTGAAAACTTTGATTTTCTTTTGAGTATCTGTGTGTGTTATTGGTCCATAGCCTTCTGGGATTAGATTGTATGCTTATGAGAGACCATGGTAATTTTTTGGTGTGAGTTTTTGAGCCTTATTTGTCATGATATCATGTGGGTGAATGTACCCAAAAATTCTGCGTTTTCTGATTTTATTAGTGCAAGGGATTTAGTGAGTGTTAGGTTATGGTTATGGTTAGTATGGTGTCTAGGAGATCCATGGTGGGTCATATGAGTCTTAGACATCCATCATATGAGTATTACATGGGTTGTAGCTTTTAGCTTGACCTTGTGTAACGTGGACTTATTTGTGTTGTTTAGATTTGTGATTTGTGTCATGGAAGCTGCACGGTTTGAGGTGAGTTCGTAGTCCCATATTTTACTTTGTTTTAAACTTGGGATGGGAATGATGCTTGTCTTAAATGATTTGGGTTACTGTGATTATGTGTGTTAAAGAGCTTGGACTTATAATGTTATCGTATGTATGCTATATGTGAATGGTTGTGCAATGTGGAAATGTTTTGTGATAATGTTGTGTGTATGGTCCAATTGGGGGGGGGGGGGGGGAGTATCCAATTGGAGAGTAATAACTCCTACTCTGTTGTGTGCTTCAATTGGGAGGATGCTTATCCTGTTGCTCGCGCATGCGACCCATTTGATGTTATGTGTGCTTCGATTAGGAGGATGCTTATCCTGTTGCTCGCGCATGCGGCCTAATTGATGTTGGGATCGGGGGACACGAGCCGTCCTGTGATTGCCTTTGTGTGTGGATATTCGTTTGCGAATGATTGTAGCTTATATGATAACTTTAAATTATTTGTCCAACTATATTTTACGATCACAGTAAACTGGTTGCCTTGAGAGTGTATGTGTGTCTTAAACCTATGAATCTCACCAACATTATGTTGACGTTTTAAGCATCATTTTCAGGTGAGCTTTCTAAGGATAAGATAGAAGGATGTGATTAGACGAGACCCTAGTTGCATTGGAAGTGGTTTATCATCTTTGTTTGGATCTTATGTATTGTTTTGGATTTTCTTTTGGTTATTTTGTTTTGGAGTATTGTTACAACACTTTGTGTTTGTACTTTGTTCTATTTTTGTGCATGTGGTTGTTTCTCTATATAGACACCAGGTGTTGTGATGATATCCATGAAGTTACACCCTGGCGTTTCCGCCTTGGCGAGGTGTGACAGAGCAGTCTCAAAGCTTTATATATTTTGAATCCGCCCATTTAACCCAAAGATTTAATCATTTAAATCAATGGGTAGACATACTTTCAATATAGAATCTGCAGGATAATTGAGACCATCTCTACTTTCTAAAATAGTAGCCCATGAAGATCCTGCAATTTATGTATGTTTAATATGTCATTATACAAGAACTATTCATATATAACATGTAACGAATAATAGACCTGAGTTTAACTAGACATCCATCATATCAGTCCCATTATGATGACATCTAATAGCTACTAGTTTATCCGATTTCTCTCCCTAATAACCAAATCTCCCACCAAAACCAAATCAATAGAATCCAACCTAACATGACCAATCTGTATCACTATTCAAGTAGACATTTCATCAAACACTCTATAAAACCCAACTCTGATAGCAATCTCAAACTGTGTGAGCAATTAAAAATTAGTGAGAACAGCAAAAATCGTCCTTAAAGTTTGGCCAAATTGTACGTTTCGTCCCTAAAGTTTGGAAAGTGCAAGGATCGTCCTTGTGGAGAAAACTTTGGTGCAAATATCGTCCTCACAGGGACGATACTTGCACCAAAGGTTTCACCCAAAAGGACGATACTTGCACCAAAGGTTTCCCCACAGGGACGATCCTTGCACTTTCCAAACTTTAGGGACGAAATGTGCAATTTGGCCAAACTTTAGGGACAATTTTTGCTATTCTCTCTAAAAATTACCATCTTCTTGGTTACTCGTAATGTAGATTAAACTATAAACACTATAAAAAAAGTCTGCATTATCACAACAATTATGCTCCCTTTTATAACTAATATAGGTAGTTTATCCAATTTCGCTCAATAAAAAAGTGAACCCCCACTAAAATAAGGCCATTTTCTTAATGATGAGACATGATTATATCAAACAATTTCAAAGGTTCGGACTAACACGACCAATTTACAACACTATTAAAGCACACATTATAACAAACAGTTGTGTGCAACTCAATTTAATTACAAGGCTTGCAACTTTCTTCTCTAGATGAAGACGTGTCGCTTTCATTCAACAACCTATAAATGATTCTTGTGTCCATATCCATTGTAGTAGACTATTGACTTTTTGACCTACTATTAAGTATGAAAATAATAAATAAATGACAAAACAACTAACATCAATGATGTGCACCTAGCTTCTTGGCAACTACTGTGAAGCCTGACTTTGAAAAATCATTTATCAAACAGTCATTAAGGGCTGCTACTGCCAATTGGTCTTATTCAATTGAATATACAAAAATTTGACAATTATAAGGGTTGGAGAAATGGTGATCACTTTTACAATGCGTAAACTTGAATCTATACTCTACGTACTTATGCGTTTTAACCATTTTCGCAGTGACTGTTAAATAAAAAAGTTAACATAACGCACAAAATTCATTATTAATCACTTGAACGAGCTGAAACAGACAAACCTCAATTCCAAATTTAACATAAAATCTATTCGAGGTTTAAACACGATTATCATGCCAAAACACCAACTCAAAAGCAGACCATACGTAAAGTGATAGAGGAACATGTTTCGTCAAGCCATCCAAAACATGTGGCTTCTAATTTTTAGAACAATTTCAGTGATGTATTGCATCAAACACGTTACAAGCATATTTATTTACCTCTAGTGATGATAATGAACCTTTGTGGAATGCAGTTTTACCTAACAAGAGAGAAAAGAACTTATCGAATGATGGTGTTGTGTTGAGATTGTTGTTTCTATTCTTCAGTCTAAAGTTTATTGATCGAACCTATAGGAACTTGCTATAGGTTCACTTATTTTAATAGCACTGTTAAATATTACTAACGAGAGATATCGGCCAGGGACTGCATGTTACGGCAGGATTTTAAAAACATATACTAGTATTTGATACGACATAAATTTGAATAGCCTAAATCTTGGGTTTTTTTAATAATTTTGTAAACACCAAAATAGCTTCAACAAATTAAAATGTACGATACATGTGCTGTAGCAAAGTGGTAATGGAGTTATGCAATCACATGTACACCATATTGTGTGGTCCAGGGATAAATGTTCATCTACAACACCTATTGTGAAAAGCTTCAAGTAAATGCAACAAAATTTTGGGTACAAACAAATCAAATAAATTAGAAACGATTTGAAGAGTTACATTACAACATAAAAACTACATTCCAAGACACTCACGGTAAGACGGGGAGTAATGGTCACCAAACACCTCACATTAATGTCAGGGTCACATGAGTATTCAATACACCACCAAACAGTTGTACTCCGTAGTAGTTACCATCAAATCAATCACATAAAAATATCTTTACAAAAAAATACCTCACAATATACCCCCAAAAAAATAAATAAATAATAAATAAAAATGAAAAAAGATGCATCGCCATACCAATGCAAAAATGGGAGTTGGCGCACGATTGAGACGGGCGTAACGGGGATCATGCCGGTGGTGACAACCACTCACCATTACACCTCGTCTAACGTGTTTGTTTCTATTAATCATAGTTGATTAAGAATTGTGTGCAAGATATAGTTAATTACATTATAGGTGTCTTTCATGGCAAATTATAGCTATAAAACCAAAGTACATGAGAGCACACACTACGGTGAAATCAAAAATCAGTGTGATCCACTTCATGTGAGTACGATGTTGGAACATGGAAGAACTAATCTCACATAGGAGCCACAATGAAACCAATATATCTTTATAAGGACTTTCCACCAATGTCTAACAAATAATTGAAGTCCATAGTAATGGTCTTATTGGTGGGTTTTAGTCCCGTGCTTGAGCTCGATAAAAGCTTGACTCGATCGAGTCAACCTCCAGCTCGAATTGCTTGATAAAAGCTTGGTTTGTTTGCACCCCTATCTGCAACTACTATTAGTATGAACAATAATACAATATAAAATATGACTTTGAAAAATAGTAAGTGTTAGTGTTACGATTAAGAAACACCTTCTGAAGGTCGCGGTTTATTGAAATACAACATGGTTCTAGAGAGAGAAAGTAGAGAGAGAAAGGTGAAGAAAAGATGTGTTTATTAGATTGAAACAATGAAGCATACACAATGATTTCTAACACCCTTCATGGAGAGTCATGGGGTATTTATAGGCTCGTCACACTACATGTTTGCCTAATGTACATAAGTAGTCCCTATGGGTGCGACTTACTACATATCTAGTCCATTTCACTTGTGTGACGTTACCTTTATAAAAAAGCGAGGCTATCAATCTCCCTCCAAGATATCATCACACGTGAATGGTTACAATGAGACCAATAAATACATAAACAATGTAAATTACAACAATATTAAACTATGTTGACGTTGTTGAAGCGCAGAGTCTTTATAGTCTAGATACTGAGGCAGACTTGAAGTTCTCTCATCCGATGATCTCGGCATTTGATCTTTGGCACTGACGGCACTGATTTACAAATCTATGAACTTCAACTGTAATGGTCTAGTTAGATTATTACTCCCTCCTAACTAGTGAGCCTTTATCTTACTTCTGCTCCCTCGTGAACTAACACCCCTTCTTCTATCATGCAGCGGATAAAGTAGACTCTAAACTGTAGCACAATTGTTGTCGTTCGGGGAGCATCATAACAACATAACTCACATAGTATTGCATTGAAGTTGGTAATAAGCCCCGATGCACACACGCTACTTCTCCATTCACGATGTTAAGCCCAGTTCTCTCAGTCAATCCAATCACTAAAGGCGAAACACTACTTCTTTTGGCATGTTCTTCTTCCTCCTGATGGTTGTGAGGTATCGGAATCATCATAGTGTAGTGTAAATGCCATAAATTACCTTGTACTTGACGTAATATTAAAGCCATGTTAGCATGATTCCGTGAGAATATGTCAAAAAATGTGACTCTATTTTTCTACAATCTCATCTCTTCCCTTCAACCTACAAGCGACCTCTTCAAATTCCAACCAGCTAGTAAATGACCACTGACTAGAGAAACAACCCAATATAACCAATCTGAAAATGAAGTAAGCATCCCTTATATATGTGACTTAATCATGTACAATGGTGTGACTAAGAACCTATACTGAGCACTACAACGTAACTCCTTAAAGCATAGGTAGAGCCATATACCCAAACCAACAAACAATATTAAATCCGCCTCTTGGAATATCCACAACTTCGTGTGACACTGAGTACTACAATGTAACTCCTTAAAGTCAAAGCTATAACCTGTGAGTACTACAATGTAACTCCTTACATCGGGTATAACTAGATAAACCAAGTCTTAATCACTATCATTACTGGTGTTTGCCCAAACAAGCATCTCTGAAAGTCATGCATCCATCCAACCTCTAGACGTTGAAATAAATAAGTACACATTCCCGTGAAATGAACTTTAAACCTAAGTAAGCAATATCGTACAAAAACTCCGTAGTCACAAAAATCCGATACTAGCTGTTGTCATTTGATTGTGATTCTTGATCACGATCTTTTAAGCTATACGTGGTGTGTTTTGAAGTGAGATAAATAGGTACTAGGATAATGAAACAATGAAATGAATCATGTTCTATAAGATGTAGACCAATAATATCATATGTGTTTTTGGTGTGACGGTTGAGTTTTCTGCGGATTGAACTAGGGTTTTGTATATTAGGTTTTCAACGAAACCTTGAGAAACTCAAAAGAATTTCATTCTTTGATGCTCGGTAAAAAAGCCCTTTGTTGACATAAATAATGTCTTAAAACATTGTTAGCTTATTAACAATGTCTCTATGTTTTGATAATTACAAAGCATAAACTCATTAATCTAAAACTTATGACGTAAACAAGTTTTTAGTGATTAATATTTGTCTTTGCTTCCATATCACTTAAGGTATGAATAAACAAAGGGTTTATTACATTTCATGATCAAAGGAAATTTTTCTAATCACTAGAATTTTTATAAAATGTATTAAACATCTTATATCTTTTACAAAATTACTTTTGGAATTAAAAGAATATGTTTAATTCATAATAAATATATGATTTCAAATTTCCAACCAAAAATGGCAAATTCTATCCAGAAAAATGTTCCCCACTAAAAGACAAGAAAAACCAACGTTCAGGAGGGCGGCCCCCTTAATGTTACTAGGCGGCCCCCTTAATCATTAAGGGGACCGGCCTACAATTAAGGGGACCGGCCATGCTCCAGAACAGTATTTTCCCCCCCTTTAAATACTGATTCATCCCTCAGATTTTTCTCATCTTTTGCACTTCTAAACTTTCTGATCCAGATCTATTTCTCTATTCTCTCATCCTTTGATCATAAGTGTATATATATTCTTTGTTTCAAAGTGATCCAATTTCCATCCTCTCAAGTGCAAGAGAAGAATACTTCTATCTTCCTAGACAAGAAGTATTACAACTTGTTGTGATCTCCACATCCAAGTTGTTGGTGTATCATCAAGATTATTTACACACTCTTTGTGAAGATTGTTGTGAATATTTGCTTGTAGATAGTTGTGTTAGATATAGATTGTGTGATTAGTTGATAGCTTGGTGAGAAGAAGAAAAGCTAGGAAATCTATTGGTGTGAAGAAGCTAGATGTGAAGTAGATTGATTTGAAGAAGGTGTGTAGAAGTTGTGACTTAGGTGTGAAGGTGTTGTGGTGTGATTATTGGTGTGTAGATTGGTGTGTAAATTGGTGTGTAGATTGGTGTGAATATTGGTGTGTAAATTGGTGTGTAAGGTTTTCTCCGCCATAAGGGAGCTTGTTGATATAGTGAAGAAAACTCTCGAGTTAGGTGCTCGGGGAGTGGAGTAGGGCAAGGAAGGTGTCCTTGTAGCCGAACCACTATAAATCTCTTGTCTCGCGGTTCGATCTTTCCATCTCTTACTTATTATTGTTACTTATCATTGTTATATATTTCGTATTGATATTTGTTTGTATTGTGCAAGACTTGAGATCACATAATTATCGAATCTAAGTTTTAAAACACTAAAACTATTTTTACAACAAATTAAAAAGACGTAAAACTATTCAACCCCCCTTCTAGTTTTCCACAATTGGTATCAAGAGCCACGTCTAACAAGATTTTTAAAATATATTGTATTTTAAAACTTGTAACGATCTATGGAATCTGAAAAATATTTAGAAGGGCAATCTATGCAAAGACCACCACTATTTGAAAGTGATGGATTTTTATATTGGAAAAATAGATTCGAAACGTATGTGAAATCAAAAGATCTTGATCTTTGGCATATTATTACCTTTGGTGATTTTCCTCCTATTCAATATAATGTTGAAACTAAAATGAATGAAATTGTATCTTTTGAAGAACAAAATGATGATTTGAAAAAGAAATTAGCAAAAAATAATGAGGCTAAAATGGTAATTTATAATGCGTTACCACGCAAAGAATATGAAAGAATTTTTATGTGTAAAACCGCCAAAGAAATTTGGGATTCTTTACTAATTACTCACCAAGGCAATAGCCAAGTCAAAGATAATAAAATAGATCTTCTTGTACAACAATATGAACAATTTACGATTCCGGAAGAGGAATCAATTGATAATGCTTTTGCTAAGTTTAACACTATCATCACAAGTTTAAAAGCACTTGATGAGACATTTTCTAGTAAAAATTGTGTTAGGAAATTTCTTAGGGCATTGCATCCAAAATGGCGAGCTAAGGTCACGGAAATTGAAGAATCAAAGAACTTGATGACGTTATCACTAGATGAACTAATTGGCAACTTGAAGGATCATGAAGAAATCATAAGAAGAGATTCGGAAACGGTCAAAGTCAAGAAAGAACAAACCAAATCCATTGCTCTAAAAGCCAAAAAGGAACCTAGTGATGATGATGATTCAAGTGACGAAAGTGAAGACGAAGAATATGCAATGGCCGTAAGAGAATTCAAGAAGTTCTTCAAGAGACGAGGAAGATTCACTAGATCATCACATGACGATAGAAAATCGTTCCAAAGAAATAGAAGTGACAATTACGTGAAAAGAAAATGCTTTAGATGTGGAAGTCCAAATCATCTCGTTGGTGAATGTCTAAAGCCGCCGAGTTATGATAATCAAGGTGCATTTGTTAGTAGAACATGGAGTGATAGTGACAATGATGAAGTGGAAAAACCAAGAGAAGAAAAGTGTTTCATGGCAAAAGCAACCGACGAAATATGCCTTGGAATTGACTTGGAGCCTGACGAATGGATCAAGGATAGTGGATGCTCGAGGCACATGACAGGAAACCGAAAGCTATTCTCTACATATAAGGCATACAACGGAGGTAACGTTATTTTTGGTAGTGACTTGCGTGGAAAAATTATTGGCAAAGGTACGATTTCTCAAGACTCACTTACTATTGAAAATGTTGAACATGTAAATAATTTAACATATAACTTACTTAGTGTAGGCCAAATATGCGATAATAAATGTAGAGTTATCTTTTCCGAAGAAGATAGCGAAATAGTTAAGAATGGAAAAATTATAGGTAGAGGTATTAGGAAAGGAGGTGTATATGTTATGAAACTAGGAAACAAACCTGAAGATAGGATATGCCTAACGACCCTAGACGAAAACTCCACATTATGGCATAGGAGATTAGGACATGCTAACATGCAACAAATACAATCTTTGGCCTCTAAGGAATTAGTTAGAAACTTGCCTAATCTAAAATATGACAAACATTTTTGTGATGCATGTAAAATTGGAAAACAAGCTCATGCTAGTCACAAAGCTAAGAATATAGTATCCACTACTAGGTGCCTAGAATTATTACATATGGATCTTTTTGGTCCATCCGCTGTGCGGAGCTATGGAGGAAACAAATATACCTTAGTAATAGTAGATGACTACTCACGATACACGTGGACTAGGTTTTTAAGTGACAAAACCCAAGCCTTTGAAAAATTTGAAATATTTAGTAAAATGATTCAAAATAAATTAGGATGCTCAATAGTTGCCATTAGGACGGACCATGGTAGGAATTTGATAACGAAGTACAATTCGGAAAATATTGTGAGTTAAATGGAATATCTCACAATTTCTCCGCTCCTCGTACTCCTCAATCAAATGGGGTAGTAGAAAGAAAAAATAGGTCACTACAAGAAATGAGTAGAACTATGTTAAATGAACAATCCATTCCACAAAAAATTTGGTGTCACGCCGTAGATACATCGACTTATATTTTAAATAGGGTATCAATTAGAAGAATTCTAGGAAAAACTCCTTATGAGTTATTAAGAAATAGAAAACCAAACTTAAGCTACTTTAGGGTATTTGGAAGTAAATGCTATATCTTAAACACTAAGGACTACCTCACTAAGTTTGATCCAAAATCATATGAAGGAATATTTTTAGGATACTCACAAAATAGTAAAGCATATATAGTACTTAACAAACACTCCATGAAAGTAGAGGAATCACTAAATGTAACATTTGATGAAACACCACCACCTCCTAAAACGCTACCTTTAGAAGATGATGATTTAGTCGAAGATGAAGCTATTGAGGTTAGTAAAACAAAACCCATAGGAAATGATAATGAAGACATTCACTTGGAAAATAACGAAACCATTAATATTAAAGAATCTAGATCACATCCATTAGATAATATAATAGGACATCTTAACCAAAGAACCCTTAGGTCACAAGCCCAAGATAAAAACAACTTCTTTTGTTTCCTCTCAGCAATAGAACCTAAGAATATTAGCGAGGCTTTAAAGGATGAAAGTTGGATTATAGCCATGCAAGAAGAATTAAATCAATTTAAGGCAAATGATGTTTGGGAACTAGTCCCAAATCCAAAGGATATGACTATCATAGGAACCAAATGGGTATATAGGAACAAGTTAGGCGAGAATGGAATAGTTACTAGGAATAAAGCTAGGTTAGTTGCCCAAGGTTATAATCAACAAGAAGGAATTGATTATGATGAAACTTATGCCCCCGTAGCTAGACTAGAATCAATTAGGATATTACTTGCCTATGCTTGCTCCCTAGATTTTAAGTTATTCCAAATGGATGTGAAAAGTGCATTCCTTAACGGTTTTATCAATGAGGAGGTATATGTGGCACAACCTCCAGGATTCATTGACTTCGCAAAACCTGATTATGTTTATAAGTTAAAGAAAGCTTTGTATGGACTCAAACAAGCTCCCAAAGCTTGGTATGATCGATTGAAAGCTTTTCTTATTAAACATGATTAGTCCATGGGAATGGTAGATAACACTCTTTTCACTAAAAGGAAAGACCCTAATCTCATCATTGTTCAAATATATGTTGATGACATTATATTTGGATCGACTTGTCAAGACATGTGTGATGAATTTTCCAAAATCATGCATGATGAGTTTGAGATGAGTATGATGGGTGAACTTAACTTCTTCCTAGGATTACAAATAAAACAATTAGAAGATGGAATATTCTTTAACCAATCTAAGTACATTAAGGAAATGCTTAAGAAATTTGGCCTAGAAGACTCAAAACCCATAAAAACACCCATGTCTACGGAGGTAAAGCTCACAAAGGACGATGAAGGTGAGTCCGTAGATAACTCCAAGTATAGAGGAATGATAGGTAGTTTACTATACTTGACGGCAAGTAGACCCGATATCATGTTTAGTGTCTGCCTTTGTGCCTGTTTTCAAGAGGATCCCAAAACCTCTCACCTAGAAGCGGTTAAGCGTATCTTCCGATACATTAAAGGCACTATACACTTAGGATTATGGTATCCTAAGGAATCCGGCATAGAAACCATTGTATATGCGGATTCGGATCATGCGGGAGACTACGTAGATAGAAAGAGCACTAGCGGTATTTGCACGTTTATAGGATGTTGTCTAACGTCTTGGTTTTCGAAGAAGCAAACCGCTCTTGCTATTTCTACCACCGAAGCCGAATATGTAAGCGCCGGAAAGGCATGTCAACAAGCACTATGGATGAAACAAGCTCTCATAGACTATGGCATTAGGTTAGAAAATGTCCACATTATGTGCGATAACAAAGGTGCGATAGATTTAAGTAAAAATCCGGTGCAACACTCTAGGACTAAACACATAGAAATACGTCACCACTTTCTTAGAGATAATGTACAAAAAGGAAATATATCTATAGAAAAGGTTGCATCGGAAGATAACATTGTGGATATATTCACAAAACCCCTTAAGCGTGAATTATTCAACCACTTGCGTTTAGGAATAGGAATGATGGAACAAGTTGACTAAATTATATTTAATTATTTCAAATTAATACTTGCATGAAATTTATTTTTCTTCCATTTTACCTTTTTTGAGTCTAGGAATCTATTTCGCACAAAACTAAAGATTGGGAGAATTTATTTGCTTTGCATAAATTTTTTTTTTTGTAAAACTCAATCAATTTTCTCTAAAAATTATTCTCACAATCTAGGAATCACATGAAGATTATTTTCCTTGCATTGTTGACTAATTCTAAAAACATTGTATTTCAAAATCATGCATAAACTCTCACATAAATTGTCAAGGTATATAATCTAATATATGTCTTTGACATTCATGATCGAGCAAATATTAAATCAAGGAGATCATTTGGATTGTTTCTTAGGATCGTTATAATTATTTTTTTTTGCATATAGGAGTCGAAACAATCACAACTCCACACCTGTTGCATATAGACACTCACTAGGACAAATTCCCTAATAATGGTGTCATCTTGATCCATCACTAGATTTTCTCTCACTAAATTGCCTTTGCCTTTAATCCAAGATAGGTGCCTTAGGAAGCTTAAGTGTGCTTGCATTTACTTACCCCCTATTGCTTATTATGTGTTGATTATTTGCTCCTTTGCCTATGTATTTTTGCATGCATGCTATATCTTGATTAGCTTAGATTCTATATTTCCTAAGAGAATTGAACTTGCTTGAATTCTAATCCAAACACATAACCTTTCTGCAAATTTTCTGCCAAAAACCCAATTCTGGCAACCTGGAAATCACCAGATGGGCGGCCCCCTTAATTTTGTAAGGCGGCCCCCTTAATCATTAAGGGGACCGCCCCCTAATTAAGGGGACCGGCCATCTGATGGTCGGGTTTACAGAATCTTTTTTGCTTTTTAGCCCATTTCAACCTACATTTCCCAATTTTCACCAACACAATTTGTCCTAATCTCCCAAACAAACTTTATCCATCCATAAACACACAAATCTTACACTATAAATACCCCCAATCCTCAAGACTCTTTACTCATCCCTTCATGGATTCTCCAAGCAAACCCAAACCAAAAGCCTCAAGGCTTGCAAGAATGACGGAAAAACCCGTTTGGCGAAGAAAAAGCCCTCGAAACAAATCCATCATAACCAATGAGATTGGAAGTCATTCAACACCTCCAACTTCTTACTTCCCAAACTTTACCTCAAACCCACAAGGTCATTCATTTGATCCTCTTTACAAACCATACAACATTGGCCAACCATCTTCTTTCAAGCCAAACTACACATCTCAACCTCCAACCACTTATAATGATCCATACAAGTTTGATCAACTATCAAACTACAATTCCAACTACACAAATCCAACACATCCGTACCAAACCTATGATCCTCTCCACATTGCCATGGAAAAGCAAAAGTTCCGTGATGAAATAAACCAAATCCATGATCTTAGTGATCTCCTTGCTATGCATCTTGCACAACGCAACAAAGGGCAACCTCCATCATCACCCTATGCAAATTGCCTTCCCCACTCTCTCAATTTGGATCAAGTTACCAACCACACTCACTTTTGCCCTTGTTGCATATTCCTTCAAAAACAAATCCTCTACTTGAGTGAAGATATTTCTTGGATTGAATATCTTCTCACTCGTAATCATCCAATACCACCCTTAACACGATACAACATCGTGAGATCCACCTCTTCCGCTCCATACTCCACCCCATATCCCTCTCCATCTAACAACTAAGCTTCATGCTTATGTTATCCTTCAAGCAAATAAGACAATCAACCATGAGTTGCAAGCAAGTCCAAGTGCTCTTTCTAGGCAATATAGGACTATGTCTTTTCATTTGTTTTATTATGATTAATATGCCTTAAGCATATTAAATGTTGTAATGCTTTCTATAATGCTTGAATGAATCTATTTTTTTGTTTTACTATTGCTTTGCATGTATATTTTCCTTTCTCTCTTCTAATATTTTGTGTAGCCAAGATTTCCATAGCTCATCTCCATGGTGCTCTCAAATGAGGGGGAGTATACATCAAGGGGGAGCTTTAACCTTTTTGATTTTACAAAAAGGGGGAGAAGAGAATGTTAAACTCTAAATTCTTGTCTAAATATTATTTTTTAGACCTAATGAGTTTAAGGTTTTGTAATCATCAAAAAGGGGGAGATTGTTGACATAAATAATGTCTTAAAACATTGTTAGCTTATTAACAATGTCTCTATGTTTTGATAATTACAAAGCATAAACTCATTAATCTAAAACTTATGACTTAAACAAGTTTTTAGTGATTAATATTTGTCTTTGCTTCCATATCACTTAAGGTATGAATAAACAAAGGGTTTATTACATTTCATGATCAAAGGAAATTTTTCTAATCACTAGAATTTTTATAAAATGTATTAAACATCTTATATCTTTTACAAAATTACTTTTGGAATTAAAAGAATATGTTTAATTCATAATAAATATATGATTTCAAATTTCCAACCAAAAATGGCAAATTCTATCCAGAAAAATATTCCCCACTAAAAGACAAGAAAAACCAACGTTCAGGAGGGCGGCCCCCTTAATGTTACTAGGCGGCCCCCTTAATCATTACGGGGACCGGCCTGCAATTAAGGGGACCGGCCACGCTCCAGAACAGTATTTTCCCCCCCTTTAAATACTGATTCATCCCTCAGATTTTTCTCATCTTTTGCACTTCTAAACTTTCTGATCCAGATCTATTTCTCTATTCTCTCATCCTTTGATCATAAGTGTATATATATTCTTTGTTTCAAAGTGATCCAATTTCCATCCTCTCAAGTGCAAGAGAAGAATACTTCTATCTTCCTAGACAAGAAGTATTACAACTTGTTGTGATCTCCACATCCAAGTTGTTGGTGTATCATCAAGATTATTTACATACTCTTTGTGAAGATTGTTGTGAATATTTGCTTGTAGATAGTTGTGTTAGATATAGATTGTGTGATTAGTTGATAGCTTGGTGAGAAGAAGAAAAGCTAGGAAATCTATTGGTGTGAAGAAGCTAGGTGTGAAGTAGATTGATTTGAAGAAGGTGTGTAGAAGTTGTGACTTAGGTGTGAAGGTGTTGTGGTGTGATTATTGGTGTGTAGATTGGTGTGTAAATTGGTGTGTAGATTGGTGTGAATATTGGTGTGTAAATTGGTGTGTAAGGTTTTCTCCGCCATAAGGGAGCTTGTTGATATAGTGAAGAAAACTCTCGAGTTAGGTGCTCGGGGAGTGGAGTAGGGCAAGGAAGGTGTCCTTGTAGCCGAACCACTATAAATCTCTTGTCTCGCGGTTCGATCTTTCCATCTCTTACTTATTATTGTTACTTATCATTGTTATATATTTCGTATTGATATTTGTTTGTATTGTGCAAGACTTGAGATCACATAATTATCGAATCTAAGTTTTAAAACACTAAAACTATTTTTACAACAAATTAAAAAGACGTAAAACTATTCAACCCCCCCTTCTAGTTTTCCACACCCTTGAATTTCTAAAATATCACTCCTTACTCGGAAAAATCCCTTACTCGATAAGCACTGCTTACTCGATAAAGCTAACTCGATACTGCTTACTTGGCAAAAACTAACAAGTCCTTACTCGATGCTGCTTACTTGATAAAAACTTACTCGATACTTCTTACTCGGTAAACAAATCCTTACTCGGTAGAAACTTTCCTTACACGATAAACAATATTCAACGAAGTATAGTTCCCGTTACTCGTTTGAAGCAAGAAATTCCTTACTCGATAAACGATAAGGATTGTTAGCTTACTCGCTAATGGGCTAACTCGCCAAATAAAGTTCCTTACTCGGTAAGAATGAGCTTACTCGATAAACAGTAGGCTTACTCGATAGTTCAGCTTCCTTACTCGATAACTCCGAGAAATACGCTCCCTTACTCGATAAAACCCTTTGTTACTCGATAGAACTGTACTTCTCCAAAATCACCAAAAAACACATTTTTACACCACAAAACACCACGATTCGCCCTGGTTAGCTCTGATGCCACTTGTTACGATCAAGAAACACCTTCTGGAGGTCGCGTTTGATTGAAATACATCATGGTTCTAGAGCGAGAAAGTAGAGAGTGAAAGGTGAAGAAAAGATGTGTTTATTAGATTGAAACAATGAAGCATACACAATGATTTCCCACACCCCTCATGGAGAGTCATGAGGGGTATTTATAGGCTCATCAAACTACATGTTTGCCTAGTGTACATAAGTAGTCCCTATGGGTGTGACTTACTACATATCTAGTCCATTTCACTTGTGTGACGTTATCTTTATAAAAAAGTGAGGCTAACAATTAGATATGTCTTTAAGGGCTGCTAGTGCCTAGTGGTATTATTTTATTGAATATTCAAAATTTTGACTCCACTTGAATCTCATGTTCTATTCGTAAATTAGCAATGCAACATTAACCTAATCATGTCTTCCATGATGTATGGGTAAAAGGTCAACGCTGTCTTCCATGATGTATGGAGTAAGTGAGGTGTAGACAATCATACCCGTAAAACAAAGTAGACAGACTGTTTCCAGAGAACCTCCGGTCTTTTTGCAGAGAATGAAGATCCAACCCTTATAAATATCACTGCTTAGACGATACACTCCAACCACCAAATTTAGCTTTGACTCATTTTTCTTCAAATTCGTCACACACTCGACTTATACGGAGTAATTGGCTGTGTTTATTATACAACTCTGTGTATATGTTTTAATTCTTTTAACAAAATATAGAAACTATGGGGGTTAGACTATTGTAGTAGACTATTGAATTTTTGACCTACTATTAAGTATGAAAATAATAAATAAATGACAAAACAACAAACATCAATGATGTGCACCTAGCTTCTTGGCAACTACTGTGAAGCCTGACTTTGAAAAATCATTTATCAAACAGTCATTAAGGGCTGCTACTGCCAATTGGTCTTATTCAATTGAATATACAAAAATTTGACAATGATAAGGGTTGAGAATATGGTTCCAATTGCATGTCATGGTCGAAATGGTGATCACTTGTACCATGCTTAAACTTGAATCTATACTCTACGTACTTATGCGTTTTAACCATTTTTGCAGTGACTGTTAAATAAAAAAGCTAACATGACACACAAAATTCATTATTAATCACTTGAACGAGCTGAAACAAACAAACCTCAATTCCAAAATTAACATAAATCTATTTGAGGTTTAAACACGATAATCATGCCAAAACACCAACTCAAGAGCAGATAATAGGTAAAGTGATAGAGTAACATGTTTCATAAAACCATCCTAAACATGTGGCTTGTAATTTTAGAACAAATTCAGTGATGTATTGCATCAAACACGTTACAAGCATATTTATTTACATCTAGTGATGATAATGAACCTTTGTGGAATGTAGTTTTACCTAACAAGAGAGAAAAGAACTTATCGAATGATGGTGTTGTGTTGAGATTGTTGTTTCTATTCTTCAGTCACAAGTTTATTGATCGAACCTATAGGAATTTGCTATAGGTTCGCTTATTTTAATAGCACTGTTAAATATTATTAACTAGAGATATCGGCCAGGGACTGCATGTTACTGCTGGATCTTAAAAACATATACTAGTATTTGATACAGCTTAAATTTGAATAGCCTAAATCTTGGGTTTTTTAATAATTTTGTAAACACCAAAATAGCTTCAACAGATAAAAATGTACGATACATGTGCTGTAGCAAAGTGGTAATGGAGTTATGCAATCACATGTACACCATATTGTGTGGTCCAGGGATAAATTTTCATCTACAACACCTATTGTGAAAAGCTTCAAGTAAATGCAACAAAATTTTGGGTACAAACAAATCAAATAAATTAGAATCAATTTGAAGAGTTACATTACAAACATAAAAACTACATTCCAAGACACTCACTGTAAGACGGGGTGTAATGGTCACCAAACACCTCACAATATACCCAAAATAAAAATAATAAATAAAAATAAAAAAAGATGCATCGCCAAACCAATGCAAAAATGGGAGTTGGTGCACGATTGAGACGGGTGTAACGGGGATCATTCCGGTGGTGACAACCACTCACCATTACACCTCGTCTAACGTGTGTGTTTCTATTAATCCTAGTTGATTAAGAATTGTGTGCAAGATATAGTTAATTACATTATAGGTGTCTTTCATGGCAAATTATAGTTATAAAACCAAAGTACATGAGAGCACACACTACGGTGAAATAAAAAATCAGTGTGATCCACTTCATGTGAGTACGATGTTGGAACATGGAAGAACTAATCTCACATAGGAGCCACAATAAAACCAATATATCTTTATAAGGACTTTCCACCAATGTCTAACAAATAATTGAAGTCCATAGTAATGGTCTTATTGGTGGGTTTTTGGCCCGTGCTTGAGTTCGATAAAAGCTTGACTCGATCGATTCAACCTCCAGCTCGAATTGCTTGATAAAAGCTTGGTTTGTTTGCACCCCTATCTGCAACTACTATTAGTATGAACAATAATACAATATAAAATATGACTTTGAAAAATCGTAAGTGTTAGTGTTACGATTAAGAAACACCTTCTGGAGGTCGCGGTTGATTGAAATACATCATGGTTCTAGAGAGAGAAAGTAGAAAGAGAAAGGTGAAGAAAGATGTGTTTATTAGATTGAAACAATGAAGCATACACAATGATTTCTCACACCCCTCATGGAGAGTCATGGGGGGTATTTATAGGCTCATCACACTACATGTTTGCCTAATGTACATAAGTAGTCCCTATGGGTGCGACTTACTACATATCTAGTCCATTTCACTTGTGCGACGTTACTTTTATAAAAAAGCGAGGCTAACAATCTCCCTCCAAGATATCGTCACACGTGAATGGTTACAATGAGACCAATAAATACATAAACAATGTAAATTACAACAATAGTAAACTATGTTGACGTTGTTGAAGCGCAAAGTCTCTGTAGTCTAGATACTGAGGCAGACTTGAATTTCTCTCATCCGATGATCTCGGCATTTGATCTTTGGCACTGACGGCACTGATTTACAAATCTATGAACTTCAACTGTAATGGTGTCACAACTCACCATTTCAGGTCATTTCAGGTCATTTCCCGAACTTTGGAAAAACACTATTCATCAAACACTATTCATCAAAACACTATTCATCGTTTTACTATTCATCGTTTTCGAGGTCCGTTTGATATTCTGAGAAACTTTTTGGAAATTTACTATTCACCGAACACTATTCATTTCCGGAAAAGATTTCATCATTCACATGCATTACACATTTCATCGTAAATTTAGTTTACAGGTATTCAAATTCGCGTAACCGTATTGGTTCAGGTGCGAATTCATGCATTATCAGTAATAACACTGCATACGGACTGGAGATAGTCTGCATATCATCATAACAGCATTTTCATGTTATACCACTCTCAGGATTTTCAAATTTCTATATTCAGTACATTTAACGTTTTTACGTATACGTAATTATAATAAACGTTAACACCCGGTTTATACACGACGAATATATCTAAATATTCCCACAATGGTCCCGACATATTTTTATATCCATTTTAACATCATAAAAGTTATAACATTCAGTTACCCAGTATTTTGGAAATTTATTTTATTTATAACGTACGCGTATGAATATAACGTCGGTTTTCGTTAAAACTAAACATTAATCACCCGATCACTCAGTAAATGTACCCAACATATTTTTAATATGTTTTTAACATTATTATAACTTATTTCATCCCGGTAAACTTCGTGAACATTTATTTCTAATAAAACCGGTACCCGATCGTAACTAAAAACGCAAACTAGTGCAAATTCATGCTAGGTTTTCTAATTAATTCACAAGTACCCTAACCCCCCCTCCTACCCTTGAAAAACCGGCCATGTGCCACCCCATTTTAACCCTTGGCATTAACTAGCCCATTTTATACTAATAAACACTTAAAACATAACTTTACCAATTTTTACAAATCATAAATCACTTTTATAGCTAAGAACAAAATTCCTCTCATCTCTTCCATTCCCTCTCCATAACCACGACCCATAATTGATCTCCATGATCAAGTGATCATTTTCCATAAAGTAAAACACAAAACTTGTTCATTTTACAAGCCTAATCAAGAATCAAGCAACAAAAACACAAGAACATCAAGCATAATCATCCTATAATCATCTCATTTTGTCAAGTAAGTTTTCATCTTTATTTTTTCATGGATCATCCTATTTTTACATGTATTACATAAGTATCATGCTAAAAACCATGTACAAGTAGCTATACCACACTTTATTTTGGCTAAAAAGAAACATACAAACCCTAACTTTTTAGTTATGAATCCCCTAGCTCTAATAACTTGGTTAGGAGTCCATGGCACCCTAAGAAGGTGTATGGTAAGATTAGATTAGCCATGTGGTGATTACAAGAGGTTTGGTGATGGTAGAAATTAGTTTTTAACCTTGGAAACTTGATTTGGAACCTATTTTAGACATGCTGTCCCGTTTTGTAAAAATCTGGAAAATCAGTAAACACCAAGGAAACTTTGGCAAAATTTTTAGAAAATACTTTCAAAAACGAATCCGTAGGCGAAAGAACGGATTAAAAAGAGTCTATAACGAAGGAGTTATGTTTTTTGCAAGATTGTAGACGAAAAGTATTTTTCTGAAAATGTATGCTGTTGGAAGTTTTTCATTGGACAAAAAGAGACTTTAGACGTAATCCGGAGGAGCCGAGCTTTCCAAAATATATTACTACATACTAAGACGTAACCGTGGACATAAAGAACAAGTAAAACGGACAAGTAACGACAAAGATATACACGTTTGAATATCGGCAAAAACCCTTTTATATTTGACAGCTTTTAATATAATTTGGCGCAAAAACTACGAAGTACATTTTCAAGCTAAACATAATATTAAGTACCGAGCTTTATAACTAACGTAGTATTAGTTATTACGAGTATGTTTTCATCATTTCAAGGATTACAACCCGAGTATTTCAACGTCAACATGAGAACTTACGTTATATATATATAAGTATATATATATTATAACTAGCTATTTATATTTTCTAATAGCAATATTTTCCAAATTCTTGGATTATATATTCTTGACAATACAAGTGTTTTTCCAAAGAGTAGAGTGGTATAGAAACATATGCATGGACATTCATAACATCATTTCATGATCTAAAGTAGATCGTTCATCATTCATATTAGGTTGCGGCTAGTGTGCGCGCCTTGTTTTTTTTCAGCTCATTACATGTTCATGGTACTATCATATTGGGTTGCAGCAGCAAATTGTTCATTGGTGTTCATTTCATTTCATCACAGTTTCATCAGTTAAGGTGAGTTTTCATAGCCCCGTTTTCAATTCAACATTTTTGATTGTTTTCAAATCCCACGGGGGAGAATACATTGCACCATTTCAGTACGAGCCCAAGTATCAAAACCTATGTACATAGCTTAAGTAGCTTGTCTGCCATGTAATAAGTCCCCTGTAACATCATGAACCGTTAATTTACCGTTAAGCGAGAGTGAGTGGATAGATCTATCGAGGGTGACGCCTCCATCCGTGGTAGTGATTACCAACAGTAAGCGGATGCATGTCATGTCTTTTACATTTGAATGTTTCGGCAGAACATTCGGGAGGGGCATAGAGTTTCATCAGTCATAGCTTCGGTGTCATGAGCTTAAGGCTATTGTACAATTTTCATGAGATTTTTATCTTGCACTTTTACTTGTGGTGGCCGTACATCATTACATTTTACAAACCTATGGAATTCACCAACATTCGTGTTGACGTTTTAGCAATGTATTTCAGGTTACTAAGGTAGCTCATGTGACATGCATTTGGACTTTCATGGAGTCGCGGAGTCGACGCGTCTCATCATTATTTCATGCACTTATGTAAACATTTGATCTAGTACGACTTGTTTTTCATAAACATGCAACACATTTTGGGGACCTCATTTTGTAAACTCTGAATTATTTCAATGATCAAATGCAGTATTTTCCAAACGACACTTTAGGTCGTTCAATGTAACTGTAACTGTGGTGCTATGACAGACACCCCCAGGTATTCCATTCCGCTGCAAGTCAGGTAAATTGGGGGTGTGACAAATGGTCTAGTTAGGTTATTACTCCCTCCTAACTAGTGAGCCTTTATCTTACTTCTGCTCCCTCCTGAACTAACACCCGTTCTTCTATCATGCAGCGGATAAAGTAGACTCTAAACTTTAGCACAATTGTTGTCGTTCGGGGAGCATCATAACAACATAACTCACATAGTATTGCATCGAAGTTGGTAATAAGCCTCGATGCACACACTCTACTTCTCCATTCACGATGTTAAGCCCAGTTCTCTCAGTCAATCCAATCACTAAAGGCGAAACACTACTTATTTTGGCATGTTCTTCTCCCTCCTGATTCACACCCCGCAAAGGCGGAAATTCGAGGTGTAACGAGAAATGGAATCGTCATAACACATGGTAATAACAATAGAGAATGTACTAAGTGATCAAACAAAAAAATGTCATGACGACTCCTGAACAAGCGTGGAACTTGTGTCAAGGATAGTCGAAACATAACAACATAATCATATAATATCAAAGAATCTCCCAAAACGGGTAAGAATACACCAAACAAAGTCATAACATCCAAACTAGAAATCAAGTCTCCAAAAGCCATAAAACATCCATAGTGATAAATGCCTAAGGTCTCTTGCTAAACCATGCAAGTGATCAACTCCTTAAGCAGTCTTATTCTCTTCACCTGAAAATGATACTCGAAAATGTCAACATAATGTTGGTGAGTTCGTGGGTTTAAAGTAACAATAGTTTGCCATGCATAAGTGTTCAGGACAAGTGTGCATATAATGAAATAGCATAGGGCAAGTAGCACAATATGAATCCTCCCAAATAACCATCATAACACTCTTCATCTCCGAAAATGAGTATAACATGCAAGCCTACCAGCTGGAGCTAATACATGAGATAAGATCACACAGATATATGTCAAGTAGAAATAAATCCATGACATGAGATCACACAGATAAGATCACACAGATAACATTACTAATGCACCTAGCATAGTCATAAGCACACAACTTGTCCAAATAAAATAAGAGATTTAGCACAGCATAAAATAGATTTGAGTATCATTCTCCCCCAAGGAAAACATAAGTAAAATGGGGCCACGAAAACTCACCTCGAAATAAAAAAGACAATGCCAAATCCAATATAGCGAATCACAAGGAATAAACAAGGAATCCCGTCTACTCTTCCTTCAGTGGATCTACACAATTTAGGTATCACTCATTACTTGATAATCCATTATTAAGTTTATTATACTTTAAAGTTTTTTTTTTTATTTTTTTTTATTTTTTTATTTTTTTTTTTATTTTTTTTTACTAATTTATTATTTTTCTATAATTATTAACTTTTCGTATTTAGTAAATTTTTCCGAATTAGTAACTTTGAACTTTAGAGTAATAAATGAAAATTAACTTAAAGGTTTAATAATGATAATTCCATAGTTTTGGTTTATGTTGTAACTTAATTTCATAACGATTAATTTAGAACATAACCAATTTTATAAGCCATATAAACCGTATATCCGATTTAATCCAAGCCCGATACAAACACACTCCCACTCAAACACATCATTCGACATGCATTTACTCATACCCGTAATATTCACACGTTTTATTTTTTTCTTTGTTTAATACTAGTTATGCATGCATGTATCCCGACCTTATATGATTAGTAAACCATTAAAGTACCTACACATGAAATAATAAAACTAAAACAACAATTCAATCTGTTACTACCAATTCCCATTAAGCATTCGGTTAGATATTATAAAGTATATATGTATATAGGTCCTAGTTACATACACTCAATAATTTAACTAGACATGAATCCTCCAAAACATGCATGGCACACACACGCATAAGTCATAAACCCACAACCATATTCGACCTTATACTAATGATTCACAGTTGAGATTTTCTTAGTTTTATTCTCATTTATCAATTGTTCAAACTGGTTACTTAGGGCGCGTTTTATGATGAGATGAGGGTCGATATGTGGGCTGCTAAACACGACTTCAAACAGCTCGCGAGATGCAATACAAAAAGGTCATACATGACACCAACTGTCGACACAAAACAGATCTGCTGCTCACTCTTCTACCGGTTCAAAACGACTCAACTTTACGTTTTATATGTATACTTATGTTTTAGTCTTTAACCATTTATATAACATAACATATTTCGCATGATTCGAAACTGAAATAGGTCGATGTATATGAGTTATAGATTCATGATTTCATGCGACAAATATTTCATGTATACTCATTTTAACAATCGTATAACCATACAGATTATGTTCTCATTGTTGTTTCATGCGTACGTGTTTAGCTCACAAGTCGAGTTCAAATGAAACACAAGGACGATTTAGGAATACCTCAAGGACGAATAGAAACGGATTGCAACGGGATCGAGAATACCAGAACCAAACCCACAACCCTTCCTCGAATATAATCACACGATCACACCCAGGATTAGTATGCTACGAACTGATTACTACCCTGTCACGCTCACACTAAAGCTGTTACAATCACCACACTTTCACCTCTTTGTACCTCGTTCTTTCTTGGAGAGTAAGGGCAGCCGTCACTTTGTTTATTTAGGGTTTGATGCGTGAAGAAAAATGTGCATTTGGTTGAGATTTATAATGAGAAAAGAAGTGATGTAAGCTGGAAAAGAGATCCGAGTCTCGTGGAGGACTTGGAGACTTAATCATCTCATATATTTCAAATATATTTTGGTCTTATCTCACTACTCCACTTAAACACGGGTGACACATTTTAATGGATATAGGATAGGTCCCATTAACTTGTAAATGTGCAATAAGTATGTATGAAATATTTGGGCCAATTACATGAAGCTTAGGATTAGTTATTTCATGTTGTATATATTTTTATTTTTTTTTTAATTTCTAATATAAATGTTTAGTGTAGACTACTATTCATATACTTAAAGAATGTAACAATTTTTATTTATTTCCTTTATTTACTTTAGGTTATAACTAGGTAGGTCTATTAGGAATGCATACAATTTTAGGAGTGTAAATCAAAACTAGGTCAGGGTTTACGTTGACTAACCAGGTTAGGTGACGGTTCTCACAGTATCATCCCGTTAGAAGAATTTCGTCCCGAAATTCAATTGGATCCACTACCAGACCTATGCTCAGCAAACAAATGTGGGTACTTAGCCCTCATCTGATCTTCCCGCTCCCAAGTAAACTCAGGCCCTCTCTTCGAGTTCCATCGGATTTTGACCAAAGATATCTTGCCACGCTTGAGACTCTTTACATCACTATCCACGATCTCAATCGGTTCTTCTACAAATTGTAAGTTGCTTTTTATCTTCAACTCGTCCAATGGCACATGCAAATTTGCATCTACCAGACACTTCTTCAAATTGGATACATGAAAAGTATCGTGAATGTTGCTCAATTCTTGTGGCAATCTCAGTCGATAAGCTACAGGCCCAATACGTTCTAAAACCTCAAATGGTCCCACATATCTGGGTGCTAACTTTCCCTTTTTACCAAAACGTACCACTCCTTTCCAAGGTGACACTTTGAGTAGTACATGCTCACCAACATTAAATTCCAAAGGTCTACGTCGTTTATCAGCATAACTCTTTTGACGATCCCTAGCTGCCTTAAGTCTTTCCTTAATCTGAAAAATCTTATCCGTAGTATCCGTTACAATTTCCGGACCAATCATTTGACTCTCTCCAACTTCAGCCCACAAAATTGGTGATCTACATTTTCGTCCATAGAGCATATGGAATGGAGCACATCGAATACTTTTGTGGTAACTGTTATTGTAGGAAAACTCGGCTAAAGGAAGATGTGTGTCCCAACTCCCACCAAAATCCAAAACACATGCCCTGAGCATGTCCTCCAAAGTCTGAATCGTCCTCTCACTCTGCCCATCAGTCTGTGGATGATAAGCTGTACTCATGTCTAGTCGTGTCCCGAGAGCCTTCTGTAATGATTGCCAGAATCGAGAAGTAAATCGACTGTCACGATCAGATATAATGGATACAGGCACTCCATGCCTTGCCACTATCTCATTGATGTAAATCCTGGCTAACTTCTCCATCTCATAGTCATCTCGGATTGCTAGGAAATGTGCAGACTTCGTCAATCTGTCTACAATAACCCAGATTGCATTATGCCCGCTGCTGGTGCGAGGAAGCTTAGAAATGAAGTCCATGGTGATTCTCTCCCATTTCCATTCGGGAATCTCGGGCTGCTGTAATAATCCCGAGGGTTTTTGGTGTTCGGCCTTGACCTTAGCACAAGTCAAGCATTTAGTAACATAAGTGGCTATATCTTTCTTCATTCCCGGCCACCAATAAGCATCTCTTAGGTCATAGTACATCTTGTCGGATCCTGGATGAATGGAGTATTTAGTGGTGTGAGCTTCATCCATGATTAAAGACCTTACGTTACCCGCCAAAGGAACCCAAATTCGATCTAAAAAGTACCATCCACCATCCGTCCTCTTTTCCATCTGTTGCCCCAAACCACGGAGCATCTCTGCCGAAATATTCTCGTCCTTACATGCTTCCTCCTGAGCTTCCAAGATCTTCCCCTTAATACCCGACTGTATAGTCATACTCATAGCCCGTACACGCTTTGGTTTAATTCGCTCCTTCCTACTTAAGGCATCGGCCACGACGTTCGCCTTGCCTGGGTGGTAGCGAATATCACAGTCGTAATCACTGAGTAGTTCTAACCATCGCCTCTGACGCATATTCAGCTCCTTCTGATCGAAGATATGTTGAAGACTTTTATGGTCTGTATAAATAATACTCTTCGTCCCATACAGATAATGTCTCCAACTCTTAAGAGCAAAAACTACTGCTCCTAGTTCCAAGTCGTGAGTGGTGTAGTTCTTCTCATGAATCTTTAACTGTCGAGAAGCATAAGCAATCACTTTACCCCTTTGCATTAGTACACATCCAAAACCCTGGTTCGAAGCATCACAATATACCACGAAGTCATCCGGTCCGTCTGGAAGTGTTAAAATTGGGGCATTACATAGGTTATCTTTCAGGGTTTGAAAGGCTTTCTGCTGTTCTTCCTTCCACTCATACCTTTTATTCTTCTGTGTCAACAATGTAAGAGGTTTGGCGATTTTGGAAAAATTAGCGATGAATCGTCTATAGTAACCTGCTAAACCCAAGAAAGAACGTATCTCCGATGGTGTAGTAGGCGGTTTCCAATCCTTCACTGCTTCAATCTTTTTGGGGTCAACCTGAATTCCTTTACTATTCACCACATGCCCAAGAAACTGAACCTCTTGTAACCAGAATTCACACTTCGAGAATTTAGCGAACAACTGTTCCTTTTTAAGTAGCTCAAGAATTAGTCTCAAGTGGTTTTCGTGTTCCACCTTCGACTTTGAGTAGATTAAGATGTCATCGATAAAAACAATAACGAATTTGTCCAGGTACGGTTTGCATACGCGGTTCATTAAGTCCATAAAGATGGCAGGTGCGTTGGTTAACCCAAAAGGCATCACAGTGAACTCGAAATGCCCGTAACGAGTTCTAAAAGCAGTCTTTGGGATGTCTGCTTCATGTACTCTCAGCTGATGGTAACCAGAACGAAGATCAATTTTTGAGAAATATCGAGAACCCTGTAGCTGATCGAATAAGTCATCAATTCTAGGAAGAGGGTAACGATTTTTGATTGTTAACTTGTTTAATTCACGATAGTCAATGCACATACGGAAAGAACCATCCTTCTTCTTGACGAATAAGACAGGTGCTCCCCAAGGTGAATGACTTGGGCGGATGAAACCCTTGTCTTGCAGTTCTTGGAGTTGTTTAGACAATTCCTGCATTTCTGAAGGTGCTAAACGATACGGGGATTTGGCAACAGGTGTTGCCCCAGGAATTAGGTCTATACGAAATTCGACTTGTCGTTTAGGAGGTAATCCAGACAAGTCGTCAGGAAAGACTTCAGGAAAATTTTGGACAACAACAATATCTTTTAGTTCACTAGTTTTCACACTCATAAGGGATTTTGGGTTTTCTTTAGTACGTTCTCCTAGAACATGGAGAAAGTAGCCATTTGTTAACGGGATTCGAACTACCTTCTCGTGACAGATAATTGCGGCCTTGTGTTTTGATAACCAGTCCATACCCACGATTACATCAAAACTCCCATGACCAAAAGGTATAAGATCGATAGTGAATGGGGTATCCTCTAATAGTAGAGTGCACCCACGGATGATTTTATTAACTTCTATCTCTTTACCATTAGCTACTTCAATAATATAACTGGGTTTTAACACATTAGACTCTACGTTCAGCATGTTCGCAAACTCAGTGGAGATAAAGCTAAAATCGGCACCAGAATCAAATAACACAGTAGCATAATGATTGTTAAGAGAAAATGTACCAGTCACAATGTTTGGATCCTGACGAGCTTCATTCGCACCCATGATGAAGACTCTTCCCCTCGGTTGGTTTCTAGCGTTTCCCTGTTCCTGATTTCCCCCGATAGCCAAACGGTTTCCCGCCTGACCAGGTGCCCTATTCAGCTTAGGACACGTGCTTCGAAAATGGCCTGGGTCCCCACACTCATAACAAAACCTTCCATTATTCCCCATGTTGACCGCATTAACCGGAGTTACATGTCTGTTCACGGCTCGGCAATCCTTTGCAAAATGACCGACTCCATTGCAATTGAAACACACACGACACTGGTTTTGTGGTGAATGATGATAAGTACACTTGTCACACTTGGGAAGATTACCCGTATACCCCCTCCTCACCTGGTTGTCTGTAGTCACAGGTTTAGCTGCCACAAACCCCTTTCCTGTCTTAGCCCGCTTGTTGCCTGTCCAAGAACCTCCATGCTTACTTGACTCGCCATCTTCCTTCCTCTTTTCACCATTCTTCGGAAGTAACCCACAACTGACCGCTTCATCAGTCAGTGCCCCTGCTTTCTGTATGGCACTTTGAAGAGTAGTTGGTTCAGTAGCCTTTACCATACCACGAATTTGAGGAACCAACCCATTGATGTACCTAGCAATACGTTTGGGCTCCGGAGTAACCAAATGTGGAACCAACCTAGCTAGATCATGGAATTTGTCAGTATATGTCGCGTGACCAGATCCCACCATAGCATGATTCCAAAACTGAGTCTCCAACTTCTGCATCTCATTATCTGGACAAAACTCCTCAATGATCAACACCTTAAAATCTTCCCATGACATAGCAGTCGCAGCATCCGCACCCCTAGCCTGTTTTTGAGTATTCCACCAGGTTAGGGCTTTATTGATTAGGAAACTAGCCGCATACTTCACTTTCTGGTGATCAGCACATTCACTAATATCCATAACCGACTCCATCTTCTCTATCCACCGGGTAAGTGCTATTGCACCTCCTTTACCATCAAACTCCTTTGGTCCGCAAACAGTGAACTCCTTAAAAGTACATCCCACCTTTCCACTACCACTACCACTACTTCCATCACCATGACTTTTTCCTTTTCCACCATTTTTAATGACGTGGTCACCCACTTGAGTGACAATTTCTGGGAGTAGTGCCTTAAGTTGTTGTTCGATGATTGTAGCATAGTTTGGGGGATTTTCGGATTCGCTTTCATTAGTAGGTTTGGAGGGTTTGGAGGGTTTAGAGGGTTTGGAGGATTTGCGTGTCTTTGGAGCCATCGTTCTATATAAGAAAAGGTATTCATATTGGTCAGATAAATAGTGGAAATAGAATAAATAAGAATATAGTGCCAAAATACGACTGTTCCTCTTCAATTTATACATGTTAATACTTCTTGATGCAACCGTGTTCACAAGTCCACGTGTGTCGTGATGCATTTATAATTACGTTGGCCACCCATAATTATACATGCATCCATTCACACCTGTACTCATTACCAAGGTTACACCTCTCAGTGTCAACACTCAAAATAAGTAAATATGAGCCCACAAAATAAACCAAAAGTGTAATTCCCTCAAAACCAAGGTATGCCATAAAATAATCCCTTATAAAACAAGTTCTCATAAAAAAATGAGGGAAAAGTATAAGGTAAAAAGGCAGTCACACAGTTAATGCACACATAGTTCCTATGATGCATACTACTTGAGGAATCCTAGGTTATAGTCTAGGTAAAACCACCTAATTCTCTATAACCAAGGCTCTGATACCATTCACTCACACCCCGCAAAGGCGGAAATTCGAGGTGTAACGAGAAATGGAATCGTCATAACACATGGTAATAACAATAGAGAATGTACTAAGTGATCAAACAAAAAAATGTCATGACGACTCCTGAACAAGCGTGGAACTTGTGTCAAGGATAGTCGAAACATAACAACATAATCATATAATATCAAAGAATCTCCCAAAACGGGTAAGAATACACCAAACAAAGTCATAACATCCAAACTAGAAATCAAGTCTCCAAAAGCCATAAAACATCCATAGTGATAAATGCCTAAGGTCTCTTGCTAAACCATGCAAGTGATCAACTCCTTAAGCAGTCTTATTCTCTTCACCTGAAAATGATACTCGAAAATGTCAACATAATGTTGGTGAGTTCGTGGGTTTAAAGTAACAATAGTTTGCCATGCATAAGTGTTCAGGACAAGTGTGCATATAATGAAATAGCATAGGGCAAGTAGCACAATATGAATCCTCCCAAATAACCATCATAACACTCTTCATCTCCGAAAATGAGTATAACATGCAAGCCTACCAGCTGGAGCTAATACATGAGATAAGATCACACAGATATATGTCAAGTAGAAATAAATCCATGACATGAGATCACACAGATAAGATCACACAGATAACATTACTAATGCACCTAGCATAGTCATAAGCACACAACTTGTCCAAATAAAATAAGAGATTTAGCACAGCATAAAATAGATTTGAGTATCATTCTCCCCCAAGGAAAACATAAGTAAAATGGGGCCACGAAAACTCACCTCGAAATAAAAAAGACAATGCCAAATCCAATATAGCGAATCACAAGGAATAAACAAGGAATCCCGTCTACTCTTCCTTCAGTGGATCTACACAATTTAGGTATCACTCATTACTTGATAATCCATTATTAAGTTTATTATACTTTAAAGTTTTTTTTTTTATTTTTTTTTATTTTTTTATTTTTTTTTTTTATTTTTTTTTACTAATTTATTATTTTTCTATAATTATTAACTTTTCGTATTTAGTAAATTTTTCCGAATTAGTAACTTTGAACTTTAGAGTAATAAATGAAAATTAACTTAAAGGTTTAATAATGATAATTCCATAGTTTTGGTTTATGTTGTAACTTAATTTCATAACGATTAATTTAGAACATAACCAATTTTATAAGCCATATAAACCGTATATCCGATTTAATCCAAGCCCGATACAAACACACTCCCACTCAAACACATCATTCGACATGCATTTACTCATACCCGTAATATTCACACGTTTTATTTTTTTCTTTGTTTAATACTAGTTATGCATGCATGTATCCCGACCTTATATGATTAGTAAACCATTAAAGTACCTACACATGAAATAATAAAACTAAAACAACAATTCAATCTGTTACTACCAATTCCCATTAAGCATTCGGTTAGATATTATAAAGTATATATGTATATAGGTCCTAGTTACATACACTCAATAATTTAACTAGACATGAATCCTCCAAAACATGCATGGCACACACACGCATAAGTCATAAACCCACAACCATATTCGACCTTATACTAATGATTCACAGTTGAGATTTTCTTAGTTTTATTCTCATTTATCAATTGTTCAAACTGGTTACTTAGGGCGCGTTTTATGATGAGATGAGGGTCGATATGTGGGCTGCTAAACACGACTTCAAACAGCTCGCGAGATGCAATACAAAAAGGTCATACATGACACCAACTGTCGACACAAAACAGATCTGCTGCTCACTCTTCTACCGGTTCAAAACGACTCAACTTTACGTTTTATATGTATACTTATGTTTTAGTCTTTAACCATTTATATAACATAACATATTTCGCATGATTCGAAACTGAAATAGGTCGATGTATATGAGTTATAGATTCATGATTTCATGCGACAAATATTTCATGTATACTCATTTTAACAATCGTATAACCATACAGATTATGTTCTCATTGTTGTTTCATGCGTACGTGTTTAGCTCACAAGTCGAGTTCAAATGAAACACAAGGACGATTTAGGAATACCTCAAGGACGAATAGAAACGGATTGCAACGGGATCGAGAATACCAGAACCAAACCCACAACCCTTCCTCGAATATAATCACACGATCACACCCAGGATTAGTATGCTACGAACTGATTACTACCCTGTCACGCTCACACTAAAGCTGTTACAATCACCACACTTTCACCTCTTTGTACCTCGTTCTTTCTTGGAGAGTAAGGGCAGCCGTCACTTTGTTTATTTAGGGTTTGATGCGTGAAGAAAAATGTGCATTTGGTTGAGATTTATAATGAGAAAAGAAGTGATGTAAGCTGGAAAAGAGATCCGAGTCTCGTGGAGGACTTGGAGACTTAATCATCTCATATATTTCAAATATATTTTGGTCTTATCTCACTACTCCACTTAAACACGGGTGACACATTTTAATGGATATAGGATAGGTCCCATTAACTTGTAAATGTGCAATAAGTATGTATGAAATATTTGGGCCAATTACATGAAGCTTAGGATTAGTTATTTCATGTTGTATATATTTTTATTTTTTTTTTAATTTCTAATATAAATGTTTAGTGTAGACTACTATTCATATACTTAAAGAATGTAACAATTTTTATTTATTTCCTTTATTTACTTTAGGTTATAACTAGGTAGGTCTATTAGGAATGCATACAATTTTAGGAGTGTAAATCAAAACTAGGTCAGGGTTTACGTTGACTAACCAGGTTAGGTGACGGTTCTCACAGTTGCGAGGTATCGGAATCATCATAGTGTAGTGTACATGCCATAAATTACCTTGTACTTAATGCAATATTAAAGCCATGTAAGCATGATTCCGTGAGAATACGTCGAAAAATATGCCTCTATTTTTCTACAATCTCATCTCTTCCCTTCAACCTACAAACGACCTCTTCAAATCCCAACCAGCTAGTAAATGACCACTGACTAGAGAAAAAACCCAATATAACCAATCTGAAAATGAAGTAAGCATCCCTTACATATGTGACTTAATCTTGTAAAATGGTGTGACTAAGAACCTATACTGAGCACTACAACGTATCTCCTTAAAGCATAGGTAGAGCCATATACCCAAACCAACAAACAGTATATGAAATCCGCCTCTTGGAATATCCACAACTTCGTGTGACACTGAGTACTACAATGTAACTCCTTAAAGTCATAGCTATAACCCGTGAGTACTTCAATGTAACTCCTTACATCGGGTATAACTAGATAAACAAAGTCTTAATCACTATCATTACTAGTGTTTGCCCAAACAAGCATCTCTAAAACTCATGCATCCATCCAACCTGTAGACTTTGAAATAAATAAGTACAAATTCCCGTGAAATGAACTTTAAACCTAAATAAGCAATATCGTACAAAAACTCCGTAGTCACAAAAATCCGATACTAGATGTTGTCATTTGATTGTGATTCTTGATCAGCATCTTTTAAGCTATACGTGGTGTGTTTTGAAGTGAGATAAATAGGTACTAAGATAATGAAACAATGAAATGAATCATGTTCAATAAGATGTAGACCAATAATATCATATGTGTTTTTGGTGTAAAGGTTGAGTTTTCCGCGGATCGAACTAGGCTTTTGTATATTAGGTTTTCAATGAAACCTTGAGAAACTCAAAAGAATTTCATTCCTTGATGCTGGGTAAAAAAGCCCTTGAATTTCTAAATTATCACTCCTTACTCGGAAAAGTCCCTTACTCGATAAGCACTGCTTACTCGATAAAGCTAACTCGATACTGCTTACTCGGTAAAAACTAACAAGTCCTTACTCGATGATGCTTACTTGATAAAACCTTACTCGATACTTCTTACTCGGTAAACAAATCCTTACTCGGTAGAAACTTTCCTTACTTGGTAAAAATGAGCTTACTCGATAAACAGCAGGCTTACTCGATAGTTCAGCTTCCTTAGTTGATAACTCCGAGAAATACGCTCCCTTACTCGATAAAACCCTTTGTTACTCGATAGAACCGTACTTTTTCCGAGAAAAATCGCCAAAAAACACATTTTTACACCACAAAACACCACGATTCGCCCCTGGTTAGCTCTGATGCCACTTGTTACGATCAAGAAACACCTTCTGGAGGTCGCGGTTGATTGAAATACATCATGGTTCTAGAGCGAGAAAGTAGAGAGTGAAAGGTGAAGAAAAGATGTGTTTATTAGATTGAAACAATGAAGCATACACAATGATTTCCCACACCCCTCATGGAGAGTCATGAGGGGTATTTATAGGCTCATCAAACTACATGCTTGCCTAAAGTACATAAGTAGTCCCTATGGGTGTGACTTACTACATATCTAGTCCATTTCACTTGTGTGACGTTATCTTTATAAAAAAGCGCTGCTAACAGTTAGATAGGTCTTTAAGGGCTACTAGTGCCTAGTGGTATTATTTTATTGAATATTCAAAATTTTGACTCCACTTGAATCTCATGGCCTAGATATGTCTTTAATGTTGCTAGTGCCTAGATAGGTCTTTAAGGGTTGCGAAGAATATGTGTTATTTTAATGTTGCTAGTGACTAGATAGGTCTTTAAGTGTTGTGGAGAATATGGCTCCAGTTGAATCTCATGGTCTATTCGTAAATATTGAATGTATACTCTGCGTACTTATGCATTTTAAAGATTTTAGTGGTGACCGTTTAATAAACAAAATATAACATAACGTACGAGCTTCATTATTAATCACTTGAACGAGCTAAAACAAACAAACGACAATTCCAAAATCGACATAAAATCTCTTTATTGAGGTTTAAACACATAAACATGCGAAAGCATCAAGCGATTGAGTAACATGTTTCGTCAAGCGATTCAAAACATGTCACTTCCAATTTTAAAACAATTTCAGTGACACATTTTAGCAATCATGTTGCATGCATAATTATTACATGTAGTAATGATAATGAATCCTTTTCTTGCCAAAAGATGAATTAATCAACAAACATAAGCCATGTATTGATGATTAGTGATGATCAATCTAGTCTCTAGATATTGTTCTTTCACGGCTTCAAGATCCTAGGATGGGTCTCGGGTAAGGTTGTTATATTTGTTTTGTGTTTGTATTCTAATCGAAACAAAGAAAGGGGTATAACACTCTTGTTATAACCAGTTCTTAAATGTTTTGGATATAAATAAGAAGCACTTCAAAATAGATCAATGATGGTTATGATTCTAACATACAAGATCTATATAGATCTGCAATTAATTAGAACAAACTGAGATCTTGTAATATTTCCTTTAAAGTTCGTGTATTGGTTTGTGTGACAGATGATTGTAGTGTTCTTGACAGAGTTGTATGAATAGTGATGAGATGTGTAACACCCCCAAAATTTGGTACAGCGGAAGACTCAACAAGCTTTCGGGGTGCTACGGGGATTGGTATTCAACACAAGACGTAAAAGAACGAGATAAAGTAAACATAAGAAAAACACAACCAAAACGGGGTTTTAAAGTTTACATTTATCCCAACATCATTCAGAGTCAGGCTCAAAAGAAATAAACGTAGGTCCACAATTAAATATCAGAGTTTTAGAAAATAGATCCATAAACCAGGTGCCTTAGCCGAGCCTTCCAATTCATGCATCCAAATCATCACTTAATTACCTGAGAAAACGTACTAAAACTCAGCTTTCGCTGGTGAGATCATAGGTTTAAATTCATACTAAATATAGTGGACATACACGCAAAACGCTTGCTAGCTAGACTATGGACTCACTAAAAACCTGCGGATACCCTCCGCTCCAACATAGATATTCGGGTAACCCCCGCAATATCATAAATACTTGGATAACCTCCGAAGTATTAATAACCTATAGGTGAACACTATAGTATCTAAATAAGCCAACCTTGAATAGTACACACGAAACTATGTGACTAAAGTTGACAATTCGCCAATATCCAAATAAGCCAACCTTGAATAGTACACACAAAAACTATGTGACTAAAGTTGACAATTCACCAATATCCAAATAAGCCAACCTTGAATAGTACACACAAAAACTATGTGACTAAAGTTGACAATACATCCTAGTCCATACGCATAGCAAGTTTTAGAAATAATATAAAAGCGATAATAGTCCACATAAAATAATTTGCACGTTTCTCACCCCAAGTATTGAAAACATAGTTCAAGATTAAAAAGTGGGGCTATGACTCACCTCAAGTCCAGAAATCAGTAAGAAGAAATCGGTAGAAATGAGATGTATAGTAACTCGAAAGACAGCAACTACGGACTCGGCACGACCTAACAATGTCAACTCGTTCAGAAATCATTTCCTCAAAATCGAATATTCCCAAACCCGAACGTATTCCATTTTTCTTTCCGAAAATCCATTTCTCGTATTATCTCGTATTAGTTTGGAGTTTGGCGTTTGGTATCCATACGAGTGGTGGGTCGACACAACTCAAACTAAGAAGTCACAACAAAAAGGATAATAAAACAATCTATAGGTCTAATGTTAGTCCAATATATTATTTAAATAAATATCGAAGTTTATCAAATCTGTGGAAAACTAGAAGGGGGGTTGAATAGTTTTACGTCTTTTTCGTTTTGCTTATTTTATAAAAGATAATTTCTAAGATAAAACTTTCAAATCACTTTAATACATAAATATATATACTAGTTAATTTATGATTTTGTATAAATACTACTTATGTATAATGTACAATTTCAAAACACTTAACTACAAAAATATAAATACAAGATTTATTAAAGGTTTTATATATACAATGCTTATGTATAATGTTTGGAAAGAATATACAATTTCATATATTTTATGTAAGCATATATATGTGTAGTAGTGTATAGATATAATTATATGTACTAGGTTGGTTTTTGTAAGATTAGTTTTATGAATGAATTTTAGTTTGATCTTTATGTGAAATCAACATATGCACAATACTATCAATTATGACTATGTGTGAAATGCAAGTAAGTAATAAATCAAAGAGTGAGAGATGGAAAGATCAAACCGAGACACAAAGGATTTATAGTGGTTCGGCTACAAGGACACCTTCCTTGCCCTACTCCACTCCCCGAGTCACCTACTCGAGAGTTTTCTTCACTAGATCAAAGACCTCCTTTATGGCGGAGAAAACCGTACACACCAATATACACACCAATTTACACACCAATCTTCACACCAATCTACACACCAATCTACACACCAATCTTCACACCAATCTACTATTTTCTTCACACCAATCTTCTACACACCAATCTTCTATACACCAATCTTCTATTCTCTTCACACCTTCAAAGTACTAATGTCTTGACACCTTCAAGTCACTAATATCTTCACAACTTCAATGCACTAGTGTCTTGACACCTTCAAGCCACTAATGTCTTCACAACTTCAATGCACTAATGTCTTGACACCTTCAAGCCACTAATGTTTTCACAACTCCAATCTACAAATGTCTTCTAGTCTTCTCCACTAGAGATCCTTAATTTCTTCACTACAAGCTCCTATTGCTACAATCTCCTATTACCACTACTATCTAACCCTTCTTCTTCACTTCAAGTTACACTTCACACTTACAACAATTCTAGATTCTTCAACTAAATCTAGTTAACTAATACATACACCTTATTCACCAAAGTATGAAAGATATACAAGAAAATGTAAACAAACAACTTAGATAGCAAGATGATACTAAGTTGTAATACTTCTAATAGAAGTATTCTTCTCTTTGCACTTGAAAGAATGAGGCTTTGGATCACTTGGAAACAAAGGCTTATGAAATGATCAAAGGATTTTTAGGATTGAAATGGAGATCTAGAACAGAAAGTTTTTGTGCAAAAAGGTGAGGAAAAAAATCCAGGTTTAAGGTGGTATTTATAGACAAAAGAATCTGACAGAGGAGCGTGGCCGGTCCCCTTAATTCATGGCCGGCCCCCTTAAAATTAAGGGGACCGCCCCTTATAATTAAGGGGGCCGCCCATCTGTAACGGCCAGAAAACTTGTCTTTTAGTGGGGAAAGTTTATTTGGTGAAAAACTAACTGATTTTGGTTAAATATTTGAAATCATATATTTAGTATGATTAAAACATTTTTCTTTATTACCAAAAGTGTTTTTCAAAAATATATAATATGTTTATATGATTAAATAAACTTTGTGTTAATTAATTAACTACCCCTTTGATCATACATTGCACTAAACACTTTGTTTATTCATACCTTAAGTGATTTGTTGGTGAAAGTGATTATTTATTACTAAATACGTGTTTACGTCATGATCTTTGGTTTGATTAGTTTAAGTTTTGTGATTATCAAAACATAGAGATATCGGAAGATATGAATAATGTTTTCAGTCAATTATTTATATCAACAGTCTCCCCCTTTTTGATGATTACAAAACCTAAACTTATTAAATCCAAAAATTAATATTTAGACAAGTATTTAGTAAGTTTACATTCACTTCTCCCCCTTTTTGTAGAATCAAAAAGGTTAGGCCGAATAAGCTTCGTGAGAGAAGTTTAAACGGGTAGAAAACTCCCCCTTGATGTATGCTCCCCCTCGTTTGAGGGCACCAAGGTTTCGAGAAAGTAATTCTTGCAAGAAAAATATTAGAAGCACAAGCATGGCACAAGCAAATACATATAGCATAATATTAACAAGTAATAATCATGGCACAAGGGAATAAGAAACATATATTAAACCATTCAATAATAGAGAAATGATTATGTCAACCCATAATCATTGTTCCAAAGGCAATATGTTAGGAATTAAATAAGCACAAGAATCAGAAGGTTCAGCATAAAGGTTTAATGGAAATACGACAAGTATGATTCTGCTGATAAAGCATAAAGCGAGTTTCCACTGAAGGAGATTCTGCTGCTGAATCTTACTGCTGATGAATACTGCTGCTTGATTCTGCTGCTGCTATGACTCTGCAACTATGACTCATAACAAACAGCTGTGTAAATAAGAATGACTTATTCAACACTTGTATAAGAAGATAATATCTTAGTTCTAGTCATCAAATTGAACACTCCAAGTGAGTTGTTTATCCTAGATACATGATGTATCTTGTATGACTAAGCTAGAATAGTGATTAGTCATAAGCTAGTTATTTGTTGAGTCATGTAGTTTGTAAGAAGATTTTTCCTTGGACTATAAAAGGAAAATCTTAGATATGTAGATAAGAGAGACAATGCCATACACAACTCTCATATACAGATAATAGAAAGAACAAACATAAGATTCAAGGTCTTTGTAACCCTAGTGATAAGCTAAAGATCACTCGTATTATTTTCTTTTGAATAATATTGAATCGTTTGGTGTTAACTATTCAATTTCCATAACAATAAACATAAATCTTCTAAGTGTGGTTAAGTAGATTCCGCATACTTAATCATATTCACACAAACATATCTCATACACAAAGAACGAAGGTTTAACCACCTTACCATGTAATCGACCCTCAACAAGTGGTATCAGAGCTTACAGGTTGATATTTTTGTTTTAGAAGAAGAAGTTAAGAAATGGATGTTGAGTCTATTCAAACAAATGTTGCTGCTAAGTTACCAATGCTCAAACAGAATGAGTTTGAGATGTGGAGGTTAAGAATAGAACAATATTTTCAAGTGCAAGATTATGCACTGTGGGAAATCATTGAAGATGGAGATTCTTACAAGCCTACAACCACTACATCAACAGTTGATGGTAAGGAAGTTGATAAGCTGCAAACCAAGCCACAAACTGCAGAAGACAGAATTAAGAAGAAGAATGACCTAAAGGCCAGAAGCATGCTGATGATGACCATTCCAAATGATCAACTTATAAACTTCAGCAAATTCAAAGATGCAAAATCACTATTTGAGGCCATTATTGCAAGGTATGGTGGGAATGAAGCCACCAAGAAGACCCAGAAGACTCTTCTTAAGCAACAGTTTGAAAATTTCACGTCAACTAACCATGAATCTTTAGACCATATGTTCAACAGGCTACAGAATATTGTGAGTCAACTTGCTATTCTTGGAGTTGAAATACCTCAAGAAGATTTAAACTCAAAATTTCTGAGAAGCTTACCTGAAGAATGGGCTATGCATGTTGTTGTCTGGAAGAACAAGTCAGACATTGACACCATGGATCTTATGGATCTGTATAGCAACTTTAAGATTGTTGAGCAAGATTTGAAGAAAAGTGGAGGTACTAGTTCAAGCACTGGGAACATGGCATTTATGTCATCTCCTAGTAATTCAGTTCCAGTTACTAATGAAAAAGTTCATGATGTTGCAAGTGCTACAAGTTCATCAAGCAGTATTTTTGGAATTTTAGATGAGAAAACATGTTGTGCTTTCTTCACAAGCAAACATAATGGATCCATGTTAACTCATGAAGACCTTCAAGAGATCAATGATGATGATCTGGAGGAAATGGATCTAAAATGGCAAATTTCTCTTCTTAGCATGAGAGCTAAGAAATTCTATCAAAGGACGGGGAAGAAGATCACAATCAGTAGCAATGATCCTGCTGGTTATGATAAGTCAAAGATAGAATGCTACAACTGTCACAAGATGGGACACTTCTCAAGAGAATGTAGAAGGCCAAGACAGCAAGATAGCAGAAATAGAGATGTTGGAAGAAAATCCAATACAGGGGAGATGTCTGAACCAAAAGCTATGGTAGCAATTGATGGGTTAGGTTTTGATTGGAGCTTCATGAATGATGAAGAAATGGGTTCTTCACAGATGGCTCTTATGGCATTTACTGCACCTGAGGTACATGATCATAAAACCTGTTCAAATACTTGTACTGCTCTTAAAGACTTAAAAATCTTAATTAAACAGTATGATGACCAAAAGGTTCGATACGCCAAATCTGATCTAGATTGTTTCAATTATAAAAGTGGTTTAGAATCTGCAGAGAGGCAAATCCTACACTATAAAAGGAATGAACTTACCTTTACTGATGCTAAAACTTTACTTGAAAATGATAATCAATTTAAAGATCAAATCATTGAGGCTTTAAGAGAAGCATTGGATAGGGTTAAGTCTGAAAAAGAAAACATTCAATTGACTGTAGAGAAGCTTGAACATGCTTCTAAAAATGTAACCAAAATAATAGACAGTCAAGTGAATAATAAAGTTAAGTCAGGATTAGGATATAATACAGCCCCACCTCCTTATAGAGGTATCCCAAAACCCCCAGGGATCGATCTAGAACATTCAGGATTGCCTGAATTTCAGCTACCTAAGTTACAATATGGAGTTCAACCAAACTCTAACATAGTAGCTGATGAGCCTAAGAAAGAAAGTAAATGTTCATGTAAAACATTACTTTTTCAGGACAAGGTGTCCTTTGTAAATAAACAGGTTATGTCTAAACCTGAAGTGGTTAAGAAAGCAAGAACAAGAGTTCCTAAGATAGTCAAACAAAATACTGATAGGCCTAAGACCAATAAAAAATATGTTAGGCAACCAGTTAGATATTGTGAACAATATAGAGTCACAAACAAGCCCAGAGGTAACCAAAGAAATTGGAATAACCTCAAGTCTTACCAACTAGGTGATGACTTTGCTTTTCACAATAAAGCTTGTTTCATTTGTGGTAGTTTTGACCATCTTGCAGCTTTCTGTAACCAATGGGTATCTGGGTATGAAAGTAATAGAGTGAACTACAAAAGGCAAACACCTAAATCTCTTTTTCACTCTAATTCTAAAAGATCAAAACCCAAAACAGTCACAAAAGCAGTTCCTGCTGATAGAGCAAAAACTGTTCCTACTGAAAGGAAAATGGTTTCTGCTGAAAAACCATATATGACTGTTTACCCAAAATCAACAATTAAGGGTGCAAAAACAACTTTCAAACATGCATCTAATATTGTTCAAAGGCCCATTCAAACAAAAGCAGTGGTCCAAAAACAAGTTTGGAGACCAAAGGGTACAACTACAAAGCTAGCAGTTTCTTCTGCTAAGCATACTGCTGCTAAGGGTAACAGGGCAAATGCTGTTAAGGCCTCAGCATGTTGGATTCTTAAATCCAATGTTGCATCAACAGTCCTCAAGAGATTACATTTCATTGATGCAAGAGGCAGATCCAAGTCAGTGTTGGCTTGGATCCCCAAAGAAAACTAATTCTTTTATTCTGTGCAGGGACATTCACCAACAGATCATGAAGATCAAGGATATTCAGATAGTGGGTGTTCAAGGCACATGACAGGCAACATGTCTTATCTTTCCAACTTTCAATCAATTGATGGTGGATATGTTACCTTTGGAGGAGGAATTGGTGGAAAGATTACTGGTAAAGGTACTATCAAAACCAGTAAATTAGATTTTGAAGATGTGTTTTATGTGCAAGAGCTTAAGTATAATCTCTTTAGTGTCTCACAAATGTGTGACAAAAAGAATAATGTTCTTTTTACTGAAACTGAATGTCTTGTACTTTCTCCTGATTTTAAGATGCCTGATGAAAGTCAAGTACTTCTTAAAATTCCTAGGAAGGGCAATATGTACAGTGTTGATATGAATAACATTGTTTCTAAAGATGCTTTAACTTGTCTTGTTGCAAAAGCCACATTAGATGAATCTATGTTATGGCATAGGAGACTTGGTCATATTAACTTCAAAACCATAAATAAGATTGTTAAGAATGGTTTGGTAAGAGGTTTACCTCAAAAACGTTTTGAAAATGATCAAACATGCATTGCTTGTCTTAAAGGCAAACAACACAAAGTCGCTTGTAAGCCCAAGATTTTTAACTCTATCAATCAATCATTGTTTATGCTTCATATGGACTTATTTGGACCTGTTTCAGTAAGTAGTATAATGCATAAGAGATTTTGTCTAGTTGTTACTGATGACTATAGTAGATTTACATGGGTATTCTTTTTAGGAACTAAGGATGAGACTTCTAGCATCCTTAAGACCTTCATTACAGAGATAGAAAACCTAGTAAGCAAAAGAGTAAAAGTCATTAGATGTGATAATGGAACAGAATTCAAAAATAGAGTTATGGATGATTTCTGCAAAGAAAAAGGTATTAAAAGAGAATTTAGTGTTGCTAGAACTCCTCAACAGAATGGAGTAGCTGAAAGAAAGAATAGAACACTAATAGAAGCTGCTAGAACTATGTTAGCTGATTCAAAGTTGCCTATAACTTTTTGGGCTGAAGCAGTCAACACTGCTTGTTATGTTCAGAACAGAGTTTTAATAGTACAGCCTCACAATAAGACATCATATGAACTTTTTAGAGGTAGAACTCCTGCAATAGGATTTCTTAAACCTTTTGGATGTCATGTGACAATTCTGAATACCTTAGACCATTTGAGAAAATTTGATGGTAAAGCAGATGAAGGTTTCTTTGTTGGATATTCTCTCAATAGCAAAGCTTTTAGAGTATACAACATAAGAACTAAGAGAGTAGAAGAGAGTCTACATATAGAGTTCTTAGAGAACAAGTCTAATGTAGAAGGTCAAGGACCAAAATGGCTATTTGATCTTGAAACTCTAACCCATTCAATGAATTATGTGCCTGTTGTTGCAGAAACTAATGATTTTTCAGGTTCACAAGCAACAGATGAGGCAAGGTTAGACAAGAAGACACATCAAGATTATGTGATGATGCCAATATGGTCAAATACTGTAACACCCCCAAAATACCGCAGCGGAAGACTGTGTCATAGGGATGCTACTTCAGGGCACAAAGTACAAGATATAGAAAACGCCCTCTAAATGAGACGTTTTTGAAAAGTTACCATTCGAATAGATAAAAGTCATAGTTTACAAAACAAAGATCCCAAAGTAGAATGATACATAAGTTTTTAAAGTGTATCGAATGGTAAACGATAAAAGTGAAAGTCTCCAAAAGCATGCCCTAAGACTCTCAGCTCCACAAACCTGCTATCGCCTTAATAACCTGAGATAAACATGCTTAAAAGTGTCAACACAAAGGTTGGTGAGTTCATAGAGTTTGTCTTAGTACTGATGAAAAGCCTATAAAGAATGTTCACACAGCAAAGGCATCGTAAATCCACTCAGTTGCAAGTCCCGCCATAAGAGACTTGTAACCTGTGTGTTTACAACCCACTGCTACAATATAATATGATTAAGATATGTATAAGTTCATAACAACAGTTAAGCAATTAGTAGTGAGTCTACACTTCATATCCGAAGACCTCATGTTTGTATGTATGTCTCAATGGTTGTGTCCAGCAACTTAATCTGGGGCCATTGGAAGTCTGTATGTATGTATCCATGGTTGTGCCCAGCAACTTAATCTAGGGCCATTGGAAGTCTGTATGTATGTATGATTGCTGGGTGCCATTTCCCAAAGTATAATAGTAAGTATGTGTGCATGTATCAACCATGTATGTATGTAATCAAGAATAATGGAATCAAGTATAATGTAATCAAGTATAATGTTATGTGAATCCGTACAAGTAAGCAAGTAGTAGCATGTATCTCCCCCAAAGAGTTGATAGAACAATTAAAAGAGTAGGGGCTATGACTCACCTCGAAGTAATAGTACAATGCAACGGAATGTTAAGGACAACAATGCACGGTTATCTGCCGCAACCTAAAATGAATGATGAATGATCTCATTTAGATCACCAAATGATGTTATGAATGTCCATGCTCATGTTTCTATACCACTCTAGTCTTTGGAAAAACACTTGTGTTATCAAAAATATATAATCCAAGAATTTGGAAAAATATTGCTATTAGAAAATATAATAAGCTAGTTGTAATATATATATACTTATATATATATATCGTGTGTTTCCATGTTAGCGTTGAAATCCTCGGGTTGTAATCCTTGTAATATCTCCTTGAAATGATGAAAACATTCTTGTAATAACTAATACTACATTAGTTATAAAGCTTGGTACTTAATATTATTTCTAGCTAATAAAAGTACTTCGTAGTTTTAGTGTCCATTTTTATTAAAAGCTGCCAAATAAAAATGGTTTTAGCCGATATTCAAACGTGAATATCTTTGTCGTTACTTGTCCGTTTTACTTGTTCTTTATGTCCACGGTTACGTCTTAGTATATAGTAATATATTTTGGAAAGCTCGGCTCCTCCGGGTTACGTCTAAAGTCTCTTTTTGTCCAATGAAAAACGTCCAACAGCAAACATTTTCAGAAAAATACTTTTCGTCTACAATCTTGCAAAAATCATAACTCCTTCGTTATAAACTCTTTTTAATCCGTTCTTTCGCCTACGGATTCGTTTTTAAAAGTATTTTCTAAAAATTTTGCCAAAGTTCACTTGGTGTTTACTGATTTTCCAGATTTTCACAAAATGGGACAGCATGTCTAAAATATGTTCCAAATCAAGTTTTCAAGGTTTATAACTAATTTCTACCATCACCAAACCTCTTGTAATCACCACATAGCTAATCTAATCCTACCATACACCTTCTTAGGGTGCCATGGACTCCTAACCAAGTTATTATAGCAAGGGGATTCATAAATAAAAAGTTAGGGTTTGTATGTTCCATTTTAGACAAAATAAATGGTGGTATAGCTAGTTGTACATGGTTTTTAGCATGGAAATCATGTAATACAAGTAAATATAAGATGTTTCATGTAAAAATAAAGTTGATAACTTACTTGATAAAATGAGATGATTAGATGATGATTATGCTTGTTGTTCTTGTGTTTTTCTTGATTGATTCTTGATTAGGCAAGTATAATGAACAAGTTTGTAGCTTTAACTTTTGGAAAATCATGGATTGATCATGGAGTTGGGAAAAAGTCGTGGGTTATGAGATGGAAATGATGAAATGAGAGCTTTTTGATTCATAAATTTATAAGTGTTTATGTTTAGGAGGTTTGTATAGATATTTAAGAAGTAAAAATGGTTTTTACTTGTAACTTTAATACATTATAAAGGGATTATTACATGAGGTAAAAAGGGGTGTTCATATGGCCGGTTATGGTGAGCCAAGGAGGGGGGTAGGGGTGCTTGGTATTTAATTAGAAATCTAGTGTATCGTTAAGTGTTATTACGTATTATTCGTTAAAATCGGGTACCGGGTTTAATAGAAATAAACGTTCACAAAGTTAACCGGAATGAAATAATGTTATAATAATGATAAAAACATATTAAAAATATGTTGGGTACATTTACTGAGTGATCGGGTGATTATTGTTTAGTTTTCACGAAAACCGTCGTTATATTCATACGCGTACGTTATAAATAAAATAAATTTCCAAAATACTGGGTAACTGAATGTTATAACTTTTATGATGTTAAAATGGATATAAAAATATGTCGGGACCATTGTGGGAATATTTAGATATATTCGTCGTGTATAAACCGGGTGTTAACGTTTACTATAAATACTTATACGTAAAAACGTTAAATGTATCAAATATATAAATTTGAAAATCCTGAGAGTGGTATAACATGAAAATGCTGTTATGATGATATGCAGACTATCTCCAGTCCGTATGCAGTGTTCTTAACACTAATGAAATGAATTCGCACCTAAACCAATCCGGTTACGCGAATTTGAATACCCGTAAACTAAATTTACGATGAAATGAGTAATGCAAGTGAATAGTGAAAACTTTTCCGGAAATGAATAGTGTTTAGTGAATAGTAAATTTCCCAAATGTTTCTCAGAATATCAAAATGACCTCGAAAATGATGAATAGTAAAACGATGAATAGTGTTTTGATGAATAGTGATTTATGAATAGTGTTTTTTCAAAGTTCCCGAAATGACCTGAAATGGTGAGTTGTGACAGTCTTCCCCTCTAAAAAGAACTTCGTCCCGAAGTTCAGTTAATGTTAATCAGTTAAATGTGTCAAAGCTTATGTATGTGGGTTTCTATCCAACTAAGTATGTTCTCGTGGTCAGACTTGATGAGGCAAACCTTCCCAATCCCGAGCTTAGTCCTCAAAAGACCTCCTTTAGGTTAATCCTTTAGGTAACCGATTTTCACTTAATCCCACAACCCAATCAAACAAGAACAGTCATGAGATTAGGCTAAATCGGTTTGAGTGATGACTTTAATTTTTATCTTGATTTTCGCAACCCAATCAAACAAGAACAGTCACTAGAACCAAGCTAAAAATCAAGGTCTGGATTCAACATCCTTGAAAAAGATCTTTTGAAAGATTGGCTCGACTTTGGAATTGCTTACACTAATCAAATTTCTAATGTTAGTATGACTAAGGTTAATGCTGCTAGGTCTCAGATTAGTCAGTGTTGTGTATAGGTCCTATATTAAGACTTAAGTGCTACTAAAATACGATAGTTGTTCAAGAGAATGTACCCGTTATGCTACCGCGGACATGTTGGGTGATAGGATTTCCTAAGAAGTAAGCTCTGCCAATTGCGGGTGGAATCTCATTGGCCTCATCTCGTGGCCCTTCAATTGCTGCTGCTAAGTTTGGACGATTGCCTCCTTGGTTAAGATTTCTTTTCATCTTAGGACAGTTGTTCCGAAAGTGATCCGGGCTGTTACATTCATAGCATGTCCTTTGGTTGTTCGTCATATTGCCCACATTTGCTAGTTCTCTACACTGGTTTGTAAAATGACTAGACTGTCTGCAAAATGCACACACACGGCAGGGCGCAATCTTTTGATGATGAAAGTTACATTTCGTACATTTAGGATGCGGGCCTAAATACTCTTTCTAACCAGGATTAGTTGCCGCAAAGGTCCTTGCCCTTTTGTTGTCAGCTATTGTACCCATTTGTTTGTTTGACTCGCTTGTTCCCTTCCTTTTATCACTGTTCCTCAAGCTTCCATTTCTAACCATCTCATCTGTTAGAGTCCCTGCTCTCAATATTGCACTCTGAATTGTAGAAGGCTCAGTTGTTTTCACAGTCCCACGAATTTCTGGGACAAGACCATATATGTACCTCTCGATCCTCTTGGACTCAGGGGTAACTAGGTGTGGAACTAGTCTGGCTAATTCATGGAATCGATCCGTGTAGGCTGCATGACCAGCCCCTATCATAGAGTGATGATAGAGTTCATCCTCCAGCTTTTGCATCTCGTTGTCCGGGCAGTATTCCTCCTTCAGTAATGCCTTAAAATCGTCCCATGACATACCTACAGCTGCCGCTCTACCCCTAGCTTGAATCTGCGTATTCCACCATGTCAATGCCTTTCCTGATAGTAAGCACATGGAATACTTCACCATTTGATGTGCTGCACAGTTACTAATGTCAATCACCGTCTCCATCTTTTCAACCCATCGAGTATACGCCAACGCGCCTCCTACACCATTGAAATTAATTGGCTTGCATGACGTAAATTCCTTATACGTACATCCAGTCCTAATGATGTTGTTGCCATTACCATTCTGGCCTATACCATTGGTGTTGTTAATTCCGCTTTCGTGGTTTGCCAAGTTATTCATATGATCGCCAACTTGAGTGACAATAGTGGGGAGAAAGTTTTCAAGTTTTCGAGCGATGATGGCTTCAAAATCAGTATTTCCACCATCGTTACTTGGGTTACTAGTGTCATTAGCAGCTCCTCTACCTCCTCATATATAATACCGTGCTACCAGTTGTTTCCTAAGTTGTGCCAACACCGATCTACATCTGCATAGTCATATGTCCACGTGTGTCGTGAAGCACTTATAATTATGTTGGCCACCACAATTATAAATGTTTCCTTTCACAAGTGTACATATCACCAGGCACACATATCTCAGTGGTAGACGTTGCTTAAATGGGCATCTAGGGAATGTCACGCTTAGTACAACGGAACAAAAGATTCTCCCTTAAGTGTTAAAGTCACTGGGAAGTCTAGTTTCTAACGGTTTCTACAAAGTATCTAATAGCGTGGGTCTAAAAATAAATAAATTACCAGCAAGCGTAAGTGTATGTAAAGTGCAAGGCGATAGGGAGGAGAGTCTACATGTATGTAGTTATAGTCTAGACTCTAAAACAACCTAGTTCTCTATAACCAAGGCTCTGGTACCAATCTGTAACACCCCCAAAATACCGCAGCGGAAGACTGTGTCATAGGGATGCTACTTCAGGGCACAAAGTACAAGATATAGAAAACGCCCTCTAAATGAGACGTTTTTGAAAAGTTACCATTCGAATAGATAAAAGTCATAGTTTACAAAACAAAGATCCCAAAGTAGAATGATACATAAGTTTTTAAAGTGTATCGAATGGTAAACGATAAAAGTGAAAGTCTCCAAAAGCATGCCCTAAGACTCTCAGCTCCACAAACCTGCTATCGCCTTAATAACCTGAGATAAACATGCTTAAAAGTGTCAATACAAAGGTTGGTGAGTTCATAGAGTTTGTCTTAGTACTGATGAAAAGCCTATAAAGAATGTTCACACAGCAAAGGCATCGTAAATCCACTCAGTTGCAAGTCCCGCCATAAGAGACTTGTAACCTGTGTGTTTACAACCCACTGCTACAATATAATATGATTAAGATATGTATAAGTTCATAACAACAGTTAAGCAATTAGTAGTGAGTCTACACTTCATATCCGAAGACCTCATGTTTGTATGTATGTCTCAATGGTTGTGTCCAGCAACTTAATCTGGGGCCATTGGAAGTCTGTATGTATGTATCCATGGTTGTGCCCAGCAACTTAATCTAGGGCCATTGGAAGTCTGTATGTATGTATCCATGGTTGTGCCCAGCAACTTAATCTAGGGCCATTGGAAGTCTGTATGTATGTATGATTGCTGGGTGCCATTTCCCAAAGTATAATAGTAAGTATGTGTGCATGTATCAACCATGTATGTATGTAATCAAGAATAATGGAATCAAGTATAATGTAATCAAGTATAATGTTATGTGAATCCGTACAAGTAAGCAAGTAGTAGCATGTATCTCCCCTAAAGAGTTGATAGAACAATTAAAAGAGTAGGGGCTATGACTCACCTCGAAGTAATAGTACAATGCAACGGAATTTTAAGGACAACAATGCACGGTTATCTGCCGCAACCTAAAATGAATGATGAATGATCTCATTTAGATCACCAAATGATGTTATGAATGTCCATGCTCATGTTTCTATACCACTCTAGTCTTTGGAAAAACACTTGTGTTATCAAAAATATATAATCCAAGAATTTGGAAAAATATTGCTATTAGAAAATATAATAAGCTAGTTGTAATATATATATACTTATATATATATATATCGTATGTTTCCATGTTAGCGTTGAAATCCTCGGGTTGTAATCCTTGTAATATCGCCTTGAAATGATGAAAACATTCTTGTAATAACCAATACTACATTAGTTATAAAGCTTGGTACTTAATATTATTTCTAGCTAATAAAAGTACTTCGTAGTTTTAGTGTCCATTTTTATTAAAAGCTGCCAAATAAAAATGGTTTTAGCCGATATTCAAACGTGAATATCTTTGTCGTTACTTGTCCGTTTTACTTGTTCTTTATGTCCACGGTTACGTCTTAGTATATAGTAATATATTTTGGAAAGCTCGGCTCCTCCGGGTTACGTCTAAAGTCTCTTTTTGTCCAATGAAAAACGTCCAACAGCAAACATTTTCAGAAAAATACTTTTCGTCTACAATCTTGCAAAAATCATAACTCCTTCGTTATAAACTCTTTTTAATCCGTTCTTTCGCCTACGGATTCGTTTTTAAAAGTATTTTCTAAAAATTTTGCCAAAGTTCACTTGGTGTTTACTGATTTTCCAGATTTTCACAAAATGGGACAGCATGTCTAAAATATGTTCCAAATCAAGTTTTCAAGGTTTATAACTAATTTCTACCATCACCAAACCTCTTGTAATCACCACATAGCTAATCTAATCCTACCATACACCTTCTTAGGGTGCCATGGACTCCTAACCAAGTTATTATAGCAAGGGGATTCATAAATAAAAAGTTAGGATTTGTATGTTCCATTTTAGACAAAATAAATGGTGGTATAGCTAGTTGTACATGGTTTTTAGCATGGAAATCATGTAATACAAGTAAATATAAGATGTTTCATGTAAAAATAAAGTTGATAACTTACTTGATAAAATGAGATGATTAGATGATGATTATGCTTGTTGTTCTTGTGTTTTTCTTGATTGATTCTTGATTAGGCAAGTATAATGAACAAGTTTGTAGCTTTAACTTTTGGAAAATCATGGATTGATCATGGAGTTGGGAAAAAGTCGTGGGTTATGAGATGGAAATGATGAAATGAGAGCTTTTTGATTCATAAATTTATAAGTGTTTATGTTTAGGAGGTTTGTATAGATATTTAAGAAGTAAAAATGGTTTTTACTTGTAACTTTAATACATTATAAAGGGATTATTACATGAGGTAAAAAGGGGTGTTCATATGGCCGGTTATGGTGAGCCAAGGAGGGGGGTAGGGGTGCTTGGTATTTAATTAGAAATCTAGTGTATCGTTAAGTGTTATTACGTATTATTCGTTAAAATCGGGTACCGGGTTTAATAGAAATAAACGTTCACAAAGTTAACCGGAATGAAATAATGTTATAATAATGATAAAAACATATTAAAAATATGTTGGGTACATTTACTGAGTGATCGGGTGATTATTGTTTAGTTTTCACGAAAACCGTCGTTATATTCATACGCGTACGTTATAAATAAAATAAATTTCCAAAATACTGGGTAACTGAATGTTATAACTTTTATGATGTTAAAATGGATATAAAAATATGTCGGGACCATTGTGGGAATATTTAGATATATTCGTCGTGCATAAACCGGGTGTTAACGTTTACTATAAATACTTATACGTAAAAACGTTAAATGTATCAAATATATAAATTTGAAAATCCTGAGAGTGGTATAACATGAAAATGCTGTTATGATGATATGCAGACTATCTCCAGTCCGTATGCAGTGTTCTTAACACTAATGAAATGAATTCGCACCTAAACCAATCCGGTTACGCGAATTTGAATACCCGTAAACTAAATTTACGATGAAATGAGTAATGCAAGTGAATAGTGAAAACTTTTCCGGAAATGAATAGTGTTTAGTGAATAGTAAATTTCCCAAATGTTTCTCAGAATATCAAAATGACCTCGAAAATGATGAATAGTAAAACGATGAATAGTGTTTTGATGAATAGTGATTTATGAATAGTGTTTTTCCAAAGTTCCCGAAATGACCTGAAATGACCTGAAATGACCTGAAATGGTGAGTTGTGACAAATACCAATGTGGAATCAACTTCAACCAATGGAGAATCTTCTTCTGGCAAAGCTAAAGAAGATGTTGAAGATAAAATCAGAGAAGGAAGAACAGAAGAACAACAAAATGTTCCTGCTGATGAGCAAAATGTTCCCGCTGATGATCAAACAATTCCTGCTGATAAGCAAATTGTCTATGCTGATAGTCCTTCAGAAGAAACAAAATCAGACTTTTCAGAAGATGAGGTGGATTTGTGCAATATTCCATCTGATTATCAAGTTCCTTCCACTCCACAAACACGAATTCACAAAGTCCACTCCCTAGAAAATGTGATTGGAGATGTACAATCTGGTGTGAAGACAAGACAACAATTGATGTCTTCAGATCAAAAAGGGATTCTTGATGCCCTTTATGTGTCAAAGCAACATGAGTTTTCAAACTCTTGTTTGTTTGTATGTTTTCTCTCACAAGATGAACCAAAGAATATTCATAAAGCCCTAGAGAATTCAAGCTGGTTAGAAGCTATGCAAGAGGAGCTTCTTCAGTTCAAGATTCAAAAGGTCTGGGTGCTAGTTGATTTACCTAGTGGTGTAAGGGTAATTGGCACAAGATGGGTTTTTAGAAATAAAAGGGATGAAAGAGGCATAGTGATTCACAGTTTACCAAATGGATGTCAAGAGTGCATTTTTATATGGTTCAATTGAAGAAGAGGTGTATGTTACACAACCTCCAGGCTTCACTGATCCTGACCATCCAGACAAAGTGTACAAGGTAGTTAAAGCTCTATATGGCCTACATCAGGCACCAAGAGCTTGGTATGCAACACTAGCTTCCTATTTATTAGAAAATGGATTTCAAAGAGGAAAGATTGATCAGACACTTTTCATCAAACAGCACAAGAAAGATCTTCTGTTAGTACAGGTGTATGTGGATGACATTATCTTTGGATCTACAAGGAAGGAGATGTGTTTAGACTTTGAAAAACTTATGAAAGATAAGTTTCAGATGAGTTCTATGGGAGAACTTACATTCTTTTTGGGTCTGCAAGTTAAGCAATCATCTGAAGGCATATTTATTAGTCAAGACAAATATGTTGCAGAGATAATTAGAAAATTTCAATTTGCTGATTCAAAAATAGCAAGCACCCCAATAGATCCTGAGAAGCCACTTCTTAAAGATGCAGATGGAGAAAATGTGGATGTACATACATACAGATCTATGATAGGTTCTTTGATGTATCTTACATCATCAAGACCTGATATCATGTTCTCTGTTTGTGCCTGTGCAAGATTTCAAGTAACTCCAAAGGTTTCTCATTTAACAGCAGTCAAAAGAATTTTTAGATATCTAAAAGGTCAACCAAGGTTGGGTTTATGGTATTCTAGAGAATCACCATTTGACTTGATAGCATTCTCAGACAGTGACTATGCTGGTGCTAGCTTGGACAGAAAGTCAACAACCGGAGGATGTCAATTCCTTGGATGCAGACTTATCTCATGGCAGTGTAAGAAGCAAACAATTGTGGCAAATTCAACAACTGAAGCTGAATATGTAGCTGCTGCAAGTTGCTGTGGTCAAGTTCTATGGCTTCAAAACCAACTTCTTGATTATGGGTACAATTTCTTACATACCATAATACATATTGATAATAGTAGTACAATTTGCATTATTAGAAATCCAGTGCAACATTCTAAAACAAAACACATTGAAATAAGACATCATTTTATAAGAGATTGCAATGAGAAAAGGTTAATTCAAGTAATGAAAATTGCTTCAGAACAAAACTTTGCAGATCTTCTTACCAAAGCTTTTGATGTTGGAAGATTTCAGTACTTGGTAGCAAGTATTGGAATGCTTAATCTTTAAATTTTTCAATATAATGTGTTTTTGTATATAGATTTTGTTAATGCATCTAACTTTGTTATCTAAGTCTACTATTAACAATATTTGAAGTTATTCATACAGTTAGTTCTATGATTGTTCTAATTCAAGACAAGTACTTTGTACTTTGTTCTTTTGGGAAAGGTTATTTCAAGTGAAATCTGCTGATCATTGCTGCTGAAAGCTGATCATTGCTGCTGATATAATAGGTTCATGATAGAAAAAGTTTGGGACTTCAAAACTCCTTAAAACTTCTTTCTTGAAATCTGATTATGATGTTTCACATTGAATTGATAAATTAGTTGATCAGTTAATAACTGATACAACTCACTTTCTATCATTTTATACTCTCAAAGTATAATGTGACTAATCTACGGATATCTGATAGAAAGAACAGCGAGCAACAGTGAATCTAACACTTGTGTTAGAGGTAACAAATGCCACGAGCTGGAAACCCTGTAAAGAAAGCCTTTTGAATAGGTTTATCTATACACAGGCGGTTATTTATAACTGAAAACATTGGTTCTCACACAACCAGAGGTTGCTTTAAACCGAAATTTTGATTGAGTGTCTGTTACACACTTAATCCTTTCAAAATGGTTGTAAGCAGTACGATTTTTCATAATAAAATCATATACATACTGCTAAGGCAAAAGTTTCTTAAAAGGATTTTCAAAAGATGACTTTAAAAACCATCAAATGATGGACCATAAGTCAAAAATGTCCATTGAATCACCTCTCATAGGAGTTAACACACCTAGAAGTGATGAGGACAGAATCTTAAACTCTTAAGGAATTGATGGCTTCATGTACAAATTGTCTGAAAACATGGAAAAATGCTAGATCAGATGATGATGTTATGAATGTGAGAAAATCTTTCAAACAAGGGGAGGAAATCAATATAAGATGTTATTTGAATCTCAGGGGAGGTAACAAACATCTCAGGGGAGGAAATACAAGCTCAGTTTAAGGAAGATTAACCAAAAGAAAAGACAAGATCATACAAGATGATGACATAGAGGTTGAAAATGACAAGAACATTCTTAAATGTTGTATTCAGAAAGGATGAAGCATTTCAAAGGAGAAAGTTCTATCTAGGTCAAAAAGTTGAAAAGATTCAATTTCAGTTCACTACGTTTGTTCATCACCTGTTGAAAGATCAGAAAGCAGATAAGTTCCAGAGAAAGATAAGTTCATTCACTCAGAAGAGAAGAAAGTTCAGATCAACCAAATCTGACAATGAAGTGTTTGAAAGATCTTCACAAAGTCCTCATTTAATTCAGAAAAACATGTTTGAATGTGATTCACATGTTTATGGGAGGATTGTTAGGAATTAAATAAGCACAAGAATCAGAAGGTTCAGCATAAAGGTTTAATGGAAATACGACAAGTATGATTCTGCTGATAAAGCACAAAGCGAGTTTCCACTGAAGGAGATTCTGCTGCTGAATCTTACTGCTGATGAATACTGCTGCTTGATTCTGCTGCTGCTATGACTCTGCAACTATGACTCATAACAAACAGCTGTGTAAATAAGAATGACTTATTCAACACTTGTATAAGAAGATAATATCTTAGTTCTAGTCATCAAATTGAACACTCCAAGTGAGTTGTTTATCCTAGATACATGATGTATCTTGTATGACTAAGCTAGAATAGTGATTAGTCATAAGCTAGTTATTTGTTGAGTCATGTAGTTTGTAAGAAGATTTTTCCTTGGACTATAAAAGGAAAATCTTAGATATGTAGATAAGAGAGACAATGCCATACACAACTCTCATATACAGATAATAGAAAGAACAAACATAAGATTCAAGGTCTTTGTAACCCTAGTGATAAGCTAAAGATCACTCGTATTATTTTCTTTTGAATAATATTGAATCGTTTGGTGTTAACTATTCCATTTCCATAACAATAAACATAAATCTTCTAAGTGTGGTTAAGTAGATTCCGCATACTTAATCATATTCACACAAACATATCTCATACACAAAGAACGAGGGTTTAACCACCTTACCGTGTAATCGACCCTCAACACAATACAAATAGAATTCTAAATAACATAGAACATCCTATAGTGCCAACAAGGAGTGTCATCAAACTTTCTTGAATCCCAAAATGGTTGAGGTGTTTTATTTGAAAATGAGAAAACATAAGCATATCAAATGCTTGGTGGTTTAGTGGAGGTAAACTCTTGGTTCCATGGGTGTTGGTGAGTTTGTAGAGCTTGGAGGTGGTGGATTTGAAGTGGAGTTTGTTGGTTGAGGGTTGTGATGTTGTTCAAGTGATGGGGTTTGTTGAGATCTAGTAAGAAGATACTCAATCCAAGTGAAGTGCTCATTCAAAGCAATGGTTTGTTGTTGAAGGAAGATGCAACAAGGGCAATTGTTAACATGCTTCTCAAGTTGGTTTTTGTTATGTGGTGATGATGGTGAGCTTGATTGTGGTGGATCCAAATTGCGTTGAGCAAGATGTAATGCTAAAAGAGCACTAAGCTCATGTGCCTCTTTTAGCTCCTCAACGAACTTCAAGTGTTCGGAGGAAGGTGATGGTGGTGGAGCATGATAGTTGTCTTGGGTGAAGGTTTGCACATGCAACATTGGTGTGGCATGTGAGGTTGTAGGAAGTGGTGGTGGTACTCTAGGTGGTGGAGATATGTTTGAGCTTGGGTAATCATGAAAACAAGATATGGGTGGAAGATGTTCTTCATGAGTGGATGATGTCTTTGTTGAATGAGCAATATGTGAAGTGTTGATTGAGATATTGGGATTGTTGTTTTGGGATTGAGCATGCTCATCAAAAGAGGAAGCATTAATGAGGGTATTAGTGGAAGATAGGTTGTGGGATGACTCATTTGAGTGGGTTTGAGGTTGAGTTGTTGGTTGATTTGAAACAACATCACAAGGGTTATGACAAGAATCAAGTTTCCTCCTCCAAACGGGTTTGACGGAGATCCTTGCGGTTCTTGAAATCTTTGGTTTTTGGTTGTTGGAAGATGACATGTTTGGGTGTGATGGCATTAATGGTGGGAGGAGAGTATTTATAGTGTATGAGAAATGTGGTTTAGGAAGGAAAATTTGAGGGATAGTATGGGACAAAATATGTTTGTGAATTTTGGGAAGTATATGTTGAAATGGGTCAAAAAGTGATAAAGACAACAGTATCCTCGACCATCAGATGGCCGGTCCCCTTAAATGGAGGCCGGTCCCCTTAAATTTAAGGGGGCCGCCCTTATGATTTAAGGGGGCCGCCCATCTGGTGATTCCCAGAATGCCAGAAATGGGTTTTTGGCAGAAAATTTTCAAAAAGGTTGTGTTTTTGGATTTGGATTCAAGTAAGTTCAACTCTTGAGGCAATATAGAGCATACTATTCATGAATGTAGAGAATATCATAGAAATGATTAGAGTGAACAATTAATTCCTAATAATCATGTCATCTACTAATATTTCAATTAAGTTTGGTAACTAAGGAAGCAATAAAGCAAACTAGTTAAGTATGCAACTATATGAAGATAATGGTAAGTAGGATTAGTGCAAATGAATTTAAGATTGCTTATGATAAACAAGTGGGAGGATATGATTATATGAACTTCAAGACTTGTTACAAACAAGATCCATACGGGCAAACCATGATTCTCATGAAATGATTTGATTAGATTGTGGATGTCATTTTCACATAAGTTTATGACATATGTGAGAAAATAATAATGTTTTAAATAAAATGTTTTTAGTTTTATTCAACAATGTTTGAAAGTAAGTTTTCACTTAATGCCATAAATCTGGGAACGAAAGAATCTAATAAGAAGCAAGGTTCACAAAAGTAAACTAGCGTTAGGTATATATAGGAAGTGCAATTTAATCAAGTTGGAGAATGAGTATGAGACTATTACTAGTGGTGCTCAATTCAGGCTAAACACGACCATTTTTACGGGTTACACACACCCAACTTCTCACATAGAAGCAATTCAACCGTTAGGTTAAATTGAATTTCTAGTCAATAGATTCTCCAGTAGTCATTCTCCTTTTAGAAGAAATCAAGTTCCTAAATTTACCTATCGAAGATTACCAAATATGAAGTATTCTTGATTCACTAATACTTGGCTTAATGTTTTGAAATACATTCAAGTTTGTATCCTAATAGGACAAATTTTGTTTTGTTTCAAAAAGAAAAATGTTTCTGCTTTGATAAAGATCAAAATAATGTTATGATAGCTTATGATTAAGCATCTTGTTCGAAAAAGCATAAAATAGATATTCGAAGGGTTTTAACTCAAAGAGAGAAGTTTTTAAATATGACATATTGATTTTGATAATCAAGAAACTTCAGGTGAAAGATATACTTCAAGAGAATCGATTCAGCCCATTGTCACATGTAATCATCTCTAATGGCAACTAAAGATGTGAGAGAGATATGGTAGACATTGAACATCTAAATGCAATGAGATAGGAAAGGACAAAGAAAATCATCAATGAATGCAATATAGACATATGTATATATGCATGTATACAAGACACATTGTAATATTGAGTCACTAGCAAGTCTTAATTATAACACATCTATTAATGCAACTAGTAAGATCATATAGCACAAGTGGCAAGCATTCTATTCTAGATCATAGAAGATTATCAATATAGATGAAAACTAAAATAAATGATAATAGACATAGCAATAAGAGGGTTAATTATCCTAATGTTATGTATGCATATATTGGTATTCATGATCTAAAAGCATAGCAACTTGCAAATTAAAACATATTAATATACTAATTGAAGCATACTCTATCTTAATGTAATGTAGGCAAGTTTTTGAAAAGAAAACTTACCTCAGGTCCAGCTCTTCTTTAAGAGTGGTCATGAGAGCAATATAAAACGTCAAGAAGATTTTCCCCAAAGCAAGTTGAAGAAGCGAAGTAATGTCCCAATGCAAAAAGGATCAAGGAGACTTGATCATAGAAACACTATCGATCGCACCAATCATCACAAGTCGTGCAGATTAAGAATGGTAGAACAAGAATCCTTCGTCATGAGGTAGTAACGAACACACCATAAAGTCAATGGTCATCAAATGAAAGAAAGCGAATAGAGCGATCCAAAAAGTAGTAGTTCCTTTTATCGTTAATTACCTACACATGACAGATAGCTTGGTACCCAGATTCTCATGGGTCCGAGTTGATTAGTAGCTAACATCCAATGCACTTAAATGCATATGAAGAGGATGTCGTCGAGAAGTACAAGAATTCATTATTTGTTTGTTTTAACAAACAAACAATAACTTTCTTGACTAGAGAAATAATCAATGGATGTAAATAATAATAGTTCTAAATTTTTCCATTAGGTTTAACAAATTTTATTTGTTTTGATGTATTTGTCAAATACTCATCTGCCGTAAATCCTAATCCGGTTTTATCATAAAATGACTTTTGAATGTTAAGTAGATATTTTAAAGATTTAGAACTATTTTCGAATTTTGCCAATATTTTTGCTTTTTCCTTTTCCATGTTAATTTCATGTTTATAGTCTTGACAATTTTTACATTCAAGATCAATTTCAATATTACTTTCAAGTCTAGACATTTTGTCTTCTAAAATTATTTCTTTTTCAAAGTTATTTTCAGCGGATGTCGAAGATTCATTTTTAAAAATAATTTTTGAGTCAATGTTGCAAAAGTGTTTGAAGTTATTTTCCATTTTTGAAAATTCTAATGTAAATTGATCATAGCAAAAATGTTTGGTTTTGAATTGTACCTTATTTGTACTTGTACAATCTTCACTCGCTATACGGTGATCAATTCCATTGTTCATGTCGCTCCATGTTTTGTTTGTAGTATTGCTTGGATCTTGGAGCATGTAATCCTTGTCATCACTATTTGTATTAACATTTGTTAGGATGTTCACGTATTCCGTATTTACATCGTCTTTATCGTCCTTGTTGCACCATGATTTATTAACATGCTTTCTTCGGATTTGACACATGTGTTCTTCATTATTGGTACCTTCAATGATCACATTTGAACTAGTAGTACATGTGTTTATTTCAACTAAATATTTATCTATTAAATTTTCTAGAGTAACAATTTCATGTGCAATATCAAGTTTATCATCTTTGGTTTTACATTTCTCTTGGTGAAACTTTAAAAAGGCATTTCCAAATATCATTTGCCGTTTTACAAGGAAATAATCTTTCATATTCAACATTTGGTAGAGTTTTGAAAATAAGTAATTTAGCTTTAGTATTTTTATCAATTTTTATTTGAAGATTATTATATTGATTTTCAAAATCCATTTTGGTTAGTTTAAGATCACCAATTGAAATAATATGCCAAAGATCAAGATCTATTGATTTCACATAATTTTCAAATTTATTTTTCCATTCAAGAAAATGATCATTTTCAAATAATGGTGGTTTTTGCGTAAATTCTCCTTCTAGATATTTTTCGAATTCCATAGATCGTTACAAGTTTTAAAATACAGTATATTTTAAAAATCTTGTTTGACGTGGCTCTGATACCAATTGTGGAAAACTAGAAGGGGGGTTGAATAGTTTTACGTCTTTTTCGTTTTGCTTATTTTATAAAAGATAATTTCTAAGATAAAACTTTCAAATCACTTTAATACATAAATATATATACTAGTTAATTTATGATTTTGTATAAATACTACTTATGTATAATGTACAATTTCAAAACACTTAACTACAAAAATATAAATACAAGATTTATTAAAGGTTTTATATATACAATGCTTATGTATAATGTTTGGAAAGAATATACAATTTCATATATTTTATGTAAGTATATATATGTGTAGTAGTGTATAGATATAATTATATGTACTAGGTTGGTTTTTGTAAGATTAGTTTTATGAATGAATTTTAGTTTGATCTTTATGTGAAATCAACATATGCACAATACTATCAATTATGACTATGTGTGAAATGCAAGTAAGTAATAAATCAAAGAGTGAGAGATGGAAAGATCAAACCGAGACACAAAGGATTTATAGTGGTTCGGCTACAAGGACACCTTCCTTGCCCTACTCCACTCCCCGAGTCACCTACTCGAGAGTTTTCTTCACTAGATCAAAGACCTCCTTTATGGCGGAGAAAACCGTACACACCAATATACACACCAATTTACACACCAATCTTCACACCAATCTACACACCAATCTACACACCAATCTTCACACCAATCTACTATTTTCTTCACACCAATCTTCTACACACCAATCTTCTATTCTCTTCACACCTTCAAAGTACTAATGTCTTGACACCTTCAAGTCACTAATATCTTCACAACTTCAATGCACTAGTGTCTTGACACCTTCAAGCCACTAATGTCTTCACAACTTCAATGCACTAATGTCTTGACACCTTCAAGCCACTAATGTCTTCACAACTCCAATCTACAAATGTCTTCTAGTCTTCTCCACTAGAGATCCTTAATTTCTTCACTACAAGCTCCTATTGCTACAATCTCCTATCACCACTACTATCTAACCCTTCTTCTTCACTTCAAGTTACACTTCACACTTACAACAATTCTAGATTCTTCAACTAAATCTAGTTAACTAATACATACACCTTATTCACCAAAGTATGAAAGATATACAAGAAAATGTAAACAAACAACTTAGATAGCAAGATGATACTAAGTTGTAATACTTCTAATAGAAGTATTCTTCTCTTTGCACTTGAAAGAATGAGGCTTTGGATCACTTGGAAACAAAGGCTTATGAAATGATCAAAGGATTTTTAGGATTGAAATGGAGATCTAGAACAGAAAGTTTTTGTGCAAAAAGGTGAGGAAAAAAATCCAGGTTTAAGGTGGTATTTATAGACAAAAGAATCTGACAGAGGAGCGTGGCCGGTCCCCTTAATTCATGGCCGGCCCCCTTAAAATTAAGGGGACCGCCCCTTATAATTAAGGGGGCCGCCCATCTGTAACGGCCAGAAAACTTGTCTTTTAGTGGGGAAAGTTTATTTGGTGAAAAACTAACTGATTTTGGTTAAATATTTGAAATCATATATTTAGTATGATTAAAACATTTTTCTTTATTACCAAAAGTGTTTTTCAAAAATATATAATATGTTTATATGATTAAATAAACTTTGTGTTAATTAATTAACTACCCCTTTGATCATACATTGCACTAAACACTTTGTCTATTCATACCTTAAGTGATTTGTTGGTGAAAGTGATTATTTATTACTAAATACGTGTTTACGTCATGATCTTTGGTTTGATTAGTTTAAGTTTTGTGATTATCAAAACATAGAGATATCGGAAGATATGAATAATGTTTTCAGTCAATTATTTATATCAACAAAATCCGTCGATTTGGTAATCCCCCATATTTATTTATTACTTAATATACCATTCTAAGATTATACCCGAATCCTAGGTCACACATTGCACATAAAGTACTATATGGTATATATCAAAGTTTAATAAATTCTCTAATTATGCCGTTAAGCTTACCAAATTCGTCAATTTGGCAACCTCACGAGATACTTAGTAATTCATTATTCTCGTACACATACCACATCCTATGGGCGTCGTAGGATACGATGCCCATTAATATACTCAATTTAAATAACTAAATAGCTCTTATTTAACCCGTCGATTAAATAAGTTACGTAGTTATCGAAAGTGAATGTATTAATCGTCATATATCCGTGACAACACGAACGTCACCAATAATAAACCACTTGGACTCAAGTGACCACGACCCCGTATAACTCGATAGTTTTCCTCGTTATTTAAAAGATATTATTTTATTAAATATTTATTCAACGTCAAGAATTCCTCGTTATTTATAATATTTAATCATAATAACGCTCCCAATAATATTACACTACTCTTGTAGCATAATATTTATAGTCCCGTTATTGTTATAATATTACTCGTGATTTTGTTATTATTAATATACGCGTTTATATATTTATATATACGTTATTCACGTCTATATATTTATATAAACGTTTATATTACCAATAATATTATTACGAGTTTTATTATTTGCGTTTAATTATAAATATTTATCGAGTCATACGAAATGGTCACATGTCCGAGTCATCACTCTCGGCTCATTGTCCAAGTCCAAAATAGAAATAACCAAAACATAATCAATCAATCCAACTCCGTCCAAACAATACCCATATCGCGTGCTACAACAATAGGGTCCGACTACGGCACCCGACTACCTATCTCCGTCATTCTAGTTTGACCGTCTCACAATCGGTCCCCAATACTTCTTTTCGTCAACACAACTCCAATAAACAATACAACAAGCCCATGCCGAGGCCACAAGGTCTCGGCTCATCTACTCCTTCTTGGCCCAAGGTATAACTCTAACAACAACAAAATTACAATAGCCACAAGGAAAATAATCAACAAGCAATAACAACAACACAATGGTCACGAATAAAATATGGTCAAACCCATCATGGGTCTCGGCTTTAGTACACTAGCCATGAGATAAACCCCGAGACACAAGGGGTCTCGTTAGGCTCCATCGAGCCACAATCGAACCAAACGGACCCTTGAGGTCATCGTTAACCAAACAACAACAACAATAATATATCAAACCCAACAAAAATTCAATCAACACCAACTCGTGGTCCTTACCATTCATACCAACAAGATCAGGATATCAAAATATCCACAAGGACTAACCAAGTATAACAATTAGTCACCAAAACTCAAAAATATATCAAGCCATGAGCATAGGCTCACGGTTTCACTTCGACCCAAACTAAAACAACACCCCTTTGGATACCAAACCTTTTTAATCACATATTCATTATCAAAATCATTTTCCCCATTATTTTTAGACAAAAATTAGATCAAAACCCCTTTGAAACAATTCGGGTTTACACGGATTTAGGACCACATCGAGGCACCAAAGGTGCCAAAATGATGCTACTCACCTTTTTATACTTCAAAACTCACGGATCTACAAGAAACAAGCAAAATAGGCCTCAAATTGAAATGGTTTCAAGATGTTATTATGGGTTTGGAGGCGCGTGAATGGTATCAAATTAAAGAGGATAGTGAGGTGGTAACTGTGGTGGTGGCGGTGTGGTCGTAGTGGTGGCGGTGGAGCGGCGGCTGGCCGGATAATAGGGCGGCTAGGGTTTAGATGAAGAAGGAGATGAGAGAGAGATGTAGAAGATGATAAAAAAATATGGTGTGTTTGTTTGTGTGCACCAAACCGGCCATAAGGACCATTCATATAATTACTCTTATTTTGTTTTTATTTTCTTTTCTTTCTTTCTAACTAATAATAATAATAATAATAATAATAATAATAATAATAATAATAATAATAATAATAATAATAATAATAATAATAATAATAATAATAATAATAATAATAATAATAGTAAGGATGGAAGTATTATTATATTTAGGGTAAGGTGGTTAGGTGTAAATTACACGGACCAAAACCCGAAACTCGTTTCATATCATGTAATATCTTACGAGACGTTCCATAAATAAATATATATAGTCGAATCCGTAGACTCAAGACATAAAATTTATGTTAGGTTATCCTAGTGCCGGAGTCAACGTAGTGCCAAAAGAGAATTTCACAATAAATCACCACATATATTTCCATATCGAATCTTTAAAATAAATCTCAAATCTCATAACGATTTTAAAATATAATCAACCATAATATAGGTTTTACAAGTTCGTTACGAATAAAACTTCAAATATAAACTTATAAACGAACTTTTACGTAATGCGGGTTTTCAAAATGGCTCCCTAATTTGCCAGTTGTCACATCCTCCCAGCCTCAGAAGAAACCCGTCCCGGGTTTCTCTCGGAACAATCCATCTACGAAATGAAAAGCTTCGGATATCTCTTTCGAACTCGTCCTCACATTCCCACGTAAATTCCGGTCCATGTCGGGAATTCCAACAAACCTTGACGAGTGGAATGCGACTTCGCTTGAGTCGCTTAATCTCTAGATCCAAAATCTCAATCGGCTCTTCCACAAAGTTTAATTTCTCATCAACACGAATATCTTTCATCGGTATAACCGGCGTCTCATCAAAAAGACATTTCTTCAAATTAGTAACATGAAACACATCGTGAACTTTACTCAATTCTTGTGGTAATTTCAACCTATAAGCCACGGGCCCAATTCTTTCCAAAATAAGAAATGGTCCAATGTAGCGGGGGTTGAGTTTTCCACGTTTCCCGAAACGTATCACACCTTTCCAAATTGAGACTCTCAGCATCACTTTGTCTCCAACCTGGAACTCTAGGGGTTTACGTCTCTAATCGGCGTAACTTTTCTGCCTATCTCTAGCTGCTTGTAATCGATCACGAATTTGAGTCACTTTCTCAATAGTCTCCAAAATAAGCTCGGGGCCTATGAGTTGGCTATCTCAAACTTCAGCCCAACCAATTGATGAACGGCATTTACGACCATATAAAGCTTCAAATGATGCAGCTTTAAGACTTGTGTGGTAGCTATTGTTATAGGAGAACTCCGCAAGGGGTAGATATTTCTCCCAGCCTTTACCAAAGTCTATTATACATGCACGAAGCATATCCTCCAAAGTCTGAATAGTCCTCTCACTTTGACCGTCGGTTTGGGGATGATATGCAGTACTCATATCAAGTCTCGTCCCCAAAGCGGTTTGAAGTGATCGCCACAAAGCTGACGTGAAGCGGCTATCGCGATCAGAAATAATCGATATCGGAACTCCATGACGAGAAAAAATTTCCTTCCCGTACAACCTCGCCAGTTTGTCGATACTATCATCTTCACTAATCGCCAGGAAATGAGCAGACTTAGTCAATCGATCCACAATTACCCATATAGCGTCACAACTGCTAGCTGTCTTTGATAATTTCGTAATAAAGTCCATTGTAATTCGCTCCTATAAACAATACAACAAGCCCATGCCGAGACCACAAGGTCTCGGCTCATCTACTCCTTCTCGGCCCAAGGTATAACTCTAACAACAACAAAATTACAATATCCCCAAGGAAAATAATCAACAAGCAATAACAACAACACAATGGTCACGAATAAAATCTGGTCGAACCCATCATGGGACTCGGCTTTAGTACACTAGCCATGAGACAAATCCCGAGACACAAGGGGTCTCGGTTAGGCTCCATCGAGCCACAATCGAACCAAACGGACCCTTGAGGTCATCGTTAACCAAACAACACCAACAATAATATATCAAACCCAACAACAATTCAATCTACACCAGCTCCTGGTGCTTACCATTCATACCAACAAGATCTGGATATCAAAATGTCCACAAGGACTAACCATGTATAACAATTAGTCACCAAAACTCAAAAATATATCAAGCGATGAGCATAGGCTCACGGTTTCACTTCGACCCAAACTAAAACAACACCCCTTTGGATACCAAACCATTTTAATCACATATTCATTATCAAAATCATTTTCCCCATTATTTTTAGACAAAAATTAGATCAAAACCCCTTTGAAACAATTCGGGTTTACACGGATTTAGGACCACATCGAGGCACCAAAGGTGCCAAAATGATGCTACTCACCTTTTTATACTTCAAAACTCACGGATCTACAAGAAACAAGCAAAATATGCCTCGAATTGAAATGGTTTCCTGATGTTATTATGGGTTTGGAGGCGCGTGAATGGTATCAAATTAAAGAGGATAGTGAGGTGGTATCTGTGGTGGTGGCGGTGTGGTCATAGTGGTGGCGGTGGAGCGGCGGCTGGCCGGATAATAGGGCGGCTAGGGTTTAGATGAAGAAGGAGATGAGAGAGAGAGACGTAGAAGATGATAAAAAAATATGGTGTGTTTGTTTGTGTGCACCAAACCGGCCACAAGGACCATTCATATAATTACTCTTATTTTGTTTTTATTTTTTTTCTTTCTTTCTAACTAATAATAATAATAATAATAATACTAATAAGGATGGAAGTATTATTATATTTAGAGTAAGGTGGTTAGGTGTAGATTACAGGGACCAAAACCCGAAACTCGTTTCATATCATTTAATATCTTACGAGACGTTCCATAAATAAATATATATAGTCGAATCCGTAGACTCAAGACATAAAATTTCTGTTAGGTTATCCTAGTGCCGGAGTCAATGTAGTGCCAAAAGAGAATTTCACAATAAATCACCACATGTATTTCCATATCGAATCTTTAAAATAAATCTCAAATCTCATAACGATTTTAAAATATAATCAACCATAATATAGGTTTTACAAGTTCATTACGAATAAAACTTCAAATATAAACTTATAAATGAACTTTTACGTAACGCGGGTTTTCAAAATTGCTCCCTAATTTGCCAGTTGTCACAAGATGGGATTAGGTTTAGATGTTGTTGTAAGTCGATGGGTTGTTGTGAGTCGATGGGCTAAGGGCAGTCAAGTTGCCAAGGCAACCGGTCTAATTTTGGATAAAAAAAATGGTCTCGGAAGTGATGTGTCTCAAGCAACTAGTCTACTTCAATAATTCTCACTTTTAAAAATCGCATGTAATTTATGAAAATCACATGTTATTTATGAAATCACAAGTGATTTTTTAAAAGAACAAATCACATGTGATTTATTCGGGGCGTAACGTCAAAAAAGGTTCTTCGAAAGTATTTGCGATAGTGTATTTTTTTGTCGCTAACGAGTTACCGTTTGCAAGATATTTTGGTTTTAAGAAAAAAGGTTAAAAGTGTGTTTCTTATATGTCTTATATTCTCAACCGCCTTTACGTTCACACATCAAGTGTGGTACTTGCATTATTATTCTAGTGGACTATTGACTTTTTGACTTACTATTAAGTTCACACAAATTGTCTCTAGCGGTTAGGAAACTCCCTTTTATTGAATAATTCAAAGTTTGAATAGTAATAACAAAACAATGAACATCAATATGATGGGCGCCTTCTCGGCATCTACTAGAACAATAATAACACAATATAAAACCAGTACCCACATGAGAATATAAAACTCCCATATGAAGTAAAGGCCATCAATACACACTTGCTGCCAAAAAAACAATCACGGATGCATTAACAACTCTGGACCACTTGGACTTGTAGAAGAAATGAGCCAACTTGCAGACACAAAACCAAACAGCAGTACACAGCTATTGCCAACTTGCAGCTGTACACCAGCACAGAAACTGATGAAAAAATTCAATGTTTATAGGGTCCTTCAACTAATGTTGCTAAATCTATCACTTTATATTTATTTGATCTTTGAAATATAACGTATAAATGCGTTCAACTATGTGTAATTCAGCACCATATACTAGTCCGGCAATCTAACTTATTTACTTATATATGGGGTATTCAGGTTAAAAAATGGGTCAATGGTAAAATAAAATAAAAAATTGTCTTAAAAGGAGAGATCAAACGGGTCAAAGGTCACCCATAGTGTATTTTTAGCGCATCAAATTTCTTTTGGGTAAAAGGTCAATGACCCGGTAAATATATTACTCCAAAAAACGTTTAAGTACAACGGATATGGGTGAATCCCATATCTCAGCCCGTTACATAGGCGAAAAGCTTACATAACAAGATACTTCCTATTTTCAAAACAAACCATTACTCACATGATGGTAATGATTCTGACAAAAGATAAACTACTTCCTACGACCTTGGAGATTAAGACCATAAATGGCATTAAGAGCATCCAATTCCCCTGAAAGATCATAAATTTGCTTCGAATAATCATCATAGTCATACTCATCTTCACGCTCATGACCACCACCAAAAAGATTTGTTGATTCATCGAAAGTGTTAAGAACCTCCTCTTCTTCACTATCTGAAGCCACAACCTCACCTACCTTTGAAAATGGGTTAGCCCTCTTAGTAACAGAGGTAGACGGAATAGGATGACCAGCATCATCCACAAGAGTAGCTGTCCCATCGATCAACAGCTTTTCAAGCTAACTAATTTTCTCAACAATAGGAGTAGAGCCAACTTCCATTCTTCCCATAGAATCACTCACAAGCGTTTCTTGCGTATCACTCACAAGAGGGACTTGTGAAGAAGTACCATTCGTAACCGACTCATACTTATTAACTTCCGTTGTACTGCCAGCATCCACATCCTTGTTAGTAACAACCTTAGGACTACCAAAACCATCTGTATCATCCATATTAAGAGCATCAAACAGATTAGAAGTAGTGATCTTGGTTCCACTCGTACTAGCCACATCAGAAGCCATCTTCTAACTGACATTAGCTTTCTTAGTTTCAGGAAGAGTCTTTTTGGGCTGATATTCAAAATGCTTACCCACCACAAGTTTGGTAAAACCTCCTCGACCCGAATTCGAAGCAACTTGCTTTCCCTTCTTCTTATTGTTAACAGGTTGGACACCATCCCTTGCATTCATAGTAGGTTGAGCATTCGGTATGACAACCTTAGGGCAATCAACCAAAGTATGTCAAATACCTTACATTTATCACAGCGAGGCGGTTTCCACTCATATTCTACCCGGATCTTTTCAATAGTCGAACCCGTACCATCAAGTAGAGGAATCTCAACAGTGAGACTGTCCTTTAGTACCTCATCCGACTTTACTTCAATCATACACCTAGCAAAGCTACTCCGGCCCCAAGACTCCTTGCACATTTGACTAGTAAAGGCATCTAACCTTTTGGGCGTCCCAATCACTGTAGCAAGAAGGCTAAGCCCGTCATCGGAGAACATAGCTAAAGGAACATCATGGAATTTAACCCACACCGGAATGTTCGTCAAATCCTCTTTTAAGCAAGTTGGTGTTCAATGTCCATGGTTTAAGGATAATAGGGACATTACGAATCAACCAAGGACCATTATCAAGGACATCATCGACACCTTTCTTCGAAGTAAACTTGAAGAAAAAGAACCCCTTAGCATTCATCATAACCTTTTGTAAACCATACTTAGCCCACGCATTGCGAACATAATAATCAACAACAGGAAAAGCAAGGCGTTGACCAAGGAAGTATCCGTAGAGAGTATTCTCGAACCTCATGTTAACCTCTTGCACTACATTCATTGGGACTGATAAATCAACATCAGCCTTCTTCTTGCCACATTCCAACTTACGAAAGTTTGAAACATGTTTTAGAGGTTCATTAGAAGTAGCACCCGCGTAAGAAACCAACTTTACTCCCGTGCCATTAGTAGTAACATCCTTGTGAGAATTAGGACCAAAAGTAAAAGGAGGAGTACTAGTAATATTAACTTCATTAGCTCCGATCTCACTTTGGATTTTATTCATGGCATCATCAAAATTCTGATGCGCATTATCAATCAAGTGTTTCACAGATTCGGCACTAGTAACCCGCTCCAAGTCGTCACCAAGTGAAACCGGCTTCACTTGATTTTTGAGCAAATCAACAGATTTTTGAGCAACATCAAAGGAGGATTGTGAAACCGGCTTCACATATTCAGATGTACCACTTAAGCTTGTCTCGTTAACCATAGAGGCTTGGGGAATATGGATCCCAGCCGAAGTACCTTCATCATTACTCTTTAAACACTGCACATCAGTTGCAACATTCGAATTCGACCCTTGAGCACCAGATTTCCCAACACCCTTCGAACCCTTTGAAGCACTAGATGATTTCAGAAAACCCTTCTCCATAACCCTCTCAAACCCACAAAGAATAATCAATAAAACTTAATACAAAACCCAATAATAATAAACAGCAGCAGCAATACAACCAAGCGGTCCAGAAAAAACCCTAATCTTGGGTAAAAGGTCAATGGCCCGGTAAATATATTACTCCAAAAAACATTTAAGTACAACGGATATGAGTGATTCTCATATCTCAGCCCGTTACATAGGCGAAAGGCTTACATAACAAGATACTTCCTATTTTCTAGACAAGAAAACAAAACCATTTAAAGACTCGGACAAAAATATAACCTACTTCCTACGACCTTGGAGATTAAAGCCATAAATGGCGTTAAGAGCCTCCAATTCCCCTGGAAGATCATAAATTTGCTTCGAGTAATCATCATAGTCATCCAACTCATCTTCACGCTCATGACCTCCACCAAAAAGATTTGCTGATTCGTCGAACGTGTTAAGAACCTCCTCCTCATCACTATCAGTAACCACAATATCACCCACCTTAGAGAATGGGTTAGCCCTCTTATTGGCAGATGCAGACGGAATAGGAACACCTTTATCATCCAAAAGGGTAGCTTTCCCATCGATAAGTAGCTTTTCAAGCATACTAATTTTGTCAACTATAGGAGTAGAACCAACTTCCTTAGTTCCCATTAAATCACTCACAAGGGGTTCTTGTGATGTAGTACCAGTCTTAACCGACGCATCCTCATTAACTTCCATTGTACAGCCAGCATCCACATCTATGTTGGTGTCATCAGTAGGAATACCAAACGTATCCGTATCATCCATATTAAGAGCATCAAACTGGTTAGATGTAGAGATCGTTGTACCACTAGAACTAGCCACAACAGGAGTCTTCTTCTTATTGCCACCAACATTCTTGGGTTCAGGAGGAGTCTTTTTGGGTTGATACTGAAGCTGCTTACCCACAACAGGTTTAGTAAACCCTCCTTTACCCGGAATTGTAGAACCACCTAGTTTTCCTTTCTTCCTGTTATTGACAGTCTTGAAACTATCATTAACAGGCTTAGTAGGCTGAACAGGAGGTATAACAACCTTAGGGCAGTCAGTCAGAGTATGACCAAATATCTTACACTTGTCACAACGAGGTGGTTGCCACTCGTATTCAACCCTTATCTTCTCAATAGTCGAAGCCGAACCATCAAGTAACGGTATCTCAACAGTGAGGCTGTCCCGCAGCACCTCATCCGACTTCACTTCTATCATGCATCTAGCAAAACTACTACGGCCCCACGATTCCTTGCACATATGGCTTGTAAAAGCATCTAACCTTTTGGGCGTACCAATCAGTGTGGCTAGAAGACTGAGGCCATCATCAGAAAACATTGCAAGGGGGACATCATGGAATTTAACTCAAACAGGGATGTTAGTCAAATCCTCTTTAAGTAGGTTAGTGTTCAAAGTCCATGGTTTAAGAATAATAGGAACATTTCTGATCAACCAAGGACCGTTTTCAAGCACATCATCAACACCTTTCTTCGAATTGAACTTAAAGAAGAAGAACCCCTTTGCATTCATCATTACCTTTTGCACACCAAACTTAGCCCATGCATTGCGGACATAGTAATCAACAACAGGAAAAGCAAGGCGTTGGCCAAGGAAATAACCATAGAGAGTATTCTCAAACCTCGTGTTTACCTCTTCCACTACTTTCAATGGAACTGAAAGGTCAACATCATCCTTCTTTTTGCTACATTCCAACCTCCGAAAATTAGACACGTGTTTCAGAGGTTCATTAGAAGTAGCACCCGCATAAGAAACCGACTTCACTCCAGTACCACTAGTAATAGCATCCTTAGAAGCATCAGGACCAGAAGCTGTCGAATTAGAAGTTTGCCCAATACCACTCGAACTGTGCAAATCAGAAGAGGAAGCCATATTAGCAACAATCTCACATTGAATATTATTCATGGCTTCATCAAAATTATTATGCGCATTAGATAACAAGTGCTTCACAGTTTCAGCACTTGTAACCGGATCCAAGTCGTCACCATGTGATGTATCTTTCGTAAGTGGAATCGGCTCCACTTTCAGAATATCATCCATAGAACAATCAGGTGACTCATCCACATTCAAACTAACACTACTAGGGCTCATCATTGAGGGTGAACTCAACTCACCAAAACGAGTAGTGGCCTTTTGAATATTACCAAGTGAAATCGGCTCCACCAGGTCATGTCTGTTCCCTCCCAAGTTCTTCTCAATCATCCCAGATGACAAATCAACACCCTCAACATTAATGTTATCTTTCCCATTAGGCTTAGCAGCAACCTTAGAATTCAAGAATCCCTTATTAATCATCTCCCTCATTACCCACGACCACTAATCCAGTACAAACAGCACGCATGCAATCAAGAAGTAAAATAAAAACCCTAATCGCTTAGGGTTTAGAGAAGAACGCACAATCACTAACCAATATCCATATTAATCGATCGACTGATAAAACAATAGAAACAATGAAGATTAAATATGTAGAAAACCGACTTAGGAATAAAGAAAAGAAGATGCGAACAGATCCCTAAAGTCGGCAGAAGACGATTTATGAAACCCTAAGAATCGTTCCTCAAAAATCCACAAGATCCTTATGAATCAAAGCTTCAAATCCAATCAGAAACAACTAACAAAGAATGTTAAATCATAACTAAATCGAATTGAAGCAAAGAATCAACAGGATTGGCAGAATTGAGAAGAACCGATTTGGGATAAGGGGGTTAGAAAATCGCTAGAGAAGAGGGTCGGTTAGGGTTTTCGTTATGATGAAAGTTTAAAAAAAAAAAAAAAAAAAAAAAAAAAAAAAAAAAAAAAAAAAAACCCTAATCTTGCGATTAGGGTTTGGAGTGAAAACCCTCAAGATCTAACCCACGTCCATGTAGTACGATCCAGAATAATAAAAATCAATTCTATGAAGTATTAATAGGATCACAACCGACTTAACTAGGAAGATATCCCTAAGTCGGTTTGGAAAAGAAAAACAGGCTCTTAATCCCTAAACGCAAGCAGCACCACAATTATCCCTTTGAGAGTGAATATTGTAACGATCTCAATTAATTAGAGATAAACACAAAGGTTTAGCACTAGATTAACCAAGATCGCACAGGAATTGATAGATTTAGGGGTGATTATGGTGAGGTTCGATTGAAAAAAGTTAGGGTTAAAGCTGTCGCCACTTGAGAGAGAAAAAAGTTAGCGCATCAAATTTCCTATGTCACATAAAATGATATATAATTTTATGTAACACTATTAGAGACAGTTACTATTTACTAAAAAATTAGAGTAAAAATGTTTCAGGTCAGCCATTAGCTTTTTACCAAAACACGCCCATTTTGCCACATCGACGCAATACTTATTGGGAATACCTTAAGATGTTATGAATATGATATTCAACATCAACTTTAGCTCACACATATTCCCTAATTACAAGGTCCACCTTCGCCTACAAACCGGAACCAATGAGTTTGCCAGTGCAAGCAGTCTCCAAAGCTTTATATATTCTGAATCCGCCCATTTTACCCAAAGATTTACTCATTTAAATCCATGGGTAGCCATGCTTTCAATATAGAATCTGCAGGATAATTGAGGCTATCTCTACTTTCTAAAACAGTAGCGCATGAAGATCCTGCGATTTATGTATGTTTAATATGTCATTATACAAGAACTATTCATATATAACATGTAACGAATATTAGACATGAGTTGAACCAGACATCCATCGTATCAGTCCCATTCACATAATATGACCACTTTACAGCACTATTGATGGATACATTTTATCAAACAGTAATTCAGTTAAAGATCTCAAGTTTCGAAAATCAAAACAATAATATTATGCCAGTTATACATTTCTGAATACTTCAATAGACACAACCATTGTCCTGTTGCCCCAAATATTGTAGGCTTTTTTGTTCACCAATCATATGGACACTTGTGGTCTAAAAAGATAAAGAATAATGGCATCTAGTTATACTATTCATGACAATGAACCAAAGTACGTCGTAGTTTATTAATACTTCTGGATGAATATTATGACTTACTGTAAGGTTCTATCATGACAATGAATGAAAGTATATCCAAGTGAACTGTTAATACAGCAGCATTGACAATACATCACGCCCACTAAAGATCTCAGCTTCTTCAATGAGCTTTTCTTCATCGTTGAAACTCAATGATGCTAAAAGAAGACGATTCTGTAGATGATGAACAGCTTATTAGTGACAGAATCTGAACACTTTTGTACTATAAGATTAGTGAATACTTTGAACATAAGTACTAACAAGAAAATAAAGATATAATATTTTGACTTTTAATAAAATTCGCGCAATCTAAGAATAGATTAAAAATCTCATAAATTTCATGATTATGGTATCAAAGATCATGGTGTACAGGTTCTTCTAGAAAGCGGATAACAAGATTATCAAAGAAATGTCTAAACACCTCAACAATCAAATAGTCATCATAAAAGCATAAAACCCAAATCTCATAAGACACTAGATACATATGAGCTTTAAGCTGTATAAACATCAAAAAAATAATCAACTAGCTTATTGATCACCAGTATGATGTCTTAAACCATAAACTGGGCAACAAAAATAATTCCCATTATGATGGCATCTAATAGCTACTAGTTTATCCGATTTCGCTCCCTAATAACCAAAATCTCACACCAAAACCAAAGAAATAGAGTCCAACCTAACATGACCAATCTGTATCACTATTCAAGTAGACATTTCATCAAACACTCTATAAAACCCAACTCTGATAGCAATCTCAAACTGTATGAGAAATTAAAAATTACCATCTTCTTGGTTACTCGTAATGTTGATTAAACTATAAACACTATAAAAAAAAAGTCTTCATTATCACAACAATTTATGCTCCGTTTTATAACAAATATAGCTAGTTTATCCAGTTTCGCTCAATAAAAACTAAACTCCCACTAAAATAAGGCCATTTTCTTAAAGGCGAGACATGATTATATAAAAAAATCTCAAAGGGTCTGACTAACATGACCAATTTACAACACTATTAAAGCACAAATTATATCAAACAGTTTTGTGCAACTCAATTTAATTACAATACTTGCAACTTTCTTCTCTAGATGGAGACGTGTCGATTTCATTCAACAACCTATAAATGATTCTTGTGTCCATATCCATTGTAGTAGACTATTAACTTTTTGACCTACTATTAAGTATGAAAATAATAAATAAATGACAAACAACAAACATCAATGATGTAACATCAATAATGTGCACCTAGCTTCTTGGCAACTACTGTGAAGCCTGACTTTGAAAAATCATTTATGAAACAGTCATTAAGGGCTGCTACTGCCAATTGTTCTTATTCAATTGAATACACAAAAAATTGACAATGATAAGGGTTGAGAATATGGTTCCAATTGCATCTCATGATCAAAATGGTGATCACTTGTACTATGTGTAAACTTGAATCTATACTCGTTTTAACCATTTCGCAGTGACTGTTAAATAAAAAAGTTAAGATAACGCACAAAATTCAATATTAATCACTTGAATGAGCTGAAACAGACAAACCTCAATTCCGAAATTAACATAAAATATATTCGAGGTTTAAACACGATAATCAAGCCAAAACACCAACTCAAGAGCAGAGGATACGTAAAGTGATAAAGTAACATGTTTCGTCAAGCCATCCAAAACATGTGGCTTGTAATTTTTAGAAAAAATTCAGCGATGTATTGCATCAAACACGTTACAAGCATATTTATTTACCTGTAACGATGATAATGAACCTTTGTGGAATGCAGTTTTACCTAACAAGAGAGAAAATAACTTATCGAATGATGGTGTTGTGTTGAGATTGTTGTTTCTATTCTTCAGTCACAAGTTTATTGATCGAACCTATAGGAACTTGCTATAGGTTCACTTGTTTTAATAGCACTGTTAAATATTACTAACGAGAGATATCGGCCAGGGACTGCATGTTACGGCTGGATCTTAAAAACATATACTAGCATTTGATACAACATAAATTTGAATAGCCTAAATCTTGGGTTTTTTAATAATTTTGTAAACACCAAAATAGCTTCAACAAATTAAAATGTACGATACATGTGCTGTAGCAAAGTGGTAATGGAGTTATGCAATCACATGTACACCATATTGTGTGGTCCAGGGATAAATTTTCATCTACAACACCTATTGTGAAAAGCTTCAAGTAAATGCAACAAAATTTTGGGTACAAACAAATCAAATAAATTAGAAACGATTTGAAGAGTTACATTTACGACATAAAAACTACATTCCAATACACTCACTGTAAGACGGGGTGTAATGGTCACCAAACACCTCACATTAACGTCAGGGTCACATGACTATTCAATACACCACCAAACAGTTGTAGTAGTTACCATCAAATCAATCACATAAAAGTATCTTTACACAAAAATACCTCACAATATACTGCACAAACACACACAAATTAAAAAAAAAAAAAAAAAAAAAAAAAAAAAGAAAAGAAAAAAGGATGCACCACTATACCAATGCAAAAATGGGAGTTGGCGCACGATTGAGACGAGTGTAACGGGGATCATGCGGGTGGTGACAACCGCTCACCATTACACCTAGTCTAACGTGTGGGTTTTTATTAATCCTAGTTGATTAAGAATTTTGTGCAAGATATAGTTAATTACATTATAGGTGTCTTTCATGGCAAATTATAGTTCTAAAACCAAAGTACATGATGTTGGAATTATTATATCATGACATTCATATAAATAAACCAAGTACATCAAAGTGAGCATAGCGGAAGCAATTATAATAGATCGAATAACATGTAATTAATTAATCATTAATTTAAATAGTAAACATACCGTAGTGATTCTAGCCCGAACAAGAATCAATGCAATCTTCCGGAACCAAGAACCCTAATTAGGGTTTATAAGGATTATAAGAATTACCCCTTACCTTTTTGTAATTCAATCCAAGAATCAAACAATAATGTGTTTGAATCACGTTCTTGTACACACGTACTAATTCAAGAAAAAGTTTATGCAAGTAATAAACACAAAACCTTTTTTATCTTATGAAAATCGAAACCCTATGGGTTTGTTTAATAAGAATCGATCAAGGAAAAGAAAAGAGGAGAAAACACCAAGATGTGTGTGTACAAGTTATGAGAAAAACCTACATCTTGGGTTTGCTTATATACTATACAAAACTTGGAGCTCAAGGCACAATGGAGGTGGGTTGCACTCCTTGGGCCGATCGGTTTGGCATCCCCTAGGGGATTCCGGAACCTTCCCTTGTTTCCATGTTTTGTCTAGTATTACTTTCCTAATCTTCGTTTAATAAATAATTAGTCATTAATCAATAATACTAATTATTATTATTTGTTTTGTGTTTAATAATTAATTATAACATTTTATAAATAATTATTACATTTTCTCTTCATACGTATTGTGTGCAATCCCATGATCTCGAGTTCGATCCTAACATACATCTACTAAAAGAATGTCCATATTCTAACACATGAGAGCACACACTACAGTGAAAACGAAAATCAGTGTGATCCATTTCATGTGAGTACGATGTTGGAACATGGAAGAACTAATCTCACATAGGAGCCACAATGAAACCAATATATCTTTATAAGGACTTTCCACCAATGTCTAACAAATAATTGAAGTCCATAGTAATGGTCTTATTGGTGGGTTTTAGGCCCGTGCTTGAGCTCGATAAAAGCTTGACTCGATCGAGTCAACCTCAAGCTCGAATTGCTTGATAAAAGCTTGGTTTCCACCAATGTCTAACAAATAATTGAAGTCCATAGTAATGGTCTTATTGGTGGGTTTTAGGCCCGTGCTTGAGCTCGATAAAAGCTTGACTCGATCGAGTCAACCTCAAGCTCGAATTGCTTCATAAAAGCTTGGTTTGTTTGTACCCCTATGTGCAACTACTATTAGTATGAACAATAATACAATATAAAATATGACTTTGAAAAATCGTAAGTGTTAGATAGGTCTTTAAGGGCTGCTAGTGCCTAATGGTATTATTTTATTGAATATTCAAAATTTTGACTCCATTTGAATCTCATGGTTTATTCGTAAATTAGCAATGCAACATTAACCAAATCATGTCTTCCATGATGTATGGAGTAAGTGAGGTTTAGACAATCATACCCTTACAAGAAAGTAGAGAGATTGTTTCCAGAGAACCTTCGGTCTTTTTGCAGAGAATGAATATCGAACCCTTATAAATATCACTGCTTAGACGATACACTCCAACCACCAAATTTAGCTTCTACTCATTTTTCTTCAAATTCGTCACACACTCAACTTATACGGAGTAATTGGCAAGCCCAAGTGAGAGTAGTACCGGTTTGGGTGACCGACCGGGAAGTCCTCACTTGGAAAGTCCTCACTTGGGAACCACAAGCTCTAATGAAGCGAATCGGGAATAGGAGTGGGGTTATCCCCTAAGGAGAGACTCGCGGTTGGTATCTCTGTCCGAGGATGTGACGCTAACTCGAGCCAACAACTAACAACTAACCCGCCGTTAAAAAAAACGGTGTAATTGGTTGTGTTTATTATACAACTCTGTGTATGTTTTAATTCTTTTAAGAAAATATAGAAACTATGGGGGTTAAAAGAACCATTTGATGAATCAATACTATTAACATTTTTCAAACAAGTATAGATCATTAGATGTGAAAAATTTTAGATATTTTGAAGGAAAAAAAAAGCCCACGGTGGTCCAAAATATGTAATTGGACATCACTATTTGAAGAAAAAGTCCTACAACCAAATACTAATCCAATAAATAGAAATAAAAGTTAAACACGCATATTGTGACTTTTTCTTAAAATTAGTTCATTTAATTTCCACAAATTGACTGATTTTATTTGTATTTTTTTTTTGTCTCCTTAAAAAATAATTGTGCATTGGGAAAAAAATCACAAATTATCTAAATATCCTATAAACAAATTTTAGCAATTCAATTTTTCATGAAAAACACATTTTTAACCTTTTTTCTTAAAACTAAAATATCTTGCAAACGGTAACTCGTTAAGCGACAAAAAATACACTATCGCAAAATACTTTCGAAGAACCTTTTTTGATGTTACGCCCTGAATAAATCATGTTGATATAAATAATTGACTGAAAACATTATTCATATCTTCCGATATCTCTATGTTTTGATAATCACAAAACTTAAACTAATCAAACCAAAGATCATGACGTAAACATGTATTTAGTAATAAATAATCACTTTCACCAACAAATCACTTAAGGTATGAATAAACAAAGTGTTTAATGCAATGTATGATCAAAGGGGTATTTAATTAACTAATACAAAGTTTATTTAATTATATAATCTTATTATATATTTTTGAAAAACACTTTTGGTAATAAGGAAAAATGTTTTAATCATACTAAATATATGATTTCAAATATTTAACCAAAATCAGTTAGTTTTTCACCAAATAAACTTTCCCCACTAAAAGACAAGTTTTCTGGCCGTTACAGTTGGGCGGCCCCCTTAATTATAAGGGGCGGCCCCCTTAATTTTAAGGGGGCCGGCCATGCTTTAAGGGGACCGGCCACGCTCCTCTGTCAGAAACTTTTGCCTATAAATACCACCTTAAACTTGGATTTTTTCCCTACCTTTTTGCACAAAAACTTTCTGTTCTAGATCTCCATTTCAATCCTAAAAATCCTTTGATCATTTCATTTCATAAGCCTTTGTTTCCAAGTGATCCAAAGCCTCATTCTTTCAAGTGCAAAGAGAAGAATACTTCTATTAGAAGTATTACAACTTAGTATCATCTTGCTATCTAAGTTGTTTGTTTATATTTTCTTGTATATCTTTCATACTTTGGTGAATAAGGTGTATGTATTAGTTATCTAGATTTAGTTGAAGAATCTAGAATTGTTGTAAGTGTGAAGTGTAACTTGAAGTGAAGAAGAAGGGTTAGATAGTAGTGGTGATAGGAGATTGTAGCAATAGGAGCTTGTAGTGAAGAAATTAAGGATCTCTAGGGAAGAAGACTAGAAGACATTTGTAGATTGAAGTTGTGAAGACATTAGTGGCTTGAAGGTGTCAAGACATTAGTGCATTGAAGGTGTGACGACATTAGTGGCTTGAAGGTGCCAAGACACTAGTGCATTGAAGTTGCGAAGATATTAGTGACTTGAAGGTGTCAAGACATTAGTAGTTTGAAGGTGTGAAGAGAATAGAAGATTGGTGTATAGAAGATTGGTGTGTAGAAGATTGGTGTGAAGAAAATAGTAGATTGGTGTGAAGATTGGTGTGTAGATTGGTGTGTAGATTGGTGTGAAAATTGGTGTGTAGATTGGTGTGAAGATTGGTGTGTAAATTGGTGTGTATATTGGTGTGTACGGTTTTCTCCGCCATAAAGGAGATATTTGATCTAGTGAAGAAAACTCTCGAGTAGGTGACTCGGGGAGTGGAGTAGGGCAAGGAAGGTGTCCTTGTAGCCGAACCACTATAAATCCTTTGTGTCTCGGTTTGATCTATCCATCTCTCACTCTTTGATTTATTACTTACTTGCATTTCACACATAGTCATAATTGATAGTATTGTGCATATGTTGATTTCACATAAAGATCAAACTAAAATCCATTCATAAAACTAATCTTACAAAAATCAACCTAGTACATATAATTATATCTATACACTACTACACATATATATACTTACATAAAATATATGAAATTGTATATTCTTTCAAAACATTATACATAAGCATTGTATATATATAAAACCTTAAATAAATCTTGTATTTATACTTTTGTAATTAAGTGTTTTGAAGTTGTACATTATACATAAGTAGTATTTACACTAAATCATAAATTAACTAGTATATATATTTATGTATTAAAGTGATTTGAAAGTTTCATCTTAGAAACTATCTTTTGTAAAATAAGCAAAACGAAAAAGACGTAAAACTATTCAACCCCCCCTTCTAGTTTTCCACAATTGGTACCAGAGCCACGTCTAGCAAGATTTTTAAAATAGACTGTATTTTAAAACTTGTAACGATCTATGGAATTTGAAAAATATTTAGAAGGGGAATTTATGCAACAACCACCATTATTTGAAAATGATCATTTTCTTGAATGGATAAACAAATTTGAAAATTATGTGAAATCAATAGATCTTGATCTTTGGCATATCATTTCAATTGGTGATCTTAAATCAACCAAAATAGATTTTGAAAATCAAAATAATAATTTTCAAACTAAAATTGATAAAAACACTAAAGCCAAATTACTTATTTTCAAAACTCTACCAAAAGTCAAATATGAAAGATTATTTCATTGTAAAACGGCAAATGATATTTGGAAATGTCTTTTAAAGATTCACCAAGAAGAATGTAAAACCAAAGATGGTATACTTGATATTGCACAAGAAATAGTTAATCTAGAAAACTTAGTAAATAAACATTTAGTTGAAATAAACACATGTACTACTAGTTCAAATGTGATCATTGAAGGTATCTTCAACGAAGAATACATGAACCAAATCCAAAGAAAGAGCGTGAATGAATCATGGTGCAACAAGTGCAAACAAGACGATGATAACACGGCTTATGAGAATATTCAATCAAATGAGAACACTAGTATTGATGCATGTGAGGAATGTACAACTACAAAGAAGGTACAATTCAAAACTAAACATTTTTGCTATGATCAATTTATATTAGAATTTTCAAAAATGGAAAATAACTTCAAACATTTTTGCAACATTGACTCAAAATTTATTTTTAAAAATGAATCTTCAACATCCGCTGAAAATAATTTTGAAAAAGAAATAATTTTAGAAGACAAAATGTCTAAACTTGAAAGTAATATTGAAATTGATCTTGAATGTAAAAATTGTCAAGACTATAAACATGAAATTAAAATGGAAAAGGAAAAAGCAAAAATATTGGCAAAATTCGAAAATAGTTCTAAATCTTTAAAATATCTACTTGACACTCAAAAGTCATTTTATGATAAAACCGGATTAGGATTTACGGCAGATGAGTATTTGACAAATACATCAAAACAAATAAAATTTGTTAAACCTAGTGGAAAAATTTAGAACTATTATTATTTACATCCATTGATTATTTCTCTAGTCAAGAAAGTTATTGTTTGTTTGTTAAAACAAACAAATAATGAATTCTTGTACTTCTTGATGACATCCTCTTCATATGCATTTAAGTGCATTGGATGTTCGCTACTAATCATCTCGGACCCATGAGAATCTGGGTACCAAGCTCTCTGTCATGTGTAGGTAATTAACGATCAAAGGAACTACTACTTTTTGGATCGCTTTATTCGCTTTCTTCTATTTGATGACCATTGGTTCCCTCTATTATGTTTCACACTCTACACATGGGTTACTTTTGACATTATGGCGGTTATCCTTGATCTTCGGCGGTCTGTGTTTCACTTTTGGGTGCATTGACTTTATGGTGTGTTCGTTACTACCTCATAACGAAGGATTCTTGTTCTACCATTCTTAATCTGCACGTCTTGTGATGATTATTGCGACCGATAGTGTTTCTATGATCAAGACTCCTTGATCCTTAATGCATTGGAACTTTACTTCGCTTCTTCAACTTGCTTTGGGGTAAATCTTTTTGAAGTCTTCTATTGCTCTCATGACCAATCTTAAAGAAAAGCTGGACCTGAGGTAAGTTTCCTTTTCAAAAACTTGCCTACATTACATTATATTAGAGTATGCTTCAAATTAGTATATTAATATGATTTAATCTATATGTTGCTATGCTTTTAGATCATGAATACCAATATATGCATACATGACATTAGGATAATTAACCCTCTTGTTGCTATGTCTATTATTATTTATCTTAGGTTTCATCTATATTGATAATCTTCTATGATTTAAACTAGAATACTTGCCATTTATGCTATATGATCTTACTAGTTGCATTAATAGATGTGTTATAATTAAGACTTGCTAGTAACTCAATATTACAATGTGTCTTGTATACATGCATACATTCATATGTCTATATTGTATTCATTGATGATTTTCTTTGTCCCTTCCTATCTCATTGCATTTAGATGTTTAATGTCTACCATATCTCTTCATATCTTTAGTTGCCATTAGAAACTATTATATGTGACAATGGGCTTAATCGATTCTCTTGAAGTGTATCTTTCACTTAAAATTTCTTGATTGTCAAAATCAAAACATAATATTTAAAAACTTCTTTCTTTGAATTAAAACCTTTCGAATATTTATTTTATGCTTTTTCAAACAACATGCTTAATCATAAGCTATCATAACATTATTTTGATCTTTATCAAGATAGAAACATTTTTCTTCTTGAAACAAAACAAATTTTGTTTTATTGGGATACTAACTTGAATGTATCTCAAAACATTAAGCTAAGTATTAGTGAATCAAGTAAACTACATATTTGGTAATCTTCGATAGGTAAATTTAGGAACTCGATTTCGTCTAAAAAGGAGAATGACTACTGGAGAATCTATTGACTAGAAATTCAATTTAACCTAACGGTTGAATTGCTTCTATGTGAGAAGTTGGGTGTGTGTAACCCGTAAAAACGGTCGTGTTTAGCCTGAATTGAGCACCACTAGTAATAGTCTCATACTCATTCTCCAACTTGATTAAATTGCACTTCCTATATATACCTAACGCTAGTTTATTTGTATGAACTTTGCTTCTCATTAGACTCTTTCATTCTCAGATTTATGGGATTAAGTGAAAACTTACTTTCAAACATTGTTGAATAAAACTAAAAACATTTTGTTTAAAACATTGTTTTTATCTTCTCATATATGTCATACACTTATGTGAAAATGACATCTACAATTTAATCAAATCATTTCATGAGAATCATGGTTTGCCCATATGGATCTTGTTTGTAACAAGTCTTGAAGTTCATATAATCATATCTTCCCACGTGTTTATCATAAGCAATCTTCAATTTGTTTGCACTAATCCTACCTACCATTATCTTCACATAGTTGCATACTTAACTAGTTTGCTTTATTGCTTCCTTAGTTACCATACTTAATTGAAATATTAGAAAATTGCATGATTATGAGGAATTTATTGTTCACTTTTATTATTTCCCTACATTCATGAATAGTATGCTCTATATTGCCTCAAGAGTTGAACTTACTTGAATCCAAATCCAAAAACACAACCTTTTTGAAAATTTTCTGCCAAAAACCCATTTCTGGCATTCTGGGAATCACCAGATGGGCGGCCCCCTTAAATCATAAGGGCGGCCCCCTTAAATTTAAGGGGACCGGCCTCCATTTAAGGGGACCGGCCATCTGATGGTCGGGGATACTGTTTTCTTTATCACTTTTTGACCTATTTCAGCCTACACTTCCCATAATTCACAAACATATTTTGTCCCATGCTATCCCTCAAAATTTACCTTCCTAAACCACATTTCTCATACACTATAAATACCCTCTTCCCATCATTAATGCCATCACACCCAAACATGTCATCTCCCAACAACCAAAAACCAAAGATTTCAAGAACCGCAAGGATCTCCGTCAAACCCGTTTGGAGGAGGAAACTTGATTCTTGTCATAACTCTTGTGATATTGTTTCAAGTCAACCAACAACTCAACCTCAAACCCACTCAAATGAGTCATCCCACAACCTATCTTCCACTAATACCCTCATTAATGCTTCCTCTTTTGATGAGCATGCTCAATCCCAAAACAACAATCCCAATATCTCAATCAACACTTCACATATTGCTCAATCAACAAAGACATCATCCACTCATGAAGAAACTCTTCCACCCATATCATGTTTTCATGATTACCCAAGTTCAAACATATCTCCACCACCTAGAGTACCACCACCACTTCCTACAACCTCACATGCTACTCCAATGTTGCATGTGCAAACCTTCACCCAAGACAACTATCATGCTCCACCACCATCACCTTCCTCCGAACACTTGAAGTTCGTTGAGGAGCTAAAAGAGGCACATGAGCTTAGTGCTCTTTTAGCATTACATCTTGCTCAACGCAATTTGGATCCACCACAATCAAGCTCACCATCATCACCACATAACAAAAACCAACTTGAGAAGCATGTTAACAATTGCCCTTGTTGCATCTTCCTTCAACAACAAACCATTGCTTTGAATGAGCACTTCACTTGGATTGAGTATCTTCTTACTAGATCTCAACAAACCCCATCACTTGAACAACATCACAACCCTCAACCAACAAACTTAAACTTCACTTCAAATCCACCACCTCCAAGCTCTACAAACTCACCAACACCCATGGAACCAAGAGCTTACCTCCACTAAACCATCAAGCATTTGATATGCTTATGTTTTCTCATTTTCAAATAAAACTCCTCAACCATTTTGGGATTCAAGAAAGTTTGGTGACACTCCTTGTTGGCACTATTAGATGTTCTATGTTATTTAGAATTCTATATGTATTGCCTTTGTAACAATGATTATGGGTTGACATAATCATTTCTCTATCATTGAATGGTTTAATATATGTTTCTTATTCCCTTGTGCCATGATTATTACTTGTTCATATCATGCTATATGTATTTGCTTGTGCCATGCTTGTGCTTCTAATATTTTTCTTGCAAGAATTACTTTCTCGAAACCTTGGTGCCCTCAAACGAGGGGGAGCATACATCAAGGGGGAGTTTTCTACCTGTTTAAACTTCTCTCACGAAGCTTATTCGGCCTAACCTTTTTGATTCTACAAAAAGGGGGAGAAGTGAATGTAAACTTACTAAATACTTGTCTAAATATTAATTTTTGGATTTAATAAGTTTAGGTTTTGTAATCATCAAAAAGGGGGAGATTGTTGATATAAATAATTGACTGAAAATATTATTCATATCTTCCGATATCTCTATGTTTTGATAATCACAAAACTTAAACTAATCAAACCAAAGATCATGACGTAAACATGTATTTAGTAATAAATAATCACTTTCACCAACAAATCACTTCAGGTATGAATAAACAAAGTGTTTAATGCAATGTATGATCAAAGGGGTATTTAATTAACTAATACAAAGTTTATTTAATTATATAATCTTATTATATATTTTTGAAAAACACTTTTGGTAATAAGGAAAAATGTTTTAATCATACTAAATATATGATTTCAAATATTGAACCAAAATCAGTTAGTTTTTCACCAAATAAACTTTCCCCACTAAAAGACAAGTTTTCTGGCCGTTACAGTTGGGCGGCCCCCTTAATTATAAGGGGCGGCCCCCTTAATTTTAAGGGGGCCGGCCATGCTTTAAGGGGACCGGCCACGCTCCTCTGTCAGAAACTTTTGCCTATAAATACCACCTTAAACTTGGATTTTTTCCCTACCTTTTTGCACAAAAACTTTCTGTTCTAGATCTCCATTTCAATCCTAAAAATCCTTTGATCATTTCATTTCATAAGCCTTTGTTTCCAAGTGATCCAAAGCCTCATTCTTTCAAGTGCAAAGAGAAGAATACTTCTATTAGAAGTATTACAACTTAGTATCATCTTGCTATCTAAGTTGTTTGTTTATATTTTCTTGTATATCTTTCATACTTTGGTGAATAAGGTGTATGTATTAGTTATCTAGATTTAGTTGAAGAATCTAGAATTGTTGTAAGTGTGAAGTGTAACTTGAAGTGAAGAAGAAGGGTTAGATAGTAGTGGTGATAGGAGATTGTAGCAATAGGAGCTTGTAGTGAAGAAATTAAGGATCTCTAGGGAAGAAGACTAGAAGACATTTGTAGATTGAAGTTGTGAAGACATTAGTGGCTTGAAGGTGTCAAGACATTAGTGCATTGAAGGTGTGACGACATTAGTGGCTTGAAGGTGCCAAGACACTAGTGCATTGAAGTTGCGAAGATATTAGTGACTTGAAGGTGTCAAGACATTAGTACTTTGAAGGTGTGAAGAGAATAGAAGATTGGTGTATAGAAGATTGGTGTGTAGAAGATTGGTGTGAAGAAAATAGTAGATTGGTGTGAAGATTGGTGTGTAGATTGGTGTGTAGATTGGTGTGAAAATTGGTGTGTAGATTGGTGTGAAGATTGGTGTGTAAATTGGTGTGTATATTGGTGTGTACGGTTTTCTCCGCCATAAAGGAGATATTTGATCTAGTGAAGAAAACTCTCGAGTAGGTGACTCGGGGAGTGGAGTAGGGCAAGGAAGGTGTCCTTGTAGCCGAACCACTATAAATCCTTTGTGTCTCGGTTTGATCTTTCCATCTCTCACTCTTTGATTTATTACTTACTTGCATTTCACACATAGTCATAATTGATAGTATTGTGCATATGTTGATTTCACATAAAGATCAAACTAAAATCCATTCATAAAACTAATCTTACAAAAATCAACCTAGTACATATAATTATATCTATACACTACTACACATATATATACTTACATAAAATATATGAAATTGTATATTCTTTCCAAACATTATACATAAGCATTGTATATATATAAAACCTTAAATAAATCTTGTATTTATACTTTTGTAATTAAGTGTTTTGAAGTTGTACATTATACATAAGTAGTATTTACACTAAATCATAAATTAACTAGTATATATATTTATGTATTAAAGTGATTTGAAAGTTTCATCTTAGAAACTATCTTTTGTAAAATAAGCAAAACGAAAAAGACGTAAAACTATTCAACCCCCCTTCTAGTTTTCCACAAATCACATGTGATTTGTTCTTTTAAAAAATCACTTGTGATTTTATAAGGGTTGCGGAGACAGGTCTTTAATGTTGCTAGTGCCTAGATAGGTCTTTAATGTTGCAAGTGCCTAGATAGGTCTTTAAGAGCATGTGCAGTGGTAACTTAGAGCCTTGCGTTATGGGGTGTTTAACGCATGTTAGGGTGCGTTATGCGTTGCATCATGTGGCGTTAAGGAGGCGTTAACGTGTGACGTTAAGCCTTAACGTCACGTTAAGGCAGTTTTTTGTGATTTTTTTTTTTTTTGACACTTTTCACCCCTATGAACTTTTTTATATTTCGAAAGCAAGAAATTTAAAATTACAAAACACCCCCCTTAGTTCTTAAATGGTATAGTAAAATAACGATATGATTCATTAAATTTCAAATACAATACACGAAAGCGAAAACATACGATACGTACAATAACGATACGAATGATACAGGAAACAAATAAACATGATATTGAAAAGAAATAAACACGATACGGTAATACTTAACATAAAACACCATTACTCATGGTCTCTGTCCCATGCCAACGTGTTTCTCAGAATGAACCACACATGTTGATATTTAATCCCTCTCCCATCGCGTTCATGATAAATTCGGTTTGCATTGCTGAGACGACAAGGGTCTTAAGTTTAATGTGTGTTTAAATTTTAAGTAACTTTTAAGTTTAATGTATGTTTAAAGTTTAAGTATTAATGTAAGTTGTGTTTTATTATTTATTAAATGAAATATTAGTTTCAGTTGAGGGTTGAATTTGAAAATATTTGAGTTAAAGCTGAGTTAAAGCTGAGTTATTGTTGAGGGTGTTTTTTTGTGAGTTAAGGTTAAAGTGTTAAAGCTGATGTGGCGCTGATGTGTCACTGACGTGGCACAGAGTTATGTTATAACTCAAGCAGGGGCGGAACTATTCATTGGTCAGTGGAAAATTTTTTTTAGTTTTATGTTTTTTGTACTATCTTTCGTATTTCGCGACCACTGAAACAAATTTTTGCTACCCCTAAACAAATTTTCGTACTATCTTTCGTATTTTGCTAGCCCACTAAATGTTAAAAAATAAAGAAAAAAAAAACATACAAAAACATACATAAAAAAAACATACAAATGAAAAAATGGTTACAGAAAAAATTAGACTCAAATTGATAGTAGGCTAGTAGCTTGGGCCTTATTATTAAAACTCATGTAGTGGACTAGTGGGCTTGGACCAACTTAAAAAAAAAAATAATAGGAATTATTTCAGGTGAAATTAAGACTGGAAAAGGATTAAACCAAGAGAGTTCCCTTAGGCGAGCCGGCGATACAAGATGGGGATCTCATCATGCAACAATAATAGGTGTGATTAAATTATATCCGGAAGTTGTCGACGTCCTTTGTTATGTTAAAGAGGAAGGAGATAGCATTCAACAACGAACTAGTGCAAAAGGTATTCTATCCTATTTTCAAAAAATTTAGTTCGTTTTTTATGCTCACTTGATGGAAGAAACTTTATGCCACACAAATTGTCTCTCAAAACATCTTCAAAAAAAGAGTCAAGACTTGTTGGAATCGAGTAAGTTGATTCAAGCAACAAAACATGCATCGAATGATTTAAGACAAAATGGGTTTGATGACATGTTGAAAAAAGTGACTTCTTTTTGTGAAAAAAAGGGTATTACGGTGTTGGATATGATGGGAAGTTATGGTAACCCAAGGAGCTGGAATAATGTCATTAGTAATCGACATCATTTTGAGGTTGAGGTTTTTAATACAGTTTTGGATATACAAATTCAAGAATTTGGGAACCGGTTCAATGAGGTATCAACTACATTGGTAGAAAATATGTCGGGTTTGAATCCTTGTAATGGGTTTTATAAGTTTGACATATCTAAGATAGTAGCCTTTTCTAAAATGTATCCGGATGATTTTAATATGAACGATAGCGAGTGTATTTTGGGTGAGCTTAAAATCTTTTATCACTCGGTAAAGGAAGATGATAGATTTCTGAATTTGGATGGGATTTGTCACCTAGCTCAAGTAATGGTGGAAACCGGAAAAAATCTATCATTTCCTTTATTTTATCGGATTTTGAAGCTTGCATTGGTTTTACCGCTTTCAACCACAACTGTTGAAAGATGCTTTTCTAAAATGAAGATTATTAAAACGGATTTGCGGAATCGAATGGGGGACGAATATTTGAACAATGCTATGGTATGTGCTTTCGAAGGAGAGACATTTGACGAAGTAACGAATGAAGATGTAATGGTTCGTTTTCTAGCTATGAAAGACCGAAGAGGAGAGTTCTGAGATCTATTAGGTATTTGTTTAACTTATTCTATTATTGCGTTTTTTTAATTATTTAAATGTACGATTAAAAAAATTATGGTTAACTTTTCTTTTTTTTTTGCTACCCCTGAAATTAGTTCCTGTTTCCGCCACTGACTCAAGTTACCACTACTCATGCTTTAAGGGTTTCTAGTGCCTAGATAGGTCTTTAATGTTGCTAGTGCCTAGATAGGTCTTTAAGGGTTGCGGAGAATATGTGTTATTTTAATGTTGCTAGTGCCTGGATAGGTCTTTAAGGGTTGCGGAGAATATGGCTCCACTTGAATCTCATGGTCTATTCGTAAATATTGAATCTATATTCTGCGTACTTATGCATTTTAAACATTTTCGTGGTGACCGTTTAATTAAAAAAAATATAACATAACGTACGAGCTTCATTATTAATCACTTGAACGAGCTAAAACAAACACACCTCAATTCCAAAATCGACATAAAATCTCTTTATTGAGGTTTAAATACATAAACATGCCAAAGCATCAAGCGATTGTGTAACATGTTTCAGCAAGCGATTCAAAACATTTCACTTCCAATTTTAAAACAATTTCAGTGACACATTTTAGCAATCATGTTACATGCATAATTATTACATCTAGTAATGATAATGAATCATTTTCTTGCCAAAAGATGAAATAATCAACAAACATAAGCCATGTATTGATGACTAGTGATGATCAATCTAGTCCCTAGATATTGTTCTTTCACGGCTTCAAGATCCTAGGATGGGTCTCGGGTAAGGTTGTTATATTTGTTTTGTGTTTGTCTTCTAATCGAAACAAAGAAAGGGGTATAACACTCTTGTTATAACCCATTCTTAAATTTTTTGGATATAAATAAGAAGCAAGTCTTTGAAATAGATCAATGATGGTTAGGATTCTAACATACAAGATCTATATAGATCTTCAATTAATTAGAACAAATTGAGATCTTGTATTATTTCCTTTAAAGTTCGTGTATTGGTTTGCGTGACAGATGATTGTAATGTTCTTGACAGAGTTGTATGAATAGTGATGAGATGGGATTAGGTTTAGATGTTGTTGTAAGTCGATGGGTTGTTGTGAGTCGATGGGCTAAGAGCAGTCAAGTTGCCAAGGCAACCGGTCTAATTTTGGATCAACAAAAAAAATGGTCTCGGAAGTGATGTGTCTCAAGCAACTAGTCTACTTCAATAATTATCCCTTTTAAAAATCGCATGTAATTTATGAAAATCATATGTAATTTATGAAAATCACATGTTATTTATGAAATCACAAGTGATTTTTTAAAAGACCAAATCACATGTGATTTATTCGAGGCGTAACGTCAAAAAAGGTTCTTCGAAAGTATTTGCGATAGTGTATTTTTTTGTCGCTTAACGAGTTACCGTTTGCAAGATATTTTAGTTTTAAGAAAAAAAGGTTAAAAGTGTGTTTCTTATATGTCTTATATTCTCAACCACCTTTACGTTCACACATCAAGTGTGGTACTTGCACTATTATTCTAGTAGACTATAGACTTTTTGACTTACTATTAAGTTCACACAAATTGTCTCTAGCGTATAGGAAACTCCCCTTTTATTGAATAATTCAAAGTTTGAATAGTAATAACAAAACAATGAACATCAATATGATGGGCGCCTTCTCGGCATCTACTAGAACAATAATAACACAATATAAAACCATTACCCACATGAGAATATAAAGTTCCCATAGGAAGTAATGGCCATCAATACCCACTTGCTGCCAAAAAAACAATCACGGATGCATTAACAAATCTGGACCACTTGGACTTGTAGACGAAATGAGCCAACTTGCAGACACAAAACCAAACAGCAGTACATAGCTATTGCCAACTTGCAGTTGTACACCAGCACAGAAACTGATGAAAAAATTCATTGTTTATCGGGTCCTTCAACTAATGTTGCTAAATCTATCACTTTATATTTATTTGATCTTTGAAATATAACATATAAATGCGTACAATGATGTGTAATTCAACACCATATACTAGTGTGGCAATCCAACTTATTTACTTATGTATGGGGTATTCAGGTTAAAAAACGGGTCAATGGTAAAATAAAAAAAATTGTCTTAAAAAGAGAGATCAAATGGGTCAAAGGTCACCCATAGTGTATTTTTAGTGCATCAGATTTTTTTAAGTCAGATAAAATGATATATATACTTTTATGCAATACTATTATTAGAGACAGTTACTATTTACTAAAAAATTGGAGTAAAAACGTTTCAGGTCAGCCATTAGCTTTTTACCAAAACACGCTCATTTTGCCACATCGACACAATACTTATTGAGAATACCTAAAATGTTATGTATATGATATTCGGTGAGTCAGCATCAACTTTAGCTTCACACATATTCCCTAATTTCAAGGTCCACTGATGTGTGCTTATTCACACATCCTTTTTAGACCCAAAATCAGACCAAAAATACCAAATATGCCAAGAAAATGTATGTTTTTGTATTTGTGTATGTGCAGGTACGGATATGAGAAAAATGGACAAAAACAAAGCCAAAACCTACAAAAACGTGCACGAGAATGGAAAAAGCTCAAAAGCCGGAGCCGGAGAAGCTTAATGATCAAAAGAAGCTCAAAAGGTCAAAGGAAGTCCTCAGAGATTCATAAAGTGCCAAGATTAGTCCCTTGTCAAAGTTTAAAGAGTTTGGCAAGTTCAGTCCCTGTACTTTCAAATAATGACAAAATTGGTCCCTTAAAGAAACAATTGAAGAAAAAGTCAAACTTGGTCCTTTATAAATCAAAGAATGTCAATTTAGGCCCTTGGAAGAGAGTTTGGAAGAAAATTAGAATTGGTCCCTAGAGTTGCAGAATTACAGCTTTGGTCCCTAGGATTTTTAAGTTTGCATATTTGGTCCAAAAATTTAATTCTATATATATACTAAAAGCGTTGATGTTAGTAATAAAGAAGGATTTTCTTTTGGGCCTTGGAGTGGGCTCATTTTGATCTGCTGCTTCTACGTTCATGTGGCCCATTTTTTTTTATTCGTTCTCTTTTAAAGTACCAGGAACCACTTTTAGATAAACATAGCTGATTGTAAACACCAACTCACTGCACGCTTCCCAAAGTTGCTGATCGTACTGCGGGTTCAACTTCTGCCTGCTAAGGTTTGATGTTTTCTTGGCCGATCATCGTTGTTTCGCGTTTTGGTTCTATGTTTGTGGTTTCCGAGCTATTTTTTGGGGAATTATAGTTGTTTTTTGCATATGCCCACTAAAAACCCATTTGGTTTCAATTATTTTGTGATATGGGTTTTTGGTAAAGATTGATATGCTGTGATCTGACTGATTTTGGGATACAGGTTTATCTTAAAGTTACAATTTTTATAAACTTTTTATCAACTAAGATTTCGATTAACTTTATATCAGGTAATGTTTGGCTATGGTGATTGGTGAGTGCTTTCATGTCTGTAAATGTTAGACCAAATTTTGTTGTGATTATGCTACCAAGTGGCTGTGACAGAATTTAGAAAGACTCATTATATTTTGCATTTTTATTTTAGCTGGTCCAACTTGATAGCCCACGGTTGAGGAATCTGGATAATGTGAACGTAGTTGTAGGGATTCTGATGATAAGTTGGACTATCCAAGGTTCATAGCTGCTCTTTTCGGTTCTTAATTTAAATCTGATGCACCTTTTAAAAATTTGTTACTTACTAATTATTTATAGTTTATTGATAAGTGATGTGTATGTCATTGTGCAGCCCTGTCGGAAGATCGCAGCTTAGCAAATGAAATAGATAAAAGAAAAGGCTATAAAAGGTGACAAAGCAACAAAGGCGAAAACATGCTAAGGTTTACAGGCTACGGAAGAGGCAGAAAGTTCCCTACAATTTTTCCATTTGCCAATGCAAATTCTACAGTTGCAATTCGCCGCAGCGTGGCAGTTTGATTGGGGGATCTTAGGTGCCATAATCTATTCATGGACATAAAGACATTCACGCTGAGGGCGCTGGATCTTGGACTTGCTCGAACTTTTGCGTAACTACTTAAATAATTTACTCATAAGGTATTAGTAATATTCACACTCATGCTTATTGTGACAATTCAAAATGAACTGATGGTTTAGTTATGACTTTTATCGATGCAGATCACAAGCTTGAGCAAGGCTGAGATTGGTCGCAGCATGGCGGGGCAGTGTCTGTCCATGCACTAAGTAACTTTCAGTGTCTGTGTATTAACGATAGATGAAGAGTGGGCGGCCAGCAGCAGAGAACCGTGCCAGTATGTGTATCATAAAGGTTGTCCACAAAAAAAAAGGTTTTGAGTCATCGTGGGGTTGTTGAAGATGGACAGACTCTTATCGCTAAAGATATCAGGTTCTGCACAACTTACCTTTTCCATTTCCTGATATTTTTAGTCCACATCACATGGTCTTTTTGTTTGCCATAACAAATAATAACCTATTGTTAGAATATTCGTATATCTAATTTTTGGAATCAGAAAGAGAATGGGGTTGTCTTATTATTTATCAAAGAGCTGTTAAGAGGATAGAATGTGGTGTAGTTTGATACACTATTGCTATACTAAGTACACTAGAGTTATGGCATCAAATTAGACCCTATTTGGATTAGGGGTCGTTTGCATTAGGGGTGCATCTTGCTGGTGGAGCTTGCTGCTAATGCCGCTGCAACAGCTTACTGATGATGACTATTCTTGCTACTTGCTGCTCCTCCTAACAAACAGAAACAGGAAACCAACGCCGACAAAATTGCAACAACGTTAAAAAAATGACAATTGTTGGCGGACTCCTTGGTTTAGTAGCTGGGTTCAGGGGTATGTTTAGAGGGTCTGTTCAGCGGATACTTTCTGTCATGTTTAGAGGGTCAACCAAAATGCGGTTCATGGGTATGTTTAGAGGGTCTGTTCAGGGGAACAAAATGGAGTGTACAAGATAGTATTTGGATGTGCATTGTTGTTTGACCCTGTCATAATTAAAGTACTATGTAATATATATGAATGTAAAAAATGTTGATTATATAGACTGATCAAGAGGCACATTTTGTCTATAAAAAGAGAATTTTTTAGTTAAAGTTTCTCAAATTTTGCTAACTGAAAGGATTAACAGGTACTTAAAATCTTTGCTATATAGATAATCAATTTTGTTGCAGTTTTATGTAACTGATTATTAGAAACTATTATTTTAAACCCTAGAGTTAGATAGCCGCTGTCACAAAATATATATATATATATATATATATATATATATATATATATATGATTTTAGCTAATTCAAGTCACTATATTAAATATTCAGATCTAAAATGCAAATCCAAACACCCAAATATCTACTTGTGGAGTGTTTAGCATTGCGTTTTGAAATAATCTATCAGCTATAACAAATTGTTGACTATTTAAACGTTGATGATAAGATAATCTCAATTTTGTAAAGTTGTGATAATTAAAATAATCAGGTGTTTAAGTGTAACCCTGATTGTTCAAGAATTCATATGTAAAAAGAGTGAACTTTCTCAAAACTGACGATTTCATTAGTTTTTCACTATACGCAAAGTCCCAGCCCACTAGAAACTGATTATATCGTGTTGACCAACTTTATTTCTTTTGCAGGAACCAAATCATGAGGATCCCCTCAATTCAGATGCAGCTGCGGTATTGAGAGACAATCCTCAACAGTTCGGAACTAATGTTCAGAATGCAATGGGTGGTGGGCACATAGGACAGACAAAATTCTCTCGGTGCATGTAACTCTGACGAGCATCAAGAAGGTTTACTGATATTTTGTGGCATCTTAAAAAAAATTGCAAAAAAAAGCCCCGCCGCAACGCGGCGGGCATTACACTTCTTGTTACTACTAATCCCAAAATCTGAATTTGGTCCAAGAATTATTACAAGCCCAAATACACAAAGCAGCCCACCATCTTTAATATCCCTCACCCGACCCACCAATAAACCCTGGTCAAACCAAATACCCGTATCCGATCAACACCCAAAACAATAAATACCATTTCAAAATAACCCGCCCCCAAATATTTACCAGAATAAAATAACTATTCCACGAACCCTAAATCATCATCCCATAAAAATATAAAATTACCCTCGTACAGCAATTAATTACCAAATGATTGAGGTTTCTAGAAGAGCCTGCAACCTGACAGCAGTTTAATGATCCTAAGTAGTTGTCTATTGCATAATCTGAGTTTTTATAATGTGCCTGCCTTAGTTTAATCTTAATCTGCCTAGTATAGCTTGGATCGGCTTTTTTCTTTCTGCGTGTTATTTGTTGGTTTTAGTTGTTGAAATAGCTTCATATATTGATACTGCATCTGTTTTGATGACTGGTTCAGTAGTTATTGGTCTTATTCTGCATTTAGTAGTGTAATCTCACAGTTTTAGGGGTGTTTGGATTAGCTAGTATATCTGTGTTGCAGTAGGTTCCAAGGGCGTAATTTAGTTTAAATATCTCAAAATAGGTGAACTTAGGTTAGTTTAGGCATAAATTTTATAGTTCATTAAGATATAAAGTCAAAGCTTGTCTCAATTCTCATTACTGTTAGTTTTAATGTATTATTGAACCTGTGATCCTTTATTACTGTTAAAGATTAGTTGCATTTAGGTTAATCAAGCTTTGAACCTGTTTAGCAATACATCTAGGATAGATTAGGATCATCAGAAGTTCCATTTCGTCAACTTAAGTGTGCAAGTAAAAAGTCAAATCTGCAGGTTGGCCTGTCCAAAACATACCTGATCTAGGGATAATTTAGGTCATCAATTGAGCTTTATATTTAGGGCATTTTGTCTATTTAGATTATTCATAGTTCAAGCTTTAAGAATCTGTCTTTTAATTACATCAATCAGCTTATTAGATAACTTTTAATTAAGATGCAAGTAGGGGCGTTCAAGTACCTGTTCTGTCTAAATTGTGAATCTGCATACTGCTTATTCAGCTTATCCTTTGTGCTTAATTGAAATATTTGAGTTGTTTTGTGCTTATTATAGTATACTTAAGCTGTTTATTGGATTTTGTGCTTACTGGGTGGCAATTGCTTATCATTAAGTGCTTATTGAAACTGTTTTTTAGCTTATTTGCTTATCCTGTGAGCTTATCAGATCATTTCAAGTTGAATTGAGCTTAAATAAGTACTATAGACCTTCTGTAAGCTTATTGTATGATTTGGTGATCATTGCTTATTTATTAGTGCTTATTCCAACTGCTTATTAGCCCAAAACAGCTTATTAGGACTTAATTTTTTTAGTCATTTTATTTTTCCTAGGTTCCAAACTTTATTTTAGAATTTCCATAAAAATTTCATATTTTTCTTAGTTTTTTTGCTATTTTTCTTATTTTATTTTAGTTTCTAATCAATTTTTAATTACTTTTATTTAGGTCATCAATTTTTTTGCTGTTTGGTTTTTTTTACTGTTCTGATGTTTTTAACGCAAAGGGAGTTAAGAACTTTGGAAGTGAGAGATTTTGAGTTCAGAATACCTGAGATGTAGACCGGACAAGTTTACTAATCACATCCACTACAGCCTCTCTGAATCTCTCAACGGAAGCAAACCATTGTCCAGTTGCCCAAAAAATCATAGGCTTTTTAGTTTATATGAATTCTGTGGTAATAAAGGGTATCATTAACATGATAAATTTACAGCAGACATTAACAGTTGGTGTGAACATATCAGACTGAAGTTACTAAGCCTAAAGGTCAAACAATCTCTAACAGTCAAAAGAGTAGAGAAAAGTATAGGTTATAACTTTTGATTTGGATGAGGCCGGGCTAGTGAGATTTGAAAGATGAAGCTGCTTTGCCCTAAAAAATCTTAAAGTTGTGATAAAAACATGTACTGGGTATCTGTGGTTCAAGTCTACGTGATCTCTAGATGTGGATGATGTAAGCTACAGGCATTATATTATATGAATTAGAACTAGTTAAGTGTATTTTTAATGCATAACATTTCCTAAGTCACATAAAAAGAATATATTTTTTGTAAGAATATTAGAGACTAACCGTTTACTAAATAAGTGGACGAAGAATGTTTCGGGTCAGCCATTAGCTTTTTTTTTACCCGAACCCGCCCATTTTGATACCTCTTACAGTTTTGTACATAAATCTTTTAAAATCTTCATACATGCTTCATATATATCTTGTCAAATCTACAATATAATTATCGGGGAATATGCGATTCAGAGAGTCAGCAACAACTTTAGGTTCAAACAGCACAGATTCAGCAAAAAAAAAAAAAAAAAAAAAAAAAAAAAAAAAAAAAAAAAAACTGTGGAATCAATGAATTCGCCAGCGCGAGCACTCTCCAAAGCTTTAATTACCTCCGTTCTCAACGAGAAAATTCATACAGATTAGATGCAGGTGCAGTGTCGTAAAATTATTCAGCCATAAACAGTCTATGTAAAGATTAATACATCAAAAGTATTAGCAGCAAGACATTTGTGGTTACCTCGAGTATATTTCCGCCAAAATCAGTGTCTTCCTCACGAGTGGCAAGCCATCTTTCATTTACTGCAGGCCATTTTGATTCAAAAATAAATTTAGCGACGTCAACATTGTCAATTTTATATTTGAAACTGAGATTTTTGCAACACATTTTCAGCCAGATGAAGCAGTATTTTAGCAATGACTCTCACTATGGAGAGTAGATGATCTGCATGAACTGTTTGCATGCCTGTAAATTAGAGTGTTTGCATTACTATGTTATACAAGGCACCAAGAAATGTATTTAAAGACTGCTTTTTACTCTGGTGTATCATTTCAATGCCTGTAAATTAGAGTGTTTGCATCACTATGTTATAAAAGTTGACTAATAATTAGTTTTTAGCCACGAAGTTGTCTTTCGTGCCAGTGAAATCTTTTAAATATTTGATGTGCCCTTTTAGTGATCCGAATATCCTTTTTGATCATTGTGATTGGGGTATTGTGAAAATAAAAAAAAGGAGCAGTTGGGAAGATTATCGACTGTGGTTACCGCTGATCTACCTAGGTTGAGACATGTTGTGATCAGCTGTTGCTAGTATCAAACCAGGTCTTCAACGACTAGTTTTTAGTCACCGTAGAGGTACAATTCTTATTTGCTCTCTTGGTTTTATGATTAAACAAAACTGTCTCAGAGATGCTAATTGGAAGTTTCAAAATTTACAACATACTACACTTCTTTTTGGTTTGTGATTCAAAAACCTGATTTTACAAAGTTATAACCAAAATTTGAAAAAATATCTGACAATATTATTGTTAAAATTGCAAGTCATTTTAATTAAGAAAAAAACCATCAACATCTTTGAAACGTCAATTTTAAACACAATCTGTCAAATGGTAGCACCTGATTCTTTAATTGGTAATTCTAACCTGAGAAAAGGTTCATTTCGAACTATATCTTTAGAGTCAAGTTCACCTGTCATATAAAGCTCATGTTTTGTACAACTTCTTTCCAAATAACACTGTACTTCTCACAAAAATATACATTGATAAAGTAAATTTATGCAGATCCCATTTACTTGTCACATTAAACATACATAAATAAAAAGAATATGTTCATTTGGTCTTTTGTACAAATCCCCCGCTGTACACACGGGACAAAGAACATAAACGTTCCACATGAACATAATTAGTTTATAACTATCCAGGTCTCACATTGTGAAAATAATGACTCTCAAACCATTATTTACAACCATTTTTTACAGAAAAGACTTAGAACAATCTCACTTAAGATAAAACAACCACACACATATATATGATGTATATATACTTGGACAGATTAGAAAATGATTCTGCAGCCATCCAGACTTCCTCAGCTTGTCACTTTCAGTCTTTGAAGAATCCAGAAATTAGCTAAAGTCCAGCAAAACAGTCTTTTAAAAGGCCTCATTATCATAAGTATAGAGACCACTTCCTACCTCCACCTTAACCCTTAAATAGTCTTAAAAAAAACGTCCCCATTATCATAACATCTGACGCTACTAATTTATCCAACTTTGCTTCATAAAAAACCGCCTAACCAAGAAGAACTCAAATGGACACACTTATATGCTAAATTCACCCCATTTCTATTCACACATTTCATCAAACACTTGGTTCGCACCTTAATTCAACTAACAAAAAACCAATTAACCCGCGTACAAGAACCCAAAAAAAACTCCACAAAACAATTGTAAACTACAAGAACTCAAATGGGTCTCACTTACATAACAAATTTGCATCACTATTCAATGAGACACTTCATATATCAAGTGTTGGCAACTTACTACAAATCTGTATCAAAGAGAAAATCTGATATGATACATTTTTTCTGATGTGTAAGCACCTAACAACACACAAAAACCTTTAGCATCTAATACTAAATTGGGCCATACTAACCAAACCCATTTATAAAAACTCAAAAAAATTTACCCCATTTTTCAGTCAGGCATTGCATCAAACAATTGGTGTTCGACTAAAAAGACCCATTTTCAGAATTACTTACAGTGTGAGAAGATTGGATAGCCATTGAAGATGGGTTTAATTGTTTAAGTAAGTGCACAAATAACGTATTTTGAACCGAATAGTAATACCAAACACCCCCTTATCGCATTTTGATATTGACATATTGTGGATAAGGTTTGAGTTTCTGGACATGATTATATGCTTAATTGAGGTGAAATAAGCTGATTGGGAGGTGCGCTGACCTAATCGAGATTAGATAGGATAGTTTGAAACAAGAAAGGTCTACTGATAGATATGACATCAAACCCTTTTTACTTGCAGGTGCCTTTTTTTGGGACTATTTTTTCGATATTCGCAACTGTTTTTGTGATATGAATGTTGGATTTATTAGTATACTGAATTGTTTGACATGTGATGTGGGGAGTTTGGGATTTTTGCTTATGTAAACAGCTTATCTTCTTATTGCTTTTTTTTGAGCAGATGATGAAATGTGACTATGCTTATCTACTTAGTTTAGGGTAAATAAGCTCTTTGTAATTAGCAGTTTAAGTTTAGGATGAAATGTGGAGTATATGCAAGTATAATACGTAGTAATATTTAGGGGCATATTTTGGGAATTGGGAGTTGCTAATGGATAAGTGTTTTCGGATGAAAAAGGGCTTATGCTTATGATATCGTTAGAACTCTTATGACGTGGATGCAGTTTTTTTCTGATTGTATACTGAATCATCAACCGTCTAACATGTGATGGGATTGTTTCAGAATTTGGATTGTTTTTATAACAGATTATGCTTATTGTGTTTTTTTGAGCAGATGCATAAATTTGACTATGCTTATCTACTTAGTTTATGGGTGAAATAAGGTCTTTTCAGTAAGAAGTTTCAGATTCTTTAGTTTGAACTTGTTATTGTTGGCGGATTCAGAATCGTAAGTTTAGCCTTACAGGTGAGATAAGCTATTTTGGATAAGTTGAGCTTCTGGTTATGAGCATAAGATGTTTAACCTAGTAATGCCAAACACCCCTTGTTGCATTTGGATACAGTAGATCAGCAGTAATAAGTGTTTGGATATGATTATAGGCTCATTTGATGGTGTACTAAACAACAGCTATAAGTAACAGTTTCGGAGTTGCCTATTCAAACAGCATATGCGATTCTGATTATTTTATGTTTTTAAATCCCTAATTAGCTGATTGCCGAAAACATAAACAAATGCGATATCTGATTATCTGGTTTCGTTACTTATTTCATGAAAGCATTAGCAGTTTTAATATGCATTACCAAACATCCTCTGAAGTCAATGTAATCATAGAAGTATTGATGTTGTATGCTGAATTGACATCAAACCCGATATTAGTATTATGAATCCTTCTTACAGAAAGGGACATTTATATTTTTCTTTAGGACAACCAGGGCTATTGGTTTCTTGATTTATCTAGTCCATATTACATGACATCGTAACACTTTATTTTTCCCGAAAAGGTTTCTGATTCTGTCATTTCTAGACTAACATGGGAAGTTGGTCAGTACGATGGAGATTAACAAAGTCTATTGGCTGATCTTAGATTAGCAATGGAATTAGGAGCTGATCATATATGTTGACCTTTTGGTTTTCTTCTTCTTGACATAAAATCGGTTTCTTTGTGTCATGGGCCTGTCTAAAGTACTATTATTAGTGTTCTTACATAGTAAATTCCCGTTATACTATCAGACATAATATTTCTGTCAGATTTCTCATTTTAGTTGCTCAAATGCAGGCTGTTGATGATTTCAACAATTCAATCCATGGAGACAAGCCTACAGTCAACAATTATCAAAATACTCCTTTGAAAGTGCAAGCTTGGGAACCTTGTGGCCAAAATACAGTCAACAGGAGCTGACATTGTCGAGTTTGTAACAACCGCTGTAGATATAACTGATGTAGCACGTACTTACTTAACTTTCTCTTTGCATACAAGTCATTGAAAGGTGGCTTTGTTGTACCGGTTGGGTCATTTAATAACTGGTATATATAAATTTGATATTTATATAAATAAAGTTGACATTTTTATTAGAAGTAATTATATTGACTGTCGGGTAACTTGGTACCGAATGCCCAAATGGCATACAAAGCCATCTTTTATTGACCTCAAATGTTATATAAAAGTACTGTGACTCAGGGCACACATGTGGAAGTGCGTTGATATTTTAAGGAAAAAAAACCCTTATTTCTACCTATTCAAATGAGTAAAATGTATCATTATTGTTTGCAGTTGTACCATTCCTCACAAAGAATCTTTACTTTAATGTTGTGATGAGGTTGATCCGGTTGCAAAGGTAATTTTCATTGTCATAAAAAACTTTACTATCAAACAATATGCAGACAACGATAAAAGTATGGCGTTTAATGTATTGTTATTGATTGTATGTTACAGTCAATAGGAGCGGTGAATTGTGCCATCAGGAGACCAAATGATGGGACATTATATGGGTGTAATACAGACTATGTAGGCGCTATTTCTGCTATCGAGGAAAGTCTATGAGGTTTCTTTCTATACTTCCTAAAAGAAGTGATAATATGGGCGGTTGGGTCAAAACAGTGCCTTTTGTTCACTTATAAAAGTTTCATATGATTTCAGATGTTACTTTCTGCCCGTTCGACCCATTTGACCCATTTGAGATTCACTTAAAGCACAAATTGTTGCAACTGTCTGCAGGTTCAGGTGTTCAAAATGGCGCAACAGGATCACCCTTGGCTGGTAGACTATTTGTGGTTATTGGTGCTGGCGGTGCTGGAAAAGCTCTTGCTTATGGAGCAAAAGCGAAGGGTGCAAGAATTTTGATAGCCAATCGGACTTGCGGTTAGATTCAACTATCGTACACATTACCATTCTTACTTTCTTGGTGCTCGTACTTGATTGCAAATAAAACATTATACTAGTTTAATCGCATTCTTATCAGATCTGTATGGGAGAAAGTCAACTGTATGGTCCTCGTCATATTTAGAGGGTGTTTGGATTCGAGTGGTTTATCAAAACATCAAAAATTGATTATAGCGACTTCAAGTCAGAGTAACCATATGATCAGTTGCAAAAAACAAAATTGATTATAGTTCACATTACCTCTGACATGCATTGTTAATACACCAGCTAAAGTTTTCTCTTACTGATGCTGCACAGATCGTGCTAGAGAACTTGCTGACATAATCGACAGAGAGGCTATATCTCTTGCTGATTTGAGCACTTACAGTCCAGGTGGCATGATACATGCAAACACTACATCAATTGGTATGCAGCCAAATATAGACGATACTCCTATTTCTAAGGTACGGCTATCTACCTTTTTCTGGTCATATGTTTTAGTAATAACGAGCGGGTTTGCCCGCGCGTTGCTGCGGGGCGGCCATGTTTATGTTTATGAGAATTATGTTAATATTTTGTGGAGTAAGCAATTATTTTATTATTAGGAACAAAGAGTCAACACAGGAGTCGAAAGTAAGAATTTTACCCCAAAAAAAGTAAGAAGCAGAGGTGCAGGAAAACTAAAAAGAAAACAAAAGCCAAATAGCCTGGTTAAACTTCCAGAAATCAATTACCCAGTTCATGTACATACTACTACTAAAAATATAAATATCCATATGGTATATGTACTTGTAGTTTGTGATATTTCACTTACACCATGATCCAAAATAGCATTAGACAATAAGTTGTTTTCAATAAGTAGTTTCAAACTGCTCATTAAGAATAGCAACAACCTGTAAATTTTCATTTTCTCCACCAAAGTTAATTCAACTTCTATGGTTATGTTATAATTTGTAACTACAGGTTAATGAAAAAATATTGTATTCTCTCCTCACACTGATGTGATGATTCAAAAAGTATCAGGATCATTAAAAGCCATAGCAGCAACAAAACATTAGTAGCTCAAAAAAGAAATAGCAGATTTACAGATCTGATTCAATGGACTGGACTGCACCAAAAGTGGATGTCTCATGATAGCCCCTGATTAAGTTCTCCAATAAGTTAGGCAATGACTTTCGATTTTCTGATTATCATTAAGAAAAGATACTTGACAAAGAGACGCGCGTGACCTAGAGCAAATGGCAGACATGTTATGCCTCACATCAAGCGAACGTGACCTCGTTGCGGAACTGAAAAGGAAAAGGAAAAAAAAGAGGTCATTTGTGGTAATCCCATTGTTTCATAACATAAAACAATTAAAGTTAATAAACTTAAGTGTTAAGACCAAATGAAAAGTACCAAATACGATATGCACAATTCACTTTTCAAATATTCATTCCATACAATTCACCTTTCAAGTCTTTTATTGGGCTTGTTTATTTATGTACCTAAGAACAGCCGCTAAGAACATGCTATCCAAACAGCCCTTAAGAACATGTTACGACGCCAAAATGGTTGGTTAAATATGGTAGCCAACAGCTGTTAATAACATGTCATTACACAAAAATGGTTTGCTGAAATTAACCTATCAAAACAGCCCCTAAGAACATGTGAAGACGCCAAATGGCTTCTGAAAATAAGCTATCCTTTAGACGTACAGCTTGGTTTATGTTGTTGTCAGCCTAGATCAAATAACTGAGTTGAGACATTCAAATGAAAAGAACTCCCATCTGAAGTAGTTACACGCCTATGCATACTCAACGACGACATAAAAGACCAATTTGACAAAATAGTAGGCGTACACCCCGCATTATCAAAATTCAACTACCACTCCTGGAACCCATATCCCGGCACACCACCCATAGTCTTTATCAGGTCTGTATTTGAGAATGATTGTAAAATGATTTAATTAATCAATTACAGCATTCAGGGTGTGTTTGTTTCATTAAGATGTTTTGGGTCACAATCTGACTACCACATCTTACTGGTAAGACACGGGTATAAAGTCTGAATCTGATTTAAATAACGTTGTTTGTTTTTTATAATTGTCTGAATGATTTTAAATTCATTTTATTAAGTATAAATTATTAATAAATGTGTTGGGATTGATAATATTTCACGGTTTCAAAGAGTTTCAAAGAATAGTGAGATAGATGAATGCTCTGTACTAGTACTATTATATTTTAATATATTTGTTTATATTTTAAAAGTAATTGTGGTACCCAATAAAGCATATCTTTTTCTCAACTCTTTCATTTTCTCATTTCTTCCTCTTTTGTCTCTGTAACCTGCAACACCATTTTTATAACAAAAATGACAACATTTTTATAAGAGAATGGTTCATGAAATGTGAAAAGGTGAAGGGGTTTGAAGGGTTATGACAAAGTCAGACATGCACATCAACTCTGACTCGGTCAGACCATATGCATCTGACCATGTCTGACTCGCAAAAGAAAAACAAACAACAAAAAGGTCTGACCGCGTCTGACCGGTCAGACTCAGATGCGATTCAGACATATTTTGCAAAAACAAACACACCCTCAGTAACACAATAAAAGATACAACAAATGAATGAATAAATGAATGTTACCTTTTCGGGGTATTGTCAAGGAATCAAATATAGGCGTTCGCAGCAATAAGATCTTCCCACTTTGTTCTGTACAACCACTCCTGTAAAATTGTATCCTTGAACTCAGTAGACCCCACTATACCATTATATTTATAGGAGAAAAATATTGATTCTCACCTTCTTTGCAAAATACCATATTGTAGCCCACTCTTTCTTGCCATAGCTCTCACCTACAGCTTGTAAGCTATTAAGCATACACTGCCAAATACAACAGAAATGTTTAGGCAAAAATTGTTTTTTCAATTGTTTACCTGGAGTATAGATTATAAGTATATCTGTTGTTACCTGCCCAAGCATTGACGTTTCAGCTTAAATTCCTCCATCTCCCCAATCCAGAACGCCTCACCTGTCAATCAAAGTGCGTCAAATGATAAACCATGTAACCCAGATTGTATTGCATAGAAAAACATCTTAAAAATTTCTTTTCAACAAGTCAATACGAATTCAAAAAGAGTTTCTTCTATAAAGTTACTGGCACCGATTATGTAAAGAGCCTTGCATTGATCAGCTCCATCTACCTCTATCAATGGTTGTAAGTAGAAAGAGCTTTCAGTTAGAGTTACAGTATGAAATATGCAACGTATATAAAAATAACGCACTAAGCCTATAGTTTTAAACATTAGTAATTTGTATTATTGTATCTTGAAGCATCATAAGCACATCCAACATATTGCTATTAATAAATGACATATACATAATTATAAACCCTTTCGCATGTTGCAATATCAATGACTTACACTCTAATAACTTAAGGCGCAGGGCTTAACTCTATAATCAGATTCATTGGTTGTTTTAAGTTTGTTGAAACCAAATAATGTCATTAACGTTACGCGAACTTCACAAACAAGCAGGTAAAAACTGTTTGATGCTACAGCCCAATTGAATCGAAACAAAATGGATGGAAACTAAAAACTTACATACTAATTCTTCATTTCTTGATAACGAAAATATATTTTTTAATCCATATCTCTTTCTCTATCTGCTCCTGCATAGAACCATATAACATTTAGTAGCGTAATATTTCGAATAAGCTCATAAACTAATTATCCAAACACCCCGTTAAACATTAAGCCTATTGTGTTTTACTCTAAAACAACTTATAAGCCTATTGTGTTTTATGTAATACAACATAAAGCAAGTTCAAACAAAATGAACACGGTAATTGATACTCTAAAACTAAACCGTGAATACCTGGTTAACCCATAATTCTGACTGTCTCTTTTTCACCCCCGTATATTCCGAAAGACCCTGCAAACAAAATCATATAGCCATATTAGGAAGGAAAAAAAATACGCAAACACATAGATCAAGCTTCAAAAAATTTCTTTTTATTGCGCCATTTGGAGTTGGTGGTGTGGTTTTAAGCAAATCCAAAGACCCTTAAAACGACATGATTTTGTATCTCTGATTAGCCATACCCCGTCATCTTGAGGTTGTACCGTTGAAGATGTGGATTGTATAACCTCCGTATGCTAACTAACTTCTATTGAAATGTAGAATGTCCCGTTGTTGAATGGGCATCAATACGTACGGTCTGAGCCTACATGGAGGGCCAATGGGTAGAACACAATAGCAAGGCTGCATTGTGTTTCTGATTCCTTTCAATGTGCCTGTCCAAGCATCATAATTCAACTTCACTTATTTGACAAAAGTTGAGTGTAACTATAAGTTTATAATAGCATGCATATCATGTACATTTTTTTTTTTTTTTGAAAGGCTGCATATCATGTACATTACCTTGCAGTTTGAATATGAAGCTTCAATTATCGCCATTGCTGAGTGCCAGAGTAGTTGAGGTCATTTAAGCATGCTTGAGCTGACTGGTGGGGAATGATCATATCCTGATCACCACTGTATTAATATATAAAAAGTTAGTCGTAACATGACATAAAAAAATTTGTAGAATCAAACTTGGGTTGACAACATGGGTGGGTCACATGTTCTGCTTAGCAAGTTGGTGCAACTGCTCCCAAACACGACCGAAGCCTGATATACAAATCATAACATAACTACACATAACCTAAATACTACCTTTATGTCCGTACCATCTTTATCTAAATGGATTGTTCAGAACGGGTTACTTCTTGAAACAATTATATAAAACTTTTTAGAATAATGAATTCTTCAGTCTAAAAATAAGCAGATAAGCAGTCTTATCCAAGCACTTAGAGTTGCTAATTTGCTTATGAATTAAGACATTCATCACTTAAATACGCAATCGAAAACACCCCATAATGTATCTAAACAAAATAAGCAATAATAAGCAAACATACACACCCCATTAAACTATGATTAACCAAAGTAAATAAAAGTTTGAAGAACTAAGCAAAGTCAACTATATCTCTGAAAATTAATGCTACAAATACGTTTTTAAGAACTAACTTACCTCAAATATGTTTGGTAAGATCTGTGGTCTTCTTCTTTCTCCCCTTGTCCCCCCCCCCCCCCCCCCCCCCTTTTTTTTTTTTTTTTTTTTTCCTTTCTTGGTTTCTTTCTTCTTCAAACTTTGTTTTGACTGGTTAGATGAGAGGTTTGTTTTTATTAGTATATTATATGTTTTATGGACTAAAGAGGATGTATATACATCAACAGTTGTTCAAGAAACTTCTCCACAGGGATTGCACATGGCTACCATACTCAATAGTCTTTATGTAACAAATGTATGGTCGTGATTTTGTTGTACAAATTTTAGGTCTGCTACAACTGTTAAGAGCCCTCGTTTTCTGCATTATAGGTTGATTAGAAGTGATAATCCATGAACAGTTAACTTGGGGATGTTTTGTAGCCAATGGGCTTTCGCCACACATTTATTAACACTTTTGGGCTCATTAATGATGCTAATTAGTACCATCCAGCCAATAGAAAGCAAGATAACAGCTTTCTAAGTACATTTAACAAATTTGCTTCGTGTCACATCATCTTTACCTATTATATTATATTATAATGGTATGCAGTTAGTTCAGTTTTTCTATTTTTTATGGCAGGAAGCTTTAAAGTCGTATACATTGGTATTTGATGCCATGTATACTCCCAAAATTACGAGATTACTTCGGGAAGTTGGAGAATGTGGAGCCATAACTGTTACAGGGGTGGAGATGTTTATAGGACAAGCGTATGAACAATGAGAGATTTATAGGGTTACCTGGTAAGGTTTTAAATGCAAAGTTATGATATTTCATGCCTCTCCATCATGCCTAAAATCTCATCGTCTCCCTTATCGTATGAGTTTATCCTACTTTTCATTTGCAGCACCTAAAGAATTATTTAGGGAGATTATGGAAAAATCTTAATTGTCTCGGGGGCTGCCACAGGTGTGCATCTTATTTTTACCCCAACTTCCTTTATCTTAAAATTTGAGTTTATGGGTACCGTGGAACAATAAACTAGGCAAAATAGTTGGAAATGTTATTGCCATTGATACCTTTTCCAATCATATGAAGTTATGAAAACACGAAAAGATTTGACAGTCACATGCTCATATTCTTATGCTTATATCTATCACATTGTTCACATCGTTTATGTATAATCTTCATCAGATTACCTTATATATAGTTATTTTTTGTTAGACATGATCAGTATTCTGTGTCAAGTTGTTCTTCATGTCGTCTCTTGTCTCAAATTGACCAATTATGTTCTGTAACTCGTTTAAATTTGAGGACTTTGATGTGATTGACCACTTTTACTCGAGTATGGAGTTAAAAAAGTATTATACTTCAGTTATCCTGAAAATAGATATAATGCTTCTTGAGTGTCAGTCCAAAATAGGTGTGGTTTAAATAATGAGTCAACCTTCCTCTGTTGTGGAACTTTTCGATTTTTTTTTTTGAATCATTGGTTTTCTTCTCACAAAAACCCGCTTTTATCTGATCACTAGTCTTAACATTATTATCTAATTATTGCTAAACAAAATGATTTAGGATTTTGACACACTTTGGGTGACTTGCATCTAATCAAACTATTATTAAACTTTACCCATTTGACCCATTGGAGATATGATATTACCCAAATCAGCCCAACTTCTAAGTAAATGGGTCAAAATTTCACTGCTGCAGACTTTGACTTTGGATCAAAATTAACCCTAGCCCTAACTTTTCAATCCCCCCAAATTAACCTTCAGTTCATAATAAGTTCAAATTCTTATGTAATATCTCCAATCTTTTCACAAAACCCTTCTTTTATTTCCATCAATTTGTTAATTTTTTTTTTTTTTTTTTTTTTTTTTGTTTTTTTGATTTTAATTGTTTTTTTGGGTGCTGGTGAGATTGATAATAATGGGGGATGATGAATCGGATAGTAGTACTACTACTTGGGATTTTGGCGCTGAAGAAACCCACATCAGTTAAGTTTTAATTAGAGCTATTTTTGGATGCAGTTGTACCATTCCTCACAAAGAATCTTTACCATCAAAGCATACTTAATGATGAAATGTAACTGATTGTATGTTGTTACAGTCAATAGGAGCAGTCAACTGCGCCATCAGGAGACCAAATGATGGGATGTTATATGGTTGCAATACAGACTTGTAGGTGCTATTTCTGCTATCGAGGATAGTCTACCGATGATATTTAACCGATTTTGGCCTATTTTGACCGATTTTGGCCATGACCGATATATTTGACCGATATGCAAAATATCGTGGTGGTGGACCGCCGATAAGCGATATATCAGTGATATATCGGCCGCTAAGACCGATATTTACAGCACTGGTTAGAAGTGATAATATGGGTGGCTTGGTCGTAACAGTGCTTTTTGTCCACCTATAAAATTTTCATATTATATTTCACACCCATTTGACCCGTTTGAGATTTACTTACAACACAAATGGGTGCCACTCTTTACAGCTTCAGGCGTACAAAATGGTACAACAGGATCACCCTTGGCTGGTAGACTATTAGTGGTCGTTGGTGTTGGCGGTGCTGGTAAAGCTCTTTCTTATGGAGCAAAAGCGAAGGATGCGAGGATTGTGATAGCCAATCGGACATACGGTTAGATTCTACTAGCATTCACATTACCATTCCTAGTACTCGTACTTGATTGCAAATAAAACATTACACCAAAAATTACGAGATTACTTCGGGAAGCTAGAGAGTGTGGATGCCATAATTGTTACAGGGGTGGAGATGTTTATAGGACACCCGTATGAACAATATGAGAGATTTACAGGGTTACCTGGTAAGGTTTTCATGCCTCTCCATCATGCCTAAAATATTATCTCTTTTTTTCTTATGAGTTATCCTACTTTTCATTTGCAGCACCTAAGAAATTATTTAGGGAGATTATGGAAAAATCTTAATTGTCTTGGAAACTGCCACAGGTATGCATGTATTTTTTATCCCATCTTCCTTTATCGAATTTTGAGTTTATGGGTAACCGTGGAACAATAAACTAGGAAAAAAAGTTGGAAATGTTATTGCCATCGATACCTTGTCCAATCGTATGAAGTTATGAAATAACAAAAAGATTTGACTGCCACATGCTAGTATGCTTATGCTTATATCTGTCACATCGTTTACGTATAATCTTTACCTTATACTCCCTCCGTCCCATATTAAGTGTCCCCAATGGAATCTTTAGTTATCCCAAATTAAGTGTCCACTTGTACTTTTCAACCAATAAGATGAGAGTTTAGTGGGTAAAAGTAATATTTGATTGGTGGAGAGTTTAGTTAGTGGAATCTCCTAAAACTTTGTGCATAAAAGTGGACACTTAATATGGGACGGAGGTAGTATATAGTAATTTTTTTATTAGGCATGATCAGCATGTGTCGAGTTGTTCTTCATGTTTTCTCGTCTCAAATTGACCAATTCTGTTCTGTAACTCGTTTTAATTTGAAGAATTTGATGTGATTGACCACTTTTGCTCGAGTATGGAGTTAAAAAAAATATTATACTTCAGTTATCAATAGATATAATGCTTCTAGAGTGTCTTTCCAAGATAGGCGTGGGTTAAGTAATGAGTCAACCTTCCTCTGTTGTGCAGCTTTTCGATTTTTTTTTTGAGTCATTGGTTCTCTTCTCACACAAAAACCTGCTTTTATCTGATCACTAGTCTTAACATAATTATCTAATTATTGCTAAACAAAAATGATTTAGGATTTTGACACACTTTGGGTGACTTGCGTCTAATCAAATTATTAAGCTTTACCCATTTAACCCATTGGAGATAGGATATTACCCAAATCAGCCCAACTTGTAAGTAAACGGGTCAAAATTTCTACTGCTGCAGACTTGGACTTTAGATCAAAATTTCTATAAAATTATGTAAAGCTGAAATTCTTGTTACTTTGTATACAGAACACAGAAGTAGGAGGCTCGAGAGTAACGTGTTGTGCAAAATGGTACACACAGGAAGCACAGAGGAGGTGATTATAGTTGCTCTTTCTCCATCATTTGTTATTGTATCATTAGTATTTTTTTTGTTTGGACATAATAAGGATTTTATACGTAAGTCTTGTATTCTGACTTTTGTGATACTAAATTAAATTTATTTTTATAAATGTACTCATAAATCATAGAAAACGAATGGTGTCATATTTATCCGGATAAATTGTAACTTTTTAGGTTTTGTCGTCACAATAGTAAACTCTTGTGAGTATATGTATGCTGATGTTGTGAAAAACTAGATAGTTTTTAGAATTTTGATGGACTATAGTAAAATGTCATAACAGTAAATGCATGTCTACCAGAATTCTTTCCGAAAGGAGTCTTTTCTACAATGTTCTACCTTGCACATACGTCGCACATAAGTGCCCTTTGTTAGGTGGTCTTCACCATCAAACCAACAGAAAATTCTCTTCACCGTGCGCGATGGTGGACACCCATTATGGGAAACCACAAGTGGAGAGTGCCTACCACGGGTGGTGGATGACTCCACTATGCATGGTCTCAGAAATGTGACTTCTTGAAACAATCACCATAAATGTTGTTTTTTCAGAAAAAGTCTCAAAATATAAACAACAAAAAAGGTAACCACTCTGAAACACCCCTTTTTAAACAAGTATTGGTAAAGATAGCGGGGCTAAAAAATGTATGGTAAAATCACTGAAACTCATGATGATGATAGGTTTGAAGAAGTTGAGGAATAACAATATACTTTTCACTAGTTTAAATAAACACCTTAGTGATAACAAAGAAATTTCAAAACTACTAATTTTTTGATATTGCTTGTGCATGGACTTTAAAGTTTAGACAACACCTTTCCAGTCTTAGAAGTTTAAAAAAATGTTTCTAATCATATTAATTGCTGGACTAAAACAGGGTGAATGTGCTCCTATACTCTTGGTATAGATAGATGTCTGTTTGCATTGATTAAGGCTTGTTGGATGGCCACTCTGAATCAGACTTGGTGAGTCTAGAGTGGACTGCTACTCCGGTTTGCCTTGTGCTATTTCAGTCCAAGGAAATGTCGTCACATCCTCTTCATAGCCCGACATCAAAGGCCTACCTCGCAACAGAATTCTCCCTGCATCGGATATGGAGGTTGGCTCAATCCGAAATGAATGTTGTTAACCAATAACAAATTAGATTTACATAACTTGATTTCATTAGTGAAAAATGAGAGTACCAGAGATTAAATAAAAAACTAATTTACGAAACTACTACGGGCAAACAAACCTTCATTAAGCTAACATAACCTTAAACTCACAAATGTTACATTAAGATGTTTTGAGAGGTTGACAAATAAAGCTGAAAAATATACTAGACGGAACCAGAGCAGCAGACACATGCACAAGCAAAATAAATGAGATGAAAACAGAATCAGGCGGATGCAAACAGAATCCGAATCATATGAAATTGGATTCAGAACCAAAGTAAATGAGATGAAACATGGTAGAATCAGGCAGAGAACCATAACGTAACCACATCGAATGCACAACTAGTGCGAATCAGATGGAACATGGTAGAATAAGACATAACAAACCAGATGCAAAGCCATATCATAACCAGAGCGAAATCAGGTAGAATGGGATGCAGAACCATGCGGAATCATAGCAAAATTGGACATAGTTCTGTCATCTTTTCGTCTTTTTTTGGCTGAATGTATGGGTTTGGGAGCTTCATCTTGCAGCCTTTTCTTCTTTTCTCTTTGTCTTTGAATGTCGTTGTTGTTTCCAGAAAACATTGGTCGGAACTCAAGGCCACATACAATGAGGCCAGACATAGTTCCTTCATGACTTGTAAATTTCATATTCATAGAAAGAGAGTCATCCTTGAACTCATGAGCTGAGTTAAATTTCCATAGTTGAATCTCCATCCATCCATCTTCCCTTTGTTTCGGAACCCGAGTTATATCATGTATATTCGATGGCTCTGGGGTTATAAAATAGAGAAATTCAGCCTCTTTGTTTTCTTGGTGGAGTATATCTCGTACTTTAACTGGACAATGCATTCCTTGGCAGTTTTCTGAAAGCTTGAATACTAGGTTGCACACGTATTCCATATCCGGTGATAGCATTTGACTTTTGATTGTACAGTTGATATGAAATACTTGTTGTGGCAAAAGCTCAATCACCTCTTGAAATCTGCATGTACCATAAATTATATGATTACATTATGTAATTTACATACTTCTTAAGAACAGGAAACTAAATCCAGGAAGTGAAACTTTTGTCAACTATCTATTCACTGTTTGCTAGTTAACTAGAGAGCGAAAAGGATTTGGACCTTTAATCAAATCTAGTTTTTCGTGACTGTAACAAATTAGTTAAATAAAGATAAAAAAGAGAACAAACCTGGACTGTGCTGGTTTTGAAGTAAAAGTATCCACATTAGAAAATTTGTATAAAGCAGCCTTTGCTGAAAGCACAAGAAGTTTCTTTCCATCGACTTCGCCCAACCAGAACAACTCGTCATAGTTTCTGCATACCTTGAATATTTCTTCAAAGTTAGTCGGCAAGTGTTGCACTTGCTCCACATTGAAGTCTGATTTAGAGACTTGTCGGACTTCCTTCAATATTCCGATCTCTTCATGTTTCACCTGTAAACAGTTATTTTAGATATGCAAATTATAACATGAATTTTTGTGTTACCATGCATTCATGTTCCCTTTATACAACTTAAACAAAAGAACATAGAATGGAACCACGGGATATTTTCAAACTTACTTTGTCAATGGCTCGAAATTCAATGCCTTCAACATAAACCGCAGCATCTCCACAATAATACGATGAAAAACTTTCAAGTAGATATTCAAAAACGACAACTTGGTTCTGATTCGAGAAACGGTGCAACTCAATCATCATCCACTGCTCATCTCTCCATGTTGCGAAATATGCATGCTGACTTTTGGGTCCCTTTCTATACTTTAGGTTAACATACACAGGTTTACTTGAAAAGTTTCTTGAATCACAAAATTTGAAGACTAAATAGACCCCATAAACAACATTCGGATATAAAAATTGAGCTCTTGTCTTGATTTCGATGATCATGTTGGAAATATCCAATATCTCCACTACTGCCTCAAACCTGCACATTTATAAATATCCAAGTCTAAATCAGTCATAGACTTTATTCCCTTACACTTCTACATCTGAATTTCGTAATTTACTGGAACAAAAGTTTAAATTTTATATTAGAATTAGTGTACCAGACAAATCTCTATTTAAATAAAGGTAAGAATATTATAAAAAAATACTATCAAGATGCTAGCAAAATTGAGAAGAGAGGACAAAAAACAGGGGCAAACCTCAACTACCTTATTAGAAGGTTTATAAAATTATAGTTCCCAATCATATAGTGAGTATTAAAATCTACTTTTTCATGTACGACATCAGTTCAAATTGTTGATATGTATGTATAGGGACATCACTAATCAACAACGGAATAGGACTAATCATGTTATTAACCTGATGAGATGAGGTCTGAAGTGTAAAAGAGCTAAAGATGAAGCACTATTCCTTTGTTGATTAGCGCAGGGGATTAGCAGTTCTAGCATAATATGTTTTGTGTAAGTGCAGGCAGTCATTGTGATAAAAATGTCAACTTAGTCAAAGGGGTTCTTAAGTTTGATCCTATTTGATCATAATTATAGTTAAATGATTAATAATCATATTATGCTTCCGTAAACAACTTGTCATGCATTAAACGGTAAAGAGAATAACCTTATACTCTAACATTGAAAAGCATAACATACTTCTACCAATAATACATATGATTGCTTATCATGTAAACTAACAAAGGTGGAGAGGTGGAGAGAATAACCTTGATTCTGTAAGAGATCTCCACTCATGTGGACAACTGTTTATGTAGGAAAACTTTGTGGCTGAAATCATTTCATTTCTTTCTCCATTACCAATGAATGACAATAACTGTTATACAACGAAATACAAATCAGACTCAATGTGTATTATGTATAAATGCATGTGTGATTTTGAATTATCTCTCAATAAGGAGAAGATACATAGAAACAGGAAACACCCAATAAAGGAGATATGAAAATGAACAGGTTACCACTTTGTCCTGTTGAAGGAGGATTCCCTTACAAAAAATGTTGTAAAGTTCCTCTTTCTTTTTGGTAGAGTAGATTTCAGGGCACTTTGACATTTGGATTATTTCTTTATAGTCTCTAGGCAATTTGGGCTCCCATTTCTCATAATTTTCCTGTATATACATTAATCAATTAATAACCTCATGTTTCATACAGTTAAAGGCCATAGTTTAAGATATATATGAATCAAAAGTTTGCCAGTTTTGTCAAAACATAGAAACTTACCTGGAATTCCAATGCTTTCTTAAGTTGTATGACCACTTCATTAGCTGTTGGCCGTCTTTCTCTCTTGTGATGTATGCATTGATAGGCAATCCTTGCAAATGTAATAAATGACTGTGTCTCAATTTGTTCCTTTATACCCTCAAACACTAACTCATCAAGTTTTCCTACTTGATAGTGGTGTTTAGCCAAAAAGGGTAAATAAAGATACTCGTCATCTAGTTTTACGGATGATAGTTTCCCACACAATATGTCAAATAAGACCGCACCCAATGAAAATATATCAGACTCTTTAGTTAAGAAGCCTGTTTTTGAGTGTATTGGGTCAAGATAACCGATTGTGCCCATAACATTGTCGATGACAAAGCCTACATCCTGATTTGTTGGACATACTAAGGAACGCCCAAAATTAGTTATCTTTGCTTTCCAATCATCAAATAGTAGAATGTTGCTACTGTTGATGTCCCTATGTATCACCACATCTGGACTTGAAACAGTTCCATGAAGAAACTCCAACCCTAATGCAACATCGATGCATATTTTCAGTCGCATCACCCACGTAAGAAAATCATCACTCAAGTACTTATCAACACTTCCTCTGGATGCATACTTGTATACAATAATTTTCTCATCCTCTTCATCACAGTAGCCTACAAGACCAATGACATTTTCATGTTTATACTCCATAAGGATTTCCAGCTCTGTCATAAATTTAGCATCTTTTGCAACAGAATTCTTATTTAACCGCTTTGCCGCAATGATATTATGCCCATGAGCGTGAGTAACTACTCCTCTATAAACATTCCCAAAATCTCCATGTCCAATGATATTGTCTTGACTGAAGTCTTTCGTGGCTGACTTTACGTCCTCAAGTGACAATTTAAGGTTGTCCTTATGGTTCTCCTGTGAATCATGGGTGAGTAAGTTGATTTGATAAGTAAAAAATAAATTGAAACTACTATTCACTATCTAAAATTTTCATTGTGACTTACCTGACAGTTTAACGCTTTTTTGAGCTCTTTGATGACAACTTCTATTGTTGGACGTGTCTTTTGAGTTTGTGCCACACATTTAAATGTGATTTCTAAAAAGATGTCCAAAGACTCTTTATTGGGACCTTTACAAAAGACATGTTCATCGGTCTCCTCCTTTATCTTGTGATCAACAATTTCCATTATTGTCCTCTTTTCAAAATGATCTCTTGCAATGGGTGCTATTCCCTTCTCATTCACCTTGGTGTATATAGAATCATAGGCCAACCTCCCGGTCAAGATCTCAAGCAACACCACTCCAAACGAGTAAATGTCTGACTTGCTATTTAATCGACCATACTTCTGATATTCTGGATCCAAATACACATATGTACCTGCAATCATATTGGTATAGATAGTGCTAGCCTCTTGATCTGCTGGGTGGAATTTGGAGAGCCCAAAATCTGCAATCTTTGCCTTCCACTTATCTCCCAATAGAATATTATCGCTCTTGATGTCTCGGTGTATCATCTTTTCTTTGCCATGATCTGTGTTGTTGTGAATGTAATTCAAACCATGTGCAATATCAAGACATATATTTAGACGTTGCAACCAATTAAGATTAGTCATCTTATCACTGTTCCCCAAATAGCTTTCAAGACTTCCTTTCGAAGCATGCTCATAAACCAGGATCATTGCACCGTTACCTTCATAACAAAAACCAAGAAGAGAGATTATATTCTCATGCTTACAACTAGTTAGAGTTTCAATTTCTACAATGAACCCTTGTTCTCCTTCTTGATTGTTAATGCGCTTTATGGCTACTGTGCTTCGTTTTCTGCGTAGATCGCATATATCCACCCCATTTATCGATGAGAAATTACTGCCATCAAAATGTTCAAGATCTGCTTTGTATACTTTACCGAATCCACCAGACCCGATGCTGTATGCGTCATCAAAATTATTGGTAGCCTCTATTATTGCTTTTAGTCCAATCTTCAAGTGTTCAAGATTCCCCTGCAAGGAGTTGTACAACACCACATTAATGCTAGTAAGGATTGGAGTGATATTAACAGAAGCGAAGTTTTTATAATCAACTGATATTTATTAAACGCTAAATAATGGTTTATCCCTAAACTTTGAGTTGGTTTAATCACTTAACTTCTTTTAAATGTTTTAAACTTTAACTATGTCTATCCCTAAATCAAACCTATTTAGTTTCACGAGAGTTTGATGTCGTGTTTGGTGTCGTGTCTAGAATTACTGCCCCTAGTTGCAACTTTTCCCCGTTTTTCAGATTAAGTGACCGGTTGGTTTCATTCGGGCGTCTTTTTTAAAATACCCATAGTCATGAACTAGTATTCTTTAATCAAACCACTAACATGTAAATTTAGAAAAAAAAAACCCCTCCTTGCGAGTTAATTAGTTAAACATTACCCAAAAAAGTTAATTAGTTAAACTATATGTTAACTCAAAATAATAGATAGAATCATTGTTCAATCTTTACAAAATATGAGAACGTTCAAGAGAAATTGATGATTTTCATCCCTAAAACTAATACCTAAAAATACATCTAATAAAAAGATGTTTGGAATAAAAGGGTTTAAGTTTTAGAATACAATGATCATTACTAAAAGTACAGCTTTTGGAAACTTCTCATCACAAGTAGCTTTTGGTAGTTAAATTATGAAAGAAAAAAGTATGTCAAATCGCAAGCGAATGAACTCAAAAAACAAGAATGACTCACTATTTTGTTTATAACTCTCAAATCGCTAAATGTTAGCTAATGTCCTTAGCCGGAAAGGCAAGTCCATCGCGGGCACTACCGGATTTATTTTCGGTATTGCACGGTGGCCATGGATTCGTAAGCAATTTTCAAAAAAAAAATGTTACATGTATCATATATTTTCTCTTTCAAACCTGTACCAATTCTTAAACTCATATACAAAAAGTTCAATACGAAACAAATTTTTTTTAAAGAACAAATAAACCAATCCTGACCATTGATTTAACTTTGATCCAATGGCTAGATTTAATCATTATTTAACTTAATAAAACACATGGGGGGCGTTTTTGTACTTTCCCACTTCACCATTCCATACATCATATCAATACCAGCAACACACCAGAACTAATTCATTCACCAAACAGAATTCAACCAAATTAACATAGATCTGAATACAAACTCATCTAAATCAACATCACCGATATACACAATTCAGTCCATGGTTACGCTTCCAATATTCCAATCATCGGCTAATTAATTACTCGGAACCTCATGACGTGGCGGTGGTATCGTGACGGTGACTCGCTGGAAAAGGAGGTGTGATTTTTGATTTGTCGGAGACTTGTTTAACATGTGGTGGTAGAAACGATCGAACACCATAAGCGGCTTGTTAGTGGTTGTTGTGGTTGTGGTGTGACTTCATCGTAAGAAGTGCAGACGTCATCATCATCGTCATCGAAGGTGATTAGATTAGGAGAATTGTTGTTAGTGTAACTGGAATTGACTTGTGATGGACTTGATGGGGATGAGTTGAATGATGAGGAAAATACGTCCAGAATAATAACTGAGTTCTTTTAAAAAGATATATAGAATGAAATTACTGTTAAAAAAAAAGTTGGTAACTGGATGTTATCGTTTTAAGAATGAGTTGTGTTTGCATGTGTTGAAGGGTAAAAGAATGTGGGAGATAAGTGAAGAGTAATGGTTTTATATAATTGATTGTTGAGATATGGATGCACGTTTCACACTTTTCACTTTTAGGAGTTTATGCTATTTTAAGAGCAATAATGGTTTTATATAATTGACTTGACAAATCATTTGTGATTCATACAGAATTTTATGGGATTTTTTGATAAGTCATTTATAATTGTCATATACTAAAATATCAAAAAAAATCCCATGTGATACACCAAAGAATCCCATTGGATTTATAATGAATCCCTTGAGATTCATACTAAATCCCATATGATTCACAATGAATCCTTTGGGATTCACAAAGAATCCCATGGGATTCATAATAAATCCCTTGAGATTCATAATGAATCCCATGGGATTTGTTTACGAATCCCGTGGGATTTTTCTGGACGAAAATTTTTCTAAAAAAAAGTTCGGCTTTTTACCAATCCCATGGGATTCACAATAAATCCTTTGTGATTTCATACAGAATCCCATGGGATTCACAATGAATCTCATGGGATTCATAATGAATCCCTTGTGATTTCATACAGAATCCCATGAGATTCACAATGAATCCCATGGGATGCACCAAAGAATCCCATGGGATTCATACTGAAACCTTTGTGATTTATCGTCTTTTTACGAATCCCGTGCGATTTTTTTACGAATCCCGTGGGATTTTTCTGGACTGAAATTTTGAAAAAAAAAATCGTCTTTTTACGAATTCCATGGAATTTTTCTGGACGGAAATTTTGATAAAAAAATCATCTTTTTACGAATCCTGTGGGATTTCTTTACGAATCCCGTGGGATTTTTCTGGACGAAAATTTGGAAAAAAAAATGCGTCTTTTTACGAATCCCATGGGATGCACCAAAGAATCCCATGGGATTCATACTGAATCCTTTGTGAGTTATCGTCTTTTTACGAATCCCTTGGGATTTCTTTACGAATCCCGTGGGATTTTTCTAGACGGAAATTTTGAAAAAAAATCGTCTTTTTAAGAATCCCATGGGATTTTTCTGGACGGAAATTTTGAAAAAAAAATTCGTCTTTTTACGAATCCCATGGGATTTTTACGAATCCTATGGGATTTTTACGAATCCCATGGGATTTTTACGAATCCCGTGGGATTTTTCTGGACGGAAATTTTGAAAAAAAATCGTCTTTTTACGAATTCCATGGGTTTTTTTTACGAATCACGTGAGATTTTTATGGACGGAAATTTTGAAAAAAAAAATCGTCTTTTTACGAATCCCATAGGATTTTAACAAATCCCGTGGGATTTTTCTAGACGGAAATTTTGAAAAAAAAAATTGTCTTTTTACGAATCCCATGGGATTTTATACGAATCCCGTGGGATTTTTCTGGATGAAATTTAAAAAAAAAAATTCGTCGAAAGTATATAACAATGCATATCTATAGAAAGATAATTTTTTTCTTTTCGCGATGGTGTATTTTTCGTAGCTTGAAGATTTACCGTTTGCAAGATATGTTGTTTTAAAAAAAAAGGTGAAAAGTGGGTTTTTTTATAAAATGAGCTAAAATGCCAATTTTGCCCTCCTTTTTTATTTTTTGATTTGATCTGAGCCATTAGATGAAAGGTGGATAGATGGTTGAGATTGGCTTATTTGTTTTTTAATTAATATTTGTTTTGCATAGATCTCACCTCACACACCTTTATTTCTTGACTTTTACTTTTATTGAATAATAAGATGGTGCAATCTTATCATGTGACAAAATGCAGATTTTCTATTAATATAATTGGGTTTTTCAGCCAAATTTCTTTTGTACAAAAGCATATTTCAATTATAATAGAAAAGATTCCCCCCTCACCACCATCCACAATTAACGCTAATATAATTGCATTTATAGTATTTCACAAAAGAAAGTAATAAGTTTCAAATATTTTTAATTGTTTATCCATTATTTCAATTTATAAAACAGAACACAGTTATTACATCATTACTTTTTATCATTGAAAAATTCTCCTTGACAAGTTCAAAATAAACCTACTATTAAAGCTTTTACAAAACAAATTTATTTCATACCTCCCGATTATATATAATACATTAATAGATGAATACTCACGCAAAACGATAGTGTATAGCGACAAATAATTATACTTGCGAAGTTATAGTTACGTGTGACTCTTAATACAACATTTACTAGTTCAATTTATAGTCATTGCAAGAAAATATTTTATTGGTAATAAACGAAAAATGTTAAAAGTTTGAGGATAAAACAATATTTAGAATATTATTTTTGTTTCGGGAATTAAGAATACACTTTTCAATCATGGACCATTATTTCTTGTTCTTTAGCATTTTGTATTCCTGTTTAGTTTTAAGCCAATAATATTTAAACACTTATACATTCTTGCAGTGTTGCAAAAAAGGTCTACAAGGCCGATTAATCACCGCCTAGGCGCTACAGGGCCACCAACCTTGCCGATTTATATAACTGGGTCTAGCACAAAGGTCAACCATGGTCAGTGGCGATCGATGGCCGTCAATGGTGGTCAAACTTACCGGAAACCTAAAAATCTTGCCGGAAGTACCCAAAACTCACCGTAAACTTATTTTGATCACTTATAGTAATTGTTTAAGTCTATTACATGTTGTTTTTTAGCAAAAATATTGCCGGAAATACCTAAAACTCGCCAAAAATACCCAAAACTTTCCAAAAATACCCAAAATTTGCTAGAAATGCTAATCCGATTAATCACCGATTAATCCCGCCTAGACTGATTACAAGCTACAAGGTGGTCGACCGCCTCACTACCGATTCGCGATTTTTGCAACCTTGCATTCTTGTTTTCACCTGTTACATTTTAGTCGACATTACCTAATGCTAATATGAGGCGGAGGGAAGGGGTGACTAGATTGTTAGGTCCCCTCCAATAAACCCAATAACTATGTTAACACATAAGTCCATAGCCCGTTATCCGTGTATTTTGTGTGGTTAGCATCCCCTAATAATTAATCTCCGATAAATGAAACGAAAAAGTATAAAGAAAATAAGAACAACTATTTCATTATCTTGTGGCCGGTTAAGAGATAAGTTAATTGCTTTTATACTATTTTTTTTTTAATGTGTATGAACAAGTTTCAATGTTTTTTTCTATATCTTTTGATATTCGCTTTTTGATACCTTCTTTTTTTCCTTTGATTTTGAGTTTTAGAGTGTCTTCCTCGTATCTTTGCCGTTAGCAGCTCCTTAAGTGTTCAATGTCTTTTTATTTGTGTTCTTTGGTTGTTCAAATTTTAAAGTACGTGTGATTAATGAATTGATGATAGGAATTACAATTATTAAAAAATAGATACACAGTTAGAACCTTATTAAGTTAATGAGTTCACCTAAAGCATGTAAACTCAGATTAGTAAGACTAATATCCCAATTTAACCGCCTTTTGCAATTCAATATTTTGTGTTATACTACTTTACTTTTTGTACGCAATATAGTTATAAGTCAAACTTTATCACCATTACCGTTTCATTATGAAGTTCAGCCCCACTAATTACAAATCATGGCTCCTCCCCTGCATGGAACGATGACGGTGGCGATGCATGATTGTAGATGGTGACGAAAACAGTGAAAGAAGATATGTGTTTAGTTAAATGTGTGTTTTCAAACGAGTTTTTGGTGGGTTGCTTTTTAGTTAGACAATTGAAAGGTTGGTTCGACATGTTTAGGTGGAGCAACAGTTAAACGTTAGAGAGCACGGTACAATAGCCGTTTGACATGCCAATGGAATTTTTTTGGCCAAAGGCTAGCCATAGTGCACCGTCCCATTCATGCCATTTGTCCCTCATTGGTTCACCAACGGATTGCCATTTTTTTTTGGAGTGAGTGCGATATGTTTTGTGTTGTGTTATGTAATCAACGTGCACGAATAACAGTATTGGGTGTTATTGTTAGAGATGTTGTTTTAGTTATTAGGTGTTATTGGTGTGTGTCTAAGTTTGCTTTAGAGGTATGGTAATGATGCATTTAGTAGCAGGAAAAAAATCTCAAAATTCTATTTCTAGTTTCTTAAAAAGACGGGAGGAATTTAATACTCCGCAAAACATACAAGATACGTTCGATTTTCTATTTTGTAGAAAAAAAGAAAGGGGAGGTTTTGGGTTAGAAGGAAAACAAAGAAAAGATAAAAGAATATTTTTTTCTTTCACTTGTTAAGTTAGAAAATGCAAATTTTTTAATTTGCTAAAAATTTGATGGAAAATAATTGATTCGAACATTTTTCTTAAAACATTTTCTGTAAAATTAGGGTGTTTTCTTCCAACTAAACAGACCTTAATTGTTTGTATTTTGGACATGGCTAATCTATCTCACATGTCCTAAGCAGGACTTGCACCTTCAACCATTTGGTTGGAGAGCTTCTCACACGACATTTGATACCATCAGGACACAAACCCCTTTAGTTTAACACTTTTGTTTTTATCTGCCATAGTTATAATAAATATTTGATCTGTTAAAATGTAACACATAAATCTGCCATAGCCAAAGAACCGGATCCGGTTCCAATCCGGTTCGGTTCTTTTCGGATCCGGAGGGTAAAAATCCGGGACCGGTATACCCGGTTCCGGTTCGGTTCCAACACAGGTTCGGTTCCAACACCGGTTCGGTTCCAAGATCCGGTCAAACCGGTTCCAAAGAACCGGTCGACATATTTGTTAACAGTAGGTTTGCAACGGTTTCGTTTCCGGGTTTTTTTTTCGTTCGCGTTTTCCACACAATAAACTTAATAAACTTCGACTTTTATTAAAAAAAACTAATAAACGTCACACATAAAGAACTTGAAACACAAATTTAATACATTTCGACTATTTATTCATATTCGGTTTCATCTTCATTTTCATCTTCAATGACCCACCGACCATGACCCGTCGACCAAACATCGGTTGTTAAGTTTACACTAGTTTTTAAAGCATCAAAACCAATTATTAATTCCTTTTTAACCTTTACCCAAGATTTAATACAATCACGTTTAAGAGTTTGACGACTTACATGAGTGTAGCATGGTTGAAGCCTTTTTTGAATCAACCTCGTTAACCGAGGCTTGTCGAAGTGGTTGAACGGCAAACCCTCTTGAATCACAAAGTGAGCTAAATCTTGACGAAGCGCCCTCTCGTCATATACAAAAATACTCTCATCTTGACCCATAACACTTTGTCCCGATCCCAAAACGCCTTTTGTTGCTTTACAATGATTATTCGTGTGCTTCCTCAACGTAGAATTCCCATCCGGATTGATTAAAGTGTTACAAGCTTTACAACGAGCCTTTTTTGAATTATCCGAAAACCTAACCAAGTCGAAATGACACCAAACATCTTGGTTTCGGGTTATTTTTTCAATCCTAACTTCAAACGGTTGGTTTGTAGAACCTTGAGCTTGAGAAGCGGTATTGTTTGATGATGTTGGTTGAGATTGAGAACCTTGGTTTCTTCTAGACATTTTTGATCAAGTTTGTGAGCAATTTTTGAGTGTTTTTAGTGTGTTTGATTGTTGTGATTCAACCAAAATCATGGATGGTATTTATAGGAATGTGTAGGAGGTAAAAATGGGACAAAAGGGGGACACACCCGTAAGATAACAGGCAAAAATTGCAGAAAAACGGGCAGAACAGCAGCAACACATGGCTACTGTGAAAGAAAAGGCATTTAGCCGTTTGATCCGTTTCGGAACCGGTTCCCAAGAACCGGACATGGAACCGGTGTCGAATTATCCGCTTCTGAACCGGTTTGCTGCGTAGAAACATGGAACTGGACAGGAACCACCAGATTTTCATGGAACCGGGACCGGATATTGATGGAACCAGTGTTGACCGGATTCGGATTCGGATTTTTTTCCGGTTGCGGTTCAGGAACCGGGTTCATTGGCCACCTCGTAAGAGAAAAAAAATCCAGGTTTTCCTCTTAGTACGAAACCGTGAGTTCTAGGTGTTTCCTTTCGCAGTCTCTCCTAGTGGTTCTGGTCCCGAGACCTGCACGTTTGGATGGTTTAACTCGGGAGTCGGATTTCAAGTGTGATGCCGTTCTAAAAAAAATCATGCTAGCTCAGTTGGTGTCATTGTGTGGTAAAGAGGCTTTGCTCTTCATAGATCAGGTTTAGATTCTTACTACTCCGTATATCTTTTTCCTTCTTCTTTTTTTGTATTAAACTGTAAGGTCCCTGAAGTTTCTGTGACCCAATATTTGATAATTTTGCTCTTTAAGTCAATTTTATTAAACAGCAATTTTTTTTATATCAAACAACTTTTTTTCTTTTTCACATTATAATTGAATGGCTGTTGAAGTTGAACATAACCAATAACAATAAGAATGCATATGCTTAACAATAATTACCATATTTTCGTTAGCTCTATCCATTAAGATGTGAAATGATTTCTGAACTAAAAATATCTACATGTTTTCATCCCCGCTCGAAGCGCTGTTAAACGGTTAAACCTCCTCATCATAAAAAATTAAAAGTTATAGTTTTATATAATACTTCTTATTTTTATAATATTATATTCTAATACAATATAATATAAAATGCTAAATATTTATAATAATGTAAATTTAAAATCACATACACCTTTTAGTAAGGTGATAATTTTTTGATACTTTACAAGAAATGTACACTTGGCTTATTTGTAGTGAGGATCGATAGTGGTAAAACTCTTGTTTATTAATTTGGATAATCGGCCTTAAATTAAAAGTTAAAGTAAATTAGTTATGTACCTTCAATTGAATGGATGACGTATGGTTAACTGGATTATCATGTTTTGACTGAAGTTCCAAAGCTTTTTCAAGTCTTTTGACAACCTGATCGATATAGGGACGATCTGCTCTGTCCTCTTTTATGCACCAATATGCTGTATTTGAGAAGATTTTGAATGCTTCGGGGTCCATCTGGCTTCGTAAATGCGGCATGATCATTTCCTCCAAACGAGATTTCGCTAGCTGACTTAATAACCCCTCTACCGGCTCTTTGTCTTCGTCATCGCCATCGTCATCGTCTACTGCACTCCTACAACACAAGACTTCGAATAATACAACACCGAACGAATACACATCTGACTTTTGGGTCACACCCCCAGTTTCTTTATATTTTGGGTCTAGGTATACATTCTTAACAATATCATGAGTAAGAAGAAGACGGTGCCGCCGAGCTACTGTATTTTTCAATGCAAGTTCAAAACCGGATAACTTTGGTTCCCATTTGTCATCTAGTAAAATATTTGAGCTCCTAACGTTGCAATGTATGACACTGAAATCACGTCCAGCATCATAATAGATGTAACTCAATGCATTTCCAATGCCAACACATATCTTCAACCTTTGCATCCATGTAAGAGTCTGGTCACTTAGATTTTTTTTGAGACTTCCGTTGGCCTCGCTCTTGTATATAATAGCCTTCTCCTCCAGTGCATCATAAAACCCAATAAGAGACACTAGATTCTTATGTTTGAGACTCGAAAGCATCAAAAGCTCCACCTGGAACTTTTTGCTCTCATCTTTTTCAGATAGGTAAACCTTTCCAAAGATATCGATGGACTGTTCAGAACGCAAGAGACGACCTTTGAATATCGTTCTATCTTTTTTGAGGAAATTTTCTTCATCAAAATCGTTGGTTGCTGATAACAAATCTTGAATGCTGAGTTTTAAGTGAGATAGATCTTTGCGGAAAGACTTTGTGTTTTTGCTGACTTGGGATTCATTGCCTATAGATGCGAAGGTCACTGATCCCTATATATATGTAACACTTGAGTTAGGTTGATTGATCAATTAAAATATTTATTAAAGAGACAAAATGGTGAGAAGCTAAGTACATATAATACGGGATATTTTTACACATGAGTCATTTTCAATTAATGGGCTGATAATTAAAGCTGGTACAGTACGTGTAAAGAAGATAGATATAAAAGATAAGCATGTTTCACTTGGGTGAAGATTGTTTGATAGGGTAAATACCATAAAAAAAACATCATAATTGTCTAAAAATACATTTTTAGGTATCGAACATTTTTTTTTCTTATATTGATACTGAACTTTCATTTTTTGGCCTCTTTGAGGAACTTTGTGATATTTTTGCCCCTCAAATTATTAAAAATCCAGAGGCAAAAATGTCACAAAGTGCCACAAAGAGGGCATAAAATGAAAGTTCAATACCCATATAAAGAAAAAATTTTCTTCGATACCTAAAAGTGACTTTCGTGGCAAGTATAGTGCTTTAATATGGTATTTGCCTTTGCTGAAATATAGTGTTAGAAGCTAAACTTTAGATCATTTTTTTCCTTTTCAAAATGAAACGCAATTACAATTAAATAACAAAAGAACAAATGAATGATCTTCTAAACTAAAGACTAGAAAATACGGAGTAACTAAACATGGGAAACAATGTATGGGTGGTACGTGGTCACGCAGACAACTTCTAAACTAAAATTATGCATGCGTACACACTAGGGGTGAGCAAAACCGCCCGAGTCCCGACAACCGACCCAATCCCGACATAAACCGATAGTCCCGAAATCGAATAATAGCTTCTCGGGTCGGGAGTCGGGATCGATTTTTAGCATTTTCGGGATTCAAGACGGGTTGGGACGGGCCAAAAACCGACAAAATACAAGCAAAAACCGACTACTTTCGGGACGGGTCGGGACGTGCGAAAAAACCGACTATTTTCGGATCGATATTCTGTTTATGATTTACGTGACTTTCGAAATCAGGATTAGTTGGGTCAGGTCGGTTCGGGATCCGACCCGATACTCAGCCCCAGTACACACCTATTGTATAGGTGGGAGAACTAAATAGATAATGCATTTGCTCATCACTCCCTAAAACGTATGGTTGGCGGTTTCATATAAGGACTACAAGTTAAGCATACCTTTATAAATTGTCACGTGTCTTCACCTAAAGGTTAGACAGGTTTTATTCACAATTATATACTATCATTTTCCTAAAACTAATACATGTATTTTAATTATTTTGAGCCAGCACCTACTTATGTGGTTCTTACCTTTATTTATCAGGACTTTTTATTTGTACCTTAATTCAAGATCAATTTTAATTTATGAACATAATTCCACAAAAGTTACCCATATATAAGTGACATGTATTTTTCACTCTTACTTTAAATGACTTATATATGTGGCATGTTTCTCAGTTCAATGGCTTTAAAATCTGAGCATATATCTTTCTTTATCCTTTAATTTTCTCTTGTTCTGACAAATATCATTTGAGTATAATGAGCAGATAAGATTTAACTAGAAAAATATATTCTTCTCTCTTAAAAATTTCAGTGACTTACAACTTGTAAGTTCCAACAAGATTTTAAATAGAATAAGGGAATTATATAAAGATCATTAAAAACCATCATATCCATTCTTAATACCACATATCCATTCTTAATACCACATCGTATTATATTCTGCCCCCTCTCTACTCGCATATTTCTTTATCGTTTCTCTTGTTTCGACATTTTCCTTTTCTTTTTTTAAAGAATTAAGTGACTCAAAACAAGAGCTAAAAAGAATATTAATTACCTTCTCATGACCGGATGATGTCTCACCAACCTTGGCCACAACTGATGAGTGTTCCTTTAACATCAACGGCAACAAATACATCAATAAGTAAATAAATGTTCCCATATTATAGAGTAATTATTGTGCTAGAAAGATAAAGAGAAAAACCCATCTTACAGAATTTTCACATTCCAATTGAAGTTCCAACGCTTTCTCAAGTCTTGCGACAATCTGATCCATATTTGGGCGTTGCGATTGTTCTTCACCCAAGCACTCATACGCTATTTCTGCGAAAATGTTCAACGATTGCGGATCCATTTGTTTCCATAGTTTTGGATCAATTATATCATCGAGTATTTTCTCTCTATAATGAAAAATTGCCACCGGAGCCAAATACTTATTATCCCGATCATCAATTATTGATTCCCTACCACAAAGTAGTTCAAACAATACCATTCCAAAGGAGTAGATATCTGATTTGTGGTTCACACTCTTAGTCTTTTCATATGTTGGGTCTGTATGCCCCTTCATAGACCAATTAACTGAATCAGTATGGAAAGACTGGTGTCTTTCAGACGCTTTAATCTTCATGGAATGCTGAAATTGAGATAACTTGGGTTCCCAGTCATTATTTAGTTGAACTGCTTCACTTCTGATGTTCCTGTGTATAACGCTAAAATCGCGTGACTCGTCATAATGAATGTAATTCAATGCATGTGCAAAGCCCACAGATACCTCCAATCTTTTCACCCATGTCAACAACATTGGGTTATCTAGATATTCGTTGAGAGTTGCCCTGGTCTCACGCCCAGTAATGATGATTTTCTCATCACAAAACCCAACTAATGAAACCACATTTTTATGCTTGAGACTAGAAAGCAATGAAACCTCCATCCAAAACTCTCGTTCTTTTTCCCTTTTAAACCTCCGTGCATAAATATCAATCTTGTCACCGGACCACGAGAGTTGTCCCTTGTATTCCTCATAAGTATAATTTAGTGTATAGATGCGATTTTGGTAAGAAAAGTTGTTGGTGGCAGATCGTATCTTTTGAAAGGGGATTTTGAGGTGAGCGAGATTGTGTTTAAGCAAAGATAACTGTTTATCAAGTAAAAAACGTGAATTAATACACAAGATAACACAATAAGAGAGTTTGATGAAGTGCCTACAACATGTTTGATGAAATTCCTGAACCTTTTCAGACACATGTTGCGGAATATTCTTGCCTTGTATCTTATATTGAACTTGAATATAAGTCTAATTAAATCTGCATATATTTTCTACTTTATAGCTATTATCATATTATTATAATTTAGGAAGTGCATCGTCCTATTAACTAATAATTTAATAAAGTGAAAGGAGGTGAAGGTCTATATGCTCAAATAAATATAGAGTTGTACTTATTATAATAGAAAGAAGGAAAAGAAGAAAGACCCGTCTTACCGCATTATCATGTTCCAGTTGAAGTTCTAACGCTTTCTTAAGTCTCGCGACAACCTCATCAATATTTGGACGTCCCGATCGTTCTTCGTTCAAGCAATCATATGCTATTTCCGCAAAAACGTTAAATGATTGAGAGTCCATTTGATTCCATAAATCCCAATCAATTATTTCACTGAGTCTTTTCTCCCTATAATGGGCAACGGCCACTGAAGCCAAATACTTATTATCTTGGCCGTCGTCTTCGATTACTGCTTTCCTACCACACAGTAGTTCAAACATTACTATCCCAAAGGAGTACATATCCGACTTGTGGTGTGCACTTTTTGTCTCTATATTTGTTGGGTCTGTATACCCATCTGTACAACACACTTTATCAGTATTGAAAGAATTGTGCCTTTCAGATGCTTTGATCTTCATGGAACGTATAAAAACACTTAACTTTGGTTCCCAGCCAACATTTAAATGAATCGATCGACTGTTGATGTTGCAGTGTATTACACTAAAATCACGTGACTCATGATAATGAATGTAGCTCAACGCTTGCGCAATACCGACAGAAATCTTCAATCTTCGCACCCATGTCAACAACATCGGGTCACTTAGATGGTTGCTTAGACTTCCTCTGATCGCAAGCTTGTAAATGATGACCTTCTCGTCATTATCATCACAAAATCCAACAAGAGAAACCAGATTCTTGTGCTTGAGACTAGAAAGCATGGAAACCTCCATCCAAAACTGTTGGTCATCAAACCATTCTTTATTTAACCTCCGAGCAGTGACTAAAATCACCTTGCGGGACCACAGGAGATGTCCCGAATATACCTTTTCAAATGCATCTTTTCCGACGAGTTTTCTGTCAGAAAAGTTGTCGGTGGCGGTTAGTACATCTTTAAGGGGGATTCTTAGGTGAGCAAAGACGTCATGATTGACTGAAGACATCATGTATATGTATATGTATTTGTTTGTTTATTTGAACAAAAAAGGGTGTATGGGTTGTTAAAAAAAAGAAGCGAAGGAGTGTTTGCGTGTATACATAAAACTCTGTTCAGTTTGTGTTTGTATATACAGAAGATGTGAATAAGCGTGTGGGGTTCCTTGTTATCTTTAATAATGGAGCTTTACTTTTTGCATTATTGTAAAGACAATTGCTTTTTGACTTAAAGGCTGAGCAAAGTCATCTGGTGGGAACCTCATGTTTCTGTATTCATGAATAGTCATTATAGTAAAAAGAGCGTTTGACGATATTTACAGAGAGAAGGAGTGGAGGTAGGTTGGTGGTGAACTGGTAATCATATAAACGTGTTTACTGCGTTTTGTATATGTGGTTGTGCTGTGTATGTTTTTGCAATATTATATAAACATTAAAAGACTTATGCAATGAAACTTCCATAAACCGTAAAAAGAAATTTGGTGACTTGCGTATGTAGTGCTTTTTAAATGAAACATCACCAATTAATATCTATTAGCGAGTATCAACATCTAGACAAAAATTTATGAAAGACGCTTAAAGTATTTTTTTAGAAAGTAAGCAATTTATTACCACAACAAAAAAGAAATAATACAAAAAAAAAAAAAAACATTCAACTTTTATAATTGAAACGATTAAAAAAGTGGGACCCAAGAAAATAAAAAACCCACAATGGCTTACAACAAAACATATAGAAAATAAAACCGAAAGATAAATGACAAAAAACTACAATATTCCTTTAAATAATACATATGAGCAATCTCGAACACAACAAAAAACATGCATACATGAGATATGTGGTATGAACTATGAAAGGGGATAGCGTATGTTTTAGACCAGAGAGACTGGCAAAGCGAGTATAGTTGATCATAAAAGATAATGGTAGGGTTTGTCTTCAACTTTCAAATAAAGAGAGTAATAGTCCATGATTCTTGGTTGCTTATGTCTAATTTTTTTGGGGCTACAACATGAAAAAAATGGCATTTTACGGAAAAATGTAGATAAATAATTCAAAGTTCACGAAGTATTTTACATATAAATGTAGATAAATAATCCAAAGTTCCACAAGATAAGAAAAAACACTTGAAGAAAATTGGTAATGAAAATATGAAAATGATTTTATGAAGAAATGTTACATCTACATAAATTTACAAAAACGTTATCACAAAATGATGTGGCATGATAAATGTAACTTTTAGGGGTGAGCAAACAAAGCCGAAAAAACCGAAACCGAACCAAAAACCGAAAAAATCGAACCGAAAAAACCGACCGAAACTAAAAACCGATGGTTCGGTTTTTAATTTTTCAAAAACCGAATTATACGGTTCGGTTTCGGTTTTCGTCCAAAAACCGAACCGTAAAAACCGAACCGAACCGATTTTATTATATAAAAATATATAATTAATATAATGTAAATAAATAACTAAATAAATCAATTGTTGATCATTGTACATAGAATCAAGTATGATTAACATCAATCATTAATAACTTAACTTGTGTGAACATCACGTACAAAATGCAATGATTATTCTATATTAAATAGTATGACACTAATGCAATTGTTGATCATTCGAGACCATGAAAGTAACCCTGACCTATCACGGTGTCTTTCTATTAAATCGATTGTATCGACAACCTATATACAATGTGACATCCAAAGATTATATTCTATTTTAAGTCAATTGAACAAGTGTTATCACGTCCAAGACTATTTATGTGAAACCTATATAGGGCAGGTATTATAATATAGAGTGTGGTTTATTATTCATGGTATAACAATATGGAATGTAGTTTGTTATTATATAGACTCAAGCATCATTAACATGACTTGTGTGAACATCATGTGCGATCACGGTTTTGGTTATTACAATATAAAGTGTGGTTTATTGTTGTATAGAATCAAGCATCATTGCCATTCAATCATTGTCAAAACTTGTGTGAATAACCTGTGTGATCATGGTTCTCGTTACTAGACAATTAATCACCGTCATGTATTATTGAAGATTGCACATTCATTATCGCTTAAAGTATATTATAAAGGAATCATTACATTTCATTGATTGCATACCTTAAGCAAGAGTTCAAAGTATATTGATGATGAAAATAAAAAAGTGAAGTATAATTTTCATTAACCCGACTTACGTGATCATAATGTATAATCCCGGTTATCAACTACCACTCAATTACTGTTAGATATTATGAAAGATCACATGTATAATCTCGTAGTATGTATATTGTTCCGTATACCGTACATATAATCTGGATTATTGTTAAAACGACTCATATGACTCGCATTATTTTGTAACAAACATGACGAATACAAGTTAAACTTGTTATTAACATTTCAACGATCTAATCCGAGAAAATATTAATAAAATTTTAAAACTAAATAATTCAGTTTTGTATAGACCAAAAATGTGTTTTTTATTTTAAATGTATATATTAGATTTGGGCATTAGCTTAGCCATGACGCGTTGTTGCTAAATGTTGAGCGGGTAAACATTTTCGAGCCAAAATTTTGGAAGCAAAATTAATTTTTCCAAAAAAATATAAATTTTTACTTTAGCGACGATTTTGTTGTCACTAAAGATAATTTTAATATTTTAATATTTTGTGCCTTTTAACAGATTAACAATAAAATAATGTATATTTTTTTATTCATTTTCTCTCCCAATCATCATAATAAAATAATGATTTTATACTTTTAGTGCAGACTGTCTTTTCATGATTGTAGTGTTTGATTGGGCACGGGTGTTTCTGTCCTTATTTAGATATCAAGTTACCACCTATCTATCGAAGGGGGATTTCCTAGCCTATCTCAGTATATTTTTTCAGAAAAAGGAAGTAGAAATTAATGATTTCTCTAATTATGTGAGAAAGAAAAACCAGTTTGTTAGTACTAGGGTAGAGAAGCAATCAATAGAATGGGTCCCTATTGTTCATAAGTGAATGCACTGGCCGACACGTAGGTATATTTCGCGCTTTCCTAGGTGCGCATCTCAGTCGTCTCGTACTCCAAAAAGCAAAAGTAAGGTACGGAGAGTGGACAGATCTACCTGGCCAAGGTGCCAATGTCAAGTAGTTATCCAAAGTGTTGGAATATGCTCTACTTATAGTACCTAACTAGTCTTTCTGTTCGGTAAATAAGAATATATTGATCAATCGAGAAGAACCTCTAAAGTAAACATAAATGAAGGGTCACACCCTACCCAATACAACCTGATGGAATATGCACAAGGCACATTACATAATTATATGACTAAGTATATCTAAGCCTATGAGGTGATACACAAATACACTTAGGGGGTGTTTCTTTTTTTGTTTGGTATGTCTTAGTGCTAAGAGAGATGAGCCCAAACAATATAATAATATATTTTGTTGTTAAATTCTCTATACGCTAAAGCCATCAAAAGCTTAGTACTCCCCATTAAGTGGCTTATATGGAGGTGGGACCCACATCCACTTAGTCTAGGAAAAAAAAAGAAACACCCCCTTAGATACCTAAAGTTATAATATAAATAATATATTTATATTATATTAAATTATTAAAACCTAAATTGATTTATAAGTATTATATTGATAAATAAACTAACAAAAGATTAGGAAAGTCCTAATCTACCCCTTAAGGTAGTCGATCAAAGGGAGGGAAAAACAAGGGTTTTGCTTAACTTGGTGATCGAGTTAAGAAGATTCTAGGAGATTAGGATTTAGTAAAAATACAAATTCCTAATCCTAGAATACAATAACAGGCAATAACAAATCTCTTTGCTCCTCTTCCTCTCTTGTGGCCAGTCGAAACGAACACCTTCTTAGGGTTCTCGGGTTTTGACTTTTATCTTGCTTGGATCAAGGACGGAAATGCATTTACTCAATTGGTGTTAGGACTAGCATTCCTTGGGTATTGCGTATGTATAGTGTGGATCAACTATAGAGTATAATCACCTTCTCATTATAAAGGCTTCTTGATCATACCGAGCTAATAAGGTACACGTCTTCTTATTATCTTTAGATTAATAATATAAACATAGGATACAGTTTGGTGGTTTTTCGTATGCCTCTGCTTATCTTTGATTAAATATATGTGCTTGTTTCATATTTATTTTATATGAAAAACGTTTTCTAAAACCATTAACCACAACGCAACCAAACAAGGAAGTCAAGACACTTTCCAAGCTCTAAAATAAAGAAACTAACATAAGAAATTAATTGAAATTAGATTACGATTAAAAAGGCTAAAACTAATCCAAGGTTCAACGTAATCAAAAAGAGCCTAAAGATTAATCGAAACTAAGCAAATACTAAGCCCAATAAGACACATTGGCCTGGATATACACGAGGCCAACTCAAAATAGGTATAATCATCATGTAAATCTAGGCCAGTGATTTTTTCAATTTGAATATAATACTTAGTTAATTATTTTATATTTCTGTTCCCGCAAATACCTAATCGATAACAAACCATAATGGCTTTTTTAGGCCCAATTCCATCTATTTTTGTTGAGACAATTCTGACTTGTTCATCAGCAACTGATCTAGCTCTTGAAATAGATAACATTCTTGATCCTTTCTTTTACTAGTCTTATCGAGTTGAATAGAAAAAGATTCTCCGCTATGCTCCTACTCCTTCTTCTCCTTTAGGATAGCGTCTTCGTTGTTCCTTTTTTTGCACTAAAAAACTAGTAAGAGCAACTAACTGCCTACGTACGAAATTTACGAAACATGAATATGAAACCAAGCAAGATAAAAGAAGACCGATGTATAGTGAAAGCTCACCCTCCTTTGGCTGATAAAGGCTTCTTTTACATCCCATCCCCTAGACAAATCAGTAGGAAATTCTACAAGCCATTTTTGTTCTTTTGACGATGAACCACTCCGGTACAACATGCTAAAGTGACCTCTACGATTCGTCCCTAGTGCGTAGGGATGAGAAAGTTCCACTTCATTTTTTACCAAATATTTGCGTTGAAAGTCATTCTCAATGTTTGGAAAAGTTTTAGCAACGACATTGTCATCGTTAAAAGTGGTTCCCAGACTCAAATGTTGAAAATCGTTTAATTTTTCGTTTAGTGGACTTTTAACCACGACTTTGATCGTGGCTAAATGCGTTTCAATTCTTGACTAAAATCCCAAATCTAGCAGTAATATTACCTTTTTATTTTCAATGCAATAAAATATAGTGGTAGCAAAAGACATGTGACCAAACTTAAACCATCTTTTTTTCCTGGTAGTAAAGAAAAGGTCATTTCTTATAAAATGATAAAGCAAACATCACTAAGAACGGTGAGGTAAGTCTCGTCAAGGCTAAACCCTAAGTCGACTTCTCTCTGGTGAATATCACAATACCCTTACAACCCTAACCGCTAATCGATCTCTTCATTCCTGCCTAATTCCATGCGTTGATTCGCATTGCTTTTGGCTTGCTGTTGTGATCGGTTTTGTTAGGGAATCGTTAATCGGTCTGATCCTATTGGTAAGGGTTCTTTGTTATCTATTCGACTGATCATTAATTTATTCCCATCCTTAGTCGATTGTATTATGGCTGGTGGTTAGTTGGTTGTTATTGATTTCATTATAAACCCTAACTTCGGTTAGTGTTTAATCTTTATTAGTGGCTGTGTTTTTTTCTTGTTCTTTACTGTACGTGGGGTTTTGAGAGAAGATGAATAAATGGTTTCTTTACATAAGTGCTGCCAAATCTGATACTAATGTTCGTGGTGATGGTGTTGAACTTACTGCTCGGAATGGAACTGTTGCTCGTGGTACGCCTGATGTTATTAATGATAACAATGTATCTGCGGGTGGGCATGTGGAGCCGGTTTCATGTGCCTCACCTGCTACTAATGCAAACGTGCTTGAACCAGGTCTCCAATCTGGTAACGTGTTGAATGATTCTCATGTGGAGAAGGAGTCTAGTAATGTGCATGTGGTTGCTCCTAATGTTGAACAGTCATTGCTTAGTGCGCGTATGAATTTTGATGCTACTATGAATCAAGTTCATCGTGAGATCGATGCTAATAAGGGTACTAATACTAACCCAAACACTTCAGGTGGTTTGGATCAGCCTACCAATACGAGTGGTACGGGAGTGAATTCGGTCTCTTATGTGGGTGCTACTTCTAAAGATCCTAAGAAATATGTGTCAAATTTCCGTAGGTTGGAATGTAGCAACAAGAAGGCTGAAGTTGATTTATATGTCCCGATGAAAGTTGTGGAAGAGGTGAATCTCAGATTTGAAAATACTCTTTATGGGTATTTCCTTGGTCAACGCCTTGCTTTTCCTGTTGTTGATTACTATGTACGCAATGCGTGGGCTAAGTATGGTTTACAAAAGGTGATGATGAATGCAAAGGGGATCTTTTTCTTTAAGTTCAATTCGATGAAAGGTGTAGATGATGTTCTTGAAAACGATCCTTGGTTAATTAGAAATGTACATATTATTCTTAAACCATGGACCTTGAACACCAACTTATTGAAAGAGGATTTGACCAACATCCCGGTGTGGGTTAAATTCCATGATGTTCCTCTTGCTATGTTCTCTGACGATGGTCTTAGTCTTCTTGCTACATTGATTGGTACGCCCAAAAGGTTAGATGCTTATACTAGCCAAATGTGCAAGGAATCATGGGGCCGTAGTAGTTTTGCTAGGTGCATGATTGAAGTGAAGTCGGATGAGCTGCTTAGGGATAGCATCACTGTGGAGATACCCTTACTTGATGGTACGGGTTCGACTATTGAGAAGATTCGGGTTGAATACGAGTGGAAACCACCTCGTTGTGATACATGTAAGATCTTTGGCCATACTTTGGTTGATTGTCCTTAAGTTTTTTTTACCTGCTGTTCAGCCAACTAAGACTGTTAATGATGGTTTCAAGACTTTCAATAACAAGAAGAAGAGGAAGCCAGGTGGTTCAACAAATCCGGGGCAAGGAGGGTTTACTAAACCTATTGTGGGTAAGCAGTTTCAGTATCAACCCAAAAAGACTCCTCCTGAACCTAAGAAAGTGGATGGCACTAAGAAGAAGGCTGCTGATGTGGCTAGCTCTAGTGGAACGAGGATTTCTACATCTAACCAGTTTGATGCTCTTAATATGGAAGATACGGATGCTTTTGGTATTCCTACTATTGACACCAACCAGGATGTGGATTCTGGTCGTACAATGGAAGTTAATATGGATGTGTCATTAGACGGTAAGCCATCACAAGAACCGCTTGTGAGTGATTCAATGGGAACAAAGGAAGTTGGTTCTACTCCTATAGTTGAGAAAATTGGGAAGCTTGAAAAACTACTTATTGATGGGAAAGCTACTCTTGTGGATGATGATGGTCAGCCTGTTCCGTCTACCTCTTCCACTAAGAGGGATAACCCATTTTCAAAGGTGGGTGATGTTGTGGTTTCTGATAGTGATGATGATGAGGTTCTTAACACGTTCGATGAATCAGCAAATCTTTTTGGTGGTGGTTATGAGCGTGAAGATGAGTTTGATGACTATGATGATTATTCGAAGCAAATTTATGACCTCCCTGGGAATTTGGATGCTCTTAATGCCACGTATGGCTTTAATCTCCAAGGTCGTAGGAAGTAGTTTATAATTTGTCAGAGTTTTTATTATCATGTGGTTAGAGGTTTTGTTTTCTTGTTAAGAAAATAGGAAGTATCTTGTTATGTAAGCTTTTCGGCTATGTAACGGGCTGAGATATGGGATTCACCCATATCCGTTGTACTTAATTGATTTTTGGAGTAATATATTTACCGGGTCGTTGACCTTTTACCTAAAAAAAAAAAAAAAAAAAAAAAAAAAAAAAAAAAACATCACTAAGAAAGTAACTGACCTACCACAAAAACAAAAGTAACATCAGAATTCAAAAAATAATATACGAATCAAAAGTGGACCCAATAAGATAACACTAATTTCATATTCACTTGGCTTTTACACTCGATAACAAGTTGAGTTCATGAATAAGAAACAATGTTGTGGATTAAATTGGAAGTTTCAATGGATGTCAAGCGCGTTAGAATGGTCAAAATTGACATCGATTTGTATTATCTTTTCTATTTTATTATCTTTATTTATTTATATATTATATTTAAATTTTTTATGAATATGTCCATTTGTCTCTTTTTTTAGTGGAGTTAGATGCAAGTTGATTTTACAAGACCAAATACAAAATAACACATTTTTTTTTTGGAAAGGCAAGATATATTACGGGAGCCAAACAAGGTACAAAATACACAAGAAAAGGCATCCTCACTCTTCAATAAGCCAATTAAAGAGCAAGAGACCCAAGGAAATAAAAGCACCACAAGGTGCATACAGACACCAAACACTTAATAAACAAAAGACAAGTACAAGCTCCCACACTATAGGATCAAGAACCAATGACAACCTGATACAACAATACTTTATGCTAACTGACCCATGACCATTAGAACAACAATAACTCATAATATGCTTACTGACCCATGACCACTAGAACAACTATACCTCAAATTCCAACTGACCAACTGACACACAACTTGATGTTACATAGACTAATTAACACCAAAAGATGCAACATACAACTTGATGTCACATAGACTAATTAACACAAAAGATGCAACATACCTCCACTGATGTAACAGAAAGTGTAGAGACTTGTACTGCAGACCGTCTGCACAAATATAATTCACTGAACTAAACAAAAACTGTCATCTTTTAATGCAGCAGCCACTGAATCTCGAATTAACCATAACACAGACCTTCCTGTAGCGGATTATTGATCTCGAAGTAACCATAAAACAAACCTTACTGTATCCGAAGCTTGAGTGGTTCCTACAACCATTGATTCCAATCTAACACTTTAAACTTGTTTGATCTTCTCACAATCCATTCGAAGCTTTTAAGTTGAATATCTTGAACAATCTTGTTAATACTTGAAACTCTTTTACTACACATGCGTTTCTTTCTTTCCAAATGAAGTAACCGGAAGTCCAAATAACCGCTTGCCCAACACGATTTAGAAAGTTGGGAACATTAACACCTCCACTAGATGAAAAAACTTCATCAATAGAAAAAACATTAATGCTCCCCACTTTCCACCAATTGAATATCTTCTCCGGCACGCTCATCGCTAAATCACAAGTGACTAAGCTATGAGCACAAGTTTCCACGATGTTGTTACAAAACAAAGAACCGAGTCCAAATCAATGCCTCTTCTATCTAACTCCACACGAACCGGAAGTCTTCCTTTAAGCGCCCTCCACACGAACATGTTTACTTTCTTAGCACTAGTACAGATTTGGCCTTTCGTCACACATAGCGTATTTCGAATGGCCACATAGTAACATATTTACGTGACTAAATGTACTAGCCTTAAATAAACAGCCACACTTGACCCAACTTGTGTGACCATTTCCTAAAATATATGTTACACATTGGTGTATATATGTGACTAGAGGGTAACTGGTAAATATTTTTTGACATTTTAGTCACTTTTAATTCGGGTCGTGTGAATGACTCGAAACATTAGTCACACTATAGATATACATACGTGACAAATATATGTCACACAATTGAACAGTGTGACCAAAAAAGGTATATGGTCACATGAAGTACTTGCGTATATGGCTAAATTATATTGTCAAGTTTGTCACACATTATATAAACGTGACATCTATTCTTTGCTGAATAGTTAGCCACATATGAATTTGAAATGTGTGACAAGTAAAAATTCAGTTTCAAACGTTAGTCACAATATGCATTTAAGAGTGACAAATATATGTCACACACTTGAAGAGTGTGACCAAATGTCATATATGGTCACACTAAACCATACAAACATGATTAAGCGTAACGAAAATTCGATACATATGGTCACGTAAGTTAATATGTGTGTCTAAAGTTTAGTGTGTGTTTGCTTTCCAAATCCTAATGTGTATAGTCACATATATTTGTAGCACGATCATATGCCTATAGGCTTTACAATAGTCACACCATATCACAAATGTGTATCTAAATCATGATTATAGCCACGTTATAAGGGTATTACATGTGACCATTAACCATGTACACATTTATCCTTGTAACATAAATGAAGTTATTGTAGTCTACTTTAATTATGTTAATCATTACCTAAAAATAGATTAAGTTAGTTGAAAAATGAATTTAGATAGGATTGTTTTATTTTTTTAAAATTTACAAAGATTTGCTGTTTTAATATTGTAGTTTTAAATGTTTGTAACAATCATTTAAAACTATAATGTAAAAGTTATAATCTAATTAAAATTATTGTATTTACAAACGAAATAAAGTTAAAACAAGTTAAACAAAATGAAGTTGTAATCTACTTTAATTATGTTAATGCTGCTAGGCATAACTTAATGCTACTAGTCATAAATTAATGTTGCTAGGAAATTTTGGGATGTGCATGTTGGTAACCCAAACGTTTATCATTTATTACCCAAAACACGCCTAAAACACATTTTCACACGTACTTACCACGCCTATTTATAGCCTATACCCCAAGTAACTTCCTCATTCATCCAATAAACAAACACAGTAAAACTTTTTTGAATCAAATTTGCAAAAGAATGTCTCAATTTGTCCTTCTGGAGGAACTTGCTGCAGCTGCCCGAGTTACCATACCAGATGACGGTGTTCTTTGCTAGGGAGACGGAACGTGATATCAAGTATGCTAAAGATCTGTTTGTGGCATATCATGAGTTGCTTGATATTGTCATTCAAAGGAACAAGATGATGGCTGAAATGGAACTTACGCGTCCCTCGGTGCAGATGTTCAAATGCTTGGAGTTCTTGAAGAAGCTTTAAAAGTCCGATGTTATCGAGCTTTTTGATTTGAAGAAGAAGATGGCACAAGCGAAGCTCAAGCTCTTCAAAAAGCACGCATTTGTCAAGGGACTTTAGAGTTTCTTTCATGGTCATCTATGTTTTGAATGTTCCTTTAATGTTTCCCTTCTTTTTATCAATGTTATGTTTGAACTTTAATGAATTTTAATGATATATTATGTTTTTGTTATGTTTTTGTTATCAATTTGAATGAATGTTAATGTCATATGTCATGTTAGTTAATATGTGTGTCTAAAGTTTAGTATGTGTTTGCTTTCTAAATCCTAATGTGTATAGTCACATTTAATTGAAGCACGATCATGTGACTATAGAATTATATTACTTACCAAAAGGTTTTTTGCAACATAAACAATTGCTGATTTGAGCATTCCGAAGATCAGATACAAAGAAGAACATACAATTCTCTATTTAATGAAAACAGAGAAGCTACACCCCTACTACCTCTAAACAACTTATCTTCTTTTATTCCATTCTTGCATTTATCTCTCATACTTAGCACGAATTCTTTCAATGAGATCTTTAACTACCTCTGTACTTTCTTCACATATGATCTTTTTAGATATCATCACAGCAAGTATATTAGCACTCAAAGGATACACTTTTTCTACAAGCATAAAAACATCAACTCCACCTTGTGTTGATAACTGATGTACATTGCAGCTATCATAAAACTTCCATGAAGTTGAGAGATCATGAATTGGGAAGTTCCAATAGATATCAGCTGGATCAAGTTCATATAACCTGTGTAACTCAACCCACAGCTCTTACTCTTTCACATCTGGCTTCTTGATTGTTTTGAGTTTTTTTTAACCAACTCCCATTATCTGTCCAAGTCTTCTCTGTCACTTCTTCTTATCAATTCCTGAAAACTCTTGCACACTGCTGATCCTCCACCAAGCCTGATTATCTTCCAAGCCTTTCCAAATTTATCTTTGTAAATCTCCCAGTCTATGATTGGATGTCTAGATTGAATAGGATCAACATATAATGTTTCAGGAACAGTCACCATCATCTGATCAAGAGAAGAGCTATCTTCATTTCTTTGTGAATCATTCTTCTTCTCAGCATGCTTGTCTTCAATGATCATTTGTTTCTTTGATGGTGTTTCTTCTGTACCCATGGGGATAAACTTTTCTTCAATATATTTCTTGCATTGGTAGTATAGATGTGCAATTTCATCATATGTCTTTCCCATGAGTTGATGACGTTTATAAAAACCTTGATTCTTTAAGTATGTCTTCATTGCACTCATGAGCGGAGACTTTGTGGTATTTCTTTTCCTCTTCTGACTTTTACCTTGCTTCATTGACTTACTTAGCTGACTCAAAGCTAATTCTACACCTCTTTCATTTATCAAATCAGCAAGTCTTTGTACTCTGTTATCATCAGTTAAAGTCTTATCTTTGCAAAGTTCCACAATTCTAGCGTGTAGAACTTCATCCTCATCAATAAAAGCTTGCATTTTTTCTGCATGAGCTCTTTTTTTCTCCTTTTCTTGAAGAATGAATGCTATTTTCTCTTCTGTTTCAAATTCAGACACTTTAGATCTCCTTTTCTCATCCATAAAGTTAGCTATTTCAGCTTCATCAACTCTCTTTGCAACCTCTTCACCAGTAGAAACTTTATTTGTTGTAGCAGCAGAAACATCTTGTACCACCTTAGCCATTTGTTCAACATTACTAGTAGCAGCAGTTTCTCCCAAACTAGTATTAGTCTCCACCACGATCTTTGAAGCTTGTACAATATTTTCACCTGGAAATTCCACTACCTGCTTTTTATTTACATCTTCCAAAATCGCCTCATTACCCTCATTGTCAGCAACTACATAGTCATCATCCATATTATCACCACTATCAATCCCAATATCCATATCCACATGCATATCAGCACAAGCACTTTCAACATTTGTTGTTTCCTCCCCTGAGACTCTGGTTTCGTTACTCCCCTGTTTGGGAGCATCCTCCAAACTAGCAGCCTTAGAAGAACTCAGCATGTGTGATGTGCCCACCTTCTTCAAACGTCTGAATTGAGTTTTTGTTAAGCTCTGTTGACCTTCCAAATATCGAAGTCTCTTTTTCAACTTTTTGATCTTTTCACCTTGTTTTGTTGTGCGCTTTTGGAGGCCAAGAACATCCTTTTCTAACTGGGTACAATTGTCCTTCAAATCATGTATAAGTTTCATTCTAGCCTCACGACTTCGGCTTGTGTTACCTAGCCCGAGAGATGGATCATTGGAATTGACATTTTGTACATCAGTATCCATTAATTCATGTGTTTCAGATCTACCCTCATCACTTCGGGATGTGTTACCTTCCCTGAGAGGTGAATCAATGGCTGTATACTCAGTCTCATGAATGTTACCACTGGCCTGCTCTGCTTCTAAGCTAGCAGCAGAAGTGGCAGCACCTTCCATGACATCCTCACCCTTATTTTGTGGAAGGTTCACCATATATGGAAAAAGTGGTGTAACCCTTCCTGAAAAATCCTTGCCATCATTTTTCAGATTTGAAAATACTTTCTTTTGTAGTGAGGTGGCATAAAAAGTTCCTTTATGTCTCTTAATAGTAGTCAATTGTTTTGGAATAATAAGCTGCAAAAACCTTGGATATAATAAAGAGTTACCATCATCATCCAAGGTCTTGATCATACCCTCCAAAATCATTTTTGAAAAATTAAAAGGTTTTCCTTTACTAAGGCATATCACAGCCGATGCCATGGTAGTACCAAACTCATTCCAACCTTTTGTTTTAGGACTCAAACAATGTAAGAGAGTATGAATCAAGAATTTCCACTGAGATAAGAAGAGACCTTTGTAAAAGTTTATGTTGATATAAATAATGTTTGTGAATGTTATTAATATTTCTCAATAAACCTATGTTTTGATAATCACAAAACTTAAATCAAATTAAGTCAAGAATAAGACATAAACAAGTATTTGGTGACAAATATTTACCTCTACATCTTATATCACTTAAGGTATACATAAACTTAGTAACTTATGCATTACATGATCAAAGGAAATTTTATATTAATACATAACATTATATAAAATGATTTTAACATTTTATATATATTTGTAAATCATTTTTGGTAAAGCTTTATTAAACCACAAAAATATGATTTCAAATTTCCAACCAAAAAGGGCAAATTTTATCCAGAAAAACTTTTGAAACGTTCAGGAGGGCGGCCCCCTTAATTTTACTAGGCGGCCCCCTTAATCATTAAGGGGACCGGCGTACAATTAAGGGGACCGGCACGCTCCCGAACAGTATTTTCTGGCCCTATAAATATTGGATCATTTCACATATTTTTCTCACCTTTTTGCACTATAAACTTTCTGATCCAATCTTCTTCTCTAGATCTAAAATCCTTTGATCATATATTTCATAAGTCTTTGTTTCCAAGTGATCCAAAGCTTCATCCATTCAAGTGCAAGAAGAAGAACACTTCTCTACATCTATCTTATTGTAGTGGTGTTGTGTATAGCTAGTTTCATATAGTACTAGTGATAGTTATTTGTTAAGGTGTTGTGTATATTTGTTGATTGTAGAATCTTGGTGTGTTGTAAACTAGTTTAGTAGTTGTGACTTAGTTGTGCATAGAAGAAGGTGTGAAGATTGACAAGGTGTGAAGACGGTGGGAAGTCTTGAAGAAGGTGTGAAGGTGTGATTAAGGTGTGAAGATCACGTGATGTGATATTTGGTGTGAGATTGGTTCTAGCTACGATTAGAACTCGACATTTAGCTTAGTGTCGTTAACTTGTGTAAGCCAAGGTGTGTAAGGTTTCTCCACCATAAGGAGTTTGTTGACATAGTGAAGAAAACTCTCGAGTGTGGTACTCGGGGAGTGGAGTAGGGCAAGGAAGGTGTCCTTGTAGCCGAACCACTATAAATTCACGTGTTGTGGTTTGATCTTTCTAACTCTATCTTTTCTTCATTATATTTCAATACTTTCAATATTTAGAATTGCTTATATTGGTTGTTGCTTGAACTCACTTAAGATCGAATCGAAAGTTTTTATAACCAACAAAAATTTTTGGAAATAAATTTAAAAAGGACATAAAACTATTCAACCCCCCATTCTAGTTTTCTACATTTTAATTTATTATTCTTCTTCTCATACCCCATTTTTTCAAACCTTTGAAAATGGCGGCATTTTCAAGACACACAATCACTTCATTATCTGGTAGGTTAAGAGATTCCCTAATAGATGACTCAGTTATGAGTATATCTTGGCCATCTACCTTAGCCTTAATCTGTTTTTCTTCATTAAAAGTTATGACCTTAGCAGTAGCCCAAAACTGCTTAATAAAAGAAATGCATACAGGAGGATTCACAATTAATGCATACCTAATAGGGGTAGCATTCAAGAAATCGATTATCTGTGTGAATCCTTCAGAACCATCTGGTTTCTTCAAAAAAGTGACCATGTTGTGTCTGTCAACAAATGTGCATTTTGTTTCAATTGACAACACCATCTTGAATTAGGGTTTTGTGATTTGGGGATTTTGAAAATGATTGATAAAAGATGTTAGTGTTTGTGATTATAGAGAAATTATGTGTGCGTGAAACTGAATTATCGATTCGATTGGGGATTTAAACCGTTAAGTGTAAATGTTACCAATCCACCCCTGCACTCTCAGTTCTAGCAGGACAAACCCAGCTGCAGTAACGTTTTCTTAGCAGCATATATATATATATATTTTTTAGTGCAAAGGGTGAATCATTATATTCATATCAACAAGTAATGAGAAAATTGAGTAATGACAAAAGTACAGGAATTAAGATTAAACATTTTCCATTAAAACTTGAAATGAAAAATTACAAAATAATGTACAAAACCAGCTGCAGTAACGTTTTCTTAGCAGTAGACTCTTTTTATAGTGCAAAGGGTGAATCATTATATTAATATCAACAAGTAATGAGAAAATTGAGCAATGACAAAAGTACTGGAATTAAGATTAAACATTTTCCATTAAAACTTGAAATGAAAAATTACAAAATACTGGAAATAAAAGTTACACATTCTAAAAATCTACTAATATAATTTTGGAGATTTCTCCTGGTCAAATGCCACATGTGCATCTTCGTAATCAAACCCATCAAACTCCACATCAGATAAATCATCATCATCCAATGTCTTGTATGCCTTGGGATGTTGTTTGAGTGATGGTTTTTTTGTTGCTTTGTACTCCTTTTCATTCTCACCAATTGTACCACGCATTTCCATCCCTTTTAAAAAATTTTACACTTTTTGCCGCTTTCTTTTTTGAAGCAGACCTGCTTGAACCTTCTCCTTCAACCCATTGTGCTGATCTCTTTTTGTTTGCAGACATTGTTTATGAATACTTCCTGCAGGTTTTTGTTTAGAGATTTGAGAAACTAGGATTTGTGATTTGAGATACACATGGAAACGAGTATAAAAAGGGGATATGGGAAAACCAAAAGACCTATGTTTAATGCAGGAAATGATTGATGTTTCCCACAGGTGGCTTGAACCTTTTCAACATCTTCGGGCCAATCATGATCCATTGGGAAGAGCGTTTTCCAGGGATCAATGCATATAATTCTTGACAGAACTATATACATTAGTCGCCAATAAAGACTGGCCACAATGGAACCTGATTGACCTGAAGATATTTGCAAAATTTCATAACCTGATTGAGTCACTGCTGTCAATATATGATTTCTGCAAAATATATATATATATATATATATATATATATATATATATATATATATATATATATATATATTAAAATTATAAAAATATGGTGTAAATGAAATAAAAGATAATGTTGCAATTCAGGGTGTGTGTGAAACAACCTTTGTTCTTGGAACTCCAATGGCCACATTACTTGGTGGATGGTTGGTTTTAAATCATAAAAAAGAATGGAATGCAATAAACCAACATACGTAACCCTTCTAAGTTCCCGCTACTGCTCGCTTTTTCGTTTCAACTCCCTTTGAGCAAAGGACTGCACCAGCCGCATTGCTAGATTGTTGAAAAAACAAAGCAAACAGTATGGGAACTTAGAATGGAAAGGTATGTTGAAATTTCAGACTCAAAGTAATACAAACAATCTACAAATGTTGAGTAAAGAATAGAGTTTAAGTAACATCACTCATCTTGAATGCGATAATGAAGGAGTGTGGCGTGTCATGAATAATACACACTATATCATTATCGCATTGAAGACGTCTCAATGATCAGGCCAGATCTATCTAACGATGTAGATGGGTTCCATCGCTTTAATTGGACCCCGTTTTCTAATGATGTTTAATCTTGATTATTGAAAGAACCATTAAACATCGTTAGAAAATGGGGTCCAATTAAAGCGATGGAACCATCTACATCGTTAGGTAGATCTGCCCTGATAATTGAGCTTTAAGTTCTTAGCAACCAAATTCTTACTATCATTTATTTTGCTCACTTAAATGTGACGAACATACATATTAGTTATGTAGGTCCTACGACATTAAAGAGCTAATCATGAATCAATGAAATCATATTAAATTTATATCAACAATGCAATGAAAATATTTTCATTGTAACTAAATACATGAAAAAACTCTATAAGTTCTTGATATGTTTATTGTACTTCAACCTAATCCTTAGATAAAATAAGCTAATCCAAGCAAACCTTAATATCTCTTTTGCTCTAATTATTCACAAAAACAACACAGCATGTTCTTCCTTATTCTATCAATACAAATTATACTTGATAATTATTTCTGTATTTTGACAAAGAGCAAAGATGAATCAACAATGGATGAACAACACCAAAACAAGTTTATGTTCATACTTGAAAGTGGCTTCTGTTCATCCATCCTTGATACTTCTTCCATCTTTAATACTCGGATGTTTTAGCCTAAATATTCGCATACACATCCGCCACTTTTCTTCCTTACTCTTTCAATACAAATGCAACATAATTCTTATAACAGATAGTCAACCTAATCCTAAGATAAAATAAGCTAATCCAAGCAAACCTTAATATCTCTTTTGCTCTAATTATTCGCAAAAACAATACATCATGTTCTTCCTTATTCTATCAATACAAATGCAACGCAATTCTTATAACATATAATCAACCTAAGCCTAAGAATAAATAGCTCTAAGGGTGTATTTGGATTATATTCATTTGTGATCTTATCAACTTTTTGAGATTTGGGATCAAAACCTAGATCCGAGTGAGTTGTAACTGTGAGTGTGAGAGAGAAAGAGAGGATTATGGAAATGTGTGAAGTGTGTTTGATAAGTTTGTATAATATATATATATATATATATATATATATATATATATATATATATATATATATATATATATATATATATATTAATGTAGAAGTTTAATAGATGAAGTGTGTTTGATACTCTTGGTAGGGGTGTTTGATGCGTGGGAATCGCACCTTGCTTTACCTCTCGAGGGATCTCGCGAGGCTTACAACCCCCACCAGGCAGTGTACCTGATCGTTGTAGTATAGTATAGTGACAAGTACCGGGGGATTGATCGTTCAGCTTAGGAATAGTGTCGCTAGGATTAGAAAGCCTAATTAATAGTTCTAGAGATGAAAGATGATTATTTTTGTGTTTTTATATTTTAATGAAAGCAAGTAAAATCTCGGGTTTTGGAAGAGTGGGCGGAATTAGTTGCTATTCAACTAACCTAAAGCTATTATATAATTAAATTAAACTAATGAAAATGAAATTAAACTAATATTAAACTAAGGTTGTGAGCAGTGGTTGGAGAAATTGTGTTTACTTAGACTTCATTACTCCCTAGATATCTTTTACATGTCAATTACTTGTTACACTTGTATGGATGACGGATTGTATTCCTTAATACCATTCGTGGGGTGGCATACATAACTCCCCAACTCTATGAGCTCTTATCTCCTCCTACACCATGACCCAGCACAACTATATGGATTGTAAACAGTGGCTCATGCATTAAATACAACCAATAAAGACCTAGTACGCCTCGGTTCATGTTTCTTAAGACGTTCAAGCATGTTACCATTTGGAGATCTGCCAGTTTTCTTAAGCCTAACATATAATATCATTCATCCAAAACAAGAATAGACAAGTAATCAACACATAATCAACATCTAGGTTTCATTAGATCTAAGCAAACACAAAGGAAATCTAGCCTAGCATAGTAGAATTAAGATAAGAACAAAAGATAAACAACCAACACATAGTCATATTGATTGAATTAAGAGTATACTTATCTCAATTACAATGCAAGGTCTCAAGGGTTTGGAACCCTTGAAAAACCTGTAAAAGAGGCACCAAAATCGTCTTTAGGGTTTCACCAAAACTTCTCTCCTTTTTTTTTAATGAAAAAAAACTAGAAAACTATATATAGGAAAAACACTTTGACGGCGTCAAGAGTTAATTCTGACGCCATCACCTCGCCGCCATATACTTCCTCGGACGCCCTTGATCCACTTGTGACGGCCTATGTGACGCCGTCACCACCTACGGTATTTTATTCTTTGCCACTTTGACGCCGTCATATAGCCATCTGACGCCGTCACCAGCTACGGTGTTTAATTCTTCATGTATGACGCCGTCAAGAAGGAAGTCTTGACGCCGTCACCTTGTATTTTCAGCATGGATTTTTGGTACTTTGCCGTTTTCTTCACTTTTATGCTCCAAAAACGTCCAAAATAGCTTCTTTTCCAGAATTCACTCTCCAAACACCTAAAATCACAAAAGGAACGATTTAGGGCAATATTTGATCAAATAAAGTCGGATTCGGGCTTAAATGACCCCCTAAAAACGGATCATTTTTCGCCTCATCATATACCCTTACACTTGAGATTTGCTTGTCCTCAAGCAAATGAGCTTTTATTCTACTCAAAAGACAAGTTAGGGTCATTTAACACTAATATAAAAGTAATTACAACAAATAATCGTTCCACTAAAGACCAATAGACAAGCACGGAGGTCATACACAAGCACCTCACAAATAGTGTTTAGATACTCACATCTCTCGGGTGTAATAAAGTAATATAACATTATGGAAATGGAAGATATCTCTCACTACCTGTCATAGCAAAATAGATTACCATAGGCTTGGGAAAGGATCAAACCTCCACCATATGGCGTAAGCACCTAGGATAAACTATCAAAGAGGTCTTTTAAAAGGGTTATAACGTTAGGTGTAGGGATATGAATTACACGGTTTTGTTGGATAAAGGGAATTTTACTGGTGGCGAGTTAACAATCTTAGTTAATTACATGTACAAGATGGCGTTGCTAAGCCAAGACTAGACTCGACTTAAGCTAATAAATGAAAAATAACAAAAACATAAAATGAACATAGAATGAAAACGGGATGGTAGTCCGTATGCTTTCTGTTTGTTTTTTTTTGTTTTTTTTTTTTTTTTTTCTTTTTCTATTTTTTTTTTCTTTTTCTTAATTTTTCGATTTTTTTTTTTTTTTTTTTTTTTTTTTTTTTTTTTTTTTTTTGCATACACTCTTACCCTACCATCCAAAATAATACATCATAGGGGTATGAGCAATCCCCTTACACTTGAATCTTTACATACTCTACATTAACTAATTCTAATGACTCGAATTAAGAAAATCAAAACACTTGGAGCACTTTTAAGATTAACGTACATATGGGGGTAATAATATGATGTTCTTCCCCATTACTCCATAAAACAAGTACTTACCCATGAGTCCCAATCGTCCCAAAACAATATGTACAAGGATATGACTCGACTTAGCAACCATGTAATCAATTAGAAAGTTAACTTAGGGTTTAACAAATAACAATAATGCACTAAAAATGAGCGCATACACGGAAGGCTAAGGCGATTTGGTTGTACATTTAAGTGGGGTGTAACAAATTCTTCCTTTAAGTAAAATGCTTAAAGTTAGAAACGAAAAGATAGGCTCGGAGGGGTGTACTAGGGGTATCGTGTACTAAAAATGAGTACAACGCTAAGGGTGTGGGAAAAATTAGTTGACTTAACTAGCCAAGTAATATGACTTAAATGGTCAAGTAATTATAATACGGGTTTAACACAAGGGTGATCCTAATGCCTCTTATCATGTAGTAAATCCTACTACACGAATGTAGTCTCACTAGCGGTCTCGGGATGCATCACTAACGCAAGTTCTGGAATCTAAATGCTACCGGTACACTCATAAGCACCAATAATAAATGCTTTTCCTATCAAAACTAAAGGCGAACCTCACATTTTTGGGTGGAAAATTTTTCTGAATATACGGTTATGTGCTAGTCATACAACCTCCTATCCATGAGACGCTTGCTATGGCTAAAGTTTCACTCCTAAATGTTGTAAAAAATTTTAAATTTGGCGCTAAAATTACACTAACAAGTATTTCTCATAGTTTTATTACACATCTACTATCAAACAAAACAAACTCAAGCGAAAGTGCGTATGTAAGGTATCATCTTTTTACCCTCCCCTTACACTTAGGATGAACATTGTCCCCAATGTTCAAGTAAAGAATGTAAAAGTGAAAAAGTAAAGAGAATGAAGTCAGATACTCCCCTGATTCGCTCGGTATGGATTTTAGATTGGCCAGGTTAAATCTTCCTCCAAGAAAATGAACAATCAAAGCTTCCCTTCCAGAATATAAATCATCTTCTTGTCTTAAATAACCTGTAAATCCTGACAAAAGTAGACAAGGCAACCTCGCGTAAAATCGGCGGCATCCTATATAAGTTACTAAATCCTAGAAAACAAAGTAAGATATAATGCTTGTGGAATGAAGTTTGCAGATTTCCTGGAGATTATAAAACTTAATGATTCACAAAAACCATAAGACTCCGTTAGAAAAACAAAACCGGTAAAATTTCCAGATTTTTGACTCCTGACGCCGTCAAGAGCAATGCCCTGACGCCGTCAGAATGGACCTGCAGAAATCTTTATGTTAAGTTTCCGGAAAATTTCTGGAAAAACTTTGTCCTACTTCCTGGAAAATCCTGCAAAACTTCATTATGACTCAATACAAGCATTTGTCTCTAACAATTACGAATATACATGTTCATTAAATATTGTGGAGAATCATGATCGGTTTGTTTCTTAAAAACATATTTGGGGTTTCCCCTTACACTTATCTTTTGCAAAAATACCTTTAGGTTGAAGTTAAGACTAGGCCAAACGACATAATAAAGTATTTCCACATTTTAATTGAGAAACATGATCAACCAACAATAAAAATAAAACATGCATACGGAAGCAAATAACGATCAAACAAATAAAATTACACAAAACATGGGTTGCCTCCCAAGAAGCGCTTTTCTTTATTTACGAGTCTTGTAGCTAGACTCAAACTCGTGGGTTACTACGTGATTCGGGTGAGTTCCTCGTTGAGGATATCCTTGGGATCAAACTTGGGTTTCAACTTTCTATCGGTCTCCTTAGTGCGATATGACCTTTCAAACATTTCTCCATCCGGATCATACAAGGTCATTCTAATATGCCATGACCCGTCACCTTCTTTGGGTGGCTTGTCCCACCTCCACTCACACTTATCTCCCTCTCTTTTCCATTTATTCCTTTCTATGTTGATGGGCATTACGCTTAATAACTCAATCATCTTTCTAAAGACTAAGGGATCCTCAAAGGGGTCTAGCTCCTCATCTCTAGCAATGAGTTGTTTTACCGAATGTGTCTTCTTGATACGCGTCAATTATAGTATAATAATATTCCGAGGAAATACCGGTTAAAGTAATTCCCGGGTCGTTCTTCCCAACGAAAACTCAAATGGAAAATTTGAATTATCGAATTGGGAATCGTGTAGTGAAAGTGAGTTGTGAAAGAGTGATAGAGTGAAAATAGCAATCAAGGAAATCAAATATCAACTGACAACAATAAAGCATGCAAAGATTAGAAGCTAACTATGCACCGAATTGAAAAACGTAAAAACGGAAACGCAACCGTAAAAATTAAAACGTAACGTATTACGAAAAATGACCCTACGAACTTGGAAATATTTTCTAAAAATTAAAAACTTATAAAAAGAATTTTAGGAAAAAGAAAAATATTTTTTTGACTTTTCTTTTATTTTCTAGAATTTATTTTGTATTTATTGAATTAAAAGTGAATTAAAAATAAGAAAAATAGAAAAATAAAGTGGAAAATTGAAAATTAAATTCTAAAAATTCTAACTAATTATAAAAGAAATTTAAAAATTATTTTTGTATTTTTCAGAACCTTTTTGTATTTTTTATTGATTTTTGGAATTTAAAAACTATTTAAAAATTGAAAATAATCAAAAGAAATTATTAAGAATAGTAAAAATAGTCAGAAAAATCTGGAAAAATTCCAGAAAATCAAAAATAATAAAAAGAACTTAAAATAAAATTTTGAAGAAAAATTGAGAAAGGAAACTGCTTATTTAATGTAAACTGCTTATCACAAGTGCTTATTTATAAGCACTTGTGACAAAAAAAAAATATGAAACTGAAACCACTGACTGGAAATGATGTATGATGCTCAGATTTAACAGATATATGACCAAGTAAAGCTCAAAGTACCACAGATTCAACAATTAAAATGCAATAAGCTCATAAATAAGCTCTAAATGCTAGCAGAATAAGCACAAGACTGATCAGTAACAAAGTAAAGGGTTTTAAAATCTCAACTTACTCCTAATGACTCAGAAACAGATACAAAACTCAAACACTAACACAGAATCACAAGAGCAGTTTTAATAAGTAAAAAAAAACAATTCAGTTTCAAACAGTCAACTAGACAAGCAAGTTAAGCTGATCAATTAAGCTCAAATCTCAGAACTTATGGGGGAAAGAGTTACACTACCTAACATACTATCTAGAAAACTTAAAAGCCCTATGGTAGTATCACCAATTGATATCTAACTGAGACAAAATTCAGCAGCCCATGATCAAATGTCCAATGCAACAGTTGACTTATTAAAGTCCTTCACTATTTGACTTACTCTACTCTCTGCAGCTTAATTCTAATTTAACTAGTTATAATAAGCTAAACTAATGTTATATTAAGCTAATTAGAACTAAAATTAAACAATCCACTAAATTACACCAACAGATTTCAATTTTATCTAACAGTTATGCTATAGTGAAACTCAATTTGACTTTTTATTTTTAAATGAATGAAGTTTTACTTAGATAACTAGTATTACTATAGTGTCAACCACTGATGCATCAATCTGATCAATTAAACCACAAGAACAAATAAGGTCCAACAGATCCAAACACCCCTTTATCTACTACTAAAATCATGTATTATCCGATTTAGTTATAACTTTCAATTCTACTGATCTAAACAACCATTAAATATCATCTAAAGGTTAAACTAAACAACCACAAACCATTGGATCAAACAGATAAGCTACTATGCAGAAACTCAATATGACAGTTAATAACTACGACTATCAAAACAGATTCACCAACATGTATTACTCACTCAGATCTATGTAAACAAATATACTATGAATCAAAACAAACTCAGCTAAGCAACTATAACTACCATTCAGCAATCTAAACCAATGAAACAGTAAACTAGATAAGCTAAACAGATCAATCAAAATGTAAGCGGAAAACAATGAAAAACTAACAACTATGACTAATCTATCATTACAATGAACAAACTTATTCAAACTAACTCAAATAACAAGAAACTACACTAGCAAAATAGAAATCAACTAGTTATTACAGTTCAAAGTAAACTACGAGCTAAATGCAATAAAAGCTTGAAAAAGGAACTAGTACTTACAAACGTTTTCACCTCAGCTCTAAATAGAGGTGATTCACTACGCTTGCCTATCTCTAGGATAGGCAGGAACCTTCCAAATTTGTTCCAACTTATCCAATAATCACAAACAACGTCTGATCCACAATTTATTTGAATGAAACAATACAATTCATAAGAAGCTATATGAGCTTGTGTAAATTGTAAATAAGCTGAGTACAGCTTATTGAGAGTCTTATACTACTGAACTTGGAAACATTTTTTTTATTATTTTTTTTAATTTTATTTTTTTTATTATTTTTATATGAAGAATATACAACTGAGTTGATAAGAAAAGTTATTTAAGCTAATTATTAAAACAATAAAAATAACTGAAAAGAGAATAAGCTACAACTTTATGATAATAAGCTGGAAATTAATGAAATAAGCTAATTATAATCTACTTTGTAAAACGGAATAAGCAATTGCAATGAGAAATTAAGCTGAAATTAAGAAGAAACTTGAATTTATTAAATGCTAAAATATTACATTCACTAATCTAGCTACAATTTGACAGCATAACATTGCCTAAAAACTACATACTAAAATGAACGAAAAAGACACCTATTTATAGATAAATGAGGATGAGGAGCTCACGGATTGCCAGGTTGGCAATCTGTGTGAGTTGTGTTTGTTTGCATCCATCTTGAGCCCTTGATCACTTCCCATCATTGCTAGATCAATATCAACCCTTCGATCAAAATTAATGACGCGTCTCAGCCTATAGTAGCTTGCCACGTAGCCCATTTGTGCTTCTTAGCTCTGACACACCTCTGACACCCTTCTAGAAGTCAACTAAAAAGACGTCCGTACCCTTAATTGCGGTTAATTTGCCGGAACAGTATTTTAGGGTTCATGGTGAATAGTCTTTGCTGGGTAAATGGGGGTGAATTTGGGGGAAATGGGAGCGGGGTAATATTTTGTGTGTGTTATTTTGTTTTTAATAAACGTTGACCGGGTTGACTGGGATAAGGAGTGGGCTCGGGACAAGGTTTTTAGGTTGGGCTTGGGAAACATTTTAAGAGTGGGCTGTGGGATTATTTTTGGACCAGGCTTGTTTTATTTAGTGTATTTTCAGCTTTTTAGGACCAAATATGAAATACTATGAAAGTTTAAGGGCTGATTCTGAATTTCTTCCAAAGTATCTTAAGGGACTTAAATTGCCTTTCTTGAATTTATGAAGGACTGAAATGGACTTTTGGATCCCAAGCATTACTCTTTGACCGTCTTTTACTCTTATGCTCGTTGTTCCGGTCTTCTTGCGATTTTTCGTCAATTTCTGATTTATCCGAACCTGCACATTACAAACACAAAAACAAAACGTTTTCTTGGCAATTATTAGCTCATATAGTCGTATTGGGTTGGTATTTGGCCATAAAATGGTGAGTAAATAAGCACTCACCACTTCTCAACAAAGTCCTTCTCTAGATAGAATGGGCATTAAGGTCCTATGAAATTCCTTTCTATCCAAGGCCCATATCTAGACGGTCTCCTATTCATCTCTACCCAATATGGTGTTGGTTCATCATTACAATCATAACTATGCTTCTTAACATCATATATCGACCAAGTATCGCCTTCTCCTACCGTTATCTTTGATTCCTTGCAATCTATCATGGCACTAGCGGTTGCTAAGAATCCTCTTCCTACCAATAATGGGCATGTAGTGTCACTAACCATGTCTAGGACGTGACAATCCGCTAATATAGTTAACTTTCCTACGTGAACAACTACATCCTTAATCATTCCAACCGGGTGTGCAATACTCCCATCCGCTAAACCTATCAATACCTCCGTTTCCTCTAACTTTCCTAGCTTAAGAGTGGTGAATAAGGATAAGGGAATCAAGTTGAGGCTTGACCCTAAATCGGCTAATGTGTCGAAAGCTTTGGATCTTCCTATCTTACAAGGCAAAACAAATATACCCGGGTCATCAAGCTTTTTAGGTAACTTGTTTTGAACGAAAGCGGTCCCATTTTTGCCTAGCTTACACTTCTCATATTTTTCTAGGAGGGCGCTATAGTATGGAGCACGCGCTAAGACATCAATGACGGGGCGTTCAACGTGAAGTTCTTTGAATTCATCGTCAAGGTCTTGCGTAAGAGGTGTTTCACCAATGCTTTTGACCGGCTCTATAGTGGGAGTTTTAGTTGATTGATCCTTTTGGGGAACTTGGTTTTGCTTGAAACACGTGCTCGTTGATTTGACCGAATAATATTGTGGACACGAAGCGGGTGATGAAACGGATGATATGGAATTAACGGTTAGTTTCGGATTCTTGATTGTGTCACTTGGGAGTGCTCCCATTTCTCGGTCATTGAGAACTTTCAACAATGTGTCAATTCTAGTGGTCATCTCGCTTTGCTTTTGTTTGAAATCGGCTTCAAACTTGGATATGCGAGCTTCTTGAGATGCCATGAACTTTGACATCAATCCTTCAAGATTGTTGGTACTACCATAGTTGTTAGAAGGATTGTTGTTGAAGGTACGGTTGGATGGTGGACCGTTTGATTGGTAACGATTAGGTGGATTGGAAGAATTGGGTTGATTTTGTTTCCACCTAAGGTTTGTGTGATTTTTCCATGAGGGGTTGTATGAATCACCGTATGCGTTTGGCTCGGGCTTGAAAGTGTACCACTTATCTCCTGCTTCGTCGGTACGCGTGGATGCGTAGTCCACAAAAGCTGTTCCGGGGAGTTCCATACAATCACGAGTGTCATGGGGACCACTACATAATTCGCATGAAGAAGTGATTTTGTTCACTTGGCTTGAATGCTTCGGAGCTTCGTAAGATTTCATGAGAAACTTGACTTGGTCTTCAAGTTCCATGATCCTACGGTCGGGAGTGCTTGAATTGTTCGAAGGCAAAGATATTGCCTTGACCGTTTTGTTCAAATCACGGGGATCATTCCAACTTTCGTTGTCATAGAGAGCAAGATCTTCTATGAGTTCCCATGATTGTTCCGCACTAAGATCACGTAGCTTACCACCAGCCGATTGGTCAATGGTTCGCCTCGTGGGGATATCGATATGGTCATAGAAAATTTGGACTTGGAGCCAAAGATCTATGCTATGATGAGGGACTTTTTGGAGTAAGTCCTTGAAACGAGTCCATGCTTCATAAAGAGATTCATTTTGACGTTGTTGGAACATCAAGATGTCATTCCTAAGCTTAGTAGTTCTCCCCGGTGGGAAAAATTGAGCAAGGAAACGAGTGGTGAGATCATCCAATGTGGTGATGGATCCCGCGGGTAAACGCTCAAGCCATTGACTAGCTTGATCCCGTAGAGAGAATTGGAATAGGCGTAAACGGGTAGTCTCTCTAGTTTCAACACCTAGGTCTATGGAATCTACGATTTTGAGGAAATCCTTAAGGTGTTGGTTTGGATCTTCGGAACGAAGTCCATGGAATGCACATCCGCTTTGCACCAACCGGATGGTGTCGGATCGCAAGGGGGTCACATTGGCTCCGGTGAGCTCAATGGTGTTTCGGTAGCCTTGGTGGCTGGGTCGGGAATACTCTCCTAAGGTTCGGGGCCTAAGGGGTTCTAATGGTGGGTTTTGTTGTGGTGGGATGATGGGTTCAAAGATGTTACCACCTTCCATGATGTCGGATGGTAAAGAGTTACAAACAAAGGCACGAAGAAATAAGATAGACTAAAGAAGACCTAAAAATAAAAATAAAAATCTTACTAGAAAGGAATCTAGCAATTAGACCTAATAAAAAGAAATCCTAACCTAGACAATAACTATTCCCCGGGCTGCGGCGCCAAAAACTTGATGCGTGGGAATCGCACCTTGCTTTACCTCTCGAGGGATCTCGCGAGGCTTACAACCCCCACCAGGCAGTGTACCTGATCGTTGTAGTATAGTATAGTGACAAGTACCGGGGGATTGATCGTTCAGCTTAGGAATAGTGTCGCTAGGATTAGAAAGCCTAATTAATAGTTCTAGAGATGAAAGATGATTATTTTTGTGTTTTTATATTTTAATGAAAGCAAGTAAAATATCGGGTTTTGGAAGAGTGGGCGGAATTAGTTGCTATTCAACTAACCCAAAGCTATTATATAATTAAATTAAAATAATGAAAATGAAATTAAACTAATATTAAACTAAGGTTGTGAGCAGTGGTTGGAGAAATTGTGTTTACTTAGACTTCATTACTCCCTAGATATCTTTTACATGTCAATTACTTGTTACACTTGTATGGATGACGGATTGTATTCCTTAATACCATTCGTGGGGTGGCATACATAACTCCCCAACTCTATGAGCTCTTATCTCCTCCTACACCATGACCCAGCACAACTATAGGGATTGTAAACAGTGGCTCATGCATTAAATACAACCAATAAAGACCTAGTACGCCTCGGTTCATGTTTCTTAAGACGTTCAAGCATGTTACCATTTGGAGATCTGCCAGTTTTCTTAAGCCTAACATATAATATCATTCATCCAAAACAAGAATAGACAAGTAATCAACACATAATCAACATCTAGGTTTCATTAGATCTAAGCAAACACAAAGGAAATCTAGCCTAGCATAGTAGAATTAAGATAAGAACAAAAGATAAACAACCAACACATAGACATATTGATTGAATTAAGAGTATACTTATCTCAATTACAATGCAAGGTCTCAAGGGTTTGGAACCCTTGAAAAACCTGTAAAAGAGGCACCAAAATCGTCTTTAGGGTTTCACCAAAACTTCTCTCCTTTTTTTTTAATGAAAAAAAACTAGAAAACTATATATAGGAAAAACACTCTGACGGCGTCAAGAGTTAATTCTGACGCCGTCACCTCGCCGCCATATACTTCCTCGGACGCCCTTGATCCACTTGTGACGGCCTATGTGACGCCGTCACCACCTACGGTATTTTATTCTTTGCCACTTTGACGCCGTCATATAGCCATCTGACGCCGTCACCAGCTACGGTGTTTAATTCTTCATGTCTGACGCCGTCAAGAAGGAAGTCTTGACGCCGTCACCTTGTATCTTCAGCATGGATTTTTGGTACTTTGCCGTTTTCTTCACTTTTATGCTCCAAAAACGTCCAAAATAGCTTCTTTTCCAGAATTCACTCTCCAAACACCTAAAATCACAAAAGGAACGATTTAGGGCAATATTTGATCAAATAAAGTCGGATTCGGGCTTAAATGACCCCCTAAAAACGGATCATTTTTCGCCTCATCAGTGTTCACGGGGCGGTTCGGTTCGGTTTGGTTCGGTTAGTTGGAAGATTTTAACTATCCATCGCGGGGCGGGTAATTTATTTATATTATATACGGTTTGGTTCGGTTAACCACGGATATCTAAAAGTAAAAACCGAAACCAAATGCTTGGTTTGTCAGTTTCTCGGGTTTTTTGAACACCCCTAATGCTTGGTAGGGGGTTATAGGGGGTAAAGAATGGGAAAGGTAGTGAAAAAATATGCTTGGCAAAGTACAATGCAATAACCCATTACCCAATAGTGGGTAATGGATATCATTACCCAATAAATTGGGGGGATTTATCTTCTTTACATTTCCCTTTCCCGACCATTAGCTTACACTTTCCCTTTCCCTTTCCCAAGTTTGAACCAAGCGCACCCGGCCTTTAGTGCATTTTGTATTTAAAAAGTCGCCCATGTGAATTAGCCATTATCACCGGTCATGCATTGTTTCCATTACACTATAAGCGACTACAACCCAATGCACATGACCCGTGACCCATGTTAATTACCCATTATATTGTCGATCACCAGGAATGTATTGGTTGATAACATGACACTATAAGCCACTACAACCCAATACACATGACCCATTACCCATGTTAATTACCAATTGTCAACAGTCATGGATGTGTCGTAACATGACACTCTAAGCAACTATCCACCCAATGCATATGACCCATATGATCGATGTCAAATACCCATTAATTAATGAATGTGACTAGTGATAACCTAATGCACATGACCCATGACCCATGTGAATTAGCCATTATCACCGGTAATGCATGGTTTCCATTACACTAAAAGCCACTATAACCCAATGCACATGACCCATGACCCATGTTAATTACCAATTGTCACCAGTCATGGATGTGTCGTAACATGACACTCTAAGCAACTATCCACCCAATGCATATGACCCATATGATCGATGTCAAATACCCATGAATTAATGAATGTGACGAGTGATAACCTAATGCACATGACCCATGACCCGTGTGAATTAGCCATTATCACTGGTCATGCATGGGTTGCACCCGCATGGTAGGTATATACCATAGGTCACAGACACTAAGAAGAAAGTATCCAGGGACCTCCCGATCATATGTTATCCGGGATTGAGAAAGTTTGAACTCGGATTGAGCTTGACTCGAAAAGCTCGATTTATCTGTAAAGATGTGTTTTATTACAAAAATTAAATTTGAAATATAACCTAGGAATTGAATTTGGTTCGACTTCAGCTCGAAAAGCTTGATACATTCATAAATAAGTATTTACACTTAGGCTATGTTTGGCACACAAAATTGTTGAGAGATTATGCTTATTTTTTCAAAAAATAAGCTACTTAAAAAATAATCTTTGTTTGGCAGACATAACTTATAAGAGATTCTAAAAAAAATAATCTTCCATAATCTCTTAAAACCAAATGTTACTTCGTGTAGCTTATAAAAATAATCTCTTTTGATAATCTCCAGCACCAGCACCAGCACCAGCACCAGCACCAGCACCAGCACCAGCACCAGCACCAGCACCAGCACCAGCACCAGCTCCAGTTCCAGCAATAGTTACTTTCGCCAAACATACCCTTAGTACACTTACATATTAAAAATAAAACACGTATTTTATATCACTTACAAGCTCGAGAACTCAACAATAACTCGAGTCGAACTTATATAAGGTTGAGCTCAACTCATTAAACATTTCGAGCTCATTTGATAGGCTTTCAATCTCCAAATTTTTAATATAGCGCTCAAGATCCCGCCCCTTAATTTTCCCCAAAATTTCAATCTCCCGCTCCGCTCATATGGCACCCCTTTTTCACCCAAAATTAAAACATTAACACTATCTTAGTTAGATCTATCTTCTATCTATTCATCTCTTCTCCTTCTCTCTAGAATTGAACCGACTCACACCACCGTCACACTTCACCACCTTATCTCACCGTCGTTCCACCAACCATTGCTCCTCCACGCCATCACCGTCATCAAGACAAGGGAACTGTATAGGAGAGTTTGATTGCTTCGGTTGTTTGGTTCGAGATAACAACCACATCCACCACCATCACAGTCGAGCCACCATCACCCTCATCTCACCTATCCGACGTTGTTCATGGGTATGCTCAAACACATATTTAATTAATATTTTCTTGAATGTGTAATCGAATATAAAACTATTTATATTGATTTTCGTGGTTTAAAACTAGCCTAAAACATGTTTTTAATTATAAATTCGTGTGGTGATAATCGTTGTAGGTAGACTTATTAAGACGCCATAGTTTTCCTGTGTATTGGAATGGAGACAATCGATGTGTTCTAAGAGGCCACTGTTTTGCTCGTAAAGGGAGTCTTACTTGGTTTCCACTCCGGGAGGATGTTGCTGAACAGTTGGAGTTTGCTTATCGCAGTTGCGTAAGTTATCTATCAAAAGATTAACATAACATCTGTTATATAGGAAATTACTTAAATATGGTTGCTTTTTGTGAAACTGTTTCATTTGTACCAAATGTTAGTAATTTGCTTGGTTGGTAATGTGTTTGACATTTATTCGTTCCAGGTTTGGCACTGCAGAACATTTCAACCAATTGTATATTATTTGTTGCCGAGTTGATATGTGTAACAATTCGCATTTTTCAGGATAATTACTATTCCCGAAAAATTTCACTATTCACTTTTACTATTCATTTTTCCCGAAAATTTTCCCGAAATTTGATTTTTTATTTCTTGGGCTGAAGTGATAAATCATTTCCATGACAAATTAAAAGTTTGACATTCATAAGCTCATTTTCGTGAAAGTTATTAAGGAATTACACGGAATTACACGTTTTAGGGTAAAACGTCATTCAAAAATTCTACGCACAACGAAATTCGGTCGCGTTAATTTTCCCCGTATCAGAAAAATGTTTGACACACTCATGATTTATTTGAGAATAAATCATGACTGAGAAAAACATGACCAAAATAAACCTCGGCCGTGAAAAACTGGAATTTTCAGTTTTAAGCGTTTTTACTCAGCCGTAACCTTAGCCTATACCTGCACCGCATTTCTAAGACGATTTAAGTTTTCAACTTATTAGAAAAAGTCAACATATTTTTCCCTCCTCCATTGACCAAAAACCATTCCTTGATTTTATAAGTCATTTCGTGATTTTTAGGCTTACGGTTTGATGTCTAAAAGACATTTAATACCAACCGACACTAGACTGAGCCCAGTCTAGACATTATAAGTCATTTAAAATCATTTTTATCCTATTAGAAAAGTAACATTTTACTTTTCTCAATTTTACGCAATATTCGTACATTTTACGTATTACGCGTTTTAGACCCGTGTTTCCAGTTTTTAGCAGGGTTTCACCACCCAAATGGAACCTACCATTCATTTTATATTTTATTATGGAACATATGGACATGTTTAACAATACTTTCGAATTCCATAATTTTACGACACCCGGTTTTACGTTTCGTAGCTTAACCATTTACGGTTAGCATTTTTAGGAGCCAAAACTAACACCATATCTTGGATAATATCACCAAAAAGCCAAACCTTCCTCCCCAAGCTTTGTGAACTCCCCTAGGAGGGGGGATTCACCACCCATGTGGCTTCATCTCATGAATTTACCCATAGTTCATCACTTAATTACAACTTGGTCTCCAAGTGTTGACTAGTCAACACAAGTAACCTCCTCATTTTTAGTATAAAAGAGACTCATTCTCTTCCTTTCTCTTGCAATACCAACGACCCTAAACCATCAAAATGCACCATTTTGATCATTGATCTTGCTCATTCAATCCATCACAAGTTCAAGTCATAGTTCCTAGTTGATCCTTAACACCTTTCAACCATAAAACTCCATAAAATCACCATAAAACACCACAAAAACTCATCAAATTTCCAAGTGTTCTTAGTGAAGATTTTTACTAAGGCTTGTTTTTGTGATAAGATTAGTATTTATCAAGGGATTATAAGATAGGGTTTTTGATATGGAAGCTTGGCTATGGTTGGAAAATATTTGGAAAATACTTGGAAGATTAAGTAGTAGTTCTTGGTCTTGATCTTGGTTCTAGTTAGTTTCTTCACAAGTTGTAAGCAAACCCTAACTTGCTTCTTGTTAAATAATCATGTTCATGTTATTTACCTATTATTCTTGCTATAGTATGTCTTGTATGCAAGTCCATGATGTATAAAAATGAGCAAAACAAGTTGTTGTAATTGATTGTTAATATAAGTTCATAAAACAAGTAAACTAGTGACTTTGTTGGTATAACCTGATCAAAATGGTAAAAATATGATATTGGATTATTTCATAATACAGTAGAGGACTTAACAAGAAAACCATAGCAATTTGAACCACCTAAAACGAGTATACGAGTCAAAAGTTACGCCGATTTGAAGTTACCAAAACTTTCCGGCAAAACTGCCAAAACTTTCTGTTACAGAAACATTAAACACGCAAAAAGAGGCATTTCTGGTCCGATTCATCAAAAAGTTAAAACACGAAAGTTGTCCGGAATCACGTTTTCCTTCAGGTACAAAGAAGCTCGAGCCTTGAAAACGCTTTCTGAGTGAGATATTTCTCAATTTCTTAACAGCTATTTACATATATATAAGTCACTAGATTATGGTTATACTTTAAAAGAAACAAGAGGTCTTATGACCAATAATCAAGACCACCACCATGGCTAGAGCCAAGGTTGTGTCTCATGACCTTGAAACAAGGACTAAAGGTCATGGCTAGGCCATGACGAAATGACCATAACAACTTACATAGGCGTAAACATGAAACAATGAATTAGGCGATAACATGAACAAGCAATTTGGATCTACTTCACCTAAAAGGAAACCATGAGTTATTACCAAGAGAAAATGTTCATTCAAGACTTATGAAACCACCCCTAATAACAATCTTCATGTACTAATAAACTTTCCTAAGTTTATTCAAATATCGGACATGTAACTTTTCGGATCAAAACTTATATCTATATATTTTATCAACTACTAAAATAGTAGGGAGCCTCATGTGAGGAGTTCATTATGTAAGCCGTCGAGATGAGTTGTGGATTTACGAGTTAAAGTGTCCTGGCTCCTCGAACGCTTACTAACATGACTTCTGAAATATGTCAGCCCGAACGGTAGTAAACGATATACAAAACATACATGTTCATGAATCTTTTCTTTCAAGGACATACAATATACATCATACCACATCATGGACTAAATGCAAGATATATGTATAGGCACTCCGTTATGTTCTTTACTCCGATCCTAAGTCGCAACATTCTATTATAGGTTGCTCGTAGAAACCTACATGATCCAACCATCACCTTCATTACTTGCTATCGTACTTAAGGTGAGTTCATAGCCCCACTTTCCATTACTTAATTGTTTTACAAATCCTTGGGGGGAATACATGCTATTTCTAAATCGAATACAATGCTTTTAAATTGTATGCTTGCCTGATTGTTTTATTATCACTAAGTACCAACCTTGCTAAACCGAGATCCTTTATTATGAACCATTTAGTCACTAGCAATAGTGAGCGCGAATATTATGAATAGGCCTATTGGGATTGACGAATCCCATTTGTATTGACTAAGTTCAAACAAATGCATTAATATTTGAGATTTAGGTATGTTAGCAAAGTACCTACCGGGATAAATCTGCCGATCGATATTGGTACACGTTAACGTTATGGTGTCATAAGCTTAGTGTATAATAACTGTTCCGGGCGTATAATAACGTAGCCTACCTGTTTTGTTTTCCAAACATTGGTGTGAGCTTATAGCTCACACTACCAACATATTGTGTTCAAACATTAAACAAACTCTATGAATATCACTCAACCTTTGTGTTGACCTCTCAAGCATGTATTTCAGGTTCATGACGATCAAGGATGGCACGGAAGGGCACGGATACTCAAGAGGGCTATAAATTTTATTATCATTCAAAAACTCATTTATTATACATTGTAAACATGGAACCAATTGGGACCTCATTTTGTAACCTCTGATATTTATATAATTTGAATGATAAATTTTTTTAATACGACTCGGTTAGAGATCGTTTTCTATTATTGTGACTATTGTGCCGTCAAGTAACACCCAGTTCGAATTCCGCTGCATCCATGAATTGGGCGTGTTACAGATTGGTACCAGAGCCATGGTTATAGAGAAACGGGTCTAATTGAGACCTAAACTATAACTACAATTACAAGCAAAAACATTTTTATAGCCTTCCGCTCTCCGTGTCTTCCATCCTCCAGACGATTATGGACTTAGTAAGCATGTTATGATACACAAACATATTAGTATATTCATATATACCCATTTTGAGCATTTCCCCGTAGACATTTTGTGCTACACAAACATAATTGCATATTAATATATGTACCCTAAACATAATTGAGCATTTCCCCGTAAGCATTAGTATATTGATATATAAACTCGGTTTATTTTCAATCATTTATCTAAACAATGGACTAAACATATCTGTGTATGCCTATTCTAAGGCATTACGACACAACCAGATTCTCCCAATCATGTTCCTACTCCAACATTTTATGTCCAAGACATTGTAACTGATTACAATGGTCTTTCCAATTCCCCGGACATTGTAACTGATTACAATGGTCTCGTCTATTTTCCAAGACATTGTATTATACAATGGTCTTAATCATTTCTCAAATGTTTTGAGTCACACAATGGTTTAACCTACTTCCCAGACATTGTGAATTGCACAATGGTCTAACCTACTTCTGAGACATTGTGTTTTGCGCAATGGTCTCTAGAATTATTCCATCACATCATCAATATCATTTCATATGATATCAAAAATCCGTCACAACCTATCGATTTCTAAACAAGAAATATGAGATTTCTAAAGGACAAACAAATCCATCACCTACCAAAGCTGAAGTTCAGCTCTACATTCATCAAAGTTTTCTTCTGAAACCTTCATTGTTAAAAGTTCGTGATCCTGGCCAAGTATGTTCTATTTTAGAACTACTTAAAACTTCCTTTCCATATGTACCTACCCTTACTATCTTCTATGCAATGGAATATGAAAACATACGTTACAAGTCTTGTATGGACGGGACTTGCAACTTAAGGGTTTGACATCGCCTTTGTTTAGTGGACAGTTTCCCGAAAGAAACGGACATATCACAAGTATACCTAATTTAGGTATTTGAAAATTTTATCGAACCTTGGCTAAATATATACTAGTCACCTATATTTAACCTAGGGACAGTGGAATATAGTCTGACTAACTATATTCGACTTAAAATTTTCAAATACTGAGAGTAGTTGTACTAGGGTTATGTTTAGATTGATTTCCTACATGAACACGATAAACCACCAGAATACATTAAAACAATCTAGAGACACGATAGTGCCTTACCACTCAGCGAAATCTTAACACCTTATTTGTACTACCTAATTTCATTCTTGAAATTTTTCATTTATGAGATAATCCGAACCACTATCTTGGGATAGTTATCAATTATTCTCTTCATCCTGTAGAAGTACTATCCTGTTTAGGTCCTAAGGATACCATTCCATCATAAACCTTTAAAATCTCTTAAGATTTTCAAAACAAACTCAACATCTATACCTAAGAGTATTAATGTTAAGCATACACACTTTTTGTTCATCAACATATCTCAACATTATCTTCACAACCGTTACAACCACAAGATCATTAACAGATCTTGATGCACTTTTAAAGCTCAAATCATCCTTAGTTACACCACAAGTACCCTCATCAGCTTTACAAGATTGAATATTCATCTTGTACTTTTGGAACACCAGTATCATCTCATAATACACTACCTTGTAACTCACCGGCTAATTGTGAATGTTGTGTTGGGAATTCTTAAGTAGGATGATTTGTAATTATTTGAATGGATTGGGATGCCTTTTCATTTAAATAAAGACATTGTAAATCACCGAACCATAAGTTTATATTTCCCTATTTACATTGTTTGGGATGCCTCTCTATGTAAATAAAGAATTATAAACAAGTGGGCTTATTTGTATCCGAAATAACATAAGTACGAAGTCAATAAACACTAGGTACAACAACAGATTACCAACTAGGCTATAATTGCAACTACTATATCAATTCCTATTAATATTCAACTGCTATATCAATTTCCTTTGATATTCGACTATTCCATACCTTTCCTACATAAAAGTAAGCCTCATCCTATGCCATACACTAAAATGACAAATCAAATTACATCACCGGTAATCCCAGACTTTAGTCCTCATAAGTAACCACACCTTTTCATCGACACCACTCCAACATATGACACACAAAGAACTTCGGGACGAAGTTCCCCGTAAAGGGTAGAGACTGTAACAATTCGCATTTTTCAGGATAATTACTATTCCCGAAAAATTTCACTATTCACTTTTACTATTCATTTTTCCCGAAAATTTTCCCGAAATTTGATTTTTATTTCTTGGGCTGAAGTGATAAATCATTTCCATGACAAATTAAAAGTTTGACATTCATAAGCTCATTTTCGTGAAAGTTATTAAGGAATTACACGGAATTACACGTTTTAGGGTAAAACGTCATTCAAAAATTCTACGCACAACGAAATTCGGTCGCGTTAATTTTCCCCGTATCAGAAAAATGTTTGACACACTCATGATTTATTTGAGAATAAATCATGACTGAGAAAAACATGACCGAAATAAACCTCGGCCGTGAAAAACTGGAATTTTCAGTTTTAAGCGTTTTTACTCAGCCGTAACCTTAGCCTATACCTGCACCGCATTTCTAAGACGATTTAAGTTTTCAACTTATTAGAAAAAGTCAACATATTTTTCCCTCCTCCATTGACCAAAAACCATTCCTTGATTTTATAAGTCATTTCGTGATTTTTAGGCTTACGGTTTGATGTCTAAAAGACATTTAATACCAACCGACACTAGACTGAGCCCAGTCTAGACATTATAAGTCATTTAAAATCATTTTTATCCTATTAGAAAAGTAACATTTTACTTTTCTCAATTTTACGCAATATTCGTACATTTTACGTATTACGCGTTTTAGACCCGTGTTTCCAGTTTTTAGCAGGGTTTCACCACCCAAATGGAACCTACCATTCATTTTATATTTTATTATGGAACATATGGACATGTTTAACAATACTTTCGAATTCCATAATTTTACGACACCCGGTTTTACGTTTCGTAGCTTAACCATTTACGGTTAGCATTTTACGGAGCCAAAACTAACACCATATCTTGGATAATATCACCAAAAAGCCAAACCTTCCTCCCCAAGCTTTGTGAACTGCCCTAGGAGGGGGGATTCACCACCCATGTGGCTTCATCTCATGAATTTACCCATAGTTCATCACTTAATTACAACTTGGTCTCCAAGTGTTGACTAGTCAACACAAGTAACCTCCTCATTTTTAGTATAAAAGAGACTCATTCTCTTCCTTTCTCTTGCAATACCAACGACCCTAAACCATCAAAATGCACCATTTTGATCATTGATCTTGCTCATTCAATCCATCACAAGTTCAAGTCATAGTTCCTAGTTGATCCTTAACACCTTTCAACCATAAAACTCCATAAAATCACCATAAAACACCACAAAAACTCATCAAATTTCCAAGTGTTCTTAGTGAAGATTTTTACTAAGGCTTGTTTTTGTGATAAGATTAGTGTTTATCAAGGGATTATAAGATAGGGTTTTTGATATGGAAGCTTGGCTATGGTTGGAAAATATTTGGAAAATACTTGGAAGATTAAGTAGTAGTTCTTGGTCTTGATCTTGGTTCTAATTAGTTTCTTCACAAGTTGTAAGCAAACCCTAACTTGCTTCTTGTTAAATAATCATGTTCATGTTATTTACCTATTATTCTTGCTATAGTATGTCTTGTATGCAAGTCCATGATGTATAAAAATGAGCAAAACAAGTTGTTGTAATTGATTGTTAATATAAGTTCATAAAACAAGTAAACTAGTGACTTTGTTGGTATAACCTGATCAAAATGGTAAAAATATGATATTCGATTATTACATAATACAGTAGAGGACTTAACAAGGAAACCATAGCAATTTGAACCACCTAAAACGAGTATACGAGTCAAAAGTTACGCCGATTTGAAGTTACCAAAACTTTCCGGCAAAACTGCCAAAACTTTCTGTTACAGAAACATTAAACACGCAAAAAGAGGCATTTCTGGTCCGATTCATCAAAAAGTTAAAACACGAAAGTTGTCCGGAATCACGTTTTCCTTCAGCAACAAAGAAGCTCGAGCCTTGAAAACGCTTTCTGAGTGAGATATTTCTCAATTTCTTAACAGCTATTTACATATATATAAGTCACTAGATTATGGTTATACTTTAAAAGAAACAAGAGGTCTTATGACCAATAATCAAGACCACCACCATGGCTAGAGCCAAGGTTGTGTCTCATGACCTTGAAACAAGGACTAAAGGTCATGGCTAGGCCATGACGAAATGACCATAACAACTTACATAGGCGTAAACATGAAACAATGAATTAGGCGATAACATGAACAAGCAATTTGGATCTACTTCACCTAAAAGGAAACCATTAGTTATTACCAAGAGAAAATGGTCATTCAAGACTTATGAAACTACCCCTAATAACAATCTTCATGTACTAATAAACTTTCCTAAGTTTATTCAAATATCGGACATGTAACTTTTCGGATCAAAACTTATATCTATATATTTTATCAACTACTAAAATAGTAGGGAGCCTCATGTGAGGAGTTCATTATGTAAGCCGTCGAGATGAGTTGTGGATTTATGAGTTAAAGTGTCCTGGCTCCTCGAACGCTTACTAACATGACTTCTGAAATATGTCAGCCCGAACGGTAGTAAACGATATACAAAACATATATGTTCATGAATCTTTTCTTTCAAGGACATACAATATACATCATACCACATCATGGACTAAATGCAAGATATATGTATAGGCACTCCGTTATATTCTTTACTCCGATCCTAAGTCGCAACATTCTATTATAGGTTGCTCGTAGAAACCTACATGATCCAACCATCACCTTCATTACTTGCTATCGTACTTAAGGTGAGTTCATAGCCCCACTTTCCATTACTTAATTGTTTTACAAATCCTTGGGGGGAATACATGCTATTTCTAAATCGAATACAATGCTTTTAAATTGTATGCTTGCCTGATTGTTTTATTATCACTAAGTACCAACCTTGCTAAACCGAGATCCTTTATTATGAACCATTTAGTCACTAGCAATAGTGAGCGCGAATATTATGAATAGGCCTATTGGGATTGACGAATCCCATTTGTATTGACTAAGTTCAAACAAATGCATTAATATTTGAGATTTAGGTATGTTAGCAAAGTACCTACCGGGATAAATCTGCCGATCGATATTGGTACACGTTAACGTTATGGTGTCATAAGCTTAGTGTATAATAACTGTTCCGGGCGTATAATAACGTAGCCTACCTGTTTTGTTTTCCAAACATTGGTGTGAGCCTATAGCTCACACTACCAACATATTGTGTTCAAACATTAAACAAACTCTATGAATATCACTCAACCTTTGTGTTGACCTCTCAAGCATGTATTTCAGGTTCATGACGATCAAGGATGGCACGGAAGGGCACGGATACTCAAGAGGGCTATAAATTTTATTATCATTCAAAAACTCATTTATTATACATTGTAAACATGGAACCAATTGGGACCTCATTTTGTAACCTCTGATATTTATATAATTTGAATGATAAATTTTTTTAATACGACTCGGTTAGAGATCGTTTTCTATTATTGTGACTATTGTGCCGTCAAGTAACACCCAGTTCGAATTCCGCTGCATCCATGAATTGGGGGTGTTACAATATGCAACCCGTATGTTTGTTTTTTGATGCTAAACTTATATTTGGGACATCTAATTTTGTCGTCTTTTATGTTAGCATTAATCACGTTATTTGTTTCTTGCAGGGGCTACATGCTATTTTCACGGGTGAGGATGATACATGGGATGCCAGCTGGCTAAAAATTCCCTCATCTGGATTTTCTGCCACACTTCATTTTCAAGGGACTGGAATTAGATTGAGGCGTGGGTATGCTCCATCGTAGTCACCAAAGCCAACCCATGTATATTTTTTCTGTTTCATGGTTGGCAGATGTTATATTATGCAGCGTTATGGGTGACTTGGTTTCTTACATTTCCCATATTCTTTTTTGCAAAAAGAAACTGCCATTAGACTTAGATATAAGCCATTTTTTATGTTGTTAACAATTTCATTTTCTAATGCTAACACCATTGTATTTCTTAATTTATATTGTAGGTGACGACTCCAATGGCCATTGAAACTTTGGAAAACGTACTAGTAATGGAAACAGTGGTAAGTAATAAAACATCCACCTTTGATTTTTTTAGTTTTACATACATGACTAATGTACCGTGTTTTATATATACATATAGGAACCTGTTAACACTATCGGACATACGAAAACACTTAAGCCACGACAAACCGGTTCTACAGGTTACACCACCAACTACGATACCAAATATTAGTCAACAAAATATTGTACTAAAATTAGTACCAACGAAGCGAAAACATTTGGTCTCTGGTGAAACATTGCAAAAGCAAGCTAAGGCGGCGAATAGTCAACAGGTTTTAACTTATGATAGTTGAGAATTTGATTATATATGACATTACAATTGTATATATATTTGCTTCATTTATATACATTCGAGTTTTATTCAATTTGAAATACAATTGTATATATATTTGTTTCATTTATATACATTCTGTTTTATATATATACTAGCAGTAGTAACTCTGCTTCAGTAGTACTAACGTGGTACTAGTAACTCTCCTATCATGTTTGTGCAGATAGTTGAACCAGTGGCTCATCTAGTTCTGTTATGTTATGAGCTTTGACATGTTCTAGTTCTGCTCTCATCCTGATGTGTTGATATGCAGCAACCTACATTTTCAAGGCTTTTATATCCAGATGATGAGATTAGATCAATGGGAGAAAAACTTGTAAGTTTAACTGCAAATTTTATTATTATGTTCATTCTTTTGGATTAAAAGTCTTCATGATGTTGTTTGCATTACTGCTGATCATGTTTGTGTTAATATTGCTTAGATGGATTTAGAGCAGCTCATGAACTTCAAAGAAAATGTGCGCAAGTATTTACTACTGCTAGTACAAAAGTTACTACTGCTAGTGAAAGTTGGTACTGCTCAGAGATTAAGACCGCTAGAAGTTGCTAGTTGCTTATGGAACAGATTATAGATACTTAGGAAACTATTGTAAGCCGACTAGGACTCCTTGGTGTATAAAAGGATGTCCAATTTTATATTTGGTTCAGTTATATACATTCCAATTTTATTGTATTTGAATTTGTTTTGATATATATTTGAATTGTTTTGATATATATTGATTTTTTAAATGTGACTAAAGGATGCATATATTCACACTTATTAACACTTTTGGTCACTGTTTGCTTAATTCGTTGTGTGACTAAATATTACAAAAGGCCACACAAACATAAAATTCAAGTGGCCATTGGATGATCAATAGTCACACAATATACACATTTCTTCATTTTAAACAGCATATGGTCACACTTATTAACACTTTTGACCACTTGATGCTTAATTGTATGTGACTAAATACCCAAAACAAAGATGCTTTGTGTGACTAAATATTACAAAAGGTCACACAAACATAAAATTCAAGTGGCCATTGGATGATCAATAGTCACACAAAATACACATTTATTCATTTTAAACAGCATATGCTCACACTTATTAACACTTTTGGCCACTTGATGCTTAATTGTATGTGACCAAATACCCAAAACAAAGATGCTTTGTGTGACTAAATATTACAAAAGGCCACACAAACATAAAATTCAAGTGGCCATTGGATGATCAATAGTCACACAAAATACACATTTACTAGAAAGAATCATCTCAAATGTCACATATATTATATATTTATGTGGCCAAAGGATGAACAATAGTTACTCTTAAAAAACATTCGTGTGACTATAATGTGTTTACGGTCACTGATACTGACTAATCCAACAAAACTTGTGCCTAATTTGTCACACATATTCAGGGTTTTGGTCACTCTTTTTCGATGGAAAAGGCCACGAACTCAACAATGTGACCATATGCCACCTACAGTGGCGGGACCTATAGTGACACACAACGAAAAAAATGTGTGTGACTATAGGCATATCGTCACACATTTTTGGCGTGACCAATAGCAGTTTTTGTACCAGTGTAGGGACCAATTTACTCCAAAGCGTTTCATGCCCTCCACCTTCCATGTGTAACATCTTCTCCTCCACCATTCTTGCTAGCTCTTTAATAGTAAATTCGCCGTCTTCACCAAGCATCCACTACCATTTATCCCTACAATTAGAATTGACAACAATATTTTGCACCACTCCTAATAGCTCCTCGAATTCCCTACTTACTCTACCCATAATGTTTCTAGCCCAATCCCATACCCAACACCACACATCATTGACCCACGACCCCTTATCCCGTACATAACCCTCCTTACTCCTATCTAAATGATAAAGTCTAGGAAATCTATCACAAAGTCTCCGATTATCAACCCACCTATCTACCCAAAATCTTATATCCCTCCCGTCCCCCACTTCCCCACGACAAGATGAAGTAAACTCTAACCCCAATGCATCAATCTCCATGCCAATCCGCACAATATCATTCCAAACCCCGCCTCCCGACCCCCCGCTACCCAAACCCCTAACCTCGCCCAACCCCCCACTATTCCCGTGTATGCTTTTAATCACCCTAACCCATAAGCTACCTCCTTCCCTCCTAAACCTCCACCACCATTTACCTAATAAAGCCAAGTTTTTTGCCCTGAGTGACCTAATATTAAGACCCCCTTCCCCTAATGATGCAAGAACCGAATCCCATTTAACCCGAGAACCGATTTAACCAATGTTAGACGCCCTCCGAAAGACATCGATTTAGCTTTCCAATCCGCTAATCTATTTTTGAATTTCTCCACCACGGGACCCCAAGCGTTAACCCACCTCATGTTCTCACCAATTGGTAACCCCAAATATGTAAATGGAAATTCCCCAATTCCACACCCCATCCATCTCTCCATATCCGCCATACCCCCCTCGTTGACACCAATACCGTAAAGCTTACTTTTGTTATAGTTTACTTTTAACCCGGATACATCTTCAAAACATTTGAGAATATACATAAGTGATTTAGCATTATCTTTATTCCATTCCCTATAAAAATACGGTATCATCCGCGTATTGTAAGTGTCAAACTTTGATCTTATTCGCACCTACAACCACTCCTCTAAAAATATCCTTCTCCACCACCTCGTTCACAATCGCGTTAAGCCCCTCTGCCGCCAAAATAAATAAAAAAAGGTGATAACGGGTCGCCTTGTCTAACACCCTTTTCAAGACCAAATTCCTCCGATGGAGACCCGTTAACCAAAATGGACATAGATGGCGACCTAAAGCAAGTCTCCACCCACTTACACCATTTTTCTCCAAACCCCATTCTTTTCATTATATCTAATAGAAATATCTAATTAATGCTATCATACGCCTTCTCGAAATCCACTTCGAAAATTAAGCTCTGTTGTTTCTTTTTCTTCAAGAATTCCATTGTCTCGTTTGCTATAAGTACCCCATAAAGGATAAATATACCTTTTATAAAAGCATTTTGCACTTCCCCCACCACATTCCCGACTACTCGTTTAACCCTTTCCGCTAACATTTTTGCTATAATTTTTTAATAGCATTCGATAAGGCTAATAGGACGAAAATCGCCAAGCCAAATAGGATCGGCCACCTTGGGAATAATGGTGACGAAAGAAGCATTGCAACCCTTCGAGATATCCATTCTTTCCCAAAACCACCGAACCGCCCTTAGAAGGTCTGATTTAATTACCTCCCATGATTTTTTGATAAACTTGAAATTAAAACCATCAGGCCCAGGGGCTTTCTCTCTCTCTCTCTCTCTCTCTCTCTCTCTCTCTCTCTCTCTCTCTCTCTCTCTCTCCCCCCCCCCCATCCACAAATAGCTTCCCACACTTATTTTTCCTAAAATCCCATCTCCAACATACGAGCCTCCTCCATCAATATTTTTTCAACCTTGCTACTACAAAATATTGGGCGAATTGCTCTCCCATCAGAAAATATTTTTTGTAATGTCTAGCCATTACTTCTTTACTTAATTTAGGGTCTTCACACCACACCCCGTTAACCATAAGCACTCTCAAGCTACATTTATTATTCCTCCTCGTTACATAAGAGTGGAAGAATTTTGAGATTTCATCGCCTTCAATATCCCACCTAATTCTAGACTTTTGACGAAGCATGTTACCGTATTCCCTTTCCTTATCCTCCCATTGTTTTCTAGCCTCCATCCATAACGTCCTCTCGTTATCGGTTAACGTTCTCTTTTCCGCCTCTAACTCCCATCCCATTGCTTCAACTCTTATCTTCTCCATTTTCTCTTTATGTGCTCAAAACCTAACCTTAATCCATACCCTGAGGCTTGCTTTGACATTTTTTAGTCTATCCCGAAACATACAATCCGGCCGCGTGCTACTTACCTCTTTCCTCCATGCTTCCTCTACGACTCGAATAAAGTCCAGTTCTTCCATCTAAATATTGAAAACTCTAAATGGCTTTGGGCCAAAGTCGAACTCTACATCCTTTAGCACGATTGGGCAATGGTCGGATAACTTTCTATCCAAGGCAACGACCGATAGATTACCCCATAAATCATTAAATTTGTCATTCAACAAAAATCGATCTAGTTTACTAAATTTCAATTCGTCATCGCTAACCATCGTAAATTTCCTCCCGCCCATTGGTATCTCGATTAGCCTCATGTTATTAATGAACTCGTTGAACTCCGTCATTTCCTTAGTGTTCACCTGAAAATTTAGTCTATCCTCATTTCTCCTAACCACATTTAAGTCCCCGAAGATAACACATTGACATTAAGTATTAAATTGTTGGTTTGAATTTTGAAATAAAAGTATTAATACACATAAACGAGGACGTCGATCACTATCTAGTAATGTTACTTTTCGACGTGGATTGGATTTTACTTGGCCAGGTTCCAACATTCTTAGCCGTTGATTGGATTAATGATCAATTTAGAATTTTGATAACTCAAATTGTTTCATTGCCGACATGACCATACCTTTTTTTTTTTCTATTTTTTATTAATTTTCATTGTCATTTAGCGTTTTTAAGTAAATTTTCAAATCAAAACCAGTTATTAAAAAAGCGTTTAAAAATGTAAGTATCTGTTCACATGTCAAACGTCATCAAATCAAGGGCAACTTTGTACTCCTACAAATGTCACTTAAAGCTCCATCTTTTTCAGCTACCGTGATGCCTGTCTCTTCTTCTACCTCCTCCAATGTTAATACTACTAACAATAAACCCGTATCGATGCAGTATAAGCTAAGCGACGGGCCTCAAATATTTCAGATGCTGGTCAACGGGCAAAGAATTCGAATGTTGAGTTGTTGACCCGACTAAGGAAGCTGGAACCCCTGATGATAAGCCGACTTCCATAGGAACTTTTGGCCGTGTTGATAGTTGCTGATGTTGCATCTTCTATGACGTGTTTTATTGCAAGTTTATGATATGTTTAAAATCTTATACTCATGGCTATCATTTAAGTTGACTTTAACATAACACATTACATTTTACTTCCCCTGATCAGGTTGACTAGTTTTCCATTCATATATACTTGCATGTTTTTACCCAAACTCATTTTGACCGTGATACAATATGTCTAAATTAGAATTTACAAATTGAAGCTCAGAGAAAAGAAAAGAAAATAAAAAAAGGAGTTGATAACCGTATATCACAACCCTTGCCTCATGTATCATAGTAGCCCCTCACGGAGACATAAAGCGTAGCTTTTTAAAAAGCCTTTTTATTCACCTACTTTGCCCAAAAATCCTTTATAAAAAATGTACTTTCCAAGGCATTTTTTATGCTAAATCTTTTAGTTTTGAAAAACCTCTTTTTGCCAAAGCAGTTGTCATCTAAACATAGAGCTGGCAATTCCTGACACGGACCTGTTAACACGACACGACACCTCCTGCTCTTAACAGGTTTCATGTCGGGTCTTAACAGGTTTCGTGTCTTAACAGGTCCGGACCTGTTAAGACACGAATAAAATTAACAGGTTTCGTGTCTTAACCGGTCCGGACCTATTAAGACATGTTAAGAGGTTATATATATATATATATATATATATATATATATATATATATATATATATATATATATATATGTCCAAATCCGACCTATATATACCCATGTTATAATAGTTTAGGGTTTCACTACCCTTTCTCTCTCTTTCAGCCGCACCCACCCAACTCCTCTCTCTCTATTTTTCCGGCAACAAATACCGGCCAAAGTACCACCACCACCGCGAGTGGTAACGCACCTCTACCACCATCACACGCCAAATTTGATCCTCTTTCTTTTGAACTATATCACGCGCCGTATAACTCACCAAAACACTCTCTCACTTGAAGTTTTGGTCACGAATTCTACAACATCACCACCCTTTTTGTGTTTTCTTGATACTTTAAGGTGGGTCTAACTCACCTTTTAGGGGGCGTTTGTGCCTCGATTCGACTCAAAACCTTAAAGTTTTAAGGGATTCTTAATAATAACAAAGTGATAACAAGTAAAATAAGCTAATAATGGTTGTTTGGTATCATTCTTAATAAGATTTGTAGTTTTTTTGTTGCTGGTTCTCGGATTTAGGCAAGGGTTTAGAGTTGGGATAGATTGGGAGTGTTTTTGGAAGTGTTTGTGTGTGGTATGAGTGTTTTAATTCGGTTTGGGTGATGGATTTGGTCATGGATGGTGTTGCCGAGAGTAGTTTTGGATTTGGGAAGCGTTGGGATTGTTGATGTTCTGTGGTGTTGTTATTATTGTTGTTTGTTAGTTGTTGTTCTAGTTAGTATACCCATGTATATAAATTTAGTATTTTTGCCTTGTTATGTATGTGGTATAAATTTAGTATTTGCCTTGTTATGTATTTGGTATAAATTTAGTATTTTTGTGAATAGGTCCCTTAACAGGTTCGTGTCGTGTAACCTGTTAATTTTTGTGCCGTGTTCGTGTTTGAAAAAAATGACACGAATTGTTATCGTGTCGTGTTCGTGTTCAACCTTAATAGGTTCGTGTCTTAACAGGTTCGTGTCGTGTTGTGTCAGATCTGTTATGCCAGCTCTATCTAAACGGTTAATGTAATTCTATACGCCATATAAGCATTAGCGAAAGAGTTTAGATTTGTAATATATGTAAGTATATCAATCGGTATAGCATTTTATACATGTATAATTTCTCGCTAACTCTAAGTTCCAAAAACAATTTTATGCCATTAATATCCAAATAATTATACTCACCTCGTACCAAAAATATAAGTCCACTTTGCTATTTTGGTTGTCCTAAGATTTTTCATTTTTTTTTGAACGGCATATTTGAATTAGCATCCTAGCAAGGGGCTAGGAGCAAAGAAAAACAATTACAAAGGGATTGAAAGAGTGTTACAAGGATTATCAAACCACGCGATCCAAATAATTTTCATGTAATCAAAATGATTACTTTTAATTGGTTGTCCCAAGATAAATGTCCATTTTTAATTTTCAAGTAATCAAAATGATTTCAAGTGGGCGAGAATGAAATTTTATTGGTTAATATTGTAAGAAACTTACTTTTTTAATTTACAAGTTTGGCCCATTAAGTTAAAGTTATGCCAGCTCTATCTAAACAGGTTCGTGTCGTGTCAGATCTGTTATGCTAGCTCTATCTAAACGGTTAATGTAATTCTATACGCCATATAAGCATTACCGAAAGTGTTTAGATTTGTAATATATGTATGTATATCAATCGGTGTAGCATTTTATACATGTATAATTTCTCGCTAACTCTAAGTTCCAAAAACAATTTTATGCCGTTAATATCCGAATAATTATACTCACCCATCCTTAGGAGAAACACTTGTTGCATAAGGAATACCATTATCATCAGTATCGGCCATATCAAGAACATCAAATGAATTTGATGTAGCAATAATCTTTCCACTCGTGCTTGCCTCATTAGTGACTTTCTCCTTTGTAGCAACCGGCTTCTTTGAGACAGGTCTCCAAAATTTTGGTGCAGGCTTATTAAGCTGAACACCCCAATAGGCCGATGGGGAGCAGCTACATTCTTCCCCTTACTTTTACGATTCACTGCCTCAATGAAACCATCATTCATCTTTTCCAAAGAATCAGGAACTTCAGAAGCCTTTTCAGCCACATTAATATTACTACGAACAACCTCCTTAAAACATTTTGGGCAGTTAATACGATCATGCCCAAAAACTTTACACACATCACAATGAGAAGGCGTCCATTCATATTCAACTTTAATGATCTCCGTAGTATAACCACTTTCATTCTCATTAGGAATAGCCATTCTAACTTCACTTTTCAAAACAGAATCCGCATTTAGTTCAACAAGAGCACGTGCAAACTAATGCGTCCCAATGAATCGACACACATGGAAATTGTAAAAGCATCCAGCATAATAGGTTTCCCTACTTGTGTAGCAATTAAGTTCAAACCATCATCTGAATAAGCAAGCAACGGAACATTATGCATTTTAATCCAAACCGGTACCTTGTTAACCTCGTTCCTATTAAGGGATAAAGTAGGAGTCCATTTGTTAAGAAAAATAATCCAAACATGACCAACTTGTATCACTATTCAAGTAGAGATTTCATCAGACACTTGCTATACCATCTTCTTTTTTTTGGGTAAAAGGTCAACGACCCGGTAAATATATTACTCCAAAAAACATTTAAGTACAACGGATATGAGTGATTCTCATATCTCAGCCCGTTACATAGGCGAAAGGCTTACATAACAAGATACTTCCAATTTTCTAGACAAGAAAACAAACCATTTAAAGACTCGGACAAAAATATAACCTACTTCCTACGACCTTGGAGATTAAAGCCATAAATGGCGTTAAGAGCATCCAATTCCCCTGGAAGATCAGAAATTTGCTTCGAGTAATCATCATAGTCATCCAACTCATCTTCACGCTCATGACCACCACCAAAAAGATTTGCTGATTCGTCGAACGTGTTAAGAACCTCCTCCTCATCACTATCAGTAACCACAATATCACCCACCTTAGAGAATGGGTTAGCCCTCTTATTGGCAGATGCAGACGGAATAGGAACACCTTTATCATCCAAGAGGGTAGCTTTCCCATCGATAAGTAGCTTTTCAAGCTTACTAATTTTCTCAACTATAGGAGTAGAACCACCTTCCTTAGTTCCCATTAAATCACTCACAAGGGGTTCTTGTGATGTAGTACCAGTCTTAACCAACGCATCCTCATTAACTTCCATTGTACAGCCAGCATCCACATCCATGTTGGTGTCATCAGTAGGAATACCAAACGTATCCGTATCATCCATATTAAGAGCATCAAACTGGTTAGATGTAGAGATCGTTGTACCACTAGAACTAGCCACATCAGGAGTCTTCTTCTTATTGCCACCAACATTCTTGGGTTCAGGAGGAGTCTGTTTGGGTTGATACTGAAACTTCTTACCCACAACAGGTTTAGTAAACCCTCCTTTACCCGGAATTGTAGAACCACCTTGTTTTCCTTTCTTCCTGTTAATGACAGTCTTGAAACTATCATCTACAGGCTTAGTAGGCTGAACAGGAGGTATAACAACCTTAGGGCAGTCATTCAGAGTATGACCAAATATCTTACACTTGTCACAACGAGGTGGTTTCCATTCGTATTCAACCCTTATCTTCTCAATAGTCGAACCCGAACCGTCAAGTAACGGTATCTCAACAGTGAGGCTGTCCCGCAATACCTCATCCGACTTCACTTCTATCATGCATCTAGCAAAACTACTACGGCCCCACGATTCCTTGCACATATTGCTTGTAAAAGCATCTAACCTTTTGGGCGTACCAATCAGTGTGGCTAGAAGACTAAGGCCATCATCAGAAAACATTGCAAGGGGAACATCATGGAATTTAACCCAAACAGGGATGTTAGTCAAATCCTCTTTAAGAAGGTTAGTGTTCAAAGTCGATGGTTTAAGAATAATAGGAACATTTCTGATCAACCAAGGACCGTTTTCAAGCACATCATCAACACCTTTCTTCGAATTGAACTTAAAGAAGAAGAACCCCTTTGCATTCATCATTACCTTTTGCACACCAAACTTAGCCCATGCATTGCGGACATAGTAATCAACAACAGGAAAAGCAAGGCGTTGGCCAAGGAAATAACCGTAGAGAGTATTCTCAAACCTCGTGTTTACCTCTTCCACTACTTTCAATGGAACTGAAAGGTCAACATCATCCTTCTTTTTTCTACATTCCAACCTCCGAAAATTAGACACGTGTTTCAGAGGTTCATTAGAAGTAGCACCCGCATAAGAAACCGACTTCACGCCAGTACCACGAGTAATAGCATCCTTAGAAGCGTCAAGACCAGCAGCTGTCGAATTAGAAGTTTGCCCAATACCACTCGAACAATGCAAATCAGAAGAGGAAGCCATATTAGCAACAATCTCACAATGAATATTATTCATGGCTTCATCAAAATTATTATGCGCATTAGATAACAAGTGCTTCACAGTATCAGCACTAGTAACCGGATCCAAGTCGTCACCATGTGATGTATCTTTTGTAAGTGGAATCGGCTCCACTTTCAGAATATCATCCATAGAACAATCAGGTGACTCATCCACGTTCAAACTAACACTACTAGGGCTCATCATTGAGGGTGAACTCAACTCACCAAAACTAGTAGTGGCCTTTAGAATATTACCAAGTGAAACCGGCTCCACCTGGTCATGTCTGTTCCCACCCAAATTCTTCTCAATCATCCCGGATGACAAATCAACACCCTCACCATTAATGTTATCTTTCCCATCAGAAGGTTTAGCCCCTTTCGATGTATTCAGGTTGTTAAAGAATCCCTTATTCATCTCTCAAACCCCAGTACAGCGGCAAATCAATGAAAACGACCAAGCAGGTAAAACCCTAACTGAAGTAGTTAGGGTTTCAAACAAAACACACCTCAGATCAACCACCAGCCATAATGATCATGCACATGACATATTAAATCGATTTGAAACAAGTAAAAACCGACTTATATACTTAAAGAAAGTGTGCGATCAGTAAAGAAACCCAACAGAACCGATTAAGATAATAAACAGATGTAGATAATGTATGTCGGTTCAGAAAGTAAAGAAACCTAAGTAATCGATCTCCTCCAATAATCAGCCAAGATGTGATGAGTGGAGGGAATAAAATAATAGCACTTAAGGAATCTTGATAAACGATTTATAATCCCTAACAAAACCGAATATAAAACAGCCAATATCACGTGAAGAATCACAAGGAAATTGGAAGTTTTTTATGAACGATTAGAAGAATTAGGGGAGGGAAAAATCGCCAAAGAGAGAGTCGACTTTGGGGTTTACTTGCTATACCATCTTCTTGATTACTATAAATGTTGATTAAACTATAAAAACTATCAAAAACAAAACTCTGTACTATCACAACATTCGATGCTCACTTTGATAACGGATGGGTTTGAGGGGTCTCACTAGTTTATCTGATTTCGCTCAACCAAAACCGAATCTCCACCAAAAACAAAAGCCATTTCTTAAAGATGATTCAAGTCCACAACATAATCCTAACAAGCAACAAGTCTCAAAGGGTCTCAATAACATGACCAATTTACAACATTATTAAAACAAGCATTATATCAAACAGTTGGTGTGCAACTCAATTTTGTTTGTTGTGGACCATGTATCAGGAAAGTAATTTAGTTTACACTCAACTTAAAAAACGTAATAAATAATGCAATCTTTTTTGGAATTTTAAATCTTACTTTTTTGTTATGCTGTTAGTGGACATCTATTGAGCTACATAAGAGGACAAAATCTACATGATCCTCTCAATACAGAAGCATACATTGTCATATTGTTTTTACACTTTACTGTATATTAAAAAAGGTGAAGTTTGTTGTTAATGAAAACCTTTAGGGCTGTCATTAGCATTTCCCAAAAATAAATAGAAAAAATACAAGGAAATTAAACATACATGTTACAATCTACAAGACGAGAGATCTAGCTTCAAAAAATTCATCTTTTATAAAACCTTTTTTTTTCCTTTTTTTGGAAGGCAATAAGTTTTATTTAAAAAATAAATAGAAAACATACAAGGAAATTAAACATACCCGTTACAATCTACAAGACAATAGATCTAGCTTCAAAAACTACAACACTTCTAGAAAACTAAAGACCATCTAATGTAAATGAAACACCAAGAACCCTACGCTAACAAAAAAAAGATCAGCATGTTGTTCTGACCAAACTCAATTTAGACTTTGCAAGCACTAATTGGGTCTGACCACCAATCCAGCCATGATAAAATTGACCCTTGCAATCTTACCGACAACCAATTTTAAGAACCATTTGCAGCTCATCACAAAGAGTAGTAAGATTTGAAACTTTATTCTCATACACTCTTTTGTTTCTTGCACACCACACAAGATAAAGACACCAATTGCCATATACTTTGTTGTTTCTAGCTAAAATTATTTCCACACTTACGAGTTAGAATGTCGTCAACTGTATCGACCACAAACACCCCCAAATTCCACCATTTAAATACTTTTTTCGAATTATTGAAAACACGAGGGCAATGAATAAAACAATGATCCAATGTTTCAATATCATTACCGCAATGTGCGCAAAGAATAGAATTGAGATCTATACCAATATGATGAAGCCATGACCATACCGGCAGTCTCTGTTGTTGACATCTCCAAATAAAGATACACACCTTTCTTGGAATAGCTTTATTCCACCTTGTTTCTTGAGAAGCATTCAAAGAGTCAAGAATCTTGTCGTCAATCAATTTTCTAAGTCTCTTCACAATAAAGTGACCGTCTTTGACATCGAGAAACCATTTCCGAGAGTCATCAAGTAAAATATTTGGTATAAAAAAGTTTGTTGAACTCGTCAATTGCATAAGTTCCCCCCTCACCTCTACCTTTGGGGTCGTAACCCATCTCCAGACCCACTCATCCCACTCTACTAACGCATTTTCCCCACTGTAACATTTTTATTAGCTTCCAAGCTAAATAATCTAGGAAACTTTTCACTAAGAATCATCACGTCCCCCACCCATGAATCCAACCAAAAATATGTATTATACCTATTCCTCATTTTTCCCCCAAAGGACATGTAAATATTAATACCCGTCTTTGCAATATCTTTCCCAATCTTTATTATATGGGTATATTGCAAATTTCGTCCCTAATGTTTGCCAAAATTGCAAATAATACACCGAGAAAAAAAATTGCAAATCAGCCACCAAGAGCTAAAGTTGCGTGAATAGCCACCGAGAGCTAACGATTGTTAGTACTCCCATTAAGTGGACTCAACCGATTATGTTGAGGTTATCCTCGTCTTTTCACGTTTTCCCGCCTTTGATTTATCACACCTGGCAATTTTGTCTTCCCAATGAAGACTTTTTTCCAAGGAAAAAAATTTGCAACATCTTAACTTTTGATCTTGTACTACATAACCATAGCAAACCGATTCATTTAACCACATCCTAAACACATAGCCTCTCATTCCACTTTCCAAATCCTAGAAAAAAATTAACACTCATCAATGGCAACCAACTTCCACGTCTTAAAGAACTAGCAAAAGTTGTAAACTTGACAATGATGGTTGATCAAGTGTGCGTTTTAATGTAGAGGGAAGTAGACAAGGACATGAAGTTTGAGACTAAATTTAGAGAGCTTTGTTTGGAGATGCTTGATACTATAAAAGACAAAGGTGATTGAGGAGCTGGAAAGGTTTCCACGGTTACGTGCTAACCCTGAGAATTGGGAAACTGCTCGTGTGTTGAAGCGTGTGCAAAAGAGACACTTGGAGATGATAACTCGTCTCCAAATTATGGTGAATCAATCCCATATTGGTGCGCGTGAAAAGCTCATCCATGCTACGAAGTTGAAGGACGTGACAGTAGGATAGGGTTTTGGTGCACGGGGTTGTGTTGTGTGGCTTTTGGGTTGTGGTTATGGCTTTTGGGTTGTAGTTTTTTATCTTGTGTCTAGGTTAAGTATGTTGTTTTCATGGTTATGGTTTTGGGTTATGGACTTAGGGTGTTGCAAAGGTCCTTATGAATATATTGCTTTAAGTTTATGAATATCTCATCAATCCACCCACGATATAATTGACCCTTTTAATCTTGTCGACACCAATTATAAGAAACCACTTGTAGCTTGTCTCAAAGAGCAGTAAGATTTGAAACTTTATTCTCATACAACTGACCCTTTTAATTTTGTCGACACCAATTATAAGACACGCTGCACATTTATGGCTAGTCATGCAAAATCGTCTCAAAACCCAAGATCGTCTAAAACAATGGGTGTTGAAAATGATGTTGATTTAAGCTTGCTTTGATGTCCATTATGTAAAATCCAACCTGACACGCGTGTACATTTGTTCTTCAAATGTCCATATCATCTGAAGTATGGAAGCAAGTGATAAAAGTTGCGGATCTCCCAAGTATTCGCCAATGCGGGATGACATTATGTGCTGATTGTTACCTCTGTCCATTCGAAATAATGTGACAAGTACTGTTGCACGATTAGTCGTGGCTGCTACGTCATATTATGTGTGGCAAGAGAGGAATAATAGGATACATGGTAAAGGTGAGAGGAAAACCGAGCAAAAGTTAAGAACATGATAAGGATAAAATTGGCGGATTCAAGCAAAATGTTCATGTGGAAAGGCTAAAGGAAACATGGAAATTAGCTAATGTAGCTCTGAGTGAAAGCTGATGAAGTTCTTGGCTTAGAGGCATTTGTATTTTATATTTCTATTTTGTTAAATGCCTCTAATGTTATGACTTGGCCGCTGTCTGTATCAGCATGTTCATACTATTTTAAGAGTGGTTCATCCCACTTAGGGGTGTCAATTCTTGACACGACACGATAAACGACACGAAGTTAAACAGGTTTGGGTTGAGGATAAACAGGTTTAGATAAAAAATAGGTCAACCCGTCTAACCCGTTTAATAAATGGGTCGTGTTTGGGTTGAGTAAGTGTTAAACAGGTCAACACATGAACCCGTTTAAGTATATAAGTCTTTAAAAATAAAATATATAACATGGTTTTAATGTTGGATATGGATTAAATGTATCTTGTTATGTACTTAATATGAGTAAATTACGATTATAAATCAGATATTATTGAAATTGACCCTTATAACTCAGATATCATATTGTTGTATAGTTATTTGTATGATATCTTTATCATATTTTAGATCATTATATAATTTTTGCATTTAAACTAGTTAAATCAATAAACCACCAACTTTATTCATTATTTGGCCTATTAGTTAAACAGGTTAAACGGGTCATAAACGGGGTTACGTAGGTTATGCAGGTTTGGGTTATGATTGAGCTTCTTGACACGATTAATAAATGGGTCGTGTTTGTGTAGAGGTTATTTCAACCCGTTAACCCGCGAACCTGAATAGATCAACACGAACACGACTCGATTGCCACCCCCTTTATTCCCACTCTTTCATGTACCATTCTCATTTTATTATTTTTTATATGCTCATAACCTTTACCAAAAAATAATAATAAAAAAATAAAAAAATACAAACATATAATAAATATAAAAAATCTAAAAAAAAACACGTGCAAACAACAAAAAATTACTCAAATAATTTTCACTTTCCCTTTTCCCTATAAAAAAAAACCCCAAATTTTCATCAAATCCCCCAAAAACCAAATCAATTTCCCTCCACTTTTCCCCAAAATCAAAACCCTAGCCCTAACCTTTCAATCCCACGAGATCAACTTTCAATTCACAAAAAGTTCACATTTTTATGTAATATCTCCACTTCTTACACTCAACCCATCTTGTAATTTCATCAATTTGTTAATGTCAATCATTTTCTTACAGTCAATGCTTATCTCATAAAGGCATAAGCAGGTATAATTACAATCCCAAACACCCCCTTGAGGTTTCTTTCTGTACTTTCTGTTTGAAGTGATAAGTTGGGTCAAAACAGTGCCTTTTGTGCACTTATAAAATATTTAAAACCTGATCAACCCATTTGAGATTTACTTGCATAAAAAATGGTGCAAAAGGATCACCTTTGGCTGGTAGACCATTCATCGTGGTTGCTGGTGCTAGCGGTGCTGGAAAAGCTCTTGCTTATGGAGCAAAAGCTAAGGGTGCAAGGATTGTGATAGCCAATCAGACCTATGGTTAGATTCTACTAGCGTTCACATTACCATTCCTAGTGCTTGCACTTGATTGCAAATAAAACATTATACTAGTTGTATGGGTGAAAGTCAACTGTACGGTTCTCGTTATATTTAGAGGGTGTTTAGCGACATCAAGTCAGAGTGACCATATGATCAGTTGCATAGTTAATACACCAACCAAAGTTTTCTCTTTACAAAGATAAAGTTAAGGGGTTTAATTGTTTAAGTAAGTGCACAAATAACGTATTTTGAACTGAATAGTATTGGTGAATTTGATATTACAAATTTGCTCTTACAGTGAAATAAGAAGCTGATCATCTGCTTATAAGCTGTTTGAAATAGTAATACCGACCACCCCTTTATCGCATTTTGAAATTGACATATTGTGGATAAGGTTTGAGTTTCTGGACATGATTATATGCTTATTTGAGGTGAAATAAGCTGATTGGGAGGTGCGCTGACCTAATCGAGATTAGATAGGATAGTTTGAAACAAGAAAGGTTTACTGATAGATATGATATTTTATAAATTAAGTCTTTTGCCTACTCTTTTTACTTGCAGGTGCGTTTCTTTGGGACTATTTTTTCGATATTCACAACTGTTTTCGTGATATGAATGTTGGATTTATTAGTATACTGAATTGTTTGACATGTGATGTGGGGAGTTTGGAATTTTTGCTTATGTAAACAGCTTATCTTCTTATTGCTTTTTTTAAGCAGATGATGAAATGTGACTATGCTTATCTACTTAGTTTAGGGTAAATAAGCTCTTTGTAATTAGCAGTTTAAGTTTAGGATGAAATGTGGAGTATATGCAAGTATAATAATATTTAGGGGCATATTTGGGAATTGGGAGTTGCTAATGGATAAGTGTTTTCGGATGAAAAAGGGCTTATGCTTATGATATCGGTAGAACTCTTTTGACGTGAATGCAGTTTTTTTTTCTTTTCTTTTTCTTTCTTTCTTTTTTTTTTTTTTTTTTTTTTTTTTTTTTTTTTTTTTTGATTGTATACTGAATCGTCAACCGTCTAACATCTGATGGGATTGTTTCAGAATTTGGATTGTTTTTGTAACAGATTATCTGCTTATTGTGTTTTTTGAGCAGATGAATAAATTTGACTATGCTTATCTACTTAGTTTAGGGGTGAAATAAGGTCTTTTCAGTATGAAGTTTCAATTATTTAGTTTGAACTTGTTATTGTTAGCGGATCAGAATCGTAAGTTTGCCTTTACTAGTGAGATAAGCTGTTTTGGATAAGTAGATTTTCTGGTTATGAGTATAAGATGTTTATTATGGTAATCCCAAACACCCTTTGTTGCGTTATGATACAGTAGATCAGCAGTTTGAGCGTTTGGATATGATAATAGGCTCATTTGATGGTCAACTAAGCAGCAGCTATAAGTAACAGTTTCGGAGTTGCCTATTCAAACAGCATATCCGGTTCTAATTATTTTACGTCTTAAATTCGTTACTGTAGAAGCCTATCTACGCACTTTTTGCAGCATTGCCTTCTGTTATAGCAATTGCTTATTTCATGAAAGCATTAGCAGTTTTAATAAGCATCACCAAACATCCCCTGAAATCAATGTAATCATAGAAGTATTGATGTTGTATGCTGAATTGACATCAGACAACTCCTTCGATATTAGTATTACAAATCCTTCTTACAGAAAGGGACATTTATATTTTTCTTTAGGACAACCAGGGCTATTGGTTTCTTGATTAATCTAGTCCATATTACATGACGTCGTAACACTTTATCTTTCCCGAAAAAGGTTTCTGATTCTATGTTATTTTCTAGACCAACATGGGAAGGTGGTCAGTACGACAGAGATTAGCAGAGTCGATTGGCCGCTCTTCGATTAGCAATGGATTTAGGAGCTAATCACATCGATGTTGAGCTTAAGGTCACTTTTTTCTTGACATTAAACGCGTCTATTGGTTTGCGACAATTTAGTTACTATCAGACATAATGTTTCTATGAGATTTCTCATTTTAGTAATTCAAATGCAGGTCGTTGATTTCAACAACTTAATCCATGGAGATAAGCCTACAAAGTGCAAACTCGTAGTTTCTCCCTACAATTATCAAAATAGTCCCTCGATAGAAGAGCTTGGGAACCTTGTGGCCAAAATACAGTCAATAGGAGCTGACATTGTCAAGTTTGCAACAACCACTGTAGATATAACTGATGTAGCATGAGTTTTTCACTTTACTTATAATTCTCAAGTGACCGGCGTAAGTCATGCATGTAATGAAATTTTCTTATTGGGCCAAAACGATTGGTTTGGAATTGTTGCACTATTGGACTCATATCGGGCTTAAGAAATCTACGTAATGTCGTAATTTGATGCCCCCACCATGTACGAAGCCCTTGGCCGTCGCCTGCCTATAGCCAGAGCCGGGTTATGTCGAGTATAACTAAATGGTGAGTCAGGGTGACTGAGAGGAAAATGAGAGATTTGATGGGGGTAATTCCAAATTGCTTATTATGAACTGATAAGTATTGGTGAATTTGATATTACAAATCTTCTCTTAGGGAGATATAAGCTGTTTTCTTAGGGTGAAATAAGCTGATCATCTGCTTATAAGCTGTTTGAAATAGTAATCCCAAATACCCCCTTATTGTTGATATTGTGGATAAGGTTTGAGTATCTGGTCATGATTATATGCTTTTTTTGAGGGTGAAATAAGCTGCTGACCTAATCGAGATTAGATAGGATAGTTCGAAACAAGAAAGGTTTACTGATAGATATAAATCATATGATATCAAACCCTTTATAAATTAAGTCCTTTGCCTACTCTTTTTACTTGCAGGTGCGGTTCTTTGGGACTATTTTTTGATATTCGAAACTGTTTCTATGATATGAATGTTGGATTCATTAGTATTGTGAATTGCTTGATGTGGGAATTGGGATTGTTGGCTTTTGAGTTGAAACTGTTATGATGTGTTAGTATACTGAATTATAGACATGTGATGTGGGGTGTTTGGGATTTTTGCTTATTCAAACAGCTTATCATCTTATTGCTTTTATTAAGCAGATGATGAAATGTGACTATGCTTATCTACTTAGTTTAGGGTAAATCAGCTCTTTGTTATTAGCAGTTTAAATTTAGGATGAAATAAGCAGTTTGGGAGCTTAAGTTTAAAATTGACAATCCTAAACACCACGTATTGCATTTTAATGTAGTAGATAAGCGAATACGTTCGGAGTGTTGTGAAACGAATTCACTAAGTGGGTAGGGAATTTGCACGGGTATCTTACTAAAATAAAACCCCAATCCCCATTTCCCGCCCCCCAAATTTACCTCCAACCCAGAAACAACCACTGTTACAAGAACCCTAAGTTACCATACACCAAATTAACCTCGTATGACTAATAATTAACCAATGTTGTGCTTATTTTCCTGCTTTAATCATATTGTAATTTCATTTTCAGTATTGTAATCAAATTTTCTTAATCAATACAATTTTAGTTTTTATTATTTAGCTTATTATCTCAATTTCTTATTTAATATTATCTGAGTTTTATTTACTGTCTTTTTAGATTAATATAATCCTTGTTAGTTTATTTCAAGTTCTTATTTCATTTCTGTTTCACTTATATTGAAAAAAAAAAAAAAAAAAAAAATAGTCTTCAAATTCAGTTAGAAGCTTCAATAAGCTCATCTAAAGTTATATGTACTCATATAAGCTCAAATAATAGCCTATTGTGAGTATATCTGTTTCATTGGAGATTGACAGACCAAGGAGGAGCTTTTGGCCTGTCCAAAGACAGGCTAGCATAGCATATCATAGTAATAGTAGTGTAGATTTGATCATTGTTGTTTATTACTGTTTCAAGTTAGTAGTATAATCAGATTTCAGCCTTGCTTAATTAGTTTATAGCTTATTGTAGTTGTGTGCATACACTTGGTACCATTTTGCTTAAACTCTGTCATTATTTGCATTTGATCATTGCTTTGTTGTTTGTGCTTATTTGTCATACTTTTGTGTTCATTTCAGCCTGCTGAATCATTAGTAGTACTGAATTGATAGTTGGAATTGCTTAAAAGTTTAGTTGTTTCACAAAATTTGATAACAGATAGTTTTGAGGGTGTTTGGTTTAGGGTAGGAATCTCATTTAGGTTATAAGTTTAGTCTAGGTAGTCTCATTTAGGTTCAATTAGTATAGTTTAATAGCAAGTTCAGTAAGTTTTAAAGATAAAAGTCAAAATCTGTTTTAATCTTAATTTCAGCTTAACTACTTGTTATTATAGATTAAATATTTCATACAGTAGTTGCATAATAGGATAAGTGAGCTTAAACTAGTTTAATTTTAGGATATTACAACATAATTAAGCAGTTAGGATAGGTATAATTTCATAAAAGTCAAAGTAGCAGAAAACTTGAAAAGTCAATTTTACCTAATCTGTCTAAAATAGCCTGTACACCAGATCTGATTTAGAGTTTATTTTGGATTAGGGATACATAAAAATTGTATTTTTGAGTTATTTGGTTGCTTGGGCATCATTATCAGAAAGAAAATCTTAATTTGAGGTTCATTTAGTTGATTTAAATCAAGCTCAAAGTCTGCTTATTGAGCCTTGTTCTCCCCTGCACCATCAAGTTGTCTCAGAATTCTAGGCATCATTTAGGGTAGCATTTGGGTTTAAGAGTCTAATAATTTGGTAGATTTGTTGTCTCAGTAGGTTAGAGTAGATTTTGCCCCCATATGTTTTGACTTATCAGCTTATATGCATAGCTTTTTGGACCTGTCTAGTTGAGAGATTTCCACAAGAGCTGATTTCAATTATAAAAAGAATATATATTTTTTAAGAATATTAGAGACACTAACCGTTTACTAAATAAGTGGACGAAGAATGTTTCGGGTCAGCCATTAGCTTTGTTTTACCAGAACCCGCCCATTTTGATACCTCTTACAGTTTTGTACATAAATCTTTTAAAGTCTTCATACAAGCTCATATATATCTTGTCAAATCTACTGTATAATTATCGGGAATACCTGAGATGTTACGAATATGAGATTCAATGAGTCAGCATCAACTTTAGCTTCACAGATATTCCTTATTCTTGCAGCAAGGTTATCATCAAAGGAATGGAGTTACACCTTAAACATCAGACTGGAACCAGTGAGTTTTCTAAAGTGAGCAGTATCCGAAGCTTTATTTACCTCTGTTATCAACAAGAAATTCATACAAATTAGATGCCGGCGCACTGGCATAAAGTTATCCAGCCATAAACTGTAGATGTAACTATTAACATATCAAAGGTAGCAGCAGCAAGACATTATTGTGGTTATGTGGGTCGTGATTTCACTTGGGATATTTTAAAGAACTAATAGATTTTATAGCTTTCTTTGATGCTTTTCACAATCATGAATAAATCGCATTTTCAGTCTACAAAAAAACATGATATATGCAAAAACATACTTTCCTATCATGAAGATTTCCCAAAAGAAACCGCAAAGTTCCTCGTTTTCTGTAAATGTCCCATTTTTGTCGAAGAACTTGAGATCCAATTAACACGTCTGGTGTATAATCGACACTTGAAACCCAAAGTTTAAGCACACCTTCTGAATAGGAAGGTTCTTCCAAGAGAGAACTTTCGAAAACAATCGCCAACCTCTTGATTCTTCCCACCTTCAATTACAGTACGTGGATCGGCGACCTTACCCAAAGATCTACTTATTTTACCCCATCTAGCACAAATCCATGGGTTATACTCCAGCGTATGGAGCTTTGCCTGCGATATAAATCAAGATAATAATTTTTCAACAGGTAAGTAATAAATATAATGCAATCAATTCTAGATACCTTTGGTTGCAACGCTGGTCAATAAAGAGATTTGAAACCAACTCCGGTGCTGATCGGTACCTTCAACATATAAAACTGAGGCCATCTCTACTTTCTAAAACAGCAGCTCATGAAGATCCAAAAGTGTATGTATGTTTAATAGGTCAATATACATGTCCAAATGAACTTAACATGTAATTAACAGACCTGAAATCGAACCAAACATCCATCATATCACTTCCCATCATAAAATCTGATGCTTAATCACAATAATTTTCTGGAACCAATTCGTCTACTGACATGTACTACCATGCATCATCGCCCTTTTGGGAATGATTGCTGCCAAACACAATGATTGGAAAATGTACATTCATATTAGCACATAATAAGTTCAAATATACACTTGATATGAGCAACAACCTCTTCATTTAGCGGAGATTCCTTTGTCTCACTAATATAATCAATTTACAGGCAGACATTTTATCAAACATTTAGTGTGCAAATCATTTCAATGTCACATGTAATGACTAGTTAGACAGTTCAACTCCACAAAAATACGGCCATTAGTATACGTAGAACAGTTCTAAGCAGCAACATGTCTTAATGATCTCGATAATTAACATGACTGATTTACAGCACTATTGAAACATACATTTTATAAAACAGTTTGTGTGCAACTCAATTTATTATTATCACATAATCACTTACAAGACCCATATCCAAAAACCCACATGTTATCAAATAGTCTCAGAGATGCTAATTAGAAGTTTCAAATTTTACAACATACTAAACTTCTTTTTGGTTTGTGATTCAAAAACATGATTTGACAAAGTTATAACCAAAATTTGAAAGAATACCTGACAATATTATTGTTAAAATTGCAAGTCATTTTAATTAAGAAAAAAACCATCAACATCTTTGAAACATTGATTTTAAACACAATATTTCAATTGGTAGCACCGATTCTTCAATTGGTAATTCTAACCTGAGAATAGGTTCATTTCGATCTAAGTTTCTAAAATCAAGTTCACCTGTCATATAAAGCTTATGTTTTGTAGAACTTCTTTCCAAATAACACTGTAGTTCTCACAAAAATATACCATGATAAAGTAAATTTATGCAAATCCCAGATCCCATTTACTTGTCACATTAAATATACATAGATAAAAAGACTAGGTTCATTTCGTCTTTTAAACAAATCCCACGCTGTACGCACGTGACAAAGAACATAAACCTTCCACATGTACATAATTAGTTTATAACTATCCAGGTCTCACATTGTGAAAATAATGACTCTGAAACCATTATTTATATCCATTTTTTAATAGAATAATCTCACTTAAGACAAAACAAACACACACATATATACGATGTATATTTACTTGGACAGATTAGAAATGATTCTGCAGCCATCCAGACTTCCTCAGCTTGTCACATTCAGTCTTTGAAGAATCCAGCAATAAGCTGAAGTCCAGCAAAATGGTCTTTTAAAAGGCCTCATTATCATAAGTATAGAGACCGCTTCCTACCTCCGCCTTAAACCTTAAATAGTCTTAAAAAAACGTCCCCATTAGCCCAATATCGAACGCTACTAATTTATCCAAATTTGTTTCATAAAAAACAACCTAACCAAGAAGAACTCGAATGGGTCATGCTTATATTCTAAAATCACCCCATTTTCATTCAAGCATTAAACATTAGGTCCAAATCTGTATTCACTCACATAACAGATTCACATCACTATTCAGTCAGACACTTCATCAAGGGTTAGCAACTTAGGTCCAAATCTGCATCGAAGAGAAAAACTTATTTTTTCAGTACTGTTAATTATGAACAACCACCTTAGCAACACACATAAACCTTAAACGATGCCACCATTGAAGAAGTACCAGCTTTTTAATCACTACCAATATCTTAAACCATAAACGGTAAAAAGAAAACTCAAAGCCCCCATTCTCCTAACATTCAATCCTACTAATATATCTGATTTCGTTTCTTAAAAACAATCTAACCAACAAAAACTCAAATGGGTCACATTAACACAACAAATTCACACTACTATCCACTCAAACATTTCATCAAACGCTTGGTGTGCAGCTCAATTCAACTAACAAAAAACCACCAAACCCATTTATAAAAACCCAAAAAAACTCAGCAGAACAATTCGAACCAACAAGAACTGAAATGGGTCACACTTACGTAACAATTCAACTAAAATAAAACCCATTTTTATCAGAATCCACGTCATCACACCATTAAAGACATCTAAATTTGAATGTTGCATCGTCTACTCAAAGTTATTGTTTTAAACAATCGAGTAAAGCTGTTGTCATATGCCATCCAATCACTACTCTTCCTACAAATGAGATGCATGGTTGTCATTCTAACACGTGAATTATAATAAGAACCTAACGTACCATACTTGTAATGGTCACATTATATGGTGTTTAACAAAGTAAGATGACTAAAATTTCATATTGTGTATGCATTTGAACAATACACTACCAAAAGTGTAGACATCATAATAAAAACAAGTTTAACACTTTAACATACATTTATGCACCAAGAGCTTCTTAAAGATTGTTATGTTTATGCACCAAGGGCTACACCTTTGATCACTTATAGCAGTAAGTTTCCCTTAGATAACTGGCTTATGATCGTAAGACATTCTTCTGTTCTCAATCGGTTTCTTTAGCGTTTGAATTATTAGTTGACTTATTACTCCACCTGATTTTGACTGCAATACATGATCACCGTCGATCACTGTCCAGTTTTCGTAGTATACCACATTATATATCAGATGCTAATCTTTTCTTATTGTCATAGTGTGCAGGGACTTCATTCCTAATTCTACTGTCCTTGACAAATTGTACTTTTCTAAGTCAGCTAAAACAGTGATAACTTTGATCAATTGATATATGTAAATTCACTAATGGTGGTACAACTCACAGACGGGTTCAATAACAGGTCTAAGACTTGTAGATTTTAGTGAGGATAAGTGTTCGTTTAACCTTTTTTATATTATAAAATTAGGGTTAATTACATAAATTGTTAATGTGGTTACATCAAAATGCACCTGCCGTTCTTTTACTTAAAAAATTCACAGATTCCATCCATGTAGTTTACGCTTTTTAACAGGTCCTTTGACGACCAAACATTCATTAGAAAAGTAAACAAAGTCTAGTTGCGCAATTTTTTGAACGAAGACCATTTTAATGAAATTCAAGATTAAAAAAAAAATAGCACTACCTCGCAAATTTCCACGAGTGTCCATGAACCCTCAGGACACACCTGCACCGTAATTATGTCTGGCTTCCGTTAAATCCCCTATGTGCATCAAACCACCGTTGACAAACAACCAATCACCATCTTCGCCGCCGTCGTAAAACCAACCATTGTTCCTGCAGAAAACTAACCACCATCAACAATGTTTCCGGTATTGTTCATGAAGGTTTTTAAAGATTAGGAAGGTCATGACTCGAGTAACGGATAACGTCCTAACCACCGGTAACACTTGCAGTAGGACTAAATAAATTCAGATAAATGACCAACCACTATTCAGTATTCACACACTTCAAGCCTATGTGTATCCCGGTATATAAACCACTTTAATAAATAAAAGAGCAAGAGATATCCATTAATAAAGATGGTTACAACTAATAGCTCCTCCACCACCTTAAATAACACATTACAATGACTTTGGTACATCGTGGTATGGTGGAAAAGCGAGCCTTTTTGTTCTTGCTCTTCGGTCTTACAAAGGATTTAGATTCATAAATTTTGATACAGCTTGATTATATCTATGTTTTGGCATGAACATGACGTATATACACAAATTTAAGCACACTGGAGTTGAGATAGTTGACCTTTCTGCCATTCCAGCTAACGGAAATAGGTATTGATACTTCGAGCTTTAAGCTATGAAAGGGTGGTTCACAAGTCACAACAAAGCAATGAGCCTAACCATCTCACGGGCTATCTGATTTCTATAACTTCACTCCCGCACAACGACCTTAATTTATTCAGCCACAATTCCTGAGGCTGCACACCAGCCGCCCTCATCTGATAAAGGAACTTATATAATGGCTTCAACAAGGCACCCGTTTTGTACCAAACTAGATAGCATAGCATTCTAACACGCACGATTCCTCCTACATTCATTCATATCAAAAACCCTTTTCACATCATTCATCAACCCGAATTTCCCATACATATTCTCCATTTCAGGGGAAAAAAATGAACCTGTTCACCACATTTCCCATCTTCACTTATCATAGAACAAGCACTAAGCACACCAGACAACATAAAGCTATTCTTCCTAACACCCTCTTTCCCCATCTCATTAAAAACCTCAAAAACCTCACGAAAATGTCCACACCACAACGTTTCTCCTCGAACCAATCTGATCAGAAACCATATCACCATCTTCAAAACACCCAATCTTCCCATAAAAACTAATCAACGAACTCCCCAAAAACAAATCACCTCCATACCCCGACTTCATCAACCACCCATGAACCTGCTCCCCAAGTTCCACATTCGTCGTCTCCGCACACGCCTTAAGCACACACACCATAATCCAACTAACCGGCAAACTTTTGTAACTAAAAAGCACATATTGGAACAGTGAATCTATAAACAACTTCACCACTTCCTCACACTCACCATTATCAGCATCACCCACAATCATAATCACCCACGAATTAAAATCCCTTTTGGTCATTTCATCAAATGCTTTACGCACATCACTTAACAACCCACAAGCTGCATACATTATCAACACACGGTTGATTAACGCTAAGGAAAGTCGCTTTTTAAATGTTTTTGTCATATGGGTGTGTACCAAAACTGATAAAGTAAATTTATGCAGATCCCATTTAGCTGTTGCATTAAACACATGTAGATAAAAAAATTAGGTTCACTTCATCATTTGTACACACATGACAAAAAACATAAACCTTCCACGCATACATAATGACTTTAATTTGACACACAATATTTGAACACAATATCTAATTTTATTAGTACTCCTAATACATAAGCTTCAATTCAAAGCTAAATAAGCCAACACAAACACCCACTTAGAACAATCACACTTAAGACAATACAAAAACACATATGCGATGTATATATACTTGGACAGGTTAGAAAATGACTCTGCCGCCCTCCATACTTTCTCATCTTATCACTTTCAGTTCTTAAAGAATCTAGAAGTAACGGCAGTCCATCAACCTTGTCTTCAAGCCTACAAGTTTAAAAATCACGCAATAAGTCAATGTAAACTCATAACCAGTTTTAGTATGATAAAGTATGCTATATTTAATAGAAATACAATAGAAGCCTTTTGCTGATACTCAAAGTAAACACGAATTTTGAACAGTACGGGAATATATTCTTACACTGGCCGGAACTCAAGACCACATACGATGAGGCCAGACATAGTTCCTTCATGGCTTGTAAATTTCATATTCATAGAAAGAGAGTCATCCTTGAATTCATGAGCTGAGTTAAACTTCCAAAGTTGAATCTCCATCCATCCATCTTCTCTTTGTTTTGGAACCCGAGTGATACCATTTATGTTCAATGGGCTTGGGGTTATAAAATAAACAAATTCAGCCTCACTGTTTTCTTTGTGGAGTATGTCTCGTACTTCTACTGGACAATGCAGCCCCTCGCATTTTTCTGGAAGCTTGAATACAAGGTAACACACGTATTCTGTATCTGGTGACAACATTTGACTTTTGATTGTGCAATTGAGATGAAATACATGTTTTGGTAAAAGCTCAAACACCTCTTGAAATCTGCATATACGATGGATAAGGACGAAGTATATATACACAGGAAACTAAATCCAAGACGTTAAACTTTTGTCTGCCATTTATTCACGAATCTTTAATTGTTAACCATAAAACAAAAAACATTGAACTAGAAATCTAGTTTTTTGTGTGACATCTACATATTTGGATTTACAATCAATATATGTTTAGTGATTAAAGATAGGGCCGTCAGTCCATGTTGGGTTCGGGTTGGTGGGTCAGGATACCCCAACCCGAACATGACCTGTTTAAATAATTGGGTCAGACTTGTAACTTCTTTAAATATATTTTCTGAACACGATTCATTTAATCTGGTTAGCTAACTGGGTTGCGGATTAGCGAGTTACATGGGTTAAATAGGTTAAATGTGTTGGCAAGTCGACCTGTTTATCCCACCCAACCCGAACATGACCCGAAACCTTTTTACACCCAACCCTAACCCATTTATTTCCGTATCGGTCTTGGGTCGTGTTTCATGTAGCATCAGGAATTGCCGCCCCTAGTTAAAGGAAACTGTAAAAAAAATTTAGCTATAATATCAGAAACAAACCTGGACTGGGCTGATGGTTTTGAAGTAAAAAGATCGACATTAGAGAATTTGTATAAAGCTGCCTTTGCCGAAAGCACAAGAAGTTTCTTTTCGTCGACTTTGCCCAACCAGAACAACTCGTCGTAGTTTCTGCATATCTTGAATATTTCTTCAAAGTTAGTTGGAAGTTGCTGCACCTGATCCGCATTGAAGTTTGATTTCAAGACTTGTTGGACTTCCTTCAATTTTTCGGTGTCTTCATGTTTCACCTGTGTACAAACGATGTTAAATATGCAACATAGAACATGGGTTAAGTTTAAATTTATGGCATGCATCCGACCTTTATGTATAATATAATCAAAAGATTATATAATGGAACCAGGGGATATAATTTCAAACTTACTTTGTCAATTGCTCGAAATTCAATGCCTTCAACATAAACCGCACTTTCTCCACAATAGTGTGATGAAAAGCTCTCAAGTAGAAACTCAAAAACAACATCTTTGTTTTGATTCAAGAATTGGTACAACTCAATCATCATCCATTCCTTGTCTCTCCATGTTGCGAAATATGCATGTAGACTTTCGAGTCCCTTTCTATACTTTAGGTTAACACACATAGGTTTACTTGAAAATTTTCTGGAATCACTAAGTTTGAAGACTAAATAGACCCCATAAACAGCATTAGGAGATAAAAATTGAGCTCTTGTCTTGATTTCGATGTTCAAGTCGGAAATATCTAACATCTCCACCACTGTCCCAAACCTGCACATGTTATAAATATTCAAGTCTCAAATCTCAATTAGTCATAGCCTTGTACCCCATACACTTCTACTTTGAGTTTTTTAAATAATTTTGACCCAAAATATATGATATAAATTACTTTTTGGGGAGCTTATGTTCAAAATTAAACTGTATTGTGTCATTAGCAATATAAATGACTATAATAATATTGTTACATCCATATAAAATCAATATCTAAGGTATCATATTATAGAATAGAATAGCAAGATACTAGCAAAATAGAGGCATTCCTAAACCATGCAAGAAGTTGAAAAACGAAAGCAAGCTACGGACTTCAGATAGAATCTATCGAGAAAACTCTAAGACCATATATTCAATTTCTACCATCTTCATAGTTGAGCCTCATAAATGCATAATTCGAAGTTGGTGTACAGGTTGTTTGCCCTTTAACTATTACTCCACATAAAAAGTTGCAAGTACCTACTACTTTCCCACTCATCAAAGAACCAGCCAAATCCAATTCCTAAAAATAGTTTTTTGTCATAAATACACAGTAACTCCCGGTCTTTTTCATGAGCGAGAAAAGTGCATGCACTGGCTTGGAAAGTATCCTGATTATATAATATATACACTGTAAAAAAAAAAAAAAAAAAAAAAAAAAACACTCTACGCAAGTTCAAAATACATAGTGTATGATGTAACTAAATTCTAATCACAAAATAATTAAGATATACTTTTAACAACAATGCATATGTGTGCTCATCACATAACAGTAATAAATGCAGAGAGGCAGAGAGAATAACCTTGATTGTGGAAGAGATTTCCACTCATGTCGACAACTATTGTTATAGGAAAACATTGTGGCAGACACCATTTCATTTCTTTCTCCATCGCCATCAAATGACAGCAACTGTTATACAAGAAAAAAAAAGTTTAGACTCTATCTGCAAATTAAATGCATAAAACACAAGAAAATACAACATAACCGAGATATGAAAAAGAACTGATTACCACTTTGTCTTGTTGAAGGAGGATTCCTTTGGAAAAAATGTTGTAAAGATCCTCTTTCTTGATGGTAGAATAAACTTCAGGGCACTTTGACATCTGGATTATTTCTTTATAGTCTTTAGGCATTTTGGGCTCCCATTTCTCATAATCCTCCTGTATGTATAGTAATCAAAAGTTACTTTCTTACATTTTATATGAATAAAAGGTTAGTCAGTTTTGTCAAAATATAGAAACTTACATGGAATTCCAATGCTTTCTTAAGCTGTATGACCACTTCACCTGCCGTTGGTCGTCTTTCTCTCCTATGATCTAAGCATTGATAGGCAATCCTTGAAAATATAGCAAACGACTGTGGCACAATTTGTTCTTCTATACCCTCAAATACTAACTCATCGAGTTTTCCTACTTGATAGAGACTTTTAGCCAAAAATGGTAAATAAAGATACTCATCGTCTAGTTTAACAGATGACAGTTTCCCACACAATATGTCAAATAAGACCGCACCCAATGAGAATATATCAGACTCTTTGGTTAAGAAACCTGTTTTCGAGTGTAGTGGGTCACGATAGCCGATTGTGCCTGTAACATTCTCGATGACATAGTCTACATTCTGATTTGTAACTGGACATACTAAAGAAAGCACAAAACCACTAATTTTTGCTTTCCAGTCATCAAATAGTAGAATGTTGCTGCTACTGATATCCCTATGTATTACTATTTCTGTACCTGAAACAGTTCCATGAAGAAACTCCAACCCAGTTGCAATATCGATACATATTCTAAGCCGCATCACCCATGTAAGACTATCATCGCTCAAGTACTTATCAAGACTACCTCTGGATGCATAATCATATACAATAACTTTTTCATCCTCTTCATCACAGTAGCCTACAAAACCAATGAAATTTTCATGTTTATACTCCATAAGGATTTCCACCTCCGTCATAAATTCAGCATCTTTTGCAACAGACTCCTTATTTAACCGCTTTGCCGCAATGATATTACGTCCATGAGCGTGAGAAACTTCTCCTCTGTAAATGTCCCCAAAATCTCCATCTCCAAAGATATTGTATTGACTGAAGTCTTGCGTGGCTAACTTTACGTCTTCAAGTGACAGTTTAAAGTTGTCCTTATGGTTCTCCTGTGAATCACGGGTTGGTAAGTTAATCTGATAAGTAAAAGATAAACTGAAACTACTACATTCTATCTAAATTTGTCATTGTGACTTACCTGACAATTTAACGCTTTTTTAAGTTCTTTGATGACAACTTCTATTGTTGGACGTTGCTCTTGAGTTGTTGCCACACATTTAGATGTGATTTCTAAAAAGATGTCCAAAGACTCTTTATTAGGACCTTTACAAAAGACATGTTCATCGATCTCCTCCTTTATCTTGTGATCAACAATTTTCATTATTGTTCCCTTTTCAAAATGATCTCTTGCAATGGGTGTAATTCCATTCTCATTCACCTGGGTGTATACAGAATCATAGGCCAACCTCCCTGTCAAGATCTCAAGCAACACTACTCCAAACGAGTAAATGTCTGATTTCTTATTTAATCTACCGGTCTTCTTATATTCTGGATCCCAATACATAGGTGTTCCTGCAATGATATTGGTATAGATAGTGCTAGCCACTTGATTTGCTGGGTGGAATTTAGAGAGCCCAAAATCCGCAATCTTTGCCTCCAAATTATCTCCCAATAGAATATTATCACTTTTGATGTCTCGGTGTATCATCTTTTGTTTGCCATGCTGTGAATGTAATTCAAACCATGTGCAATATCAAGACATATATTCAGACGTTGCACCCAAGTAAGAATAGTCATCTTATCACTGCTTCTCAAATAGTTTTCAAGACTTCCTTTCGAAGCATGCTCATAAACCAGGATCATTGCACCATTACCTTCATCACAAAAACCAAGAAGAGAGATTATATTCTCATGCTTACAAGTAGTTAGAGTTTCAATTTCTGCAATGAACCCTTGTTCTCCTTCTTGACTGTGAATCCGCTTTATGGCTACCGTGCTTCGTTTTGTTGGTAAATCGCATTTATCCACCGCTTCTATCAACAAGGAATTACTGCTATCAAAATGTTCAAGATCTGCTTTATATACTTTACCGAATCCGCCAGACCCAATGCAGTATTCGTCATCAAAATTGTTGGTAGCATCCTTTAGATCATTTATTCCAATCCTCAAGTGTTCCAAGTTCTTCCCCTGCAACATTATGGAGTTTTGCAGCACCTCATTAATGCTAGTAAGGATTGGAGTGAAATAACAAAAATGGTCGTTCTATAATTAATTACAGTAACAATTAAAAAGAATATGAAAATGTTCAAAAGCAACAGTTGATTTGTTTCAAGTTAACTGGTAGGAAAATGATTTTATTCCCAAAACTGATCAAGACGTGTGTCAAAACTGAAAATGAAGATAATGAGAGAGTAAATATGGTATGTTTCAAAATGAAATAGGCATAAGTTTGAGGATGCTAGTTATGCATCATTAACATTACATAAAGGTTTACGCATGTTAGTTTGTTATTGGGTGAAAATAACATATATATATGTTTGATAAATATATGAAATGGAATCGAGTTTGTGTCCGGTATCATATTTATTGTTCTTGTTTACTTAGTTGACTTAGATGGGAAAGATCAAACTGAATTTTTAGTCAAATAGTTTTCCATTGGTTCACATGGACATGTAGTTAGTTTAAAGGTTTAATTACTTTTGTTCTCAATAATTTTCGGATGGAAAATTAGTTCTTGTCATTTAATTTACTATTCCTCCATCTTAAAGGTTTTTATCTTTATGTTGTTGCCCGTTTCCTTCTTGGGTAGCCTAAGGTCAAGAAATAGTAACAATTTTATTAGTGGTTATGCGAAGGGACAAAACTATAAAAAAAGATAGAAAAAATATAGTTGGTCATCGTATGTGAAATAAGGAAAAGAATAATAATACCCACTAAGGTTGTTGATTTTAGAAATGGAGGTGATTTTCGCAAACTACTTTTTGATTTGCTCACATCCGTATAAATGTATGATAGGAATTATGTGACATATGTATAATTGTTTAAAACATCCAATTAAGTGTGCAAATCACCACGCTTTTAAAAACCCGCGGCTTATAAATATTTTTAAGTAATTAAACCAAACATATTTTATCATACCCATACCTGAACCTGCTCCCTAAAACACTTAATCATGGCTTACCTTTAATCTTTTGGATTGCATATTTGGTCTCTAGACAAAGTTTAATGACTAAATTACCCTTTGTCTTTTTTAGAAGAAGACAACGGTAATTTAGTCATTTCACATTGATCGGGGACCAAAAATGCAATCCAAACTTTTAAATGAGGACTATCGTTATACTATTGAAAGGATATGGGTCAAACCTGCAATTTGGCAAAAACTGCATTTGAAATAATAAAAATTTGTATATATTTATTTTGAATAAATATTTTCAATTTGAAAAACAAAATACTTGTTACATCATTACTTTTTAAGAGTTACATAATTGAAAAGATCTTCTCTATACATTCAAAATGAGCCCACTATTAGAATTTTATATAACAAATTATTTCATATATTCATATTGTAACACCCCCAATTCATGGTTGCAGCGGAATTCAAACTGGATGTTACTCGACGGCACAATAGTCACAATGATAGAAAATGAACTCTAATTGAGTCGTTTTAAAAGGTTTATCATTCAAATTATATAAATATCAGAGATTACAAAATGAGGTCCCAAATGGTTCCATGTTTACAATTTACATTAAATGAGTTTTTGAATGATAATAAAATTTATAGCCCTCTTGAGTATCCGTGCCATCCTTGATCATCATGAACCTGAAATACATGCTTGAGAGGTCAACACAAAGGTTGAGTGATATTCATAGAGTTTGTTTAATGTTTGAACACAATATGTTGGTAGTGTGAGCTATAGACTCCCACCAATGGTTGGAAAACAAAACAGTTATTATCATTACTAAGCTTATGACACCAAAACGTTAACGGGTACCAATATCGATCGGCGGAGTTATCCCGGTAGGTACTTTGCCGTCATACCTAATGTCTCAAATATTAATGCATTTGTTTAAACTTAGTCAAAACAAATGGGATTCGTCAATCCCAATAGGCCTATTCACAATATTCGCGCTCACTATTGCTAGTGATTAAATGGTTCATAATAAGGGATCTCGGTTTAGCAAGGCTGGTACTTAGTGATAATAAAACAATCAGGCAAGCATACAATTTGAAAGCATTGTGTTCGGTTAAAATAGCATGTATTCCCCCAAGGGTTTGTAAAACAATTAAATAATGGAAAGTGGGGCTATGAACTCACCTTGTGATGTAGTGATACAATGTTTGTATAATGTGCTTTATTATTTGTATTAGTGAAATTTAATGCAGAAATTGTGTTTAAGTTGATTGTACAATATACTTGATAATTTATATTTCTAATATAAATATAAGGGATGTTTTAATAACTTCATTAATTGTATTTATTGACGAGTTAATTTATGGACTACATTAAATATATTGACCACATTAATAGTGTTTTGTATTATATTTAATATTAGTAAATGTGTTTTAATTAGTTGTACTTTTAGCTTAATAACTTGTAATGCAGAATTTTAAGTATGTCAATTTAAAGATTTTATTTAATATTAGAAAATGTGTTTTAATTAGTTGTACTTTTAGCTTAAGAACTTATAATTGTATTTAATGTTAGAAAATATGTTTTAATTAGTTGTACTTTTAGCTTAATAACTTGTAATGCTGAATTTTAAGTTTTTTTTTTTTTTTTTAGAATGCCTAAATGCTTTATAAGATAGTATGATAAGGAGCTTAAAATCACTATCCATAAGAAATACATACCATGTTCTGTTATAAAACCCCCTCAAACTTGAATAGTTTGTTATGTTTTAATTATAATTTTATTTCCTTATTTTTATTTTTATTTTTTGTTTATACAACTATGAATGCGCTTACAAATGATCTTTTAAGCCCCTCAACTTTGGAGGGTTTAAGTGTAGCATTTGATTTAAGACTATATAAAGTTTTACTGAATGATCATCTGGTGTCCTTTAGAAAAATTATAACGGGATTGAGTTACCATTCATAACTTACCCCAACTTCCCCTGTTTCGTTGTTCTATTTTCAAGACAAAGTTATGTAAAAGCTTTAATATGAGTTCTTTGATAAATTGTACTAAAGTCTTTTTTTCACACACTTTACCATTTATTGTTTATTAAGAACAAAAGAAATGAAATTGTCATATTTATTTAACTTTTACTCAAAGATAATTGGATGTTTAATTTTGAAGAGTTTATCATTGACGATGTCAATTCAAATCAAATATTACAATGTGTACGATTTTGAAGTGAACAAGAACTTAACCCTGTTGTATATTTTACGAGTCTACAAGGCATATAAGTATAAGGAAAAAAATTATGCACATGTCAACCAAAATGACATCCAATGTCTTAGTCACTTATACCTGCAAGGAAGCGCGAACCTTACTTTCCTCGTAAAATACAATGTTTAAATACATAATAATGTAAAGGGTCTTGCTATTTGTAGCCCTATGTGCTATGTTTAAAAGTTAAAAACATGCAATAAGGGTGACACATTTAGTTGGTTGGAAGAGTTAACTTCACGAGGTGGGTGGTTTAGCCTGAATGTACCGAAGAAGACTCATCTCTTTGTTAAATAATGTGACAACCGGCAGTTTAGGGAGCTATTTTAAAAAAAAAACCCGCATTTCAATTTAAGTTCGTTTATGATTTTTATTTGAAATTTTCATTTCACAACGAACTTGTAAGACCTATTTTATGGATATTTTATTTAATGACGTTATGGAATTCGTGAATTATGTTCATAATTCATTTTTGATTATGTGATCGGCGATGTATATTTGAATTCTCACTTGGTACTACGTTGACTTTGGCACTAGGATTACCTAACATAGTTTTATGATTCGTCTTGACGAATCCGTTATATATTTTAATTAATTACGAGAGGTTCTCGTGTGATATGGAAATTTTAAAATGAGTTCGGGTTCGGGCCACGTGTTTTTACATCTACCCACATTACCCGCTCAACCGTAATAATATTATTATTATTATCCTTATTATTATTATTACTTTTTTTTTAAAAAAAAAAAAAAAAAAAAAAAAAGAAAAGTTATTAAAGGGTCCCTTTGGGTCCGGTTCTTCACACACACCAACACACTCATTATTTTCACCCACCTCTATCTCTCTTTTCTCCCTCACCATCCTAACCCTAGCCGCCCCTTAAATATTCCGGCCACACCACAGCCACCGCCGGCCACCACTCTAAACCACCACCATATTCTGTGGCCACCACTCTAAACCACCACCATATTCTTGATCTACATCATCTAATCTACTAGATCTACAACACCACGCGCCTCCTACCACCATTTTTATCACACGAATCACCATTTTCTTCACCACTATTCATTGTTTTTGAAGGGTTATCACGGTTTTGAGTTCTAGATCGAAGGTGAGACGAGTTTTCACTCGTATGGTTAATAAAATCGTGACCTAGAGTCACGACATGATGATATCCGAATGGGTTTTTAATTAAAAACGTGTAATACTTGATGGGTTGTTGATTGGAAAAACGTTTTCTTAATAGTTTGGTATCCGGGTTGGTTTTTCGTGATGGTTGATTCGAACCGTGAGTCCCCGACTCACGGCTTGGTTATTGTTTCGAGCTGTGATGCTCGTTTATCTTATTGGTTATGAGCCGTGGTTGGCTCTTTGTAGCCTTGTTCTCGTTGTGGCCTTGATTCGACTCTTGTGAGTCGCGGCACTTAGCCGTATGGTTGTTGATTTTACCGAGACCCTCATGGGTCGAATGGGTATTTTTGGAGTGCTCGTTGGAGCCTAAGTTGTTAACCTTGGATACTTGGTTCGAGCCTCTTGGCTCGTGATGTGACCGAGACTCAATTGAGTCGTATTGCCTCGGGTTCGGCTTGGTAAACCGACCCGAACACCAACTTGGTTGATGTTATTTTTGTGCTAATTGTGAACTATTTGTTATGTTATTATTGGTTATGATTGTCGTTGGTATTTATTGTTGTGGTATTTATTTCTCGGCCGAATACTTTGGGTCGAATTGGATATTGGTTATGGTTTTGATATTGAGAAGTTGTTGTCGATTGGAATGTGATATGAGGACCGGTTATGAGACGGTCGTTAGATGACGGAGATAGGTTAGTCGGGTACCGTAGTCGGACCTTATTGTTGTAGCCCGTGGTTGAGATTGTGATTGGACGGAGATTTATTATTTATGACTTTTCCTTATTGTTGGACTTGGACAATGAGCCGAGAGTCATGACTCGGACGTATGACCATTTCGTATAACTCAATAACTATTAAAACTAAGACGAGAATAATAAAACTCGTAATAATAATTATTGATAATATGAACGTTTATATGAAAGTATATATGTGAATAACGTATATATATAACTATATAAACGCGTATATTAATAATAATAATAATCACGAGTCGTATTATAAATAATACGATTAGATATATATTAGGCTACGAAAGTGGCGTAATATTATTAAACGTATTATAATTATAAAAATTGTGTTATAAAACGGGAAACTCCCGACAATTATGAAACATTTAATAAAATGTCATTTCAATTATACAACGGATAAATTTATTGAGTTAGGCGAAATTGTTGTCACTCGGGTCCAGGTAAGTTATTATTTGTGACATTCGTGTTGTCTCGGATATATGACGACTAATATAGACGTTTTCTATAAGTAAATAACCACTCAACCGTAAGGTTGAGCCGGGTTGTTTGGTTATATGAAACGAATATATTAGTGGGCATCGTATCCTAAGACGCCCACAGGTTGTAGTATATGTAAAGGGTAATAGATTGCGAGTGTGTATATCGGGAAATCTGGCCAATTTGACGATATATACGAGGAATTTATTAAACTATCATATATACTATATAGTAATTATGTGCTATATGCTTTATATGTGCTTTAGATTGGGTGTAATCTTGGAACGGTATATTACGTAAATAAATATGAGGATTATCAAATCGACGGATTTGGTAAACTTTGGCGATTTATTTAAATGATATATTGAGCTAATATTAGATCTATAGTTTATTATATGTTCTACGTGTGATCTTGTTGGTTTGTTTTGAGTCGACCCACCACCCGTATGGATACCAAACGCAAATACACCAAACTAATACGAAATGGATTTTCGGAAATAAAACGGATTCTCGTCCGGGTTTGGGAATATTATATATTTGAGGAAATGATTTCTGAAAGAGTTAATATTGTTAGGTTGTGCCAAGTCCGTAGTTGCCGTTTCGTGAGTTATCATACATCTTATTGCTACCTACCTCGTCTTGCTATTTTCTGGACTTGAGGTGAGTCATAGCCCCACTTTTTACTCTTGAACTATGTTTTCAACGATTGGGGTGAGAAACGTGCAAATTATTTTACGTGGACTACTATCGCTTTTATATTCTTTCTAAACTTGCTATGCGTATGGACTAGGATCTATTGTCAGCTTTAGTCACACCTTTTGTGTGCACTATTCAAGGTTGGCTTATTTGGTTATTTGGATTGTCAGCTTTACTCACACCTTTTGTGTGCACTATTCAAGGTTGGCTTATTTGGTTATTTGGATTGTCAGCTTTAGTCACATATTTGTTGTGTGTACTATTCAAGGTTGGCTTATTTGGATTGTCAGCTTTAGTCACATAGTTTCGTGTGTACTATTCAAGGTTGACTTATTAGATACTGTAGTGTGCACCTATAGGTTATTAATACTTCGGAGGTTATCCGAGTATTTATTGGTATTGCGGGGGTTACCCGAATATCTATGTTGTTACGGAAGGGTATCCGTGTGTTTTGGTTATTGCGGAAGGGTATCCGTGTGTTATGTTGAGAGCGGAGGGTATCCGCAGGCTTTTAGCGAATCCTTAGTCTAGCTAGCGAGCGTTTTGCGTATATGTCCACTATATTATTAGTTGAATTTAAACCTATGATCTCACCAGCGAAAGCTGACTTTTAGCACGTTTTCTCAGGTAATTATGTGTTGAGGTGCATGCTTGGATTGGAAGGCTCGGCTAAGGCACACGGTTATGGATCTATATTTTCTAAACTCTGATAATTAAATTTGGACCTATTGCTATTTTATTTTGGGCCTGACTCTGAATGATGTTGGGATAAATGTAAACCTTAAAACCCCGTTTTTGTTGTGTTTTTACTATGTTTACTTTATCTCGTTCTATATTGTCTTGTGTTGGATACCAATCCCCGTAGCACCCCGAAAGCTTGTTAAGTCTTCCGCTGTATCAAATTTTGGGGGTGTTACAGATTGGTATCAGAGCCAAGGTTATAGAGAACTAGGTAAATAAACGCCTAAACTATAACCGTATTTTTATAGAAAATGATCCTTGACTACCGCCCGCCAGCCCGCCAAGCCGAAGCATCTTCTATTATTTGATGTATTATGAGATATTTGAGATGATTTGAGGTTTATGGATTTTAGTAATAAGATGGCGTTCTCGAGGATTTATATGGTCTATAGGTTTTATAAACATTTTTAGGAATGCGTGGTTTGAAATTCTTTTATTAAGAATATATGGTATTATTTGATGTGTATATTTGGTACGATTTTATGAGTTGTGATTTAAGTTGTTTTGAAACACTTATACCTACCCTACGCCGTTGTCACATACTATGGCCTCCCATATGCCCGATGTCGTCGAGGACATCCTTACTGCACCAGTTTTACCTGCACAGTTCACTATGGCATCTGATGACCCTTACCAGATGGCCATGTATACAGCTATTGTGTCACAGGCAGCTTCTACTTCAGCACTACCTGCTGCATCTACGCAGGGACCCTCATCTTCTCTAGGGCTCCCTGGTATATCGAGGCAGCTTACTCTTCATCAGGCTTTGGCTCGTGTGGCACCACGCTTTGCCGACCGAGCTACAGCACGCATGTCGGTACGCCCTATTCCATCACCTTTACAGATTGATGCTCATTCTCTTCTGTCTGAGGCGCCACCCACATCATTGCGTCGTCGTCCTAGATCACCTACTACATCTCCACATGGGTCACCTAGTAGGAGACGACGAGTGATGAGGTACTCTTCCGATGAGGAGGAGGAGTACGAGGGTGAGGATGAGGCTGATGACCCTGAGCGGGAGGATGACCCTCAGGAGGCTGAGCATGGTGATGATGATGACCCTGAGGAGGAGGATGACCCTCAGGAGGATGAGATGCCTGATGATGATGATGATGAGTTAGCACCACCAGCTCAGGCTGAGGAGCCTGATTCACCTGTACACCCGATTGAGCACGATTCACCTGATCATCCGTTCTTGTTTGAGTTGCCACCTGGTAGTCCCGTTGAGTTGGATGCATCTTCTGAGGTTTCTGCTGAGCATGCAGAGTTGGGTGAGGTTGGCAGGTTGTGGGCTCGGATTACTGAGCTTAGTGACAGAGTTGCACGTGTATCTGATCGACTTGAGAGAGTTATTGGAGAGTTTTTAGCAGATTTGAGAGTTGATTTGACTGTCGCTGTGGGCAGGGCTACTGAGCTGAGGAGAGTTATGATGGATGTCCACGAGCATATCGATAGTTTTCAGCGAGGGTTTATTACTACTCGTGAGGCCGACCGCAAGCTTTGGCAAAGGAATGCCGAGCTAGAGAAGGAGGTGGCTGACCTCAAGAGAGACCGAGACACCCATAGCGTGGAGTTAGGATCGTTATGGAGGGATCTTGATGGCTTGAGGCAGGAGTTGAGGATTCTCCGTCAGCCCCGTGCCTAGTTGTTTGAGTTATATTATCTTGTTGCTTTCTTAGCCGAGGAGTGTTCGGTTAGAAAAGCTAGTTATCATATTTTGATGTATTTTGTTCGGTATTCGTCTCTTTTGGAACGATTAGTATGTTTTGTGCTGTCCGTTAGTTGGAACGATATAGATCGCTATTGTATGGTTGATGGTTATTGGTATATGGTATTATGTGATTTTGGGTGTTATGGAAATTGAGTCCTTATTCGCTTATTGTTACATAGCATCAATGGCACCCCGTCGAAACCCTGTTAGGTCTACCAGGACTGGTCCTGCTGTGACTACTCCTACTCCTGCTCGTCGAGGTCGTCGACCTACTCGAAATGTTGAAACCCCTACTCCTGACAACCTGGACACCACTAACCGTAACAACAGGAATCAAAATGTTGATGTTCAGGGAGACAATGGTCATGTTCCACTTAACGCACCTACTGTGGATCAAGCAATGATCAACCAACTCGTGGAGCAAAGAGTTGCTGAGCTACTCGCTGAGTCAAATCATTCCAACAATTCTGCTGGAACTTTTCCACCTGTTCCTGCTAATGGATGTCAATACAAGGAATTCAAGATTTGTGGACCCATTGAGTTTGGTGGAAATGAAGGAGTGGTTTACTTAGTCAGATGGATTGAGAAGACTGAGTCAGTGTTTAATGTCAGTGGTTGTGCGGAGAATGCGAAGGTAAAGTTTGCTTCTTTTACTTTCAAGGATGAAGCTTTGACTTGGTGGAACAACTACCGAAATGCAGTTGGGAGTGATGTAGCATATGCTATGACTTGGGAGCAATTTAAGTCCTTGTTGATTCAGACTTATTGCCCAAGGAATGAGGTCAAGAAGCTAGAGATTGAGTTTTGGAACCACAAGGTGAAAGGTAATGATATGGCGACTTACAATCGTCGTTACCAGGAGTTAGCCTTGTTGTGCCCTGATATGGTGAAAACCGAGACTCAAAAGATTGAGAGGTATACTGATGGATTACCTGTAGCTACGAGGAATGATGTAATTTCTGCTAGGCCTACAAACATCCATGAGGCAATCACAATTGCTCAACAACTTATGGATTCGTTGGAATTAGAAGAAGCTGATAAGGAGAAGAATGGAAAGAGAAAGAGAGACCGTCACTCTAAGAGTAATGATCACCGAAGCAAGAGACAAGCTAAGGCTTATGCTATTGGGAATGGAGATAAGAAGAATCAGAACGGTGATGCACCCAAGTGTGATCGTTTCCATCAGCATCACACTGGATGGTGTAGTGTGACATGCCAGAATTGCTCAAGGAAAGGACATACAGCTAGGGACTGTAGAGCTCGACCTCTTGCAATGGTTCAAGCTGCTCCTGAAATGAGAAACAAGGCAGATGTTACCTGTTATGGGTGTGGAAAGAAGGGACACTATAGGAATGAATGTAGAGAATCGCGGGACCGTGGAAATCAAGGCTCGGGTGGTAATGGGTACAATTATGGAAACCGTGGAGCTGGAGGAAATCGTGGATGACAAGATAATGGGGACCAACGTGTGGAAGCTGGAGCTGCTCAAGGAAGAGTGTATGCACTCGGGAACGAGAGAGGAGAAGATCCGAACGTCGTTACTGGTACGTTCCTTCTCAATAATCGTTATGCTTCCATACTGTTTGATACTGGTGCCGATAGGAGTTTTGTGTCCACTACAGTTGCGCCCTTACTAGAGAAACCCCCGATGGCCTTAGGAATTGGATATGCTATTGAGTTAGCTAATGGAAACATAGAAAGGATTAGTACCATCGTTCGCGGTTGTACGTTAAATTTCTTGAACCACCCTTTCAACATAGATCTTCTACCCGTCACGTTAGGAAGTTTTGATGTAATCATTGGTATGGATTGGTTGTCGAAGTATCGTGCTCACATACTTTGCGACGAGAAGATCGTGCGTGTACCATACGGAAAGGAGGTCCTAAATATATTAGGAGACCGGAAGGATTCTAGGAGCCCATCCCGATTGGCAGTAATTTCTTGCACTAAGTTACCGAAGCTAATGGAGAAGGGATGTTATCTTTTCTTAGCTCAAATTTCTGAGAAGGGAGAGACAAAGAAAAAGGAAAGGCGCATTGGAGATGTGCCTATAGTTCATGATTTTCCTAATGTGTTTCCCGATGATTTGCCGGGAATCCCACCGACTAGACAAGTGGAGTTTCAGATTGAGTTGATACCTGGTGCTGCACCTGTAGCACGAGCACCTTATCGTCTTGCACCTACCGAACTGGAAGAGTTGTCGAAACAATTGGCGGAGTTAGCCGAAAAGGGATTCATAAGACCAAGTTCTTCACCTTGGGGAGCCCCAGTCTTATTTGTGAAGAAGAAGGATGGATCGTTTCGTATGTGTATTGATTATAGAGAGTTGAATAAGTTAACGGTGAAGAATCGATACCCGTTACCTAGGATCGATGACTTGTTCGATCAACTTCAAGGATCGAGTGTGTATTCGAAGATCGATTTGAGATCGGGATATCATCAACTTCGAGTTCGTGAGGAGGATATTCCGAAAACGGCTTTCAGAACCCGTTACGGGCATTACGAGTTTCAGGTGATGCCGTTTGGGTTGACTAACGCACCAGCAATATTCATGGATCTCATGAATCGTGTGTGTAAGCCATACTTGGATAAGTTCGTGATTGTATTCATCGATGACATTCTGATTTATTCAAAGAGTGAGAAAGAGCATGAGGAGCATTTAAGACTCATTTTGGAATTGCTCAGGAAGGAGAGACTTTATGCCAAGTTTTCGAAATGCGAATTTTGGATTCCGACTGTACAATTTTTGGGTCACGTGATTGATAGACAAGGAGTCCACGTGGATCCTGCAAAAATTGAAGCAATAAAAGATTGGGCTGCACCTACAACCCCAACCGAAGTTCGTCAATTTTTGGGTTTAGCTGGCTATTACCGAAGATTCATCGAGGGATTTTCGAAGATAGCTAAACCATTGACCAAATTGACACAAAAGAGTGTTACGTATGAATGGGGAGATAAAGAAGAGGAAGCGTTTCAATTGCTTAAGAAAATGTTGTGTAGCGCTCCTATCTTAGCGTTACCAGAAGGTAACGAGGATTTCGTCGTCTATTGTGACGCCTCACACAAAGGTTTAGGAGCCGTGTTAATGCAACGAGAGAAGGTGATAGCTTATGCTTCCCGACAGCTCAAAAAGCATGAGAAAAACTACACTACCCATGATTTGGAGCTCGGTGTTGTGGTTTTTGCTTTAAGAATATGGAGACATTACTTGTACGGAACCAAGTGTGTCGTATTTACTGACCATAAAAGTCTACAACACATCTTGAATCAAAAAGAGCTCAACATGAGACAACGACGTTGGATCGAGTTGCTAAGCGATTATGATTGTGAAATTCGCTACCATCCTGGTAAAGCAAACGTTGTTGCTGATGCTCTTAGTCGAAAGGAAAGAGTACCACCATTACGAGTTAGGTCATTGGGAATGACTATCGTATCGCCATTACCATCTCAAATACTCGAAGCTCAAACGGAAGCGTTGAAAGCAGAAAATAGATCTGCCGAGAACATATTTGGGATGGTTGATAATGAGAAAGGATTTGTTAAGCGTTCGGATGGATTATTATGTTTTGGAGATCGGATTTGGGTACCGTTATATGGAGGAATTCGAGAATTGATTATGCATGAGTCGCATAAGTCAAAGTACTCCATTCATCTTGGCTCCGATAAAATGTATCAGGATCTTAAGAAGTTCTATTGGTGGCCAAATATGAAGGCAAGTATAGCATCGTACGTTAGTAAGTGCTTGACATGCGCCAAGGTTAAGGCTGAACACCAGAGACCGTCAGGACTACTAACGCAACCAGAACTTCCAGTCTGGAAATGGGAGCGGATTACTATGGACTTCATTACCAAATTACCGAGGACCGCTAGCGGTTGTGACGCTATCTGGGTAATTGTGGATCGTCTGACAAAGTCTGCTCATTTCTTAGCTATTAGTGAAGATGATAGTGTGGATAAGCTTGCGAGGTTATATGTGAAGGAAATTATTTCGCGTCATGGAGTCCCGATATCTATTATTTCGGATCGTGATAGTCGTTTTACGTCAGCTTTGTGGCGATCACTTCAAACGGCTTTGGGGACGAGGCTTGATATGAGTACTGCATATCATCCCCAAACCGATGGTCAAAGTGAGAGGACCATTCAGACGCTAGAGGATATGCTTCGTACATGCATCATAGACTTTGGTAAAGGCTGGGAGAAGCATTTGCCCCTTGCGGAATTCTCCTATAATAACAGCTACCACACAAGTCTTAAGGCTGCACCATTCGAAGCTTTGTATGGCAGAAAGTGTCGTTCGCCTATTGGTTGGGCAGAAGTTGGAGATAGTCAACTTACAGGCCCTGAGCTTATTTTGGAAACTACCGAGAAAGTAACTCAGATTCGTGATCGGTTGCAAGCCGCCAGAGATAGGCAGAAGAGCTACGCCGATCAGAGACGTAAACCTTTAGAGTTCCAGGTTGGAGACAAAGTGATGCTGAAAGTCTCGCCTTGGAAAGGTGTAATACGTTTCGGGAAACGTGGTAAACTCAACCCACGCTACATTGGACCATTCTTGATCTTAGAAAGAATTGGGCCCGTGGCTTATAGGTTGGAATTACCGTCTGAACTGAGCAAAGTTCACGACGTGTTTCACGTGAGTAATTTGAAGAAATGTCTTTCTGATGAAATGCCCGTCATTCCAATGAGGGACATTCGTGTTGATGAGAAACTGAATTTCGTGGAGGAACCGATCGAGATTTTAGATCGTGAAGTTAAACGACTCAAGAGGAGTCGCATTCCGCTCGTCAAGGTTCGTTGGAATTCCCGACATGGACCAGAATATACGTGGGAACGTGAGGACGAGTTCAGGAAGAAATATCCGAAGCTTTTCACTTCGTAGATGAAAATTTTTCCGAGTGAAACCCGGGACGGGTTTCCTTCTGAGACGGGGAGGATGTGACAACCGGCAGTTTAGGGAGCTATTTTAAAAAAAAAAAACCCGCATTTCAATTTAAGTTCGTTTATGATTTTTATTTGAAATTTTCATTTCACAACGAACTTGTAAGACCTATTTTATGGATATTTTATTTAATGACGTTATGGAATTCGTGAATTATGTTCATAATTCATTTTTGATTATGTGATCGGCGATGTATATTTGAATTCTCACTTGGTACTACGTTGACTTTGGCACTAGGATTACCTAACATAGTTTTATGATTCGTCTTGACGAGTCCGTTATATATTTTAATTAATTACGAGAGGTTCTCGTGTGATATGGAAATTTTAAAATGAGTTCGGGTTCGGGCCACGTGTTTTTACATCTACCCACATTACCCGCTCAACCGTAATAATAATATTATTATTATTATTATTATCCTTATTATTATTATTACTTTTTTTAAAAAAAAAAAAAAAAAAAAAAAAAAGAAAAGTTATTAAAGGGTCCCTTTGGGTCCGGTTCTTCACACACACCAACACACTCATTATTTTCACCCACCTCTATCTCTCTTTTCTCCCTCACCATCCTAACCCTAGCCGCCCCTTAAATATTCCGGCCACACCACAGCCACCGCCGGCCACCACTCTAAACCACCACCATATTCTTGATCTACATCATCTAATCTACTAGATCTACAACACCACGCGCCTCCTACCACCATTTTTATCACACGAATCACCATTTTCTTCACCACTATTCGTTGTTTTTGAAGGGTTATCACGGTTTTGAGTTCTAGATCGAAGGTGAGACGAGTTTTCACTCGTATGGTTAATAAAATCGTGACCTAGAGTCACGACATGATGATATCCGAATGGGTTTTTAATTAAAAACGTGTAATACTTGATGGGTTGTTGATTGGAAAAACGTTTTCTTAATAGTTTGGTATCCGGGTTGGTTTTTCGTGATGGTCGATATGAACCGTGAGTCCCCGACTCACGGCTTGGTTATTGTTTCGAGCTGTGATGCTCGTTTATCTTATTGGTTATGAGCCGTGGTTGGCTCTTTGTAGCCTTGTTCTCGTTGTGGCCTTGATTCGACTCTTGTGAGTCGCGGCACTTAGCCGTATGGTTGTTGATTTTACCGAGACCCTCATGGGTCGAATGGGTATTTTTGGAGTGCTCGTTGGAGCCTAAGTTGTTAACCTTGGATACTTGGTTCGAGCCTCTTGGCTCGTGATGTGACCGAGACTCAATTGAGTCGTATTGCCTCGGGTTCGGCTTGGTAAACCGACCCGAACACCAACTTGGTTGATGTTATTTTTGTGCTAATTGTGAACTATTTGTTATGTTATTATTGGTTATGATTGTCGTTGGTATTTATTGTTGTGGTATTTATTTCTCGGCCGAATACTTTGGGTCGAATTGGATATTGGTTATGGTTTTGATATTGAGAAGTTGTTGTCGATTGGAATGTGATATGAGGACCGGTTATGAGACGGTCGTTAGATGACGGAGATAGGTTAGTCGGGTACCGTAGTCGGACCTTATTGTTGTAGCCCGTGGTTGAGATTGTGATTGGACGGAGATTTATTATTTATGACTTTTCCTTATTGTTGGACTTGGACAATGAGCCGAGAGTCATGACTCGGACGTATGACCATTTCGTATAACTCAATAACTATTAAAACTAAGACGAGAATAATAAAACTCGTAATAATAATTATTGATAATATGAACGTTTATATGAAAGTATATACGTGAATAACGTATATATATAACTATATAAACGCGTATATTAATAATAATAATAATCACGAGTCGTATTATAAATAATACGATTAGATATATATTAGGCTACGAAAGTGGCGTAATATTATTAAACGTATTATAATTATAAAAATTGTGTTATAAAACGGGAAACTCCCGACAATTATGAAACATTTAATAAAATGTCATTTCAATTATACAACGGATAAATTTATTGAGTTAGGCGAAATTGTTGTCACTCGGGTCCAGGTAAGTTATTATTTGTGACATTCGTGTTGTCTCGGATATATGACGACTAATATAGACGTTTTCTATAAGTAAATAACCACTCAACCGTAAGGTTGAGCCGGGTTGTTTGGTTATATGAAACGAATATATTAGTGGGCATCGTATCCTAAGACGCCCACAGGTTGTAGTATATGTAAAGGGTAATAGATTGCGAGTGTGTATATCGGGAAATCTGGCCAATTTGACGATATATACGAGGAATTTATTAAACTATGATATATACTATATAGTAATTATGTGCTATATGCTTTATATGTGCTTTAGATTGGGTGTAATCTTGGAACGGTATATTACGTAAATAAATATGAGGATTATCAAATCGACGGATTTGGTAAACTTTGGCGATTTATTTAAATGATATATTGAGCTAATATTAGATCTATAGTTTATTATATGTTCTACGTGTGATCTTGTTGGTTTGTTTTGAGTCGACCCACCACCCGTATGGATACCAAACGCAAATACACCAAACTAATACGAAATGGATTTTCGGAAATAAAACGGATTCTCGTCCGGGTTTGGGAATATTATATATTTGAGGAAATGATTTCTGAAAGAGTTAATATTGTTAGGTCGTGCCAAGTCCGTAGTTTCCGTTTCGTGAGTTATCATACATCTTATTGCTACCTACCTCGTCTTGCTATTTTCTGGACTTGAGGTGAGTCATAGCCCCACTTTTTACTCTTGAACTATGTTTTCAACGATTGGGGTGAGAAACGTGCAAATTATTTTACGTGGACTACTATCGCTTTTATATTCTTTCTAAACTTGCTATGCCTATGGACTAGGATCTATTGTCAGCTTTAGTCACACCTTTTGTGTGCACTATTCAAGGTTGGCTTATTTGGTTATTTGGATTGTCAGCTTTAGTCACACCTTTTGTGTGCACTATTCAAGGTTGGCTTATTTGGTTATTTGGATTGTCAGCTTTAGTCACATATTTGTTGTGTGTACTATTCAAGGTTGGCTTATTTGGATTGTCAGCTTTAGTCACATAGTTTCGTGTGTACTATTCAAGGTTGACTTATTAGATACTGTAGTGTGCACCTATAGGTTATTAATACTTCGGAGGTTATCCGAGTATTTATTGGTATTGCGGGGGTTACCCGAATATCTATGTTGTTACGGAAGGGTATCCGTGTGTTTTGGTTATTGCGGAAGGGTATCCGTGTGTTATGTTGAGAGCGGAGGGTATCCGCAGGCTTTTAGCGAATCCTTAGTCTAGCTAGCGAGCGTTTTGCGTATATGTCCACTATATTATTAGTTGAATTTAAACCTATGATCTCACCAGCGAAAGCTGACTTTTAGCACGTTTTCTCAGGTAATTAAGTGTTGAGGTGCATGCTTGGATTGGAAGGCTCGGCTGAGGCACACGGTTATGGATCTATATTTTCTAAACTCTGATAATTAAATTTGGACCTATTGCTATTTTATTTTGGGCCTGACTCTGAATGATGTTGGGATAAATGTAAACCTTAAAACCCCGTTTTGGTTGTGTTTTTACTATGTTTACTTTATCTCGTTCTATATTGTCTTGTGTTGGATACCAATCCCCGTAGCACCCCGAAAGCTTGTTAAGTCTTCCGCTGTATCAAATTTTGGGGGTGTTACAAATAAAAAAATGGTATAATGAAGATATATTGGTTATACGTTAAACCACACATAACAATTAATAATATAAGTTAGTTTATTAACTAGGATATTTGCAACTGGCTTAAAATTAAAAGTTTTAGGACATTAATTAATTACCTTCAAGCGACTGAATGTTGTACGGTCAACTGGATGTTCAAGTTTCCGTTGATGTTCCAAAGCTTTCTCAAGTCTTTTGACAACCTGATCTATATGCGGACGCTTCGCCCGTTCTCCTTGTATGCTGTCATTTGCTGTCTGTGAGAAGATTTTGAATGATTCTGGGTCCATCTGTTTTCGTAAATGTGGATCAATCATATCATCCAAATGAGATTTCACTTGACTTAATAACCCCTCTCCCAACTCATCTTCATCTACTGCACTCCTCCCACACAAGACTTCGAATAATACAACACCGAACGAATACACATCTGACTTGTGGGTCATACCGCCAGTATTTTTATATTTTGGGTCCAGGTATACATTCTCAATAATATCACGAGTAAGAACAAGACGGTGCCTCCGAGCTACTGTATTTTTCAATGAAAGTTCAAAACCAGATAACTTGGGTTCCCATTTGTCATCTAGTAAAATTTTCGAGCTCCTGATGTTGCAATGTATGACGCTAAAATCACGTGCAACATCATAATGGATGTAACTTAATGCATTTGCAATGCCGAGACATATCTTCAACCTTTGCGTCCATGTGAGGGTCTGGTCACTTAGATATTCGTTGAGACTTCCGTTGGTCTCCTTCTTGTATATGATAATCTGCTCGCCCCAATCACAAAATCCAATAAAAGACACTAGATTTTTATGTTTGAGACTAGAAAGCATCCTTACCTTCATCTTAAACTTTTTTCTCTCATCTTTAGAATTACAATAGAACTTCCATGCAACAATATCGATATATTGTCCGAAATGCTCCATACAGCCTTGATAAACTGATCCAACTGTTTTTCTTTTGATGAAATTCTTACTAGAAAAGTTTTCGGTTGCCTGTTTTATATCGTCAAAAGGGAGTTGGTAATTGAATTCAACGCCTGTGGATATGAAGTGACTCTTTGATCCCTATATGTACCGAAGAAGACAACATTAAGAAGTGTGCAGATTCACAGGGTGGAACACTTCCAGTGAGGCTTATCTTTTATTTTTAACATTTATCAAAAGGAAAATATGGTAAAGAGCTAGGTAAGCATAAGAGGGGATGTTGTGTATTATTCTGAAGAATAATTAGATTTTGCAAAAATTGTTGGCAAATGTGATTTTCGGTCAACATGGAAAAGATTTTGCATGTATAATAACATGAACCTCAATTTAACCATAACTCACAACCACCACCTTTAAGAAAAATATACTAGTTTAGGGAAGTGACAACCACCACCTTTAAGAAAAATATACTAGTTTAAGAAAAATTTAACCATTTTTGTTTTGTACCCAACAACAATGACAACCATTTCTGGTCACTGTTTATTTTAAGCAATCCATAAGCAATGTTTTTTAAATATTAATAAGAATAAAATATTGTTAAAAATATAACTTTGAAGCTGAAAATTGCATTATAAAGTATCATCACTTAACAATTTATATGTCACCCTACTTTAATGATTAATTTCAGATATACTCAAAGTGCAAGTATTAAATGCATAATGTATGATTTTTTAATGCATGTTTTGGTATATATGAAATTTCCAATTAAAAGGAGGGGATATATGAAATTGTCCCATTTAAAAGTTCTTTTTCAGTGTACAAATAATTCTGCCCCTTTTCTATTCGCATCTTTCTATATCCATTCTCTTGTTTTGACATTTACCACTTTTTCAAAGATTTCAGTGGCTTACAACAAGAGCTAAAAAGAAAATTATTTACCTTCTCATGACTAGATGATGTATCTCCAACTTCAGCCACAACTCATGAGTGTTCCTATAACATCAATGGCAACAAATACAACAATAAGTAAATAAACATAACTCGTATTATAGAGTAGTTATTGTGCTAGAAAGGTAAAGAGAAATTTGGTCAAAAAGAAGGATAAAGAGAAAAAAAATCATCTTACAGCATTTTTGCATTCCAATTGAAGTTTCAACGCTTCCTCAAGTCTTGTGACAATCTGATCCATATTTGGGCGTTGCGATTGTTCTTCACACAAGCACGCATACGCTGTTTCAGCGAAAATTTTCAATGATCGCGGATCCATTTGTTTCAATAGATCCGGATCGATTATCTCATCGAGTATTTTCTCTCTATAATGAAAAATTGCCATAGGAGCCAAATACTTATTATCCTCATCATCAATTACTGATTCCCTACTACAAAGTAGTTCAAACAATACCATTCCAAAGGAGTAGATATCTGACTTGTGGTTTACACTACCAGTCTCAAAATATGTTGGGTCTGTATACTCCTTCCTAGACCAAACTGAATCAGTAGGGAAAGAATGGTGTCTTTCAGATGCTTTAATCTTCATGGAATGCCGAAATTCACATAACTTGGGTTCCCAGTCATCGTTTAACAGAATTGTGTAACTGTTGATGTTCCGGTGTATAACGCTAAAATCGTGAGACTCGTCATAATGAATGTAACTCAATGCATGCGCAACACCAATAAATATCTCCAATCTCCGTACCCATGTCAACAACATCGGTTTACTTAGATATTCGTCGAGCCTTCCCCTGGTCACACGCCTGGTAATGATGATTTTCTCATCATCCTCATCACAAAACCCAACTAATGAAACCAAATTTTTATGCTTGAGACTAGAAAGCAATGAAACCTCCATCCAAAACTCTCGTTCTTTTTCCATTTCTGACTTTTTTAACCTCCATGCATAAATATCAATCAAGTCATCGGACCATGAGAGTTGTCTGAGTTCAACTTTGTTGCTAAAGTTGTTAGTGGCAGATAGTATCTTTTCAAGGGGGATTTTGAGGTGCGCAAGATCGTGTTTAAGCGAAGATATCTGTTTATCAAGTAAAAAAAAACGTGAGTTAATACAATAAGAAAGTTTGATGAAGTGCCTACAACGTGTTTGATGAAATTCCTGAACCTTTTCAAACACATGTTGCGGTATATACTTGCCTTGTATCTTATATTGATCTTGATTTTAAGTCTAATTTAATCTGTAAATATTTTCTACTTTATAGGAGTAGCTATTATCATATTATTATAATTTAGGAAGTGCATGGTCCTATTAACTAATAATTTACTAATAAAGTGAAAGGAGGTGAAGGTCTATATGCTGAAATAAATACAGAGTTGTGCTTATTATAATAGAAAGAAGGAAAAGAAGAAAGACCGTCTTACCGCATTATCATGTTCTAGTTGAAGCTCCAACGCTTTCTCAAGTCTCGTGACAATCTCATCAATATTTGGGCGTTGCGATCGTTCTTCATTCAAACACTCATATGCTATTTCGGCAAAAATGTTAAATGATTGAGAGTCCATTTGATTCCATAAACGCCAATGAATTATTTGATTGAGTTTCTTCTCCCTATAGTGGGCAACAGCCACCGAAGCCAAGTACTTATTATCTCGGTTGTAGTGGATTACTGCTTTCCTACCACACAGTAGTTCAAACATTACTATCCCAAAGGAGTAAATATCCGACTTGTGGTGTGCACTTTTTGTCTCTATATATGTTGGGTCTGTATACCCATCGGCACTCCAAACTTTATCAGTATTGAAAGACCGGTGCCTTTCAGATGCTTTGATCTTCATGGAAAGTATAAAATCACCTAACTTGGGTTACCAGTCATCATTTAAAAAAATCGATGCACTGTCAATGTTGCGGTGTATTATGCTAAAATCGCGCGATTCATCATAATAAATGTAGCACAATGCTTGCGCAACACCGACAGATATCTCCAATCTTCGCACCCATGTCAACAACATCGGGTCACTTAGATTGTTATCCAGACTTCCCCGACTTCCCCTGGTCTTATTGTAAATGATGATCTTCTCATCATTTTCATCACAAAACCCAACAAGAGAAACCTCATTTTTATGCTTGAGACTAGAAAGCATTGAAATCTCCATCCAAAAGAGTTGTTCTATTTCAGCATGCCATTCATCTTTATTAAACCTCTGAGCACGGATATCAATCAACTCACCGGACCACAAGAGCTGTCCCTTGTATCTCTGTTCAATCCTATCATCTAAGATGAGATTTTGTTGAGCGAAGTTGTTGGTGTCAGATAGGACATTTTCAGGGGGGACTCTGAGGTGAGCAAATTCATTCATTATCTGTAAAATAGTCAAGTTAATATGTGAGTTAGAAAAAGGGAGTTAATAATAATGTGTACAAAGTGTTTGATAAAATTCCTGAACCATGTCTAAGATATGTTAGGTCTAATTCTGCATATATCGATCTTGTAGTTTATAGTTATTATGTTTCTGGATAGTAATATTTGCTCCTAAGTTGTTTTTAAAGCATTTGGTCCAGAATTAGATGGTGTAAGTATTGACTATAAGCGGCGATACTTTGTCTACCTCATGTAGTTTTGATGGGATCATATGGATTGGAATTGTCTTGTTTGGTTCAAAGATATGTTTTTGTCTTGTGGATAAGTTCATTAAGTTGTATTCAGAAGAAAGAAATTATGGCATGTGCTTTGTGTAACAGTAAATTGTTTAACATTGGAGAGACATTATTAAATGTTTGTGTAACATTAAATTGTATTCAGAAGAAAAGAAAGAAACTTTTGCAGTAAATTGTTTGCAGGATACTTTATTTGACAATAGTGGAATTGGAGAGACATTATTAAATGTTGAAACTTTAAAAGCCAAGTTACTGATTTTGAAAGGGAAGAAAAAGTAGCAGTAAGATGCTTGTATTTGGTAACCTGAAATTGAGTGTATATGAAATTGGGGAGCAGTGAGACACATGAATTTGAGAAATTGCAAAAAGATTGCATAAGATTCAAGGATAGAAGGTAAATTGATAAAGTGGTATCCAACCTGTGAATGAAATTGCAGACACATGTGTTCCTAAGGTATGGGACTACTTCTTCTTGGTTATGACTTATGACAAAGGCAATTATGGAAATTAAAAGTACAAAACATGTTCCTAAGGCATTATAGTCATTTTTATCCCTTTTACTCATAACAGGCGCAAGTATTTTACGAATATGACACGATATTGCATTCGTATCCACACTAGGTATCGAATTGGTACAAACAAACTGCTTATTTGAACTGTTTGATTCTGCCAAGTCTTTTTGAAACTGCTTGAATCTAGATGTATAGAAACGTGATGATTTTGCTTGTTGTTGATTGCTGAATGATTATAAATGATTAGAGTTGTGCTTATTGAGTCAACTAGGTAAAAAAATGGCTTGATTTCGCTGATTGCTGATTGTTGAATAAATATATTAGATTGATTTCAGTTATGTTGATTGAATCGATTGGGTCACCAAGCATCAAATGAAGCTTTGGTACCATAATACTTATCTAAACTACTCCAACTAACTTAAGATTAGTGAGTGAAAGTGTAGTGCATAATGTAACAGATGATACTAGAGTAGAGTGTTCAATGACATTATATATATGGTAAACTTACACACAGTCTTATGTGATCTCATATGCCATAGCAGCTATGTATATTTTTAGTTTTCTGTACCGAAATCTGTTGAGTTTGAGTTTGAGTAATCTTTCTATTGACTTTTTGAAATCAAATGATTATGCTATTGCTGCAATCATTCCATTTCTTAAGTTATGTTCATCTCATAAAGTCATAGGCCATATTGTCTTATTACAAATTGATGAATCTGAAAAGGAGGAACATGAATATAAAACTGTTGAGCAAGATCAAGAGCTTGTATAAGTTCGATCCAGTTCTTATATACTACTCATTCTTGTTTCAGGCACAAAATGATTTTTCCAAAGCATATGAGAAGGACACCCATAATACCAAAGACCAATTAAAGGACTATATATGGAAAGCCTTGAAAAGTGGCAAGGTAATGTTTCAAAGCAGATCTATAATTCCAAAAAGTCAACTCTGCTTATATAATACCGCAAAAGAATTCACTTTGAAATTAGAAGGTTGTTACCCATTTGACCCGTAGCATTGTTTGAACTTTCAAAGCAGATCAGCAATCCCAAAAGGTTGTTACCCATTGCTTGCATACAATATTGATAAGGAGTTCGGGTGCATTTCGAGTTTAGATGTCATATGTTATTTCATTGAGTATTCTTTTCTGAAACTAATGCGTGTCTTATATTTTCCGTTTATGCCTCTGTTAGGCGGAATAAAGAGGCCAAGGGATCATATTAAATTAGTATACTGACAAAACTGAAGGCTAAGATAACCAAGGTTATGGGTAATATTGAGAAGGTTGTTGTTTTGTTTTCATGATGTTTTGTTTATTAGCCATCATTTACCTACCTTTTTAGTCTTTTTAACATGTTGGTTTTTGGTGTTTCAAGGTGCTTATGGGATATTAATGTTGCTTATATTGGCTGAGGTTACTAGGTATGTTGTGTTTAATCTCTTACATTAACTCCAGTGCGTGTCAGGCTGGGTGACTATCAAGTCTTAACCAGTGGCTATCAAGTCTTAACCTGTGACCTAATCGACCTTTTTTCTTATCAGTTATTCGTTTTTTGTCGCCACATAGAGACAAACCATAACGTGGACCGACAAATTTACAAGTAAATGAGTCAAACGCGTATAAGGGAAGTTGCTTCTCTTCCGGTCTATGGTCATAGGTCAGGTTTATGCTTTGAGGTTAAACACACAAAAAAAAGAGGATGGACAACTCATATGTAGCTTACATGTAATTTTGAAGAAAATTAGTTTTGATCTACAGCTTGGAGACTTGGACAAGCTACAGTGCAAGGCCATATATACTACCTTGTGTATATCGTAATGAACTTGCTGAACTACATGTAGATTTTATAACTATACTACTTTTAAAATTTTGATTTTACTTTGTAACTCAGCAATCCCCTGGTTTCTAATTTTAATCGTCTACCAGGGACACTCCTCCAGTTTCATATAAAGGTTTGTAGGATGTCCTATCAAAATCTCGGTTGGGTGGTCACAGTTCACAAATGTTTGCAGACATCAACAAGTACTTTTACTTATCCACTTTTCTCTTTTTCAATGTTTTGAAACCCGGTGGAACCGGCTCCGGCAAAGATAACAGAACAAAAGAAACCGGTTTTAAGAATTCAAAACCCAGTGTGACCCGCCGGGTTTTACCTGTTACTATAATTCCGGCAAGGTTTGTCATTAAATCTTTTATATGTGTTCCACATTGCTTTTTACAAGTTTTTAAAGGCTTTAAAAGCGGTTTAGACAGGTTTTTATGGTGTTTTAAACACTTTCTATATGCTATTTGGACAGCAGAAAGATGGGCTGTTTGGACAGGCTTATATGCTGTTTTAACAGCTTTTATATGTTGTTTGGACATAGCCTTTACATGGCTGCATGGAAACAAGTTTTTGCAGCAATTACATGCTTTTTTTAAAAAAAAGCACTTACATATTTGTATGTTGTTTTTAGCAGCAATTACAGCTTTTATATGCTATTCCGACGCAGTTTTTTACAGCAACCATGTTTTTTTTTTGGAGCAATTACATGTTTGTAGGTGACTTTGGTTTAAGAATCTCGCTAATCTTTTTTCTTCACCTACCCATTTTGTTGGAATGCTAGAATGAAAACTAACCAAAAACAATTAGTTGTTGCTTTAACTGATAGGTGTGTTGGCCTAGCTAGTTGCTAAGCCAGTTGTTCATGTAAAATGGGTGATTAACAAATAAGCTTTGGTGTGGGTGGCGGATCAAATAATATGGGTTTGGATTACGTTAACCGTCCGTATTCATATTCTCTTTCTTATTCTTCATATACTAGTTTTAAACCTTCATGTGTGCACATTGTTGTGACATAAGTCGCACACTAAAGGGGTTTTTGTGCTTTTTTTAAAAAGTAAATAAATAATTGTTAATAATTCATAATGTTCATCTTCTTTGATAACTATTTTTATTCATACAATATAAAATGACAATTAGACGAAAATTTAAATAGTAATTCGGTAATAGATTACGGCTAATTATTGTTATTTTAAAATCATATGAAAAACTTGTCACTACTAAGTTACATAATATAACTGTTATGGGTATATATATTTAATCACAAGAAAAAGAAATTTACAAAAAGTCGAAAGTGAAATAAAAGAAATTCATAAAACTTGTCACTAACTTACTATAGTATAACCATACTTATTAGCCAATTTACAATAAAAAAAATTAGTCAACTAATATACGAGAGTGGGAGACGAGTTAAGAGTATTAAGGTTTAGTGCAGCTGGCGGGATAAAAGAACATAGCAAATATGGTCTCTTTGGTCACCGTGAGAACCTTAACTTGAGTTAATGCGCGACTAAGCATAGACAGTAACTAAATTTGTAAAAATTACACAATAATGGAACAGTTTTGAAACTTTGATGGCTTTTATGGTTAATATAAAGTTTGAGTGACCAAATTGAAAACTTGATTACTATTTGATGATTTTCACCTAAAGGAAAATTAATCTTAATGTTAAGGAGGAGATTAAATACGATGAATAAGGATTTCGTTATATCAAAAAGCGGTTACTCCTTCCATTCTAAACTAAATGGCAATATTTTCATTTTGGAAACAAATGATCATTTTGTATTAACCAATTAAAAAGTGTTTAGTTGGTGAAAACTATGGTATATTTGATTGGTGAATAGTGAAGTTAATGTGAATTCTTAAAACGTAGCACATTTTTAAAGTGAACATTTACCTCATTTTGATGTTCAAGTTGAAGTTCCAACGCTTTCTCAAGTCTCGTGACAATCTCATCAATATTTGGCCGCTGCGATCGTTCTTCATTCAAGCAGTCACACGCTGTTTCCGCGAAAATGTTAAATGATTGAGAGTTCATATGTTTCCAAAGATCCCAATCAATTATTTCATTGAGTCTTTTCTCTTTATAACGGGTAACGGCCAGTGGAGCCAAATACTTATTACTATCGTTGTCGATTACTGATTCCCTACCACAGAGTAGTTCAAACAATACTATCCCAAAGGAGTAGATATCTGACTTGTGGCTCACGCTTTTAGTCTCAATATATGTTGGGTCTCCATACCCTTTCACATACCAAACTTCATTAGTATGAAATGAATGGTGCCTTTGAGAAGCTTCAATCTTTATGGAACCTTCAAAATCACATAACTTGGGTTCCCATTCATCATTTAATAGAACAATTGCATATGTACCGGTGTATTACGCTGAAATCGCGTGGCTCGTCATAATGAATGTAGCTCAATGCATGCACAACACCGACATATATCTCCAATCTTCTCACCCATGTCAACAACATCGGGTCACTTAGATATTGGCTGAGACTTCCCCTGGTCTCATGCCTGGTAATGATGATCTTCTCATCATTCTCATCACAAAACCCAACAAGAGAAACCACATTTTTATGCTTGAGACTAGAAAGCATTGAAATCTCCATCCAAAACATCTGTTCTACTCCAACCCGTTCTTTATTAAACCTCCAAGCACGGATATCAATCAACTCACCTGACCACAAGAGCTGTCCCTTGTAACTCTTATCAAACCCACTAGTTTCTCCGATGACATTATGTTGAGCGAAGTTGTTGGTGGCAGATAGGATATTTTGAAGGGGGACTCTGAGGTGAGCAAATTCATTCATTATCTGTAAAATAGTAAGTTAAAAGTGAGTTAGAAAAAGTGAGTATAATAATGCCTACAAAGTGTTTGATAAAATTCCTGAACCATGTCTAAGTGATGTTAGGTCTAATTCTGCATATATCTTGTAGTTTATAGTTATTATGTTTGTGGATAGTAATTAAAATACTCCTAACATTCTTTTGAAGTTTAGGAAGTGATCATGTTGATAATTTAGTCTTGGTTAATGTAGTCAATATTTGCTCCTGATGGTGTAAGCACAGACTATGGGCGGTGATACTTTGTCAACATGATGCAGTTTTGATTGGATAATATGGATTGGAATTGTCTTGTTTGGTTCCCTCATTTCATTCAAAGACATGTTTTTGTCTTGTGGATAAGTTCATAAAGTGGTATTCAGAAGAAAAAAAACTATGGCATGTGCTTTTTGTGTAACAGTAAATTGTTTAAAGTTGCAGTATATTTTTGTTTAGTGTTGATATTTACTATTTAGTCATCTGAAGTTTGAAGATTGCATAAGAATCAAGGGTAGAAGGTGATAAAGTAGATTGGAACACTCAAGATAAGTTGATAAAGTGGTATCTAGGAAAAACTATGGTATCCAACCTGTGAATGAAATTGCAGACACATGTGTTCCTAAGGTATGGGACTACTTCTTCTTGGTTATGACTTATGACAAGGCAATTATGGAAATTAAAAGTACAAAACATGTTCCTAAGGCATTATAGTCATTTTTATCCCTTTTACTTGTAACAGGCGCAAGTAAGTATTTTACGAATATGACACGATATTGCATTCGTATCCACACTAGGTATCGAATTGGTACACACAAACTTCTTATTTGAATTGTTTGATTCTGCTGAGTCTTTTTGAAACTGCTTGAATCTAGATGTATAGAAACTTGATGATTCTGCATGTTGATTGCTGAATGATTATAGATGATTAGACTTGTGCTTATTGAGTCAACTAGGTAATAAAATGGCCTGATTTCATTGATTGCTGATTGTTGAATAGTTATATTAGATTGATTACAGTTGTTTTGATTGAATTGATTGGGTCACCAAGTATCAAATGAAGCTCTGGTACCGTAATACTAATATAAACTACTCCAACTAAATAAAGATTAGCGAGTGAAAGTGTAGTGCATAATGTAACAGATGATACTAGAGTGTTCAATGACACTATTTATATGGTAAACTTAAACATAATCTTATGTGATCTCATATGCCACAGCAGGTATATATATTTTTAGTTTTCTGTACTGAAGATGAATGTCTTTTTGGAAATTATGTAGATTCGCTTCGTACGGATACTGTGTACAATGTATGTTGAGACTCTTTTACTTTTATCCCAAAAAATTCAATCATGGTTATTAAATATTGGACATGGTGACCAATTATGGCTTCGTATATATAAACTTTTTGGCTAGGTTGGTTTGGGCTTTTACTTAAAAGTAGTGCTATTGTAGTTTTACACCTTGCATCAAGTTGTCCATTTGTTAGTAATACTAACTAAGAAATAGCATTAGCATTAGCCTGTGAGTTGGTTTTTAAGCCATATTTTGTCATAGTGCATGATGTAACAGGCGATATACTATTGAGAATAAGCTGGGCCGGATTTGGGCCTGTGCATAGGGCCCCCAAATCTATTAGGGCCACATTTTAAAGATAAGCCCAGTTTATGAATGTACGTGTTCCAATCCATTCTAGTCTATTTTGGCCTGTGTAATATCTGTGCAGCACAACAACTAGAATGACAATTTGTTCATCCCTTATTTGTTCATTTCGTTCCTTTATTCGTATTTGTTTCCTTCTCTTAATATCTTTTGCTATGTCTATTTAAATTTTCATTTACAAATTACAATGTTATTGGTACAAAGAATTTGGAGATCGATAGAATATATTTTCTAAAAGTCAATTGTGATATGATGTAGAATCATTTCAAAATTCAGGTATTAACGTTATACCAAAAACATGTAATATGTAAGCATTTTTCTAGTTGTTGTCTACATTTTTTTTCTGTATTTATAACCGTAGTGTCATAATTAAATATTGTACGTTCAAGAGAACGATTTTCATGTTTTTAGAAAAAGGGCCTCAATTTTATCATTGCATTGGGCCCTCGAAATCCATGGGACGGCCCTGAGAATAAGCAATTATAATTCTATTAGAGGTTGATGATGTTCATCTCATACTTTGAGATTTGTTCATCCCAATTAAACACTATATACTTAACTTATGGTTATATTGTCTTATCACAGATTGATGAATTTGAAAAGGAGGAACTTGAATATAAAACTGTTGAGGAAGATCAAGAGCTTGTATCAGTTTGAACTCTATGGAACTCACTTATGAATGATTTTTTCCTTTACCATCTTATCTTGTGGCGAAATATCAAAATCTGTTAAGAGTTTGAGTAATCTTTCTGTAGACTTTTTGAAATCAAATGATTATGCTATTGCTGCATTAATTCCAGTTCTTATATACTACTCATTCTTGTTTCAGGAACAAAATGATTTTTCTAAATCGTATGGGAAGGGGACCCGTAATACCAAGGACCAATTGAAGGACTATATATGGAAAGCCTTGAAAATTAGCAAGGTAATGTTTCAAAGCAGATCAATAATCCCAAAAAGTCAACTGGTAATTGCTAATATAATACAGTAAAAGAATAAATGCTGAAATTAGAAGGTTGTAACCCATTTGACCCGTAGCATTGTTTCAACTTTCAAAGCAGACCAGCAATCCCAAAAGGTTGTTAACCATTGCTTGCATACAATATTGATAAGGATTTTGGGTGTCGTGTTGAGTGTAGATGTCACACGTTATTTCGTTGAGTATTCTTTTTTGAAACTAATACGTGTCAGGCAGAATTCTATTTTGATGAAATAAAAAATATCTCCATACGTGTCTTATATTTTCCGTTTATGCCTCTGTTGGGCGGAATAAAGAGGCCAAGGGAAAATATTAAATAAATATACTCTTTTGACCGAAGGCTAAGATAAACAAGGTCAAAAGGATTATTATGGGTAATATTGAGAAGGTGGTTGTTTCGTTTACGTGATGTTTTGTTTCTTGGCCATCATTTAGCTACCTTTTTCGTCTTTTTAACATGTCGGTTTTTGGTGTTTCATGGTGCTTATGGGATATTAATGTTGCGTATATTGGCTGAGGTTACTAGGTATGTTGTGTTTAATCTCTTACATTAACTTCAGTGTGTGTTGGCTTGAAAAGAAATTTTGTCCAAGAAAAACTGATAGTCAAATATGTTTTATAGCCATATTATTAAAATAATAATATTATATATATATATATATATATATAAAGGATTTAGAAAGTTTTATTCACTAAAAATACACTGTGGGTGACTTGTAGCAACCGGCATTTTTAGGGCAATACTGTACTTTAAAACTCGAAACCATTTGTGACAAACGATAATTTTCAAACTTGTTTTAACAATAAATTTTATTTATTATTATTACCTATCATATATCTTGAGCTTTTTGGACCTCATTTAATTTGTAAACAAGAGGTTTTCTCGTAGAACGTGAAAATAGCACACAACGCGTACCGGCACAACCGTAACTTATTATACTTTTAAATTGATTCTTTTATTAATTATGTGAAACTGGTCGTGTGAATACTCATTTTAATTGGAAAAATTATTTTAAACAAAGTGTTATAAATTTTGTGTCTTGAATCAATCGATATCGATCTTATATGAGTCCCGACTCACTACATTACAAAGATATAATAAATTACCAATATGGTCCTTGTGTTATACTTTTCATTTCGCGCCCTCCACCTATTGGGGACTTTCCACTTTGTTTTTACAAATTGGAAATATGTTTATAAAGATAACATATCACAACTAGGGTTCCACTTGGTATCATCACCACACTCACTCATTCTCTCCTCTTTCCAGCCGCCATCTGCAACACCACCACCACCACGGTACACCGCCACCTCCATCACCAAAACAACAACTAACCCACCCGTATCTCACCCTCCACATCCTCGATCTGTGGTGTACGCGCCGTGTAACCATCCACATCCTCTGCCGCCATCTCCAAAACGCAAAAGAGATAGAGAAACTGAAGATCGTATATAATTTTGGGTTTAGTTCGTGAATTCGAGAGTTGTACGTGGTGAGAATGAGGGTTTCCATTCGTGTTTTGTAGTTTTATTCGAGTTTGGGGCACGGTTCGCCTCCCACGACTCATTCTTTCGCTTTTTCTCGCCTCTATGTTGGTAAGCCGTGAAACCCATTTTATCTCTTTTCTCGATTTAACACCGATTAGATATAAGAGTTGTTAAGCTTTCGTGGATCTAAATGGATAAAAATGAGTTATTAAATTTGAGGAATTAAAACACGGATTAAAAATGGGACTAAACATTGTTTTGAAATTGAATTCGTGTGGTAGTAATAAATCTGATTCGATATATGTTGTCAAGATTGGGTTTGAATGTGTGGTTGCTCTATTTGCTCACTGTTGTTGTTTGGTCTCGGTAACGGACGAGACAACTTCAGTTGTGCTTGTTTGTTCTAGTTTATTATCCGGCCTATTTGTTTCAATCTTTTCTTATGTTAGTTTGCCGCTCATTGGATAAGTCGCGAAAGGGTGTTTTGGTTGCAACAGATTTGGGTGCGTTTTGCTTGTGGTTTTTCAGTCAACAAAAGTGCGTATATTCTAGCTTGTTTTCGGCTCATTTCATCGGTAGTTTTACAGCTTATTGATTTGAGAATAAATTGTCTTGACAATGGGATTGTTCTAGTATTAAAAGAATGATCATGAGTGGTGATATAGTTTCAATAAAACAAGTAACCAGGGTGTGTCAAATAAAACTAGTGCAATTTACAGCTAATATAAAGCTAATATAAGTCAATTAAAACTAAGTTGTGTGTTAACGTGTTGGGCTACATGCCCAAAGAAGGTACGTCTGGTTGTTTGGATTTGTTTTGTTCAAAGGTTATTACATTTGATTTATTTGCGACAATTAAATTATTGAACTAACTTGTTTATTTATTTTGATATGTGTGCTCATTGGTACGCTTCGACTATTTTGGGACTTATTATCTTGGATCGGGTTCATATATATTATTGGAATAAACACGTGACGACTAATGCACTTGACATACGGACTAAATGACATATGGACTAATAATTGGATATAAAGTCCAATGATAATTAACTAATATAAATTAAACTTCTAAACCTAGATTTCTTTTAGATAAAATGAATTAATTGAATTATTTTAGTTCTTACATATTTTTGGAAAGTAATTGGTTAAGTGAGAAATATTGTTTATTGAGAATTGTCGGAAAATGTATTTTGGGAATTAAGTTTTATTAAAGTCTATTGACTTGGAAAGATTGTATAAATGTACGTGTCATGCCGAAAATTTATAAAATCTTCTAAACTAATATTTTTATTTCGAAACATTTTATTCTTATAAAACTTGACAAAGATCTAAATGTGTGTATGTTTGTTAAGTTATATTATTAACTACGGTATTTCTTATAAAACATTAAGTGACTTTCCTAAACTATTGGGGATTATTGGGTAAACACCGAAACTTACCATTGACTTATTATTTTCTTATTCTTCTTATTCGTCTTCTTTGGTCAAGTTATTTGTTTATTTTATTCTTTGGCGTGAGTTGTATTCCGAGTTTGTGTTTCATACTACCGCACGAAACAATTATACTAAACTTTTATGAACAATAATACTAGACTTTTTACAAGCGATGATACGAGTATTCCACGAAAACTAAAACACTTTGCCTTTTGAAAACTCATATGCATTATAATAGTTTTACGGTACATTTTCTGAGATAAACTATATATTTAGGTTGTGCCGAGCCTGTACCATTGTGCCCTGCTAATTAGTATCGTTTGTGATATTCTGTTCATCGTTAGATCAGGTGAGTTCTCGTAGCCTCACTTTTTAATATGTTTTCCTTGGGGTGGAAATGGTACAAATGTTTTTCAAATGTTTTTATGTTGTGACTTACCGTTTCATTGTTTTGGACAAATATGTGCGTTTGATTGCGATTATGTGCTATGTGGTATAACATTATTTCATGTGAGCAAGCATGCGCAGCTGTTTAACTCCGTTTGGAGCCGAAGCATTTGATAGTACTATCGGGGTAGCTCCCCTGTGCATCCTGACTGTATGTCGGAAGACCCTTGTGGTGTGTTGTTTCTATTGGCAGGTTCAGTTGTCGCAACAATAACTATTTCGTTTTAATATGTGCCTATAATTGTGTATCACACTCACATTTGTCCTACGCAATTATTCACAGCTTCGTGGTTTAACTTTCAAACCTACGAGCTCACCAACATTATGTTGACGTTTTAGTATCATTTTTAGGTGATCGTTGTTAAAGTTTTTGAGGGCACGTTTATTGGAGTCAGACTATTTTGTACCATTGCTACCATGATTTCAAGACAATAAGAATTCAAAAGGGGACACTTTTACTTTCAAGGGTTATACGAGAATGTTTTGTAATGATATAAACTACTATTGAAGTTAATGTATGGTGTGAACTATAATGTTATGCAATGTGCCTTCTTCGTTACATCTCGTGTTTCCGCCTTAGACGGGGTGTGACATGACTATCAAGTCTTAACCAGTGACCTAATTGACCTTTTTTCTTATCAGTTACTCGTTTTTTTATCGCACATAGAGACAAACCATAACCTGGACTGACAATGTACAAGTAAATGAGTCGAACCTGTATAAGGGAAGTTGCTTCTCTTCCGGTCAATGCGTCATAAGTCCTAAAAGTTTAAGTTTTGAGGTTAAAGACACAAACAAAAAGGGGATGGACAACTCATGTAGCTTACACGTAATTAGTTTTGATCTACAGCTTGGACAAACTAGAGTTCAGGACCATACATACTACCTTGTGCATATCGTAATGAACTTGCTAAACTACAGGTAGATTTTATGACTTTACTACTTTTAAAATTTTGATTTTACTTTGTAACTCAGCAATCCCCCGCTAGGGACACTCCCCCTGTAACAATTCGCAATTTCAGGTTAATTACCATTCCCAGAAAATTTCACTATTCACTTTTACTATTCATTTTCCCGAAACTTTCCTGAAAGTTGATTTTTTTATTTGATATTCTTGAGTGATAAATCATTTCCATGGCAAATTAAATGTTTGACATTCGTCAGATCATTTTCGTGAAAGTTATTAAGGAATTACACGTTTTAGGGTAAAACGTCATTCAGAAATTCTACGAACAACGAAACTCGACCGCATTAAGTGACCCCGCATCAGAAGAATGTTTGAGACACTCATGATTTATTTGAGAATTAATTGTGACTGAGAAAAACATGACCAAAGACTTCCCAGCAGGTCACCCAAGTCGGTACTACTCTCACATGAGCACGCTTAACCGAATGGGCGATTAACCGTTAGACCACAAAACGAGTTTCTAAGACGTTTTGAGTTTTCAAACTTATTAGAAAAAGTCAACATTATTTTTCCCTCCTCCTTTGACCAAAAATCATTCATTGATTTTATAAACTGAGCCCAGTCTAAGGCGGAAAGACATTTAACACCAACCGACACTAGACTGAGCCCAAACCGCCTCTAGGAGGGGGGATTCACACTATGTGGCTCAATTTCATGAATTTACCCCTAAAATCAACACTTATTTACAACTTGGTCACCAAGTTGTAACACTTTCCTAGTAAGCTTCCTAACCTCCTCATTTGGACTATAAATATAGCCCTCCCCCTTCCTTTGAACGTCCCACATACCACACACATCAATATTTCATCCTTAGCAAATTATCTTCCAAGTTTCATGCAAGATTCAAGTGCAAGTTCAAGGTTGAAACCCTAGTTTGATCTTAGGTTATCAAAACACTTCCATAACCTCATATACTTGGTGATTTCTCTTGAGTTTGAATCCACTCAATTCACCTCTACTTTCATTACATCTCTTTCAAGAATACCAAGGGTAGAAAGATTGCATGAAGTGAAAAAGGGTTGAAGCAAGTCTATCAAAGTCCTATCCTTACATGTTAACTTCCTTTCATCTTTGAAAGCCAAAAGTTGTGAGCCAAACCCTAACTTGATTCTTGTTAAATAATCATGTTCATGTTATTTACATACTATTCTTGCTATATTATGTCTTGTATGCATGTCCATGATGTATAAAAATGAGTAAAACATGTTGTTATAATTGATTGTTAAGATAAGTTACTAAAACAAGTAAACTAGTGACTTTCTTGGTAAGACCTGATCAAAATGGTAAAAATATGATATTGGATTATTACATATTCTAGTAGAGGACCTAACAAGGAAACCGTAGCAATTTGAACCACCTAAAACGAATATACGAGTCAAAAGTTATGACGATTTGAAATTACCAAAACTTTGCGGCAAACTGCCAAAGACCATTCTGATCAAATTTGGGTTTTGAAAGTCACACTTCTGGTCCGATTCATCAAAAAGTTAAAACACGAAAGTTGTCCGGAACGCCGTTTTCGTTCAGGTACAAAGAAGCTCGAGACCTAAAAATGCTTTCCGAGTGATAAAATTCTTCAAATTTTAAACAGCCCATTTTTAGGCGAAAGTCACTAGATTATGGTTATACTTTGAAAGGAACAAGAGGTCTTATGACCTATAATCAAGACCACAACCATGGCTAGAGCCAAGGTTGTGTCTCATGACCTTGAAACAAGGACTAAAGGTCATGGCTAGGCCATGACGAAATGACCATAACAACTTACATAGGCGTAAACATGAAACAATGAATTAGGCGATAACATGAACAAGCAATTTGGATCTACTTCACCTAAAAGGAAACCATGAGATATTACCAAGAGAAAATGGCCATTCAAGACTTATGAAACTACCCCTAATAACAATCTTCATGTACTAATAAACTTTCCTAAGTTTATTCAAATATCGGACATGTAACTTTTCGGATCAAAACTTATATCTATATATTTTATCAACTACTACGATAGTAGGGAGCCTCATGTGAGGAGTTCATTATGTAAGCCGTCGAGATGAGTTGTGGATTTACGAGTTAAAGTGTCCTGGCTCCTCAAACGCTTACTAACATGACTTCTGAAATATGTCAGCCCGAACGGTAGTAAACGATATACAAAACATACATGTTCATGAATCTTTTCTTTCAAGGACATACAATATACATCATACCACATCATGGACTAAATACAAGATATACATATAGGCACTCCGTTATATTCTTTACACAAATCCTAAGTCGAAACATTCTATTATAGGTTGCTCATAGAAACCTACACGATCCAACCACTACCTTCATTACTTGCTATCTTACTTAAGGTGAGTTCGTAGCCCCACTTTCTATTGTTTAACTATTTTACAAACCCATGGGGGGAATACATGCTATTATTTTTCTACTCGAACACGATGCTTTCTAATGTATGCTTCAAGACGATGTTTTATTATCACTAAGTAACGATTGCCGTGTTCGAAGTCCCTATATCATGAACCATTAGTCACTACCTTTAGTGAGCGCGAATATTGTGAATAGATCTATTGGGATTGACGAATCCCATTTGTGTTGAACAACGATGAGTTCACACAAATGCATTAATATTTGAGATTTAGCGGTATAACGGCAAAAGTACCTTGATAGGGCTTCTATAATGCCAATTTTGTTGGTTCAATGTTAATGTTTTGGTTGCATGAGCTTAGTGAAATAAATAACGATCTTTGTTTTCCAAACATTGGTGTGAGCCTATAACTCACACTACCAACATATTGTGTTCAAACGATTTAACTAAACTCTGCGAATTCCACTCAACCTTTGTGTTGACCTCTCAAGCATGTATTTCAGGTTCATGACGATCAAGGATGGTACGGAAGGGCACGGATACTCAAGAGGGCTATAAATTTTCTTATCATTCAAAAACTCACTTAATGTGATTTGTAAACATGGAACCAATTGGGACCTCATTTTGTAACCTCTGATATTTATATAATTTGAATGATAAATCAATTTAATACGACTCGGTTAGAGTTCGTTTTCTATTATTGTGACTATTGTGCCGTCAAGTAACATCCAGTTCGAATTCCGCTGCATCCATGAATTGGGGGTGTTACAGATTGGTATCAGAGCCAGGTTATAGAGAAACGGGTCTAATTGAGACCTAAACTATAACTACAACTACAAGCAAAACCATTTTATAGCCTTCCGCTCTCCGTGTCTTCCATCCTCCAGACGATTATGGACTTTGTAAGCATGTTATGCTACACAAACATATAAGTATATTTATATATACATTCGAGTTATATTCAATCATTTTATCTAAACATATCTACACATGCCTATTCTATGACATTTCGACACAACCACATTCTCCCAACCATGTTCCTACTCCAACATTTTATATCCAAGACATTGTAACTAATTACAATGGCCTTTTCTAGTTCCCGGACATTGTATGACACAATGGTCTTAATCATTTCTCAAATTTTTTGAGTCACACAATGGTCTAATCTACTTCCGAGACATTGTGATTTGTGCAATGGTCTCTGGAATTATTCCACCACCTCATCAACATCATTTCATATGATATCAAAAACCCATCACATTCTATCGATTTCCAAACAAGAAATATGAGATTTCTAAAGGACAAACTAATCCATCATCGACGAAAGCTGAACTTTCTCTACATTCATCAAAGTTTTCTTATGAAACCTTCATTATTAAAAGTTCGTGATCCTGGCCAAGTATGTTCTATTTTAGAACTACTTAAAACTTCCTTTCCACACGTACCTACCTTTACTATCTTCTATCCAATGGAATATGAAAACATACGTTACAAGTCTTGTATGGACGGGACTTGCAACTTAAGGGTTTGACATCACCTTTGTTTAGTGGACAGTTTTCCCGAAAGCAACGGACATATCAAAAGTATACCTAATTTAGGTATTTGAAAATTTTATCGAACCTTGGCTAAATATAGACTAGTCACCTATATTTAACCTAGGGACAGTGGAATATAGTCTGACTAACTATATTCGACTTAAAATTTTCAAATACTGAGAGTAGTTGTACTAGGGTTATGTTCAGATTGATTTCCTACTTGAACTCGATAAACCACCAGAATTCTTTAAAACGATCTAGAGACACGATAGTGTTTTACCACTCAGCGAAATCTTAACACCTTATTTGTACTACCTAATTTCATTCTTGAAAGTTTTCATTTATGAAATAATCCGAACTACTATCTTGGGATAGTTATCAATTCTTCTCTTCATCCTGTAGAAGTACTATCCTGTTTAGGTCCTAAGGATACCATTCCATCATAAACCTTTAAAATCTCTTAAGATTTTTAAAGCAAACTCAACATCTATACCTAAGAGTATTAACATTAAGCATACACTAAGCACTTTTGTTCATCAACATATCACAACATTACCTTCACAACCGTTGAAACCACAAGCTCATTAACAGATCTTGATGCACTTTTAAAGCTCAAATCATCCTTAGTTACACCACAAGCACCCTCATCAGCTTTACAAGATTGAATATTCATCCTGTACTTTTGGAACACCAGTATCATCTCGTTATACCTTGTAACTTACCGACTAAGTATGAATGTTGTGTAGGATGATTTGTAATTATTTGAATGGATTGGGATGCCTTTTCATTTAAATAAAGACATTGTAAATCACCAAACCATAAGTTTATATTTCCTTATTTACATTGTTTGGGATGCCTCTCTATGTAAATAAAGAATTATAAGCAAGTGGGCTTGTTTGTATCCGAAATAACATAAGTACAAAGTCAATAAACACTAGGTACAATAACCGATTACCTACTAGGCTACGATTGCAATTACTATCTCAATTCCTATTAATATTCGAATGCTATATCAATTTCCTTTGATATTCGACTATTACCATACCTTTCCTACATAAAAGTATGCCTGATCCTACACTATATACTGAAACGACAAATCAAACTACATCACTGGGAATCCCAGACTTTAGTCCTAATAAGTTACCACACCTCTGCATCGACACCATTCCAACATATGACACACAAAGAACTTCGGGACGAAGTTCCCCGTAAGGGGTAGAGACTGTAACAATTCGCAATTTCAGGTTAATTACCATTCCCGGAAAATTTCACTATTCACTTTTACTATTCATTTTCCCGAAACTTTCCCGAAAGTTGATTTTTTTTATTTGATATTCTTGAGTGATAAATCATTTCCATGACAAATTAAATGTTTGACATTCGTCAGATCATTTTCGTGAAAGTTATTAAGGAATTACACGTTTTAGGGTAAAACGTCATTCAGAAATTCTACGAACAACGAAACTCGACCGCATTAAGTGACCCCGCATCAGAAGAATGTTTGACACACTCATGATTTATTTGAGAATTAATTGTGACTGAGAAAAACATGACCAAAGACTTCCCAGCAGGTCACCCAAGTCGGTACTACTCTCACATGAGCACGCTTAACCGAATGGGCGATTAATCGTTAGACCACAAAACGAGTTTCTAAGACGTTTTGAGTTTTCAAACTTATTAGAAAAAGTCAACATTATTTTTCCATCCTCCTTTGACCAAAAATCATTCATTGATTTTTAGGCTTACGGTTTGATGTCTAAAAGACATTTAACACCAACCGACACTAGACTGAGCCCAGTCTAGACATTATAAGTCATTTTAAATCATTTATATCATATTAGAAAAGTAACATTTTACTTTTCTCAGTTTTACGCAAAATTCGTACATTTTACGAATTACGCGTTTTAGACCCGTGTTTCCAGTTTTTAGCAGGGTTTTAGGACCCGATAGAACCTACCACTCATTTTATATTTTATTATGGACTATATGGACATATTTAACAATACTTTCAAATTCCATAATTTTACGACACCCGGTTTTACATTTTGAGGCTTAATCATTTACGATTGGCATTTCCCGGAGTCAAAACTCATCCAATACTTGGATAATATCATCCAAGGCCAACCCTTACCCTCCAAGTAATCCCAAACCGCCTCTAGGAGGGGGGATTCACACTATGTGGCTCAATTTCATGAATTTACCCCTAAAATCAACACTTATTTACAACTTGGTCACCAAGTTGTAACACTTTCCTAGTAAGCTTCCTAACCTCCTCATTTGGACTATAAATATAGCCCTCCCCCTTCCTTTGAACGTCCCACATACCACACACATCAATATTTCATCCTTAGCAAATTATCTTCCAAGTTTCATGCAAGATTCAAGTGCAAGTTCAAGGTTGAAACCCTAGTTTGATCTTAGGTTATCAAAACACTTCCATAACCTCATATACTTGGTGATTTCTCTTGAGTTTGAATCCACTCAATTCACCTCTACTTTCATTACATCTCTTTCAAGAATACCAAGGGTAGAAAGATTGCATGAAGTGAAAAAGGGTTGAAGCAAGTCTATCAAAGTCCTATCCTTACATGTTAACTTCCTTTCATCTTTGAAAGCCAAAAGTTGTGAGCCAAACCCTAACTTGATTCTTGTTAAATAATCATGTTCATGTTATTTACATACTATTCTTGCTATATTATGTCTTGTATGCATGTCCATGATGTATAAAAATGAGTAAAACATGTTGTTATAATTGATTGTTAAGATAAGTTACTAAAACAAGTAAACTAGTGACTTTCTTGGTAAGACCTGATCAAAATGGTAAAAATATGATATTGGATTATTACATATTCTAGTAGAGGACCTAACAAGGAAACCGTAGCAATTTGAACCACCTAAAACGAATATACGAGTCAAAAGTTATGACGATTTGAAATTACCAAAACTTTGCGGCAAACTGCCAAAGACCATTCTGATCAAATTTGGGTTTTGAAAGTCACACTTCTGGTCCGATTCATCAAAAAGTTAAAACACGAAAGTTGTCCGGAACGCCGTTTTCGTTCAGGTACAAAGAAGCTCGAGACCTAAAAATGCTTTCCGAGTGATAAAATTCTTCAAATTCTAAACAGCCCATTTTTAGGCGAAAGTCACTAGATTATGGTTATACTTTGAAAGGAACAAGAGGTCTTATGACCTATAATCAAGACCACAACCATGGCTAGAGCCAAGGTTGTGTCTCATGACCTTGAAACAAGGACTAAAGGTCATGGCTAGGCCATGACGAAATGACCATAACAACTTACATAGGCGTAAACATGAAACAATGAATTAGGCGATAACATGAACAAGCAATTTGGATCTACTTCACCTAAAAGGAAACCATGAGATATTACCAAGAGAAAATGGTCATTCAAGACTTATGAAACTACCCCTAATAACAATCTTCATGTACTAATAAACTTTCCTAAGTTTATTCAAATATCGGACATGTAACTTTTCGGATCAAAACTTATATCTATATATTTTATCAACTACTACGATAGTAGGGAGCCTCATGTGAGGAGTTCATTATGTAAGCCGTCGAGATGAGTTGTGGATTTACGAGTTAAAGTGTCCTGGCTCCTCGAACGCTTACTAACATGACTTCTGAAATATGTCAGCCCGAACGGTAGTAAACGATATACAAAACATACATGTTCATGAATCTTTTCTTTCAAGGACATACAATATACATCATACCACATCATGGACTAAATACAAGATATATATATAGGCACTCCGTTATATTCTTTACACAAATCCTAAGTCGAAACATTCTATTATAGGTTGCTCATAGAAACCTACACGATCCAACCACTACCTTCATTACTTGCTATCTTACTTAAGGTGAGTTCGTAGCCCCACTTTCTATTGTTTAACTATTTTACAAACCCATGGGGGGAATACATGCTATTATTTTTCTACTCGAACACGATGCTTTCTAATGTATGCTTCACGACGATGTTTTATTATCACTAAGTAACGATTGCCAGGTTCGAAGTCCCTATATCATGAACCATTAGTCACTACCTTTAGTGAGCGCGAATATTGTGAATAGATCTATTGGGATTGACGAATCCCATTTGTGTTGAACAATGATGAGTTCACACAAATGCATTAATATTTGAGATTTAGCGGTATAACGGCAAAAGTACCTTGATAGGGCTTCTATAATGCCAATTTTGTTGGTTCGATGTTAATGTTTTGGTTGCATGAGCTTAGTGAAATAAATAACGATCTTTGTTTTCCAAACATTGGTGTGAGCCTATAACTCACACTACCAACATATTGTGTTCAAACGATTTAACTAAACTCTGCGAATTCCACTCAACCTTTGTGTTGACCTCTCAAGCATGTATTTCAGGTTCATGACGATCAAGGATGGTACGGAAGGGCACGGATACTCAAGAGGGCTATAAATTTTCTTATCATTCAAAAACTCACTTAATGTGATTTGTAAACATGGAACCAATTGGGACCTCATTTTGTAACCTCTGATATTTATATAATTTGAATGATAAATCAATTTAATACGACTCGGTTAGGGTTCGTTTTCTATTATTGTGACTATTGTGCCGTCAAGTAACACCCAGTTCGAATTCCGCTGCATCCATGAATTGGGGGTGTTACACCCCCAGTTTCATATAAAGGCTTGCAGGACGTCCTATCAAAATCTTGGTTGGGTGGTCATACTTCACAAATGTTTTGCAGACATCAACAACTATTTTTACTATACCACTTTTCTTTTTTTCAATGTTTTGAAACCGGTCGAACCGGTTCCGCCTTAGATAACGGGTCAAAAGAAGCCGGTTTTTGAAAATTCAAAACCCAGTGTGACCCGCCGGGTTTTACCCATTTCTATAATTCCGGCTGAGTTTGTCAATAAATCTTTTATATGTGTTCCGCATTGCTTCTTACAAGTTTATGAAAGCTTTAAAAGCTGTTTAGACAGGTTTTTATGGTGTTTTAAACACTTTCTATATGCTATTTGGACAGCAGAAAGATAGGCTGTTTGGACAGGCTTATATGCTGTTTTAACAGCTTTTATATATGTTTGGTTTTCTTCATTGTTTGCAAACATGTGTTCAATTTATTTCTGTTTGTAAAATGGGTTACTTGACTTAAGTGACCCCATTAAGCTGACGAAATGAGATGACTTCCTTCTCCAAAGTTTCATTTTAGCCCTCTAACTTGGGTTTTTTGTTTATATCTGTCTTCTCTTTTGAATATTGTTTCAAACATTTATCTTATTTATTTATGTCAAACCTTTCTCTTCGAAATAGGATAATTTTTATTTTTTTATTTTATTCTTTTATTTATAACCCATATATGTTTGGCTAGTACCCATCTAGGGCTAGTACTTTTTTTATTGTTTTTTCTGTTATGCATCAATCACTTTAGTTGATCCGAACCAGGACTTGAATGGATGGGGGTTTGTCCTTATCTGGATTGACCAGAACCCAAACTTTTTGTAGGGTGGGGTACGGGGTGGGTTTTCTTTCGGACACAATCATAATTGACCCGACGCGAATGAACCTGAACTGGACCAATTAATTTGACCCTATTAACGGCCCTATATATAGCCAACACCAACTTACGTGGTAGTTGGGAGTTAAACATTATAAAATAGTTTCACAAGGCGTTTAACTTTTGAAAAATTTGCTAGTTTGCGACATTTGATAAATTCACGACGTAAATAAAAGAAATTCTGAGAATTTCAAGAATTACAAACTTTAAAAAGAAATGGAGACTTTAATTTTTGTGTATAGTGCGAAAGTCACCGGCTCTAGTTAATATACATTCACATAATTACCTATATATAAGCAAGCAATGCTACCCACAAATATGGTTCATGTTGTTGAGTACTATCGCATGGGTTTCCTATTTGTTAATTATAAGCTTTGTAGTCACATAAGAATAAACTATAAGGAAGTGATACTTACACCACTTTTTTTGATGCACACACCACAATGTTACATCATTAATGCACATGTTACAACATGCTATATGCATAATTGTGGTGTGTGCATCAAAAAAAGTGGTGTAAGTATCACTATAGTGAGTTGATAGTTTTCTTATAAAAAATAACAATAACACGAGGCTTTTAGAATTGAAAAGTTTAGGAAAAAGATATGCTATACAAAGTAGAAAAATCATACACAAACTCTTGTATAAGTTAGAGTTTATATTTGAAAATTTTTGAAGCTTGAAAGAAACTTAATGGGTCCACCAACACCAAAATAACCCGTATCTACATAATTTGCAAGCAATATAATATGAAAACTAAATCATTTTTGCCAAAAACTCTAGTTGTGACATAAGTCATACTAAAAGGGTTTAACTATATATTTGCGTATTTTTATTTATAATTATAAATAATTCATAATGGTCATCTTCGCCAACAACTATTTGTATTCATACAATACAAAATGATAATTACACAAAAATTCTAATAATAATTCTGTAATAGAATACGACTAATTATTACTCCTTATTTTAAATTCATATGAAAAACTTGTCACTGTTAAGTTACATAATATAACTGTTATGGATATATATTTAAATACAAGAAAAAAATATTACGTAAAGTCTTAGGAAGTGGTAAATAAAAGAAATTCATAAAACTTGTCACTAACTCAGATAGTATAACCATACTTATTACTAGTAGCCAATTTGCACTCAAAGAAACAGATAGTAGTACTTATTATGATAGAAAGATGGAAGAGGAAAAACCGTCTTACTGCTTTTTGATGTTCTAGTTGAAGTTCAAACGCTTTCTCAAGTCTCGTGACAATCTCATCAATATTTGGGCGTTCCAATCGTTCTTCATTCAAGCAGTCATAGGCTGTTTCCGCGAAAATGTTAAATGATTGAGAGTTCATATGTTGCCATAGACCCCAATCAATTATTTCATTGAGTCTTTTCTCTTTATAATGGGTAACGGCCAGCGGAGCCAAATACTTGTTACTATCGCTGTTGATTACTGATTCTCTACCACAGAGTAGTTCAAACATTACTATCCCAAACGAATACATATCTGACTTGTGGTTCAGAGTGTTAGTCTCCATAAATGTTGAGTCGACATACCCATTTGTATACATACATGCACCATTATTGAAAGAATTGTGTCTTTGAGACGCTTCAATCTTCATGGAACATTCAAATTCAGATAACTTGGGTTCCCAGTCATCATTTAATACAACTGAGCCACTGTTGATTTGCCGGTGGATTATGCTGAAATCACGTGACTCGTCATAATGAATGTAGCTCAATGCATGGGCAATACCGACAGATATCTCCAATCTTCGCACCCATGTCAACAACATCGGGTCACTTAGATACCGGTCAAGACTTAACCTGGTCTCAAGCCTGATAATGATGATCTTCTCATCACAAAACCCAACAAGAGAAACCAGATTTTTATGCTTGAGAGCAGAAAGCATTGAAATCTCCATCCAAAATTGCTGTTCAATTTCATCATCCCTTCCTTTCTTTAACAACCACCTCCAAGCGTCAATTTCAATCAACTCACCCGACCACAAAAGCTCTCCCCAGTATCTCTTTTCAAATTCACTTGTGAGGGTGACTCTTTCGTCATCAAAGTTGTTGGTGGCTGATAGTACATCTTCAAGGGGAATTTTTAGGTGAGCCAATTCTTCATGATTGACTGAAGACATGATGTATGTATGTATCTGTTTGTTTATCTGAAAAAAAGGGTGTACGTGTAGGTTGTTACAAAAAGGAGTGTGTGTTTGGGTGATATGCATAAAAATCTATTCGGTTTGTGTTTGTATATAGAGAAGATGTGGATAAGCGTGTGGGTTCCCGCGTTATCTTTAATGTATGGACTATGGAGGTCTGGTAGACGCATTATTATTGTAGTGGACTATTGACTTGTTGAACATTACACAAATTGTCACTCTATAGCGTATAAGAAACTTCCTTTTAAAACTTCTAAATTAGGTAGTAATAAATAACAAAACAACAAACACTGAAAGCAACTAATTTGAATTTGTAACTAAAACATTGATACACCACAAGTGGAAAACTAAATGTACATTATGAGAAACTTCTCAGCAACTTCTATGAAATGTCAGTAAATAAGATAAAACCTGACTTTCAAAAATTCGAATAGAGACTACATGAACAATCCAATGAATATTAATGTTGGTGATTTGAAAAAAATGCATGCAGAGATATTGAGATGATATGATAATGATAATAACATGAAAATGCTTTCTTGAGATTTTCTTAATCACGATTAATATGTAATAACGGGAATGAAATAAATCCAAATAATGTAAGCGTGTGACCTCATTATCAGTTACAAGTTAAACAGTTGGCGGCATACAACCCAATTCTTATAACGCAATAAGCACGTTGGAACCTTATACTCTATGTGTTTTCAGTTACATAGATATCTTGATTACTACTAATGTTGATTAAAATATAAACACTATGTAAAAAAAATTTGCATGATTATGACATTTGATACTCCTTTCTTTAATAAAGAGGTATCAAGAGTCATGCTGGTTTATACGATATCACTCAATTAAAAACCAAATCTCCACTAAAAAATGTGCCAGTTTCTTATAGGAACAATTCTAAGCTACTGACTCAAGATAGAATGCATGGTATGGGCTCAAGGAAATGATTTGAGGTGTGCTCTATGTAAAAGTTGTGTTGATAATTATAGCCATTTGTTTTTTGAATGCCCTTATTCTTGGAAAGTATGGAATGTGATAAATAGAAAGGGGAGATGCATCAGAGGAGGTAATAGCCTAAACAGTGTGGTAAATCATCTAGCAGCAAGTCCTCTAAAGAACAACATTTGGCAAATTGTTGACAAGCTTATTCAATCCTCCATTGTGTACCATATTTGGAATGAAAGGAACAAAAGAACATTTCAAAATGTCATAAAAATCTGTTCTGTTTGTGTTTTGTATATATTGAAGATGTGAATAAGTGTGTGGGTTCCTTGTTATCTTTAATGTATGGAGGTCTGGTAGTTGCATGTATTATTGTAGTAGACTATATACTTTTTGACGTAGTTCACACCAATTGTCTATGGCCGTATAGGAACCGTTGCTTTTATTGAATCATTCAATGTTTTAAAATAATAAGTAACAGAACCACAAACATCAATATCAATATGATAAGGGTGAGCTAACTTCTAAAACCCGTCCTCAGTTCGGACAAAGCTCATTTTTTACGAGTCGTTAGGTTATCAACTTGAGCTTATGTTGCTTATTTAAGTCCATATGCCCCAAACTGGTAAACTCATAAAAAGTGAGATACCAGCTTTTCGAATTCAGTGAGCGAAGAAAATTAGCTAAATTAAGCACCCCATATGTGTAGATAAAAAACAGGTAAATAGACATGTTGACGCTACCTGGAAAAAGTCGAGCCTTTTTTGGCACTGATGTACGCGGCCTAACGAGTATTCCCGTGGCCGTGACTTTTCACTGGCCATCCCTTGATGTTTACTTGGTGAGATTTGAACCTTGGTCTCTTCTGAGACCTTCGGGACACCTTAGCACGAGGCCACCTTTAGTTGCTTAATATTACTCGTAACATATAAAAGTTTAGTGATGGTAAACGTGTCTGTATGTTGTAGAGATGGCAAGTATACTAGGTGGTGGGAAATCCAAAACATTTTGGACAAAAGAGGAGGATTCGCTAGTTGACGTACTCATTAAAATACATCTATCAGGGGAATATGTATATGCTGATATCCAACCTGAGTATGTTCGCACAGTGCAACGTTTGATGGGTAGTAATTCGGTTTATTCAAAAAAAACTCTATTAAGACTAGGATGAATTTTTTTAAGGAAAACTTCAACATAGTGCACGGCATGCATTTTGGTCGGCACACACATGAGCAGATTTAGTTGGGACCCTGAGAGTTTGGGACGAGTACATTAAAGTAAGTTCTCAGCAAACACCCTTATTACCCATTTGATCTCTTGTCAGTAAAATGTATCCCAAATTGACCCATTGGAGTTAACCCACGGCAGGCCCTGGTACCGGGCGAGCTTGGCGACGGCCCAGGACATCAAGTATTTAGGGGCATCATATTTTAAATCGATGTTCTATACTTTGTGAGGACAAGAACAAAATATGAAGAATAAGATATGGGTTTTTCATGGCAGAGGAAAAAGAGGATAGTATGATATGTATGGAGAGAAGATAGAAAAAGTAGACTTAGAGTGGAAGGTGTAGCTCGCCACAATCACCTCGCCAGTCCACATAGAGCTCTTCATGCCTCTTCATGGCTAGCCACCGCACCCCCCCCCCCCCCTCAAACATCTCCTCACTTTGCTCTTGCTCGTCTGCACGACGAAGTTTATATCTGACATTTTGTACTTTTTTCTTTTTCTTTTTGTGAGTGAAAAATAAAATAAAAGTGTAAGTGGTAGGCCCCAAATGAATAAGTTGAGGTTAGTTGTTAGTGATGGAGGAGAGGGTTAGTTGTGAAAAGTATTTAAAGTGATGTGGCACTCGTGGGCCTCAAATGAGGAGATTCATCTCCTCACTGCACCTTCCACTCTTATTGTTATGTAAGGTCGCATATGGGTGAAGGAGTGACACATGAGGAATAGAGTTAAAAATGATATAGTTTTTTATTTTAAAACTTATTTAATAAAAGATACTACTTTTATATAAACTATGATTTTTTGTATTTTTTTTTTCTTTTAATTAGCATGCATATTCACGTACTATTATATGATCATTAAATCATTATCTTCATGTTATTTGTTTGTGATTTCGTTGCATGTTCCACGTTGCTTCTAACTTTTGAACTTTGATATAATAAATCAAAATTGGTGGGAAAGTATTAACATTTCCTACTCACTTAGGAAGCCTCGTGGTCCATTCAAACAACTAGATGAAAGGTTACACGTTGCTAGTATCTTTAATTGTGATTCATTTAGTCAATATCTCAATAATACAGTGTTCCTTTTCAAAGAGTTTGTGTTTGTGGAAGATATTGTTACATCTTTTGATTTTAATTAATATAGAATATGCATATTATTGGTGTTCAATTCATGCACTTCAGCTCAAGAATTCATTAAACTGATAATGATTTAAATGATCATATAATAGTACGTGAATATGCATGCTAAAACAAAATTGGGAAATGTTACCTGCTTGTTGATGTAGGCAAATTGCCTACTTTTTTTTTAACAAAAAAAGAACACCACTTTTATAAACATTACAATTACCCCCCTTCCAAATACCCCCATTTCCATCTTTTATCTTAAATGTATAGTTCTGTTTTGCTAAACCATTTGAAACAAGCCCATGAGTATTATTAGTTCCAATTGTATAACCATTTCAATGCATGAATACAAGTCCATGAATATTAAAACATTTCCATGAATATTATACATTTCAATCAGATGTTGTATTACAACCTTGAATATTAAAACAAGTCAATGAATTTAATAAAAATGTGACCTCTTGTACACCATTTTTCACAGCAATGACTTACCCATTTGCACAACAATAACTTAGGGTGTGTTTGTTTTTTTTTATTTTTTTTTTTATTTTTTATTTTTTTTTTAAAGTATTACTAGCCCTCTTACTCCCTCTTACTTTTACCAGTAAGAGGTAGGCAGACGTTTTGCTTGTTTGTTTTTTCTTTTGAGTCAGACCTAGTTAGACATATAACATCTTACTCAGTAAGAGATGAGAGACTTGTCTTACTGCCTCTTACTCGATAAGAGAGATTGAAGACTCGTGTTAATATAATATATTTGATGGTTTATTAACTATGTTATATTTATGATAAAAAGTCTTGTTTCATATTTACACAAGTTACTTAGATAAATTGCAGAAACGAGCTCTTAAGATCATTCGGACAATTATAAAAAACAAACGACATTATTTCATTTAGATTTAGACGTTATAGCCACCTCTTACTAATAAGATGTGGTAGTCAGATTCAGACCTAAAACATCTAAATGAAACAAACACACCCTTACTCTTTAGTTATAAAATGGTAATGACAGTGACTATAGTTTATTTTTTATAGCATTGTTTGGTTTAATAATAAGGCAAGGGTAGCCATTAGACATAAAGTTAGCTTCATTGTTCATATAAGTTGTATCTAGAGAAGAAGAACAAACACAAAAAGGGTTGTCCAAACACTCCTGCTGCAGCAGTAAACTCAGTACCAAACACCCCTGCTGCAGCAGTTAACTCAGGTCCAAACACTCCAAATGCAGCAGTAAACTCAGTACCAAACACCCCTTTGGACAGTACATAACCAAATACAGTTTCTTCACTACGCAAACAACCAAATACTATTTCTGCAATTTGAAACAAACCAAATACCATATGAAACAACCAGATACAGATTGATTACAGTACACAAACCAGATGCTTAACCAAAAACAGATTTTGCTTATGAAAAAGAGGTATGCGAAATAAACCAAATGCCATATGAAACAAACAACAACAATATTTAACAACCATAATGTTGATTTGGGTCATGTATCATCTTTTCACAAAAATGTTGGCAGTTCAACCCAACCCAACTTGACCCACTTTGACCCGCAACAAATTTTACTTATTATAACCATATGGAACTAATGCAAAAGCCACCACTCCTCAAATGCAAACGGACTCACGAGCATTAAAAGGCCAAAACCAAACCAGTTAATTTGTTTGTGCAGTAGATGAATAACATAATGAAGTTAAGTTGCAGAACAGATTGTGGACCATATAAGTTGCAGAGACCAAACAACCAAAATGCCAAAATGCAGACTCACAAATTCAAAACCTTAAAATTACAGACCCGCACCATCAGAACCAGCAACTCATAACTACACTTCACTTACTTATCAACTTCACCTCATTCGATCGCTCTTTTTTCTGCATCATCCTTCTGAAATAGTAAAACATAAAAATGAGAATCAAACCCCAAAAGATGAAATGTTTAGTATGAAGCATAAACAAACCATTTTCTTTGGACATGTACTCCTATTATGACCTTTTTTTTCCACAATGACCACAACGATTTTTTCTTTTCAAGTCCAAAGAGACCTCCAAACCATGCTTTACTCTTATAGCAGCTTTTGGGCGACCTTTTGTTTTCACTCGAACTTGCGGATCAGAAACTAAAAGAGGTTGTGACATGTTCCTTCTTTTTTTTGAAGGCGTTGTTGTGATATGTTCTCTTGTTGCGTAGATGGTATACCATCATCAACATTTGTGTTTAACTCGACTGTAGCCTTCTTTCTTGAGTTTTTTGTTTGACTCTTGTAGTTTGAAAACAATAATACACAAGTCTAGTAGTTTTAGAAAAAATAACAAAAGAAAGTACTTTTCTTTTTTTTCATGTTTTTTTAGAAAGCTGCAATAATAGTAGTACCAATAGAGGAGAATAACAACACTAGAATGTGAGCAGTAGATTCCGGGCTTCGAATCATAAAGGACACATAGACGACCCAACATCTAGGCCCCGAGAAGTGAGATTGACCATATTCAGAATGCGATTAAGAGACACTCCTAATAAAAAAAATGTTTTCTTTTCTCTTTTGCATGTAACTTTTACAATTTCACATGTCCACAAATAAGCTTACGGCCATCAAAATTTTTTACCAATTCTAGAAACAAATTAAAGCAAAATTTAAACCAAATAAGTTTACATCATCATGTTGAAGTTATCTTCTGTTTTAAACATTTAGATTTCGACATTTTATATGTTGGTTATCAAAAGAATGTGAGAATTGGTGACTCGTAATTTGATTACTAAAAGTGAACATCCACCATCCTTCAAACTTTATCATTTCATCTACATATAAATTTTCTTTATGATGGTGCTTGTAGTTTGAATCTTATTCGTTATTGTGGCTTATAGCTAATCACTATAGTTGGCCCCATGATTTTGCTTAAGGCTTTTAATTGCAATGTAATATCGTCACAAGAAAAAGAGAAGGAATTTTATTTTTTGGCTTATAGCTAAGAATTGTACACGATTAGATTAGATGTAATTGTGAAGAAAAATGAAAAAGATAATATTATATTGTAATTAACTTTAAAGTACCATTATTGCGTATATATGTCTTCTAATTACAAGAGTCCAACAAAAAACTCTTCTTTCTTCTACTTTGTTCTTTCAAAAGACCATTAAGAATAACATCAATTTTATTAATTTCATCGTGGGAATCTCGTCCATCTTGTAGTATTTTTTTGAATTTCGCTCGAATGGACAAGATAGTTAATAAAATAACTTCTTTCGTAGCAATATCATTTTTATCACGCCATCGAGTTTCAATACCTCCCATCTTATATATTGCCTTCATAGTCCACCTTGGTATTATGTAATGGTCTGGAATGGTTGTTAAAGACTCTCGTCTCATGATGTAGAGAATATGTTTGCACAAGATTTCAGAAGTCTCAAACCTCGCACATGAACAAGCAACAAAAATATCCGAAGTAACATTGTACTCAACGGTTTTCCAATTTCCCTTATTACCTTTCAAAAAGTCGACACGGTATATAAACTTAACACCATCTGTGCTTAATATTTGATGACCACAATCAAAACTAGCCTTCCACTATTTCTAAAATATATCATAAATATTTCGCGTATAACATGTTGCCGCCATTTCTTCAATCGGATGACTACTATATAATGTGGGCTTTGAATTCAAAGTTCTAAAATCTTGGTCTTTTTCTGCACTTCTTCAAGAGCTCACAACTTTGTCATACTGGACTACAAACTCATTTAACATAGTCTTAGCATTGACAAAACCATCAAAAAACGAATGTATACTTTCACTTCTTCCACTCGTTATCTTTGATATATGCTTTTACCCAATGACGACACAACTTGAACATGTTTCCCAACCAACTATCATCTTCTATGTGATATTTCTCCTTTAACGTTTCCCATCCCGATTCAAATTCTTCTACATATTGGATTTTAACCCATTGAGTGTATGTATCCTCAAAATCATCATATCGATATCGAAATGGTTGTAGATGCTCTAAAACATGCCTTTGAATATGCCATGCACAATACCGATGTTTCGTCTTCGGAAAGACTTTTGAAATTGCTTTACCCATTGCCAAATCTTGGTCTGTAATGAGAGCTAAAGGCGGACACTTATGCATACATTTTAGACACTGCTCAAATAACCATTTAAACGTTTTTTCGGTCTCATTTACAAACAACGCGGCTCCTAGTAGAATAGATTGGCCATGGTGGTTCACTCCAGCAAATGGTGCAAATGGAAAACTAAACTTATTTGTCCTATAAGTTACATCAAAACAACAACGTCATCGAATTGGCTATACGATTTTCTTGATCTACCATCTGCCAAAAACACATTTTGTACTACGCCATCTTCATTTATGTCTATTGCAAAGAAAAAATCTTTATCCACCTCAGCCTTTTCTTTAAAATGCATAATAATTCCATGACATTCTTTGCCTAAGTTACATTTTCTCTCTTCACTAACAATAGCAGAACATTGAGCTCAAGTGAGTTGATCCTCTTCACCACCTCTAAACGCATTAACTATTTTAGTGATTTCAGAAGGTTTCATCCCTGCTTTTGACAATAATGTTACAACATCTTTACATTCACTGGAATGATGAAAGATGCTATGAGACCTTTGCTTGATTACTTTTGATGGAGAATCAAAAGGATGATTGTGTTCATCGCTAAACTTGTCTACAACCCACTCACCTTGACTTGATAATGTCACTTGCATTAGCACTGTAACACCCCCAATTCATGATGTTGCGGAATTCAAACTGGGTGTTACTCGATGGCACAACAGTCATAATAATAGAAAACGATCTCTAATTGAGTCGTTTTAAAAGATTTATCATTCAAATTATATAAATATCAGAGATTACAAAATGAGGTCCCAGATGGTTCCATGTTTACAAATTACATTAAATGAGTTTTCGAATGATAATAAAATTTATAGCCCTCTTGAATATCCATGCCATCCTTGATCATCATGGACCTCAAATACATGCTTAAGAGGTCAACACAAATGTTGAGTGATATTCATAGAGTTTGTTTAATGGTTGAACACAATATGTTGGTAGTGTGAGCTATAGACTCACACCAATGGTTGAAAAACAAAACAATTATTATTATTCACTAAGCTCATGACACCAAAACGTTAACGGGTACCAATATCAATCGGCGGAGTTATCCCGGTAGGTACTTTGCCGTCATACCTATGTTTCAAATATTAATGCATTTGTTTGAACTTAGTCAATACAAATGGGATTCGTCGATCCCAATAGGCCTATTCACAATATTCGCGCTCACTATTACTAGTGATTAAATGGTTCATAATAAGGGATCTTGGATTGGCAAGGATGGTACTTAGTGATAATAAAACAATTAGGTAAGCATACAATCGAAAAGCATTGTGTTCGGTTGAAAAATAATAGCATGCATTCCCCCCAAGGGTTTGTAAAACAATTAAGTAAAGGAAAGTGGGGCTATGAACTCACCGTGAGTTGGATGATATTTAATGAGAATGATGGATATGCCGTGAGAACTTCTACGAGCAACCTAGAATAATTGTTGCAACTTAGGTTTGGAATAATGTCTAAGAATATGAAGAATTGGCTATATAAGTCTTGCATATAGTTCATGATGTAGTACTTAGTATATAGTGTAAGTCTTTGAATAAAAATGGTTTATGAAACATGTATAGTTTGTATATCGCTTACTACCGTTCGGGCCGACATAATTCAGAGGCCACGCAGTAAACGTTCGAGGAGCTAGGACACTTTAATTCATAAATCCAGCAACTCGTCGATACGTTTACCCAAATGAAACCCCTCACATGAAGCTCCCTAGTGTTGTAGTATTTGATAGAAAATATAAGTTTTTGATTCGAAAAGTTACATGTCCAAATAATTGAATAAACTTAGGAAAGTTTACTTTTGTATGAAGATTGTTATTACAATGAGTTTCTTGAGTCTAGTACGAATATTACTTGTAAAGTTTCATGGTTATTTTGATGGAGTAGATCCAAATTGGATGTTTATGTTGCCATTAACTCTATAGTTCATGTTTCGACTTGGTAAGTTTATATGGTCTTTAGCCGTGGCTTTGCCGTGACTTTGGTCATTGTTACCATTGTCTTGAGACTCATCCTTAGCCTTAGCCATGGTTGTGGTCTTGGCTTTAGGTCATTAGACCTCTTGGTTTCATTTAATCATAACTATTACATGGTCATTTGGTCTTAAAATGGGTTGTTAAGAATTTGAAGAAAAATATCACTCGTAAAGCCTTTTCAGGGCTCGAGCTTCTTTGAGCCTGAACGAAAACATCGTTCCGGACAACTTTCGTGTTTTAACTTTTTGATGGATCGGACCAGAAGTGCCACTTTCAAAAGGGTCAGATCGTTTACAGCTTGTTTTAGGCAGTTTCGGCGTTTTGGTTTCGCTAACTTCTTATGGCCATAACTTTTGACTCGGGTACTCGTTTTGGGTGATTCAAATTGCTATGTTTTCCTTTTTAAGTCCTCTATAACAGTAGGTAAGTGTTTCATATCATGGTTATACTATTTTGGTCGTGGTTCTCAATATAAGTCACTAATTTTCTTGTTTACTTAACATAAGTTAATATATAGTTTCCAAAACTCGTTTTAATAGTTTTTATATGGTATGTGTCATTTTACACATACCTTTGACCTTATTTAACGGAGTTAAGTAACCAAAAAAACCAACCCAAAAGGCCAAAAATATGTTGTTTTTGTGTTTTACATGTGCAAGTACGGATATTGTAGAAATAGACAAAAACAAGCCAAAAACAACAAACACGAGCACGGGAAATGGTAAGGAGTTTAAAGCCGAGGTCAGGAAAGCTATTTTACAAGTACGGATCAAAGATATGGTCAAAAAGTCAAAGTCAGCCTTAGGAAATCCTCACTTGTCAAGAATAGTCCTTGGATATACTTTTCAGAGTTAGCAGAATTGGTCCCTTGATTTCATAAAATTACAACTTTGGTCCTTTGATATTAAATCCTTAACAAACCTTACCAAAACACCAAGTTACAACTTAATAAACCCAAAACCAATATACAAATCCTAAACCTCTTACCCAGTTACAACCCAAGCCCAAAATAATAACACAAGCCCATCACAAAAACATTTAACCCGGATGTAAACCAAACCCACACCTGAAAAATAAAACCCGTACCAACTTATACCCGGTCAAACCCCCAAATCAAAGTCAAAATAAAAATAGCTAAACGCTGTCACAACTCACCATTTCAGGTCATTTACCGTTTCAGGTCATTTTCCCAAACTTCGACTTTTTACTATTCATAAATCACTATTCATCAAAACACTATTCATCGTTTTACTATTCATCGTTTTCGAGGTCAATTTGATATTCTGAGAAACTTTTGGGAAATTTACTATTCACTGAACACTATTCATTTCCGGAAAAGTTTACATCATTCACTTGCATTACTCATTTCATCGTAAATTTAGTTTACGGGTATTCAAACTCGCGTAACCGGATTGGTTTAAGTGCGAATTCATTTCATTAGTGCTAAGGACACTGCATACGGACTGGAGATAGTCTGCATATCATCATAACAACATTTTCATGTTATACCACTCTCAGGATTTTCAAATTTATATATTTGATACATTTAACGTTTTTACGTATAAGTATTTATAGTAAACGTTAACACCCGGTTTATACACGACGAATATATCTAAATATTCCCACAATGGTCCCGACATATTTTTATATCCATTTTAACATCATAAAAGTTATAACATTCAGTTACCCAGTATTTTGGAAATTTATTTTATTTATAACGTACGCGTATGAATATAACGACGGTTTTCGTGAAAACTAAACAATAATCACCCGATCACTCAGTAAATGTACCCAACATATTTTTAATATGTTTTTATCATTATTATGACTTTATTTCATCCCGGTTAATTTCGTGAACGTTTATTTCTGTTAAACCCGGTACCCGATTTTAACAAACAACACATAATAACACTTAAACTTATACTAATTTCCTAAATAAATACCAAGCACCCCTACCCCCCCCCCCCCCCCTTGGCTCACCATGGCTGGTCCTAAAGTCCTCTCCTAGGCAACTTTATACAAAAATCTTAACCTTGTGCATTTATAAGGATTATTATACATTATAACTAGTTCTAAATATCTAAAAACTCTTTTCACAAGAACACTTATCCATTTTTAGATCAAAATCTCATTCTCATCTCTTCTCCATCTCAAACCACGACCAAACCCATAATCCTTGATCAAGTGATCTTTTTCCAAAAGTTAAAACACCAAACTTGTTCATTATACTTGCCTAATCAAGAATCAATCAAGAAAAACACAAGTAATCCAAGCATACTCATCATCTAATCATCTCATTTTATCAAGTAAGTTATCAACTTTATTTTTACATGAATCATCTTATATTTACTTGTATTTCATGAGTTCCATGCTAAAAACCATGTACAACTAGCTATACCACCATTTATTTTGTCAAAAATGGAACATACAAACCCTAACTTTTTATTTATGAATCCCCTTGCTATAATAACTTGGTTAGGAGCCCATGGCACCCTAAGAAGGTGTATGGTAGGATTAGATTAGCTATGTGGTGATTACAAGAGGTTTGGTGATGTTAGAAATTAGTTATAAACCTTGAAAACTTGATTTGGAACATATTTTTGACATGCTGTCCCATTTTGTGAAAACCTGGAAAATCAGTAAACACCAAGGGAACTTTGGCAAAATTTTTAGAAAATACTTTCAAAAACGAATCCGTAGACGAAAGAACGGATTAAAAAGAGTTTATAACGAAGAAGTTATGATTTTTGCAAGATTGTTGACGAAAAGTATTTTTCTGAAAAATGTTTGCTGTTGGACGTTTTTCATTGGACAAAAAGAGACTTTAGACGTAACCCGGAGGAGCCGAGCTTTCTAAAATATATTACTACATACTAAGACGTAACCGTGGACATAAAGAACAAGTAAAACGGACAAGTAACGACAAAGATATTCACGTTTGAATATCGGCTAAACCCATTTTTATTTGACAGCTTCTAATAAAAATTGGCACAAAAACTACGAAGTACTTTTATAAGCTAGAAATAATGTTAAGTACCAAGCTTTATAACTAATGTAGTATTAGTTATTACAAGTATATTTTCATCATTTCAAGGCGATATTTCAAGGATTACAACCCGAGTATTTCAACACTAACATGGAAACATACGATATATATATATATATAAGTATATATATATATATATATATTACAACTAGCTTATTATATTTTCTAATAGCAATATTTTTCCAAATTCTTGGATTATATATTTTGATAACACAAGTGTTTTTCCAAATAGTAGAGTGGTATAGGAACATGAGCATGGATATTCATAACATCATTTGGTGATCTAAATGAGATCGTTCATCATTCATATTAGGTTGCGGCAGCTAACCGATCATTGTTGTTCACTTCATTTCATTTCAAGTATCATCACTTAAGGTGAGTTTTCATGGCCCCGTTTTCAATTACTTATTTGATTTCAAATCCCACGGGGGAGAATACATTGCATCAATTACTTTCATACATGCCCAAGTATTACAAATTCCTTACATTGCTTAAGTTGCCTTGCTACCACGACACGACAAGTCCCCTTTATTTCATGGACCGTTAATTACAGTACGAGCGAGAGTGAGTGAATAGATCTATTGAGGGTGACTCCTCCATTCGTGTTTGGGTTGCTCCAACGGAATTACGAATGCATTTCATTTCTAAATTACGAGTGTCTGGTAAACACTCACTTGGGGCAAGATTTAGTACGTCTAGCTTCGGGGCCATGAGCTTAAGAGACAATGTAGCATTTTTGACATTTTTGTCGGCTTACTTTATACTTGTGGCTTATGTACATACGATTTAACTTACAAACCTATGATTATTCACCAACATTCGTGTTGACTGTTTTTCGCAATGTATTTTCAGGTAACTAAGGCATTATCATATTACATGCATGGAGTCACATTAGGGTGTGCCAGGGATGACGCACTACATTTTGGATTTTTCATGCACTTGTGTAAATTATTGTTTGACATTTCCTGAACTTGTTTTCTGTAAACGTTTCAACCTTTGGGGACCTATGTTTTGTAGCACTGGATGCTTTTAAATAAATCAAACGATATGTATTTTCCAAACGACACTTTAGGTCGTTCAATATTTCCTTGTTATGGTGCTATGACAGTTACACTCCCAGGCATTCCATTCCGCTGCAAGTCAGGTAAATTGGGGGTGTGACAGATTGGTACCAGAGCTAAGGTTATAGAGAACTAGGATGTATCATTGACCCTAGACTATAACCACATTATCATAGCATCTCATCATTCATCATAAGTGCATGTTCATTGTTTATGGTGATTTCATTACGAGTTATTCATTTTATTTCACCTTGATTATCACAGAACCATGTCTGCAAACCCAAATGTTGTTATACTGTACACCATCACAGACTCCGATATTGAAGATTCTATGTCTTCTACAGCCCGTTCACCACCACCTAGTCCTATTGTACCTGAGTTGCCACTTTTGGCATCAGATGATGACACAGAGCCTTTCGAGGAGGAGGAGACGGCTCCTACTCCTCATGTCCATCCTATTGTACCATTTGATGACATCCTCACCCGTGTACCCACAGACACACCATCTCCTACTACTACTATCCAGTCTGAGCCGAGACTTATGTTTCGTAGGGATAAGACTATCCAGGTTGCTAGTAAGAGAGTTCGTTATGCTACATCTACGTATAGGACCCTACCTAGTCCTACTGTGCCTACACCACCACCAGCCATACCCACTGCTACCCCTATATCCACCTCACTCTTACCGCTTAGGAAGCGTGTTAGGTTTACCACTCCAGATTCACCTACCCCTACAGAGTCAGAATCAGCAGAACCACCACCAGTATACCACATAGGTGAGAGTTCTAGAGCGGCTGCGGCTAGGAGCCCTACAGCCGTCACATTAGAGGATCAGATGGGTGCTCAGCAGGAGCAAGTAGATAGGTTGGGGTATAGAGTTGATGAGATCATTACTACTCGACTTGAGACTGTCGAGGAGCAGGTTGAGGATTTGGTTCAGGGCAGGGTTGGTATTGATGTGACATACCATGGACTTGAGGCACGACAGTTGAGGCACCAGGAGGAGATTGAGCTACTTAGGGATGAGTTACCTGAGATTCGAGATAGAGCTCAGGCGACACAGGAGACTCAGTGGGAGCAGGTAGATCAGTTGGCATTGCTTCGAGAGAGGTTGGTCATTTTGGAGGGCAGGGATGTTTCTTCTCAGTTACGAGTTCAGCATCTGGAGGAGATCGTGGTTGCGATGGATCGTGAGATTCGCCGCTTGAGGGGAGAGCCTGGAGCATCTGGAGCTCCTGGACCATCTAGAGCACCTGGAGGAGCCTAGACATAGAATGGTATTATATTAGCTTTTACTATTTCCTAGTCCCGAGGTGTGGGACGTAGTTCAAGAACTTGTAGTCTTTTGGTTGTTGTACAAACAAATATATCAAGTGCGACTCTACTATGTTGGAAATGTTGTGCTATATATATATCGGTCCATGTAGGCCGAAATTTTCATGTATTATATTCATGTGTTGTGATTATATTTATGATGTTTCATGGTTGCTCCTTATGGTTAACGTATTTATTACAGGTTGTGGTTGTACTCGTACATGTCGTGGTTGTATTTATACTTGTTGTGGTTGTATATATACATGTTGTGGGCGTATATTTTTGTACGATGACTATTTCTATTATAGTTTTCTCATGGTTGTTGTCGATTATTATTTATCAGAAGTATGGCGCCAAAGAAAGCAAAGGCTACACCAGGAACACCCGCTATGACACAAGCAGCTATCCGCAAGTTGGTCAGGGATAGTGTAGCAGAAGCTCTAGAGATTGAAAGAGCTGAAGTTGCTGCTAGGGCTGCTGAGGTTCCACCTACTACTGAAGTGGTTCAACCCACTACTAGGCGTGAATGTACTTGGAAGGATTTCAAGATTAGTGATCCTATCAAGTATAAGGGCACTGAGGGAGCGGTTGCTTTAATCCGCTGGTTTGAGAAGACTGAGAACGTTTTTCTCATGTGTGGTTGTCAGGAGGTTAACAAGGTAAAGTTTGCTACAGGTATGCTACTGGATGAAGCCATGTCTTGGTGGAATTCGTATGCTCAGCCTATTGGTATGGAGAATGCCTACAAACTCACTTGGACTGAATTCAAAAAGCTGATGACTAAGAAGTTTTGCCCTCGTACTGAGGTGCAAAAGTTGGAAACCGAATTCTATGAGCTGGTAACAAAGGGTGATGACATTGAGACTTATATCAGGAAGTTTCAGGAGTTGGCTACACTATGTCCAACTATGGTTCCGGATGATGAGAAAAAGATGGAGAATTTTACTGGAGGACTACCCGAAAGCATCCGAGGGGATGTGATGTCTTTCGACCCACAATCAATGGAAGAGGCCATTCGTATAACTCAGAAACTTATGGTCCAAGTGTTGAAAGGAAAATCTGCTGCAAACAACAACAACAACAACCGAAACAACAACCAAAACAACAATAACAACAACAAAAGGAGGTTTGACGGTAACCAAGGTGGAAATGCTATTCAGCCACCACCTAAGAGGCAGGAAGTGGCAAGGGCATATGCTGCAGGACCTACTGAAGGGAGAGGGTATGCTGGAATTCTACCCAAGTGTGATAAGTGTCAGAAACACCATAACCCAGGACGTTGCCCAGATACATGTGGCAACTGTAAGAAGGTTGGTCACCACACCAAAGATTGCAGGATTCCAAACTTGGGTGACAATCAGAAACCACCAGTAACATGTTATGGCTGCGGAGAAATTGGACACTTTAGGGGTGAGTGCCCAAAGAGGAAGAATCAAGGAGCTGGAAATCAAGGAGGAGTAGCTCGAGGAAGGGCTTATGTTATGGGAGGAGAAGATGCTTGTGAGGACCCGAATGTTGTTGCGGGTACGTTCCTCGTTAATAATCGTTATGCATCCATTTTATTTGATTCAGGAGTGGATAGAAGTTTTATATCTATTACATCTGCACCTTTACTTAACATAGAACCAACTACTTTAGACATTCCCTATATTGTTGAATTAGCCGGTAGGTCTTTAGTTAACACCAACACCTTTATCCGTGGTTGCACCATCAATTTCCTAAATCACCCATACAATATAGACCTTATGCCCGTAGAACTTGGAAGTTTTGACGTTGTTATCGGTATGGATTAGTTGTCTCAAACCTTAAGAAATGCCTTTCAGATGAGTCATCCGTTATACCATTAGAAGAGATTCAGTTAGATGACAAACTTAACTTTGTGGAGGAACCGGTTGAAACCATGGACCGAGAGGTCAAACAGTTAAAGCAGAGTAGAATTCCGATCGTTAAGGTTCGCTGGAATTCTCGAAGAGGACCCGATTTTACTTAGGAACGAGAGGACCAAATGCAACGCAAGTATCCACACCTTTTCACCAAACCTATTACCGAGACCAACACTAGCTGAATTCAGGGACTGAATTCCTATTTGGGTGGGCGGATGTCACAACTCACCATTTCAGGTCATTTACCGTTTCAGGTCATTTTCCCAAACTTCGACTTTTTTACTATTCATAAATCACTATTCATCAAAACACTATTCATCGTTTTACTATTCATCGTTTTCGAGGTCAATTTGATATTCTGAGAAACTTTTGGGAAATTTACTATTCACTGAACACTATTCATTTCCGGAAAAGTTTCATCATTCACTTGCATTACTCATTTCATCGTAAATTTAGTTTACGGGTATTCAAACTCGCGTAACCGGATTGGTTTAAGTGCGAATTCATTTCATTAGTGCTAAGGACACTGCATACGGACTGGAGATAGTCTGCATATCATCATAACAGCATTTTCATGTTATACCACTCTCAGGATTTTCAAATTTATATATTTGATACATTTAATGTTTTTACGTATAAGTATTTATAGTAAACGTTAACACCCGGTTTATACACGACGAATATATCTAAATATTCCCACAATGGTCCCGACATATTTTTATATCCATTTTAACATCATAAAAGTTATAACATTCAGTTACCCAGTATTTTGGAAATTTATTTTATTTATAACGTACGCGTATGAATATAACGACGGTTTTCGTGAAAACTAAACAATAATCACCCGATCACTCAGTAAATATACCCAACATATTTTTAATATGTTTTTATCATTATTATGACTTTATTTCATCCCGGTTAATTTCGTGAACGTTTATTTCTATTAAACCCGGTACCCGATTTTAACAAACAACACATAATAACACTTAAACTTATACTAATTTCCTAAATAAATACCAAGCACCCCTACCCCCCCCCCCCCCCCTTGGCTCACCATGGCTGGTCCTAAAGTCCTCTCCTAGGCAACTTTATACGAAAATCTTAACCTTGTGCATTTATAAGGATTATTATACATTATAACTAGTTCTAAATATCTAAAAACTCTTTTCACAAGAACACTTATCCATTTTTAGATCAAAATCTCATTCTCATCTCTTCTCCATCTCAAACCACGACCAAACCCATAATCCTTGATCAAGTGATCTTTTTCCAAAAGTTAAAACACCAAACTTGTTCATTATACTTGCCTAATCAAGAATCAATCAAGAAAAACACAAGTAATCCAAGCATACTCATCATCTAATCATCTCATTTTATCAAGTAAGTTATCAACTTTATTTTTACATGAATCATCTTATATTTACTTGTATTTCATGAGTTCCATGCTAAAAACCATGTACAACTAGCTATACCACCATTTATTTTGTCAAAAATGGAACATACAAACCCTAACTTTTTATTTATGAATCCCCTTGCTATAATAACTTGGTTAGGAGCCCATGGCACCCTAAGAAGGTGTATGGTAGGATTAGATTAGCTATGTGGTGATTACAAGAGGTTTGGTGATGTTAGAAATTAGTTATAAACCTTGAAAACTTGATTTGGAACATATTTTTGACATGCTGTCCCATTTTGTGAAAACCTGGAAAATCAGTAAACACCAAGGGAACTTTGGCAAAATTTTTAGAAAATAATTTCAAAAACGAATCCGTAGGCGAAAGAACGGATTAAAAAGAGTTTATAACGAAGAAGTTATGATTTTTGCAAGATTGTTGACGAAAAGTATTTTTCTGAAAAATGTTTGCTGTTGGATGTTTTTCATTGGACAAAAAGAGACTTTAGACGTAACCCGGAGGAGCCGAGCTTTCCAAAATATATTACTACATACTAAGACGTAACCGTGGACATAAAGAACAAGTAAAACGGACAAGTAACGACAAAGATATTCACGTTTGAATATCGGCTAAACCCATTTTTATTTGACAGCTTCTAATAAAAATTGGCACAAAAACTACGAAGTACTTTTATAAGCTAGAAATAATATTAAGTACCAAGCTTTATAACTAATGTAGTATTAGTTATTACAAGTATATTTTCATCATTTCAAGGCGATATTTCAAGGATTACAACCCGAGTATTTCAACACTAACATGGAAACATACGATATATATATATAAGTATATATATATATATATATTACAACTAGCTTATTATATTTTCTAATAGCAATATTTTTCCAAATTCTTGGATTATATATTTTGATAACACAAGTGTTTTTCCAAAGAGTAGAGTGGTATAGGAACATGAGCATGGACATTCATAACATCATTTGGTGATCTAAATGAGATCGTTCATCATTCATATTAGGTTGCGGCAGCTAACCGATCATTGTTGTTCACTTCATTTCATTTCAAGTATCATCACTTAAGGTGAGTTTTCATGGCCCCGTTTTCAATTACTTATTTGATTTCAAATCCCACGGGGGAGAATACATTGCATCAATTACTTTCGTACATGCCCAAGTATTACAAATTCCTTACATTGCTTAAGTTGCCTTGCTACCACGACACGACAAGTCCCCTTTATTTCATGGACCGTTAATTACAGTACGAGCGAGAGTGAGTGAATAGATCTATTGAGGGTGACTCCTCCATTCGTGTTTGGGTTGCTCCAACGGAATTACGAATGCATTTCATTTCTAAATTACGAGTGTCTGGTAAACACTCACTTGGGGCAAGATTTAGTACGTCTAGCTTCGGGGCCATGAGCTTAAGAGACAATGTAGCATTTTTGACATTTTTGTCGGCTTACTTTATACTTGTGGCTTATGTACATACGATTTAACTTACAAACCTATGATTATTCACCAACATTCGTGTTGACTGTTTTTCGCAATGTCTGTTCAGGTAACTAAGGCATTATCATATTACATGCATGGAGTCACATTAGGGTGTGCCAGGGATGACGCACTACATTTTGGATTTTTCATGCACTTGTGTAAATTATCGTTTGACATTTCCTGAACTTGTTTTCTGTAAACGTTTCAACCTTTGGGGACCTATGTTTTGTAGCACTGGATGCTTTTAAATAAATCAAACGATATGTATTTTCCAAACGACACTTTAGGTCGTTCAATATTTCCTTGTTATGGTGCTATGACAGTTACACTCCCAGGCATTCCATTCCGCTGCAAGTCAGGTAAATTGGGGGTGTGACAAAACGCGCCCTTTTCCCTCATTGTTACTGTACATCTTCACCACACCCAAATTACCCTGAATCCCTCCCATTTTACCCGTACAATTACCCTACTTAAGTGAGCTTCTATAACCTGACAACGTGTCAGAGTGTGTGACCTCATGGGATTGCCAAGCTGTCCAAATGGAAGCCCCTGATTGGTTGGGACAGGTCACAAATCCAATCCAACGGCAGTGAACGATGCATATGATTGATGGGATTGATCAAGGGACGAGAGGAGAGATCTAGGACCTTCTGAGGAGGCTCCTCAGATAGCTATTTATACCACTCCTCACTCACCATTTGAAGGTGTTAGCAGTAGGATTAGGAGTAGGTATAAATTAGTGGTAGTTTAGTAGTTTTTAGTGTAATTTCTATAGCTTTAGTTTATTCTTATGCCTTGTTGTAATCTCATCTTTCAGTTTTCAATCGAATTGTATTCAACTCAAGTTTTTACAAAATTTAAGCTTTCAATTTTACTCTTACTGTTTTCAATATTTTCAAGTAGTTATAATCTGTGTTAAAGCTCTTATTATTGTTTACATATGATCATTTAAGCTGATTATAGCTTATAGTCAGTTTAAGAGATTTGTTCCAGCTTATACTAGTTAAATGGTTCCTGGTCAATGAAAGTCAAAGGTGACTCATGGTGATGATTATGGGGATTATTAGTGTTAGATTCAGATTGGTATTGTTGTATTTTGGGTTTAATGAGCTTATTGGGAAGCTCTAATCAGATTCACATCTTAGTCGAGGTTAATAGACTTCATTCTCAATTTAATTCATATTTGCTTAAAATTGTTTTGTGCCTCTGTTCCCTGATTAGTGATATTCAGTAAGTAGTTATTGTTGTTTAGGATTTGATTTTACTAGTTCTTTTCATATGATTTACCTATTTGCTGCATATAATAATCTTGGTTAGGCTCTGTGATTTCAACTTATACTTGCTCATTTCAGTTGTGGATTTAATGTTTGTATCCATCAGTTTCAAGTCAGACTAAGTTGTAATTTGGTGTGCTTGTTAATTGGTGGCTTAACCACTTGTTCCTCAGTTTTACAATATCATACGTTAGCTTTAGAATAGCTTTTTAGTTTATAATTGCTTAATTTAGGATAGCTCTAGTAGAATGTAGGTTGAGATTTGATGAGGCGAAAAATGATCCGTTTTTAGGGGGTCATTTAAGCCCGAATTCGAATTTATTTGATCAAATATTGCTCTAAATCGTTCCTTTTGTGATTTTAGGTACTTTGGGAGAGAAATCTAGAAAAGGAAACAATTCGGACGTTTTTGGAGCATAAAAGTGAAGAAAACGCCAAAGTCTTAATTTTCCATGTTGGGAACAGTAGGTGACGGCGTCAAGAGCAAAATTCCATGACGATCCAGTACAGATTTGAAGGTGTCACGAAGGTAGGGCGTCAAGAGTAAAAGTCATGACGGCCTGGAAATGATTAAGTCTTGACGGCGTCAAATGTAGATCAAGGCAGTCCGAGAATAGTTTTGGCGGCGAGGTGACGACGTCACAAGTTTAGTCTTGACGCCGTCAGACCCATTTTTCCTATATATAGTTTTCTAATTTTCACATTAAAAAAGAGAAGTTTTGGAGAAACCCTAAGTACGAACTTGGTGCAAATTTTACAGGTTTTTCAAGGGCTCCAAGCCCTTGATACCTTTCATGTGTAATTGAGATAAGTGTTCTTTCAATTCAATCAATATGTCTATGTGTTGGTTGTCTATATCTTGTTCTTGTCTTAATTCCATCATGCTAGGCTAGATCTATCTTGTGTTTGCTTAGATCTAATGAAACCTAGATGTTAATTATGTGTTGATTACTTGTTTATACTTGTCTTGGATGAATGATTTATATGTTAGGCTTAAGAAAACTGGCAGATTTCCAATTGGTAACATGCTTGAACGTCTTAAGAAACATGAACCGACGCGCACTAGGTCTTTATTGGTTGTATTTAATGGATGAGCCACTGTTTACAATCCCTATAGTTGTGCTGGGCATGGTGTAGGAGGAGATAAGAGCTCATAGAATTGGGGAGTTAAGTGTGCCACCCCATGAGTGGTATTAAGGAATACGATCCGTCATCCATACAATTATAACAAGTAATTAACGTGTAAAAGATGTCTAGGGAGTAGTGAAATCTAAGTAAACACATTTTCTCCACTTATTGCTCACAACTTTAGTATAATTTAGTTTATTTTTATTTATAGTATTTTATTTTGATTGCATCTTTAGTATTGGGTTAGTTGATTAGCAACTAATTCCGCCCAAATCCTTCAAACCCGAGATTTTTACTTGCTTTTCATAAAATATAAAAATACAAAAATAATCATCCCTCACCTTTAGAACTAGTATTTAGGTTTTCTAATCCTAGCGACACTATTCCTAAGCTGAACGATCAATCCCCCGGTACTTGTCATTATACTATACTACAACGATCAGGTACACTGCCTGGTGGGGGTTGTAAGCTTCTCAGGATCCCTTGAGAGGTAAAGCCTGGTGCAATTCCCACGCATCAAGTTTTTCGCGCCGCAGCCCGGGGAATAGTTATTGTCTAGGTTAGAATCTCTTTTTATTAGGTCTACTTGCTAGATTCCTTTCTAGTGAGATTTTATTTTTATTTTTAGGTTTTCTGTAGTCTATCTTTTCTTTGTGTCTTTGTTCGTTAAAACCTTTCCATTGACTCTTCCGTTCACCATTATGGAGAACGTGAATCCACCAAGTCCGACACTAGAGTTTTACCAGAAAAAATATAATTACACCAGTTTAGATATACCAAGATGGAGTAATGAAATGAGGCGGACAGGATCTTATATTGATTTTATTGAGTACCTTGAAAAAAGAGGCCAAGTGCATAAGACTTTTAAAGAATTCACCTTAGGAGCTCCATCAACCCCTGAAAATGCCTCACTTAGTGAAACCTATGCACCATATAAGCCTTCACCTAGGATAGTTTCGTATGAGCCACCTAGCTGCATGTCATGGTTAGGCCCTACCATAATACAGGATGAACACATAGGTGAGCTTGATATGATGGAGGATGTAGCCGAACATGATCACATTGATCAAAAAGACCTAGATTTTATGATCGATGATGATGAATCTCAAGAAACAGATGATGAATCTTTTGGGCAATTTGTATATAGCAGTCAGAATACTGAGGATGATCCTTATGATTCGGATATAGAAGTTGAGATGCCTAGAGAAGCACGTGAGATACTTGGGAAAATGTTAGGGTTAGACTATAATAAAACACATGTTGAGGATATAGGTGATCGTGACACAGGGAATGATGAAGTAAATAACATAAGCTCACTAAGTACCCCACAAGTCTTACCATCATTTGAGGCACACACACCACCCGTGACTTACTCGGAAGAAGTAGAAGAGACTATAGGAACTCCAATAGAGGTAAACCCTTTGAACCAAACACAACTAGAGGATATAGGTTTGAATACTTATAATGATAACCTTACTCTTAGTTCTAGGGAAGTTCCTAGTTTTGATGAACCGGAGCCTCAACCAAAACCGCTACCTAATCTTCCATCCTTGGATGAAAATTTAGGAATTGAAATAGGTTCTGATCCACCCATCAAACCATATAGTCCGGGTAGTCTTAGGACAAAGGTAGTAGACTCTAAGCCTTGTAGACAGAAAGCCAATATAGGAGTGGAAAATGACCTTACATGCTTACATCACCCATTTATGATTGATCACAAGAAACATTATGGGTTTAAACCGGGTATATTAGGTCAAGATGGATCCCCAACTAGTAATCTCTTGAAGTTGATTGAAAATGATCCCTTTCTAGGAGAAAATCTTAATCCACCCATTAACCCGATTGAATTAGGTAAGGTTATAATGATAGGAGCACACCCCTTCGAGCATATAATTCATCCACCACTCTTTCCTCACGAGGCATATTTCCACCCTAAGGGTGTGTATCGCTACTTCCACCCGCACTTAATCCTAAGTGTAGGGAAAACCTCCCCTATTTCCGTTAAATAAGGGTAGAGTCAGGCTCGTGACTCGAACAAAAACAAGCGCTTCTTGGGAGGCAATCCATGCTTTGTGTGATTTTATTTTTTGTTTGTTTGTTATTTGCTTCCGTATGCATGCTTTATTTTTATTGTTGGTTGATCATGTTTCTAAACTAAATAGTGGAAATACTTTACTTTGTTGTTTTGGCCTAGTCTTAACTCCACCTAAAAGTATTTTTGCAAAATATAAGTGTAAGGGGAAACCCCAAATATGTTTTTAAGAAACAAACCGATCATGATTCTCCACAATATTAAATGAACATGTGTATTCGTATTTGTTAGAGTCAAATGCTTGTATTGAGTCATAATGAAGTTTTGCAGGATTTTCCAGGAAGTGAGACCAAGTTTTTCCAGAAATTTTCCGGAAACTTAACATAAGAATTTCTGCAGGTCACTTCTGATGGCGTCACGAGTTAACTCTTGACGGCGTCAAGTGTAAAAATCTGGAAATTTTACCAGTTTTGTTTTTCTAACGGAGTCTTATGGTTTTTGTGAATTATTAAGTTTTATAATCTCCAGGAGATCTGCAAACTTCATTCCACAAGCATTATATCTTATCTTGTTTTCTAGGATTTAGTAACTTATATAGGCTGCCGCCGATTTTACACGAGGTTGTCTTGTCTATTTTATCAGGTTTTACAGGTTATGTATGACAAGAAGATGATTTATATTCTGGAAGGGAAGCTTTGATTGTTCATTTTCTTGGAGGAAGATTTAACCTGGCCACCTTATTATCCATACTTAGCGAATCGGGGGAGTATTTGATTTCATTCTCTTTACTTTTTCACTTTTACATTCTTTACTTGAACATTGGGGACAATGTTCATCTTAAGTGTAAGGGGAGGGTAAAAAGATGATACCTTACATATGCACTTTCGCTTGAGTTTGTTTTTTTTGATGGTAGATGTGTAATAAAACTATGAGAAATACTTGTTAGTGAAATTTTAGCGCCAAATTTAAAATTTTTTACAACATTTAGGAGTGAAACTTTAGCCATAGCAAGCGTCTCATGGATAGGAGATTGTATGACTAGCACATAACCGTATATTCAGAAAAATTTTCCACCCAAATATGTGAGGTTCGCCTTTAGATTTGATAGGAAAAGCATTTACTATTAGTGCTTATGAGTGTACCGGTAGTATTTAGATTCTAGAACTTGCGTTAGTGATGCATCCCGAGACCGCTAGTGAGACTACATTCGTGTGGTAGGATTTACTACATGATAAGAGGCATTAGGATCACCCTTGTGTTAAACCCGTATCATAATTACTTGACCATCTAAGTCATATTACTTGGCTAGTTAAGTCAACTAAATTTTCCCACACCCTTAGCGTTGTACTCATTTTTAGTACACGATACCCCTAGTACACGCCTCCAAGCCTATCTTTTCGTTTCTAACTTTAAGCATTTTACTTAAAGGAAGAATTTGTTACACCCCACTTAAATGTACAACCAAATCGCCTTAGCCTTCCGTATATGCGCTCATTTTTAGTGCATTATTGTTATTTGTTAAACCCTAAGTTAACTATCTAATTGATTACATGGTTGCTAAGTCGAGTCATATCCTTGTACATATTGTTTTGGGACGATTGGGACTCATGGGTAAAGTACTTATTTATGGAGTAATGGGGAAGAACATCATTTATTACCCCCATATGTACGTTAATCTTAAAAGTGCTCCAAGTGCTGCTTATAATAATCTTGGTTAGGCTCTATGATTTCAGCTTATACTTGCTCATTTTAGTTGTGGATTTAATGTTTGTATCCATCAATTTCATGTCAGACTTAGTTGTAATTTGGTGTGCTTGTTAATTGGTGGCTTAACCACTTGTTCCTCAGTTTTACAATATCATACGTTAGCTTTAGAATAGCTTTTTAGTTTATAATTGCTTAATTTAGGATAGCTCTAGTAGAATGTAGGTTGAGATTTGATGAGGCGAAAAATGATCCGTTTTTAGAGGGTCATTTTAGCCCGAATTCGAATTTATTTGATCAAATATTGCTCTAAATCGTTCCTTTTGTGATTTTAGGTACTTTGGGAGAGAAATCTGGAAAAGGAAGCAATTCGGACGTTTTTGGAGCATAAAAGTGAAGAAAACGCCAAAGTCTTAATTTTTCATGTTGGGAACAGTAGGTGACGGCGTCAAGAGCAAAATTCCATGACGATCCACTACAGATTTGACGGCGTCACGAAGGTAGGGCGTCAAGAGTAAAAGTCATGACGGTCTGGAAATGATTAAGTCTTGACGGCGTCAAATGTAGATCAAGGCAGTCCGAGAATAGTTTTGGCGGCGAGGTGACGGCGTCACAAGTTTAGTCTTGACGCCGTCAGACCCCTTTTTCCTATATATAGTTTTCTAATTTTCACATTAAAAAAGATAAGTTTTGGAGAAACCCTAAGTACGAACTTGGTGCGAATTTTACAGGTTTTTCAAGGGTTCCAAGCCCTTGATACCTTTCATGTGTAATTGAGATTAGTGTTCTTTCAATTCAATCAATATGTCTATGTGTTGGTTGTCTATATCTTGTTCTTGTCTTAATTCCATCATGCTAGGCTAGATCTATCTTGTGTTTGCTTGGATCTAATGAAACCTAGATGTTAATTATGTGTTGATTACTTGTTTATACTTGTCTTGGATGAATGATTTATATGTTAGGCTTAAGAAAACTGGCAGATCTCCAATTGGTAACATGCTTGAACGTCTTAAGAAACATGAACCGACGCGCACTAGGTCTTTATTGGTTGTATTTAATGCATGAGCCACTGTTTACAATCCCTATAGTTGTGCTGGGCATGGTGTAGGAGGAGATAAGAGCTCATAGAATTGGGGAGTTAAGTGTGCCACCCCATGAACGGTATTAAGGAATACGATCCGTCATCCATGCAATTATAACAAGTAATTAACGTGTAAAAGATGTCTAGGGAGTAGTGAAATCTAAGTAAACACATTTTCTCCACTTATTGCTCACAACTTTAGTATAATTTAGTTTATTTTTATTTCTAGTATTTTATTTTGATTGCATCTTTAGTATTGGGTTAGTTGATTAGCAACTAATTCCGCCCAAATCCTTCAAACCCGAGATTTCTACTTGCTTTTCATAAAATATAAAAATACAAAAATAATCATCCCTCACCTTTAGAACTAGTATTTAGGTTTTCTAATCCTAGCGACACTATTCCTAAGCTGAACGATCAATCCCCCGGTACTTGTCACTATACTATACTACAACGATCAGGTACACTGCCTGGTGGGGGTTGTAAGCTTCTCAGGATCCCTTGAGAGGTAAAGCCTGGTGCAATTCCCACGCATCAAGTTTTTCGCGCCGCAGCCCGGGGAATAGTTATTGTCTAGGTTAGAATCTCTTTTTATTAGGTCTACTTGCTAGATTCCTTTCTAGTGAGATTTTATTTTTATTTTTAGGTTTTCTGTAGTCTATCTTTTCTTTGTGTCTTTGTTCGTTAAAACCTTTCCATTGACTCTTCCGTTCACCATTATGGAGAACGTGAATCCACCAAGTCCGACACTAGAGTTTTACCAGAAAAAATATAATTACACCAGTTTAGATATACCAAGATGGAGTAATGAAATGAGGCGGACAGGATCTTATATTGATTTTATTGAGTACCTTGAAAAAAGAGGCCAAGTGCATAAGACTTTTAAAGAATTCACCTTAGGAGCTCCATCAACCCCTGAAAATGCCTCACTTAGTGAAACCTATGCACCATATAAGCCTTCACCTAGGATAGTTTCGTATGAGCCACCTAGCTGCATGTCATGGTTAGGCCCTACCATAATACAGGATGAACACATAGGTGAGCTTGATATGATGGAGGATGTAGCCGAACATGATCACATTGATCAAAAAGACCTAGATTTTATGATCGATGATGATGAATCTCAAGAAACAGATGATGAATCTTTTGGGCAATTTGTATATAGCAGTCAGAATACTGAGGATGATCCTTATGATTCGGATATAGAAGTTGAGATGCCTAGAGAAGCACGTGAGATACTTGGGAAAATGTTAGGGTTAGACTATAATAAAACACATGTTGAGGATATAGGTGATCGTGACACAGGGAATGATGAAGTAAATAACATAAGCTCACTAAGTACCCCACAAGTCTTACCATCATTTGAGGCACACACACCACCCGTGACTTACTCGGAAGAAGTAGAAGAGACTATAGGAACTCCAATAGAGGTAAACCCTTTGAACCAAACACAACTAGAGGATATAGGTTTGAATACTTATAATGATAACCTTACTCTTAGTTCTAGGGAAGTTCCTAGTTTTGATGAACCGGAGCCTCAACCAAAACCGCTACCTAATCTTCCATCCTTGGATGAAAATTTAGGAATTGAAATAGGTTCTGATCCACCCATCAAACCATATAGTCCGGGTAGTCTTAGGACAAAGGTAGTAGACTCTAAGCCTTGTAGACAGAAAGCCAATATAGGAGTGGAAAATGACCTTACATGCTTACATCACCCATTTATGATTGATCACAAGAAACATTATGGGTTTAAACCGGGTATATTAGGTCAAGATGGATCCCCAACTAGTAATCTCTTGAAGTTGATTGAAAATGATCCCTTTCTAGGAGAAAATCTTAATCCACCCATTAACCCGATTGAATTAGGTAAGGTTATAATGATAGGAGCACACCCCTTCGAGCATATAATTCATCCACCACTCTTTCCTCACGAGGCATATTTCCACCCTAAGGGTGTGTATCGCTACTTCCACCCGCACTTAATCCTAAGTGTAGGGAAAACCTCCCCTATTTCCGTTAAATAAGGGTAGAGTCAGGCTCGTGACTCGAACAAAAACAAGCGCTTCTTGGGAGGCAATCCATGCTTTGTGTGATTTTATTTTTTGTTTGTTTGTTATTTGCTTCCGTATGCATGCTTTATTTTTATTGTTGGTTGATCATGTTTCTAAACTAAATAGTGGAAATACTTTACTTTGTTGTTTTGGCCTAGTCTTAACTCCACCTAAAAGTATTTTTGCAAAATATAAGTGTAAGGGGAAACCCCAAATATGTTTTTAAGAAACAAACCGATCATGATTCTCCACAATATTAAATGAACATGTGTATTCGTATTTGTTAGAGTCAAATGCTTGTATTGAGTCATAATGAAGTTTTGCAGGATTTTCCAGGAAGTGAGACCAAGTTTTTCCAGAAATTTTCCGGAAACTTAACATAAGAATTTCTGCAGGTCACTTCTGATGGCGTCACGAGTTAACTCTTGACGGCGTCAAGTGTAAAAATCTGGAAATTTTACCATTTTTCTTTTTCTAACGGAGTCTTATGGTTTTTGTGAATTATTAAGTTTTATAATCTCCAGGAGATCTGCAAACTTCATTCCACAAGCATTATGTCTTATCTTGTTTTCTAGGATTTAGTAACTTATATAGGCTGCCGCCGATTTTACACGAGGTTGTCTTGTCTATTTTATCAGGTTTTACAGGTTATGTATGACAAGAAGATGATTTATATTCTGGAAGGGAAGCTTTGATTGTTCATTTTCTTGGAGGAAGATTTAACCTGGCCACCTTATTATCCATACTTAGCGAATCAGGGGAGTATTTGATTTCATTCTCTTTACTTTTGCACTTTTACATTCTTTACTTGAACATTGGGGACAATGTTCATCTTAAGTGTAAGGGGAGGGTAAAAAGATGATACCTTACATATGCACTTTCGCTTGAGTTTGTTTTTTTTGACGGTAGATGTGTAATAAAACTATGAGAAATACTTGTTAGTGAAATTTTAGCGCCAAATTTAAAATTTTTTACAACATTTAGGAGTGAAACTTTAGCCATAGCAAGCGTCTCATGGATAGGAGATTGTATGACTAGCACATAACCGTATATTCAGAAAAATTTTCCACCCAAATATGTGAGGTTCGCCTTTAGATTTGATAGGAAAAGCATTTACTATTAGTGCTTATGAGTGTACCGGTAGTATTTAGATTCTAGAACTTGCGTTAGTGATGCATCCCGAGACCGCTAATGAGACTACATTCGTGTGGTAGGATTTACTACATGATAAGAGGCATTAGGATCACCCTTGTGTTAAACCCGTATCATAATTACTTGACCATCTAAGTCATATTACTTGGCTAGTTAAGTCAACTAAATTTTCCCACACCCTTAGCGTTGTACTCATTTTTAGTACACGATACCCCTAGTACACGCCTCCAAGCCTATCTTTTCGTTTCTAACTTTAAGCATTTTACTTAAAGGAAGAATTTGTTACACCCCACTTAAATGTACAACCAAATCGCCTTAGCCTTTCGTATATGCGCTCATTTTTAGTGCATTATTGTTATTTGTTAAACCCTAAGTTAACTATCTAATTGATTACATGGTTGCTAAGTCGAGTCATATCCTTGTACATATTGTTTTGGGACGATTGGGACTCATGGGTAAAGTACTTATTTATGGAGTAATGGGGAAGAACATCATTTATTACCCCCATATGTACGTTAATCTTAAAAGTGCTCCAAGTGCTGCTTATAATAATCTTGGTTAGGCTCTATGATTTCAGCTTATACTTGCTCATTTTAGTTGTGGATTTAATGTTTGTATCCATCAGTTTCATGTCAGACTTAGTTGTAATTTGGTGTGCTTGTTAATTGGTGGCTTAACCACTTGTTCCTCAGTTTTACAATATCATACGTTAGCTTTAGAATAGCTTTTTAGTTTATAATTGCTTAATTTAGGATAGCTCTAGTAGAATGTAGGTTGAGATTTGATGAGGCGAAAAATGATCCGTTTTTAGAGGGTCATTTTAGCCCGAATTCGAATTTATTTGATCAAATATTGCTCTAAATCGTTCCTTTTGTGATTTTAGGTACTTTGGGAGAGAAATCTGGAAAAGGAAGCAATTCGGACGTTTTTGGAGCATAAAAGTGAAGAAAACGCCAAAGTCTTAATTTTTCATGTTGGGAACAGTAGGTGACGGCGTCAAGAGTAACTCTCTGACGGCGTCAAGAGCAAAATTCCATGACGATCCACTACAGATTTGACGGCGTCACGAAGGTAGGGCGTCAAGAGTAAAAGTCATGACGGTCTGGAAATGATTAAGTCTTGACGGCGTCAAATGTAGATCAAGGCAGTCCGAGAATAGTTTTGGCGGCGAGGTGACGGCGTCACAAGTTTAGTCTTGACGCCGTCAGACCCCTTTTTCCTATATATAGTTTTCTAATTTTCACATTAAAAAAGATAAGTTTTGGAGAAACCCTAAGTACGAACTTGGTGCGAATTTTACAGGTTTTTCAAGGGTTCCAAGCCCTTGATACCTTTCATGTGTAATTGAGATTAGTGTTCTTTCAATTCAATCAATATGTCTATGTGTTGGTTGTCTATATCTTGTTCTTGTCTTAATTCCATCATGCTAGGCTAGATCTATCTTGTGTTTGCTTGGATCTAATGAAACCTAGATGTTAATTATGTGTTGATTACTTGTTTATACTTGTCTTGGATGAATGATTTATATGTTAGGCTTAAGAAAACTGGCAGATCTCCAATTGGTAACATGCTTGAACGTCTTAAGAAACATGAACCGACGCGCACTAGGTCTTTATTGGTTGTATTTAATGCATGAGCCACTGTTTACAATCCCTATAGTTGTGCTGGGCATGGTGTAGGAGGAGATAAGAGCTCATAGAATTGGGGAGTTAAGTGTGCCACCCCATGAACGGTATTAAGGAATACGATCCGTCATCCATGCAATTATAACAAGTAATTAACGTGTAAAAGATGTCTAGGGAGTAGTGAAATCTAAGTAAACACATTTTCTCCACTTATTGCTCACAACTTTAGTATAATTTAGTTTATTTTTATTTCTAGTATTTTATTTTGATTGCATCTTTAGTATTGGGTTAGTTGATTAGCAACTAATTCCGCCCAAATCCTTCAAACCCGAGATTTCTACTTGCTTTTCATAAAATATAAAAATACAAAAATAATCATCCCTCACCTTTAGAACTAGTATTTAGGTTTTCTAATCCTAGCGACACTATTCCTAAGCTGAACGATCAATCCCCCGGTACTTGTCACTATACTATACTACAACGATCAGGTACACTGCCTGGTGGGGGTTGTAAGCTTCTCAGGATCCCTTGAGAGGTAAAGCCTGGTGCAATTCCCACGCATCAAGATTTATGTTTGACATTTAGATTATAGTTTAGAATTGTCATGCTTATGCTTATTTCAGTGTTTAGAACTTGTTTTGATACTAAATTTGAGGGCTGCTACGCACTAAACAGGATTGCTGTCATAAATCTGTCTATACTAGCCATATTGATAACTAATCTTCAGCTTGTTTATTTAAGCTTTTTGGTTGATATTTGGTATTTGAGTAGCTTATAGTACCAGTTAGTGGGATTTGTTCTTAGTTTGCATTTAGGAGTTTAACAGCTAGTTTCATTTTAGATTTGCTAGTTAGTCGTTTAGACCATGGTACCTGCACTTTTCCATAGAACCTGTTCCTTATAGTTTTATTTTCTCTTTCTCTCAACCCTTTACCTGCTCATTAGTAGTCTATCATTTTTTTTTTTATTTCTGGTATGATGATAGTTTGTGGTATATTACGTACTTAAATGCTTATTTGGTGGATTGTTTGAAGCTTTGACCAAACTGATAGTTGATCTTTTGGTTTGCTTGTTCCATGTATAATTGTAAGGGATATTTGCTTATATCTCAGTTAAGCTTGTTAGAATTTGCTGCATATTAGATTTTCCTTGTTTGTGTTTGTTATTTTGGAGCTTAATCATGATTAATAAACACTTAGAAACAGATTTAGAGCTTTATAACTTGGATTAGTCAAAGTACATGTGCAAATATAAAGTCAGCTTAGTAATAGTTGTTGCAGTAATAGGTGGTTTTTAGTATCTTATCTCAGTTTCAATTAGACTAGTTATTGATATATTGTGATAGGGCTTTTTGGTTTTTAAGGATCTCAGCCATGTAGTGAAGCTTTTGCCCCCTTAATATTCTAGTTTAGAGCTTATTTAGACTGCTTATTTGTGCCTGCAAGTTGAAGGTTTATACACTGTTTGCTATAGTAACATAGGACATGCGGCTTAGCTTTCTGGCTTACGGGCAAGGCTTATTTGAGATTTTTGAGCTGCATTAAGTTTGTTTAGGTCCATTTCACATTCCCTAAGCTTTTGGTGCGATTTTATGTAGAAGTGCTTATTCAAACTACTTATTGTGTCCAAACTACTTATTAGTGGGCTTATTTAAACTTTCTTATTTTTCCTAGTATTAGAATAATATTCTAGATTTTCCAAAATTTTTTCAAATTTTTTCTAGTTTAATTTAGTATTTTTCTCATTAAATTTTAGTTTTTAATCAATTTTTAATACATTTTAATTACTAAAAAAATCCAAAAAAATCAGAAAAAGCCTAGAAAAATCCAAAAATATTTTAGAAAATAGTTTTCAATTATTTTAGATTTTTAGAAATTAATTTTGCATTTTTTCCATTTATTTTCTATTTTTTAATTAATTTTTAATTAGTTTAAATACTTTTAAATTCCTAAAAATTACATAAAAATCCAAAAAAAAATTAGTTTTTAGTTTTAAAATTACTTTTTAGTTATTTTATAATTTTCAAAATTTATTTTTAATTTTTTCTCACCTTATTTGCATTTTCTTTTAATTTTTAATTAGTTGATTAGTTTTCAATTCATAGAAATTAAATAAAAAGTCAAAAAAAATATTTTTCTTTTTCTCAAAATTATTTTAAGTAGTTTAAGATTTTTAGAAAATTGTTTCAAGTTTGTAGGATCATTTTTCAATAAAAGTCACGTTTTTACGTTATGTTTAAATTTTGCGTTTGCATTTCCGTTTTTACGTTTTGAACTTTGGTGCATAACTAGCTTGTACATTCTGCATATTTTGTGTTTACTTGCTATTCATTGAGTTTCTCATTCACATTTTTCACATTCACGACTTTTCATGACACGGTCGACGAATCAATATTCTAAGATTCCATTCTACCTTCGCTGGGACACGACCCGGGAAATACTTTCACGAGTTTTTCTTCGGAAACACACACATATACTAAAACGACTTTTATCATTATACATCATGAACATAACACAAAGACCATATATAGAATGAATGAAACATAGTAAGCATGAAAATGATATTGAGTAAGAAAGTGTATTAGGGTTTCTTACAACTTTAGGCTTTCTAAAGAAAGAAAGTTAAGAACAAGGATTAGGACTTTGATTGAACAAGCTTCTCTTCACTTTAGCAATCCTTCTACCCTTGTATTCTTGAAGGATTTATGATGAGGGTTTAGGTGACTTGAGTGGATCTAAACTCAAGAGAATCACATAAACTTGGAAGTGTAAAAATATGGAGTTCACTTGGAGCTTGAAACTAGTTGAAATACTTGAAGTTGGAAATCAAATGAAGAGTGTATGGGTTTGTTTGTGTTGTGAACGACTAGGAGGGATGGGGAGGGCTTTTATAGTGAGTTGAGGAGGTGCTAGGAAGGTGCAATGAGGAGGTGCAAGTATTTAGGATATTTAGGAAGCTTTCTTGGCAAGTTTTACACATGTATGGATCCTAGGGCTTAAGGCATGAGATCATGACACACAAGGGTGATTCCCCCCCCCCTAGAGGCGGTTCATGAATAGTCTAGGGTGACTAGATACCTAAACTTGGTATTATCCTACTTATGGAGTTAGTTTTGACTCCGTAAAATGCTAACCGTAAGTATTTAAATCATGAAACGTAAAACCGGGTATCGTAAAAATATGAAATTTATAGGAATGATTAAACTCATCAATATACTCATTATTATTTCATAAAAATGAGTGATAAGTTTAATGGATCGTGAAAACACTGATAACGCTGGAAACGTAGATTTAAAACGCGTAATACGTAAAATGTACGAAAGTTGCGTAAAATTGAGAAAAGAAAAATGTAATTTTTCTAATATGATGATAATGAATTAAAATGGCCTATAATGTCTAGACTGGGCTCAGTCTAGTGTCGGTTGGTATTTAATGTCTTTAAGACATAAAACCGTAAGCCTAAAAATCAAGGAATGATTTATAAAATCAAGGAATGATTTTTGGTCAAAGGAGGAGGGAAAAATATGTTGACTTTTCCAAATAATGTGAAAACTCAAATTGTCTTAGAAATGCGGTGCAGGTATAGGCTAAGGTTACGGATAAGCAAAAGTGCTTAAAACGTAATTTTTCTGTTTCTTACGGCCCAGGGCCTATTTGGTAACATTTTTCTTAGTCATGATTAATTCTCAAATTAATCATGAGTGTATCAAACATTTATCTAATGCGGGGAAAATTGACGCGGTTGAGTTTCGTTGTGCGTAGGATTTTTGAATGACGTTTTATCCTAAAACATGTATTTCCTTAATAATTTTCGCGAAAATGATCTGATGAGTGTCAAACTTTTATTTTGCCATGGAAATGATTTATCACACGAGAATATGAAATAAAAATTAAATTTCGGGAAATGAATAGTGCAAGTGAATAGTAAAAATGGATAGTGAAATTTTCGGGAATAGAAATTAACCTGAAAATGCGAATTGTTACAAGCGCCTTACAACCGGTTCGCGTAATATAACAATGTTTTACATCATCGCGTGACTGTCTCTTATCATTCATATCCTTAAAACCTTACTTGTTACATGAGAATATTCGTCGATAAACTTTTGTTTGTGTCGTTGTATCTATAAAGTTGATGCTTTCAAATAACAAAACCCTTGGATAGACCATACCGGTTGTAAAAATCATATGTATCATCTAAAGTGGAAATATTCTTCCTAGTATTGTATACCTTAAAGATCGATTGTAAATATGTGTCAAATCTTCTTGCATGAGATACCATTGTTGTCAATATCATCGATTAGCGTATGCTCAAATTCATCATTATTTTCATCTATTAAGAATAAAAACTAAGAAAATTAAGATAAATAACCTAGTTAAAAAATATTTCAAAGAGAAGAAAAAAGAATAAGTTCAACAATGAAGAATATGATGAATAATATAATTAAACCTGATATGATTTCCTCTTCTTGATATGGATCGGTTCTTGAAAAACTTATTAATTTTTTGTTAGTGATTTGGATCGGTCCTTTGATTATTCTAAAATTGGAACCACATACAACAATACAGCCATATATAATATGCTCTTGCAAGTTTTTTTTTGGCGGGAAATTTTGTCGCTCAAAAGATGACTGATGGTGGTAAAGAGTATTGAAGAAGATATGTTAGTGGTAAAAGATGGAAATGAGGAGTGTTTTGTAAAGGGTGTAATTGTAGTGTTTGTAAAAGTGGTGTTCTTTTTTTGTTAAAAAAAAGTAGGCAATTGCCTACATCACAAAGCATGTAACATTTCCCCAAACAAAATTAGAAGAAAAGATTAAAAAAAAAGAAAAAGAAAAAAAAACATAGTTTATGTAAAAGTACTATCTTATGTAACTAAAGAACTTATTTCGTCGTCTTTTTTAAAGCAATTCATATAACATGAGTCCGTTTGGCCCGTGCACGTTTGAGCTTGAATATTTATATAATGTGCTTTATTATTTGTATTAGTGACATTTAACGCAAGAATTGTGTTTACATTGGTTGTACAATATGATTGATAATTTGTATTTCGTATGTAAAGGATGTTTTAATAATTGCATAATTATATTTATTGACCAGTTAATTTATGAGTTTAATAGTGCTAAAGGAAATTGTACCTTTTGCTTTAGAATTTGTATTCATTAACAAATCTGGATCACATTAATTGCTCATTATTAATATAACTATAAGGCAGGGAGGGATGCTACAGTGGTTAATAGTGGGTTAATTGTTGTACTATGCTACAGTGGTCTAAACAGTGGTTAACAGCGGGTTAATTATAAATATTCATCTCTACTATCTGAGTTCCTTTTTGTTCATTTATCTTGAATGATCATATGACGTGTTCTTATTAGAAGTTGCCACCACTACTTATGTATATAATAATTGTGTGTTTATATAGGTTATTATTATTATTATTATTATTATTATTATTATTATTATTATTATCTATACTACTTATAATGCATTTAGACACTTCCCTCTTATTAATTTTTTAAGATTTCATAATATAGATTTTAAATAAATACTACTTATAAAATATAGTTTACAAGTACTTAAAGCACACGTAAAAATAAAAAAAACACTATTCATCTAATACAATTAATACACTATTAAAAATACCCCTTCACTAAAAAATACAACTATTTAAGCATAATGTAGAATATAATTAAGCTTCCAAAATATTAAGCTTCCACCCTTTCATAAAATAAATAAACAAAATACACTATTAATACAATTAATACACTATTAAAAACACCCCTTCACAAAAAATATAATTTTTTAACCACAATATACAATATAATTAAGCTTCCAAAACAAAAATATGAGATCCAAAAACCCGAAACAATAACTCGAAATATTCCACCGCAAATTTTATTATACGGTACCCGCCGCTGCATCGCGCGAGTACCATGCTAGTTTAAAACTAAAATAAAAAGTGTTTTTGTGTTTTAAAGTTTTGTACCCTATGCTTTAAAAGTTATACGTTTTAATTTTGAGAGAGAGAGAGAGAGAGAGAGAGAGAAAGAGAGAGTGTGTGTGTGTGTGTTTTGTGTATTATATGTAGTATAAATTTATTTACGAACAAAAACACTCATCTAACGATATGGTTATTCGAAAAACTTTTAAACCTTTTTCTTTGTTTGTCACTTACCTGCCATGCATATTTAAAGTTTAAACACAAAGAAAAGCGGCTAAACGTTGGTACATCATATGAGGCATCTCAAACAAAGAAGTAGTTTGATGGATGGAGTTTCTTTTCCTCTTCGAAATAATATGATCAATTATATCACTAATTCATTGGTGGTAATATAAACGTAAATAGATAGCAACGGGCAAAAACATGAAAAATAATAGTAATCCCTGAATGTTACAAAATCAGTTTTACTTTTTAATAACAACACACACTCATACGATCCAATAAAATCATGAATTCACCATCAACTAATATGGATGAATAGATACATGATCTTGGTACAAATAAGGATTGTTTTTCAATTAAGAGTATTGAAATCTAAGGGGTTCCAAACTATGAACTCAATGGCAGGAACACGATCACCAAATAAGGGTAGAAAAATGACTGCACAAATTGGTTCATGAGAGAAAAGGAAAAAAAAACAGTATAACCTTTCATTAGGGTAATTTAGGAATAACAAAAATATTTTTGAAATGAAATAAATATATAACATGTGTCATTATATTATTCTTAGGCCCATTTTTAGGTCTATCTATTTTGGCTCATTTATCATTTCTCTTATTTTTATTCTTTTTGTGTTACAACACTTTTTCGTTTTCAAGTTACTAATTTAAGGAGATTGAATACATCGTTAAACCGACTTAAATAAGATAAACCTTTCTTTTTTTATGAGTTTGGCGTAGCCGGTTTTAAAGTATGTGTACTTAGCAAAAAATGAACATGACACTTCCCATATTTTAGTGACTAGGATTACAAGTTTTTTTGCCATTAAACTATTCATGAAAGATTAAAAAATAAAGATGTTTATATTGTAGTTAAAAAAAAAACTCATTTTTAATTTACCGATTAAAAAAAAAAAAACAAAAACAAAAACTCATTTTTTATCAGTTTACTAAATAATGATATTTTATAGCATATGTTGGTTAAATTATTAATTTTATAGTGTTGGAATTTCATAAGATTTAAAGTTAATTACTACAATTAGTTTGTGATAATGTGATATTTTATAGCAAATGGGCTATAATGAGGTAACTAGTGTTTTTTCTTTAAGAAATGCATAAGACATTGTTGAAGGTGAAGAGAACGTCTGATAAATCAAAATAAACACGAGTTTTGAAGCAGAAGACATTGTTGAAGGTGAAGACAACATTGAATAAATCCATATAAACACGAGTTTAGAAGCTAAGACCATGAGGAATCATAACTTGAGTTATGAAATAACTCAGGGCCATGTCAGTGCAACACAAAAAAATACCAGAAAATCATAACACTCAATAATACCATATTTTTGGACTAATTAAAAAAAATAATGCAAACCATAATAACTTGGTATAACTCAAGTTATAATTTGGCAAGGGAGTCATAACTTGGCATAACTCAAGTTATAACTTGAGTTGATATACCAACTTGAGTTGTAACATGGGAGTAACGTGAGAACTCAGGAAATGGTCATAACTTGTGTTACCAAGTTAAAAATGTGCCAAAAGTGAGCTATATGAAACTTGTGTGGAAACAAAAGTGGCTAAGCAATGACTCAATGCAACGAATGAGATTATGGGCATAGTAACGACTCAAGTGAAAGATTTACATGGTCTTACTCTTGATGAAAGTCTTTTAGTGATGTATGTGGTTGGCAGGAGTGCACCACTTTTCCTAATGTTTGAACGGCTGGACGATGAGGGAAAGATTCGTAGAGCACAAATGGTTACTAATGGTTACATAACCTAAGGAAACTAGTTTTTTCTTTTTCTTTTTTTTGCGCAACATTATGTTGTTACTGTACTAATGTTTTGTGAATCGCGTGACTTCAAGTTCTGGTTTAGTAATGGTAGCTAATTTATGCAACTGTTTGTATGAGTTGAGTTGTGTGCAGATAAGATGGACGTACAGTAGATTAGTTCAATAACCAAAGACATGTATTTTAGTATGTTTATTTTGTGAACTATTTGAGCAAGAAACCGTGACATTGTATTGAATTATCCTTAAGATGCAAAGAATTCCACAAAAATCATCTCCGAGAAAGACTTTTTGCATAAATCATCCTTTAAAAACATAGTTTCTTTAGACTTTTGTCTCTTATGGATGCGTCACGGTGATATCTTTTAACATGCATGGTTTATTTGAAAACGGAAAAACTAAATGAACGGCTTTTGGAGTTTACTCTTACGAACGATATTAAAAATGAACTTAAGCTATTATAACCATTTTTGGTTTAAAAGTTGGTAAATCATAAATGGATATCGAGCTTATATTTCTTCCTTTTGAAACGAGAAGAAAATAAATATTGTTTATTAAAACATACATATTTGTCCAATAATTACCATTTTCTTGCTAGTTTCACTTTTAAAACGACGATGTAAACAAATACGTAAAAGCATTCCCGAACCAAAATGATGCTTGATTCGAGTACCAAGAGTTATTTCCATTAAATCTAATTATATTTGATAAAGTCATACTAATATTCTAACATTATAAAAAAATATTTGACAAAAAAAAGAAATCCGAAAAAAAATTCTAAAAAAAGTTTTTTTTGCCCAAAAGCTCTTTTTTCTAAAAAATAATTCGGTAAAAAAACTTATATTTTTTTTTCTAAAATAAAATTCTAAAAATGCGAAAAAAATTTCAAATTATTTTTCAAATTTCTTTTTTTTTTGGAAAAAAAAAATCAAAAAAAAACATTTGTTTAGAATTTTTTTCCATTTTTTTTTTAGAAAATTTTCTTTAAAGGACTAACGTTGCAAACGATCTTTGGTATATAGGACTAACGTTTCAAATGACCATTAGGTTAAAGGACTAATGTTGCCACTTTACAATTAGACTTAACTAACTGAACTAACTTCGTTAGAAAATTGGACCAAAAGTGGAATATAACTATCAATTTTGGACTAAAACCCTAACTTTTTAAAAAAAGGACCAAAAGTGAAATCCGCACCAAACCACAAGGACCAAAAATGAAATCCCCAAAAACACGTGCAAAACCAAAATCAATTTACTCCCAAATCAAAACCCAAACCCTAACTTTTCAATCCAACAAAAATTAACATTCAATTCACAAAAAGTTCACATTTTTATGTAATATCTCCAATCTTTTCACAAAACCCATCTTTTATTTCCATCAATTTCATCAATTTATTAAAAAAAAAAAAAAAAAAAAAAAACGATTTTTATTGTTTTTTTTGGGGTGCAGGTGAGATTAATAATAATGGGGGATGATGAATCAGATAGTAGTACTACTTGGCATTTTGACTTTTTGTTGTTGTTAGGTGACACGTGCTGCTGCTGTTGAGAAAATGGGTGGCGAAAATGAAAATGGCCGATGATATTGACCAGATGTTGATTCTTATGAATTTGGCTAAGTCTTATGGTGCTGATCTTGTTGAGATTAGATTGGATACTTTGAAACCTTTTTTTAGATGGATTTAATGTCAGAGAAAGTATTCAGACCCTTGTTAAATTAACCCCTTTGCCTACCCTTTTTACTTACAGGTCAGAAGATTCTTTTTTCGGACTGTTTTTCGATATTCGAAACTGTTTCTATGATATGAATGTTGGGTTTATTAGTATTTTGTTTTTGAGTGTTTGGGTACTTTGAGATTGTTTATTTTGAACTGATTAGTATTGGTGAATTAGGTATTACAAATTTGCTCTTAGGGTGAAATAAGCTGATCATCTGCGTATAAGCTGTATGAAGTAGTAATCCCAAACACCCCCTTATTGCGTTTTGTTATTGTGGATAAGGTTTGAGTGTCTGGACATGATTATATGCTTATTGGAGGGTGAAATAAGCAGATGATGAAATGTGACTATGTATATCTACTTAGTTTAGGGTAAATAACCTCTTTGTAATTAGCAGTTTATGTTTAGGATGAAATAAGCAGTTGGAGTTTAAGTTCAAAATTAAGAATCCTAAACACCCCTTATTGCGTTTAAATGTAGTAGATAAGCAGAGTTGAGTATCTGTATGTGATTGTATCTTTATTTGAAGTACTCTTAGGAGAATTACCCAACTCAAATATTTGCGTATCTGATTGTATTTCGAGTATCTGGATGAAAAATGTGCTTATTCTAATGATCTTCTTGATACTGAATTGTTTGACATATGATGGGGGTGTTTAGGAATCTAAACAGATTATCTGCTTATCGCGCTTTTTTGAGCAGATGAAGAAATGTGACTATGCTTATCTACTTAGTTTAAGGGTGAAATAAGCTCTTTTTGATAAGGAGTTTGAGAATGTTTAGTTTGAACTGGTTGTGTTACTTGAATTCAGCATATTAAGTTTAACTTTAGGGGTGAAATAAGCTGTTTTGGATACGTTGATCTTTCTGGTTATGAGCATAAGCTGTTTAACGTAGTAATGACGAACACCCCTTGTTGTGTTTTGATACAGTATATCAGCAGTAATAAGTGTTTGGATGTTGATTTCGTAAAACCAACATTTAATTCATAAAAAAGTTCACATTTTTATGTAATATCTCCAATCTTTTCACAAAACCCATCTTTTATTTCCATCAATTTGAAAAACAAATATTATTATACAAACCGCAATATCAAAATACTCCTTCTAATCCACTGAGCCTGGGAAACTTATTTGTGAACTTATATGATTTCGTCTTATTTTGCTCACATAAGCTTATTATGATGTACTGTAAGCCGAAATCATAGAATCTCATAAGCCCACAAAGAAGCTTAAACAAACACCCCATGCTTATTATGAACTGATAAGTTTTTGTGGATTTGATATTACAAATTTTCTGTTAGGGTGAAATAAGCTGCTTTTGATAAGCTGATCATCTGCTTATTACCTTTTATTGCACTTTGATATTGTGGATAAGCGGTTTTGAATGTATGTGCTCTGTACATGATTATATGCTTATTTTGGGGTTAAATAAGCTGATCGGCAGTTGCTTGTTCAGATTGTTTATTTGCTGTTGTTTCGAAGTAACGTGTAGTTTGTCTACTTAATGCTTTTTTGGCAATAGGTATGCACTTATGAGTGTTTGGGCACTTTGAGATTGTTTATTCCAAATTGAATATAGTGGTGGATTTGATACTATAAGGTTACTCTTTTGTTGATAGTAGCTGTTTTGAATGAGTTGATTATCTAGTTATGAGCATAAGTTATTAAAAGTAGTAATCCTAAACATCCCTTATTGCGTTTTAATGTAGTAGATAAGCATAGTTGAGTGTTTGTATGTGATTGGATCTTTATTTGAGGGTGAAATAAGCAGTTTGGGAGTTGCTTATTGAGACAATGTATTGCTTCTGTATCTTTGAAGTACTCTTAGCGGAATTGCCAAACTCATATAATTGCGCAACTGATTGATTTTCGGGTGTCTGAATGAAAACTATGCCTACGTTTATGATCTTGTTGATACTGTTTATTTTAGGGGTGAAATAAGGTCTTTTCAGTAAGAAGTTTCAGATTGTTTAGTTTTAACTGGTTATTGTTAGTGGATTCAGTATCGTAAGTTTAACCTTAGGGGTGAAATAAGCTATTTTGGATAAGTTGATCTTCTGGTTATGAGCATAAGATGTTTAACATAGTAATGCCAAACACCCCTTGTTGCGTTTTGATACAGTAGATCAGCAGTAATAAGTGTTAGGATATGATTATAGGCTCATTTGATGGTGAACTAAGCAGCAAAGGTAATGTTGACCATTTGATGAAATAAGCTATGATTTTTTTTGTAATATTGACCATTTTTGACGGTCGGTTTTTGTGTTACCGAATGCCCAAACAGTCTACAGAGTGACCTTATAACGAGTCAAATGTTATAAAAAGTAGAATGGTTAAAAGGGCAAAAATGTGAAAGTATGTAGGCGCTATTTCTGCTCTCGAGGATAGTCTACCAGGTTTCTTTCTATACTCTCTATTAGAAGTGGTAGTATGAATCGTTGGGTCAAAACAGTGCCTTTTGTCCAGTTATAAAAGTTTCATATCATATTTCATGTGTGACTTTCTACCCGTTCGACCCAATTGACCCGTTTGAGATTTACTTATAACACAGATTGGTACAACCGTTTACAGGTTCAGGCGTTCAAAATGGTGCAACAGGATCACCCTTGGCTGGTAGACTATTTGTGGTTATTGGTGCTGGCGGTGCTGGAAAAGCACTTGCTTATGAAGCAAAAGCGAAGGGTGCAAGGATTGTGATAGCCAATCGTACTTACGGTTAGATTCTACTAGTGTTCACATTACCAATCCTAGTCCTCGTACTTGATTGCAAATAAAAAATAATAATAAGAATTGTGTTTTTAGGTGCAGGTGAGATTAATAATATTGGGGGATGATGGATCGGATAGTAGTACTAGTTGGGATTTTGGTGGTGAAGAAACCTCCATCAGTTGCAAAGGTATTGTTATTGTAAGCTTAATAACTATCAAACCAGTTAGGGTAAAATAAGCTGCTTATTAGTTGCGTAAGCTGTTGACCCCTTATTGCACTTTGATATTGTGGATAAGCAGTTTTGAATGTATGGGCTCCGGACATGATTATATACTTATTTGGGGGTGAAATAAGTTGATTGGTAACTACCTGTTCAGATTGTTTATTTGCTGTTTTCAGACCCTTGTTAGATTAAGCCCTTTGCCTACTCTTTTTACTTACAGGTGCGGTTTATTGGGACTGTTTTTCGATGTTGGAAACTGTTTCTATGATATGAATGTTGGGTTTATTAGTATTGTGAATTGCTTGATGTGGGAATTGGGATTGTTAATAGATAAGCATTTTTTTAGTTGAGATTGCTTATTTTGAATTGGTTAGTATTGGTGAATTTTATATTACAAACTTGCTCTTAGGGTGAAATAAGCTGATTGGGAGATGCTGAATTGTAATCGAGATTAGATAGGATGGTTTGAATCAAGAAAGGTTTACTGATAGATATGATATCAAACCGTTTATAAATTAAGTCCTTTACCTACTCTTTTTACGTGCAAGTGTGGTTTTTTCGGACTGTTTTTCGATATTCAAAACTGTTTTCGTGATATGAAATATGATGTGTGTGTTAGTATACTGAATAGTAACAATTGTTTGACATGCGATGTGGGGTGTTTGGGATTTTTGCTTATTTACACAGCTTGAAACCTTTTTTAGAGGGGTTTAATGTAAGATAAAGTATTCAGACCCTTGTTAAATTAAGCCCTTTGCCTACCCTTTTTACTTACAGGTCAAAGAAGATTCTTTTTTTCGGACTTGTTTTTAGATATTCAAAACTGTTTTCATGATACGAATGTTGGATTTACTAGTACTGTGAATTGGGAATTGGGATTCTTGACAGATAAGCATTGTTTGATATGTGAATTGGGTGTTTGGGATTTCTTGATATTTCGATTTTGAGTGTTTGCACACACACTTAGCGATTGCTTATTTTGAACTGATTAGTATTGGTGAATTTGATATTACAAATTTGCTCTTAGGGTGAAATAAGTTGTTTTCTTAGGGTGAAATAAGCTGATCATCTACTTAGAAGCTGTTTGAAATAGTAATCCCAAACACCGCCTTATTGTGTTTTGATATTGTGGATAAGATTTGAGTGTCTGGACATGATTATATGCTCATTTGAGGGTGAAATAAGCTGGTTGAGAGGTGCTAAATTGTATTGTGCTGATAGTTTGAAACAAGAAAGGTTTACTGATAGACATGATATCAAACCCTTTATAAATTAAGCCCTTTGCCTACTCTTTTCACTTGCGGATGCGGTTTTTTGGGACTATTTTTTGATATTCGAAACTGTTTCTATGATACGAATCTTGGGTTCATTAGTATTGTGAATTGCTTGATGTGGGAATTGGGATGGTTGACTTTTGATTTGAAACTGTTATGATGTGTTAGTATACTGAATTGTTTGACATGTGATGTGTGGTATTTGGGAATTTTGCTTATCTAAACAGCTTATCTTCTTTTTGCTTTTTATACGCAGATGATGAAATGTGACTATGCTTATCTACATAGTTTAGGGGTGAAATAAGCTCTTTTTGATAAGGAGTTTGAGAATGTTTAGTTTGAACTGGTTAGTGTTACTTGATTCAGTATAGTAAGTTTAACCTTAGGGGTGAGATAAGCTGTTGTGGGGAAGTTGATCTTTCTGGTTATGAGCATAAGCTGTTTAACTTAGTAATGCCGAACACCCCTGTTTTGTTTTGATACAGTAGATCAGCGGTAATAAGTGTTTGGATATGATTATAGGCTCATTTTATGGTGAACTAAGTTACGTTTCTGAGTTGCCTATTCAAACAGCATATATCTGATTATTTTGCTTCTTAAATCCCTAATTAGCTGATTGCCAAAAACTTAAACAAATGCAATATCTGATTATCTGGTTTCGTTACTGTAGAAGCCTATCTACACACTTTTTGCAGCATTGCCTTCTGTTATAGCAATTGCTTATTTCATGAAAGCATAAGCAGTTTTAATAAGCATTACCAAACATCCCCTGAAGTCAATTTAATCATAGAAGTATTGATGTTGTATATTATATGAATCCTTCTTACATAAAGGGACATTTATATTTTTCTTTAGGACAACCAGGGCTATTGGATTTTTCTGACACACATGGATTTTTGTGGCAACTTATAATCATGTTTAGCTTTTTGTAAATGCACCGGGTCATTTGTAGTTCTGGTTCCATGGTACTGTCCCAAGGATATCTGCTCGGCTTATGAGCAAATTGAACTTTAAAGTTTAAACGTAAGAACCTTAATGGTCAATAAGCTTATTTGACTCTCCTTATTTTTTGTAAGTCTACTTTTCCACGCTTATTTTTTAGACTAATGAGCTTATTATAGCTTAAAGATGTAAAATAAGCCAGCCTGAAAAATGAACTTAGGAAATATAAGCATAGTTAAATAGGCTCAAAATCCCCAAAAATAAGCTTAAACAAACACCCCCTTAGGGCTTATGCGCTTGTCAACTTGAGCTTATGGCTTATTCAAGTTCATAAGCTCATAAGCCCTAAAATTTAAGCTTATTAGCTTTTTAAGAGGTCAATAAGGCCATTAAGCCGGACAATTAAGGTTAAAGAAACACCCCCTAAGCTCAAGATTATGTGCTTATTTAGAAGGTTTTAATAATTTTATTTTATGTAGCTTATGGTCTTATACAAGCTTGTAAGCTCTTTTTATCATAAGCTAATTGGTAAGACCCGATTTAAGGAAGTTTACCAAAGGCGTCGCAGGAATAACTACAAGGGTGGGAATGCAAGTTAACTAAAGCCAGAAGGGTTAAATAATTATATCAGTATTTTCTTATTTTACTAGTTTCCTTTATTATACAATAAGGCTTGTTCTCCAAGTCAGTCGTTTATTATATATAGGGTTTTTAGGGTCATAAGTTAGAGGAGGAATTTGGTGAGTCAATACTAGGGAGTTATACCTGTTTCTCAAATAACAGGAGGTATTTTCTATTTTGTCTTTGTCAAACTTTGTGATCTTTAATTCAATTGTTTCTGTTTTTGCTGGTTTATCAATTGTATCTGGTTCGAATCTTATCAATTGGTATCAGAGCAATCGATTCTAGGGTTTAAAGTTCATAGGAAGTTTATCATAATGGCTACCAAGAGGGTTGAGGCTATTGAAGGAGATATTACTCAGATTCGGGAACAGATGGCTGAGGATAGGAAGAGTGTTGAGGAAAAGTTGGCTGCTGCTCGGTTAGAATCACAAGAACAACTTGCAGCTATGGAACAAAGAACTAATCAACGTTTTGATGGCATCACAAAAATTCTGGAATCAATTCAGAAGTCGACGGAAAGTGCAAAGGAGCCACGTTCAGTGGTAAAAAGTACTTCAGAAATTCCTAATATTGAACGTTCATCTAACTTAATTTTTGACCACACGAAGGTGGTGAACCATTTGGAACAACAGTATGATGATCTCGGGTTCCCTTACAGGGTCACAAAACCCTCTAATCGTACTCAACCAGAAGGTGATAAGAACAAACAAACCGAAACAGAAAACAAATTTTTTCGTCAACCTAGTAGTGGTGCTGGAGGAAACAATATTGATGGAGCCAATTACCGTATGAGGAAGCTCAAGATGCCTATCTTTGAGGGTGACGATGCTCATGGATGGATTTACAGGGTGGAGCGTTATTTTGAGATTCAAGGTATCACCCGACGGGAACGTCTTCGGGCAGCCGCGTTATGTTTAGAAGGAGAGGCTTTAGCGTGGTATCGATGGTATGAACAACAAGAACCATTTGACTCTTGGGATCACCTAAAAGAAGAATTATTGGATCGGTTTCAGTTTACAAAAGAAGGTGATTTATATCAGCAATTTTTATCAATTATGCAAACCGGGACCATGAGGGAATATCGAAGTTTATTTGAAAAACTAGCTGGGCAATTGACTGGAATATCTGATAAAGTGTTATATAGTACTTTCATCAAGGGTCTGAAACCCGAGATACGAGCAGGTCTTCGCATTCTACAACCAACCGGGTTAAGAGATGCCATGCGATTGGCACAAATGATAGAGGATAATCAGGTAACGGGAAGAAGCAGCACGGGTTCATGGTTAGCTGGAAAATCGTCATTTAATTCTGGGCAAACTGTTATGAAAAATGTAGGTGTTACTTCGTCACGCACAACTAGTTCATCACTGGGTTCTGAGAACTCAAGTAATAATAGTCGTGCAAGAAATCAGTTTAAACGGTTGACGGATTCCGAGTGGCAAGAAAAACGAGCAAAAGGATTGTGTTTTCGTTGTGACCAAAAGTTTGGACCTGGTCATCGATGTCCTAGCCCGACTCTTCAGGTGTTGTTGGTTAATGAACACGATGAAGAGGATATGGAGGATGAAGGGGAAATTGAAGATGATGGTCATGCACACTTAGACGTTGTTGAGGTATCTTTAAATTCTGTTGTGGGCTTCACCACTAATCACACTATGAAACTTCATGGTTTTATAGGCGATGTAGCAGTGGTGATACTCATTGATAGTGGGGCAACCCACAATTTTTTGTCAACACGAGTGGTGAAACATTTGGGAATTGCGGTTATAGGTTCAAGTCCGTTTAGTGTGACCCTTGGAAATGGGCTGGTTGCTCATAGCAAAGGCATATGTAAAGGGGTGGTGGTTTCACTTTCGGAAATGCAGGTGATAGATGATTTTTTGCCATTAGAGTTAGGGAGTAATGATGTAATCTTGGGAATCAAGTGGCTACAGACTTTAGGTGATGTAACGGTGAACTGGAAATTATTAACAATGACTTTTATGGGAGATCAGGGAAAAATCACATTATGTGGGGATCCAGGATTGTGTCGATCTCTAGTTTCTTTTAAAGCAGTCACAAGATCTTTACAAATGGATGGTGAAGGTTTTTGGGTAGGGTTGCAGAATTTGGCAACTACCGAAATGTTAGGGGGTTCGAATGTACCAAAGGCAGTAGCAGAATTGTTAAGTGATTATGAGGATGTTTTTACGATGCCAAAAACCTTACCTCCCAATCGGGAGCATGAGCATGCAATTGTTTTACATGAAGGGGTGTCGCCCATTAGTGTTCGACCTTACCGTTATCCGCAAGTTCAAAAGGATGAAATTGAAAAGCTTGTACGTGAGATGATGGAAGCTGGAATCATTCAACCAAGTGTGAGTTCTTTTTCGAGTCCGGTTTTACTCGTTAAGAAGAAAGACGGAAGTTGGCGTTTTTGTGTGGATTATAGAGCCTTGAATAAAGCAACTGTGCTTGACAAGTTTCCTATACCAATTATTGATGAATTGTTGGACGAATTGCATGGAGCGGGAATATTTTCTAAGTTAGACTTGAAATCAGGATATCATCAGATTCGGATGAAGAATTGTGATATACCTAAGACCGCCTTTCGAACTCATGAGGGTCATTATGAGTTTCTTGTTATGCCATTCGGTCTCACCAACGCGCCAGCTACTTTTCAGTCTCTTATGAATAAGGTTTTTAAACCTTTTTTACGTCGTTTTGTTTTAGTATTTTTTGATGATATTCTTATATATAGCTGAACACTTGAAGAACATCAGGTTCATTTGAATGCTGTTTTGGAGAAATTGCGCCAAAACAAGTTATATGCTAATAGAAAGAAATGTTCCTTTGCTAAAGATCAAATAGAATATTTAGGTCATGTGGTTATGAAAGATGGAGTATCAGCTGATCCATCAAAAATTTCAGCCATAACCGAGTGGCCTAGTCCGAAAACGCTGAAAGAACTACGCGGTTTTCTCGGTTTGACAGGTTACTATCGAAAATTTGTGCAAGGATATGGTTCTATTGCAGCACCTTTAACTAATCAACTGAAAAAAGATAGTTTTAAATGGGGAGAGGACGCAATTTACAACACAACTATTGCATTTGAAGCTTTCAAGAAGGCAATGGCACAACTACCCATACTTGCACTACCAGATTTCAACCGACCATTTATCATTGAAACGGATGCTTCTGGGTATGGTATTGGTGCTGTTTTGATGCAGGACAAGAGACCGATAGCATTTTTTAGTCAAGTACTTGGGGTTAGAGCTAGACTCAAATCAGTTTATGAGCGTGAATTAATGGCTATAGTGCTAGCGGTTAAAAAGTGGCGTCCTTACTTGTTGGGAAAGAAGTTTTTTGTGCGTACCGACCAAAAAAGTCTCAAGTTTTTATTGGAACAAAGAATCGTGCCAGGTGAACATCAAAGATGGGTATCTAAATTATTAGGTTATGATTTTGAGATTCAGTATTGTCCGGGAAAAGAAAATCAGGCAGCAGATGCACTATCACGTCGTGGAGAACCAACACAGCTTGGGTCCTTGTCGGTTCCATTTGTTTTAGATTGGGAAGAGTTAGCTAAAGAAATAAAGGATGATCCCGATTTGAGTATAATACGGAAAAGGTTATTAGACGGAGACACAATGTTAGGTGATTATCAATTAGATGGGCATCGATTACTTTACCAGGGTCGTCTCGTGTTGCCTCGTGCATCTTCCTGGATTCCAAAGTTATTTAATGTTTTCCATGATAGCGTTATTGGGGGGCATTCTGGGGTACTTAAAACTTTTCGCAGAATGGCATCGGAGCTTTATTGGACAGGTATGAAAAAGGATATTGAGAAGTTAGTTGCTGATTGTGTTATCTGTCAACGTCAGAAGTATTCTACTATGGCGCCTGGAGGGTTATTGCAACCTTTAGAGTTACCTACAAGGATTTGGGAAGGTGTTTCAATGGATTTTATTGACGGGTTACCTAAATCAGATGGTTATACAGTAATTATGGTGGTTGTTGATAGGTTGAGCAAGTATGCTCACTTCATACCAATGCGCCATCCTTATACTGCAATAACTGTAGCAGCTGCATTTTTACGAGAGTTTATCAGACTTCATGGAATTCCCGAATCCATTGTGTCAGACCGTGATAAGATTTTTTTAAGTCATTTTTGGAAAGAGCTTTTCAAGTTACAGGGGACTCAACTGAAGTATAGTACTTCATATCACCCGCAAACCGACGGACAAACGGAGGTGGTTAATAGATGTATCGAGACTTATTTACGTTGTTTCGCATCAGATACTCCTAAACAATGGGCTCGTTGGATTTCATGGGGTGAATATTGGTATAACACGTCTTACCATACTTCTACAAAGATGACCCCATTTAAAATCTTATATGGGCGAGATCCTCCGCACTTGGTTTATTATGGAAAAGCTTCTTCTCCGGTGTTTGAGGTAGATCGATATTTGGAGGAAAGGGATCGAGTGTTAGAAGAACTGAAGGAGCAATTAAATAAGGCACAAGCAAGAATGAAACGCCATGCTGATGAGCATCGTAGGGATGTAGAGTTTAATGAGGGTGAGTGGGTTTATCTTAAATTGCGTCCTTATAGACAACAATCAGTAGCTCGAAGGCGTAATGAAAAATTGGCACCAAAGTATTATGGCCCGTTCAAGATTATTGCTCAAATTGGAAAGGTTGCTTATAAGCTTCAGTTACCCGAAACAGCTTCTATTCATCCAGTTTTTCATGTGTCCCTGTTAAAGAAAGCAATGGGGATGAATGATGCAAGTTCAAAGTTGCCTATTACATTGACTGAAGATATGGAAATTATTCTTGAACCTGAACAAGTGGAAGGAATTCGTGGAGGTGCTTGTGAAGCTGAAATGGAAGTATTAATCAAGTGGAAGGATTTGCCTGGTTTTGAATCTACTTGGGAGCCGTTTGTGACCATTAAGAAACAGTTTCCTGAGTTCAACCTTGAGGACAAGGTGGCTGTTTGGGAGGGGAGTATTGGTAAGACCCGATTTAAGGAAGTTTACCAAAGGCGTCGCAGGAATAACTACAAGGGTGGGAATGCAAGTTAACTAAAGCTGGAAGGGGTAAATAATTATATCAGTATTTTCTTATTTTACTAGTTTCCTTTATTATACAATAAGGCTTGTTCTCCAAGTCAGTCGTTTATTATATATAGGGTTTTTAGGGTCATAAGTTAGAGGAGGAATTTGGTGAGTCGATACTAGGGAGTTATACCTGTTTCTCAAATAACAGGAGGTATTTTCTATTTTGTCTTTGTCAAACTTTGTGATCTTTAATTCAATTGTTTCTGTTTTTGCTGGTTTATCAATTGTATCTGGTTCGAATCTTATCACTAATCAACACTCGACAAGAGCTTATGAGTTTATTATCTTAAGCCATAATATGCTGATTGGATATAAGCTCATAAGCTTAAGCCTACACAGTAAGCTTAGACAAACACCACATATTTATAAGCTTAGTTATCTACTTACCTGCTTATTACAATACTCCGTATAAGTTTATTGGCGTGAAACATTATTAGTAGCCTTCAAGTGGCCAAAAGCTTCAACCCGTTTTAGTAACTTAAATAAACTTGATGGCAACACCAATGGATTACAAGACCCAATGAAGAATTATAAAGGGATTAGTATGGACCTCTACTTATTTTGGCATTCGTTTTGTGGTTAATATTTATGGTTTATACTATATAATTGTAGCCAGGTCCTGTATATTCACATATGATAGATATCAACACTGTTTGTTGCAGACATGGCAAGTGTAGCTCGTGCAGGTTACCGTTATGGTTTCTGTGGTGGCAATATAGTCTATGAAGGTAAAGGCACCATGGACAGAAGAGGAAGATAAAATGCTAGTTGATGCACTCTTGGAACTACATGTATAGGAAAGTTTGTTCATGCTCATATTGAATCCAACTATGTGAATGCAGTGCACCAGTTGATAGATCCTGATAAGCAATATCCAGATAATTTATTTTCCGATGAATTCTTTAAGGCACAGGATGGCGACTATCAAAGATGACTTCTAGGAGTACCACTTAGTATGTTCTCAACAACTTTGTATTACTATTTCTATTGTTCTTGATATTAGAACACGATGCTATCATAGTGATTTAAAAAGAAAAAATGCTTCAAAGATGACTTCTTCGCAACTTGACCAGTTACACATTCACAATGATCAACCTGATTATAACATCGGTGATTGTTAATAGTTGATGAGAATATGACATGACATAATGCTTGTTCACATGCTTTCCTTGTAGCATCATTCGTATGGTCCAACCAAACGATTTCTCCATTACGACATGCTTGGTACTATCTTTGTTAAGGACACAACTAAGGGCTCTAAAGCTGACGGTCTTGGAGTCAAAGCTAAAGACATGGTAAAAGAAAACGAAACTATTCCGTGTTTGGAAGATAAGGAGTTACACGTTAGAGGGAATCTTTCTTCATTCTGTGGAGTTCAAGAGAGTGAAAGCAGTAAACGCAAAAGAAATGAGGGCAAGGAGGTAGGTGATAATTGTGTGGAATCAAAAGTGGCTAATCAAGGAAGCAATGCAGTGAATGTCACTATGGGCAAAGTAGCAAGTCAGATAAAAGATTGACCTCGTCTCAAACTTGATGAGCGTCTTTTGGCTATGTCTGTGATTGGTAGGAGTAAGCCACTCTCTGTGACGTTTGATCAGAGTTGGATGTGTTAGAGTTTGACAATCAAAGTACACATATTGCGGAAGCTAGGATCAAGTAATAACACGTATAAAGATTAACTAAAACATAAATAGAAAACATACCCGATGCACTTCAAATAAACCTTGATTCTTGTACAATTAGATCAATGATAAACCCCTTACCGTTTTGTTTATCGATCTCTTGATAATTACTAAAGTAAGTAATTACCTCGTTCTTGTACACACAAACTACCAACGAATAAAGGTTTGATGCAAGTAAACAAAACACTTAATTTGCTTATGAAAATTTCGATCCTAAAACCCTTATGGGAGTGAGGATCGATCGACCAAGAGAAGAAACAAGGAGAAGAAAACTTTAGGGTTTTGTGTGTGTGCACAAGAGATGTGAAACCCTAATCCTTGGCCTTGTATATATACTAGGTGATTCCTTGGAGCACAAGCAAGGGTGGATCGACCCATGGTGTGGGCTTCGACCGGCCTAGGCACCCTTGGGGTGTTTCTAGATCCTTCTTGACTCCCAAGTTACACTCTAGTCCTCGTTCTCTTATCCCTTAATAATAATTAATACTTACGTTTAATATTAATGATTATTTAGTCCCTTAAGTGTTTATAAATATATATACACGATACATTTAACATATATATATTTATTTACATTATTCTTGTTTGTAAAGTGTGCAATCCCGAGGTCTCGGGTTCGATACTAGACATTTACTAATTAATATTTATACGTAACTTTTAACAGCTCCCACTCGTATATCTATTAATAGTAAAATGACAATGGTTAGCGTCTTGCAACACTCCAATGCCCCTAGTTCGACCTGAGCTAGGTTTCCTGGAAAACCTTTAATGATTCATCATTATTATTATCCTTTCGCCTCTAATACTACATTAATAAAGATGTGAGGTTCTTTATTAAATTCTGTTTCTCGTCTCTTTATGATTGAACAAAATTACCAAAACATCTGAACGTATTCCAGATAGACTTTGGGCGTGGCCACGCAAACATTTTGTCAACCCTACGAGGGGCCCAGCAGTATTAAACTTCTGAACAAATCAGAAGGAGCGAATTCTCTCTTGACTACAAGAATAACCCATGAACTTTGCAACATTCTGAAAACAACCCTTATGACTTCCAATTACGGTAAGCGGTAGATTGCTCCACAAAATGCACTACATCCATGACACTTATCTGGTATCTCAAGTCTGAGGATAACTATTAAATATGATTCTCACAATAAATTTAAATCATATTGTTGGGATAAGTCCAATACTCAATTCATTGAATATCATGTGAAATTGGTATGACTACGCATCAATATACTTTCAAGTATATCCTAAACCAATACTCAAAATTGTCTTAGTTTAATGATATTCCCATATCATTAATCGACAACGGACTATTTAGAATAATAAATTATTCACGGATCTTAAACATGCAAATATAGGATATATTATTAATAAGACAATGAATAAATAAACATAACCAATATTTTATTTCAGTAAATATTAATAATTGTACATTACATCCTTTATCCAAATACTAATCACAAATGGGCATGAAACTATCAGCTAATTTAAGTCCTATTCCTTCAGCATGCTTGTAAAGCTTGGTGCCAGGTAAAGGCTTTGTAAATTGATCAGCTAAGTTTTCATCTGTGTGAACTTTGAGCATTTCGATTTCACCTATCTCAACTTGTTCTCTGACATAGTGGTGCTTAATCGGGAAATGTCTGGTGCCTCTCATGATTCCAGGTTCATTGGCAAATGTAATTGCGGCTGAGTTGTCACAATACATTTTTATAGGTCGCTGAATCGAAGGCATAACCCCAAGCCCTGAAACAAACTTCCTAATCCAAACAGCTTCCATTGCAGCTTCTGAAGCAGCTATATACTCACTTTCTGTAGCAGACATCGCCAGTACACTCTGCTTTTTGCTCCTCCAATCAACAGCTCCTCCATTAATGACAAAGACATAACCCGTCTGAGACTTCGTATCATCTTTATCACCTTTCCAAGAAGCATCGCAGTAACCTGTTACATCAAGCTCTGCAGATGGAGTACCCCCATATACTAAGAACATCTCTTTAGTAGCCCTAAGGTACTTAAGAATATTCTTAACAGCAGTCCAGTGTTTTTCACCTGGGTTCTGCTGATATCGACTGGTTAAATTCTGAGCAAACGCAACATCAGGCCTTGTGCTTTTTACCGCATACATTATAGATCCCACAGCCGAAGCATAAGGGACTCTCTTCATGCGTTGCACCTCTTCGGGTGTTGAAGCACAAACTTTGTTGCTCAAGCCATGTTGCTCTTGCATCGGCAAATATCCTTTCTTGGAATTTTGCATACTGAATCTCTTCAATATTTTATCAATGTAAGCACTTTGGCTTAATCCAATTAATCGCTGAGATCTATCTCTATATATCTTGATTCCCAGAATAAATGCAGCTTCCCCTAGATCTTTCATAGAAAAACAACTTCCAAGATATTCCTTAACCTTTTGTAAACTTGGAATGTCATTCCCCATGATCAATATGTCATCGACATATAATATAAGGAAAATTACATTACTCCCACTAGCTTTGTGATATACACATGGCTCATCAAGATTTTGAGTGAATCCATACTTCTTAATTTCACTATCAAATCTTTTATTCCATTGTCGTGATGCTTGCTTTAATCCATAAATGGATCTCTTAAGCTTGCATACACGATCTGGGAATTCTGGATTTACAAACCCCTCAGGCTGCGCCATATAGATGTCTTCATCTAGGCGACCATTTAAGAAGGCGGTTTTGACATCCATTTGCCAAATCTCATAGTCATAGTAAGCGGCTATGGCTATAAGAATCCTAATTGCCCTTATGTCAGCTACAGGAGAAAAGGTCTCCTCATAGTCAACACCTAAAGTTTGAGTATAGCCTTTAGCTACCAAACGGGCCTTATAGGTGTGTACAATGCCATCCATATCAGTCTTCTTCTTGTAGAGCCATTTACTCCCAACTAGCTTGGCACCCGGAGGTAGGTCTACTTCTTCCCAGACTTCATTATCTTTCATGGATTGCATTTCCCCATTCATAGCTCCCTGCCATTTTTCCTTTTCTGGACTATTCATGGCAGCTTTATAACTTGTAGGTTCATCAAGATCCCCTATCAAGTTGTCATCACACTCCATGTTTAAACATAGACGTGTAGGAGCCTTCACAGATCTTGAAGATCTGCGAACGGGAATCACTTCAACTTCTGGTGGAGGACCTAAACTTTCAGGTTCTTCAGGAAGTTGGCTAGTGTTTTCAGAAGGTGTCACATCTTCATGATCGTCTTCCAGATCATATACTCTCCCACTGAATTCTTGAGATATGAGCTCCTTTTCTAAGAAGTCTCCATACCTTGCAACAAAAACCTTGTTTTCAGCTGGGTAATAAAAGTAGTAACCCATAGTTTCCTTAGGGTAACCTACGAAGATGCACTTTACAGATCTTTGTTGGAGTTTGTCTGCTGAGTCACGTTTAACATACGCCTCACAACCCCAGACCTTTAGATAAGACAAGTTAGGAACTTTCCCAGTCCATACTTCATATGGAGTCTTATCAACCTTCTTTGTTGGAACCATATTTAAAATGCGAACTGCAGATTCCAAGGCATAATCCCAAAACGAGTAGGGAAGAGTTGTTAGATTAAACATAGATCGTATCATATCTTGCAATGTACGATTCCTTCTTTCAGATACACCATTTTGTTGTGGAGTATATGGAGAAGTAAGGTGCTGGACAATTCCCTCCTTTGCTAAGTAATCTATAAACTCTTGACTCAGGTATTCACCACCTCTATCGGATCGAAGAGCTTTAATCTTCTTTCCTAGTTGCAACTCTACTTCTGCTTTAAACACTTTGAATGTCTCAAACACCTCATGTTTATGTTTAAGTAAATAAACATAACCATAACGGCTGTAGTCATCCGTAAATGTTAAGAAGTAGCTAGCACCTCTCCTTGACACATGTCTAAGTGGTCCACACACATCTGTGTGAATAAGACCAAGTAGATCATTCGCCCTTTCAATCCTATTTTTAAAGGGTTTCTTAGTCATTTTCCCAGCAATGCAAGATTCGCATTTATCAAATGATTCATCATTGATCTTTTCTAAAAGCCCATCATGTTGCAGCTTTTTCATGCGATCTTTGCCAATGTGAGCAAGTCGACAATGCCAAAGATAAGATGAATCCAGACCTTTCTTGATTCTCTTATTGTTGATGCTATACATTGAATTATTTTTAACAAAAGCTTTATCATTATCATTCATATCAATTTCAAAGACACCATTCACAGCAATAGCATTAAAATAAAAAACACCATTTAAAGAAACCGAAATTCCATTGCTAGAAATAGTATGCTCAAAACCAAGGTTCAACAAACATGAAAATGAAATTACACCTCTAACAATTGACGGTGCATAATGACAATTATTTAAAGATAGTACTAAGCCCGAAGGCAACACTAAATCATAAACTCCTATAGCTTCAACTCCTGCATGCGCTCCGTTACCAACGTGCAAGAATTGTTGTCCATAGGCCAGCTTTCTCTCAACTCTAAACCCCTGCAAGGTATTGCAAATATGAATGCCACATCCCGTATCATATACCCATGAATTCAATTTAGGAGTAAGAGTGAATAATTCAATCATAAAGAACGCACCTGATGAACTGGGGTTACCAGCTTCATTCCCCTGCTTCTTGAGTCGCAAGTCATGAATATAGAGAGGACAATTGCGCTTCCAATGGCCCTTTTCATGACAATGGTGACATGCCTGATCCTTCTTGTTTGGTGGATTCACCTTTTTCTGCTTAGGCTGATGTTGCTTCATCTTGGGTTCAGGTTGATAGGCCATGACCTGCTTGCCTTTGTTAACCTTCCCTTTGCCTTTGTTCACATGCGATTTCTTCTGGATTCTCCCACCATGAATTGCCAACACTTGCGGGGTAGGATTCTTGACCTTGGCTGGTAGACTTTTTCTCATACTCAATAAGCAATGCGAGTAATTCAGATACTGTCTTCCCCGAGCAGTGCATATTGAAGTTCTGCACAAAACCAGCAAAGTCCTTGTTAAGGGACCTGTTGATCAAGTGCACTTGCACATTGTCAGGGTAACCAAATCCAATTCTGTGAAGCTGATCAAAAGATTCCTTCATCTCAGTCACATAATCTTCAACTGGTTTACCATCACCATGCTTGCAGTTATGTAGCTTGTCCAATTCATCATACAATTCAACTGCTGGTGGTTTCTCATAAGATTGCCTAAGAACATCAAGCATATCTTTTGGGAAAAAGTACTCAAACTTCTTTTGCAATTGAGCACTCATGCTAGTGAGCATTAAACAAGCAACCTCATTAAACTTAGCATGTTCCACCCTCCATGCCGCCTTGACTGCTTCTGGTTCAGAAGCAGCAGGCTCAGCTGGGCATTCTTCGGTCAAATAGTCCATTTTACCGGTCGACCTCAAGACAATTCTAAGTGAGCGGTACCAATCATTGAAATTCTTTCCAGTCAGTTTCTCTCTCTCAAGATGACTCTTGAAAGCAGAAATCACAGATGGGGTATCGGGTTGAGCCATATCTACAGATAAAAGTTCAAACATTAGTATTTTCGATAATAAATATCTTCAAGAAAATAAAATACCCATTAGTTATATTCATATAACCACCAAAATTTTCTTGAAAACCTAGGATCTAACTTTACATAGTTCCACCACATCAGTTGATCTGCTAGTGGTGAAAGTACAAAAGATAGTAATCTGTCGAACAATAATTGGCAAACAAGATTTCCAATTCCTAGATCATTATGGGAATTACATCAAATTGATTCATCAATTTGCCTTGTAAGCATGTTTCATCCCATCTCATGCCTTAAGTTCTAGGTCTCACGCACAACTTAATTAAGTCGTCTACCTTAGAAACTGTAAAATTACAATTATGGTCTCACGCGTTAAAAGAATTTTACCTTGTTATAGTAATTTAGCCTAGGTCTCACGTTTACTAAATTAAAATTCCAAGTGTTTCTTATAGGTAGATGGCATGTAACTTAAATTATAAAGGGTATTTATTTTTGATATGTCAATCAAAATATGTACAAAGATGCATGCACTCATCTTTATAACATAAGTTTTCATAAAAACTTTTTATATCCAATTCGTGAAATTAATACACAAAGTTTTACTTGAGGTTTATGCCAAAACCCTAAGATGACTTTCTACAACATATGATTTTAAAAGTAATTCGTTTAAGACATATTCAAGATTGTGATAACCAAGGCAGACTCTAAGGCTCTTTTCTAAGCCTTCAAATCACGGTTATGAATATCATCTTAAAAGACTTAATTTTAAAAACATATTTGCACAAAACATCATTCAAGCAAAAGTTTATGGATTCAATCTCAAAATAGTAATAAAGTTTGAATTTTGCTAGTCTCGACTGGGAGCTGATTACCGTGCGAATCGGACCACGATTGTCAATAAGACCTTGCAAGATTCTTACTTTATCACTTTAGGGTTTCAAAATTATTAGTCCATATTATTTTCTTTTATGAAAATCACCCTTTTTATTGCTTACATCAAGTCAAACAATTAAGAAAACAATAAAACAAGTAATTTAAAGAAAATAAACAACTAATAATAAAACCTGAAACAATTAGCCACATGCAAACCATATTAAAAGATCCTAATAAAATCAATTCTAGGTATAATTATGCATGTAATCACCTAAGGCCTTCCCTTCTTAATGGAAGTGGAGCCACATACATTGACGAATCAATTGCGTAGGCCAAAGATAATATACACACCACATAGCATATAAATTGATTTTAATATATATGGAGTCTTCCCCAATTTTAGATCTATTTAAAACATGTGACATAAATAAACAAACAAGATCCATGACTAACATGCATGTTTCGTCACGGATTAACCTAACAATTAGCACATAGGTCACAAGTATGTTCACAAAAACCGGTTTAGACCTAGGGTTTCTATATGATTATTATATAATCAAGAAAACCACAAACCCTAATTAGGGTTTTATAGTGGAAATCGACCCCCCCCTTAAAATTAGGGTTAGGGTTACAAAAATTTTTAAAAAAAAATTTAAAGAAAACCCTAGAAAAACATGTATCTAAAACAATTAAAGATCCGATTTTTATTACGTTTTAGTAATCAATTACATGTTATCCATGGCTCGTGATGCCACTGTTAGAGTTTGACAATCAAAGTACACATATTGCGGAAGCTAGGATCAAGTAATAACACGTATAAAGATTAACTAAAACATAAATAGAAAACATACCCGATGCACTTCAAATAAACCTTGATTCTTGTACAATTAGATCAATGATAAACCCCTTACCGTTTTGTTTATCGATCTCTTGATAATTACTAAAGTAAGTAATTACCTCGTTCTTGTACACACAAACTACCAACGAATAAAGGTTTGATGCAAGTAAACAAAACACTTAATTTGCTTATGAAAATTTCGATCCTAAAACCCTTATGGGAGTGAGGATCGATCGACCAAGAGAAGAAACAAGGAGAAGAAAACTTTAGGGTTTTGTGTGTGTGCACAAGAGATGTGAAACCCTAATCCTTGGCCTTGTATATATACTAGGTGATTCCTTGGAGCACAAGCAAGGGTGGATCGACCCATGGTGTGGGCTTCGACCGGCCTAGGCACCCTTGGGGTGTTTCTAGATCCTTCTTGACTCCCAAGTTACACTCTAGTCCTCGTTCTCTTATCCCTTAATAATAATTAATACTTACGTTTAATATTAATGATTATTTAGTCCCTTAAGTGTTTATAAATATATATACACGATACATTTAACATATATATATTTATTTACATTATTCTTGTTTGTAAAGTGTGCAATCCCGAGGTCTCGGGTTCGATACTAGACATTTACTAATTAATATTTATACGTAACTTTTAACAGGATGAGAACGGAAAAGTTCGTATGGCACAAATGGTTGAAGTCGGTGTCATTAAATAGTCAAAGTAGCATGTTTAGTTTTGTGGCATTTTGTGAAACTTGTTTAACGGCCAATATTCTCACATGTGTCTTCCCATTTGGTTTTGTCATTTGATATCGTGTTGTTAGGCGTGTGAATCATTAAACCATATTATTATGGTCTGCAACCTTAGGTAGCTAGTTTAAAGTCTTTATGATGATTTAGTATGAGGTTTGTTTGTGAATCGTGGTTTTTCAGCAACATTAAAGTGCTGTACTTTATTCCAGTGTAACTAATGACAAATCTATGTATTGGAGATGCATTTAATATGTTGTACCTGGACAGCAACTTCTTAGAAATTACAATCATTGTTAAAATTTTATGTCTTTTTTAAAATTTTCCCAATAGAAGATGAGCTAGGCATTACTCCATTGTCAAAATGAGCTTGTTAACATTCATATCAGGAATCTACACTCATTTTGCCGATCCCATTATATTTGAAAATTATTTGCACACTTTTTTTCTTTATTTACAACACATCAGTGTACAAACATAGAAAGTAGGGTATAGATATAGCACAACCTTTTAATGCATAAGTTGGTGTGAATCAATCAAAAAGTTACTTGTGCAAATCATCTTCCGTTATATTTGTCACGAAACATAAATAGATGAAAGAAATAACTTATCAATATAAATCACCTAATGTACACACGCATAAAGAACATGAACCTTTACACTTACATGATTTTATAACTATCCAGGCATCTTTCTGATACTCATAGTAAAAAACGAATGCTAATGAGAACAGGGAAAATTCTTTTACACTGGACAAAACTCGAGGCCACATACAATTAGGCCAGACATAATTCCTTCATGACTTGTAAATTTCATTTCAATAGAAAGAGAGTCATCTTTGAATTCATGAGTCGACCTAAATTTCCACACTTGAATCTCCATACATCCATCTTCCCTTTGTTTCGGAACCCGAGTGATACCATTTATGTTCAACGGTCATTTGCAACGTTAGTCCTTTATACCAAAGATCGTTTGCAACAGTAGTCCTTTCAGTTAGTTAGTCCTTTAAAAAATATTTCGAAAAAAAAAATCGAAAAAATGTTTTTTTTTTGAAATATTTTTTTTCCAAAAAAAATAATTCGAATTTAATTTTTTAAGAAAAAAAAGTTCTAATTTTTTTTTTCTAATAAAAAATTTCATAAAAATCCGAAAAAAATTCTAAAAAAAAGTTTTTTTTGCCCAAAAGCTCTTTTCCCTAAAAAAAAATTCGGAAAAAAACTTCTAAAATTTTTTTTTCTAAAATAAAATTCTAAAAAATGCGAAAAAATTTTCAAATTTTTTTTCAAATTTCTTATTTTTGGAAAAAAAAATTCGAAAAAAATCATTTGTTTAGAATTTTTTTCGTTATTTTTTTTTAGAAAATTTTCTTTAAAGGACTAACGTTGCAAACGATCTTTGGTATATAGCTCTAACGTTTCAAATGACAATTAGGTTAAAGGACTAATGTTGCCACTTTACAATTAGACTTAACTAACTGAACTAACTTCGTTAGAAAATTGGACCAAAAATAGAATGAAACTATCAAATTTGGACCAAAACCGCAACTTTTTGAAAAAATGGACCAAAAGTGAAATCCGCACCAAACCACAAGGACCAAAAATGTAGTTAACTCAAAAAAATAAATCCCCAAAAACACGTGCAAAACCAAATTCAATTTCCCCCCAAATCAAAACCCAAACCCTAACTTTTCAATCCCACAAAATTAACCTTCAATTCACAAAAAGTTAACATTTTTATGTAATATCTCCAATCTTTCCACATAACCCATCTTTTATTTCCATCAATTGAAAAAAAAATATTATTATTATACAAACCGCAATATCAAAACACTCCTTCTAATCCATTGATCTCGTCTTATTTTGAGACTTATGGGCTCACATAAGCTTATTTTGATGTAGTGTAATAATTTAATATAAGCCCATAGGTATCAAAATTAGCTGGAAATTTTGAGCTTATATAAAGTAAGCCAAAACCATACAAGCTCATAAGCCCACAAATAAGCTTAAACAAACGCCCGATGCTTATTATGAACTGATAAGTTTTTGTGGATTTGATATTACAAATTTTCTGTTAGGGTGAAATAAGCTGCTTTTGATAAGCTGATCATCTGCTTATTACCTCTTATTGCACTTTGATATTGTGGATAAGCAGTTTTGAATGTATGGGATATGGACATGATTATATGCTTATTTGGGGGTTAAATAAGCTGATCGGCAGTTGCTTGTTCAGATTGTTTATTTGCTGTTGTTTTGAAGTAACGAATAGTTTATCTACTTAATGCTTATGAGTGTTTGGGCACTTTGAGATTTTTTATTCCAAATTGAATATAGTGGTGGATTTGATACTATAAGGTTACCCTTATGTTGATACTAGCTGTTTTGAATGAGTTGATTATCTGGTTATGAGAATAAGTTATTAAAAATAGTAATCCTAAACACTCCTTATTGAGTTTTAATTTAGTAGATAAGCATAGTTGAGTGTTTGTATGTGATTGTATCTTTATTTGAGGGTGAAATAAGTAGTTTGGGAGTTGCTTATTCGGACAATGTATTGCTTCTGTATCTTTAAAGTACTCTTAGCGGAATTGCCACTCATATAATTGACTAATTGATTGTTTTTCGAGTGTCTGAATGAAAACTGTGCTTATGTTTATGATCTTGTTGATATTGTTATGATGTGAATGCAGTTTTCTTCTGATGGTATACTGAATCGTCTGACACGTGATGGGGATGTTTCAGAATTTGGATTGTTTTTATACTCCGTAACAGATTATCTGCTAATTGTGTTTTTTTAGCAGACGCATAAATTTGACTATGCTTATCTACTTATTTTAGGGGTGAAATAAGGTCTTTTCAGTTTAATCTTAGGGGTGAGGTAAAGCTATTTTGGATAAGTTAATCTTCTGGTTATGAGCATAAGATGTTTAACTTAGTAATGCCAAACACCCCTTGTTGCGTTTTGATACAGTAGATCAGCAGTAATAAGTGTTAGGATATGATTATAGGCTCATTTGATGGTGAACTAAGCATCAAAGGTAATGTTCATTTGATGAAATAAGCTATCATTTTTTTTGTAATGGTGACCATTTTTGACAGTCCGTTTTTGTGTTACCGAATTCCCAAACAGTCTACAGAGTGATCTTATAACGAGTCAAATGTTATAAAAAGTAGAATGGCTAAATGGGCAAAAATATGTAAGTACGTTGGTATTTTATGTAAAAAAAACCGTTTTTCTACTTATTCAGGTTAGAAAAATGTATCATTTTTTGATGCAGTTGTACCATTCCTTACAAAGAATCTTTACTTCAATGTTGTGATGAGGTTGATCTAGTTGCAAAGGTAAATTCCATTGTTATGGAAAGCTTTACTACTAAAGCTGATGCAGATAATGATTAAAGTACAGCTTTTTATGTATTCTGTTATTTACTGTATGTTACAGTCAATAGGAGCAGTCAACTGCGCCATCAGGAGACAAAATGATGGGAAGTTATATGGGTGTAATACAGATTATGTAGGCGCTATTTCTGCTATCGAGGATAGTCTACGAGGTTTCTTTCTATACTCTCTATTAGAAGTGATAGTATGAACCGTTGGGTCAAAACAGTGCTTTTTGTCCAGTTATAAAAGTTTCATATCATATTTCATGTGTGACTTTCTACCCATTTGAGATTTACCTACAACACAGATTGGTACAACTGTTTAAAGGTTCTGGCGTTCAAAATGGTGCAACAGGATCACCCTTGGCGGGTAGACTATATGTGATTATTGGTGCTGGAAAAGCACTTGCTTATGGAGCAAAAGCGAAGGGTGCAAGGATTGTGACAACCAATCGAACTTACGGTTGGATTCTACTAGCGTTCACATTACCATTCCTAGTCCTCATACTTGATTGCAAATAAAACATTATACTAGTTTCATTGCATTCTTATCAGTTCAGTACGCCGTATGGGTGAAAGTCAACTATATGGTTCTCGTCATATTTAGGGGGTGTTTGGGTTTGAGTGGTTGATCATCAAAACATTAAAAATTGATTATTGCGACTACAAGTCAGAGTAACCATATGATCAGTTATTCAGTTGCAACATTGAAATCCAAACACCCTCTATGCATAGTTAATACACCAACTAAAATTTTCTCATACTGATACTGCACAGATAGTGCTAGAGAACTCGCTGACATAATTGGTGGATAGGCTAGATGTCTTTGCCGATTTGAGCGCTTACAGCCCAGAAGGTGGCATGATACTTGCAAACACAACATCAATTGGTATGCAGCCAAATATAGACGATACTCCTATTTCTAAGGTACGGCTATATACCTTTCTTCGGTCATATGTTTTAGTAATAATGGTATGCAGTTAGAAAATTAATATGAGGTGACTATGGGCATGGGGGAAATTTTTCATATTTTTTTATGTTAAGTTCTCCTTGCCCGAATCCAAAGGATTATTATGGTTGTGAAGGAGATGATATGGGTGGATGGTGCGTGGTTCGTAATGAGCAGAAAAGGGTTAAGGTCATTATGGACAAGTTTATGGCACATGCCGAGAGCCCGAGTGTTTGGTCGGGTAGGCGCGAAACACTTTTTGTGACAAAGTTTTGAATTGCAGTGTGTTGATATTACACTTGCAACTTTCTTTCTATTGTCCTAGTAGTTAATCTTGTTGATTTTACTCATTTGAGTTGTTAGAGATAAAACCTAACCGGAATAAATGAGTCAGTTGCCTACCCTTTAGAAATGATAATGATCACTTTATTTGGTAGGTTGACTGTTTTAGTTCAAATTACAGGATTTACAACTTTCTTCACTGGATGAAGGTTCGGATTTCATTCAACAACAAATAAATGATTCTGGTGTCCAGATCCATTAGCCTCTCTATGACGAAATGCATTTGATATACACAAACGGTCAAAGCTTCTTGAAAACATGATCCATCATGTAACATTATACAAGGCACCAAGAAATGTCAGGTTGGCATGGTTGACTGATTTATTTCTATGTGCTAATGAATTATTTTAACCATTGGATGTGGCCTTTTGGTGTTTTGAAAATAATTACCAGGGTGATTGACTAAATTATTGGCTGCTTAAAGGCCTTGTGAATGAGTCTTGTAAAAAAGAACCAGACCAGTTAATGCCAGTACTAGTACCAAGCTTTCTTGAGACCAGTGGTGATCAGCTAGCTGTGGGGTTGTTACTAGTACCAACCCATGCCATCAACGGCTAGTTGTTCGTCATATTACAAACTTGTATCACGGCAGAGGTACCTATCACTTGTCATTCAATTCAATTGGTAGAGAATGACAATCCCAATCAGGAATGTAAAGAACTTTACAGTTTTAGAGAAACTGTCGTATCTAGTTCTACTTGTTATTCAATGCGATATAAACTGTATCATTCTGTCGAACATATCCAGTGTCACAGTGCAAAGTGAATGTTGCGACCATCATTTATATCAGTTAATGCATGTTCCATGTTTAAATCACCACTAGTATATGGAGGGCCATCATGTGAAGAATAAAACGTACCTATCAAAAGCAAAATTGATGTCAAATAAGAGTGGAGACAGGAATTTTGTAGCACAAAAGATGAACTCGAGTAAGCTTCAAAACTGACCCCGTTGTTCGTTTCAGTAACTTCTTAAAAACCTATTTTCATCCCATAATTTACGGATTTCAGGTTCCTTCGAAGCATAATTTGCTCCCATACCAAAGGTTGTCTTAGCAAGGTCAACAACATGCTTGTATTTTCCATCTTGTACGTTGCTTTGTTCCTAAACAACTGAATACATGAACCAGTCAAAGGTCAGTTGGTCAGAAGAAAATATAAGACGAATATGAAAGGTTGCCCTCAAATTCTATTTCTTTTCCCTGTGCAAGTAAGTTTGCGCAAAATATCACTCCAACTAGCAATTTGACTACTACCTAGCTTATCTCGAAATAACCTTACAGTTATGCAACCCAACTCTCCTAACCCAATAAACACATAGTAATCTCAAACTCCTAATGTTTATTAAACCATAAAACTATGAATGAGAAAAAAAAAAAAAAAAAAAAAAAAAAAAAAAAAGTTTGCATTATCATATGACATTTGATGCTCCATTTTATAACAAAAAAGGCTTCAGGGGTGCTACTACTTTATCAGATTTTGCTCAATAAGAACCAAATCTCCACTAAATAAAAAAGGTCATTTACTTAAATGTGATATAAGTCCGCAAAACAATTCTAATCAGCCTTGCGAACATGACCAATTACCACATAGCATTGAATAGCCGGCCAAAACTGTCGTTTATATCTCACTAAAATGAAGTTCACCACATAAAGCTTGTGTCTTGTACAAAAAATTACATTAATAAATTAGTAAGTTTAATCAAATTACGTTATGTGATTGAAACTCAAAGTAAAAATGAGTTTTAAAAAGTACAGGAAGAAATCTTTTACATTGGTCGAAACTCGAGACCACATACAATGAGGCCAGACATGATTCCTTCAAGACTTGTAAATTTCATTTCAAAAGAAAGAGAGTCATCTTTGGATTCATGAGTTGAGTTAAACTTCCACAGTTGAATCTCCATCCATCCATCTTCCCTTTGTTTTGGAAACCGAGTAATCTCATGTATATTCAATATGCTTGGGGTTACAAAATAAATAAATTCAGCCTCATTGTTTTCTTGGTGGAGTATATCTTGTACTTTAACCGGACAATGCAGCCCTTGGCATTTTTTTGAAAGCTTGAACACAATGTAGCACACGTATTCTGTATCCGGTGACAACATTTGACTTTTGATTGTGCATCTGATTTTAAATATCTGTTGTGGTAAAAGCTCAATCACCTTTTGAAATCTGCATGAACGATATGTACATCATCATAAAAACCAAAGTAAAATTCCAAGACACATAAAACTGGATCTGTTAGAAACGTGACGGTTAGGAAACTAATCTTTGACGGTTAGGGGGTTTTTCTTCTAGATTAAGAGACTTATAAATATATGTGAAGTCCATGTCTATTAGAGCGCTCAATGGGGAGGGGTTAATATTTCTTGCCTTGGGGTTATAGAAGAAGAGAAAATAAGTGGGTCCTACTTAAAAAAAATACTATTAAATGTCATGTGGACACAATCCCTTGACCAAGGGAAAAAAAAACACACCATAATATAAATAAGGATCATTAACATTGGAATTCTCTATACCATTTGAATTAGAATTTGGTACATTTTTAATTAAAATTTGTGTTTGGTACCTTTGGAATTGAATTCTTTGTACTTTTTGAATTAAAAGCTGGTACCTTTTGAATTAGAATTTGGGACCTTTTTAATTAGAATTTTGGGTTTGGTATCTTTGTATTTGGTGGCAATTTGAATAACACTTCAGCTTCGTTGGTTTAAAAAAAATTGTTTCGTTCTTTGAATATCCAACAAGTGGTATCAAGAGCTTGGTTCATTTAGCCATGAAAAAGGTTAAAAAAAAAAAAAAAAAAAAAAAAAAAAAAAAAAAAAAAAAGTATCATTTGGATTAAAGTTAGATCGAGATTGGTTTGAAGAATTGTTTGACTGAATTTTTTGAAATGGTTTGGCATTTGCAATTTTGCATAGTTGTTTTTGGTTTGGTCAATCTTAAGAATATAGATTGTTTGAAATATACGTGGGGTCCAATTTGTTTGTATCATTCGATCAAGTTTGAGATTTTAAGGATAAGTTGGGTTTGTTGATGTTTTGGACTATATTGGTAAATTTTGGGAGACGGTTGTTTGAAGACTAACCTACAATTAGCTTATTTGGGTATTTGAATTTGAATTTGAAATTTGGACCATAATTCTTATCGTAATTAGTAGGTCATTAGAATTATTATCCGTATCATAATTGGGGCGTTTGAATTATTAGAGCCCGTTCGTCAAGTTATTTATTAACTTGAATTTGGTTGATACGTGGATAATAAGATTGAAGTTGGACCGTAATTCTTATTACATAAGCGGGTTATTAGAATTTGAATTTTGGTATTTGAAAATTGAAGATTGATTTGGTGTTTGAAGACTTAATTATTATTAGGTCGTTTGGAATTTGCTCAATCATTGGAAATTTGTTAGTTTGAAAATTTGGATCTTCGTTCGTCGGGCTTTTGAAGTTGGTTGCCTGAATTTGATTGTTTTTGTTGAAGATCGTTTGACCCGATTTGTTTGTTTGGTTAACCGTTTTGAATTTGTTGGTGAACGTTTGATTGTTCGTTTTGAAGTTATGGCGTTTGTTTTGGATCGAATTTGTTTTTGAATGCTTTTGGGAATCGATCGCTTGATTTGAATTTGGTTAGTATCACCAACGTTTGGAACTTTGAATTTGATTTGAAGCTGGTAGAGGAGTTTAAGTCACGGTGAAGATTGGTAAATTTGGCAATTTGTATGACTTGTCCTGCAAGTTTGTCATGAATTAGGAAACTAATCTTTGACGGTTAGTTTGCCTATAAATAGGGATTATTAGTGTTGAATTCTTTGTACCCTTTGAATTAGAAGATGGTACCTTTTGAATTAGATTTTGGTACTTTTAGAATTAGAATTTTGGGTTTGGTATCTTTGAATTTGGTTTTATATTTGGTTGGCAATTTGAATAAAGCTTCAGCTTCATTTTTCGTTCTTTGAATATCCAACAGGATCCAAAAAGTGAAACTTTTCTCAAAATCTATTCAAGAATCATCAATGTTTTACTAGACAACAAACAAGGTTAGTGCCATAAATGATCAAATGTTTCATAAGAAATTTCAAATATTTGGGTAAGCAAAGATAAGCACATATAGTAAACACTGAAAGGGATATGCAACAAAAGTTAGTTCAAAAAAGCAAACCTGGACTGGGCTGATGATATTGAAGTAAAATTATTTGCATCTGAGAATTTGTATAAAGAAGCCTTGGCTGAAACCATAAGAAGTTTCTTTCCATTTACTTCATCCAACCAGAACCAGTACAGCTCGTGATTTCCTTTTTGTATCTTTGATTTATTTTGGAGGGTAGTTATAAATCCTAGCGCCTGATCCGCACAAGTGTTGGAATTTTGGACTTGTTGGACATTCATCAACTTTTTTATCATTTCTTCATGTTTTGCCTGTATACAAATAGTGTGACGTATATGTGCAACTTAGAACATGATTTTTTTCCTCATGCATCGATCCCTTTATACAATATACTAAAACAATTGAGGATGGAACCAGGAAATATTTTCAAACTTACCTTGTCAATGGCTCGGAATTCAATGCCTTCAACATAAACTGCAGCATCTCCACAACAATATGATGAAAAACGCTCAACTAGAAACTCAAAATCGACATCTTCGTTCTGATTCAAGAAACGGTGCAACTCAATCATCATCCACTGCTCATCTCTCCATGTTGCAAAATATGCATGTAGACTTTCGTGTCCCTTTCTATACTTTAGGTTTACATACACAGGTTTACTTGAAAATTTTCTTGAATCACAAAATTTGAAGACTAAATAGACCCCGTAGACAACATCTAGAGATAAAAATTGAGCTCTTGTCTTGATTTTGATGTTCAAGTCGGAAATATCTAACATCTTCACCACTGTCCCAAACCTATGCATATTATAAACATCCAAGTCTAAATCAGTCGTAGCCTTTATTCCCATACACTTCTACTGTTGAATTTTGTAATTTTTGGAACAAGAGTTTAATTTCTATGTAAGAATTTATTGTACCAGACAAATATCTATTTAAATAAAGGTAAGAATATTAATTAAAAAGAAAAAAAAAAAAAAAAAAAAAAAAAGGAAAAAAAAAAACTATCAAGATGCTTGCAAAATTTATAATTCATGGTCATGAGAACAGAGGACCCGAAACAGGGGCAAACCTCAACTACCTTAGTAGAAGGTTTATAAAATTATAGTTCCCAATCATATAGTGAGTATTAAAATCTATTTTGTCATGTACATCATCAGTTCTCATTGTTGATATGTATGTATGCAGGACTAATCTTGTTATTAACATGATGAGATGAGGTCTAAAGTGTAAAAGAGCAAAAGATGAAACACTATTCCTTTGTTGATTAGCACAGGGGATTAGCAGTTCTAGAAGAATGGAGTGAAAGGGATTCAAATATGTTTTGTGTTAGTGCAGACAGTCATTGTGATAAGAAAGTGTATTACAGTTGGAAAATGTGAACTTAGTCCAAGGGATTCTTAAGTTTGATCCTATTTGATCCTAATTATAATTATATAATTAATAATCATATTATGCTACCGTATACAACTTTTCATGCATTAAACAGTAAAGAGATTAGCCATATACTTTAACATTAAAAAGCATAACATACTTTTACCAATAATGCATATGTTTGCTTATCATTAAAATCTAACAAAGGTGGAGAGGTAGAGAGAATAACCTTGATTCTGAAAGAGATTTCTGCTCATGTGGACAACTGTTTATGTAGGAAAACATTGTGGCTGGAACGCATGACAACAACTGTTATACGACCAAAATGCATATCAGACTCAGTGTGTATGATGTATAAATGCATGTGTGATTTTGAATTATCTCTCAATAAGGAGAAGATACATAGAAATGGGAAACACCCAACAAAGGAGATACGGGAATGAACCGGTTACGACTTTGTCCTGTTGAAGGAGGATTCCCTTATAAAAAATTTTGTAAAGTTCCTCTTTCTTTTTGGTAATTTGGGCTCCCATTTCTCATAATCCTCATGTATATACATTAATCAATTAATAAACTCATGTTTCATACAGTTACTTTCTTACAGTTTGTTAAACGCCATAGTTTAGATATATATGAATCAAAAGTTAGCCAATTTTTTCAAAATATAGAAACTTACTTGGAATTCCAATGCTTTTTTAAGCTGTATGACCACTTCATTAGCTGTTGGCCGTCCTTCTCTCCAGTGAAGTATGCATCGATAGGCAATCCTAGCAAATGTAATAAATGACTGTGTCTCAATTTCTTCCTTTATACCCTCAAACACTAACTCATCAAGTTTTCCTACTTGATAGTGGTGTTTAGCCAAAAAGGGTAAATAACGATACTCGCCATCTAGCTCTACGGATGATAGTTTGCCACACAATATGTCAAATAAGACCGCACCCAATGAGAATATATCAGACTCTTTGGTTAAGAAGCCTGTTTTCGAGTGTAGTGGGTCACAATATCCGATTGTGCCTATAACATTGTCGATGACATAGTCTACACTCTGATTTGTAACTGGACATACCAAGGAAAGCCCAAAACCACTAATTTTTGCTTTCCAATTATCAAATAGTAGAATGTTGTTACTGCTGATGTCCCTATGTATTACTATTTCTGGACTTGAAACAGTTCCATGAAGAAACTCCAACCCAATTGCAATATCGATGCATATTTTAAGCCGCATCACCCATGTAAGACTATCATCGCTCAAGTACTTATCAAGACTACCTCTCAATGCATACTTATATACAATAATTTTCTCATCCTCTTCATCACAGTAGCCTACAAGACCAATGACATTTTTATGTTTATACTCCATAAGGATTTCCAGCTCTGTCATAAATTCAGCATCTTTTGTATCTGACTCCTTATTTAACCGCTTTGCCGCAATGACATTCTGTTCATGAGCGTGAGTAACTACTCCTCTGTAAACATTCCCAAAATCTCCATGTCCAATGATATTGCCTTGACTGAAGTCTTGTGTGGCTAACTTTACGTCTTCAAGTGACAGTTTAAGGTTGTCCTTATGGTTCTCCTGTGAATCATGGGTCAGTAAGTTGATTTGATTAGTAAAAAAATAAACTGAAACAACTACCAGCTATCTAAATTTTTCATTGTGACTTACCTGACAGTTTAACGCTTTTTGGAGTTCTTTGATGACAACTTCTATTGTTGGACGTTTCTTTTGCGTTTCTGCCACACATTGAAATGCGATTTCTAGAAAGATGTTCAAAGACTCTTTATTGGGACCTTTACAAAAGACATGTTCATCAGTCTCCTCCTTTATCTTGTGATCAACAATTTCCATTATTGTTCTCTTTTCAAAATGATCTCTTGCAATGGGTGCAATTCCATTCTCATTCACCTTGGTGTATACAGAATCATAGGCCAGCCTCCCGGTCAAGATCTCAAGCAACACCACTCCAAACGAGTAAATGTCTGACTTGCTATTTAATCGGCCATTCTTCTGATATTCTGGATCCAGATACATATATGTACCTGCAATCGTACTGGCAATGAAAGTACTGGCATCTTGATCTTTTGGGTGGAATTTGGAGAGCCCAAAATCCGCAATCTTGGCCTTCCAATTATCTCCTAATAGAATATTATCGCTCTTAATGTCACGGTGTATCATCTTTCGTTTGCCATGATCTGTATTGTTGTGAATGTAATTCAAACCATGTGCAATATCAAGACATATATTCAGACGTTGCACCCAAGTAAGAGTAATCTTATCACTGCTTCCCAAATAGTTTTCAAGACTACCTTTTGAAGCATGCTCATAAACCAGGATCATTGCACCATTACCTTCATCACAAAAACCAAGAAGAGAGATTATGTTCTCATGCTTACAAGTAGTTAGAGTTTCAATTTCTTGCATGAACCCTTCTTCTCCTTTTTGACTACGAATGCGCTTTATGGCTACCGTGCTTCGTTTTCTTAGTAAATCGCATTTATCCACCTCTTCTATCGACGAGGAATTACTGCTATCAAAATGTTCAAGATCTGCTTTGTATACTTTACCGAATCCACCAGACCCGATGCAGTATGCGTCATCAAAATTGTTGGTAGCCTTGTTTATATCATTTAGTCCAATCCTCAAGTGTTCCAAATTCTTCCCCTGTGACATTATGAAGTTGTGGAACACCACATTAATGCTAGCAAGGATTGGAGAGATATTTTCTCTATAAAGAGAAGAGTTCAACTAAAATAGCATGATAAAGTAAAAAGTGTAGGAAAAATTATGGACCATCGTCCATCAGATAATGAACACGATGCAGTTCAAATATCCAGTTTTTAAGATGCAGGATGATGATGCAGATCACGTTCATGATGATGCAAGATTATCTAGTTTTAAGATGCAAAGTTATCAAGTTTAACGATGCATAGAATAGATGCAAAACCAATATTAAGATTATGCAATGTGTGATCAGTATAATCTAAAAAAAAAAATCATAATTCCAGTGATGCTAATTGATACATGCCTAAAAAAGCAGAGAGATCTTGTAAGTTATATCATAAATTGATGCAATATTGTCCACTCCATACTATTTGATAATCAATCCATGCAGTATGACTAGAGAGACGGAGAGCTTAACTATAAATGGACGTGATATAATCTTACAAAATAAAATGATGCTTATGAGATGCAATATTGTGGCACAATTTTTCATTGTCATATAAATTAAAAATCAAATGAACATTCGAACATAAGAGTATTAAATAAAAAACATGTAAAGTCAACGAATAAATGGTTTAATCAAATGGTTAATCAAAGTTGAAAACAAAACCATTGTCCAAAATAGTCAAATGGTTAACCTATAAATTAACTCAAAATAATGGATATAATGGTAGAAGTGGTCAGTTGTGTGACACTTTCTGAGTTTTAGTTTTAAGGTTATATGACAGATCATGGGTTTCACTTGGTTAGCGGGTTTGTCCGACCAAGTGTGATTTTCTTTTTTTCCTTATTGACCTCATGATTGGATTCACTGCATATGGTTATCTGTTTGAGTGCAAGCATCAGGTTGTGAATATATGTGATGGATATATTTTGGGATACTGTCATTGCAACAATTTTGAGGATACATAGTGTCAGATTTCTAGTGTGGATCAGGTTTATACTTTAAAGTTTGTGTTGGGGTCAGTGGGGTTCAAGAGTAATTAAAATAATGTTAGTGGGTGTGTCCGTCATTGTTTAGATTGCTTTTGTTTGTTGCTGTCGCCCCACTGCTTGCAGCAATGTGTTTAGGATATTGCAGCAGTGTGTTTGGGATAATGCTGTGTTTGGGATATTGCAGCAGTGTGTTTAGGATAATGCAGATTTGCAGCAGTGTGTTTGGGATATTGCAGCAGATTTGCAGCAGTGTGTTTGGGATATTGCAACAGTGTGGGATTGGTTTTTTTCTGAGCAATGTTTTACGCTGTGGTAGCATCATATAAAGGGACATATAGTTGACATCAATGACTAGTGTAAGTCATGGGCCCTCATATAGTTGTTAGTGTTTTTTTTGGGCCTCATTCTCTTTTAATCCTCTTGATTATTTGAGGTGGGGTGCCATGTATTATATCTTTTGTTCTTCCCTTTTCGGGGTCTCGTTATAATATTTTACCTTTCTATAAAAAAAATAATAATAAAAAAATATAATAATAACTTCACCCTTTATAATTATAAAATATGAGAATGTTCAAAAGTGATCGGATGATTTGTTTTAAGTTAACTATCTAGAAAATGATTTTCATCCCTAAAACAAACGCCTAAGAAGATGATTTCCATCCTTAAAATAACGCTTAAAAGTACATCTACCAATAAGATGAAGACATGTGACAAGACTGAAAATGGAGATTAAGAAAGAAAAAAATACATATGCAGCGTTTAACTAAAGTGATAAATGAAGTGGGAATTAGTTGAAGCATATAAGTTATATCTCACTATCATTACTTAATTATTTTCACAATATCACTCTCTTCATCTCAAAATTATTGTCATCCGAAAAAAAATAGACAGTTTAACAAAAGTATGATTATTACAAATTTCAACCAATCAAATATTTTTTTACCATTAAGATCTTTTCCGATTAGTTAATAGAAGTCAAAAACTATTTTGGGGCATCCCAAAATTAAAATTTAGACTATAATTAAAAAACAGTATTCTTTTTATTGGGTATTCTTTTGTTGTAAGTTGTATAAATTTAGCTATAATTGGGGAGAACAAATTTTACTTTTAGATAAATTATCATGTATTGCTTGAAAAGGACCGGGTGGGGATCTTGTTATGCTACTCCCTCCGTCCCATAATTATTGTCCACTGTTGACTTTTAAAGTCTTTATTTTGCAATTTTGACTATAAATATTTTTATTTGTGTTATATAATACTTGATAGAAATTATACCAATGAAAATACATTTAAAACTCAATCCGTTTATATATTTTGCATCATGTAATACATATCACAAACAAAAATATTTACGGTCAAAGTTGAAAACTAAAGACTAAAAAAGTCAAACGTGGACAATAATTATGGGACGGAGGGAGTATTAGTTAAATGTTTTTTTTTTTTTTTTTTCTTTTTTTTTTTTTTTTTTTTTTTTTTTTTAAAGTTCTCTTAGCTTTTAGATGACAAACTCTTGCGTTCCCGAGTTATTTTTTTGAAAGAAGAGAAACGAAGTGGGAAGAAATCAAAATAAATTTATGTTCCCGAGAATTTTCAGGAGAGAAGAGAAAAGAGATGGAGAGGAAATTTGGTTCAGTTTCTTTCCAAAATCTTCTTCCCAGAAATGGAATGATTTGGAGAGAAAGTAAATAAGGAAACTTTCAATTAATAAAATGACTTAAATGACCCAAAATATAGTATAATTTTTTATACAACAATGGTTATACTTGTAAAATCATTAGTTTTTCTTTCTTTTCTCTCTAACTTAGGAACTAACTCGGAAACACGAAATAAAAAGTTAAACTTTATTCCTCTCCTCTTCTTTTCTGCCCGTTTTTGTCACTTCTCTTCTTTTCTTTTATTTAAAAACTCAGGAAAGGGTAATGAAAAAGCATACCGAACTCACAAGCGTTACCACAATTACATGCCATCACGCACCGGAACAAAGTGGTCATCGAACATAACTTTTATCTATTTCATGCTTAAGGTCATTAGTCACATCTCTTCAACATAATTTTGGTTAATTTCAGACTTTTGATCGGACCAAGTTTTGCTATTCATAAGCTAAGCCATTAAGCTAAGAATATATAATTTAATTATGGAGTACATAATCACTTGTTGTTGTTGTAGCTTAGGCGGTCAAAATAAAGTGACTAAGATGTATGTATGTGTATATTTATATAAGATTCTGACAATTACTTATTTGAAAATATTAATATTAACTTATTTAAAATATTTACAAGTACATCTTGAGAAATTAGCCTCTTTGAAAGGATTTATCATATTAACTTCTTTTCTCATGTTATTAACTTATATAAAACAATCAATTATAAATATGAAGCTATAAAATCATATCAATAAGTTTTCAAACTACCTTAAGGCTTGTTTGTTAATTTTTTTATTAACTAATGTTTAATAAAAAGATAATTTAATGCATATACTTTCACTTTTATTATTTAATATTTTCAGTTATTTTCCTCTATTAAGTCACAAACAAACAGTATTCGTATTACTTAATGACTTCAGTCTTTTTTTTTTTTTTTTTTTTTTTTTTTTTACATATTAAGTCAATTAAGTCGAATTAAAACACAACCTTAGTTTAATAAAGCGAAGATCGTGCCATCATGGTCACATTTGTTCAGATAATCAATTATTTTTTGGGTATATATCGAAAGTGTACGTACTACATATTTTTATTACAAGCTTAGCTCAAATTTTAAAAAATTTCAACTTTGAATCATTTATAAACCAAAATAATAAAGTTATGCACCATAATAATATATATTTTCTGATAAAATAATCATGCAATCATGTTCCATGGCAAAGTGCGGCCACGTAACTCTCGTCCACCACATTTATCATCAAATTCTTTGTTTTACATAATATTATTTAGTTCTATGAATTATATTCTAAGAAATATAAAATACAATGTTAAAAAAATATAATAATGTAAAATCGAAATCACATACACAATTTAGTATGGTGATAATTTTTTGATACTTGACAAGAAATGTACTGGTATTTGTAGTGGTATTTGTAGTGAGGATAGATAGTGGAGTAGTGGTTATATGGTTAAACAAGACGATAACAGTCGGTAACATAGAATAACTCTTGTTTATTAATAACGATAATCTGCCTTAAATTTAAAGTTTAAGTAAATAAATTACGTACCTTCAAGCGATTGAGTGACGTTCGCTCAACTGGATTTTCATGTCTCCACTGATGTTCCAAAGCTTTCTCAAGTCTTTTGACAACCTGATCTATATGTGGACGCTTCGCCCGTTCCTCTTGTATGCAGTAATATGCTGTTTCTGAGAAGATTTTGAATGCTTCTTGGTCCATCTGTTTTCGTAGATGTGGATCGATCATATCATCCAAATGAGATTTGGCGAGTTGATTTAATAACCCCTCTTCCCACTTTTCTTCGTCTGGGATAAGTGCACTCCTCCCGCACAAGACTTCGAATAATACAACACCGAACGAATACACACCTGACTTGTGGGTCATACCGCCAGTCTTTTTATATTTTGGGTCCAGGTGTATGTTCTCAATAATATCACGAGTAAGAAGAAGACGGTGCCTCCGAGCTACTGTATTTTTCAATGCAAGTTCAAAACCAGATAATTTGGGTTCCCATTCGTCATCAAGTAAAATTTTTGAGCTCCTGACGTTGCAATGTATGACACTGAAATCACGTCCAGCATCATAATGGATGTAACTCAATGCATTTCCAATACCAACACATATCTTCAACCTTCGCATCCATGTAAGAGTCTGGTCACTTAGATAGTTTTCGAGACTTTCGTTGGCCTCCTTCTTGTATACGATAATCCTCGCGTTCTGATCATCATAAAACCCAATAAGAGATACTAGATTCTTATGTTTGAGACTCGAAAGCATCGAAAGCTCCATCCTGAACTTTTTATCTTCTTTAGAATAAGATTTGTATTCCTTTCCAACGATATCGATGAACTGTTTGGAACGCAAGAGACGACCTTTGAAAATCCCTTCATCTCTGTTGATGATATATTCTTCATCAAAATTGTTGGTTGCTGATTTCAAATCTTGAATGCTGAGTTTTAAGTGAGATAGATCTTTGCTGAAAGACTCTGTGTTTTTGCTGACTTGGGATTCATTGCCTATAGATGCGAAGGTCACTGATCCCTATATATATACACTTCAGTTAGGTTGATTGATCAATTAAAATATTTATTAAAGAGACGAAATGGTGAGAAGCTAAGTACATATAATACGGGATATTTTTACACATGAGTCATTTTCAATTAATGGGCTGATAATTAAAGCTGGTACAGTATGTGTAAAGAAGATAGATATAAAAGATAAGCATGTTTCACTTGGGTGAAGATTGTTTGAAAGGGTAAATACCATAAAAAAGCATCATAATTGTCTAAAAATACATTTTTAGGTATCGAACAATTTTTTTTCCTTATATGAATACTGAACTTTCATTTTTTTGGCCTCTTTGAGGCACTTTGATATATTTTTGCCCCTTAAATTATTAAAAATCCAGTGGCAAAAATATCACAAAGTATCTCAAAGAGACCATAAAATGAAAGTTCAATACCCATATAAAGAAAAAAATTTCTTCGATACCCAAAAGTGACTTTCGTGGCAAGTATAGTGCTTTAATATGGTATTTGCCCTTGTTGAAATATAGTGATAGAAGCTAAACTTTAGATAATTTTTTTCCCAACGTAATTACGTATTAAATAACAAAATAACAAATGAATGATCTTCTAATCTAAAGACTAGAAAATACGGAGTAACTAAACATGGGAAACAATGTATGGGTGGTACGTGGTCACGTGGACAACTTCTAAACTAAAATCATGCATGCGTACACACCTATTGTATAGGTGGGAGAACTAAATAGATAATGCATTTGCTCTTCACTCCCTAAAACGTATGGTTGTCGGTTTCATATAAGGACTACAAGTAAAGCATACCTTTATAAATTGTCACGTATCTTCACCTAAAGGTTAGACATGGTTTTATTCACAAATATATATCATTTTCCTAAAACTAATACATGTATTTTAATTATTTTGAGCCAGCACCTACTTATTCTTACCTTTATTTATCAGGACTGTTTTATTTGTACCTTAATTCAAATCAATTTTAATTTATGACCATAATTCCACAAAAGTTGCCCATATATAAGTGACATGTCTGATTTTTCACTCTTTCCTGGTCATCACGCTATAAACGGAACAAAACACTCATATCCATTCTTAATACCACATCGTATTATAAATTTTAGGGACTTACAAGTCGTAAGTTACAACAAGATTTTAAATAAAATAAGGGAATTGCTATTAGATGCCTACTGGGCATTATATAAAGATCATTAATTAAACCATCATACCCATTCTTAATACCACATCATATTATATTCTATTATTCTGCCCCCTCTCTACTCGCATCTCTCTTTATCATTTCTCTTGTTTTGACATTTTCCTCTTTTTTTTAAGATTTCGGTGTATTACAACAAGAGCTAAAAAGAATATTAGTAATTACCTTCTCATGACTAGAGGATGTATCTTCAACTTCGGCCACAAGTGAAGAGTGTTCCTATAAAATCAATGGCAACAAATAAATCAGTAAGTAAATAATCGTTATTTGTAATAATTACAGAGTAGTTATTGTGCTGGAAAGATGAAGAGAAAAAACCATCTTACAGCATTTTCACATTCCAATTGAAGTTCCAACGCTTTCTCAAGTCTTGTGACAATCTGATCCATATTTGGGCGTTGCGATTGTTCTTCATTCAAGCACTCATACGCTGTTTCGGCAAAAATGTTCAATGATCGTGGATCAATTTGTTTCCATAGTTTTGGATCAATTATATCATCGAGTATTTTCTCTCTATAATGAAACATTGCCACCGGAGCCAAATACTTATTATCCTCATCATCAATTACTGATTCCCTACCACAAAGTAGTTCAAACAATACCATTCCAAAAGAGTAGATATCTAACTTGTGGTTCACAATGTTAGTCTTTCCATATGTTGGGTCTGTATGCCCCTTCATAGACCAAACTGAATCAGTATGGAAAGAATGGTGTCTTTCGGATGCTTTAATCTTTATGGAATGCTGAAATTCAGATAACTTGGGTTCCAAGTCATCATTTAACAGAATTGTGTAACTGTTGATGTTCCGATGTATAACGCTAAAATCGCGTGGCTCGTCATAATGAATGTAATTCAATGCATGCGCAACACCCACAGATATCTCCAATCTTTTCACCCATGTCAACAACACCGGGTCACTTAGATAGTTCTCAAGCCTTCTCCTGGTGATCTCGTTCTTGTAAATGATGGTCTCTGCACCAACTTCATTACAAAACCCAACAACACAAACAAGATTCTTATGCTGGAGACTAGATAGCATCGAAATCTGCGTCCAAAACTGTTCTTCTTCTTCATCCCATTCTTTATAAACTAACCTCCAAGCAGTGATATTAATCAACTCACCAGACCAACATAGCTCTCCCTTGTATACCTTATAAAACCCACTTGTGCCTGTGACATTTTCTTCATCAAAGTAGTTGGTGGTGGATTCTATATCTTCAAGGGGGATTCTTAGGTGAGCAAGGTGGTTGGGCGGAGAGTGTATCTATTACAAAAACAAGCAGAGTTTAATTGGGTTACAAAAGGATGTGAGATTAGAATATTCAATCAATACACAAATTAAGGGTCAAATTAATTAAGATCAAGTGATGCCCGGTGAATATATTTGCGATCTCCGCTGAACGTCCCTTTTCTTATGAAAATGACAAGGCCCGACTTTCTTTAGGAATCATAGTTATCTTCTAATTGTAAGTTTTTCATGAATAGTATTAGAACCATTATGTGTCGATCAAGTATTGAGTTAGTTTTGGTTATACTAAATTGCGTTAAAAGACACATACTAAGTTCAACCTGTTCCCGTATTTCAGCAGACCCAATGCATCACATATGAGTTTGAGCAGCCCCAAACTGTAGTCATATGTTATTTTTGAACAAATGACCAACCTAAAAGTAACTTCATTTGAGCATGCCCAATGTAACTTTGCAATTTACCGGGTTATGTATACAGGCGATCAGGATATTATGGAGCTGCAATATTTCCACAACTACGAGTTGACGTCTTTATGAAGGTATAACAGAGTTAGTAAGCTGCAAGCGCATGGCGCTGGTGAGTGGGTTGAAGCTTTTTACAAGTGGGTTAAATTTTTTGCATCAAGGGTGTACTTTACTTCAGTCTACAAATCATCAAACAATAGTCTATAGGTATGATAGTATTTATATTCAGTATTTTTTTTTTCCTTATCAGTATACTACTACTACTACCAAAATTATTAATTATGTATGTATTTTTTTCACTGTGGCTGCGGCCAAAAAACACGTACTAGCTTTTATACAAAATGAGTTGCAGAGCTACAACAAAAATTGGTGGAACATGAGTTATAGACGCCTTAAAAAAATGGATTCAAGCCGAAAATGAATTTTTTAGTGATTTGAGCTACGCTGGGTTTGGTAAACCATAAGCTATATATGATTACAAAAGATTAAAGTTTCTACACCGAAAGGCTAACCTTTTTTAAGAAAGCAATATAGTTGTGGTTTTATGCAATACGGAATACATTTCAAACGATTTCTAACCCGTTTGACTATTTTTTAGTTAAATCGTTCACATCACCCATTTGACCCATTACATATAACATATGATCCAAATATACCCATTCATTTGTATGAAAGCCAAAATTGCCACCCCTACCACGAATGTTGCTGCATACTTGATGCGCATCTCTTTTTTCCTGTAGAATATTACTCCTAAACTGAGTTATTCCGACCTTTTTTCCGGTAGAATATTACGCCTACTTGATGCGCATCTCTATATCAGTTTGAAATTCCTTCAATGTTCCCATATACTTTTTTTTTTATCCAAATATATCATTTATTTAACATGCAAATACACCCAGTTTGACATGTTCCAAGTATAGATGTTTTTATATGTACCTTATGTACCCATTTTACGATTTAACTCACCTATTTTGAGGTTTATGATTTATTTGACGTGAAATACAATATCGCTTTGGTTGAACCACCAAATTTTCATTTGTATGTTCATCAAAGGGGAAGGCTTTGAGACTGATGGATCTCACATCCAACATTGAGTTCACATCAAACATTGGGTTGGTAATGCGAATGTTCTCAAGGATCTTGGACCTCAAAACTTCATAGTTGATGATCCGTACGAGTATGTATTTCTCTACCTTTGATACAATCAGATAATATTATTACTCAACCAGGTACATTTTTGTTGAAATAACCATTTTTGTATTTTGAGTTCAGGTTGAAAATGCAATTGACTAACGAACCTGAGCTTAAAACATTATTTTTGTTACAACTACAGCCACTGCACTTTTTATTGGAGCAGGAACAGTGTTGGGAGATGTTTTTGGGCAAGAACTTGGTAACAGGAAAAGACTGAATAAAGGGATTCTAACTCTTATTTTTTTTAGGAATTTGAGGCAATTGCTTGGTTGTTTAAAAGTCTTACAAATGTGGTGCTACTAAGACAAAAAGATGTTTGTATTAAATTTTGGACAAAAGATATGGTGATACAAGTTATGCATGTATAGATATTATATGGTTTATGTGTGAACAAAGTAACAAATCTCTTCTAATAGCAGAGGTGTAATGTTTTGCTTAATTTTTTTTTTTTTCATTATCTCCTTTTAAAACCCGTCAATTTGACGGGTCTATAAGCTAGTTTACATATATAACAAAGGAAACTATAATTATTACGTAGTAATTTTTCTCTCTTAACTATTATTGCTTAATGACAATTTTGTTCATTTCCTTATTAATTAAGAATTTTTTTAAAATTTTGTAAGACCAATATGATAAATTCGATTAAACTTTTGTAAATATTTTTAGCAGTAAATATTTAATTTGAAAATATTTTTTATCACATACTTTTTTTTAAAGATATTGAATAGATATTTAAAAAAATTGTAATAAATACATAGCTTTGCGAGAAAAATTTCGACGTTCTCATATATATTGATGATGAGATAAAAATATAAAATTTGGTGAAAGATTGTTGACAAAAATGGTATACGAGTATACGAACAAAATTATGAAATAGTACGACTAAACAAATTTTTACTACATGCGTACTTGCTTTTATATTTCAGCTTTTATAGTTCAGTTCGTAATAGATTTGAGAATGAATCATTGACAATCATGCTAAACTAACTAACAAAAATACATTTTAGAAGTCTGATGATTATGATTTACTATTTACGGTTTTATTTAACCACTTAACTATTAAAAAAAAAAACACACAAAAACTAGCAGAGTACGCGCGCGTTGACAATAAATTTTTCGGTGAATCATGTATTTTAGTTTATTATGTTCTTTTTGAAGAATTTCGTTTAGCCCATGCCCGTTCAGGCTCCAGCCCATTTGACCCGCACCCGTTCTTCTTACAGTGATTGGGATGCCCAAAAGGTTAGATGCCTTTACTAGTCAAATGTGCAAGAAATCTTGGGGCCGGAGTAGCTTTGCTAGGTGTATGATTGAAGTAAAGTCGGATGAGGTACTAAAGGACAGTCTCACTGTTGAGATTCCTCTACTTGATGGTACGGGTTCGACTATCGAAAAGATCCGGGTAGAATATGAGTGGAAACCGCCTCGGTGTGATAAATGTAAGGTATTTGGACATACTTTGGTTGAGTGCCCTAAGGCTGTCATACCGAATGCTCAACCTACTATGAATGCAAGTGATGGTTTTCAGCCTGTTAACAATAAGAAGAAGGGAAAGCATGTTGCTTCGAATTCGGGTCGAGGAGGTTTTACCAAACCTGTGGTGGGTAAGCATTTTGAATATCAGCCCAAAAAGACTCTTCCTGAATCAAAGAAAGCTAATGTCAGTAAGAAGAAGGCTTCTGATGTGGCTAGTATGAGTGGAACCAAGATCACTACTTCTAATCAGTTTGATGCTCTTAATATGGATGATACAGATGGTTTTGGTATTCCTAAGGTTGTTACTAACAAGGATGTGGATGCTGGCTGTACAATGGAAGTTAATAAGGATGAGTCGGTTACGACTGGTACTACTTCACAAGTCCCTCTTGTGAGTGATATGCAAGAACCGCTTGTGAGTGATTCTATGGAAACAATGGAAGTTGGTTATACTCCTATTGTTGAGAAAATTAGTAAGCTTGAAAAGCTGCTGATCGATGGGAAAGCTACTCTTGTGGATGATGCTGGTCATCCTATTCCGTCTATCTCTGTCACTAAGAGGGCTAACCCATTTTCAAAGGTGAGTGAGGTTGTGGTTTCGGATAGTGAGGAGGAGGAGGTTCTTAACACGTTCGATGAATCAGCAAATCTTTTTGGTGGTGGTCATGAGCGTGAAGATGAGTATGACTATGATGATTATTCGAAGCAAATTTATGATCTTCCAGGGGAATTGGATGCTCTTAATGCCATTTATGGTTTTAATCTCCAAGGTCGTAGGAAGTAGTTTATCTTTTGTCAGAGTCACTACTATCATGTGAGTAATGGTTTGTTTTCTTGTTTTGAAAATAGGAAGTATCTTGTTATGTAAGCTTTTCGCCTATGTAACGGGCTGAGATATGGGATTCACCCATATCCGTTGTACTTAAACGTTTTTTGAAGTAATATATTTACCGGGTTGTTGACCTTTTACCCAAAAAAAAATTTGGCCCGTTGCCCGTTTGGGCTTGAATATCTGTATAATGTGCTTTATTATTTGTATTAGTGACATTTAATGTAGGAATTTTGTTTAATTTGGTAGTACAATATACTTGTTAATTTGTATTTTCTATTAAAGGGATGTTTTAATAACTGTATTAATTGTATCTATTGATCAGTTAATTAATTTACTACATTAAATAGCATCAATATGGTGTTTTTTTAATATGTTTATTAAAGTGATGTACACTATGCTTCTTGTCTTGTAAGTCTAAAACTTATGTGTATTAAAGTTGTGTACACTATGTTTCTTTTCTTGTAAGATTTAAAAGATTACAAGCATTGAAAGATAAACCTCTATCAACCCAAACTTTTTAAAGAAATATTTTTGTGTATACATATTTCTTATTAAAGAAATGTTTACTTCTAAATATATATATCCTAAATACGTAGTGTAGATTATGATTTATCCTTAACATTATTTGACCATTAAGAAAATCACTTAATCTTCAAATATTTATTTGATAAAAACCTTTAACATATTTTAGCAACAATTTTATTCTTAATATTGTTTAACCATTTGATTCAAGTTCAACCACTGAATTTTGAAGAACCGTTTAATCTGGGTGTTCAAACAATTCGAGAAACTGACAGATTTAGCCAACCCACACAATTCGAAAATCGAAAAAATTAATAACCGAAAAAACTAAAACCGAGAAAACCGGAAATCAGAAAAATCCGCTTATCAAGGTTCGGTTTCGGTTATTATTTTTCAATTACTACCCTTATCGAGCCGAACCGTATATTATATACATGTAGCTTTCATCTATATATCTCTATACTATGTACAAATATTGACTATATTATTTCACTACTTTTCTAGTATAACAGATTTTTATAATTAATTAATGTGAATATTCACTAATGTTCATGTGCTACATTTCATTAAACTCGTAACTTAAAACGTTGAATAAATAGTCTTAATTTGTTATATATGACGATTCAAATGTTTTATTTTAAGGTTAACTCCAATGACATTTTATGTTATAGATTACGTTATTTTCATATTTATATACTCAATTAATTGTTTAGCATGGTTAAACGTGACTCAAAAAGCAGTAACTCCTCTTCGGGTATCGATAAGTACAGTTACCCGTCTAGTACAGTTCGGCTTCGGATTAGTAAAATAAACTACCTGCCCTGTAATGAATCGCTAAAAGTTCCAACCGTACCGAACTAGACCGAACCGCCCCATGAACACCCCTACCGTTTAATACAAACCTTCATCCGACATTGATAATGTTATCGACAATATTTTATCTTTATACTGAATTTGACCTATTACTTTGACTACCCGACCCATGATACATAAGATTTTGTGGTTTTTGGTGCGTAAGTTATCAATTTATTTATTTATTTATTTATTTATGTGTTTGGATTAAGGGCATTGATACGATTCTTGAAATTTGCAATCTATCTTTTTGTTTCCAGTTATCGATGTTGAATGTCAACTATACATGCTAGTTGCTACCCATTTAATGGAAGAAGAAGTCATAATGGTCAAAACTAACGTACCAGTCCCCTTGATTCAAACGTTAGAAAAATCAATAACCTAATAACTAAAAATCGCTAAACTTGATGTATCATGTGTCGGGGTATTCAAAATAATAGGTCATTTGATTTTATAGATAAAAAAAATATTGTCAACCTTAGTTGAAAGATTATTTATTTTTATTTTTTTTGAACTTAGAAAGAATTTGTTATTTAGTTAAAAATACAGTTTTTATCAAACAATCATTTTAAGTTAAGTAGTCATTTTGAATGGTCAAAGAAAGTTAAACATAAAACCGTTGCAAAAAAGAGTTAAATAGTTCAATTAATAATTAATCAAAGTTTAAGAGATTAAATCATTATTAACCCTCAACCATACGCTCAAAGAGTTTTGTTGTATCCTCCTAAATTTTATACCTACTTATTCTCTTACACACAAAGAGTATTACTCCATCGGTCTCAAAAATATTGTCTATATTTCCATTTTGGGATGTCTCAAAATAATTGTCAATTTTCCCTTTTAAGTAAAAACTAAAGAATATAATAGGATAATATTCTTTTTAAGTGATTGAAAACTAAAGTGGGCCCAATTTTATTAAACTATGTGATTCTTGTCTCCTGACAATTATTTTGAGACGGAGGGAGTATATGTTTTTTCTCCGCCCATTGTCTCTCTACATCTAAACCGTTAATTCTGACACTTGTGAGAATCATTTAAGTAGGAATATAATTAAGAACAAGTAGTAGGAGTATATGAAAAATGAGGAGCCCTAAATGTATCCTTAATTTCATGCCTAAACATATGTGACATTATTCAGTTGGTTTGTGAAAAAGTAGATCATTTGACTGCAAACAATAAAATGATGCCACATAGTTTTAGACATAAATTTAGATACATCTTTTATGCCTTACAAACACCTCTCGAAGAATATATCATTTCTCTACAACGAAACTATAAAGTAGTCGACTAACATGAATAAACACGAAGTGTGAAATACTAATTAAACCACTCATGTAGATATGTCTTGGTTTTATCAAAAGTGATTAAATATATTAAAATTGATTTGTTTTTGTCATCTCATAATGTTTCATTTAAAATTTGGTTGAAATTAATATAAATAAAAAGGGAAAACATATAATTCGAGAGCCATAAAAGATAAAATTTAGTGGTCTTACCGGCTTGTTTTCACGTGCTAGTTCCAAAGCTTTCTCAAGTCTTGGAACAATGTCAACTATATTTGGGCGTCGCGATCGTTCTTTATCCAAACACTTATACACAATTTTCGTGAACATGTTAAGTGAATGCAAGTCTATTTGTTTCCACAGATCCTCATCAATTACATTATCGAGTTCTTTCTCTCGATAATGGGTAATGATTAGCTGAGCCAAATCACTTGTATATTTTGGTGTCCTACCAGACGACAGTAGTTCAAACAAAACTATCCCAAATGAGTACATATCCGACTTGTGGTTCACATTGTTAGTCTCAATATATGTTGGGTCTCCATACCCAAACACATACTCAAGTTCATTAGTATGAAATGAATGGTGCCTCTGAGACGCTTCAATCTTCATGGAACATTGAAACTGACATAACTTGGGTTCCCAGTCATGAGTTAATAGAACTGTGTCACTGCTAATGAGCTGGTGTATTACGCTAAAGTCGCGTGACTCATCATAATGAATGTAACTCAATGCATGTGCAAGACCCACAGAAATCTTCAATCTTTGCACCCATGTCAACCTCATTGGGTCACTTAGATATTTTTTGAGCATTCCCCTGGTCTCATGCCTGTAAATGATGATCTTCTCATCTTTTTCATCACAAAACCCAACAAGAGAAACCACATTCTTATGCTTGAGACTAGAAAGCATGGAAACCTCCTTCCAAAACACTTGTTCATCTTCGTCATCCCTTCCTTTATCTAACCTCCGAGCATTGATATTAATCAACTCACCGGACCACAAGAGCTGACCCTTGTATTCCTCTGCAATTGTCCTTGACCTGATGTGATTATTCTGATCAAAGTTGTTGGTGGCGGATAGTATGGTTTCAAGGGGGATTTTGAGGTGAGCAAGATCGTCCTTTGGTGAAGGCATTATCTGTTTATCAAGTAAAAACGTGAATTAATACACAAGATAAGATAGAACAATAAGAGAGTTTGATGAAGTGCCTACAACGTGTTTGATGAAATTCGTGAGCCTTTTCAACCCCATGGAGTGGTACATACTTGCCTTGTATGTTATATTGATCTTGAATTTGAGTCTAAATCTGTATATAATTTCTACTTTATAGCTATTACCATATTATGTTTGTGGAAAAAAAATTAGAATAACATCCTTTATAGTTTAGGAAGTGCATGGTCTTATAAATTTGAAATGTTTTGGTTCTTTATGTTGTCCTACAATAGCTTGGTTTCGAGATTACCTAAAAAGTTCAGGAGGTGATGTTTGCTAGTGATTTCATGTTGAGATATAGTCTTGGATAGTGCAGTTAAATTTGCTCCTGTGGTGTTTTCAAAGCATATTTTGGTCCATAATCAGATGGATGGATGATATATACATTGCATAGTGGTGAGTGGAGTTTGTCCATTTTAGGCTATTACATGTTCTTTGTCTGCTGATGCAGTTTTGAAGGGATACTACGGACTGGAATTGTTTGTTTCAAAGACATGTTTTTTTCTTGCATTCAAAGACATGTTTTTTTCTTGCAGATGACAATTAAGGGCAGGTTGACTGCATAAGATAAGTTCATAAAGTGGTATCTAGAAAAAAAAACTATGGCATGTGCTTTGTGATATAGTAAATTGTTTAATTTGGCAATATACTTCATTGTTTAATGTTGATATTTGGTCATCTGATGTTTGAAGTTGTTTCGAAAGACATGTTTCCGTAGCTGTTGCAGGATACTTTATTTGGCAAAACAGGAATTGGAGGATTTTGAGAATGTTGAAAGGAATGGAGAGACATTTTTTGATGTTGTATTGGGTAGTTTATAAGTCAAACTGTTGACTTTAAAAGTGAAGAATTCTCCTTCTATGGTAAAAGTTTCAGAAATACGTTGTATCAGCTCATGGTTGATACTAGTATAAAGAAAAACTAGTAGAGCTGCTGATAGTATTCTGATGTTTGAGATGTATGCAAGGGTTGAATATCAAGATGATTGTCCAACTTGTGAATGAAACTGGAGAGCACTAAGACACATGAGTATGCTAGAAAGTATTTTGCAGTACAAATATAGGCAACTTCCGCCAACCGTCCTCTTTTCTACAATCCTAACTATATTTACAAGTTTTGCTATGCTTATTAATATTTCAAATATCAGAATTCGATATCCTTAACAATTACTAATCGATAATAAAATTGACCTGTGACATTTATTTCTTAAGTTTTAGCGACTTATTTATTCACATTTATTATCTGTAACTAAATTGTAATATCAAATTGATTTGAATTTGAGTTTCTCCTTTTCGTTAATAGTTTCAGATGAACAGTATTTCCTTCTATAATCAATTAATTGCAAAATTCGAATTTAGGGGTTGAATGGCCCCAAAAGTCAATTTCAAACTAAAATGTACTGTAATAGGTTGGTTATTTTCACTGTGTGACACTTGTATAAATTTTACTATCGTATTGTTCCGACTTTAGAGTTTCTTAATTATTTAGTTTGTGCTACATTGTGTTTTGTATTCCCTATCGTTAGTGTTATTGTTGTTGGTTGTTGTAACATTGCATTTTGTATATGAAGATTGCACAAGATGTTTTTGGCATATCAAGGTGCTACTTAGGCTCCCGGGCTCATGATTGTTTTACTTTGTGAGTATTTTTTATTAGTTTCTTTTTGGTTTCTTTTGGTCTACCTACAAGCCCATTCGTATGATATTATTATATGTAGGCTAATTTGGTTAACTTTTTAGTGGGAAATCCACTATAGCTCATTCAATACTCCCAATTATATGTTTATAAAAGTCTACCGTGGTCTATATCCTTTTATCCAAAAAAATGACAGAGAGAAATAGAACATGCAATTTTTATTATATCATTTTTTATTAAAAGGATATTTTGAAGTGAAGATAGTCACAAATCATACACCTTCACTAAATTTTGTCAAAAGATAACAATATCTTGAATTGGCTCTTACCTTTAAAAAAAGGGACAATACATATGTCCTCAAGGAAACTTCAAAATTTACATATGATTTAAGTACAATGTGCACAATGATATAATAAAAGAATTAAATAATAGAAAACCATTTGATGCAATAGAACAATGCATATGATTTAAGTACAACGTGCATATGATTTAAGTACAATGTGCACAATGCATTAAGTAACATGTATATTGGTATAAAAGAATTAAATAATAGAAAACCATTTGATGCAATTGAACAATCTATTGACCAATCAGATTCTTTAGTTTAGCCTTCGTGAGTAATACGTAGTAGATGAAAAATAAGAAATTTTATGGCCAACAACTTTTAATTTTAAATTCAAATTCTGTACAAAACATGTATTTTTTTAAAAGATACAGGTAAGCAAGCACTAAAAGGTTTTACCTCATTCCGCCTTTAAAACAAACAATAAGTTACTAGTGGCCTAGTGGCAAATTTGTTTTTTATCAAGGTTGCTTAAAGCTTTTCACCCAATTTGTTCAAATCACGACACCTGCGTTTTTTGTGCTTTAAGCTAGTTGCTAAGCTGTTGTTTTTATATAATTCATTGTTACTTTAAATAAATTAAAAAGCTTGGTACAGGTCGCGGTAACGTGAATTTCAATTAGGTTAATAACCCACAAAAATATGTAAACCATTTTTATCACATACTTCATGCGTCAAAAATGATTACAAAACTTGGATATATATAATATTCTCGCTATCATTTATTTATTGATTAGTGACCAAGTGTTGATAAAATATAAACTTGTTAACCTTATACTACATGCATGCAAATAAAAGAGCAGTTATAAGAACTTGCTTTATATTATATCAAGTGCCTATTAATTATCTATAATCAGGTTTATGGGGTCTAGCTAACGTGCAAACTGATGTAGTGAATTGAAGGTGTATAAAGAAAAGGTCTTACAGGCATGTTTTCACGTGCGAGTTCCAACGCTTTCACAAGTCTTGGGACAATCTCATCTATATCTGGGCGTTTCGATCGTTCTTCATTCAAGCTGTCAAACGCTATTTCTGCGAAAATGTTGAGTGACTGCGAGTCGATTTGTCTCCATAGACCCCAATCAATTATTTCGCTGAGTTTTTTCTCAAGGTAATGGGTAATGGCCACCGGAGCCAAATACTTATTATGGTCGTTGGCTATTACTGATTTCCTGCCACACAGTAGCTCAAACATTACTATCCCAAAGGAGTACATATCAGACTTATGGCTAACACTTTTGGTCTCTAAAGATGTTGGGTCTGTGTACCCAGCATCCCTACTCCATACTTTATCAGTATTGAAAGAATTGTGCCTTTCAGATGCATTGATCTTCATGGAAAGTATAAAATCACCTAACTTGGGTTCCCAGTCATCATTTAAATAAATCGATTCACTGTCGATGTTGCGGTGTATTACGCTAAAATCACGTGACTCATCATAATGATTGTAGCTCAATGCTTGTGCAATACCCACAGATATCTCCAATCTTCGCACCCATGTCAACAACATCGGGTCACTTAGATAGAGGGAGAGACTTCTTCTGAACTCACGCTTGTAAATGGTGACCTTCTCTTCATTCTCATCACAAAACCCAACAAGAGAAACCAGATTCTTGTGCTTGAGACTAGAAAGCATGGAAACCTCCATCCAAAACTGTTGGTCTCCATCAAACCATTCTTTATTTAACCTCCGAGCTGTGATATCAATCAACTCACCGGACCACAAGAGCCATCCCAGGTAATCCTTTTCAGATGCATCTTCTCCGACGAGTAAACCGTCAGAAAAGTTGTTGGTGGCTGATAGTATATCGTCAAGGGGGATTCTTAGGTGAGCAAAGTCATCATGATTGACTGAAGACATCATGTATGTATCTGTTTGTTTATCTGAACAAAAAAGGGTATGTGGGTTGATAAAAAAAAGAAGTGAAGGAGTGTTTGGGTGATATACACAAATCTGTTAGGTTTGTGTTTGTATATTTAGAAGATGTGAATAAGCGTGTGGGTTCCTTGTTATCTTTAATAATGGAGCTCTACTTTTTGCATTATTGTAAAGACAATTGCTTTTTGACTTAAAGCTGAGCAAAGTGGGAACCTCATGTTTCTGTATTCATGAATAGTCATTATACTAAAAAGGGCGCTTGGGTTGCAACATGATACCAAGGAGTACTTTTCACCAGATATACTGAGAGAAGAAGTAGAAGTAGGTTGGTGGTGAACTGGTAATCATATAAACGTGTTTAGTGCGTTTTGTATATGTGGTTGTGCTGTGTAAGTTTTTGCATTATTATATTAACATTTTCAACGGGGATTTTTAAGTGAGCAAGGTCATCATGATTGACTGTAGACATCATGTATGTATCTGTTTGTTTATCTGAACAAAAAAAGGTGTGTAGGTTGTTACAAAAAAGAAGTGAACGAGTGTTTGGGTGATATACATAAAAGTATATATAGAAAATGTGAATAAGCGTGTGGGGTTCCTTGTTATCTTTAATGATGGAGCTCTACTTTTTTGCATTATTGTAAAGACGAAAACTGCTTTTTGACTTAAAGCCGAGCAAAAAGGAGTGGAGGTAGGTTGGTGGTGAACAGGTAATCATATAAACGTGTTTACTGTGCGTTTTGTATATGTGGTTGTGCTGTGTAAGTTTTTGCATTATTATATTAACATTAAAAGACTTGTGCAATGAAACTTCCATAAACGGTAAAAAGAAATTTGGTAACTTGCGTATGTATTGCTTTTTAAATGAAACATTATGTTTGGCGACACATAGCAGTAAGCGGTAGCAATAAGCAGTAAGCTGTAGTAGTAAGCTGTAACAGTAAGTAGTAGTTGCTTGTTCAAAAAACGTGTTTGGTAACGTAGCTGTAGATGTAATTATAAAATGTAAAATTACGAAAAAGGGCATATACTTATGAATGAATGTTATTTTTTTAGGGTAAATTGGTAATATTAAAATTAAACGCTAGCGGTATATGTAACACCCCCAATTCATGGTTGCAGCGGAATTCGAACTGGGTGTTACTTGACGGCACAATAGTCACAATAATAGAAAACGAACTCCAATTGAGTCGTTTTAAAAGGTTTATCATTCAAATTATATAAATATCAGAGATTACAAAATGAGGTCCCAATTGGTTCCATGTTTACAAATCACATTAAGTGAGTTTTTGAATGATAATAAAGTTTATAGCCCTCTTGAGTATCCGTGTCCTTCCGTGCCATCCTTGATTGTCATGAACCTGAAATACATGCTTGAGAGGTCAACACAAAGGTTGAGTGATATTCGTAGAGTTTAGTTAAATCGTTTGAACACAATAATCGTAGTGTGAGCTATAGACTCACACTCATAGTTAGAAAACAAAATCGTTATTTATTTCACTAAGCTCATGCAACCAAAACATTAACATCGAACCAACAAAATTGGCATTATAGAAGCCCTATCGAGGTACTTTTGCCGTTATACCGCTAAATCTCAAATATAGTGCATTTGTGTGAACTCATCGTTGTTCAACACAAATGGGATCCGTCAATCCCAATAGATCTATTCACAATATTCGCGCTCACTAAAGGTAGTGACTAATGGTTCATGATATAGGGACTTCGAACATGGCAATCGTTACTTAGTGATAATAAAACATCGTCGTGAAGCATACATTAGAAAGCATCGTGTTCGAGTAGAAAAATAATAGCATGTATTCCCCCCATGGGTTTGTAAACTAGTTAAACAATAGAAAGTGGGGCTACGAACTCACCTTAAGTTATGTAGTGAGTAGTGAATGTGATGGTCGAATCGCGAAGGTTTCTACGAGCAACCTAAAATCGAATGTTGCGACTTAGGATCGGAGTAAAGAATATGAAGTAGTGCCTATATATATATCTTGCATTTAGTCCATGATGTGGTATGATGTATATTGTAAGTCTTTGAAAGAAAGATTCATGAAACATGTATGTTTTGGTATATCGTTCACTACCGTTCCGGCCGACATAATTCAGAAGTCATGTTAGTAAGCGTTCGAGGAGCCAGGACACTTTAACTCGTAAATCCACAACTCATCTCGACGGCTTACGTAATGAACTCCTCACATGAAGCTCCCTACTATTGTAGTAGTTGATAAAGTATATAGATATAAGTTTTGATCCGAAAAAGTTACATGTCCGATATTTGTATAAACTTAGGAAAGTTTATAGTACATGAAGATTGTTATTAGGGGTAGTTTTATAAGTCTTGTGTGACCATTTGTCTTGGTAAAATCTTATGGTTTCCTTTTAAGTGAAGTAGATACAAATTGCTTGTTCATGTTATCGCCAATTTCATTGTTTCATGTTTACGCCTTTGTAAGTTGGTTTGGTCATTTCGTCATGGCCTAGCCATGACCTTTGGTCCTTGTTCCAAGGTCATGTTACACAACCTTGGCTCTAGCCATGGTGGGGGTCTTGTTTATAGGTCATAATACCTTTTATTCCTTTGAAAGTATGACAATAACTTAATGACTTAAAATATGTAAATAGCTGTTAAGAAAACTGAGAAATATCTCACTCAGAAGGCGTTTTCAAGGCTTGAGCCTCTTTGTTCCTGAATGAAAACGTGATTCCGGACAACTTTCGTGTTTTAACTTTTTCATGAATCGGACCAGAAAGGCCTCTTTTTGCGTGTTTTAGGTTCTGTCACAGAAACTTTTAGGCAGTTTTGCCGGAAATCTTTGGTAACTTCAAATCGCCATAACTTTTGACTCGTTTACTCTTTTTAGGTGGTTCAAATTGCTATGGTTTTCTTGTTAAGTCCTCTACTGTAATATGTAATAATCCAATATAAAATTTTTACCATTTTGATCAGGTTATACCAAGATATTCACTAGTTTGGTTGTTTTAGTAACTTGTTTCAATAATTCATTACAACAACATCTTTTACTCATCATGATACATCATGGACATAATTACAACACATAATATAGCAAAGATAACATGTAAATGAAATGAACATGATAAATAAACAAGAAGCATGTTAGGTTTAGTCTTACAACTTTTGGCTTTCTAATTAAAGAAAGGAGTAACAAGTAAGGAAATGGACTTTGATAGACTAGCTTCAACCCTTTCACTTCAAGCAACCTTTCTACCCTTGGTATTCTTGAAAGATATGTAATGAAAGTTGAGGTGTATTGAGTAGATTTAAACTCAAGAGAAAAACACCAAGTATGTTAGGGTTTTGGAAGATTTTTGGTAACTTAAGATCAACTAGGGTTTCTATACTTGAACTTCACTTGATCCTTGCTAGAAATTAGAAAGAAATAAGCTAAGTGTGAGGTGTTGTGGTGGGTTGTGATGGCCGGCCAAGGAAGGGGAGGAAGGGGGTATATATAGGTCCATGAGGAGGTTAGTTTCTTAAGATATTTTTGGCCAAAATCCACTTGTATTCATCCTAGACCAACAAGACTCAAGATCAAGCCACACAAGGGTGTGACTCCCCCCCCCTTTGGCGGTTCAAATGGGATAAGGGGGGTGAGTTGGCTTGGCTTGGGAAAATATCTAGATATTAGATGAAACTTGACTCCGGGAAATGCCAACCGTAAATGATTAGGCCTCAAAACGTAAAACCGGGTGTCGTAAAATTATGAAACTTTAAAGTATTGTTAGAAATGTTCATATAGTCCATAATAAAATATAAAATGAGTGGTAGGATCTATCGGGTGCCAAAACCCTGCTAAAAACTGGAAATACGGGTCTAAAACGCGTAATTCGCGTAAAACGCTGAACTGAAAAACGTAAAATTCCAAAACTTTTGGAATTGTCATAAAATGATAGAAAATCATATTTCTATTGTTTATGACGTTTTATGGATATATCGGGATGCTGGAAGGACGTTTAAACCTAGAAGTAAATCTCGGACACGGCTTTGTGATTTTTGCAGAAATGATCCGACGAGCGTCAAATTCTCGGATTATCGTTAAAATAGTTTAACTTACGAGAATATGAAATAAAAATTTCTGAGATGAATAGTGAAAAGTGAATAGTAAAAAGTGAATAGTAAAATTTTCAGGAATAAAAGTTAACCTGAAATTGCGAATTGTTACAGTCTCTACCCCTTACGGGGAACTTCGTCCCGAAGTTCTGTGTGTGACATATGTTGGAGTGGTGTCGATGAAGAGGTGTGGTTACTTATGAGGATTAGAGTGATGTAGTTTGTTTTGTCGTTTCATTGTATGGTGTAGGATGAGTTTACTTATGAGAAGTTTGTTTCTAAGAAAACATACAGGTGACTGCTCCCAGCATAACATGATCCCTCCTGAATTAGACATAGGTGATCAGGCTATGTATAATTTAGGACCGATAATGTGATGTTCGGTTTAGTCACGTATGGTATTCAATCTTGTAAGGCTGATGAGTTTGCTTGTGGTGTAACTAAGGATGATTTGAGCTTTAAAAGTGCATCAAGATCAGAAAGTGAGCTTGTGGGATTAAGGGTTGTGAAGATGATGATGGTGATAAGGTTAAGAAGGTTTGTGTTCTTCATTTTGGTATGTTGAGATTTAGTGGTTTGTGATGAAAGTTGGAAATGAAGGCATGATATTGATTTATAGGGTGGTATCAACGAAGTGATTTTTTTTTTTTTTTTTTTTTTTTTTTTTTTTTTTTTTTTAAGATGTGGTAGAATATCTTGGAGTAAAAATGATGTGAAACAATAAAGTGATAACAAATTAGCTTGAAGTAAAATTTGTTGAATGGTTTATAAGATAACTGAGTAAGTCATAAAGAATGGTAATAGTCTGCTAAACAATCAATTTGGTTTGGAGATAGAAAGTACAATAGATGAGAATTATCACAAAGAGTCGTTTATTGAACATTAAGTATTCTTAAGTCATAAAAACTCCCATTACTAGGGATACACGTAGTACAACATAGTGCGTAAATAAACATGACTGCTAATTTCTAAACTTCATCGTTCTGCAGTGTTGTTGAGATTCTGATAAGCTCCTTCTCCTCTTATCATATATGCTCACCCTTGGTTGTCTTCAACTTGTTGACCTTGGTTTTGAGGACATTGGTTCTTGTAATGTCCACTTTCTCCACACCCGAAGCATATAACTATCGGTTGTGTGTTGCTACCGGTAGCTACATCCTTGACTCTACAATCTCTGGCAAGGTGTCCAGTGTTCTGACAGTTGCGACACTTAGCCGGGCAAGGACCTGAGTGGTGGAAGTTACACTTATTGCATAGTGGAGCATTCCCGGTATATCCTGAGCCTCTAGTTGGTGCAGCCACATAAGCCTTTGCGGTCTCTTGTCTTTTGTTTTGCTGGTTGTTGTTTTGAGTTTGGTTGTTGTTGTTATTGTTGTTACTTCCATGGTTACCATCCCATGGTCGCTTGTTGTTGTTCCTATTGTTATTGTTGTTACTGTAGTTGGAGTTGTTGAGGTTATTGGTATTGTTGCTGTTGTTGGTGTTGTTGTTGGTTTGCTTTCGGGTTTCTGTCATTCGTACCACTTGGTCCATGAGGCTGCGGGACATCCGCATAGCTTCATCTAGTTCCGTTGGATTTGCCGAAGTTACATGCCCTTGTATGCTGGATGGAAGTCCCCAGATATATCTTTCCAACAATTTTTCCTTTGTGGAAACCATTGTTGGACAAAGTATCCTTAATTCCTGAAATCGACGATTGTAGGTTATGATATCATTTCCCTTAACCGTATGATCCCAGAATTCAACCTCCAACTTCTGTATTTCACTGCGAGGGCAGTATTCCTTGATCATCATTTGTTTCAAATTAGCCCAAGTAATTTTGTAGGCATTCTCAATGCCCATGGGTTGAGCAATTGAGTTCCACCAGGACAACGCCTCATTCAACAGAGTACTCGTGGCATACTGAACTTTATCCTCCTCGGTACATTTACTAACCAAGAACACCGACTCCGCCTTTTCGAACCAACGGGTCAAACCTACAACCCCTTCAGTACCCTTGAATTTGAGGGGTTCACATTTCAGGTAGGAAATGAACAAGCAACCCATTGGTACTGTAGTAACATTGGTCACAGGAGGGGTAGTTCCTCCAAGGTTAAGACTGGCAATTCTGGCAGCCTCTGCAGCTATAGCAGCTTCCGCAGCAGTGGCGGCTTCTGCGGCTGCTGCAGCATCAGCAGCTGCTGCAGCATCAGCAGCACCAGCAGCTGTGGTGGCTTCGGCAGCTGCTGCAGCCACGGCTGCTCGTTCCGTGATAAGTGCTGCATTGATACTGTCCTTTACCAGTTTGCGGATGGCGGCTTGCGTCATTGTTGGTGGTGTTTGTTTCTTTGGCGCCATAATTCTATTGTTCGAAAGATACATTGTAATTAGAGAGTTGTGAGATGAGCACAATTTTTGATAGGAAATGATAGAATAATTGTGTTGAAGATTTAAAGGCATAACACATGATAGTATAAAACAAGAGTTTTATTCGTACAACGTTGGTTGATTTACAAAATCGAAACTTATTACAAGCTTCTTCAAAATTTACTAACTGATACTTTCAGTTTAGTAGTACAAAAGTTAACTAGTATCATCATACTAGTCTATTGTGGATTTAGAAGGTCCGAGCAGCTCTGATTGATCGGCAACTTCTTGGTTTAGTGTGTCATAGCGGTACGAGTCGATGAAATTTGAGAAGCTGTAGTTTTCATGTTGACTTTCTTGTTCGATCGATGGTGGTCGAGGTACAATCCATAGTGAGTGATCCAATTCATCACATGTAGGGATATCAAAGGGCAGTGATAGTGGTGGTGGTAATGGTTCTAGTACATATTCGTATTCATTATCCTCTTCTTCGTCGATTGAATCTTCGAAAAGTTCTTCTTCGTCATCAGAAGCGAAGGCATTTACGAAGTCAAATCCGAACTCGGGTGAGGGTGGTAAGACTTGGAAGTTATTAGGTAGAGTGGGCACATAATCGGGAGAAGTGGGTACGCACATGATTTCTATAAGAAGAATTACAATGTTAATATAATTCTATCGTTTATGGGGAGTGCTCGAAATGTGACAAGCATATATATAGCAATATTTAGCATAACATGCATAATAAGTCCATAATCGTCTGGAGGATGGAAGACACGAAGAGCGGAAGGCTATAAAATGTTTTTGTTTGTAATTGTAGTTATAGTTTAGGTCTCAATTAGACCCGTTTCTCTATAACCATGGCTCTGGTACCAATCTGTAACACCCCCAATTCATGGTTGCAGCGGAATTCGAACTGGGTGTTACTTGACGACACAATAGTCACAATAATAGAAAACGAACTCCAATTGAGTCGTTTTAAAAGGTTTATCATTCAAATTATATAAATATCAGAGATTACAAAATGAGGTCCCAATTGGTTCCATGTTTACAAATCACATTAAGTGAGTTTTTGAATGATAATAAAGTTTATAGCCCTCTTGAGTATCCGTGTCCTTCCGTGCCATCCTTGATCGCCATGAACCTGAAATACATGCTTGAGAGGTCAACACAAAGGTTGAGTGATATTCGTAGAGTTTAGTTAAATCGTTTGAACACAATAATCGTAGTGTGAGCTATAGACTCACACTCATAGTTAGAAAACAAAATCGTTATTTATTTCACTAAGCTCATGCAACCAAAACATTAACATCGAACCAACAAAATTGGCATTATAGAAGCCCTATCGAGGTACTTTTGCCGTTATACCGCTAAATCTCAAATATAGTGCATTTGTGTGAACTCATCGTTGTTCAACACAAATGGGATCCGTCAATCCCAATAGATCTATTCACAATATTCGCGCTCACTAAAGGTAGTGACTAATGGTTCATGATATAGGGACTTCGAACATGGCAATCGTTACTTAGTGATAATAAAACATCGTCGTGAAGCATACATTAGAAAGCATCGTGTTCGAGTAGAAAAATAATAGCATGTATTCCCCCCATGGGTTTGTAAACTAGTTAAACAATAGAAAGTGGGGCTACGAACTCACCTTAAGTTATGTAGTGAGTAGTGAATGTGATGGTCGAATCGCGAAGGTTTCTACGAGCAACCTAAAATCGAATGTTGCGACTTAGGATCGAAGTAAAGAATATGAAGTAGTGCCTATATATATATCTTGCATTTAGTCCATGATGTGGTATGATGTATATTGTAAGTCTTTGAAAGAAAGATTCATGAAACATGTATGTTTTGGTATATCGTTCACTACCGTTCGGGCCGACATAATTCAGAAGTCATGTTAGTAAGCGTTCGAGGAGCCAGGACACTTTAACTCATAAATCCACAACTCATCTCGACGGCTTACGTAATGAACTCCTCACATGAAGCTCCCTACTATTGTAGTAGTTGATAAAGTATATAGATATAAGTTTTGATCCGAAAAAGTTACATGTCCGATATTTGTATAAACTTAGGAAAGTTTATAGTACATGAAGATTGTTATTAGGGGTAGTTTTATAAGTCTTGTGTGACCATTTGTCTTGGTAAAATCTCATGGTTTCCTTTTAAGTGAAGTAGATACAAATTGCTTGTTCATGTTATCGTCAATTTCATTGTTTCATGTTTACGCCTTTGTAAGTTGGTTTGGTCATTTCGTCATGGCCTAGCCATGACCTTTGGTCCTTGTTCCAAGGTCATGTTACACAACCTTGGCTCTAGCCATGGTCGGGGTCTTGTTTATAGGTCATAATACCTTTTATTCCTTTGAAAGTATGACAATAACTTAATGACTTAAAATATGTAAATAGCTGTTAAGAAAACTGAGAAATATCTCACTCAGAAGGCGTTTTCAAGGCTTGAGCCTCTTTGTTCCTGAATGAAAACGTGATTCCGGACAACTTTCGTGTTTTAACTTTTTCATGAATCGGACCAGAAAGGCCTCTTTTTGCGTGTTTTAGGTTCTGTCACAGAAACTTTTAGGCAGTTTTGCCGGAAATCTTTGGTAACTTCAAATCACCATAACTTTTGACTCGTTTACTCTTTTTAGGTGGTTCAAATTGCTATGGTTTTCTTGTTAAGTCCTCTACTGTAATATGTAATAATCCAATATAAAATTTTTACCATTTTGATCAGGTTATACCAAGATATTCACTAGTTTGGTTGTTTTAGTAACTTGTTTCAATAATTCATTACAACAACATCTTTTACTCATCATGATACATCATGGACATAATTACAACACATAATATAGCAAAGATAACATGTAAATGAAATGAACATGATAAATAAACAAGAAGCATGTTAGGTTTAGTCTTACAACTTTTGGCTTTCTAATTAAAGAAAGGAGTAATAAGTAAGGAAATGGACTTTGATAGACTAGCTTCAACCCTTTCACTTCAAGCAACCTTTCTACCCTTGGTATTCTTGAAAGATATGTAATGAAAGTTGAGGTGTATTGAGTAGATTTAAACTCAAGAGAAAAACACCAAGTATGTTAGGGTTTTGGAAGATTTTTGGTAACTTAAGATCAACTAGGGTTTCTATACTTGAACTTCACTTGATCCTTGCTAGAAATTAGAAAGAAATAAGCTAAGTGTGAGGTGTTGTGGTGGGTTGTGATGGCCGGCCAAGGAAGGGGAGGAAGGGGGTATATATAGGTCCATGAGGAGGTTAGTTTCTTAAGATATTTTTGGCCAAAATCCACTTGTATTCATCCTAGACCAACAAGACTCAAGATCAAGCCACACAAGGGTGTGACTCCCCCCCCCCCCCTTTGGCGGTTCAAATGGGATAAGGGGGGTGAGTTGGCTTGGCTTGGGAAAATATCTAGATATTAGATGAAACTTGACTCCGGGAAATGCCAACCGTAAATAATTAGGCCTCAAAACGTAAAACCGGGTGTCGTAAAATTATGAAACTTTAAAGTATTGTTAGAAATGTTCATATAGTCCATAATAAAATATAAAATGAGTGGTAGGATCTATCGGGTGCCAAAACCCTGCTAAAAACTGGAAATACGGGTCTAAAACGCGTAATTCGCGTAAAACGCTGAACTGAAAAACGTAAAATTCCAAAACTTTTGGAATTGTCATAAAATGATAGAAAATCATATTTCTATTGTTTATGACGTTTTATGGATATATCGGGATGCTGGAAGGACGTTTAAACCTAGAAGTAAATCTCGGACACGGCTTTGTGATTTTTGCAGAAATGATCCGACGAGCGTCAAATTCTCGGATTATCGTTAAAATAGTTTAACTTACGAGAATATGAAATAAAAATTTCTGAGATGAATAGTGAAAAGTGAATAGTAAAAAGTGAATAGTAAAATTTTCAGGAATAAAAGTTAACCTGAAATTGCGAATTGTTACAGTATATTAGAAAGCTTCTTTAGGAAGCATTAAGATTGCAAGCTTTTAAGGTGTTGCTAAACGCTAGCAACAGTGTTGCCAAACAAGCATTAAGATTGAAACGCTTGTCGCTTGTCGCTTACCGCTCTTAAACGCTTCCAAAAGGGTGTTGCCAAACATGACCTAATATCTATTAGCGAGTATCAACATCTAGACAAAAATTTGTGAAAGACGCTTACATTATTCTTTTTTTAGAAAGCAAGCAATATATTACCACAACAAAAAATAAATAATACAAACAAAAACATTCAACTTCTTTAATTGAGACGATTAAAAAAACGGGACTCAAGAAAATAAAAACCCGTCAAGGCTTAATTACAACAAAACATACAAAATAAAACTGAAAGATAAATGACAAAAAAACTATAATATTCCTTTAAATAATACATATGAACAATCTCGAATACAACAAAAAATATGCGTAAATGAGATATGTGGTATGAACTATGAAAGGGGATGGCATGTGTTTTAGACAAAAGAGACTGGCAAAGCGAGTATAGTTGACCATAAAAGATGGTTGTGTCCAAAGTTCTAGAAGCTAAGAAAAAACACTTGGAGAAAATTAGTATTGAAAATATGAATATGATTTTATGAAGAAATGTTATATCCACATAAATTTGACAAAAAGTTTATTTCAAAATGATGTGGCATGATAAAGTTAACTTTGAAGATTACTTCTCTTCTTTTAATTTCCCAATAGATGTAATAGTTACAATGACACATCGTTTGTTTAAAATGTTTTTTATTAAGTTTATGTATATAGAGCATTCCTCGAATCTAAAAAGTTATTACGATAGAAGCCAAAGTACATACACTTAAGGCATGTTTGGTACTTTGGTCTAGGGGAATTGTGATTGGAATGATAAGAACGTCTAGTACATTGAGACGACAATCAAATAGCGGTATCAAATCCCAATATATTGGTTTTTCGCAACCAAGCTAGGGAGGTGGCTTTGAACCCATTCCTAGTATCTTTTACTCATCCTCATTTACATTTCCCAAAAAGAACACAACGTACTACAATAATCGGGCCTTTTAGACACAACCCGAAGTCATGGCTAGAAGCCAGAAAGTCGTGGTTATTCATGTTTATCACAATTTAGTGTATAGTATAGAATCAAGTATGATTAACATCAATCATTAATAACTTAACTTGTGTGAACATCACCTACGAAATGCAATGATTCCTCTATATCAAATAGTATGACACTGTGCAAGTGTTGATTATTCGAGACCATAGATCAAGTAACACCGACCTATCATGGTGTCTTTTTATTAAATCGATTGTATTGACAAGCCATATACAAGGTGACATCCTAAGACTATATTCTATTTTAAGTCATTTGAGCAAGTGTTATCACTTCCGAAATTATTTATGTAAAACCTATAGAGGGCATGTGTAACAATTCACAATTTCAGGTTAATTACCATTCCCGGAAAATTTCACTATTCACTTTTACTATTCATTTTTCCCGAAATTTTCCCGAAACTTGATTTTTGTTTCTTGGCCTCGAGTGATAAATCATTTCCATGGCAAAATAAATGTTTGACATTCATCAGATCATTTTCGTGAAAGTTATTAAGGATTTACCCGTTTTAGAGTAAAACGTCATTCAGAAATTCTACGCACAACGAAATTTGACTCCGTCAGGTGACCCCACATCAGAAAAATGTTTGACACACTCATGATTTATTTGAGAATAAATCATGACTGAGAAAAATATGACCAGAATAAACCTCGGCCGTGAAAAACTGGAATTTTCAGTTTTAAGCGTTTTTACTCAGTCGTAACCTTAGCCTATACCTGCACCGCATTTCTAAGACGATTTAAGTTTTCAACTTATTAGAAAAAGTCAACATATTTTTCCCTCCTCCATTGACCAAAAATCATCCCTTGATGTTATACGTCATTTCGTGATTTTTAGGCTTACGGTTTGATGTCTAAAAGACATTTAATACCAACCGACACTAGACTGAGCCCAGTCTAGACATTATAAGTCATTTTAAATCATTTTTATCACATTAGAAAAGTAACATTTTACTTTTCTCAATTTTACGCAATATTCGTACATTTTACGTATTACACGTTTTAGACCCGTATTTTCAGTTTTAGCAGGGTTTTACCACCCCAATGGAACCTACCACTCATTTTATATTTTATTATGGAGTATTTTGACATGTTTAACCATTCTTCCAAGTTTTGTATTTTTACGATACCCGGTTTTACGTTTCGTGGCTTAACCATTTACGGTTAGCATTTTACGGAGCCAAACCTAACTCAATAACTTGGATAATATCATCAAAAGTCTACCCTTGCTCCCCAAGGTTGGCAAACCGACTTAGGGGGGGGATTCAGCCCCTAGGTGGCTTAATCCCATGCTTTAAGCCTTAAGATGTGAACATGTGTTCAACTTGGTGAGCAAGTGTTGACTAGTCAAGGTTCTAACCTCCTCAAGACCTTATTTAAGCCTTCTCTTCCCCTCCTTGGCCATTCCAACGACCCACACACATAAAAAAAACACCATCATCTCATCCTTAGCTCATTTACTTCAAGTTCCATCCAAGAAATCAAGTGCAATATCCATACATAAACCCTAGTTTAGTTTTGATTCATCAAAACTACTTCAAATCCTTAGAAACTTTGGTGATTTCTCTTGAGTTTGAATCCACTCAAGTCACCTCAATTTTCATCATCTCTCTTTCAAGATTACAAGAGTAGAAAGATTGCATGAAGTGAAGTGGGTTGAAGCAAGTCTATCAAAGTCCTATCCTTACATGTTAACTTCCTTTCATCTTTGAAAGCCAAAAGTTGTGAGCCAAACCCTAACTTGCTTCTTATTAATTAATCATGTTCATATCATTTACATGTTATTCTTGCTATATTATGTCTTGTATGAATGTCCATGGTGTATAAAAATGAGTAAAAGATGTTGTTATAATTTATTGTTACAACAAGTTACTAAAACAAGCAAACTAGTGACTTTCTTGGTAATACCTGATCAAAATGGTAAAAATTTGATATTGGATTATTACATATTACAGTAGAGGACTTAACAAGGAAACCATAGCAATTTGAACCACCTAAAACGAGTATACGAGTCAAAAGTTACGCCCATTTGAAGTTACCAAAGATTTCCGGCAAAACTGCCTAAACCTTACTGAATCGCATTCTGACTTTTTGAAAGTCACTCTTCTGGTCCGATTCATCAAAAAGTTAAAACACGAAAGTTGTCCGGAACGACGTTTTCGTTTAGTACGAAAGAAGCTCGAGACCTAAAAACGCTTTCCGAGTGATAAAATTCTTCAAATTCTAAACAGCCCATTTTTAGGCGAAAGTCAATAGATTATGGTTATACTTTAAATGGAACAAGAGGTCTTATGACCTATAATCAAGACCACCACCATGGCTAGAGCCAAGGATGTGTCTCATGACCTTGGAACAAGGACCAAAGGTCATGGCTAGGCCATGACGAAATGACCATACCAACTTACATAGGCGTAAACATGAAACAATGAATTAGGCGATAACATGAACAAGCAATTTGGATCTACTTCACTTAAAAGGAAACCATGAGATATTACCAAGAGAAAATGGTCATTCAAGATTTATGAAACTACCCCTAATAACAATCTTCATGTACTAATAAACTTTCCTAAGTTTATTCAAATATCGGACATGTAACTTTTCGGATCAAAACTCATATCTATATATTTTATCAACTACTACAATAGTAGGGAGCCTCATGTGAGGAGTTCATTATGTAAGCCGTCGAGATGAGTTGTGGATTTACGAGTTAAAGTGTCCTGGCTCCTCGAACGCTTACTAACATGACTTCTGAAATATGTCAGCCCGAACGGTAGTAAACGATATACAAAACATACATGTTCATGAATCTTTTCTTTCAAAGACATACAATATACATCATACCACATCATGGACTAAATGCAAGATACATATATCGGCATGTTTATGTTTCCTTAGACATTATTCCAAACCTAAGTTACAACAATTATTCTAGGTTGCTCGTAGAAGTTCTTACGGCATATCCATCATTCTCATTATACATCATCCAACTCAAGGTGAGTTCATAGCCCCACTTTCCATTACTTAATTGTTTTACAAACCCTTGGGGGGAATACATGCTATTTTTAACCGAGCACAATGTTTTTAAATTGTATGCTTGCCTGATTGTTTTATTATCACTAAGTACCAACCTTGCTAAACCGAGATTCCTTATTATGAACCATTTAATCACTAGCAATAGTGAGCGCGAATATTGTGAATAGGCCTATTGGGATTGACGAATCCCATTTGTATTGACTAAGTTCAAACAAATGCATTAATATTTGAGATTTAGGTATGTTAGCAAAGTACCTACCGGGATAAATCTGCCGATCGATATTGGTACACGTTAACGTTATGGTGTCATAAGCTTAGTGTATAATAACTGTTCCGGGCGTATAATAACGTAGCCTACCTGTTTTGTTTTCCAAACATTGGTGTGAGCCTATAACTCACACTACCAACATATTGTGTTCAAACGATTTAACAAGCTCTATGAATATCACTCAACCTTTGTGTTGACCTCTCAAGCATGTATTTCAGGTTCATGACGATCAAGGATGGCACGGAAGGGCACGGATACTCAAGAGGGCTATAAATTTTATTATCATTCAAAAACTCATTTATTATACATTGTAAACATGGAACCATTTGGGACCTCATTTTGTAATCTCTGATATTTATACAAATTTGAATGATAAACCTTTTAAAACGACTCAATTGGAGTTCATTTTCTATTATTGTGACTGTTGTGCCGTCGAGTAACACCCAGTTTGAATTCCGCTGCATCCATGAATTGGGGGTGTTACAGCATGTATTATAATATAGACTGTGGTTTATTATTCATAATATCACAATATCGAATATAGTTTATTATTATATAGACTAAGCATTATTAACATGACTTGTGTGAACATCCTATGCGATCACGGTTCTCGTTATTACAATATAGAGTGTGGTTTATTGTTGTATAGAATCAAGCATCATTACCATTCAATCATGATCACTACTTGCGTGAACATCCTATGTGTTCACGGTTCTCTTACTAGCTAATTAATCACCATCATGTATTATTGAAGATCACATATTCATTATCGCTTAAAGTTTTTTGTAAAGGAATCATTACATTTCATTGATTGCATGCCTTGAGCAAGCGTTCAAAGTATATTGATGATACAAATAAAAAGTGAAGTATACTCTAAAAACAATCATCCTAGCATACATGTTTATCACATCCGATACTATTCAAGCTAAGCATATTAAGCAACTTATTAAGCAACTGTCTTTATATCTCGATTTTCATTAACCTGACTTACGTGATCATAAGGTATAATCCCGGTAATCAGCTACCACTCAATTACTGTTTGATATTATGCAAGATCACATGTATAATCTCATAGTATGTATATTGTTCCGTATACCATACATATAATCCGGATTATCGTTAACAAGATTTATATGACTCGCATTATTTTGTAACAAACATGACGAATACAAGTTAAACTTGTTATTAACTTTTCAACGATTTAATCCGAGAAAAATATTAATAGAATTTTTAAAATAAATAAATTTAGTTTGCGTATACCAAAAATGTGTTTTTTATTTAAAATGTATATATAGTAACTAATTATATTTCATTTTAAATATTAATTGAATATGTTATTTTGTATTAAACCTTTAGCCATGACGTGTAGTCGCTAACGGTTGAGCGGGAAAACATTTTCGAGCCAAAATTTTTGATGCAAATTTAGTTTTGCCAAAAATATTATATTTTTAATTTTTGCGACGATTTTGTTTACACTAAAGATAATTTTAGTTTTATAATATTTTGTAACCTTTAACGAATTAACAATAGAATGATATATATATATATATATATATATATATATATATATATATATATATATATATATATATATATATATATATATATATATGTATATATATATATATATATATATTTTCTTTTAGCCAGTACTTATTTCATGGCTATAGATTTTAACATTTTTATTTATTTCCCTCCCAATCATCATACTAAATTAATGATTTTACACTTTTAGCAAAGACTTTCTTTTCGTGATTGTAGTGTTTGATTGGGCATGAGTGTTCCTGTCCTTACTTAGAGGTCAAGTTGCCACCTGTCTATCGAAGGGGGATTTCCTAGCTTACCTAGGTATATTTTATCGTAAGAAGGAAGAAGAAATTAATGCAATATATTATTACTTATCGAAAAGAAAGACTTGTTAGGTACCATAGGTAAAGCACATTACAACACTTTCAATAACTAATTTACATTGCCTCCTTGCCCAGGTAGATCTATCCACTTTCCGGACCTCACCTCTTCTTTTTGGAGTACGGGACGACTCGAATGGGCAAATAAAACAAAACCTATCAATTACGCCTTTAGGGGCTGCCACGTATAGCTTTAGTTTATGTCGTAGCATCGTTTATTGCTCTGGTTACGAATGACCCAATCTATCTATGGCTACCACCCCTACTTTTAGTAGATGGAGATGCGCACCTAGGAAAGCGCGAAATATACCAACTTGTAGCTAGTGCCTTCACATGTGAACAATAGGGAGCCATTCTGTTGATTGCTTCTCTGCCCTAGCTCTACCAAACTGGTTTTTCTTTCTCAAAAAATTATGGAAATCATCAATCAAGGAGAAGCCCTGAAGTAAACATAAACGAAGGGGCATACCCCACCCCAGACAACCTGATGGAATATGCTCAAGACAGATTACGTAATTATATGGCTAAGTATATGTGGGCCTATAAGGCAATACACAAATACACTTAGATACCTAAAGTTATAATATAAAAAGTATATTTATATTATATTAACACCTAAAATGATTTATAAGTCATTTTAACTTAAGTATTTATTATATAGAGTATAAATAAATAATAGGTTAGAAAAATTATTAGTCGTTTATTAGTATTAAATTGATAAATAAAATAACAAATCAATGATTAGGAAAGTCCTAATCTACCCCTTAAGGTAGTCGACCAAAGGATGGAAAAATAAGCTTTTGCTTAACTTGCTAATCAAGTTAAGAAGATTCTAGGATATTAGGATTTAGTATAAATACAAATGCCTAATCCTAGAATCGAATAACACACAATAACAAATCTCTCTTCTCCTCTCCCTCTCTTGTTGCTAATCGAAACAAACACCCTCTTAGGGTTTTAGGATTTTGACTTTTATCTTGCTTTGATCAAGGACGAAAATGCATTTACTCAATTAGTGTTAGGACCACCATTCCTTAGGTATTGCGTGTGTGTAGTGTGGATCAACTATAGAGTATAATCACCTTTTAATTATAAAGGTTTCTTGATCATACCGAGCTAATAAGGTACATGTCTTTTTATTATCTGTAGATTAATAATATAAACATAAGGATCCGGTTTGGTGGTTTTTCATATGCCTCCGCTTATCTTTGAGTAAATATATGTGCTTGTCTTATATTTACTTTATATGAAAAACGTTTTCTAAGACCATTAAACCTCAACACATCCAAACAAAGAACTCAAGACACTCCCCAAGCTGTAAAATAAAGAAACTAACCTAAAAAATGAATAGGAAATTCTACATGTCATTTTTACATCCCATCCCCTAGACAAATCAATAGGAAATTCTACATGCTATTTTTGTTCTTTTGACGATGAACCACTCTGGTACAACAAGCTAAAGTGACCTCTACGCTTCGTCCCCGGTGCCAGGGCTGAGAAAGTTCCACTTCATTTTTTTTTACCAAATTTTGCGTTAAAAGTCATTGTCAAAGTTTAGAAAAGTTTTAGCGATGACATTGTCGTCGTTAAAAGTGGTTCCCATAGTCACATGTTGAAAATCGTTTATTTTGTCATTTAGTAGACTTTTAACCACGACTTTGATCGTGGCTAAATGTGTTTCTTGACTATTAAAATCCCAATTCTAGTAGTAATATTACTTTTTTTTTTTTTTTTTTTTTTTTTTTTTGCAATGTAATAAAATATAGTGATAGCAAAAGACATGTGACCAAAATTAAACCATCTTTTTTTCCTGTTAGTAAAGAAAAAGTCATTTTTTATAAAGTGATAAAGCAAACATCACTAAGAAAGTAACTGACCTACCACAAAAACAAAAGTAACCTCAGAATTCAAAAAATAATATACGAATCAAAAGCGGACCCAATAAGATAGCACTAATTTCATATTCACATGGCTTTTACTTGTGACAAAATATGTGCATTATTAAAGGGAACTTTTGAGTGACAACTTTGTTGTCTAGTAAAAGTAAACTGCTTATGTTAATAGTGAAACTTACCTATATAATTGTACATTATTACTCGATAACAAGTTGAGTTCATGAATAAAAAACAATGTTGTGGATTAAATTTGAAGTTTCAATGCATGTCAAGCGCATTAGATGCAAGTAGATGTTACAAGACCAAACACAAAATAACATGTTGATCGATATTAAGTGCTAAAGTGTTGGTTTCAATTTTGAGAGCAAAGTAGTAATACACATAAACGAGGTAAAGAGGTAACATGTACACCCAAAATAGTGGCATATGATACAAATTCCATTTGAACAAGTGAGGATCTCGATCAGTATCTAGTAATGTTAGTTTTTGACGTTGGTTTGGATTTTACTTGGACAGAGGTTCCAACATTCTTAGCCGTAGCACTAAAGGGACGATTTGTGAAAAGAAATGAGAAGGAAAACCTTTTATTATTTTCTTAAAAATATGAATATGTAAAACTATATAATGATTGTTTATTAGAGCTTATAATTTAATTTTTAAATGTTATTTGTTTAAACGTAAATGGTTGTAAATGATTAAAAAAATCATTTATTTTTTGTTTTTTTAAAGGCTTAATTCATTAGTGCGTGATTTTATTTTTTTATTTACTTAAAAAAAAAAAAAAAATGGGTATCCGGGTAGACCCAAAGAACCGGAACCAGAATCGGAGCCAAAAATTATACTCGGTTTGGTTCTCCATTCCTACTTCTCACAAAATTCGGCTCTCGGATCCATCGGTTCCGGTTCCGGACCTATGCTCATCCCTAATTAGATCATTATTTATGAACTTTTTTTTTTTATTTTTTTTTTTATTTTTTATTTTTTTTTGTATGTACACGGTATTATATGCACTAGCTATTTTACAAAGTTTTCTTATGTTATTGATTAGTCTGGTGTTTACTTCAATATAGAAGTGTGCAGATCATGTTAATATCTTATAAGGAAAATCTTAATATATGATGATAATGATTGTAAAGCTACATATATCGGTGATATTACATATTGCTTTTAAGCTTATAAGTGAAATTAGGTACATTATGGCTGGAATATTATTGTATGAATCCAAAAGATGGTCGTTTTTGTTGTATTGAAATCAATTATGTCTTTTTATATATCAGTGTTTATATTTATGTCGTGGGATATTTATAAAAATTACTTGTTTTATCTAATGTCCTTGCATAGATAGATGTGGATGTGTGTGGTGTTCCTGACTTCCTGTGTCATGTTTAATGGATGGAGCCATGGTGGGCTGGTTTTTGCATTATTGCAAAGACTATTGACTTTTGACCATTAAGATTAGACAAATTATCTCCCGGCTTGTATAAATCCAAAAGATGGTCGTTTTGTTGTAGGTTTTTTCGGTGTTCTAGGGACATTCAATTGTCTTTTTATATAGAGTTAATTGCATTTTTGGACCCTGTGGTTTGGCCAAATTGCAGTTTTGGTCCCCAAAACTTTGAAAGTGCAGCAATAGTCCCCATTTTGAAGTTTGGATTGCATTTTTGGTCCCTGGATAAAGTTAAATGACTAAAATACCCTTTGTCTTCTTCGGAAAGAGCAAGGGTAATTTGGTCATTTCACACTAATTGGGGACCAAAAATGCAATCCAAACTTTAAAATGAGGACTATCACTGCACTTTCAAAGTTTTAGGGACCAAAACTGCAATTTGGCCAAACCACAGGGACTAAAAAAGCAATTAACTCTTTTATATATCAATGTTTATATTTAGGGCAAATCGCACAAAAAGATATCACACTTTAGGTCAATTTTAATTTTAGGAACTTAATTTTTTTCTCACAATTTAAGGTATCGAAGTTATTTTTTGTGCAATAAAAGGTTATTTCGATTTTTCGAAAGCGATTACCAGTCATAATGTTAGAATAAATGACTTTTAAATGCTCAATTATAATGATATATCACATTAATTAACCAATTCATTTGAAAAAAATTGCCAATAACACCTTTCGAAAAGTCGAAAAAATCTTGCATTGCACGAAAAATAACTTCGATACCTTAAATTGAGAAAAATAAATTTGAGTACCTAAAATTCAAATTGACCTTAAGTATAATACCTTTTTGTGCAATTTGTCGTTATATTTATGTCGTGGGATATTTATAAAAATTACTTGTTCTATCTAATGTCCTTGCATAGATAGATGTGGATGTGTGTGGTGTGGTGTTCCTGTGTTATGTTTAATGGATGGTGCCATGGTGGTGTGGTTTTTGCATTATTGCAAAGACTATTGACTTCTGACCCTTAAGATTAGACAAATTATCTCCATTGTCTAGGCAACTTTGCTTTCATTGAATGTTCAAAGTTTGAAAATCATAAATAACAAAACAAGAATTTGTGTAAAAAATGGACGAAAACGTAAAAAATTAGACGAATTTGTGTAAAAACAGACCAAAACGTATAAAAACGGACGAATAAGTATAAAAACGTAAGAAAACCCAATTTTTTGGTTAATTAAAAACAGCAGTTAGAAGAAAAGGACTAACTTTGCAAACGTTCGTTTACTAAATGGACTAACATTGCCGCATGATGACTAACGGTATATAAAGTGTTTCAAGTCAAGATAAAATTTGAAAGTACATTGGTGTATTTAATAATAAAAAAAGTAAGTGTTTCAAGTCGGTATATTTTTTTAAAGTAAGTTGGTATTTTCCGGCTTTTACCCAATAATAAATTACAAAGCTAACATATAGTGGTTCCTCAAACAAATAATACTCCCTCGTTCCTAAAATAATTGTTTTTCGACAAAAAAACACAGAGTTAAAGAAAAACATAGTTATTACTCTTTTCTCTCTTAAAAAAATAATAAATAATAAAAAATACAAATAAAGGAACAAAAACGGATTAAACATACAAAACCAGATAAAAAAACGGAGAAAAATAGATAAAACGGACAAAAAGAGATAAAAACATACGTAAAATAGATAAAACGTAAAGAAAACGGATTAAAAAAAATAATAAAAAAAAATAAAAGAAAAAAAGAAAAAAAAACCTTAGTATTATTTTACTATTGGACGTGTAGTCCAATGGTTGGTTATTGGTATATCACTCCCCAAACCTGGGTTCAATTCTAGCTTCCCCCCCCCCCTCTAGTTTACTTAAGATAGAGGACTAACGGTGCACATATCGTTAGTAACGGTGCATATATCGTTAGTCTTGAGGACTAACTGTATAAATATTTTTTATCTCATTAAGAGATAACGGAAAAATTATTTGCACCGTTAGTCCTCATTTTAATTGAGGGATGTATATTGGTTAACTTTGACTAAGAGCCTTCGGTACCCAGCGCCAAGGCTGGTGTTTTCCGACAAACCGTGACCGGACGGCGTGAGCTCCATACCGTGGCTCACGTTTTCGCGTCCCGAGCCATCACGAACAGCCCAAATCATCCCGGAAAACGCTACGGGATGGCGCAAGCACGGTACCGAGCCTCGCGTTTCCCCTTTTTTTTTCTTGGCGTTATCCCGTTTTTTCAGTTTGTTTGAGAATATGTTCATGGTGTATTCAATTTTACCGAAGGCTCTCATGGTGTATTTGGTTCATGCAGGGACGTAGCCAGTGGGGGGTTGGCGGGTGCTCGGCCACCCCCAACCTGCCTAACTAATTAACCCATCTGTTAGGTTGTGTTTATAGTGGAGAACATTCATTCTAAAAGGTGATGAGTTTATTATTAAAATCATTGAAAAACACAGACTCTGTTTCTTTTTTATTTCATAAGGAAGACGACCATAACATTTGTTTATTTGTGGGTCCAACAAAAGCTTTTTACTCTGTGCCCCTAGTTAGATGTAATGCTTTAGTTTAAACCCTTTTACATTTAATAATGGACGAATTGAACCCCAATCTTAAATATATTGTTCAAAATCTCTGGTTGGAGATAAAACAAGTTAACAACATTTGTACTTAATTGACAAGAAAAAACTTAATGTATTTCTTTAGTTAATGAGATTTTAATTTTAATTAAATGTGTTAGCTTATTTAAAAAAATGAAAAAAAAGAAAAAGATATATATGTGGGGTCCAAGAGTGCATGACGGCACTAGATACTGGTGTTATAGGAGGGAGGGGGTTTTTGGTGTTATGCTGAATTATGGTGTTATGAGAAAAGGTGCTAATGTGTCAGTACTTTTCCCCACGGCACCAACGGGACAGCACCACGATACCTAGTGCTCTAACGAAGGGATGTATCTGTCAAAAAATTTGGGAATGTGATGTATAGTGCGAAAATGGATAAATCACATGGATGTTGTTTGGAGTTTTAATCTAAATGATAGCCTAATAGTCAACGGTATGACTCGGTATTGATTTTTCCCAAAACAGGCCACTCAGTTCAAAATACAATTGGGAAACTGCATCCAGAAAAAACAACTGGGAAAGCACCCCTTAAACATTATACGGACGATACTAAATAACACAAATAAGAGTATCGACAACAGCTTTTGAAGAGTTTTTGATCCAATCTCTACACATATAAAAGCATTTTTGGGCCTTTTATTCAATCCCATCTTTTGACAAAAACAACAATCAGCCATAATAGCACATAACGTAAACATACAAAAATCATTCAGCAAGTCTTACAACAACTCTCCCAACGTAAGCAGGAACAAGCAAATACAGAACTTATTCGATTCCCATAAGCAGAATGCACCTCACTTGGTCCACCAGTGAAGAAAGTCCTTACGCCTGTTGATCTTCTTTTGTAGCTGAAGAAGACCGTACAAGAGAGCTTCGGCTGTTGGTGGGCAGCCAGGAACATAGATGTCGACTGGGACAATCCTATCACAACCCCTAACTACAGAGTATGAGTAGTGATAGTAACCACCTCCGTTTGCACAGCTTCCCATTGATATCACCCACCTTGGCTCAGGCATCTGATCGTACACCCTGTAACAAGAAAAAAAGGAGTTTAGCATGCCATGCGAGTTAGGCAAATAGCAAACAAGATGCACACAATCAGAACAGATTACTTATGAATAGACTAATATGGGTCATATTTCGATCTCATATACATTGACGTAAGAGGTTAGCAAATAAGAACGAGCCAAACGAACCAAAAGTCCAAAAGTGGCCCAAGATGTATCTTTTTATGCACAAGACCTACTAAATTAATTCAGACTCCAGATTCTTACTATCTATTGAAATCCTAAAAAGAATGAAAAAAGGCATTTAGGGGTCAGCATAGAATTACCATTTTGCCACATTCACCAGATATCTATAAAATAATATTTTCAACACAGAAAGGGAAAACTTTTCGAAGTCAAACTAGACTGTAGAGAAATGTATGCGGGCGAGTGTGGTTACAACTTCCAACAGCCACTGTGAATGTGACACACTATCAGATAGTATATCGACGTTCAACTAAACCATATCTACTTTTCACCCGGGGAAGAGTTGCATCTTACAAATTTCAGAAGAGTTATTAGAAAAAAAGTGATAATAATACTAGTATACTAGTAAAAAAAAACATTCAGGCCACAAGCTACTGAGAAGAATCACAAATGAAGTAACAGAAGCCATTCATAAAATCATTAATACTACTCAATAACTTAAAACATAATTTGGAAACCTTAAAGTTCTCACAGCCTATTCTAACAAAGATACAACCCAAGGATGAAACATATGACATAAAACATTAGATCAGAATAACACATTAAAGAAGTCAACCCTATCACAGACAGCTATAAACAGGTATAGCCTACAATCCTACATATGCCCAATCAATATCTTAAAGTGACATAATATAAATGCGGCATTGTTAACTTCAAGTTCGAGTGTTCGACAACCTCATAATATCCAAAATAAGCAAATCAATATGACGATACACAAAACTTACATAATCAAATAACAGATGCTAAGCCCTAATAAAAAAACAAACTAGCCCTTCCTAAAACCTATACAAATTCAGTCCATTGTCTCGGAAGTTAATCAGCTATTGCAGTATTGCACACACATCCTTATGCATTTAAGATTATGTAAAGAATGTTGGATTATCAAGATTCAATGTTGCATTGCAGCCTATGAAGCGATGACTTGCCTACCATTATTAACACTGGAGACACCAAAAACACGTGAACTAAAATAGCAGTCAGGTGTATGTTCAAACTACATACACTTTCACTATCAATTATCTACATACATATACCTTCATATTGCAATAGCTTACATAGTTATGGGGGGCAGAGAACAATTTGAACCAAACCAGAACCAAGTAAGTTCGATTCTATCACAGCAATAACCATAACCAAACTAGCTTTCATTTTCTGTTTGTAAAAATTCTACAACGATATCACTCTGTTCGTACAAGTTTTTGTACTATTTCATTCTTAGATTATTTATCAGCATAAGTATGAAAAAACTGTTGTCTACAACACACAATTAAAAGGTAATTGTGTTTCTATGTACATTAAGAGCGACACATAAAGCAATCTCAACTCTCAAGTTCAGGTATATCTTTTAAAAAAGAAATAACACATTCGTAGTTAGTCATGAAATTGCAGAACCCTCACAAGTTAATTAAGAATCCCAACTACGAACTTGAAAGATAGTGTCTAGAGAACTTCAGTGCTCATCAATGGAAAACAAAGCACCAACTCCTATATACTTAGGTTCTAGATGCATTGTATTTTGCTACATATGCTTAAACAAGCAGCTCCAAAATACCACTCACGCTTGCCCTTTCTGTGTGTTATGCGTGTTTGCTTAAGGTATAATACAGCATTAAATTTTCAAATTAACAAATCAACATTGCTCTGTCTCTTAAACCCTCTCTTTGAAACAAATAGCACAAATAAGAGTAATAAGAAGGTAGTAACTTTGCTATTACTATCTAATGACCCAAATTCCACAATTGTGAAACACTCAACATGTCATGTTGCCTTGAGTCCTATAAGCGTTCAATAAGCATAAACAAAACCTATTATTCAATTTTATAACTAGCTATCAATAGCCTTGGGATCAATTGGTTCCTATAAAGCCACTTCGATAAAGTCAACTAATCAATAGTCATGATTCATGAAACACTAGAGATCCTAACAAAAATAATATACAACACTGAAGCATTTAGGGGTGCTGATTGCAGATATACACTAATTATTTCCTTGTTCAGTTATAAAGTCAACTAATCAATTTTAGATTTTTGGATGAAATAAAGCATATCACTATATCAGCATATGTGACTACTCCCAAATCCAAAGACAATCAGCTGCATCGCTTTCTTTTACAGCTGATTATCAACTTCTGCTTAGCAATCCCAAAATAATTATCAAACGTACACTCACGCAAAGCTTTTCTACAAGCTATTTATTAACATCCATGACAATTACCAAAATACATACGAATACCCATTAATCAAATAAATTTCTATCAAACCTTTTGAACAAAAAAGTGGCCATGACTCATACAAACCGTACATTAAAAACAGTATACACTATACAGCCAACAATAATGAAACCTAGATATCCTTCAGTAAATATACACACAACATAAGATCCATTTTTAGATGGTGTCTGTATTGCTTATGTTTCCTGCTTAAAAATAATCAATTCAAGAAATAGTGTTTAAATTAGCTTAGCTCGTAGAAAAAAAATGAACAGTAAAAAAGAAAATAACAATTTGTTTGAAATTTTCTCTCAAATCCATTTATAAAGGTTTTAATTCAAATTTTGAAGTAAAAAAAAATATATTTCATCTGAATCAGACTTAAAAATAAAAGCTCCAAAAAACAAAAAGCTTTGTTTGGTCAAGTTATTTGAAGCTTTATTTTTAAACAAACAGCTCAAAACTAAAACATTTTTACATGTTCCAAAATGTTGTGGAACTTTTTGTTTTTAAAATTAGCATAATACCCCCAAACCAGCGTGATACATCTTTTTATTTCTATCTCATCCAAAATCCAAAGCTCCTATTATGCTTTTGTTGTTCATAGCACCACAGATTTATATATTACTCTTCTCTAAAAGTGACTCCTCTCGGCAATGAATGAATTGTCCATTTACTAATAGCATTCCGATGTATCTTCTATTCAGGTTGGTTACTACTACTAATGTGACTAAAACAAATCGAACCCAAATTGGTAACCTAAATGGAAATTTACGATTCTATCTGTGAAATATATATAGTTACTGAAATGAGATTCATTGTTTTTATTAAGTGAAAATTTATACGACCATGTTATCTTCTAGTTTTCTATTTTATATAACACAATACTACAGTTTTAGCTTTATAGCCAGCAACTTACAATTAGTTTTGCCAAACATACCCAGAGTCCCCGGAAATAACTATAAATATGAGGTAAAAGCTAAACCCTAAGAATTTGTTATATAATCACTTCAAATAGAGGCATTATATTCTAAACGCTAAGAATTTGTTATATAATCACTTCAAATAGAGGCATTATATTCTAATTAGACTTCAAAAATAAGCCAATGCAGTTTGGATGACACAAATCCGTCTATTTGCTTTAAGGAGCCAAATAAGTAGAAAAAGGCAATCCTAAAACAATTTATAATCATAGCCAAACACTTTTATGTAACACTAAACTAAAGTTTGTAGCTATTGTTACAAATTATCAGCTTACAGCACACAGCTCTTTCAGCTTAAAGTTAATAGCCAACAACTTATAGTTAGTTTTGCCAAACATACCCAGAGTACCCGTAAACAACTATAAAAACGAGGTAAAAGCTAAACGCTGAGAATTTGTTATATCATCACTTCAAATAGAGGCATTATTATATTCTAAACGCTCATTGATACTTAGTGTTAGGGGGTGTGTGTTTCGACTTATATAGTCGGCTTATGGCTTATTTGGTTTTGGGCTTATTTTTCACAAGCTCACTTTTTGTGGCTTATTTTCACACTTTTCTTCCTGCTTATAAGTTCATTATGACATAATGAACTTATTATATAAACCAAAAAGTGTCTGAATAAGCCACAAAAAGTGAGTTTATGAAAAATAAGCCCAAAACCAGATAAGCCATAAGCCGGCTATATAAACCGAAACAACCCCCCCCCCCCCCCCCCCCAATATATAAAAAGGTTTGGCAACATACCTCAGTCCTCTATCTCTAACAAACTATTTGTCAAAATAACTATTATAAAATAAATGAACAGCTACCGCTAAACTACTTTCTGAGAGCAGGGGCCATCTTATTAGTTAGTCTTATATAAAAGCGATTGGCAACATACCTCTATCTCTAACTAACTATTCGTAAACACTATTATAAAATAAATGAACAGCTATCGCTAACTGATACTGCTAAACTATTAAATAAATAAACGAAAGGATAAGCACGAGTAAAATAGAAAGTAAGGGGGTGTTTGTTTAAGCTTATATTTGAGCTTATGAGCTTATTTGATTTCGGCTTATATTTCATAAGCCTCAATTTTGAGGCTTATTTTGAGACTTGTGAATTTATATAAGTTTATTATATATAATAAACTCATATAAGTCTCAAAATAAGCTAGAAAATTGATGCTTATGAAATATAAGGCGAAAAACAAATAAGCTCACATATAAGCTTAAACAAACACCCCCTTAGTTTTGCCAAACATACGCAGAGTCCCCGTAAATAACTATAAAAATCAGGTAAAAGGTAAACGCTAAGAATTTGTTATATCATCACTTCAAATAGAGGCATTATTATATTCTAAACTGGTTGCAAACCCTAATTTAAACAAGCTAATTTACCCTCCAACTAATAAAAAATATCAATAAACGAATGGATAAGCGAGAGATAGAAAGTATACTTTCCGAGAGCTTATATGTTGGCTTATGAGCTTATTTGATTTCGGTTTATATTTCATATAAGCCTCAATTTTCCGGTTTATTTTGAAACTTGTGGGCTTATATAAGTTTATATAAGCCAAAAAATCCTAAAGTAAGCCGGAAATTTTGGGCTTATGAAATATAATCCGAAATCAAATAAGCTCATAAGCCCACATATAAGTTCTCTGAAAGTATACTTTCTATCTCTCGCTTATCCTTAGTTTTGCCAAACATACCCAGAGTCCCCGTAAACACCCCCTTGTTATATTATCACTTCAAATAGAGGCATTCTATTCTAAACGCTCATTGCAAGCCCTAACGTTTAATACTCCAACTAATAAAACATATGAATAAACGAAACAATAAGCGCGAGTAAAACAGAAACTATACTTTCTCAGCGCGGGGGCCATCTTATTAGTAAGAGTCCCAGCCACAATCATACAATCACTCTGCCTGGGACTCGGCCTAAAAATAATCCCAAACCGATCCAAATCATATCACGCAGCACCCGTATGCATCATTTCAACAGCGCAACGCGCGAGTCCAAAAGTCATGGGCCAGATGGACCCCCTCCTGGCCCAGTTCATCAGGTCGTCTACTTTCGAGATCACAAACTCAGCCGTTTTTGATAAACCAGCTACATCTGGTGAGGGTGGGGTGGGGGGGAGTAGGGGGAGGGGGTGTGGATTGAGGCGGCGGCGCGTGTGTGGGACGCGAGGAGGGAGAGGCGGTGGGATTGGTTACGAGGAGATGTGATGCCATTTTTGGATCGTGAGGGTTTCTGTTTTTGTGTGTGTTTTTAGTGTGTGTTTTGTGTTTTTGGGGGTTGACCCGGTTTGAGGCGGTTCGGGTTGTGTTATTGGGATTAATAAATGTTCGTGTTTGGATGTGTATGGTGAGGTGTGTTGGGAGTTGGGAAGGTATACGTTTTTGGTATCCTGTCCAATTGTCCCTGCTATATATGAGTCGGTTTAATAAGTGAAAAATAATAAAGGAATATATGCTATGGGGAAATCATACCTACATTACTATGTAAGTAATTTCTTACATTTTCTATGAAAAAAAAGGTATGAATAGGTTATAATTGGTTGTGTTATGTTTTGCAATTGAATTGATTCATTTAGGATATAATTGGTTGTGTTATGTTTTGATTTGCAGGGTAGCGGAGGGTTATTTCTGATGGTTGCTGCGAGAGAAAGATTGTTTTTGTAGGGTGTTATACTAAAACTTAGAAAAACGAAAAATTAGAACTAAGAAAACAATTACGAAACTCCTCATGGCCTTTGATTTCTTTTTAAACATCGACTTTCACGACATTGCTAATGATAGCATTCAGATGTTTCTCTTAGTTTTAGAGTTGTTTGCAGATTGATTGGTGTGGTTAGATAAGTTTTTGATGGTAGATGGTCGATGGTGAAGACTCTAATAAGGTAGTGTTACCAATCTTAGTCATTCATTTTTTTATCAAAATAAAAAAAATAAACTTTCATCTTTTTTTTTAAAATTAAATATCTCGCAAACCGTTAATCGTTACGCGAAAAAAATCATACCATCGTGACGAAAATTAAATTATCATTCTATAGATATGCATTGTTATATATTTTTGACGAACTTTTTTTTCAACAAACTTTTTCTTTTTTTCAAAATTTCCGCTCAGAAAAATCACATGTGATTTTTACGAATCACGTGTGATTATTCTGGGCGGAAATTTTTTTTAAAAAAAGTTTGTCAAAAAAAAAGTTCGTCGAAAGTATATAAAATTGCATATCTATAGATGTATAATTTAATTCTCGTCGCGATGGTGTATTTTTTGTAGCTTGAAGATTTACCGTTTACAAGATATGTTGTTTTAAAAAAATGTGAAAATGGTTTTTTATTAATTTAGATAAAAAAAAAATGTATTGCTATGATTGGTTTATTGGTTATATGGCAAACCTGACTTCTATATTGATCTCACCTCTTGGTTTGATATGTTTCATGCCTTATATTTTGGGCTTCGTCTGCATGTTTTTTTTTTTTTTTTTTTTTTTTTTTTTTTTTTGGGAAGTTTAGCTCAACTATGAACATCAGATGATGTTGTTTGTATGATTTGTGCATAGTTCATACCTCATTCTCAGTAAGCAAATCGTATGAGGTTATTAAACAGCCCTAGCATGACACTTGCCTGGCTTATTAAGCTTTTGTTGGCCCAGTTAGTGAGTTTCTCTCTATGCAAAAGTATAAATTGTTAACCTGTTACCACAGGCATTATACCAAAACACATTCTGCAACTTTGGTGATCATACTTGTAACAAAAAATTATAGTTACCACTTACCAACAATAATAATACTGCAGATAGAGTTTAACTTTTCTCTTAACAGTATGTATTTGGCACTAACTCATGGCGAGGTATACCAAAAGGCCAAAGTCCCATCTTATCACATATCTAGTAAAGATATATTTGATCATGGTCGTTTGCATTGGTTGGTTAGCTATAATGGCGAAGATGGTGCAAGACAAGTAATATGGTTTGATGTTGAAAATGATGAATTTGGGTTGATTAAACCTCCCAAAACAATAAGTAGGATTTCCAAAAGGAAATCTAACCATCCTTTTGGATATATTATTGTAATAGGACAATGGAGGTTTGGGTATTGAACCACAAGAAAGAATGGGTGCTACACTGTGATTTCGAAGACCATGATTAATCAATATTGCCGGAGACATCATCACAAAGATAGCATTTTACACGAAGCACACATCGATGGTCGGGAAGATGGATGTAAAACAGAGATAGTTATGTTTCCTAATAGCCCGTGTAACATCATCACAAATTCCAATTTGATCAAACAAAAGCGTTTTTGGCAGAGATAAGCATAGAGATTTAAGTCTTTAGTCTTATGATTATGTATTGATCTATTATAATAATTTGGTTGGTTAATTTATCATGTTGGTTTCTTTGTTTACATCAATGCACGTTTATGATACGAACCTATCCCATACTAGGCTCGTATCGGTTCATAAGTCCAAGTGTAAAACTCACTCAAAAAGCTAGCTTGTAAGAGGAGGGGACACCTAGACTTATAAACCACCACCCAATCCCATACTTGGGCGATGTGGGATCGTAACAATACCCCACCCTTTGAAGAACCAACGTCCTTGTTGGTCACGGCTATGTTGCTCACGGTTGGCACCCCTCCTTGGGTCCAAGCCACCACTCCATAGGCCACCACTCCGAGCTCGTTGGTCACGGCTATGTTATTCACGGTTGGCACCCTTATTTCGGGTCCAAGCCACCACTCCACAGGCCACCACTCCGAGTGTTGGAACCTCGAACGGTAGGGATGGCTCTTGATACCAATTGATACGAACCTATCCCATACTAGGCTCGTATCGGTTCATAAGTCCAAGTGTAGAACTCACTCAAAAAGCTAGCTTGTAAGAGGAGGAGACACCTAGACTTATAAACCACCACCCAATCCCATGGGCGATGTGGGATCGTAATAGTTTACTTTGTTTTGTATATATGTTATTATGTTCACAAATGATGATTTCCATTAACCACCACTAAATGGCTTATTGGTAAGGTTGTTGGTTTCCTCATAAAAGGTAAATGGTTCAAATCTTGCTAGATGTATACATTTTGAGGTGGTCAGGGAACGGAAACAGTATCAGGATTAACCCGGTGAGATCGCGCACATGTGAGTCACTGACATGACTCGGCATTGATTTTTCCCAAAACAGGCCGCTCAGTTAAATAACAATTGGGAAAGCACCCCTTAAACATTATATGGATGATACTAAATAACACAAATAAGAGTATCGACAACAGCTTTTGAAGAGATTTTGTTCCAATCTCTACATATATAAAAGCATTTTTGGGCATTTTATTCAATTCCATCTTTTAACAAAAACAACATTCAGCCATGATAGCACATAACGTAAACATACAAAAATCATTCAGAACAAAATATGCAAGTCTTACAACAACTCTCCCAACATAAGCAGGAACAACAAATACAGAACTTATTTGATTCCCATAAGCAGAATGCATCTCACTTGGTCCACCAGTGAAGAAAGTCCTTATGCCTGTTGATCTTCTTTTGTAGCTGAAGAAAACCGTATAAGAGAGCTTTGGCTGTTGGTGGGCAACCAGGAACATAGATGTCGACTGGGACAATCCTATGACAACCCCTAACAACAAAGTATGAGTAGTGATAGTAACCACCGCCGTTTGCACAGCTTCCCATTGAAATAACCCACCTCGGCTCAGGCATCTGATCATACACCCAGCAACAAGAAACAAACAAGTTTACCATTTTGCCACATTCACCAGACATCTTTACAAAAATATTTTCAACACAGAAAGGGAAAACATTTAAAGTCAAACTGGACTGTAGAGAAATGTATGTGGTCGAGTGTGGTTACAACTGTCAAACAGACATTGTGTCGCATTATCAGATAGTATATTAACTTTCAACTAGACCATATCTATATTCACCTGGAAGAGTTGCATCTTACAAATTTCAGAACAGTTCTTAAAATAAAATAGATAACATCACTAGTATACTAGTAAAAAAACGCATGCATAGAACATTGGATCAGAATAACACATTAAAGAAATCAACCCCATTAAAGACATCTATCACATGTCTTATCGCACCCAACATAAATAGGTAGCCTACAATCCTACCATATGCCCAATAAACACGTGAACTAAAATAGCAGCCATGTGAATGTTCAAACTACATACACTTTTTAGTTTTTAGAGAGAACTGCAAAATACATCCCTGTGGTTTATAGGTTTTGCCATCTTGCATCCCTGTCAGAAACTTTTGGCAAGATACATCACCCGTTAGGCAAACGTTTGCCACCATACATCCCTCGTTTACAATGAGGACTAACGGTGCAAATTTTTTCTCCGTTATATCTTAACGAGACTGAAAATATTACACCGTTAGCCTTCGTTAGCCAAATATTTGCACTGTTAGTCCTCTTTTTGAGTTTTTTTTTTTTCCGTTTTATCCATTTTTTGTCAGTTGTTTTTCCTTTTTTTTGTACGTTTTAACAGCTTTTTTACGTTTTTATCGACTTTTTGTATGTTTTATCCGTTTTTGTCAAATTTTTTTACTTTTTATCCGTTTTTGGTACGTTTTATCCATTTTTGCCATTTTTTTACGTTTTACCTATTTTTCGAACATTTTTTTTACCTTTTATCCATTTTTTGTGCGTTTTTATCCATTTTTTGTACATTTTATCAATTTTTTGTAAGTTTTATCCGTTTTTTGTCAAATTTTCCCCTTTTTTGTATGTTTTATCAGTTTTTTTTCGTATTTTGTACGTTTCATCCGTTTTTTTTTACGTTTTTATCATTTTTTTGTACGTTTCATCTGTTTTTTGTAAGTTTTGTAGGTTTTTATCAGTTTTTTGAACGTTTTACCGTTTTTACGCTTTTGTCAGTTTTTTGTACGTTTCATCTATTTTTTGTACGTTTCATCAGTTTTTTATCAATTTTTTTACGTTTTTATCAGTTTTTTGTACGTTTCATCTGTTTTTTGTAAGTTTTTACGTTTTTATCAGTTTTTGTCTTTTTCTCTGTTTTTTGTACATTTTTATCCGTATTTTGTATGGGTAAAACGTACAAAAAAGGGGAAAACTGACAAAAAATGGGTAAAACATACAAAAAACGGATAAAACTTACAAAAAATGGATAAAATGTACAAAAAAATGGATGAAACGTACAAAAAATAGATAAACATAAAAAAAATGGCAAAAACGGATAAAATGTACAAAAACGGAAAAAACGTACAAAAAACGGACAAAATATAAAAAAGCTGACAAAAACGAATAAAACGTACAAAAAACGGATCAAAACGTAAAAACACCGATATAATGTTCAAAAAACGGATAAAAACGTAAAAAAAACTGACAAAAACGGATGAAATGTATAAAAAATGGATAAAAACGTAAAAGATAAAACGTACAAAAAATGAATAAAAACGTAAAAAAAAAACTGATAAAATGTATATAAAACGGAAAAAAAATTGACAAAAAATGGACTAAATGTACGAAAAAGGATAAAAACGTAAAAAAACTGATAAAGTATACAAAAAAAGGAAAAAACTGACAAAAAATGGATAAAACGTACAAAAACGGATAAAAACGTAAAGAAACTAATAAAACGTATAAAAAACGGAAAAAAACAAACAAAAAACGGATTAAATGTTCAAAAAACGGATAAAAACGTAAAAAAGACTGATAAAACGTACAAAAAAGATAAAAACTGACAAAAACGGATAAAAGCGTAAAAGAATTGATAAAACGTATAAAAACGGAAAAAATTGACAAAAAACTGATAAAACGTAAAAAAACGGGAAAAAAACTCAAAATGAGGACTAACGGTGCAAACGTTTGGCTAACGAAGGCTAACGGTGTAATATTTTCTTTCTCGTTAAGAGATAACGGAGAAAGAAATTGCACCGTTAATCCTTATTGTAAACGAGGGATGTATGGTGGCAAACGTTTGCCTAACGGGTGATGTATTTTGCCAAAAGTTTCTGACAGGGATGTAAGATGGCAAAACCTGTAAACCACAGGGATGTATTTTGCAGTTCTCTCTAGTTTTTACTATCAACTATCGACATACATATACCATCATATTGCAATAGCTTACATAGTTAGAGGTTCATCGAACAATTTGAACCAAACCAGAACCAAAACCTCAATTCTATCAACACGGCAATAACCATAAAAAACTAGCTTTCGTTTTCTGTTTGTACAACTTCTACAATGATGTCACTCTGTTCGTACAAGTTTTGGTACTATATCATTCTTCGATTATTTGTAAGTATTAGTATGAACAACTGTTGTCTATACCACACATTTAAAAGCTAATTGTGTTTCTAGGTACATTAAGAGCGACACGATAAAGCAATCTAATGTTTAGATATATCTTTTAAAAAAGAAATAACTCATGTGTAGTTAGTCATGAAATTGCAGAACCCTCACAAGTTAATTAAAAATCCCATTCTTTTAGTTCGCCAAAAGATAAAGAAGCTTAAGAGAATATAACTACGAGCTTGAAAGATAGTGTCCAGAGAACTTCAAGCACATAGCAAAGCACAATGAGTCTATAGCCTAACTGTGAGAAAGTTGGTGGCAAATGGGTCGGTTTAGGCCATGGGTCATGGGTCAAACAGGTCATGTTTTAAAAATAGGTCAAACGGGTCATGGGTCAAACGGGTTGGGTCGGGTCAGCTAGGGCTGGCAATTGAGTCGGGTTCGTGTTGACCTATTCGGGTTCGCGTGTTGGCGGGTTAGTATAACCTCTACCCAAACACGACCCATTTATTAATTGTGTCAAGAAACTCAACCCGAACCCGCACCTGGATAACACATGTAACCCATTTTTGACCCGTTTAATCTATTTAAATAAATAGGTCAAGTAGTGAATAAGGTTGGTGATTTGTTGATTTAACTAGCTTAAATGCCAAAATGATATAAGGATTTAAAATATGTTAAAAATAACAGACAAATAACTATACGACAATTTTCTCGGTTATAAGCGTCAATTTCTATGATATATGAGGTATAATCGAAATTCAATCATATTAAATGCATAACAGAATTCATTTAATCCACATCCAACATAAGAAGACATGTTATATATTTTATTTTTAGAGTGTTATATACTTAAACGGGTTAACGGGTTGACCTATTTAATATTTACTCAACCCAAACATAACCCATTTATTAAACGAGTTAGACGGGTTGACCTGTTTTTGACCCAAACCTGTTTATCCTCAACCTAAACTTGTTTAACTTCATGTCTGGTTCATGTCATTTATCGTATCGTGTCGACAATTGCCACCCCTAAGGTCCGCCCATTATTTTTCATTTTTTATCGTAAATTTAAAAAAAAAAGGTGATTTAATTTGTGTTAAATATTGAAAATAACAAAATCATTTTGCGAACAACTAAACAAGATCCTCACTGACCAAATGTATTACTCCGTACAAGTCAAACATATTACGTACACATTACTACAAATATTTTAGGGGCAAATACCATAAAAAAGCATCACACTTGTCCTAAAATACACTTTTGGGTATCGAACAAATTTTTTTCCTCATATGGGTATCGAACTTTCAACTTTTGGCCTCTTTGAAGCACTTTGTGACGTTTTTGCCCCTCAAATTATTAAAAATCCAGGGAAAAAAATGTCACAAAGTGCCTCAAAGATGTCAAAAAATGAAAGTTCAGTACCCATATGAGGAAAAAAATTTGTTCGATACCCAAAAGAGACTTTCTTGCCAACTATAGTGCTTTAATATGGTATTTGTCCAATATTTTATGTATTGTAATAAAAGTATTTGGTACAACTAACTGCAAAGATAACAAATTTAGACCACTACTTTATATTATGTTAGAAACCATGTCTTTCGTCATCATTCTCCATTTAAATTGAAACTCACATACGATGGAGTACAAAAAATAACGACTACAATGAGTGTGAAACGCACTCGATGGTGACAACGATCGTACCAGTAAGCGTTGCGGACAGACCGATAACTACTCACCAACCACTGTAAATTATCGCAGCTAATGGTGCCGGAAAACTGATACCTTAGTTTAACTATTTCATATATGAATAATTTTCAAAGACCCATTTGGATCTGATGTACAACCCATTCGACCCATCCTATTTGTACACTAGCATTTCAAGTGACCCAATGGACATGTTTCGGTATTATCAACTGTGTATTTGTTGAACCTGTTGGGTGTAAATGATGACCCAAATTAACCAATCTCAAGGTGTTTGGGTGATAGTTGCCACCTCTAGAGAAATTTAATACTCCGTTGTTCGCCGTTGTTAGAACCCGCTATCATGGGAAGAGACTGCAGTGCTCCTAGGATGGAATGTTGTGGAACTAAGTGTCAGAAGGAAAAATAAAAAGACATGTTTCAACCTACGCCCCCTTCAACAATAATCCCATCCATAGTGCATTTGCACCTCTTCCACACTGAGGAACCGCCAGGTCTCAACATCAATGGAAAACGAAGCACCAACTCCTATATACTTAGGTTCTAGGTACATTGTATTTTGCTACATATGCTTAAACAAGAAGCTCCAAAATATTGCCACTTACGCTCGTCCTTTCTGTGCGTTTACTTGAGATATAATAAAGCATTAAAATTTCACATTAACAATTCAACATCGTTCTATGTCTCTTAAACCCTCTCTTTAAAACTAACAGCAGAAACGAAAGCAAGAAGAAGGTAGCAACTTTGCTATTACTATCTAATGACCCAAATTCACAAATGTGAAACACCTATCATATGTCATGTTGCCTAAAGTTCTGCAAGCTTTTTTAATCACAAAGAAAAACACTAATGAATCGAAAATCAAGCATATAATAAGCACAACAACAACAACAACAACAACAACAAAAAAAAAAAAAAAAGAAAAAGAAAAAAAAAAAAAAAAAAAAAAAAAAACAGCAATTCAGAGTTTCTATCTAGCTACCAATAGCCTTTGGTCCTATAAAGTCAAGCCTGTTCAATAGAATGATCACGAAACCCAGGATATATGCACATGAGCATAAAGATTATACAGCCCATATTCCATAGTCATGAAACCCGTAGAGATCCTAATTAAAAAATATACAATACTGATGCTTTAGTGGGTGTTTGGGAATGCCTATATAGATTAATTATCTCCTTGTTCAGTTACTTAAAAGCCAAATAAGCACTTTTGTGTTTTCAAAGAAAAGAAACAATTAACTTGTTAGAAAGTGACTTAAACTTTTGGGTTTGTTTCGTAAATTTGACTTTGGATAAATATTAGTTTTTTTGTATGTTTTATAATTTGAGTCGGTTTTGAATTAGAATTTTTGGTTTGGTAACTTTGAATTTGTTTTGTATTTGGTTTGGTTTTTTTTTTTTTTTTTTTTTTTTTTTTGAAAGGCAATTATTTTTTATATATATAGAAGAAAAAAAATCCAAATAGACACTCACCCATCTATAAGCCATCTAAGAACAAATGGCTTACGGGTGATGAAAAGAAAAACTATAATAAATCACACTACAAAAACCAAAAGATACAAATGAGAAACTTCAAAGACCCTAAACGTTATGCACCTGACCACCTCTTCAGCAATCTCATACTATCTTTTGCAAGCTTGTGTGGGATCTGCACACCAATCCAACCATGACGATATGGATCCTTTTGCTCTATTTGATACCCAAAAAAACGAGCTAAGTTGAACTTCGTCACAAATAGTTGTTAAATTGGAAATTTTGTTTTCGAACACTCTCTTATTCCGAGCACCCCATATATGATATAACATTGACCAACATACTGCTTGCCAACTAACTTTTTGTTTTTTGTTAAAATTGTTTAAGCCTTTATGATCTAGGATATCTTAAAGAGAATTGATATTGTAAGGACCCATATTCCACCACTTGAAATTTTTTTCCCACCCTTTCATTACTCTATGGCATCTTAAAAAACAATGCTCCACTGTGTCAATCTCGTTTCCACAATGCGAACAAAGAATATAGTTAAGATCAATACCAAGGTGATTAAGTCAATCGAATACCGAGACTTGTTAGCATTTAAAATATGTATTGAAAAGTGATGGTCATTCTCATACGTGTAACTTTGTAATATGTCGTAGAATACAATTGAATAGTCAAAGGGCTCATGGATTGGGCTAAGCTAATAGGTTGATATTTATATTAAGCTAGTCCATTTATGTTAAGAAGATATATATGTGAAAAGCCCAATCCATCACCAAGCCCATGGAAAGCCTTTAGGGCATTATGTAACCAACTATATAAACACCTCAAAGCTCATTTGAGATGTGTGCTTGTGTGTTTAAGTGTGTGTGTTTCTCTCTTAATAATATTTTCTCTTCATCTTTCTACTTTCTCTCTCTAAAACTCATACTTCTTTCTATACATACACCTACATATCAAGTCACCAAGGTTATTGTGTGATAAAGTTGATAGATTTATGTTCCTACAAGTGGTATCAATCACCAAACAATGATTTAGGAGTGTTGGGAGTTTGTTTATTTCGTATTTTTTATGATTATATACACGAATTTCTTAAAAAAAAAATTACTTTTCTTGTTTTTCTTGGCTTTTAACACTTTTTTTATTACAAACTAGTGTTATAAACATTTTCTAACAAGAAAGTTTAAATCTTTTTTAAATAATAAAGCTTTAAAAATTTGAATTTATTTTTGTACTTGTTTTCTAGAATACAAAATATTTTCATAAAAAACATCAAGTTTACAACTTTCTTCAAGTTTTGGTGTTTTTATAACTAGAAGTACAAGAATCTTGGAATACAAACTTCATTTGGGTGAGCTTTAAGAAAAATCAAAATTCTGGCAAATTTTCGAGAACACAATTGTACCATCTTTCTAGAACACAAAACTTTCGAGAACACATTTGTACCAACTTTCGAGAATACACCTCGTTGATCCTTAAGTGCTACCGTTGCTTACTCGGTGTTTTCCTTGCTTGTATAAGTGAGAAAACACTTCGACTCGTGGTATACTCTCTATATTGTATAATTTAGAAAGTTTTGGTACTAATTTTCGAAATTTCTGAAAAGTTTCGAGAATTTTGAAAACTTTCGAGAATTTTAAAAACTTTCGAGAACACTATAAAATTTCGAGAATGTTGGAAAAGTTTCGAGAAAGCTGAAAATTTTTGAGAATTGTTGAAAAATTTCGAGAATTGCTGAAATTTTTTGAGAATTGTGGAAGAGTTTCGAGAAATCTAAAAAATTTCGAGAATGTGGAAAAGTTTCGAGAATTTTGAATAGTTTCGAGAATTTTGACATTAGTGAGGTTTTTGACGATCAAACTTCAAACGGCAATAACTTTTGAATCGTAACTCCGTTTTGGACGAAATACTTGTCAAAAACGACCGTGAGACCGAGGAGAACGACACGCTAACTCGATGAAGGCGAAGTTTCGAGGCCCAAAAACGCTCCGGGAAGAAGTTATTGAGGTTTTAAGGTTTTAGATCAAATTTTTCACCACAAAAACCTGCATCAACCTTCACCAAATTCAACTCCTATTTCGTTAGAACGATCCAAGAATCAACTTTATCAATCATTAATTCAAATCATGGCAACTCAACAAGATATTTATGCTGCCGGTGCCGAAAATCGACCTCCCATGCTTGAAAAAGGTGGATATCTTCCATGGACAAGCCGCATGCTTCGTTACATCAAAACAAAGACTGATGGTAAATTAATGATCAAATTCATTAAAGAGGGTCCATTTAAGCCAAGACAAGTTTAAGATGAAGGTTATCCGAATACAACACCTCCTACTCTACCATTCTTGCGTGACCAAACAAAAGAAGACTACACAGATGAAGACAAGAAGCAGATCGCCGCTGATGATATGGCAATGCATTTAATCCAACTTGGATTACCACACGTGATCTTTGCTGCGGTCGACAGCTGTGAAACTGCTTATGATATGTGGGAACGAGTTATAAGAATATGTCATGGAACAGAAATTGGGCAACAAGACATTGAGAACAAACTTCTAACTGAATGGGAGAACTTTAAATCTGATGGATCTAAACACCTTGAACTTGTGTTAGATTGATACTTTGAGTTATATCACTAAGTATGCGGAATCTACTTAGTAACACTTAGAAGTTTGATTGTGAGTAAGACAGTTGTATATGAATAAGAACAATGTATGTAAACAAACTATTAGCTCCAATATTATTAATGATAATAATACAAGTGATCTTGATATCACTAGGGTTACACCTTGAAGCTCTAGAAAACATATATCAAACCTTTAACCTAGGATCTCCTTTTATAGCACAAGGAGTCCTCTTCTACAAGATAAGTATAAAGCTAATAGAATAAGATATACACAAGATCTATTCTATATTTATCTAAACACGTTTCCTAACAGTTATCTAATAAGCAGTGGTAATATATGTTCTTGCAGTGGTAATGAGTTTCCACTGCAAGTACAATCTTCTGCAGTTGTAACATCTTCTCTTAGCCGTGGTAACTGTTAGTATAATTCCCAACAATCCTCCCCTAACTTATGATTAATACATAAATCAATAAGTTTCTTCAAGAATGCAGCAAACATGAGGATATGGGAATTCTTCCAAACACTTATCTTCTTTTTAATAACTTTTTATCAGCTCTCACACTTTGATCATAAATCCTTTGTATCAAATCATCTATGACTTCAGTTCTTTCCCAGCATCTAAGCTTCTCTGTCAACATCACTGTCAATACTCCAGCTCTCAATGGATATTCTTTCTCAGCCAGCATAAAGACATCAACTCCATCTTGAGTAGAAATATGATGCACAGAACTTGAATCATAGAATTTCCACAAAGTTCTTGTACCATGAGCTTCAAATCTCAAATATCTATCACTTGGGTCAGGTTCATATAATCTTCTGAAGTGAACCCATAACTCCTTAGCTTTGACATCAACAAGTTCATCCTTCTTAAACTGATCTTGAACAGTTCTCCACAAAGTATCCAAATCTTCTCTATCACAAGATCTAACAATATCTTCAAAATCTCTGCAAATACTTGTGACACTTCCAGTTCTGATGATCTTCCAAGCTACACCAAAACTATCAGAAAAGATTTCCCAACCAACTACTGGATATCTTGATTGTAGAGGTTCAATATTAAGTATATCAGTCTCTATAAACAACATGTTTGTAACTTGCTCTTCTGTCAACTTGCTAGGACCCTCTTCTGCTTGAGATGATTTCTGATTCTTCAACTTCTTTGCATCTTTTGATTCAAGACTCACTCCAGTCCTTTTTGTCTTCATTGTTATTGGTTCTTGATCCATTGGAATGAAATTACTATCTTGTCTTTTGATCCTGTAGTAAATACCTTCAACCTGATCATGTGACATTCCTTTGAATTGAGCCATCTTCATATTACCAACATGGCAACAAAAAGTCTTCATCTCAGCAATGATCTGTGCCTTTGTAAGTTTCCTTCGCTTCTTTTGACCTTTTCTAACATCCCCAATGATTTGATCAAGAGCCTGCTGATTCTTCATTTGAATGAAATCTTTAAGTTGAGCAGACCTTTGTTCTTCATCCAAGGTTGTATTTGCAATCAATTCAATAGCCTTCTTCTTGATTACTTGATCATTATTAATCAAGTAGTCAATCTCTTCTTCTGTAGGCACATAACTGAACAATGGAGGTTTCTCATGTATGACAGTTGGTGAGACACTTGAAATAGGTTCTGCCATTACAGCTTCAAGTTTATCCAACCTCTTAGCTTCCATAAAACTAGCAACTTCATATTCCTCTAGCTTTCTCTTTCTTTCATTCTCTTGTTGTTGCTCTGCCAATCTTGCATCAAAGTCAATCTGAGCTTGTTATTTCTTAGAAATCTTCCTTGTCTCTTGATCTGAAGCAATCACAATAGCTTTTCCTTTAATTGATCTTATTCTGGCAGCTTCTTCCTCTGCAGTGGTAATTTCTTGAGTAGCAGTGGGAACTTTTTCACTTGCAGTGGTAATTGGTTGACCAGTGGGAACTTGTTCTGCTTCAGTGGAAATTGGTTGAGCAGTTCCAACTAAATCATCAAAGTTAAAACCAGCATCAGCATCCATATCTTCAAAATCCAATTTCCTCCCCTCAGTCTCAGCTACATTATCTTTTTCTTGAGCATTATCAAAATCAGTGAGCTCAGCAAACTCTTTTTCAAAATTTTTACTCCTCCCCTTAAGCTCTACATCTGTTTTCCTCCCCTGTTTGGAAGAATCTCCCAAAACTTTAGTAGAACTTGCAGAAAACTCATCCGTAGGTGAAGATGATGAAGATAACACAACTTTAGATCTTTTCTTCTTGAGATTCTCAACTTCAGTCTGCAATCTTTGAATCTCAGCCTTCAATTTATTCAGCTCTGTGGCATGTTGTTCTTTGGTCTGTGCCAGATCTTTCTCCAGAGCTTGAACCTGCTTGACTAATTTGGTACAAATGTCCATCAATTCAGGTAGTTGCACACTGCCTTCATCACTTCCAACTGTGTAACCTGCTGGGAGAGGTGAATCATGAGGCATTGATTCAGGCTCTTCCCTAGTTGGACTAGGATTAAGCCTTGAACCACCACTGCTTGTTCCTAAACCAAAAGGTTCAGCAACATGCAATGTTGAGATGAGAGAAGTTGGCTGTTTAGACCTTCTCTCATAAGTGTGAGTTACAGCAGGGGTATGTTGAATTGGTGGAACAACAATAGTGGGTATGTTTTGGGATACAACTGGGATTGTTGCATCTTCACCCTGTACTTGAGCAATTTTAGCAAGCATTTGAGGAAAAAGTGGATGAACCTCCCCATTCCAAAGATCTGAAGCCTTACTCATGTTTTGAAAAACTTTTGGCTTAAGACAGGAAGGTTCATAAATTCTATTGTGAGGTCGCAGTTGAAACTCATTTAACACTGCTTGCACAAACCTTGGATACATAAAAAATTTATATCGACTCTTTACATTGCCTTTCATATTATTGAAAATAAACTTTGAAAAATTGAAAGTCCTATCAGTTGCCAAACAAACCAAAGGACAAGCCATGGTTGATGCAAATTGTTCATAAGAAGTTTTCTTAGGACTTAGGCAATGTAAAAGAGTGTGTATCAAAAATCTCCAATGGGGACAAAAACATCGTTTTCTGAAAGTAACTTTTTGTTCAGATGTATCATACCCCATTAAAGCAATATTAGTGAAAATTTCTGAATTAGGTAATGTGATGATATCATTGAGATCATCCAATTGGAGAAGTCTCCTCAAGGATGACTCAGTAACATCAATAGTTACCCCATCAACTGTGGCTCTTAGAGCATCCACAGATTCATTTGTGTCTCCCTGTTCAAGAGTCATGGACTCCACAGTGTTCCAGAACTGTTTGATATGAGAGACATAGATTGTGGGATTAATAGTTAAGGCATACCTTATATGAGTCGTGTTTAGAAAATCCACAATCTGATGAAAAACAGGGCCACTCTTCTCGTTTGACTTTTGTAAGTAGGCCACATGGTTGTGCTCCTCGACAAATTTTAGAATCGCCATGATATTTGTGAAAAAGAGAATAAAAGTGTTAGTAATCAAGATAAAAAGCAAGCCGTATGATGATCAATTTATACTAATAGGGTTTGAGGAGGTTGCGCAATGTGAATTATCTTTAGAAAGAATTATCTTTGGAAAAAGAATAATTTAAAATAAGTAAGTAGATAATTCACAAAAGATTTTACCCTATTAATAAGGAAAGACGGTTATTTTTACAACGGCTAGTAAAAAATGGATTACTGACACAACAGTTGTAACGGCTAGTTCATCAGTGGAAAAATTACTCTTGCAGTGGTAACTAATGAACTAGCAGTGGTAAAATTTTCACAACATATCAAAGAGCAGTGGTGAATAAAACATGAAAATTTGCTGCTCTTATCATAGTTTTTAGCAAACTACCAGCTATCAACGGATTTGATATGTCTTTACCATGAGCCGTTTGCTATGGACTAGCCAACTCTTGATCACTTGGATGTATGGTGAGTTGATAACCTAGTTTTTGGTAAACTATCAACCATAAACGGATTTGTTAAGTCTTTACCAGTAGCCGTTTGCTCTGGACTAGTTGATTCTTATGTGGATTAGACATGGTGAATCAATAACCATTTGTTGTGTGTCTATAATACACACCTTATTACTCCAATGACTCCAATAGTATGGGTTGTATTCTGCAACTTAACTTAACCCATAAAAATTAACCCAAAGTAACTATTTAACCAAGTTACTATTCACAAAAATATCTTCCAAAAGTCAACCCGATAATAACCAAATTTACTCCTCCAACCTACCAAAACAAGTAGGAGTAAATATTCTTCATTAATTAGAATTCGACCTTGACTTTGCATATAAAAGGGGGCTCAAAACTTTTATCTTTCATCAACCAACAACTTCAACAACACAAACCCTTAATCAACACAATGAGCTGGTTCCCTTTAATCTACATCTCCTCTGATGACTCTTCAGATGAGGAAATCAGTTATTATTCAGACTCTGAAGAACTGTCAACTGGATGGAGTGGATATTTTCCACCAAGTGCTGCAACTGCTACATCTTCAAGCATGAAGCCCAACAAGAAGATTTCAGCTGATCCTGCTCCATCACTTGAGTTTTATTCTAGCTCTTCATCAGATGATGATAATGATCCAACCTTTGACCAGTCCAAAGAGCTTCCAAAGGCCCTCACCACAGCTTTGACTACAGCAATAAACAACATGAAGTGGCCAGCTGTTGAAAAGCCAACTCAAGCACCAAGGCCTCCCAAGCAAGTTCTGGGACTTGCTTGTCCAAGAAAACAACTTTCTTTTGATGACAAAAGAAAGAGGGCTTCTAAGGGCAAGCATCAGTATGAGGGAAAGGGAAAGAAGCCTATGGAATAGATGTTAGGTTGTAGGTTCATGTCTTTTGTGATGGTTTTCTGATTTGGTGACAATGTTTTTCTTGATGGTTGTTATGTACTTCTCTTGGATAATGAATAAAAGTACTTTTTGGTCTTGCTATTATCACCAATCTTTCCACTGTTGTATGTTAATTTCCACTGTGCTTTTTATAACTCTGCATACAAATTAGTAGAAAACCATACATACAATACAAACAATACTAGTACCTAAAAACTATCCTGCAACACTGAAAAGTATTAGACATCAAAGATTTATGGATTTAGCATTCCAATACCTGTTACAAAGTATTGAAATCTACCCACATCAAGCCCTTTTGTTAATAAATCAGCATAATTGTCATCAGTATGAATTTTGACAACATTAATAAGCTTTTTCTCAAAACAATCTCTAATAAAGTGATGTCTAATTTCAATATGTTTAGTTTTAGTGTGTTGCACATGATTTTTAATGATGCATATGGTACTACTATTGTCTATATAGATAATGGTGTTCATGAAATTGTACCCATAATCCAATAATTGATTCTGAAGCCAAAGGATCTGAGCACAACAACTAGCAGCTGCAACATATTCTGCTTCAGTGGTTGAAGTAGCAACCATAGTTTGCTTCTTGCACTGCCATGACACCAATCTACATCCAAGAAATTGACATCCTCCAGTAGTTGATCTTCTATCCAAACTTGCACCAGCATAGTCACTATCTGAGTATGTGATGAGTGCTCAAACACTCATCATTTTTGGTCTAATCTGAACTGCAAAACCTACAAAAACACTCAGTAATGCATCAAAATACTAAAAATATTTCAAAATCGTGTTTTATATGTTTTAGATGCAAATTGAGTAAAAACAGTTGAAAAACGTACAAAGTTTGCATAATTGGCTGTTTCAGTCCCCCGACTTTCAAAAATTAACAAAACTAGTCCCTGGATATTCAAAATATATAAAATTATCACCAAAGGTCCTTTTACAATCATAAGTTGTCATATTTTGTCCTTTGGTGAAAAATTGGAAAAGTTTTGGAAATTTACACTTTTTGTCCCTGGAGTTTCAGATTTTGGCAGAATTGGTCCCTGGTGGGATATTTTTTAGGAAAATCAATTTTTATCCTTGGAAAATCAAAACGTGTCAAAAATAGTCCTTGGAATGAAAGATTGGTGAAAATTGCAAGATTAGTCCCCGGAATTTGGAAATTTACAAAATTGGTCCCCGGGTGTTTTGTTTTGGAAAATATAAATTTTGGTCCTTGTAATATTCAAACTTGGAAATTTTTATCCTTATGATAACTTGGGATGTTTGTACAAATCAGACCCTCACTTTTGGGTAATTTACATTATTGGTCCTTGTTGTTTACTGGTTACCAATTGGACCCTTTTATTATCATAACCCAAAAACCATAACCTGATCCAACCCCAAAGCCCACCAAATAAAAGCCCATTTCATTTTTAATATTTGTTGGGAATTATACTAACAGTTACCATGGCTAGTGAAGATGTTACAACTGCAGAAGATTGTACTTGCAGTGGAAACTCATTACCACTGCAAGAACAAATATTACCACTGCTTACTTGATAACTGTTAGAGAAACGCGCTTAGATAAACATAGAAAAGATTTTGTGTATATCTTATTCTATTAGCGTTATACTTATCTTTTAGAAGAGGACTCCTTGCTGTATTGTCACAACTCGTAATTTCAGGTCATTTTCCAAATCCCGACAATTTTACTATTCAACGGTTACTATTCACTGGTCACTATTCATCATTTTACTATTCATCATTTTCGGAGTCAGTTTGTGATTCCGAGAAGCGTTCAAAAATTTTACTATTCATATGACACTATTCATTTCCGGAGGGAAATCACTATTCACGATTGCCGTTCATTTCATCGTAAACTGAGTTTACGGGTCTTCCAATTCGCGTAACCAATGTGGTTTGGCTGCAAATTCATGCATCCTTCATTTATGACATTTCATATAGACTGGAGTAGTCTATATATATCATCAGTAACATCATCAGTACTTTAGGCCCTACACGGATATGCATTATTTTCATTTACGTATGCTTAATTTGTAATTAACGTTACCACTCAGTTTTTACTACGAACGTATACTCAATACTCCCGACTACGATCCTAATATATTTTCATACTCATTATAATAATATAAAAAAATTATATTATTAATTTACCCGGTGTTTTGAAATCAATTACTATATTTCACGGTCGGAGCTTATAACTCCGTCGGTTTGCGTTATTTCAACACGATAATTTTTTTTTAACACCCGATTATCATCAGGAATAATATTTTACAACTTTTACAACTTCGTCATATTTTATTTCATCGCGTCATAATTTATTTTTAGTTAACTCGGTACCCGGTATCACCTAAACTAATAATATCTAACATAATACACCAAAAGTCTTTTACTTACTTACACACTTCACTCCCCCTTGCCTATCTTCCTTAAAAAGGGGATCTTGCCCCCCCTAGACCAAATATATACTCCTTTCACAAATTTTTCTTTCATTTACACAAAACAAACTAGCAAAAATCTCATCTCTTCCTCTCTTGCTCCATGATCGGCCAAGCCAAGAACACCAAGAAGAGATCATAAACTTTTCAAGATCAAGTGCTTAAACAAGTTCTAGTAGTGATCTAGCTTAGGTTTTGAAATAAAAACCTCAAGATTATTAAGTTTTCTTGCTCAAAAATCATCAAATCTTCAAGTAAGTTACCAACAATCTTTCTTACTCTTTTAGACATCTACTTCATATATTTTCTTAATCTAGTAACAAAAACATGCAAGTATGTATGATCCATACCACTTATTATTTATTTTTGTTTATAAACATAGATCTATAATTTTTACTAGTAATCTCATGAGATCCACCAAGATTGGTGATGTTTAGGAACCCATGACACCCTAAGAAGGTGTATGGTAGGATTGGGTATTTGTGAAGTTGATTTGAGATAGTTTGGTTAAGCCTTGAACTAGAAAAGTTGATTTTCCAAACTATATATAAGGTTCTGTCCATTTTTGTAAAATCTGGAAAAATCAGTGGGTTTTGGGTAACTTTGGATCAAAGATTTAGAAAATACATTCCGAAACGAAACTATGGCCGAAAACGGGGATAAAATCCGAGTTACGACGAAAAAGATACGCTATTTTCAATTTTAACGACGAAAACTATTTTCTGAAAAATACCTTGCTGTCCCACAATTTTCATGGACTGTTTCGAGGCCTAAAACTTGATCTAGCCATCCCGACTTATCAAAAATACATTAGTATACTTGATTACCTTCGCGGGGATATAAAGAACATAGAAAACGGGCTTATAACGAACAAGATACAAGTATTTGAAATCCGACGATATATATATATTTCCATCAGCTTTTGTATTACAATTTTTGCCGCAAAACTGTCTTTGCGAGACACCACTTTCACGGCTATTTTTCTTTATGATCGGATCAGTTTGAGTCCGAGCCGTAGTTAAGTAAAATCAAGTACTCCTAGCCTACTTTCCAAATCAATTGGCCGTTCGTCGAATAGACTTATAACGAATAAACTACGACCTCATCTATATACCCGATAAACTATATATTTTGACAGCTTTTACTATAATGAAATTTTCTAAGTGTTGAACATAATACTTTCAAGTAACAACAATAAGAGTCGATTTTCTCATCGATCGAGACCCGTATCGCCAAAAGTTAAATGACACGACTTCAAGATATTGTTACCAGGTTTTCAAAAACGCCGAGTTTCATCACTAACCATTAACGTACAATATTTCGCGACGTGTTTTGCGAGGCCATTTTGGGCATATTTTCAAGTAATGAAAATGTTATATTTTGCGACGAAAACCTTATATTTGCCGATAGATCACCAAACAAGGATAGTGGAGTACCGTTTCAACCTATTTCCATGAAAAGTGGTTATTAACCTAACGAGACGTCAAAAACGTATTGTCGACGATAAACGTTATTTTCAAAACTAATGAGTGGTATCGATAACATACGTATTTGCATGTGTAGCATTACTTCATTTCTTACATTAGATCATACCATTCATATTAGGTTGCGGTTAGAGATCGTGCCTCATTTCGTGTATTCATTGTTGTCATCGTAGCTATTGCACCAGGTGAGTTCATAACCCCTACTTTTACTTGTTTTACAACTGTTTTGGGGGAAGATACATGCTCCTTACTACTTAAATTCAATGCTTGTTTTACTTGAACGCGATTCATTTTCTCAACATTTCTGGATGGATGAAATACTTGATTGATTACTTGAATACATTATGAATTACTTATTCCATCCTTGATTACTTTCTTATGAAAACAAGTTCTTGCTTTTGCGGATATAAATATAAAACTGTACTTTGCCTGAGTTACCTATTACTGCCACTGAAGTCCCCTTTATCATGAACCGTTAATTACATGCGTGTGAGCGCGAATGCTGTGGATAGATCTATTTGGGTTGACACCCCGTCCGAGTTGGTCGCGCCAACCTGTCAAACGGACGCATATCATTCGGATTATTTCCGAGTGTCTGGCAAACACTTATTGGGGCATTTTATGCTTGATTGCATACGATTACGTCGAGCTTCGGGGTCATGAGCTTTAGGCACTGTATACCTTATTTTTTAGCTGTGACATGGTATTTGTTATATTGTCTTGCTAATGAAAATCTCGTGTTCCGCAAATGACTTGTTTACTTAAACATATTACTTTTGGCAGTGGGTTGTAAACACACAGGTTACAAGTCTCTTATGGCGGGACTTGTAACTGAGTGGATTTACGATGCCTTTGCTGGGAAATACTTGATTTCTGGAAAATACTTGTTTACCGAAAATACTTGATTTCTGGAAAATACTTGATTTCTGGAAAATACTTGTTTACTAAACACTATGAACTCACCAGCTTTATGCTGACGTTTTAGCATGTATTTTCAGGTTTTAAGCAATGGCACGTTACTGGAGGTTTTGGCAGGGCATGGCATGGTCATGGAAGACTCTGATATTCTTATGGGGACCGTTTTAAACTATTTTAAAGGCCTACTTCCGCACTACTTTTAAAAATGTAAATTCAACATTTTGATTTAGTTATTTTATTCTAAATGATTCAAGTGAAAACCCGTTTTGAACCTGTGTTGTAATACCAATTGAGTTACACCCCAGCTGCTTGTATGCTTCCGCTGGACCCGATTTCTGGGGGTGTGACAGATTGGCATCAGAGCTTTGGCTATAGCGAACTAAGTGTTTTTAAAACCTAGACTATAGCTACCTTTACGAAAACTTAACCCTATGACCGTCACGTGCCTGCCTGCCAAGCTGAAGCCTCATTTGTGGTTTGTTGCTAACTTAGGTGATGAGATTTGTGTCTCATTATCTGATATACTATATTCATTTACCATAGTTGATTTCTATAACTGTCTATCATATAAACATGTTCATGTATCATATATTTCACCGCGTTATGTTTTTCCTTGCATAGTTTCTTCATTTGACCTCGAGTTTGGTCACCTGCTTTTGTCTTTCAGAATGTCTTGGTATTTGTGAAGAACATGATATTAGTATAACTGAACTGAGTATTTCAAAATTCATGGAACCTCGGTGGAATATAGACTGGTCATTTATATTCAACCCGGGATAGTGAGATATAGGCTGACCACCTATGTCTGACTCAGAGATGAATTTTGCAACACTGAGAATGGTTATGATAAGATTATGTCTGGATTGAATTCTCAACTTATTTCCAAATGTTTCATTCATGTGTGTATACTCTCGTTGTTGGAACCTTCATACTTTTCATCACTTCGTAAACCACCGATTGGAAGCATGTCAACTAGTCATTTTATTTCATGAACTTTCATATTTATGCACAATACACTCATATCACAATATTTTCTTTTGTCACAATCTCATTTTGTTGCAGTTGTCATAGTCTCTTCCCTTCTCACCATCACTATCATTTCTTTTCCCCACCCCCATATGTACAAAGAATTAGGTGACGCTCTATAGATTCCGATGTCACTCATCCCTCACTACTCCCTATATTGATAAGTGGATATTATCAATGACCTCCCTAGGAAAGACTTTCCATATCATCTAAAAAGAGGATCCCTAGGTACATTAAGACCATTCAAAACTCAACAGAAATCTCAAGATATCATAAAACCATTCGAACCACTATCACTGGCCTGATCACCAAAATTCCATCATCTAGAAAGTATTGACTTGACTGAATTACAGGATTAGTTTCGATACGAGTGCTCACTGAGCAACACTATAGAGATAAATCCAACCTCTTAACTGAGACTATAAATTGAACATGTCCTCACCAATAGACTTTATTCAAACATGTTAGACACTTATGCATTCGTGCAGACATACATACCTGACTATTTTATCCTCTTAATACTTTCACTTTTAAATGGATTTTCTCCAAACTACCGTTATACAAAACATATATCTTGTAAGAAATACTTTTCTGATGCACTTATTTTGACAAGCAAATTCCTTTTGGCTAATCTTTTACAAAACTATTGAATGTTACAAAATTTTAAACATCGATCTTTGGTAAACCATATTATCCACCTTATGTTGAAAATTTTCCTATATTGCATAACTACTAAATTTTGAAACCTCAAGAAGGATGTTACCTAAAAAGCCATTTACTTAAACTTGTAGATTCATTTATTCGGGGAAGGTTTATGAACAAAACACAATCTCAAAACAAACTTTGAAAATCAATCACTATATTACCTCACTTATACCTTTAGGAGTTTGTGAGTTGATGACCTATAACTTGGGGAAAATCTTAGTAATGGGGACTAAGCACCGTAGGTGGAGAAAGACTCAATTCCTGACATCCTGCGGAGGATCACAACCTTATTCTAATCTATTATTTTCAACAACACCCTTTTACGGATTTAACCCTGTAAGTCTTTCAAAACAAGATTCATGATACCCATTTCAATTATTCCTAATAAAGGAATTTGATTCACCTCAACTCCTAGCGATTTCATTAAGATCTCTTTGGAACCACACCACCTATCATCTGTAGACCAATGGTCAGAACTTGAGATTGATTCAAACATAGGGGGATATGCCCAAATCGGGTATGATTGACACTAGAAATGGTTGGATTAACCATTTGCCATAAATCAAATTCAATAGTTACCCCACGAGCTTAGAGAGACTACACCATTCGAAGCACTCTATGGTCGAAGTGCCAACATCCATTGACGGATCAAAAATTTTGAAAAACCCAACTCACTAGTCCAGTAAGCATTCATGGAATAACCAGGAATTTCCTGCAAATCAAGAATTAGTTACAAATTCGATAAGTTGTAAACCCTTATAATTTCAACTTCGTGGTAGAGCCATGTTGAAAGTTCTGCCTAGGAAAGGCATGATACCATTCAGAAAACTTCATAAAGTTAAACCCGATATACACTGAACCATCTACGATTTCTGACAGAGTGGGTCTAGCGGCCTACAGACTTGAACTCCCATTAGAGCTCAATAGCTTACACGATAAAAATCATCATCTTTTAACCAATACCACTCTAGAGACCAACACAAACTGAACTTCGGGACGAAGTTCCTTTTAAGGGGGTGAGAATGTCACAACTCGTAATTTCAGGTCATTTTCCAAATCCCGACAATTTTACTATTCAACGGTTACTATTCACCGTTTACTATTCACCGGTCACTATTCATCATTTTACTATTCATCATTTTCGGAGTCAGTTTGTGATTCCGAGAAGCGTTCAAAAATTTTACTATTCATATGACACTATTCATTTCCGGAGGGAAATCACTATTCACGATTGCCGTTCATTTCATCGTAAACTGAGTTTACGGGTCTTCCAATTCGCGTAACCAATGTGGTTTGGCTGCAAATTCATGCATCCTTCATTTATGACATTTCATATAGACTGGAGTAGTCTATATATATCATCAGTAACATCATCAGTACTTTAGGCCCTACACGGATATGCATTATTTTCATTTACGTATGCTTAATTTGTAATTAACGTTACCACTCAGTTTTTACTACGAACGTATACTCAATACTCCCGACTACGATCCTAATATATTTTCATACTCATTATAATAATATAAAAAAATTATATTATTAATTTACCCGGTGTTTTGAAATCAATTACTATATTTCACGGTCGGAGCTTATAACTCCGTCGGTTTGCGTTATTTCAACACGATAATTTTTTTTTAACACCCGATTATCATCAGGAATAATATTTTACAACTTTTACAACTTCGTCATATTTTATTTCATCGCGTCATAATTTATTTTTAGTTAACTCGGTACCCGGTATCACCTAAACTAATAATATCTAACATAATACACCAAAAGTCTTTTACTTACTTACACACTTCACTCCCCCTTGCCTATCTTCCTTAAAAAGGGGATCTTGCCCCCCCTAGACCAAATATATACTCCTTTCACAAATTTTTCTTTCATTTACACAAAACAAACTAGCAAAAATCTCATCTCTTCCTCTCTTGCTCCATGATCGGCCAAGCCAAGAACACCAAGAAGAGATCATAAACTTTTCAAGATCAAGTGCTTAAACAAGTTCTAGTAGTGATCTAGCTTAGGTTTTGAAATAAAAACCTCAAGATTATTAAGTTTTCTTGCTCAAAAATCATCAAATCTTCAAGTAAGTTACCAACAATCTTTCTTACTCTTTTAGACATCTACTTCATATATTTTCTTAATCTAGTAACAAAAACATGCAAGTATGTATGATCCATACCACTTATTATTTATTTTTGTTTATAAACATAGATCTATAATTTTTACTAGTAATCTCATGAGATCCACCAAGATTGGTGATGTTTAGGAACCCATGACACCCTAAGAAGGTGTATGGTAGGATTGGGTATTTGTGAAGTTGATTTGAGATAGTTTGGTTAAGCCTTGAACTAGAAAAGTTGATTTTCCAAACTATATATAAGGTTCTGTCCATTTTTGTAAAATCTGGAAAAATCAGTGGGTTTTGGGTAACTTTGGATCAAAGATTTAGAAAATACATTCCGAAACGAAACTATGGCCGAAAACGGGGATAAAATCCGAGTTACGACGAAAAAGATACGCTATTTTCAATTTTAACGACGAAAACTATTTTCTGAAAAATACCTTGCTGTCCCACAATTTTCATGGACTGTTTCGAGGCCTAAAACTTGATCTAGCCATCCCGACTTATCAAAAATACATTAGTATACTTGATTACCTTCGCGGGGATATAAAGAACATAGAAAACGGGCTTATAACGAACAAGATACAAGTATTTGAAATCCGACGATATATATATATTTCCATCAGCTTTTGTATTACAATTTTTGCCGCAAAACTGTCTTTGCGAGACACCACTTTCACGGCTATTTTTCTTTATGATCGGATCAGTTTGAGTCCGAGCCGTAGTTAAGTAAAATCAAGTACTCCTAGCCTACTTTCCAAATCAATTGGCCGTTCGTCGAATAGACTTATAACGAATAAACTACGACCTCATCTATATACCCGATAAACTATATATTTTGACAGCTTTTACTATAATGAAATTTTCTAAGTGTTGAACATAATACTTTCAAGTAACAACAATAAGAGTCGATTTTCTCATCGATCGAGACCCGTATCGCCAAAAGTTAAATGACACGACTTCAAGATATTGTTACCAGGTTTTCAAAAACGCCGAGTTTCATCACTAACCATTAACGTACAATATTTCGCGACGTGTTTTGCGAGGCCATTTTGGGCATATTTTCAAGTAATGAAAATGTTATATTTTGCGACGAAAACCTTATATTTGCCGATAGATCACCAAACAAGGATAGTGGAGTACCGTTTCAACCTATTTCCATGAAAAGTGGTTATTAACCTAACGAGACGTCAAAAACGTATTGTCGACGATAAACGTTATTTTCAAAACTAATGAGTGGTATCGATAACATACGTATTTGCATGTGTAGCATTACTTCATTTCTTACATTAGATCATACCATTCATATTAGGTTGCGGTTAGAGATCGTGCCTCATTTCGTGTATTCATTGTTGTCATCGTAGCTATTGCACCAGGTGAGTTCATAACCCCTACTTTTACTTGTTTTACAACTGTTTTGGGGGAAGATACATGCTCCTTACTACTTAAATTCAATGCTTGTTTTACTTGAACGCGATTCATTTTCTCAACATTTCTGGATGGATGAAATACTTGATTGATTACTTGAATACATTATGAATTACTTATTCCATCCTTGATTACTTTCTTATGAAAACAAGTTCTTGCTTTTGCGGATATAAATATAAAACTGTACTTTGCCTGAGTTACCTATTACTGCCACTGAAGTCCCCTTTATCATGAACCGTTAATTACATGCGTGTGAGCGCGAATGCTGTGGATAGATCTATTTGGGTTGACACCCCGTCCGAGTTGGTCGCGCCAACCTGTCAAACGGACGCATATCATTCGGATTATTTCCGAGTGTCTGGCAAACACTTATTGGGGCATTTTATGCTTGATTGCATACGATTACGTCGAGCTTCGGGGTCATGAGCTTTAGGCACTGTATACCTTATTTTTTAGCTGTGACATGGTATTTGTTATATTGTCTTGCTAATGAAAATCTCGTGTTCCGCAAATGACTTGTTTACTTAAACATATTACTTTTGGCAGTGGGTTGTAAACACACAGGTTACAAGTCTCTTATGGCGGGACTTGTAACTGAGTGGATTTACGATGCCTTTGCTGGGAAATACTTGATTTCTGGAAAATACTTGTTTACCGAAAATACTTGATTTCTGGAAAATACTTGATTTCTGGAAAATACTTGTTTACTAAACACTATGAACTCACCAGCTTTATGCTGACGTTTTAGCATGTATTTTCAGGTTTTAAGCAATGGCACGCTACTGGAGGTTTTGGCAGGGCATGGCATGGTCATGGAAGACTCTGATATTCTTATGGGGACCGTTTTAAACTATTTTAAAGGCCTACTTCCGCACTACTTTTAAAAATGTAAATTCAACATTTTGATTTAGTTATTTTATTCTAAATGATTCAAGTGAAAACCCGTTTTGAACCTGTGTTGTAATACCAATTGAGTTACACCCCAGCTGCTTGTATGCTTCCGCTGGACCCGATTTCTGGGGGTGTGACATGTATAAAAGGAGATCCTAGGTTATAGTTAGAATATATCTTTCTAATACGTTTTTCTTAGAGCTTCAAGGTGTAACCCTAGTGATATCATAGATCACTCGTATTATTATCATTAATAATATTGGAGCTATTTGTTTTGTTACATACATTGTTCTCACATACATAAAATTGTTTCATTCACAATCAATCTTCTAAGTATCATTAAGTAGATTCCGCATACTTAGTGGTATCACTCAAAGTATCAATATTAACACAAGTTCAAGGTGTTCACGATCCAACAAGTGGTATCAGAGAAAGGCTTTGATATTTTGATTTAGAAGACCCTATGGCAGACTCAAAAGAAACAATGGAGACAGAAACAAGCCAATCAAACATTGCTGCAAAGCTTCCTAAGCTTAAGATAAATGACTTTGAGATGTGGAGGCTTATGATAGAACAATTCTTTATGGTTCAAGACTACACATTATGGGAGATTATTATATGTGGAAATTCATTTAAACCTGGTACAACTGTAGAGCAGGTTGGTGACAAGACAGTAACAAAAGTTAACACTGGTCCTGTCACTAATGAAGAAAGAAGTCAACTAAAGAATGATTTGAAGGCTAGAGGTTTGTTATTGATGGCTCTACCCAGAGAACAAGTTCTGGCTTTTAGCAAATACAAGTCTGTAAAGACTCTTTTTGATGAGATCTGTGAAGTGTTTGGTGGTAATGATTCTACCAAGAAGACTCAAAAGACTTTACTGAAGCAGACTTATGAAAACTTTGGTTCAACAAGTAATGAATCTCTTGATAGCATATTCACAAGGCTACAAAAGATTGTTACTCAACTCACTGCTTTTGGGATTGAGGTGGAAAAGGAAGATCTCAATCTTAAATTCCTAAGAAGTCTACCTTCTGAGTTTGACACCAATGTTGTTGTTTGGGAAGATAAGCCAGATCTAGAGACCATGAAGCTTAATGATGTGTACAATAACTTCAAAGTTATTGAACAAAGATTAGAGAAAGCTGGAAAATTAAGAACAAGTTCTGCAAGTGTAGCACTCATATCATCATCAAGTAATGATAGTTCAGATGAAGAAAGTGATAGTGATGATGACAGTGGTAACATGATTGTTTCCACTGGTAATGGAAGTGTTTCCACTAGGAGCTCAAAGAAACAGGTTGCAGGACTAAGTGATGCTACTTTCTATGCCTTTATATCAAGCCATGTGGGTGGTTCAATTCTCAATCATGAGGATTTGGATCAAATTGATGAAGATGATATGGAGGAGATGGACATTAAATGGCAGGTGGCATTACTAAGCTTAAGATCAAAGAAGTTCTGGAAGAAGACAGGGAGAAAGATACATATAAGTGGTGATGAGACTGTAGGTTTTGACAAAAAGAAGGTGGAGTGCTATAATTGTCACAAGATGGGGCACTTTGCAAGAGAATGTAGAAAACCAATGAAATCTGATAACAAGTCAACTTGGTACAAGAAGGAAAAGAACAAAGAACCTACAACAGAAGAGCCAAAGGTGCTATTGGCTATTGATGGAGTGAGCTTTGATTGGAGCTTTATGACTCAGGATGGAGAAGATGATTCAGAATCTGCAATGCTAGCTACTGAGCATGCACTCATGGCTTTCTCTGACACTGAGGTACATACTGATAATGCTTGTTCTAAAAACTGTAAGGCTTTAAAAGAGTTAGAGATCTCTAAAACACAATATGATGAACTAATGCTAGATTTACATCATACTAATTATAATTTAGCAAATCATAAAAGAGGTCTAGGTGTTTTAGAAAAACAGATAGAGCATTATAGGGCAAATGAATCTAAGTTCAGTGATGACATTGCTGTTTTAAAAAGAGACTTAGATTTTTATGTTGAAGTGAATAAATCTCTTAGGGAAGAGATTGAAAAAGTTAAAAAGGCTAGTGAGAATATTCAGATAACTAAGCAAACTCTCGATCATCAATCTAAGAGTATTGACAAAATTTGGGAAGCCCAAGTTGTGAGCAAAGCTAAATCAGGTCTTGGATACCAATCTGTTCCACCACCTCTAAGAGGTGTTCCAGCACCTCCTGGCATTGACCTAGCTCACACAGGCTTAGAAGAATTTCAGGATCCACCTATGACCTATGGACCAAAATTTGTTAAACCAGTTGAAACTGAAAAGGTTCAGGTTGAGGTTGAGACTTTTGATAGTGCTAGTGACTCATCTCTTAAAGATGAATGTTTGAATGTTGAGTCTAAATCTAGTGTTCCTGAAAATGTTAAAGTAGAGGAAAGAAAAAGTATTCCTGAAGTTGTCAAAGAGAAGCCTAGGACACAAACAAATCACACTAGGCCTACTACTAGGTATGCAGAGATGTACAGGAATAGGTCTAAATCTCCTAGAGGGAACATGAGAAGTTGGAATCATGTTAAAACTAGGCAGTTTGGTAGTGATTTTGTGTTCAACAATAAGGCCTGTCATATTTGTGGTAGCTTTGATCACCTTTCCTATACTTGTAACTACCACATGGGAAGAAGGGAAGTATTTGTGAATACAAGGGTGAATGGACATAATTCTAATAAAATAACTCACCCAAACCCCCTAAGCAAGATGGTTCCCAGGTCTGTTTTGCTTACCACTGGCATCAAACCAATTTCCACTGCTAGACCAGCAGTTGCCACTGCCAGTAGTAAAAACAGAGTTTATCCTAAGTCCCCTGTCACTACTTTTGTTATATCTTATCAAACAGGGAAAAAGACTTATTTTGAAAAGAATGATAACAAGAATCACATGTGGAGACCCAAATTTACTAATCCAGCAGTTTCCACTGCTAGGCCTGCAGTTACCACTGCAAGACCAAATGTTTCCACTGGTGTCTATGTGAATAAGAAAAGGGTAAACATGGGTAATGCTGTTAAGGCCTCAGCTCGTTGGGAATGGAAACCAAAAGGAACAACAACCTCAAACAATCCCAATGGTGTATCAATGACCTTTGATAGATACAATTATATTAATACACGAGGCAGATCCAAGTCATTTGTGGCTTGGGTCCCCAAAAGGTACTAATTCCTTTATGTTGTGTGCAGGGACATTCAAAGACAAAAGAGGATCAAGGTTATTCAGATAGTGGATGTTTCAGGCACATGACTGGCAACAAGGCCTATCTTTCAAATTTCAAATCATTTGATGGGCAAGCTGTCAGTTTTGGAGGAGGAATTGGTGGCAAAGTTTCTGGCAAAGGAACAATCAAGGCTGGAAACTTGGACTTTGAGAATGTATACTATGTACCAGAACTCAAGTACAACCTCTTCAGTTGTCACAGATGTGTGACAAGAAAAATAGAGTCTATTCTCAGAAGATGAATGCTATATCTTATCTAAGGATTATAAGCTACCTGAAGAAAAAGACATTTTGCTCAAAATCCCTAGAAAAGGTAATCTATATAGCATTGACATGAAGAAGATAGTGGCTAAAGATGATGTTACTTGCTTACTTGCTAAAGCGACTTTGGATTAATCTATGCTTTGGCACAGAAGACTTGGTCATGTTGACTTCAAGACCATCAATAAGATTGTAAAAGATGGTCTAGTCATAGGTTTACCTGAGAAGAGATTTGAAAATGATCAAACATGTGTTGCTTGTCTTAAAGGTAAACAACACAAAGCTTCTTGCAAGACCAAGGCAGTAAATACTATTGATCATCCACTCTACATGCTGCATATGGACTTGTTTGGTCCTACTTCTGTTAGCAGCATCAATTTGAAGAAGTATTGCCTAGTTGTGACTGATGATTTTAGCAGATTTACATGGGTTTTCTTCTTAAATACCAAGGATGAAACTACAGGCATACTCAAGACTTTCATCACTGAAGTTGAAAATCAAGCTGAAAAGAAGATAAAGATCATCAGATGTGACAATGGGACAGAGTTCAAGAATAGAGTAATGGATGATTTCTGCAAAGACAAAGGTATTAAAAGAGAATTTAGTGTTGCAAGAACACCTCAGCAAAATGGTGTTGCTGAAAGAAGAAATAGAACACTAATTGAGGCTGCTAGAACCATGTTAGCTGATTCAAAGCTTCCAGTGACATTTTGGGCTGAAGCAGTTAACATTGCTTGCTATATTCAAAACAGGGTATTAGTGGTCAAGTCAAAGAACAAGACACCTTATGAGCTTTTCAGAGGAAGACCCCCACTTTTGGATTTCTTGAAGCCATTTGGATGTCATGTCACAATTCTCAATACCATTGATCATTTGGGAAATTTTGCAGAAAAGGCAGATGAAGGTTTCTTTGTTGGTTATTCCATGATTAGTAAGGATTTTAGAGTCTACAACTTAAGAACAAGGAAGATAGAAGAGAATTTGCATGTTCAGTTTCTTGAAAATAAAGCTAACATAGCAGGTTCAGGACCTGAATGGCTATTTGATCTTGAGACTTTATCAAATACAATGAACTATGTTCCTATTACCTCAGATTCAAGTGATGCTGATCTTGAGGACTCAGAGGAGTTTATTGATGAAGATGAATCTTGCCAAGATGATGAAGATGATAAAGATCAATTTGTTATGCCTATTTGGGAATTTAATGCAGACTCACAATCTTCAAAGAATACTGTTCAGGAAGATGAATTTGTGAATTTTGATGTTCTGCATGATGATATTCCTGAAGGCAGTGGTAATCCAGTTACCACTGCAACACATGATGTTTCCACTGACGGTCCAGATGTGGAAAATATAGCTCAGGAGACACCAAATGATGATGTTGAAATCACAAATATGCCATCATCATATGATATTCCTAACACATCACAATCTACAATTCATAAAGCTCACCCAATTAAGAATGTTATTGGTGAAATTAATTCAGGTGTGAAGACAAGAAGGCAAACAAGGATGACAGATGTTCATGGATTCATAAGTGAAGTCTATGAGTCCAAGAATCACATTACTAAGAATGAATGTTTATTCTTCTGCTTTCTATCACAAATGGAGCCTAAAAATGTTTCTATGGCTTTAGGAGAGTCAAGTTGGGTTGAAGCTATGCAGGATGAGTTGTTGCAGTTTAAGCTTTAAAAGGTTTGGGTTCTTTGTGATTTGCCTGATGGTATGAAAGTGATTGGTACTAAATGGGTGTTCAGGAATAAGAAAGATGAAAGAGGTATTGTTATCAGGAACAAAGCTAGATTAGTTTCTCAAGGATACACTCAAGAGAAGGGTATCGATTATGAAGAAGTCTTTGCTCCTGTTGCAAGGATTGAGGCTATTAGACTATTTCTAGCCTATGCATCATTTATGGGCTTTACTGTCTATCAAATGGATGTTAAGAGTACCTTTCTGTATGGTACTATTGATGAGGAGGTATATGTTGCTCAACCTCCAGGTTTTGAAGATCCTCATCACCCCAATAAAGTTTATAAAGTAGTCAAGGCTCTTTATGGCCTTCATCAGGCTCCAAGGAAGTGGTATGAAACCTTAGCTACTTATTTATTGAATAATGGGTTTCATAGGGGCAAAATTGATCAAACTTTGTTCATCAAGAAAGACAAGGGTGATATTCTACTTGTGCAAGTATATGTTGATGATATTATTTTTGGATCTACTAAACAAGAGATGTGCAAAGAGTTTGAGAAGCTGATGAAAGATGAATTTCAGATGAGTTCTATGGGGGAACTCACATTCTTTTTGGGGCTACAAGTACAACAGAGTAAAGAAGGCATCTTTATCAGTCAAGACAAGTATGTGGCTGAGATAATTAAGAAGTTCAAGTTCACTGATGCAAAATCTTCCAATACCCCTGCTGACAAGACCACTCACTTATTGTTAAAGAATGCTAGTGGTGTAAATGTTGATGTTCATACTTACAGGTCTATGATTGGTTCTTTGATGTATCTCACTTCATCAAGGCCAGACATTATGTTTGTTGTGTGTGCCTGTGCAAGATTTCAAGTGACTCCAAAGACATCACATCTGACAGCAGTTGAAAAGATTTTTAGATACTTGAAGACTTATCCTAATCTAGGATTGTGGTATCCAAGGGAATCTCCTATGGAGTTGATTACTTACTCAGATAGTGACTATGCTGGTGCAAGTTTGGATAGAAGATCAACCACAGGAGGATGTCAATTCCTTGGATGTAGATTGGTGTCATGGCTGTGCAAGAAACAGACAATGGTTGCTACTTCAACTACTGAAGCAGAATATGTTGCAGCTGCTAGTTGTTGTGCTCAGATTCTTTGGCTTCAGAATCAACTCTTGGATTATGGGTACAATTTCATGAACACCATCATATATATAGACAACAGTAGTACAATTTGCATTATTAAGAATCCTGTGCATCACACTAAAACTAAACATATTGAAATTAGACATCACTTTATTAGAGATTGTTTTGAGAAAAAGCTTATTCATGTTGTCAAAATTCACACTGATGACAATTATGCTGATTTATTAACAAAAAGGGCTTGATGTGGGTAGATTTCAGTACTTGGTAACAGGTATTGGAATGCTTAATCCATAAACTTTTGATGTCTAATACTTTTTAGTGTTGCAGGATAGTTTTAAATGTACTATTATTGTTTGTATATGTTTGTATGGTTTTCCACTAACACTTATGAAGGAGAAACAAGCTCAGTGGAAACTATACATCATACAGTGGAAAGATTTGCTCTCACAGTGGTAATAAGGAAATAAAGAAGATCATTTATTTATCACTTCAAAAGGTTCCAGAGTACATTCTTTCACTAAGACAAGTTCAAAACACATGTAAACTTAAACTAACAACTCACAACCTAACAACCTAAGATCTTCAGACACTACATAGGCTTTTTCCCTTTGCCCTCATAAGCATGCTTGCCCTTAGCTGGCTTGTTCCTCTTCTCATCAAAGGAAAGCTGCTTTCTTGGACAAGCAAGACCAAGCACTTGTGGTGGAGGTTTCAGATCTTTTGCAGGTTTTGACGACTCTGGCCACTTCATGTTGTGTATGGCAGTCTTCAGGGCAGTTGTAAGTGCCTTTGGTAGTTCCTCAGAAAGGTTGAAGGTTGGATCATCTTTCTCTGAATCGACATCAACAGATGGAGCTGATGCAGTACTTGATGGAACAGCACTTGGTGGAAAGTATCCACTCCATCCAGAAGAATGCTCCTCAGAATCTGAAACATAGCTGATCACTTCATCAGAAGAGCTGTCAGAGGAGATGTAAACGATTGGGAAACTCATATTTAAGTTTAGGGTTTGTTAATGTGCTGATTTGGTTGATGCTAATAGATGTGTTTTGAGACCCCTATTTATATGCAAAGTCAAGGCCAATGGATAATTAATGAAGTATCTTTACTTCTATCCATTTTGGTAGTTTGAAGGAGTAATTATGGATGATATCGGGTTGACTTTGGAGCAATAAATGTATAAATAGTAACTTGGTAAAAAGTTACTTGGGTTAACTAATATTGGTTAAGTTTGGTTCTTAAGATGTTTAATGTGAATGGAGTTATAAGATGTGTAACTTAAGACACATTACAAATGGTTATTGATTCACCATGTCTAATCCACATAAGAATCAACTAGTCCTGAGCAAACGGCTACAGGTAAAGACACATCAAATCCGTTCATGGTTGATAGTTTACCAAAAACTAGGTTATCAACTCACCATACATCTTTGTGATCAAGAGTTGGCTAGTCCATAGCAAACGGCTCATGGTAAAGACATATCAAATCCGTTGATAGCTGATAGTTTGTTAAAAACTATGATAAGAGCAACAAATTTTACATGTTTTTCTTACCACTGCTCTTTGAAAATTCTGTTGATTTTTACCATTGCAGGTTCACAGTTACCACTGACAGTGTAAAATTTTTCCTTAATATGTGTAGATGCAGGACATGACAATATCATTCAGAGCTCTACCATGGCAACACTTCATGTGTCTGATTCTAAGGGATTGGATACAGGTTGTGAAATCCCTAGCCAAATTAAAACATATGGGTGGTTCAGAAGTACAATCTAGTTTAACTAGGTACGAAATTGAATCTTTGTCTAAAGATGCACCTCTCCCAGAAGGTAATACATCTGGAAGTGCTGAAGGCAGTATGTTACAAAAGGAATTGATGGAACTGTGTACCAAATTCTAATAACAGGTGGATACAAAGGAAATTGATGGAAGTTCTTCTGAATTGATTTTGATGGAGATTCTCCCAAACAGGGGAGGAGAAAAATGATGATCAGATTTAGGGGAGGATTGCTCTCAGCATGTCAAAGTTAAAGATCAATATGAGATATTCAAATTAGAGCTTTGATTCAGAAGATTCAAGATCAATATGCAAGAGCTGATAAAGTGTTGAGAAAAACAAGATAAGTGTTTGGAAGAATTCCCATATCCTCAGGTTTATTGTATACTTGAAGAAACTTGTTGATTTACATATAAATCATAAGTTTAGGGGAGGATTGTTGGGAATTATACTAACAGTTACCACGGCTAGTGAAGATGTTACAACTGCAGAAGATTGTACTTGCAGTGGAAACTCATTACCACTGCAAGAACAAATATTACCACTGCTTACTTGATAACTGTTAGAGAAACGTGCTTAGATAAACATAGAAAAGATTTTGTGTATATCTTATTCTATTAGCATTATACTTATCTTGTAGAAGAGGACTCCTTGTTGTATAAAAGGAGATCCTAGGTTATAGTTAGAATATATCTTTCTAATACGTTTTTCTTAGAGCTTCAAGGTGTAACCCTAGTGATATCATAGATCACTCGTATTATTATCATTAATAATATTGGAGCTATTTGTTTTGTTACATACATTGTTCTCACATACATAAAATTGTTTCATTCACAATCAATCTTCTAAGTATCATTAAGTAGATTCCGCATACTTAGTGGTATCACTCAAAGTATCAATATTAACACAAGTTCAAGGTATTCACGATCCAACAATATTACCCACCCAAGTCAAACGGTCAAACAAGCAGGGTCAAAGCAAAACAGTCAACACCAACACCCCCCAGGCCACTGTTCACCTTCCCCAACCCCACTCACCCCGTTTTTCTGCACTGTGTTCCCCCCTCCTCTCCAAACTCCTCAAAAACCTCACCAAACCTCATTTATTATCACACCAACCTTACCTTCCCCCCCTCCTCATTTAATTCTCACCAAATCCACTCAAGCTGCCAAATTAACCATTTCCCACCAAAAAGAGTTTGGACGGTTGAGATCAAAGCAAGCCATCCAAGGGCATGAAATAAAGTGGGAAAGCAAGATAGACACTCCAGGGCCTATAAAGATGAAGAAAAAGAGAAGAATATAGTTGTCAATGTCTTTAGACCATTTCGTAGTGTAAACTTTAAATTTCCATTGTAAACTTTTAAATTCTGTTTTTAATTCAAGTTGTATCAAGCTTTTATGTTAATGAAAAGTATTTCAAATAGTTTCTCAGTTTCAATTCTCAAAGTACAAGCTCAGTTTTTGGTAATCTCAAGTGGAATTGACAACTCTACTTGATTTTGTTTAATTGTTGATGTTGTATGTTTCTTTAAGCTCAGTTAAGTTCACAAGTTAGTTTTCAAACGTTTACAAGGTATTTCAAGCAGTTCCATTTAAAGAATTAAAAATATAAAAAAAAAATAGTGTAAAATAAAAAAATAAAAGAAGAGGAGAAGGAGGCAGTGGAATCATGGGTTAGAGTCCATTTGGGGACATTAGGTTGGGTTCTTATTCAAATTCATGGTCAAATCTGTAAGTTTCCTCCTAAATTAATCATTTCAGCTTCACTTAAGGGGTGTTTGGCACAGTGGTTTTGACCACTGTGCTTTGGGTTTATTTGTTAAAATCTGGTTTAGTTAACTCTTTTTAGGTAGTAATAGCTCAATCAAAGGGTAAAACCCAAGCCTTATTTGCAGAAAAGTCAAAGTCTCACCATTTACTTGATTATTGTTCACTGTGAGGTTTTTAAGGTAGCTTAATCATAGAGATGTGTTCATTTGTAGTTGCTTTAGCTTATTTAACTTTTAATGTAGCTTAATATCTTGTTTACAGTCCATTAGATCAAATCAAACTTCATTAAAGTCAAATCTTAGTTTTTTTTTTAAAAAAGTCAAGTTTGCACTGTCTCAGTTTTCCTCAAAATGGCTTGATTTTTGTGGAATTTTGTAGGGTGTTTTAGACCTTGAGCTTTTCTGGGATCATAGTATCCAAGCTCAGCTTTAAGTTTCCTAGCTTCCCTATATTCTTGCAATTTTTCATTTGGGCCCCACATTGGTCCAAAGTAAGTTACAGGGCAAGGGTATGCCCTGCACCTCAGACCTCAGTCCCAACACTCATTTTCTTGTGCTTCTTTTGGCTTCCTCAGTGGGCCCCACCTGTTGCTTCTGGGCTTATTGGAGACCCAATAAGCCAGACTTCATGGCTTAAAGCTTATTTTGAGATTTGCATCTTATTTCCTAGGGCTGCACCAGCCATCAAGGTTGTCCCATTTCCTGACCAACTCTGAGTATTCAGCTTTTGGACCATGTTTCCATGCCCTCCCCTAGCTTCACCTGAGGGTCCTAGAGCTTGTTTTATAGCTTTTTGAGAAGCTTGTAAGTTCAGCTTGCTGGTTCCCACCTTACCTTGGACTTCCAATACACCTAGTGGGCCCCACTTTGGCCTAAACTTGGCCATTTGGCCTGTTTGGTAATCAGGTTTAGCTTAAGTGTTTATTGCTTAATTTTACCTTATCACTTGTACTTTTCTGGTTCCTTTGCTTATTTCATAGTTTCCTCATCTTAGTTTTAGCTTATTCTTGCCTGTGGGTCCCTTGCTAAGCTTGTTTGAAGCTTATGGCTTGACAGTTTGACCAAAGTCAACTGTCAAGCTAATAAGCACTTGTAGTGCTTATTTCTGTGTTCAAGCAAATCTTCCTTTTTTAAAGTTTGTTATTTTTACTTTTTAAATAGTTCTCAAGAAGAAAATCCAAAAAAAGCCAAAAATACCTAAAGTGATAGCTTATATTTAAGAAGCTTATTGCTTAAGTGCTTATTTCCCTTAAGCACTTTCTATTTTTATAATTTTCTTAAGTCCCTGTAGTTGTAAAATAATTTCTGTAAATTTTTCATATTTTTCTCTTTTCATTTAGTATTTTTAATAATTAATATTAGTTTTTATTAATTAATAATTAGTTAATAATTAATAGTAATTATTTAAATAGTCTTAAAAATATATTTTTTGTTTTAAAATTAGTTTTATATTATTTTAGACTTTTCTAAGTTTTAATTTTATTTTTCTAAGCTTATTTTACATTTTCCTATTAATTAGTGTAATTTTAATTAGTTTAAATTAGTTTTTAATTAATAGTAATTATATAAAAAGTAGGAAAAATATATTTTAAGTTTGAAAATTAGTTTTATATTATTTTAGATTTTTCCAAATTTATTTTTCATATTTTTAGTGTAATTTCATAATTAGTTATAATTTAAGTTAATTTAAATAATTAATAAGTAATTAATAAATAGTATTTAATTAATAATAATTAATTAAATAGTGTAAAAAGTAATTTTAATTTTCTAAAAAGTTTAATTTATTATTAGGATTGTAAAAATGTGATTTTCATCTTTGTAAGTATTTTATTTTACCAAAACTCGCGTTTTATTTTGTACGTTCACGTTAATTAAAACTGAACGTACGCGTTTTTAGGTTTAAATCGTTTCTGGTTTTTCCTACTTTCCTGTCTTATTCTTATAGCTTCTTTAAGCTATTTCATTGTATAAATCCTTAGTGTAACCAATCTCAAACCCCTTTTTATCCAAATTCACCCGATCACAGATCCGTTTGAATAACCATCACACCTCGTCGGGACATAACGACCTGGGGAAACACTATATTCCGCGGAGCATTGATCTAGGTTGTTTGACCATCTTGACCACATCCGTGGTTGACTTTGGTTGACGGTTTAGCATCAATCAGTATGTGATCAATTCCATTAGAGAATCTCTTGGATACCATAATCCTAGATTAGGATAAGTCTTCAAGTACCTAAAAATCTTTTCCACTGCTGTCATATGTGATGTCTTTGGAGTCACTTGAAATCTTGCACAAGCACATACAGCAAACATAATGTCTGGCCTTGATGAAGTAAGATACATCAGAGAACCAATCATAGATCTGTAAGTGTGAACATCAACATTAGCACCACTAGCATTCTTCAACAATAAGTGAGTGGTCTTGTCAGCAGGGGTATTTGAAGATTTTGCATCAGTAAACTTGAACTTCCTAATGATCTCAGCCACATATTTGTCTTGACTGATAAATATGCCTTTCTTACTCTATTGTACTTGCAGCCCCAAAAAGAATGTAAGTTCTCCCATAGAACTCATTTGAAATTCATCCTTCATCAGCTTCTCAAACTCTTTGAACATCTCTTGTTTAGTAGACCCAAAGATAATATCATCAACATATACTTGCACAAGTAAAATATCACCCTTGTCTGTCTTGATGAACAAAGTTTGATCAATCTTGCCTCTATGAAACCCATTATTCAACAAATAATTAGCTAAGGTTTCATACCACTTCCTTGGAGCCTGATGTAGGCCATAAAGAGCCTTAACCACTTTATATACTTTATTTGGGTGTTGAGGATCTTCAAAGCCTGGAGGTTGAGAGACATATACCTCCTCATCAATAGTACCATACAGAAAGGCACTCTTAACATCCATTTGATAGACTGTAAAGCCCATAAAGGATGCATAGGCTAAAAACAATCTAATAGCCTCAATCCTTGCAACAGGAGCAAACACTTCTTCATAATCAATACCCTCCTCTTGAGTGTATCCTTGAGCAACCAATCTAGCTTTGTTCCTGATTACAATACCTCTTTCATCTTTCTTGTTTCTGAAAACCCATTTAGTACCAATGACCTTCATACCATCAGGCAAGTCACAAAGAACCCAAACCTTTTGAAGTTTAAACTGCAACAACTCTTCTTGCATGGCTTCAACCCAGCTAGATTCTCCTGGAGCCATATATACATTCTTAGGCTCCACCTGTGAGAGAAAACAGAAAAACAAACACTCATTCTTCTTACTATGTTTCTTGGACTCATACATTTCACTTATGAACCCATGAATATCATCTTTCTTTGTCTGTCTTCTAGTCTTCACACCTGATTGAAGTTCACCAATAACATTATCAAGTGGATGCACTTTGTGAATTGAAGACTGTGATGTGCTAGGAATATCATATGTTGTAGGCATGTTTGAGATCTCTACATCATCACTTGGTGATTCCTGAGAAGTATGTTCCACATTTGGGCTGACAGTGGAAACTTTTGGTGTAGCAGTGGAAATGGAGTTACCACTGCTAGTAGGAATATCTTTATTTACATCAAAATTCACACCATCTGCATCACTTGTCTTTTCAGAATTATCACCAAAGTCCCAAAGTGGCATAACAATTTGATCTTCAACATTTTTACAAGCTTCATCTTCATCAATGAATTCTTCTGAATCTTCAAGATCTTTGTCTCCAGTGCTTGAAGTGAGAGGAACATAATTCATTGTATTTGATAATGTTTCAAGATCAAATAGCCAATCTGGTCCTGAACCTGCCATGTTTGCTTTATTTTCAAGAAACTGAACATGCAAGTTCTCTTCAATCTTCTTTGTTCTTAAGTTATAGACTCTAAAAGCCTTGTTAACCACAGAGTATCCAACAAAGAAGCCTTCATCTGACTTTTCTTCAAATTTACCCAGATGATCAATGGTATTGAGAATAGTAACATGACACCCAAATGGCCTCATAAACTCCAAAGTAGGAGGTCTTCCTCTGAATAACTCATAAGGTGTCTTGTTCTTTGTTTTGACCACTAAAACCCTATTCTGAATGTAACAAGCAGTGTTAACTGCTTCAGCCCAAAAAGTTATTGGTAGCTTGGAATCAGCTAACATGGCTCTAGCAGCCTCAATTAGTGTTCTGTTTCTTCTTTCTGCAACTCCATTTTGTTGAGGAGTTCTTGCAACACTAAATTCTCTTTTAATACCTTTGTCTCTACAGAAATCATCCATAACTTTATTCTTGAACTCTGTCCCATTGTCACACCTGATGATCTTGATCTTCTTTTCATATTGATTTTCAACTTCAGTGATGAATGTGTAACAATTCGCAATTTCAGGTTAACTTTTATTCCTGAAAATTTTACTATTCACTTTTTACTATTCACTTTTCACTATTCATCTCAGAAATTTTTATTTCATATTCTCGTAAGTTAAACTATTTTAACGATAATCCGAGAATTTGACGCTCGTCGGATCATTTCTGCAAAAATCACAAAGCCGTGTCCGAGATTTACTTCTAGGTTTAAACGTCCTTCCAGCATCCCGATATATCCATAAAACGTCATAAACAATAGAAATATGATTTTCTATCATTTTATGACAATTCCAAAAGTTTTGGAATTTTACGTTTTTCAGTTCAGCGTTTTACGCGAATTACGCGTTTTAGACCCGTATTTCCAGTTTTTAGCAGGGTTTTGGCACCCGATAGATCCTACCACTCATTTTATATTTTATTATGGACTATATGAACATTTCTAACAATACTTTAAAGTTTCATAATTTTACGACACCCGGTTTTACGATTTGAGGCCTAATCATTTACGGTTGGCATTTCCCGGAGTCAAAATGCATCAAATATCTAGATATCATCCAAGCCAAGCCACCTCACCCCCCCCCCCCCCTTATCCCATTTGAACCGCCAAAGGGGGGGGAGTCACACCCTTGGTGGCTTGATCTCATGTCTTGTTGGTCTAGATGTGTTACATGTGTTTTTGGCAAAATATCTTATGAAAACTAACCTCCTCATGGACCTATATATACCCCCCTTCCTCCCCTTCCTTGGCCGGCCATCAACACACTCCACAACACTTCATCCTTAGTTTATTTCCTTCCTAGTTCTTGCAAGATTCAAGTGAAGTTCAAGTATAGAAACCCTAGTTGATCTTAAGTTACCAAAAATCTTCCAAAACCCTAACATACTTGGTGTTTTTCTCTTGAGTTTAAATCTACTCAATACACCTCAACTTTCATTACATATCTTTCAAGAATACCAAGGGTAGAAAGGTTTCTTGAAGTGAAAGGGTTGAAGCTAGTCTATCAAAGTCCATTTCCTTACTTGTTACTCCTTTCTTTTATTAGAAAGCCAAAAGTTGTAAGACTAAACCTAACATGCTTCTTGTTTATTTATCATGTTCATCTCATTTACATGTTATCTTTGCTATATTATGTGTTGTAATTATGTCCATGATGTATCATGATGAGTAAAAGATGTTGTTGTAATGAATTATTGAAACAAATTACTAAAACAACCAAACTAGTGAATACCTTGGTATAACCTGATCAAAATGGTAAAAATTTTATATTGGATTATTACATATTACAGTAGAGGACTTAACAAGAAAACCATAGCAATTTGAACCACCTAAAAAGAGTAAACGAGTCAAAAGTTATGGCGATTTGAAGTTACCAAAGATTTCCGGCAAAACTGCCTAAAAGTTTCTGTGACAGAACCTAAAACACGCAAAAAGAGGCCTTTCTGGTCCGATTCATGAAAAAGTTAAAACACGAAAGTTGTCCGGAATCACGTTTTCATTCAGGAATAAAGAGGCTCAAGCCTTGAAAACGCCTTCTGAGTGAGATATTTCTCAGTTTTCTTAACAGCTATTTACATATTTTAAGTCACTAAGTTATTGTCATACTTTCAAAGGTATAAAAGGTATTATGACCTATAAACAAGACCCCCACCATGGCTAGAGCCAAGGTTGTGTATCATGACCTTGGAACAAGGACCAAAGGTCATGGCTAGGCCATGGCGAAATGACCAAGCCAACTTACAAAGGCGTAAACATGAAACAATGAAATTGGCGATAACATGAACAAGCAATTTGTATCTACTTCACCTAAAAGGAAACCATGAGATTTTACCAAGACAAATGGTCATACAAGACTTATAAAACTACCCCTAATAACAATCTTCATGTACTATAAACTTTCCTAAGTTTATACAAATATCGGACATGTAACTTTTTCGGATCAAAACTTATATCTATATACTTTATCAACTACTACAATAGTAGGGAGCTTCATGTGAGGAGTTCATTATGTAAGCCGTCGAGATGAGTTGTGGATTTACGAATTAAAGTGTCCTGGCTCCTCGAACGCTTACTAACATGACTTCTGAATTATGTCGGCCCGAACGGTAGTGAACGATATACCAAACATACATGTTTCATGAACCTTTCTTTCAAAGACTTACAATATACATCATACCACATCATGGACTAAATGCAAGATATATATATAGGCACTCTACTCCGATTCTAAGTCACAACATTCTATTATAGGTTGCTCGTAGAAACCTTCGCGATTCGACCATCACATTCACTACTCACTACATAACTTAAGGTGAGTTCGTAGCCCCACTTTCTATTGTTTAACTATTTTACAAACCCATGGGGGAAATACATGCTATTATTTTCTACTCGAACACGATGCCTTCTAATGTATGCTTCACGACGATGTTTTATTATCACTAAGTAACGATTGCCATGTTCGAAGTCCCTATATCATGAACCATTAGTCACTACCTTTAGTGAGCGCGAATATTGTGAATAGATCTATTGGGATTGACGGATCCCATTTGTGTTGAACAACGATGAGTTCACACAAATGCACTATATTTGAGATTTAGCGGTATAATGGCAAAAGTACCTCGATAGGGTTTCTATAATGCCAATTTTGTTGGTTCGATGTTAATGTTTTGGTTGCATGAGCTTAGTGAAATAAATAACGATTTTGTTTTCCAAACATTGGTGTGAGCCTATAACTCACACTACGATTATTGTGTTCAAACGATTTAACTAAACTCTACGAATTCCACTCAACCTTTGTGTTGACCTCTCAAGCATGTATTTCAGGTTCATGACGATCAAGGATGGCACGGAAGGACACGGATACTCAAGAGGGCTATAAATTTTATTATCATTCAAGACTCATTTAAATTGTAAACATGGAACCATTTGGGACCTTATTTTGTAAATCTCTGATATTTATACCATTTGAATGATAAATCTTTTAAAACGACTCAATTGGAATTCGTTTTCTATTATTGTGACTATTGTGCTGTCAAGTAACACCCAGTTCGAATTCCGCTGCATCCATGAATTGGGGGTGTTACAGATTGGTACCAGAGCCATGGTTATAGAGAAACGGGTCTAATTGAGACCTAAACTATAACTACAATTACAAGCAAAACCATTTTTATAGCCTTCCGCTCTTCGTGCCTTCCATCCTCCAGACGATTATGGACTTATTATGCAAGTTAGGCTACATAAACATATTAGCATATTGCTATATATATGCTTGCCATATTTTGAGCACTCCCCATAAACGATAGAATTATATTAACATTGTAATTCTTCTTATAGAAATCATGTGCATACCCACTTCTCCCGATTATGTGCCCACTCTACCTAATAACTTCCAAGTCTTACCACCCTCACCCGAGTTCAGATTTGACTTCGTAAATGCCTTCGCTTCTGATGACGAAGAAGAACTTTTCGAAGATTCAATCGATGAAGAAGAGGATAATGAATACGAATATGTACTAGAACCATTACCACCACCACTATCACTGCCCTTTGATATCCCTACATGTGATGAATTGGATCACTCACTATGGATTGTACCTCGACCACCATCGATCGAACAAGAAAGTCAACATGAAAACTACAGCTTCTCAAATTTCATCGACTCGTACCTCTATGACACACTAAACCAAGAAGTTGCCGATCAATCAGAGCTGCTCGGACCTTCTAAATCCACAATAGACTAGTATGATGATACTAGTTAACTTTTGTACTACTAAACTGAAAGTATCAGTTAGTAAATTTTGAAGAAGCTTGTAATAAGTTTCGATTTTGTAAATCAACCAACGTTGTACGAATAAAACTCTTGTTTTATACTATCATGTGTTATGCCTTTAAATCTTCAACACAATTATTCTATCATTTCCTATCAAAAATTGTGCTCATCTCACAACTCTCTAATTACAATGTATCTTTCGAACAATAGAATCATGGCGCCAAAGAAACAAACACCACCAACAATGACGCAAGCCGCCATCCGCAAACTGGTAAAGGACAGTATCAATGCAGCACTTATCACGGAACGAGCAGCCGTGGCTGCAGCAGCTGCAGCAGCTGCCGAAGCCACCACAGCTGCTGGTGCTGCTGATGCTGCAGCAGCCGCAGAAGCCGCCACTGCTGCGGAAGCTGCTATAGCTGCAGAGGCTGCCAGAATTGCCAGTCTTAACCTTGGAGGAACTACCCCTCCTGTGACCAATGTTACTACAGTACCAATGGGTTGCTCGTTCATTTCCTACCTGAAATGTGAACCCCTCAAATTCAAGGGTACTGAAGGGGTTGTAGGTTTGACCCGTTGGTTCGAAAAGGCGGAGTCGGTGTTCTTGGTTAGTAAATGTACCGAGGACGATAAAGTTCAGTATGCCACGAGTACTCTGTTGAATGAGGCATTGTCCTGGTGGAACTCAATTGCTCAACCCATGGGCATTGAGAATGCCTACAAAATTACTTGGGCTAATTTGAAACAAATGATGATCAAGGAATACTGTCCTCGCAGTGAAATACAGAAGTTGGAGGTTGAATTCTGGGATCATACGGTTAAGGGAAATGATATCATAACCTACAATCGTCGATTTCAGGAATTAAGGATACTTTGTCCAACAATGGTTTCCACAAAGGAAAAATTGTTGGAAAGATATATCTGGGGACTTCCATCCAGCATACAAGGGCATGTAACTTCGGCAAATCCAACGGAACTAGATGAAGCTATGCGGATGTCCCGCAGCCTCATGGACCAAGTGGTACGAATGACAGAAACCCGAAAGCAAACCAACAACAACACCAACAATACCAATAACCTCAACAACTCCAACTACAGTAACAACAATAACAATAGGAACAACAACAAGCGACCATGGGATGGTAACCATGGAAGTAACAACAATAACAACAACAACCAAACTCAAAACAACAACCAGCAAAACAAAAGACAAGATACCGCAAAGGCTTATGTGGCTGCACCAACTAGAGGCTCAGGATATACCGGGAATGCTCCACTATGCAATAAGTGTAACTTCCACCACTCAGGTCCTTGCCCGGCTAAGTGTCGCAACTGTCAGAACACTGGACACCTTGCCAGAGATTGTAGAGTCAAGGATGTAGCTACCGGTAGCAACACACAACCGATAGTTATATGCTTCGGGTGTGGAGAAAGTGGACATTACAAGAACCAATGTCCCCAAAACCAAGGTCAACAAGTTGAAGACAACCAAGGGTGAGCATATATGATAAGAGGAGAAGGAGCTTATCAGAATCTCAACAACACTGCAGAACGATGAAGTTTAGAAATTAGCAGTCATGTTTATTTACGCACTATGTTGTACTACGTGTATCCCTAGTAATGGGAGTTTTTATGACTTAAGAATACTTAATGTTCAATAAACGACTCTTTGTGATAATTCTCATCTATTGTACTTTCTATCTCCAAACCAAATTGATTGTTTAGCAGATTATTACCATTCTTTGTGACTTACTCAGTTATCTTATAAACCATTCAACAAATTTTACTTCAAGCTAATTTGTTATCACTTTATTGTTTCACATCATTTTTACTCAAAGATATTCTACCACCGTCCTAGAAAAATCACTTCGTTGATACCACCCTATAAATCAATATCATGCCTTCATTTCCAACTTTCATCACAAACCACTAAATCTCAACATACCAAAATGAAGAACACAAACCTTCTTAACCTTATCACCATCATCATCTTCACAACCCTTAATTCCACAAGCTCACTTTCTGATCTTGATGCACTTTTAAAGCTCAAATCATCCTTAGTTACACCACAAGCAAACTCATCAGCCTTACAAGATTGAATACCATACGTGACTAAACCGAACATCACATTATCGGTCCTAAATTATACATAGCCTGATCACCTATGTCTAATTCAGGAGGGATCATGTTATGCTGGGAGCAGTCACCTGTATGTTTTCTTAGAAACAAACTTCTCATAAGTAAACTCATCCTACACCATACAATGAAACGACAAAACAAACTACATCACTCTAATCCTCATAAGTAACCACACCTCTTCATCGACACCACTCCAACATATGACACACACAGAACTTCGGGACGAAGTTCCCCGTAAGGGGTAGAGACTGTAACAATTCGCAATTTCAGGTTAACTTTTATTCCTGAAAATTTTACTATTCACTTTTTACTATTCACTTTTCACTATTCATCTCAGAAATTTTTATTTCATATTCTCGCAAGTTAAACTATTTTAACGATAATCCGAGAATTTGACGCTCGTCGGATCATTTCTGCAAAAATCACAAAGCCGTGTCCGAGATTTACTTCTAGGTTTAAACGTCCTTCCAGCATCCCGATATATCCATAAAACATCATAAACAATAGAAATATGATTTTCTATCATTTTATGACAATTCCAAAAGTTTTGGAATTTTACGTTTTTCAGTTCAGCGTTTTACGCGAATTACGCGTTTTAGACCCGTATTTCCAGTTTTTAGCAGGGTTTTGGCACCCGATAGATCCTACCACTCATTTTATATTTTATTATGGACTATATGAACATTTCTAACAATACTTTAAAGTTTCATAATTTTACGACACCCGGTTTTACGTTTTGAGGCCTAATCATTTACGGTTGGCATTTCCCGGAGTCAAAATGCATCAAATATCTAGATATCATCCAAGCCAAGCCACCTCACCCCCCCTTATCCCATTTGAACCGCCAAAGGGGGGGGAGTCACACCCTTGGTGGCTTGATCTCATGTCTTGTTGGTCTAGATGTGTTACATGTGTTTTTTGGCAAAATATCTTATGAAAACTAACCTCCTCATGGACCTATATATACCCCCCTTCCTCCCCTTCCTTGGCCGGCCATCAACACACTCCACAACACTTCATCCTTAGTTTATTTCCTTCCTAGTTCTTGCAAGATTCAAGTGAAGTTCAAGTATAGAAACCCTAGTTGATCTTAAGTTACCAAAAATCTTCCAAAACCCTAACATACTTGGTGTTTTTCTCTTGAGTTTAAATCTACTCAATACACCTCAACTTTCATTACATATCTTTCAAGAATACCAAGGGTAGAAAGGTTTCTTGAAGTGAAAGGGTTGAAGCTAGTCTATCAAAGTCCATTTCCTTACTTGTTACTCCTTTCTTTTATTAGAAAGCCAAAAGTTGTAAGACTAAACCTAACATGCTTCTTGTTTATTTATCATGTTCATCTCATTTACATGTTATCTTTACTATATTATGTGTTGTAATTATGTCCATGATGTATCATGATGAGTAAAAGATGTTGTTGTAATGAATTATTGAAACAAGTTACTAAAACAACCAAACTAGTGAATACCTTGGTATAACCTGATCAAAATGGTAAAAATTTTATATTGGATTATTACATATTACAGTAGAGGACTTAACAAGAAAACCATAGCAATTTGAACCACCTAAAAAGAGTAAACGAGTCAAAAGTTATGGCGATTTGAAGTTACCAAAGATTTCCGGCAAAACTGCCTAAAAGTTTCTGTGACAGAACCTAAAACACGCAAAAAGAGGCCTTTCTGGTCCGATTCATGAAAAAGTTAAAACACGAAAGTTGTCCGGAATCACGTTTTCATTCAGGAATAAAGAGGCTCAAGCCTTGAAAACGCCTTCTGAGTGAGATATTTCTCAGTTTTCTTAACAGCTATTTACATATTTTAAGTCACTAAGTTATTGTCATACTTTCAAAGGAATAAAAGGTATTATGACCTATAAACAAGACCCCCACCATGGCTAGAGCCAAGGTTGTGTATCATGACCTTGGAACAAGGACCAAAGGTCATGGCTAGGCCATGGCGAAATGACCAAGCCAACTTACAAAGGCGTAAACATGAAACAATGAAATTGGCGATAACATGAACAAGCAATTTGTATCTACTTCACCTAAAAGGAAACCATGAGATTTTACCAAGACAAATGGTCATACAAGACTTATAAAACTACCCCTAATAACAATCTTCATGTACTATAAACTTTCCTAAGTTTATACAAATATCGGACATGTAACTTTTTCGGATCAAAACTTATATCTATATACTTTATCAACTACTACAATAGTAGGGAGCTTCATGTGAGGAGTTCATTATGTAAGCCGTCGAGATGAGTTGTGGATTTACGAATTAAAGTGTCCTGGCTCCTCGAACGCTTACTAACATGACTTCTGAATTATGTCGGCCCGAACGGTAGTGAACGATATACCAAACATACATGTTTCATGAACCTTTCTTTCAAAGACTTACAATATACATCATACCACATCATGGACTAAATGCAAGATATATATATAGGCACTCTACTCCGATTCTAAGTCACAACATTCTATTATAGGTTGCTCGTAGAAACCTTCGCGATTCGACCATCACATTCACTACTCACTACATAACTTAAGGTGAGTTCGTAGCCCCACTTTCTATTGTTTAACTATTTTACAAACCCATGGGGGAAATACATGCTATTATTTTCTACTCGAACACGATGCCTTCTAATGTATGCTTCACGACGATGTTTTATTATCACTAAGTAACGATTGCCATGTTCGAAGTCCCTATATCATGAACCATTAGTCACTACCTTTAGTGAGCGCGAATATTGTGAATAGATCTATTGGGATTGACGGATCCCATTTGTGTTGAACAACGATGAGTTCACACAAATGCACTATATTTGAGATTTAGCGGTATAATGGCAAAAGTACCTCGATAGGGCTTCTATAATGCCAATTTTGTTGGTTCGATGTTAATGTTTTGGTTGCATGAGCTTAGTGAAATAAATAACGATTTTGTTTTCCAAACATTGGTGTGAGCCTATAACTCACACTACGATTATTGTGTTCAAACGATTTAACTAAACTCTACGAATTCCACTCAACCTTTGTGTTGACCTCTCAAGCATGTATTTCAGGTTCATGACGATCAAGGATGGCACGGAAGGACACGGATACTCAAGAGGGCTATAAATTTTATTATCATTCAAGACTCATTTAAATTGTAAACATGGAACCATTTGGGACCTTATTTTGTAAATCTCTGATATTTATACCATTTGAATGATAAATCTTTTAAAACGACTCAATTGGAGTTCGTTTTCTATTATTGTGACTATTGTGCTGTCAAGTAACACCCAGTTCGAATTCCGCTGCATCCATGAATTGGGGGTGTTACAGAATGTCTTAAGGATGCCAGTGGTTTCATCCTTGGTTCTTAAAAAGAAAACCCATGTGAATCTACTAAAATCATCAGTCACAACAAGACAATACTTCTTCAAATTTATGCTGCTCACAGAAGTAGGACCAAACAAGTCCATATGCAGCATAAAGAGTGGATGATTAATAGAATTGAATGCTTTGGTCTTGCATGAAGCTCTGTGTTGCTTTCCTTTGAGACAGGCAACACAAGTTTGGTCATTTTCAAATCTTTTCTCTGGTAGACCTCTGACAAGTCCATCTTTCACAATCTTGTTGATGGTCTTGAAGTTAACATGAACCAATCTTCTATGCCAAAGCATTGATTCATCCAAAGTGGCTTTAGCAAGCAAGCAAGTAACATCATTATTTGCCACTATGTTCTTCATGTCAATGCTATATAGATTTCCTTTTCTAGGGATTTTAAGCAAAACATCACTTTCATCAGGGAGCTTATAATCCTTAGATAAGATATAGCATTCATCTTCTGTGAAAAGAACTCTATGCTTCTTGTCACACATCTGTGACACACTAAAGAGGTTGTACTTGAGTTCTTTCACATACTGCACATCTTCAAAATCAATGTTTTCAGCCTTGATTGTTCCTTTGCCAGAAACTTTGCCACCAATTCCTCCTCCAAAGCTGACAAATTGTCCATCATAAGGTTGAAAGTCTAAAAGATAGGACTTATTGCCAGTCATGTGCCTGGAACATCCACTGTCTGAGTATCCTTGATCATTTGTAGTCTTTGAATGTCCTTGCACACAAAATAAAGGAATTAGTTCCTTTTGGGGACCCAAGCCACAAATGACTTGAATCTGCCTCGTGTATCAATATAATTATATCTATCAAAGGTCATTGATACACCATTGGGATTGTTTGAGGTGATGGTTCCTTTTGGTTTCCATTCCCAACGTGCTGAGGCCTTAACAGCATTTCCCATATTTACCCTTTTCTTGTTAACAAACCCACCAGTGGTAACCTTTGGCCTTGCAGTGGTAACTGCTGGCTTAGCAGTGGAAACTGCTTGTTTTGAAACTTTGGGTACCCACTTTCAATTATTGTTAACTTTCTTTTCAAAATTGGTCTTTTTCCCTGTTTGAGTAGATTTAACAAAAGTAGTAACAGGGGGCTTAGGGTAAACTCTGTTTTTATTTCTGGCAGTGGCAACTGCTGGTCTAGCAGTGGAAACTGCTGGTCTAGCAGTGGAAATTGGTTTAATGCCAGAATGAAGCAAAACAGACCTGAGAATCATCTTGCTAAGTGGATTTGGGTGAGTTATGTTATTAGTATTTTGTCCATTCACCCTAGTATTCCCAAACACTTCCCTTCTTCCCAAGTGGTAGGTACAGCTATAAGACAAATGGTCAAAGCTACCACATATATGACAGCGTTTGTTATTGAACACAAAATCACTACCAAATTGCCTAGATTTAACATGATTCCAGCTCCTCATATTACCCCTAGGAGTTGGTGACCTATTTCTGTACATCTCTGCATATCTAGTAGTGGGCCTAGTGAAATTAGGTTGTGACCTAGGCTTCTCTTTGACTACATCAGGAATACTTCTTTTAACCTTCACTTTAACATTCTCAGGAACACTAGGTTTAGACTCAACATTTAAATTTTCATCTTTAAGAGATGAGTCACTAGCACTATCAAATATATCAACCTCAACCTGAACCTTTTCAATTTCAACTGGTTTAACAAACTTTGGTCCATAGGTCATAGGTGGCTCCTGGAATTCCTCTAATCCTGTGTGAGCTAAGTCAATGCCAGGAGGTGATGGAACACCTCTTAGAGGTGGTGAAACTGTTTTGTATCCAACTCCTGATTTGGCTTTGCTCACAACTTGGGCTTCCCAAATTTTGTCAATACACTTGGATTGATGATCCAGTGTTTGCTTAGTTATCATTATATTTTCACTAGCCATCTTAACCTTTTCTAGTTCTTCTCTAAGAACCTTATTAACATCAACCTGATAATCTAAGTCTCTTCTTAATACTGCAATATCATCATTGAACTTAGATTCATTTGCCCTATAATGCTCTAATTGAGTTTCTAAAACTCCTAGGCCTCTTTTATGATTTGCTAAGTTATAATTAGTATGAGTTAACTCTAGCAATTGTTCATCATATTGTGCTTTAATTTTCTCATACTATTTTAAGGCCTTACAAGATTTAGGACAAGCATTATCAGTTTGTACCTGAGAGTCAGAAAAAGCCATTAGTGCAAGCTCTGTAGCAACCATTGCAGACTCTGAATCATCTTCCTCTTCCTTAGTCATAAAGCTCCAATCAAAGATCACTCCATCAATAGCCAATAGCCCCTTTGGCTCATCAGTAGTAGGTTCCTTCTTCTTGTCCTGCTTATACCAAGTTGACCTGTTGTCAGATTTCCTTGGCTTCTTGCACTCCCTGGCAAAGTGCCCCTTCTTATGACAATTATAGCACTCCACCTTCTTTTTGTCAAAACCTACTGTTTCATTGCCACTGATGTTAATCTTTCTTCCAGTCTTCTTCCAAAACTTCTTTGTCCTTAGGCTTAGTAATGCCACTTGCCATTTAAAGGTCCAGTGTTGACCTTAACAGGTCCAGTGTTGACCTTAATTACTTCCTTGCCATTAACCATCTCTGATGTAGAACTTGGTTTGAAAGAATTTCCAACCATAATGATCTCCCAGAGTGTGTAGTCTTGGACCATAAAGAATTGTTCGATCATTAGCCTCCACATCTCAAAGTCATTCAACTTAAGCTTTGGAAGCTTAGCAGCAATGTTTGAGTTACTGGTTTCTGTCTCCATTGATTCTTCTGAGTGAACTAGAGTCTTCTAAATCAAAGTATCAAAGCCTGTCTCTGATACCACTTGATGGATCTAAACACCTTGAACTTATGTTAGATTGATACTTTGAGTTATATCACTAAGTATGCGGAATCTACTTAGTAACACTTAGAAGTTTGATTGTGAGTAAGACAGTTGTATATGAATAAGAACAATGTATGTAAACAAACTATTAGCTCCAATATTATTAATGATAATAATACGAGTGATCTTGATATCACTAGGGTTACACCTTGAAGCTCTAGAAAACATATATCAAACCTTTAACCTAGGATCTCCTTTTATAGCACAAGGAGTCCTCTTCTACAAGATAAGTATAAAGCTAATAGAATAAGATATACACAAGATCTATTATATATTTATCTAAACACGTTTCCTAACAGTTATCTAATAAGCAGTGGTAATATATGTTCTTGCAGTGGTAATGAGTTTCCACTGCAAGTACAATCTTCTGCAGTTGTAACATCTTCTCTTAGCCGTGGTAACTGTTAGCATAATTCCCAACAAAATCCACTGAAGGTGAACAGATTGAATCCTACTATACAAGGTTTTGCACATTAATGAATGAGTTAATCAGAAATAAGTTGACACCACGAACAATTGCAACAAACATCAAATTCATCAATAACCTTCCAGAAGAATGGGAACGATATGTCACGATTGTCAACCAAGCTAAGGATCTACATCAGGTGAATTATGATCAACTCTATGATTTTCTGAAGTAAAACCAAGCTGAGGCTAATGAAGTAAGGAAAGAAAGATTGGCAAAGAATCATGATCCTCTCGCATTAATTGCTACTACACCAACACCTCTACCAATGAACACACCACATCAACCATCATCATTATCTTCCACTCACAACAACATGGAACAATCATACATTCAACAACTAACACATGTCTACCAACAACAATTCTACCCACAACAACAACATGTTATTCGACAACAACAATACCCACAATTCCAAGAACCAGAATTCACTGACAATGATGAAGCTACTGCAGCCTTGACACAAGCGTTCGCTTTTCTGACAAAGGCATTCCAAGGACGCTATTATACACCAACGAACAACAACCAAAGGATTTCATCGAACACTCACAACAAGCAGATTGCTCAGCCGAGTTTCAATATGGGCAACGGAGGCCAAATGGTTGGAGTTTATGGGAATCAGCAAGGATATGCTACTGGATTTAACATAGGTAATCAGAATATGCAGAATCAGTTGGGTCAGTATACAGGGAATCAGATCGGTCAGTATGCAGGGAATCAGATGGGCCAGTTTATTGGGAATCAGATGGGTCAGAATGTTGGCAATCAGGCAATGGGTAATCAGATTAGGAATGTGGCAGCTCCAGTTGTTGGGAATCAGGGAAATGTGAATCAGGTTAATCCGGTAAAGTGTTTCAACTGCCAGGGTGTAGGTCATATGGCAAGGAACTGTCCTACTAAGCCAAACAAGAGAGACCCAGAGTATTTGCAGAAAGCATTGCTGTTGGCACAAAAAAATAAGGCAGGGTTTCAGTTGAACGCAGAGGAGAATGATTTTATGACTCTCATAGATGACATGGAAGACATAGAAGATATTGATGCAAACTGCATCTTTATGGCAAACCTTCAGGAGGCTAAGTACGACACAGATTCTGACACACCTCCTGTTTATGACATCAATGCAGTCTCTGAGGTACCATCCTACAATACATGCAACAATAATGATATATTTGATATGTCCCCTCATGAGGAACAGCATTCTGAGACTCCAGCAACCACTTATGGTACATATCTGGACACGCCGAGTTGTAGCAATATTGATTCGGCAAATCCCGATATGAATCATAGTGGAGGCTCAGTTTCCTAGCATGCTGAGAATGATGAGGAAACACGTGCTTTATTTGAATCGTTATTGAACAATTGTAGTATTGAAATAGAAAATGTGAAAAAGGTCAATCGCGAAGTTAAGGCCGCGAATGAAAAATTGACCACTGAGCTTGAGAGTTACAAGGAAAACGTTAAAGCATTTGAGTTTCATAACAAAAGATTGTCAGATTTAAAAACCGGTTATCAAAATTCCGTTTCAAGGGAAAAACTTTTGCAAATCAAGTTTGATACACTTGATGTTAATTCACACAAGAAGATAAAATCCTTAAACGCGGAAATTTCTGATTTGCAAAACCAACTTTCTAAACAAAAAACAGCTTATACCAATCTTGAAAAAGAAATGGATGAGTTGAAAAAAGATTTTGCAAAGAAAGAAGATAAACTTTTGGATGAAATCATAGAGTCAGAACACAAGATTGCAAAACTAGAAGAATTAGTGGTTAAAAGGGGTCAGTCAAGTCAAACAATGAATATGATTGCTAATCAAACTAATCCGATTTACCATACAAAACGTAAAATGGCTCTAGGGAACAAAACTCCTTGTAATCTCAAGAAAGCTCAGCAAGAACAGAATATTTTGTTTAATTGAAATGTTTTGTTTACTAAGCATGATCCTCCCACTGTTCGTGATTCTGTGGATGTCACACCCCCAATTTACCTGACTTGCAGTGGAATGGAATACCTGGGGGTGTCTGTCATAGCACCACATTTATAGTTACATTGAACGACCTAAAGTGTCGTTTGGAAAATACTGCATTTAATCATTGAAATAATCCAGAGTTTACAAAATGAGGTCCCCAAAATGTGTTGCATGTTTATGAAAAACAAGTCATACTAGATCAAACGTTTACATAAGTGCATGAAATAATGATGAGACGCGTCGACCCCGCGACTCCATGAAGGTCCAAATGCATGTCACATGAGCTACCTTAATAACCTGAAATACATTGCTAAAACGTCAACACGAATGTTGGTGAATTCCATAGGTTTGTAAAATGTAATGTTTGTACGGCCACCACAAGTATAAGTGCATGACAAAAGTCAAGTAAAATTGTACAATAGACCTTAAGCTCATGACCCCGAAGCTATGACTGATGAAATTATATGCCCCACCGAATGTTTTACCAGAACACTCCCAAATGTGTCAAAATGAAATGCATCCCTTACTGTTGGTAATAACTACCACGGATGGAGGCGTCACCCTCGATAGATCTATCCACTCACTCTCGCTTACCGGAAAATTAACGGTTCATGATAATAAATAGGGGACTTTAACTGGTTGGTAAGGCAACTTAAGCAATGTACATATGTTTTGGTACTTGGGCTCGTACTAAAATGGTTGATGCAATGTATTCCCCCGTGGGATTTGAAATCAAAATGTTGAATTGAAAACGGGGCTATGAAAACTCACCTGATATGATGGTACCATGAACATGTAATGAGCTGAAAAACAAGGCGCGCACACTAGCCGCAACCTAATATGAATGATGAACGATCTACTTTAGATCATGAAATGATGTTATGAATGTCCATGCACATGTTTCCTATACCACTCTACTCTTTGAAAAATACTTGTTGTTATAAAAAATATACATTTTCCAAGACTTAGGAAAATAAGGCAACTAGAAAAATAAAATTAGTTGAAGTGTATATACATATATATATATATATATATATATATATATATATATATATATATATATATATATATATATATATATATATATCGTATGTATCAATGTTAGTGTTGAAATCCTCGGTTTGAAATCCTTGATATAATGCCTTGTAGTGATAAAAATATACTTGTAATAACTAATACTTCATTAGTTATGAATTTGGGTACTTGGTATTATTTCTAGAAATCTAGAGTTACTACGTAGTATTAATATTATTTTTCCAAAAGCTGTCAAAAATAATATAAGTTTTGCCGATATTGAAACGTGAATATCTTTGTCGTTATAAGTCCGTTTTACTTGTTCTTTATATCCACGGTTACGTCTTAGTATGTAGTAATATATTTTGGAAAGCTTGGCTCCTCCGGGTTACGTCTAAAGCCTCTTTTTGTCCGATGAAAAACGTCCAACAGCAACAATTTTCAGAAAATATACTTTTCGTCAATAAACTTGCAAAAATCATAACTTCTTCGTTATAAACTCTTTTTAATCCGTTCTTTCGCCTACGGATTCGTTTTTGAAACTATTTTCTAAAAATTTTGCCAAAGTTTACTTTATGTTTACTGATTTTCCTGGATTTACCAAAATGGGACAGAATGTATATATACTTGTTACAAACCCATTTTTCATGTTCAAAACTAGTTTCTACTTCAACCAAATCTCTTGCAAACACCACAAATCTATACTAATCCTACCATACACCTTCTTAGGGTGCCATGGGTTCCTAATCACTACTAATCATGTTAATTTAACAAAGGAACACCTAAATCAAAATCTAGGGTTTGTATGTTCAAAAGGTTAACAAAAATAATGTGGTATAGCTAACTTGTACATGAAATTAAGCATGAAAACCATAAGATACAAGTGTTAATTAGATGAAAACATGAAAATAAATTTGATAACTCACTTTGAAATAATAGGTGATTAGATGATGAGAAATCTTGTGTTACTTGTGTTTTTGTTGTAAGATTCTTGATTAGAATGATGAAATGAACAACTTTGTAGCTTTGTATTTTGGAAAATCATCACTTGATCATGGAGTATGGATTTGGTCGTGGGTTTCATGGTGAAAGAGATGAGGTTTGTGCTTTTTGATTCTCAAATTTGTATATGATTATGTTTTAGGAGTTTATGGTAAATATATGTATAAGTATAATGTATTATAATGGCACATGAATACATAAGGTTAGAAAATAAAGGTCAAGTGGTTTAGGGGTGTGCTCATGGCCGGTTTTCAATGTGAAAAGGAGATGCAAAGTCGGTTTTGATCACTTAGAAAATGTAGAGTATTATTAGTTGTAGTTTAGTGTAAGTATTAGTTATAATCGGGTACCGGGTTTGCTAGAAATAAATGTTAACAAAGTTAACCGGGACTTAATAAAGTCATAAAAATGTTAAAAATATATTGGGTACAATTACTGAGTGTTCGGGTGATTATTGTTTAGTTTTCACGAAAACCGTCGTAATATTCATAAGCTCACGTTATAAATAAAATAAATTTCCAAAATACTGGGTAAATGAATGTTATAACTTTTATGATGATAAAATGGATATAAAAATGTGTCGGGACCATTGTGGGAATATTTAGATATATTCTTCGTGCTCAAACCGGGTGTTAACGTTTAATTATAAATAATTATAAGAAAAACGTTAAATGTATCAAATATGTAAATTTGAAAATCCTAAGAGTGGTATAACATGAAAATGCTGTTATGATGATATGCAGACTGTCTCTAGTCCGTATGCAATATCATTACTGATAATGAAATGAATTCGCACCTAAACCAATCCGGTTACGCGAATTTGAATACCCGTAAACTAAATTTACGATGAAATGAGTAATGAAAGTGAATAATGAAAACTTTTCCGACAATGAATAGTGTTCAGTGAATAGTAAAATTCTCAAATGTTTCTCAGAATGTCAAACTGACACCAAATATGATGGATAGTAAAACGATGAATAGTATTTTGATGAATAGTGTTTGATGAATAGTGTTTTCCCAAAGTTTGGGAAATGACCTGAAATGGTGAGTTGTGACAGTGGAACAATAGAACTGGTCGAAGAGAGCATTAATAAAATGAAACGAAAGAATCCTGATTTGAAACCAATTGATTACAACAAATTGAACAAACTTTCGGGCATTACTTTTGTTCCACAAAAACAAGCATATGAGCTTTCCAAACCTTTTTCCAAAAGCCCAGAAGTTTCTAAAACCGTAGTTGTTTCCAAATCTCTTTCAAACATGGAACAAATGTCTTCTAACAACCCTTTTAATACAAGTGAGGCTAGAGACATTCTTGATGACGTTAAAAAAAGAATTGTAACACTTCAACAGATTGTTAAATCTAAAACTACTATCAGTATTAACAACTGGCATTCTAGTTTTCATAACGAACAGAAAAAGGTGTTTGAAAACGAAATTACTATCCCACTGAATAACATCAGTGCGAGGGTAATCCATTTTAAACAAGCTTTCTTAAAAGAAACGGCCGACTTTGTCAAGGACCACAAATCCCTGGTAAAAGAAGCTAATGAAACTCGTGAAAACATGAATGTTTTAGAAAGGTTAAATGATTCTCTCTTTGAAGCAGTTCTGTCTACTGATATAATGTCTATCATTTTGCAAACATATTCTGTTCAAGACGATGAAAGACTTAAAGCTGAGACCTCCGCAATTGTTTCAAAATATGAAAATGCTCTTAAAAAACTTGAAAAAGATAAAACGGATAAAACACCGATATAATGTTCAAAAAACGGATAAAAACGTAAAAAAAACTGACAAAAATGGATGAAATGTATAAAAAATGGATAAAAACGTAAAAGATAAAACGTACAAAAAATGAATAAAAACGTAAAAAAAAAACTGATAAAATGTATATAAAACGGAAAAAAAATTGACAAAAAACGGACTAAATGTACGAAAAAGGATAAAAACGTAAAAAAACTGATAAAGTATACAAAAAAAGGAAAAAACTGACAAAAAATGGATAAAACGTACAAAAACGGATAAAAACGTAAAGAAACTAATAAAACGTATAAAAAACGGAAAAAAACAAACAAAAAACGGATTAAATGTTCAAAAAATGGATAAAAACGTAAAAAAGACTGATAAAACGTACAAAAAAGATAAAAACTGACAAAAACGGATAAAAGCGTAAAAGAATTGATAAAACGTATAAAAACGGAAAAAATTGACAAAAAACGGATAAAACGTAAAAAAACGGGAAAAAAACTCAAAATGAGGACTAACGGTGCAAACGTTTGGCTAACGAAGGCTAACGGTGTAATATTTTCTTTCTCGTTAAGAGATAACGGAGAAAGAAATTGCACCGTTAATCCTTATTGTAAACGAGGGATGTATGGTGGCAAACGTTTGCCTAACGGGTGATGTATTTTGCCAAAAGTTTCTGACAGGGATGTAAGATGGCAAAACCTGTAAACCACAGGGATGTATTTTGCAGTTCTCTCTAGTTTTTTCTATCAACTATCGACATACATATACCATCATATTGCAATAGCTTACATAGTTAGAGGTTCATCGAACAATTTGAACCAAACCAGAACCAAAACCTCAATTCTATCAACACGGCAATAACCATAAAAAACTAGCTTTCGTTTTCTGTTTGTACAACTTCTACAATGATGTCACTCTGTTCGTACAAGTTTTGGTACTATATCATTCTTCGATTATTTGTAAGTATTAGTATGAACAACTGTTGTCTATACCACACATTTAAAAGCTAATTGTGTTTCTATGTACATTAAGAGCGACACGATAAAGCAATCTAATGTTTAGATATATCTTTTAAAAAAGAAATAACTCATGTGTAGTTAGTCATGAAATTGCAGAACCCTCACAAGTTAATTAAAAATCCCATTCTTTTAGTTCGCCAAAAGATAAAGAAGCTTAAGAGAATATAACTACGAGCTTGAAAGATAGTGTCCAGAGAACTTCAAGCACATAGCAAAGCACAATGAGTCTATAGCCTAACTGTGAGAAAGTTGGTGGCAAATGGGTCGGTTTAGGCCATGGGTCATGGGTCAAACAGGTCATGTTTTAAAAATAGGTCAAACGGGTCATGGGTCAAACGGGTTGGGTCGGGTCAGCTAGGGCTGGCAATTGAGTCGGGTTCGTGTTGACCTATTCGGGTTCGCGTGTTGGCGGGTTAGTATAACCTCTACCCAAACACGACCCATTTATTAATTGTGTCAAGAAACTCAACCCGAACCCGCACCTGGATAACACATGTAACCCATTTTTGACCCGTTTAATCTATTTAAATAAATAGGTCAAGTAGTGAATAAGGTTGGTGATTTGTTGATTTAACTAGCTTAAATGCCAAAATGATATAAGGATTTAAAATATGTTAAAAATAACAGACGAATAACTATACGACAATTTTCTCGGTTATAAGCGTCAATTTCTATGATATATGAGGTATAATCGAAATTCAATCATATTAAATGCATAACAGAATTCATTTAATCCACATCCAACATAAGAAGACATGTTATATATTTTATTTTTAGAGTGTTATATACTTAAACGGGTTAACGGGTTGACCTATTTAATATTTACTCAACCCAAACATAACCCATTTATTAAACGAGTTAGACGGGTTGACCTGTTTTTGACCCAAACCTGTTTATCCTCAACCTAAACTTGTTTAACTTCGTGTCTGGTTCATGTCATTTATCGTATCGTGTCGACAATTGCCACCCCTAAGGTCCGCCCATTATTTTTCATTTTTTATCGTAAATTTAAAAAAAAAAAAAGGTGATTTAATTTGTGTTAAATATTGAAAATAACAAAATCATTTTGCGAACAACTAAACAAGATCCTCACTGACCAAATGTATTACTCCGTACAAGTCAAACATATTACGTACACATTACTACAAATATTTTAGGGGCAAATACCATAAAAAAGCATCACACTTGTCCTAAAATACACTTTTGGGTATCGAACAAATTTTTTTCCTCATATGGGTATCGAACTTTCAACTTTTGGCCTCTTTGAAGCACTTTGTGACGTTTTTGCCCCTCAAATTATTAAAAATCCAGGGAAAAAAATGTCACAAAGTGCCTCAAAGATGTCAAAAAATGAAAGTTCAGTACCCATATGAGGAAAAAAATTTGTTCGATACCCAAAAGAGACTTTCTTGCCAACTATAGTGCTTTAATATGGTATTTGTCCAATATTTTATGTATTGTAATAAAAGTATTTGGTACAACTAACTGCAAAGATAACAAATTTAGACCACTACTTTATATTATGTTAGAAACCATGTCTTTCGTCATCATTCTCCATTTAAATTGAAACTCACATACGATGGAGTACAAAAAATAACGACTACAATGAGTGTGAAACGCACTCGATGGTGACAACGATCGTACCAGTAAGCGTTGCGGACAGACCGATAACTACTCACCAACCACTGTAAATTATCGCAGCTAATGGTGCCGGAAAACTGATACCTTAGTTTAACTATTTCATATATGAATAATTTTCAAAGACCCATTTGGATCTGATGTACAACCCATTCGACCCATCCTATTTGTACACTAGCATTTCAAGTGACCCAATGGACATGTTTCGGTATTATCAACTGTGTATTTGTTGAACCTGTTGGGTGTAAATGATGACCCAAATTAACCAATCTCAAGGTGTTTGGGTGATAGTTGCCACCTCTAGAGAAATTTAATACTCCGTTGTTCGCCGTTGTTAGAACCCGCTATCATGGGAAGAGACTGCAGTGCTCCTAGGATGGAATGTTGTGGAACTAAGTGTCAGAAGGAAAAATAAAAAGACATGTTTCAACCTACGCCCCCTTCAACAATAATCCCATCCATAGTGCATTTGCACCTCTTCCACACTGAGGAACCGCCAGGTCTCAACATCAATGGAAAACGAAGCACCAACTCCTATATACTTAGGTTCTAGGTACATTGTATTTTGCTACATATGCTTAAACAAGAAGCTCCAAAATATTGCCACTTACGCTCGTCCTTTCTGTGCGTTTACTTGAGATATAATAAAGCATTAAAATTTCACATTAACAATTCAACATCGTTCTATGTCTCTTAAACCCTCTCTTTAAAACTAACAGCAGAAACGAAAGCAAGAAGAAGGTAGCAACTTTGCTATTACTATCTAATGACCCAAATTCCACAAATGTGAAACACCTATCATATGTCATGTTGCCTAAAGTTCTGCAAGCTTTTTTAATCACAAAGAAAAACACTAATAAATCGAAAATCAAGCATATAATAAGCACAACAACAACAACAACAACAACAACAACAACAAAAAAAAAAAAAAAAAAATAAAAAATAAAAAAAAAAACACAGCAATTCAGAGTTTCTATCTAGCTACCAATAGCCTTTGGTCCTATAAAGTCAAGCCTGTTCAATAGAATGATCACGAAACCCAGGATATATGCACATGAGCATAAAGATTATACAGCCCATATTCCATAGTCATGAAACCCGTAGAGATCCTAATTAAAAAATATACAATACTGATGCTTTAGTGGGTGTTTGGGAATGCCTATATAGATTAATTATCTCCTTGTTCAGTTACTTAAAAGCCAAATAAGCACTTTTGTGTTTTCAAAGAAAAGAAACAATTAACTTGTTAGAAAGTGACTTAAACTTTTGGGTTTGTTTCGTAAATTTGACTTTGGATAAATATTAGTTTTTTTGTATGTTTTATAATTTGAGTCGGTTTTGAATTAGAATTTTTGGTTTGGTAACTTTGAATTTGTTTTGTATTTGGTTTGGTTTTTTTTTTGTTTTTTTTTTTTTTTGAAAGGCAATTATTTTTTATATATATAGAAGAAAAAAAATCCAAATAGACACTCACCCATCTATAAGCCATCTAAGAACAAATGGCTTACGGGTGATGAAAAGAAAAACTATAATAAATCACACTACAAAAACCAAAAGATACAAATGAGAAACTTCAAAGACCCTAAACGTTATGCACCTGACCACCTCTTCAGCAATCTCATACTATCTTTTGCAAGCTTGTGTGGGATCTGCACACCAATCCAACCATGACGATATGGATCCTTTTGCTCTATTTGATACCCAAAAAAACGAGCTAAGTTGAACTTCGTCACAAATAGTTGTTAAATTGGAAATTTTGTTTTCGAACACTCTCTTATTCCGAGCACCCCATATATGATATAACATTGACCAACATACTGCTTGCCAACTAACTTTTTGTTTTTTGTTAAAATTGTTTAAGCCTTTATGATCTAGGATATCTTAAAGAGAATTGATATTGTAAGGACCCATATTCCACCACTTGAAATTTTTTTCCCACCCTTTCATTACTCTATGGCATCTTAAAAAACAATGCTCCACTGTGTCAATCTCGTTTCCACAATGCGAACAAAGAATATAGTTAAGATCAATACCAAGGTGATTAAGTCAATCGAATACCGAGACTTGTTAGCATTTAAAATATGTATTGAAAAGTGATGGTCATTCTCATACGTGTAACTTTGTAATATGTCGTAGAATACAATTGAATAGTCAAAGGGCTCATGGATTGGGCTAAGCTAATAGGTTGATATTTATATTAAGCTAGTCCATTTATGTTAAGAAGATATATATGTGAAAAGCCCAATCCATCACCAAGCCCATGGAAAGCCTTTAGGGCATTATGTAACCAACTATATAAACACCTCAAAGCTCATTTGAGATGTGTGCTTGTGTGTTTAAGTGTGTGTGTTTCTCTCTTAATAATATTTTCTCTTCATCTTTCTACTTTCTCTCTCTAAAACTCATACTTCTTTCTATACATACACCTACATATCAAGTCACCAAGGTTATTGTGTGATAAAGTTGATAGATTTATGTTCCTACAAGTGGTATCAATCACCAAACAATGATTTAGGAGTGTTGGGAGTTTGTTTATTTCGTATTTTTTATGATTATATACACGAATTTCTTAAAAAAAAAAATTACTTTTCTTGTTTTTCTTGGCTTTTAACACTTTTTTTATTACAAACTAGTGTTATAAACATTTTCTAACAAGAAAGTTTAAATCTTTTTTAAATAATAAAGCTTTAAAAATTTGAATTTATTTTTGTACTTGTTTTCTAGAATACAAAATATTTTCATAAAAATCATCAAGTTTACAACTTTCTTCAAGTTTTGGTGTTTTTATAACTAGAAGTACAAGAATCTTGGAATACAAACTTCATTTGGGTGAGCTTTAAGAAAAATCAAAATTCTGGCAAATTTTCGAGAACACAATTGTACCATCTTTCTAGAACACAAAACTTTCGAGAACACATTTGTACCAACTTTCGAGAATACACCTCGTTGATCCTTAAGTGCTACCGTTGCTTACTCGGTGTTTTCCTTGCTTGTATAAGTGAGAAAACACTTCGACTCGTGGTATACTCTCTATATTGTATAATTTAGAAAGTTTTGGTACTAATTTTCGAAATTTCTGAAAAGTTTCGAGAATTTTGAAAACTTTCGAGAATTTTAAAAACTTTCGAGAACACTATAAAATTTCGAGAATGTTGGAAAAGTTTCGAGAAAGCTGAAAATTTTTGAGAATTGTTGAAAAATTTCGAGAATTGCTGAAATTTTTTGAGAATTGTGGAAGAGTTTCGAGAAATCTAAAAAATTTCGAGAATGTGGAAAAGTTTCGAGAATTTTGAATAGTTTCGAGAATTTTGAAAAGTTTCGAGAATTTTGACATTAGTGAGGTTTTTGACGATCAAACTTCAAACGGCAATAACTTTTGAATCGTAACTCCGTTTTGGACGAAATACTTGTCAAAAACGACCGTGAGACCGAGGAGAACGACACGCTAACTCGATGAAGGCGAAGTTTCGAGGCCCAAAAACGCTCCGGGAAGAAGTTATTGAGGTTTTAAGGTTTTAGATCAAATTTTTCACCACAAAAACCTGCATCAACCTTCACCAAATTCAACTCCTATTTCGTTAGAACGATCCAAGAATCAACTTTATCAATCATTAATTCAAATCATGGCAACTCAACAAGATATTTATGCTGCCGGTGCCGAAAATCGACCTCCCATGCTTGAAAAAGGTGGATATCTTCCATGGACAAGCCGCATGCTTCGTTACATCAAAACAAAGACTGATGGTAAATTAATGATCAAATTCATTAAAGAGGGTCCATTTAAGCCAAGACAAGTTTAAGATGAAGGTTATCCGAATACAACACCTCCTACTCTACCATTCTTGCGTGACCAAACAAAAGAAGACTACACAGATGAAGACAAGAAGCAGATCGCCGCTGATGATATGGCAATGCATTTAATCCAACTTGGATTACCACACGTGATCTTTGCTGCGGTCGACAGCTGTGAAACTGCTTATGATATGTGGGAACGAGTTATAAGAATATGTCATGGAACAGAAATTGGGCAACAAGACATTGAGAACAAACTTCTAACTGAATGGGAGAACTTTAAATCTGATGGATCTAAACACCTTGAACTTGTGTTAGATTGATACTTTGAGTTATATCACTAAGTATGCGGAATCTACTTAGTAACACTTAGAAGTTTGATTGTGAGTAAGACAGTTGTATATGAATAAGAACAATGTATGTAAACAAACTATTAGCTCCAATATTATTAATGATAATAATACAAGTGATCTTGATATCACTAGGGTTACACCTTGAAGCTCTAGAAAACATATATCAAACCTTTAACCTAGGATCTCCTTTTATAGCACAAGGAGTCCTCTTCTACAAGATAAGTATAAAGCTAATAGAATAAGATATACACAAGATCTATTCTATATTTATCTAAACACGTTTCCTAACAGTTATCTAATAAGCAGTGGTAATATATGTTCTTGCAGTGGTAATGAGTTTCCACTGCAAGTACAATCTTCTGCAGTTGTAACATCTTCTCTTAGCCGTGGTAACTGTTAGTATAATTCCCAACAATCCTCCCCTAACTTATGATTAATACATAAATCAATAAGTTTCTTCAAGAATGCAGCAAACATGAGGATATGGGAATTCTTCCAAACACTTATCTTCTTTTTAATAACTTTTTATCAGCTCTCACACTTTGATCATAAATCCTTTGTATCAAATCATCTATGACTTCAGTTCTTTCCCAGCATCTAAGCTTCTCTGTCAACATCACTGTCAATACTCCAGCTCTCAATGGATATTCTTTCTCAGCCAGCATAAAGACATCAACTCCATCTTGAGTAGAAATATGATGCACAGAACTTGAATCATAGAATTTCCACAAAGTTCTTGTACCATGAGCTTCAAATCTCAAATATCTATCACTTGGGTCAGGTTCATATAATCTTCTGAAGTGAACCCATAACTCCTTAGCTTTGACATCAACAAGTTCATCCTTCTTAAACTGATCTTGAACAGTTCTCCACAAAGTATCCAAATCTTCTCTATCACAAGATCTAACAATATCTTCAAAATCTCTGCAAATACTTGTGACACTTCCAGTTCTGATGATCTTCCAAGCTACACCAAAACTATCAGAAAAGATTTCCCAACCAACTACTGGATATCTTGATTGTAGAGGTTCAATATTAAGTATATCAGTCTCTATAAACAACATGTTTGTAACTTGCTCTTCTGTCAACTTGCTAGGACCCTCTTCTGCTTGAGATGATTTCTGATTCTTCAACTTCTTTGCATCTTTTGATTCAAGACTCACTCCAGTCCTTTTTGTCTTCATTGTTATTGGTTCTTGATCCATTGGAATGAAATTACTATCTTGTCTTTTGATCCTGTAGTAAATACCTTCAACCTGATCATGTGACATTCCTTTGAATTGAGCCATCTTCATATTACCAACATGGCAACAAAAAGTCTTCATCTCAGCAATGATCTGTGCCTTTGTAAGTTTCCTTCGCTTCTTTTGACCTTTTCTAACATCCCCAATGATTTGATCAAGAGCCTGCTGATTCTTCATTTGAATGAAATCTTTAAGTTGAGCAGACCTTTGTTCTTCATCCAAGGTTGTATTTGCAATCAATTCAATAGCCTTCTTCTTGATTACTTGATCATTATTAATCAAGTAGTCAATCTCTTCTTCTGTAGGCACATAACTGAACAATGGAGGTTTCTCATGTATGACAGTTGGTGAGACACTTGAAATAGGTTCTGCCATTACAGCTTCAAGTTTATCCAACCTCTTAGCTTCCATAAAACTAGCAACTTCATATTCCTCTAGCTTTCTCTTTCTTTCATTCTCTTGTTGTTGCTCTGCCAATCTTGCATCAAAGTCAATCTGAGCTTGTTATTTCTTAGAAATCTTCCTTGTCTCTTGATCTGAAGCAATCACAATAGCTTTTCCTTTAATTGATCTTATTCTGGCAGCTTCTTCCTCTGCAGTGGTAATTTCTTGAGTAGCAGTGGGAGCTTTTTCACTTGCAGTGGTAATTGGTTGACCAGTGGGAACTTGTTCTGCTTCAGTGGAAATTGGTTGAGCAGTTCCAACTAAATCATCAAAGTTAAAACCAGCATCAGCATCCATATCTTCAAAATCCAATTTCCTCCCCTCAGTCTCAGCTACATTATCTTTTTCTTGAGCATTATCAAAATCAGTGAGCTCAGCAAACTCTTTTTCAAAATTTTTACTCCTCCCCTTAAGCTCTACATCTGTTTTCCTCCCCTGTTTGGAAGAATCTCCCAAAACTTTAGTAGAACTTGCAGAAAACTCATCCGTAGGTGAAGATGATGAAGATAACACAACTTTAGATCTTTTCTTCTTGAGATTCTCAACTTCAGTCTGCAATCTTTAAATCTCAGCCTTCAATTTATTCAGCTCTGTGGCATGTTGTTCTTTGGTCTGTGCCAGATCTTTCTCCAGAGCTTGAACCTGCTTGACTAATTTGGTACAAATGTCCATCAATTCAGGTAGTTGCACACTGCCTTCATCACTTCCAACTGTGTAACCTGCTGGGAGAGGTGAATCATGAGGCATTGATTCAGGCTCTTCCCTAGTTGGACTAGGATTAAGCCTTGAACCACCACTGCTTGTTCCTAAACCAAAAGGTTCAGCAACATGCAATGTTGAGATGAGAGAAGTTGGCTGTTTAGACCTTCTCTCATAAGTGTGAGTTACAGCAGGGGTATGTTGAATTGGTGGAACAACAATAGTGGGTATGTTTTGGGATACAACTGGGATTGTTGCATCTTCACCCTGTACTTGAGCAATTTTAGCAAGCATTTGAGGAAAAAGTGGATGAACCTCCCCATTCCAAAGATCTGAAGCCTTACTCATGTTTTGAAAAACTTTTGGCTTAAGACAGGAAGGTTCATAAATTCTATTGTGAGGTCGCAGTTGAAACTCATTTAACACTGCTTGCACAAACCTTGGATACATAAAAAATTTATATCGACTCTTTACATTGCCTTTCATATTATTGAAAATAAACTTTGAAAAATTGAAAGTCCTATCAGTTGCCAAACAAACCAAAGGACAAGCCATGGTTGATGCAAATTGTTCATAAGAAGTTTTCTTAGGACTTAGGCAATGTAAAAGAGTGTGTATCAAAAATCTCCAATGGGGACAAAAACATCGTTTTCTGAAACTAACTTTTTGTTCAGATGTATCATACCCCATTAAAGCAATATTAGTGAAAATTTCTGAATTAGGTAATGTGATGATATCATTGAGATCATCCAATTGGAGAAGTCTCCTCAAGGATGACTCAGTAACATCAATAGTTACCCCATCAACTGTGGCTCTTAGAGCATCCACAGATTCATTTGTGTCTCCCTGTTCAAGAGTCATGGACTCCACAGTGTTCCAGAACTGTTTGATATGAGAGACATAGATTGTGGGATTAATAGTTAAGGCATACCTTATATGAGTCGTGTTTAGAAAATTCACAATCTGATGAAAAACAGGGCCACTCTTCTCGTTTGACTTTTGTAAGTAGGCCACATGGTTGTGCTCCTCGACAAATTTTAGAATCGCCATGATATTTGTGAAAAAGAGAATAAAAGTGTTAGTAATCAAGATAAAAAGCAAGCCGTATGATGATCAATTTATACTAATAGGGTTTGAGGAGGTTGCGCAATGTGAATTATCTTTAGAAAGAATTATCTTTGGAAAAAGAATAATTTAAAATAAGTAAGTAGATAATTCACAAAAGATTTTACCCTATTAATAAGGAAAGACGGTTATTTTTACAACGGCTAGTAAAAAATGGATTACTGACACAACAGTTGTAACGGCTAGTTCATCAGTGGAAAAATTACTCTTGCAGTGGTAACTAATGAACTAGCAGTGGTAAAATTTTCACAACATATCAAAGAGCAGTGGTGAATAAAACATGAAAATTTGCTGCTCTTATCATAGTTTTTAGCAAACTACCAGCTATCAACGGATTTGATATGTCTTTACCATGAGCCGTTTGCTATGGACTAGCCAACTCTTGATCACTTGGATGTATGGTGAGTTGATAACCTAGTTTTTGGTAAACTATCAACCATAAACGGATTTGTTAAGTCTTTACCAGTAGCCGTTTGCTCTGGACTAGTTGATTCTTATGTGGATTAGACATGGTGAATCAATAACCATTTGTTGTGTGTCTATAATACACACCTTATTACTCCAATGACTCCAATAGTATGGGTTGTATTCTGCAACTTAACTTAACCCATAAAAATTAACCCAAAGTAACTATTTAACCAAGTTACTATTCATAAAAATATCTTCCAAAAGTCAACCCGATAATAACCAAATTTACTCCTCCAACCTACCAAAACAAGTAGGAGTAAATATTCTTCATTAATTAGAATTCGACCTTGACTTTGCATATAAAAGGGGGCTCAAAACTTTTATCTTTCATCAACCAACAACTTCAACAACACAAACCCTTAATCAACACAATGAGCTGGTTCCCTTTAATCTACATCTCCTCTGATGACTCTTCAGATGAGGAAATCAGTTATTATTCAGACTCTGAAGAACTGTCAACTGGATGGAGTGGATATTTTCCACCAAGTGCTGCAACTGCTACATCTTCAAGCATGAAGCCCAACAAGAAGATTTCAGCTGATCCTGCTCCATCACTTGAGTTTTATTCTAGCTCTTCATCAGATGATGATAATGATCCAACCTTTGACCAGTCCAAAGAGCTTCCAAAGGCCCTCACCACAGCTTTGACTACAGCAATAAACAACATGAAGTGGCCAGCTGTTGAAAAGCCAACTCAAGCACCAAGGCCTCCCAAGCAAGTTCTGGGACTTGCTTGTCCAAGAAAACAACTTTCTTTTGATGACAAAAGAAAGAGGGCTTCTAAGGGCAAGCATCAGTATGAGGGAAAGGGAAAGAAGCCTATGGAATAGATGTTAGGTTGTAGGTTCATGTCTTTTGTGATGGTTTTCTGATTTGGTGACAATGTTTTTCTTGATGGTTGTTATGTACTTCTCTTGGATAATGAATAAAAGTACTTTTTGGTCTTGCTATTATCACCAATCTTTCCACTGTTGTATGTTAATTTCCACTGTGCTTTTTATAACTCTGCATACAAATTAGTAGAAAACCATACATACAATACAAACAATACTAGTACCTAAAAACTATCCTGCAACACTGAAAAGTATTAGACATCAAAGATTTATGGATTTAGCATTCCAATACCTGTTACAAAGTATTGAAATCTACCCACATCAAGCCCTTTTGTTAATAAATCAGCATAATTGTCATCAGTATGAATTTTGACAACATTAATAAGCTTTTTCTCAAAACAATCTCTAATAAAGTGATGTCTAATTTCAATATGTTTAGTTTTAGTGTGTTGCACATGATTTTTAATAATGCATATGGTACTACTATTGTCTATATAGATAATGGTGTTCATGAAATTGTACCCATAATCCAATAATTGATTCTGAAGCCAAAGGATCTGAGCACAACAACTAGCAGCTGCAACATATTCTGCTTCAGTGGTTGAAGTAGCAACCATAGTTTGCTTCTTGCACTGCCATGACACCAATCTACATCCAAGAAATTGACATCCTCCAGTAGTTGATCTTCTATCCAAACTTGCACCAGCATAGTCACTATCTGAGTATGTGATGAGTGCTCAAACACTCATCATTTTTGGTCTAATCTGAACTGCAAAACCTACAAAAACACTCAGTAATGCATCAAAATACTAAAAATATTTCAAAATCGTGTTTTATATGTTTTAGATGCAAATTGAGTAAAAACAGTTGAAAAACGTACAAAGTTTGCATAATTGGTTGTTTCAGTCCCCCGACTTTCAAAAATTAACAAAACTAGTCCCTGGATATTCAAAATATATAAAATTATCACCAAAGGTCCTTTTACAATCATAAGTTGTCATATTTTGTCCTTTGGTGAAAAATTGGAAAAGTTTTGGAAATTTACACTTTTTTTCCCTGGAGTTTCAGATTTTGGCAGAATTGGTCCCTGGTGGGATATTTTTTAGGAAAATCAATTTTTATCCTTGGAAAATCAAAACGTGTCAAAAATAGTCCTTGGAATGAAAGATTGGTGAAAATTGCAAGATTAGTCCCCGGAATTTGGAAATTTACAAAATTGGTCCCCGGGTGTTTTGTTTTGGAAAATATAAATTTTGGTCCTTGTAATATTCAAACTTGGAAATTTTTATCCTTATGATAACTTGGGATGTTTGTACAAATCAGACCCTCACTTTTGGGTAATTTACATTATTGGTCCTTGTTGTTTACTGGTTACCAATTGGACCCTTTTATTATCATAACCCAAAAACCATAACCTGATCCAACCCCAAAGCCCACCAAATAAAAGCCCATTTCATTTTTAATATTTGTTGGGAATTATACTAACAGTTACCATGGCTAGTGAAGATGTTACAACTGCAGAAGATTGTACTTGCAGTGGAAACTCATTACCACTGCAAGAACAAATATTACCACTGCTTACTTGATAACTGTTAGAGAAACGCGCTTAGATAAACATAGAAAAGATTTTGTGTATATCTTATTCTATTAGCATTATACTTATCTTTTAGAAGAGGACTCCTTGCTGTATAAAAGGAGATCCTAGGTTATAGTTAGAATATATCTTTCTAATACGTTTTTCTTAGAGCTTCAAGGTGTAACCCTAGTGATATCATAGATCACTCGTATTATTATCATTAATAATATTGGAGCTATTTGTTTTGTTACATACATTGTTCTCACATACATAAAATTGTTTCATTCACAATCAATCTTCTAAGTATCATTAAGTAGATTCCGCATACTTAGTGGTATCACTCAAAGTATCAATATTAACACAAGTTCAAGGTGTTCACGATCCAACAAGTGGTATCAGAGAAAGGCTTTGATATTTTGATTTAGAAGACCCTATGGCAGACTCAAAAGAAACAATGGAGACAGAAACAAGCCAATCAAACATTGCTGCAAAGCTTCCTAAGCTTAAGATAAATGACTTTGAGATGTGGAGGCTTATGATAGAACAATTCTTTATGGTTCAAGACTACACATTATGGGAGATTATTATATGTGGAAATTCATTTAAACCTGGTACAACTGTAGAGCAGGTTGGTGACAAGACAGTAACAAAAGTTAACACTGGTCCTGTCACTAATGAAGAAAGAAGTCAACTAAAGAATGATTTGAAGGCTAGAGGTTTGTTATTGATGGCTCTACCCAGAGAACAAGTTCTGGCTTTTAGCAAATACAAGTCTGTAAAGACTCTTTTTGATGAGATCTGTGAAGTGTTTGGTGGTAATGATTCTACCAAGAAGACTCAAAAGACTTTACTGAAGCAGACTTATGAAAACTTTGGTTCAACAAGTAATGAATCTCTTGATAGCATATTCACAAGGCTACAAAAGATTGTTACTCAACTCACTGCTTTTGGGATTGAGGTGGAAAAGGAAGATCTCAATCTTAAATTCCTAAGAAGTCTACCTTCTGAGTTTGACACCAATGTTGTTGTTTGGGAAGATAAGCCAGATCTAGAGACCATGAAGCTTAATGATGTGTACAATAACTTCAAAGTTATTGAACAAAGATTAGAGAAAGCTGGCAAATTAAGAACAAGTTCTGCAAGTGTAGCACTCATATCATCATCAAGTAATGATAGTTCAGATGAAGAAAGTGATAGTGATGATGACAGTGGTAACATGATTGTTTCCACTGGTAATGGAAGTGTTTCCACTAGGAGCTCAAAGAAACAGGTTGCAGGACTAAGTGATGCTACTTTCTATGCCTTTATATCAAGCCATGTGGGTGGTTCAATTCTCAATCATGAGGATTTGGATCAAATTGATGAAGATGATATGGAGGAGATGGACATTAAATGGCAGGTGGCATTACTAAGCTTAAGATCAAAGAAGTTCTGGAAGAAGACAGGGAGAAAGATACATATAAGTGGTGATGAGACTGTAGGTTTTGACAAAAAGAAGGTGGAGTGCTATAATTGTCACAAGATGGGGCACTTTGCAAGAGAATGTAGAAAACCAAGGAAATCTGATAACAAGTCAACTTGGTACAAGAAGGAAAAGAACAAAGAACCTACAACAGAAGAGCCAAAGGTGCTATTGGCTATTGATGGAGTGAGCTTTGATTGGAGCTTTATGACTCAGGATGGAGAAGATGATTCAGAATCTGCAATGCTAGCTACTGAGCATGCACTCATGGCTTTCTCTGACACTGAGGTACATACTGATAATGCCTGTTCTAAAAACTGTAAGGCTTTAAAAGAGTTAGAGATCTCTAAAACACAATATGATGAACTAATGCTAGATTTACATCATACTAATTATAATTTAGCAAATCATAAAAGAGGTCTAGGTGTTTTAGAAAAACAGATAGAGCATTATAGGGCAAATGAATCTAAGTTCAGTGATGACATTGCTGTTTTAAAAAGAGACTTAGATTTTTATGTTGAAGTGAATAAATCTCTTAGGGAAGAGATTGAAAAAGTTAAAAAGGCTAGTGAGAATATTCAGATAACTAAGCAAACTCTCGATCATCAATCTAAGAGTATTGACAAAATTTGGGAAGCCCAAGTTGTGAGCAAAGCTAAATCAGGTCTTGGATACCAATCTGTTCCACCACCTCTAAGAGGTGTTCCAGCACCTCCTGGCATTGACCTAGCTCACACAGGCTTAGAAGAATTTCAGGATCCACCTATGACCTATGGACCAAAATTTGTTAAACCAGTTGAAACTGAAAAGGTTCAGGTTGAGGTTGAGACTTTTGATAGTGCTAGTGACTCATCTCTTAAAGATGAATGTTTGAATGTTGAGTCTAAATCTAGTGTTCCTGAAAATGTTAAAGTAGAGGAAAGAAAAAGTATTCCTGAAGTTGTCAAAGAGAAGCCTAGGACACAAACAAATCACACTAGGCCTACTACTAGGTATGCAGAGATGTACAGGAATAGGTCTAAATCTCCTAGAGGGAACATGAGAAGTTGGAATCATGTTAAAACTAGGCAGTTTGGTAGTGATTTTGTGTTCAACAATAAGGCCTGTCATATTTGTGGTAGCTTTGATCACCTTTCCTATACTTGTAACTACCACATGGGAAGAAGGGAAGTATTTGTGAATACAAGGGTGAATGGACATAATTCTAATAAAATAACTCACCCAAACCCCCTAAGCAAGATGGTTCCCAGGTCTGTTTTGCTTACCACTGGCATCAAACCAATTTCCACTGCTAGACCAGCAGTTGCCACTGCCAGTAGTAAAAACAGAGTTTATCCTAAGTCCCCTGTCACTACTTTTGTTATATCTTATCAAACAGGGAAAAAGACTTATTTTGAAAAGAATGATAACAAGAATCACATGTGGAGACCCAAATTTACTAATCCAGCAGTTTCCACTGCTAGGCCTGCAGTTACCACTGCAAGACCAAATGTTTCCACTGGTGTCTATGTGAATAAGAAAAGGGTAAACATGGGTAATGCTGTTAAGGCCTCAGCTCGTTGGGAATGGAAACCAAAAGGAACAACAACCTCAAACAATCCCAATGGTGTATCAATGACCTTTGATAGATACAATTATATTGATACACGAGGCAGATCCAAGTCATTTGTGGCTTGGGTCCCCAAAAGGTACTAATTCCTTTATGTTGTGTGCAGGGACATTCAAAGACAAAAGAGGATCAAGGTTATTCAGATAGTGGATGTTTCAGGCACATGACTGGCAACAAGGCCTATCTTTCAAATTTCAAATCATTTGATGGGCAAGCTGTCAGTTTTGGAGGAGGAATTGGTGGCAAAGTTTCTGGCAAAGGAACAATCAAGGCTGGAAACTTGGACTTTGAGAATGTATACTATGTACCAGAACTCAAGTACAACCTCTTCAGTTGTCACAGATGTGTGACAAGAAAAATAGAGTCTATTCTCAGAAGATGAATGCTATATCTTATCTAAGGATTATAAGCTACCTGAAGAAAAAGACATTTTGCTCAAAATCCCTAGAAAAGGTAATCTATATAGCATTGACATGAAGAAGATAGTGGCTAAAGATGATGTTACTTGCTTACTTGCTAAAGCGACTTTGGATGAATCTATGCTTTGGCACAGAAGACTTGGTCATGTTAACTTCAAGACCATCAATAAGATTGTAAAAGATGGTCTAGTCATAGGTTTACCTGAGAAGAGATTTGAAAATGATCAAACATGTGTTGCTTGTCTTAAAGGTAAACAACACAAAGCTTCTTGCAAGACCAAGGCAGTAAATACTATTGATCATCCACTCTACATGCTGCATATGGACTTGTTTGGTCCTACTTCTGTTAGCAGCATCAATTTGAAGAAGTATTGCCTAGTTGTGACTGATGATTTTAGCAGATTTACATGGGTTTTCTTCTTAAATACCAAGGATGAAACTACAGGCATACTCAAGACTTTCATCACTGAAGTTGAAAATCAAGCTGAAAAGAAGATAAAGATCATCAGATGTGACAATGGGACAGAGTTCAAGAATAGAGTAATGGATGATTTCTGCAAAGACAAAGGTATTAAAAGAGAATTTAGTGTTGCAAGAACACCTCAGCAAAATGGTGTTGCTGAAAGAAGAAATAGAACACTAATTGAGGCTGCTAGAACCATGTTAGCTGATTCAAAGCTTCCAGTGACATTTTGGGCTGAAGCAGTTAACACTGCTTGCTATATTCAAAACAGGGTATTAGTGGTCAAGTCAAAGAACAAGACACCTTATGAGCTTTTCAGAGGAAGACCCCCACTTTTGGATTTCTTGAAGCCATTTGGATGTCATGTCACAATTCTCAATACCATTGATCATTTGGGAAAGTTTGCAGAAAAGGCAGATGAAGGTTTCTTTGTTGGTTATTCCATGATTAGTAAGGATTTTAGAGTCTACAACTTAAGAACAAGGAAGATAGAAGAGAATTTGCATGTTCAGTTTCTTGAAAATAAAGCTAACATAGCAGGTTCAGGACCTGAATGGCTATTTGATCTTGAGACTTTATCAAATACAATGAACTATGTTCCTATTACCTCAGATTCAAGTGATGCTGATCTTGAGGACTCAGAGGAGTTTATTGATGAAGATGAATCTTGCCAAGATGATGAAGATGATAAAGATCAATTTGTTATGCCTATTTGGGAATTTAATGCAGACTCACAATCTTCAAAGAATACTGTTCAGGAAGATGAATTTGTGAATTTTGATGTTCTGCATGATGATATTCCTGAAGGCAGTGGTAATCCAGTTACCACTGCAACACATGATGTTTCCACTGACGGTCCAGATGTGGAAAATATAGCTCAGGAGACACCAAATGATGATGTTGAAATCACAAATATGCCATCATCATATGATATTCCTAACACATCACAATCTACAATTCATAAAGCTCACCCAATTAAGAATGTTATTGGTGAAATTAATTCAGGTGTGAAGACAAGAAGGCAAACAAGGATGACAGATGTTCATGGATTCATAAGTGAAGTCTATGAGTCCAAGAATCACATTACTAAGAATGAATGTTTATTCTTCTGCTTTCTATCACAAATGGAGCCTAAAAATGTTTCTATGGCTTTAGGAGAGTCAAGTTGGGTTGAAGCTATGCAGGATGAGTTGTTGCAGTTTAAGCTTTAAAAGGTTTGGGTTCTTTGTGATTTGCCTGATGGTATGAAAGTGATTGGTACTAAATGGGTGTTCAGGAATAAGAAAGATGAAAGAGGTATTGTTATCAGGAACAAAGCTAGATTAGTTTCTCAAGGATACACTCAAGAGAAGGGTATCGATTATGAAGAAGTCTTTGCTCCTGTTGCAAGGATTGAGGCTATTAGACTATTTCTAGCCTATGCATCATTTATGGGCTTTACTGTCTATCAAATGGATGTTAAGAGTACCTTTCTGTATGGTACTATTGATGAGGAGGTATATGTTGCTCAACCTCCAGGTTTTGAAGATCCTCATCACCCCAATAAAGTTTATAAAGTAGTCAAGGCTCTTTATGGCCTTCATCAGGCTCCAAGGAAGTGGTATGAAACCTTAGCTACTTATTTATTGAATAATGGGTTTCATAGGGGCAAAATTGATCAAACTTTGTTCATCAAGAAAGACAAGGGTGATATTCTACTTGTGCAAGTATATGTTGATGATATTATTTTTGGATCTACTAAACAAGAGATGTGCAAAGAGTTTGAGAAGCTGATGAAAGATGAATTTCAGATGAGTTCTATGGGGGAACTCACATTCTTTTTGGGGCTACAAGTACAACAGAGTAAAGAAGGCATCTTTATCAGTCAAGACAAGTATGTGGCTGAGATAATTAAGAAGTTCAAGTTCACTGATGCAAAATCTTCCAATACCCCTGCTGACAAGACCACTCACTTATTGTTAAAGAATGCTAGTGGTGTAAATGTTGATGTTCATACTTACAGGTCTATGATTGGTTCTTTGATGTATCTCACTTCATCAAGGCCAGACATTATGTTTGTTGTGTGTGCCTGTGCAAGATTTCAAGTGACTCCAAAGACATCACATCTGACAGCAGTTGAAAAGATTTTTAGATACTTGAAGACTTATCCTAATCTAGGATTGTGGTATCCAAGGGAATCTCCTATGGAGTTGATTACTTACTCAGATAGTGACTATGCTGGTGCAAGTTTGGATAGAAGATCAACCACAGGAGGATGTCAATTCCTTGGATGTAGATTGGTGTCATGGCTGTGCAAGAAACAGACAATGGTTGCTACTTCAACTACTGAAGCAGAATATGTTGCAGCTGCTAGTTGTTGTGCTCAGATTCTTTGGCTTCAGAATCAACTCTTGGATTATGGGTACAATTTCATGAACACCATCATATATATAGACAACAGTAGTACAATTTGCATTATTAAGAATCCTGTGCATCACACTAAAACTAAACATATTGAAATTAGACATCACTTTATTAGAGATTGTTTTGAGAAAAAGCTTATTCATGTTGTCAAAATTCACACTGATGACAATTATGCTGATTTATTAACAAAAGGGCTTGATGTGGGTAGATTTCAGTACTTGGTAACAGGTATTGGAATGCTTAATCCATAAACTTTTGATGTCTAATACTTTTTAGTGTTGCAGGATAGTTTTAAATGTACTATTATTGTTTGTATATGTTTGTATGGTTTTCCACTAACACTTATGAAGGAGAAACAAGCTCAGTGGAAACTATACATCATACAGTGGAAAGATTTGCTCTCACAGTGGTAATAAGGAAATAAAGAAGATCATTTATTTATCACTTCAAAAGGTTCCAGAGTACATTCTTTCACTAAGACAAGTTCAAAACACATGTAAACTTAAACTAACAACTCACAACCTAACAACCTAAGATCTTCAGACACTACATAGGCTTTTTCCCTTTGCCCTCATAAGCATGCTTGCCCTTAGCTGGCTTGTTCCTCTTCTCATCAAAGGAAAGCTGCTTTCTTGGACAAGCAAGACCAAGCACTTGTGGTGGAGGTTTCAGATCTTTTGCAGGTTTTGACGACTCTGGCCACTTCATGTTGTGTATGGCAGTCTTCAGGGCAGTTGTAAGTGCCTTTGGTAGTTCCTCAGAAAGGTTGAAGGTTGGATCATCTTTCTCTGAATCGACATCAACAGATAGAGCTGATGCAGTACTTGATGGAACAGCACTTGGTGGAAAGTATCCACTCCATCCAGAAGAATGCTCCTCAGAATCTGAAACATAGCTGATCACTTCATCAGAAGAGCTGTCAGAGGAGATGTAAACGATTGGGAAACTCATATTTAAGTTTAGGGTTTGTTAATGTGCTGATTTGGTTGATGCTAATAGATGTGTTTTGAGACCCCTATTTATATGCAAAGTCAAGGCCAATGGATAATTAATGAAGTATCTTTACTTCTATCCATTTTGGTAGTTTGAAGGAGTAATTATGGATGATATCGGGTTGACTTTGGAGCAATAAATGTATAAATAGTAACTTGGTAAAAAGTTACTTGGGTTAACTAATATTGGTTAAGTTTGGTTCTTAAGATGTTTAATGTGAATGGAGTTATAAGATGTGTAACTTAAGACACATTACAAATGGTTATTGATTCACCATGTCTAATCCACATAAGAATCAACTAGTCCTGAGCAAACGGCTACAGGTAAAGACACATCAAATCCGTTCATGGTTGATAGTTTACCAAAAACTAGGTTATCAACTCACCATACATCTTTGTGATCAAGAGTTGGCTAGTCCATAGCAAACGGCTCATGGTAAAGACATATCAAATCCGTTGATAGCTGATAGTTTGTTAAAAACTATGATAAGAGCAACAAATTTTACATGTTTTTCTTACCACTGCTCTTTGAAAATTCTGTTGATTTTTACCATTGCAGGTTCACAGTTACCACTGACAGTGTAAAATTTTTCCTTAATATGTGTAGATGCAGGACATGACAATATCATTCAGAGCTCTACCATGGCAACACTTCATGTGTCTGATTCTAAGGGATTGGATACAGGTTGTGAAATCCCTAGCCAAATTAAAACATATGGGTGGTTCAGAAGTACAATCTAGTTTAACTAGGTACGAAATTGAATCTTTGTCTAAAGATGCACCTCTCCCAGAAGGTAATACATCTGGAAGTGCTGAAGGCAGTATGTTACAAAAGGAATTGATGGAACTGTGTACCAAATTCTAATAACAGGTGGATACAAAGGAAATTGATGGAAGTTCTTCTGAATTGATTTTGATGGAGATTCTCCCAAACAGGGGAGGAGAAAAATGATGATCAGATTTAGGGGAGGATTGCTCTCAGCATGTCAAAGTTAAAGATCAATATGAGATATTCAAATTAGAGCTTTGATTCAGAAGATTCAAGATCAATATGCAAGAGCTGATAAAGTGTTGAGAAAAACAAGATAAGTGTTTGGAAGAATTCCCATATCCTCAGGTTTATTGTATACTTGAAGAAACTTGTTGATTTACATATAAATCATAAGTTTAGGGGAGGATTGTTGGGAATTATACTAACAGTTACCACGGCTAGTGAAGATGTTACAACTGCAGAAGATTGTACTTGCAGTGGAAACTCATTACCACTGCAAGAACAAATATTACCACTGCTTACTTGATAACTGTTAGAGAAACGTGCTTAGATAAACATAGAAAAGATTTTTTGTATATCTTATTCTATTAGCATTATACTTATCTTGTAGAAGAGGACTCCTTGTTGTATAAAAGGAGATCCTAGGTTATAGTTAGAATATATCTTTCTAATACGTTTTTCTTAGAGCTTCAAGGTGTAACCCTAGTGATATCATAGATCACTCGTATTATTATCATTAATAATATTGGAGCTATTTGTTTTGTTACATACATTGTTCTCACATACATAAAATTGTTTCATTCACAATCAATCTTCTAAGTATCATTAAGTAGATTCCGCATACTTAGTGGTATCACTCAAAGTATCAATATTAACACAAGTTCAAGGTATTCACGATCCAACAATATTACCCACCCAAGTCAAACGGTCAAACAAGCAGGGTCAAAGCAAAACAGTCAACACCAACACCCCCCAGGCCACTGTTCACCTTCCCCAACCCCACTCACCCCGTTTTTCTGCACTGTGTTCCCCCCTCCTCTCCAAACTCCTCAAAAACCTCACCAAACCTCATTTATTATCACACCAACCTTACCTTCCCCCCCTCCTCATTTAATTCTCACCAAATCCACTCAAGCTGCCAAATTAACCATTTCCCACCAAAAAGAGTTTGGATGGTTGAGATCAAAGCAAGCCATCCAAGGGCATGAAATAAAGTGGGAAAGCAAGATAGACACTCCAGGGCCTATAAAGATGAAGAAAAAGAGAAGAATATAGTTGTCAATGTCTTTAGACCATTTCGTAGTGTAAACTTTAAATTTCCATTGTAAACTTTTAAATTTTGTTTTTAATTCAAGTTGTATCAAGCTTTTATGTTAATGAAAAGTATTTCAAATAGTTTCTCAGTTTCAATTCTCAAAGTACAAGCTCAGTTTTTGGTAATCTCAAGTGGAATTGACAACTCTACTTGATTTTGTTTAATTGTTGATGTTGTATGTTTCTTTAAGCTCAGTTAAGTTCACAAGTTAGTTTTCAAACGTTTACAAGGTATTTCAAGCAGTTCCATTTAAAGAATTAAAAATATAAAAAAAAATAGTGTAAAATAAAAAAATAAAAGAAGAGGAGAAGGAGGCAGTGGAATCATGGGTTAGAGTCCATTTGGGGACATTAGGTTGGGTTCTTATTCAAATTCATGGTCAAATCTGTAAGTTTCCTCCTAAATTAATCATTTCAGCTTCACTTAAGGGGTGTTTGGCACAGTGGTTTTGACCACTGTGCTTTGGGTTTATTTGTTAAAATCTGGTTTAGTTAACTCTTTTTAGGTAGTAATAGTTCAATCAAAGGGTAAAACCCAAGCCTTCTTTGCAGAAAAGTCAAAGTCTCACCATTTACTTGATTATTGTTCACTGTGAGGTTTTTAAGGTAGCTTAATCATAGAGATGTGTTCATTTGTAGTTGCTTTAGCTTATTTAACTTTTAATGTAGCTTAATATCTTGTTTACAGTCCATTAGATCAAATCAAACTTCATTAAAGTCAAATCTTAGTTTTTTTTTGAAAAAGTCAAGTTTGCACTGTCTCAGTTTTCCTCAAAATGGCTTGATTTTTGTGGAATTTTGTAGGGTGTTTTAGACCTTGAGCTTTTCTGGGATCATAGTATCCAAGCTCAGCTTTAAGTTTCCTAGCTTCCCTATATTCTTGCAATTTTTCATTTGGGCCCCACATTGGTCCAAAGTAAGTTACAGGGCAAGGGTATGCCCTGCACCTCAGACCTCAGTCCCAACACTCATTTTCTTGTGCTTCTTTTGGCTTCCTCAGTGGGCCCCACCTGTTGCTTCTGGGCTTATTGGAGACCCAATAAGCCAGACTTCATGGCTTAAAGCTTATTTTGAGATTTGCATCTTATTTCCTAGGGCTGCACCAGCCATCAAGGTTGTCCCATTTCCTGACCAACTCTGAGTATTCAGCTTTTGGACCATGTTTCCATGCCCTCCCCTAGCTTCACCTGAGGGTCCTAGAGCTTGTTTTATAGCTTTTTGAGAAGCTTGTAAGTTCAGCTTGCTGGTTCCCACCTTACCTTGGACTTCCAATACACCTAGTGGGCCCCACTTTGGCCTAAACTTGGCCATTTGGCCTGTTTGGTAATCAGGTTTAGCTTAAGTGCTTATTGCTTAATTTTACCTTATCACTTGTACTTTACTGGTTCCTTTGCTTATTTCATAGTTTCCTCATCTTAGTTTTAGCTTATTCTTGCCTGTGGGTCCCTTGCTAAGCTTGTTTGAAGCTTATGGCTTGACAGTTTGACCAAAGTCAACTGTCAAGCTAATAAGCACTTGTAGTGCTTATTTGTGTGTTCAAGCAAATCTTCCTTTTTTAAAGTTTGTTATTTTTACTTTTTAAATAGTTCTCAAGAAGAAAATCCAAAAAAAGCCAAAAATACCTAAAGTGATAGCTTATATTTAAGAAGCTTATTGCTTAAGTGCTTATTTCCCTTAAGCACTTTCTGTTTTTATAATTTTCTTAAGTCCCTGTAGTTGTAAAATAATTTCTGTAAATTTTTCATATTTTTCTCTTTTCATTTAGTATTTTTAATAATTAATATTAGTTTTTATTAATTAATAATTAGTTAATAATTAATAGTAATTATTTAAATAGTCTTAAAAATATATTTTCTGTTTTAAAATTAGTTTTATATTATTTTAGACTTTTCTAAGTTTTAATTTTATTTTTCCAAGCTTATTTTACATTTTCCTATTAATTAGTGTAATTTTAATTAGTTTAAATTAGTTTTTAATTAATAGTAATTATATAAAAAGTAGGAAAAATATATTTTAAGTTTGAAAATTAGTTTTATATTATTTTAGATTTTTCCAAATTTATTTTTCATATTTTTAGTGTAATTTCATAATTAGTTATAATTTAAGTTAATTTAAATAATTAATAAGTAATTAATAAATAGTATTTAATTAATAATAATTAATTAAATAGTGTAAAAAGTAATTTTAATTTTCTAAAAAGTTTAATTTATTATTAGGATTGTAAAAATGTGATTTTCATCTTTGTAAGTATTTTATTTTACCAAAACTCGCGTTTTATTTTGTACGTTCACGTTAATTAAAACTGAACGTACGCGTTTTTAGGTTTAAATCGTTTCTGGTTTTTCCTACTTTCCTGTCTTATTCTTATGGCTTCTTTAAGCTATTTCATTGTATAAATCCTTAGTGTAACCAATCTCAAACCCCTTTTTATCCAAATTCACCCGATCACAGATCCGTTTGAATAACCATCACACCTCGTCGGGACATAACGACCCGGGGAAACACTATATTCCGCGGAGCATTGACCTAGGTTGTTTGACCATCTTGACCACATCCGTGGTTGACTTTGGTTGACGGTTTAGCATCAATCAGTATGTGATCAATTCCATTAGAGAATCTCTTGGATACCATAATCCTAGATTAGGATAAGTCTTCAAGTACCTAAAAATCTTTTCCACTGCTGTCATATGTGATGTCTTTGGAGTCACTTGAAATCTTGCACAAGCACATACAGCAAACATAATGTCTGGCCTTGATGAAGTAAGATACATCAGAGAACCAATCATAGATCTGTAAGTGTGAACATCAACATTAGCACCACTAGCATTCTTCAACAATAAGTGAGTGGTCTTGTCAGCAGGGGTATTTGAAGATTTTGCATCAGTAAACTTGAACTTCCTAATGATCTCAGCCACATATTTGTCTTGACTGATAAATATGCCTTTCTTACTCTATTGTACTTGCAGCCCCAAAAAGAATGTAAGTTCTCCCATAGAACTCATTTGAAATTCATCCTTCATCAGCTTCTCAAACTCTTTGAACATCTCTTGTTTAGTAGACCCAAAGATAATATCATCAACATATACTTGCACAAGTAAAATATCACCCTTGTCTGTCTTGATGAACAAAGTTTGATCAATCTTGCCTCTATGAAACCCATTATTCAACAAATAATTAGCTAAGGTTTCATACCACTTCCTTGGAGCCTGATGTAGGCCATAAAGAGCCTTAACCACTTTATATACTTTATTTGGGTGTTGAGGATCTTCAAAGCCTGGAGGTTGAGAGACATATACCTCCTCATCAATAGTACCATACAGAAAGGCACTCTTAACATCCATTTGATAGACTGTAAAGCCCATAAAGGATGCATAGGCTAAAAACAATCTAATAGCCTCAATCCTTGCAACAGGAGCAAACACTTCTTCATAATCAATACCCTCCTCTTGAGTGTATCCTTGAGCAACCAATCTAGCTTTGTTCCTGATTACAATACCTCTTTCATCCTTCTTGTTTCTGAAAACCCATTTAGTACCAATGACCTTCATACCATCAGGCAAGTCACAAAGAACCCAAACCTTTTGAAGTTTAAACTGCAACAACTCTTCTTGCATGGCTTCAACCCAGCTAGATTCTCCTAGAGCCATATATACATTCTTAGGCTCCACCTGTGAGAGAAAACAGAAAAACAAACACTCATTCTTCTTACTATGTTTCTTGGACTCATACATTTCACTTATGAACCCATGAATATCATCTTTCTTTGTCTGTCTTCTAGTCTTCACACCTGATTGAAGTTCACCAATAACATTATCAAGTGGATGCACTTTGTGAATTGAAGACTGTGATGTGCTAGGAATATCATATGTTGTAGGCATGTTTGAGATCTCTACATCATCACTTGGTGATTCCTGAGAAGTATGTTCCACATTTGGGCTGACAGTGGAAACTTTTGGTGTAGCAGTGGAAATGAAGTTACCACTGCTAGTAGGAATATCTTTATTTACATCAAAATTCACACCATCTGCATCACTTGTCTTTTCAGAATTATCACCAAAGTCCCAAAGTGGCATAACAATTTGATCTTCAACATTTTTACAAGCTTCATCTTCATCAATGAATTCTTCTGAATCTTCAAGATCTTTGTCTCCAGTGCTTGAAGTGAGAGGAACATAATTCATTGTATTTGATAATGTTTCAAGATCAAATAGCCAATCTGGTCCTGAACCTGCCATGTTTGCTTTATTTTCAAGAAACTGAACATGCAAGTTCTCTTCAATCTTCTTTGTTCTTAAGTTATAGACTCTAAAAGCCTTGTTAACCATAGAGTATCCAACAAAGAAGCCTTCATCTGACTTTTCTTCAAATTTACCCAGATGATCAATGGTATTGAGAATAGTAACATGACACCCAAATGGCCTCATAAACTCCAAAGTAGGAGGTCTTCCTCTGAATAACTCATAAGGTGTCTTGTTCTTTGTTTTGACCACTAAAACCCTATTCTGAATGTAACAAGCAGTGTTAACTGCTTCAGCCCAAAAAGTTATTGGTAGCTTGGAATCAGCTAACATGGCTCTAGCAGCCTCAATTAGTGTTCTGTTTCTTCTTTCTGCAACTCCATTTTGTTGAGGAGTTCTTGCAACACTAAATTCTCTTTTAATACCTTTGTCTCTACAGAAATCATCCATAACTTTATTCTTGAACTCTGTCCCATTGTCACACCTAATGATCTTGATCTTCTTTTCATATTGATTTTCAACTTCAGTGATGAATGTGTAACAATTCGCAATTTCAGGTTAACTTTTATTCCTGAAAATTTTACTATTCACTTTTTACTATTCACTTTTCACTATTCATCTCAGAAATTTTTATTTCATATTCTCGTAAGTTAAACTATTTTAACGATAATCCGAGAATTTGACGCTCGTCGGATCATTTCTGCAAAAATCACAAAGCCGTGTCCGAGATTTACTTCTAGGTTTAAACGTCCTTCCAGCATCCCGATATATCCATAAAACGTCATAAACAATAGAAATATGATTTTCTATCATTTTATGACAATTCCAAAAGTTTTGGAATTTTACGTTTTTCAGTTCAGCGTTTTACGCGAATTACGCGTTTTAGACCCGTATTTCCAGTTTTTAGCAGGGTTTTGGCACCCGATAGATCCTACCACTCATTTTATATTTTATTATGGACTATATGAACATTTCTAACAATACTTTAAAGTTTCATAATTTTACGACACCCGGTTTTACGTTTTGAGGCCTAATCATTTACGGTTGGCATTTCCCGGAGTCAAAATGCATCAAATATCTAGATATCATCCAAGCCAAGCCACCTCACCCCCCCTTATCCCATTTGAACCGCCAAAGGGGGGGGAGTCACACCCTTGGTGGCTTGATCTCATGTCTTGTTGGTCTAGATGTGTTACATGTGTTTTTTGGCAAAATATCTTATGAAAACTAACCTCCTCATGGACCTATATATACCCCCCTTCCTCCCCTTCCTTGGCCGGCCATCAACACACTCCACAACACTTCATCCTTAGTTTATTTCCTTCCTAGTTCTTGCAAGATTCAAGTGAAGTTCAAGTATAGAAACCCTAGTTGATCTTAAGTTACCAAAAATCTTCCAAAACCCTAACATACTTGGTGTTTTTCTCTTGAGTTTAAATCTACTCAATACACCTCAACTTTCATTACATATCTTTCAAGAATACCAAGGGTAGAAAGGTTTCTTGAAGTGAAAGGGTTGAAGCTAGTCTATCAAAGTCCATTTCCTTACTTGTTACTCCTTTCTTTTATTAGAAAGCCAAAAGTTGTAAGACTAAACCTAACATGCTTCTTGTTTATTTATCATGTTCATCTCATTTACATGTTATCTTTACTATATTATGTGTTGTAATTATGTCCATGATGTATCATGATGAGTAAAAGATGTTGTTGTAATGAATTATTGAAACAAGTTACTAAAACAACCAAACTAGTGAATACCTTGGTATAACCTGATCAAAATGGTAAAAATTTTATATTGGATTATTACATATTACAGTAGAGGACTTAACAAGAAAACCATAGCAATTTGAACCACCTAAAAAGAGTAAACGAGTCAAAAGTTATGGCGATTTGAAGTTACCAAAGATTTCCGGCAAAACTGCCTAAAAGTTTCTGTGACAGAACCTAAAACACGCAAAAAGAGGCCTTTCTGGTCCGATTCATGAAAAAGTTAAAACACGAAAGTTGTCCGGAATCACGTTTTCATTCAGGAACAAAGAGGCTCAAGCCTTGAAAACGCCTTCTGAGTGAGATATTTCTCAGTTTTCTTAACAGCTATTTACATATTTTAAGTCACTAAGTTATTGTCATACTTTCAAAGGAATAAAAGGTATTATGACCTATAAACAAGACCCCCACCATGGCTAGAGCCAAGGTTGTGTATCATGACCTTGGAACAAGGACCAAAGGTCATGGCTAGGCCATGGCGAAATGACCAAGCCAACTTACAAAGGCGTAAACATGAAACAATGAAATTGGCGATAACATGAACAAGCAATTTGTATCTACTTCACCTAAAAGGAAACCATGAGATTTTACCAAGACAAATGGTCATACAAGACTTATAAAACTACCCCTAATAACAATCTTCATGTACTATAAACTTTCCTAAGTTTATACAAATATCGGACATGTAACTTTTTCGGATCAAAACTTATATCTATATACTTTATCAACTACTACAATAGTAGGGAGCTTCATGTGAGGAGTTCATTATGTAAGCCGTCGAGATGAGTTGTGGATTTACGAATTAAAGTGTCCTGGCTCCTCGAACGCTTACTAACATGACTTCTGAATTATGTCGGCCCGAACGGTAGTGAACGATATACCAAACATACATGTTTCATGAACCTTTCTTTCAAAGACTTACAATATACATCATACCACATCATGGACTAAATGCAAGATATATATATAGGCACTCTACTCCGATTCTAAGTCACAACATTCTATTATAGGTTGCTCGTAGAAACCTTCGCGATTCGACCATCACATTCACTACTCACTACATAACTTAAGGTGAGTTCGTAGCCCCACTTTCTATTGTTTAACTATTTTACAAACCCATGGGGGAAATACATGCTATTATTTTCTACTCGAACACGATGCCTTCTAATGTATGCTTCACGACGATGTTTTATTATCACTAAGTAACGATTGCCATGTTCGAAGTCCCTATATCATGAACCATTAGTCACTACCTTTAGTGAGCGCGAATATTGTGAATAGATCTATTGGGATTGACGGATCCCATTTGTGTTGAACAACGATGAGTTCACACAAATGCACTATATTTGAGATTTAGCGGTATAATGGCAAAAGTACCTCGATAGGGCTTCTATAATGCCAATTTTGTTGGTTCGATGTTAATGTTTTGGTTGCATGAGCTTAGTGAAATAAATAACGATTTTGTTTTCCAAACATTGGTGTGAGCCTATAACTCACACTACGATTATTGTGTTCAAACGATTTAACTAAACTCTACGAATTCCACTCAACCTTTGTGTTGACCTCTCAAGCATGTATTTCAGGTTCATGACGATCAAGGATGGCACGGAAGGACACGGATACTCAAGAGGGCTATAAATTTTATTATCATTCAAGACTCATTTAAATTGTAAACATGGAACCATTTGGGACCTTATTTTGTAAATCTCTGATATTTATACCATTTGAATGATAAATCTTTTAAAACGACTCAATTGGAGTTCGTTTTCTATTATTGTGACTATTGTGCTGTCAAGTAACACCCAGTTCGAATTCCGCTGCATCCATGAATTGGGGGTGTTACAGATTGGTACCAGAGCCATGGTTATAGAGAAACGGGTCTAATTGAGACCTAAACTATAACTACAATTACAAGCAAAACCATTTTTATAGCCTTCCGCTCTTCGTGCCTTCCATCCTCCAGACGATTATGGACTTATTATGCAAGTTAGGCTACATAAACATATTAGCATATTGCTATATATATGCTTGCCATATTTTGAGCACTCCCCATAAACGATAGAATTATATTAACATTGTAATTCTTCTTATAGAAATCATGTGCATACCCACTTCTCCCGATTATGTGCCCACTCTACCTAATAACTTCCAAGTCTTACCACCCTCACCCGAGTTCAGATTTGACTTCGTAAATGCCTTCGCTTCTGATGACGAAGAAGAACTTTTCGAAGATTCAATCGATGAAGAAGAGGATAATGAATACGAATATGTACTAGAACCATTACCACCACCACTATCACTGCCCTTTGATATCCCTACATGTGATGAATTGGATCACTCACTATGGATTGTACCTCGACCACCATCGATCGAACAAGAAAGTCAACATGAAAACTACAGCTTCTCAAATTTCATCGACTCGTACCTCTATGACACACTAAACCAAGAAGTTGCCGATCAATCAGAGCTGCTCGGACCTTCTAAATCCACAATAGACTAGTATGATGATACTAGTTAACTTTTGTACTACTAAACTGAAAGTATCAGTTAGTAAATTTTGAAGAAGCTTGTAATAAGTTTCGATTTTGTAAATCAACCAACGTTGTACGAATAAAACTCTTGTTTTATACTATCATGTGTTATGCCTTTAAATCTTCAACACAATTATTCTATCATTTCCTATCAAAAATTGTGCTCATCTCACAACTCTCTAATTACAATGTATCTTTCGAACAATAGAATCATGGCGCCAAAGAAACAAACACCACCAACAATGACGCAAGCCGCCATCCGCAAACTGGTAAAGGACAGTATCAATGCAGCACTTATCACGGAACGAGCAGCCGTGGCTGCAGCAGCTGCAGCAGCTGCCGAAGCCACCACAGCTGCTGGTGCTGCTGATGCTGCAGCAGCTGCTGATGCTGCAGCAGCCGCAGAAGCCGCCACTGCTGCGGAAGCTGCTATAGCTGCAGAGGCTGCCAGAATTGCCAGTCTTAACCTTGGAGGAACTACCCCTCCTGTGACCAATGTTACTACAGTACCAATGGGTTGCTCGTTCATTTCCTACCTGAAATGTGAACCCCTCAAATTCAAGGGTACTGAAGGGGTTGTAGGTTTGACCCGTTGGTTCGAAAAGGCGGAGTCGGTGTTCTTGGTTAGTAAATGTACCGAGGACGATAAAGTTCAGTATGCCACGAGTACTCTGTTGAATGAGGCATTGTCCTGGTGGAACTCAATTGCTCAACCCATGGGCATTGAGAATGCCTACAAAATTACTTGGGCTAATTTGAAACAAATGATGATCAAGGAATACTGTCCTCGCAGTGAAATACAGAAGTTGGAGGTTGAATTCTGGGATCATACGGTTAAGGGAAATGATATCATAACCTACAATCGTCGATTTCAGGAATTAAGGATACTTTGTCCAACAATGGTTTCCACAAAGGAAAAATTGTTGGAAAGATATATCTGGGGACTTCCATCCAGCATACAAGGGCATGTAACTTCGGCAAATCCAACGGAACTAGATGAAGCTATGCGGATGTCCCACAGCCTCATGGACCAAGTGGTACGAATGACAGAAACCCGAAAGCAAACCAACAACAACACCAACAATACCAATAACCTCAACAACTCCAACTACAGTAACAACAATAACAATAGGAACAACAACAAGCGACCATGGGATGGTAACCATGGAAGTAACAACAATAACAACAACAACCAAACTCAAAACAACAACCAGCAAAACAAAAGACAAGATACCGCAAAGGCTTATGTGGCTGCACCAACTAGAGGCTCAGGATATACCGGGAATGCTCCACTATGCAATAAGTGTAACTTCCACCACTCAGGTCCTTGCCCGGCTAAGTGTCGCAACTGTCAGAACACTGGACACCTTGCCAGAGATTGTAGAGTCAAGGATGTAGCTACCGGTAGCAACACACAACCGATAGTTATATGCTTCGGGTGTGGAGAAAGTGGACATTACAAGAACCAATGTCCCCAAAACCAAGGTCAACAAGTTGAAGACAACCAAGGGTGAGCATATATGATAAGAGGAGAAGGAGCTTATCAGAATCTCAACAACACTGCAGAACGATGAAGTTTAGAAATTAGCAGTCATGTTTATTTACGCACTATGTTGTACTACGTGTATCCCTAGTAATGGGAGTTTTTATGACTTAAGAATACTTAATGTTCAATAAACGACTCTTTGTGATAATTCTCATCTATTGTACTTTCTATCTCCAAACCAAATTGATTGTTTAGCAGATTATTACCATTCTTTGTGACTTACTCAGTTATCTTATAAACCATTCAACAAATTTTACTTCAAGCTAATTTGTTATCACTTTATTGTTTCACATCATTTTTACTCAAAGATATTCTACCACCGTCCTAGAAAAATCACTTCGTTGATACCACCCTATAAATCAATATCATGCCTTCATTTCCAACTTTCATCACAAACCACTAAATCTCAACATACCAAAATGAAGAACACAAACCTTCTTAACCTTATCACCATCATCATCTTCACAACCCTTAATTCCACAAGCTCACTTTCTGATCTTGATGCACTTTTAAAGCTCAAATCATCCTTAGTTACACCACAAGCAAACTCATCAGCCTTACAAGATTGAATACCATACGTGACTAAACCGAACATCACATTATCGGTCCTAAATTATACATAGCCTGATCACCTATGTCTAATTCAGGAGGGATCATGTTATGCTGGGAGCAGTCACCTGTATGTTTTCTTAGAAACAAACTTCTCATAAGTAAACTCATCCTACACCATACAATGAAACGACAAAACAAACTACATCACTCTAATCCTCATAAGTAACCACACCTCTTCATCGACACCACTCCAACATATGACACACACAGAACTTCGGGACGAAGTTCCCCGTAAGGGGTAGAGACTGTAACAATTCGCAATTTCAGGTTAACTTTTATTCCTGAAAATTTTACTATTCACTTTTTACTATTCACTTTTCACTATTCATCTCAGAAATTTTTATTTCATATTCTCGTAAGTTAAACTATTTTAACGATAATCCGAGAATTTGACGCTCGTCGGATCATTTCTGCAAAAATCACAAAGCCGTGTCCGAGATTTACTTCTAGGTTTAAACGTCCTTCCAGCATCCCGATATATCCATAAAACATCATAAACAATAGAAATATGATTTTCTATCATTTTATGACAATTCCAATAGTTTTGGAATTTTACGTTTTTCAGTTCAGCGTTTTACGCGAATTACGCGTTTTAGACCCGTATTTCCAGTTTTTAGCAGGGTTTTGGCACCCGATAGATCCTACCACTCATTTTATATTTTATTATGGACTATATGAACATTTCTAACAATACTTTAAAGTTTCATAATTTTACGACACCCGGTTTTACGTTTTGAGGCCTAATCATTTACGGTTGGCATTTCCCGGAGTCAAAATGCATCAAATATCTAGATATCATCCAAGCCAAGCCACCTCACCCCCCCTTATCCCATTTGAACCGCCAAAGGGGGGGGGGAGTCACACCCTTGGTGGCTTGATCTCATGTCTTGTTGGTCTAGATGTGTTACATGTGTTTTTTGGCAAAATATCTTATGAAAACTAACCTCCTCATGGACCTATATATACCCCCCTTCCTCCCCTTCCTTGGCCGGCCATCAACACACTCCACAACACTTCATCCTTAGTTTATTTCCTTCCTAGTTCTTGCAAGATTCAAGTGAAGTTCAAGTATAGAAACCCTAGTTGATCTTAAGTTACCAAAAATCTTCCAAAACCCTAACATACTTGGTGTTTTTCTCTTGAGTTTAAATCTACTCAATACACCTCAACTTTCATTACATATCTTTCAAGAATACCAAGGGTAGAAAGGTTTCTTGAAGTGAAAGGGTTGAAGCTAGTCTATCAAAGTCCATTTCCTTACTTGTTACTCCTTTCTTTTATTAGAAAGCCAAAAGTTGTAAGACTAAACCTAACATGCTTCTTGTTTATTTATCATGTTCATCTCATTTACATGTTATCTTTACTATATTATGTGTTGTAATTATGTCCATGATGTATCATGATGAGTAAAAGATGTTGTTGTAATGAATTATTGAAACAAGTTACTAAAACAACCAAACTAGTGAATACCTTGGTATAACCTGATCAAAATGGTAAAAATTTTATATTGGATTATTACATATTACAGTAGAGGACTTAACAAGAAAACCATAGCAATTTGAACCACCTAAAAAGAGTAAACGAGTCAAAAGTTATGGCGATTTGAAGTTACCAAAGATTTCCGGCAAAACTGCCTAAAAGTTTCTGTGACAGAACCTAAAACACGCAAAAAGAGGCCTTTCTGGTCCGATTCATGAAAAAGTTAAAACACGAAAGTTGTCCGGAATCACATTTTCATTCAGGTATAAAGAGGCTCAAGCCTTGAAAACGCCTTCTGAGTGAGATATTTCTCAGTTTTCTTAACAGCTATTTACATATTTTAAGTCACTAAGTTATTGTCATACTTTCAAAGGAATAAAAGGTATTATGACCTATAAACAAGACCCCCACCATGGCTAGAGCCAAGGTTGTGTATCATGACCTTGGAACAAGGACCAAAGGTCATGGCTAGGCCATGGCGAAATGACCAAGCCAACTTACAAAGGCGTAAACATGAAACAATGAAATTGGCGATAACATGAACAAGCAATTTGTATCTACTTCACCTAAAAGGAAACCATGAGATTTTACCAAGACAAATGGTCATACAAGACTTATAAAACTACCCCTAATAACAATCTTCATGTACTATAAACTTTCCTAAGTTTATACAAATATCGGACATGTAACTTTTTCGGATCAAAACTTATATCTATATACTTTATCAACTACTACAATAGTAGGGAGCTTCATGTGAGGAGTTCATTATGTAAGCCGTCGAGATGAGTTGTGGATTTACGAATTAAAGTGTCCTGGCTCCTCGAACGCTTACTAACATGACTTCTGAATTATGTCGGCCCGAACGGTAGTGAACGATATACCAAACATACATGTTTCATGAACCTTTCTTTCAAAGACTTACAATATACATCATACCACATCATGGACTAAATGCAAGATATATATATAGGCACTCTACTCCGATTCTAAGTCACAACATTCTATTATAGGTTGCTCGTAGAAACCTTCGCGATTCGACCATCACATTCACTACTCACTACATAACTTAAGGTGAGTTCGTAGCCCCACTTTCTATTGTTTAACTATTTTACAAACCCATGGGGGAAATACATGCTATTATTTTCTACTCGAACACGATGCCTTCTAATGTATGCTTCACGACGATGTTTTATTATCACTAAGTAACGATTGCCATGTTCGAAGTCCCTATATCATGAACCATTAGTCACTACCTTTAGTGAGCGCGAATATTGTGAATAGATCTATTGGGATTGACGGATCCCATTTGTGTTGAACAACGATGAGTTCACACAAATGCACTATATTTGAGATTTAGCGGTATAATGGCAAAAGTACCTCGATAGGGCTTCTATAATGCCAATTTTGTTGGTTCGATGTTAATGTTTTGGTTGCATGAGCTTAGTGAAATAAATAACGATTTTGTTTTCCAAACATTGGTGTGAGCCTATAACTCACACTACGATTATTGTGTTCAAACGATTTAACTAAACTCTACGAATTCCACTCAACCTTTGTGTTGACCTCTCAAGCATGTATTTCAGGTTCATGACGATCAAGGATGGCACGGAAGGACACGGATACTCAAGAGGGCTATAAATTTTATTATCATTCAAGACTCATTTAAATTGTAAACATGGAACCATTTGGGACCTTATTTTGTAAATCTCTGATATTTATACCATTTGAATGATAAATCTTTTAAAACGACTCAATTGGAGTTCGTTTTCTATTATTGTGACTATTGTGCTGTCAAGTAACACCCAGTTCGAATTCCGCTGCATCCATGAATTGGGGGTGTTACAGAATGTCTTAAGGATGCCAGTGGTTTCATCCTTGGTTCTTAAAAAGAAAACCCATGTGAATCTACTAAAATCATCAGTCACAACAAGACAATACTTCTTCAAATTTATGCTGCTCACAGAAGTAGGACCAAACAAGTCCATATGCAGCATAAAGAGTGGATGATTAATAGAATTGAATGCTTTGGTCTTGCATGAAGCTCTGTGTTGCTTTCCTTTGAGACAGGCAACACAAGTTTGGTCATTTTCAAATCTTTTCTCTGGTAGACCTCTGACAAGTCCATCTTTCACAATCTTGTTGATGGTCTTGAAGTTAACATGACCCAATCTTCTATGCCAAAGCATTGATTCATCCAAAGTGGCTTTAGCAAGCAAGCAAGTAACATCATTATTTGCCACTATGTTCTTCATGTCAATGCTATATAGATTTCCTTTTCTAGGGATTTTAAGCAAAACATCACTTTCATCAGGGAGCTTATAATCCTTAGATAAGATATAGCATTCATCTTCTGTGAAAAGAACTCTATGCTTCTTGTCACACATCTGTGACACACTAAAGAGGTTGTACTTGAGTTCTTTCACATACTGCACATCTTCAAAATCAATGTTTTCAGCCTTGATTGTTCCTTTGCCAGAAACTTTGCCACCAATTCCTCCTCCAAAGCTGACAAATTGTCCATCATAAGGTTGAAAGTCTAAAAGATAGGACTTATTGCCAGTCATGTGCCTGGAACATCCACTGTCTGAGTATCCTTGATCATTTGTAGTCTTTGAATGTCCTTGCACACAAAATAAAGGAATTAGTTCCTTTTGGGGACCCAAGCCACAAATGACTTGAATCTGCCTCGTGTATCAATATAATTATATCTATCAAAGGTCATTGATACACCATTGGGATTGTTTGAGGTGATGGTTCCTTTTGGTTTCCATTCCCAACGTGCTGAGGCCTTAACAGCATTTCCCATATTTACCCTTTTCTTGTTAACAAACCCACCAGTGGTAACCTTTGGCCTTGCAGTGGTAACTGCTGGCTTAGCAGTGGAAACTGCTTGTTTTGAAACTTTGGGTACCCACTTTCAATTATTGTTAACTTTCTTTTCAAAATTGGTCTTTTTCCCTGTTTGAGTAGATTTAACAAAAGTAGTAACAGGGGGCTTAGGGTAAACTCTGTTTTTATTTCTGGCAGTGGCAACTGCTGGTCTAGCAGTGGAAACTGCTGGTCTAGCAGTGGAAATTGGTTTAATGCCAGAATGAAGCAAAACAGACCTGGGAATCATCTTGCTAAGTGGATTTGGGTGAGTTATGTTATTAGTATTTTTTCCATTCACCCTAGTATTCCCAAACACTTCCCTTCTTCCCAAGTGGTAGGTACAGCTATAAGACAAATGGTCAAAGCTACCACATATATGACAGCGTTTGTTATTGAACACAAAATCACTACCAAATTGCCTAGATTTAACATGATTCCAGCTCCTCATATTACCCCTAGGAGTTGGTGACCTATTTCTGTACATCTCTGCATATCTAGTAGTGGGCCTAGTGAAATTAGGTTGTGACCTAGGCTTCTCTTTGACTACATCAGGAATACTTCTTTTAACCTTCACTTTAACATTCTCAGGAACACTAGGTTTAGACTCAACATTTAAATTTTCATCTTTAAGAGATGAGTCACTAGCACTATCAAATATATCAACCTCAACCTGAACCTTTTCAATTTCAACTGGTTTAACAAACTTTGGTCCATAGGTCATAGGTGGCTCCTGGAATTCCTCTAATCCTGTGTGAGCTAAGTCAATGCCAGGAGGTGATGGAACACCTCTTAGAGGTGGTGAAACTGTTTTGTATCCAACTCCTGATTTGGCTTTGCTCACAACTTGGGCTTCCCAAATTTTGTCAATACACTTGGATTGATGATCCAGTGTTTGCTTTGTTATCATTATATTTTCACTAGCCATCTTAACCTTTTCTAGTTCTTCTCTAAGAACCTTATTAACATCAACGTGATAATCTAAGTCTCTTCTTAATACTGCAATATCATCATTGAACTTAGATTCATTTGCCCTATAATGCTCTAATTGAGTTTCTAAAACTCCTAGGCCTCTTTTATGATTTGCTAAGTTATAATTAGTATGAGTTAACTCTAGCAATTGTTCATCATATTGTGCTTTAATTTTCTCATACTATTTTAAGGCCTTACAAGATTTAGGACAAGCATTATCAGTTTGTACCTGAAAGTCAGAAAAAGCCATTAGTGCAAGCTCTGTAGCAACCATTGCAGACTCTGAATCATCTTCCTCTTCCTTAGTCATAAAGCTCCAATCAAAGATCACTCCATCAATAGCCAATAGCCCCTTTGGCTCATCAGTAGTAGGTTCCTTCTTCTTGTCCTGCTTATACCAAGTTGACCTGTTGTCAGATTTCCTTGGCTTCTTGCACTCCCTGGCAAAGTGCCCCTTCTTATGACAATTATAGCACTCCACCTTCTTTTTGTCAAAACCTACTGTTTCATTGCCACTGATGTTAATCTTTCTTCCAGTCTTCTTCCAAAACTTCTTTGTCCTTAGGCTTAGTAATGCCACTTGCCATTTAATGTCCATCTCCTCCATATCATCCTCATCAATTTGATCCAAATCCTCATGATTGAGAATTGAACCACCCACTTGACTTGATATAAAGGCATAAAAAGTAGTATCACTAAGTCCTGCAATCTGTCTCTTTGAGCTACCAGTGGAAACACTTCCACTACCAGTGGAAACAACAATGTTAGCACTATCATCATCACTATCACTTTCTTCATCTGAACTATCATCAAGAGATGATGATATGAGTGCTACACTTCCTGAACTTGAGCTTATTTTGCCAGCTTTCTTCAATCTTTGTTCAATAACCTTGAAGTTATTGTACAAATCATTGAGTTTCATGGTCTCCAATTCTGGCTTATCTTCCCACACAGCAACATTGGTTCCAAACTCAGAGGGTAAGCTTCTTAAGAACTTTAAATTAAGGTCTTCCCTTCCCACCTCTATTCCAAAAACAGTGAGTTGAGTAACAATCTTTTGTAGCCTTGTGAAGATGCAATCAAGAGATTCATTACTTGTTGAACCAAAGTTTTCATAAGTCTGCTTCAGCAAGGTCTTTTGAGTCTTCTTAGTGGAATCATTACCACCAAAAACTTCACAGATCTCATCAAAAAGAGTCTTTGCAGTCTTGTACTTGCTGAATGCAAGAACTTGGTCTCTGGGAAGTGTCATCAGCAATAAACCTTTGGCCTTCAGAGCATTCTTCAGCTGAAGTCTTTCATCATTAGTAACAGGTCCAGTGTTGACCTTAATTACTTCCTTGCCATTAACCATCTCTGATGTAGAACTTGGTTTGAAAGAATTTCCAACCATAATGATCTCCCAGAGTGTGTAGTCTTGGACCATAAAGAATTGTTCGATCATTAGCCTCCACATCTCAAAGTCATTCAACTTAAGCTTTGGAAGCTTAGCAGCAATGTTTGAGTTACTGGTTTCTGTCTCCATTGATTCTTCTGAGTGAACTAGAGTCTTCTAAATCAAAGTATCAAAGCCTGTGTCTGATACCACTTGATGGATCTAAACACCTTGAACTTATGTTAGATTGATACTTTGAGTTATATCACTAAGTATGCGGAATCTACTTAGTAACACTTAGAAGTTTGATTGTGAGTAAGACAGTTGTATATGAATAAGAACAATGTATGTAAACAAACTATTAGCTCCAATATTATTAATGATAATAATACGAGTGATCTTGATATCACTAGGGTTACACCTTGAAGCTCTAGAAAACATATATCAAACCTTTAACCTAGGATCTCCTTTTATAGCACAAGGAGTCCTCTTCTACAAGATAAGTATAAAGCTAATAGAATAAGATATACACAAGATCTATTATATATTTATCTAAACACGTTTCCTAACAGTTATCTAATAAGCAGTGGTAATATATGTTCTTGCAGTGGTAATGAGTTTCCACTGCAAGTACAATCTTCTGCAGTTGTAACATCTTCTCTTAGCCGTGGTAACTGTTAGCATAATTCCCAACAAAATCCACTGAAGGTGAACAGATTGAATCCTACTATACAAGGTTTTGCACATTAATGAATGAGTTAATCAGAAATAAGTTGACACCACGAACAATTGCAACAAACATCAAATTCATCAATAACCTTCCAGAAGAATGGGAACGATATGTCACGATTGTCAACCAAGCTAAGGATCTACATCAGGTGAATTATGATCAACTCTATGATTTTCTGAAGTAAAACCAAGCTGAGGCTAATGAAGTAAGGAAAGAAAGATTGGCAAAGAATCATGATCCTCTCGCATTAATTGCTACTACACCAACACCTCTACCAATGAACACACCACATCAACCATCATCATTATCTTCCACTCACAACAACATGGAACAATCATACATTCAACAACTAACACATGTCTACCAACAACAATTCTACCCACAACAACAACATGTTATTCGACAACAACAATACCCACAATTCCAAGAACCAGAATTCACTGACAATGATGAAGCTACTGCAGCCTTGACACAAGCGTTCGCTTTTCTGACAAAGGCATTCCAAGGACGCTATTATACACCAACGAACAACAACCAAAGGATTTCATCGAACACTCGCAACAAGCAGATTGCTCAGCCGAGTTTCAATATGGGCAACGGAGGCCAAATGGTTGGAGTTTATGGGAATCAGCAAGGATATGCTACTGGATTTAACATAGGTAATCAGAATATGCAGAATCAGTTGGGTCAGTATACAGGGAATCAGATCGGTCAGTATGCAGGGAATCAGATGGGCCAGTTTATTGGGAATCAGATGGGTCAGAATGTTGGCAATCAGGCAATGGGTAATCAGATTAGGAATGTGGCAGCTCCAGTTGTTGGGAATCAGGGAAATGTGAATCAGGTTAATCCGGTAAAGTGTTTCAACTGCCAGGGTGTAGGTCATATGGCAAGGAACTGTCCTACTAAGCCAAACAAGAGAGACCCAGAGTATTTGCAGAAAGCATTGCTGTTGGCACAAAAAGATAAGGCAGGGTTTCAGTTGAACGCAGAGGAGAATGATTTTATGACTCTCATAGATGACATGGAAGACAGAGAAGATATTGATGCAAACTGCATCTTTATGGCAAACCTTCAGGAGGCTAAGTACGACACAGATTCTGACACACCTCCTGTTTATGACATCAATGCAGTCTCTGAGGTACCATCCTACAATACATGCAACAATAAAGATATATTTGATATGTCCCCTCATGAGGAACAGCATTTTGAGACTCCAGCAACCACTTATGGTACATATCTGGACACGCCGAGTTGTAGCAATATTGATTCGGCAAATCCCGATATGAATCATAGTGGAGGCTCAGTTTCCTAGCATGCTGAGAATGATGAGGAAACACGTGCTTTATTTGAATCGTTATTGAACAATTGTAGTATTGAAATAGAAAATGTGAAAAAGGTCAATCGCGAAGTTAAGGCCGCGAATGAAAAATTGACCACTAAGCTTGAGAGTTACAAGGAAAACGTTAAAGCATTTGAGTTTCATAACAAAAGATTGTCAGATTTAAAAACCGGTTATCAAAATTCCGTTTCAAGGGAAAAACTTTTGCAAATCGAGTTTGATACACTTGATGTTAATTCACACAAGAAGATAAAATCCTTAAACGCGGAAATTTCTGATTTGCAAAACCAACTTTCTAAACAAAAAACAGCTTATACCAATCTTGAAAAAGAAATGGATGAGTTGAAAAAGGATTTTGCAAAGAAAGAAGATAAACTTTTGGATGAAATCATAGAGTCAGAACACAAGATTGCAAAACTAGAAGAATTAGTGGTTAAAAGGGGTCAGTCAAGTCAAACAATGAATATGATTGCTAATCAAACTAATCCGATTTACCATACAAAACGTAAAATGGCTCTAGGGAACAAAACTCCTTGTAATCTCAAGAAAGCTCAGCAAGAACAGAATATTTTGTTTAATTGAAATGTTTTGTTTACTAAGCATGATCCTCCCACTGTTCGTGATTCTGTGGATGTCACACCCCCAATTTACCTGACTTGCAGTGGAATGGAATACCTGGGGGTGTCTGTCATAGCACCACATTTATAGTTACATTGAACGACCTAAAGTGTCGTTTGGAAAATACTGCATTTAATCATTGAAATAATCCAGAGTTTACAAAATGAGGTCCCCAAAATGTGTTGCATGTTTATGAAAAACAAGTCATACTAGATCAAACGTTTACATAAGTGCATGAAATAATGATGAGACGCGTCGACCCCGCGACTCCATGAAGGTCCAAATGCATGTCACATGAGCTACCTTAATAACCTGAAATACATTGCTAAAACGTCAACACGAATGTTGGTGAATTCCATAGGTTTGTAAAATGTAATGTTTGTACGGCCACCACAAGTATAAGTGCATGACAAAAGTCAAGTAAAATTGTACAATAGACCTTAAGCTCATGACCCCGAAGCTATGACTGATGAAATTATATGCCCCACCGAATGTTTTACCAGAACACTCCCAAATGTGTCAAAATGAAATGCATCCCTTACTGTTGGTAATAACTACCACGGATGGAGGCGTCACCCTCGATAGATCTATCCACTCACTCTCGCTTACCGGAAAATTAACGGTTCATGATAATAAATAGGGGACTTTAACTGGTTGGTAAGGCAACTTAAGCAATGTACATATGTTTTGGTACTTGGGCTCGTACTAAAATGGTTGATGCAATGTATTCCCCCGTGGGATTTGAAATCAAAATGTTGAATTGAAAACGGGGCTATGAAAACTCACCTGATATGATGGTACCATGAACATGTAATGAGCTGAAAAACAAGGCGCGCACACTAGCCGCAACCTAATATGAATGATGAACGATCTACTTTAGATCATGAAATGATGTTATGAATGTCCATGCACATGTTTCCTATACCACTCTACTCTTTGAAAAATACTTGTTATAAAAAATATACATTTTCCAAGACTTAGGAAAATAAGGCAACTAGAAAAATAAAATTAGTTGAAGTGTATATACATATATATATATATATATATATATATATATATATATATATATATATATATATATATATATATATATCGTATGTATCAATGTTAGTGTTGAAATCCTCGGTTTGAAATCCTTGATATAACGCCTTGTAGTGATAAAAATATACTTGTAATAACTAATACTTCATTAGTTATGAATTTGGGTACTTGGTATTATTTCTAGAAATCTAGAGTTACTACGTAGTATTAATATTATTTTTCCAAAAGCTGTCAAAAATAATATAAGTTTTGCCGATATTGAAACGTGAATATCTTTGTCGTTATAAGTCCGTTTTACTTGTTCTTTATATCCACGGTTACGTCTTAGTATGTAGTAATATATTTTGGAAAGCTTGGCTCCTCCGGGTTACGTCTAAAGCCTCTTTTTGTCCGATGAAAAACGTCCAACAGCAACAATTTTCAGAAAATATACTTTTCGTCAATAAACTTGCAAAAATCATAACTTCTTCGTTATAAACTCTTTTTAATCCGTTCTTTCGCCTACGGATTCGTTTTTGAAACTATTTTCTAAAAATTTTGCCAAAGTTTACTTTATGTTTACTGATTTTCCTGGATTTACCAAAATGGGACAGAATGTATATATACTTGTTACAAACCCATTTTTCATGTTCAAAACTAGTTTCTACTTCAACCAAATCTCTTGCAAACACCACAAATCTATACTAATCCTACCATACACCTTCTTAGGGTGCCATGGGTTCCTAATCACTACTAATCATGTTAATTTAACAAAGGAACACCTAAATCAAAATCTAGGGTTTGTATGTTCAAAAGGTTAACAAAAATAATGTGGTATGGCTAACTTGTACATGAAATTAAGCATGAAAACCATAAGATACAAGTGTTAATTAGATGAAAACATGAAAATAAATTTGATAACTCACTTTGAAATAATAGGTGATTAGATGATGAGAAATCTTGTGTTACTTGTGTTTTTGTTGTAAGATTCTTGATTAGAATGATGAAATGAACAACTTTGTAGCTTTGTATTTTGGAAAATCATCACTTGATCATGGAGTATGGATTTGGTCGTGGGTTTCATGGTGAAAGAGATGAGGTTTGTGCTTTTTGATTCTCAAATTTGTATATGATTATGTTTTAGGAGTTTATGGTAAATATATGTATAAGTATAATGTATTATAATGGCACATGAATACATAAGGTTAGAAAATAAAGGTCAAGTGGTTTAGGGGTGTGCTCATGGCCGGTTTTCAATGTGAAAAGGAGATGCAAAGTCGGTTTTGATCACTTAGAAAATGTAGAGTATTATTAGTTGTAGTTTAGTGTAAGTATTAGTTATAATCGGGTACCGGGTTTGCTAGAAATAAATGTTAACAAAGTTAACCGGGACTTAATAAAGTCATAAAAATGTTAAAAATATATTGGGTACAATTACTGAGTGTTCGGGTGATTATTGTTTAGTTTTCACGAAAACCGTCGTAATATTCATAAGCTCACGTTATAAATAAAATAAATTTCCAAAATACTGGGTAAATGAATGTTATAACTTTTATGATGATAAAATGGATATAAAAATGTGTCGGGACCATTGTGGGAATATTTAGATATATTCTTCGTGCTCAAACCGGGTGTTAACGTTTAATTATAAATAATTATAAGAAAAACGTTAAATGTATCAAATATGTAAATTTGAAAATCCTAAGAGTGGTATAACATGAAAATGCTGTTATGATGATATGCAGACTGTCTCTAGTCCGTATGCAATATCATTACTGATAATGAAATGAATTCGCACCTAAACCAATCCGGTTACGCGAATTTGAATACCCGTAAACTAAATTTACGATGAAATGAGTAATGAAAGTGAATAATGAAAACTTTTCCGACAATGAATAGTGTTCAGTGAATAGTAAAATTCTCAAATGTTTCTCAGAATGTCAAACTGACACCAAATATGATGGATAGTAAAACGATGAATAGTATTTTGATGAATAGTGTTTGATGAATAGTGTTTTCCCAAAGTTTGGGAAATGACCTGAAATGGTGAGTTGTGACAGTGGAACAATAGAACTGGTCGAAGAGAGCATTAATAAAATGAAACGAAAGAATCCTGATTTGAAACCAATTGATTACAACAAATTGAACAAACTTTCGGGCATTACTTTTGTTCCACAAAAACAAGCATATGAGCTTTCCAAACCTTTTTCCAAAAGCCCAGAAGTTTCTAAAACCGTAGTTGTTTCCAAATCTCTTTCAAACATGGAACAAATGTCTTCTAACAACCCTTTTAATACAAGTGAGGCTAGAGACATTCTTGATGACGTTAAAAAAAGAATTGTAACACTTCAACAGATTGTTAAATCTAAAACTACTATCAGTATTAACAACTGGCATTCTAGTTTTCATAACGAACAGAAAAAGGTGTTTGAAAACGAAATTACTATCCCACTGAATAACATCAGTGCGAGGGTAATCCATTTTAAACAAGCTTTCTTAAAAGAAACGGCCGACTTTGTCAAGGACCACAAATCCCTGGTAAAAGAAGCTAATGAAACTCGTGAAAACATGAATGTTTTAGAAAGGTTAAATGATTCTCTCTTTGAAGCAGTTCTGTCTACTGATATAATGTCTATCATTTTGCAAACATATTCTGTTCAAGACGATGAAAGACTTAAAGCTGAGACCTCCGCAATTGTTTCAAAATATGAAAATGCTCTTAAAAAACTTGAAAAAGAAAATGTGTCATAGTTTAAACACCTTGATCGAAAAAACGAAGAATGCAAGTATGACAAATTGTCGTATGAGCGTGCCTTCAAGAACATGAAAGAGCAAAATGATCTTTTGAGGGCTCAGGTTGAAAGTCAAAAAGGGAAGGGGTGTGGATACTAAGTTTACAAAACCATCGACCTCGGACAAACCAAATACCTCAAAAACGGTTGTTAAACCAAAAATGTCAATTTCTCAAGCTGTTCGAAAAGTTGATGAGATTAAGGATTTGACAAAACCTGTCACTCCACAACCCTTGCCCAAGCAAAAGGAAATTGAAAAGATTGTTGAAAAACAAAAACTGGTTGTTGAAATAAACACAAATGTGCTTGCACATGGCTTTTCTAAGATCAGTACACAGACTAGGACCACAAAAACTGTTAAAGAATCTATTGGTTCTAATGATTTGGTCCAAAATCGCCATCTAGAAGAAGCTAAGAAAAAGGCACAAATTCGAAAAGACGGAATTTTAGGTACAAAACCAAGTGTGATGAATTCTACAAGATTCCAAAGCACTGCTAGTAGTAGTAAACCATTACCTAGGAACAATCAACAAAAGACTAGGGATTGGCCTGCATCTAAGAGTAGTTGCGAAAAAGAAAATGCTATGCACGTAGAAAACAACACTAGAAATGTTGAGTCTCTTTCAAACAAAAAAAGATTTCCAAATGACTGTAGTGACAAAGTTAAGGTTGCCATTTTAAACAAGAATGTTGAATTTGTTTGTCCTACATGTCAAAAATGTGTTTTTTCAGCTACTCACGATGCATGTATTGCACAATTTCTCAAGAAAGGAAAGTCAAGTTTCAGGACACAATCCACTAAGACACCAAATAGAAACAAACCCGTTGACAACAAGAAAATGGATAAGAAACCTAATTGGTGGATATCTAAAGGATGTAGTATTCCAAAAACTGAGTCTTCCGCTGCATCTGATAAGAAGACTACGTCTAGATCTTACCTTAGGTGGATTCCCACGGGAAAAGTTTTTAAAACAGTTGATCTTAGATGGATTCCCATAGGAAAGATTTTTGATAGTTGCACCAAGACAAATAATAGTGATAATCATCAAGATAAGGAAGTAGCAACCATTACAACTGTTGATAGTTAACACCCTCAGAGTGATGATTCATGTACTTCTAACACTGGTACTTGTGAAACCTCTTCGTCTTTGGTTGCAGGTGCTTCAACTATCTCAGAACCCAGTTCTTCAAAGGGTTTAAATTCTGTAAATTCTATAAAATTATTCTTTCAATCTTCTATTTTTGATTTTCCATTTCTTTTTTAAAAACAAAAACAAAATACAAAAATATAAAATTTCAAAAAATACAAAAACAATTTAAAATCAAAAAAATCCAAAAATATTCTTCTCACGACATGTCTCTCGTATAAATCAATATTTTGTACGTTTCTAGAAATGTCATTCAACAATGATACGGACATGTACAGATGCTTGAACGGGAGTTATTTTAAAATGTTTTTCTAAAACATGTCGTTTCTCAAAATTTTCTTCACTATGGCTTTCGTTTACTTCAGTACGAAACCCGGACTTAATCGGATGGCTTCTGGACATATCAATTCAGGACCCGTGCATCAAAGAAAGGAAAGTGCTTAATCAAAACAAAGATTTCAAATATTTTTCGAGCACTTATCCTAAAACGAGAACCAAAATCGTATCTGGCTTGAGTTTTCTTTAGAAAAACCTTCAAAATCTTTAAGCTCAAGACCATGATTGTTGATCTAATGATAAATTAGATTTTCAAAAATCTCTTACATTTTGAGCACCACATTTTCAAGATTTTTTCAAAAAGATTTTCAAAATCTATCAAAATCGATGCTCATCATTAAAATGACTTGTGTACACCTTACAGTGCACAACTCAAGCTTTCAAAGAAAGGAAAGTGCTACGTAAAAATGATTTTAATCCACAAAGTGCACTTATCCTAAAAATGGACACTGTTGTACGCCTAAGTGCGACATTCCTATTCAAACAAAGAGAAGTCTTTGTTTTTCAAAAAACCTTGATGCAAAATTCAACAAATCTTAAATTTCTTTCTCTATCAGGATTTTGCTCAAGAAGACTCCTACCCTCTCAACTGTTTGTAAACAGGTTAATATTCTCAAAAACATATGCGAGTTTTGAGGGGGAGTATTTCAAAAATAAAATGTTTCAATTTCATGCTAAAACAAATCCATCTATCTCTCTAAAAGCCTTTTCTTAATCAGTCGATATCAAAAATATCACGATAAGCTATTTTCGAGGGGGAGAAGACGTGATTAAAATGTGATAAAAAATGTTTAAAGATTGCAGCTGAATCTCAATAGAGCTCGACTCAAATATTACCAATGAATTGACGAAGTTTAAAAGTTAGTATTCGAAAGGATTTATCCAAGTAGAAAGTACCATTTCGAGAAACTCTTTTTTAGATGTGTACTTTGACGGGTCTAACTTCCTTATTAAGGAATGTTAATAACTTCAAGTTAGTTATTAGGGCTAGTTATCACCTAAAAGCTGATGATGGATCCCTTTAACTAAGCAACGTAAACGTGTCCCTCGGGTATATGTCTATTAAGAGTGGATCAATTCAATAAGTGCTAACTCCTCCCGCATGTGCGAATTTTGTAAAATTCTTGAGCACATGTGTAGGGGGAGTCCTTTAAAAGATAATGCAAAACTCTCGAAGTGTTAACAAAGTACGTTTTATAATCATAAACACTTTGAGAGATTTTCATAAAAGGTTTTATGGCAAGTGATCAATAAATCTAGGATAATCATGGAGTAATAAGGTGATTATGGTTAGGTTTATGTCCAATGATCCGCCAGAGCCGGAGGGATCTACCCAAGGACAATTCCAATAGATTAGTATTATAAGTCCTTAGGTATGATTGAAAAAAGGAGAAAATGAGAAAGGAGAAAGAAGGGGTTGAAGAATTAAAAAGAAAAGTTATGAAAAAGGGTGAAAAGAAATAGCCCTCCATATGTTCTACCTTAGGGCAGACACCGGGTTCAATTCGTATGCTACTGGTTGTTGCTAAGGTGACACCGGTATTGAAGATAAAGACGTCATGGACCCAGTGACGCACTGCACTTAACCTTCTAGCCACTCAAGTTCTCTTAAAAGAGCTTGTTTCATTCTCACGGGGAACCGGTGTAATCTATCGACTTATCTCTTAGAGATGGTTGATATTGAAACATGAGACCTCTCCCTAATCTCCGTATAGGAAACCAAATGTGCACTTATCGAGTCTAGAGACCCGAGATTCATCAAAAGATCTCATAGGAATACAGGACATTTCTACACTGGTTGTTCATCAATAAGGACGCCAGATGTAAACTTTAGAGTCCTACGCAGATCTTAGCAATCTGCCAGAACATTTATGAGAGGATTCACATTTTTGATTCTCAATGATTGAATGGAAATTCCTGCCAGGGTCAACATCAAACAACCCTGACAGCAGGTCACTTCGGTAATCTCTTGTGGGTTACGCTTAGTGTTCGCGGTGGTTTCAAAACGGTCTACAGTCGTGGAGTGATCCCCAGCGACTCACCTATTCGTTGAGCTACTTAGTAGGTCTTGTAAGCTCCCTCGGGAGTATCCAAATTGCGAATGGCCTTGGTAAGGTTTAGAAGGAGTCTTCACACTATGCTGTTGACGATCTCTTATTCCGAACCTGTAAGTACCGGTTGATTTATTACTAACTATTTACCAGCAGCTACACATCACCTCCATGACGACAGATTCCACATGCTCATACATGCATCATGTTGACATAAATAATGCCTAAAAATATTATTAACATGTTATCAATATCTCTATGTTTTAATTATCACAAAATGAGAGGATCGGTTGAATTGATCACACACTATAGGTGTTGGACCTTTTAATGCGTAAATATGATATTTTGAGTGAATATGATTAAGTATGCGGAATCTACTTAACCACAATTAGAAGGTTTATTGGAAATGGAACTGTGGCGCTTGTGTTTATTGAACAAAGAACAATGAAAGTATTTCACCAAATGATTCAATATTATTCAGAATAATACGAGTGATCTTCACTATCACTAGGGTTACAAAGACCTTGAATCTTGTGTTTTGTTCTAATGTTTTTCTCTATGTATATGTCTATTTCTATCACACTTTTATCACGCACACTTATACACAAATCTAAGATCTTCCTTTTATAGTCCAAGGAAAGATCTTTTACAATCTATATGACTCATCTATTTTACTAGCTTATGACTAAGCTTCATTCTAGCTAGTTGATGACTTATTATGTTTAGTCATTAAGATACAACATGTATCTAGGATTACAACTCACTTGGAGTGTTCAATTTGATGACTACAACAAAGATATTATTTTGTATATGACTCAGTAGAATAAGTTGTACTTATCTACACAGCTGTTGGTATGAGTCATAGTAGCATCAGCAGAATCCATCAGCAGAAACACCTTCAGTAGAAACCTTCTTCAGCAGAATCCATCAGTGGAAACGTGCTTTGTGCTTTATCAGCAGAAACGTACTTGATGTATTTCCTTAAACCTTTATGCTGATTCTTCTGATTATTTAATTCCCAACACAAAATATAAACTCATAGAACTAAAACTTGTGACATAAACAAGTATTTAGTGATTAATATTTCTCTTTACATCCAAATCACTTAAGGTATGAATAAACAAAGTGTTTAGTGCAATTTATGATCAAAGGGGTATTTAATTAACTAATGCAAAGTTTATTTAATTATATAAACATATTATATATTTTTGAAAAACACTTTTGGTAATAAAAGAAAAATGTTTTATTCATACTAAATATATGAATTCAAATTTTTAACCAAAATCAGTTAGTTTTTCTCCAAATAAACTTTCCCCACTAAAAGACAAAGATTCTGGCCATTTCAGCTGGGCGGCCCCCTTAATTATAAGGGGCGGTCCCCTTAAAATTAAGGGGACCGGCCTTGATTTAAGGGGACCGGCCACGCTCCTCTGTCAGAATCTTTTTCCTATAAATACCACCTTAAACCTGGATTTTTTCCTCACCTTTTGCACCCCAAAACTTTCTGTTCTAGATCTCATTTCTATTCTCTAAAATCCTTTGATCATACATACATAAATCTTTGTTTCAAAGTGATCCAAACCTCTACCTTTCAAGTGCAAGAGAAGAATACTGATCCAAACCTCCTCCAAAGGTAACATAACCTCCATCTACTGATTGAAAATTTGAGAGATAAGACTTGTTGCCTGTCATGTGCCTTGAACATCCACTATCTGAGAATCCTTGATCTTCAGTATCTGCTGATGAATGTCCCTGCACATAAATAAAGGAATCAGTTTTGTTTTTGGATCCAAACCATTTCTGACTTGGATCCGCCTCTTGCATCAATGGGATGTAATCTTTTGAGAATTGTTGATGCAACATTGGATTTAAGAATCCAACATGCTGAGGCCTTAACAGCATTTGCCCTGTTTCCCTTAGCAGTGATATGAACTGTTTGGCTATCAGCAGAAACTGATGGCTTTGCAGTTGTATCTTTTGGTCTCCAAACTTGTTGTTGGACTACTGCCTTTGTTTGAATGGGCATTTGAACAATATTAGATGCATGTTTGAAAGTTGTTTTTGCACCCTTAATTGTTGATTTTGGGTAAACAGTCATATATGGTTTTTCAGCAGAAACTATTTTCCTTTCAGCAGGAACAGTTTTTGCTCTATCAGCAGGAACTGCTTTTGTGACTATTTTGGGTTTTGATCTTTTAGAATTAGAGTGAAAATGAGATTTAGGTGTTTGCCTTTTGTAGTTCACTCTATTACTTTCATACCCATATACCCATTGGTTGCAGAAAGCTGCAAGATGGTCAAAACTACCACATGTGTAACAAACTTTGTGATCTCTGTGTTGGAGAGACTTGAGGCTATACCAATTCCTTTGGTTACCTCTGGGTTTGTTTATAGTTCTATATTGTTCACAATATCTTACTGGTTGCCTAACATGTTTTTCGTTGGTCTTAGGCCTATCAGTATTGTGTTTGACTATCTTAGGAACTTTTGTTCTTGCTTTCTTAACCACTTCAGGTTTTGACATAACCTGTTTAAACTTTTTATCATCAGATGTTGAGTCCTTAATGATTGGAACATCTGACTTTCTACAAGAACACACCTTGTCCTTAGGAAGTGAAGTTTTACTTAAACTTTCACTTTCTTTCAAAGGTTCATTAACAACTACATTAGATTTTGGTTGAACACAATATTTTAATTCAGGTAGTTGAAATTCAGGCAATCCTGTGTGTTCTAGGTCAATTCCTGGGGGTGAAGGAATACCTCTATATGGTGGAGGAACAGATTTGTATCCAAAACCAGACTTAGCTTTATTAATTACTTGACATTCAATTAAGTTAGTCACACCCTTAGATGCATAATCTAGTGTTTCTACACTCATTTGAATATTCTCTTTAGCCTTACTAAGCCTATCTACTTCAGCTTTTAAGTTACAAATGTCATTATCTTTAAACATTATTTCTCTTTCAAGAAGAATTTTGACATCAGTAAAGGTAGATTCATTTGTTCTAAAATGTATGAGTTGTTCCTCTAAAGTAGCTATACCTCTTTTATGATTTGTTAAGCTATGAGCTGTATCAATTAATTCTTTCCTTTGATTCTCATAACGTTTGGTTAAGGTTTCTAAACTTTTAAGAGCAGAACAATTATTATTTGAACAAACTTTATCAAGTTGTACCTGATGCGTCGGAATCGCACCTTGCTTTACCTCTCGAGGGATCTCGAGTAGCTTACAACCCCCACCAGGCAGTGTACCTGATCGTTGTAGTATAGTATAGTGACAAGTACCGGGGGATTGATCGTTCAGCTTAGGAATAGTGTCGCTAGGATTAGAAAACTTAATTAATAGTTCTAAAGGTGAGAGATGATTATTTTTGTATTTTATATTTTTATAAAAGCAAGTAAAATCTCGGGTTTTGGAAGAGTGGGCGAAATTAGTTGCTATTCAACTAACCTAAAACTAAGATGCAATCAAAATAAAATAATAAAAATGAAAATAAACTAATTATACTAAGGTTGTGAGCAGTGGTTGGAGAAATTGTGTTTACTTAGACTTCACTACTCCCTAGATGTCTTTTACACGTTAATTACTTGTTACACTTGTATGGATGACGGATTGTATTCCTTAATACCATTCGTGGGGTGGCATACATAACTCCCCAACTCTATGAGCTCTTATCTCCTCCTACACCATGACCCAGCACAACTATAGGGATTGTAAACAGTGGCTCATGCATTAAATACAACCAATAAAGACCTAGTACGCCTCGGTTCATGTTTCTTAAGACGTTCAAGCATGTTACCAATTGGAGATCTGCCAGTTTTCTTAAGCCTAACATATAATATCATTCATCCAAAACAAGAATAGACAAGTAATCAACACATAATCAACATCTAGGTTTCATTAGATCTAAGCAAACACAAAAGAGATCTAGCCTAGCATAGTAGAATTGAGACAAGAACAAGATATAAACAACCAACACATAGACATATTGATTGAATTGAAAGTACACTTATCTCAATTACAATGCAAGGTCTCAAGGGTTTGGAACCCTTGAAAAACCTATAAAAGAGGCACCAAAATCGTCTTTAGGGTTTCACCAAAACTTCTCTCTTTTTTAATGAAAAAACTAGAAAACTATATATAGGAAAAGTAGGCTGACGGCGTCAAGAGTTGCATGTGACGCCGTCACCTCGCCGCCATATACTTCCTCGGACGGCCTTGATCCACTTATGACGGCCTATGTGACGCCGTCATCACCCACGGTATTTTATTCTTGCCACTTTGACGCCGTCATGAAGCCTTCTGACGCCGTCACCACCTTCGGTGTTTAATTCTTCATGTCTGACGCCGTCAAGATGGTAGTCTTGACGCCGTCACCTTGTATCTTCAGCATGGAAATTTGGTACTTAGCCGTTTTCTTCACTTTTATGCTCCAAAAACGTCCAAAATGGCTTCTTTTCCAGAATTCACTCTCCAAACACCTAAAATCACAAAAGGAACGATTTAGGGCAATATTTGATCAAATAAATTCGGATTCGGGCTTAAATGACCCCCTAAAAACGGATCATTTTTCGCCTCATCAGTACCTCTGTGGTAAAAGCCATAAGAGCTGTCTGAGGAGAAGTTTCTTCTTCATCAGCAGTAAAGCTCCAATCAAATCCTAATCCATCAATAGCTACCATAGCCTTTGGATTGGTTGATTCCCCTGTCTTGGACTTGCTTCCAAAACCTCTATTCTTGCTATCTTGCTGCCTTGGCCTTCTGCATTCTCTTGAGAAGTGCCCCAACATATGACAGTTATAGCATTCTATCTTTGACTTGTCAAAACCAGCAGTATCATTGCTGCTGATGGTGAGTTTCTTCCCCGTCCTCTGATAGAATTTCTTAGCCCTCATGCTAAGAAGAGAAATTTGCCATTTTAGGTCCATCTCTTCTAAATCATCATCATTGATTTCTAAGAGATCTTCATAAGTAAGCATGGACCCATTATTCTGGCTTGTGAAAAAGGCACAACAAGCCTTTTTATTCAATATACCAAAAGTACTGCTTGATGAACTAGCAGCACCAGCTCCACTATCAACCTTTTCATCTTTAACTGGGTTTGAGATACTAGGAGATGACATAAAAGCCATGTTCCCAGTATATGAACTAGAGACACCAGTTTTCTTTACTTCTTGTTCCACAATTTTAAAGTTGCTATACAAATCCATAAGATTCATAGTGTCTATGTCTGGTTTATTCTTCCAAACAACAACATGCATAGCCCACTCTTCTGGTAAGCTTTTCAGAAATTTTGAGTTTAAATCTTCTTGAAGTATATCAACCCCAAGAACAGCAAGTTGACTCACAATTTTCTGTAGCCTTGTAAACATGTGGTCAAGAGATTCATTCATGGTTGATGAGAAATTTTCAAACTGCTGCTTGAGAAGGGTTTTCTGGGTCTTCTTGGTGGCTTCATTCCCTCCATATCTTACAACTATTGCCTCAAATAATGACTTGGCATCTTTGAATTTGCTGAAGTTTATAAGTTGATCATTTGGAATGGTCATCATCAGCATGCTTCTGGCCTTGAGGTCATTTTTCTTCTTTATTCTTTCATCAGCAGTTGTAGGGATAGTTTGAACAACTGAAATTTCCCTACCTTCAATTGTTGATAAAGTGGTTGTGGGTTTGAAAGAGTTTCCATCTTCAATGATTTCCCAGAGAGTGTAATCCTGCACCTGGAAAAACTGTTCTATTCTTAACCTCCACAATTCAAACTCATTCTGTTTGAGAACTGGCAACTTTGCAGCAACATTTGTTTGAATAGATTCTGTATCCATTTCTTCTTCTTCTAAATCAAAAGTATCAACCTAGATGCTCTGATACCAACTGAGAGGATCGGTTGAATTGATCACACACTATAGGTGTTGGACCTTTTAATGCGTAAATATGATATTTTGAGTGAATATGATTAAGTATGCGGAATCTACTTAACCACAATTAGAAGGTTTATTGGAAATGGAACTGTGGCGCTTGTGTTTATTGAACAAAGAACAATGAAAGTATTTCACCAAATGATTCAATATTATTCAGAATAATACGAGTGATCTTCACTATCACTAGGGTTACAAAGACCTTGAATCTTGTGTTTTGTTCTAATGTTTTTCTCTATGTATATGTCTATTTCTATCACACTTTTATCACGCACACTTATACACAAATCTAAGATCTTCCTTTTATAGTCCAAGGAAAGATCTTTTACAATCTATATGACTCATCTATTTTACTAGCTTATGACTAAGCTTCATTCTAGCTAGTTGATGACTTATTATGTTTAGTCATTAAGATACAACATGTATCTAGGATTACAACTCACTTGGAGTGTTCAATTTGATGAATACAACAAAGATATTATTTTGTATATGAGTCAGTAGAATAAGTTGTACTTATCTACACAGCTGTTGGTATGAGTCATAGTAGCATCAGCAGAATCCATCAGCAGAAACACCTTCAGTATAAACCTTCTTCAGCAGAATCCATCAGTGGAAACGTGCTTTGTGCTTTATCAGCAGAAACGTACTTGACGTATTTCCTTAAACCTTTATGCTGATTCTTATGATTATTTAATTCCCAACACAAAATATAAACTCATAGAACTAAAACTTGTGACATAAACAAGTATTTAGTGATTAATATTTCTCTTTACATCCAAATCACTTAAGGTATGAATAAACAAAGTGTTTAGTGCAATTTATGATCAAAGGGGTATTTAATTAACTAATGCAAAGTTTATTTAATTATATAAACATATTATATATTTTTGAAAAACACTTTTGGTAATAAAAGAAAAATGTTTTATTCATACTAAATATATGAATTCAAATTTTTAACCAAAATCAGTTAGTTTTTCTCCAAATAAACTTTCCCCACTAAAAGACAAAGATTCTGGCCATTTCAGCTGGGCGGCCCCCTTAATTATAAGGGGCGGTCCCCTTAAAATTAAGGGGACCGGCCTTGATTTAAGGGGACCGGCCACGCTCCTCTGTCAGAATCTTTTTCCTATAAATACCACCTTAAACCTGGATTTTTTCCTCACCTTTTGCACCCCAAAACTTTCTGTTCTAGATCTCATTTCTATTCTCTAAAATCCTTTGATCATACATACATAAATCTTTGTTTCAAAGTGATCCAAACCTCTACCTTTCAAGTGCAAGAGAAGAATACTTCTATCCTCCAAGACAAGAAGTATTACAACTTGTTGTGACCTCCACATCCAAGTTGTTGGTGCATCATCAAGATTATCTACATAATTCTTTGTGAAGATTGTTGTGAATATTTGATTGTAGATAGTTGTGCTAGGTATATTGATTGTGTGATTAGTTAGTTGTTTGGTGTGAAGAAGAAAAGTTAGGAATTAGATTGTAGTGAAGAAGCTAGGTGTGAAGTTGTTAGTTGTGAAGAAAATTGGTGTGAAGAAGATTGTTGTGAAGTAGATAGTTGTGAAGATAGATAGGTGTGAAGAAGTAGTGTTGTGATTAAGTAGTGACTAGGTGTGAAGAAGTTTTGTAGAAGGCGTGAATAAGTTGTGACGAAGTTGTGGTGTGTATATTGGTGTGTAAGGTTTTCTCCGCCATAAGGGAGCTTGTTGACATAGTGAAGAAAACTCTCGAGTAAGTGACTCGAGGAGTGGAGTAGGGCAAGGAAGGTGTCCTTGTAGCCGAACCACTATAAATCCTTTGTCTCGCGGTTAGATCTTTCCATATCTTACTTATTATCTTGCTTATATCGTTATTACTTTTGTAGACGTAGACGTATATATATATTTGCTCATATAGTGCTAGTATTGATTTTACTTAAAGATCAAACGAGAGTTTCATCCACAAAACAAAGTTTTTACAATCAAGCTAGATAGGTAACATACATATAATTGATCATTTCGATCAAGTATAGTTTTCATACAAAATATAACTAAGGATTATAAAATAAACGATTACTTACTTATCTCTCGTATATAGCTATAATTGTTTATGTTATGCATGTGTTGATTTCACATACTTAGCTTATATTATTATTGTTCATACTTAGATATAGTTGTTCATGTTGTTCAAGATTTGAGTTCACATAAGATTGAATCAAAGTTTTAAAAGCAAACAAGGTTTCAAAACTAAACTAAGTTTTCATAATAAAATTAAAAAGAGGTAAAACTATTCAACCCCCCCTTCTAGTTTTCCACAATTGGTACCAGAGCCACGTCAAACAAGATTTTTAAAATATATTGTATTTTAAAACTTGTAACGATCTATGGAATCTGAAAAATATTTAGAAGGGCAATCTATGCAAAGACCACCATTATTTGAAAGTGATGGTTTTCTTTATTGGAAAAATTGATTTGAAACTTATGTGAAATCAAAAGCTCTTGATCTTTGGCATGTCATTACCTTTGGTGATTTTCCCCCTATTCAATATAATTTTGAAACTAAAATGGATAAAATTGTATCTTTTGAAAAACAAAATGATGATTTGAAAAAGAAACTAGCAAAAAATAATGAGGCTAAAATGGTTATTTATAATGCGTTACCACGCAAAGAATATGAAAGAATTTTTATGTGTAAAACCGCAAAAGAAATTTGGGATTCTTTACTAATCACTCACCAAGGTAATAGTCAAGTTAAAGATAACAAAATAGATCTTCTTGTTCAACAATATGAACAATTTACGATTCCGGAGGAGGAATTAATAGATAATGCTTTTGCTAGGTTTAACACTATCATCACAAGTTTAAAAGCACTTGATGAGAATTTTTCTAGTAAGAATTTTGTTAGGAAATTTCTTAGGGCTCTTCATCCAAAATGGCGAGCTAAAGTTACGGCGATTGAAGAATCGAAAAACTTGTCAACTCTTCAACTTGATGAGTTGCTCGGCAACCTGAAAGTCTACGAAGCAATAATAAAGAAAGACTCCAAGATGGTCAATGGAAAAAGACAGCAAAGCAAGTCAATTGCGTTGAAAGCTAGGAAGGAATCTAGTAACGAGGATAGCTCAACCTCCGAAAGTGATGACGAAGAATATGTGATGGCCGTAAGAGACTTCAAGAAATTCTTCAAAAGGCGAAGAAGATTCGCTAGACAACCGCATGATGAAAGGAAAGCAAACCAAAGAAATAATGATGACAAAAATGGCAAAAGTGATAGGAAGTGCTTCAAATGTGGTGATCCAAATCATCTCATCGGGAAATGTCCAATGATGTCAAGAAATCAAAATCAAAAGGCGTTTGTTGGAAGAGCTTGGAGTGATAGCGATGACGATGAGAAAGAAATCACAAATGAGGAGAAATGTCTTATGGCTAAGACATCAAGCGAGGTACGTTCCGAAACCGAATACTTTAGTGACGAAAAATCATCATTAGACGAAAAAGACCTAGATAGTGAATATAATAGGTTGTGCAAATTAGGTCAAAAGGTTATAGCTAAAAATAAGTCACTAAAACATATTAATAATCTATTAGAAAATAAAGTACTCGAATTAAAAATTAGACTACAACATTTGGAAAAAGGAAAAGAAGTTTTTATAGAATGTAAAACATGCATAGAGGTTAATAATGAAAACGAAAAACTTAAAGATGAAATTTTCAAACTTGACAAGTTTAAAAATAGTAGTAACCCACTTAAGAAAATAATAAGTGTTCAAGAAACTTCGGGAGATAAAACCGGTCTAGGATTAACCTCAACTAATGTTTCAACTAGTGAAAATAAAAGTATAAAGTTTGAATGTGAATCTAGTAAACAAAAATCATTAGAATCAAATCCTAAGTATATACTTACAAAAGATAGAAAAATACCCATTACGAATGATGAAAAAGTAAAAACTTTTTATAAACCATCCTTAAAGACCGAAGTAGGATCCTCTAAACCAAAATTAAGATCTAAAACTCCACCACCAAGAAAACCTAACAATCATCATCCAAGATCTAAAACACCTCAACCTAGAAGAAATCAAAATAGACAATATTACAATAACACTAGAAATCAAATGTGGAATTATCAACCAATTTACAATCCTTGGGAAATATTACCACCATACATGCATCCTAGCCAAATGTTAAATATGTTTGGACCAAACAACTTTGGATCAATGAGACAATGGGGACCAAGTGGCTAAGTTGTCAATCTTGGAAGAAGTTGGAATATCATCTACAAATGACTTCTATAAGTCAACATGGTCACTTGAAGTGCTTGAAGATATTCCATTGAAGACTAAAAGGTACGCGTTTCTTTTAAGTTCATCACTTTAATTTGCATGCTTAGATAAATGATTAGTTAGATTAATGCTTAGTACATAATTGCTTATATTCTTATAACCTAGAAACATCATTGGTTGACTCTCTTAGGAATAAGATAAAATTGTTCATTGCCGAACGAAATAGAAAATGGAAATCTTCTATATCCACTATTAGCAAACTCATGGTGATGAAGCGAAATGAGTTAAGTGGATCGATCGTTAATATAGAAGTAGGATTAGATCCCTCGCGTAAGTAAACTATGGATGAAACAAGCTCTCGTAGACTATGGAATTAAGTTAGATAAGCGTGTGAAAACAAAGGAACTATAGATGTTAGGTTATACCCCATTCAACACTCTCGCATCTAACATATAAATTATCGTCATCATTTCGTTTAGGATCATAGGATATGTAGAAACGATAGCATGAGATAAGAATAGGCTTAACCAATCCTCTTGAGCATGAGATCTTTAATAAACATTTTTTTTAATATTTGATTTATGATATTTGTTGTCAAAAATCTAATATCTCTAAAAATATGCAAAAACCTCACATTTTGGAAAATAGTTTTTCAAATAACTATCCCACTTTTAAATAACATGTTTTCACTATCAATATCCACAATTTTATTTTGATCAAAACTAAAGATTGGGAAAATATTCTTTACCATTCATTCACACATTTTGAAGTAAAAACCCAATCTATTTTATTCAAATAACTCTCACATCTAAGTGAAAATTTACTTTCAAACATTGTTGAATAATGCTAAAAACGTCTCTTTTAAAATCATGCATGGTGATCTCATATTTGTCATCTATATTTATATAAATGACACTTATAAGTGAACTAAATCAAATCAAGAGGACCATGGTTTGTTCATTAAGACTTTGTTTGTAACAAGTCTAGAAATCCATGCTATCATAACTACCCACTTATTGCACATTGATACACATTAGGATTAGTCCTCCTAGTTATGTAGTTATGAAATACTTGATGTTGCTTATTGTTTCCTAGCACTTATATGTTACTTGCTTGATGAGTATGTTTGCATGCTAGATGAAATTGCTTGTTTACTTAATCTCTTTGATTAACATGCTTTGGCTACATAATTGCCTACATAATTAGTATATGCTTAATTGCCTCAAAGAGTTGGACTTGTTTGAAACCAAAAACACAACCCTTCTGTAATTCACTACCAAAAACCCTTTTCTGGCAATCTGGGAATCACCAGATGGGCGGTCCCCTTAAATCATAAGGCGGCCCCCTTAATTATTAAGGGGACCGGCCTCCAATTAAGGGGACCGGCCATCTGATGGTCGGGTTTACAGAATCTTTTCTGCTTTTCAGCCCATTTCAACCTACATTTCCCATTTTTCACCAACACATTTTGTCCTAATCCCCCAAACAAACCTTATCCATCCTTAAACACACAAATCTTACACTATAAATATCCCCAATCCTCAAAACTCTCCATTCATCCCATCATGAACTCTCCAAACAAACCAAAATCAAAAGCCTCAAGGCTAGCAAGGATAACGGAAAAAACCCGTTTGGCGAAGAAAAAGCCCTCGAAACAAATCCATCATCATAAATGAAGTTGGAAGTCATTCCACACCCCCAACTTCTTACTTCCCAAACTTTGCATCAAACCAACAAGGTCCTTCATTTGATCCTCTTTACAAACCGTACAACATTGGCCAAACATCTTCCTTCAAGCCAAACTACACCTCTCAACCTCCAACCACTTATATTGATCCATACAAGTTTAATCAACCATCAAACTATAATTCCAACTACACAAACCCAACTCATCCATACCAAACCTATGATCCCTCCACATTGCCACAGAAAAACAAAAGTTCCGTGATGAAATAAACCAAATCCATGATCTTAGTGATCTCCTTGCTATGCATCTTGCACAACGCAACAAAGGGCAACCTCCATCATCACCCTATGCAAATTGCCTTCCCCACTCTCTCAACTTGGATCAAGTTACAAACCACACTTACTTTTGCCCTTGTTGCATATTCCTTCAAAAATAAATCCTCTACTTGAGTGAAGATATTTCATGGATTGAATATCTTCTCACTCGTAATCATCCAATACCACCCTTAACACGATACAACATCGTGAGATCCACTTCTTCCGCTCCACACTCCACTCCATCAAACATCTAAGCTCTATTCTTATGTTTCTCTTCAAGCAAATAAAACAATCAACCATGGGTTGCAAGCAAGTCCAAGTGCTCTCTTAGGCAATATAGGACTATGTCTTTTCTTTTGTGTTATTTTTATCAATATGCTTCAAGCATATTGAATGTTGTAATGCTTATCTTTTCTATAATGCTTGAATGAATCTATGTTTAGTTGCATAATTTTTGCCTTGCATATATGTGTATCTTGCTCTCTTCAAATATTTTTGTAGCAAAGATCTCCATAGCTCGTTCCCTTGGTGCTCTCAAATGAGGGGGAGCATACATCAAAGGGGAGCATTCTACCCGTTTAAACTTCCCTCGCGAAGCTTACTCGGCTTAACCTTTTTAATTATACAAAAAGGGGGAGAAGAGAAATGTAAACTCTATAATACTTGTCTAAAATCAAGTTTTAGATATATTGAGTTTAAGGTTTTGTAATATTCAAAAAGGGGGAGATTGTTGACATAAATAATGCCTAAAAACATTATTAACATGTTATCAATATCTCTATGTTTTAATTATCACAAAATATAAACTCATAGAACTAAAACTTGTGACATAAACAAGTATTTAGTGATTAATATTTCTCTTTACATCCAAATCACTTAATGTATGAATAAACAAAGTGTTTAGTGCAATTTATGATCAAAGGGGTATTTAATTAACTAATGCAAAGTTTATTTAATTATATAAACATATTATATATTTTTGAAAAACACTTTTGGTAATAAAAGAAAAATGTTTTATTCATACTAAATATATGAATTCAAATTTTTAACCAAAATCAGTTAGTTTTTCTCCAAATAAACTTTCCCCACTAAAAGACAAAGATTCTGGCCGTTTCAGCTGGGCGGCCCCCTTAATTATAAGGGGCGGTCCCCTTAAAATTAAGGGGACCGGCCTTGATTTAAGGGGACCGGCCACGCTCTTCTGTCAGAATCTTTTGCCTATAAATACCACCTTAAACCTGGATTTTTTCCACACCTTTTGCACCCCAAAACTTTCTGTTCTAGATCTCATTTCTATTCTCTAAAATCCTTTGATCATACATACATAAATCTTTGTTTCAAAGTGATCCAAACCTCTACCTTTCAAGTGCAAGAGAAGAATACTTCTATCCTCCAAGACAAGAAGTATTACAACTTGTTGTGACCTCCACATCCAAGTTGTTGGTGCATCATCAAGATTATCTACATAATTCTTTGTGAAGATTGTTGTGAATATTTGATTGTAGATAGTTGTGCTAGGTATATTGATTGTGTGATTAGTTAGTTGTTTGGTGTGAAGAAGAAAAGTTAGGAATTAGATTGTAGTGAAGAAGCTAGGTGTGAAGTTGTTAGTTGTGAAGAAAATTGGTGTGAAGAAGATTGTTGTGAAGTAGATAGTTGTGAAGATAGATAGGTGTGAAGAAGTAGTGTTGTGATTAAGTAGTGACTAGGTGTGAAGAAGTTGTGTAGAAGGCGTGAATAAGTTGTGACGAAGTTGTGGTGTGTATATTGGTGTGTAAGGTTTTCTCCGCCATAAGGGAGCTTGTTGACATAGTGAAGAAAACTCTCGAGTAGGTGACTCGAGGAGTGGAGTAGGGCAAGGAAGGTGTCCTTGTAGCCGAACCACTATAAATCCTTTGTCTCGCGGTTAGATCTTTCCATATCTTACTTATTATCTTGCTTATATCGTTATTACTTTTGTAGACGTAGACGTATATATATATTTGCTCATATAGTGCTAGTATTGATTTTACTTAAAGATCAAACGAGAGTTTCATCCACAAAACAAAGTTTTTACAATCAAGCTAGATAGGTAACATACATATAATTGATCATTTCGATCAAGTATAGTTTTCATACAAAATATAACTAAGGATTATAAAATAAACGATTACTTACTTATCTCTCGTATATAGCTATAATTGTTTATGTTATGCATGTGTTGATTTCACATACTTAGCTTATATTATTATTGTTCATACTTAGATATAGTTGTTCATGTTGTTCAAGATTTGAGTTCACATAAGATTGAATCAAAGTTTTAAAAGCAAACAAGGTTTCAAAACTAAACTAAGTTTTCATAATAAAATTAAAAAGACGTAAAACTATTCAACCCCCCCCCCCTTCTAATTTTCCACACATCATGAATTCAAAGGAAAGTTCTCGCAAAGATCAAAGCAAAGAAAAGTTCAATGAAAGATTCTATGCAATGTGAAAGAATCTACAGAAGTTAAGTGACAAAGATCAGTGTGAAAGAACGAGAACAACAAATGCATGTATCACAAAGACTAAAGACGTATAAGCATGTTGTAATGGCTGACAACCACCACAGACGCAGAAGTGACGAAAGGCAGATTGCTCCACATCATAAAAGAACAAAGAATGATGAAAAGTCAGTTATCAAAGATCACAAAGCATGAATGAACAAAGACTAAAGACTATTCTACAACGACACACAAAGTTCAAGACAACAAAGATAGAAGACCTAATCATGTGGAGCATCATTCGAATGACCACCCCTTAGGGGGAGATTGTTAGCATTTAAAATATGTATTGAAAAGTGATGGTCATTCTCATACGTGTAACTTTGTAATATGTCGTAGAATACAATAGAATAGTCAAAGGGCTCATGGATTGGGCTAAGCTAATAGGTTAATATTTATATTAAGCTAGTCCATTTACGTTAAGAAGATATTTATGTAAAAAGCTCAATCTATCACCAAGCCCATGGAAAGCCTTTAGGGCATTATGTAACCAACTATATAAACACCTCAAAGCTCATTTGAGGTGTGTGCTTGAGTGTGTAGTGTGTGTGTGTTTCTCTCTTAATACTAGTTCCATATTTCATCTCTATCTCTCTATATCCCAACGCCACATACATCATCCAAGTCACAACCTTTACTTCATATTGAGCTTACATGCTGTGATAAAGTTGAGATATCTAAGGTCCAACAGGACTCTTTTTTGTTGTAGACGCCAGATAAAGACACATACTTTTCTAGGGATTGTCTTGTTCCATTTTGTCGTTTGTAACATGTTCGGTTGACGCATAATTTTTCCATCAATTAGCTCTCTAAGACCTTTTGCCGTAAAGCAAGCATCTTTATCAAATGTCCATCTCCAAGAATCTGAAATTAAAACATTTGGAATAAAAAAAGTTATCAAGTTCGTCAATTCAGTAAGATCACCCAACCCCCTTCCTCGAGGACTCCTCACCCACCTCCAACTCCAACCCCAAGTTTCACCATTCCACGACCTCATCTCGCCCACCGAAACACTCTCATTTAGCTCCAATCTAAATAATCTAGGAAACTTTTCCTTTAGCACAACTCCATCTCCGATCCAACGGTCTAGCCAAAATCTTGTACTTAAACCATTGCCCATTGGTTTGGTAATTTGAATAAAGCTTCCGCTTCGTTTGTTTGATACTGGTGTTTGTTCCGTCTTTTGATTACCAACATACTATTCTCTGCTTACTGCATTTTTTACAATTCAAACACTATCAGTTGCATCGCTTTTTTCACAGCTGATTATCAAACTAGCTACCAGCATAAACAACACACAATTCACAGTAATGACACCTTATAAATCTTAAACTAAGGGTGTACAAGCTTATCAATTGTTATAATTTTCCATACATATCAGCACCTATGGCAACACTTACGTTTTGGGATTTCAAAATAGACAGCCGGACACTATGCATCTGACTTAGAGCAGTTACATCACTAACGCATGACTTGCGTTAAATTCATTTTAACCCACGTTAAAGCTAAGTTAACCGTTGCATGGTCTTGCGTTAATGCCCATAAATGAAGGAATGTTTTTGTAAATTGTTGTTGAGTTAAAGCTGAGTTATGATTGGGGTGTTTTTTTGTGAGTTAAGGTGAAAGTGTTAAAGCTGATGTGGCACTGACGTGGAACCGTGTTAAAACTTAACTTGTGTGACTACTGCAAGTGCTCTTAGGAGATGAGCAAAAGTTGCAGCCTCAAAAGTCAAATGTGCTGCTGCATATATGGAAGCATTATCCATTTAATATTCGATATGCAAACCAATTTGCTTACATTAATCTTTGGGTTTAAACAAATTATATTTTGAAACCTGAGATAAAATTTCTTCAAATGTCCAACATTGAGTCAAGCAAAAACCATTGTCTACATAAAACAAGTGTCGAACATATTTCATGAGATGAGTGCCAAACGCAACTCAACTGTTAAACTCGAGCCCAAGTATACTTAGCCCAATAAAGTCTGGTCTTTCAGAATTTATCATTTTCATTTTATTTATGGGCCTTGTAATCCCATAAAAAACAGATTTTGAGTGTCTTTGGCATAGGGTAGGGGTGAGCAGAAAAACCAAAATATTCGAGTAAACCGAAAATCGAAACTGAACCGTACCGAAAATAACCGAACCGAACTAATAACCGAACCGAATTTGCCAAAACTGAACCAAACCGAACTTTTAATTCGGTTCTCGGTTTGGATATAGTTTTGATAATCAAAACCGAAAACCGAACCGAAAACCAAATTCATATAAATTTATAAATTTTTTATATATTTATATATAAAAAAAGATCAATAAAATGTTTTATATATATATATAAATAATAATAAAATTTTATCCTAACATTAAAAAATACTTTTTATGTTTGAAATAACTTTTTTGGCTAAATATATTTGTATATTTTTCTTTTTTTTAAAATAAAGTGTGTAATTGGGTTAAACCGAAAACCGAACCGAAAACCGAATTTGAATTCGGTTTGGTTTGGTTCTCGGTTTGAACCTAAAAAAACTTTTAACCAAATTAACCGAACCGAAGAACACCCCTACTTTTGCATTTGGCAACAAGGTTAACTCGTAAAAACTTGAGCTTATTAAATAAACACAAGTTTATAAAAGCTTAGTATAAGTTGTAAGCTTCCGCAAATTCAAGTTAATAAAAAATGAGTTTTTAAATAACAGAGTTTTCAATTAGTCAAATTGCTTAAATATATTGGTTGAACACACAAACCTCAAAATATATGTGAATTTAACTGACTTATTATGTTAAATTACAAAGATAAGCTATAACTATAACTAACTCGCCCTAACGATTTATGTGAAAATAAAAACTTCAACTTTCGGCTTATAATAAGTTAGTAAGTTTCGGCTCCATTTAAACCTACCCTTTGGTACGTTCAAAAAAAGAAAATAGAACAAAATTTTGAAATCTAGTTTGAAATTTCAAAACATTTTGAACTATCCTACCAAAAATTTGTTCATCAACCAAATTTATTACCCAAGCATTTATGGTCCAAATGAGTTAAGGTATTGTCAAGTCAAGTTGATAAATGAGAAACGTAAACTGACATCAATTTTTGTAGATAATAATTAAAGTACAGAGAAATTTAAACCAAAAAAGGTATATGATTATTATAGTGTGTAAAGTTGTGTATTCTAAACTGGTTACAAAACACAGACTTTCTTAGTGTTTAGTACATCATAACGAGAGTAAGAACCAAAAAGTTCATTACGTTGGAATTGAAATAAACTATGTTTATTTAATATTATGGAATGTAATGTCTCATTACATCAAAAGTCACCATTTTCATTCATTGTGAGGCCTCATGCTTTTATTTTATTTATTATTATTATTATTTTCATTACAACTTGGAATGAATCAAAATTACATTGAGTTAAGTACATAAATTGCCTTTGTGGTTTGTCGGGTTTCACATGTTTTATCCTTGTGTTTTTTTTAAGCGGGTCATGTCTTTATGATTTTCACTCCGGTTTGGTCCTTTGACCTCGAATCTCTTAGTTTGATTATTAAGTGAGAAGCTATTTTAGTCATTTACATATATCTTTTTGGATAAAAGATGGGTTACCTATCATGTGTACTACTACTAGTAACCTGTGACCAACAAAAAGGTACATAATTTTACTTTTCAACTTTCCTGTTAATAGTAGAACACAAATTTTTTTATCTCTGTCATGCATTATTTTTTTTTGTTAATTTAATAATTTAACTTATTAAACTTTATCTTTATGTTCCGTACTTACAGTTTTGTTTTTTATAATTAAAAAAATAAAAAGAAAAAAAAGAAAAAACATGAAGGTAGGGGTCTTAACTATCACAATAAAAAACCCACCAACCCACATCTACTCACCTACATCTCTACCACTCATCTCTTAAAGCCACAATCTTTCATTTTCACTACAGGAAGAGAAAAAAAAAAAAAAAAAAAAAAAAAAAAAAAAAAAAAAAAAAAAAAGCATCTCAAAAATTATCAACACCATCAACGTCAGTCTTGTCACCATCACCATCTTACATAGTAGTGGCGGGGTTTGTGTTAACACGGGTGGACTAGACTACCTTCATAATTATAATATAGGTTAGTTATTTTTTTTTTTGTTGGTGTTGATTTTGGTTGAATTTGATGATATCAGTGTCTTACATATATTTCTACTATCTAATAGTTTTAACCATATCAAATTAGTCTTCTTTTATGTTAGCTTGTTGTGTACATTGGATCTACTTGTTCTCGCAGCATAACCTTATTTAGGACTAAATGATGCATTTTTATACACTTCTAGGATCTCTGCACGAAACTCCTGCACCTTGTTAAGTTTGTGTTGTTTAATGTTTCGTGTTGTAAGGATCATATGAAAACCATTCATGTTGTTGGTTAACAAATCTGAGCGAGCTTGATTCCTCCAATTATACTAATGCACGTTTTTTGTATCTTGTGGTTGTTTAACAGTGCAAGACGTGCCAACAGGGAGTCTCATTATGGTCCCTTGTTGCCGCCACCAGGAACACGCTCCTCTCACACTTCTCAAGATGGAAAACTGTGAACCAATGGAGTGCAGTTTTGGCTCGGGCTGGTGTGGTGAGAAAGTATGTTTTTAAGATCATGTGGAGCTTGACGTGTCCTAGTTAGTTAACAAATTTTGAAAAGGGGTCGGGTCAAAACACATTTGTCATTTTCTTATGCATAATATACTACATAATATAAAGCTTAGACGTTTCGTTCGGTTTTTTCTTGCTGGTTCAACGTTTTCTAGGGAATACAAACAGAACCTATGTTTTTGGGCTGTTAGATTGAGTTTTGTGTCCAATTCGCCTTTTAGCCTTTATAGCCACAAGTTGAAACTAATTGAGAAACCCGTTGATTGACTTACAGAAATTTGGACAATATTGTTAACTGACCTGATTATGAAAGGGTTATTTGGGTGAATCCGAATTTGGGTCAGGCCAGGTTAACCGTAGGGGTGTTCATTAATGGTTTGACCCGAAAAACCGACCAACCCGAACGATATTGGGTGAAATGGGTTTGGATTATTTGGGTTTGGTTCGGATTTTCGGTCGTACCCGAATTATATTACGTATATGTTTCTGGGTCGGATGGGTTTGAAACTTTGCATTCGGTTTTCCCCCGAATACCCGAAATATAAGGAAAGAAGCGAAGTCTCGAAAATCTTTTTATGAGTAACAGACTAACAGTTTGTTAGTTTGAGATTTCCTATTTAGGGTCGTTTGTGATTGCTTGGTTTTTAAAGTGCTAATCAGCTCATTCGAAGGTGACATAAAAGTTGTTTTAATTAAATGGTGTAAAATATTACATTTAGTGATTGTTTTACGTTTCTTGTGGTAAAATTGCTTTTTCCTAAAAATAAGGTGGTAGTAACCTGCATATCAGATGTGTTAATATTTCAGTATAAACCTGGCAGATATGAAGTAACCTGCAGCGATGCATTGTTTAACGAGCAAATAACTAGAGTAAAAAATGAGCTTGTAACGAGGAGAAAAACAACCCATGTGGTTAATAACTTTTTGCAAATTTAGTGTTTAGCTATTTACAAATTACACTATATATAAAAGTAATATCAAAACTTAAAGTAAAAGTATAGAGTTTTCGAAGTCATAAAAATAACTTTTATTGTGACTTTTTAACTCAAAAGTGGCATGAAAGTTCTTCTTGTTAAGTTGTTTCCCTTCCAGCAATTAGTTGCCATTTGTATGTATAAACTATTAAACTAAAGGAGTTTATGCTGATCTTAAATCTGGTTGAGGGCATTTTTAAATGGAGGATGAGGGCAACCTTGAAAAAAACATAAAAAGTTGAAAGAGATTTTACTCTATATTTAAAAGATGTTGGAGAAAATGTAGAGGGCACTACCTCCAACTACTCATCACATTCCTCCGCCCCTGAGTGTGCAATCTGTGATTCGGTGTAATATTTTATAAAGGGTCCGTTAATAAACGTTGTGAGAGACGTGGTTCCATTTAGTACCATCCTCTTCTAATTAAAAAGCTTGTAACAATTGTTATTCTAATCATTTATTGACGTATATTTGTTGAAATTAATTTGTGTAGGTTAGATGCACCCACCGCCATGTCGTGAGCAGTAGCGAAGTCTGTCTTCGCATGGACGCTACTTACCCCGCAGGGGGAGACTACGTGCACCTGAATAAACAGGTAATTGACGTAGGAATAACTGCATTTTGTATTAGAAAAGTAGAATCTTAACTTCATTTTGTATTTTACTTGCAGTGCAGGGCGTGCCAATATCAAGGAACCATTGAGATGGTTCCTGCTCATGGGTCGGCAATCACACCTAGCGAAAGCGAGAAATGTTTACTAATGAAATTCAAGTGCCATGGACTTATGCCCATGGATTTCTTGTTCAACAAAGGCTGGACTGCCACACTTATAAGCTATATTATTGCAGAAGTTTACTGTATTTATCGCTCCAGAATTATTGCATTTGATTGTTCTTTCAAAACTTTTGGATTTCAACTCTGATTTTGTTTGTCTCAAAGTTATATAAGTTGTGTGATTTGATATTTGCTTGCTTATGTTTATACCTAATCAATGAAGCTTACCTCCTTTACCGCAATCTGTTTAGGTTGACGGGGAAGAGATCCCTGGCCTTGATCTCTCTTGTGGAACATATATCCACTACAATGCACAAAGAGAAGCTCTATTCATGATCTTGGATCTTGGCAGTGGACCACACATTTGAAAGGGAGGACTAGAAGGTATAGTTATCATACATTGTAATGAGACTAGAGGTGTTCAATAAATTGATTTGACCCGAACGACATTGGGTGAAATGGGTTTGGATTATTTGGGTTTGGTTCGGAAACTATGCATTCGATTTTCACCCGAAAATCTTTTTATGAGTAACAGACTATAAGTTTGTTAGTTTGTGACTGCTTGGTTTTAGGGCCCGTTTCTTTTTCTTTTGGAACCTCTGTCTACTAACAGGAGTGGGACCATTGACATATATTAACATTTTTAAATTGATGGGGTCCGCTATATTTTGTTACAAAGTCTGTGTCTTAAAGGGTTATAAAACCTTAGGGGGTGTTTGATTTAGACTTAATTGACTTAATATGAAAAAAACTGAATTAATTAAGTCATATGAAAACTGTTTGTTTGTGACTTAATAGAAAAAGATGACTTAAAATATTAAGTAATAAAACTGAGGTTGTCTGCATTAAGTGATCTTTTAATTAAACATGACTTAATTAAAAAATTAAACAAACAAGCCCTTACTTGTTCCCATATAGACATTCTAAGAGAAAGGGGGGACCCACTCACCCACATGACCCTTAGCTAACATAAAAAAGTAAAAGAGCCTGCATATGAGAGGTGTTAATATTTCAGTATAAACCAAGTGGCAAACAATATGGTTTTCTCAAACACTCGGTTACTTAATCTTGTATGATCAAACCTTGAAAAGCGAAATCTTGAAAGTCAAAGGTGAGAGAAATGCATAGTGTAATTATTATTTTTATTAAAACACTCATAACTTAAAAGTACAATAATTTATTCACACAACACAACCAATTAAAAGCATATATAACAAATTAAAAAACAACCAATTAAAACACCCTTTACTAAAAAGTACAATAAAATTTCCACAATGTACAATTTAAACAAGCTACAACATAATCTAAAATATAAAATAATTAAACACTAATTAATGTTATTTTTAAAATAACCAAATGAAAAGTATATGTTACTATACACATTATACAAATTAATAAAACACACAAAGCTTTATACAAGCTAACAAGTTGATGGTACATAGAGTTTTGAAAACAGGACCGGACCAACGGGTTCAACCGGAACCGGTGTCGCCACCGGTTCGGCTAACCAATAAAAGCCATACGAAAACATATATTTCAAAAGGAAACTATTAATACACATCGAAAACTGGGATGACCCTGGACGCTTCAAACCCGGCGGGTTGACTCGGTTTAATTTGACCCCGTTTTCGACCCACCCGTTGGGTTGACTGTTTAAATCGAACCGTTTTTCAACCAGAACGGTTCAATCGATTGAACCAACCGGGTTTCAGAACATTATGTTTAATCCCCAAATCTTCAAACTTTTATTATTTTTCGTTTATAAGCGACACCACTAACTGTAGTTGTTAGCATTTTTCTGGAATTAACCCTCCGATTTTGCATGATAATCAGGGTCATGAGACTTTCTTTAAGGACATTGACATGGAGTGAGGAAATTTTGGATATCCTAAAGAAGATGGGGAGCCTGAAGTGGTGATTGAAACGTGGAATTCAGTTTCCGAGTTGGACGTTAGGATGGTAAGTGCCGAAACAATGTTCGCGTTTGATTGACCTTAAGTAGTTAAGTTTGTGTTACGGTTTTGCAATTCAATTGATTCATTTAGGATATAATTGGTTGTGTTATGTTTTGATTTGCAGGGTCGTGGAGGGTTCTTTCTGATGGTCGTTGTGAGAGACGGATGGTTTTTGTAGGGTGTTATACTAAAACTTAGAAAAACCAAAAATTAGAACTAAGAAAACAATTACGGAACTCCTCATGGCCTTTGATTTCTTTTTCAACGTCGACTTTCACGACATTGCTAATGATAGCATTGAGTTGTTTTTCTTAGTTTTAGAGTTGTTTGCAGATTGGAGTGGTTAGATAAGTTTTTGATGGTAAATGGTCGATGGTGAAGACTGTAATAAAGTAGTAGTGGATTATGAATTACCTTATGACTTGTTTTATGACTAATGGTTTAATATCTTTCTTTCCTAAGATTTTGGGCTTTGTCTGCATGTTCTTTTTGGGAAGTTTAGCTCAACTATGAACATATGCCTACTTGTTTGTATGATTTGTGCATAGGGCGTACCTCATTCTCAGTAAGCAAATCATATGAGGTTATTAAACAGCACTAGCATAACACACTTGGCTGGCTTATTAGCTTTTGTTGGCCCAGTTAGTGATTTGCTCTATATGCAAAAGTATAACTTGTTATAACAAAATAAGTATAGTTACCACCTACAAACGATAACAATACTGCAGATAGAGTTTAACTTTTCTCTTAACACTATGTATTTGGCACTAACTCATGGTGAGATATACCCAAAGTTCCATCTTATCACATATCTGGTAAAGATATATTTGCTCATGGTTGTTTGCATTGGTTGGTTAGCTATAATGGCGAAGATGGTGCAAGACAAGTAATATGGTTCATGTTGAAAATGAGGAATTTGGGTTGTGTAACACCCCCAAAATTTGATACAGCGGAAGACTCAACAAGCTTTCGGGGTGCTACGGAGATTGGTATCCATTCAAAGTCATGAAAGAACGAGATAAAGTAAACATAAGAAAAACACAACCAAACCGGGTTTTAAAGTTTACATTATCCCAAAATCATCCAAAGTCAGGCCCAAAAGAAATAATATAGGTCCACAATAGTTATCAGAGTTTTAGAAACATAGATCCATAACCGGTGCCAAATGCCAAGCCTCCAATCCCAAGCATCCGTAGAGCATCACTTAATTACCTGAGAAAACGTGCTAAAAGTCAGCTTTCGCTGGTGAGATCATAGGTTTAGATTCTTAATTCAATATAGTGGACATATACGCAAAACGCTTGCTAGCTAGACTAGGGCTCAATCATCCAACCAAAATAATCCAACCAAATCAAATCCAACCAAATCAAATCATCCCTATAGGTGCACGCTATAGCTCAAATCAATCCAATCAATAGCTTACCTAGCTCAAGTCTAGGCCTCGCTCTATAATCAATCAAATAGCTTACCTAGATCTAGTCTAGGCCTCGCTCAATATGTATGCGTAAGGATACGACATACCCAACATTCGTAAGGATACGACATGTTCAACTTACCTAGATCTAGTCTAGGCCTCGTTGTTTAGCTTACCTAGCTCTAGGCTAGGCCTCGCTCTATAGCCAATCAAATAGCTTACCTAGTTCGGGGACTAGGCCTCGCTCAACAACCAAATCAATAGCTTACCTAGCTCAAGTCTAGGCCTCGCTCAATAACCAAATCAATAGCTTACCTAGATCTAGTCTAGGCCTCGCTCTACCTAGTTCTATAAGCATAGCAAGTTTTGAAATCAAAAAGCGATAATAGTCCACATAAAGCATTTGCACGTTTCTCACCCCAAGTATTGAAAACAAAGTTCAAGAGTAAAAGTGGGGCTATGACTCACCTCAAGTCCAGCAAAGAAATTCTCAAAAGAAATCGATAGAAGAAAGACGTAAGTAATCTCAAGCAACTCACGTAACGGCAACTACAGACTCGGCACTTCCTAACAATATCAAACTCGTTCAGAAATCGTTTCCTCAAAATCAAATATTCCCATTCCCGAACGTATTCCATTTTACTTTCCAAAAATATCCATTTCTCGAATTAACTTCATATTAATTTGAAATTCGACGTTTGGTATCCATATGGGTGGTGGGTCGACACAAAACAAACCAAGAAGCCACAACGAACGAAATAATAAACAAATCTATAGGTCTAATATTAGCCCGATATATTATTTAAATAAATCATCGAAGTTTATCAAATCCGTCGATTTGGTAACCTCCCATATTTATTTACGTAATACATCGCTCCAAGATTATACCCAACCTAAATCACATAGCACAAAGAATACTATATGGTATATATCGTAGTCCAATAAATTCCCTATATATATCGTCCAATTTGCCAAATTCGTCAATTTAGCCAATTCCACGAGATATATAGTAATTTATTATCCTAATACACGTACCACAACCTATGGGCGTCGTGGGATACGATGCCCATTAATATACTCATTTTATATAGCCAAATAACTCGATTTAACCCGTCAATTAAATAAGTTACGTAGTTATAGAAAATGTTTATATTAATCGTCATATATCCGTGACAACACAAAAGTCACATAATAAAGCCCACTTGGACTTAAGTAACCACAACTCGTATAACTCGATAAGTTTTCCAACTTTATAAAGAAATCATGTTTTTATTTATTACTTACCCGACGTAGTGGTTCTCGACATTATTTATAATTATTTATTTATAATAATACTCCAACATTTATTGCACTATTAGCATAGTATAATAAATATCGTTATATTATTATAACGTTCACTCGTGACCGTTTTATTATTAATATACGCATTTATAATAATATATATACGTTTATCACGTCTATATACTTATATAAACGATTATATTACTAATAATATTATTACGAGTATTATTTTTAACGTTTGATTTTAAATATTTATCGAGTCATAAGAATTTGGTCACATGTCCGAGTCATGACTCTCGGCTCATTGTCCAAGTCCAATATAATAACAAAATGTCATAATAACCAAAAGTATCTCCGTCCAACACAATCTCAATCCACGTGCTACAACAATAGGGTCCGACTACGGCACCCGACTAACCTATCTCCGTCAATCTAAGTGACCGTCTCACAATCGGTCCCCATACCACTTTATCGACAACACTTCACAATAATCACAATATGCCCATTGTCGAGACCACGATGGTCTCGACCAAACCAAAGTATTCGACCCATCAAAATATCATTACAATAGTACAAATGACATATATAAACCATATCAAGGAAAAACATCAAAATAGGCTAGTTCCGGGTTGGTTTACCAAGCCAAACCCGAGCCTTGCAACCCACTTGGGTCTCGGCTAAACACATGAGTCACAAGAGACTCGAAACCAAGACCACGAGGTCTCCCAACAAGCTCAAATGAGCAACTGAAAGTCTGCCAAAAAGGCCTTCTGGGTCGCGACATAAACCAGCAACAACCAGGCCAAAAACATGACTCAATCGAGTCAACACCAAACAACCTCAACATCTTATAATTCCTTGGCCGAAAATCAACCATATCTTAGAAATACATCACCAGTTCCCTCGATGACAAAAACACAAGACCAAGAATTAAAATCCCACACAAAAACTTAAAGAGAAACACCAGCCGAGAGCATGGGCTCTCGGTTTCACCTCGACCAGCACCAAAACGTGAAACCCGGATACCAAACCTTGTTTAATCTCGTTTATATATATAAACCCACATGTTTTTCATGTTTTTAATCAAAGTAAACCAAGAAAACCCAAAACCCAAATCGATATATATATATATACCCCGTATCTCACAGATCGACAGAAACCAAGACAAGTTTACACTTGTTTTGTCACTTGCTCACCTTCTAGAACCTTGTAACTTCACGAATCTCATAAAAACAACAAAGATGGAATCGGATTATTGATGAAAAATGATGTTATGGGAGGTTTTAGAGCGCGTGTAGTATACCAAATGATAGATCTCGATTAGATGATTAAAATGGTGGTGTTGGTTTGTTTGTGGAGGCGGCGGTGTGATGGTGGCGGCCGTTTAAGGGTGGCGGTGGCTAGGGTTAGGATGGGATGAAGATGATGATGGAGAGAGAGAGAGATAAGAATGGTGTGGTTGTGTTTGTGTGTTTCCTGATCCCAGCCACAAGGACCAATTTAGTATTTAAAAAAAAAAATAATAATTATTATTATTAATGGAAGGGGGTGGCTAGTCAATAACACAAGGACCATTTTCGTAAACCTTTCAAAGTAGCCCGACATGCTCCTCCCGAGCTCAAACTCATTTTCAAAATTCCTCAACACGCGTTTATATATACGTCATCCTCTTTAAAATAGTTTTTCCACGAAATTGAGTTATAAATACGCCCGTCTTATATATAGACGCGACTGTTATTCGAAATTTTTAACTTGTTAGGTTAACCTAGTGCCGGAGTCAATGTAGTGCCAAAAATAACGATCTCAAAATAAATCATCACGACCGAATCAAACCAAACCATAAATAAATAATCGAATCCCATAAATATCGTACGATTAAAAATCACGTACCAATGTTCGTAAAATATCTCGTCACAATAAACTTTTCAAATATTCCAAAATCATAATTTTAATGTAATGCGGGTTTTATAAATGGCTCCCTATTTTGCCAGTTGTCACATCCTCCCAGCCTCAGAAGGAACCCGTCCCGGGTTTCTCTCGAAATAACCCATCTACGAAGTGAAAAGCTTCGGATATCTCTTTCGAAACTCATCCTCACGTTCCCACGTGAATTCCGGTCCGTGCCGCGAATTCCAACGAACTTTGATGAGCGGAATACGACTTCTCTTAAGTCGTTTAATCTCTCTATCCATAATCTCAATCGGCTCTTCCACAAAATTCAAACTCTCATCCATACGAATATCCTTAATCGGTATAACCGGCGTTTCATCCGAAAGACACTTTTTCAAATTGCTAGCATGAAACACATCATGAACTTTACTCAATTCCGGTGGTAATTCCAACCAATAAGCTACGGGCCCAATTCTTTCCAAATTAAGAAATGGTCCAATGTAGTGGGGATTAACTTTCCCACGTTTCCCAAAACATATCACACCCTTCCAAGGCGAGACTTTCAGCATCGCTATGTCTCCAACCTGGAATTCTAGGGGTTTACGCCTCTGATCGGCGTAGCTTTTCTGCCTATCTCTAGCTGCTTGCAGTCGATCTCAAATCTGCGTTACTTTCTCCGTAGTTTCCAAGATAAGCTCAGGGCCTGTGAGTTGGCTATCTCCAGCTTCTGCCCAACCAATAGGTGAACGGCATTTTCGACCATACAAAGCTTCTAGTGGTGCAGCCTTAAGACTTGTGTGGTAGCTATCGTTGTAGGAGAACTCCGCAAGGGTAGATATTTCTCCCAGCCTTTACCAAAGTCTTATTATGCATGCACGAAGCATATCCTCCAAAGTCTGAATAGTTCTCTCACTTTGACCATCGGTTTGGGGGTGATATGCAGTACTCATATCAAGTCTCGTCCCCAAAGCGGTTTGAAGTGATCGCCACAACGCTGACGTAAAGCGGCTGTCGCGATCAGAAATAATCGATATCGGAACTCCATGACAAGAAACTATCTCCTTTACATACAACCTCGCAAGTTTATCAACACTATCATCTTCACTAATCGCCAGGAAATGAGCAGACTTAGTCAACTACCCACAATTACCCATATAGCGTCGCAACCGCTAGCTGTCTTTGGTAATTTGGTAATAAAATCCATTGTGATCCGCTCCCATTTCCATACCGGGAGTTCTGGCTGCGTCAATAATCCTGACGGTCTTTGATGTTCGACTTTAACCTTAGAACATGTCAAACACTTACTAACATACAACGCTATATCTGCCTTCATACTTGGCCACCAATATAACTTTTTCAAATCCTGGTACATCTTGTCAGACCCAGGATGAATAGAGTATCTTGACTTATGCGACTCGTGCATAATCAACTCTCGAATTCCTCCATACAAAGGTACCCAACTTCGCTCTCCAAAACGTAAAACTCCATCAGAACGCTTAACAAATCCCTTCTCATTTTCTGCCATCCCAAATATGTTTCCAGCAGCTCGATTCTCTGCTTTCAACGCTTCCATTTGAGCTTCTAATATTTGAGACGGTAATGGCGACACGATAGTCATTCCTAATGACCTAACTCGTAACGGTGGAATTCTCTCCTTTCGACTAAGAGCATCAGCAACAACGTTTGCTTTACCCGGATGGTAGCGAATTTCACAATCGTAATCGCTTAGCATCTCAATCCAACGTCGCTGCCTCATGTTCAGCTCTTTTTGGTTTAGAATGTGTTGCAGACTCTTGTGGTCAGTAAACACTACACACTTGGTTCTATACAAGTAATGTCTCCATATCCTCAAAGCAAAAACCACAACACCTAACTCCAAATCATGGGTGGTGTAGTTCTTCTCATGCTTCTTGAGCTGTCGGGAAGCATAAGCTATCACTTTCTCTCGTTGCATTAACACAGCTCCTAAACCTTTATGTGAAGCGTCACAATAGACGACAAAATCCTCGTTACCTTCGGGTAACGCCAAAATAGGAGCACTACACAACATCTCCTTAAGTAACTGAAAGGCTTCCTCTTCCTTATCTCCCCATTCATACTTAACACTCTTTTGAGTCAATTTGGTCAACGGTTTTGCTATCTTCGAAAATCCCTCAATGAATCTTCGGTAATAACCGGCTAATCCCAAAAATTGATGAACTTCTGTTGGGGGTCGTAGGTGCAGCCCAATCTTTAATCGCTTCAATCTTAGCAGGATCCACATGAACTCCTCGTCTATCAATCACATGACCTAGAAATTGTACCGTCGGAATCCAAAATTCACATTTCGAAAACTTGGCATACAGTTTCTCCTTCCTGAGCAATTCTAAGATAAGTCTTAGATGCTCCTCATGCTCCTTCTCACTCTTCGAATATATCAGAATGTCATCGATAAACACAATCACGAACTTATCTAAGTAAGGCTTACACACCCGATTCATGAGGTCCATGAATACAGCCGGTGCGTTAGTCAACCCAAACGGCATCACCTGAAACTCGTAATGCCCGTAACGGGTTCTGAAAGCCGTTTTCGGAATATCTTCCTCGCGCACTCGAAGCTGATGATATCCCGATCTCAAATCGATCTTCGAATACACACTCGATCCTTGAAGCTGATCGAACAAATCGTCGATCCTCGGTAACGGGTATCTATTCTTCACCGTCAGCTTGTTCAACTCTCGATAATCAATACACATGCGAAACGATCCATCCTTCTTCTTCACAAATAAGACCGGAGCTCCCCAAGGTGAAGAACTTGGTCTTATAAATCCCTTTTCGGCTAACTCCGCTAATTGTTTCGACAACTCTTCCAGTTCAGCAGGTGCAAGACGATAAGGCGCTCGTTCTACAGGTGCAACGCCTTGTATTAACTCAATCTGAAACTCCACTTGTCTAGTAGGCGGGATTCCCGGCAAATCATCGGGAAACACATCCGAAAAATCACAAACTATAGGTACATCTCCAATGCACCTTTCCTTCTTCTCCTTCTCTCCTTTCTCAGAAATTTGGGCTAGGAAAAGGTAACTTCCTTCTTCCATTAGCTTCGGCAACCTAGTGCAGGATATGGCCGCTAATCTAGATGGGCCTCGCAAATCCTTTCTATCTCCTGGTATGCTCAGAATCTCCTTGCCGTATGGCACACGCACGATCTTCTCATCGCAAATTATATGAGCACGATACTTCGACAACCAATCCATACTAATAATAACATCAAAACTTCCTAACGTGACGGGTAGAAGATCTATGTTGAAAGGACGATTCAAAAAGTTTAACGTGCAGCCGCGAATGATAGTCCTAATCATCTCTATGTTCCCATTAGCTAACTCCACATCATAACCAATTCCTAAGGCCATCGGGGGTTTCTCTAGTAAGGGTGCAAACTTAGTGGACACAAAACTCTTATCGGCACCAGTACCAAATAATATGGAAGCATAACGATTATTGAGAAGGAACGTACCAGTAACGACGTTCGGATCTTCTCCTCTCTCGTTCCCAAGTGCATACACTCTCCCATGAGCAGCTCCAGCTTCCACACGTTGGTCCCCATTATCTTGTCGTCCACGGTTTCCATTATTGTACCCATTACCACCCGATCCTTGATTTCCTCGGTTCCACGATTCCCTACACTCATTCCTATAATGTCCCTTCTTTCCACATCCATAACAAGTAACATTTGCCTTACTCATAGTTTCAGGAGTAGCTTGAACCATAGCAAGAGGTCGAGCTCTACAGTCCCTAGCTGTGTGTCCTTTCCTTGAGCAATTCTGGCATATCACAGTACATCGTCCAGAATGATGCTTGTAGCACCGGTTACACTTGGGTGCATCTCCATTGTAGTTCTTCTTGTCTCCATCTCCCATAGCATAAGCTCTAGTAGTTGTTTGTCGCTTGTTTCGACGATCATTACCCTTAGAGTGATCATCCATCTTCCTCTTTCCATTCTTGTCTTTCTCAGCTTCTTCCAATGCCAACGAGTCCATCAATTGTTGAGCAATAGTGATAGCCTCATGGATGTTTGTAGGCTTAGCAGAAATCACATCATTCCTTGTAGCTACCGGCAACCCATCGGTATACCTCTCAATCCTTTGAGTCTCAGTCCTAACCATATCGGGACAAAGTAAGGCTAACTCTCGATAACGGCGATTGTAAGTTGCCATATCGGTACCTTTCACCTTATGGTTCCAGAACTCAATCTCCAGCTTCTTAATCTCATTTCTTGGGCAGTAAGTCTGAATCAGCAAAGACTTAAATTGCTCCCAAGTCATAGCATAAGCCACATCACTCCCAACCGAGTTACGGTAATTGTTCCACCAAGTTAAGGCTTCATCCTTGAAAGTAAAAGAAGCAAACTTTACCTTCGCATTCTCCGCACAACCACTGACGTTAAACACTGATTCAGTCTTCTCAATCCACCTAACCAAGTAAACCACTCCTTCAGTTCCACCAAACTCAATAGGTCCACAAATCTTAAACTCCTTGTAGTGACATCCGTTAGCACGAACAGGTGGAAATGTTCCAGCAGAATTGTTGGAATGATTTGACTCAGCTAGTAGCTCAACAACTCGTTGCTCCACAAGTTGATTGATCATTGCTTGATCCACAATAGGTGCGTTAAGTGGAACATGATCATTGTCTCCCTGGACATCAACATTTTGAGTCATGTTGTTGCGGTTAGTAGTGTCCAGGTTATCAGGAGTAGGGGTTTCAACATTTCGAGTAGGACGGCGTCCTCGACGACTAGGGGTAGTCGTTGCAGGACCAGTTCTGGTGGCTCTAACAGGGTTTCGTCGTACAGCCATTGATCAACATAATACCAACACGATATCAACCGCACAATTTGAAACACAATTATCCATGTACGCCAAAAACCGTAGAATATCATACGAAATCACCATCGTCCATACGAGTAGCAATCGATACTTCGCTCCAAAATGCCAAAAGACATAATAAATACTAATCGTTCCATACGAGGCGAACATACATTCCGAATAACCTGACTTAAGGGATAGAATAACCAGCTCTCCTAACCAAGTACTCCCTGACTTAAGACGCAACACAACAACAACACAAATCTAAATTGATCTAGCCATGAAGCTGGCGTAGACTATTCAACTCCGATCTCAAACCATCCAAATCTCTCCATAACGATTCCAGCTCAACACTGTATATATCTCTATCTCTCTTGAGGTCTGCTGCCTCCTTCTCCAACTCCGTGTTCCTCTGCCACAGCTTGCGATCTGCCTCGCGAGCCGTGAGGAACCTCTCTGCAGACTCTCTATCTGCTCATGTATCTCCATCATACCTCTCCTAATCGCTGTCGTCCTGCCCATGACAGTAGTCAAATCTACTCTCAACTCAGCAATAAACTCAGCAATAACTCAGCATAATCATCTCAAGTCAGTCAGACATCCGCGAGATCCTCTCGCCCTGTGCAGTAATCCGAGTCCACATCCTGCCAATTTCACCCAAATCTGCATGCTCAGCAGAAACCTCAGAAGGTGCATCCAACTCAACGGGACTACCAGGTGGCAACTCAAACAAAAATGGATGATCAGGTGAAACCGGCTCTAACGGATGTATCGATAAATCGGGCTTCGCAGAATGAGCTGAATGTGCTAGCGACCCATCATCATCAGGCATCTCCTCCTCCTGAGGATCATCCTCTTCCTCATCTTGAGGGTCATCATTCTCTTCCTCATCTTGAGGGTTATCATTCTGCTCGCCCTCGTACTCCTCGTCGGAGGGGTACTCCATCAATCGTCATCTCTGAGCAGGTGAACCACAAGGCGATAAAATCGGTGACTTAGGGCGTCAATGAGACGATAAAGTAGTGGCCGAACGCATGACCAACACGTATGGGTCATCAGGGGCCATAGTGATCTACGAGGGGCGACGCGTACTAGCAATAACAATTCTTAATAACAACACGTGCAAAGGAGGCTATGATTTGTGACAACGGCGTAGGGTAGGTGTAAGTGTTTCAAAACAGCTAAACCGCGAACTCAAAATACCATATCCAAAAATCATCATATAATTCCAAATCATATATAATCAAGAAAGATTTAAAATACCGCATTACTAAAACCATTCGCAAAACAATTAAGCCATATAATTCCTCAAAACGCATATAATTCCTCAAAACGCCATCATATCGCTAAATCAATAAACCTCAAATCCTCAAATCATCTCAAGAATCCCAATTCTAATAATCATCTCAATAATCTCATAATACCTCAATAATAAACAATGATGCTTCGGCTTGGCGGGCTGGCGGGCAATGGTCGAGGATCGTTTTCTAAAAAAAATCGGTTATAGTTTAGGTGTCTATTTACCTAGTTCTCTATAACCTTGGCTCTGATACCAATCTGTAACACCCCCAAAATTTGATACAGCGGAAGACTCAACAAGCTTTCGGGGTGCTACGGAGATTGGTATCCATTCAAAGTCATGAAAGAACGAGATAAAGTAAACATAAGAAAAACACAACCAAACCGGGTTTTAAAGTTTACATTATCCCAAAATCATCCAAAGTCAGGCCCAAAAGAAATAATATAGGTCCACAATAGTTATCAGAGTTTTAGAAACATAGATCCATAACCGGTGCCAAATGCCAAGCCTCCAATCCCAAGCATCCGTAGAGCATCACTTAATTACCTGAGAAAACGTGCTAAAAGTCAGCTTTCGCTGGTGAGATCATAGGTTTAGATTCTTAATTCAATATAGTGGACATATACGCAAAACGCTTGCTAGCTAGACTAGGGCTCAATCATCCAACCAAAATAATCCAACCAAATCAAATCCAACCAAATCAAATCATCCCTATAGGTGCACGCTATAGCTCAAATCAATCCAATCAATAGCTTACCTAGCTCAAGTCTAGGCCTCGCTCTATAATCAATCAAATAGCTTACCTAGATCTAGTCTAGGCCTCGCTCAATATGTATGCGTAAGGATACGACATACCCAACATTCGTAAGGATACGACATGTTCAACTTACCTAGATCTAGTCTAGGCCTCGTTGTTTAGCTTACCTAGCTCTAGGCTAGGCCTCGCTCTATAGCCAATCAAATAGCTTACCTAGTTCGGGGACTAGGCCTCGCTCAACAACCAAATCAATAGCTTACCTAGCTCAAGTCTAGGCCTCGCTCAATAACCAAATCAATAGCTTACCTAGATCTAGTCTAGGCCTCGCTCTACCTAGTTCTATAAGCATAGCAAGTTTTGAAATCAAAAAGCGATAATAGTCCACATAAAGCATTTGCACGTTTCTCACCCCAAGTATTGAAAACAAAGTTCAAGAGTAAAAGTGGGGCTATGACTCACCTCAAGTCCAGCAAAGAAATTCTCAAAAGAAATCGATAGAAGAAAGACGTAAGTAATCTCAAGCAACTCACGTAACGGCAACTACAGACTCGGCACTTCCTAACAATATCAAACTCGTTCAGAAATCGTTTCCTCAAAATCAAATATTCCCATTCCCGAACGTATTCCATTTTACTTTCCAAAAATATCCATTTCTCGAATTAACTTCATATTAATTTGAAATTCGACGTTTGGTATCCATATGGGTGGTGGGTCGACACAAAACAAACCAAGAAGCCACAACGAACGAAATAATAAACAAATCTATAGGTCTAATATTAGCCCGATATATTATTTAAATAAATCATCGAAGTTTATCAAATCCGTCGATTTGGTAACCTCCCATATTTATTTACGTAATACATCGCTCCAAGATTATACCCAACCTAAATCACATAGCACAAAGAATACTATATGGTATATATCGTAGTCCAATAAATTCCCTATATATATCGTCCAATTTGCCAAATTCGTCAATTTAGCCAATTCCACGAGATATATAGTAATTTATTATCCTAATACACGTACCACAACCTATGGGCGTCGTGGGATACGATGCCCATTAATATACTCATTTTATATAGCCAAATAACTCGATTTAACCCGTCAATTAAATAAGTTACGTAGTTATAGAAAATGTTTATATTAATCGTCATATATCCGTGACAACACAAAAGTCACATAATAAAGCCCACTTGGACTTAAGTAACCACAACTCGTATAACTCGATAAGTTTTCCAACTTTATAAAGAAATCATGTTTTTATTTATTACTTACCCGACGTAGTGGTTCTCGACATTATTTATAATTATTTATTTATAATAATACTCCAACATTTATTGCACTATTAGCATAGTATAATAAATATCGTTATATTATTATAACGTTCACTCGTGACCGTTTTATTATTAATATACGCATTTATAATAATATATATACGTTTATCACGTCTATATACTTATATAAACGATTATATTACTAATAATATTATTACGAGTATTATTTTTAACGTTTGATTTTAAATATTTATCGAGTCATAAGAATTTGGTCACATGTCCGAGTCATGACTCTCGGCTCATTGTCCAAGTCCAATATAATAACAAAATGTCATAATAACCAAAAGTATCTCCGTCCAACACAATCTCAATCCACGTGCTACAACAATAGGGTCCGACTACGGCACCCGACTAACCTATCTCCGTCAATCTAAGTGACCGTCTCACAATCGGTCCCCATACCACTTTATCGACAACACTTCACAATAATCACAATATGCCCATTGTCGAGACCACGATGGTCTCGACCAAACCAAAGTATTCGACCCATCAAAATATCATTACAATAGTACAAATGACATATATAAACCATATCAAGGAAAAACATCAAAATAGGCTAGTTCCGGGTTGGTTTACCAAGCCAAACCCGAGCCTTGCAACCCACTTGGGTCTCGGCTAAACACATGAGTCACAAGAGACTCGAAACCAAGACCACGAGGTCTCCCAACAAGCTCAAATGAGCAACTGAAAGTCTGCCAAAAAGGCCTTCTGGGTCGCGACATAAACCAGCAACAACCAGGCCAAAAACATGACTCAATCGAGTCAACACCAAACAACCTCAACATCTTATAATTCCTTGGCCGAAAATCAACCATATCTTAGAAATACATCACCAGTTCCCTCGATGACAAAAACACAAGACCAAGAATTAAAATCCCACACAAAAACTTAAAGAGAAACACCAGCCGAGAGCATGGGCTCTCGGTTTCACCTCGACCAGCACCAAAACGTGAAACCCGGATACCAAACCTTGTTTAATCTCGTTTATATATATAAACCCACATGTTTTTCATGTTTTTAATCAAAGTAAACCAAGAAAACCCAAAACCCAAATCGATATATATATATATACCCCGTATCTCACAGATCGACAGAAACCAAGACAAGTTTACACTTGTTTTGTCACTTGCTCACCTTCTAGAACCTTGTAACTTCACGAATCTCATAAAAACAACAAAGATGGAATCGGATTATTGATGAAAAATGATGTTATGGGAGGTTTTAGAGCGCGTGTAGTATACCAAATGATAGATCTCGATTAGATGATTAAAATGGTGGTGTTGGTTTGTTTGTGGAGGCGGCGGTGTGATGGTGGCGGCCGTTTAAGGGTGGCGGTGGCTAGGGTTAGGATGGGATGAAGATGATGATGGAGAGAGAGAGAGATAAGAATGGTGTGGTTGTGTTTGTGTGTTTCCTGATCCCAGCCACAAGGACCAATTTAGTATTTAAAAAAAAAAATAATAATTATTATTATTAATGGAAGGGGGTGGCTAGTCAATAACACAAGGACCATTTTCGTAAACCTTTCAAAGTAGCCCGACATGCTCCTCCCGAGCTCAAACTCATTTTCAAAATTCCTCAACACGCGTTTATATATACGTCATCCTCTTTAAAATAGTTTTTCCACGAAATTGAGTTATAAATACGCCCGTCTTATATATAGACGCGACTGTTATTCGAAATTTTTAACTTGTTAGGTTAACCTAGTGCCGGAGTCAATGTAGTGCCAAAAATAACGATCTCAAAATAAATCATCACGACCGAATCAAACCAAACCATAAATAAATAATCGAATCCCATAAATATCGTACGATTAAAAATCACGTACCAATGTTCGTAAAATATCTCGTCACAATAAACTTTTCAAATATTCCAAAATCATAATTTTAATGTAATGCGGGTTTTATAAATGGCTCCCTATTTTGCCAGTTGTCACAGGTTGATTAAACCTCCCAAGACAATAAGTAAGCTTTCCAAAAGGAAATCTAACCATCCTTTATACGATCACTTGGTAAATCTAGACGGCCAAGTTGGATATATTATTGTAATAGGAGAACGAAGGTGTGGGTATTGAACCACAAGAAAGAATGGGTGCTACACTGTGATTTCGAAGACCATGATTTTCCCAATGGCTACATAAAGGTTTAATCAAAATTACCAAAATGGATAGAGGATAGGAATTGTTATACGTTTACAACCTCAAAGATAGCGTCTTACACGAAGCACACATCGATGGTCGGGAAGATGGATGTAAAACAGAGATAGTTATGTTTCCTAATAGCCCATGTGACATCATCACAAATTCCAATCTGATCAAACAAAAGCGTTTTTGACAGAGATAAGCATAGAGTTTTAAGTCGTTAGTCTATGATTATGTATTACGGAGTAATCTATTATAATAATTTGGTTGGTTAGTTTATCATTACTTTGTTTTGTATATATGTTCACAAATGCTGATTTCCATTAACCACCACTAAATGGCTTTATTGTTAAGGTCGTATAAAAGGTAAACGGTTCAACCCTTGCTAGATGGGTACATTTTGGGGTGGCCGGCGAAGGGTCGGATACGGTTTTAGGATTAACCCAGTGAGACTGCGCACATGTGAGTCACTGACATGACTCTGGCATTGATTTTTCCCAAAACAGGCCGCTCAGTTAAATAACAATTGGGAAAGCACCCCTTGAAAATTATACGGACGATAATAAATAACACAAATAAGAGTATCGACAACAGCTTTTGTAAGAGATTTTGTTCCGATCTCCATATATAAAGCATTTTTGGGCATTTTATTCAAATCCCATCTCCATATAGAAAACATGCAAGTCTTACAACAACTCTCCCAACATAAGCAGGAACAGCAAATTCAGAACTTATTTGATTCCCATAAGCAGAATGCATCTCACTTGGTCCACCAGTGAAGAAAGTCCTTACGCGTGTTGATCTTCTTTTGTAGCTGTAGAAGACCATATAAGAGAGCTTCGGCTGTTGGTGGGCAACCAGGAACATAGATGTCGACTCGGACAATCCTATCACAACCCATAACAACAGAGTATGAGTAGTGATAATAACCACCTCCGTTTGCACAGCTTCCCATTGATATCACCCACCTTGGCACAGGCATCTGATCGTACACCCTGCAACAAGAAAAGCAAGTTTAGCATGCCATGCGAGTTAAAAAGGCAAATGGCAAACAAGATGCACACAATCAGAACTGATTACTTATGAATATACTAATATGGGTCATGATTGATCTATTATACATCGACGTAAAAGGTTAGCAAATAAGAACGGGTCAAACGGACCAAAAGTAGCCCAAGATGTATCTTGAAAAGAATGAAAAAAGGCGTTTAGGGGTCAACATAGCCTTACAATTTTGCCACATTCACCAGATATCTTTAAAATAATATTTTCAACACAGAAAGGGAAAACTTTCAGAGTCAAACTGGACTGTAGAGAAATGTATGTGGTCAAGTGTCGTTTCAACTGTCAAACAGCCATTGTGACGCGTTATCAGATAGTATCTTTTTCTTTCAACTAAACCATATCTATTTTCACCTGGAAGAGTTGCATCTTACAAATTTCAGAATAGTTCTCAAAATAAAAGAGATAACATCACTAGTATACTAGTAAAAAAACGCATGCATAGAACATTGGATCAGAATAGCACATTAAAGAAATCAACCCCATTAAAGACATCTATCACATGTCTGATCGCACCCAGCATAAATAGGTAGCCTACAATCCTACTATATGCCCAATAAACACGTGAACTAAAATAGCAGCCAGGTGCATGTTCAAACTACATACACTTTTTAGTTTTTACTATCAACTATCGACATACATATACCATCATATTGCAATAGCTTACATAGTTAGAGGTTCAGCGAACAATTTGAACCAAACCAGAACCATAACCTCAATTCTATCAACACGGCAATAACCATAAAAAGCTAGCTTTCGTTTTCTGTTTGTACAATTTCTACAATGATGTCACTCTGTTCGTACAAGTTTTGATACTATATCATTCTTTGATTATTTGTAAGTATTAGTATGAAAAACTGTTGTCTATACCACACATTTAAAAGCTAATTGTGTTTCTATGTACATTAAGAGCGACACGATAAAGCAATCTCAAGTTCAGACATATCTTTTAAAAAAGAACTAACACGTCAGTAGTTTGCCAAAAGATAAAGAAGCTTAAGAGAATATAACTACGTACTTGAAACATAGTGTCAGGGAACTTCAGTGCTCCTATATGAAAAGACACTTTTCAGCCCCCCCCCCCCCCCCCCCCCAACCCCCAACAATCATCTCACCAATAGTGCATGTGCACCTCTTTCACACTGTGAAACACCCAACACATGTCATGTTGCCTAAAGTCCTGTAACCGTTTTTTTATCACAATGAAAAGCACTAATAAATCGAAAATGAAGCATATAATAAGCACAACAACAACAACAAAAAAAAAAAAAAAAAAAATCAGAGTTTCTATCTAGCTACCAATAGCCTTTGGTCCTATCAAGTCAAGCCTCTTCAATAGAATGATCACGAAACCCAGGATATATGCACATGAGCATAAAGATTATACAGCCCATATTCCATAGTCATGAAACCCGTAGAGATCCTAATTAAAAAATATACAATACTGATGCTTTAGTGGGTGTTTAGGAATGCCTATATAGATTAATTATCTCCTTGTTCAGTTACTTAAAAGCCAAATAAGCACTTTTGTGTTTTCAAAGAAAAGAAACAATTAACTTGTTAGAAAGTGACTTAAACTTTTGGGTTTGTTTCGTAAATTTGACTTTGGATAGATATTAGTTTTTTTGTATGTTTTATAATTTGAGTCGGTTTTGAATTAGAATTTTTGGTTTGGTAACTTTGAATTTGTTTTGTATTTGGTTTGGTAATTTTTTTTTGAATGGCAATTATTTTTTATATATATAGAAGAAAAAAAATCCAAAGAGACACTCACCCATCTATAAGCCATCTAAGAACAAACGGCTTACGGGTGATGAAAAGAAAAACTATAATAAATCACACTACAAAAATCAAAAGATACAAATGAGAAACTTCAAAGACCCTAAACGTTATGCACCTGACCACCTCTTCAGCAAACTCATACTATCTTTTGCAAGCTTGTGTGGGATTTGCACACCAATCCAACCATGACGATATGGATCCTTTTGCTCTATTTGATACCAAAAAAAAACGAGCTAAGTTGAACTTCGTCACAAATAGTTGTTAAATTGGAAATTTTGTTTTCGAACACTCTCTTATTCCGAGCACCCCATATATGATATAACATTGACCAACATACTGCTTGCCGACTAACTTTTTGTTTTTTGTTAAAATTGTTTAGGCCTTTATGATCTAGGATATCTTCAAGAGAATTGATATTGTAAGGACCCATATTCCACCACTTGAAAACTTTTTCCCACCCTTTCATTACTCTATGGCACCTTAAAAAACAATGCTCCACTGTGTCAATCTCGTTTCCACAATGCGAACAAAGAGTAGCGTTAAGATCAATACCAAGGTGATTAAGTCAATCGAATACCGGGGCTCTTTTTTGTTGTAGACGCCAAATAAAGGTACAGACTTTTCTAGGGATTGTCTTGTTCCATTTTGTCGTTTGTAACATGTTCGGTTGACGCATAATTTTTCCATCAATTAGCTCTCTAAGACCTTTTGCGGTAAAGCAAGCATCTTTATCAAGTGTCCATCTCCAAGAATCTGAAATTAAAACATTTGGAATAAAAAAAGTTATCAAGTTCGTCAATTCAGTTAGATCACCCAACCCCTTCCTTGAGGACTCCTCACCCACCTCCAACTCCAACCCCAAGTTTCACCATTCCACGACCTCATCTCGCCCACCGAAACACTCTCATTTAGCTCCAATCTAAATAATCTAGGAAACTTTTCCTTTAGCACAACTCCATCTCCAATCCAACGGTCTAGCCAAAATCTTGTACTTAAACCATTGCCCATTTTTTTCACGAAAGACGAGTAAAAACCATTGCCCATTGGTTTGGTAATTTGAATAAAGCTTCCGGTTCGTTTGTTTGATTTTGGTGTTTGTTCAGTCTTTTGACTACCAACATACTATTCTCTGTGCTTACTGCATTTTTTACAATTCAAACACTATCAGTTGCATCGCTTTTTTCACAGCTGATTATCAAACTAGCTACCAGCATAAACAACACACAATTCACAGTAATGACACCTTATAAATCTTAAACTAAGGGTGTACAAGCTCATCAATTGTTATAATTTTCCATGCATATCAGCACCTATGGCAACACTTACGTTTTAGGATTTCAGAATAGACAGCCGGACACTATGCATCTGACTTAGAGCAGTTACATCACTAATGCGTGACTTGCGTAAAATTAATTTTAACCCACGTTAAAGCTAAGTTAACCGTTGCATGGTCCCGCGTTAACGCCCTGTGTTAACCCCTTAACTCAGCGTTAAGGGTGTATTGTGTAAAAAAAAAAAAAAAAAAAAAAAAAAAAATCACTTTCCCCCCTAAATGAAGGAGTGTTTTTGTAAATTGTTATTAAGTTAAAGTTGAGTTATGATTAGGGTGTTTTTTTGTGAGTTAAGGTGAAAGTGTTAAAGCTAATGTGACACTGACGTGGCACCGTGTTAAGACTTAACTTGTGTGACTGCTGCAAGTGCTCTTAGGAGATGAGCAAAAGTTGCAGCCTCAAAAGTCAAATGTGCTGGTGCATATATGGAAGCATTATCCATTTAATATTCGATATGCAAACCAATTTGCTTACATTAATCTTTGGGTTTAAACAAATTATATTTTGAAACTTGAGATAAAATTTCTTCAAATGTCCAACAATGAGTCAAGCAAAAACCATTGCCTAAATAAAACAAGTGTCGAACATATTTCATGAGATGAGTGCCAAACCCAACTCAACTGTTAAACTCGAGCCCAAGTATACTTAGCCCAATAAAGTTTGGTCTTTCAGAATTTATCATTTTCATTTTACTTATGGGCCTTGTAATCCCATAAAAAACAGATTTTGAGTGTCTTTGGCATAGGGTAGGGGTGAGAAAAAAACGAAGTATCCAAAAATAAACCGAAAACCGAAACCGAACCGTACCGAAAATAACCGAACCGAATTTGTCAAAACCGAACTTTTAATTCGGTTCTCGGTTTGGATCTAGTTTTGATAATCAAAACCGAAAACCGAACCGAAAAACAAATTCATATAAATTTATAAATTTTTTATATATTTATATATATAAAAAGATCAATAAAATGTTATATAGATCCCGCGAGGAAAAGAATTCTACAGTACGAAATAACATAAAAACAGATTCATTATCATTAATCCTTCTATTCAGAAAAATGCACTATTAAAATAGTTCTTTTTTACATTCCAGGAATTTATAAGAACTAAGAAATATATATGGGAACTGGATTCCATTCCATCTTACTGGAATAGTCCACAAAAAAAAGAAACTATTCTTATTTGATTGAAGTTATAGCTTAGAATAACCTCAAATTATGAAAGAAGAAAAAGGATTGAATAATCATTCTATGATAAAAATAGAATAACCGCATATTTTTTTGTGTTGTAGGGGTATATACTACGCTCTAAAAAATCGATTATAAATTTTTTTTGATCAATTTCTATTTTTAATAGATAGATGGGATAAGGATTTTTGTTGATAACTTATATATATATATATATATATATATATATATATATATATATATACTAGATTTTAGGCCCGCCCCGCTGGGGCGGCTAGCTTTAAGAATTTGATTATACAATAAAATTAATAGTTATATAAGTATGAACGTGTAGTGACATAAATGAAATAAAATACACATGTTGCACAAACATCGCCATTCAAGTTCCAGAATGCACGTTTATAGAGAACAGTTTGATTGTGTGAACAAAGAACATAACTGTATCAGCAAGCTGGAAACTCAAAAGGATAAACACTACAATCTGTTCTGCACATTTGATAAGTTACAAACAACTATGATTTCTTCTCATGCATTTTGAATAGAAAGCAAATCATAATGAGGTAAACTCAAGTGAAAACCAAGGACCAAAATAGGCATTGATTTATCCTCGTTAAGTGTACATGACATCAATAGCAGGGTTGCAAATTCTAATTGACTTTTCATCGCTTTAACGTAGACTATCATGTTTAATCTTTCCCGAAATTAGCATTGTAATGAGCACTTGAATCTAGCTTCTTTGCCTCGTTCAGTTTTCGGACAGCCTGAGTAAGTTTTCCAAACAAAATCACTTGATCAAATGTAATTTAAACACATGACCCATCAATATTATACTAATTATGAATGTAACAATTTAAACGGACATATATTTTTATGAGAACTTTTTTAGCAGGACTACATCATTGATTTTGATTCTCTATTTTGTCATAGTATATATATGATTATTACTAAACACTTGCTTAACTTTTATCAAGTCAAACACATATTTTGGGACAGGTTCAGATCTGAACGGGATAACCCAAGGCTTAACCAATGTGTTTTGGTCCTAAATCCTATTAGCTAATATAAAAGTTTATGTGATCCCACCTTTTTATAAATACATGAGTATCATATAAATACAACCAACATACCACACGTCTATTCCAGCTGAATATTCAGCATCGGGCGCCCCATACAATATCGCGACAACATAATCAGTCATAAAGTCGTGCTCTGCATTTTTTCTGTAAGACACGCAAGTCTAAAATCGTAAATTTTTATGTCACAACTTGCGTTTAGCATTTTTTTTTTCTTGAAACAGAATAGTGTATCGGCATAATAATTCTAAATAAATTACGTTTAGCACTTTTCCTAACCCCTAATCTCATTTCCAGCCCGTGATTTTCCCTCAAAGTTAGTGACAAGCTCACTCTTTTGAGCTTATCACCTTATCAACTTCAGCTTATTGGTTGACGCCAATAAAAGAGTGAGCTTACCTTACCTCTGAAATAATTGACTTGACCTACAAATTAGATTCATCATAAAAGCTACTATTTTTATCTGTGTTTTCTGTGTCAAGTAGCTCTTACAGGAGTGTTTAAGTATCTGCATTTTTTATGTGTAAGTCCTTCAAAATCGATCTCGAACTGATTACCAAACTTCAACATCCAATTAGATAATCAACAGAGCACCGAGAAGGAATGAGTTCACTACATCACATGAAGGATTTCATGGATCTGATCCAGTAACCCATTTGATGCAACATAGAGAGCCATTATTAGATTAAAAGAAAAACCAAAAATCTTATCAAGCCCGTCAGACGGATTAACAAAGGCCCATATCTGTTTGTAGTATGGATAGGTATAGGAAATGTATCATTTTCTTAAAATGCTACATTAAAACTGTTCATTTCATTAATTATTCTACATTAGTTGTATTTTGCTTCCATAGCACAAATCTTTCTTAACATTGGATATGATTTTCATAGAAATGTGAAGGCTCGATGTAAAATCTGCATACCGTTTAAAAGATGAAGATGATTTCCTACCTCAAAAGAAAGTTTTACAACCTTGTCATCGAGATGGGGTCTAGGCTGCTTCAATCTTATATCAAGAAGTTTCTTACAACTTGCACCAAGGACTTCTTGGTAATACTCCCCCCGGTAACCAAGATTGATGCCAGTGAACTTACACTGGTATTGTTCATTCAGGGTCGGTGTGGAAAAAAAATACACTTAAAGGGTAATACTCCCCCCGTTAATCTAGAAGAACAAATGGACACTTACAGGGTAGGCGTGGAAAAACTATGAGAGAATATTTGTTCCGAATATGATTCGACGGCATATCTGCCCAACCTGTGGAACATACATATCACCCGACATGTTCTGTCGGTATAAATGTGTAACATGCATAGACAGGGAAATGACAGACTTTATAGTCGGTTAAACGCTAAAATAATGCCAATTAGCAACACGACTTATTTAAAGTGATTTGCTTACATTAGTACTTGGGCTTCAACTTTTCAGCAAATGAAGCACCACGATGACGAAATAATAGCAATTCCAATTCCAAAAAGTGCCGGTAAGTAGCGAGCTGAGAAAAAAAAGGATGTTTAATCGATGGAACTAACACAAATCTATACAACACACAATTCACTACACCTAACCGAAAAGTATGAGGGCTATTTCTTCATTTGCGTTAAAAAAACAACATAACCTGAATATCATCATATTGCATTCTCGTATGCTATTTAAAACAAATTGATACTTTATCAAATTCAAAGATAGTCAAAATCAATCAATGTGATACTTAATGAAACCTTGATGATATGCTTTTTATAAAACCAAAAACGATGGAGGTAAACAATAAAAGAGATTCCATTATTTGTTCATTAATTATGTCAATTGTTTGTTGTTTAAAAAAAACATTTAAATAGGGATGAAATGCAAACATTCACATGGTCCCACACACCTCCTCCCAACTAAAAATGGGTTCCCATTCACATATGTAATTGGTGTTAATCCACAGACCAATTAGTAACTTCAATTGCTCATTTCCTAAACAACTATGAAAATATAGCAGGTATATGAACATGTGAATGACTATTTTTCACCGCATTCAAAGGCAAGAAATGCGTCCTGACACTAAGCAAATCTAACTCGCAGTGAATAGTTATTTTTGTGTGTGTTTGTGAATGGATAAATTGTCAAGCATTGAAAGGCAAGAAATAACATCTCGAGTCCCAACACTACCAAATGAATATGTAAATTTTACATACACAAACACATGCAAATCCTTAACAACAAACATACCTTAAAACGGAAACAGTTAAAATCTAATAAAAAATTTAACTGAACCAAAAACTAATTTAGGTGCATATTACCTCATGCTTGTTGATGAATAGCTCAAACCGCCAAGTTAAAGCTGGTTTGGACTGTATACTCGCAACCGAAATAACCCGCAACCATCAGCAATCCCTTGCCCTCAACCCCTCATCAGCAACCCCTCAAACAGCAACCCCTCATCAGCAACCTGCAATATGCAAAATAAAATGACACTTGGTAAGGAAATAACTATGACCGTAGATACAAAAATAATACTAATGATGGCTCCATTGACGTCGGCATGGAAAGTAAGTTCGCACAAATTGGGTGTGTCTCACAGTATTTGAAATCAGGGTAATATTCTTTAGCACATCTCCATTTCTTCCCGTCAATTTGCTTACACCTTCCTGGTACCAAATTGGGTGTAGTTGCCGTCTTTGTCAAAACAAAAAAGTGGTTCGCCTTCACGATTCGCCTAACTCCCTTTGCAATTTAGACAGATTATCACTAACAATTTTTGGGTATAGTATATTACCTTGTCAAAATCATAAGCTAAACAAATAGGTAAATAATTAATTTAATGCATGCTTTTATAACATAGCCATCATCTATGATCATTACATTTCTATTAAAACCTGATCATACTTAAGTTATTACCCAAGTTATACAACGGATTCTGTATTAACATTACCTCAACATAAATTAGATTCCGAAACAAATAAGTTACACACAAAGCCTCACAAATAAGTTTCAAACAAAAAACACATACTATGAACTTCTTAGGCAGATTTGCATCATATATTAAGATGATAAATGCCACCTGATCTCACAAATGTTAAGATGGTACCTGAAGGATTTCAAAGACCTACTATAGATTATAGGTGTGCAATATATGTTGATTAATTTGGCCACAAGCTGGTCCAAATCATCCAGATTAAGGCATATATTAGGCATCATTGGAGGGCCAACCTCTAAAACATTCTATTAGCTTAATTTCATATCGACACATCGTTAATTTAATCATTATATCTCTCACCTAAAGTAGATGTAATTTCGGCCGAAACACTAAAGATATGCAGTCCATCTATGGAGTTCACCAGTAAAACAATTTCATCAAAACTCTAAAAGGTTGAAATAGCCTTTACATAAAGTCTGCTAAATCATTGAGATAATATGATCTTGTAATCATGTTGAATTGAGTAACTATTTTTTTTATACAGTAAATGATCCTAACTAACCAAGCCTGAGAGAAATTGAAATAACTCATATTGATGATCCATTACCTCACCTGGGCCCTGGCCCATTTTGCCACAACAAATTAAAACAGGCGGAATCATAAAGTCTGTTGAACAGAAAAGAAGGTTCAAAGATATGAACCTTGAGCATGATGGCATTGATACTGGTATCAACTTTCTCATCAATCAAATTTGGAACGGGTCTTAATCATCAGTGAGATCCATTGTACTTATGGCAAGATGTGTGGATAGGGTAAAGGGTCACAACACATTCAGCTGAAATGGATTGAAGTTTAGTAAGCGTCAATCTAACCTAATAAGATTGTGTTTACCGACAAAAAATCATTGGCGTCATTCCCGGGGTGTAGCTCACACTCCTAAATTCCACTTCACCCTACACAAATTGGAATAAATAATCAGCAAGAGATTACATCATATGAAAATTGGTAATTACCCCTTGAGCTTCCAAATCCAAATTCATGGTCCGAATGACCAACAGGGGTGACTGGCTAAGATACGATTCTCTTTCCACGATGGGTAAAAAGGATAAAAGAGAATAAACTTACATCCTTGTCAATATAATACCAATAATCAAAGTATTGTCAAGTGCAATGCTTTTCTCCACTGTCATCTCCTTCTACACTTTTCACACACGCCTGTACATTTCAAAAAAATCTGAATTAGCAGCCACCAATAAACACAGTGATCGCAGAGCGGGTGGGTTGAGTAACAGGTTGGTTGGGTTTTAATAAGCATTTTTTTAAGTTTGGAAAGCGAAAATAGCTTAACAATATGCAGTCCCAAACACCCATAAATCCAAACAGTCTCCTATAATCCTGTAACATACTCACTTTATCCGCATGATATCCTAACGCACATAATTGCTCTGCATTAAGTGAGATTATTTTAGTATATTTTCCCTAAAGTTATAAGCAATTATGTGCATTTAGTATATCATGGGATGTGGCTTTTTAAGAATTAACATATAATAAGGATGTTGCAGAATACTGAATAAGTGCAAAAAGTCTGAGTTTATATACTTTGTATATTATACTAGACATTATACTTAAATAACATAGTGGACATTATACTACATTATAACCTGAAGATAAGCAATCAATTCCTAGCCAGCTAGCCCGGGTAACGACTTGCAGAATACTGAATAAGTGAGATTCAAATAGGTGCAATCATGCTCTGTATATCTTAACAGAGCTTATAACGCACTTAACAAAGCAAAATACTGGACCTGAAGTTATTAGTAATTCATAAACAGGTGCAACTACACATAAGATAAAAATCATAAATCAATAAAAATTACTAAAAGAAACTTAAATTAAACGAATACATTACATTATTATATTAATCGAGGCTTGGATAGCCATCTTTAGAGATTAAAATGATGAACTGAATCCTCAATCTTTCCCTTAAAATCTTACGAATTGAAAACCATAATTCCTAATTTCAATGAAGCATAATCGTTAATGAAAACCCCTAAAATTAATGAAATAAAAACCCAAAAAACCCTAATTTTATAAAACTGAAAACAAAGAACAATTGAAAAAAAAAAGGTAATCTTACTAATTGATCAATTGATTTTGGTTAAGTTTTTTTCCAACGTTTTCTGATTTCTTAATTCATGGTGAAAACAATTAGGGTTAGGATGATGTAGATCGGGATTCAGATCAATGAATCAGAAATTATTTTTATGGATATGATATTGATTTTGCGTTTTTCGGTAATCGACTGAGAAGGGAATCTTGCCTGTGTGTTTTTTCCGGTAGAGTTTTAGTGTTTTTTCATCCAAATGAGGGCTACCAAAGGTTTTCCGCCCAAAATGTTGGAAAACATCTACGGTTGTTAAAAATCAGTGGTTTCTACGTGTTAATTGATTAAGAATTTTGGAGGAAAAATAATAGGACAATCTTGTATTATATAGAAGGTATATATATATATATATATATATATATATATATATATATATATATATATATATATATATAATGAGGTTCAAATAAGATAGTTGTTAAAATGAGATAATGTAGAAAGTCATACAATTAGTGCCATGTGGATGTTCAATTTGATTAAATGAAAAAATAAATTAAATAAACAAAAGGGTATAAGGGTAATCTTGTATTAACCCCTAAAAACACCCACACGACTGAGTTGCGTTTGTCTATTTCTACTCTTCTTAATACTATTTTTTTAAAGTATTGATAAAAATCAAACCGCCTATCTCTGCTACTTCTCTCTTATGTCCACTTGTCCATAAATTCGGCAACCCGTCTAGAATGAACCATGCTTCCCTTAACGATAGGAGATGTTACTGATTATGTTTTTCACACTGTTGAGTTTTGTGAAAACCATTGCCGCCACAAGAAGTCAAAACATTAGCTGGTTAGCAGCCGCCGTCCCAGATTAAAGTTTTAAGGCAATACATGGTGTTTGAAGATGATGCGTGTTCTTTCAATTTGATGTCGTTAATATTGTGTATCGATATTGTTGTTTAATATGAACCAGCACCAGCAACCTATAATAGAGCACCAAAACACAGTAGCAAAACAACCCGAAAATGACCCTTAAATAGCTTAAAAGAACAGCAAACACAACCCCAAAATACAGTAAACATAATCTGCACAAGAATAACTTCTCTGTCCTTTTAAGGTTTCTACGGAGCCCGTTTAATCGCTTTAAGCCTACGTACCGTACACCCCAGGATTAATGCAGTCTCATAACGGTTTATTGTAAGCGAAAACAATAACCCGTAATGCACAATCGGTTTGTAGAGTAAGAAAATATTCAAGATTATCTGGAGTAACAAAGATTAAAGAGATAGTAATATTTTTGGTGTATCACTATAATAGAGTTTTGCTTCCCTATTTATAGAAGAGAAAACAGGTTTAAACCATGCACGTTCAATCTAACTGTTTTCCCATGATTCTCTTCCAAAAGTTACTCTCACATCCCTTCTTATTCGTGATATCACTAGATAGTTAAACATGCTATAGCCCACTACTTTGAATAAGTCAAGCCAAGCAAGAATGACTTGTACAAAGACGTTAGAGCATGCATGTTTACTTATATCACTAGCTTACCCCCACCATATCCTTATTCTCACTTAATATGTTTATCAACTTATAAACAAACTTATGTTTCTTAAAATATTCAACGTAATGTAAGAAATTAATATGACTATACATTAATTTCCAGCAATGCCCCACCAGGTTGAACAATTACTCTACTCACTCGAACATGTTGTGCTACGAGGTGTCACAAAGATTAAACCTCGTTAGATATGCATACACAAGATCGATTCAATGGTGTCCAAAGATTAAACCACAAACCTCAAGATAAAAGTGTCCGAAGATTAAACCAAAACCTTTTGACCTTACCGGTGAATGCATACGCACTTCCATTGTTATATTGTGCATTCTCATATCACTACGCGCGAATATGGCCATGCGCTTAAATCCTTTTCATAACCCTCTAAGAGAGAAACCATAACTCTCTATTCGAGGCGGCACCACCTCTAGGTTATATAGGCTAACCTTCTCTATCGTCCTCGTTGCTAAGACACCTCTAAAGATTAGTTAAGAGGTTTTACCTCAACCTACACACCGTCAACGACGTACTATCTTTACTACACATGGGCTAATTAGGTTGATAGTACCTTCTATCGATTAATAACTTCGTTATTACCCATTAAACTCATAATGTAGGAGCTCTACAATCAAGTCGGGTTTCCATCATCAACCGATTCACATTTGGTTTCAAACCCATGCCTCTAGTAATCCTTAATAAGTCTCTAGTCAGAAACTTATTAGGATTTAACCGAGAAGTCACTTCACTCTTATCGTTCTCATCACATATACTCACTAAGTCTCTCGTCAGAGATTTAGTAGTATCAAACTCAAGTTTCTAGATCACTTGACAACTTGTCTATAATGGTACCATCTCATTATTCTCTATATACATTCCAACACTATGGAATCTTAAGGTGTTAGATTTCTAATATACTAGCCTCTTAGAATTATCACAACTTGACAATATAGGCAGTTTATTCACATTCTCAAATACTATCTTGCTTCCTGCTCATTCAAAAAGCAACTCAACTCAATCGTTGTGAGTATAGAATAATCCACCTGCTTGTGAATGTTAAACAATTTAGAGCATTGCCTTTCGATCTCAATGAAATGCTTATGCACTTGAAACGATATGAAAATAATTTATTCCTTCACGACCAAACCCATTAGCCTTTAGTTAGTGGTAACAAATCAGTAGATCTCTAAATATGTGTTTTGTATGTTATAATAGGATCTCATTTCCCTATTAAACTGCCATGAAATCTTAGACCATAGTCGTGAACAAGGATCAGCCATGATCACGTTTTAAGGCCCATAGTTCGGAATCATAGGTTAACGGTTTCAACCGAAGTTGCATACCAAGTCAGCCAATATGTCCGTTCATCGATTTCGTAACAATACACATCTACTAATCTACTGTTCTTGCATAATAAATTAACCACTACTACCCTTAAACCAATGGACTGCATCAACAATTTGTGGTGCCTAGCTATCACATAATCATATCATATAATTCACATTTACAAGTGCCACCATTTAAGCACAATATATTATTTGCACAATAGCAGTTGCTCTTTTATTTACGTGAATCAAGACTTCCACTTTTTATCACACCAATTAAAAGAATGCCTCATGTTATCATAATACATCACTCCAACATGTAGTGATTAATACATGTACTTCGTCTATAATTTAGTGATACATTTCTAGCAATTTGATTTATTTCTCAAGATTGGTTTTTTCTCGATAACTAATTTCGAGCAATTGTTTTCTTCTTTCACAAAGTTTAGTAATCACATTTATTTTCTCAATCCTAGTTATTTGTTGAATAACAACACTGTATAAACATCTATGTTTGAAAACTAAACAAATAGCTTTCATAAGCAAATACTGATATGATATTAAAACAAATGGATTTCATTAAAACAAAATGCGATTACACTAGAATTCAAAACAGAAAAACCAAACAAACAAATTATTCAAAGGCACTAGTCGCCATGCTAAACATAAACCACCAGAAACGAGTCACTATTAAAATTATCATGCCACGAAGTTATCTTCATCGAGATGAACATGAGCCACACGATCCGCAATTTCACCATCTACAACATGAACATCATCATTTCCGGACTTCCTCAACTTGCACTCACGAGCGTAATGACCAGTCTCTCCACAAACATGGCATTTTCCGGTTCTCTTTGACGATCCGGTCTTCTTGAATTTGTCATGCTTCACCCCCAAGTTGACTTTCGTTGGACCATTTCGTGAAGCTCTCTTTGAAGAGTTTCCGACTTGCACATGATGAACAGTGGACCCATGATTCACTCGTTTATCTCTATTCCTAGCTTCTTCCTCAATGCGAAGATGCTTCAAGAGATCATCCAACGAGTAATCATCTTTCTTATTTATCAACTTCTTTGAAATGTCATTCCAAGAAGGTGGTAACTTTGAAACAATAGCATCAACTTGTAGCATTTCAGGAATAGGAATAGAAAGCACATTCAATTTGTTAACGAGAATTTGGAGTTCATGCACTTGCTCCAATATAGGTTTCTCATCAACCATTTGAAAATTGAAGAACTTAGAAGTAAGATATCTATTAGTACCTTCCTCCTGTTGTTTGTACTTAAACTCCAAGGCACTCCATAACTTTCGCGGATTAGTGATTGGAGCATAGACATCATATAGCCTGTCCGAAAGAGAATTCTTGATGTGACCACAGCATAAGGTCTCATCTTCCTTACGAATCATCCTTTGCTTCTCGAGCTCGTGAATTTGGTTCTTGTCCTCCTCTTGTCCTTCAACAGGAACGGGATCAGCAGGAATCGGAGCCAAGAACGGATCAAGAACATAGAAGATCTTGAGAACGATCAACAAGAATTTCATCTTGTCAGCCCATCGGGTGTAGTTACACCCGTCAAATTTGTCCAGCTTGACAAACTCCTGGTTCATGATGCGAAGATTCGATGATGAAGCTCCAGCGTCCATTTCAAACTTAGAAACCTTAAAAGATTGTTGTTTAATATGAACCAGCACCAGCAACCTGTAATAGAGCACCAAAACACAGTAGCAAAACAACCCGAAAATGACCCTTAAATAGCTTAAAAGAACAGCAAACACAACCCCAAAATACAGTAAACAGAATCTACACAAGAAGAACTTCTCTGTCCTTTTAAGGTTTCTACGGAGCCCGTTTAATCGCTTTAAGCCTACGTACCGTACACCCCAGGATTAATGCAGTCTCATAACGGTTTATTGTAAGCGAAAACAATAACCCGTAATGCACAATCGGTTTGTAGAGTAAGAAAATATTCAAGATTATCTGGAGTAACAAAGATTAAAGAGATAGCAATATTTTTTGTGTATCACTATAATAGAGTTTTGCTTCCCTATTTATAGAAGATAAAACAGGTTTAAACCATGCACGTTCAATCTAACTGTTTTCCCATGATTCTCTTCCAAAAATTACTCTCACATCCCTTCTTATTCGTGATTTCAGTAGATAGTTAAACATGCTATAGCCCACTACTTTGAATAAGTCAAGCCAAGCAAGAATGACTTGTACAAAGACGTTAGAGCATGCATGTTTACTTATATCACTAGCTTACCCCCACCATATCCTTATTCTCACTTAATATGTTTATCAACTTATAAAAAACTTATGTTTCTTAAAATATTCAACCTAATGTAAGAAATTAATATGAATATACATTAATTTCCAACAGATATTGTTAATTAATTAGTGTAAACAAGATAGATTTACAAAAAGAAGCTAAATATACATGAATTATCATTTGCTTATGCGTTGTGTGTGTAAAAATGTCAACATAAACCAATATTTAACATCATATATCAAAAATAATATAACACAATATTAGGATTCGTTGTTTAATGTCCGGCTGTTAGGCTATGATATTGTTTAAGAGTATGTTTGGCACAAAGCTTTTTGGAGCTTTTTTGGGCAATGAGCGGTGAACAATGAGCTTTTTGATTTTGTGTGTTCGTTTGGCATGAGAGCTGTGGCCTTTGCTATTTTTTAGGAAAGCTCATTTTCCCAATGCTTCTTTATGAAGCTGTGAGCTTTTTTGGCTACTGCTCACAGCTCAGCTCACTGCTACTGCTCGCAGCTACTTTTGCCAAACATAGCCTAAGAAAATATTAAGATAACTTAGCTTCTTGATGTGTAACTAAGGGTAACACTAAAGCATAAACAAGTATTTACTAATATACTTAAGCATGTATGTTGTTAGCAACTTGCAAGTTTGTGTCATCACGTAAAAAGACTACATGTGTATCAAATTTTTGTACCTTATAAATTTAAATAAATGCTTGAGAAGAAGATGAACATTCATTGGATGCATGGTGTAATGTGTATAATTAAAATTGGTCAAAGACGAAAGCTAAAAAATTGCAGGTTATGTGGTGTTGGTTAATTGTCCACAAAATGTCATCTTATTTATCCTTCTTACTCTCTCACGATATCGTCACCATTATCGTCAGCGATTTCCGCCACCCTCACTATTGTTGGAATTATTATATAATGACATTCATATAAATAAACCAAGTACATCAAAGTGAGCATAGCGGAAGCAATTATAACAAGATCGAATAACATGTAATTAATTAATCAATAATTAAATAGTAAACATACCTTTGTGATTCTAGCCCGAACAAGAATCAAAGCAATCTTCCGGAACCAAGAACCCTAATTAGGGTTTATAAGGATTATAAGAATTACCCCTTACCTTTTTGTAATTCAATCCAAGAATCAAACAATAGTGTGTTTGATTCACGTTCTTGTACACACGTACTAATTCAAGAAAAAGTTTATGCAAGTAATAAACACAAAACCTTGTTTTGATTCAAGAAAATCGAAACCCTAAAGGGTTGTTTTGTTGGATCGACCAAAGAAAAGAAAAGGGAGAGAAAACACCAAGATGTGTGTGTACAAGTTATGAGAAAACAATACATCTTGGGTTTGCTTGTATACTACACAAAACTTGGAGCTCAAGGCACATAAGGAGGTGGAAACCTCCCTATGTCGATTGGTTAAGGATCCCCCTAGGGGATTCTGGAACCTTCTCTTGTTTCCATATTTTGTCTAGTATTACTTTCCTAATCTTCGTTTAATAAATAATTAGTCATTAATCATTAAATACTAATTACTATTATTTATTTTGTGTTTAATAATTAATTATAACATTTATAAATAATTATTACTTTTACTCTTCATACGTATTGTGTGCAATCCCGTGATCTCGAGTTCGATCTTAACATACGTCTACTAAAATAATGTCCATATTCTAACAGCTCCCACTTGGACATATTTTAATAGTGTAATCACATCGGTTAGCGTCTTGCAACACGCCGATGCCTCTAGTACGATCTCGAGTAAGGCTCCTGGAAAAACCTTTTAATGATTTCTCATTATTATTATCCTTTTGTTTCTAATACCATGTTAATAAGGATATGGATTAAAGTCATTCCTTAATTAACCATTCTGTTTCTCGTTGTTTATGATTGATCAAGATTACCAAATCTTCTGAACATATTCAGGGGAGATATTGGGTACGACCGTACATGCATCTTACCAACCTTACGAGGGGCCCAGCAGTATTAAACTCTAAAATTAAATTTGAAGGAACAAATTCTATCTTGACTACAAGCAAAACCCACAAACTTTGTAACACTTCCGAAAACAACCCTTATGACTACCAGTTACGTATAGCGTTAAGTTGTTCCACAAAAATGTACTACATTCATGACACTTATCTTGCATCTCAAGTCTAAGGATAACTTCTCATGATTTACTTAATAACAAAATCCATAAAGTAACATCATGTAGTTGGGATAAGTCCTATATTCGGTATCATTGAATATCATCTGATATGGCATGACTACGCATCAATATACTTTAAGTATATTATACCAACCTTCAGATTTGTCTTGATTTAATAATATTCCCATATTATTAACTGACAACGGACAATTTAGAATAACCTTTATTCTTGGATTAAACATACAAATATAGGATACAATTTATTATAAATTAAACATACCATGTATTTAAATTTATTATAATAATTGTTTAACATCCCTTATCCAAATACTAAATAGATCAATGCATGATAACTCTTGTTGATGAATTATGTCTCAAGCAATGACATTCATACTTGTTGACAAGACACAAATCATCCAACTTTGATCTATCAGAATTTTAAGAATACTTATTTCAAGAATTCAACTATTGAAATTCTTATATGTGCATAGTCAACTATTTTGATAATGCCATATTTCATAAAAATGTGAGACATCCTTAACCACCAATTTATGATAATTAAACTTCCAAACATTTTAAAGTTTAAAGTATTCTTATTCTCTTAATGTATAATGCAACTATGCTCTTATATAAGCATAACTAGTAATAGCCAAGGATGAAATCCTTACCATAACTAGTATTGAGTGTCATCTCAATTTTATTAGCATCATTGTATACAACAACAATATGTTATTAAAACTTCCCGTAAACCTTAATATCTATTATGTAATGTTTGATGCCCTTCAAACTATCAAGTTTGTTGGCTATGACAATTTTCACAACAGTTGAAAATTGTTCATCTATAGAATTTGGAAGCTATTCCAGATTTAGGATGTGATTCTATAATCAAACGTATTCATTTAGAATATTACACAAGTTATCTAATAACTTTTTAATTATATATTAATATTGCCAAATCATCTTGTAATCAAGTATGATACAACAAAACATGATGTACATGAAAAATCTTTGAGTCATACTTAGTTTTTTATTCATGTCATACATATCTATTCAGACTTTCCAAATAATATATCATGTTATATATTAGATTTATTTACCACACATGTTTCAACTATAAACATTGATTCCAAGGTTGTATGTCTTATTTTCTAAATCTTTCAAGTAAAGTTTCATTCCAAACTAAGAGTTAACTTTTAACTTATATGGAATGTTACTTTTATATGTTCCACAACATATATGATTTAAGAAATTAAACATAATACTCCCACTAGCTTTTAGGAATACTTAGAAATTATCTTATTTCAATTATAAATCAAAACATGGATTTAACAATTAAACATAAGAGTAATCTTATAGATGCATGCATTTATCCATCCATGGATTATTGCATCATGTACACTTACAAAGATTTATTTGAATTCATAAACTCCTTTTGATTACTTATCATCCTCGCTCAAGTAATCACTCAAGAAAGAGTTTTGATATTTCAATGTCAATTTCATAAATGTGACATCATAATCTTTATATATATATATATATATATATATATATATATATATATTTAATGTATTTAGAAAAGAATATTTAATCACAGTTAATTGCTTAAGTGTGATTAATAATCTTGTCATAAAACATGCATTAAATACGTACACAATGTTGTTCATATGATTTCTATACAAAGATTTAAACCACAAGGGTTACTTTATCTTTGAAGAAACTCATCTTCATTTTCTAGTCTAACTATTAAGATAAACCAAGTTTCTAAAATTGATTATCTTTATGGACAGCATCTTAATCATTCATATCATGTATACTTTACCCAATTTCATATTTGGTAATGTATCATAATGATTATCAGGTTTACAATAATCCTGTAAATCATAGCCCTCAGCATATTAATCAAATATCTGAGATATATTGCTATTCTATGAATGATAATTCCATCATCTTGATATTTTAACATTTAAATGTCAAACGATTATCATCTTGAGATTTAACATTCAAATGTCAAACTTCATCATAATATTTACTAGTGTATTTTAGAAGATTATGTATCTTATAATTTTATCTTTTAAAGATCAAAACTCCCACTTGCTTTTAGTAATTTAAAGACTATCTTTAAATACTTAGCAAATAAAGAAACAATACAATATTCTCTTTCGGGATATTACAAATACTTATTGATAGTTCCTGACTTAACTTTGTTAATAACTTCTTCATAAGCAGTTAAACAAATTTAGAACTTCAATTTAAGACTTAATGTAATTTATCACATTCATCACATTCCATCATATGATAATGTCTTATTAATCTTCTATGTTGGAGTTTTATTAAATATGTCCAAGTCATACTCAACATTCTAACCTTGATAACTTTTGGAAGAAAAGAAGTCATAATTATCTTTAATCAAACAATATAACAAGAGTTTGATTTTTCTAAATGAACATACCATAAACATTTGGTATTTCATTAGTATTAATATTGTAAGACAATCTAACAATATTTAAGATAACCATATTCGTTTTGACTTGTCTATTTACCAACTAAGTCATTTTAATGGTATAATAATATTCAAGCCAATTACATGCTTTATAACACAAGTACTTTTTACAAAGTCACTTCATGTCCATGTCTTTACAAGAAAACGTAAACTGTTATAATCCCACTATACGTTATAAGTCATTTAACAATTAATAACTTCATGTATATGTCTTAATTAAAAAACACAACAAGATAACGTCTTACTTTATTATAAGTCTTGTAACAATTAAAAGACTTTATGTTTATATATCTTTACAATGAAACATAAACATGTTTAACTAAAGTAATTATGAACACCATCTTTTGATTTCAATAGTAATTTCAAGTTAATTTATTACTTCACAATAATGTAAATAACATTATTTATTCATTTATTTATGTCATTCCATGAATTCATAAATATATAAATTAAAGTAGTCTTGATATTATATTGACACATGTTCTAATAGGTATCTAATTTAGAAACTGCAAATTCTCATAGTTCAATTACATCAGTTGATCTGCTAATAATGAAAATATGAAATTCACCTTGTTGTTGCAATCTAGTTAAGCTCTCACATAACATAAATTGTAACACCAAGTATTTCTTGAATTAGCCTAGTATAATTAATATCAGAACATTATTCTAATTTAGAAACTGCAAATTCTCATAGTTCAATTACATCAGTTGATCTGCTAGTAATGAAATATGAAATTCACCTTGTTGTTGCAATCTAGCTAAGCTCTCACATAACATAAATTGTAACACCAAGTGTTTCTAGAATTAATATTAGAACATTATTCTCTTACCTTGTAGTCAAGAGAATCCATTAAATCATATCTTTATGAGTTGTTTCTTGCACACATTAAAGATAACATTTCTCCCACTTGTGCATGGAACAACCTCATATAGTTGATAAACAACATGCCATGCATTTGTTTATGTGTTCAATATGATTGTGTCATAGATTTTAGCATAACAAATATATGTAAAACAACAATGTCTAGTAAGGAAACGTACAAGACTATCCTTAAAAGTATGAGTGTCTACACTTGGAAAGTAATTATCTTTAGCTACCAAGATATCAAAGCTTGTAACTCCCACTAAATTAAAGATTATTACAATAACTCCTTATTTAGTGATAATTACACAATACTCCCACTGAATTTGACACCATTGTAAATGTTTCATATCCAGTGAAAACAAATATTGTGTCTTTAACTTTCCTACACCTTTAAATGTCCATGCGTAACAATTACTTATGCACTAAAGAGTGTATTATACTACGTAAATGATGGACTATCCACCAAATGCTTTTAACTTGAAAAATTGGGCATGCAATTTCTTCCTTAACAGGTCTACCATCCTACAATGTATGTAGCACCTTTAAAATAGTCAAAACAACTAGTTTGTCTTTAAACATTTTGCAGTAATTAGTCTAGCTTCTAATTATAATAACTCATAAAATGTCATACATAATTTTCTGTTAACCAAATATCATATTTGTTACTAAGAATTTAATCACCGAATGAGGATGATAAAACCCCTATGAAAAATTTATGCAATTTTCTTAACCATTAAAAATTTGCTATGAGTTATATTAGAATTTAGACATATCTAATATTCCTATTATGCTTTCTCATTCATGAAAAGGAATAGGATTGTGTCTCACTCTTCCTTCATAGAAAGGAGACTTCTTTTGTCTTTTAAGTAAATATTTCTTATTCAAACATTTGTTTGAAAACAGAACTAGATCAATTTACCAAAGCCCAAAATACGTTTACGGTTTGAACGTTGCATTAATACATTAAAACGAATTACAAAATTCAATTTCAGTATTTTCAATAATTAGATCTTTAAGAAAATAAAATACCCATTGGCAAATATTCATATAAACCATAGTATTTTCTTAAAGCTAGGATCCTAAATTGACATAGTACCATTACATCAGTTGATCTGCTAGTAATGATAGTATTCAACAAGGTAATTGTCGTACAATAATTGCCAATATCATATTGCAATTCCTAGATTTATGGGATTTACAATCACAAAACTTTTGTAATGTAAGCATGTTTCATCCCCATCTTAATGCCTTGAGTCCAAGTCTCACTTCCTACTCAATTTAAGTCGTCTAACTTAAAAACTGCAAACTCACAAATCCATCACATCAGTTGATCTGCTAGCAATGAATTTATGAAATTTACCTTTCCATTGCAATCTCGTCAAGTTCTCACATGACGTAAATTACAACTTCAAGTGTTCTTAATTAGATGGCATTCAACTTAATTTTATAAGGGTATTAATATTTTGATGTGATCAAAATAATGTATGAAGAAGCATGCATACAACTTCATAACATTGGTTTTACAAAACATTTTTATTACCAATTAACTAAGAGTAAAATAACAAAGTTTTGATTGAGGTATCAGGTTCACCAATTAAAGAATAACCATCAATTATCGTCCACTATATCGTACTTTTGCATAAGCCTGAAAGCTTAGTGTTTCGGATAATCATTGTGGAATTGTGGATTATTCACCCTTAAGATGACAATGTACATGTAATGGTTGTTCGGTAAGTCTAATTTACACACAAACGAGCGTTAAGACAGAATGTTGTCTCTCTAAGGCCACAATTTAATGCGTTGCCATCCTTATACCCATCTTATAGTGTGTAAACTTCGGTCGAGCCTATTTAACCATTACGTACAAAAACATCAATCAACCAATTCTTTGAGATTTAAACTCTTGAAAACCAAAACAATTTCGCCATTATTTAGTCTGTATTATTTTTCTATTCAAAAATTATCCTTTTCGTTTATAAACATGTCTAACACAATAAATAAACAAAAACAAGTAATATACAATAAAAAATAAAACAACTAAATAAACAAATATACATAATCATAACAATTAAATATGTATAAAACATGTAGCCACATGCAAATTTTATTCAATAGTTCTATTAATAACCAATCTAGGTGTATTACGTATTAATTCAATTAGGGCTTTCTTCTTCTAGGAAAAAGAGCCACATACATCGATAAATCGATTGCGTAAGCCAAAATTAAATAAATACCACATAGCACATAATTGATTACTTAATATTGGAGTTTTCCCCAATTCGACATCTATTAATAAATTTACATGTTTCGATATAACTTAACCATTAATCCATATAACAATTTAAACCATTTAAATTATAACACAATATAAAAATCCATGCAAATATGCACTTTTTCATGGATTTAGCTTAACAATTAACATATTGCACCAAGATCGTTTACTAAAACGCATAACAATTACATGACATCCTAGGGTTTCTAATCATATTAAAAAAAAATTAAAAACCATAAACCCTAAAACCCTATTAAGGTCAAATCGACCCATAAAAAAATTAGGGTTAGGAATCTAAAAAACCTTAAAAACATGTAACTAAACGAATCAAGATCCAATTTTTATGCGTTTCGATAATTAATTACACATTATAACGGCTCTAGATGCCACTGTTGGAATTATTATATCATGACATTCATATAAATAAACCAAGTACATCAAAGTGAGCATAGCGGAAGCAATTATAACAAGATCGAATAACATGTAATTAATTAATCAATAATTAAATAGTAAACATACCTTTGTGATTCTAGCCCGAACAAGAATCAAAGCAATCTTCCGGAACCAAGAACCCTAATTAGGGTTTATAAGGATTATAAGAATTACCCCTTACCTTTTTGTAATTCAATCCAAGAATCAAACAATAGTGTGTTTGATTCACGTTCTTGTACACACGTACTAATTCAAGAAAAAGTTTATGCAAGTAATAAACACAAAACCTTGTTTTGATTCAAGAAAATCGAAACCCTAAAGGGTTGTTTTGTTGGATCGACCAAAGAAAAGAAAAGGGAGAGAAAACACCAAGATGTGTGTGTACAAGTTATGAGAAAACAATACATCTTGGGTTTGCTTATATACTACACAAAACTTGGAGCTCAAGGCACATAAGGAGGTGGAAACCTCCCTATGTCGATTGGTTAAGGATCCCCCTAGGGGATTCTGGAACCTTCTCTTGTTTCCATATTTTGTCTAGTATTACTTTCCTAATCTTCGTTTAATAAATAATTAGTCATTAATCATTAAATACTAATTACTATTATTTATTTTGTGTTTAATAATTAATTATAACATTTATAAATAATTATTACTTTTACTCTTCATACGTATTGTGTGCAATCCCGTGATCTCGAGTTCGATCCTAACATACGTCTACTAAAATAATGTCCATATTCTAACAACTATAACCGCCAGTACCCTAGATGTCGGAATTTTTGTCGTCACCAACTCAGCATTATCTTCGGCTATTTCCATTGCCGCACCCCACGTCGGAAGTCCGTAACCCAACATGTTCTACCATTTTTCCGGTGAGGCCACGTATTCAACATGGTTTACATATTTGATACAGCGTTTTATTTGTAAAATTAAAACATCGCAAAGATGTGTATAATCTTTTCATTCATGTATCATTGTCGTAACTGTGTATCTTGTAATAAATTTTTGTGTATCAAATGATTTATGTAAATTATGTTGATATGCAAGTGTATTGCGAATCACTATGAGTGATTGTCTGAAATAAACATGGATGATTTTGGTTTAAAACAGTTGTGTATCAAATTGTATCAGTGGGTGTGTATAACATGCATGTTCTTGTGTTTATATACTTCATAAACATGTATCAATTTGCATGCGTATCAACTGAAAATTGTATCAATTTGCTTTACCACATTAAATAAAACACGACGATATGGCGAAGCTTTGCAACGTTGAAAATTGATTCCAAATATACCACAACATTAAATTATTAAATAAAATGCCATCTTTTATCGGAAGTAGTTACAAAACAAAAATCTTGTGTTAAAACGATTTGACTCAAATGCCCTCATGATATATGTTAGATATTAAAAATACCATACCACATTTTCAGCCATAAAGTGACACATGTCGCGTTGACATACCTTTCTACGCTTCTTATTTTAAGCCACTATCCTACGTTAACCGCCCTCTAATGTTTTGAAACCCGGTTCGACCCGGGTGGTTCAACCAGTTGAACCGTTCCGGTCGAAAAATGGGTCGATTTAAACCGGGTCAACTTGCTAGGTTGGGTCGAAAATGGGTCAAATTAAACCTGGTTAACTCGCCGGGTTTGAAGCATTCCGGGTCAACCCGATTTATGTTTTAATTGGTAGATATGTTTTTAATTAGTTGTACAATGTGAATAAATCATTGTACTTTTAAGTAATGAGGTGTTTTAATAAAGGTATTAATTACATTCTTTTTCTCTCTCATATGACCAAGTGTTGAAAACTCAACTTTTCACTTTGACTGTTTTTGCTTTATATGTAGTATATATATATATATATATATATATATATATATATATATAATAAAATTTTATCCTAATATTAAAAAAATATTTTTTATGTATGAAATAACTTTTTTGGCTAAATATATTTGTATATATATATATATTTTTTTTGAAATAAAGTGTGTAATTCGGTTAAACCGAAAACCGAATTTGAATTCGGTTTGGTTTGGTTCACGGTTTGAACCTAAAAAAAACTTTTAATCGAATTAATTAACCGAAACGAATTAACCGAATAACCCGAAAACCGAACCGAAGAACACCCCTACTTTGGCATTTGGCAACAAGGTTAACTCGTAAAAACTTGAGCTTATTAAATAAACACAAGTTTATAAAAGATTTTTATAAGTTGTAAGCTTCCGCAGATTCAAGTTAATAAAAAATGAGTTTTTAAATAACAAAGTTTTCGATTAGTCAAATTGCTTAAATATATTGGATGAACACACAAACCTCAAAATATATGTGAATTTAACTGACTTATTGTGTTAAATTACAAAGATAAGCTATAACTATAACTAACTCGCCCTAACGATTTATGTGAAAATAAAAACTTGCAACTTTCGGCTTATAATAAGTTAGTAAGTTTCGGCTCCATTTAAACCTACCCTTTGGTATGTTCAAAAAAAGAAAATAGCACAAAATTTTGAAATCTAGTTTGAAATTTCGAAACATTTTGAACTATCCTACCAAAAATTTGTTCATCAACCAAATTTATTACCCAAGCATTTATGGTCCAAATGAGTTAAGGTATTGTCAAGTCAAGTTGATAAATGAGAAACGTAAACTGACATCAATTTTTGTAGATAATAATTAAAGTACGGAGAAATTTAAACCGAAAAAGCTATATGAATTATTATAGTGTTTAAAGTTTTGTATTCTTAACTGGTTACAAAACATAGACTTTCTTAGTGTTTAGTATCATAACGAGAGTAAGAACCAAAAAGTTCATTACGTTGGAATTGAAATAAACTATGTTTATTTAATATTATAGAATGTAATGACTCATTACATCAAAAGTCACCATTTTCATTCATTGTGAGGCCTCATGCTTTTATTTTATTTGTTATTATTATTTTTTCGTTACAACTTGGAATGAATCAAAATTACATAGAGTTAATAACATAAATTGCCTTTGCGGTTTGTCGGGTTTCACATGTTTTATCCTTGTGTTTTTTTTAAGCGGGTCATGTCTTTATGATTTTCACTCGGGTTTGGTCCTTTGACCTCGAATCTCTTAGTTTGATTATTAAGTGAGAAGCTATTTTAGTCATTTACATATATCTTTTTGGATAAAAGATGGGGTCTTAATAAACCTATCATGGGTACTACTACTGGTAACCCGTGACCCACAAAAAGGTACACAATATTACTTTTTAACTTTTCTGTTAATAATAGAACACATTTTTTTTTAATCTCTGTTATGCATTTTTTTGTTAATTTAATACTTTTAACTTATTAAACTTTATATTTATGTTCCGTACTTACAGTTTTGTTTTTTATAATTAAAAAAAGGGTTTTGCTAACAACAGCCCTAAGGGTTGTCGTTAAGATGCTTTGTTTTACTACAATATCTTGTAATAATATAATTTATCCAATCACAATCAATCATTAATTGTATATGTAATATTTCCGATATTTTCTCCACTTTTTCGAAATTATCATCCAATAAGAATCATTCAAAAGAGATATTGTCATGAAAAGTGTGACAACTGGCAAAATAGGGAGCCATTTATAAAACCCGCATTACATTAAAAATTATAATTTTGGAATTTTTGAAAGTTTATCGTGACGAGATATTTTACAAACGTTGGTACGCGATTTTTAATCGTACGATATTTATGAGATTTGGTTATTTATTTATGGTTTGGATTGATTCGGTCGTGATGATTTATTGTGAGATCGTTATTTCTGGCACTACATTGACTCCGGCACTAGAATAACCTAACTAAAAGTTTTATGTCTTGAGTCTACGGATTCGACTATATATAATTATTTATGGAACGTCTCGTAAGTTATTAAAGGTTTGAAACGAGTTTCGGGTTTTGGTCTGTGTATTCTACACCTAGTCACCTTACCCTTAATGTTACTAATATTATTATTATTAGTATTATTATTATGATTATTATTATTGTTTAAATCAAAAGAAAGAATGAAAATAAAAATAAATAGAGTAAACTACAAATCGTCCTTGTGGTTACAGACTTTTCACACACAAATAACTCATCACCATCCTCTCATTTCTCTCTCTCTCTACCCTACTTCTAACCCTAGCCACCGCCACCCTTAAACGGCCGCCACCATCACACCGCCGCCTCCACAAACAAACCAACACCACCATTTTAATCATCTCATCGAGATCTATCATTTGGTATACTACACGCGCTCTAAAACCTCCCATAACATCATTTTTCATCAATAATCCGATTCCATCTTTGTTGTTTTTATGAGATTCGTGAAGTTTCAAGGTTCTGGAAGGTGAGCAAGTGACAAAACAAGTATAAACTTGTCTTGGTTTCTGTCGATCTATGAGATACGGAGTACATATATATCGATTTGGGTTTTGGGTTTTTCTTGGTTTACTTTGATTAAAAACATGAAAAACATGTGGGTTTATATATATAAATGAGATTTGATATTGTTTGGTATCCGGGTTTGGTGACCCTTGTGAGGTCGATTTGGAAACCGTGAGCTATGGCTCACGGCTTGGTTTTATTTTCCAGCCAATGTGGTCTTTTTGATGGTTCTAACCTCGTGGTCAGGGTAGCGAGGGTGTTGGACATATGGAGTTCTATTTTGGTTTGAATCTTGGTTGCTATATGGATACTTGTTGTAGCTCATGTGATGCCACGACCCATTTGGCTGTTTTGGTGTGCTCGGATGAGCCTAAGCCGAGACCAAAGCGGTCTTGAGTTTGAGTCACCTTGACTCGTGGTGTAGCCGAGACCCAAGTGGGTCTCTCGGCACGGGTTGACTTGGTAAAATCGACCCGAAACGCATATATTTTGATGTTTCTTGCTATTGTTCCATGTTATTGTTATTGTTGTAACTCCTGTTACTTGTTGTTGTTATTTTAATTGTTATTGTTGGGATATATTGTTAATGGTATTTTGGTACTATTGATGTTACTTTGGAGCCGAGAAGGTATTGGAACAATGATTATTTTTGTGAAGTGTTGTCGATAAAGTGGTATTGGGGACCGATTGTGAGACGGTCACTTAGATTGACGGAGATAGGTTAGTCGGGTGCCGTAGTCGGACCCTATTGTTGTAGCACGTGGATTGAGATTGTGTTGGACGGAGATGCTTTTGGTTATTATGACATTTTGTTATTATTTTGGACTTGGACAATGAGCCGAGAGTCATGACTCGGACATGTGACCAAATTCTTATGACTCGATAAATATTTAAAATCAAACGTTAAAAATAATACTCGTAATAATATTATTAGTAATATAATCGTTTATATAAGTATATAGACGTGATAAACGTATATATATTATTATAAATGCGTATATTAATAATAAAACGATCACGAGTAATATTATAACAATAACGTAACGATAAATATTATACTATGAAAGTGGTGTAATAAATGTCGGGAGCGTTATTATAATTAAACGGCTATAAATAACGATGAAATCTTGACGCTAAATAAATATTAAATAAAATAATTTCTTTTAAATAAATAAAGGAAACTATTGAGTTATACGGGGTCGTGGTCACTTGAGTCCAAGTGGTTTATTATTTGTGACGTTTGTGTTGTCACGGATATATGACGATTAATACATTCATTTTCGATAACTACGTAACTTATTTAATCGACGGGTTAAATAAGAGCTATTTAGTTATTTAAATTGAGTATATTAATGGGCATCGTATCCTACGACGCCCATAGGTTGTGGTATGTGTACGGGAATAATAAGTTACTAAGTATCTCGTGGGATTACCAAATTGACGAATTTGGTGAGCTTAACGGTATAGTTAGTGAAGTTATTAAATTTTGATATATACCATATAGTACTTTATGTGCAATGTGTGACCTAGGATTCGGGTATAATCCTAGAATGGTATATTAAGTAAATAAATATGGAGGATTACCAAATCGACGGATTTGATAAACTTCGATGATTTATTTAAGTAATATATTAGGCTAATATTAGACCCATAGATTGTTTTATCATCCTTTTTGTTATGACTTCTTGGTTTGAGTTGTGTCGACCCACCACCCGTATGGATACCAAACGCAAATACACCAAACTAATACGAAATGGATTTTCGGAAATAAAACGGATTCTCGTCCGGGTTTGGGAATATCTTGAATTTGAGGAAATGATTTCTGAACGAGTTGATATTGTTAGGTCGTGCCGAGTCCGTAGTTGCCGTCTTTTGAATTATTATACATCTTACCTCTATCGATTTCTTATTGCTGATATCTGGACTTGAGGTGAGTCATAGCCCCACTTTTACTCTTGAACTTTGTTTTCAATACTTGGGGTGAGAAACGTGCAAATGTTTTATGTGGACTATTATCGCTTTTTGATCTCAAAACTTGCTATGCTTATAGAACTAGGTAGAGCGAGGCCTAGACTAGATCTAGGTAAGCTATTGATTCGGTTATTGAGCGAGGCCTAGACTTGAGCTAGGTAAGCTATTGATTTGGTTGTTGAGCGAGGCCTAGTCCCCGAACTAGGTAAGCTATTGGATTGGTTATAGAGCGAGGCCTAGCCTAGAGCTAGGTAAGCTAAACAACGAGGCCTAGACTAGATCTAGGTAAGTTGAACATGTCGTATCCTTACGAATGTTGGGTATGTCGTATCCTTACGCATACATGTTGAGCGAGGCCTAGACTAGATCTAGGTAAGCTATTTGATTGATTATAGAGCGAGGCCTAGACCTGAGCTAGGTAAGCTATTGATTGGATTGATTTGAGCTATAGCGTGCACCTATAGGGATGATTTGATTTGGTTGGATTATTTTGGTTGGATGATTGAGCCCTAGTCTAGCTAGCAAGCGTTTTGCGTATATGTCCACTATATTGAATTAAGAACCTAAACCTATGATCTCACCAGCGAAAGCTGACTTTTAGCACGTTTTCTCAGGTAATTAAGTGATGCTCTGCGGATGCTTGGGATTGGAGGCTTGGCATTTGGCACCGGTTATGGATCTATATTTCTAAAACTCTGATAACTATTGTGGACCTATATTTGTTCCTTTTGGGCCTGACTTTGGATGTTTTTGGGATAATGTAAACTTTAAAACCCTGCGTGGTTGTATTTTATCTTGTTTACTTTATCTCGTTCTTTTATGTCTTGTGTTTGGATACCAATCCCCGTAGCACCCCGAAAGCTTGTTGAGTCTTCCGCTGTATCAAATTTTGGGGGTGTTACAGATTGGTATCAGAGCCAAGGTTATAGAGAACTAGGTAAATAAACACCTAAACTATAACCGATTTTTATAGAAAACGATCCTCGACCATTGCCCGCCAGCCCGCCAAGCCGAAGCATCATTATTATTATTGAGGTATATTGAGATAATGATTTGGAATGAGATCTTTGGAGATGATTATTAGATTTGGGATTCTTGAGATGATTTGAGGATTTGAGGTTTATTGAATTAGTGATATGATGGCGTTTTCAGGAATTATATGCGTTTTGAGGAATTATATGGCTTGATTATTTTATGAATGATTTTTAGTAATGCGGTATTTGAAACTCTTTACTGAGATTATATAATTGGGATTTTATGATGATTTTTGGATGCAATATTTTAAGTTCGCGCTTTAGTTGTTTTGAAACACTTACACCTACCCTACGCCGTTGTCACAAATAATAGCCTCCTTGCACGTGTTGTTGTTAAGAATTGTTATTGCGAGTACGCGTCGTCCATCGTAGATCACTATGGCCCCTGATGACCTATACGTGTTGGTCATGCGTTCGGCCGCTACTGTATCGTCGCATTGTCGCCCTAAGTCGCCGACTTTATCGCCTCGTGGTTCGCCTGCTCGGAGATGATGAGTGATGGAGTACCCCTTCGACGAGGAGTACGCGGGTAAGCAGAATGATAACCCTCAAGATGAGGAAGAGAATGATGACCCTCAGGATTGGGAAGAGAATGATCCTCATGAGGAGGATATGCCTGATGATGATGGGTCGCTAGCCCATTCAGTTCATTCTATGAAGCCCGATTCCCCGATACATCCGTTAGAGCCGGTTTCGCCTGATCATCCGTTTTTGTTTGATTCACCACCTGGTAGTCTTGTGGCGCCGGATGCACCTTCTGAAGTTTCTGCTGAGCATGCAGAGTTAGGTGAGACTGGTAGGATGTGGGCTCAGATTACTGCACAGGGCGAGAGGATCTCGCGGATGTCTGACCGACTTGAGATGATTATTGCTGAGTTTATTGTTGAGTTTGTTACTGAGTTAAGAGTTGATTAGACAACTGTCGTGGGCAGGACGACAGCGATTAGGACAGGTATGATAGAGATACATGAGCAGATAGAGAGTCTGCAGAGAGGTTTCCTCACGGCTCGCGAAGGAGATCGCAAGCTGTGGCAGAGGAACACAGTGTTAAAAAAGGAGGTTGCGGACCTCAAGAGGGACAGAGATACCCATAGTGTTGAGCATGGATCGTTATTGAAGAATTTGGGAGGTTTGGGATCAGAGTTGAGGAGTCTATGCCAGCATCATGGCTAGATCGATTGGATTTGTGTTCTTGTTGTGTTGCTACATAAGCCAAGAAGTATTTGGTTAGGAGAGCTAATTATTATATCCCTTACGTCATGATATTCGGATTACACGTTCGTCTCGTATGGAATGATTAGTATCTATTATGCCTATTGGTAGTATGGAATGATGTATTGATCGCTACTTATGGACGATGGTGAGCTCGTATGAGATTTTACGATTTTTGGCGTACATGGAGAATTGTGTCTTATTTGCGTGGTCGATATTGTGTTAGTATTATATTAATGGCTGTACGACGAAACCCTGTTAGAGCTACCAGAACTGGTCCTGCAACGACTACCCCTAGTCGTCGAGGACGTCGTCCTACTCGAAATGTTGAAACCCCTACTCCTGAGAACCTGGACACTACTAATCGCAACGACAGGAAGCAAAATGTTGATGTTCAGGGAGACAACTGATTATGTTCCACTTAGCGCACCTACTGTGGATCAAGTAATGATCAATCAACTTGTGGAGCAACGAGTTGCTGAGCTACTAACTGAGTCAAATCATTCCAACAATTTTGCTGGAACGTTTCCACCTGTTCGTGCTAATGGATGTAACTACAAGGAGTTTAAAATTTGTGGACCCATTGAGTTTGGTGGAGCCGAAGGAGTGGTCTACTTGGTCAGGTGGATAAAGGAGACTGAGTCAGTGTTTAACGTCAGTGGTTGCGCGGAGAATGCGAAAGTAAAGTTTGCTTCTATTTCTTTCAAGGATGAAGCTTTAACTTGGTGGAGCGATTACCGAAATTCGGTTGGCAGTGATGTGGCTTATGCTATGACTTGGGAGCAATTCAAGTCTTTGCTGATTTAGACTTACTACCCAAGGAATGTGATTAAGAAGCTGGAGATTGAGTTTTGGAATCACAAAGTGAAGGGTACTGATATGGCGACTTACCATCGTCGTTACCAGGAGTTGGCCTTGCTTTGCCCCGATACGGTTAGAACTGAGACTAAAAAGATTGAGCGGTATACCGATGGGTTGCCTGTGGCTATAAGGAATGACGTGATTGCTGCTAGACCTGCAAATATCCATGAGGCAATCACAATCGCTCAACAATTAACGGATTCGTTGGAATTGAAAGGAGCTGATAAGGATAAGAATGGAAAGAGAAAGCGAGACCATCACCCTAAGGGTAATGATCACCGAAACAAGCGACAAGCTATTGCTAAGGTTTAAGCTATTGGGAATGGAGATAAAAGGAACCAAAATGGTGATGCACCCAAGTGTGGTCGTTGCTACAAGAATCGTACAGGGCAATGTACTGTGATTTGTCAGAGTTGCTCAAGGAGAGGACATGTAGCTAGGGAGTGTAGAGCACGACCCCTTGCTATGGTTCAAGCTACTCTTGAAACTATGAGTAACACAAATGTTACTTGTTATGGATGTGGAAAGAAGGGACATTATAGGAATGAGTGTAGAGAATCGTGGAACCGAGGAAGTCTAGGATCGGGTGGTAATGGGTGCAATCATGGAAATCGTGGAGTTAGAGGAAACCGTGGACGTCAAGACAATGAGGACCAACGTGTGGAAGCAGGAGCTGCTCATGGGAGAGTGTATGCACTCGGGAACGAGAGAGGAGAAGATCCGAATGACGTTACTGATACGTTCCTTCCCAATAATCGTTATGCTTCCATACTGTTTGATACTGGTGCCGATAGAAGTTTTATGTCTACTACGTTTGCACTCTTACTAGAGAAACCCCCGATGGCCTTAGGAATTGGTTATGATATAGAGTTAGCTAATGGGAACATAGAGAGGATTAGGACTATCATTCGCGGTTGCACGTTAAACTTTCTGAACCACCCTTTCAACATAGATTTTCTACCCGTCACGTTAGGAAGTTTTGATGTAATCATTGGTATGGATTGGTTGTCGAAGTATCGTGCTCACATGCTTTGCGACGAGAAGATCGTGCGTGTACCGTACGGAAAGGAGGTCCTAAATATATTAGGAGACCGGAAGGATTCTAGGAGCCCATCCCGATTGGCGGTGATTTCTTGCACTAAGTTACCGAAGCTAATGGAGAAGGGATGTTATCTTTTCTTAGCTCAAATTTCTGAGAAGGGAGAGACGAAGAAAAAGGAAAGGTGCATTGGAGATGCACCTATAGTTCGTGATTTTCCTGATGTGTTTCCCGATGATTTGCCGGGAATCCCACCGACTAGACAAGTGGAGTTTCAGATTGAGTTGATACCTGGTGCTGCACCTATAGCACGAGCACCTTATCGTCTTGCACCTGCTGAACTGGAAGAGTTGTCGAAACAATTAGCGGAGTTAGCCGAAAAGGGATTTATAAGACCAAGTTCTTCACCTTGGGGAGCCCCGGTCTTATTTGTAAAGGAGAAGGATGGATCGTTTCGCATGTGTATTGATTATCGAGAGTTGAACAAGCTGACGGTGAAGAATAGATACCCGTTACCGAGGATCGACGATTTGTTCGATCAGCTTCAAGGATCGAGCGTGTATTCGAAGATCGATTTGAGATCGGGATATCATCAGCTTCGAGTGCGCGAGGAAGGTATTCCGAAAACGGCTTTCAGAACCCGTTACGGGCATTACGAGTTTCAGGTGATGCCGTTTGGGTTGACCAACGCACCGGCGGTATTCATGGACCTCATGAATCGGGTGTGTAAGCCTTACTTAGATAAATTCGTGATCGTGTTCATCGATGACATTCTGATATATTCGAAGAGTGAGAAGGAGCATGAGGAGCATCTAAGACTTATCTTAGAATTGCTCAGGAAGGAGAAACTGTATGCCAAGTTTTCGAAATGTGAATTTTGGATCCCGACAGTGCAATTTCTAGGTCATGTGATTGATAGACAAGGAGTTCATGTAGATCCTGCAAAAATTGAGGCTATTAAAGATTGAGCTGCGCCTACGACCCCAATAGAAGTTTGTCAATTTTTGGGATTTGCCGGTTATTACCGAAGATTCATTGAGGGATTTTCGAAGATAGCAAAACCGTTGACCAAATTGACTCAAAAGAGTGTTAAGTACGAATGGGGAGATAAGGAAGAGGAAGCATTTCAGTTGCTTAAGGAGATGTTGTGTAGTGCTCTTATCTAAGCGTTACCTGAAGGTAACGAGGACTTCGTCGTCTATTGTGACGCTTCGCATAAAAGTTTAGGAGCTGTGTTAATACAACGAGGGAAAGTGATAGCTTATGCTTCCCGACAGCTCAAGAAGCACGAGAAGAACTACACCACCCATGATTTGGAGTTTGGTGCTGTGGTTTTTGCTTTAAGGATATGGAGACATTACTTGTATGGAACCAAGTGTGTAGTGGTTATTGACCACAAAAGTCTACAACACATTTTGAATAAAAAAGAGCTTAACATGAGACAGCGACGTTGGATTGAGTTGCTAAGCGATTACGATTGTGAAATTCGCTACCATCCCGATAAAGCAAACGTCGTTGCTGATGCTCTTAGTCGAAAGGAGAGAATCCCACCGTTACGAGTTAGGTCATTGGGAATGACTATCGTATCGCCATTACCGTCTCAAATATTAGAAGCTCAAATGGAAGCGTTGAAAGCAGAAAATCGACCTGCTGAGAAAATATTTGGGGATGGCAGAAAATGATAAGGGATTTGTTAAGCGTTCCGATGGAGTATTATGTTTTAGAGAGCGAAATTGGGTACCTTTGTATGGAGGAATTCGAGAGTTGATTATGCACGAGTCGCATAAGTCAAGATACTCTATTCATCCTGGGTCTGACAAGATGTACCAGGATTTGAAAAAGTTATATTGGTGGCTAAATATGAAGGCAGATATAGCATTGTATGTTAGAAAGTGTTTGACTTGCTTTAAGGTTAAGGCAGAACATCAAAGACCGTCAGGATTATTGACGCAACCAGAACTTCCAGTCTAGAAATGGGAGCGGATTACAATGGACTTTATTACCAAATTACCGAGGACAGCTAGCGGCTGTGACGCTATCTGGGTAATTGTGGATCGTCTGACTAAGTCTGCTCATTTCCTAGCGATTAGTGAAGATGATAGTGTGGATAAACTTGCGAGGTTGTATGTGAAGGAGATAGTTTCTGGTCATTGAGTTCCGATATCGATTATCTCTGACCGCGACAGCCGCTTTACGTCAGCGTTGTGGCAATCACTTCAAACCGCTTTGGGGACGAGACTTGATATGAGTACTGCATATCATCCCCAAACCGATGGTCAAAGTGAGAGAGCTATTCAGACTTTGGAGGATATGCTTCGTGCATGCATAATAGACTTTGGTAAAGGCTGGGAGAAATATCTACCCCTTGCGGAGTTTTCCCACAACAATAGCTACCACACAAGTCTTAAGGCTGCACCATTTGAAGCTTTGTATGGTCGTAAATGTCGTTCACCTATTGGTTGGGCAGAAGTTGGAGATAGCCAACTCACAGGCCCTGAGCTTATCTTGGAAACTACGGAGAAAGTAACGCAGATTCGAGATCGACTGCAAGCAGCTAGAGATAGGCAGAAAAGCTACGCCGATCAGAGGCGTAAACCCCTAGAATTCCAGGTTGGAGACAGAGTGATGTTGAAGGTCTCGCCTTGGAAGGGTGTGATACGTTTTGGGAAACGTGGGAAACTTAATCCCCGCTACATTGGACCATTTCTTATTTTGGAAAGGATTGGGCCGTAGCTTATCGTTTGGAGTTACCACCGGAATTGAGTAAAGTTCATGATGTGTTTCATGTTAGCAATTTGAAGAAGTGTCTTTCGGATGAAACGCCGGTTATACCAATTAAGGATATTCGTGTGGATGAGAGTTTGAATTTTGTGGAAGAGTCGATTGAGATTATGGATAGAGAGATTAAACGACTTAAGAGAAGTCGTATTCCGCTCATCAAAGTTCGTTGGAATTCGCGGCACGGACCGGAATTCACGTGGGAACATGAGGATGAGTTTCGAAAGAGATATCCGAAGCTTTTTACTTCGTAGATGGTTTGTTCCGAGAGAAACCCGGGACGGGTTTCTTCTGAGGCTGGGAGGATGTGACAACTGGCAAAATAGGGAGCCATTTATAAAACCCGCATTACATTAAAAATTATAATTTTGGAATTTTTGAAAGTTTATCGTGACGAGATATTTTACAAACGTTGGTACGCGATTTTTAATCGTACGATATTTATGAGATTTGGTTATTTATTTATGGTTTGGATTGATTCGGTCGTGATGATTTATTGTGAGATCGTTATTTCTGGCACTACATTGACTCCGGCACTAGAATAACCTAACTAAAAGTTTTATGTCTTGAGTCTACGGATTCGACTATATATAATTATTTATGGAACGTCTCGTAAGTTATTAAAGGTTTGAAACGAGTTTCGGGTTTTGGTCTGTGTATTCTACACCTAGTCACCTTACCCTTAATGTTACTAATATTATTATTATTAGTATTATTATTATGATTATTATTATTGTTTAAATCAAAAGAAAGAATGAAAATAAAAATAAATAGAGTAAACTACAAATCGTCCTTGTGGTTACAGACTTTTCACACACAAATAACTCATCACCATCCTCTCATTTCTCTCTCTCTCTACCCTACTTCTAACCCTAGCCACCGCCACCCTTAAACGGCCGCCACCATCACACCGCCGCCTCCACAAACAAACCAACACCACCATTTTAATCATCTCATCGAGATCTATCATTTGGTATACTACACGCGCTCTAAAACCTCCCATAACATCATTTTTCATCAATAATCCGATTCCATCTTTGTTGTTTTTATGAGATTCGTGAAGTTTCAAGGTTCTGGAAGGTGAGCAAGTGACAAAACAAGTATAAACTTGTCTTGGTTTCTGTCGATCTATGAGATACGGAGTACATATATATCGATTTGGGTTTTGGGTTTTTCTTGGTTTACTTTGATTAAAAACATGAAAAACATGTGGGTTTATATATATAAATGAGATTTGATATTGTTTGGTATCCGGGTTTGGTGACCCTTGTGAGGTCGATTTGGAAACCGTGAGCTATGGCTCACGGCTTGGTTTTATTTTCCAGCCAATGTGGTCTTTTTGATGGTTCTAACCTCGTGGTCAGGGTAGCGAGGGTGTTGGACATATGGAGTTCTATTTTGGTTTGAATCTTGGTTGCTATATGGATACTTGTTGTAGCTCATGTGATGCCACGACCCATTTGGCTGTTTTGGTGTGCTCGGATGAGCCTAAGCCGAGACCAAAGCGGTCTTGAGTTTGAGTCACCTTGACTCGTGGTGTAGCCGAGACCCAAGTGGGTCTCTCGGCACGGGTTGACTTGGTAAAATCGACCCGGAACGCATATATTTTGATGTTTCTTGCTATTGTTCCATGTTATTGTTATTGTTGTAACTCCTGTTACTTGTTGTTGTTATTTTAATTGTTATTGTTGGGATATATTGTTAATGGTATTTTGGTACTATTGATGTTACTTTGGAGCCGAGAAGGTATTGGAACAATGATTATTTTTGTGAAGTGTTGTCGATAAAGTGGTATTGGGGACCGATTGTGAGACGGTCACTTAGATTGACGGAGATAGGTTAGTCGGGTGCCGTAGTCGGACCCTATTGTTGTAGCACGTGGATTGAGATTGTGTTGGACGGAGATGCTTTTGGTTATTATGACATTTTGTTATTATTTTGGACTTGGACAATGAGCCGAGAGTCATGACTCGGACATGTGACCAAATTCTTATGACTCGATAAATATTTAAAATCAAACGTTAAAAATAATACTCGTAATAATATTATTAGTAATATAATCGTTTATATAAGTATATAGACGTGATAAACGTATATATATTATTATAAATGCGTATATTAATAATAAAACGATCACGAGTAATATTATAACAATAACGTAACGATAAATATTATACTATGAAAGTGGTGTAATAAATGTCGGGAGCGTTATTATAATTAAACGGCTATAAATAACGATGAAATCTTGACGCTAAATAAATATTAAATAAAATAATTTCTTTTAAATAAATAAAGGAAACTATTGAGTTATACGGGGTCGTGGTCACTTGAGTCCAAGTGGTTTATTATTTGTGACGTTTGTGTTGTCACGGATATATGACGATTAATACATTCATTTTCGATAACTACGTAACTTATTTAATCGACGGGTTAAATAAGAGCTATTTAGTTATTTAAATTGAGTATATTAATGGGCATCGTATCCTACGACGCCCATAGGTTGTGGTATGTGTACGGGAATAATAAGTTACTAAGTATCTCGTGGGATTACCAAATTGACGAATTTGGTGAGCTTAACGGTATAGTTAGTGAAGTTATTAAATTTTGATATATACCATATAGTACTTTATGTGCAATGTGTGACCTAGGATTCGGGTATAATCCTAGAATGGTATATTAAGTAAATAAATATGGAGGATTACCAAATCGACGGATTTGATAAACTTCGATGATTTATTTAAGTAATATATTAGGCTAATATTAGACCCATAGATTGTTTTATCATCCTTTTTGTTATGACTTCTTGGTTTGAGTTGTGTCGACCCACCACCCGTATGGATACCAAACGCAAATACACCAAACTAATACGAAATGGATTTTCGGAAATAAAACGGATTCTCGTCCGGGTTTGGGAATATCTTGAATTTGAGGAAATGATTTCTGAACGAGTTGATATTGTTAGGTCGTGCCGAGTCCGTAGTTGCCGTCTTTTGAATTATTATACATCTTACCTCTATCGATTTCTTATTGCTGATATCTGGACTTGAGGTGAGTCATAGCCCCACTTTTACTCTTGAACTTTGTTTTCAATACTTGGGGTGAGAAACGTGCAAATGTTTTATGTGGACTATTATCGCTTTTTGATCTCAAAACTTGCTATGCTTATAGAACTAGGTAGAGCGAGGCCTAGACTAGATCTAGGTAAGCTATTGATTCGGTTATTGAGCGAGGCCTAGACTTGAGCTAGGTAAGCTATTGATTTGGTTGTTGAGCGAGGCCTAGTCCCCGAACTAGGTAAGCTATTGGATTGGTTATAGAGCGAGGCCTAGCCTAGAGCTAGGTAAGCTAAACAACGAGGCCTAGACTAGATCTAGGTAAGTTGAACATGTCGTATCCTTACGAATGTTGGGTATGTCGTATCCTTACGCATACATGTTGAGCGAGGCCTAGACTAGATCTAGGTAAGCTATTTGATTGATTATAGAGCGAGGCCTAGACCTGAGCTAGGTAAGCTATTGATTGGATTGATTTGAGCTATAGCGTGCACCTATAGGGATGATTTGATTTGGTTGGATTATTTTGGTTGGATGATTGAGCCCTAGTCTAGCTAGCAAGCGTTTTGCGTATATGTCCACTATATTGAATTAAGAACCTAAACCTATGATCTCACCAGCGAAAGCTGACTTTTAGCACGTTTTCTCAGGTAATTAAGTGATGCTCTGCGGATGCTTGGGATTGGAGGCTTGGCATTTGGCACCGGTTATGGATCTATATTTCTAAAACTCTGATAACTATTGTGGACCTATATTTGTTCCTTTTGGGCCTGACTTTGGATGTTTTTGGGATAATGTAAACTTTAAAACCCTGCGTGGTTGTATTTTATCTTGTTTACTTTATCTCGTTCTTTTATGTCTTGTGTTTGGATACCAATCCCCGTAGCACCCCGAAAGCTTGTTGAGTCTTCCGCTGTATCAAATTTTGGGGGTGTTACAAAAAGTATTTGCTTAAAGACAACCCGTAAGGCTGTTGTTAACAAAACCCTTAAAAAAAATAAAAAGAAAAAAACATGAAGGTACGAAATAGTGTTTTACGAGGGTCTTAACAATCACAATAAAAAACCCACCAACCCACATCTACTCACCTACATCTCTACAACTCTTATCTCTTAAGCCACAATCTTCCATTTTCACTATAAAAAAAAAAAAAAAAAAAAAAAAAAAAAAACATCTAAAAAATTATCAAACACCATCAACGTCAGTCTTCTCACCATCACCATCTTACATAGTAGTGGCGGGGTTTGTGTTAACACGGGTGGACTAGACTATCTTCATAATTATAATATAGGTTAGTCATTTCTTTTTGTTTGTGTTGATTTTGCTTGAATATGATGATATGAGTACTATCTATAATTTGGTTCGTTTTCAACATTTTTGAATAACACCGAACAATTACAATTCTTCTTGGAAAAGGATCCCCTTACCAACAGGAGAAGGGATGCCCCCATCATGGCATTCTCCTTTGAGGAAGTTCAGCTAAGCGGGTCCGTCAGCTGTGGCCTGTGGGAAGGTGTCACGGGATGCGCCTTTTTAGCCTTTATAGAACTAGTTGAGAAGCTCGTTAGATCTGAGTTGTACGCTTATAGTTTGTGTTGATCTGGTGCGTTAGAATATAGATATTAGTATTATTAGCATAATTTGATTGTATGAATGTATAGATTGATAGATGTGATCGATTAAGTTAGATCCGAGATTTATGTTGATAGTTTTTGGTTATATGATGATACATTCGTACTTAAATTATCGATCTTAGATATTGTAGCGGTTAGTTTGTGATTAGTACCGGAAGTTGCGGATCATTAATTTTTCTTAGATTTTGTGTATCCTCAGTTTGCGCAAGTTAAGGTTTAGGATTTGCTTAGTTTATTTGGCAATAACTGGCTTTATTGTGATTTTTGGCGACATTGTGATATTTTAATTGTTTAAACTAGGATTTTTGTTAGAGAAAACAATGTAGTAACTGTTTCAATGATCTCTTATTTGACGTATGCCTTTGGTGGATCTGTATGTCTAGTTTATAAAATGTAAAGCATGTAATTGCATTTCGTAATTGATACTGGTTTTAAATTTTGAATATTCTATTTGGAAGCCGAGTATCATGGCTTTATAAAACGTTGAATAGACTGAAAACGCCACCAACCTCAGTTAATTTGCAACTACCCACCGTAAACTATTCAAGTGATTTTCACCTACCATTCATTTAATCCACAAACCGTTCAAGTACGGAAATATAAGGTCGCTAGTAGACCACCTGTGATGCCAATGAAATAGTTGAAGAAACCCTTAGATCTGAAAAACCATACTCTTCAATTTATCTTCTCTCTAAAATGCAAGCTTATGAAAATGAATTCCCACCCCAAAAATTTGAAATATAATTTGAAATTTCAAACATTTTGAACTATCCCACCAAAAGATTGTTCAACAACCAAATCAAATACCAAGCATTCAAGTACCCAACTACACATCTATCTTGTCTTTATATACAAAACCAAACACACATTATCTCCTATTCCTAAGCCAGATTGAACTCAAATTCTTAAGGTTATAGACTATACAGTGTATGACAATTTTACATCAACTATTTTGGCATGATGATCTTTTTGTCTTGACAAAAGTGGGTTAGACTACCTTCATAATATGGTTAGTTACTTGCTCATTCTTCAGTTTGTTTGTTAATACTATAACCACTCATATTTATAATTGGTTTATCTGTTTATTATAATTGTATTAAATGCATATGGTCATTCTTTATTAATGTTATTTTGATGTTAGTGTTTAGTCACCTTTGTTTATGAACGAATTATGATATATTTAGGAGGTGTTTGTTTCGGCTTATGTTTCATAAGCTCGGTTTTTGTGGCTTATCTCTAAAATTTTCGGCTTATATAAGTTTCTTTTGAGAAAAGTTTCTGAGATAAGCCACAAAAAGCGATTTATGAATCATAAGCCCAAAACTAAATAATCCGTAAGCTGGCTATATAAGCCGAAAGAGAAACCCCTTTACATTAATTCATGAAGCACATGTGGGTCTCGTATTGTCATTACTCATTAGATGATCTTGCTACTTCTTGTTTGAGATCAATCTTTCATTCTAATTCGCGGCATTCATATTTGTTTCGCATGTACAGGTGCACTTTCTTTTGAAACTAGGAATGCCCGATAAGCCGAAAGAGAACCCCTTTACATTAATTCATGAAGCACATGTGGGTCTCGTATTGTCATTACTCATTAGATGATCTTGCTACTTCTTGTTTGAGATCAATCTTTCATTCTAATTCGCGGCATTCATATTTGTTTCGCATGTACAGGTGCACTTTCTTTTGAAACTAGGAATGCCCGATAGACATGCGGGGCATCTCAGTACTAGGTGTTAATAATGTTTGTAGTTCAAAATTTTATCTGAGGTACCGTCGTCTTTCCGTTAGCAAAACAATAAATACAAATCGACAACATTTTAATCGAACATTTCATGAAACACCCAAGCTCATTTGAGGTACCGTCGTCTAAACGTGTGTGGGTCAAAATCAAACACATCAAACATTTCATGAAACACCCAAGCTCATTTGGTCAGGAAACTTGCTCTTTATTCGAGCCCTTTTTGGGGGAGGGCAAGCTCTAATGATCAATGATAGAGAGAATTTCAATTAACCAGTGAGGAGATCCAGTGGTTGGTTGCTTAGTGTGTGGTTGCATATAACATTAGCAGGCTATTTTCTGCTGTTTATGTACCAAGGTTGATCTTTGTGATGTTAATTATGTTCAGCTTCTTACTTTTCCATATTTATAGCAAGCCTCAAGGCTAAACTTCTGAGTGCCCTAAGTGTCTATCTACTTGATCTTGTAGTTGGTATTGCGTTACAATTACAAGAGTACATCCTGATCTTTATATTCGCTATTCAGTAAGATTTCTCATCAGTTAATTACTTTCAACTGCATATAAGATCTGGATCAAATTTCTCTTTCACACTAATGTCATTAGAGGCTGCTTACATTATTTTTAATCACATTGTTAGGATGTCTGTACGTGTAATATAACAATTCGGGTAATCTTAGAATATCTGGTGTAGGTATAGGTTAACTACTAACTGGGTTGATGTTGTGTGGTGTTCGTGTAATAACTATGTTCCGCTGTGGTTCTTAGTTGTTTCGTAGTATGTCTTCGGTCACCCTCTTAGTTTTCATTTTTGTCTCCAAAAAGGTTGATAGGAGGAATATAAGGTTTTGTAACAAAAGTCTGGTTTGTTTGTTGATCCACTGTGGATTATAAAAAATAATAATACAAATATTTACGTTATTCACTTCATATGATCTGCAAGTATTGGTTTGTGTTTAATGCATCTGGTCAAATATATCTATCTTCTATTTGTAGGTGAAATGTAGTAAATGCGGCGTTGAGAGCCCCAAGGAAGTCTGTGTTAGTTTAGACTCAATAACACCTCTCTCTCTCGAAGAAGAAAGGACCCCAAGCTCATTTGGTCAGGAAGGACCCCAAGCTCATTTGTTTCATAAGCTCGAAATTCTCAAGGTTATGGACTATACAGTGTATGACAGTTTGCCATCAACTATTTTGGCATGCCGATCTTTTCGTCTTGACAAAAGTGGGTTAGACTACCTTCATAATATGGTTAGTTACTTGCTCATTCTTCAGTTTGTTTGTTAATATTATAAGTTTATAACCACTCATATTTACAATTGGTTTATTTGTTTATTATAATTGTATTAAATGCATGTGGTCATTCTTTATTAATGTTAATTTGATGTTAGTGTTTAGTCACCTTTGTTTACGAACGAATTATGATATATTTAGGAGGTGTTTGTTTCTAAACTTTTCGGCTTATATAAGTTTCTTTTGAGGAAAGTTTCTAAGATGAGCCACAAAAATCGATTTATGAATCATAAGCCCAAAACTAAATAATCCGTAAGCAGGCTATATAAGCCGAAAGAGAAACCCCCTTACATTAGTTAATTAATATTTAATGTTAGTGTTTTGTTAAAGTTATTGTTTAATGAATAAATGATTGTTAAAAAGAACGTTCTAAATCTGATGTGGTTGTGAGATTATGTTCAAAAGTAGGCTAAAAAGTGAAACTTGTGAATTGGTTTTATGATATTGGTGGTGTGAGTTTGTGTCATAGTATAAAAAGAAAAACAGAATAGAGTGTTTAATTAAACTTAATAATCGTTAGGTCATCAATCATATTAACAGTTTCAGTTTTGTGTATTCAAAAAGGCAGGCTACTGTATATTGCTTTGATGCAAGCCGTTGCTAACAGAGATATACGTACACCCGTTTCTATTGTGTGCGCTCTATTGTACGTCTTCAACGTAATGTTTATCAACATTTTGAATCAATAAGACGTCAAGGCTATACAGACTTTGGGAACTATAGATATGAAGTTGAAGCCTTGAAGGAATCTTCCGTCACAGATACCCACATCTTCTTATGTGCATGCATGAAGCCCTAAAAATACACGCACAACATGATTTTCCGGAATATTTCTAGTTAGTTGATGGTGGGAGGGTGTCGGGTGGGCAGGCGGATAAATATGGGCTAGAGGTGATTTTTTATGTTAGTGTAGGGTGTAAAATCATTCAACTGAGACGGTTTTGAATAAGCCTGATACAAAGTTGAAGATTGAATCGTTTGGAAATTTGGTGGTTTCAACTTTCTTTTTTCTTTAGAGGTAATGTATTTGTATTGTTTAAGAACCAGTCGAAAAGCGTTCGCACGTTGTAGTAGTGGTAACAATCTTTAGGGCAGTTTCGTATGGTGTAGGCTATTAACTAAAGTAGTGGTCTGAAGTAATGGTCTGTAGCTATTAACCAAAGTAGGGTGTATATTCTTGTAGATCTTGCTACTCTTATGGTTGAGTATGTGGAATGGTTAAAAGCAGTGTATGTTCTCTATCTTTTGTTAATGAAAAAGTTTTTGTTTGTATTTTCTGTCATTGTGTTGCAATGTTTTTTTTAACCATGTTCTTTCTTTGATGTAGTGTTTATCTTGATTTGTATGTTCAGCACTTGTGTATGTTTAAAATATTGTTTGTATGTATTGTGTACTTATTCTGCTTCCTCCAGTGGCGGTTTGACTGTCTCTGTTTTTTGATTTAAGGTTTGCTGTCAATGGTCTATTATCAGGTGTTGTATTTATTTGATCTAGGTATGGGCATATCTTACATGTGTTTGTGGTTTATGGAGTTGTTTTTTTGGTCTTCAGAGTTAGGTTTATCAGTATGCTGTTATTGTAGTTCTTTAAACGGTCTCTGTAATGTTAGTGCTTCGTTTCGCTTGTGCAATGACAATGTGGTTTATGCAGACCTTGTTATTTACCTTTTCTTTTGGTTAGTGGCTTGTGTGCGCTCATCGGACTAAAGGCCAGTAGAAAAGTCTTTTAGCTTCACTATTGTACATAATATATGAAAACATTCCTAGACTGCCTAAAGCGAGACACTTAGTAACCTGGAAGGTTAGCAAGTGGTGTTGCTACATGTGACGTAAGTTTCTACCGGAGAGTATATGATTCTAGTTATTATACATAATATGGTACAACTTCCGTAGGCCACTGCACCACTTCCAGTTGCAGTTTCTTGAGTCACTCGTGTTTTTGTTTCTTTGAGCTGCCTGTGGTATGGTCTTTTTCTCCTTCCTTGAACAGCTGCTGGCGTACCGTTGTGGGGACTTTAGTGTCTTTGCCTTCTGTTTTTTCTGTGGAAGTTATCGGGTCTGAGACTGGTGTTGAAGGCGTGTCTGCCGGACCAGTGATTGCAGCTTCTTATGGTGGTGTTTTTGGTGCTGATGAAGTTGCTGCTACAGCTTCCGTGGGATCGTCCAGGCGTAGTAGCGTGGGTGTTGCAGGCATTGTTTTGTCTAAGACAAACTTTGGACGGTTTTTTTTGCTCCCTTTTCCAAAATGGAACTGAAATATATGGCGTGTGTTCTCTAGGTTCTGTAACGCTGCCGGTAATATGTAGGGGTTACTGTCTGGGGTACATAAAACCTTGGACAGCGTCTTTGGAATTTGCAGATCAAAGAATTGTGTAGTCCAAGACCACCGAACAAAATGAGGAAAGAGAAGGACAGAAACTAGCTATACAGCCACAAATGTAAATGACAACAGCGACTATCCATATCATAGATGCAAGATACTTATTTTCACCAGTAAATTATGAGACTTACCTCATTGATAGTGACCTGCTGATGCATTAACAAACAATCAGAACCGTTAGTGCATAAAAAACAACCCGCTGATACAAAGAGAACAAAACTCTCAAGTCTCTAAGCAAGAGACCCAAAACAAACATATATACACAGACACCAACCCACTAGACCCACAAGGAACAATGAGGTCCAACCCCATATCCAAACGTGCCCTTAGGTGAAGAAAAAAATGAACCAGCAGAACTAAACTATGGATGATATCAAGACTGACATAAACAGCAGCAAGCAACACCAACCATACTTGAGACACGCTTGCATAATCACGTAACCAGCAACCCAAATGAATCTTGAGACGCGAACACACCAGCAACACGAACACCTATACACAGAAACAGCATCCAAACAAAACTTGGCACACGAGCAACATACACAAGGAAATTAAGAAAGAAGCCCATCAGCCCTAATACGAGAAACATAACAATTCATCATTCAAGATTCAAGATGTCAATGAAGGAAGAAAAAAAAAGTTACACCACCAAACCGGTGGTTAACCAAAAGGAAGAAACATGGCAGTTTCAAGAGTATGAAGAAAGAAAAGGAAAGAACCATGGCTGCGGTTTTGTTACAAAGATCCAAGTAAGAGAAACTGTTTTTGTGTCAAAGCAAGTAAGAACCGATCATATGATCACAAGTAAGCAAGTAAGAAAGCAAGAAGGATGACAAAAACCAAAAGTCGTGGAGAATTCAAAGATCTGAAGAAAGTATGAATAAGAAGGCATCAAGGAACAAGAAAGATTGAACAAGGAGAAGCAAGGAACTATCTGTGTTGTCATTAGGGGGGAATATGTTGGAATTATAATGAAAAAACAATAGTTAAAGTTAGAAGATTAGTGTTTATTTGAAGTTAGAATACTTTAGTATGTATTATGAAAAAGTGATATTTTGTACTTGCCATATATGTGGGTAAATGCTTTTTGACGTTAGTGTAATGGTATCTCTGTGTTCGTTTTATTTTGCAGAATTCATATGGCAACATTCAGGATGAGTATCTCTGTGTTCGTTCTACTATGCTTTTTTGACAGTAGAAACTTAAAAGTTGGTTTTCGATTAATTTAAAATACACATTGCAGCAGATTATTGTCTATTATTCTATCTATATATTTGAAACTGTCATAAGGAATGCTATCTACATTTTCTTATAACATGCAATCGAATGAAAGTATAGTACAATGACTAAAAGTAGGACCATGTTACCTAAAATGTTAAGTTTTGCCTTGTCCTTGATTTTGAAAGAGATGATACCGGTTGTATAACGATTATAAGTAGGTCGTGCGTGCTTGGTAATGGGTCTAAAGGGTTAAGGTTCAAATGGACAACTTTTTGGTACATGTAAAAATGAGCCGTGTTTTTTTGGGCTGACCCGGAACACTCTAGTACAAAGTTTTGGTATGCTATATGGACTAATAACATGCTTTGAGCAACTTTTGTGTTGTTTTATTGTTAGTTATCTTGTTTTACTCTTCTGATTCATTAACCCTAATTGATCATTCCCTTCATGAGTAAATATGAGTAGATGATAAACACTTGTTTTATGATTGATAATTACGTATTGTAAAATTAACGCTAACCTCTTGATTCATCCATCCTTAAATTATGGTGCGTGGGTCAAGGACGTTACCCAAAGATTTTCTCAATCTGAAACCCCTTGCTTTCAGCACAAATGGTGCGTTATAACTCCAACATAAGGAGCATTTCCTGCCATATTTGTCAAGATACCTTCAGTTGGACCTTGGAACACCGGTCAATAAAGAATTTTGAAACGAACCCCATTGGTACCTTAAACATATAGATCTGCTGGATAATTGAGGCCACCTCTACTTTCTAAATAGATCATGTCCAATTGCATATAACTGATACAAGAACTTTTCATGTGTAACATATAACTAGTAAGTACACCTGAATCGAACCTAACATCCATCATATCAGTTTCCTTCACATAACCCGATACTTTATCACGATATTTTGCAGGAAGCAATTCTTCTACTGATATGGCCCTTTTGAGAAATGATTGCCTTCATACTTGACACATTGACCTAAAGTACCAAACATAAGATGAACATGAATATTCCAAATTGCTTCATCGATAATGCCTATTAAACTTGATCCATGAATTAATAGAAATTATTATAGCGAGCATGTAAAGAAACAAAATCTGTAGCTGCATTAAGTTACTTAGATTTTCTCTGTTCGTAACCTGTTGTTCTTCTGGTACTAATGTTATATGAGCATGGAACTAATCAGAAATCTTTAAAGAAAGAGATTATATGAACTTTTGAAGTGAGCAATGTTGAATTAAGAATACCTGAGATGAAGACCACACGAGTTTACTAATGGCATCCATTGCAGTCTCTCTGAATCCTTCAACAGATGTAAACCAGTGTTCAGTTGCCCAAAACATCGTAGGCTTTTTTGTTTGCTACTCTACGGATACTTGTGCTCTAAATTTAGAGAATAATGACATTTAAATTAGATGAATTCTTTGGTAATAGTATGCATGTATTTCTCTGTTCATAAACGTTGTCGTAGAAAGATCAACAGTGTGCTTGTATTTTCCATCTTGCTCGTTAATTTGTTCCTAAACAACTGAATACATCAACCAGCCAAAGGTCAGTCGATCGAAAGATAATTTAAGACGAATTTAAAAGGTTTCCCTCAGTACTAAAACTAACCCCCACTCCAGTAATGGTATAAAAATTGTTAACTAGATCAAATAACAAGACTGAAAGTTCATTATTATCAAATAACGAGTCTTCATCGCATTTTAGTTGTCACGTTAAACATACATAGATAAAAGAAAAGGTACGTTTGCACAAAGCCTCCAATAACAAGATCGAAACTCAAAGTAAAAACGAGTTTTAATAAGTACGTATATACAAGAAAAGATCTTTTACTACGAATACATCTTTCTTTCTCTTGAGAAAATGTTCTGTCTTTTACTACGCATGTTCTTGCTTCCGTTGAATATCATCGCTGTTTCTAAAATACATTGGTTGGAACTCAAGACCACATACAATGAGGCCAGACATAGGTCCTTCATGACTTGTAAATTTCATATTAATAGAAAGGGAGTCATCCTTGAATTCATGAGCTGAGTTAAATTTCCACACCTGAATCTCCATCCATCCGTCTTCCCTTTGTTTTGGAACCCGAGTGATACCATTTATGTTCAATGGGCTTGGGGTTATAAAATAAACAAATTCAGCCTCATTGTTTTCTTTGTGAAGTACGTCTCGTATTTCTACTGGACAATGCAGCCCCTCGCATTTTTCTGAAAGGTTGAATACAAGGTAACACACATATTCTGTATCTGGTGAAAACATTTGACTTTTGATTGTGCAATTGAGATGAAATACTTGTTTTGGTAAAAGCTCAATCACCTCTTGAAATCTGCATGTAGACAGGAAACTAAATCCAAGAAGTTAAACATTGGTCAGCCATTTATTCACAAATCTCTAATTGTTAACCATAAAACAAAAAACATTGAGCTAGAAATCTAGTTTAGCGGTTAAAGGTAGGGCTGGAAATCCATGTGGGGTTCGGGTTGGTGGGTCACGATACCCCAACCCGAACATGACCTGTTTAAACAATTGGGTCAGACTTGTAACTTCTTTAGATATATTTTCTGAACACGTTTCATTTAATCTGCTTATCTAACTGGGTTGGCGGGTTAGTGCGTTACACGGGTTAAATAGGTTAAATGTGTGTCGACCCGTTTATCCCACCCAACCCGAACATGGCCCGAAACTTGTTTACACCCAACCCTAACCCGTTTATTTCTGTATCGGTCTCGGGTCGTGTTTCATGTAGCATCAGGAATTGCCACCCCTAGTTAAAGGAAACTGTAAAAAAATTTGCTATAATATAAGCAACGAACCTGGACTGGGCTGATGGTTTTGAAGTAAAAAGATCCACATTAGAGAATTTGTATAAAGCTGCCTTTGCAGAAAGCACAAGAAGTTTCTTTTCGTCGACTTCGCCCAACCAGAACAACTCGTCGTAGTTTCTGCATATCTTGAATATTTCTTCAAAGTTAGTTGGAAGTTGCTGCACCTGATCCGCATTGAAGTTTGATTTCAAGACTTGTTGGACTTCCTTCAATTTTTCGGTGGGGCAAATGATATTAAAAGGTAATATACTTGCCACAAATTCATCGAATGGGTAGTGAACTATATTTTTTTTTTTCATTTTGAGGGTAATTTTATTTCAAATTCATCATCTTTAGGGTATTTTGCCCTTCGGGAAATTTTTTTTTGCATTAGCTATGAGGGGCAAAAATGTCCAAATTTTTTACAAAATACCCTAAAGATGATGATTTTGAAAGAAAATTACCCTCAAAATAAAAAAAAAAATAGTTTACTACCCATTCGATGAAATTGTGGCAAGTATGTTACCTTTTTTTATTATTTGCCCTTTTTCGGTGTCTTCATGTTTCACCTGTGTACAAACGATGTTAAAGATGCAACATAGAACATTGGTTAAGTTTAATTTTATGGCATGCATCCGACCTGTATGTATAATATAATCAAAAGATTATATAATGGAACCAGGGGATATAATTTCAAACTTACTTTGTCAATTGCTCGAAATTCAATGCCTTCAACATAAACCGCACTTTCTCCACAATAGTGTGATGAAAAGCTCTCAAGTAGAAACTCAAAAACAACATCTTCGTTTTGATTCAAGAATTGGTACAACTCAATCATCATCCATTCCTTGTCTCTCCATGTTGCGAAATATGCATGTAGACTTTCGAGTCCCTTTCTATACTTTAGGTTAACACACATCGGTTTACTTGAAAATTTTCTGGAATCACTAAGTTTGAAGACTAAATAGACCCCATAAACAGCATTAGGAGATAAAAATTGAGCTCTTGTCTTGATTTCGATGTTCAAGTCGGAAATATCTAACATCTCCACCACTGTCCCAAACCTGCACATGTTATAAATATTCAAGTCTCAATCAGTCATAGCCCTTGTACCCCATACACTTCTACTTTGAGTTTTTTAAATTTTTTTGACCCAAAATACATGATATAAATTACTTTTTGGGGAGCTTATGTTCAAAATTAAACTATATTGTGTCATTAACAATATAAACGACTATAGTAATATTGTTACATCCATATAAAATCAATATCTTTTAAAGGTATCATATTATAGAATAGAATAGCAAGATACTAGCAAAATAGAGGCATTCCTAAACCATGCAAGAAGTTGAAAAACGAAAGCAAGCTATGGACTTCAGACAGAATCTATCGTGAAAACACTAACCCGTTTGGTTTGCGGAAGGGTTTAGAATTTTGATTTAGATTTGGATTTGAATTTGGATTTGGATTTGGATTTGGTTTATATATTATTTATTATTTAAATGAATATAAAGTTTTAAAATAAAAGTTGTTATTATAATATATGAAAACTAAAATAAATAATATAGATGTGTGGTGTATATCGAGAAGGACCCACTTGTCATAAGAAAGTACACACAAAATTAGAAATCCTAAGCACTAGGTGGGAATTGTATACGGGCATATATTTGGCTTTCATCCCAAATCTTGGGCCCCACATAAGTGTACCAAACAACCAGATTCTACCATGAACCCAAAGTATTTAGTGGAACACCCTCAACCAAACGCTTCCTAAGACCATATATTCAAATTCTACGATCTTCATAGTTGAGCCTCATAAATGCATAATTTAAAGTTGGTGTACAGGTTGTTTGCCCTTTAACTATTACTCCACATAAAAAGTTGCAAGTACCTACTACTTTCCCACTCATCAAAGAACCAGCCAAATCCAATTCCTAAAAATAGTTTTTTGTCATAATAAATACACAGTTACTTCTGGTCCTTTTCATGAGCGAGAAAAGTGCATGCACTGTCTTGGCAAGTATCCCCATTATATAATATAGACATTGTAAAAAAATATCTACGCAAGTTCAAAATACATAGGTATGCTGTAAACTACTTATTATGATACCGTAAACAACTTGTTATGCATAAAAAGGTAAGGTAACTAAATCCAACATTAGAAAATAATTAAGGTATACTTCTAACAACAATGCATATGTGCCATATGTGTGCTCATCACTTAAATGTAACAAATGCAGAGAGGCAGAGAGAATAACCTTGATTTTGAAAGAGATTTTCACTCATGTCGACAACTATTGTTGTAGGAAAACATTGTCGCAGACACCATTTCGTTTCTTTCTCCATCACCATCGAATGACAGCAACTGTTATACAAGAAAAAAAAAAGTTTAGACTCAATGTGCAAATTAAATGCATGTGTGATTTTGAACTATTCTTCAAAAAGTAAAACATGCATAGAACACAAGAAGACACAACATAACCGAGATATGAAAATGAAATGATTACCACTTTGTCTTGTTGAAGGAGGATTCCTTTAGAAAAAATGTTGTAAAGATCCTCTTTCTTGATGGTAGAATAATCTTCAGTGCACTTTGACATCTGTTTAATTTCTTTATAGTCTTTAGGCAATTTGGGCTCCCATTTCTCATAATCCTCCTGTATATAGTTACATTAAACAGTTAATAAACTCATGTTTCTACAGTTACTTTCTTACACATTATAAAACAGTTGACGGCCATAGTTTAGATATATATGAATCAAAAGTTAGCCAATTCTGTCAAAATATAAAAACTTACCTGAAATTCCAATGCTTTCTTGAGTTGTATGACCACTTCATGAGCTGTTGATCGTCTTTCTCTCCTGTGATGTATGCATTGAAGGGTAATCCTTGTAAAGGTAATATATGACTGTGGCACAATTTGTTCTTTGATACCCTCAAACACTAACTTATTAAGTTTTCCTACATGATAGTGGTGTTTTGCCAAAAAGGGTAAATAAAGATACTCATTATCTAGCTTTTCGGATGATAGTTTCCCACACAATATGTCAAATAAGACCGCACCCAACAAGAATATATCAGACTCTTTGGTTAAGAAGCCTGTTTTCGAGTGTAGTGGGTCACGATAGCCGATTGTGCCTGTAACATTGTCGATGACATAGTCTACATTCTGATTTGTAACTGGACATACAAAGGAAAACACAAAACCACTAATTTTTGCTTTCCAGGCATCAAATAGTAGAATGTTGCTGCTGCTGATGTCCCTATGTATTACTATTTCTTGACATGAAACCGTTCCATGAAGAAATTCCAATCCAATTGCAATATCAATGCAAATTTTAAGCCGCATCACCCACGTAAGACTATTATCACTCAAGTACTTATCAAGACTACCTCTTGATTCATACTCATATACAATAACTTTTTCATCCTCTTCATCACAGTAACACAACAAATTCACACCACTGTCAAGTCAAACATTTCATCAAACACTTGGTGTGCAGCTCAATTCAACTAACCAAAAACCACCAAACCCATTTATAAAACCCCCGAAAAATTGCACAGAAGAATTCAAACCAACAAGAACTCAGATGCGTCACACTTACATAACAAATTTACACTATTTTAGCTGGTGTGCAACTAAAATAAAACCCATTTTCAGAAATACTAACAGTGTGAGGCGAATAGCCAATAGAAAATGAAAAAAAAAAAAAAAAAAAAAAAAAAACAACTAATTATCGCAAATAGTTCTTTTACAGTGGCTGAAACTCAAGGCCGCAAACAATGAGACCGGACATGGGTCCTTCAATGGTTGTAAACTTCATATTAATCAAAAGAGAGTCATCCTTGAATTCATGAGCTGAGTTGAATTTCCACAGTTGAATCTCCATCCATCCATCTTCCCTTTCTTTTGGAACCCGAGTAATATCATGTATATTCGATGGCTCTGGGGTTATAAAATAGACAAATTCAGCCTCTTTGTTCTCTTGGTGGAGTACATCTCGTACTTTCACTGGACAATGCATTCCTCGGCAGTTTTGAATAGTAGGTAGCACACGTATTCCGTATCCGATGACAGCATTTGACTTTTGATCGTACAGTTGATATGAAATACTTGTTGCGGCAAAAGCTCAATCACCTCTTGAAATCTGCATGTGCCATAAATTATATGATTACATTATGTGATTTACATACTTTTTTCGTCAACCATCTATTCACTGTTTGCTAGTTAACAAATTAGTTATATAAAAATAAAAAAGGAGAACAAACCTGGACTGAGCTGGTGGTTTTGAAGTAAAAGTATCCACATTAGAAAATTTGTATAAAACTGCCTTTGCTGAAAGCACAAGAAGTTTCTTTCCATCGACTTCGCCCAACCAGAACAACTCGTCATAGTTTCTGCATACCTTGAATATTTCTTCAAAGTTAGTCGGCAAGTGTTGTACTTGATCCACATTGAAGTCTGATTTCAAGACTTGATGGACTTCCTTCAATTTTCCTTCAACCTAACATGAATTTTTTTGTTACCGTGCATTCAGGCTCCCTTTATACAACAAAAGGATATTTCAAACTTACTTTGTCAATGGCTCGAAATTCGATGCCTTCAACATAAACAGCAGCATCTCCACAATAGTACGATGAAATGCTTTCAAGTAGAAACTCAAAAACGACATCTTCGTTCTGATTCAAGAATTGGTTCAACTCAATCATCATCCAGTCCTTGTCTCTCCATGTTGCGAAATATGCATGTAGACTTTCGAGTCCCTTTCTATACTTTAGGTTAACATACACAGGTTTACTTGAAAAGTTTCTTGAATCACAAAATTTGAACACTAAATAGACCCCATAAACAACATTAGGAGATAAAAATTGAGCTCTTGTCTTGATTTCGATGTTCATGTTGGAAATATCTAACATCTCGACTACTGTCCCAATCCTGCACATATTATAAACATCCAAGTCAAAATCAATCATAGCCTTTATTCACATACATTTCTACTTTTGAATTTCGTTATTTATTGGAACAAGAGTTTAAATTCTATATTAGAATTTAGTGTAACAGACAAATCTCTATTTAAATAAAGGTAAGAATATTATAAAAGATACTATCAAGCAAGGTTGTCAGGATCGGGATCCTACCTAGGATCGTTTTTGGCTTTGCAAGATCGTGATCGTAGGATCGGATCAGGATCAGGATCGTAAGATCCTATGAAAATGTTTATATTTTTGTATAGGGGTTGTAGTTTTATATTTCTATATAATATTTCATATGATAAATGAATCTAAATAGATGATAAAAGAAAATTTTATATGTTCAAGTACCGTAGAAGTAGAATATTAGATATATTGCAATGCTCACTTGCACAAAGTTACTACATACGTGCATCTACCTCTTGTTCACTGTTTTTTATTATAGGTTTTTTGTGATAACATTTAGATTAATGCAAAATATAATGTTAATTTATTGGTACGTGATTATGTGATTTTTTTTATTATAATATATAGATTAATACAAAAAGATAAATGGATTGTATCTGAAATGAAACGATATAATTTATAATAGAGGGCAACATTATTATTTTTTTCAAATAAATTAAATTATGATATTCTGATAATATTAATGAAAATTTTTAACATATAATTCATACTTTTATATGAAACATAAAATAAATTATGAATAAAATTGGGTCAAATATCTAGATGGTTTACTTAAAAAACAAGCTTCTGACATGTTACAAAACACGAAATCGTTTTTCATAATAAACCCAAAAAAACAAATCTAAACCATTTCTAAATAATCCGTAAAAGCATAATGATTTGACACTCATTAATCTTGCAAAAGATAATCAATTAACAATATCAAAATAATAGTTTTCATGAAAATATTTTAATCATTGGGCTTTTAAGACATGGAATTATGCATAATAAGTTAATATAGCAAAAAAGTTTCTTAAAAAAATAATATAGGCGATCCCACGATCTTACGATCCGATCCTACGATCCTACGTGCGATCCTACGATCCTGATACGATCCTACTTAAATTACGATCTTGTTAAGATCCTGATCGTTTTTTGTGTGTAGGATCGTAGGATCGTACGATCCTACGATCAGGATCGCGATTTTGACAACCATGCTATCAAGATGCTAGAAGAAATTATAGTTCACGGTCATGAGAACAGAGGGCACAAAACACGGGCAAACCTCAACTACCTTATTAGAAGGTTTATAAAATTATAGTTCCCAATCATATAATAAGTATTAAAATCTATGTTGTCATGTACTACATCAGTTCTCATTGTTGATATATAAGTATGCAGGACTAATCTTGTTATTAACCTTATGAGCTGAGGTCTTAAGTGTAAAAGAGCTAAAGATGAAGCGCTATTCCTTTGTTGATTAGCGCAGGGGATTTGCAGTTCTAGCATAATAGAGTCAAAGGGATTCAAATATGTTTTGTGATAAGCAAGTGTATTATAGTGGCAATATGTTAAATTTGATCCTGTTTGATCATAATTATAATTAAATGATTAATAATCATATTATGCTACCATAAACAACTTGTCATGCATTAAACGGTAAAGATAATAACATGCTTCAACCAATAATGCATATGTTTGCTTATCACTTAAAACTAACAATGGTGGAGAGGTAGAGAGAATAACCTTGATTCCGGAAGAGATTTACGCTCATGTGGACAACTGTTTATGTAGGAAAACATTGTGGCTGAAACCATTTCATTTCTTTCTCCGTTACCAACGAATGAAAACAACTGTTATACAACCGAAATACAAATCAGACTCATGAACCTTCCCCCTAAAACAATTAATCATGGCTTACCTTTAATCTTTTGTAAACGATAATACTAATAAGATGGCCTATTCGAGAATTTCAAAAAAAATAAAAAAAAATAAATAAAAAAAAATAAAAAAAAAAATAAATAAAGAAAAAAAAAGAAGAAACAAAAAAATAGTAAATTGCATTTTTGGTCCCTGTAGTTTGGTCACTATCCTTTCAAAGTGCAGCCATAGTTCTCATTTTGAAGTTTGGATTACATATTTGATCTCTAAACAAAGTTAAATGACTAAAATACCCTTTGTCTTTTCAGAAGAAGACAACGTTAATTTGGTCATTTCACATTGATCGGGGACCAAAAATGCAATCCAAACTTTTAAATGGTGACTATCGTTGTACTTTTGAAAGGATATGGGCCAAACATGCAATTTGGCCAAACCACAGGGACCAAAACTGCATTTGAAATAATAAAAATTTGTATATATTTATTTTGAATACATATTTTCAATTTGAAAAACAAAATACGTGTTACATCGTTACTTTTTAAGAGTTACATAATTGAAAAGATCTTCTCTATACATTCAAAATGAACCCACTATTAGAATTTTATATAACAAATTATTTCATACTTTCATATCCCTACATTCATTACAAAAATCTGATTTTATATAATAATATTTTTAGTTTTAATTTTAATATTATAATCTATGAAATACTTAACTATAATTCATTTATAGATAATATAAAGAGCTTAAAATCACTATTCATTAGAAAGACATAGCCTGTTTTGTTATAAAACCCCCTCAAACTTGAATAGTTTGTTAAGTTTTAATTATAATTCCATTTCCTTATTTTTTTCTGTATACACCATGAATGCACTTACAAATGATCTTCTAAGCGCCTCAACTTTGGTATTTTTTTCATTTGATTTAAGAATATATAAAGTTTTAGTGACTGATCATATGGTGTCCTTTAGAAAAATTATAACGGGGTTGAGTTACCATTCATAACTTACCCCAACTTACCCCTGTTCCGTTTTCATGACAAAGTTATGTAAAAGCTCCCTTTAATATGAGTTCTTTGATAAATTGTATTAATGTTTTTTTTCTCACACTTTACCATTTATTGTTTATTAAGAACAAAATAAATGAAATTGTCATATTTATTTAACTTTTACTCAAAGATAATTGGATGTTTAATTTTCAAGAGTTCATCATTGACGATGTCAATTCAAATCAAATATTACAATGTGTATGATTTTGCACTGAACAAGAACTTGTCCATGTTGTATTTTTTACGAGATTATATGGAAAAAAATTATGCACATGTCAACCAAAATAACATCCAATGTCTTAGTCACTTATACCCGCAAGGAAACGCGGACCTTACTTTCCTCATAAAATACAATGTTTAAATACATAATAATTTAACGGGTCTTGCTATTTGTAGCCCTAAGTGCTATGCTTAAAAGTTAAAAACATGCAATAAGGATGACACATTTATTTGATTGAAAGAGTTAAATTCAGGAGGTGGGTGGTTAGCCTGAATGTAGAAACCATTTAAGCATGTAATAATTTCTTAAACATAGCCTAAGCGCTAGCATTTTTCTAATGTAAAATCAAAATCACATGCATATAGTTTTTCACATAATTACTCATCTCTTTGTTTAATTAAAAAAAAGTATAATGAAGATATATTGGTTATACGTTAAACCACACATCACAATTAATAATATTAGTTTATTAACTAGGATATTCTGTAATTGGCTTAAAATTAAAAGTTTAAGGACATTAATTAATTACCTTCAAGTGATTGAATGATGTAGGGTCAACTGGATGTTCAAGTTTCTGCTGATGTTCCAAAGCTTTCTCGAGTCTTTTGACAACTTGATCAATGTGGAGGAATATGCTGGATTTAAGACAGAAGATTAGAACCAAAATATGGAGAGTGATTGGAAATGGTGAGAAAACTAATGTTTGGTATGACCAATGGAGTAGTTTTGGGATTCTGAGTGATGTTATTACTACTAGAAGCATCTATAATGCCAGATTGAATGAAGAGATGACTGTTAAAGAGATGATAGCTAATGATAAGTGGAGATGGCCTACTGAGTGGACAGACTTGTACCCTGCACTTGATGAATTGAATGTTCCAATGTTAAATCCTTTTAAAGAAGATGAATCTAAGTGGATGGAAGATAATGGTAATTTGTCTGATTTCACTTCAAGGAAAGCATGGGAGTATATAAGTCAACCAGGTTCTATAGTCAAATGGCATAAGGTAGTGTGGTTCTCTCAATGTAATCCTAGAATGGCTTTTATACTTTGGATGGCTGTAAAAGGAAGGTTGCAGACTCAAGACAGAATTATGAAGTGGAATAATGATCTTACTATGAAGTGTCCTTTGTGCAAAAAAGTGAATGATTCTCACAATCATTTATTTTTTGAATGTGACTATTCTAAATCAATTTGGGAAGAGATGGAAACTAAAATGGAAGATAATGGGATGTCTAGTTCTTTGGAAAGTCTGATTGAGCAGTACGCAAATGGTCCTTGTAATAATACTATTTGCAGTGTACTTAAGAGAATTTGTTTGGCAACTGTGGTTTATTACATTTGGAGAGAAAGGAATGCAAGACTGTTTAAGAGTGAAGAAATGAATAAGAAGTGTCTCATGAAGATTATTGAAAGTAATATTAGATTGCAGTTAAGGAGTTTAAAAGTGAAGAAATCTGCTCAAGTCATGAGAATTGGCCAGAAATGGAATGTTGAAATGAATTATGGTAAAGATGAATGCAGGTTATGATAACAGTCCTTTTTAGGATGGTTGATTCAAGTTTTGATTGCTAATGTCATAACTTGGAAGATATATCTGAGGGCCTTATAACTTGTACAGAAGGAAAGGGTGTTTGGATATCCAATTTACTTACATTAGGGGTGCTGGAAGTGGCAACTAATGGAAGTTTTTGCTCTGTCCAATGCAGCCTAGTACACTGCACATAAAGTAGGTTTCCAGAGACAAATGGTGGAGTGCCAACCTGATGATGCCCGATCTAGAGTTGTTTCTTGGTGGTTGGAAGAACTGTGGATTGGGAAATGTAGTCAAGGTGGGATGTATCCTTGGGCAACTCTATACTTTTGAGTGATGCCTGTTTACAGGAAATGTAGCTCTTTGTATATGTAGTCCCAATGGAACAGGAGTTTTGATCCATTCTTGGTGATGCCCTGGGTAAGAGCCTCTGTTCTTGGTCATATGGGCTATGATTGAGAATAGGTAGGGTGTTTATCTAGTGGAAATGTAGCCAGGAATTGGATATTTCTCCATGGTTGCCTAGATGATAGCAAAAAGTCATTGTCTGCTATGTCTAGAAGAATAGTGAGCTTGAATCAGTAGTTTCCTGAATTGTATTGTTTCTGAGAAGTATGTTTTGTTGTATCAGCATATGAGCATGTTCATATGGCTGTTTTTGAATTTGATGTAATTTGCTGATTCATAATTAATACAAGTTCACTATTTCAGGAAAAAAAAAAACTTGATCTATATGCGGACGCTTCGCCCGTTCCTCTTGTATGCAGTCATATGCTGTCTGTGATAAGATTTTGAATGATTCTGTGTCCATCCATCTGTTTTCGTAAACGTGGATCAATCATATAATCCAAATGAGATTTGACCAATTGACTTAAAAACCTATCTCCCAACTCATCTTCATCTACTGCACTCCTCCCACACAAGACTTCGAATAATACAACACCGAACGAATACACGTCTGACTTATGGGTTATACCGCCAGTCTTTTTATATTTTGGGTCTAGGTATACATTCTCAATAATATCACGAGTAAAAAGAAGACGGTGCCTCCGAGCTATCGTATTTTTCAATGAAAGTTCAAAACCTGATAACTTGGGTTCCCATTTGTCATCTAGTAAAATTTTTGAGCTCCTGATGTTGCAATGTATGACACTAAAATCGTGGCCATCATCATAATGGATGTAACTCAATGCACTTGCAACGCATAGACATATCTTCAACCTTTGCATCCATGTGAGGGTCTCATCACGTAGATAATTGTTGAGACTTCCGTTGGCCTCCTTTTTGTATACGGTAATCATACCCTCATCACAAAACCCAATAACAGACACTAGATTCTTATGATTGAGACTAGAAAGCATTGACTTCTCCATCCTAAACTTTTTTCTCTCGTCTTCTTGATATTGATAATAGATCCCCCGAGCAACAATATCGATGAATTGTCCGGAATGCAACATACGGCCTTGGGAAACATATTTAACTATTCTTTTTCTGATAGTATCCATAGGAGCAAAGTTGTTGGTTGCAGATTCTATATCTCTATAGTGGAGCTGTGAGTAAGAAAGGTATTTGAGGGAAGACATTGTCTTTTTGCTGGAATTCGATTCAACGCCTGTGGATGTGAAGTGGGTCGCTGATTCCTATACGTACCAAAGAAAACAACATTACACAGTGTGTAGATTTTCAGGGTGGAACACTTCAGAAAGGTTAATCATTCATTTTTGTCATTTATCAAAGAGCTAGGAAATATGGTGATCGAGAAGCCAAGTATAAGAAGGGATCTTGTGTATCATTCCGAAGAATAGTTAGATTTTGCAAAAATTATTGGCAAATGTGATTTTTTGTCAACATGGAAAAGAGTTTGCATGTATAAATTGAACCTCAATTTAACCATAACTCACAACCTACACCTTTAAGACAAATATACTAGTTTAGGGAAGTGACATGTGAATGGACATTTGTACTCAAAATATCAACTGAAAAAGAGATTTATATCCTTGTCTACTAGTACCCAGCAACAATGACAACCATTTTCGTCATTGTTTATTTATAAGCAATTTGTTTTAAACACTAATAAGAATAAAATATTATATTGTTAAAAATATAACTTTGAACTACTTTGTTGACTCCACCTAACAGTTTATAGTTTATTTAAAATTCTTATACGTAGTAGTTCACATTTCATAACAAAACTTTGAAGCTCAAAAATTGCATTATAAAGTATCATCACCTAACAGTTTATAGTTTATTTAAAATTATTTTTCTGTGAACAAATAATTCTACCCCTTCTCTCTACTTGCATCTTTCTTTATCTATTCTATTGTTTTAACATTTTTTTTTAAAGATTTCAGTGGCTTACAACAAGAGCTAAAAAGAATATAAATTACCTTCTTATGACCGGATGATGTCTCTCCAACTTCGGGCACAAGTGATGAGTGTTCCTTTAACATCAATGGCAACAAATAAATAAACGTTACTCGTATTATAGAGTAGTTATTGTGCTAGAAAGATAAAGGGAAAAAAAACATCTTACAACATTTTTCCATTCCAATTGAAGTTCCAACGCTTTTTCAAGTAGTGTGACAATCTGATCCATATTTGGTCGCTGCGCTTGTTCTTCACTCAAGCACTCATACGCAGTTTCCGCAAAAATTTTCAATGATCGCGGATCCATTTGTTTCAATAGGTCCGGATCGATTATCTCATTGAGTATTTTCTCTCTATAATGAAAAATTGCCACCGGAGCCAAATACTTATTATCAAGATTATTAATTACTGATTCCCTACCACAAAGTAGTTCAAACAAAACCATTCCAAAGGAGTAGATATCTGACTTTTGGCTCACACTCTTAGTCTTTTCATATGTTGGGTCTGTATGCCCCTTCATAGACCCAACAAAATCAGTATAGAAAGAATTGTGTCTTTCATATGCTTTAATCTTCATGGAATGCTGAAATTGAGATAACTTTGGTTCCCAGTCATGATTAAGTCGAACTGCTTCACTACTGATGTTCCGGTGTATAACGCTAAAATCGTGTTGCTTGTTATAATGAATGTAACTCAGTGCATGTGCAACACCCAGAGATACCTCCCATCTTTTCACCCATGTCAACAACATCGGTTTACTTAGATAGTATTTGAGCCTTCCCTTAAACTCACGCTTGTAAATGATGGTTTCTTCACCGACTTCATTACAAAACCCAACGATAGAAACAAGATTCTTATGCTTGAGACTAGATAACATCGAAATCTCCGTCCAAAACTGTTGTTCTTTTTCATCCCATTCTTTGTTAAGTAGCCTCCGAAATGTGATATTAATCAACTCACCACACCAAGAGAGCTGTCCCTCGTATATGTTTCCAAATCTACCTTTACCGTCGACATTTTCTTCATGACACCGGGTGAGATATCCCTTGGTGGTGGACAATAAATCATCAAGGGGGATTCTTAGGTGAGCAAGGTGGTTGGGCGGAGAGTGAATCTATAACAAAAACGAAGTTTGGGTTACAAAAGGATATGATCAGACGATATTCAATTACTGTAATACACAAATTAACAGCAAGTGATGCATCATTATTCATTTGTATGTATATATTGGCGATCTCCGCCAAACGACCCTTCATAACCTAATTAATTAATAACGTTTTTTAAATTCTTTAATAATAACTTCAAGTTATCTACTTTTAGCTATAAACAATTAAATTGAAAATATTTATACTTGTTTACTTTTATCACCAACTATTTTTGCATTTATTATATATATATATCTCTACATTATATATGCATTTGAAGAAAATGCCACCTCATTGCCCAGTCAATGCCCAGTAATTCATTATCAGCCATGTCATAACATTCAGGCCATGTAAGCAATTTTTTTTTCATTTATTTAAATTTTCGGATTTAATTTGTGTAAAAAAGGAGTTGCCAAGATTCGAACTTGGGATGGGAGACACAAATAAACAACACCTCAACCACTACACCAGCACATTACTTGAAATTTATTTTACAACTTATAATCTATAAAGGTATGTAATTAAAGAATCTTATACCATAATAATCCCACACAAAACATATTATCAAAAAAACATACGTATATTTGTTTTTCACAAGAAGAAAAACCCTAATGATGAGAACTCTCTCCAAGAAGAAAACTCGATTTTAGGGTTTCAACAGGTGGGTCCTGGAACTATTGTTCATAATCGTACTAAATAATACTCCCTCCGTCCCTTATTAAATGTCCTGTTTGAATTTTTAAAGTCTTTCTTTCTCAACTTTGACCTTAAATAATTTTGTTTCTGTAATATAATATTTGATACAAAATATATGAATGTATTAAGTTTTAAATGTATTTTCATTGCGTATAATTTTTATCAAATACTATATAACACAAGTAAAAATATTCAAGGTCAAAGTTAATAAATAAATACTTGGAAAGTCAAACATGAACATTTAATGAGGGACGGAGGGAGTATATATTTACCCTGTTTCACGATTTTGTGTGTTGTTGCTTCAGTAGGTATCATCAGAACCATAAAGCTGCAAATAAGTTTACTGATTCACCTTTTGTTAAGAATATTTATTATTTTTAACAAAACCCTTTTTATGATTTTAGTTTGAATGATGAATTGCAGTTAATGTTTAACAAAAGAGAGAAAAGGGCTGAGCTACAAGAGGGATTGATAGTTAGCAACAAAGATATCACCATACCACATTATCCACAGGTAATACAAAAAATTCAACAATTGGTATACATGACTATCATTTATATAGTTTACACTCTTAACTTTTTGGGTGCAGGTTTCTTTGCTTATTACATGTGAGGCTTAAAGGTGCATCTCGAATCAGTCATAAAGCACATCAATACATTGCAAGTTTTTGGCATAGATGGAAGAAGGTATAACTTTCATGCTAAAAATTAATATACAATGGTTTTCTTCATAATTAGATATACTTTGTTTCCAAGAAAGTGCTTGAAACATCAGGTTTTTTTGTTGTTACTGTACTGTATTTTGCCTATTTAAGTATGAAAACCAAAAGGTAAGTCGTACTGAGAACTCATAGGGAACCAACGTGGGAAAAAGATTCGGTTACTTGATACATGTTTTCGTATTTATAGTAAAATTTGTGATTAGCTTTCAATTTGTAGTAATTTATATTGTAATTTTTGGATGGTGCAGGGTACATCAAGTAATGGCTTCATCCCTTTATTTAAACTTATTTTAATTTTGTTATAATTATATTATGGCCAACGCATTGTAAATATTAGGTATATCCTCTTCTATCTTCTTATTATGTGATTGAAATACTGAATATTTGTTGTGATTTTTATTTCATTGTAGTTCTTCTTGAAAAGGTACAGTTGAACATCAACCTTTTTATCCCAACATTTTTCTTATCACAAGCCACTTACCCGATCTACTTATGATCTGTAAAGATTCGTTCAGTGTTCCGAAGGTGAAAGGTCATATCATTCTTTTTACCAGCTTTCTGCAGGAGTTCCACTTTCTCTTAGAGGTAACAATCTTATAAATTTATCTAATAGAGGTTAAATTTGTCATTTACCTTTCTTTGTACTCTGTGACAGAGAAATTAAACTTGAAGAGTGTGCATGAGTACAAATATTTGCAGCAAAGTAATTGTTGTACGATTCCTGGGGTTAATAATGCTGAACAATTTGGTATTTTAATGGTACTGCATCACTCGTCATTATATGGCCTTAATTTAGTGATCAATATGCCATTTTCAGAAATCTTAAATAATGATCTTACAATTTTTTTATCTAATAAGGTCAGGTGCTTTGTTTTAACATAACTTATTAAATACTTTCAGGAAGCTTTGGATATACTTCATGTTAGCAAAGAGGGCCAAGAAAATGTTTTTGCAATGCTTGCAGCAGTGTTGTAGCTGGGAAATGTAACCTTTTCTGTGACTGATAATCAAAACCATGTGGAACCTGTGATTGATGAAGGTAACTGCTGATTTGATTCTATCATATAATAGTTTTAGTCTTCCATGATCCAAGTATTAGCCAACTGACTTAACAAATATCATTTTCTCACATCTATTTGTTAACGGTTATGTATTCTTACTACGTATTGGTCCTGTGCAATTTGAATAGACTTGTGGTTCATCCTTAATATAAACCATAACATGATGTTAATGACAGCCTTTCAAAGTGTTGCTAATTTGCTTGGTTGTGAGGATGAGCAACTACATTTTGCTTTGTCCACTCGAAACTTGACTGTTGGTAGTGAAAATATTGTTCAAAAGCTGACCTTAGCTCAGGTAACTAGAATTAATAGATACAAATAGAGGTGGTCATTCCATGGTTCAAGTGGGTTGGCACATAGTCAATTTAAACGGGTCTTTTTCAAGTTCACTTTAAAAGCTTGGTCAGCTGAACTTCCACCAAAAGATATCGGCGGGTATTCACACTTCTACCTATCTCAGATTTAGCAGCATTGCTTTGTTTTATGAAAAAAGTTGTGTAAGTTTTACATTTTTATTTCTTTGTACTTGATCAGGCCTTTATAGAGAAAACAAATCTTATTAGCTGGAGATTTCGTTATTGGAGATGTCTTGAGAAGGGTGTAAAGTGTGCATGATATAGAGAGATTTATCCGAGCTAGATTGGATGGTAGAGGCAGTGTGTCCACCTAAATTGGTAGGCCGTAGCTGAGGTAATCAGAAAATTAAGCTTGGTGATATTCCAGAAAAAATGAGACTAATATTCTGTTTTGCAGGTGAAAATTTTGGAACAGTCTGGTAATGATATGTCCACATGTAAGTTGCGTATCTCAATGACCCGCGATTGTGTTTCCTCCTTCGGTTATTGCACAGTGGGAAGAACAGGTATATTTGTAAAGGTTTTCAATGTTAGTTTTCTTCTTGACATTATGTACTATACTTGCTAATTTGTTTGACATTATTGTATGATTTGTGGATATTGGAATGTCTGTAAACTAACTAATAGTATCTAAAATAGGTTCATAAACAACATTCTCATCTAAGCATTTTTATAGATAGAACTTCATACTATTTCATTATGTACACATACATTTTCATCAGGTGCCAAGATCTTTTTATGCAGTTATTCATGTTATCACTGTTAATGTTACTCTAATGTTTATCGTTTAGTAGGTCAAAAGTTGAAAATAAAAAATCGTGGTTGGGAAGGTTATAGTAGCCATAGTCATTGTTCAACGGATTTACTAAATCCCAAGTTATTTTATTTAGATGCTTTTGTCTCTGCCACTGATTTGCGTATCAATGCACAATAATATGACCTTTATAACTGATGATCTCTCTTCCCTTACTTCGAAGTTGCAACAAAATACAAGTTCTAGCATCGCCAAATACTTTTCTTTTATTGGTACGACTTATTACCCGCACACGTAACAACACCAACTATATACGGCCACCGCGGACAGGTAAACTCTAAACTGCTATATTAGAAACCGATTTTGCTTCACATAAGCTGCTTTGATGCTCTTTAACTTGATGAACATACCACATCTTCTATTAGTTTTAGCCTTTGTATTCCATAGCACTCAGAAAAACAAGAAACAAGGATGCTTTAATAAGAAAAACAAAGAATTAATAGAAAAGCAGATATTGAAAGGTGTCACATGCACAGTGTCTGCTGGTGAAATGCTGGCGATGTTAGGCCCATCTGGCAGGGGGAAAACAACTCTCTTGACGGCATTAGGTGGCAAACTCAAGGGAACAATTAGCTAAAGATAGTATACTGAAGCAAAACACTAGCTTCGTCACACAAGCTGATGTCCTATGCCCTCAGTTAACAGTCAATGAAACTTTGGTCTTCATTGCTCTACTTCGCTTGCCTAATAGTCTCACATTTATTTCTTTTCTAAATTCTGTCAATTCTACTCCTATTAACAGTGAGGTTTCTCTTGGTGAAAGCTATGAAGATAATGTAGATGGCAATAACTTATCACAGACATCAGAGGATAAAAATGTGGGTGATATATCCGGAATTCCTGTTATAGTTGAAGATGTAACTGCTGATCTGCCACCTGGCATTCCATTGTCGATGAAATTTGTCCAATTCTTACAAGAAGAACCAACTGCTGAGAATTTTGCTCAATCTAATAATGAGGTAACTTAATTATATAGGTTATATACAGGTTATCGAATGTCACAAAAAGGGAACAAAATCATATTTTAACCACTCATGTGAACAAAAAAAGCACAAGAACCTAAATGATACATTTGAAAACGTATGTTAGTATCTTATCCAAATGACATGTCATATTTCCTAGAGATGAGATGTTACTATTTTCTAGGACGTTCCATATGACGAGAGTGTGGGGGATGAATTCAGTTGTGGTACTACAATAGCTGAACTGGAAGCAGGAATACATGGTCTTCAGGTAACATACATCATGTTATTGTATGTAGTACTTTGAATTTTCAAATCAAACCGATATATACTATTATGTAAAATATGCAGATTATAAAAAACGCTGATCTTGAAGAACTACATGAATTAGGATCGGGTACCTTTGGAACTGTTTATCACGAAAAATGTAGGGGAACAGATTTTCCTATCAAGCAAATAAGAAAAAAGTTGTTTTGCTTGGAAATCATCAGAACAAGAACGCTTGGTATTAGTACCTTAAGATATGAACTATAATTTATACGATAAAGCTATATAAATATAGTGTTTTGACAAACGACAGACTTTTGGAGAGAAGCGCAAATGCTGCCAATTCAATGATAAATTAATTTGTGATAATGTACCAGGTCTAGATATGATGATGACGAGAATGTTAGAAGCTGGTCTCCTAACAGGTAAATAATTGTCTTATGTGCTCGACATGCAAGTTATATTTCTTTTATTTTCTGTTTTATTTTTTGGATGGTGATTGATCTTTGGTTCTCACTTTTAGTGCTGTGATTGTTTTCGGTAATCGAGTTGCGTGTCAAAATTTGTTTGGTTTCGAGGATACATGTCATATTTAAGTATGAGTTAAGGTGACTTGAATAACTATCTTAGAAAATACATTAAAATTTCCTAAAATCAAATGCATATGAATACTAAGGATAAAATGTATTTTCATACGAGACCTTTCTAAATCTCAAATATTTAATTGTATTTAATAGTGGATTCAAGAAAGTAGGGATATAGGATCCATGAAGTGGGCAGGTGACCTTTTCGTTCTTTATTAATTTTAAGTTACTGAAACCTGAAGGTCTATACGCATATACTGAGAAAAAGTACTAAATTGGATTCACGTGGTTTTTTAGGACATGTCACATGTGAACTTTCCTTATGATTTTGTAGTTATATTGTGCTCAGTGTACTTGTCAAAGAAAGTTGAGTAAAACATAAGTTAATCAGTCACTATAGTTGCTTGCATTGTCTTAGTTTACCACATTCAGTGTCGATATCTTTTTGTTGCTTACTATGTAAGATGTTTGTATAACTCAGTCATTGTGGTGACAATCATGTGAATATCGTGATCTATTAGCTGTAGTGTATTACTGTATCATATAAATCATTAAAAAGTTCCGTTTCTATTTACGAACAAGTCTTTACATAAATTTATGTTGCCTTCACTTATCGGTACTAATGTGTATATAGATCCATGGAGAGGGTCCGGAGTTTGGTAAGATGTTGCTGAAGTATCCCTGGATTCTTTCAAAAGGCATCCAGAAAAACTACTAGGAAGTCATTACTTTCTTATGTGCCGAGAAGGTATAAAATCTTCATATTAGAACAGTTCAACACAATTATTTTCTATTTATTCTATGTGATTTAATAGCATTGTTATGTCATTGTTTGCAAACATTCTTATTTTTTTTCTTCAACCTGTTGTTTAGTATAATTTTCATTGGTATGTTCATTTTAGTACGTAATCCTCTCTTTGGTACCATGGGAGAAGAATAATATTGCAGACTTTTTTTTAGAAAGGCATGGACTTTTTTTTATTCAATGAAGTTTCCTGCTCCCAAGTTTTCTAATCATGTTATTTGGTTAATTGTGATAACATTTGGCAGGTGGCAGAAGCTAGCATTCATCAAGCGATCAAGAGCTGGCCACTTCTTTTATCAAAAGAAAAATAAATTTTAAGACCTGATAAAACAAAAGCAGGAGTGGAAAGTTGATGAGATATCCTATACGAGCTTATGAGCTAAAACTTGTGACTTGTGATCGTGCTCAACTCACCTTTAATCACCGTATGTAAGGGCTTTATTCATGGTCATTTTGTATGGTAACACCGATATCAATAATCGTTAAAAAAATCCTTTCCTAATTTAAAATTCCCAAGAAAGTATGAATTACCTTCATTTTTCAGAGGTTCGGTTTTCAGATATGCAACTACAGAAGTCTCCTTTTGCTGTTCACTAACATTCATAGGGTCCTTTATGTGACGAAACCTACAAGAATTTACCTTAATACACCAGCCCTTTGCAAAGAAGTTGCATATAATTCATTAACTTCTGTTGTAGGTGAGTCGCATATGTGAGCTGGTCATTTGTTTCATTATTCGTTAACTTCCATTGCAGGTGACAAACTTTTAGGCCTTATCACGGGAACATCCAATCTGGAAAACCTAAAAGATATTAGTACTTGATTCTTGTGTATAGATAAGACTTGAAACCATATTAGTCAACATATACATTGACTAATAATCAGATATTTTGAGGTACTGAAATGTCACTGCACCTGGGTTCCTTTCTTTGTGCATCACCGACATCAATAACATTCTTAAGTGTAGTTTGTTCCTTGATGACGGAAACTTTATTAGATTTGTTGGAAGTACTCGCTAATGCATCTCCATTTTGTTCCTCAAGATGTGGAATTTTATTAGATTCCTTGAGGCTGGTTACTGCATCTCCACCATTCACTTTTCTACTACATTCGTTAATAAGATTAGTGATCTCAGCACTAATCATTCAACTATCACATTGAGGCTTCTGTCCCTGCAAATGTCCATCATCTATAGTCAGTAATCAGATTCCAAAATCATGATCCTCAACAATAGTCGGATGACTTCTTAAGTGACAGATATTAAAAATTGTAGCATCCCATTTAGTGGACGATTTACAGCTGGAACATCCACTCACCCTATGAGAAAAGCCAAAATTATATTGATGGAACTGGTCATGATACGCAAAAAGTACACTGATTCAAAACACTTGGGACTATGTATTGCAGTTAATAGTCATGATACGCATTAAGTAGATTGATTCAAAAGCCTTGGGACTCTTCTATTTCGATTAGTTCATGGATTAAAACCAAAATTCGACATAGGTATGTATTATATTTTTTAAAAACAAAATTCAAGACACAATTTTAAATGAAAATGGGTACTTGGACTAATACCTTTCAACTTATATATTATTTTTTGTTAACTAATACCTTCCAATGATAATTATAAGTCATGCGCCCCCCCCCCCCCCCCCCCCCCACCCTCGAGCTTGCCTTGACTTATAAGAAAAAATAAAACCTTCATATCAAATGCAAAAGATAAAACCTTCGTATCTTTTTTATTCTTTAACAATCAATCTATCATTCACTTAAAAAGACATAAAATAACACAAATTCAATAACGATACGAATAAAAAAAAGTTACAATCATCGTTCAGTCACAACTTTTCCGAAGCTTGAATTCGTTTTTTCATGGTATATATGCGTACACATTGAAGAATAACATTTAATACAGAGCAAGCTTATAAAATTCCACCTACTAAAAAACACAACAAAAATTATAAGTCATGCCCGCCCATCGGGCGGGCTTAGCAACTAGTATATATATATATATATATATATATATATATATATATATATATATATATATATATATATATATATATATATATATATATATATATATATATATATATATATATATATATATATATATATATATATATATATATATATATTTATATATATATATATATATGGGGGCTTTATTTTCAAAACCATGTTAAGTGCGGGAACTGCGAGAACTCCAATTTTGCATTAGAAAACATTCATGTTCATATAAAACATGTATGTTTTCTTACATACACCTTAATACACATACCTGCGTAACATACATGTTCATATAATGAAATTTATGAACATATATTGTAACACTAAATCTAGAAATATGCCATTTTGCATTGATAGTTTGGAAACATATATTGTAACACTAAATCTAGAAATATGCTATCTTAAAAAAAAAACATATATGTACTAAACATGCTAGTGTAAAAACATATATGCACTAAATCTGGAAAATACTATCTTTAAAAAAAGAAGAAGAAAGGATTTAATAAAATAAAATAAAAAAGTAAATAAAAATAAAATAAAAATTGCCTTTTACTAGTATACCCTTTTGGATTAAATTAAAAAGTTTAACACTTCAAAAAAATATATATAGATATTATCAAAAATGCCATTTTGCATTGATATTTTGCACACTATGCATTATTAGGAGGACTAAGGATCAAATGAGAAGAATCCTTAAAATAAGAAGGATGAGAAATAACTATAACTACACATTAGAGATGCATCAATTTGAATTAGATGCATCCCTAATCTTTTAGATGCATCATAATATATTTTCTAGCTAAAAATTAGATGCATATACATATATTAGATGCATTTCGTTAAGTTAGATGAATCCTATGTATTTTTCGTCCTCTGCGGGTCAAATTTGTTGCTAGTACTACTTTGCATCGTTTTCACTTCAAAATCACTTTCGAAACTAATTGTGATGCATCAAAATGAATAGAGATGCATCTAATTCAAGTCGATGTTTCTCAAATATGCAGTTATAGTTATTTCTCATTTTAAGGTTTCTTCTCACTGGATCCTTACCCTTATTAGGAGTACATAAGTGGTTTTCGCAGTTCTTACAAATAAGGTGGGTTCTGTAAATAAAGGGACCATATATATATATATATATATTGAAAATTTGATAAAAGGGATGACTAAAATTATATACAAGCATATGAACAAAATTATGAAATGTTACACGACATAAATATAGACTTTGCCTCAAAATTATATTTCGGTTCACAACAGATCTATACTACTATATAAATATTTAGGACATTCTATTAATAGAAGGCTTAAAAATTCAGATTCAACAAATTACTTATAATAGAAATAATTATCTTACTTTTTGCTATTAAATATTAAATCAACACATACACACAAGACTTAAAAGTTTGGCTGTTACTTCTACAGACGTTGTAGTTCTTCCCGAAAATTAAATACAAGTCAATAGCCAAGAATTATAACGGCAACCCAAGATTAAAAACACATGCGTTATAGTTCTAGAAATTAAATACAAGGCTATTGACTTGTAACAACCCAACACTTGTAACAAATAATTTACAAGTCAATAACATACGCCAGGATCATTTTTATCTCTCTTTTTCTCTTTCTTACCAAACCGAACACCACTCTCTCTTTACCTCCACCCTTATCAGATTCCATCGCCACCACTGCCAACAACACAACCATCGCCACCACTGCGAACAACACAACCGTCACCACCACCGGTTTACATGGTTAGGTGGTGTTGGCCGGTTGTTTTGAAGTAGGTGGTTTTGGTATCTGTGGTTTTGGATAAGGTGGTTAGTTCTTGAGTTAAAACACGGACTGATTGTTGGTTAATGTGGTTTCGTAGTTTTAGCCAAATCTTATGAGATCTCATATGGATTTGTCTTTAAAATCCCACCGGATCGGATTTTGTTGATCCATTTTTAAAATTTTGGCCAATGATATTTTTTGAGGCCATTTTGTACTCTTTTTGTGATTTTGAAAGCTTTAACACAAGAAATCTTATATTTTAAGGCTTTTTTCTGCCACTTTTAGGGCCTTCGGGTTTTACATCTTTCGATATATATGAGATTTTTGGTATTTAAAGTGTTTGAAAGCTGGTATTAGGATCTTGCTTTTTCTAGCATTTTATCAAGGCAAATGATGTTTGAGGTTGATGATTTAGTCATTCAGATGTTGGTTTGTGGGTTTGCTCTGTTCGTGCCTTTTAATAAAGGATGTGGATGATGTTTAAAGGCCGTGATGATAATGTATTGTGGGTTTTGCTTGTGTAAAGTTAGGGGTGAGCAAAAAAAACCAAAAAACCGAAACCAAACCGAAAACCGAAAAAACTGACCAAAACAAAAAACCGATGGTTTGGTTTTGAATTTTTCAAAAACCGAAAAATACGGTTCGGTTTCGGTTTACGTCCAAAAACCGAACCGTAAAAATCAAACCGAACCAATTTTATTATATAATAATATATAATTAATATAATATGAATAAATAACTAAGTAAATCAAATTTATAAATTCATATTCATTTTGTGGGTAGATTTATAATATATTTATCTTAATATTTATGTTTACATGCTTGTTTGTCGTGTCGTCTTTTTACTTGAGAATATATCAATAAATATATGACGATGATCATACTATGTGTATGTTCACGTGCATGTGTGTGTCTCATTTATATGACTATATGTGTGTAATTATAGAATTATGTATAAACATTATTATGCTTAGTATGACAAAAAAATAAAAGTAAGTAAAAATAAAAATAACCAATTTTTTATGTAATACAAATTTGTTGTTATAAATTTTCTATACCCAAATATAAACGGTTAGAAACCGAAAAACCGAAAAGAAACCGAAAAAACCGAACCGCCAAAAACCGAACGGTTTCGGTTTTGGGTTTTATAAAAACCGAACATTTCGGTTTGGTTTCGGTTTTTATCTATTGTTATTGACAATGTTTTTATCTATAACATTAAATGACATATTACTAGTCACGACCCATGATACGTCAGATTTTGGTGCTTAAGTTAACAATTATTTTTTGAAAAAATTACACGGATGGTCCTTATGGTTTACACAGATTTCATGTTTAGTCCTTATTTCATTTTAATTACACTAGAGATACTTATTTTTTAAAATTTGAAAATTACGTTTTCGTCGATTTTTTTTACGTTTTCGTCTATTTTTTTAACGTTTTCGTCTATTTTTTTACGTTTTTGTTAATCTATTTACTTTTTGGTCCATTTTTTTTACGTTCTCGTCCATTTTTTTAACGTTTTTGTCCATTCTTTTACGTTTTTGTCAATCTTTTTACGTTTTCTTCCATTTTTTTACGTTCTCGTCAGTTTTTTTAACGTTTTTGTCCATTCTTTTACGTTTTTGTCAATTTTTTTTACGTTTTCGTCTATTTTTTTATGTTCTCGTCCGTTTTTAACGTTTTTGTCCATTTTTTACGTTTTATTCAATTTTTTACGTTTTCGTCCGTTTTTTTTTTTAATGTTTTCGTCCATTTTTTTAACGTTTTAGTCCATTTTTTTTACGTTTTTGTCAATCTTTTTACGTTTTCATCAATTTTTTTATATTTTCGTCCGTTTTTTTATGTTTTTGCCTGTTTTCTTATGTTTTTATCCATTTTCGCCATTTTTTTACGTTTTCGCCCATTTTTTGTTATTAAGTAAGTATACTAATAGAAAACTCGACTTTTGATAAAAATTTACAAGAGTTTATAAGTTTATAAGTTATAAATTTTGGTAGTAAACATCCCTTGTTTTGCATTTTCTGGTTAAAATCTCGCGAGACTTGATGTCAAACATTATTCCGGACAACTTTCATGCTTTATACTTTTGATTATTCATATCAGAAATGGGTCAAAATCGTGATTTCAAATCGACACAGAAACATTTTTATCAAATGTCAAATTTTCTTTTATTATACTTAATCACAAAAAAGTAGGCGAAAACATAAAAAAATGGCGAAAACCGATAAAAACATAAGAAAATGGACGAGACCATAAAAAATGGACTAAAACGTAAAAAGATTGAGACAAACGTAAAAAATGGACGAAAACGTTAAAAAAAACGGACAAGAACGTAAAAAATGGACGAAAACGTTAAAAAAATGGACGAAAACGTAAAAAGATTGACAAAAACGTAAAAAAATAACGAAAACATTAAAAAAAACGGACGAGAACATAAAAAAATAGACGAAAACGTAAAAAGATGGACAAAAACGGAAAAAATAGACGAAAACGTTAAAAAAATAGACGAGAATATTAAAAAATAGACGAAAACGTAAAAAGATGGACAAAACGTAAAAAGTAGACAAAAACGTTAAAAAACGGACGAGAACGTTAAAAAATTGACGAAAGTGTAAAAAGATGGACAAAAACGTAAAAAAAATAGATGAAAACGTTAAAAAAATGGATGAGAACGTTAAAAAATGGATGAGAACGTTAAAAAATGGACGAAAACGTAAAAAGATGAACAACGGTGCAAAATATTAACGGAGGGACTAACGGTGCAAAAATTGGGGAAATTTTTTAGAAAATGAGGACTAACAGTGCAAAAATATTAACGGGGGACTAACAGTGCAAATAACTTAACAGATAAATTAACGGCCTATCTAAATTAGGGACTAAATGTGTGACAAGTTTTCAAAAAGATGTATCTCTTGTGTAATTAAAATGAAATAGGGACTAAACATGAAATCTGTGTAAACTACAAGGACCATCCGTGTAGTTTTTCTTATTTTTTTGTGTTTGGATCCAGGGGATTGATATGATTCTTCAAATTTGCAATTATGTTGAATGTCAACCATACATGTTACCCGTTCAAAGGAATAAGAAGTCATAATGGTCAAAACAATTGTACCACTCCTTGATTTAAACACAAAATAAATTGATAACCTAATAACTAAAAATTCAAAACGCAACGTATCATATGTCGAAACCGGTAATCAAAATAATAGATCATTTAATGTTATGAATAAAAAAATGTCAACGTTAGTTGAAAGATGTTAAATTGTTATCCAAAGTAAGGGGCTTATTTCAAATGGTTAAGTAATATTAATTAATGACAAAACGTTGCTACGAAGAATTAAGGGTTTTTATCAAACTATTATGGAAATTTAAGTAGTCTTTTTAAAAGGTGTTAAGAATAAAAATGTTTCAAGAAAAAGTTACATGGTTAAATCAACAATTGATCAAAACTTTTAGATTAAATAATATATAATTGACCCTAAAAATTACAACCAACTATAACAAAATAAAATAATATGAATAACACATGAAGTATTAAATACTAATTATACCACGCATTTAGATATATATCTTTGTTTTATCAAAAGTGATTCAGTATGTTAAAACTAATTTGGCTTTGCCATATCATAATGTTTCATTTAAAATTTTGTTGGAATAATATAAATAAAAAAGGAAAAAAATATTATGCAAAACCATTAAAGAGAAAATATAAAGGTCTTACCTGCCTATCACATGCTAGTTCTAAAGCTTTCTCGAGTCTTGGGACAATGTCATCTATATTTGGGCGTCGCGATCGTTCTTCGTACAAACACTCATACGCTATTTCCGTGAATATGTCAAATGACTGCGAGTTTATTTGTTTCCATAGAGTCCGATCAATTATTTCACTGTCTTTTCTCTCTGTAATGGGTAACGGCCACCGAAGCCAAGTACTTATTATCTTGGTCGTCTTGGATTACTGCTTTCCTACCACACAATAGTTCAAACATTAATATCCCAAAGGAGTAAATATCCGACTTGTGGTTCACACTTTTTGTCTCTATATATTTTGGGTCTGACCGTCTGTATACCCATCCGTACTGCACACTTTATCAGTATCGAAAGAATTGTGCCTTTCAGATGCTTTGATATTCATGGAACGTACAAAACCACCTAACTTGGGTTCCCAGTCACCATTTAAATAAATCGATCGACTGTCGATGTTGCGGTGTATTACGCTAAAATCACGTGACTCGTCATAATGAATGTAACTCAACGCTTGCGCAATACCGACACATATCTTCAATCTTCGCACCCATGTCAGCAACGTCGAGTCACTTAGATAGTTAGTGAGACTTCCTCTAGTCTCATGCTTGTAAATGATGATCTTCTCGTCATAATCATCACAAAACCCAACAAGAGAAGCCAGATTCTTGTGCTTGAGACTAGAAAGGATGGAAACCTCCATCCAAAACTGTTGGTCTCTATCAAACCATTTTTTATTTAACCTCCGAACAAAGATAGCAATCCACTCACCGAACCACAAGTGCTGTCCCCAATATACCGTTACAGATGCATCAAATTCAACGAGAAATTTTGGGGCAGAAAAGTCGTTGCAGGCTGATAGTATATCTTCAAAGGGGATTTTTAGGTGAGCAAGGTCGTCGTGATTGGATGAAGACATTATGTTTCTGTTTTGTCAAAGGGAGTTTGGGTTACAAAAGGATGTGAAGGAAGAAAGAGGTTATTTAATTAAGTTAAAACAGAGAGTAGTACCAACTGATACTTGTATGTATTATGTATATATAGGCAACCTCCTACCGACCTTAGTCTTTTTTTAAATCCTATTAGTAGATCCAAATTTTTTCCTGTGGCTACAAATATTTATTACAAAAGTTTTTTCTTAACAATTCTGTATCCAAAACAACCATTGTTACTAAAATGAAACACTGATTCTCTTTAAAAATAAAATAAAATAAACACACACACAATTAAAGTGAGTTACTATTTTATTGACGTTTATATATAATCAAGTTGTAACTAATTGATCAAATCACTTTGATTTTGAGTTTCTCGTTTACTCCTATCTCCAAAACGTTACCTGCTTTAATCGTTTCATATTCAACTTTATGGGTTGAATGGTCCCAAGAACCAAATTTCTGTGATACGACCCGGGGTTGTATGACATGGGCGGTTTTGGGCCGGCGCACCATCAGCAACTGAGCCGGGCCCAACCCATTAAGGGGCACTAAATTTTTTATACACATTATATGTTCTAGGCTCAACCCACTTAAAAATAAACCCTATTAATCATTTAATCCAAAAAATCAAAAATATTGTGAAAGGACAAAAGGGTGAAAGCCCAACCCACTTAAACATATTTTATTTTCTAGAAGTAATATTTTTGTTGTAAGAATGATTTTTGTTCGTATTTTTGGATTTCGTATTTGATTATGGTCTATGGATATTATAATATAGGGGCATTTTTCTTTCATTTTTTTTGTGCCGGGCCTAATTTTTTTTTGACGTTCTCAGCACCGCCCCTGGTTGTATCGGGATAGGGCACCACTTCAAGCGGGCGCGAGCTCCTTAAGAATTAAAAATGAAAAAGACAAGATATATTTTTATTTGGCAAAGCTTAATGACTTTCATTCATTGTAAAACATTAAATACTAGTTATGAGATAATCTCACACAAATACTAAGACTTATCCTAACATGAAGACTTATCATAATACGACTCAAACACTTATCCTAAACATAGTAAACTATGACACATATCCTAATCATGGGCGTAACACTCCCCACTCCTTCAAAAACCACCTTGTCCTCAAGGTGTTGTCTAAAAAAAATCTTGATTCCGGGATCCCATGTTCTTCTTTGAATTTTAGCCTCCATTCCCATGGCAACATCCATGTTTTCAAAAGTTACAAATAATAGCAATGTCCTTGATCTGCCGGTCTGTACCCACTTTAGAATAACAACCAAACTCTCACCAATATAAAAAATACCATCTATCGCGTTATTAACCACATCAACACCAACATATTTATCAGCATCTAACGACCTTTTAATATCAGGTGAAGCGATTTCACTTTGTAATGATGGAATGGTATCTGATTTCTTTTCAATTATATGCTCTTTCTCCTTCACTTCAATTGTCTCAAAATGAGCCTCGACTATATGGGCTAATGAAAAGGCTTCTCCTAAAGTTGTAGGCCTTGCCCTCAACAGTTCTATTTGTAACGTCAATTTAAGTCCGGAGATATAAAACGATGTAAGTAAAGATTCAGGTATCCCTGTCACTCGATTTGCATGTACCAAAAACTCACTCTGATATTCAGCCACGATACCCATTTGCAAAAGCTTAGATAGTGCATCCCGATCGCTGCTGCCAGATGCCATGAACAATATCTCGATGAAGAAATTTTTTTTCCTGAACTAGTGAACAGTAGCATGAATAGTGATCGATGAACAGTACTCCGAGATGAATAGTGCTGCTGAACAGTACCCGATGAACAGTACTTTTTTTATTATTATTATTTTATTATTATTATTTTTTTTAAGATTGGAACCTAATCAAAAACCCTCTCAACGAGAGCTCTCAATGAAAGCACCAATTGATACGACCCGGTTAGGGGTTGTATCGGGATAGGGCACCACTTCAAGCGGGCGCGAGCTCCTTAAGAATTAAAGATGAAGAAGACAAGATATATTTTTATTTGGCAAAGCTTAATGACTTTCATTCATTGTAAAACATTAAATACTAGTTATGAGATAATCTCACACAAATACTAAGACTTATCCTAACATGAAGACTTATCATAATACGACTCAAACACTTATCCTAAACATAGTAAACTATGACACATATCCTAATCATGGGCGTAACAGTCATGAGCGTGAAGATGAGTATGACTTTGATGATTATTCGAAGCAAATTTATGATCTTGTAGGGGAATTGGATGCTCTTAATGCCATTTATGGTTTTAATCTCCAAGTTCGTAGGAAGTAGTTTATCTTTTGTCAGAGTCACTACTATCATGTGAGTAATGGTTTGTTTTCTTGTTTTGAAAATATGAAGTATCTTGTTATGTAAGCTTTTCGCCTATGTAACGGGCTGAGATATGGGATTCACCCATATCCGTTGTACTTAAATTAAACGTTTTTTGGAGTAATATATTTACCGGGTCGTTGACCTTTTACCCAAAAAAAAAAAGTAGTTGTTTAATGAATAAATGATTGTTAAAAAGAACTTTCTAAATCTGATGTGGTTGTGAGATTATGTTCAAAAGTAGGCTAAAAAGTGCAACTTGTGATTTGGTTTTATGATATTGGTGGTGTGAGTTTGTGTGATCATAGTATAAAAAGAAAAACATAATAGAGTGTTTAATTAAACTTAATAATCGTTAGGTCATCAATCAAATTAACAGTTTCAGTTTTGTGTATTCAAAAAGGCAGGCTACTATATATTGCTTTGATGCAAGCCGTTGCTAACAGAGGTATACGTACACCTGTTTCTAGGTGTGCGCTCTCTCGTACGTTCTCAACGTAATGTTTATCAACATTTTGAATCAATAAGACGTCAAGGCTATACAGACTTTGGGAACTATAGATATGAAGTTGAAGCCTTGAATGAATCTTTCGTCACAGATGATACCCACATCTTCTTATGTGTGTGCATGAAGCCGTAAAAATACACGCACAACACGATTTTCCGGATAAATATGGGCTAGAGGTGATTTTTTATGTTATTGTGGGGTGTAAAATCATTCAACTGAGACGGTTTTGAATTAGCCTGATACAAAGTTGAAGATTGAACCGTTTGGAAATTTGGTGGTTTCAACTTTCCTTTTTTTAGAGGTAATGTGTTTGTATTGTTTAAGAACCAGTTGAAAAGCGTTCGCGCATTGTAGTAGTGGTAACAATCTTTTGGGCACTTTCGTATGGTGTAGGCTATTAACTAAAGTAGTGGTCCTGAAGTAATGGTCTGTAGCTATTAACCAAAGTAGGGTGTATATTCTTGTAGATCTTACTGCTCTTATGGTTGAGTATGTGGAATGGTTAAAAGCAGTGTATGTTCTCTTATCTTTTGTTAATGAAAAAGTTTATGTTTGTATTATCTGTCATTGTTTGCAATATTTTTTTTAACCATGTTCTTTCTTTGATGTAGTGTTTATCTTGATTTGTATGTTCAGCACTTGTGTATGTTTAGAATATTGTTTGTATGTATTGTGTACTTATTGTGCTTCCTCCAGTGGTGGTTGGTGGTTTGATTGTCTCTGTTTTTTTTATTTAAGGTTTGCTGTCAATGGTCTATTATCAGATGTTGTAGTTATTTGATCTAGGTATGGGAATATCTTACATGTGTTTGTGGCTTATGGAGTTGTTTTTTTGGGTCTTCAGAGTTAGGCTTATCAGTATGCTATTATTGTAGTTCTGTAAGTGGTCTCTGTAATGTTAGTGCTTGGTTCGCTTGTGCAATGACAATGTGGTTTCTGCAGACCTTGTTATTTACCTTTTCTTTTGGTTAGTGGCTTGTGTGCGCACAACAGACTAAAGGCCAGTAGAAAAGTCTTTATGCTTCAATATTGTACATAATATATGAAAACATTCCTAGACTGCCTAAAGCGAGACACTTAGTAACCTGGAAGGTTAGCAAGTGGTGTCGCTACATGTGACGTAAGTTTCTACCGGAAAGTATATGATTCTAGTTATTATACATAATATGGTACAACTTCCGTAGGCCACTGCAACAACAGCTTCTAGTTGCAGTTTCTTGAGTCCCTCGTGTTTTTGTTTCTTTGAGCTGCCTGTGGTATGGTCTTTTTCTCCTTCCTTGAACAGCTGCTGGGGTACCGTTGTATACACAGAAAACCATGAGGTCCAACCCCATATCCAAACATGCCCTTAGGTGAAGAAAAAAATGAACCAGCAGAACTAAACTATGGATGATATCAAGACTGACATAAACAGCAGCAAGCAACACCAACCATACTTGAGACACGCCTGCATAATCACGTAACCAGCAACCCAAATGAATCTTGAGACGCAAACACACCAGCAACACGAACACCTATACACAGAAACAGCATCCAAACAAAACTTGGCACACTAGCAACATACACAAGGAAATTAAGAAAGAAGCCCATCAACCCTAATATGAGAAACACAGCCTTTACACCAGCCTAACCAGTTAATACCAAGCTTTTTGTACCTATGTGAAACCCAAAAGAAGGATATGAGCTGAATCTCGAAGGATGCCAAACCTTTTTATTTCGACCTTTCTATATCTAATACAGCAAGCTCCATGTCACAGCTTGCCAAACAATCTTTAACTTGAGCGGCACCAATCCATCCGCACCAAGAATTCCAGACACAGGCGAACCACTGAAACAACCAATATTAGACCAAACATCATGAGCATACTTACAAGTAATTAGATGGTGCTTAATGGTTTCAGTTTCATCATCACAGCACGGGGGCATAACGTTGAATGAAGATCGAGTCCAGTGTGATCAAGAAAAGACCTCAATGGAATGCACCCGCATACTCTCCACAAAAGGACTAAAACTTTTCGAGCAAGTAGTATCCTCAACATTTGCACCTGAACTAACAACTCTATCGTCAATTGCTTCTTTAACTCTTTGGCAGAGAAAAGACCATCACAAGGGAAAGCAGCGCCACGAGTCTATATCTTCGTGAACGGGACCACATCCCTAACTAGCATATCTAATTCTTATGTCTCCCCTGCATATCTGTGACAACCGGCAGTTTAGGGAGCTATTTTAAAAACCCGCATTTCAACTTAAGTCCGATTATAATTTTTATTTGAAATTTTCATTTCACAACGAACTTGTAAGACCTATTTTATGGATATTTTATTTAATGACGTTATGGAATTCGTGAATTATTTTCATAATTCGTTTTTGATTATATGATCGGTGATGTATATTTGAATTCTCACTTGGTAATACGTTGACTTTGGCACTAGGATTACCTAACAAAAGTTTATGATTCGTCTTAACGAGTCCGACTATATTTTTAATTATTTACGAGATGTTCTCGAGTGATATTGAAGTTTTGAAATGAGTTCGGGTTCAGGCCACATGTTTTTACAATTACCCGCGTTACCCGCTCCACCGTAATAATAATAATAATATTATTATTATTATTATTATTATTATTATTATTATTATTATTATTATTATTATTATTATTATTATTATTATTATTATTATTAACTTTTATAAAAAAAAATATATAAAAATAATAAAAGATATATAGGGTTGTGCTTGGTCCGGTTTTTACACACACACAAACACTCACTTATTTCCATCTCTCTCTCATCTCATCTTTCTTCCCCACTCCAAAACCCTAGCCGCCGACCACAAACCCGGCCACCACCGCCGTGTTACCGACCCCCCAACAAAACAAACACCACCATTTTATCCCTCTCTTCACCCTCTTTCATTTGATATACGATACTCACCCTAGAACCATCGTTAACACCATCAATCTTGTAATAATCCATTCGAATTTTTATACCTTTTCTAGATCCGTGCATTTGGAGGTCTAAGAAGGTGAGAAGAAGCTATTCTTGGGTTTTGGGAGCCACGATTTGGCTTTTATCCGTGGCTACACGGATTATTTTGTCGAGAACCGAATTAATCTTTAATGGAAATGATGTTTTAATGACGAAAAGTTAGTTTGGTATCCGGGTTTTCATGGTTTTGGTCGTGGTTGACTCAGAACCGAGAGCAAGGCTCTCGGCTTATTTTGATTCGAAGCCTCGTGTGGCTTTGGTCCTTTGATGATGTGTTTGGTTGTTGTCGAGGGTGTTATGTACCTCGATCCGAGCTAACCGAGACCCTTGTGGTCTCGGGGTTTCCTTTGTTGCTCGTATGACTATACCGAGACCCGTATGGGGGTTCTCGATTGGTTGTAGTTCGAGCCTTGGGCTCGTAGATATTATTGTGGTACGACCCTTGTGGGTCGCTTAGCCGCGTATTATTTTTGATGCCGACAACCATTTGGGTCGAATAGGCCTATGGGTACCTTATTTGGCATTTGTGAACTATGTGATGCTCATGTGTTGGTTCGAGTCCTAGTGACTCGCGGTTTGGAGCCGAGACTCAATTGAGTCGAGGGCTCGGGTTGGCTTGGTAAACCGACCCACACATTAACTTGGTTGATGTTATATTCTTGAAATAATTGTGAACTTGTTGGCTATATTGTTGTGGTATTTCATTATCGGCCGAATATTTTTGGTAGGGTCGAGACCGTGTTTGGTCTCGACATTGGACATTGTTATTGGTAATTGAGGAGTTGTTGTCGATTGGTAAGAGTGTTTGGGGACCGATTGTGAGACGGTCGTTAGATTGACGGAGATAGGTTAGTCGGGTGCCGTAGTCGGACCCTATTGTTGTAGCCCGTGGTTTGAGATTGTGATTGGACGGAGATTTGTTATTTATGACTTTTGTTTATTATTGGACTTGGACAATGAGCCGAGAGTCATGACTCGGACATATGACCATTTCGTATAACTCAATAACTATTAAAAATTGAAACGAGAATAATAAAACCCGTAATAATAATTATTGATAATATGAATGTTTATATGAAAGTATATACGTGAATAACGTATATATAACTATATAAATGCGTATATTAATAATAATAATCACGAGTCGTATTATAAATAATACGATTAGATATATATTAGGCTACGAAAGTGGCGTAATATTATTGAACGTATTATTATTATAAGAATTGTGTTATAAAACGGGAAACTCCCGACAATTATGAAACGTTTAATAAAATGTCATTTCGGATATATAACGGATAAACTTATTGAGTTAGGCGAAATTGTTGTCACTCGGGTCCAGGTAAGTTATTATTTGTGACGTTCGTGTTGTCACGGATATATGACGACTAATATAGACGTTTTCTATAATTAAATAACCACTTAACCGTAAGGTTGAGCCGGGTTATTTGGCTATATGAAATGAATATATTAGTGGGAATCGTATCCTACGACGCCCATAAGTCGTAGTATATGTAAAGTGTAATAGATTGCGAGTGTATATATCGGGAAATCTGGCCAATTTGACGATATATATAAGGAATTTATTAAACTATGATATATATACTATATAGTAATTATGTGCTATGTGCTTTAGGTTGGGTGTAATCTTGGAACGGTATGTTACGTAAATAAATATGAGGATTATCAAATCGACGGATTTGGTAAACTTTGGCGATTTATTTAAATAATATATTGGGCTAATATTAGATCCATAGTTTATTTATCTTTCTATGTGTGATCTTGTTGGTTTGTTTTGAGTCGACCCACCACCCGTATGGATACCAAACGCAAATACACCAAACTAATACGAAATGGATTTTCGGAAATAAAACGGATTCTCGTCCGGGTTTGGGAATATTATATATTTGAGGAAATGATTTCTGAAAGAGTTAATATTGTTAGGTCGTGCCAAGTCCGTAGTTGCTGTTTCGTGAGTTATCATACATCTTATTTCTACCTACCTCGTCTTGCTATTTTCTGGACTTGAGGTGAGTCATAGCCCCACTTTTTACTCTTGAACTATGTTTTCAATACTTGGGGTGAGAAACGTGCAAATTATTTATGTGGACTATTATCGCTTCTATATTCTTTCTAAAACTTGCTATGCATATGGACTAGGATGTATAGTCAGCTTTGGTCACTTCTTATGTGTACTATTCAAGGTTGGCTTACTTGTTATTGTCAGCTTTAGTCACACGGTTCATGTGTACTATTCAAGGTTGGCTTATTTAGATACTGTAGTGTGCACCTATAGGTTATTATACTTCGGAGGTTATCCGAGTTATTATTGGTATTGCGGGGGCTACCCGAATATCTATGATAGTACGGAAGGGTATCCGTGTGTTTTGTTATTGCGGAAGGGTATCCGTGTGTTATGTTGAGAGCGGAGGGTATCCGCAGGCTTTTAGCGAATCCTTAGTCTAGCTAGCAAGCGTTTTGCGTATATGTCCACTATATTATTAGTTGAATTTAAACCTATGATCTCACCAGCGAAAGCTGACTTTTAGCACGTTTTCTCAGGTAATTAAGTGTTGAGGTGCATGCTTGGATTGGAAGGCTCGGCTAAGGCACACGGTTCATGGATCTATTTTTCTAAACTATGATAATTAAATTTGGACCTATTGTTATTTTATTTTGGGCCTGACTCTGAATGATGTTGGGATAAATGTAAACCTTAAAACCCCGTTTTGGGTTGTGTTTTTATTATGTTTACTTTATCTCGTTCTATATTGTCTTGTGTTGGATACCAATCCCCGTAGCACCCCGAAAGCTTGTTGAGTCTTCCGCTGTATCAAATTTCGGGGGTGTTACAGATTGGTATCAGAGCCAAGGTTATAGAGAACTAGGTAAATAAACGCCTAAACTATAACCGTATTTTTATAGAAAATGATCCTTGACTACCGCCCGCCAGCCCGCCAAGCCGAAGCATCTTCTATTATTTGAGGTATTATGAGATATTTGAGATGATTTGAGGTTATGGATTTTAGTAATAGATGGCGTTCTCGAGGATTTATATGGTCTATATGTTTTATAAACATTTTAGTAATGCGGTGTTTGAAATTCTTTTATTGAGATTATATATGGAATTATTGAGATTATATTGAATCAAGAGTGAAGCTGTTTCTATGAGGGCTAAATTGAGGGCTAAAATAGTGGTTTGCAATCATCTAGACAAGAGTTGCTCTTTAGCTAGCTTTGAATAGTTTTCAGGTGTTTAAATTGATATTTATTGAATTATTATGTGATGTTTGTGCAGATGCCAAGCGTTTAATTGGAAGGAGGTTTCCTGATCCATCAGTGCAAAGCGACATGAAGCACTGGTCATTCAAAGTAGTTTGTGGCCCTGGTGACGAGCCTATTATTGTGGTTAAAGCGCAAGCGCCAGGAGAACCACAAATGAGGACTATAAATCAGCCATTGTAGAGTCCATTAAGCAAAGCAAGGAGAAAGGTAAGCATAACTCATAGGTGACATTGCAACCATGCAAGAAAGTGTGTTTCACAAACCTTTTGAATAAAGTGAATATCTGTGTTTTTCTTATAGACAATTCACAGTTTTGGAAATGCATTATCTGTTATGAATATGCAATCCCAAACATCCACTTAGTGTGCAAACACAACCTTAAACACTTTTTAATAGTTTCATTGACACAAAGTAGTTAATTATATTGTTCTACATGTTGCACATTTAGTCCGTGTATTTGGTCCGACATTATGTTTTAAAGTGTACTTAGGATTAAGATAATTATATTGCTTCATGTTTGGCACTGTGTTTAAGAGAGAGCTTAGTATGATATTTTTCCTTTTGCTAAACTACTAACAGGATGTGTCGCTTAAAGATTTGATTGGCATATATTACACTTATCTGCATTTTTCCTCAAAGGTCTCTATGTATGCTTTCTGTAACATATTAAGTAGGTATGTGGTCCTAATTGTTTTTCCATAACATTAAGATGCAACGTGTATTAAGTAACGTTTTACGCCTGGTTTAGAAAGGTGCGCTGATTTCTCAATATTAGAAGGTGGGTTGATTAAATAAAGTTGGCTAATTTCTCAATCTTAGAAGGGGTTTTGATTTTACATGGTTAAGTAAGGTTAAAACGATGACAATACTATGATCTCTCATTAGGTTGGATTAATAAAATAGGTTAGGAAGTTGTGAACATGTGCATGTGCTTTTGGTGAGTCTTATACATTCGGTCCATTTTATTTTTAGCAAAATTTGACCAATATGACATGCTGAGATTAAATATAAATTTGATTGATTCATTGTTGATACATGCGTTTGGAATTTTGTGCAATGGTTAAGGTAAGTTACTAAGACCTTCAGGCCAACATATTGGGTAACATGTCAACATATGTTGTTGTCAAAATGGGTAATTTTTGTAAGTGGGTTGTAAACACTTTGGGTGCTTCTCCGACAACCATATTTTTTTCTTTTAATGTTAATCAATGTTTTCAAAATACAAGATTAATAATTTTATTAGTAGTTGTAGTTGTAGTTGTAGTAGTTGTTTTTGTTGTTGTTGTTGTTGTTGTTGTTGTTGTTGTTGTTGTTGTTGTTGGTTGTTGTTGTTGTTGTTGTTGTTGTTGTTGGGTGTTGTTGTTGGTTGTTGTTGTTGTTGTTGTTGTTGGGTGTTGTTGTTGTTGTTTTTGGGTGTTGGGTGTTGGGTATGGGTGTGGGTGTTGTTGGTGTTGGTGCTGTTGGTGGTGGTGTTGTTGGGGGTGTTGGGGGTTGGTTGTTGGTTGTTGTTGCTGTTGTTGTAGCTGTTTTTATTTATTTATTTATTTATTTATTTATTTATTTTTTTAACATCACTTTCATTGGAAATAAAACCATAGGATTACAAGAAATTAGGAGCCTCGAAACTATCTGGGCCCCCGCACCTTTAGTAATAGCAAAACTAATCCTACTGAAAATATGAGTAGCAGCACGCGCCCCACTATCTTGAGTTATAAAGAACTTTTGGATCCTCTTAAGTAAGGCCACCGCATCTGCCTCAAGTTCCCCCAAAGAGGAAAATGAGAAAGGGGTGAACCCATATCGAATACTCGCACATTTAGCTCCGTACTTGACGCGCTTACGTTTGGCGGCATCAATCACCATACGACCTGGCATAAAATCAATCATACCAGTTTGCGTGAGGGGGGAGACCCTGTCAAATCGCCACATACATCTTTCCCTCCATCCCAGGAATAGAGCAGGATATCTGTTGGCCGTAAGACTTGCTCACTATCTCCACTCAACCCAATGTCGACCTCCTTACGCGCCGAGACCCCGGATCGGGAAAGTCCGGGGGTTAAAATATCAGAATGTCTGAAAAGCTTGTTGTTGCTGCTGCTGCTGCGGCTGTTGTTGTTGTTATTATTATTTTATTTTATTTTTTATTTTTTTTTAGTAATCCAAGGTATATGGTTAAGGATTATGGCTATGTTTGGCAAAAGTAGCAGTGAGCAGTAGCTGTGAGCTATAGCCACTGCTCACCGTCACAGTTTCTTAAAGAAGCATTTGAAAAATGAGCTTTCCTAAAAAATCGCAAAGCTCACCGCTCTTTTGCCAAACGAACATTAAAAATCAAAAAGCTCATTGCTCACCGCTTATTACCTCAAAAAGCTTCAAAAAGCTCTTTGCCAAACATAGCCTATAGCCATAGTTAGTTAGTCAGCCAAGAACATGTTCTTGATGCTTTTAAAAGGTTCATTTATAAGCTATGAGTGTGCATTGGCTAATTTAGGGGTGTTTGACCGGACCAAGTTTTGCTATTCATAAGCTAAGCCATTAAGCTAAGGATATATAATTTAATAATGGAGTACATAATCAGTTGTTGTAGCTTAGGCGGTCAACAGTTCTACCCTCAAATCTATCTTTTTTTTAGTCTTTTTTTTTAATACTCTTTTACTATTAATCGTTTATGACTTTATGTTTTCCAATTATTAGACAAAATAAAGTGAATAAGATGTATGTATGTGTATATTTATATAAGGTTCTGACAATTACTTCTTTGAAAATATTAATATTAACTTATTTAAAATATTTACAAGTACATCTTGAGAAATTAGCCTCTTTGAAAGGATTTATCATATTAACTTCTTTTCTCATGTTATTAACTTGTAGTATAAAACAATCATTTATAAATATGAAGCTATAAAATCATATCAATAGGTTTTCAAACTACCTTAAGGCTTGTTTGTTAATTTTTTTTTATTAACTAATGTTTAATTAAAAGATAATTTAATGCATATAACTCCAGTTTTATTATTTAATATTTTGAGTTATCTTTCTCTATTAAGTCACAAACAAATAGTATTCATATTACTTAATGACTTTATTTTTTTCTTCATATTAAGTCAATTAAGTCGAATTCAAACACAACCTTAATTTAATAAAGCGAAGATCGTGCCATCATGGTTATTTGTTCAGATAATCAATTATTTTTTGGGTATATATTGAAAGTGTACATACTACATATTTTTATTACAAGCTTAGCTCAAATTAAAAAAAAAATCAATTTTGAATCATTTATAAACCAAAATTATAAAGTTATGCACCGTAATAATATATCTTTTCTGATAAAATTATCATGCAATCATGTTCCATAGCGAAGTGCGACCACGTAACTCTCGACTCTCGTCCACCACATTTATCATAAAATTCTTTGTTTTATATAATACTTTTTAGTTCTATGATATTATATTCTAAGAAATATAAAATTCAATGTTAAAAATTTATAATAATGTAAAATCAAAATCACATACACGTTTTAGTATGGTGATACTTTTTTGATACTTGACAAGAAATGTACTGGCATTTGTAGTGAGGATAGATAGTGGAGTAGTGGTTATATGGTTAAACCAGTTGGTAACATAGAATAACTCTTGTTTATTAATAAGTATAATCGGCCTTAAATTAAAAGTTTAAGTAAATAAATTACGTACCTTCAAGCGGTTGAATGATGTACGCTCAACTGGATTTTCATGTCTCCACTGATGTTCCAAAGCTTTTTCAAGTCTTTTGACAACCTGATCTATATGCAGACGCTTCGCCCGTTCCTCTTGTATGCAGTAATATGCTGTTTCTGAAAAGATTTTGAATGCCTCTGGGTCCATCTGTTTTCGTAGATGTGGATCGATCATATCATCAAAATGAGATTTGGCGAGTTGACTTAATAACCCCTCTTCCAACTCTTCACCTCGGATAACTGCACTCCTCCCGCACAAGACTTCAAATAATACAACAACGAACGAATACACATCTGACTTGTGGGTCATACCACCGGTCTTTTTATATGTTGGGTCCAGGTATACATTCTCAATAATATCACGAGTAAGAACAAGACGGTGCCTCCGAGCTACTGCATTTTTCAACGAAAGTTCAAAACCAAATAACTTGGGTTCACATTTGTCATCTAGTAAAATTTTTGAGCTCGTGATGTTGCAATATATGACACTAAAATCACGGCCAGCATCATAATGGATGTAACTAAATGCTTTTACAACGCCCACACATATTTTCAACCTTTGCATCCATGTAAGGGTCTTGTCACTTAGATATTTTCCTAGACTTCCGTTGGCCTCCCTCTTGTATATGATAATGTTATTATCCAAATCCTCCTCCCCATAATAAAACCCAATAACAGACGCTATATTCTTATGCTTGAGACTCGAAAGCATCGAAACCTCCACCGACAACTTTTTGCCTCTTTTATAATATTGATAAACCTTTCCAACGATATCGATGGACTGTTTGGAATGCAAGAGACGACCTTTGAAAATCGTTTCATCTTGGTTGATGATATTTTCTTCATCAAGAATGTTGGTTACTGATTCCAAATAATCTTGTAACACTACAAAATTTGTGACATGTGCTCACTAATTCAAGTGTGAGCCAAAGATAAGAAAATAGTTACTAAAAGCTATTTTGGCAACTCCCACTAAAAAGAAAACAGTCACTACTGAAGCCATCACTAAAACTCTATCCTTACACAATATTTAGTAAGAAAAAGGGTCAAATTTTTAGTGACTATTCTCTTTTAGTAAGCAAAGGTGTCAAATCTCTTTTACACCAAAGCCTATTTAAAATATTTTAGCCACTTTCTTTTACAACTAATAGTGAGCAAAGGTTCACTTTTAGTGACTAAATGATCAGTGAGTAAAGCTAATTCATAAATAACACTTTTTGTATCCCCAAATGATACTACTATACGGCAATTTGTACTTTTGCAACATTAACCAAAGACTATACAGTTATGTAATGGAGTAAAGCTATACAGTTAACACTTTTTATATTCCAAGATTTTCCAGGTTCTAAACACATTATAACATTCAAAACAAAAATATTTTCCAGGTTTACACCCAGTAATCACATTCAAAGCACAAATATTTTCCAGGTTTACACACAGTAATCTCATATTCAAAACACAAATATTTTCGTTCTAAACACAAATCTGGTTACGATTTACAGGAAATGAATATCTTCATATTTGCACGTGACATGACTCAACTGGCGATTGTCCTTGTCTTACTCCTCAAACTGTTACATCAGAAAGTAAAAACGAAAAGTATTAACCAACTTCATATCGATTAAAACAAACAAATACGACAAAAAGAACAATTACAGATTAATATTAACCCAGTTTACAATATTGCCGAAAATAGTCCCACATCTAACGATAATACATTCTCACAGTTAGAACTTCTAAACACTCGTTTAACAATATTGCCGAAAATAGTCCCACATCTACCTCTTTGATGCGTGGGAATCGCAACAGGTTTTACCTCTCAAGGGACCTCGAGAAGCTTACAACCCCAGTGTACCTGATCGATGTAGTATAGTATAATGACAAGTACCGGGGGATTGATCGTTCAACTCAGGAATAGTGTCGCTAGGATTAGAAAACCTAAAAACTAGGTCTAGAGGTGAGGGATGATTCTTTTTGTATTTTTATGTTTTATTAAAAGCAATTAAAAATCTTGGGTTTTAGAAGGATAGGCGGAATTAGTTGCTAGTCAACTAACCCAATAACTAAGATGCAATCAAAATAAAATAACTAAAATGAAAATAAACTAAATTAACTAATGTGGAGTGAACAATATATGGGAGAATTGTGTTTACTTAGATTTGACTACTCCCTAGATATCTTTTACAGGTTAATTACTTGTTACAGTTGCGTGGATGACGGGTTGTATTCCTTAATACCATTCATGGGGTGGCGTACTTACTTCCCCAATCCTATAAGCTCCTACTTCACTCCTATGTCGAGCCGGCTAAGAATCTCCTAACATGGGATCACTAGAATTCGCTCATGCATTAAATACAACCAATAAAGCCTAGTACACATCGGTTCATGTTTCTTAAGACGTTCAAGCAAGTTATACGATGGAGATCTGCCAGTTTTCTTAAGCATAACATTGAAATCATTCATCCATTACAACTATAAACAAGCAATCAACCTATAATCAACATCTAGGTTTCATTACATCTAAGCAAACACATAAAAGATCTATCCTAGCATGTTAAAATCAAGACAAGTGTAAGATATATTCAAACAACACATAGACATATTGAATGAATTGGAAGAAAACTTATCCCAATTGAACATGAAAGGTTTCAAGGGGTGAAAACCCTTGAAAATACTGTTACAAACGACCTAGGGTTTATTAGGTTCGACCCTAGAATTCTCCACACAAGTTCCTCTCTTAATGAATGAAAAATAGAAAAGTATTTATAGATTTTGTGAGGTGAAGGCGTCAAGAGGAAATATCTGACGCCGTCATCTCGCCGCCAATAAAGTTCTCGGACTGCCTAGATCCAAAGTTGACGCCGTCATTTATGTCTCTGCTCTGGGCCGTCACCAAATTTTACTCTTGACGCCCTTGGTTTGACGCCGTCACATTTCTACTGGGCCGTCATCCATTTTGTTCTTGACGCCGTCATGAAATCCTTCTTGACGCCGTCACGTACTGTTCCCAGCAAGGAAAATTAAGACTTTGCCGTTTTCTTCACTTTTATGCTCCAAAAATGTCCAAAATGCTTTCTTTTCCAGAATTCACTCCCAAAGTACCTAAAATCACAAAAGGAACGATTTAGGGCAATATTTGATCAAATAAATTCCAATTCCGGCTTATATGACCCCTTAAAAACTGTTCATTTTTCACCTCATCATATACCCTTACACTTGAGATTTGCTTGTCCTCAAGCAAATGCGCTTTTATTCTAGTCAAAATACAATTTAGGGGTCATTTAACACTCATATAAAAGTAATTACAACAAATAATCGTTCCACTAAAGACCAAAGACAAGCGCGGAGGTCATACACTAGCACCTCACAAATAGTGTTTAGATACTCACATCTCTCGGGTGTAATAAAGTTTATATCAAAATATGGAAATGGAAAACATCTCTCACTACTTGTCATAGCAAAATAGATTACCATAGGCTTGAGAAAGGATCAAACCTCCACCACATGGCGTAAGCACCTAGGATAAACTATCAAAGAGGTCTTTTAAAAGGGTTATGACGTTAGGTGTAGGGATATGGAATACACGGTTTTGTTGGATATAGGCAATCTTTACTGGTGGCGAGCTAATCATCTTGGTTAATTACATGTACAATATGGCGTTGCTAAGCCAAGACTAGACTCGACTTAAGCTAATAAATCAAAAATAACAAGAACTTAAAATAAACATATAATGAAACGGGATGGTAGTCCATATGTTTTTCTCTCTTTTTTTATTTTTTATTTATTTTTTATTTTTTTTATTTTTTTTTGCATACACTTTTACCCTACCATCCAAAATAATACATCATAGGGAATGAAAATTCCCCTTACCCTTGAATCTTTACATACTTTACAATAAACTAATCTAATGACTCGAATTAAGATAATCAAAACACTTGGAGTACTTTTAAGATTAACGTACATATGGGGGTAATAATTAATGTTCTTCCCCATTACTCCATAACACAAGTACTTTACCCATGAGTCCCAATCGTCCCAAAACAATATGTACAAGGATATGACTCGACTTAGCAACCATGTAATCAATTAGATAATTAACTAAGGCTTTAAACAAATAACAATAATGCACTAAAGATGAGTGCATACACGGAAGGCTAAGGCGATTTGGTTGTACATTTAAGTGGGGTGTAACAAATTCTTCCTTTAAGCAAGATGCTTAAAGTTAGAAACGAAAAGATAGGCTCGGAGGGGTGTACTAGGGGTTTAGTGTACTAAAAATGAGTACAACGCTAAGGTGTGGAAAAAAATTAATTGACTTAACTAGCCAAGTAATATGACTTAAATGTTCAAGAAATTATGATACGGGTTTAACACAAGGGTGATCCTAATGCCACTTATCATGTAGTAAATCCTACTACACGAATGTAGTCTCACTAGCGGTCTCGGGATGCATCACTAACGCAAGTTCTAGAATCTAAATGCTACCGGTACACTCATATGCTCTAAGGCTTTTCCTAGTAGGTCTAAGGGCGAACCTCACATGTATGAACTTAGTAGATCGCTGGCTCGAGCTTTTGACGCTTCAACTAACGGATGGTCACTAATGCACTTCTTGGATCGCTGGCGCGTTATTTGCATAACGGATGGTCACCAAGTCATACACTAGATCGCTGGCACGTTAGTCAATTAATCTAGTACTCGGATGGTCACTACCTTATTCATAATAATTTTTGTTTAGTTTTGAGTGGTACGGTTTTTTTTTGTGCTAGTCATATAACTCCTATCCATGAGACGCTTGTTAAGGCTAAAGTTTCACTCCTAAATGTTGTAAAATTTTTTAAATTTGGCGCTAAAATTACACTAACAAGTATTTCTCATAGTTTTATTACACATCTACCATCAAACAAACAAACTCAAGTGCAAGTATATACTATAAGGTATCATCATTTACCCTCCCCTTACACTTGGGTTGAACATTATCTCTAACGTTCATTTAAAGGATGTAAAAGAAAATAAGGTAAAAGAATGAAATCAAATACTCCCCTGATTCGCTCGGTATGGATAGTATGGTAACAAAGTTAGATCTTCCTCCAAGAAAATGAACAATCAAAGCTTCCCTTCCAGAATATAAATCATCTTCTTGTCAAAAATAACCTGTTAAACCTGACAAAACAGACAAGGCAACCTCGCGTAAAATCGGCGGCAATCTATATATACTAACGAATCCTAGAAAACAATGTAAGATATAACGCTTGTGGAATGATGTTTGCAGATTTCCTGGAGATTATAAAACTGAAGATTCAACAAAAACTTTAAAACTCCGTTAGAAAAACAAAACTAGCAAAATTTCCAGATTTTTACACGTGACGCCGTCAAGAGTTTCTTCCTGACGCCGTCATAAGTGTCCTGCAGAAATTCTTATGTTAAGTTTCCGGAAAATTTCTGGAAAAACCTTGTCCTACTTCCTGGAAAATCCTGCAAAACATCATTATGACTCGATACAAGCATTTGACTCTAACAAATACGAATATACATGTTTATTTAATATTGTGGAGAATCATGATTAAGTTTGTTTCTTGAAAACATATTTGGGGTTTCCCCTTACACTTATCTTTTTTGCAAAATACCTTTATATGTAATTAAGACGAAGTTAAAAACAAAATAAAGCATTTTCACAATTTACTTTGAAACATGATCTACCAACAATACAAATAAAGCATGCATACGGAAACAAATAACAATCAAACAAAATAAAAATCAAACAAATAAAAACACACAAAGCATGGGTTGCCTCCCAAGAAGCGCTTGTTTTTGTTCGAGTCACGAGCCTGACTCTACCCTTATTTAACAGAAATAGGGGAGGTTTTCCCTACACTTAGGATTAAGTGTGGGTGATAGTAGCTATACACACCCTTAGGGTGGAAATATGCCTCGTGAGGAAAGAGTGGTGGATGAATTATATGCTCAAAGGGGTGTGCTCCTATCATTATAACCTTACCTAATTCAGTCAGGTTAATGGGTGAATTAAGCTTTTCTCCTAGAAAGGGATCATTTTCTATCAACTTCAAGAGACTACTAGTTGGGGATCCATCTTGACTTAATAAACCCGGTTTAAATCCATAATGTTTCTTATGATCAATCATAAATGGGTGATGTAAGTATGTAAGGTCATTTTCCACTCCTATATTGGCTTCCTCTCTACAAGGCTTAGAGTCTACTCCCTTCAACGTAAAACTACCCGTACTATATGGTTTGATGGGTGGATCGGGACCTATTTCAATTCCTAAATTTTCATCCAAGGATGGAAGATTAGGCAACGGTTTTGGTTGAGGCTCCGGTTCATCAAAACTAGGAACTTCCTTAGAACTAAAAGAAAGGTCATGACTACAAGTGTTAAAACCTATATTCTCTAGTTGTGCTTGGTCCAAGGTTTCTACCTCTATTGGGGTTCCTATAGTCTCTTCTACTTCTTCCGGGTAAGTCACGGGTGACATGTGTGCCTCAAATGATGGTAGGACTTGTGGGGTATTTGGCGGGCTTGGATTTTCTACTTTATCATCCATCTTATCAAGATTACCTATATCCTCAACACTTGTTTCATTATAATCTAACCCCAACATTTTCCCAAGTATCTCAAGTGCTTCTCTAGGCATCTTAACTTCTATATCCGAATCATAAGGATCATCCTCAATATTATGACTGCTATATTCAAATTGCCCAAAAGATTCATCATCTGTTTCTTGAGATTCATCATCATCGATCATAAAACCTAGGTTTTTTTGATCAATGTGATCATGTTCGGCTAAATCCTCCATCACATCAAGGTCACCCATGTGTTCATCCTGTATTATGGTAGGGCCTAACAATGACATGCAGCTAGGTGGCTCATACGAAACTATCCTAGGTGAAAGCTCATATGGTGCATAGGTGTCTCTAAATGAGGTATTTTGAACTCTTTGGTGTGTTAGCCGCTCAACTTTATCTTGCAATCTTAGAAGTCTAAGTGTAAAGTCCATTTGAAGCAAATTACAAACAAAATCACAAAGAAAAGATAGACTACGAGAAAGCTACAAAATAAAAATCTTACTAGAAAGGAATCTAGCAAGTAGACCTAATAAAAAGAAATCCTAACCTAGACAATAACTATTCCCCGGGCTGCGGCGCCAAAAACTTGATGCGTGGGAAACGCAACAGGTTTTACCTCTCAAGGGACCTCGATAAGCTTACAACCCCCACCAGGCAGTGTACCTGATCGATGTAGTATAGTATAATGACAAGTACCGGGGGATTGATCGTTCAACTCAGGAATAGTGTCGCTAGGATTAGAAAACCTAAAAACTAGGTCTAGAGGTGAGGGATGATTCTTTTTGTATTTTTATGTTTTATAAAAAGCAATAAAAAATCTTGGGTTTTAGAAGGATAGGCGGAATTAGTTGCTAGTCAACTAACCCAATAACGAAGATGCAATCAAAATAAAATAACTAAAATGAAAATAAACTAAATTAACTAATGTGGAGTGAACAATATATGGGAGAATTGTGTTTACTTAGATTTCACTACTCCCTAGATATCTTTTATAGGTTAATTACTTGTTACAGTTGCGTGGATGACGGGTTGTATTCCTTAATACCATTCATGGGGTGGCGTACTTACTTCCCCAATCCTATAAGCTCCTACTTCACTCCTATGTCGAGCCGGCTAAGAAGTTCCTAACATGGGATCACTAGAATTCGCTCATGCATTAAATACAACCAATAAAACCTAGTACACATCGGTTCATGTTTCTTAAGACGTTCAAGCAAGTTACACGATGGAGATCTGCCAGTTTTCTTAAGCCTAACATTGAAATCATTCATCCATTACAACTATAAACAAGCAATCAACCTATAATCAACATCTAGGTTTCATTACATCTAAGCAAACACATAAAAGATCTATCCTAGCATGTTAAAATCAAGACAAGTGTAAAATATATTCAAACAACACATAGACATATTAAATGAATTGGAAGAAAACTTATCTCAATTGAACATGAAAGGTTTCAAGGGGTGAAAACCCTTGAAAATACTGTTACAAACGACCTAGGGTTTATTAGGTTCGACCCTAGAATTCTCCACACAAGTTCCTCTCTTAATGAATGAAAAATAGAAAAGTATTTATAGATTTTGTGAGGTGACGCTGTCAAGAAGAAATATCTGACGCCGTCATCTCGCAGCCAATAAAGTTCTCGGACTGCCTAGATCCAAAGTTGACGCCGTCATGTATGTCTCTACTCTGGGCCGTCACCAAATTTTACTCTTGACACCCTTGGTTTGACGCCGTCACATTTCTACTGGGCCGTCATCCATTTTGTACTTGACGCCGTCATGAAATCCTTCTTGAGGCCGTCAGGTACTGTTCCCAGCAAGGAAAATTAAGACTTTGCCGTTTTCTTCACTTTTATGCTCCAAAAACGGCCAAAATGCTTCCTTTTCCAGAATTCACTCCCAAAGTACCTAAAATCACAAAAGGAACGATTTAGGGCAATATTTGACCAAATAAATTCCAATCCCGGCTTAAATGACCCCTTAAAAACGGTTCATTTTTCGCCTCATCACTCTTACAATCATGTAATGACTCAAACATCGCTCCAGCAAATCATCATTATCCAAGGCGCACTTAAATCTAACCAGAGTTTCAGCAGCTACTGCAAACTAATACAGTATAAAATGCAACTTGGAGCTCAATATTTTCATACACATGTTAAATCCTGGGGTAGGAGACTAAGGAGCCAAACACATCACATTTAACTCTGGTAATCAACTACAACATTTTCATATATTGCTACTAATATCTTGACAGCCTTAAAACAACCAAAAGCTAGAAATTAACATTACAAAGATAATCTCTAACCATGACAGAACGAATGCACAGCCGAGATTTTTTAAAGCGCATCAATGAAAAGTTCTACTTTTAGACAAGTCATTCACATAAAGGGTAATTGAAAAAGACATTCTTGTGTCCATCTTAGGGAGAAGCAAATAATGAATTGAGAAGCAGGAAGTCTACTCTATACAGCACGGAAAGGAGGGAGAGATATGGAGCATATAATGCCTAATCTAAATACCTCTTCTACACCACAAACAGAACCAGACGCCTCAGCACAAAATACCAAATTTATCTAAGTGCTAACCCTTTCAAACTAATTTATACCTGTTCCCAGCAGGTTCTGCATTTTCAAAGCCCTCCTTAAACTGAATACCAAATTTCCTAAGTAGCTGAGCATCCTCTCTTTTGAGTCCCTTCAATGTCTGCACCAATCACAAAAACAGTAAAACTCAGAGCGCGCTTAAAAAGTCACCAGTGAAATGATGCTATAAAGTTGTAAACTTTCTTCAAGAAAATGGAATGCTAAAGGAAAGCAGTTTCAGAGTTGATTTCTGTTGCTCAAGTGTGTTATTCCAATTGTTGTTCAAGAAAAGTAACCAACCAATTCTCCAAAGTTCTCCGGAATTATTATTTATATATAATCAAATCAGCTCTTAAGGAAGGATTGTTTTCGATTCACATTCACAAAGGTATGAATGATTTTTAAATCCCGATCTCAGTCATCTTAATCGTACTAGTATATTTCTTAGGGCTTTATATTGGAAACTATCTAACTTTACTTAGAACAAGTGCCAACTGCTGGCTGTATTTTGATAATTTATTTATCCTATAAAACATGGAAAGCAGTAGAACCAAACTGGTCTACGTGGAAAGAAAGATGGCTTGGACATTTACAAACTACCTTAGACTATGTGCCAAGTCAGCAGTTGTGCTTTTTTGGGAAAAAGCAATAGTATATCTAATGCTATGAACTAAACTAAGGAAAATACTTCAATCAACAAGCATAATTTTATAAACCCTTTACCGCCACAACCTGAATGCATCTGCAAATATGTACCAAGAACTCAAGTGAAAACAAGAAACACCACTTTTTGTACAATTAACTTCCGAAATCGCTGGCAAGTGACTAGATTTACATGTAGTTTCCTAAACAACACATCATTTACATTAGATTTTCGATATTCTACAAAGCTAGTAAAAGACTCAAAGTGAATCAAAGAAGCTTGAGGTATCAAGATGATAAGTTAGGATAAGCTTGTGTAAGCTCAAAGTGATCACAGTGGTCAGTTATACATTGATGCACAATCAGAAACAGTGGTCCAAGAAGCCACTTAAGGGAGCAAATAATCCTATCAAATAAGCAACTAAGGGCCAACACTGAGTACATACAACAAGACAGTCCAACCAGCTATTCAAGTCATCAAGAATCAAACTAAATGCTCAAGAATTGAGCATGTAATGGACAAAAGAAAAACGGGTCAAAAAACAACTAAGCTGGGTGCAGGGCATATGAATCTCAACTGAGCAACTTTGAGCCTTTCAAAAGGTGTCAAGAAAAATTTCTAAAATTATATAAAAATTGTTTTAAGAATCACAAGCTGGCAAATGTTAAATCTCAAAAAGTTTTAAGAAAAATTTCTAAAATTATATAAAAATTGAGGTGAACTGTCAGAAGATTATTATACACATTATACAGCACAAATTATTAAAATATGAGGCTAACCTCTCTGAGACAGCCTCTCATTTGAGATTTGGTCTTTATAAGGTATCCACGTCTATTATTACAAAAAGAAGCATATCCTAGTATCAGTATGATAATAAAAAACAGAAGATGTATCACGAAGCATTAAATAGCACTTGACAACAGGAGACTATTATCAGAAATAGTACGTGGATTAGTCACATTCTTTGGCATATTACAAAGCAGTTGCGTGAATGTATCTTCCTATTTACAACTGCATATGTAGGTTGAGTTGCAGGGCACCAGAAACTATAGATGTAAGGAATCCTTTTACAAGTATTCAGTTCCTGAATCCTGATCAATTTAGCACATAAATGACATTGTATCAAAAGTGACTTTATTTTAGTAGCTTTAAGCATGTTGCATCTGAATCCAATTGATTAAACAGTTTTATTACACGGGATATGAGTCATTGTTGGACCCGTTTAATGTCTTGGACGACGCCAAAAAGAATTATGAACATAGTATTGGTCTGGGTCCAATAAAGAAACGTTTATGTGAATCGTTGTGTCTTTGTGAAGCAGCGATTCAATCTCTATATAAAGTTGGAAATATCAATCACATGACTGGTTCAAACATAATTTTTATAATTATCCGGAGCAACAAATAGACAAAATATGGCAGATGGTTCTTTCACAGTGGCCTAAACTCCAGGCCACATACAATGAGACCAGACATAGTGCCTTCATGGCTTGTAAATTTCATATTCATAGAAAGAGAGTCATCCTTGAATTCATGAGTTGAGTTAAATTTCCACAGTTGAATCTCCATCCATCCATCTTCTCTTTGTTTTGGAACCCGAGTGATACCATTTATGTTCAATGGGCTTGGGGTTATAAAATAAACAAATTCAGCCTTACTGTTTTCTTGGTGGAGTATATCTCGTATTTTCACTGGACAATGCATTCCTTGGCAGTTTTCTGAAAGCTTGAACAGAAGGTAGCACACATATTCCGTATCCGGTGACAGCATTTGACTTTTGATCATACAATTGATATGAAATACTTTTTGCGGTAAAAGCTCAATCACCTCTTGAAATCTGCATGTACGTTATAGATTATACAATTACTCAACAAAGTCAAAATTGAAGACAGAACCAAATCCAAGAAGCTAAGTGACACTTTTGTCAACCATCTATACATTATCCTTCAATATCTTACTCGGAAATAAAGAAAATTAAGACCTTAAATATTTGAATAAGCATAGATAAGCACAGCCTAGTTTATTTTGGATAAGTTTTAGGTTGAAGAAAGTCGTAACAAAGTTAGTTTAGAAAAGCAAACCTGGACTGCGCTGATGGTGTTGAAGTAAAAAGATTCACATTCAAGGATTTGTATAAAGCTGTCTTTGCCGAAAGTATAAGAAGTTTCTTTCCATCTACTTCACCCAACCAGAACAACTCGTCATAGTTTCTGGGTATCTTAAATATTTCATCGAAGTTAGTCGGAAATTGTTGCACCTGATCCGCATCAAAGTTAGATTTCAAGACTTGGTTGACTTCCTTTAACTTTCCGGGTTCTTCATGTTTCACCTGCAAACAGATCATGTTATGAATATGCAAAATTAAAACATGACCTATTTTTTTTCCATGCATCCACCCCCTCTATACAACATAAACAAAAGAATATAGTATAAAACAAAGGACTATTGAAACTTACCTTCTCAATGGCTCGAAATTCAATGCCTTCAACATAAATCGCACCATCTCCACAATGGTCCGATGAAAAGCACTGAAGTAGAAACTCAAAAACAACGTCTTCGTTTTCTTTCAAAAACCGGTACAACTCAATCATCATCCACTCGTTATCTCTCCATGTTGCAAAATATGCATTAAGACTTTCGTGTCCCTTTGTATAATTTAGATCAACATACATAGGTTTTCTTGCAAAGTTTCTTGATTCACAAAATTTGAAGACTAAATAGACCCCATAAACAACATTTTGAGATAAAAATTGAGCTCTTGTCTTGATTTCGATGTTCAAGTTGGAAATATCTAACATCTCCACCACTGTCCCGAACCTGCGCGTATTATAAACATCCAAGTCCAAATCAGTCATAGCCTTTATTCCCATACACTTCTACTTTTGAATTTCGTAATTTACTGGAAAAAGAGTTTAAATTCTATATTAAAATTTATTGTATCAAACAGATCTCATTTTAAATAAAGATAAGAATATTATAAAAAACACTAACAAGATGCTAACAAAATTTATATTTCACGGTAATGAGAACAGAGGACCCAGAACAGGTCAACTATCTTAGTAGAAGGTTTATAAAATTATAGTTCCCAATCATATAGTGAGTATTAACCTGATGAGATGAGGTCTGAAGTGTAAAAGAGCTAAAGATAAAGAACTATTCCTTTGTTGATTATCGTTGTGATAAGCAAGTGTGTTACAGGGGCAAAATGTGAACTTAGTCAAAGGGGTTCTTAAGTTTGATCCTATTTGATCATAATTATAATTAAATGATTAATAATCATATTACGCTACCGTAAACAACTTGTCATACATTAAACGGTAAAGAGAACAGCCTTATACTTTAACATTAAAAAGCATAACATAATTCTACCTATAATGCATATGTTTGCTTATCATTTAAAACTAACAAAGGTGGAGATGTAGAGAGAATAACCTTGATTCTGGAAGAGATTTCCACTCATGTGGACAACTGTTTACGTAGGAAAACATTGTGGCTGAAACCAGTTCATTTCTTTCTCCGTTACCAATGAATGACAACAACTGTTAAACAGCCGAAATACAAATCAGAATCAATGTGTATGAAATATAAATGCATGTGTGATTTGGAATTGTCTCTCAATAAAGAGAAGACACATAGAAACGGGAAACACCAAATAAGGAGAAGTTACCACTTTGTCCTGTTGAATGAGGATTCCCTTAGAAAAAATGTTGTAAAGTTCCTCTTTCTTTTTGATAGAATAGATTTCAGGGCACTTTGACATTTGGATTATTTCTTTATAGTCTGTGGGCAATTTGGGCTCCCATTTCTCATAATTCTCCTGTATATACATTAATTAATCAATTAATAAACTCATGTTAAATACAGTTAAAGGCCATAGTTTAGATATATATGAATCAAAAGTAAGTCAATTTTGTCAAGATATACAAACTTACCTGGAATTCCAATGCTTTCTTAAGCTGTATGACCACTTCTTCAGCTGTTGGCCGTCTTTCTCTCCTGTGATGTATGCATTGATAGGCAATCCTTGTGAATGTAATAAATGACTGTGTCTCAATTTGTTCCTTTATACCCTCAAACACTAACTCGTTAAGTTTTCCTAAATGATAGTGTTGTTTTGCCAAAAAGGGTAAATAAAGATACTCATCATCTAGTTTAACGGATGACAGTTTTCCACACAATATGTCAAATAAAACTGCGCCCAATGAGAATATGTCAGACTCTTTGGTTAAGAAGCCTGTTTTCGATTTTAGTGGGTCACAATAGCCAATTTTTCCTTTAACATTGTCGATGACAAAGCCCACATCCAGATTTGATGGACATACCAAGGAAAGCCCAAAATTAGTTATCTTTGCTTTCCAATCATCAAACAGTAGAATGTTGCTACTGTTGATGTCCCTATGTATCACCACATCTCGACTTGAAGCAGTTCCATGAAGAAACTCCAACCCGAATGCAATATCAATGCATATTTTAAGGCGCATCACCCACGTAAGAAAATCATCACACAAGTACTTATCAAGACTTCCTCTGCACGCATACTTGTATACAATAATTTTCTCATCCTCTTCATCACAGTAGCCTACAAGACCGATAACATTTTCGTGTTTATACTCCATAAGGATTTGCAGCTCTGTCATAAATTTAGCATCTTTTGCAACATACATCCTGTTTAACCGCTTTGCCGCAATGATATTATGCCTATGAGCGTGAGTAACTACTCCTCTGTAAACATTCCCAAAATCTCCATCTCCAATGATATTGTCTTGACTGAAGTCTTTCGTGGCTGACTTTACGTCTTCAAGCGACAATTTAAGGTTATCCTTATGGTTCTCCTGTGAATCACGGGTCATGGATCAGTAAGTTGATTTGATAAGTAAAAAATAAACTGTAATTACTTCCCGCTATCTAAAATTTTCATTGTGACTTACCTGACAGTTTAACGCTTTTTTGAGTTCTTTGATGACAACTTCTGTTGTTGGACGTTTCTTTTGAGTTTCTGCCACACATTGAAATGTGATTTCTAAAAAGATGTCCAAAGACTCTTTATTGGGACCTTTACAAAAGACATGTTCATCTGTCTCCTCCTTTATCTTGTGATCAACAATTTCCATTATTGTTCTCTTTTCAAAATGATCTCTTGCAATGGGTGCTATTCCCTTCTCATTCACCTTGGTGTATACAGAATCATAGGCCAACCTCCCGGTCAAGATCTCAAGCAACACTACTCCAAACGAGTAAATGTCTGACTTGCTATTTAATCGACCATACATCTGATATTCGGGATCCAAATATACATACGTACCTGCAATCATATTGGTATAGATAGTGCTGGCCTCTTGATCTGCTGGGTGGAATTTAGAGAGCCCAAAATCCGCAATCTTTGCCTTCCAATTATCTCCCAATAAAATATTATCGCTCTTGATGTCTCGGTGTATCATCTTTTCTTTGCCATGATCTGTGTTGTTATGAATGTAATTCAAACCATGTGCAATATCAAGACATATATTTAGACGTTGCAACCAATTAAGATAAATCATCTTATCACTGTTCCCCAAATAGTTTTCAAGACTTCCTTTCGAAGCATGCTCATAAACCAGGATCATTGCACCGTTACCTTCATAACAAAAACCAAGAAGAGAGATTATATTCTCATGCTTGCAACTAGTTAGAGTTTCAATTTCTGCAATGAACCCTTGTTCTCCTTCTTGATTGTTAATGCGCTTTATGGCTACCGTGCTTCGTGTTCTGTGTAGATCGCATATATCCACCCCATTTATCGATGAGGAATTACTGCCATCAAAATGTTCAAGTTTTGCTTTGTATACTTTACCGAATCCACCAAACCCAATGCAGTATGCGTCATCAAAATTATTTGTAGCCTCTTTTATAGCTTTTAGTCCAATCTTCAAGTGTTCCAGATTCCCCTGCAAGGAATTGTACAATACCACATTAATGGTAGTAAGGACTGGAGTGATACTAAGAGAAGAGAAGTTTTTATAATCGACTGATATTTATTAAACGCTAAATAATGGTTTTATCCCTATTTAGTTTCACTACAGATTGAGGCCGTGTTTTGTGTCGTGTCTAGAATTGCTGCCCCTAGTTGCAACTTTGCTCCGTTTTCAGATTAAGTGAACCGGTTGGTTTCATTCGGGTGTCGTTTTTTAAACACCCAAAGTCATGAACTAGTATTCTTTAATCGAACCACTAAAATGTAAATTAATTAAAAAAAAGCCACTTGCCAATTAAAGGTCTACTAAATTGTCTGATAAAGTTAAACATTACCCAAAAGTTAATTAGTTAAACTATATGTTAACTCAAAATAATGGATAGAATCATTGTTCACTCTTTATAAAATATGAGAACGTTCAAAAGAAATTGATGATTTTCATCCCTAAAACTAATACCTAAAAATACATCTAACAAAAAGATCAAGATATATGACAAGATTGAAAATGGAGATTAAGAAAATAATACATATGCATCGTTTCAAATAATGAATAAATTGGGAATTAGTTGAAGCATATTAGTTTTTTTTGGAAAAGCATATTAATTAGTTATATCTCATTATTATCACTTAATAATTTTAAGCTATTACTCTCTCAGTTTTACAAAAATTGTCACCAAACAAAAAGTACACAATTTAAAAAAAAGTGGAACGGTCATTATATTTTTCTACCAATCAAATATCATTTTTATCCACTAAGATCCGTTTCGATCGGTTAAAATGAAAAGTGGATAATTATTTTGGGACATACCAAAATAGAAAGTTGGAATATGATTTTGGGATGGAAGAAGTAATTATATGCTTTCATTGAAGGTTCTATAAATGTATGAAATGGAATCGAGTTTGCGTATGTAATTTTTATTATATTTATTTAGTTAGTTGACTTAGTTTTAATTAGGGGAGGACAAATTTTACTTTTAGTTAAATCTTATCAACTGGTTGACAAGGACCGGGCATTGGGAGGTTTTTTTTTACCCGACTGGATGTTTTCCCTAATTTAGATTGGTGTTTCATTATCTTGTTAGGCTATTAGGTTAAGGGTAGTTCTTACTTTATTTAACACGGTCCTCCCAACTTTTAGATAACACACTCTCATGGTGTGTTTGATTTAAGACTTGTGGATTTAAGTAATGGAATAAAAGAAAAGATAGATGTTTTGAATAAGGGGGTTTGAGTTTTAGAATACAGTGATCATTACTAAAAGTACAACTTTTGGAAACTCCACATCACAAGTAGCTTTTGGTTTTTAAATTATGAAAGAAAAAAGTATGTCAAAATCACAAGCGACTGAACTCAAAAAACAACAATGGCTCGCTATTTTGTTTATAACTCTCAAACAGCTAAAAGTTAGCTAATGTCCTTAGCCGGAAAGGGAAGTCTATCGCGGCACTACCCGACTTATTTTCGGTATTGCACGGTGGCCGTGGATTCGTAATCAATTTTCAAAAAAAAATGTTACATGTATCGTATTTTTTTTCTCTTTCAAACCTGTACTAATTCTTAAACTCATATACAAACCAAACACACCTTTATTTCTTGTCTTTTACTTTTATTTACTTTTATTGACTAATGAGATGGTGCAATCTTATCATGTGATAAAATGCTGATTTTCTATTAATACAATTGGGTTTTTCAGCCAAATTTCTTTTGTACAAAAGCATATTTCAGTTATAATAGAAAAGATTCCCAAAAGAAAGTAATAACTTTCAAATATTTTTAATTGTTTATCTATTATTTCAATTTATAAAACGAAACACAGTTATTATATCATTGAAAAATTCTCCTTGACATGTTCAAAATAAACCTACTATTAAAGCTTTAACAAAAAAAATTTATTGCATACCTCCCGATTATATATTATACATTACTAGATGAATACTCGCGCAAAACGATGGTGTATAGCGACATATAATTATAATTGCGAACTTGTGGTTCTGGTGTGACTCTTAATACAACATTTATGATTTCAATTTGCAGTCATTACGAGAAAATTCTTTATAGGTAATAAATGAAAAATGTTAAAAGTTTGATGATAAAACAATATTTTGAATATTAATTTTGTGGTAGTTGTTGTTACCATTTTTAATCAAGGGTATTATAGAGTTTACACATTACTCAAATTTAAAAACTGTAAGTTTAAGGATTATAAGTAGTATAATATAGATAGTAGATCATGTTGTATTAAATTACTAATATTGTTTATCAGTTACCATAATTTCGTCTATTATTTATGAGGATTGCTACATTCACATATATTTTACAAAAACAAATCAATACAAAGGAGGTGGCAACATGTGATTGGTGTGATGAAAGAGAAGAGAAAGAAATTGTATTAAAATACACCAATCACATGTTGTCACCTCTTTATGTGAATTTGTTTTTGTAAAATGTATGTGGATGTAGCAATCCTCATTATTTATTATGTAGTAAATATAATTTTGAGTAAAGATATATTATACTTCAATATTTAATATTTAAGTTGTATTAAATAGGATAATTGTTTCTAGATTTAACGAATTTACCACGTTTTATAAAGTTGTGTATGTATCTTTTAATTTTTCTAAACAATGCGAACAAGATACTAATCCTACTATTATATGCATAATTTAACATTTGTTTAGAGTTATTTACATAAATAGTCCTTGTGGTTAGGACCAAATTGCAACGTTAGTCCTTACTGTCAGTTAGAATTATTTACATAAATCGTCCTTATGCAGGTAGGATAACGGGTTGGGTTGGTAACCGGGTTGGGTTGCCACATGGCACCACCTAAGTGGTCCATGTGACACTGGAAAAATAACCCCATTTGCTTCCGGCTATGATCGAACCCAGGTGGCTATTGTGGGAGTGAGGGTGATACCCAGTTGGACTGGGCATACCCTCAGGTAATATTACTTACATTTTTTTTAATGTCATATTGCATGCAGTCCATATTATTAATAAAAATAGATTTTGATTGCTTGTTTTTCCGTGCTCTTTCCAATGGAGTGCTTGGAGAATTTTTCTGACTTCGTCTAAACCTCGAAAAATGCAAAAACGTCAACGAACCTCATCCGAAAATTATCGTGTTTGCTTTGTTTTCAAACACTTGTACCTACAAGACAAAATAACACATAAAATATATTGCAAATATGTGAAATTAATTTGCATATATGTTTGTTATGTGTTATTTTGTCTTGCGGGTATACGGGTTAGAAAATAAAGCAAAAACGGTGATTTTGTGATGAATTTCAACGATGTTTTCACATTTAACGAGATTCAGACGAAGTCAAAAAAATTCCTTGAGCACACCATTGGACAGAGCATGAAAAAACTAGTCCGACGGTATTTTTCTCATATTTTTATCCGGTCCATAACCCATTTAAAATGATAAGTCAAATCTATATTGACCTTTTTTATTAGTAAAATGGACTGCCCTTTCAATTAGACCATAAAAGAATTACTAAACCATATAATTATTGAAGTGTTGCCCGGTCCACTGGTAACTCACTTCACCTCAAACCTCAAGGTCCATAGTTCGATTAATGAGTTGCACAAGTTATTCCAGATCAACAATAAGGTCTAACGTTGCAATTTGGTCCTAACTACAAGGACAATTTATGTAAATAACTCTAAACAAATGTTAAATTATGCATATAATAGTAGGATTAGCAACTTGTTCGCATTGTTTAGAAAAATTAAAAAATACATACAAAACTTAGTAATTTGTTACATTTAGAAACAATTATCCATATTAAATTTTAAGTTTTTAATAATTTCGGAAATTAAGAATACACTTTCCAGTCATGGACCATTATTTCTTGTTCATTATCATTTTGTATTCCTGTTTAGTTTTAAGCCAATAATATTTAAACACTTATACATTCCCGTTTTCCACCTGTTAGATTTTAGTCAACATTACATAACGCTAATATGAGGCGGAGGGAAGGGGGTAACTAGCGAGCTAGACCCCCTCCAATAAGCGCAATAACTATGTTCATACGTATGTGCATAGCCCGTTATCCGTGTATTTTGTGTGGTTAGCATCCCCTAATAATTAATCTCCGATAAATGAAAGGAAAAAGTATAAAGAAAATAAGAACAACCCATTTCATTATCTTGTGGCCGGTGAATAGTTAAGTTAATTGATTTTATACTCTTTTCTTTAATGTGTATGATCAGTTTTCACTGTTTTTTTTGTAACAATTCGCATTTTCAGGATAATTACTATTCCCGGAAAATTTCACTATTCAGTTTTTACTATTCACTTTTTACTATTCACATCCAAAATTTTTATTTTATATTCTCGTAAGTTAAACTATTTTAATGATAATCCGAGAATTTCACACTCGTCGGATCATTTCTGCAAAAATCACGAAGCCGTGTCCGAGATTTACTTTTAGCTTTAAACGTCATTCCAGCATCCCGATATGTCCATAAAACACTATAAACAATAGAAATATGATTTTCTCTCATTTTACGACAATTCCAAAAGTTTTGGAATTTTACATTTTCCAGTTCAGCGTTTTACGCGAATTACGCGTTTTAGACGCGCGTTTTCAGTTTTAACAGCGTTTAAGCAACCCGATAGAACTTATCACTTATTAAATATGCTAAGATAGGTTATATTAATAAGTTCTAACATATTTATAAGTTTCATATTTTTAGGATACCCGATTTTAAGTTTCATGACTTAACCACTTACCATTAGCGATTACCGGGACCAAAACTCACTCCGTCAGCTAGATAATACCAAGTTTATGTATCTAGTCACTCCCCCATCATTATGGCCGACCTAAGGGGTGATTCACCATGCCTTGGTGTCTTGAGATAAGTCTTGAACTTTTGGAATACAAGTATGTGTCCAAACATCTCATGTAAGCTTCCTAAATATCCTAATATTTGCACCTCCTCAAAGGAAACTTCCTAACACTTTCCTAGCACCTCCTCAAGGCCCTATATAACCCTCCTCATCCTCTCTTGGTCGTTCATAACCTCACACACACAAACACACTCCTAATTTTCCCTCTACTTCAAGTTTTATTCAAGAATCAAGTGTTATATCAACACATAAACCCTAGTTTGGTTTTGATTCATCAAACTACTTCAAATCCTTTTGAAACTCTTGGTGATTCTCTTGAGTTTAGATCCACTCAAGTCACCTAAACTCTCATCACAAATCCTTCAAGAATACAAGAGTAGAAGGATTGCTAAAGTGAAGAGAAGCTTGTCAATCAAAGTCCTATCCGTACTAGTTACTTCCTTTCTTGTAGAAAGCCAAAAGTTGTAAGCAAAACCCTAACAAACTTCTTGTTAAATATCATATTCATGCTATTTACATATCATTCATGCTATATTTTGTCTTGTGATCATGTCCATGATGTATAAAAATGAGTAAAACAAGTATTGGTATACATATGTTAACTTATGTTATTTAAACAAGTAAACTAGTGACTTTCTTGGTATAATCTGATCAAAATGGTAAAATTATGATATCGGATCATTACATATTGTAGTAGAGGACCTAACAAGGAAACCATAGCAATTTGAACCACCTAAAACGAGTATACGAGTCAAAAGTTATGGCCAAAAGAAGTTAGCGAAACCAAAACGCCGAATCTGCCAAAATAGCATTCTGAGCAAAATCCGTATTTTTTCGAGGCCCTTCTGGTCCGATTCATCAAAAAGTTAAAACACGAAAGTTGTCCGGAATCACGTTTTCGTTCAGGATGAAAGAAGCTCGAGCCCTGAAAACGCTTTCCGAGTGATAATTTTCTTCAAAATCTTAACAGCCCATTTTAGACCAAAGTCACTATATTATAGTTATGATTTATTAAGACCAAGAGGTCTTATGACCTATACTCAAGACCACCACCATGGCTAGAGCCAAGGTTGAAGTCTCATGACTATGGAACAAGGACCAAAGGTCATGGCAAGGCCATGACTAAATGACCATACAAGCTTACTTAGGCGTAAACATGAAACAAGGAATTGGCGATAACTTGAACAAACAATTTGGATCTACTTCACCTAAAAGGAACCATGAGATATTACAAAGAAAAATGGTCATACAAGACTTATGAAACTTACCCTAATAACAATCTTCATGTAATACTAAACTTTCCTAAGTTTACTCAAATATCGGACATGTAACTTTTCGGATCGAAACTTATATCTATATATTTTATCAACTACTACAATAGTAGGGAGCCTCATGTGAGGAGTTCATTATGTAAGCCGTCGAGATGAGTTGTGGATTTACGAATTAAAGTGTCCTGGCTCCTCGAACGCTTACTAACATGACTTCTGAATTATGTCGGCCCGAACGGTAGTAAACGATATATAAAACATACATGTTTCATGAATCTTTTCTTTCAAAGACTTACAATATACATCATACCACATCATGGACTAGATGCAAGATATATATATAGGCACTTATTCATATTCTTTACTCCGATCCTAAGTCGCAACATTCTATTATAGGTTGCTCGTAGAAACCTTCGCGATTCGACCATCACATTCACTACTCACTACATAACTTAAAGTGAGTTCGTAGCCCCACTTTCTATTGTTTAACTATTTTACAAACCCATGGGGGGAATACATGCTATTATTTTTCTACTCGAACACAATGCTTTCTAATGTATGCTTCCCGACTATGTTTTATTGTCACTAAGTAACGATTGCCATGTTCGAAGTCCCTATATCATGAACCATTAGTCACTACCTATAGTGAGCGCGAATATTGTGAATAGATCTATTGGGATTGACGGATCCCATTTGTGTTGAACAACGATGAGTTCACACAAATGCACTATATTTGAGATTTAGCGGTATAATGGCAAAAGTACCTTGACAGGGCTTCTATAATGCCAATTTTGTTGGTTCGATGTTAATGTTTTGGTTGCATGAGCTTAGTGAAATAAATAACGATTTTGTTTTCTAACTATGAGTGTGAGTCTATAGCTCACACTACGATTATTGTGTTCAAACGATTTAACAAACTCTACGAATTCCACTAAACCTTTGTGTTGACCTCTCAAGCATGTATTTCAGGTTCATGACGATCAAGGATGGTACGGAAGGGCACTGATATTCAAGAGGGCTATAAATTTTATTATCATTCAAAACTCATTTAAATTGTAACCATGGAACCGTCTGGGACCTCATTTTGTAATCTCTGATATTTATATAATTTGAATGATAAATCTTTTAAAACGACTCAATTGGAGTTCGTTTTCTATTATTGTGACTATTGTGCCGTCAAGTAACACCCAGTTCGAATTCCGCTGCATCCATGAATTGGGGGTGTTACATTTTTCTATATCTTTTGATATTCTTTTGTTAAATGCTTTTGATATTTTCTTTTCCTTTGATTTTGAATTCTAGATGTGTCTTCCACTCTTCCTCGTATCTTTGCCGTTAGCAGCTCCTTAAGTGTTCAATCTCTTTTTATTTGTGTTCTTTGGTTGTTCAAATTTTAAAGTACGTGTGATTAATGAATTGATGATAAAAGTAATTACAATTTTTAAAAAATAGATAAACAGTTGGCACCTTATTAAGTTAATGAGTTCACCTAAAACATGTAATTAAACTCAGGTTAGTATGACTAATATCCCAATTTAACAACCTTTTGCAATTCACTATTTTGTGTTATACTTTACTTTTTGTAAGCAATATAGTTATAAGTCAAACTTCATCACCATTACCATTTCATTATGAAGTTCGGCCCCCCTAATTACAAATCCTATCTCCGGCGCTCCACCCCAGCATGGAACGATGGTGGTGGCGATGCATGATTGAAGATGGTGACAAAAACAATGAAAGAGTATATGCATTTAGCTAAATGTGTGTTCGCAAACGAGTTTTTGGTGGGTTGCTTTTTAGTTAAACAATCGAAAGGTTGGTTTGACGTGTTTAGGTGGAGCACCAGTTAAATGTTAGAGAGCACGGTACACTAGCCGTTTGACATGCCAATATGGCATTTTTCCCCCCTAAAGGCGAGCCATACTGCACCGTCCCATTCATTCCATTTGCCCCTCATTGGTTCACCAGTAGATAGCCATTTTTTTTCTTTCTGAATGAGTGGGATTTGTTTTGTGTTGTTTTATGTGATTTACATGCACGAATAACAGTATTGGGTGTTATTGTTAGAGATGTATTTTAGTTATTAGATGTTATTGATGTGTGTTTAAGTTTGATTTAGAGGTATGGTAATGATGCATTTAGTTGCAGAAAAAAATCTCAAAATTCTATTTCTAGTTTCTTAAAAAGACAGGAGGGATTTAATACTCCACAAAACATACAAAATATGTTCAATTTTCTATTAAAAAAAATAATAATATTAAGGAAGGTTTTGCGTTAGAAGGATAACAAAGAACATTAACAAAAATGTTTTTTTTTATTTCACTTGTTAAGTGAGAAAATGCAAATTTTTTATTTTGTTGGAAAAAATTTGATGGTAAATAATTGATTCGAACATTTTTTTTAAAACATTTTGTGAAAAATAAGGGTATTTTCTTTCAACTAAACAGACCTTAAATGTTTGTATTTTGGACATGTCTAAACATGGCTAATCTATCTCACATGTGCTAAGCAAGATTTGCACATTCTTCCATTTGATTGAGAACTTCTCACACGACATGTGATACCACTATGACACAACCCTTTTGGGGCAGCACTTTTGTTTTTATCTGCCATAGTTATAATAAATATTTGATCTGTTAAAATGTAACACATAAATCATGATAGCTGAGTTGGTGTCATTGTGTGGTAAAGAGGCTTTGCTCTTCATAGATCAGGTTTAGATTCTTACTATGTCATTTTTTTTTTATTATTATTATCATTTTTTGTTTTTTTTTTTAAACAACAAATGTTTCTATATCAAACAACTTTTTTTCTTTTTCACATTATAATTGAATGGTTGAAGTTTAACGTAACCAATAACAATAAGAATATATATGCTTAACAATTACCACCATATTTTCGTTAGCTATATTCTTTTCTATCAAGATATGAAATGATTTCCGAACTATAAATTTCTACATGTTTTCATCAAGAGCCAGCCGTACCATTCGAGGTTCCAACACTCGGAGTGGTGGCCTGTAGAGTGGTGGCTTGGATCCGAAAGAAGGGTGCCAACCGTGACCAACACAGCCGTGACCAACGAGCTCGGAGTGGTGGCCTATGGAGTGGTGGCTTGGACCCAAGGAGGGGTGCCAACAGTGACCAACATAGCCGTGACCAACGAGGACGTTGGTTCTTCAAAGGGTGGGGTATTGTTACGATCCCACATCACCCAAGTATGGGATTGGGTGGTGGTTTATAAGTCTAGGTGTCCCCTCCTCTTACAAGTTAGCTTTTAGTTATACACTTGGACTTATGAACCGATACGAGCCTAGTATGGGATAGGTTCATATATAATACTTTTTAGTTTAATGATATTATACTCAAATAAGATATAATATAAAATGTTAAATAACTAAATTAAGGTAAAATCAAAATCACATACACGTTTTGGTTAGGTAATGGTTTTTTGATACTTGACAAGTGAGAATAGATAGGGGATATATGGTAAAAACAAACAATAACAGTTGGTATCAGTACTCTTGTTTATAAATTAGGATAATCAGCCTTACATTAAAAGTTAAAGTAAATTAGTTACGCACCTTTAATTGAACGGATGATGTACGGTTAACTGGATTCTCATGTTTCGACTGAAGTTCTAAAGCTTTTTCAAGTCTTTTGACAACCTGATCGATATATGGACGATTCGCTTTATCCTCTTTTATGCACCAATATGCTGTCTCTGAGAAGATTTTGAACGCTTCTGGGTCCATCTGTCTTCGTAAAAGCGGCATAATCATTTCCTCCAAACGAGATTTCGCCAGCTGACTTAATAACCCCTCTCCTAGCTCTTTCTCTTCGTCATCGCCATCGTCATCGTCTACTGCACTCCTACAACACAAGACTTCAAATAATACAACACCGAACGAATACACATCTGATTTGTGGGTCACACCCCCAGTCTCTTTATATTTTGGGTCAAGGTATACAATCTCAATAATATCACGAGTAAGAAGAAGACGGTGCCTCCGAGCTACTGTATTTTTCAATGCAAGTTCAAAACCGGATAATTTGGGTTCCCATTCGTCATCAAGTAAAATTTTTGAGCTCCTGACGTTGCAATGTACTACACTAAAATCGCGGCCAGCATCATAATGTATGTAACTCAATGCATTTGCAACGCCCAGACATATCTTCAACCTTTGCATCCATGTGAGGGTCTGATCACTTAGATGTTTTTCGAGACTTCCGTTGGCCTCCCTCCTGTATATAATAGCCTTCCCCTTCTCCCCATCATAAAACCCAATAAGAGACACTAGATTCTTATGTTTGAGACTCGAAAGCATCGAAAGCTCTACCAAGAACATTTTGCCCTCATCTTCTTCAGAATCAGAATCATATTTGTAAGCCTTTCCAACGATATCGATGAACTGTTTGGAACACAAGAGACGACCTTTAAAAATCCTTTCATCTCTGTTGATGATATATTCTTCATCAAAATTGTTGGTTGCTGATTCCAAGTCTTGAATGCTGAGTTTTAAGTTAGATAGATCTTTGCGGAAAGACTCTGTGTTTTTGCTGACTTGGGATTCATTGCCTATAGATGCGAAGGTCACTGATCCCTATATATATGTAACACTTAAGTTAGGTTGATTGATCAATTAGAATATTTATTAAAGAGACAAAATGGTGAGAAGCTAAGTACATATAATACGGGATATTTTTACACGAGTCATTTTCAATTAATGGGTTGATAATTAAAGCTGGTACAGTACGTGTAAAGAAGATAGATATAAAAGATAAGCATGTTTCACTTGGGTGAAGATTGTTTGAAAGGGTAAATACCATAAAAAAGCATCATAATTGTCTAAAAATACATTTTTAGGTATCGAACAATTTTTTTTCCTTATATGAATACTGAACTTTCATTTTTTTATTTGCCTCTTTGAGGCACTTTGATATATTTTTGCCCCTCAAATTATTAAAAATCCAAGAGCAAAAATGTCACAAAGTGCCTCAAAGAGGCCATAAAATGAAAGTTCAATACCCATATAAAGAAAAAAATTTCTTCGATACCCAAAAGTGACTTCCGTGGAAAGTATAGTGCTTTAATATGGTATTTGCCCTTGTTGAAATATAGTGATAGAAGCTAAACTTTAGATCATTTTTTCCCAACGTAATTACGTATTAAATAACAAAATAATAAATGAATGATCTTCTAAACGAAAGACTAGAAAATACGGAGTAACTAAACATGGGAAACAATGTATGGGTGGTACGTGGTACTTCTAAACTAAAATCATGCATGCGAACACACCTATTGTATAGGTGGGAGAACTAAATAGATAATGCATTTGCTCTTCACTCCCTAAAACGTATGGTTGTCGGTTTCATATAAGGACTACAAGTTAAGCATACCTTTATAAATTGTCACGTGTCTTCACCTAAAGGTTAGACAGGTTTTATTCACAAATATATATCATTTTCCTAAAACTAATACATGTATTTTAATTATTTTGAGCCAGCACCTACTTATGTGGTTCTTACCTTTATTTATCAGGACTTTTTATTTGTACCTTAATTCAAGATCAATTTTAATTTATGAACATAATTCCACAAAAGTTACCCATATATAAGTGACATGTCTGATTTTTCACTCTTACTTTAAATGACTTATATATGTGGCATGTTTCTCAGTTCAATGGCTTTAAATCTGAGCATATATCTTTCTTTATCCTTTAATTTTCTCTTGTTCTGACAAATATCGTTTGAGTATAATGAGCAGATAAGATTTAACTAGAAAAATATATTCTTCTCTCTTAAAAATTTCAGTGACTTACAAGTTGTAAGTTCCAACAAGATTTTAAATAAAATAAGGGAATTGCCTTTAGATGCCTACCGGGCATTATATAAAGATCATTAAAAACCATCATATCCATTCTTAATACCACATCATATTATATTCTGCCCCCTCTCTACTCGCATTTTTCTTTATCATTTCTCTTGTTTTGACATTTTCCTCTTTTTTTATAAGATTTCAATGGCTTACAACAAGAGCTAAAAAGAATATTAATTACCTTCTCATGACTGGATGATGTCTCTCCAACTTCGCCCACAACTGATGAGTGTTCCTTTAACATCTATGGCAACAAATTCAATAAATAAACATTACTCGTATTATAGAGTAGGTATTGTGCTAGAAAGATAAAGAGAAAAAAACCATCTTACAGCATTTTCACATTCCAATTGAAGTTCCAACGCTTTCTCAAGTCTTGTGACAATCTGATCCATATTTGGGCGTTGCGATTGTTCTTCACTCAAGCACCCATACGCTGTTTCTGCGAAAATTTTCAATGATCGCGGATCCATTTGTTTCAATAGATCCGGATTGATTATCTCATCGAGTATTTTCTCTCTATAATGAAAAATTGCCACCGGAGCCAAATACTTATTATCGTGATCTTTAATTACCGATTTCCTACCACACAGTAGTTCAAACAATACTATCCCAAAGGAGTAGATGTCTGACTTGTAGTTCACATTGCCAGTCTCTAAATATGTTGGGTCTGTATATCCCTTCGTAGACCAAATTGAATCAATATGGAAAGAATGGTGTCTTTCAGATGCTTTAATCTTCACGGAATGCTGAAATTCGGATAACTTGGGTTCCAAGTCATCATTTAACAGAATTGTGTAACTGCTGATGTTCCGATGTATAACGCTAAAATCGCGTGGCTCGTCGTAATGAATGTAACTCAATGCATGCGCAACACCCACAGATACCTCCAATCTTTTCACCCATGTCAACCACATCGGGTCACTTAAATACTTTACAAGCCTAACCCTGGAGACGTCGACCTTGTAAATGATGGTCTCTAAACCAACTTCATTACAAAACCCAACAACAGAAACAAGATGCTTATACTTGAGACTAGACAACATCGAAATCTCCATCCACAACTGTTGTTCTATTTCATCCCATTCTTTATTAGTTAACCTCCAAGCAGTTATATCTATCAACTCACCACACCAAAAGAGCTGCCCCCTGTATATCTCTCCAATTCCATCTCTGATATAGCAATCATTTTCTTTACACATAGAGAGAGATCCCTTGGTGGCGGACAAAAATTCTTCAAAGGGGATTCTTAAGTGAGCAAGGTGGTTGGGCGAAGAGTGAATCTGTCACAAAAACAAACTTTGGGTTACAAAAGGATGTGATCAGATTATATTTATTTAATTCACAAATTAACTGCAAGTGATGCATCATCCGTATATATTGGCGATCTCCTCAAAAGGTCCCTTTTGTAATCGTTATTTTCAATCCTAAGTGATATCCATAAAGTTGGTTTTATTTGTTTTGTATTTATTGCCTCTCAAGATTTTATTGTGTATGTCAACGTCATATCTCTCCTACATTACATTTCTTATTGTACTCCTCAAGTTAAAATACATTTCTTTTTGTTTTATTTTTCATTACCTAATTGATTAATAATCTTTTTTTAAATTCTTTAATAACAACTTTATGAGTAATATGATAAATTCGATTAAACTTCTAAATCTAATTTTTATCGCATACTTTTTTGTTAGAATAGTGACTTAAACTCTAAGGGCTGTTTGGTAACTTTGGTAATTTGCTTGACTTGTTCCACAAGTGTTTTTAGAATTAAAAAACTATCATATGACTAGTTTGCCAATAAATAGAGATTATTAGCATTAGAATATTTGTACCGTTGGAATTAGTGTTTTGTGACTTTTGAATTTGTGGTTGGTAACGTTTGAATTAGAATTTATCTTTGAATTTGGTTTAATAATTTGAATAAAGCTTCCGTTTCGTTTGTTCGATTTTGTTTGTTTGTTTCGTCTTCGTAATACCAACAAGTGGTACCTGAGCTAGGTTCGTTTAGCTATGAAGAAAAAGAAAAGATAAAAGGTTCGTTCGTTTTTTGATTTTGTAATGGAATTTCTGATTTGAAGTTTTTTGGTTTATATCTGGATTAGGACAGATTGTTTAGATCGAGTTTTGTTTTGGAATTGGGATAATAGTTTGATTTGGGCCACAAGTTGTATTAGTCTTGGGTATACCGTATCTTTGGTATTTGTTTCGTGATATTTGTATTATTTTGGTAATTGTATTTGAATTTAGACCGTAATAATATATATCATAATAAGTGGGTCATTAAAATTATTATCTGTATCAAAATTTGGGACGTTTGAATTATTAAAGCCCGTTCGTCAAGTTATTTATCAACTCGAATTGACTGTAATACTTATCAAATAAGTGGGTCATTTGAATTTGAATTTGGTATTTGAAGTTTGAAGATCGATTTGGTGTTTGAAGACTTAACTGTTATTAGGTCATTTGAAATTTTGATCGATTGTTTGGAATTTGTTAATCTGGAAAAATTGGGATCTTCGTTTGTCGGGCTTTTGAAGTTGGTTACCCGAATTTGATTGTATTTGTTGAATATCATTTGAGCCGATTTGTTTTGTTTGGTTGACCGTTTTGAATTTTTTGGTTAACGTTTTATTGTTCGTTTCGAAGTCGTCGACATTTGTTTTCGATTGCTTTTGGTAATCGACCTTTGATTTATTTGGAAAATTTGAATTCATTTGATGTGTATTTGGTTAATATCTCTAGCGTTTGAAACTTTGAATTAGATTTGAAACAGGTGGAGGAGTTTAAGTCATGGTAGATATTGTTAGAATAGTGACTTAAACTCTAAGAGTTGTTTGGTAACTTTGGTAATTTGTTTGAGTTATTCCAGAAGTTTGTTTGGAATTAGAAAACTATCATATGACGATTAGTTTGCCTACAAAGAGAGATTATTAACATTAGAATAATTTGTACTGTTTGAATTAGTGTTGGTACCGTTTGAATTATAATTTGTCTTTGAATTTGGTTTTGTTATTTGAATAAAGCTCCACTTCATTTGTTCAATTTTGTTTATTTGTTTCGTCTTTGTATTACCAACATTTTTTTACATGTATTGAATAGACATTTAAATTTTTTATTTTAATTACATAACTTTTTGAGAAAAACTTAGACGGTCTCATTTATATTTGCTTGTGAGATAGTAAAAGATATGACATAAATAAAAACTTTGCCGCAACTATACTTACTTCGAAATTTCAGCTTTTATATTTTGGTTTATGACAGCTCATTTATAAAATGCACGACTTTAATATATCCCTTTTCTATACATGAATCATGGAATATTTGCAGTTGGTAATATTTTGTCTAATAAAGAGATGAGAGAATGAATCATTTATAATAAAGAGTGGTTAACAAACCAACAAAAAATCATTTTAAAAGTACCAATAATAGATAAATATGAATAAAACCGATTATACCACGCATTTAGATATGTCTTTGTTTTATCAAAAGTGTGACTCAATATGTTAAAATCGTTTTGTTTTCTCATCTCATAATGTTTTATATAAGATTGATTGAAATTAATATAAATCAAAAGGAAAAAATATATATATTATGGCAGAAGTATTAAAGAGAAAATTTAGAGGTCTTACCGGCCTGTTTTCACGTGCTAGTTCCAAAGTTTTCTCGAGCCTTGGGACAATGTCATCTATATTTGGGCGTCGTGATCGTTCTTCGTCCAAACACTCATACGCTATTTCCGCGAGCATGTTCAATGAATGCGAGTCCATCTGTTTCCATAATTTTGGAATAATTATTTCACTGAGTCTTTTCTCTCTATAATGGGCAACGGCCACCGAAGCCAAATACTTATTATCTTGGTTGCCTTTGATTACTGCTTTCCTACCACACAGTAGTTCAAACATTACTATCCCAAAGGAGTATATATCCGACTTGTGGTGTGCACTTTTAGTCTCTATATATGTTGGGTCTGTATACCCATTCCTACTCCACACTTTATCAGTATTGAAAGACTGGTGCCTTTCAGATGCTTTGATCTTCATGGAACGTATAAAACCACCTAACTTGGGCTCCAAATCATCATTTAATAGAACTGTGAAACTACTGATGTTGCGGTGTATTACGCTAAAATCACGTGACTCATCATAATGAATGTAGCTCAATGCTTGCGCAACACCCACAGATATCTCCAATCTTCGCATCCATGTCAACCTCATTGGGTCGCTTAGATAGTTGTAAAGACTTCTTCTGGTCTCATCCTTGTAAATGATGACCTTCTCGTCATTATCATCACAAAACCCAACAAGAGAAACCAGATTCTTGTGCTTGAGATTAGAGAGAATAGAAAGCTCCATCCAAAACTGTTGGTCTCCATCAAACCATTCTTTATTTAACCTCCCAGCTAAGATATTAATTAACTCACCGGACCACAAGAGTTGTCCTTTGTAAAACTTTTCATATGCATCTTTTCCGACGATATTTTCTACATCAAAGTTGTTGGTGGCAGTTAGTACATCTTCAAGGGGGATTCTTAGGTGAGCAAAGTCGTTATGATTGACTGAAGACATAATGTATGTATCTGTTTGTCTATCTGAACAAAAAAGGGTGTGCGGGTTGTTTATAAAAAAGAAATGAAGTAGTGTTTGGGGTGATGTACATCAAAATCTGTTCGGTATGTGTTTGTATATATAGAAGATGTGAATAAGTGTGTGGGGTTTCTTGTTATCTTTAACTTTAATGGTGGAGGTCTATATTTTGCATTAGCAAAGACAATACTTTTTGACAATATAGTAAATAACAAAGCAACAAACATCATTGTGAATTGTGATGTGCACCTTCTCTTTTTTTTAGCAGTGATATGCACCTTCTCACTAAATAAAGCTACCGACCTAACCCATCGTTTTTTCCACTAGTAATAGAAAGGCATTTTTTATAAAATGATAAAGCAAACATCACTAAGAAAGCTCCTACCAGGAAAAACAAAAAAACATTAAAAAATATAGCACTAATCAAAAGCAGACCCGAAAGATAACCACTATTTTAATGGTCACACGGCTTTTAATTACAACAAAATGGGTGCATTATTTAAAGTTGCTAACGATTATGGTGTTTCTTTTGAGTGCGGTACATTATACTGTAAAAATATGTTGCCTTTCACAAAAAACTGTAAAAAGATTTTTCTTTATTTAATTACTAGGTTAAAGACCCGTGTCCGTGAAATTCACGGGTATTTAAAAGAGACATTACAACAATAGTTAATGACCTGCGTGTTATGAAGTTAGATGTTAGATAAAACCAAATTAGTATAAGCAATAACTTTTCAATTCAAGTCTTTAGTTTTTAAACCCTTCGACTATGATGATAGATGTTAAGGCTAACTATCTTGATAAAAGATTCCCTCTTGTCCTTTCGCACAAACTTTCGGAACAACCTCCCACAATTGGTCTTATGTTTGACACAAATTAACTAAAATTTGGATCCATAATTTTCAAAGTTTCAATTGTATACGCCTTCGAAACAAAGATAGTTGGGTTCAGACGTAACTCTTAAACTCAATATCAGATTTTGGTACAAATACAGATATATACACATCAATTATCATGGATTTGTTTAAGATTACTACCTAAACCGGATTTGTTTAAGATTCCATATGGTTGTTTGGGTTTACAACCTATGATCATACCAGATTGATTTCAGGCAAAAAGCAACCACTCATACTTTTTCATACCAGACCACTTATCGTATGGTCTTTACTCTTTATCATTACTTTAAGCAATTGTCTCATATCTTCCAAGTCTCCTTCTCCGATGAAATTCTTTTTAGCAAAGTTATTGGTGGCGGTTAGTATATCTTCAAAGGGGGTTCTTAGGTGTGCAAAGTCATTGAGCGAAGACATTATATATTTTTCAGTTTTATTATGAGGCGTTTGGGTTACAAAAAGGATACAAAAAGATATTTGGAAGGACAAATAAAGCGGTGGTGCAATGGTGTTTGTATCGACTGTATATATTTAGTGTTGTTTTTACTTTTTTACGGCCCATGTAATGTAGCTGTCCTCCAACGAAACCAGTAATGGAGTCTTTGTGTTTATTAAATTACAATATCCGACTTTTAGCCGACAAAGTGGACGGAGAATGCATATTTACAAAATGTTGGTTCTACCCAAAACCCACTTTTTGTAAAGGTAACATAAAGAATAATATACCTACCGGCCATGACGTCACAATGTACTTACTCCATTGTCATGAACAATGCATACTACTGTCTACTTTTATATTCCTATTTTTATGTGTATGAACAATACATACTATTTCTATAAGTAACTAGTATAAGAGTTTTTCATTTACTTTTTAAGTTATAGTTGTTGTATATGTGGGACTTAATAAATAGAAGAACCAAAGGAAGCCATATGTAAGATGCAAAATTTGTCAATTTGAGGTATCAAATTGTTTGTCAGTTCTAAAAGGATTCACAAACGATCTCTATGGCGAAATGAGTAATATGATATTTAACTTAATCGTGTTTGCACGCGCTGTTTTTTAAATGTTATATATTTTTATGAATTGTTACAATCAAGTGTTGGAATTATAATATCATGACAATCATATATAAATAAACCAAACACATCAAGTAAGCATATAGCGGAAGCAATTATAACAAGACCATAACATGTAATTAATTAATCAAACATAAAAGTAAACATACCATAGTGATTCTAGCCCGAACAAGAATCAAATGCAATCTTCAAGAACCCTAATTAGAGTTTATGTGAACAACTCCAAGAAACAAATAATAATGTGTTTGATTCACGATCTTGTACACACGTACTACTTCAAGTAAACGTTCATGCAAGTAAAACGAGCACAAACACTAGAGATCACAAAATATCGAATCCCTTAAACTTTAATGGGGTGTCGACCTTTTGCAATGAGAAAAGGAGAGGAGAGAAAACACACAAGATTAGGTTTTCAAGTTGTGTGAAAAGAATGAAACCTTGTGTGTTTATATAGGGTAGAAAACTTGGAACAAAAGCTTCACCAAGCGATGTGGGATACCCTTAGCCAATCGACCCTAACGAACCCACAAGGGTTCTAGAGCCTTCTTGACATTCCAATTTTCATCTATAGTCCCTTTCCTTTTATTCGTCTAATGGTCGTTAGCCGTTTCCGTTAAATGTTAACGATCGTTACGTGTTTGCGCTCTAATAATTAATATAACATTTATATATAATTATTAATCATTTACTTTTCATACGTAACAGCTCCCACTTGGACATATTTTAATGTCCATAATCTAACAGCTCCCACTTTGACATATTTTAATAGTGTAATCACATCGGTTAGCGTCTTGCAACACGCCGATGCCTCTAGTACGATCTCGAGTAAGGCTCCTGGAAAAACCTTTTAATGATTTCTCATTATTATTATCCTTTTGTTTCTAATACCACGTTAATAAGGATATGGATTAAAGTCATTCCTTAATTAACCATTCTGTTTCTCGTTGTTTATGATTGATCAAGATTACCAAATCTTCTGAACATATTCAGGGAAGATCTTGGGTGCGGCCGCACATGCATCTTACCAACCCTACGAGGGGCCCAGCAGTATTAAACTCCAAAAATAAATTTGAACGAACAAATTCTATCTTGACTACAAGCAAAACCCATAAACTTTGTAACATTTCCAAAAACAACCCTTATGACTACCAGTTACGTATAGCGTTAAGTTGTTCCACAAAAATGTACTACATCAATGACACTTATCTTGCATCTCAAGTCTGAGGATAACTTCTCATGATTTACTTAATAACAAAATCCATAAAGTAACATCATGTAGTTGGGATAAGTCTTATATTCGGTATCATTGAATATCATCTGAAATGGCATGACTACGCATCAATATACTTAAGTATATTATACCAACCTTCAGATTTGTCTTGATTTAATAATATTCCCATATTATTAACTGACAACGGATAATTTAGAATAACATTTATTCATGGATTAAACATACACATATAGGATATAATATATTTATAAATTAAACATACCATGTATTTAAATTTATAATAATTGTTTAACACCCCTTATCCAAATACTAAATAGATCAATGCATGATAACTCTTGTTGATGAATTATATCACAAGTAATGACATTCATACTTGTTGACAAGTCATAAATCATCCAACTTTGATCTATTGGAATTTTGAGAATACTTATTCCAAGAATTCAACTATTGAAGTTCTTATATGTACATACTCAACTATTTTGATAATGCCATATAATAGTTCATAAAATGTGTGACATCCTTAACCACCAATTTATGATAATCAAACTTCCAAACATTTTAAAGTTTAAAGTATTCTTATTCTCTTAATGTATAATGCAACTATCTTTTAGTAAGCACAACTAATACATATAGCCAAGGATGAAATCCTTACCATAACTAGTATTGAGTGTCATCTCAATTTCATTAGTATCATTGTATGCAAACAACAATATCCTTTTAAAAACTTCTCGTAAACCATAATATCTATTGTGTAATGTTTGATACCATTCAAACTTTCAAGTTTGTTGGCTATGATAATTTTCACAACAATTGAAAAATTGTTCATCTATAGAATTTGGAAGCTGTTCCAGATTTAGGATGTGATTCTATAATCAAACATATTCTTTTTAGAATATTACACAAGTTATCTAATAACCTTTTAATTAGATATTAATATTGCCAAATCATCTTGTAATCAAGCATGATGCAACAAAACATGATGTTTATGAAAAATCTTTGAGTCATACTTAGATTTTATTCATGTTTTACATATCTATTTAGACTTTCTAAATAATATATCATGTTATATTATATTTATTTACCGCACATGTTTCAACAATAAACATTCATTCCAAAGTTGTATGTCTTATTTTCTAAATCTTTCAAGTAAATTTTCATTCCAAACTAAGACTTAACTTTTAACTTATATGGAATACTACCTTTTATATGTTCTACAACATATATGATTTAAGAAATTAAACATAATACTCCCACTAGCTTTCAGGAATACTTAGAAATTATCTTATTTTAATTATAAATCAAAACATGGATTTAATCATTAAACATAAGAGTAATCTTCTAGATGCATGCATTTATCCATCCATGGATTATTGCACTTTGTACACTTCTAAAGATTTATTTGAATTCATAAACTCCTTTTGATTACTTATCGTCCTCGCTCAAGTAATTACTCAAGAAAGAGTTTTGATATTCCATTGTCAATTTCATAAATATGACAATCATAACCTTTATATATTTAATGTATTTAGAAAAGAATATTCAATCAGAGTTAATTGCTTAAGTGTGATTAATAATCTTGTCATAAAACATGCATTAAATACGTGCACAATATTGTCCATATGATTTCTATACAAAGATTTAAACCACAAAGGTTAACATATCTTTGAAGAAACTCATCTTCATTTTCTAGTCTAACTATTAAGATAAACCATATTTCTAAAATTGATTATCTTTATGGACAGCATCTTAATCACTCATAGCATGTGTACTTTACCCAATTTCATATTTGGTAATGTATCACGATGATTATCAGGTTTACAATAATCCTGTAAATCATAGCCCTCAGCATATTAATCAAATATCTGAGATATATTGCTATTCTATAAATGATAATTCCATCATCTTGAGATTTAACATTTAAATGTCAAACATTATTATCATGTTGAGATTTAACATTCAAATGTCAAACTTCATCATGATATTTACTAGTGTATTTTAGAAGATTATGTATCTTATAATTTTATCTTTTAAAGATCAAAACTCCCACTTGCTTTTAGTAATTTAAAGACTATCTTTAAATACTTAGCAAATAAAGCAACAATACAATGTTCTCTTTTGGGATATTACAAATACATATTGACAGTTCCTGACTTTACTTTGTTAATAACCTCTTCATAAGTAGTTAAACAAATTTAGAACTTCAATTTAAGACTTAATGTGATTCATCACATTCCATCATATGATAATGTCTTATTAATGTTCTAGGTTGGAGTTTTATTAAATATGTCCAAGCCATACTCAATATTTTAACCTTGATAACTTTTGGAAGAAAAGAAATCATAGTCATCTTTAACCAAACAATATAATAAGAGTTTGATTTTCCTAAAACATACCATAAACATTTGGTATTTTATTAGTATTAATATTGTAAGACAATCTAACAATATTTAATATAACCATATTTCCTTTTGACTTGTCTATTTACCAACTAATACATTTTAATGGTATAATAATTTTCAAGCCAATTACATGCTTTATAACACAAGTACTTTTTACAAAGTTACTTCATGTCCATGTCTTTACAAGAAAACATAAACTGTTATAACCCTATTATACGTTATAAGTCATTTAACAATTTAATAACTTCATGTATATGTCTTAATTAAAAAACATAACAATATAACGTCTTACTTTATTATAAGTCTTGTAACAATTAAAAGACTTTATGTTTATATCTTTACAATTAAATATAAACATGTTTAACTAAAGTAATTATGAACACCATCTTTTGGTTTCAATAGTAATTTCAAGTTAATTTATTACTTCACAATAATGTAAATAACATTATTTCTTATTTATTTATGTCATTCCAAGAACACATAAATATTCAGATTGAAGTAACATTAGATTACTTAATTAATTTATGTCATTCCTAGAATTCATAAATATACAAACTAAAGTACTCTTGATATCATATTGACACATGTTCTAATAGGTATCTAATTTAGAAACTGCAAATTCTCATAGTTCAATTACATCAGTTGATCTGCTAGTAATGAAAATATGAAATTCACCTTGATGTTGCAATCTAGCTAAGCTCTCACATAACATAAATTGTAACACCAAGTGTTTCTTGAATTAGATTAGTATAATTCATATTAGAACGTTATTCTCTTACCTTGCTGTCAAGAGAATCCATCATATCTTTATGAGTTGTTTCTTGCACACATTAAAGATAACATTTCTCCCACTTGTGCATGGAACAACCTCATATAGTTGATAAACAACACGCCATGCATTTGTTTATGTGATCAATATGATTGTGTCACAGATTTTAGCATAACAAGTAGTTATAGAACAACAATATCTAGTAAGGAAACGTACAAGACTATCCTTAAAAGTATGAGTGTCTACACTTGGAAAGTAATAATCTTTAGCTACCAAGATGTCAAAGCTTGTAACTCCCACTGAATTAAAGATCATTACAATAATTCCTTATTCAGTAATCAATACACAATACTCCCACTGAATTTGACAACATTGTAAGTGTTTCATATCCAGTAAAAGAAAATAGTGTGCTTTTAACTTTCCTACACATTTGAATGTCCATACGTAACAATTACTTATGCACTAAAGTGTGTATTCTACTTTGTAAATGATGGAGTATCCGTCAAATGCGTTTAACTTGAAAAAGTGGGCATGCAATTTCTTCCTTAACAGGTCTACCATCTCACAATGTATGTAGCACCTTTTAAATAGTCAAAACAACTAGATGAATAAACTAGTTTGTCTTTTACCATTTTGCGGTAATTAGTCTAGCTTCTAAATATAATAACTCATAAAATGTCATACATAATTTTCTGTTAACCAAATATCATATTTGTTACTAAGAATTTAATCACCGAATAAGGGTGATGAAATCCCTATGAAAAATTATTCGCAATTTTCTTAACTATTAAAAATTTGCTATGAGTTATATTAGAATTTAAACATATCTAATATTCCTATTATTCATTTTCATTCATGAAAAGAAATAGGATTGTATCTCACTCTTCTTTTTTTTTGGGTAAAAGGTCAAAAGACCCGGTAAATATATTACTCCAAAAAACATTTAAGTACAACGGATATGAGTGAATCCCATATCTCAGCCCGTTACATAGGCGAAAAGCTTACATAACAAGATACTTCCTATTTTCTAGACAAGAAAACAAAACCACTACCACATCATTTAGAAAGACTCAAACAAAAATATAAACTACTTCCTACGACCTTGGAGATTAAAGCCATAAATGGCATTAAGAGCATCCAATTCCCCTGGAAGATCATAAATTTGCTTCGAGTAATCATCATAGTCATCAAACTCATCTTCACGCTCATGACCACCTCCAAAGAGATTTGCTGATTCGTCGAACGTGTTAAGAACTTCCTCCTCTTCACTATCAGAAACCACAACATTACCCACCTTGGAAAATGGGTTAGCCCTCTTAGTGACAGAGGCAGACGGAACAGGATGACCATCATCATCCACAAGGGTGCCTTTCCCATCGATAAGAAGCTTTTCAAACTTACTAATTTTCTCAACTAAAGGAGTAGAACCAACTTCCTTAGTTCCCATTGAATCACTCACAAGCGGTTCTTGTGATGTAGCACCAGTCTTAACTGACTCATCCACATTAACTTCCATTGTAAATCCAGCATCCACATCCATGTTGGTATCAAAAGTAGGAATACCAAAAGTATCCATATCATCCATATTAAGAGCATCAAATTGGTTAGATGTAGAAATCTTAGTACCACTAGAACTAGCCACATCAGAAGTCTTCTTCTTAGTGCCACCAACATTCTTAGGTTCAGCAGGAGTCTGTTTGGGTTGATACTGAAACTTCTTACCCACAACAGGTTTAGTAAACCCTCCTTTACCCGGAATAGTAGAACTACCTTGTTTTCCTTTCTTTCTGTTATTAACAGTCTTGAAACCATCATTAACCGGCTTACTAGGTTGAACTGGAGGAACAACAACTTTCGGACAATCAATAATAGTATGACCAAAAACCTTACACTTATCACAACGCGGAGGTTTCCACTCATATTCCACCCGAATCTTTTCAATAGTCGAACCCGTACCATCAAGTAAAGGTATCTCAACAGTAATGCTATCCCTAAGCATCTCATCCGACTTTACTTCAATCATGCATCTAGCAAAGCTACTACGGCCCCAAGATTCCTTGCACATTTGGCTGGTAAAAGCATCTAACCTTTTGGGTGTCCCAATCAAAGTAGCAAGAAGACTAAGCCCGTCATCCGAAAACATAGCTAGAGGAACGTCATGGAATTTAACCCACACTGGAATGTTAGTTAAATCCTCTTTAAGCAAGTTTGTGTTCAATGTCCATGGTTTAAGAATAATAGGAACATTACGAATCAACCAAGGACCATTATCAAGAACATCATCGACACCTTTCTTCGAGTTAAACTTGAAGAAAAAGAACCCCTTAGCATTCATCATAACCTTTTGTAAACCATACTTAGACCACGCATTGCGAACATAATAATCAACAACAGGGAAAGCAAGACGTTGACCAAGGAAGTATCCGTAGAGAGTATTCTCAAACCTCATGTTCACCTCTTCCACTACTTTCAACGGGACAGAAAGGTCAACATTATCCTTCTTTTTGCTGCATTCTAACCTCCGAAAATTAGACACATGTTTCAGGGAATCATTAGAAGCAACACCCGCGTAAGAAATCGACTTAACTCCATTACCACTAGTAGTATCAATCTTGGGTGCATTAGTATCAAAAGTAAAACTCTGATTCATATGAAGCCCAAGACCACTCGAATTGTTCAACTCAGAAGATGAAGCCATATTAGCAATATCATTATTAATTTTATTCATTGCTTCATCAAACTTGTTATGCGCATTAGCAATTAATTGCTCCACATTAGGCTGTTTTGAACCATGAGAGGACGAATCTTGCTCCAAATCATCCAAAACAACCTTATCATTACCCTCGTTATCAGCCAAATCATCACCATCAACCATTGGAACACTAACAACCTTCTTACCAAGCATAGGAGTCAAAAAACCCTTTTCCATCTCTCACCACCACGTTACCAAATCAAACAGAAAACAACCCAATAATCCAGCAGCATGCAGTACCAAAAATAAGAGAAAGAAACCCTAATCTAAACGATTAGGGTTTATAACAATAAGATTCAAAAAACTAACCTCCCATCATAGTTACAATCGAACAGTTTATGATAAGAGTTACTGAATACTGATCGAATGCAAAAAACCAAATCAGAACCGACTACACAGAATAGTCGATTAAAGATCCCAAGCGAACCCTAAGTAACGATCCAAAAAATTGACCAAAAGCTTGTTCAAATCACAACAAATCTGGACTAGAATCAATAAACACGGATGTCAATCAATAGCTAGGACAAATTGAAGCAAAGAGGACAAAGGATTAAGGTAGAATCGATTGGAACGAATAGAATTGGTTAGGGTTTCATAGAAAGGAGACTTCTTTTTGTCTTTTAAGTAAATTATTCTTAATCAAACATTTGTTTGAAAACAGAACGAGATCAATTTACCAAAGCCTAAAGTGCATTTACGGTTTGAACATTGCATTAATACATTAAAACGAATTACAAAATTCAATTTCAGTATTTTCGATAATTAGATCTTTAAGAAAATAAAATACCCATTGGTAAATATATACATATAAACCATAGTATTTTCTTAAAGCTAGGATCCTAATTGACATAGTACCATTACATCAGTTGATCTGCTAGTAATTATAGTATTCAGCAAAGTAATTGTCGTACTATAATTGGCATAACATTTGTCCAATTCCTAGATTTATGGGATTTACAATCACAAAACATTTGTATTGTAAGCATGTTTGATCTCCATCTTAATGCCTTGAGTCCAAGATCTCACTTCCTACTCAATTTAAGTCGTCTAACTTAAAAACTGCAAACTCATAAATCCATTACATCAGTTGATCTGCTAGCAATGAAATTACGAAATTTACCTCTCCATTGCAATCTCGCTAAGTTCTCACATGACGTAAATTACAACTTCTAGTGTTCTTAATTAGATGGCATTTGACTTAATTTTATAAGGGTATTAAATTTTGACGTGTAATCAAAATAATGTATGAAGAAGCATGCATACAACTTCATAACATTGGTTTTATAAAACATTTTTATTACCAATTAACTAAGAGTAAAACAACAAAGTTTTGATTGAGGTATCGGGTTCACCAATTAAAGAATTACCAACAATTATCGTCCACTTATATCGTACTTTTGCATAAGCCCTAAGGCTTAGTGTTTCGGATAATCTTTGTGGAATTGTGGTGAATTCACCCTTAAGATGACAGTGTACGTAATATAGTGATATAGGTAAGTCTAGAGTCGGCACACATGCAGTTGTAGAGAACCGGTAGGTGCATGGTCTTTAATAACCCCTCTCTACAAGTACATTGTCTGGCAACCTTCGGTCCGCCTTTCGCACACTATGTACAAAAACATCAATCAACCAATCCTTTGAAATTTTAACTCTTAAAACCAAAACAATTTCGCCATTTATTTAGTCCATATTATTTTTCTATTCAAAATTACCCTTTTGTTTATAAAAATGTCTAACATAATTAAACAAAACAAGTAATAAATAATAAAAAATAAAATAACCAAATAAACAAATACATAACATAACAATTAAATATGTATAAAACATGTTGCCACATGCAAATCTTATTCAATAGTCCTATTAATAATAAAGTCTAGGTGTATAATGCATTTATTCAATTAAGGCTTTCTTCTTCAAAGGAAAAAGAGCCACATACATCGATAAATCGATTGCGTAAGCCAAAACTAAACAAATACCACATAGCACATAATTGATTACTTAATATTGGAGTCTTCCCCAATTCAACATCTATTAATAAATTACATGTTCATCAATTTAAACAATTTAAATAATCATACAATTAAATCCATGCAAAATGCAGTTTTCATGGATTATGCTTAACAATTAACACATTGCACCAAGATCGTTTACTAAAACGCATAACCAATTACATGACATCCTAGGGTTTCTAATCATATTAAAATCAAAACCAAAACCCTAAAACCTTAAAAGGTCTAATCAACCCAAAAAAAATTAGGGTTAGGAATAAAAAAACCCTAAAAACATGTAACTAAACGAATCAAAATTCAATTTTTATGCGTTTCGATAATTAATTACACATTATAACGGCTCATGATGCCACTGTTGAAATTATAATATCATGACAATCATATATAAATAAACCAAACACATCAAGTAAGCATATAGCGGAAGCAATTATAACAAGACCATAACATGTAATTAATTAATCAAACATAAAAGTAAACATACCATAGTGTCACAACTCGTAAATTCTGGTCTTTTCCCGAACTTTCACATTTACTATTCATCGGTTACTATTCATTGATCACTATTCATCCTTTTACTATTCATCTTTTTCGGAGTCAGTTTGATATTCTGAGAAGCGTTTTAAAATTTTACTATTCATAAAACACTATTCACCTCCGGAGAAAATTTGTCATTTATGCGTGAGTTGCGTCATTTCCGTATACGTACGGTTATCTACCTAATATACGTTATCTTATGAGCTATTATTTTGAATAATTGATCCGACAATCCCAACTATGGTCCTAACACATTTTTATACTCATAATAATAATATAAAAATTATAATATTAAATTACCCGGTGTTTTCAAATCAATTGCTACATTTTACGGTCGGAACTTATAACTCCGTCGGGTTGCGTTATTTCAATCCGATAATTATTTTAACACCCGATTCTCATCAGGAATATTATTTTACAACTTTTACAACTTCGTTGTATTTTATTTCACCTTGGTAACATTTATTTTTAGTTAACTCGGTACCCGGTAACACCTAATACACAACAAAACCAACTAATAACTACACAATGGGACAAGAACTTTAATGAGCCACCAAGCCCCTTTCTTTTTCCCCCTAATTCATGCCCATGTCCCCCCCTAGGTCCAAGATGACATTAAATTTGCTTTAGACCAAGACTTTCTTCATATATATATATCATTCTCACCACATTTCTCATTTAAACATACAAGAAACTAGAAAATGCTCTCATCTTCCTTTCTCCCTTTGTGTACAAATCGACCCAACAAAGAAACACCATGAAGAACCATAATTTTTCCAAGATCAAGTGTTAATCTTGTCCCTTTAGTTGTTCTTGTTGGGTTTTGTGATAAAAACCCAAGGTTTTATAAGTTTTCATCTCCATAAGCTCACTAATCTTTCTAAGTAAGTTGTCAAACTCATTTCCATAATTTATTCATGTTATCTTTGTGATCATATGATTTCCATTCAAGATTTACATGCATATGTTAGTTATACCACTCATTTATATATATATATAACTTTTGATCCCTAGAAATAGATTATTATTAGATCCTTGTTAGATCCACTTGGTTTATGATGTTTAGGAACCCATGACACCCTAAGAAGGTGTATGGTAAGATTAGACTAGATTTGTGGTGATTGAAAGTGGTTTGGTTGGATTAGAAACTAGTTTGGAACACTAGAAATGGATTTTAAACATATAAATGTACCTACTGTCCTTGTTTTGAAATCGTGGGAAAATCAGTAGGTGGTGGGTAATTTTTGACCAAAGATTTAGAAAATACTTTTAAAAACGAAACTTTTGGCGAAAGAACGGATTAAAACGAGTTAATAACGAAGGAGATATGATTTTCCGAATTTAACGACGAAAACTATTTTCTGAAAAACTGCATGCTGTTGGAAGATTTTCGTTGGACAAATAGAGGCGTTAGACGTAACCTAGTGGGGCCGAGCTATCGAAAATATATTAGTATATACTAAAACGAATCCGTGGATATAAAGAACGAGTAAAATGAGCTTAAAACGACCAAGTTATACATGTTTTAAAATCGTCAAAACTATATATATATTTAGTCACTACTAGAAATAATATAACTACGTACTAAATAATATATTTTCTAGATTTCTTATTCAAGGAGTTTATTTTTAATTAACGAAATACGCACGACCCAAGGTTTATTTATGCGACTACTAGACGATATCTTAAGGTTTTCAAAACGAGGAATATAACACTAACGATTTTATATACGATATATTACGACAAGTTTTTATAAGCCTAGTTGGACTTATTTTTCTTAAGTATGGAAAATACTTTACTTTGACAATAACACGTATTTTCAAGTTACGAGTGGTATAGGTATCATGTGCATGTGCATTCATTACATCCTTTCATGATCTAAGTAGATCACTATCATTCATATTAGGTTGCGGTTAGAGATCGAACCTCATTTCTGTGTATCCACTTTTGTCATCGTAGCTATTCGCACCAGGTGAGTCATAGCCCCACTTTTACTCTTTATACTTGTTTTAACTCTTTGGGGGAGATACATGCTCAACTACTTGCTTACTAGTATAAATACTCAAAACATACTTTCTTGATACTCAAAACATTTATACTTGATTGTTTTATACTTGATTTCATACATACGTGATTGTGTTATACTTAACTGTGTTATACTAAACTGTGATGTGTATTCTTGAGCTACTGAGACTTCCAATGGCCCCAGATTAAGTTGCTGGGCACAACCATGGAGACATACATACTTCCAATGGCCCCAGATTAAGTTGCTGGGCACAACCATGGAGACATACATACAAACGTGAGGTCTTCGGAGATGAAGTGTAGACTCACGACTAATTGCTTAACTGTTGTGATAAACTTATATATGTTTTACTCATACTATATATTGTAGCAGTGGGTTGTAAACACACAGGTTACAAGGCTCTTATGGCGGGACTTGTAACTGAGTGGATTTACGATGCCTTTGCTGGGAAACCTTTATACATATGCATAAACTTTATTTGTTAAACAAACTCTATGAACTCACCAACCTAGTGTTGACACTTTAGCATGTATTTTCAGGTTTTAACCTATGGCACACTACTGGAGGTTTTGGCAGGGTACGGCATGGTCATAGAAGACTCTGATTAATTATTTGGGGACCGTTTTAAACTACTCTTAAGGGCCTACTTCCGCACTACTTTTAACGATGTAAATTCAACACTTTTGATTAAACGATTTTATTCTAAATAATTAAAGTGAAAACCATTTTTGTACTTGTGTTGTGTTACCGATTGAGTTACACCCCAGCTACACGTATGCTTCCGCTGGACCCGATCTTGGGGGTGTGACACATAGTGATTCTAGCTCGAACAAGAATCAAATGCAATCTTCCACTCAAGAACCCTAATTAGGGTTTATGTGAACAACTCCAAGAAATAAACAATAATGTGTTTGATTCACGATCTTGTACACACGTACTACTTCAAGTAAACGTTTATGCAAGTAAAACGAGCACAAACACTAGAGATCACAAAATATCGACTCTCTTAAACTTTAATGGGGTGTCGACCTTTTGCAATGAGAAAAGGAGAGGAGAGAAAACACACAAGATTAGGTTTTCAAGTTGTGTGAAAAGAATGAAACCTTGTGTGTTTATATAGGGTAGAAAACTTGGAACAAAAGCTTCACCAAGCGATGTGGGATACCCTTAGCCAATCGACCCTAACCAACCCACAAGGGTTCTAGAGCCTTCTTGACATTCCAATTTTCATCTATCATCCCTTTCCTTTTATTCGTCTAATGGTCGTTAGCCGTTTCCGTCAAATGTTAACGATCATTACGTGTTTGTGCTCTAATAATTAATATAACATTTATATATAATTATTACTCGTTTACTTTTCATACGTAAAGTGTGCAATCCCGTGATCTCAAGTTCGATCCTAACATACGACTACTAAAATAATGTCCATAATCTAACATCAAGTAAAGTTCAAAGTTTTTTGTTTTAACAATCGAGTAAAGTTGTTGTCATATGCCATATAATTGCATAAAATTTTCCTTCTAGTTCTTAGATTCCCTACAAATGAGATGCATGGTTGTCATTCTAATATGTGAATTATAATAAGAACCTAAGGTACCATACATGTATTGGTCACATTATATGGTGTTTAATTGTAACTGAGTCATTTAGCCCGCGCGTTGCCGCATGAGCATATTTTTAATCATTCCATTCTTTGAAACGATAAACAGAGCTAGGTGGTTGTAGTTGACACACACTGCATCGTCTGCTTATTTTTCACAGATCATTCCCAAGGAATAGCCAAAATCCAGTTGATTGAATCACAAATCACGCATCTCAGAGGAGTGAATTGAGATTAGTTTGTTGCGACATTCTCATTACAACAACAAAATGGTACAAAGCTACCTCCAGCATAAGGCCAACTGACTCATTATGGTACTATATTTGTGTGTCCGAATAAAACAATTACTCCTATATAAATGGATTATGGATACGTAAATAATCAGAGGTATACTTACTTTAGGGGTTTAAGTGCATCAAATTTAAAATGCATTACTGCATCAAATGCATTTTCTGAGAATATTTTATTTAGCTCTAATTATTTTGTCAAGGAAGTAAGACATATCCCATGTACAGTTGTTCGCATTATTAGTGATTGGCAATTTAAACCTATTTGTGGCTTTAATCGAAGCAAATTCATGATCTTCCAGGGGAATTGGATGCTCTTAATGCCATTTATGGCTTTAATCTCCAAGGTCGTAGGAAGTAGTTTATGTTTTTGTCCGAGTCCTTCAATGTGATGTGGTAGTGGTTTTGTTTTCTTGTCTAGAAAATAGGAAGTATCTTGTTATGTAAGCTTTTCGCCTATGTAACGGGCTGAGATATGGGATTCACTCATATCCGTTGTTCTTAAATGTTTTTTGGAGTAATATATTTACCGGGTCGTTTGACCTTTTACCCAAAAAAAAAATTTAAACCTATTTGCTTATGAATGTCCTAATTGACTAAGGTTTAATCTTCAATAGCTCAAAGGGGTAAGATAATTTTTTTTAACTTAAAGGGCACAGACCAAATGGGTTAAAAGTTTCTCAAAGTTTATTGAAGGTATACACATTAAGTGCTGACAAAAAGTATAATGGAGCAACCATTTCAACATTTGCCAAAACTGACCAGCTACATAAACTGCTTGTGATGCCCACATTGTCAGTTTGCCACTCTATGTAGTACATTACGTGTTTGTAGCCTGTGTTTCAAAGGATACAGATTTTAGATCCCCTCTCAACCACATCCTCTGAAAAACACCCTCTGAACCACACCCTTTGAATCACACCCTCTAAAAACCGTAATCTGTTATACCGCGACACAATAAACAAAGATAATAAGATATAGTTTTAATAAGCAATCCCAAACAATGTCTTAGAAATCACCAAATATAAGAAATTTAATATATCAAAAGGACGTAAACGGAAACTAACCAACCCCAAACTGTGGGAACTTCACGGCCAATATAACTGCTGCCTGCAATGCCTGCTTAGCACTCTTAAGTAGCTTGATTGCTATAAGTAGTTGAGTCAAAAGGTCATCAACTGCCTAATAGTTAATTAGTTTTAGCATGACGAACAATAAAATATGACATTTTGAGATCAATAGTGTATGTCATTACAGCTAACTATATCGACATATTTTATAGGCTAAGTTAAGAAGATTGTCTAAAAGCCATGAAAGTTTTACTGAGAAGAGGTACTGAAATTAGACAGTACGACAAAAGATTAACTTCAACAATTAACTTTAATGTACATACTTAGAAACTTTGACAAAGTTACGATGAGAGACATTCACGTTAGGAATATCGAAACGAATGATAATTTCTAGTCAAGATGTACAAACTATTCCTATTAGTATATGCACTGTAATAGTAATTAATTTTCTACCATGATGCACTAAAATAACAAACTCTTTTATTTTGACAACTTAACTTATTTTAAGTTGTGGGCGCATAAAAATCTTCAATAGTTATGAAAAATGCTTTTGTTAAGCCAAAAGTAAGAACAAGCAATACCTCTCTAGTGTCCCCTTTGTGAACCACAAATCCCCATTTTTTACGTTTGTCCACTTCAAGCTTAATGCAACTTGTTCCTCTACAACTTTCAAATGAGTCGAATAGGGTTGTTATTATCGAAATCTCTAAACCCTAACCGACCCTCCTCTCTGGCGATTTTCTAACCCCCATCCCAAATCGATTCTTCTCAAATCTGCCAATCCTAACCGATTCACTGCTTCAATTCAATTTAGTTATGATTTAACATTCTTTGTTAGTTGTTACTGATCGGATTTGAAACTTTGATTCATTAGGATCTTGTGGTTTTTTGATTAACGATTAGGGTTTCATAAATCGCCTTCTGCCGACTTTAGGGATCTGTTCGCACTCCTTTTCTTTATTCCTAAGTTGATTTTCTGCATATTAAATCTTCATTGTTTCAATTGTTTATCAGTCGATCGATTAATATGGATATTGGTTAGTGATTGTGCGTTTTTATCTAAACCCTAAGCGATTAGGGTTTCTATTTTTCTCCTTGATTGCATGCGTGCTGTTTGTACTGGATTAGTGGTCGTGGGTAATGAGGGAGATGATTAATAAGGGATTCTTGAATTCTAGGGTTGCTGCTAAGCCTAATGGGAAAGATAACATTAATGTTGAGGGTGTTGATTTGTCATCTGGGATGATTGAGAAGAACTTGGGTGGGAACAGACATGACCGGGTGGAGCCGGTTTCAATTGGTAATATTCAAAAGGCCACTACTAGTTTTGGTGAGTTGAGTTCACCCTCAATGATGAGCCCTAGTAGTGTTAGTTTGAACGTGGATGAGTCACCTGATTGTTCTATGGATGATATTCTGAAAGTGGAGCCGATTCCACTTACGAAAGATACATCACATGGTGACGACTTGGATCCGGTTACTAGTGCTGAAACTGTGAAGCACTTGTTATCTAATGCGCATAATAATTTTGATGAAGCCATGAATAATATTCAATGTGAGATTGTTGCTAATATGGCTTCTTCTTCGGATTTGCACAGTTCGAGTGGTATTGGGCAAACTTCTAATTCGACAGCTGCTGGTCTTGATGCTTCTAAGGTTGCTATTACTAGTGGTACTGGAGTGAAGTCGGTTTCTTATGCGGGTGCTACTTCTAATGAACCTCTGAAACACGTGTCTAAGTTTCGGAGGTTGGAATGTAGCAAAAAGAAGGATGATGTTGACCTTTCAGTTCCATTGAAAGTAGTGGAAGAGGTAAACACGAGGTTTGAGAATACTCTCTATGGTTATTTCCTTGGCCAACGCCTTGCTTTTCCTGTTGTTGATTACTATGTCCGCAATGCATGGGCTAAGTTTGGTGTGCAAAAGGTAATGATGAATGCAAAGGGGTTCTTCTTCTTTAAGTTCAATTCGAAGAAAGGTGTTGATGATGTGCTTGAGAACGGTCCTTGGTTGATCAGAAATGTTCCTATTATTCTTAAACCATGAACTTTGAACACTAATCTACTTAAAGAGGATTTGACTAACATCCCTGTTTTGGTTAAATTCCATGATGTCCCCCTTGCAATGTTTTCTGATGATGGCCTCAGTCTTCTAGCCACACTGATTGGTACGTCCAAAAGGTTAGATGCTTTTACAAGCAATATGTGCAAGGAATCGTGGGGTCGTAGTAGTTTTGCCAGATGCATGATAGAAGTGAAGTCGGATGAGGTGGTGCGGGACAGCCTCACTATTGAGATACCGTTACTTGATGGTTCGGGTTTGACTATTGAGAAGATTAGGGTTGAATACGAGTGGCAACCACCTCGTTGTGACAAGTGTAAGATATTTGGTCATATTCTGACTGACTGTCCTAAGGTTGTTATACCTCCTGTTCAGCCCACTAAGCCTGTTAATGATAGTTTCAATACTGTCAATAACAGGAAGAAAGGAAAACAAACAATTCCGGGTAAAGGAGGGTTTACTAAACCTGTTGTGGGTAAGAAGTTTCAGTATCAACCCAAACAGACTCCTCCTGAACCCAAGAATGTTGGTGGCAATAAGAAGAAGACTCCTGATGTGGCTAGTTCTAGTGGTACAACGATCTCTACATCTAACCAGTTTGATGCTCTTAATATGGATGATACGGATACGTTTGGTATTCCTACTGATGACACCAACATGGATGTGGATGCTGGTTGTACAATGGAAGTTAATGCGGATGCGTCGGTTAAGACTGGTACTACATCACAAGAACCCCTTGTGAGTGATTTAATGGGAACTAAGGAAGGTGGTTCTACTCCTATAGTTGAGAAAATTAGTAAGCTTGAAAAGCTACTTATCGATGGGAAAGCTACCCTTTTAGATGATAAAGGTGTTCCTATTCCGTCTGCATCTGCCAATAAGAGGGCTAACCCATTCTCTAAGGTGGGTGATATTGTGGTTACTGATAGTGATGAGGAGGAGGTTCTAAACACATTCGACGAATCAGCAAATCTTTTTGGTGGAGGTCATGAGCGTGAAGAAGAGTTGGATGACTATGATGATTACTCGAAGCAAATTTATGATCTTCCAGGGGAATTGGATGCTCTTAATGCCATTTATGGCTTTAATCTCCAAGGTCATAGGAAGTAGGTTATATTTTTGTCCGAGTCTTTATATGGTTTGTTTTCTTGTCTAGAAAATAGGTAGTATCTTGTTATGTAAGCTTTTCGCCTATGTAACGGGCTGAGATATGAGATTCACTCATATCCGTTGTACTTAAATGTTTTTTGGAGTAATATATTTACCGGGTCGTTGACCTTTTACCCAAAAAAAAAACTTTCAAATGAGTCATAAATGGCTTCACTACATAGAAAAGCAAACAAAAAATCAGAAAAGAAAAGACACCTAGCTAAGGGAGTGTTTGTGATTGCTTATTAAAAGTGTTTATCTGCTTAAGATCAGCTTGTAAGTACTTGTTTTATACTTTATGAATATACCTCTCAAAATAGACGAATTAAAAGCATCACAACATTATTAAACAAACTTTTACTATTTCAACCTACAAATCAGTTAAAAATCACTCGCACGGATATCCGAACCTCACAAAACATAGAATAGCAAAATGAAGTTTAATCAACAACTTTTGTACATGGCCACACTTAACCTAAAAACCACTTTCTACTGTTTGGAATTCTAGAATCACACATTTATTTCATCCAAAAGAATAACAGAATCAATTAATTTAAAAGATATTAATCAATAGTAATAACCAATTAATACCTCATAGGGCTATGTATTTGGTGGCGCGAAACATAAATCCCCTTGCAAGGTCACTCCAAAGAGGTCTACTTGTCCCTCGACCACATTCTTGCTCTTTCACACAAGGCCAATGTCCGCCTCATCAAAAAGATCTACATTCGTAATTTCTCTACCACTATCTTGACACGCACAGGGCTTGCTACTTAGATACATTTTTAATTTTCCAAACTTCTAAGTTAATGCTTACTTATCATACACTTTTGTAATAGAAATGCTCCATATACTTTTTTTCTTTGAACTATTATTTGCTTTCTAAAACGAAAACAGAAAAAAAAAAAATTAAAAAAAAATGTTAGCAAATGATAACATCTCTTGTTATATTAGCATTAAGGTACACTTTGTGTGCAAACGAAAAAAGAACAAAGTCTACATTAAGGCACATTTTTTTTTTTTATTATTTTTTTTTTTTTTTTTAAAGTTGATGTAAATGATCAAATGTTAAAAGTTGAAAATGGTCAAAGGTGAGAGAAATATTTAATGCATTAAGACATTACAAACTTGAAAATTGAAACATTCAAACAAAGAAAAATATTGTACAACTTTTTAAGGCGTTAAGACATTAAATTAACACATAATTGATACTCTTTTTAAACAACCTATTACTTAAAAAGTATATTGATTTATTCAAATTGTACAACCAATTAAAAGTATATCTACAAAATTAAATACAACTAATTAAAACACCCTTATTAAAAAGTACAATAGAATCTTCAAAATATACAATTTAAACAAGATACAACATAATCAAAATATAAAATAATTAAACACACACTAATTAATATTGTTTTTTAAAACACCTAAAAATGAAAAGTACATGTTATTATACACATTATACAAATTAATAAAACATACAAAGCCTCATATAAGCTAAAAAGTTGATGCTACATATGGTTTTGAAAAACCGGACCGGACCAACAGGTTCAATCAAGAACCGGTATCGCCACCGGTTCGACTAACCAATAAAAGCCATCCAAAAATGAACTAGAGAAGACCCGTTAAAACCGATACAAAATGGTGAATCAGGCCTCATCGAGATCTATTTCTCCGGTCAATCGTCAAAGGGTACCCGCCGACGCAACGCGCGGGTACCATACTATATATAAAGGAAAAACCAAAAAGTGAAAAGTTGAAACTAAAAAAAGAAATGTTGAAAACATATATTTCAAAAGGAAACTATTAATACACATCGAAAACAGGGTTGATCCGGGATGCTTCAAACTCGTCGGTTTGACCCTGGTTAATTTGACCAGTTTTTGACCCAACACGTCGAGCTGACCCGGTTTAAATCGACCCGTTTTTTTTACCTGAATGGTTCAATCGATTGAACCACCTAGGTCGAACCAGGTTTCAAAACATTATGTTTAACTAGCCGAGTACCCGTGCATAGCAATGGAATTCCTAGCGGCAAATAATTAACGATTTGTGATATTGTGGTGAGTGTTTTGTATAGAGTTCAAAATAGAACATGAACCGATCAGAATGTAATTGCAAACGGTTGTACTACACGATAACTAAAGTATAGAAAAAATTCTTAACATCTATCAAACAACATATAAAAACATTTAATGAAATTGAAAGTAAAACATTACATCAGTTATGAAATAAAAACTAACAACACACGTTACTCTTCGCGTAAAACTTCTTGATAAACGACATTCGAGGTGTAGATTCCTGCTTGACGAAACTCTTTGACTGGATTAACCAATACCTTTGTTGTTCTACGGGAAATCCCTCTAGACAATGCCACATAAAGCTGGCCATGGGAGAAAACAGAGTCACGCAAAGACACCCACATTTGGAATTGTTTGCCCTTGAACTTTATTAATAGTCATCGCAAAGCTAAGGCGAATAGGGAATTGTGTTCTCTTTAGTTTGAAAGGGAACATGTCTTCTTCAGATGGAGCAAGAGGAATTCTTGGCAAGAGCACTCTATGTCACAACTCACCATTTCAGGTCATTTCCCGAACTTTGGAAAAACACTATTCATCAAACACTATTCATCAGTTTACTATTCATCATTTTTGGTGTCAGTTTGACATTCCGAGAAGCATTCAGAAATTTTACTATTCACGGAACACTATTCATTGCGGGAAAAGATTTCATCATTCACGTGCATTACACATTTCATCGTAAATTTAGTTTACGGGTATTCAAATTCGCGTAACCATATTGGTTTAGGTGCGAATTCATTTAATTAGTGTTAAGGACACTGCATACGGACTGGAGATAGTCTGCCTATCATCATAACAGCATTTTCATGTTATACCACTCTCAGGATTTTCAAATTTATATATTTGATACATTTAACGTTTTTACGTATAAGTATTTATAGTAAACGTTAACACCCGGTTTATACACGAAGAATATATCTAAATATTCCCACAATGGTCCCGACATATTTTTATATCCATTATAACATCATAAAAGTTATTACCTTCATTTACCCAGTATTTTGGAAATTTATTTTATTTATAACGTAAGCTTATGAATATTACGACGGTTTTCGTGAAAACAAAACAATAATCACCCGAACACTCAGGAATTGTACCCAACATATTTTTATCATTGTTATGACTTTATTAAGTCCCGGTTAACTTCGTTAACATTTATTTCTAGCAAACCCGGTACCCGATTATAACTAATACTTACACCAAACTACAACTAATAATACACTATATCTTCTAAGTGATCAAAACCGATTTGGCTACTCCTTTTCACATTGAAACCGGCCTCATAAGTCCTCACTAGGCAAATTCTTACAATTTCCTAACCTTATGCATTAATGTGTACATTTTATACTATATACTTAAGTTACTAGTATTTACATAAACACTTATCACATAAACCTAACTAATTCTTGAATCATAAAACACCAAAAACCTCATCTTTTCTCTTGTTCTTCCCCCAAAACCCACGACCAAAACCAAACTCCATGATCAAACCATTATTTTTCTTAGTACAAAGCTACAAAGTTGTTCATTTCATCATTCTAATCAAGATTCATGCAACAAAAACACAAGTAATCCAAGATTTCTCATCCTTTAATCACCTATTATTTCAAAGTGAGTATTCAAATTTATTTTCATGTTTTCATCTAATTAACATATGTATCTCATGGTATTCATGCTTAATTTCATGCACAAACTAGTTATACCACTTTATTTTTGTATACTTTTTGAACATACAAACCCTAGATTGTGATTTAGGTGTTTCTTTGTTAAATTAACTTGATTACTAGTCATTAGGAACCCATGGCACCCTAAGAAGGTGTATGGTAGGATTAGTATAGTTTTGTGAAGTTTACAAGAGATTTGGTTGAAGTAGAAACTAGTTTTGGACATGAAAAATGGATTTCTAACAAGTATATATACATGCTGTCCCATTTTTGTAAATCCAGAAAAATCAGGGGATTCCGGGTAACTTTGGGCTAAAGATTTAGAAAATACTTTCAAAAACGAAGCCGTGGGCGAAAGAATGGATTAAAACGAGTTTATAACGAAGAAGTTATGATTTTTGCAAGATTGTTGACGAAAAGTATTTTTCTGAAAAATAGTTGCTGTTGGGCGTTTTTCAATGGACAAAAAGAGACTTTAGACGTAACCCGGAGGAGCCGAGCTTTCCAAAATATATTACTACATACTAAGACGTAACCGTGGATATAAAGAACAAGTAAAACGGACTTATAACGATCAAGATATACACGTTTCAAAATCGGCGAAACTCTATTTATTTCCATCAGCTTTTTAGCAAAATATTACTAAGTATAGAAAAACAGTTTTTGTAATACATCATGTTGAGAGCCAATTTACTCATTGATAAACTCATTTCTGGAAAATTTACATCATTGACAAAAAGTTAGTTCACCCAGCCTAGTTTTCAAAACATCTAGCCGTTTGTCAAAAGGATTTATAACGAACAACTTATGGACTTCCAAACTTTCCCGAAAACTGCCCAGAATCTGCCAAAACAGCCCAAACACCTCACTTGACGGCTAATTATCTTTATGATCGAGACCTGTATGGACAAACTTCACTTCTGTGACTTTTCAGATATGGTGAAAATCTTCTCAAAACTACTGAGCTTCTTTCCTAACTCTTATTATTCACTATTTCACGACTAGTTTTATGAGACCGTTTTGTCACTAATAGAAGTAATAATACTTCTACGTACTAAATTCTAGATTTTCTAGAAATATTAACCAAGTACCCAATTTCATAACTAATGATGTATTAGTGATTACAAGTATATTTTCATTACTACAAGGCGTTATTTCAAGGATTTCAAACCGAGGATTTCAACACAAACATTGGTACATACGATATATATATATAAGTATATATATTACAACTAGTTTATTTTTCTAATAGCCATATTTTCCTAAGTCTTGGAATATATACTTTTGATAACAACAAGTGTTTTTCAAAGAGTAGAGTGGTATAGGAAACATGTGCATGGACATTCATAACATCATTTCATGATCTAAAGTAGATCGTTCATCATTCATATTAGGTTGCGGCTAGTGTGCCCGCCTTGTTTTTCAGCTCATTACATGTTCATGGTACCATCATATTGGGTTGCAGCAGCTAATTGTTCATTGGTGTTCATTTCATTTCATCACAGTTTCATCAGTTAAGGTGAGTTTTCATAGCCCCGTTTTCAATTCAACATTTTTGATTGTTTTCAAATCCCACGGGGGGAATACATTGCATCAATCATTTTAGTACGAGCCCAAGTATTCAAACATGTACATTGCTTAAGTTACCTTGCCATGTGATAAGTCCCCTGTAACATCATGAACCGTTAATTTACCGGTAAGCGAGAGTGAGTGGATAGATCTATCGAGGGTGACGCCTCTATCCGTGGTAGTGATTACCAACAGTAAGCGGATGCATTTCATGTCTTTTACATTTGAGTGTTTCGGCAGAACATTCAGGAGGGGCATAGTTTCATCAGTCATAGCTTCGGTGTCATGAGCTTAAGGCTATTGTACAATTTTCATGAGATTTTTTATCTTGCACTTTTACTTGTGGTGGCCGTACATCATTACATTTTACAAACCTATGGAATTCACCAACATTCGTGTTGACGTTTTAGCAATGTATTTCAGGTTATTAAGGTAGCTCATGTGACATGCATTTGGACCTTCATGGAGTCGCGGAGTCGACGCGTCTCATCATTATTTCATGCACTTATGTAAACGTTTGATCTAGTATGACTTGTTTTTCATAAACTTGCAACACATTTTGGGGACCTCATTTTGTAAACTCTGAATTATTTCAATGATCAAATGCAGTATTTTCCAAACGACACTTTAGGTCGTTCAATGTAACTGTAACTGTGGTGCTATGACAGACACCCCCAGGTATTCCATTCCGCTGCAAGTCAGGTAAATTGGGGGTGTGACAGATTGGCATCAGAGCTAAGGTTATAGCGAACTAGGATGTATCTTGGACCCTAGACTATAACCACATCAGCATAGCATCTCATAATTTCATCATAAGTGCATAATCATGATACATGTTGTTTCATACATACCCTGTGCGAGTTATTTATACTCATATCCGTATATGTATATCATTTTATTGACCTGGTTCACAAGTGACATGTCTTCAGATACTCACCCTGACATCCTTTTATCGGATTCCGACATTGAAGATGCCTTGTCATCTTCCACTACCATTATACCACCAGTTGCATTTACACCACCATTAGTACTATTGATTTGCCATAGGAACAGGGTTTTCCTATCATTCAGCCCGTACATAGAATGCCTTTTGGTAGTGTATTCAGAATTAATCTTAATGGACTTATTAGGATGCTTATTGAAAGGAAGATAGTGTGTTTTCTTTCCATCACTAGTAGGGCACTTACTACTCAGGTACTATCACCACCATCAGTTACTTATTACACTATTGGCCTTCCCACAGTGTGTACTTTAGTTTTACCTTTTGGATGTCGCGAGGTAGCGCGAAAGAGGGTAGTATTCCATACACTAGTACCATCATTGTCATTTCCCTTTTCCATTCCCACTTGCCATGAACTAGATGACACCTAGTAGATAATACCAATAACACGGACTCAACAGAAACATCCGCAGATTCTTCAGGAATGGTTCAGAACCTACATTATCTAAGATTTGATAGATGCACAACTTCAGACACCACTTCAGGACTATCTCGACCTTATGATGCCACAAACCTGATTTCACACAGAGGGACACCAGGAAGTCCCTGGACCAGACTTATATCCTCACTAGCTTTTACTATTATCCTAGCCACAGAAGGTGTGGGACATAGTCTAAAGAACTTGTTGTCTTTTGATTGTTGTACAAACAAATATATCAAGTGTGACTCTACTATGTAAGAAATGGTTGTGCTATTTGTGATACCGGTTCACGTAGACCGAAATTTTCATGTATTATATTCATGTGTTAGTGAATATGATGGCTTTGATTAACTATATACCCTCATGGTCACTTATGATTTTATGAAGAGAGATCTAAGCAAACCACTTCAAGCATGACGCAAGCTGCTGTTGGACAAGTCATTGCCAAGAACATAGTCACCGCCCTCACTAAGGAACTTACTCACGTGGAATTTATGGGGTGCAATCCTCCCTCCTTTAGCGGAACTAGAAACATAAAGGAATTTCTCAAATGGTTCGAAGACATAGAAACAATATTTCAATGTGGCGACTGTCGTAAGGAATACAAGGTTAAGTTCGCCACATGCACTTTTCAGGATCATGCTCAGGAATGGTGGACCAAACATATTAAGATGGTGGGAGTTGATGCTGCTTACTCACACTCTTGGGAGAAACTAAGAAGGATGATGGGTATAACATTTTGTGTAGGAAATGAATTACGAACAAAAGGAACAGGAAACAGTAAACTTTATCATGGTAGGAAATGATGTTGACGAGTACACTACTCATTTTCATGAAATAACACGACTAGGTTCTGCAATGGATGAACCGGAAAGCAAGAAACTTGAATGGTACATCGGGGGACTCTCCCATGGAATTCGTATGTTGGTCATCGCATGGGAACCCGATGCCATGTCTGAAGCTATCAAAATGGCGATCGAGGCAAAGGAACTCATAGTTCACGCCGAGACATCAGGAAACAATAGTGACAATAAAAGGAAGTGGAACAACAATCTAGGTTGCAATGCTGCTCAACAATCACCCAAGGGACAAGAAGTAAATAGAGCCTTTGCTGCAGAACCGCATACAAAGAGAAGGTATATTGGAAAGTTACCTTACTACAACCTGTGTAATCAACATCACCGAGGTCATTGCAGTAAAACGTGTGGAGTGTGCAAGAAGCGGGGTCATCGGACTGAAAATTGTAGGAAACTCACAAATCAGAAAATCCCAGGGAATTGCTTCAAATGTGGAAACTTTGGGCATTTCAAGAATGACTGCCCGGAACTAAGGAACAAGGAAAAATCAGGAACTTGGAATCAAGACTGAATCGCTCGAGGAATAGTGTGAGTTGTTGAAAGAGAACCGTCAGGATATTAGCAACATCAAGGATAACAACAATGCTTCAGCAGGAGGAGCTTTGTTTCGATATATAAACCGTAGTTCGAGCCTTTAGGGTTGTATCTTTCCTTTTGTACTTACTGTTGGTACGATGACATGACCTAGTGGTATTAAGCACTTTCCTATCCAATGTAGTATCTATCCTTTGTTACCTAGGTGATAATCATAACATTCGTTTACTCCATTTTCTATCCCAATTGCTCAGACTTCAATCGTTTCGCAACATTTTAGCATTGTCTCATCAGGAATTAGGTTGATTTCGTTTTTGACGAATTAGTAGACTATTACCATTCGACAAGATTCACCCACGTATCCAATACACCATTCAAGCTATTTTACTATCATATGGGGAAACGACTTTACAGAAAAATTTCTGAAGTAAGCTATTTTATTAACATCCTATAAATTTATTTTCTGTCATTACACCAAGTATTTACTATTGTTACGCGAAGCAATTTTTTTTTGTTATTTGAAAGAAAACATCAGGATACCATTTTAATAACAATGCGTTGAACACCATCTAAAACTTTTGAGGAAAGTTATAATATTTTGACAAAATCCAACATCGCATCATTAGTCCTCAATTATACATAGCCTGATCACCTATGTAAAATTCAGGAAGGATTATGCCATGAAGGAAATAATTACCTTTTCAAAGGATTGTTAATAACAATCTTCATCCAAAAGTTTTGTAAACAAAGGAACTCTTTCATAAACATCCCTTTTGCCGAACTATCCCTGGATACTTACCCCACCAGTCACTCATTCAGACATTAAGTTGGATTTTTCCCATTGACTTCCCTAGAAGAGACTTTCCATATCAATTACATGCAGGATTCCTTTATACAATAAAAGCAATGAAAGGATTACAGAACTACTAACTAGGACTAGAAGTATATAGTGAGAGAATTCATAACTCAACAACAATCCTAAGATACTGCGAGACCATCTGAATCACCATCTCTGACTTAGTTGTTAAATTCTATCATTTAAAGGTACTAGCTAGACTGAGCTACAGGATTGAACTCAATATAGATGTCCGCAGGACAACACAATAGAAATAAACCAAGCTTCTAATTGAGACTGTAGAGCATTTCATTTAAACATGGCCTCATCTATACAAAAACTTTCCTCCAGTAAGTTTTCACAAAGGAAAATTTTTTGAATCAAGAATATCGATGTAGATTCCTCTAAGGCGTTATGTCTCTAGAAATTTCAGATAACCTCACCTTCATACCAAGCAAGGGATCAAACCAGAACATATCTCCTCATCTACATGGGAAAACAGAATAGACATTCATCGACACAACATCAAGTGATACCTTCGTCTTGTCTATTACAAGGATAAACAATTTCAGGATTTAAGTTAGTCTAAATACCTATGCTTGTAGTTATGCCAGATAACCATCAATAGACATTATCCAACCTCAGGAACTAAGTGTTAGACATCTATGCATTTAAGTGAACATTTCCTATTCTACCATTTTATCCTTTTCAGTGTTTTCACTTTTAAATAAAGTTGATGCGTTTACATAAATCACATACCTTGTGGAAAAATGATTTCTGAAATTCCTATTTTGAACAAGTGCGATCCTTTTTGGTCAAACTTTAGCAATACTATTGTACAATGAGAAATATACAAAAACATCAAACTTTGGTAAGCAGTCTTAATCACAACATGTTTGAAAACATTTTTCTACTTCATAACTACTGAAATTTTGAATCATCAAGAAAAATATTACTTAGTAAATCATTTGCTCCATTTTTCTAAGTTCGTTTATTCAGAAAAAGATTTCAACCAAAACTCACAATCGCGAGACAAATTTCCAGAACCACTTTCCCTACAACATCGCTTATGCATTTAGGATTTGTGACTTGACAATAAAGAATATTTGGATTATGTGATGAAGGAATTAGGAAGGACATCACAAATTAATCACGAACTTCAGTAGTGGAGACCAAACCCAATAGACAAAGAAGGACATATGTCTTATCATCCGTTGGAACAAAACACAAGGAATCAAATTGTTACCTATATTCTATCCCTTCATATAACGCCAAGTTCGGAGGACCGAACGTTATGAAATTAGTCACAAAGGTTTATTGTACCCATTTCAGTTTTTCCTGTTCAGGAAACCGTTTCAACTTGGACCTCAGGTAATCATTTCAGGATTTCCTTCAGAAACCCATTTAGATGTGAACATCACCTATCATCCTCAGAACGATGGTCAAAGCGAGAGAACAATTCAAACATAGGAAGGTATGCTCAGAGCATGAGTGATTGACCCTGTAAATGGTTGGACTAATCACTCAACATAAATCAAATTCATCTACAACAATAGTTATCACACCAACAACGGGAAACTGGCAGAAGTTAGGTTGGTACATAACACACATCATTTGGATTGGATATCCTGAACAACAAACCATCCAGATTCAAGTAGGAGAACAAACTAAGTTAAAAGCATTGCCTTGGATTGGCATGATACAAATTGGATAACAAGAAAGGTTGAACCTTTAGCATATTGGACTATTTAAGATTCATTTTAGAATCGACCAACTAGCATACAAACTTGAGTTCTGGCAGAATTCAGCAGTATATATTACCAGTACCACATTTAAAACATTAAGAAACGCAGACCATCGATTGATGGGCCAAACTCAGAAAAAGCTCAACTCATTAGTTCAGTAGGCATTCATGAGATAACCAGAAATTTTCTACAAGTCAAGAATCAGTTACAAGTTCAATAAATTGTAAACCATTAATAAAACTTGGAAAGTTACACCAATATACACTGGACCATTTAATATTCTGACAGAGAAGGCATAGTGGCCGTCAGATTTGAACATTGCCAGAACAACAGGATTACACAAACATATTTCACATTTTCAGATCCCCAGAAATGATTTTCAGATGAGTCACTCATAATTCCATTGGAAGGGATCCAACCCAAATGACAATCTCAGACCTTGTAAGAGAACCAACAGAAATCATGGACCGTGTGGTCAAACAGTTGAAACAGAGTCGAATTCCTATCGTTAGAGTTCGCTGGAATTCTCGAATATCATCACCTTTTCACATATATGTTTTCAGAAACCAACATAAACTGAACTTCGGGACGAAGTTCCTTTTAGAGGGGAAGACTGTCACAACTCACCATTTCAGGTCATTTCCCGAACTTTGGAAAAACACTATTCATCAAACACTATTCATCAAAACACTATTCATCAGTTTACTATTCATCATTTTTTGTGTCAGTTTGACATTCCGAGAAGCATTCAGAAATTTTACTATTCACGGAACACTATTCATTGCGGGAAAAGATTTCATCATTCACGTGCATTACACATTTCATCGTAAATTTAGTTTACGGGTATTCAAATTCGCGTAACCATATTGGTTTAGGTGCGAATTCATTTCATTAGTGTTAAGGACACTGTATACGGACTGGAGATAGTCTGCCTATCATCATAACAGCATTTTCATGTTATACCACTCTCAGGATTTTCAAATTTATATATTTGATACATTTAACGTTTTTACGTATAAGTATTTATAGTAAACGTTAACACCCGGTTTATACACGAAGAATATATCTAAATATTCCCACAATGGTCCCGACATATTTTTATATCCATTATAACATCATAAAAGTTATTACCTTCATTTACCCAGTATTTTGGAAATTTATTTTATTTATAACGTAAGCTTATGAATATTACGACGGTTTTCGTGAAAACAAAACAATAATCACCCGAACACTCAGGAATTGTACCCAACATATTTTTATCATTGTTATGACTTTATTAAGTCCCGGTTAACTTCGTTAACATTTATTTCTAGCAAACCCGGTACCCGATTATAACTAATACTTACACCAAACTACAACTAATAATACACTATATCTTCTAAGTGATCAAAACCGATTTGGCTACTCCTTTTCACATTGAAACCGGCCTCATAAGTCCTCACTAGGCAAATTCTTACAATTTCCTAACCTTATGCATTAATGTGTACATTTTATACTATATACTTAAGTTACTAGTATTTACATAAACACTTATCACATAAACCTAACTAATTCTTGAATCATAAAACACCAAAAACCTCATCTTTTCTCTTGTTCTTCCCCCAAAACCCACGACCAAAACCAAACTCCATGATCAAACCATTATTTTTCTTAGTACAAAGCTACAAAGTTGTTCATTTCATCATTCTAATCAAGATTCATGCAACAAAAACACAAGTAATCCCAGATTTCTCATCCTTTAATCACCTATTATTTCAAAGTGAGTATTCAAATTTATTTTCATGTTTTCATCTAATTAACATATGTATCTCATGGTATTCATGCTTAATTTCATGCACAAACTAGTTATACCACTTTATTTTTGTATACTTTTTGAACATACAAACCCTAGATTGTGATTTAGGTGTTTCTTTGTTAAATTAACTTGATTACTAGTCATTAGGAACCCATGGCACCCTAAGAAGGTGTATGGTAGGATTAGTATAGTTTTGTGAAGTTTACAAGAGATTTGGTTGAAGTAGAAACTAGTTTTGGACATGAAAAATGGATTTCTAACAAGTATATATACATGCTGTCCCATTTTTGTAAATCCAGAAAAATCAGGGGATTCCGGGTAACTTTGGGCTAAAGATTTAGAAAATACTTTCAAAAACGAAGCCGTGGGCGAAAGAATGGATTAAAACGAGTTTATAACGAAGAAGTTATGATTTTTGCAAGATTGTTGACGAAAAGTATTTTTCTGAAAAATAGTTGCTGTTGGGCGTTTTTCAATGGACAAAAAGAGACTTTAGACGTAACCCGGAGGAGCCGAGCTTTCCAAAATATATTACTACATACTAAGACGTAACCGTGGATATAAAGAACAAGTAAAACGGACTTATAACGATCAAGATATACACGTTTCAAAATCGGCGAAACTCTATTTATTTCCATCAGCTTTTTAGCAAAATATTACTAAGTATAGAAAAACAGTTTTTGTAATACATCATGTTGAGAGCCAATTTACTCATTGATAAACTCATTTCTGGAAAATTTACATCATTGACAAAAAGTTAGTTCACCCAGCCTAGTTTTCAAAACATCTAGCCGTTTGTCAAAAGGATTTATAACGAACAACTTATGGACTTCCAAACTTTCCCGAAAACTGCCCAGAATCTGCCAAAACAGCCCAAACACCTCACTTGACGGCTAATTATCTTTATGATCGAGACCTGTATGGACAAACTTCACTTCTGTGACTTTTCAGATATGGTGAAAATCTTCTCAAAACTACTGAGCTTCTTTCCTAACTCTTATTATTCACTATTTCACGTCTAGTTTTATGAGACCGTTTTGTCACTAATAGAAGTAATAATACTTCTACGTACTAAATTCTAGATTTTCTAGAAATATTAACCAAGTACCCAATTTCATAACTAATGATGTATTAGTGATTACAAGTATATTTTCATTACTACAAGGCGTTATTTCAAGGATTTCAAACCGAGGATTTCAACACAAACATTGGTACATACGATATATATATATAAGTATATATATTACAACTAGTTTATTTTTCTAATAGCCATATTTTCCTAAGTCTTGGAATATATACTTTTGATAACAACAAGTGTTTTTCAAAGAGTAGAGTGGTATAGGAAACATGTGCATGGACATTCATAACATCATTTCATGATCTAAAGTAGATCGTTCATCATTCATATTAGGTTGCGGCTAGTGTGCCCGCCTTGTTTTTCAGCTCATTACATGTTCATGGTACCATCATATTGGGTTGCAGCAGCTAATTGTTCATTGGTGTTCATTTCATTTCATCACAGTTTCATCAGTTAAGGTGAGTTTTCATAGCCCCGTTTTCAATTCAACATTTTTGATTGTTTTCAAATCCCACGGGGGGAATACATTGCATCAATCATTTTAGTACGAGCCCAAGCATTCAAACATGTACATTGCTTAAGTTACCTTGCCATGTGATAAGTCCCCTGTAACATCATGAACCGTTAATTTACCGGTAAGCGAGAGTGAGTGGATAGATCTATCGAGGGTGACGCCTCCATCCGTGGTAGTGATTACCAACAGTAAGCGGATGCATTTCATGTCTTTTACATTTGAGTGTTTCGGCAGAACATTCAGGAGGGGCATAGTTTCATCAGTCATAGCTTCGGTGTCATGAGCTTAAGGCTATTGTACAATTTTCATGAGATTTTTTATCTTGCACTTTTACTTGTGGTGGCCGTACATCATTACATTTTACAAACCTATGGAATTCACCAACATTCGTGTTGACGTTTTAGCAATGTATTTCAGGTTATTAAGGTAGCTCATGTGACATGCATTTGGACCTTCATGGAGTCGCGGAGTCGACGCGTCTCATCATTATTTCATGCACTTATGTAAACGTTTGATCTAGTATGACTTGTTTTTCATAAACTTGCAACACATTTTGGGGACCTCATTTTGTAAACTCTGAATTATTTCAATGATCAAATGCAGTATTTTCCAAACGACACTTTAGGTCGTTCAATGTAACTGTAACTGTGGTGCTATGACAGACACCCCCAGGTATTCCATTCCGCTGCAAGTCATGTAAATTGGGGGTGTGACACTCTAACTCCAGCGTGTTGCCCGACAACAATCTCGGCGTTGATGACATTAGGGTCAAAACGTTTACATATCAACCTCGTGCCATTACATAATCCATTTTCCGGATAGAGATTCCTTAAAAGAATAATCGGGCATCCTATTTTCAAACGCAAGCAATGAGGGGGCAACCCGCAAGCAACGGGATTTTATAGCGACAGATAGTTTATTGATAAAAAAAGTTTATAGGTTATACGAAAAATAATAAAAGTTTGAAGATTTGGGAATTAAACATAATGTTTTGAAACCCGGTTCGACCCGGGTGGTTCAACTGGTTGAACCGTTCCGGTCGAAAAACGGGTTTGAAGGGTCCCGCGTCAACCCGGTTTGTGTTTTAATTGGTTGTATTTAATTTTGTAGATATATTTTTAATTGGTTGTACAATGTGAATAAATATTTGTACTTTTCAGTAATGGATAATGTTTTGAAACCCGGTTCGACCCGGGTGGTTCAACCGGTTGAACTGTTCCGGTCGATTTAAACCGGGTCAACTTGCTAGGTTGGGTCGCAAACGGGTCAAATTAAACTGGGTCAACCCGCCGGGTTTGAAGCGTCCCGGGTCAACCCGATTTTTCTTTGAATTGGTTGTCTTTAAACCGGGTCAACTTGCTAGATTTGGTCGAAAATGGGTCAAATTAAACTGGGTCAACCCGCCGGGTTTGAAGCGTCCCGGGTCAACCCGATTTGTGTTTGAATTGGTTGTATTTAATTTGGTAGATATGCTTTAATTTGGTTGTATAATGTGAATAAATAATTGTACTTTTAAGTATTTGGGTGTTTTAATAAGAGTATTAACTACATTTCACTTTGTCTCTTATTTGACTATTGTTGAAAACTCAACATTTCACTTTTAACCATTTTTCTATTACAAGTAGTATAGATTTTAACAAAAAAGGGTATCTCAAATTCTCAAATATGTTCAACTTTTGTTGAGCAATGCACTCATTAACTATCATTAGTTATTAAGATAAGCCTTTCCAAAAATATTATTTTACAAATAATAGAGTTTGAAAATATAACCACTTTTTTTATTAAGGGGAAATGATTCGCACACTGTAAAAATTTATTGGGACACTTCATTGTGTGCAATAGACAATTGTATTTTAAGTATAACATGCTTTAACTATTTGTACAGTGGAGTCCCCAATAAGATTTAGGAGTGTGCCAATCACTTACCTTTATTAAGATATAGGAATTAAAAATAGTTTGTTTTTATTCCAAATTAATTTAAAACTCGTGTAATTCGGGCAGCTGAAGTATATTTTGAAAGTAATTTTTATGATTTTATGACCAATATCAATAAAAAAGTGTAACTTTTATGTCTTTTTAGTCACTTGTTCACACCATTATTTCGTTTTTTTATTCTTCTATATACATAGTAAACGTTCTTATTGTCGTATTCCATATCGACCGAATAACATCTTGTATGAAGTTCTTTATCTTGGGTGATTTTAAAAAATAAAATATCTCATAAAAATTCAAATTTAACCAATCAGTTCAAAATTCAAATGTAATGTACAGAGTTTCTAAAAAATAATCACACGTAGTTGCGTTTCTTCTTCTTGATTACGTCCAAATTTAATAAACGACGTTACACGTATGTCACTTTATGTCCTAACTTTCCGGGTCAAAGAAATATAAACAACAGCTTTTGGAAAGATAAGCTATGAAGAATGAAGATAAGAGACAACACAAAAATTTCTTTCAGCAAAATAGTTTTCATTGACAGTATTTGTTAGCGTGAAATAGAAAATACATTTGTCATGAAAAATATTAAGAGCCAGGCATAAATGCTCGTATATTAAGTACCAAATGATATGAAAAGCCTACGAAGGTGTGCACACTGGTCTTCAAGTCTCAAGAAGTATTTTCACATAGCTCTCCATCGATATTGGAAAATGTCCTAACTTTGGAGTCAATTAAATTAGGAGAAAGAAAGAAAAATACGACATCAATAAAATAAATGGTATAAAAAAGGCTTATTTTCGTATAGAAGCTGATGAACAAATACAATCAATATGAAAGAATTTTTAACTAAGATTCATACATAGATATTTTTACATTGATCGAATTTCCCCACAGCAAAAGATAGATCAACAGAATAACTCAGTAACTCTACTAAAAGAAAGAATAACTCGCCTACTTAAATATCAATAGTGATGAGTACTATGAGTTAAAAAAATATTAGCAAGACAAAACATATCGTCCTTAGAACTTTTGGTGGTTACTTGGCCTATTTCCATGTACCAAGTTCGTATAAAATAAGTGTATGAAGCGTCCCAATTATTTATGAAACTCAAAATCTTATCATAAGAACAACTATTATCCCATATTGTTGGTTACTTGGCCTATTTCCCTGTTAGTTCACTACGGAGAGTGACGACATTATAGACAAAAAAAATAATAAGAAACCTGGAAATTAATATCAGATGCATATTATCTACAATCTACACCTTGTGAATGTGATCGTTGTACCAGCCAACATTGTTTAAATTCTTAAATTTTTAGCATGCTCCTCTTAAGTCCATCCCCTTGGCCAAACTAAATATTTCCTGAAATAATAAAACGGATGATATTGTAAGAATTCTTATGTTTGAAGCTGAAAATGGTTCTTAATGTTGAGATTCATATGGGTTCAAAAGAGACATGACTTAGCAAATGACTAAACAGAGGCATAACATTTTCATTTTTATCATCGTAAGAAAACTGCAAGTTCTTATTATGCCGCACAAACATGTTAAGACATCTTACTAATCTAAGGTACACGGGTTTCCTCTCGTAAAATCACTGTACCTAGAAAACAACCCACACAAACCCTTTACCAACATACTAAAACAGTAAAAACACAATCAGGATTCAATAAATCCCATAGAATATTATTCAATCTATCGAAATCACAAAAATATTTTATTAGTAAACTATACTGATTAACAAAGAGTGCCTTTTTAAGATGTTTATAACATAAAGCAAAACAACATTAAGTAGTTTAAAAAAGCAATCCCAAACAGCCCCTAATTGAGCAGTTCCATTTAGCAAATCCCAAACAGCCCTGTATGTGTAGTTCTTCGAGATCTTTTGCAACATATCTTTTGAATTGCATAATTAAATATTACATAAGAAGATTCACAAACATACAAAAATTACCTTTTAGCATAATGTATTGTTTTCCATATGTATCATGGCAATCATCAGAAAAACGCATGCCAAAGTTCCAACATCTTGAAAGCTAAACCTGTTCAAAATACAAGTTAAAACTATTACTTCAAAATGCAGTAAACAATAAAGCAGTTTTAATAAGCAATACTAAACACCATCTTATAAACGGTCCCAATATTTGTTACTAATAAATCACAGCAAAACGCAATGAGCCATCCCAAACACCCCCTAAATGCGATCATTGTAATGATTTCTTTGTCGACTGACATACACAGTAAACATGTGCATAAAAATTCCATTACAAAAAACACAATCAAAGAACACGTAATTAATAGAATTCAAATAACATCGTAAAACGAACCTGATTGAAGAACGTATTTGTTTTCCTGTGTAACAAAAAAATATGATTTCTAACCCCGCATCTCAATTCAAAATCAGAAAAAGATAAAAAAGAAGAACAACTTACCTTATAGATTGTGGAGCTGGTGGAGATGCAAAATTTGTTTTTCAAAAAATTGATTCCGTGTAATACCAATTTGTGAGCCTGCAAGATCAAAATAAAAATAAAAGTTTAATTCAAGAGCTATAGGAAAAAGATTAATAGAGAATGCATAATCCGATTTGAATAGGTGTTTCGAATTTTTTTTAACTGATTCTTCCTCCGAAAGTTTTGGTTTACTCTGTATATCATTAACCTTTGTTTGACTTCCTAATATAACGCCCAGTTACAGTTACAACTCGTTTACAGCTTTTCAAATTAATTAGTTTCCTAATTTCCATAGTTTGACAAGGGCATTATGGGCATTGACCCAAAATTCAGTTTTCCACTTTTCACTTGACCATTTTCTCTTTATAAGTAGTTAAGATCCCCATAAACTTTTATAACCCATAAACTTTTTTTTTTTTTTTATAACCCACAACCTTTGTTTTTATCACTAAACGATCTGTCGCTATAAAATCCCATTTCTATGCACCACGGTACTCGTCTAGTTTGGTTAATTGCCTTTTGAGATCACATTTCAACTGATGATGTTGATGATTTACACGACCTTGTCTGAATGTCTTTATCGTTAAGTTGCACAATGTGCTAGGGAACAAAATAGAACCTATGTTTTTGGGTTGTTAGATTGAGTCTTAAATCAAACACATTTTTTGTATTTTTAACAGTGCAAGAATTGCAAACGAAAGGGAACAATCACAATGATACCGGGGAATGGGTTTGCGCTTACTCAGAGCTACACCAATAGAGGAAAGGCGGCCCCTTTAATGACATTCAGCTGTGATGGTGTTGAGCTCATGGAGTGCATAACCCGTGGTCTATGGGAGGGTGTAACAGTATGCTAAACATATACTTGTAAATCATCATTTTACTTTCTCGTTTGCTTCAATTATAAACCATTTTATGGGCGGCTTGGTAGAGCAACATGTCAATTTGTGTAATTTTGTAGAATAAGCCGCCCTGCATAACCTGTAATCAGAGCTACACTCTCGTCACTTTCATTTTTTCATTTGCCATTACTCCACACTGATAATAAATTCACTTTCATTTGTCATTACTCCACTCATAGTAAGCTCAATGTGATATTTGTGTTTGGTCCTTCACAAATTTTGAAAGGGATAATTACCAAAACGGATCATTGACTTTTTTATTAGTCACTTTTTAGACTTTGAAATTTCACTTTCCAAAATTAGATCGGACAACTAAAAAATTGAGCAACTCAATAAGAGCTTGACACGTGTCCAATATTTAATTATTAAAGTACAAAAATTAGAATGTATTTGTAAGGTATGTGTAAGTGTTGTGTAAGGTATTTTAAGGTTTTTTACATGGGCAACTACCTATATATTGGGCGACTTGTATTGGGCAACTGTTTTTTTTTGTACTTTCACCACTTTTAACAATCATACGGTACAAAGATTAAGTTGATCATTTAGCTTTAATGATACTTAACGTTTATAAAACAAATTAATATAGTCCTAAACACTTCAAAGCACACTATATATATACTATATACCCCATCAATCTCATAGCTTCTTCAACCATCACCACCACCACCAGCAAGCATATTTGAATACCACCTGACCTCTCCACCACCACCACCGTATCTGAATACCACCTGACTGCACCACCATCCGCCATTGCCGTCTCTGCTGAATGTTTCTCTCACCTCCAGTCTGTCACTCTAAGGTTGTTGCTTCCTCCAGTCTTATATTTTAATGTTTATGAACAAAAGCATACATAAACTAGGCTGTTGTAGGATGTAATATACAAAAGCATACATAAACAATTTGTTATTTTTTAATGTTTATGAACAAAACATTTTTACAACAATATACAATGAATGATTATCTAGTTTCAATTCATCAGTGTTGTTTGAATAGGATGCTTTTTTTTAACAAACAGAAGCATGTAATCAGCAGGTTGACTTTCGAAAGTCAAAATGCAATTGGAATAACAAAATTTGACTATTAAAGTCAACACATTTTTCTTTGATTGCCTTTGTCCCACCTAGAAATGTTGTTGATTAAACTTTGAAGTTCATTGCTACTTACTTTCTAGTTTGACAAATTTAATGAAACAGAACATAAACATTTGAATTCAAATTCGATAAAAAAGAACACAAAAATAAAGATTTCATTGAAAATAAAATAAACATTACATTAAACAATTAACAATGAAACTTTTCACATTTTTCGGGATCAAATGACAAATGTAGGTTGTCATAATCCAAATACTCATCATCTGATGAGTCTTCCTCTTCCTGATCCGGCATGTTTTTGCTTTTTCTGTTTGCCAGCATATTCTTCCAAGTGTATTTACACTTGGTTGGTTTTTCTTTTGCAGCTTTTTCTCTTTTTTCAAATTGTATCAAATTTTTTTCCAGAAATTTAAACTTTTCTTTCATGTACCAATCCACCGCTTCTTCAAATGTTTCCTCTTCCTCTATTTCTTCTTCTTCAGCTTCTTCTTTTTCAAGTTTGAAAGCTTTTTCTTGAAACTCCTCTGTTTTTTATTGTTGCATTGCTCCTACCTTTTCTTGTTTCTCTTGCACATTAATTTTTGAGCTTGATGCCATTTTTGATATTGTATACCTTTAAGTTTTTTTGAATGATTTTGTTGCTTACAAATATTCCAATTTATAACCATTGCTTTAGGCAACTGAACGGTTTCTTTGGAAAAGACATGCGTCTTAATACTTTTGCGTTGGACGTTGTATACTACTACATTTTGATAATGCCAATGGAACGTCGTTATACAGACATTTATTACACGGTATTCAAAAACTTCATTTATCACTTATCACTTATCACTTATAACTTATTAAACTAACAACTATTTACTCAACAAAGAAACACACACCCTCATCCTAATTCGTCACAACAATAAACCTATATTTTCAAGTTAAGTCATTGAATGGCAGCTTCTTGTTCAAAAAATAATGATTTTAGTAAGATGGTGGTTAACGATGCTATGGTTGACTATGTCTTGAGTAAATATGGCACTAAATGGTATGATGACGAGGAAATGGTTGAGGTGATTCTAGAAGACTTGTGCCAAAGGCAGAACAATCGACGTGATGTTGCTAATGGTTAGTGTATACCTTTCTTTCTTTTTATGATTATTTTTAGTTTAATTGTATGTGTTTAGTAATTGTCGACACTTAATATTTGTGCACCTGTTGAAGCACTTGGCAAGAGGGTATCAAAGCTTCAATCACTTGGCAAGAGGGTGTCAAAGCTTGAAGTAATGTATGGTAGTCTGAAGGAGGTCAAAGAGGAAAATTTGGCAATGGAGGCAAAGGCTATAGCAAAAGTTGATGCTATTTTTGGAATGCCCAAGGAGGCACAGGAACCACCCAAAGAAAATGAGGTAATAGTTATTGATTTTGATTCTGACACCAGCCTTGAGTTTTATGAGGATACACTAAAAAAACCTTCAGCTTCTTTGGTGAACAAAAGACCTCCTAAAACATGGGCAAAGAAAATTCCAATAAGTTGTTTTTCTAAAAAAAAAAAAGGTTCCCGTTCTAAAAATATTCCATCAAGTCTTGACTCAATTGATGATTCAAGTTCTTCTGATGAGAGTTATGATGCAAAAGGCCATGTTCAACTGAAGAAGAGACGCATGTCTAAGGTTTCAGCTCCAAGACCACCAAGAATAACGAATTGCGTTCTAGGCCTTCCAGCTGGTCAGAAAAGTTTGGGGACAAAATTTGTTATGTATTTTTAATTCTAGTTGTTTATGTTTTGAGACAATATATTGTGTATCTTTAATTATGATGTCCTATATTTGCAATATTTGTCATTAGTATTGATAATTAGTAATGTCTTATATGATATATATGATCATTGGTAAATGTACTATGTTTGCATACTTTGTTGGGTATATCAGAAATGTGGGCATGATAGTTAACAAAGAACATGTTCAAATACACTTGATTTCCACCTCATTTGAAGAAAAACTAAGCTAATATAGATGGTAACATATACTTTGGTAAATCATGACTTACTTAAATCAGTAGCATGTATAAAGTTTCATCTTTTGAACATTCTCAAGACCAACAAATGAAACCTATGTATAAAGTTTCATCGTTTGACTATTAAAGTCAAGATAAACGAAAAAAATCCTAAACTACCCATGGTAAACTTGTACTTGTGAGCTACTTTTGTATAGTTATGCCAAGTGTCATGCAGTTATTGGGCAAGGGTATGTTTGGGCAACTTTTATAGGTTTTGGGCAACTCTGATCAATTTTAACAATTTTTTTCATTGGGAACTGTGACTTAACTAAATACTGTTCCAATTTGGTTCCTACACTATTTTTTGGGCAACTTTTTAGTTTATTGCGTATTTAAGAATGCTTGATCTACTTCATTTCCAAAAATATTCTTCTACAACACTCTTCTTGGATACGCAACCACATTTCCAAATACATGGCGTCTACGATACCAATTTACGATCAAATCGCAAATGACATTGGTTGTAGGCGTATTGATATGGTCCTCCATACTATTTTTGCTAGGGAGAGAGACGCCAACAGGGGTGATGAGAAAGATTATGGGAGGATGATCGAGGAAATAGAGGTACGTGTTAAGCACATGCATGCTATCTTACTGGAGCTTGAAAAGTTTGGGAACTATGCTGTGCTGAAAGAACGCTTGGTCCATCTTAAGGTATCGCAGCACGAGGATTTGGAAGAAATTGAGTACTTGATTAAAAGGCGACAGGCAAGTCTTCGCTGTGCTGGTGATAAGTCAAGGATCATGAAGAAGTTAATGCAGTTTAAATATTAACTTTCTTACTGTTTGGCCCAGTTGTGAACAACCATCTTTTTCAAGGTAAATCATCTTTTGTGGTGGTATTTTGGTTATAAAAGTAATGGAAAGCAAGTTTGGTACTGGGTTATGATGTATTTTGTTTATGGTACGTGTTTAGGTAGTTTTGTTGATGTATGATGGTGTTTAGTCCTTCTATCAGGTCTGAAATGGATGTATTTTCACAACGGTATTAATGAATAATTAGTTATTATGTTATTTGTTTAAATGTTTTTGTTGTTTAATTTTTACTAGTAATAATTGAGGTGTGATCCGAATAACAAGGTCCATTAATATTTGTATTAGGCTGTTTTAACCCAAAAACAGAGTTGTTCATGTATTATGCAACAAAGAGTTGACTTTTATTGTCAAATGTTGTTTTAACGAGGACTTACACAACTAAGCTGCTAGAGTATCCATCAAATGCTTTTAACTTGAAAAATTGGGCATGCAATTTCTTCCTTAACAGGTCTACCATCCTACAATGTATGTAGCACCTTTAAAATAGTCAAAACAACTAGTTTGTCTTTAAACATTTTGCAGTAATTAGTCTAGCTTCTACTTATAATAACTCATAAAATGTCATACATAATTTCCTGTTAACCAAATATTATATTTGTTACTAAGAATTTGATCACCGAATGAGGATGATAAAATCCTTATGAAAAATGTATGCAATTTTCTTAACCATTAAAAATTTGCTATGAGTTATATTAGAATTTAGACATATCTAATATTCCTATTATCCTTTCTCATTCATGAAAAGGAATAGGATTGTGTCTCACTCTTCCTTCATAGAAAGGAGACTTCTTTTGTCTTTTAAGTAAATATTTCTTAATCAAACATTTGTTTGAAAACAGAACTAGATCAATTTACCAAAGCCCAAAGTGCGTTTACGGTTTGAACGTTGCATAAATACATTAAAACAAATTACAAAATTCAATTTCAGTATTTTCGATAATTAGACCTTTAAGAAAATAAAATACCCATTAGTAAATATTCATATAAACCATAGTATTTTCTTAAAGCTAGGATCCTAATTGACATAGTACCATTACATCAGTTGATCTGCTAGTAATGATAGTATTCAACAAGGTAATTGTCGAATAATAATTGCCAATATCATATTGCAATTCCTAGATTTATGGGATTTACAATCACAAAGCTTTTGTAATGTAAGCATGTTTGATCCCCATCTTAATGCCTTGAGTCCAAGATCTCACTTACTACTCAATTTAAGTCTTCTAACTTAAAAACTGTAAACTCACAAATCCATCACATCAGTTGATCTGCTAGCAATGAATTTATGAAATTTACCTCTCCATTGCAATCTCGCCAAGTTCTCACATGACGTAAATTACAACTTCAAGTGTTCTTAATTAGATGGCATTCGACTTAATTTTATAAGGGTATTAATATTTTGATGTGATCAAAATAATGTATGAAGAAGCATGCATACAACTTCATAACATTGGTTTTACAAAACATTTTTATTACCAATTTACTAAGAATAAAATAACAAAGTTTTGATTGAGGTATCGGGTTCACCAATTAAAGAATTACCATCAATTATCGTCCACTATATCGTACTTTTGCATAAGCCCGAAAGCTTAGTGTTTTGGATAATCATTGTGGAATTGTGGTTAATTCACCCTTAAGATGACAGTGTACATGTAATGGTTGTTCGGTAGGTCTAATTTACAAACAAACGAGCGTTAAGATAGAATGTTGTCTCTCTAAGGCCACAATTTAATGCGAAGCCATCCTTATACCCATCTTAAAGTGTGTAAACTTCGGTCGAGCCTATTTAACCATTACGTACAAAAACATCAATCAACCAATCCTTTGAGATTTATTCTTAAAAACCAAAACAATTTCGCCATTATTTAGTCCGTATTATTTTTCTATTAAAAAATTACCCTTTTCGTTTATAAACATGTCTCACACAATTAATAAACAAAAACAAGTAATGTACAATAAAAAAAACAACTAAATAAATAAATATACATAATCATAACAATTAAATATGTATAAAACATGTAGCCACATGCAAATCTTATTCAATAGTCCTATTAATAATCAAATCTAGGTGTATTACGTATTAATTCAATTAAGGCTTTCTTCTTCTAGGAAAAAGAGCCACATACATCGATAAATCGATTGCGTAAGCCAAAATTAAATAAATACCACATAGCACATAATTGATTACTTAATATTGGAGTCTTCTCCAATTCGACATCTATTAATAAATTTACATGTTTCGATATAACTTAACCATTAATTCATATAAACAATTTAAACTATTTAAATTATCACACAATATAAAAATCCATGCAAATATGCACTTTTTCATGGATTTAGCTTAACAATTTACATATTGCACCAAGATCGTTTACTAAAACGCATAACAATTACATGACATCCTAGGGTTTCTAATCATATTAAAAAATTGAAAACCAAAACCCTAAAAACCCTTAAGGTCAAATCGACCCAAAAAAAAGTTTTAGGGTTAGGAATCTAATAAATAAACCCTAAAAACATGTAACTAAACGAATCAAGATCCAATTTTTATGCGTTTCGATAATTAATTACACATTATAACGGCTCTAGATGCCACTGTTGGAATTATTATATCATGACCTTCATATAAATAAACCAAGTACATCAAAGTGAGCATAGCGGAAGCAATTATAACAAGATCATATAACATGTAATTAATTAATCAATAATTAAATAGTAAACATACCTTTGTGATTCTAGCCCAAACAAGAATCAATTGCAATCTTCAAATCAAGAACCCTAATTAGGGTTTATGTGGATTATAAGAATTACCCCTTACCTCTTTTGTAATTCAATCCAAGAATCAAACAATAATGTGTTTGAATCACGTTCTTGTACACACGTACTAATTCAAGAAAAAGTTTATGCAAGTAAATTAAACACAAAACTTGTTTGATCAATAAAATCAAATCCCTTATGGGATTAGTTTGATGGAGACTAGAACAAAGAAGAGGAGAGAAAAACACCAAGATGTGTGTGTACAAGTTATGAGAAAACAATACATCTTGGGTTTGTATATATACTAATTGAAACTTGGAGCTCAAGGCACAAAGGAGGTGTGGAAACTTCCTTGGCCAATCGGTTTGGAGAATCCCCTAGGGATTCTAGAACCTTCCCTTGTTTCCAAATATTCATTAGTATTACTTTCCTAATCTTCGTCAATAGGTCATTAGTCATTTATCATTAAATACTAATTACTATTATTAGTTTTGTTTTTATTAATAATTACTTATAACATTTATAAATAATTATTTCTTTTTCTCTTCATACGTATTGTGTGCAATCCCGTGATCTCGAGTTCGATCCTAACATACGACTACTAAAATAATGTCCATAATCTAACAATTTGGATGTACCATCAAAATAGTTTAGTGGTTAAAGGTATTGTTGGCAATTCGTGTGGGATTCAAACTTGTCAACCCCAACTTGTTTAAACATAACTTGATACACAGGTTAACTATGTTAATTAGGTTGGCAGGTTTCCCCTTTTAACCCATTTTAACCCATATAGCAGTATAAAATTAGTATTTTCTTCCAAAGAAAAACTTAAACGGGCTGTCTGGTTGACCTATTTGACCCAAACCAAACCAAACACAATCCAAAATCAGTTTACACCCAACCATAACCCGTTTATTTCTGTATCAGTCTCAGGTTGTGTTTCATGTAGTGTCAGGAATTGCCGCCTCTAGTTAAAGGAAACTGCAATAAAAATAGCTATAATGAAGCAAACCTGGAATCAGCTAATGGTTTTGCTGTAAAAAGATCCACATTAGAGAATTTGTATAAAACTGCCTTTGCCGAAAGCACAAGAAGTTTCTTTTTGTTGACCTCACCCAACCAAAACAACTCGTCATAGTTTCTGCATATCTTGAATATTTCTTCAAAGTTAGTTGGCAATTGTTGCACCTGATCCACATTGAAGTTTGATTTCAAGACTTGTTGGACTTCCTTCAATTTTCTGATTTCTTCATGTTTCACCTGTATACAAACCATGTTAAATATGCAATACAGAACATGGTTTTTAGTTTAATTTTTTGATATGCACCTGACCTCTTTATATAATGTAAAAACCACGAGATATAATTGCAAACTTACTTTCTCAATTGCTCGAAATTCAATGCCTTCAACATAAACTGCAGTTTCTCCACAATAGTATGATGAAAAGCTCTCAAGTAAAAACTCAAATACAACATCTTCGTTCTGATTCAAGAATTGGTACAATTCAATCATCATCCAGTCCTTGTCTCTCCATGTTGCGAAATATGCATGTAGACTTTCGAGTCCCTTACTATACTTTAGGTTAACACACATCGGTTTACTTGAAAATTTTCTTGAATCACTAAGTTTGAAGACTAAATAGACCCCATAAACAACATTTGGAGATAAAAGTTGAGCGTTTGTCTTTATTTCGATGTTCAATTTGGAAATATCAGACATCTCCACTACTGTCTCAAACCTGCACATATCACAGTCATTAGAATGGAGGACCCAAAATAGGGGTATAGCTCTACCACTGGTTGAAAAGAAAAATCCAGCTACGAAACTTCAAACAACAAGTGATATCAAACATAATAACTATATACCAAATATGTGACTATATAATTAGTCGAGAAAACACTGAAACCTTGTTAAATATCTACCATCTTCATGTAGGAGTCTAAGCAACAAAGAATTTGATGTTGTTCCACTCGGGTTTATTTACCCTTTAATAGTATTATACATAAAGCACCGAGTTTATCAATACGGGGCATTTATAACTCTCGCTCATCAGAAGGAAGAAATCCAGTTCATGAAAAGAAGATATACTAGTATAATTTTATTTTTGTCAAAATTTAAGAATTTGTCAAATCCTGACTTTTTGACTAGCGAAAAAGTAACTTTGTTGGAAATTTTTTCTGTTATATAATACACAAGAAAAAGAATCACAATGCAAGTTCAAAATACATAGGTCTGCTGTAAACTAATTATTATGCTCTAGTAAATAGCTTGTCAAGTAACTACATTTTTTCAAAGAAAAAGAAATATATACATGTAACAGCAATGCATATAATGCTTATCACTTATGTAGTGATAAATTTAGAGAGGTAAAGAGAATAACCTCGATTCTTGAAGAAATTTCCAGTCATGTGGACAACTGTTTGTGTAAGAAAACATTGCCGCTGATACCATTTTATTTCTTTCTCCATTACCATCGAATGACAGCAACTGTTACATAAAATAAATTATAAATCAGACTCAACTTTTATCATGTGTAAACGCATGTGTGATCTCAAATTATCCATCAAAAAGGAAAAGATATATAGAAAACTGGAAAACACCAAATAAACGAGATACAAGATAAACTGATTACCACTTTGTCTTCTTGAAGGAGGATTCCATTCGAAAAAATGTTGTAAAGATCCTCTTTCTTAGTGGAAGAATAGATTTCAGGGCACTTTGACATCTGGATTATTTCTATGTAGTCTTTAGGCAACTTGGGCTCCCATTTCTCATAATCCTCCTGTATATATACATTAATCAATTAATAAACTCATGTTTCATACAGTTACTTTCTTACAGTTTATAAAACAGTTAAAGGCCATAGTTTAGATATATATGAATGAAAAGTTAGCCAATTTTGTCAAACTATAGATACTTACCTGGAATTCCAATGCTTTCTTGAGTTCTATGACCACTTTATCAGCTGTTGGCCGACTTTCTCTCCTGTGATGTAAGCATTTAAGGGCAATCCTTGTAAAGATAATATATGATTCTGGCACAATTTGTTCTTTGATACCCTCAAACACTAACTCATCAAGTTTTTCTAAATGATAGTGTTGTTTAGCCAAAAAGGGTAAATAAAGATACTCGTCATCTAGTTTTACGGATGATAGTTTCCCACACAATATGTCAAATAAGACCGCACCCAACGAGAATATATCAGACTCTTTGGTTAAGATGCCTGTTTTCGAGTATAGTGGGTCACTATAGCCATCAGTGCCTGTAACATTGTCTATGACATAGTCTACATACTGATTTGTTGGACATACTAAGGAAAGCCCGAAATCACTAATTTTTGCTTTCCAATCATCAAGCAGTAGAATGTTGCTGCTGCGGATGTCCCTGTGTATTACCATTTCTGGACTTGAATCAGTTCCATGAAGAAACTTCAGCCCGACTGCAATATCGATGCATATTTTAAGCCGCATCACCCACGTAAGACTATCATTGCTCACGAACTGATCAAGACTTCCTCTGGATGCATACTCATAGACAATAATTTTCTCATCCTCTTCATCACAGTAGCCTACAAGACCAATCACTTTTTCATGTTTATACTCCATAAGGATTTCAAGCTCTGTCACAAATTCAGCTTCTCCTTCAGCAGATTTCCTACCCAACCGCTTTGCAGCAATGAAGTTATGCCCATGAGTGTGACCCTTGTACACATTCCCAAAATCTCCATGTCCAATGAGATTGTCTTGATTGAATGTTTCTGTGGCCAACTTTATGTCTTGAAGTGACAGTTTGAGGCTGTCCGTGTGGTTCTCCTGTGAATCATCGAACAATCAGTCGATTTGGTAAGTAAGGAGTTAATAACTTAACTGGTAAGATAGTTAATTTAGTAAAAGATCGTTAATTTAGTAAAAGTTTGAGGATTAAAATATTAGTTATACGGGTTTATTGACATGGGGGTTTCGGACCAAACAACACTTGGAGAGGTAATGGAGAGAAACACGAAGCGAAGACATCGAAATGCATTTCTTAATCAAGCAGAGCATGAAATCTTGATGTTAAAAGAACGACGTGTTCATGGGCAAGCGGATGAGTTTTTGTGGCGTCAATAGGATACTTACTCTGACCGGTCTCGATCGAAGGAAACATGGCAGATCTTACGTGGTCCTAGCCCTACTTGGGACTGCTATCGAGGTATTTGGTTTTCTTTCGCTACTCCAAAGTTTGCTTTTATGACCTGGCTCGCAGCAAAGAATAGGCTTGCCACGGGTGAGAGAATCGAGTGTTGGAACACAAATGTACACATTGGCTGTTCTTTTTGTGCGGAACCGAAGGAGACTCGAGAACACTTGTTCTTCGATTGTCTACACTCGAGGCAAATATGGGGAGCGTTGGTGGGGGGGGGGGGGGGGGGCTGATGAGTTCTGATTATACGTGGGAATGGACGAACATCTTGAACCAAATCTCTCTGAATGCAAGGATCGATATGCGCCTCTTCTTGTAAGGTATGCATTCCAAGCTACCATTCACTCTTTGTGGATAGAGAGGAATAGAAGACGACATGGAGAAAAACCGATCACCAACACTATCTTGGTGAGAATGATTGACGTTATGGTGCGAAATAGATTAAGCACAATGCGGAGGAATGGTGTCAAGAAATTCGAAGATGGCATTCGTATTTGGTTTGACACAAGAAGATTATTATGAGATTTAAGTTGCTTTGTTTTGTTTAGATCAAAACGTTTGAAACTGGTTTGTAAACAAGTTTAACTTTTTCTTTTTTTGAATATAATTTAACATTGGATTCAAAAAAAAAAAAAAAAAAAAAGGTATAATGTGTGAAATGTCACGTACTACTATGAAGAATATATAAGGAGATTATAAAGTTATTCAAAAAAAATTATGCACCTGACACTTTAAAGCTCTCTTTAGTTCGTTGATGACATCATCCATTGTTGGGCGTTGCGCTTGAGTTTCTGCGAGACATCGAAATGCAATTTCTGAAAATATTTCCAAAGACTCTTTATTGGGTCCTTTGCTTAGAGAAAAGACATGCTCATCAGTTTCTTCCTTTATCTTGCGATCAACAATTTCCATTATTGTTCCCTTCTCAAAATGATGTTGTGCAAAGGGTGCAATCCCCTTATCAAAATGATGGGCCAACCTCCCGGTCAAGATCTCAAATAACACCACTCCAAAAGAGTAAATGTCTGATTTCTTATTTAATCTACCATACTTCTTATATTCTGGATCAAAGTACATAGGTGTACCTGCAATCGTACTGGCATTGAAAGTACTGGCATTTTCATCTGCTGGGTGAAATTTGGAGAGCCCAAAATCGGCAATCTTAGCCTTCCAATTATCGTCCAATAGAATATTCGCACTCTTGATGTCACGGTGTATTATCTTTGGTTTGTCCAGATCCGTGTTGTTGTGAACGTAATTCAAACCATGTGCGATATCAAGACATATTTTCAAGCGTTGCATCCAAGTAAGATTAGTCATTTTTTCACTGTTTCCCAGATAATCCTCAAGACTCCCTTTAGAAGCAAGCTCATAGACAAGGATCATGTGATCACGATCTTCATCACAAAAACCAAGAAGAGAGATTATATTCTCATGTTTACAGCTAGTCAGAATCTCAATTTCTGCAATGAACCCTTGTTCTCCTTCTCGATTGTGAATGCGTTTTATGGTTACCGTGCTACGTTTCTTGGGAAGATCACATTTATTCTTCCCTTCTATGGAAGATGACTTACTGCTATCAAAATGTTCGAGTTGGGCCTTGTATACCATACCATATCCGCCTGACCCAATGCAATATTTGTCGGCAAACTTCTCTGTTGCCATCTCGATATCGTTAAGTCCAATCTTCAAGTGTTCCAAGTTCTTCAACTGCAACATTGTGGACATTCAAAGTACAACATACTTAAATTAATTATTGAATGAAAAAAAATCACAATTTGTAATAATTGTGATGTTAATAGAAAAAAGTTATACAACAACACTTTATATCAGTTACTATTTTATGCTTAAAAATGATCTGTGATTTGTGACTAGTGTGCAGGTCCATGATAGTTGGTGCAGATGGTGTTTTGATTTCTGGTTTTTGGGTGTTGATCGTGTGGTGTGGAGGTGGTCATCTCAATAAATTTATAGATGTTGTTTATCATTTTAGAGTGCCAGGGATCAAATGTAAAAGCCCCTAACCACATAGACCAATCGTGTAATTTACTTTTTTGTTTACTAATTAGGACGACCAGCTTCAAACTAAAACTATAGAGAAGTAAATTACCCTCAGGTGATTGGATGATGTACTGTCAATTGCACTCCTTGGAAGTTCCTAAAATAATATTTGCAAAAAAATAGGAGATTAGTAGATAAATATAACAGTTATTCTCATATAAAGTTGATAAGCAAGTTGAGTTTCTTACCGGATTTTCATACATTGATTGAAGATTCAACGCTTTCTTAAGTCTTTTAACAACCTGATCTATGTATGGACGATCTGGTCTTTCCTCTTTTATGCACAAATATGCTGTTTCTGAGAAGACTTTTAATGCTTCTTGGTCTATCTGCTTTCGTAAATGCGGATTGATCATATCCTCCAAATCATCTGGAAGAACTGCATTCCTTCCGCACAACACTTCGAATAATACAACACCGAATGAATACACATCTGACTTGTGGGTCACACCACCGGTCTTTTTATATTTTGGGTCCAGGTATACATTCTTGATAATATCACGAGTAAGAAGAAGACAGTGCCTCCGAGCAACTGTATTTTTCAACGAAAGTTCAAAACCAGATAACTTGGGTTCCCATTGGTCATCTAGTAAAATATTCGAGCTCATGATGTTGCAATGTATGACACTAAAATCACGTCCAGCATCATAATGAATGTAACTTATTGCATTTGCAACACCAACGCATATTTTCAACCTTTGCATCCATGTGAGGGTCTGGTCACTTAGATATTCGTTGAGACTTCCGTTGGCCTCCTTCTTGTATACGATGACCTTCTTGGTCACATTTTCATAAAACCCAATAAGAGACACTAGATTCTTATGTTCGAGACTAGAAAGCATCGAAACTTCCGTCCAAAACCTTTTGCTCTCATCTTTTACATAATTTGAATAGAACCTCTTTACAATAATATCGATGAATTGTTGAGAATGTAAGAGACGGCCTTTTCGAATTTTTCCAAACCTAAATGAACCGATGATGTTTTCTTTAGCAAAATTGTTGGTTGCTGATGTTAAATCTTCCCAACTGAGTTTTAAGTGAGAAAGATCTTTGAGGAAAGACTTTGCCTCTTTGCTGTCATGGGACTCAACACGTGTAGATATGGAGGTCAATGATCCCTATGTGTGCCAAACAAGACAATATTAGTATATTACCAAGTGTTCCAAAATGACACGTGTAGATATGGAGTTCACTTTTCTAAAATTCCAATGACTTGCAACTAGTGTGTAAAAAAACGACCCGATCCGAATCCGATTAAGCCTATTCGGATCGGGTTACTCGGGTCGAAAATTTTATTTGGGTTATTCGGGTCAACACCCGAATATTAAATAGGGTCGGGTGTCGAGTTGAAAAATCGACCCGATTAACTCAAATAAAGAATTTTTTTATTAATATAATTTTTATAAATAATCTATTTAAATTAGTACAAATAGGCAATTTTGTTACCGTTTTACTTATATATAGGTCAACCGAAACCCGAATAGACCCGACCCAGAATGACCGGAACCCGACTAACCCGAATTCAAATAGAATCGGGTTCGAGTACTATTTTTAGCCTTGACCCAACCCGAATTGACCAGAAACGACCAACCCGCCCCGATTAAGAACCCTGCTTGCAACAATAGTAATAATTACCTTGTCATGATTGGATGATGTATCTTCAACTTTGGCCACAACTATTGAATGTTCCTATAATATCATATATACAGTAATAAGTAAATAATTTTACTTATGTTAATATTATCAATAAATAGAGATTATTTATAAAAGAAAGATGAAAGAAAAAAACCGTCTTACAACATTTTGACGTTCCAATTGAAGTTTCAATGCGTTCTCAAGTCTTGTGACAACCTCACTTATATCCGGCCGTCGAGATCTTTCTTCATTCAAGCAGTCATATGCAATCTTCGCGAAAACGTTTAATGATTGCGGATCCATTTGTTTCCGCAGAACCGGATCAATTATTTCATCTAATATTTTCTTTTTATAATGAAAAAAGACCAATGTAGCCAAATGCTTATTATCCGGATACTCACTTATTGATGTCCTACCACACAGTAGTTCAAACAACACAATCCCAAAGGAGTACATATCGGACTTATGGTTCACACTTTTAGTCTCAATATATGTTGGGTCTCCATACCCTTCCACATACACAAGTCTATTAGTATGAAATGAATTGTGCCTTTGAGAAGCCTTAATCTTCATGGAACATTCAAAACCAAATAACTTGGGTTCCCAGTCATCATTTAATAGAACTATGTCGCTGTGGATCCTTCTGTGTATTATGCAGAAATCGCGTGGCTCGTCATGATGATTGTAGCTCAATGCATGCGCAACACCGACAGATATCTCCAATCTTCGCACCCATGTCAACAACATCGGGTCACTTAGCTGGATGCTGAGACTTCCCCTGGTCTCAAGCTTGATAATGATGATTTTCTCATCATTCTCATCACAAAACCCAACAAGAGAAGCCACATTTTTATGCTTGAGACTTGAAAGCATTGAAATCTCCATCCAAAACTCTTGTTCTGCTTGCTTCCTTTCTTTCTTAAACCTCCGAGCAAAGATATCAATCAACTCACCGGACCACAAGAGATGTCCCTTGTATCTCTGTTCAAACCTATCTTCTCCCCTGAGATTTTGTTGAGAGAAGTTGTTGGTGGCAGATAGGATATTTTGAAGGGGGACTCTGAGGTGAGCAAATTCATTCATTATCTGTAAAATAGTCAAGTTAAAATGTGAATTAGAAAAAGGGAGTATAATAATGCCCACAAATTGTTTGATAAAATTCCTGAACCATGTCTAAGACATTTTAGGTCTAATTCTGCATATGTGTTTTAGTTTATAGTTATTATGTTTGTGGATAGTAATTAAAATACTTTTAACATTCTTTAGAAGTTTAGGAAGTGATCAAATGAATGGTCTTATTAAGTTGAATTGGTTTGGTTAGTGACTTCGTTGAGATATAGTCTTGGTTGTCAATATCTGCTCCTAAGGTGTTTTTAAAGCATTTGGTCCAGATCAGATGGTGTAAGTATGGACTACATGGGCGATACTTTGTCTACCTGATGCAGTTTTGATGGGATAATATTGATTGGAATTGTCTTGTTTCCTCATTGCATTCAAAGACATGTTTTTGTCTTGTGGATAAGTTCATAAGAGAAAAGCTATGGCATGTGCTTTTTGTGTAACAGTAAATTGTTTAAAGTTGCAATATATTTTTGTTTGGTGTTGATATTTACTATTTAGTCATCTGAAGTTTGAAGATTGCATAAGATTCAAGGGTAGAAGGTGATAAAGTAGATTGGAACACTCATGGAAAGTTGATAAAGTGGTATCTAGGAAAAACTATGGTATCCAAACTGTGAATGAAATTGCAGACACATGTGTTCCTAAGGTATGGGACTACTTCGTCTTGGTTGTGACAAAGGCAATTATGGAAATTAAAAGTACAAAACATGTTCCTAAGGCATTATAGTCATTTTTATCCCTTTTACTTGTAACAGGCGCAAGTAAGTATTTTACGAATATGACACGATATTGCATTCGTATCCACACTAGGTATCGAATTGGTACAAACATACTGCTTATTTGAACTGTTTGATTCTGCTAAGTCTTTTTGAAACTGCTTGAATCTAGATGTATAGAAACGTGATGATTCTGCTTGTTGTTGATTGCTGAATGATTATAGATTATTAGAGTTGTGCTTATTGAGTCAACTAGGTAATAAAATGGCTAGATTTCGCTGTTTGCTGATTGTTAAATAAATATATTAGATTGATTATAGTTGTGCTGATTGAATCGATTGGGTCACCAAGTATCAAATGAAGCTCTAGTACCGTAATACTAATCTAAACTACTCCAACTAACTAAAGATAAGAGAGTGAAAGTGTAGTGCATAATTATGGCTTCGCATATATAAACTTTTTGTCATAGTGCATGACGTAACAGGCGATATACTATTGATAATAAGCAATTATAATTCTATTCCAGGTTGATGATGTTCATCTCATACTTTGAGATTTGTTCATCCCATTTAAGTCAGAGACCATTTAACTGTATATACTTAAGTTATATTCATCCCATTTAACTGTATGTACTCATTCCAGTTCTTCTATACTACTCATTCTTGTTTCAGGCACAAAATGATTTTTCCAATGCGTATAAGAAGGGGACCCATGATACCAAGGCGGACTATAAATATATGGAAAGCCTTGAAAAGTGGCAAGGTAATGTTTCAAAGCACATCAATAATCCCAAAAAGTCAACTGATAACTGCTTATATAATACAGTAAAAGAACAAATGCCGAAATTAGAAGGTTGTTACCCATTTGAGCCGTAGCATTGTTTCTACTTTCAAAGCAGATCAGCAATCCCAAAAGGTTGTTACCCATTGCTTGCATACAATACTGATAAGGAGTTCGGGTGGGTGTTGAGTTTAGATGTCATACATTATTTCGTTCAGTATTCTTTTCTGAAACTAATACGAGTCTATATGTTTTCAGTTTATGCCTCTGTTAGGTGGAATAAAGAGGCCAGGGATCATGTTAAATAAGTATACTGTCAAAACTGAAGGCCAAGATAACCAAGGTCAAAAGGATAATTATGGGTAATATTGAGAAGGTAGTTGTTTCGTTTTCGTGATGTTTTGTTTATTGCCCAAGAAAAACTGATAGTCGAATATGTTTTATAGCCATATTATTACAATATTAATCTAACTTTTTATTTATAAAAAGGATTTATAAAGTTTTGTTCACTAAAATTACACGGTGGGTGACTATTAACCAGTGACCTAATAGAGCTTTTTTCTTATCATTTATTAGTTTTTTTTTATCCCCACATAGAGACAAACAATAACCTGGACTGACAAATTTATAAGTAAATGAGTCGAACCCGTATAAGGGAAGTTGCTTCTCTTCCAGTCAATGCATCATAAGTCTTAATATTTGTGGTTTTCTTTCGTAGATAATTTTGAAATGGGAAAATACTTGGCCTAAAAGTTTAAGTATTGAGGTTAAAGACACAAACAAAAAGGGGATGGACAACTCATATGTAGCTTACATGTAATTTTGAAGAAAATTAGTTTTGATCTACAGCTTGGACAAGCTATAGTGCAAGGCCATATATACTACCTTGTGTATATCGTAATGAATTTGCTAAACTACAGGCAGATTTTTATAACTATACTACATTTAAAAAAAATTATTCTACTTTGTAACTCAGCAATCCCCCAGTTTCATATAAAGGTTTGCAGGACGTCCTATCGAAATCTCGGTTGGGTGGTCATAGTTCACAGATGTTCGCAGACATCAACAAGTACTTTTACTATACCACTTTTCTTTTTTTCAATGTTTTGAAACCCGTTTCGGCCTGGCTGATTCGACTGGTCAAACTGGTTCCGGCTTAGATAACGGGTCAAAAGAAACCGTTTTTTTAAGAATTCAAAACCCAATGTGACCCGCCGGGTTTTACCCGTTTCTATAATTCTAGCTGGGTTTGTCATTAAATCTTTTATATGTATTCCACATTGCGTTTTTAAAGTTTTTAAAGGCTTTAAAAGCTGTTTAGACAGGTTTTTATGGTGTTTTAAAAACTTTATGCTCTTTGGGCAGCAGAAAGAAAGATGGGCTGTTTGGACAGGCTTATGCTGTTTTAACAGCTTTTATATGTTGTTTGGACATAGCCTTTACATGGCTGTTTGGAAACAAGTTTTTGCAGCAACTACATGCTCTATTTTAAAAGCAATTACATATTTGTATGTTGTTTTTTAACAGCAATTACAGCTTTTATATCTGTTCCGACACAGTTTTTTACAGCAACCATGTTTTTGTTGCAGCAATTACATGTTAGTATGCTGTTTTTTTCTATAGCGATTTGCAATTAGATACTTTTAAAGGTTTGTATGCTGTTTTTCAGAGTAATTACATACTGTTTGGACATCAGAAAGTTGGATGTTTGGACAGGCATATATGCTTTAATCTTATAATAGTTCCTAAGAGTTAAAACTCTAAATGAGACTATAAGTGTGTTAAACAGAGCATTAGCATGATATTATACTCTTTGATTCAGGATATTCTCTGCAAGTCGAATGGTGATACGAGCACAACAAGCATGCATGCACCACTCGAATATCAGTCATTTGCCATTTAAGTTTGTTTTATATTATTTAATTTAAGTACGTAAGTTTAGTAATTTTAATATCTAAACTAGTTATTTAATTTTCATTTGAATTAGTCAATGTAGTTATTTGTAGTGGGTCTTAAGTGGTAGTTATTCCCTTCTTCTTAGGATAGTGGTGTAGCAAGTTCCTATATGTAAACGTTCATTTGGTTAATGAAGGAATGAAAAGAATATTAAAGTCTAATTCCTCTCTAGTTTCTTGGAGTCTTGCCCGCTCAAGGGCCTTATCAATCCGTCTCTTTAATCTACTTCTTGGGAGATTGACCATCTCAAATCGGTCTCATAACAATGGTGTTTTTCTTGAATCCGAACACGAGCCACCTTGGAAGCCATTTACCGTGGACTATGGCAACCTCAGCCTTGAGGACAAGGCCGTTTTTCAGGATGGGAGTATTGATACGAGCACAACAAGCATGCATGCACCACTCGAATATCAGTCATTTGCCATTTAAGTTTGTTTTATATTATTTAATTTAAGTACGTAAGTTTAGTAATTTTAATATCTAAACTGGTTATTTAATTTTCATTTGAATTAGTCAATGTAGTTATTTGTAGTGGGTCTTAAGTGGTAGTTATTCCCTTCTTCTTAGGATAGTGGTGTAGCAAGTTCCTATATGTAAACCTTCATTTGGTTAATGAAGGAATGAAAAGAATATTAAAGTCTAATTCCTCTCTAGTTTCTTGGAGTCTTGCCCGCTCAAGGGCCTTATCAATCCGTCTCTTTAATCTACTTCTTGGGAGATTGACCATCTCAAATCGGTCTCATAACAAATGGTCTAATTGTGAAACTTATAAGTGGCTAATAAGGTACTAGGATTGAATTGATGAATTAACAACCGAAGTAAAGAAAGTAAAGTAGGTTTCTTTTGTTTGACATGTGGGTCCTACTAGTTTAGGCTCATTAATTTATTTTTTATTTGTTAGGGTTCTATTTATATTTGAGTACGATTAATGCAAATTTTCATTTTTTTTTCTTATATGCTAGTTGTACTTGTAGGTGACTTTGTTTCACGTTAAGACTCTCGCTAGTCATTGTTCTTCACGTACTCATTTGGTTGGAATGCTAGAATGAAAACTAACCAAAAACAATTTGTTGTTGCTTTAACTGATATTTTTGTTGGCCTAGCAAGTTGCTAAGTGTGACAACCGGCAGTTTAGGGAGCTATTTTTAAAACCCGCATTACAATTTAAGTTCGTTATAATTTTTATTTGAAATTTTCATTTCACAACGAACTTGTAAGACCTATTTTATGGATATTTTTAATTAATAACGTTATGGAATTCGTGAATTATGTTCATAATTCATTTTTGATTATATGATCGGTGATGTATATTGAATTCTCACTTGGTACTACGTTGACTTTGGCACTAGGATTACCTAACGTCAGTTGTATGATTCGTCTTACGAGTCCGATTATATTTTTAATTATTTACGAGATATTCTCGAGTGATATTGAAGTTTTAAAATGAGTTCGGGTTCGGGCCACATGTTTTTACGATTACCCGCGTTACCCGCTCCACCGTAATAATAATATTATTATTATTATTATTATTATTATTATTATTATTATTATTATTATTATTATTATTATTATTATTATTATTATTATTAACTTTTAATAAAAAAAAAAAATTAAAATTAAAAAGGTGTGTGTTGGTCCGGTTATACACACACACAAACACACCCACTTATTCCTCTCTCTCTCTCAAAACTCATTTCTTCCCCATCCTAAAACCTAGCCGCCGCCGACCATAAATCCGGCCACCACCGCCGTATTTCCGATCCCCCAACAAAACAAATACCACCATTTTATTCCCCTCTTCACCCTCTTTCTTTTGATATAAGATACTCACCCTAGAACCATCATTAACACCATCAACCTTGTACAAATCCGTTCGAACTTTTAATAGTTTTCTAGATCCGTGCTTTTGGAGGTCTAAGAAGGTGAGAAGGAACCATTTTTGGGTTTTGGGAGCCACGATTTGGCTTTTATCCGTGGCTACACGGATTGTTTTGTGGAGAATCGAACTAATCTTTAATGGGAATAATGTTTTTGTGATTAAAAGTTGGTTTGGTATCCGGGTTTTCATGGTTTGGGTCATGGTTGACTCGGAACCGAGAGCAAGCTCTCGGCTTAATTTGGTTCGAAGCCTCGTATGGCTTTGGTTCTTGGTGATGTGATTGGTTGTTGTCGAGGGTGTTATGTACCTCGATCCGAGCTAGCCGAGACCTTGTGGTTTCGGGGTTTCATTTGTGCTCGTATGCCATGCCGAGACCCTCATGGGTTCTCGATTAGTTGTGGTTCGAGCCTCGGCTCGTATGGTTTTTATGGTTCGACCCTTGTGGGTCGCGGCTTAGCCGTGTATTATTTTCTTGTTGCCGATTTGACATTGGGTCGAATGGGTTATATGACTACTTGGTTAGGCTCTTGTGAGCTATATGATACTTGTGTGTTTGGTTCGAGTCCTAATGACTCGCGGTTTGGAGCCGAGACTCAAGTGAGTCTAGGGCTCGGGTCGACTTGGTAAACCGACCCACACATTAACTTGGTTAATGTAAATTATTAAATAATTGTGAACTTATTGGTTATATTGTTGTGATATTTCATGTATCGGCCGTATACTTTTGGATGGGTCGAGACCGTGTTTGGTCTCGACATTGGTTATTATTATTGGTAATTGAGGAGTTGTTGACGAAAGTGATTGGGGACCGATTGTGAGACGGTCGTTAGATTGACGGAGATAGGTTAGTCGGGTGCCGTAGTCGGACCCTATTGTTGTAGCCCATGGTTTGAGATTGTGATTGGACGGAGATTTGTTATTTATGACTTTTGCTTATTATTGGACTTGGACATTGAGCCGAGAGTCATGACTCGGACATATGACCATTTCGTATAACTCAATAACTATTAAAATTGAAACGAGAATAATAAAACTCGTAATAATAATTATTGATAATATGAACGTTTATATGAAAGTATATACGTGAATAACGTATATATAACTATATAAACGCGTATATTAATAATAATAATAATCACGAGTCGTATTATAAATAATACGATTAGATATATATTAGGCTACGAAAGTGGCGTAATATTATTAAACGTATTATTATTATAAAAATTGTGTTATAAACGGGAAACTCCCGACAATTATGAAACGTTTAATAAAATGTCATTTTGGACATATAACGGATAAACTTATTGAGTTAGGCGAAGTTGTCGTCATTCGGGTCCAGGTAAGTTACTATTTGTGACGTTCGTGTTGTCACGGATATATGACGACTAATATAGACGTTTTCTATAATTAAATAACCACTTAACCGTAAGGTTGAGCCGGGTTATTTAGCTATATGAAACGAACATATTAGTGGGCATCGTATCCTATGACGCCCATAGGTTGTAGTATATGTAAAGTGTAATAGATTGCGAGTGTATATATCGGGAAATCTGGCCAATTTGACGATATATATGAGGAATTTATTAAACTATGATATATACTATATAGTAATTATGTGCTATGTGCTTTAGATTGGGTGTAATCTTGGAACGGTATGTTACGTAAATAAATATGAGGATTATCAAATCGACGGATTTGGTAAACCTTGGCGATTTATTTAAATGATATATTGGGCTAATATTAGATCTATAGTTTAATTATTTTTCTGTATGTGATCTTCTTGGTTTGTTTTGAGTCGACCCACCACCCGTATGGATACCAAACGCAAATACACCAAACTAATACGAAATGGATTTTTGGAAATAAAACGGATTCTCGTCCGGGTTTGGGAATATTATATATTTGAGGAAATGATTTCTGAAAGAGTTAATATTGTTAGGTCGTGCCAAGTCCGTAGTTGCTGTTTCGTGAGTTATCATACATCTTATTTCTACCTACCTCGTCTTGCTATTTTTTCTGGACTTGAGGTGAGTCATAGCCCCACTTTTTACTCTTGAACTATGTTTTCAACGATTGGGGTGAGAAACGTGCAAATCATTTTACGTGGACTATTATCGCTTTTATATTATTTCTAAACTTGCTATGCGTATGGACTAGGATCTATTGTCAGCTTTAGTCACACCTTTTGTATGTACTATTCAAGGTTGGCTTATTTGGTTATTTGGATTGTCAGCTTTAGTCACATATTTGTTGTGTGTACTATTCAAGGTTGGCTTATTTGGATTGTCAGCTTTAGTCACATAGTTTCGTGTGTACTATTCAAGGTTGACTTATTAGATACTATAGTGTGCACCTATAGGTTATTAATACTTCGGAGGTTATCCGAGTATTTATTGGTATTGCGGGGGTTACCCGAATATCTATGTTGTTACGGAAGGGTATCCGTGTGTTATGTTGAGAGCGGAGGGTATCCGCAGGCTTTTAGCGAATCCTTAGTCTAGCTAGCAAGCGTTTTGCGTATATGTCCACTATATTATTAGTCGAATTTGAACCTATGATCTCACCAGCGAAAGCTGACTTTTAGCACGTTTTCTCAGGTAATTAAGTGTTGAGGTGCATGCTTGGATTGGAAGGCTCGGCTAAGGCACGCGGTTTATGGATCTATATTTTCTAAACTCTGATAATTAAATTGGACCTACTGTTATTTTATTTTGGGTCTGACTCTGAATGATGTTGGGATAAATGTAAACTTTAAAACCCCGTTTTGGTTGTGTTTTTATTGTGTTTACTTTATCTCGTTCTATATTGTCTTGTGTTGGATACCAATCCCCGTAGCACCCCGAAAGCTTGTTGAGTCTTCCGCTGTATCAAATTTTGGGGGTGTTACACTAAGCCACTTGTTTATGTAAAACGGTTGATTATAAGCTTTGGTGTGGTTGGCGGGTCGAATAATATGGGTTTGGATTATGTTAACCATCCATATTCATATTCTCATTCTTATTCTTCATATACAAGTTTTAAACCTTCATGCATGCACACAGTTGTGACCAGTTTTTTGCAAGAATGGTTTGGTCTTTTTGGTTGTTTGCAAACATGGGTTCAATTTATTTCTAGAAAAAATTACATTTTTTGTCCCTGTGGTTTACCCCAAATAATAGATTTAGTCTTTAAGTCGTTTTAATTAAACTACACAACCTATTTTTGAAACTTGTTGCCCATTTAGTCCCTATTTTAAAAAATAGGAATCATATGTGTAATTATTTACAGTTTTTTTTTTTTTTTTTTATTATTACATGGATAGTCCCTATTTCTCATAACAGGGACTAAATGGCAACATGTTTCAAAAATAGGTATGTGTGGTATAATTAAAACGACTTAGGGACTAAATCTGTTATTTGTGTGAAACCATAGGGACCAAACATGTAATTTTATCTTATTTCTATTTGTAAACATTGGTTACTGTACTAGACTTACGGGGTGTTTCTTTTTTCCTTTGTTGCCACTTAATGAGTGGGCCAATCCTTATTCTCGCTTATTGGGAAGGATCACAAAAATGACTCTTTCTTAAATAAGTGGCTCATATAAACAAGGGCACACACCACTCTTGTAACAAACAGAAATTTTTCAAACTAATTTTAAATAATAAATGTCAATTTATTATTACCCAACTGTTTATCTAAGCATACATGAGCTTACATAGCTATTTCGAGAAATAAACCCGCACACTATAGCTTATAGTAACCCACCATATTGATTATTTTATTAGAAAATGAGAACATTTTTTTTTCTGACCATTACTAGGTATTTACGTGAAATATCTAGAACACAACACCACACGTGAACCGACACAAACCTAGTATGTCATAAACACGTGTTCATTAAACAGGAACAAAAAAAAAGTGTGTTTATATTACTATTATAGAATACACTCAAAGATAATGATGATCACATTCTCAACTATCCGGAAACACATTGAAAATAAATCGGAATCTAATAAAAACCCGGGGTTCGCTTAAACCCCCACGAATATTACAAAAACCGAGAGCTTTTCACGCATGACTATTTTATTTAGCTAACGAGCACCTCTTTTTTTTATTCATGATGAAAACAACTTGGTTGTTGGTCTTAGGCCTTGCTCTTTTTTTTTAGCGTTAGGTGTTTAAAATTTTGGTTATGATGAATCGTATAGGTTCGGTAAAAGTAGCTAGACTTGGCACTCGTTTTGGCCATCTAACTGTGGCCTCTAAAATTTAAAACCGTTCTTGCATATCAAGTCCCCTTTGTATTTTCACAATTTAATTTAATAATAAATTTATATTTATTATTTTTAATTTGAGTATTTTATGCATAATTGCATGTTTTTGAACATTTTTGAACGTTTTAAGGAGCTTTCCTGCACACTGCAGCTTACAGTTGCTATTGAAAAAGTTTATTTTTGTCAATAAGCATAAATTATTCTATTTTTAATAGTTACTGACAAGTTTCGTAATTTACTTAGAGCTTTCTCACATTTTTCTGAAAAAAAACGTCGCGCGCGAAGAGACACTACAGTATATATGGTAACAGTCAAATAAACACATTTTTGAGCAAATAATAATATTTTATTATTATTCTGATGAAAACGTCGATAAAAATTTTATTTTGCGTGTACGTGTCCAAAAAAAATGTCAAACCGGTACGTTACAGTAACATTTAAGCTTAAACCAACACACGATACACCAATGAGGTAAAGATAATATTTCCCCTTTCCTCTATTCTTGTCCATATCCGACTCCAACACTACCTCCCCCACTATGGGACAAAAGTTGATGCACTTAGTGGGACTTAAGCTTAGAGCATTGGGTATGGTCGACGAATGGGGGTTCGCCGTCCGAGCTGGCGGATCCAACGGCGAGCCGTTGCTCGCCGCCACACCGGACCCCCCTCACCGTTGTTCACCGTTGATGAGTTCGTCGTGGCCACGGCGAAGGAGTTTGCTGACACATGTGTAAGAGAACGTTGTGTAACGTTTTAAAAACAAACGTTTAGTCTTTTTTTTTTTTTTTTTTTTTCTAACCCTATATATATTTACATATTTCACACATATACACTATCCCTATATATATTTACATATTTCACACATATTTCATTCCCAAAAACCCAAAACATTTCATTCTAAAAAATCTAACTCATTTCATTCCAAAGCAAAAACAATGAGTGAATCTTCTTATTCCGAAGTTAGTGACTTTGAAGAGCTACATGAGCTAGAGCTGATTATACAAGAGTTCGAAAACGAGCAAGAGTTGCAAAATCAAGCAGCCGGTCCTTCAAATCGCCGTACATACATTCGGCGTGAACGTGATGTTGCTGAAGCACGTCTACGGGCCGACTATTTTGGTGATGTGCCAAAGTATAATGAAGATACTTTTCGACGTCGTTCCCGTATGAGCCGTAAACTATTCTTAGAAATAGTCGAAGGTATTGAAACATATATTGACACTCATGATCCTCTTCCTGCTCATTTTGATTTCTTTAGACAACGACCCAGTGCTGCGGGTGTAATGAGTTTTAGTGTGATTATGAAATGCACATGTGCCCTACGCCAATTGGCGTACGGGGTAGCACCTGATTCGTTAGATGAGTATTTACAAATAGGTGAACATTGTGCACGTGATTGTCTTGATTTTTTTACTATGTGCATAATCCATTTGTTTGGGAAGGAGTTTTTAAGAAAACCAACTGAGGACGACGTTCGTAACTTATACGACGCACATAGCCAAGTTCATAAGATTCTGGGAATGTTGGGAAGCATCGATTGTATGCACTGGGAATGGAAGAATTGCCCAAAAGAATGGCAAGGTCAATTTCACAGAGGTGATAAAAAATATCCAACTATAATGCTTGAAGCTGTTGCGTCTTATGATTTGTGGATTTGGCATGCGTTTTTTGGTGTGGCAGGTGCGAATAACGATCTGACCGTTTTATATAATTCACCTTTATTCGACGACCTGATTGACGATATTGGCCCTCAAGTTCCGTTTGAAGTACACGGACGTACATTTAAAAATGGCTATTATCTAGCAGATGGAATTTACCCGCAGTGGGCATCGTTTGTCAAGTCCTTTACTGTTGCAAACAACCCAAAACACGCCGCATGGAAAGCGAAACAAGAAAGTGCGCGAAAAGATATCGAGAGAGCTTTTGGTGTCCTACAAGGACGTTGGCATATTATTGCCCAACCGGCGCGTGCATATACTGTGGGCAAGTTACGGAGAATCATGTACTCGTGCATCATAATGCATAACATGATTTTGAAAGATCAACATTTTCAAATAGCCGACGCTGCCGAATTGTATATTCCGCCGACACCAAATATCCAACGGACGTGGGTCGAACGTTGCGCAACGCAAAGAAGAAAAACCAAAGAACTACATGATAAACGCACACACTCAAGGCTTCAACTATGTCTAATCGAACATGTTTGGCAACAACAACAATGGGAAGAATTTCAACGAAATAATAATAATTAGGTTCGTTTTTTAGTGTCGTATGTGTTGTATTTTTTTTCCCGTATCGTTTTTTTTTTCCCGTATCGTATTTTTTTTCCGTATTGTAACTTTTTAATGTGATGAAATAAAATTAGTATGTTTTTTTTATTTTTTAGTATTTGTGAAATAATTTAATTTATTTAAAGAAATGAATAAAAAAATAAGTGTGTAAGAGGTGGGGCCCGAATGGGGAAGTAGAGGTTTGTTGTTTGGTGAGGGGGGTTTGTTGTGGTTTGTTGAAGTTGGGGTGTTTTGGTGATGTGGCATGGTGGGGCCCGAATGAGGAGCTTGTGGCTTGTTGCCACACCCAGCGCTCTTATATAACTTGTAGTTTTGCCAAAATTATAACACATTCAAAAACATACATACATTTATCCTCGAACACTTACCAAGATCATTTCTTTCTCTCAAAACTCACGACACACACAAACTTTCAAGATCTACAAAATTTTATTGAGTTTCAAGATAATCGGGTTGTACTTTTGAGCTTTTTGGAACGATCGGAACATATTGTGGGTAATTTGGAATCTATTTTGGTGGTTTTTGGGTCTCATATTGCTCGACATTTTCAAAAGTTTTTTAAATCTTCTCAAAACCAAAAACTACTTGTACTTTTATAATTAACCTTGCTTGAAGTTTAGTATTATGTATATGTTTATGTTACTTTGTTATTCTTGAAAATTTTGGTCTGAGTACATATATATATATATATACACACTCGTACACTTACATGGATATACGTAAGTTCGTATTTCTTGCTTGTGTAGAAATCTTGACTTCTAAACATGTTAAAACAAGTGTACCAAATATGCTAGAGCTTGGTTTTGACTTCTAGCTTGTCTTGTTAATTCTCTTCGAGCTACACATGATTATACGAAACGTATATAAACTTTTCTAACCAAAAACAACATAAGAAATAAAGATTGATGGAAAACTTAAAGTTGGCTCTAGTGGTGAAAGTGCTTACGTTATAATTATTAATTTATTTTATTAGCTTATCGATTCGAATTATGACTTTTAACTACTAGTGAAAAATTAATAAGATTTATTTGGTTTGGTCTAGGCTTGTCATTTGCTTCGACCACATTGGGCCGAGCCCAATGATGTATGGGTTCGGATTGCTTATTTTTGCTTTGGCATATTGTAGTGCTTATTTTTGAAAACATAATAAACAGATTCGAAACTAAATAACTTATTGTTTTCGGCTTGTAAATAAATTTGCTGGCTCATAATGAACCACTCGGCCCAATCATGGCCTCGGAGTACTTATCAAGTCGCGGCTTATTTTATTTTTTGACTTATTATATGCTATTTTAGTTAATTGATACGTTAATTAACCGAACTAAATCGTTTTGAACTTGTTTTAACATTTGAGCCCAAAATACACTTAAATGAACTTTTAAGCCCAAAATTATCATTTTGTTGACTTTTAGAAATTTTGACTAATAAGTGACTTTAAATCGTAACATATGAATATTTTGAGAAAACTATACTTTAGTTGAAAACGCGACGAAACATGCGTATTTACTTAAAAATATATTATTTATTATTAAAAATATTAATCTTCCAAATTAATATTTTTCTAGATTTCTTAAAACTTATAAATATATTTTTATATATTTATACACTTACACCATTATTTAATTTTATTAAATTAAAGACTTACGCAAATAAAATTTTTATACTTATCATTATATTATAAATACCTTTATCATTTATAATATAATAATACCCCACTATCACTATTTCTTATTTATTTACACTTTAATATAATATATAATATTATATTAAACCACTAACTCTCATTTAATTAATTACATATTCTAATTAATTAAACGAGACAGTTAGAACCCGTGCTACGCACGGGCTGAGCATCTAATTGTTAATCGTGTATTTTTTATGTATATTGGCGAGTGTATACTTAAGTATTATTTAGTATGTTGTATGAAATGTTTTAACTTTGTTGTATAAAAATTTAAAAATGTTTGATGTTGTTTGTTATTAAGTTGTGATGATACTTGTCTGTTAGACGGTTTTTGCTTGGTAATATGAAGCACACGACGTCTATTTTTTTTTATTAAGTTTGTAATTTGTGATTGTAACACATCTTTCGTAACTATGGCATTAGTTGTTTAGCGATTTTACGCATAGGCTTTAAATCTAATTGTTAATCGCGTATTGTTTATGTGTATTGGCGAGTGTATGCATATTTAGAGTTTAGTATGTTGTATGAAATGTTTTTACTTTGTTTAAAATTTTTAAAATGTGTGATGTTATAAACAAAGTTATAATAAGGATAAGTAGATTTATGCAATGATTTACGAAAATCTCATTTGCAAGATGGAAACTAATCAGAGAGTATTGAGATGTCAACTAATCACGCTAAAAAGTATCGTTTGACCATTTAAATGTTGCTTTACATATATGTTATGTTTATTAGATTTAACGATCCCGCATCAAAAACCGAAATTAAGACTTGCCTGCATATAAGGTTATTATTACTTGATCAAATTTTTGGTGATGATGGGATTAGGCCTTGTAGAACCTTGTATGTATGTCAAGGCCAGACCTTTTTTATATGAATTTGAATTAATTTTTCTAGTATTGGAATACATTCTTTTTTATACGTATTTGGATTAATTTTTCTAGTGTTGGAATACATTATTTTTGTATACAAATCATTCCATATTTTTGGAATTTTTTTGAAACTTTTCATGTTGGCATATTATAGATTTGAAATTTTATATATGATAGTTGTATCATCAACTAAAGTATCATAGTGACCGACTGATATGTTCGATGACAAAAAATTCACTTCAAATGGTTTTAAACATCCGATGAAGCATCAAGAACATATGTTTTCTCTAGTCTAAATATATAAAGATATGTCTACAGTTAAATTTTGTGATTGTGCAAAAGTATCATTTATAAAGACATGTTTTGATTGCATTTATCATTTTTTGGTTGATTTATGTTTTAGTTAGTCTCGTGAATCCATGATCGAGTATTCTCACATTTAAACGACATTGTGACCATTTTGTATGAATGTGTTCTATCCCCAATGGATTGATAAATCATTGGAAGTGTATTTTAAATACATTCGAGTTGCAAATTGTGACAAAATGACAGTAATTACAAAGCGTAAAATGGTAAAGCTAATGAAACTTTTCTTCTTTGAGGATGTGTCATAGACTCATGGGTATGAAAAAGAAATCTTAAATATTTTAATACTAAATTACCAATCATTTCTTCTTTGTGGATGAGTCATGGGTATGAAAAAGAAATCTTAAATGTTTTAACACTAAATTACCAATCATTTAAGTTAACGCAATTCATCATGGTCTGATTTAGTCCATTCACTTTGCCACATATAATCTTGTAGGATGAAGTGTAATTTTTCTACAATGAGTCTTCATTTGTTTAGTGAATTTAAAAGTTATAAATACACACGTTGCATACCCTTTACACCTTGCAGGCTACAACATAGTGATTACATTAGTATATTAAAAAAAGTACTACTAAATTGATAAGCCTGTATATCATACAAAGGCCATTTACAGAAAAAGCTACCCGATCCAATCACATATCCGGATAAAAGTTATAACCCCACATTACATTTGACCTAACCCTAACATAATTTTATCCGCCCCTACACACATCATTTACTCTCATTTTGCAGATCCAAACTCATTCTCTCCTCAAAACTAATAGATCTCATCATTTTCTCATCAATCTAAACACAAATCGGACACAAACTAATACACCATCCCTTAACCTATTATCATTTGCTGCTCAAATCGAATTAAGGAAGTGGTTTTAAGGCTTCAAGATCCTTTGGAGGGTTCAGGTAGGTTCATCGTTTATGTATCCGTTTTTTCTGCTTGGTTTTTGAACGAATCAAGGAAAGAAATTAACAAAATTGTTATTTTTCTTATCCTTTAGTTTTAAGATATTTAATGAAGTTAGTCTTTAAAAATATGGATCGATGACGATGTTATCATTTCGTGTTTTGGACAGTCTTCAAAAATATGGATCGATGATGTTATCATTTCGTGTTTTGGACTGAGGTTTGATATGTCTGTAACACACGAAAGGAGAGATCTTGTTTATTTTCTTTTTATTTCTGTTTTTTAGTCTTGGTGATGTATGGAAATGGGATTACTGTGTGACGGGGATGGATTTGTAGTTGTGGATTGTGGCGATGGGATTTGTTATAGTGGTTTGTTGTTGAGTCTAGGATATTGAATGGGTTCATGGTTCTTCAATGTTCTTCTTTCTCTTTCTCTTTTAGTATTTTGTTTTGATTTGGACCTGTGATGTTAAAACTGAGGTCAAACCTCGCTCTTGACTATTGGCACCAGTTTCGGTGGTTGTGGCGAGTGAAGAAATGGTGTGTGTGATGATCATGTTTATATAGCGCAGTGAAATGAAGGGTAAAGGATTAAATGTCAAACTCTTTATATTCTTTTTAACTACCGAATGGTTTGTATTCCGCAAAACCACTTCATATTCAACTTCCTCTACTCTACAAATGCTGTCATGAATACTACACATTGAATGTAAGGACTGAAACTGTAAAACCACTTCATATCTCCATTAAGGAGTAACTATGATCACAATTTAACTACTCCATTAATGAGCAACCATTGTAACAACAAAGCTGCACTTCAAAGGACTAACATAAATACCCATGTAAGACTGTTGATATGGTTGCATTGATATACAGGTAACGCATTGATGAGCAGGAATTAACTCTCGATGCCAACTAAAGGTCTCCAACTTGTTTCTTACTCATAAAGCTCAAACTTCATAATTAGACATTTAATTTTAGGACTGAATCTTATAGTATTATAGATACTCAAACTATTAAACTTTATTTAATAAATATAAGATATATATATTACTTGAGTAATTTTTCAGTGACGACTACGACATACGGATGTCTCCGTCACCCTTTAATTCACCTAACACTTTCACCAGAGCCATTACTAAAGAGTCTTAAACGATGAACCACTTTTGAAACGTACTTTACCACACAACAAGCAAGAAATATATGAACACATGAAAACTTGTAAACTTTTCAAATGAGTCCATACGTTTAAAACACAAGTTGTACACTAAGACTTGCCATACTGATCTAGGTCGCGTGTCGGTGCCACACACTTATGCTATTTGACTTTATTCTATTCAGCTGCTTTGCTGAGGTGAGTTCATACCCCCTACTTTTACTTGTTTTTACAACTGTTTTGGGGGAGAATACATGCTCGTTTTTTTTAAACTAAACTCAATGCTTGTTTATACTTAAACTCGTTACTTGCTCTTACTTGAAACATGACTTATTTACTTATTGCACATTGAATTACCTCATTTTGAACGCAAGTGTTTAAAGCATATATGTGAGTTTGTAGCCCTACTTTACTTATACTTGTTTCACAACTATGGGGTGAGAACCATGCAAAATATTTTCTGGACCATTATAATGTTTTTACTTTCTCAAAACTATTACGTGGAATTAGCCTAAGGCATTGAATCCTACATGCCTAAACTCATGGACCGTTAATTCCTGCGGGGAAGCGCGAATGCTATAAATAGATCTATTGGGGATGACACCCCCGTTCGGTTTGACCGGATAGGCAAACGCGAGCGTATAACATGTCGAAACACGAGTGTCACGGGATAGACACTTACAAGGGCTTTATTTAACGTGCTTCTAGAGCATGCACACTGTCTAGCTTCTGTTGCATGAACTTAGTGCTGACGTAATAGACATCACTTTTGTGTGATATTATATTCGTTGTAATGATCACATACTCTGCTCATGGTCCGCACTTCAAACTTTGCTATAAGATAAACTTTATCTTAATGACATTGTGAGCGACACAATGGTCACAAAACTTTATTGAACTCACATTGCTTTTACTCTACATTGTTATTTATACAAACCTATGAACTCACCAACCTTGTGTTGACACTTTTTAGCATGTATTTTCAGGTTTAAGGCGATAGCTAACCGTTGAAGGCTTTCGGCATGGCATGGCATGGTCATAGATGGCTCTGACATATATGGGACCGCTTTATTTATTCTATGGGCCTATTTTCGCACTATTTTTGAACGATGTAAATTGAATATTTTGATAATGAAAGTCATTCTAAATGGTTGAGATAAAAACCGTTCTTTGTACTTGTGTTATGATACTAATTGAGTAGCACCCCAGTGATATGTATGGTTCCGCTAGACCCGATTTTTAAGGTGTTACAACTCTACACTACTTAATTTAGTAAACAAGGCCTTAGTGACCCCACTAAGCTCAGATGACTTCCTTCTCCAAAGTTTCATTTTAACCCTCTAACTCGGGTGTTTTGTTTATATTTGTCTTCTCTTTTAAATATTATTTCAAACATTTATCTTATATATTTATGTTAAACCTCTCTTCGAAATAGGATAATTTTTATTTTATTATTTTATTATTTTATTCATAACTCATATATGTTTGGCTAGTACCCGTATAGGGCTAGTACTTGTTTTATTGTTTTTTCGGTTATGCATCGATGACTTTAGTTGATCCAAACCGAGACTAGAATGGATGGGGTTGGTCCTTATCTGAATTGACGTGAACCCAAACTTTTTATAGGGTGGGGTGCTGGTGGGTTTTCTTTCGGACACAATCATAATGGACCCGACGCGAATGAATCCGAACCCTACTAATTAATTTTACCCTATTCACATCCCTATTTATAGCCAACACCAACTTACGTGGTAGTTGGGAGTTAAACGTTATAAATTAGTTGCACAAGGCGTTTAATTTTGATGATTTTGCTAGTTTGCGACATTTGATAACTTTAAGATGTAAATAAAAGAAATTTTGAAAATTTCATTGCAAAATTTAAAAAGAAAACGGCGACTTTAATTTTTATGTATAGAGTGAAAGTCACCGGCTCTACTTAATATACATACATTCATGTAATTACCTATAAGCAAGAAATGCTACCCACAAATATTGTTCATGTTGTTGAGTACTATCGCATTTATCTCTTTGGTTTGTCAAGTATTTATTCATCCATGGGTTTCCTATTGGTTAATTATAAGTTTTGTAGTCATATAAGAATAAACTATAATAGTAAGCTGATAGTTTTCTTATAAAAATATAATAATAATATTGGGCTTTTATAATTGAAAATTTTAAAAAAGATATATGCTATACAAAGTAGAAAAAATCATACACAAACTCTTGTACAAGTTAGAGTTTATAATTGAAATTTTTTGAAGCTTGAAAGAAACTTAATGGGTACACCAACACCAAAATAACCTGTATCTACATATAATTTGCAAGCAATTATGAAAACGAAACCCTTTTTGCCAAAAACTCCGGTTGTGACATTCGTCACACTAAAAGGGTTTAACTATATATTTGCGTATTTTTATTTATAATATAAATAATTCATAATGGTCATCTTCGCCAACAACTATTTGTATTCATACAATATAAAATGATAATTACACGAAAATTTAAATAATAATTCTTTAATAGAATACGACTAATTATTACTCATTTTAAATTCATATGAAAACCTTGTCACTATTAACAAATTACGTAAAGTCTTATAAAGTGGTAAATAAAAGAAATTCATAAAACTTGTCACTAATTCGTATAGTATAACCATACTTATTAGCCAATTTGCACTCAAAGAAACAGATAACAGTACTTAATGGAAGAGGAAAAACCATCTTACCTCATTTTGATGTTCGAGTTGAAGTTCTAACGCTTTCTCAAGTCTCGTGACAATCTCATCAATATTTGGGCGCTGCGATCGTTCTTCGTTCAAGCAGTCATACGCCGTTCCCGCGAAAAAGTCGAATGATTGTGAGTCCATTTGACTCCATAGATCCCAATCAATTATTTCATTGAGTTTCTTCTCCCTATAATGGGTAACGGCCACCGAAGCCAAGTACTTATTATCTCGGTCATAGTGGATTACTGCTTTCCTACCACACAGTAATTCAAACATTACTATTCCAAAGGAGTAGATATCCGACTTGTGGTTCACACTTTTTGTCTCGATATATGTTGGGTCTGTATACCCGTCTGTACTCCATACTTTATCAGTATTGAAAGAATTGTGCCTTTCAGATGCTTTGATCTTCATGGAACGTATAAAATCACCTAACTTGGGTTCCCAGTTATTATTTAAATAAATCGATCGACTGTCGATGCTGCGGTGTATTACGCTAAAATCACATGACACGTTATAATGAATGTAGCTCAATGCATGCGCAATACCTACAGATATCTCCAATCTTCGCACCCATGTCAACAACATCGAGCCACTTACATAGTCGTCAAGACTTCCTCTGGTCTCATCCTTGTAAATGATGACCTTCTCGTCATTATCATCGCAAAACCCAACAAGAGAGACCAGATTCTTGTGCTTGAGACTCGAAAGCATGGAAACCTCCATCCAAAACTGTTGGTCTCCATCAAACCATTCTTTATGTAACCTCCGAGCTAAGATATTAATTAACTCACCGGACCACAAGAGCTGTCCCACGTAATCCTTTTCAGATGCATCTTCTCCGACGAGATATTTGTCAGAAAAGTTGTTGGTGGCGGATAGTACATCTTCAAGGGGGATTTTTAAGTGAGCATAGTCGGCATGATTGACTGAAGACATCATGTATGTATCTGCAGTTTGTTTGTCTGAACAAAAAAGGGTGTATGGGTTGTTACAAAGAAGAAGCGAAGGAGTGTGTGTTTGGGTGATATACATAAAAATGTGTTCGGTATGTGTTTGTATATATAGAAGATGTGAATAATGTGGGTTCCTTGTTATCTTCAATGTATGGACTATAGAGGTCTAGTAGTTGCATTAATAGATATAGTAGACTATTGACTTTTTGACCATTACATAACAACACACTGAAAGAAACTAATCTGAATTTGTAACTAAAACATTAATACACCACAAGTGGAAAACTAAATGTACATGATGAGAAATTTCTTAACAACTTCTATGAAATGTCAATAAATAATATGAAACCTGACTTTCAAAAATTCGAATAGAGATTACATGAACAAACCAATGAATATTAACGTTGGTGATTTGAAAAAATGCGCGCAGAGATATTGAGATGATGATATGATAAAGATAATAACATGAAAATGCTTTCTTGGGATTTTCTTAATCACGATTAATATGTAATAAAGCGAATGAAATAAATTCAAATAATGTAAGTGTGTGACCTCATATTAGTTACAATAGTTACAAGTTAAACAGTTGGCATACAACCCAATTCTTATAACGCAATAAGCACGTTGGAACGTTATACTCTATGACTCTATGAGTATTCAATTATTTAGACATCTTGATTACTACTAATGTTGATTAAAAAACACTATGTAAAATATTTTGCATGATCATGACAATTAACTTTTCTGATGTGAATAAGTGTGTGGCTTCCTTGTTATCTTTACTGATGGAGGTCTATTTTTTGCATTATTGTAAAGACAATTGACTTTTTGACTTAATGGTGAGCAAAGACTACTGACTTATGCAAGGAAACTTCCAGCTGTACAAATGGTAAAAAGAAATTTTGTAACTTTTGTATGTATTGCTTTCTAATTGAAACATCACTAATATTAGCGAGTATCAACATCTTGACAAAAAATTATGAAAGATGCTTATAGTATTCTTTTTTTTAGAAAGTAAGCAATACATTACCACAACAGAAAAGAAATAATACAAACAAATACATTCAACTTTCATAATCAAGGCAATTAAAGAAAGCGAGACCCAAGAAAATAAAAAAACCCACGAGGGCTTACAATAAAACATATACAAAATAAAATTGAATGATAAATGACAAAAAAAAAACTACAGTACAATATTACGTTAACTAATGCATATGAACAATCTCGAACACCACTACAACACAACAGGGATAATGCTACGGTAGGAATCTGTTGCAAATGGCCATTTGCAACGGATTCCTACCGTAGCGTTAATGCTCCATGGAAATTTTAGTTGCAATGGATTTCTAACAGGTTTAAAAATATTGCAATGGCTTTCCAACCAAGGAAAATCTGTTCTAAATTAGCAGCCGGTTTTGCAACGGATCATATTCCAACAGTTTTTCTACGGTTTTGTTACGGTAGATATCACAAAGAAATTGCAACAGATAATATTTGGTACGAGATTGCAACGGAATAAGTTTGCTACAAAATTGCAATGGAATAACTTTGCAATAGATTTACATAAATGAGATATGTGTGGTATGAATTATAAAAGGGGATACCGTGTGTTTTAGACAAAAGAGACTAGTAAAGCGAGTATAGTTTACCATAAAAGATAATGGTAGGTTGTCTCTTTAACTTTCAAGTAAAGAGAGTAATAGTCCATTATTATTGGTTGCTGACGTCTAATTTTTTGGGGCTGCAACACGAAAAAAGTGGCATTTGACAGATAAATGTGGATATATAATTCACAGTTCAAGATGATAAAACTTGCGAGAAAATTAGTATTGAAAATATGAAGCATTTTACATATAAATGTAGATAAATAATCCAAAGTCCCAGATGATAAGAAAAAGCACTTGGAGAAAATTGGTATTGAAAATATGAATATGATTTTTTAAGAGATGTTATAGTCACATAAATTTTGAAAAAAGGTTTTCACAAAATGATGTGGCATGATAAATTTAACTTTGGACATTATCTCTCTTCTTTTAATTGCCAATAGACATAATAGTTACAATGACACATAATATAGCAAAAATGCTTTTATTAAATTTATGTAGATAGAGCATTCCTCGAATCTAAAAAGCAATTGCAATAGAAGACAAAGTACATACACTTATGTCGTGTCTGTTACTTTGGTATAGGGGAATGGTTATTGGAATGATAAGAACGTCTGGTACATTGACACGGGAATCAAATAGCGGTATAATATCCCAATATATTTGTTTTTAGAAACCAAGCTAGGGAGGTGGCTTTGGACCAATTCCTAGTCTTTTTTACTCATCTCTATTTCCTTTTCCCTAAAAAAAACACAACGTATTGCAATAATCAGCCATTTTAGACACAACCCATTTTTAGACACAACCCAAAGTCATGGCTAAAAGCCAAAAAGTCGCGGGTATTTATGTTTATCACAATATATTATAGTATAGAATCAAGTATGATTGGCATCAATCATTGATAACTTGACTTGTGTGAACATCACGTACGAAATGCAATGATTTCTCTATATTGAATAGTATGACACTAGTGCAAGTGTTGATCATTCGAGACCATTCAACTAAGCCCGACCTATAACGGCGCCTTCCTATTCAATCGATTGTATTGACAACCCATATACAAGGTGACATCCGAAGACAATATTCTATTTTAAGTCACTTAAAGGAATTCTTATCACGTCCAAGACTATTTACGTGAAACATATAGAGCGCAAATATTATAACAACCGAACCTATTCATAATATCACAATATGGAATGTAGTGTATTATTATATAGAATCAACCATCATTAACATGACTTGCGCGAATATCATGTGTGATCACGGTTCTCGCTATTACAATATAGAGTGTGATTTAGTGTTGTATAGAATCAAGCATCATTACCATTCGATTATTATCACTACTTTCATGAACATCTTGTGTGATCATGGTTCTTGTAGAATCAAGCATCATTGGCATTCGATTATTATCACTACTTTCATGAACATCTTGTGTGATCACGGTTCTCGTTACTAGCTAATCAATCACTGTCATGTATTATTGAAGATCGCACATTCATTATCGCTTAAAGTATATTGTAAAGGAATCATTACATTTCAGTGATTGCATGCATTAAGAAAGCGTTCATACTATATCAATGATACAAATAAAAAGCTAAGTATAATTTGAAAACTTCATCTTAGTATACAAGTGTTATCATATCCGATACTATTTAAGTTAAACATGTTAAGCAACTGTCTATTATATCCCGATTTTCATTAACGGTACTTACGTGATCACAAGGTATAATCCCCGGTTATCAGCTAGCACTCAATTACCGTTAGATACTATGAAAGATCACACATGTATAATCGTGTAGTGCGTATATCGTTCCCTATACCGTACAAGTGTACATATAATCCCGATTATCGTTAACATGACTTACATGACTCACATTATTTTATAACAAACATGATGAATACAAGTTAAACTTGTTATTAAGTTTTGAACATCTAATTCGAGAAAAATACTAATAAAATTTAATAAATAAAAATAAAATTATAGTTTTGCGTATACCAAAAATGCCTTTTTTTTATTTAAAAAAATATATATAGTAACTATTATATGTCATTTTAAGTATTAATTGGAATATATTATTTTATATTAAACTTTTAGCCATGATGTGTCGTCACTAAAAGTTGAGCGAATAAACATTTTCGAGCCAAATTTTTTGAGGCAATTTTTGTTTTGCCAAAAGTATTATATTTTTACTTTAGCAACGATTTTGTCGTCGTTAAAGATAATTCAAAATTTTGCCATTAACTAATTAACGATAAAATAATATTTTTTACTTTTAGCCACGTTGTGTCGTGGCTAAAGATTTTAACATTTTTTTATTTATTTCCTCTGTCAGTCATCATAATAAAATAATGATTTTATACTTTTAGCGAAGTCTATCTTTTCATGATTGTAGTGTTTGATTGGGCACGGACATTCCTGTCCATATTTAGAGGTCAATTTGCCACCTGTCTATCGAAGGGGGATCTCCCAGCATATCTCGGTATATTTTATCAAAAGAAGGAAGAAGAATATAATGATTTTCCTAATTCTGTGAGAAATAAAAACATAGAGTTGGGGCAAAGAAGCAATCAACAGAATGGTCCTTGTTGTTCACGAGTGAAGGCACTAAACGGATCAAGATCTCGTAAATTCATTGTCTTTCTTGATTCAAATAAGAAGAACTTTATTCGCTATTGAAGCCATGTTATAGCTGTTAACTTATTAGCACCCTCTCTTTTGCATTAAGAATTGCCCGAAAAGGTTTGATTGAATCACATCCTTTCATGGTCCCTATTTCATCCGACACTTGCCGACATTTAGGTATATTCTGCGATTTCCTAAGTGTGCATCTCCATATACTAAAATTAGGGGTGGTTTTCATAAATAGACTGGGTCATTCGTAACCAGAGCAATATCCGATGCTACAACATAAATTAAAGCTATACATGGCGGCCCCTAAAGGCCTAACTGATAGGTTCTGTTTTATCTGCGTGAGTCATCTCGTACTCCAAAAAAAGCAGAGTTGACGTTTGGAGAGTGGGATGGATCTACCTGGCAAGGTGATAATGTCAAAGGGTTATCTAAAGTGTTAGAATATGCTCTACCTAAGGTACCTAACTAGTCTTTCTTTTGGGTAAGTAAGAATATATTGACCGATGAAGGAATAAGAAACCAAGTGGGATAAAAGAAGAGCGAGGTATACTGAGAAAGCTTACCCGTGCCTTTTGACAATTATGCCTTCTTTTACATCCCATCCCCTAGATAAATGAATAGGAAAATGCTACAAGCCATTGTTGTTCTTTTGACGATGAACCACTCCGATACAAGCCAAAGTGACTTCTATTCTTCGTCCTCGATGCGTAGGGCCGAGAAAGTTTCACTTCACTTTTTTTTACCAAATATTAGAGTTGAAAGTCATAGTGAAAGTTTGAAGAAATTTTAGCAACGATATTGTCATCGTTAAAAGTGGTTCCCAAAGTCAAACGTTAAAAATCGTTTATTTTGTTGTTTGTGGACTTTTAACCACGACTTGACTAAATTCCCAATTCTAATAGGAGTAGTAATATTACTTTTTTTTTTGCAAGCCAATAAAATATATTATTGATAGCAAAGACATGAGACCAAACTTAAACCATCTTTTTTCTAGGGACAAACTTAAATTCCTGATTCTAATAGGAGTAGTAATATTACTTTTTGGGATTTTTTAACTTGTGCCCCCAGAGCACAAGTTAAGCACACTAAAAATACGATGGGACCCATGAAAAAAGACGTCCGGACCCACACGAAAGTACACTTTTCAAATAAAAAATATGGGTCCGGACATCATTTTTATGGATCTCGATATCCTTTTGGTGTGCTAAATTTATGTCCTTATGGCACAAGTTAGAAAAATCTTTTTTCTAGTAGTAAAAGAAAAACGCATTTCTTATAAAGTGAAAGCAAACATCACTAAAAAAAAAAAGCAACTGGCCTACCGCCAAAAACAAAAGAAATGTTAAAAAAAATAATGTACAATTCAAAAGAGGACCCAATAAAGTAGGTTGCATTATTTAAAGGTTCATTATTTGAAGGGAACTTTTGAGGGATGACTTTGTTGTCTAGTAAACTGCTTAAGTTATAGTGAAACTTACCTATATGATTGTACATTATTACTTGATAAGGCTTGTGACAGTGGTGACACATATTGCATCATCTTTCTGACTGCCACCTCAACTTTCTCTTTCCTCAACCCATTCACCTCTCTCATTACAGTGGCAACCCATATTACATCATTTTTTTTTTTTTTAAACATAAATAAAGGCTGGAACCAATATGTACACACTTTTATTAAACCATCTATACATGTTTCAATTAAATAAAGGCTGGAACACAAATTTGGGATGGAATATGCGTAGTGAATATCGGTTGTGTGGAGAACCGATATTTGATTTCAAACGACAACAACCGATATTACAACTTTCACCCATATCGGTGACAACCGATTTCGAAATCGGTCGACCGAAGTTTTCCGGTCCACTGTCACCAGCCTAACAAGTTGAGTTCATGAATAAAAAAACAATGTTGTGGATTAAATCAGAAGTTTCAATGGATGTCAAGCGCGTTAAATGCAAGTAGATGTTTACAAGACCAAACACGTTGATATTAAGTGTTAAAGTGTTTGTTTGAATTTTGAGAGCAAAGTATTGATTAATACACATAAACGAGGTAAAGAGATAATATGTACACCCAAAAAAGTGATATATTATACAAATTCCATTTGAACAAGTGAGGATGTCGATCAGATGTAGTAATGTTACATTTTGACATTGGTTTGGATTTTACTTGGCAACTTTAAGTAAATTTACAAATCAGTGTCGTCATTGTCATTACGCGTTTCAATCAGTGCATGTCATTGTCGTTGTTACTTTAAGTAAATTTACTTGGCAATGTTGGTATCGATAGGTGTCATTATCATTACACGTTTTTTTAAGTAAATTTACAAATCAAAATCAGTTATTAGAAAATTGTTTAAAAATGTAAGTATCTATTCACATGTCAAAAGTCATCACATTGTCATTACTTCTATACATATACCACTTTGTAATAACATTCAACTTGGTATTCAAATTAAAACACTTCTTTAGTTTCACAATGTCTGGTAAAGCTCCATCTTTTTCAGCTACCGTGAGGCCTGGCTCTTCTTCTACTTCCTCCAGTGTTAATACTCGTAACAATAAACCCGTATCAATGCAGTATAAGCTAAGTGACGGGCCTCCAACTATTTCGGATGCTGATCAACATGCAAAGAATTTGAACGTTGACCCAACTAAAGAAGCTGAACCCCTGGATGATAAGCCGACTTCCATAGGAACTTTTGGTCATGGTGAAAGTAGCTGAGGTTGTATCTTTCTAAGACTTGATAGTTATGATTGTGTAATTGTGTTTGCATCTTCTATGACGTGTTTTATTTCATGTTTATGATGTTTAAAATCTTATGTACTTCTCTTGTTTGAAAAATAAGATTAGACCAATTGACTTTAACATAACGCATTAGATTATACTTCACCTGATCAGGTTGACTAGTTTTTCATACTTGCCTGTTTTTACCCAAATTCGTTTTGACCCTGATTACATGTGTAAATTAGAGTTTACAAATTGAAGCTCAGAGAATAGATCTAAACCAAAAAAAAAGTGGGAGTCAACAACCATATATGTACAATGTCATATAGAAACGGTCTACATCACGGTGTAAAAATGTTAACATCAAAGTAGAAAATCTATCCCCCAACTTAAAGGTGATCATTGGCAACATCAAAGTAGAAAATCTATTCCCCAATTCTAGTTAGTACATTCTATTTCGTCTCCCTATAGAAGTACATTTTCGCAAAATAACACTCCAACCATCTATCCCCCAATTCTGATTCAACTTATCTTAATCTAAGTACTAAAGCTAAACCACTCAGACTAATGGTGTATGGATTATTCACAATTATGAAAGACAAGTCCAAAACACAATCACATTTAAAAGTGTCATAATCTTACCACCAGCTCAAGCTAAAATAAATATACTCAGAATACCACAAAAATAGAGTTGGCATGTCTAAGAGCATTCAAAAATTACCATCTCCTTGATCATTACTAATGTTAATTAAACTATAACAAATAGGTTTCAGGGGCGCTACTAGTTTATCCAATTTTGCTGAATAAAAACCAAGACTCCACTAAAAAAGAGGCCATTCTCTTAAAGGCCATTTAAGTCCATAAAATATTTCTATCCAACAAGAAGTCTAAAAGATCTAAATGATATGACCAATTTACACCGCTATTGAAGGATACGTCTTTATCAAACAGTAAGTTTGCAACTCAGTTAAAGATCTCAAGTTTCGAAGATCACAACAATAATATTATGTCAATTATACATACTTAATACTTATACTTGAGATGGAGTACATTCTACTTGATTGATCGCACTCATAGCAGTCTCTCTGAATACTTCAAATCTTCAATTGTAACACCCCCAAAATTTGATACAGCGGAAGACTCAAGAAACTTTCGGGGTGCTACGGGGATTGGTATCCAACACAAGACAATATAGAACGAGATAAAGTAAACATAATAAAAACACAACCAAACAGGGTTTTAAGGTTTACATTTATCCCAACATCATTCAGAGTCAGGCCCAAAATTAAATAACAGTAGGTCCAAATTTAGTTATCAGAGTTTAGAAAAATAGATCCATAAACCGTGTGCCTTGGCCGAGCCTTCCATTCCAAGCATGCATCTCAACACTTAATTACCTGAGAAAACGTGCTAAAAGTCAGCTTTCGCTGGTGAGATCATAGGTTTAAATTCATCTAACAATATAGTGGACATATACGCAAAACGCTTGCTAGCTAGACTAAGGATTCGCTAAAAGCCTGCGGATACCCTCCGCTCCAACCTAACACACGGATACCCTCCGTTCTAACATAGATATTCGGGTAACCCCCGCAATACCAATAAATACTCGGATAACTTCCGAAGTATTAATAACCTATAGGTGCACGCTACAGTATCTAAATAAGCCAACCTTGAATAGTACACACGAACCGTGTGACTAAAGCTGACAATTCCAAACAATAACCAAATAAGCCAACCTTGAATAGTACACACAAAATATATGTAACTAAAGCTGACAATATATCCTAGTCCATACGCATAGCAAGTTTAGAAAGAATATAAAAGCCATAATAGTCAACATAAAATAATTTGCACGTTTCTCACCCCAAGTATTGAAAACATAGTTCAAGATTGAAAAGTGGGGCTATGACTCACCTCAAGTCCAGAAAATAGCAAGAAGAAGTCGGTAGAAATAAGATGTATGATAACTCACAAAACAGCAACTACGGACTTGGCACAACCTAACAATATTAACTCGTTCAGAAATCATTTCCTCAAATTTATAATATACCCAAACCCGAACGAGAATCCGTTTTATTTCCGAAAATCCATTTCGTATTAGTTTGGTATGTTTGCGTTTGGTATCCATACGGGTGGTGGGTTGACTAAAGATCACATATAGAATAATAAAATAAACTTTAGATCTAATATTAGCCCAATATATCATTTAAATAAATCGCCGAAGTTTATCAAGTCCGTCGATTTGATAATCCTCATATTTATTTACGTAACATACCGTTCCAAGATTACACCCAACCTAAAGCACATAGCACATAATTACTATATAGTATATATCATAGTTTAATAAATTCCTCATATATATCATCAAATTGGCCAGATTTCCCAATATATACACTCGCAATTTATTACACTTTACATATACTACAACCTATGGGCGTCGTAGGATACGATGCCCATTAATATATTCATTTCATATAACCAAATAACCCGGTTCAACCCTACGGTTAAGTGGTTATTTAGTTATATAAAACGTTTATATTAATCGTCATATATCCGTGACAACACGAAAGTCACAAATAATAACTTACCTGGACTCGAGTGACAACGACTTCGCATAACTCGATAAGTTTACCCGTTATATACACAAAATGACATTTTATTAACCGTTTAATAATTGTCGGGAGTTTTCCCGTTTTATAACAAAATTTTATTATAATAATACGTTCAATAATATTACGCCACTTTCGTAGCCTAATATATATATATCTAATTGTATTATTTATAATATGACTCGTGATTATTATTATTATTAATATACGCGCCTATATAATTATATATACGTTATTCACGTCTATATATTCATATAAACGTTTATATTATCAATAACTATTATTACGAGTTTTATTATTTTCGTTTTAATTGTAATAGTTATCGAGTCATACGAAATGGTCACATGTCCGAGTCATAACTCTCGGCTCATTGTCCAAGTCCAAAGTAAATAACAAAAGTCATAATAACCAAAAGTATCTCCGTCCAACACAATCTCAATCCATGTGCTACAACAATAGGGTCCGACTACGGCACCCGACTAACCTATCTCCGTCAATCTAAGTGACGGTCTCACAATCGGTCCCCAATATCTCTTTTCGTCAACAACTTCACAATACCAAAATCAATATCCAGTGTCGAGACCAAACACGGTCTCGACCCACATGTATTCAGCCGAAATATCAACCAAAACAATTCAAAACCAAGTTAACCAATTAAGTAATAAACCAAGTAAGCCTCGGGTTGAGTTACCAAGTCAACCCGGGTCAACATATGCTCAAACATGAAACGGAAGCTATACCCGAGACCCATAGGTCTCGGCTAGCTCCTTGAGCTCAAACCGAACCCAAAACAGCCCTTAGGGGGTGTCGGCTGGTAATCCATACGACCACAAGGTCGACTAGCAACATGATAGCACCAAGAGTCCGAATAAACAACAAATGGGTCAATAATAACATCACTCAAGACCCAAGCCAAGAGCCAAGGGCTCTCGGTTAGCCTCAACCCAACGAGCAACACAACCCGGATACCAAACCTCTTTTTAAACCATTTTTATTGAAAACCCACTTGATTCTTGTAACAAGAATCATAACAATCCGAAAAATAATGAAATCCGTGACTCTTAGTCACGATTCGAACCCACAACTCGAGTCAAAACTCGACCTACCTTCCAAAACAAAGCCAAATCGAAGAGATACTCAAGAAATAATAAGAAGATGATGATGAACTCGTGATAATTTGATTCGAATTTGGTGTTAATGTAGGAATTAGGGCGCGTGTAGGGGTAGATCGAATAGAGGATGAGATGGGGAGTCTATTGGTGGTGGTCGTGTAGTGTGGTGGTCGGCGGTGGAGCAGTGGTGGTGGCCGGATTGTTGTGTCGGCTAGGGTTAAGAAGTGGGGGAAGAGATGGAGGTGAGAGAGATGAATGAGTGAGTGTTTGTGTGTGTGGGTGAACCGAACCAAACACAACCTTTTGTATTAACTCTTTTAATTTTTTTTTTCTTAATAATAATAATAATAATAATAATACTAATAATAATAGTAATAATAATATTATTACGGTGTGGAGCGGGTAACGTGGGTAAATGTAAAAACATGTGGCCCGAACCCGAATTCATTTCAAACTTCAATATCTCTCGAAAAACATCTCGTAAATAATTAAAATACAGTCGGACTCGTAAGACGAATCATAAAACTTTCGTTAGGTAATCCTAGTGCCAGAGTCAACGTAGTGCCAAGTGAGAATTCAAGTATATATCACCGAGCATTAAATCAAAAATGAATTATGAACATAATTCACGAATTCCATAACGTCATTAATTAGAAATATCTATAAAATAGGTCTTACAAGTTCGTTGTGAAATAAAATTTCAAATAAAAATTATAAACGAACTTTAATCGTAATGCGGGTTTTTAAAATAGCTTCCTAAACTGCCGGTTGTCACATCAATAGACACAAACCATTGTTCACCAATCATATGGAAACTTGTGCTCTACAAAGATAAAGAATAGTGGCATTTAGTTATACTATTTACATGGCATCAAAGGAACAAAAAAAAAAGTAGTTTATTAATATATACTTCCGGGTGAATGATATGACTTACTAAAGGTTCTAGCATGACAATGAATGAAAGTCCATCCAAGTGATCTATTCCATGAGGATTGTCGTCACCAATTAAATCACGTCCACTAAAGATCCCAGCTTCTTCGGTGAGCTTTTCTTCATCATCGAAACTCAATGATGCTAAAAGAAGACAATTCTGTAGATGATGAACAGCGTATCAGTGACAGAATCTGAACACTTTTGTAGGATAAGACTAGTGAATAATATGAACATAAGTACTAACAAGAAAATAAAAATAGAATACTTTGACTAACTATAAAATTTGATCCAATATTAGATTAAAAATCTCATCAGTTTCATGATTAGGATATCAAACATGCATACGAAGATTATCAAGAGGACAAGATAATGGTGTACGAGTTCTTCTCAAGAGCAGATAACAAGATCAACAAAGAAATGTCAAACCAGGTACCATTACATTGATGAGTATCAGAATCCCACTACGACGTATCACAGGCTTGTTCAAGTACAAATACAATCAAACAATCATGATAAAAGTATAAACCCCATCTCTCATAAGTCAAAAAAGACATATGAACTTCAAGCTCTAACGCCTTAAATCATAAACAGAGCAACAAAAAAGGTTCCGATTATAATGACATTTAATAGCTACAATTTATCCAATTTAGCTTCATAAAAACCAAATCATCCACTAAAACAAGGTCAATTAAATCGAAAACACAATGTTTACCAACAAGAAGTCACATGGGCCGAAGTAACATGACCAACTTGTATCACTATTCAAGTAGACATTTCATCAAACACTTGCTATACCAACTTATCCGAAACAATTACTGGTTTTATAGTTGGTTATGATAATTATGTAAATTTACATCTACCCTATAAAGTCATTTTCCTCGGGATTCAACCAACTTAGACCGGTAATTCTACGGTCAAATATTCGTTAATCTGTTTGACTACATTCACGTTAAATTTAAAGCATCAGGCTAAATTGACTTCAACTACAACAAATGAACATCTAATTTTGTTACTAAAATTCAAGTATTAATAAGCACATATATAGACAGCTGTAAACAACATAACTATCTAATGAGCAGAAAATTAAAAATAATATGTAAACAATACGTAATCAGTTGTATTATACCTAACTTGATAATGGTGATGACGATTGAAGACGGTTATGGTGACGATGGTGCCGGAGTTAGGGTTTAGGTGGTGGTGGATAATGACGGTGGAGGTGATTAGGTTGACGACGGAGTTAGGGGTTCGATTGGCAAAATTACGGTGGTGATGGTGTTGGTCGATAATTAGGTGAGTCAGGGACAAAAGTCATATTTTGTTTTTGTTTTTATCTCTTGTTGCTTTTTATTTTTAATAGCCTATATTTGGTGATTTTTTATTTTTATTTTACTAGTTATAATGTCCTTGCACGTGCGGATTTTTAAAATTTTTTAAATCACATATTTTTATTTATTAAAAAACAAATAATTTAATCTTTGTTTTGTTTGATTTATGATGTTTAATTATAGTTTTTATTATTAAAGATAATTATTTAAAAATTTTAATCTTATTATTAATTGTATCTTATCTATATATTTTTTTATTTATTTTCTACTTGTGTTAATTGTATCTTATCTATATTTTTTGTATTTATCTTCTACTTGTGTTATTGATAAATATAAAATGTTACCTAATAAGAAAATAATCTTTTTTTTTAAATACAATTATTACTAAATAAGGTATGAATTGATTTTTTTGAAATGAAAAATTCCCAATGGGATTTTGTTTTATTATATTAAAGATTTATTTATTTATTTATTTGTATCTTTAGTGGGTAAAAGTTTTAGTAAAGTATTTGTCATAAATTTTGTAATGATGTATGTTATTATCCTACTAGTCTACTACTACACAAATCTATATGTACGAGAGTTTCACGCAGGGCCGGTCCTGAGTTTTTCGCTGCCCTAGGCGAGAAGGTATGAAATACCCCTGTTTAAATAAATGAGACACTATCTTTAGTTAGTCTTTTAAATAAAGCCCGCACATCAACTTAATAGATTTTGGACATTATTTTACTTGGGATAGTTCTAGGCGGGATTTAAAAGGTGCGCAATAGTGTAGCTAAGGCGCGAGGCTTGACCTTCACATTACGCAATAGACCAAAGTGTCGGCTCTAGGTGTGGCGTAAGATGAGACGTGGAAATGCGCGATAAGGCGCCCTGAGGCACGAGGCGTGTCACCTTTTATGATTTTTATTCTGATGAAAACGTTCTTTTTTTGAAAGAAATGGATAATATTACATGCAAGGATTGTTTATTGACTTAATTCCTTATATATAATAACACTTTTTATAAACTTGATATACATAAAAGGGGAATGCTAGTACCGCATAAATAATCCACACGCTGATGTGGTAGGGGTTGATTGGTCTATTCTAGCATCCCCCTATATGAAATATGATATAATATATGAATTTATAATATATATATATATATATATATATATATATATATATATATATATATATATATATATATATAGTATAACTTTCAAATGAGAACCATTTAAAATGCAAGAACTACGAAAACCACCTTTTTACAACTAATAGTACATGATGTACATCATTTAAATGCATCATGGCATTCTGGTAAATAAATGAAAGTTATTTTCCTGGAAACTTTGATGTAGGGGTAAACATGGTATTTAACTTTTATTCAATTTCAATAACTGCATCCTCAAATTTCGGGATTGTATCCCCATTTTATAATTTCCAGATCTCTCTCTTTCACTTTTGATCTCTCATCTTCTAAAAAACCCTAGCCACCTCTCTTTTGCTTCTATCAAAACATCATCTTGTCTCTTCGCCACCCATCTCCAACAAGCAAACCCCTTCACCGCCTCCTCCTCATCACCCAGGCGCCGCCGCTGAAAACACACACCACCAGCCATGAAAAAACCCGATCAGAATGGTGGGTAGTGGATGGTGAAATGCATGAAATAATCAAAATAGGAAGCAGTTGCGTGAACAGTTTATGAAGCGGACTCGGGTACTCGACTCGTTCTCAAAGATTCTGTTAGTTTATAGTATTATTTTTATTTTTTTCTGTTGATTGTGATTTTTATTTCTTGGTTGTGGAAAGTGGTTATGAATAAATCACATTATTTTTTAACTGGATATAAATGCCAACATATATGTACGTACGTGTATTCATAATTAGAATAGACAGGCACCGTGGCACATTATTCCCCCACAAATCCATATCTCACCGTTGTACCTTCGATTTGTGTAAAAGCTGTAACAGGGGTGTTTGTAATATGTGTAACATGGGTGTTTTGAATAGGTGTTACAAGTGTGTTTGAAAAATCTGTGTAACAGGGGTGTTTGTAATATGTGTAACATGGGTGTTTTTGAATAGGTGTAACAGGGGTGTTTGGAAATGGTGTAAAAGGGGTATTTGTAATAGGTGTAACAGGGGTGTTTGTAATATGTGTAACATGAGCGTTTTGAATAGGTGTTAAAGGGGTGTTTGGAAACGGTGTAACAGGGGTGTTTGTAATAGGTGTAACAGGGGCGTTTTTAAACATGTATGTTCAAAACATGTAAAACATGTATGTTTTAAAAACAAGTATTTGCATATATGTATTTCAACACAATTCTAATATTATTGTTGCTAATTTTTTTAATTTTCTTTGTATCAGGTGTAATTACAAGAATGTTCACGGCTATGGGTGTGCATATATGTCCGATTTTTGAAAAAATGATGACGGCTACGCGTGTGCATATATGTCCCACTTCTAAAAATAATGATACAAGAGTGTGCACATATATGTCCATTTTGTGTTGAATATTTATTCGTGCTCACGTGTATAGATTGATTAGATTCATGTATTTATGCTTTTTAGAAATTTGTATTTTAAATGTATTACAATCGATATCGAAGTTTGAATATAACATCTATGTTCTTGGTTTATTATAGATTTCATTATATTAAAAAGTCCATATGCTAGTTTTGGAAACATATTTTGTACTACTAAATCTAGATATCTGCTATCTTAAAAAAAACATATATGCACTAAACATGTAAAAACATATATGCACTAAATCTGAAAAGCAATATCTAAAAAAAAAAAAAAAAAAAAAAAAAAAAAAAAAAAAACTGAATTTTAAGATTTATAAAAAAACGGGAATTATAAAAAATAATATGAAAATGTCTTTTACTATTATACCCTTTTGAATTAAATAAAAATAAGAAAATGCTATGGAGCATTAAATGATGTACATTGTGTATTATTACTTGTAAAAAGATGGTTTTTGCAGTTCTTGCACTTAAAGTGGTTCTCATAAGAAAGGGACCCTATATATATATATATATATATATATATATATATATATATATATATATATATATAGGGGGACTTTCTTACGAGAACCATTTTATCTGCGAGAACTGAGAGAACCACCAAAAACATACATGCACGCCTTTTAAAATAAAATAAATATACATGTAAATTATCAATAATCGTAAGCATCCACCTATGTTTTTCAATATCATTATGAACTCATCCTCTTTTTTCACAAAAACCTTACACACGGCCGCAATATTGTCGTTGCACGTCTTATAAGAACATACATGCACACCTTCAAAGAAAATTTTTGTATTTCCAATTTCTTATCAAATTGTTTAGAACAACTATGTTTTTTTTAAAAATATATATGTTGTTTTTAAAACATATGTGCAAAAATATAATTATTGAAGGCGTGCATGTATGTTTTTGGTGGTTCTCTCAGTTCTTGCAGTTAAAATGGTTCTCGTTTGAAAGTTACACTATATATATATATATATATATATATATATATATATATATATATATATATATATATATATATATATATTCTGTCATTTTCAGTCACTCCTTAATAACATTATGACTTCATCATAACTTATAAGGCGTGAGGCTTGATCATGCCACCACATCACGTCTCACACTTTTTATAACCTTGGTTCTAGGGTACGCATGACGTTAACTTTACTTATATGGGCATGTGTGAGTGGTGTATGGAAAAAGAAATAGCGTGAGACATGCCCATACACCACTTATACAACAGTAGTTACCTTATATTAAAACGTGATATTAAAATGTTGGCATTTTTAATACTCCGTATAAATTACATACTTTTATGAACATTAATATAAATTACTTTCCTTATCAATTTACCCACTACCTGACAAAATAGTACTGCCCCCATTTTAGTCTTTACTTTGCAGTTTGCACCTCACGTGACCAAGAGTCATCATCTTCCTCTCCTATCTTTTCGATAACTTTCATTTTCCGGTTACTGCAACCATTTTTTTCCAGCAAAAACATTTTTTAAACTAGTCCAACATGTGTTACTGGTCCGCTTGGTCATCACGACATCATCTTCATCATGTAAAACCGATTAATAACACCAAAATATTTGATGCCCCCTAGTTGCTTGATGCCCTAGGTTGTCGCCCGCGCTGCCCATAGCCAGGGCCGGCCTTGGTTTCACGTGATGTATGTCACACAGTTACACGGTGTTCTTAAGTTTTTTTATTAAAGAAAAGTAAAGAAATGTAAAGTAAATATTTTCCTTTTAAAATTAAGAGGAAATACTTTAGTTTAATAATGAATAAAATCACACTAACTTTCATTCTATTTCCTTTTCTTTTCCTCTTTAAGTGGTATTCGATAACACCTTTTTTTTCCCTTAACTCTAACTCTAGAACACAATGTTAGCATTTCGTAAATGGGTTTGATGTTAATCTATTTGATCTTAGCAATAAGATCAACTAATTATCTGGCTCATTGGTATTGGTGTCGTGTATAATTACCAAGTCTTATTATAGGATTAGGAATCATCCCAATCTCATAACTTGAAAAACAAAACAAATAATCTCTCCTCTCTCCTCTCTCAAAAACCGGTCGAACAAACACCCCTCTCTAAGGTTTCGGTTTGGTTTTTCTAAGCTTGACAAAGGGTTGTGCTAGACAAGATCATGAGGTATAGATAACTAGCATTCAGGTGATACACAATGACGTGGTCGTGTAGTGTAGATATCTATAGAGGCCGTCTCATTTGATTGCTCTAAGAGGTTTGTGGGTTTCAAGGGTGAAATCAAGAGTTCGTTTTAAGCTCTGTTAAATATATAGACCACACATCAAGAGGTAATAATACTTGCTCTAAAGGTCTCGTGAGTTTCATAGATGACATTTTCCGCCGCTGTTAAATGGTTTTTTATATGATTTATATAAAATCACCAACAGTTTTTGGCCAAGCAAAATGTTTATATTTGATGGGTCACAACATTGGAATTAAGACACGCCAACAACATTTTCACGACATGACTACTTTAATATAAGGTACATTTTTGCCAAACCATATGTCCATGTTAGCAATACAAAATATATATGTCACCAAAAGTAGACATGTCATCAAAGAAGGCTACAAAGATTTAAAAATTACAAAAAAAAATAAAAAAAAAAAAAAAACAATTGTGAAACTTGAGCAGTTAAACCTCATAAAAAAAGTACAGTAACCAAATTGGAAAACTAATGAAACCCAATTACTATTTGGTGACTTTTTCTCTAAAATTAATACCGTGAAAATTAGGATGTTACAAATTAATTTTATTCTTTATCATACTATATTATAAAACATGAATGGCTACTATTAATAGAATACATAAAATTAAGCATTACACATTTCAATGCTAAAAGTACAAGTGATTCAACATAATTAGGCATTTTTTGCCATTAAAGTTTAAAATTAATGACTTAAAATTGAAAATTAATGATTTAAAATTGATCATTATGTATATTAAATACAATTAATTAAATAGTCAATAAATACAATTAATACACTTATTAAAACACCCCTTACATAAGAAATACAAATTATCAAGCATATTGTACAACCAACTTAAACACAATTCCTGCATTAAATGCTCGAGCCCGAATGGCCACGGGTCAAACGGGCTCGAGCTCGAACGGACACGAGCTAAATGAAATTTTTGATATCCGGAAATTTATTGTCAAAAAAAATATAATAAACTAAAATATGTTCACATATTGTACAAACCAAGCAAACTACTAAACAAAAACATAAAATAAATAAGGGCCAATGACTTAAAGAGACCAAGAGAAATTTTTTTCCACTATATAGACCGCTTTTTGGAAAAAAAATTCCAAATACAGACTTACTCGACCGCGCGCCGAATTGGGTCAGCACGACTCCATTTAAATGGCCACACGTGTCTATTTTTTGCACTGTTGTCATCTATGAATACTTTTTAGTCGATCAATATAGGTTTTACTCGACCGATTTGATGCATTGTTTTTTTCGACAAGGGGGGACAACGGTTGACTTTGTATTTACTCGACAATTGATTTGTTTTCTTGCGACTTCAGCTGAATGAAACATTTTACTCGACATTTTTGTCTTTTACAAAAAAGACAAAATACATATATATTAGACCCTATTAATAATTTATATGTATCCAGAAAACTGCCGAGGTGCAACTAATTCACATTATTAAGTCATACCTAATGGTGACGCCATATAATATTTTACTTTATAAAGTTCTGATTAGAGCCCAAGTGTAGACACAAGGTCCACAAGAATGAAAAAGCAAGTGTTCATAAGAAATCACTATTTTTCAAGCAAGTCATACCATATTTAGGTTTAACTATCATTTGGATTGTGATTATGAGTGCTACCGTGATATTAAGAAAAGTTACTTTGATTGTAGTAAAAAACTTAATATCATTGTTTTCTTCATTGCGATATTAAAAAACTGACGATGATATTTAAAAATTCAAAACATAAGTATGAGTGTTACAGTGATATTATAAAAATCATAATCAACTATAAATCATAATACCCCCTAACCTAATCAAAAAAATCTTAGTATCATAATTCAAGATTTAACACAATAATCAACCTAATCAACTATAAATCGGTGGATGAAAGTTAGCGAAACTGATTTGAAGCAAATGATATGTATTAATAAATAAATTCATAAGTGAAACTGGTGAACTAATAGAGGTGAAAATAATGAGAATAATCACTTAATTTGGATGTGTTATTTTAGTTTTGATCTAAGTTTCAATTATGTTTATAGGGTTATTTTGGGTTTAATCTAAGTTTCAATTATGTTTATTAACTGTAGTTAAAGTGTGGTTAAAAGTTTAAAAAAGTCGAGTATATAAGTTAAAAATTTGGAAAAGTCTGGTTAAACGTTTAGAAAAGTCTCGTAAAAAGAGATTAAAATGAAATTTTGAATTTCTTTATTTTTTCGATATGGTTTTTCTCTTTTTTGAAAAATACAAATTTGTCGAGTACAATTGATTTTTCAGCCGCATGTCGATAATGACACTTGGCAACATTCCAATGGAGTCGAGCCATTCGAGCATTTAAGCAACAGTCGATCAAATGAAATATGAAAAACCAAGTCGCGCAGTCTATATAGCGGAATTCATGTTTTTTTTGGTCGACTTGGGTAATTAACTCAATAAATAATAAATCAAATAATACAAACAAAGCAAAATTTCATCAAACTTTTGCCATAAAAAACTAATCAGTAAAGCTATTGCCAAAAAACGTACAAATAAAATAAATTATTAATCGAAAAAATTAAATTACAGGGTGCCCGCAGCTGTATCGCGCGGGGACCCTGCTAGTTTAATTAATGTATTATTTAAATTGATAAATAACTTTCTTTTCTATTTTTTTTTTTTCAAATCAAACTCAAATTCAAATCTTATTTCAACCCCACTCATAAACTAAGTAAACTACTCTATATTTGCAATGTAACTTTAGTAAACATGTAGAGTACAATTTTTCTAAAGGCATCCACTTTGATAAACCTCTAAAAATGTTTATACAATTAATACACCACTAAGTTATAAACTTTTTCATATTATAGACCTATTTCTACTATGGATAAACCTATTCACAAAGCTTTTCATATCATAAAACACAACCAACAATTTCAAAAAGAAAAATAGAAAATAAATTATAAAATAGTTTAGACCTCTTCGAGATCTTAGACCTTTTCGTTCCACCTAGGATTGAAATGATTTCTTACTGGTTCACAAATTTATAGACTTCTTCAAAAGATTTTAGACCTATTCATAAACCACCATGGTGATGCTCTAAAACACGGTTAATACAACAATTAACCTTACTTGCTGAAGAGACCAATTCTACAAAAAAATAAATAAATAAATAAATAAAAATAAAAATTAAAAAAAAAGTGAAAAAAACCAAAATCAATTTAATCCCCAATTTTTTCCCTCTTAAAAAAACCCCCAAAATAAATTAATCAATTTCCCTCCACTTTCCCCCCAAATCAAAACCCTAACCTAACTTTCAATCCCACAAAAATCAACCTTCAATTCATAAAAAGTTGACAACTTTATGTAATAACTCCAATCTTTTAACAAAACCCATCTCTTATTTCCATTAATTTCATCAATTTGTTAAAAAAAAATTGACTTTTATTGTTTTTTTGGGTGCAGGTGAGATTGATAATTATGGGTAGTGAGGATGAAGATAGTATGAGGTTTCTTTCTGTACTTTCTATTAGAAGTGATAATATGGGCGGTTGGGTCAAAACCGTGCTTTTTGTCCACTAAAAAATTTTCATATTATATTTCACGTGTGACTTTCTACCCATTCTAAACATTTGAACCGTTTGAGATTTACTTATAACACAAATGGGTGCCTCTGTTTACAGGTTCAGGCGTTCAAAATGGTGCAACAGGATCACCCTTGGCTGGTAGACTATTTGTGGTTATTGGTGCAGGCGATGCTGGAAAAGCTCTTGCATATGGAGCAAAAGCGAAGGTTGCAAGGATTGTGATACACAATGGGACCTACGGTTAGATTCTACTAGCGTTCATGTTACCATTCCTAGTACTCGTACTTGATTATCTGCTTATTGTGTTTTTTACAAGATGCATAAATTTGACTATGCTTATCTACTTAGTTTAGGGGTGAAATAAAGGTCTTTTCAGTACGGAGTTTCAGATTGTTAGTCCTAATATATCAAAACCTCAATACCAAATTTACATTTTGAAAGACTACTAAATATTCCAACTTGGACAATAATTTACAGCACATCCAAACACTCTCTATAGTATTATCCAAAACAATTACTGGTTTTATAGTTAGTAAAGATAATTATGTAATTTTACATCTACTCTATAAATTCATTTTCCTCCGGATTCAACCAACTTGGACCTATAATTCTACGGTCAAATTTTCGTTAATCTATTTGACTACATTTAAGTTAAATTTCAAGCAACAACCTAACTTCACTTCAACTACAACAAATGAACATCTAAATTTCTTAGTAATTCAGCTATTAATAAGCACATATATAGACAACTCTAAACAACATAAGTATCTAATCAGCAGAAAATTAAAAATAATATGTAAACAACCCATAATCAGTTGTATTATACCTAACTTGATAACGGTGAAGACGGTTACGGTGACGATGGTGCCGGAGTTAGGGTTTCGGTGGTGGTGGATAACGACGGTGGAGGTGATTAGGATGACGACGGAGTTAGGGTTTCGTTTGGCAAAATTACGGTGGTGGTGGTGGTCGATAATGACGGTGGAGATGATTAGGTGAGAGAGCGACAAAGTCTTTACTTTTTTATATATATGTTTTTTATTTTTATCTTTTGTTGCTTTTTATTTTTTTAATAGCCTATATTTGGTGACCTTCATAAATGGGTTTGATGTTAATCACCTAAATCTATTTGATCTTAGCAATAAGATCAACTCATTATCTGACTTGTTGGTATTGGTATCGTGTGTAATTACCAAGTCTTACTATAGTATTAGGATTCATCCTGATCTCATAACTTGGAAAACAACTCAAATAATATCTCTCCCTTCTCCTCTCCTCTCCTCTCCTAAAAACCGGTCTAACAAACACCCCTCTCTAGGGTTTTGGTTTAGTTTTTCTAAGCTTGATAAAGGGTTCTGATAGACAAGATCGTGACGTATAAATAACAAGCATTCAGGTGATACATAGTGGTGTGTAGTGTGGATATCTATAGAGGTAATCTCCTTTGATTGCTCTAAGAGGTTTGTGGGTTGCAAGGGTGAAATCAAGAGTTCGTTTTAAGCTCTGTTAAATATACAAACCATACATCAAGAGGTAATAATAAGCAGCTTGGTCAAGCAAAATGTTTATATTTGAAGGGTCACAACATTGGAATTAAGACACACTACAAAAAGTTTAAAATTACAGAAAAATAAAACACGTGTGAAATTTGAGTGGTTAAAACCTCAAAAAAAAAAAAAAAAAAAAAAAAAAAAAAAAAAAAAAAAAGTATGCGCAACCAAATTGGAACACTAATGAAACTTCATTACTATTTGGTGACTTTTTCTCTAAAATAAATATCGTGAAAATTAGGATATTACAGATTTATTTTATTTTTATTTAATAAGTGTATTATTTAAATTGATAAGTGTTGTTTGATAAAACTGTATTATTTAATACTGAATGAATTAAAAATGCTAAACAATTCAAAAGCACTGAATGAAAATGACTGAATTAAAAAATGTTTGATAAATGTTTTTTGTAGCGTCTCTGAATAAAAAAAAAATACCATTTTAACCTCAAATCTGATTTAATATTAAGTGAGATATGTTACTGATAAATAATTTTTATTTATTGAACTCGTAACGTAAAATTTGTAGGTAAAAAAAACAAATATGGATTATAAATAATGATATCATCACAAAAAAATCATACAACTATAATTTAATAATCATAAAATTTCATACTCGGTATATGTTTTACCAAACATATAAACAATTATGATAGTACGATGTGATATCAAATTTCATCAGTCACAATGGACTATTAAATTTTATAAAAGTACTAAGGGTGCGCTTGGTTCAAACTTGTCACTGGTAAAGGGAAAGATAATGGTAATGCTAGGTAAAGGGAAAGGGCATTCTTATTGCATTTATGCCGCTTGGTTGGATAATCTATAATCAATACCATTATCTTACATGTTCACAACAAGCCAAAAAAACCTCTAGGCCCACACGAAACAAATAAGCACCCATTTGTCCCTGGCCACACAAAGCTCACAACAAGCCAAAAGTCACACAACTACACCTGTTTCACTTTACGGAATATTATATTTATGCATTATAGTGGGTAATGAAAATGAATCCTCCCAAATTATTAGGTAATGCTTCAATACCCATTAATGGGTAATGGGTGAATGCATTATAGTCAACCGACCTCCTTTATTCATTATCTTACCCTTTTCTTATTGCCCTATACCTTCAACCAAGCATGCCCTAAGAGAGTAGCTGAGCATTAGACTTTAGGTAAATGTAGAGCCACTCAATCATTTTGTACACTTCATCACATAAAATCACTTGGTACATAATTAATCGGCCAGTGTCTACTTTTTAAACTACCAAACACACTTACCGATTAATTTTTACATAATAAGTGCAGAACTATTTGATTCAGTATTAATCAAACACACCTTTCTTTCATATTGTTTTCAAATTAAACTCAATTTCAAATCTTATTTCAACCCCACCTATAAACCAAGTAAACTACTCTGTGTTTGCAATGTAACTTTACTAAAAATGAATAGTACAGTTTTTCCTAAAACACAATTAATATTCAACAATTAACCAACTTGCCCAAGAGACCGATCATTCTTCACCATTAAAAAAAAAAAAAAAAAAAAAAAAAATCAATTAAATCCCCCAATATATTTCCCTCTAGAAAAACCCCCGCAATTCAATAAATCCCAAAACCAATTCTTTTCCTCCACTTTTCCCCCAAATCAAAACCCTAACCCTAACTTTTCAATCCAACAAAAATCAACCTTGAATTCACAAAAAGTTGACATTTTTATGTAATAACTTCAATCTTTTCGTAAAACACATATTTTATTTCCATCAATTTCATCAATTTATTAAAAAAAAAAGGAAATTGATTTTTATTGTTTTTTGGGTGCAGGTGAGATTGATAATTATGGGTAGTGAGGATGAATCAGATAGTCGTACTACTTGGGATTCTTTTGTATTCTGTTACTGATTGTATGCTACAGTCAATTGCGCCATCAGGACACCAAATGATGGGACGTTATATGGTTGCAAATACAGACTACGAGGTTTCTTTCTGTACTTTCTATTAGAAGTGATAATAGAAATGGGTGCCTCTGTTTACAGGTTCAGGCGTTCAAAATGGTGCAACAGGATCACCCTTGGCTGGTAGACTATGCGTGGTTATTGGTGCAGGCGATGCTGGAAAAGCTCTTGCTTATGGAGCAAAAGCTAAGGGTGCAAGGATTGTGATAGACAATGGGACCTACGGTTAGATTCTACTAGCGTTCATGATACCATTCCTAGTACTCGTACTTGATTATATGCTTGTTGTGTTTTTTGAGCAGATGCATAAATTTGACTATGCTTATTGTACTTAGTTTAGGGGTGGAATAAGGTCTTTTCCGTATGAAGTTTCAATTGTTTAGTTTGAACTGGTTATTGTTACTGGATTCAGTATCGTAAGTTTAACCTTAGGGGGTGAAATAAGCTATTTTGTTTAACTTGGTAATGCCAAACACCCCTTGTTGCGTTTTGATACAGTAGATCAGCAGTAATAAGTGTTTGTATATGATTATAGGCTCATTTGATGGTGAACTAAGCAGCAGCTATAACTATAAGTAACAGTTTCGGAGTTGCCTATTCATACAGCATATCGGATTATGATTATGTTACATCTTAAATCCCTAATTAGCTGATGGCCGAAAAATTAAACAAATGCAATATCTGATTACCTGGTTTCGTTACTGTAGAAGCCTATCTACAAACTTTTTGCAGCATTGCCTTCTGTTATAGCAATTGCTTATTTCATGAAAGCATAAGCAGTTTTAATAAGCATTACCAAACATCACCTGAAGTCAATTTAATCATAGAAGTATTGATGTTGTATATTATGAATCCTTCTTACAGAAAGGGACATTTATATTTTTCTTTAGGACAACCAGGGCTATTGGTTTCTTGATTAATCTAGTCCATATTACATGACGTTGTAACACTTTATCTTTCTCGAAAAGGTTTCTGATTCTATGCTATTTTCTAGACCAACATGGGAAGGTTGTTAGTATGACGGAGATGAACAAAGTTGATTGGCTGTTCTTCGATTAGCAATGGAATTTGGAGCTGATCATATCAATGTTGAGCTTAAGGTTTTCTTCTTCTTGACATATAATCGGTTTCTTTGTGTCATGGGCCCGTCTAAAGTACTATTATTAGTGTTCTTACATAGTAAATTCCTATTATACTATCAGACATAATATTTCTATCAGATTTCTCATTTTAGTTGCTCAAATGCAGGCCGTTGATGATTTCAACAATTTAATCCATGGAGACAAGCCTACAGTCAACAATTATCAAAATACTCCTTTGAAAGTGCAAGCTTGGGAACCTTGTGGCCAAAATACAGTCAACAGGAGCTGACATTGTTGAGTTTGCAACAACCGCTGTAGATATAACTGATGTAGCACATACTTACTTAACTTTCTCTTTGCATACAAGTCATTGAAAGGTGGCTTTGTTATACCGGTTGGGTCATTTAATAACTGGTATATATAAATTTGATATTTATATAAATAAAGTTGACATTTTTTATTAGAAGTAATCATATTGACTCTCGGGTAACTTGGTACCGAATGCCCAAACGGCATACAAAGCCATCTTTTATTGACTCAAATGTTATATAAAAGTACTGTGACTCAGGGCACACATGTGGAAGTGCGTTGATATATTAAGGAAAAAAAACCCTTATTTCTACCTATTCAAATGAGTAAAATGTATCATTATTGTTTGCAAATGTACCATTCCTCACAAAGAATCTTTACTTTAATGTTGTGATGAGGTTGATCTGGTTGCAAAGGTAATTTTCATTGTCATAAAAAACTTTACTATCAAACAATATGCAGACAACGATAAAAGTATGGCGTTTAATGTATTGTTATTGATTGTATGTTACAGTTAATAGGAGCGGTCAATTGTGCCATCAGGAGACCAAATGATGGGACATTATATGGGTGTAATACAGACTATGTAGGCGCTATTTCTGCTATCGAGGAAAGTCTATGAGGTTTCTTTCGATACTTCCTAAAAGAAGTGATAATATGGGCGGTTGGGTCAAAATAGTGCCTTTTGTTCACTTATAAAAGTTTAATATGATTTCAGATGTTACTTTCTGCCCGTTCGACCCATTTGAGATTCACTTAAAGCACAAATTGTTGCAACTGTCTGTAGGTTCAGGTGTTCAAAATGGCGCAACAGGATCACCCTTGGCTGGTAGACTATTTGTGGTTATTGGTATTGGAAAAGCTCTTGCTTATGGAGCAAAAGCGAAGGGACAAGAATTGTGATAGCCAATCGGACTTGCGGTTAGATTCAACTATCGTACACATTACCATTCTTACTTTCTTGGTGCTCGTACTTGATTGCAAATAAAACATTATACTAGTTTTATTGCATTCTTATCAGTTCTGTATGGGAGAAAGTCAACTGTATGGTCCTCGTCATATTTAGAGGGTGTTTGGATTCGAGTGGTTTATCAAAACATCAAAAATTGACTATAGCGACTTCAAGTCAGAGTAACCATATGATCAGTTGCGAAAATCAAAATTGATTATAGTTCACATTACCTCTCACATGCATAGTTAATACACCAACTAAAGTTTTCTCTTACTGATGCTGCACAGATCGTGCTAGAGAACTTGCTGACATAATCGGCGGAGAGGCTATATCTCTTGCCGATTTGAGCATTTACAGTCCAGGTGGCATGATACTTGCAAACACTACATCAATTGGTATGCAGCCAAATATAGACGATACTCCTATTTCTAAGGTACGGCTATCTACCTTTTTCTGGTCATATGTTTTAGTAATAATGGTATGCAGTTAGATCAGTTTTTCTATTTTTTATGGCAGGAAGCTTTAAAGTCGTATGCATTGGTATTTGATGCCGTGTATACTCCCAAAATTACGAGATTACTTCGGGAAGTTGGAGAATGTGGAGCCATAACTGTTACAGGGGTGGAGATGTTTATAGGACAGGCGTATGAAAAATATGAGAGATTTACAGGGTTACCTGGTAAGGTTTTAAATGCAAAGTTATGTTATTTTCAAGCTCTCCATCATGCCTAAAATCTAACCGTCTCCCTTCTCTTATGAGTTTCACCTACTTTTCATTTGCAGCACCTAAGGAATTATTTAGGGAGATTATGGAAAAATCTTAATTGTCTTGGGGGCTGCCGCAGGTATGCATCCTTTTTTAACCCAACTTCATTTATCTTAAAATTTGAGTTTATGGGTACCGTGGAACAATAAAGTAGACAAAATAGTTGAAATTGTTATTGCCATTGATACCTTTTTCCAATCATATGAAGTTATGAAAAAATGAAAAGATTTGACAGTCACATGCTCGTATTCTTATGTTTATATCTATCAGATTGTTCACATTGTTTACGTATAATCTTCATCAGATTACCTTATATTTAGTTATTTTTTGTTAGACATGATCAGTATTCTGTGTCAAGTTGTTCTTCATGTCTTCTCTTGTCTCAAATTGACCAATTCTGTTCTGTAACTCGTTTAAATTTGAGGACTTGGATGTGATTGACCACTTTTGCTCGAGTATGGAGTTAAGAAAGTATTATACTCCAGTTATCCTCAAAATAGATATAATGCTTCTACAGTGTCTGTCCAAAATGGGCATGGGTTAAGCAATGAGTCAACCTTCCTCTGTTGTGGAACTTTTCAATTTTTTTTTTGAATCATTGGTTTTCTTCTCACACAAAAACCCACTTTTATCTGATCACTAGTCTTAACATAATTATCTAATTATTGCTAAACAAAATGATTTAGGATTTTGACACACTTTGGTGACTTGCATCTAATCAAATTATTAAGCTTTACCCATTTGACCCATTGGAGATAGGATATTACCCAAATCAGCCCAACTTCTAAGTAAATGGGCCAAAATTTCTACTATTTCGGCTTTAGATCAAAATTTCTATAAAATCACGTAAAGCTGAAGTTTTTGTTACTTTGTATACAGAAGCAGGAGGCTCGAGAGTAAGGTGTTGTGCAAAATGGTACACACATGAAGCACGGAGGAGGTGATTATAGTTGTTTCTCCATCATTTGTTATTGTATCATTAGTATTTTTTTGTTCGGACATAATAAGGATTTTATATGTGACAGTCTTTGTATTATGAGTTTTGTGATACTAAATTAAATTTATTTTTATAAATGAAGTACTCATAAATCCTAGAAAACGAACGGCGTCATATTTATCTTGATAAATTATAACTTTGTAGGTTTTGCCGTCACGATAGTAAACTCTTGTGAGTATATGTATGCTGGTGTTGTGAAAAACTAGATATATTTGAGAATTTTGATGGACTATAGTATAATGTCATAATAGTAAATGTATGTCTTACCAGAATTCTTTCCGAGAGGAGTCTTTTCTACAATGTTCTACCTTGCACATACGTCACACATGAGTGCCCTTTGTTAAGTTGTCTTCACCATCAAACCAACACAAAATTCTATACACCGTGCGCGATGGTGGACACATGTTATGGGAAACCACACGTGGCTAGAGTGCCTGCCGCGGGTGGTGGTTGACTCCATTATGCATGGTCTAAGAAATGTGACTTTTTCAAACAATGACCATAAAAGTTTTTTTTCAAAATAATAATAATAATCTCAAAATATAAACAACAACAAAAAAATAACCACTCCCAAACACCCCTTTATAAACAGTTTTGGTAAAGATAGTGGGGTTGAAAAGTGTATGTAAAATCCCTAGAACTCATGATGAGGTTTGAAGAAGTTGATGAATAACAATACACTTTTCACTAGTTTAAATAAGACTAGGATTCTCTAATGTTCAAAATGAATATGATGGGTCATGTTAGTTTATTGTGAGTGAATATTTGATTTAAAATGTTGATATTGTCGATCAACAATCCTAGTTACTAGCATGGAATGACTACGATCTTGAAGCAACCACACACCAGCAGTTTATATATATCGACAGAAAAGAAGAAAGATGCACAAGTAAGTATCCCTAATCGACTATTGATTAGTATTGAAAGAATGCGTACAATGACCCCTCCCCCTCACCTCTTTATTATAGAGATGAGGGGGAAGAAAACCAACTCTAAACTGAGTTGTAGTCGACTGCTACAAAGAAGAAAACAAAAAACCGAATGCTAGGACTCAACAGATCATATATGCCATATAAATAGCATGTGAACCGACCTATAATCCTACATTGACTAAAGTATTTTTTTTTTTTTTTTTGGGTAAAAGGTCAACGACCCGGTAAATGTATTACTCCAAAAAACGTTTAAGTACAACGGATATGAGTGAGTCCCATACCTCAGCCCGTTACATAGGCGAAAAGCTTACATAACAAGATACTTCCTATATTCTAAACAAGAAAAACAAAACCACTACCACATAATAATGAAAGACTCGAACAAACATAAAAACTACTTCCTACGATGGAGATTAAAGCCATAAATGGCATTAAGAGCATCCAATTCCCCTGGAAGATCGTAAATTTGCTTCGAGTAATCATCATAATCATCAAGCTCATCTTCACGCTCATGGCCTCCGCCAAAGAGATTTGCAGATTCGTCGAACGTGTTAAGAACCTCCTCCTCCTCACTATCAGAAACCACAACCTCACCCACCTTGGAAAATGGGTTAACCCGCTTAGTGGCAGAGGCGGACGAAATAGGATGACCTTCATCATCCACAAGAGTAGCTTTCCCATCAATGAGAAGCTTTTCAAGCTTACTAATTTTCTCAACTAAAGGAGTAGAACCAACTTCCTTAGTTCCCATTGAATCACTCACAAGAGGATCTTGTGATGTAGAACCAGTCTTAACCGACTCATCCTCATTAACTTCCATTGTACGACCATCATCCATATTAAGCGCATCAAATTGGTTAGATGTAGAGATCGTTGTTCCACTCGTACTAGCCACATCAGAAGTCTTCTCCTTACTAACATTAACTTTCTTGGGTACAGTAGGAATCTTCTTTGGCTGATATTCAAAATGCTTACCCACAACAGGTTTAGTAAAACCTCCACGACCCGTATTCGAGGCAGCTTGCTTACCCTTCTTCTTATTGTTAACAGTCTGAAAACCATCGTTTACATTCTTAGAAGTTGGAGCAATCGGTATCACACCCTTAGGACAATCCACCAAAACATGTCCAAACACCTTGCATTTAACACAGCGAGGCAGTTTCCACTCATATTCCACACGGATCTTCTCAATGGTCGAACCCGAACCGTCAAGTAAAGGAATCTCAACAGTAAGGCTTTCCCTAAGTACCTCATCCGACTTCACTTCAATCATACATCTAGCAAAACTACTCCTACCCCAAGATTCTTTGCACATCTGACTAGTAAAGGCATCCAATCTCTTGGGAGTCCCAATCAAAGTAGCAAGCAGACTAAGCCCGTCATCAGAAAACATCGCTAAAGGAACATCATGAAATTTAACCCACACCGGAATGTGAGTTAAATCCTCTTTCAACAAATTGGTATTCAAAGTCCAAGGTTTAAGAATAATAGGAACATTACGGATCAACCATGGACCATTATCAAGCACATCATCAACACCTTTCTTCGAAGTAAACTTGAAGAAGAAGAACCCCTTAGCGTTCATCATTACCTTTTGTAACCCATACTTAGCCCACGCATTGCGAACATAATAATCCACGACAGGAAAAGCAAGACGCTGACCAAGGAAATATCCATAGAGAGTATTCTCAAACCTCGTGCTCACCTCTTCCACTACCTTCATTGGGACAGAAAGGTCAACATTATCCTTCTTATTGCTGCTTTCTAATCTCCGAAAATTAGACACGTGTTTCTGAGATTCGTTAGAAGCAACACCCGCATAAGAAACGGACTTCACTCCCTTACCACTAGACGAATCAACCATAGGTGCAGTAGGGACAGAATTAGCATCAGATGAGGTAACCATATCAGTAGCAATATCATGATGGATTTTGTTCATGGCTTCATCAAAATTCTTATGCGCATTAGTAATCAATTGATCCACATGACGCTGAGTAGAAGTATCACAAGCCACATTCGATTCAAGTGTAACACTAGGCTGTCCCAAATCAACCTTATCATTGACAGTATTCCCTTTATCAGCTCCGTGTGACACATTACCAACCACAGTATCGTCCCTATCCCCAATATTCCCATTCGAATCATGACCATAAACATCAAGTGAAACCGGCTTCACTTGTTCAGGCGCATCTTGGTGAATGGAACTTTGAGGATTAACATCCCTCATAACTTGCGTAGGCTGAGAAACATCGGTGTTCCCCGCCTCTTCCATATCAACTCTAGGAGCATTAGCAACCATCTTAACATGTAAAGGACTCAAAAAACCCCTCTCCATCTCTCACAACCAGCAGCCAATCCAAAAAGCAAATTGAAACCAAGCCAAACCAGCAATAGCAATACCAAAAGGAAAAGAAAACCCTAATCTTAGCGATTAGGGTTTATACCGAAACAAATCAAAAGCTAACCTCCCACCATAATCGAAGATCGATTAATAATAACTAAGAGTATAGACCAATCGATCTTAATAATACAATAAACCAGATCCAACAATAGATAGATCGGTTAAAGAAAACCCCACGCAAACCCGAAACCCTAAGAAAACGATCCAATAAATCGACCCGAACCAATAGGAATGATTAATGATAGGGTCGATTAGAATGGATGATAAGAAAAAGCGATTTAGGGATGTTAGGGTTTTGGGTTTTGGGTCGCAAAAATTGCCAGAGAGTTTAGGGTTCGATCTCTTGGTGAAGACTGAAGATCAGGCCGGGGTACCCTAAACTCTCTGGCGATTTTTGCGACCCTAAACCCAAAACCCTAACATCCCTAAATCGCTTTTTCTTATCATCCATTCTAATCGACCCTATCATTAATCATTCCTATTGGTTCTGGTCGATTTATTGGATCGTTTTCTTAGGGTTTCGGGTTTGCGTGGGGTTTTCTTTAACCGATCTATCTATTGTTGGATCTGGTTTATTGTATTATTAAGATCGATTGGTCTATACTCTTAGTTATTATTAATCGATCTTCGATTATGGTGGGAGGTTAGCTTTTGATTTGTTTCGGTATAAACCCTAATCGCTAAGATTAGGGTTTTCTTTTCCTTTTGGTATTGCTATTGCTGGTTTGGCTTGGTTTCAATTTGCTTTTTGGATTGGCTGCTGGTTGTGAGAGATGGAGAGGGGTTTTTTGAGTCCTTTACATGTTAAGATGGTTGCTAATGCTCCTAGAGTTGATATGGAAGAGGCGGGGAACACCGATGTTTCTCAGCCTACGCAAGTTATGAGGGATGTTAATCCTCAAAGTTCCATTCACCAAGATGCGCCTGAACAAGTGAAGCCGGTTTCACTTGATGTTTATGGTCATGATTCGAATGGGAATATTGGGGATAGGGATGATACTGTGGTTGGTAATGTGTCACACGGAGCTGATAAAGGGAATACTGTCAATGATAAGGTTGATTTGGGACAGCCTAGTGTTACACTTGAATCGAATGTGGCTTGTGATACTTCTACTCAACGTCATGTGGATCAATTGATTACTAATGCGCATAAGAATTTTGATGAAGCCATGAACAAAATCCATCATGATATTGCTACTGATATGGTTACCTCATCTGATGCTAATTCTGTCCCTACTGCACCTATGGTTGATTCGTCTAGTGGTAAGGGAGTGAAGTCGGTTTCTTATGCGGGTGTTGCTTCTAACGAATCTCAGAAACACGTGTCTAATTTTCGGAGATTAGAAAGCAGCAATAAGAAGGATAATGTTGACCTTTCTGTCCCAATGAAGGTAGTGGAAGAGGTGAACACGAGGTTTGAGAATACTCTCTATGGATATTTCCTTGGTTAGCGTCTTGCTTTTCCTGTCGTGGATTATTATGTTCGCAATGCGTGGGCTAAGTATGGGTTACAAAAGGTAATGATGAACGCTAAGGGGTTCTTCTTCTTCAAGTTTACTTCGAAGAAAGGTGTTGATGATGTGCTTGATAATGGTCCATGGTTGATCCGTAATGTTCCTATTATTCTTAAACCTTGGACTTTGAATACCAATTTGTTGAAAGAGGATTTAACTCACATTCCGGTGTGGGTTAAATTTCATGATGTTCCTTTAGCGATGTTTTCTGATGACGGGCTTAGTCTGCTTGCTACTTTGATTGGGACTCCCAAGAGATTGGATGCCTTTACTAGTCAGATGTGCAAAGAATCTTGGGGTAGGAGTAGTTTTGCTAGATGTATGATTGAAGTGAAGTCGGATGAGGTACTTAGGGAAAGCCTTACTGTTGAGATTCCTTTACTTGACGGTTCGGGTTCGACCATTGAGAAGATCCGTGTGGAATATGAGTGGAAACCGCCTCGCTGTGTTAAATGCAAGGTGTTTGGACATGTTTTGGTGGATTGTCCTAAGGGTGTGATACCGATTGCTCCAACTTCTAAGAATGTAAACGATGGTTTTCAGACTGTTAACAATAAGAAGAAGGGTAAGCAAGCTGCCTCGAATACGGGTCGTGGAGGTTTTACTAAACCTGTTGTGGGTAAGCATTTTGAATATCAGCCAAAGAAGATTCCTACTGTACCCAAGAAAGTTAATGTTAGTAAGGAGAAGACTTCTGATGTGGCTAGTACGAGTGGAACAACGATCTCTACATCTAACCAATTTGATGCGCTTAATATGGATGATGGTCGTACAATGGAAGTTAATGAGGATGAGTCGGTTAAGACTGGTTCTACATCACAAGATCCTCTTGTGAGTGATTCAATGGGAACTAAGGAAGTTGGTTCTACTCCTTTAGTTGAGAAAATTAGTAAGCTTGAAAAGCTTCTCATTGATGGGAAAGCTACTCTTGTGGATGATGAAGGTCATCCTATTTCGTCCGCCTCTGCCACTAAGCGGGTTAACCCATTTTCCAAGGTGGGTGAGGTTGTGGTTTCTGATAGTGAGGAGGAGGAGGTTCTTAACACGTTCGACGAATCTGCAAATCTCTTTGGCGGAGGCCATGAGCGTGAAGATGAGCTTGATGATTATGATGATTACTCGAAGCAAATTTACGATCTTCCAGGGGAATTGGATGCTCTTAATGCCATTTATGGCTTTAATCTCCATCGTAGGAAGTAGTTTTTATGTTTGTTCGAGTCTTTCATTATTATGTGGTAGTGGTTTTGTTTTTCTTGTTTAGAATATAGGAAGTATCTTGTTATGTAAGCTTTTCGCCTATTTAACGGGCTGAGGTATGGGACTCACTCATATCCGTTGTACTTAAACGTTTTTTGGAGTAATACATTTACCGGGTCGTTGACCTTTTACCCAAAAAAAAAAGGGTTCATCCCAAATCATTCTTTGTTTCTTATTATTGATTCTTGTTTGGTATACATATGATGTTGTTATCAGCAAATTCGATCCTGGATATGGAGATGCAAGGACCTGTCAACATTTGAATGCCTGTAAATTAGAGTGTTTGCATTACTATGTTATAAAAGTTGACTAATAATTAGTGTTTAGCCACGACAGGAAGTTGACTTTTGTGCCAGTGAAATCTTTTAACTATTTGATGTGCCCTTTTAGTGATTTGATTATCCTTTTTGATCATTGTGATTGGGGTATTGTGAAAATAAATAAATAAATAACAAAAGAAAAAAAAAAAAAAAAACAAAAAAAGGACCTGTTTGGAAGATTATCGACTGCGGTTGCTGCTAGACTACCAAGGTTGAGAGATGTTGTGATCAGCTGTTGCTAGTATCAAACCCAGGTCTTCAATGACTAGTTTTTAGTCACTGTAGAGGTACAATTCGTATTTCCTTTCTTGGTTTTGTTATTAAACGAAACTTTCTCAGAGATGCTAATCAGAAGTTTCAAATTTTACAATATACTAAAACTTCTTTTTGGTTTGTGATTCAAAAACCTGATTTTACAAAGCGATAACCAAAATTTGAAAGAATATCTGACAATATTATTGTTAAAATTGCAAGTCATTTTAATTAAGCAAAAAAGCATGAACAACTTTGAGACATCAATTTTAAACACAATCTTTCAATTGGTAGCACCCGATTCTTCAATTGGTAATTCTAACATGAGAATACGTTCATTTCGAACTATATCTCTAAAATCAAGTTCACCTGTCATATAAAGCTCATGTTTTGCACAACTTCTTTCCAAATAACACAATAGTTCTCACAAAAATATACATTGATAAAGTAAATTTATGCAGACCCCATTTACTTGTCACATTAAACATATATAGATAAAAAGAACAGGTTCATTTCGTCTTTTGTACAAATCCCCGGCTGTACACACAGGACAAAGAACATAAACCTTCCACATGTACATAATTAGTTTATAACTATCCAGGTCTCACATTGTGAAAATAATGACTCTGAAACCCTTATTTTACAACCATTTTTTATAGAAAAGACATAGAACAATCTCACTTAAGACAAAACAAACACACACATATATATGATGTATATATACTTGGACAGATCAGAAAATGATTCTGCAGCCATCTAAACTTCCTCAGCTTGTCACTTTCAGTCTTTGAAGAATCCAGAACTAAGCTGAAGTCCAGAAAACGGACATTTAAAAGGCTTCATTATCATAAGTATAGAGACCGCTTCCTACCTCCGCCTTAAACCTTAAATAGTCTTAAAAAAAACGTCCCCATTATCATAACATCTGACACTACTAATTTATCCAAATTTGCTTCATAAAAAACAGCCTAACCAAGAAGAACTCAAATGGACACACTTATATTCTAAATTCACCCCATTTCTATTCACACATTTCATCAAATACTTGGTTCGCACCTTAATTCAACTAACAAAAAACCAATTAACCCCTGTACATGAACCCAAAAAAAACTCCACAAAACAATTGTAAACAACAAGAACTCAAGTGGGTCTCACTTACATAACAAATTTGCATCACTATTCAATGAGACACTTCATATATCAAGTGTTGGCAACTTACTACAAATCTGTATGAAAGAGAAAATCTGATATGATACATTTTTTCTGATGTGTAAGCACCTAACAACACACAAAAACTGTTGGTTATTATATGTTAACAAGTTCCCAGATTAGGGTTAAGATAATCAATAAGGTACCGGATATTCACTTGAAATCGTGGTATCACTTTCCAATAGAAACTATTCGACCCTATGTCTGGGTTACACGAATATCTCTATGGGATAAGACCAAGTGATGTTCTTGTTTTAGGCACAAACCAAGAACCAGATGCGTATTCAAGAGTTTAGGGTTTTGTGATTTCGTATATCCATGCAGATGTGTTATGACCTCTATTTATAATAAAGAATACTCAAAACCCTAGCCCATGGAATTATATATAATTAACGGCCCATTAATTATATCATAATACTTTCCATAATAGTAGGAATCAGTGGTTAAAACCGAGCAGCAGAATTGCTGATGCTATCAGCAGATTCACACTAGTAGCAGAATGCTATCAGCAGCAGAATCAGCTAGCAGCAGGATCAGCTGGCAGCAGAATCCTATCAGCAGGATGAGCTAGCAGCAGAATCCTAGCAGCAGATTCACAACACTAGCAGCAGAATCAGATTCATGTATCAGCAGAATCAGATTCACACTAGCACAACCACTATTGAGTCAGGGTAATCAGGGACTTGATGGGTGTACACTCCGTACCTCCAAACCCATTTCCAAGTATGATTTGATCCCTCAAGTGCACTAAATTTTCCAACAATCCTCCCCAAATTTAGTTCACTTCCTTTGCATGAAAAATTAAACACAAAACAAAACAAGTGCATAAATGAAAATATCCTGAGGATTGAATTTCCACATTAGTACATATACTTTCAAATATTCGAGAATTAGGGTGTTCTAAGAATTGAACCCTTCAACCCATTTGAATACCTGATGATAAATACACACAAGTTTTTAAACACTAAAATACTCCTGACACTATACAAGCCATGTGTCCATATCCAATTCATAAATGTTGTAAAAGCTAAAAGTCTAAAGCTTCCTGAAGCGGCAAAACTTCAACATTCACATAGGTGGTTCATCTTTAATTCATGCTCCTGCTTAGCACTTTTTCAAAGAAAAATAACCATTAAGAAGTTATGACTCCATCCTCCTTTCCAGCAGGTAACAAGCACAACCTTGGGATGTTTGTGATACATGTGCTTAAGTCCACTAAATGATCAGCTTTCCACATTGAACTCAGCTTCCAAGTTTCCTTAGAAGGGAGTTGGGTATCCTTGCATTCAGTGACTAAGTAGGACTTAAACCTATCCCTTTAGCAGACTTCAAAACCAAGTCTCTAGCCAAACCCTTCGTCAAGTGATCAGCTAAGTTTTGTTGAGATTTAACAAACACTATAGATACCACCCCATTCATGATAAGCTCACGAATCATGCTATGCCTGACACCTAAATGTCTAGACTTCCCATTGTACATCTGGCTATAAGCCTTTGCCAATGTAGCAGCACTATCACAACGGATAGAAATAAGTGCTATAGGTTTAGGCCACAATGGAATCTCAAGAAGCAAGTTTTTCAACCGTTCAGCTTCTTTGCCAGCAGCAGCTAAAGCCACAAATTTAGATTCCATGGTTGAACTGGTAATGCAAGTTTGTTTCTTGGATGCCCAAGAAATTGCACCTCCACCAAGTAGGAATACCCGGCCACTAGTAGACGAATTGTCTTCAGTGTTACTGATCTAACTTGCATCAGTGTATCCTTCTAATACTGAAGAATAACCAGTATATGAGAGACTATAATCCATAGTTCTCTTCAAATACTTAAAGACCCTCTTAATTGCTTGCCAATGATGAGCACTAGGATTACTAGTATACCTGCTCAGTTTACCCATAGCAAAAGCAATATCAGGTCTTGTACAAGTCAGGGCATACATCAAGCAGCCAATCACCCTAGAATACTCAAGTTGAGATACAGCTTTGCCAGTATTAGGCATTAGCTTCTCACTTGTATCCATCGGAGTACTCACTGGAGTACAATCAAAGTAATTAAATTTCCTTAACACCTTCTCAATGTAATGAGATTGAGAGATAGAAATTTTGTTACTTTCATGTTTAATCCTAATACCAAGGATAACATCAGCCTCCCCCATATCCTTCATGGAGAATTTTGATGACAAAAATTCTTTTGTAAGATCAACTTGATTTTGGTCAGTGCCAAAGATCAACATGTCATCGACATATAGACAAATGATGACTCCTTTACCAGATTCATCAAATTTGCTATATACACATTTGTCAGCTTGATTAAGTAAATAACCACTAGACAAAACCACTTCATCAAACTTTTGATGCCATTGCTTAGGTGCCTGTTTTAGTCCATAAAGAGACTTAATCAGTTTACACACCTTGTTTTCATTGCCAGGCTTGATGAAGCCCTGAGGTTGGTTCATGTAAACCTCCTCATCTAAATCACCATTCAAGAAAGCTGTCTTCACATCCATCTGATGAATAATCAGATTGTGAATTGATGCCAAAGCAATCAACAATCTTATGGTACTGATACGTGCCACTGGAGCATAAGTATCAAAGTAGTCTATTCCTGACTTTTGTTTAAAGCCTTGAATAACTAATCTTGCCTTGAACTTTTCAACAGTTCCATCTACCTTCATTTTCCTTTTGAAAATCCATTTGCTACCTAGAGGTTTGCAACCAGGTGGTAGATCAGTTAACACATAAGTGTTATTGCCCATGATAGAGTCCATCTCATCATTAATTGCTTCTTTCCAGAAAGCAACATCCTGTGACTTCATTGCTTCTTCAAATGTTTTGGGATCATCCTCCACAATGAAGCAATAGGAGTATTGGTCAGAGACCTCACTCCTTGTACCTTCAATTATTGAAACTCAGGTCCAAATGATTTTGGAGTCCTCACCCTATTGCTTCTTCTGAGCTCAGGTTCAGGTTGTTGTTCCACAACCTCAGCAGGAACCTCATCAGATACTTCTGAAACACCATTGTCATTGCTTCCATTTGGAATCCTTTGACTTGGTCTAGGGATAGATGAGAATTTGTTCTCATCAAAGAGTGCATCCCTTGATTCAATTATTGAGTTAATTGAAACAGACTCATTAGGTTCTATAACATAAAACCTATATGCCTTGGAATGCTCAGCATATCCAACAAAGATGCATTCAATGCCTCTTTCTCCCAAAGTTTTTTGCTTTGGATCAGGGAGTCTTACAACAGCCCTACAACCCCATATCCTAAGATAATTAAGGTTAGGTTTATTCTTAGTCCAAAGTTCATAAGGGGTAACTTTGTTCCTTTTGTTGGGAACCCTATTTAATAAATAGCAAGCTGTTAACATAGCTTCACCCCAGAACCCTTGACTCAGTCCTGAATAGGACAACATGGAATTAACCATCTCCTTCAGCACCCTGTTTTTCCTTTCAGAAATACCATTTTGCTGAGGAGTATAAGGGGCAGTAGTTTCATAGATTATACCAACAGACTGAAAATACAAAGTATCCATGTACTCACCTCCCCTATCAGTCCTTAATCTTTTGATCAGGGAACTTTGTTGCAATTCGTCTACTAGCTGACAGCCATTGTATTCTCGTTTTTGTTATACTAAAATTAAATTTATTTTTATAAACTCAATGCGGATGAAGTACTCATGAATATTTGTTTGGATGAATTTTGACTTGTAAGTTTTTCTACTAATAGTAAATTCTTGTGACATGTAAGCTGATGTTGTCAACAATTTTTGATATAGATGCACCAAAGTTTAATCTTTCAATAGTAAATACATATGTTTTTGTATTCAATCTTTCTATAAGATCAAACATTTAATTTATAGTAAGTATTACGATTATTATATTTAAATCGGGCTTTATAGAAAGCATAAAACATTGACAAGTAGCACTAAGGTTGGTCGTAGTAGGGGGTGTTGTTACTCCAGCGTGAGACATAAAGTCACGAGCCATCACCACTGCACATCAACTTAAACACACGTAAGAAGCCCATAAAACACCTCATTGACTTACCGGCTTGACTCAACCAAAGAATACTTTATACGATAAAATAAATTTATCAAAAGAGTGTAGGTGTTTCCTAACAATAAGGTTATTTCTCTAAAAATATCAATAGCAGTATCATACTTTTATGCAACCTAAGAGACCCAGTTTGTAATGAAAGTGGTCGTACAACTGGTCACTTTGTCATGTAAACCTAATAAAACAGACGATTCATAAAACAACAAAATAATAATAATAATAATAATAATAATAATAATAATAATAATAATAATAATGGTGATGGTGTTGGTGATAATAATAATAATAATAATAGCTGCCCCCTCTCTCCTCCACTCTAATCGTAACCCTAGATCTTATTCAACCGCCGCCTCCTCCTCCGGCTACCGTCTATATGCCGGTGGTCCGGATAACTCAGCCGCCGCCTTCTCCTCCCTCTCTTTCCTCTCCTTTCCTCTTTAGGGCTTGCGATCTCTCTCTCTCTCTCTCTCTCTCTCTCTCTCTCCCCTTCCCTTTCGTTCCCCTCTCTTTGGCTTTCTATGGTTTTACTTTCAAGGCCACCGCCCCTACAACCAGGAAACATTGGCGATTGCCCTTCTTAGTGAAATTATTTGGGACGTCGAAGCACGAAAGCGAGAAGCTAGTGAAAAGGATAGGGTTGTTAGATGATTCAGGTTTTCTTCCATCTTTTTTGCTCTCCTTTCCTCTTTATGGCTTGCGATCTATCTCTCTCTCTCTTTCCCTCCCCTTTCCTCTCGTTCCCCACTCTTTGGCTTTCTACGATTACACTTTCAAGGCCACCGCCCCCTACAACCAGGAAACATTGGCGATTGCCATTCTTAGTAAAATTGTTCGGGACGTCGAAGCGCAGAAGCGAGAAGTTAGGGAAAATGATAGAGTTGTTAGATGATTCAAGTTTTCTTATTTGTACGAGTAATTTATGGGTAGATCTATTTCTGGATCTACTTTATATGTAATCTCTGTTATCATCAATAAAAACTATTTATTAAAATGATAATAATAATAATAATAATAATAATAATAATAATAATAATAATAATAATAATAATAATAATAATAAATCACACGATCACGTAACCACCGTGTATGTGTCGTTTCAGTCATTCAGTTGTGGGACCTCATAAACCGGGTCTCGTAAAATTTTCTTTTACACTTGTTGAACTGAAATTGAGGCTTGTACGTTACACAAAACTTTAGTATGAAATCATCTACTTTTTTTAAATATTCAAGAAATGCATTTTTTCTTTTTTTTTTTTAAATAAAATCTACTATTAAAATGAATTCTTCAAAAAAAAAAAAAAAAAAAAAAAAAAAAAAAAATCAAATTTAAACACATAAAACTGCCCACGCCCCAACACCATGTTAAAAGGGGCTGAGTTTGTGATTCACCATCCGGTAAGAAAACAACTTTAGATTTCCATTTTTACATCTCAGTCGAAACTAAATCCATATAGCATTTTTTTCCTCTTTCTTAAAAGTAAAGTTGATGGGTTTAATGAAGTGCATCAAATTTAACTCCGTTGTTTAGGTAACTTCATTTAATATTGGTAAGTACGTTTAAGGACCTAGGTCAAATTTAAATACTACTGTACTATAAATTTAGTCACGTGTTGTAAATAAATCACTATATTTACTACTTGTAATGCATGCATATTTTAATCGCCTATTAAACCAAACTTAAATGCTTAAATAACAAGTAATGTTAGTAAATTATTATACTCTTGACTAAAAATGGTAACATTATCTATAACTTATATGATGCTTTATCACGACATTGTTCAGGAAGCAATTCTTCCATTGTCGTTGCCCTTTTGGGAATGTAATTGCTAAACACAATGATTGAAAAATGTACCGTCCATAAATGTAAGTTCACATTTACACTTGTATGAGCAACAATCTCTTCATTTAGCGGGGGATCTTTTGACTCACTAATATGATCAATTTACAGGCAGGCATTTTATCACTCAGTTATTGTGTAAACCATTTCAATTAACAACTGATTATACAATTTTTTATTAGCACATAATCTGTAACAAAACCCACAGCCAAACCACCCGACACTATCACGTACTCACATTGTGATGTCACATGTAAGGACTAATAACACAATTCATCTCCACAAATATAAGGCCATCTTTACATATATATGGGACAAGATTTAGGTTGTACTTGATGCTTTGAAAGTTGTACAATGACGCCACTTGGCACTAACATGGATAAATCATATAAATGCCACTTGGCACGCTATCAATTTTTAGAATCTCGAAATTAAAAAATTTGCTACTTGTGGGAATCGAACCCTGGTCTATACTCACATTCAACATGATGTTATCCACTAAACCAACTTGGTTTTTGTGTTAGATTCATACAATCTTAAATAGTCATGCTTTCACATTTGTTAATTCTCTCACAATTAATCAATACAATCAGTTATACATTTCAAAATCATATCACATGAATCACGGTTTATTTGAAACCGAATCACAAATTCCTGATTTCACTCACTATTTTTGAAGAGATTCCATCTTTATCATTCAAATCAATATAATCCATTTTTATTTTGAAAATCATATCACAAAAACCCTAACTTTTCTCCTTACGATTTCAAATCCATACCCAATTACGAGAAAATCATATCACTCACTATTCGAAGCCATCATCATCATCATCCCCAATACGCTAATCTGTATTGCATCTTTAGTAATTAGCCAAATTCAATATCAAGGTAATTTTTATTTTTACGTTTTGTTCTAATTCAATCCGAATTAGGTTACTTTTGGTGAACTAGAGAATATTTTTTGTTTCCATTAACAGATTTTGATTATTGATTTCAGTTTTGAAAAACCCCAACTCAGGTTTGTTCTATCTCATTTTCTTCTTTCAATTATGATTCTGCTTTCATATGATTCTTATTGTTTGTTTGGTCACTATGTGATGATTTACGTGTCCATATGGTCTAATATTGGAATTGAGTGTTAGTAATTTATTTTTTAATTTATTGTCTGTTTTCTTTATTGTTAACAAATAGATAAAGATGTCCAAGGGAAATTATTAATCACCGGTCACTAAAGCATCCAAATATCGTTAGACTCAAATAGGTATGTGTGCTTGTTAGTTGTGGAAGATTATGTTTTAAAGTAGTGGTTATATTGAAATTGGCTGATTTAATCTTTTAGGCTATTTTAACGCACATCTGGCAATTGTTATGGAACAAGCATCTAGAGGAGAGCTATTTGAGTGGATATGTAATGCTGGACGGTTTCTAAAATATGAGGTTTGCTCTTAATGTATTCAATTGATTGCCATACGTGATTTTGTTTGCGTTTAAAGTGTTGATGGTTGTGGTGTTGCAGGCCCGGTTCTTCTTCCAGCAACTCATTTTGGGCGTTAGCTACTGCCATGATGTGGTATGAATTAGCTTTGTTTCTATACAAATGTTGCCTCAATATGTGTGTATGTAGTGTATAATTCTTACTAACGTTGTTAACAAGCGAGAGAGTATTTTATTCATGTGATTTTGTCATTTACATAAGTAGATATGCAGTTGTTCATATCTACATGATGGTAGATTTTATAGTTCCAGGTACATTGATTATTCACAAAATAAAAAAAAAAAAAAAAAAAAAAAAAAAAAAAAAAAAACTATGGATAAAATCATGTTTAAAGGTAAGCCCAATCAGCTTTGACCCACACATACAAATTATCTGTCTAAACTCAAACACTTTTCTAACATGTTACCAATGTTTATTTTTTGTAGTTGACTTTCAGGCCCTAAACTCGAAGACACGCCATCAGTAGATTCAAATGAAGGTGGTTCAACAAGTGAAGCAAAAGCAAGTAAGATCCTTATGCCTACACCGGAAGCAGTATTAACTAATATCCACAGGTTGGTGGCTAGATCATTTTGCTATTTGACGTAAGAAAAGAGATGTAGTCGCACATTTATTATTAAGAGCACTATTAATGATGGAGTATTGACTGATTTTTATCTATGCGAGGTTAGGAGTCAGAGTGCTTTGAGCAAAAATAAAGTCCTTATATGATTTCAGATTATATTTCATATTGTTTGGTTTATATGATTTTGTGTTATATTTCATAACGTCACATTTTTTGACTTATGAGCTTATTTTGTTATAAAGATGAAAAAATAAGTTTTAAACTGAAAAATAAGCTGAAAATAAGCACAAAAACTTTTGCTTAACATTAACCAAAGTACTTAGGGGTGTTTGGATAAGCTTATTTTAGCTTATAGGCTTATTTGATTTTGAATAAAATTCCACTTTTTTTTTGCTTATAAGCTTATCAGGATGGTGATGTAACTATTTCTGTAGTGGCTCCTTCCAGGTAAGAAGTATAGATCGGGCTTAATATCAATGGCGATGGTGATGTAATGTTTTAAAACCTTATTTATGTTTTTGTTATGAGATTAGTAATTTTATATGCAATACTAAGATCAAAATTGCTATTCCATACTTGATAAGTGGCTGGATTTTTAACATTAATCTTGGCCCATCACATGGCATCAAAATTGTTAAGTATACTTAGGCGACATGTTACTATCATGAAACATATTCATTTAAGTGTTGTTGCAACTCTTTCAGGTTGAGAAATGGCCGAAAGAACTCCGTGCATTGAGAATAAGTGAACGACTTCAATCAGACTTGGAGAAGAACAAAAGAATCACACATACACCTACTATGTTACTGGCATGAAGATGGGCACATTGACGATGTGCTTGCTGCAAGTGACCTCATGTCACTCCATTATGCCCTAACAAACGTTATAATTTAAATCATAAATGTTGAATGTTTGCAGCATGTCAAGCCAGGTCATTTTCATTTGGTTTGTAATAATATTGTTATATATTGTTGCAATGGTTTCAAGGATGCCTTCACTGCCTAAATTAATTATGTTTGGATTAGGTTACTACATAATTAAAGTATGTGTGGAGCAGACGAGGTCATTGAAGAGACCAGATGTATCAGGGGCAGACTAAGAATGCATATGTAAAAACAAAGGGTGTTCGGATGTAGAGATAAAGTGAATTCCAAGTGCCCCAATAAGACGTGCTTACATTAAGCTACTACAGCAATAAGGTGTGTTTGGTTTAGGCTACAACAGCACCAAGGAGTGTTTGGATCTAGTTATAAGTCTTTCATTGTTTTGGTTTTACATTCATTTAGAAAGTGTCATTTTCCTATTATTTTCAGTTTTAAACTTACCCTTATCTTGCGAATATTTTAGCGAGTGGAATTTAGCTGGTATAATAGAAAATAATCATTTGATTCTATATGCAAGGCCCGTTGTTGATTATGACATCAAAATAACGGTTATTGATTTTCCATTCGACTAATGTCATCCATGTTACACATAAACTTTATTATCACTGATTTAGAGGCCTTTAATTTAGATATAATGTTTGTAGCTTTTAATATGTATATGAATAAGTGTTTCACGGGTCAGAATTTGTCAAACTGCATTGGCCTAATGATGAAGTCACTTGGAATAAAGCATTGGTGGATAAAATAGCGGGTCGGACACATTGCGTCAATACAATTGTCAGTTCTTTAGTGCGAACCGAAGTTCCTTGAAACAACAATCTTTTTTGACCTTTTTGATAAGTAGTTGACATGTCAAATATGCTAAAAAGGTAATATTTTTTAATATTAGATTGTTTGTATAAAATAAATGCAAAAGTATACGGGAAACTTTCAACCTTTTTGAAACATTAGCTAGAAACATAGTCGTACAAAATTTATGGAATTTTAATTCATATACGTATTTTCTGGCATGATGATAGGACTAGGATAAGCAGAGTGCATCACGAATTGCAACGGAAATATGTGGTTTCGTGACACATTCAGGTATTTATTTGTAGATCTATTTTTTTGAAAACTAATCTGTATGGTATACACGTATCTCATACTAATCTATCTAATCTATCTGGTTTACGAATTCAGGTACTGGCTGGCTTTGAAGCTCAGGAGCGGAAAAAGCAGCTCAAGGACATAGTCATGCAAGCCATCAGGTATGTTATCGACTTATCGTGTTTGTGATATGAAAAATTAATTTGGTCTGCTTTTTGTATATAGAGTTGGAGACTGAAACCCTTGAACCTTAGTACATGAAAATTAGTTAGGCTATCTACTATCTATATAAAACAAGGTTTTGTCAACTCATCTATTCTCCAAAAATCATGTAAATTCGACATGTGGCATTTCTCCCTATCCAACGGTTGTGAATAATTAGCCATCTAAAAAAGTCAAACAATGAAAATTGTGGCGGAATACCATTCACGAATTTCATTTGATACCAATCCTCCAAAAAAAACACACACAGAGTTCTCTCACTCATCCCTCTTCATCCCTCTTCAAAGATAAACCCTAATCAAACAACCGCCAATCAAGATCCACCGCCAATCAAAAACACCACAAATCAAAATCAATATCCATACCAATTAAAGAACTTTATGATAAATCAACATATTCGATTTCATTATCAACTAATTGATTGGCGGTGGTAACCACAAACAAATCAGAATCATTTAACACTTCCACAAAAACATGATGATTATATAGGTACGTTAGATCTGCTGTGCAAATTGGTACGTTATCCAACATATTGTGAACCTTTTGATTCATTATTGATTTGTTTTCTATGATTTAGGTGTCAATATGTTTTTGTTAAATTCGTGAACCAATCATGTGGCCATCATGTGGAAGTTGCTGGCCAGTGTTTGTCGAATTATTCATACAAAAGGTAATTAATGTGTTTTAAGATTCATTATAAAAATTTGCTTTTGATTCATTATATGCTGTAGTATATAAAATGTTATTAAGATTTCATATTTTGTCATACATATCATAGTCCAAAATCCATTAGTTGATTATCGATGGGTATGTTATATGATGTTCAAATGGGTATGTTGTATCATAATTTGATTATGATTTGATCCTCACAATGAAAATAATATATGTTAACTTGTGAAACTGTGTATCTGGATGCTCATAATTTCATTATTATTTTGTCAACTTTTAATTCAGGGAAGTTTTTAAAAAAAATCCCCAAAACTTCGCCCCTAAATAAATATAGCACAACTGAATTCCATGATTATTGCGGATAATTAAATTTGACCTTTGTGGTGATATCATGGATGTGATCGACGAACATCTGATTCCATGTTCATCTACCGGAGAATCTACCGTTTTCTACTACAAAATGTGAGTATTCACTTTTTAAGAAGTCGTAGAAAAAAGTTGAGCTTAAGTTAGTTTCCTTTTAATGATTCGTTGGTGGGTTTTAATCAAGTGTAGGAAGATTATTATAGGTATCTTACGGAGTTCAAGTCTGCCAATGATAAGAAGGAGCAGCTAACCAGTCACTCAAGGCTTATCAAGTAAATAACCATTATGGTAGCAATTAGTTTACTTTTTTGTTGCCGTTGTGTCCTGCTAAATCATGGTCGTACATTAGAATTCTCAATTTATATTTTCTTCTTCTTCTAACAATCTAAATTCATCTCAGTTATATGTAACTCTTTTAATTATTTGCACATTCCTATTTGAACACTTGATAGATTCAAAGTATTCTTTCATTTGAGCCTTTTTAATATTTTTGTGAGCAGGATATTCGAGATTTCTGATTTTCAGGATCTTTATGTTTAGGCATACCAGGTATAAGAATTATATCTGTGTTATGACTGCTTATTTTCTTTTCATAAAATTTTATAGCATGGTAAAGAGATGGTTATTATATTGTGACTGCTTATTTTGTATTATGAGGTAGCAATTTTAACTGATATGTTGTGAAATATTGTAGTGGCCAAAGCAATTGAATGCTCCACTTGAAGTTGTGGATCTTTGAGATTGCGGATGTTATTGGACCTGAAAAAGCTTGCCAATGGAAGGTACATCATCTATCTATCTGCGTGCCACTATTACTTAAAGCTTATAATGCTATTACTTTTTTGATTTAAGGATATAAGACTAATTTAGTTTAAATGAAAATGTATTAATTTATTCCATAATTTTAAATAGTCTGCTTTTAAAATTTAAAAGCATAAGAACAGATTGCGCTTTTATTATCTTTTATCATGAGATGTTTTTCTTAGCTTTCTTGTGTTTAGATTGTATATTCACAAATCAAATCAAACATCCATTAGCTGACTTTTTTTTGGCTTATTGAGGGTCTTGAACTCATCCCATCAAAGAACTTTACCTCACTATCAGTGATGCAAGCAGTTGGATCTGTGATGACTAACAAATATAGTGAAGGTATCCCGGTGCTAGATACTATGGTGGAAATGAGTAAGCAAACAACTTTTGTTTTAGCCATATAGATAGTTTGTCCTTCAATGATTCAGTCGAAATCAAGATGTAAATACTTTTTCCCTGTAGGTTTGACATGGCATAAATGTTGTGTCAGAAGCGTGCCTTGGAAGCCTTTCCTTTGGATCGAACAAAATGGGGAGGTACTTACATGTTACTCATTTAGTGAAATGATAAGAACTCGAAACTCATGTTCCATGTTCATAACATATGTGATCATACATACCCACAATGTTTCTAATTATGTTATATGATGCATTGAACGTGCAGCCTCTTTCAGGGTCACAAGCTAAGTTCCAAGTCTACAATGCCTTATTAAAGGTACATGACAAAATCATGGCTCTTGATCTTCCTCATGATGGGCATTTGTCACATGGTTATCATGTACTTAACCATCCATTCATTCTTATATAGCATGATGCCTATCTAATATAAAGTCTATCTGATTCTATACTTTTTACTTTTCAGACCAATACAAAGAAAATATAAGCGACGTTTATCTTTTTTGAGACCATGCCTTACAGATTAGATGAGAGCACTGGATTTCTTGATTATGACCAGATACATATAATATTTTCTTTAAAATCATTTTTCTCATATTTAGTTTAGTTATAATAAACAATCTGATAACTTATTTATTGATTACAAACTTTCGTAAATGGATCCAAGTCCAAAATCATACATGCATATCGGTATATACACTTGATAGAAATGAGTAACGGGGAAATCTTTCATTTAATAACAGCGGGCTTTAAAAGTGGCGATCAACTCCCGAATCAAGGTTCGTCTCTTCTTCAATCGACATCTCCCTGTTAATAGTAGCAATACTTATATCTCTCTATTATAACATCTAAATGTTACATTCAATTTCAAATATGCAATACAAGTTTTGAGGATAATTTAGACTAATTACCATAGTTAATTAAAATTAGCTGGCAACTGATTTTTTATTCAAATTTTGAACTTGGCTATGCATGATAGTTTTTAAAAATGTCATTTTGATACACGCTATTAATACGCTATGAAAACAGAGTATATACATTGTAGGATACCTTATAACTACTATATAAGTTATTTCGTTTAAAGATAAATTTTAACTGTAGTAACTAAGTTTTGCTACCTCATAATACAAAATAGTTTCATAAAATGTCAACAATTAAGAGCCATTTCGGCAGCTCCACAATAGTTTCATCAATTAACTCTCCCATGTACTTCCAAAGATTAATATAACTCTATTGCTAACCCAGTTGAAGACTCATACAGATTTTGTGACAGTAAAAGTTCACACGCTTATCATGTCTGTCCAAGTTACCAAGTCAATATAAGAAGAAATGGATAGTTAATTCATCTATTGATAAAATAATCTTTTTCTTTCTCTTTTAGACATGCATTTGGGTCCAGAAGTAAAAATTTTAAAATTTATCCCAACCCATCCATTTTGCTACCTCAAATTTAAAATGCCATCAAATAATCATGATTATAAGCTCGTCACATATGAGAATCTGGAAACATCTAAATCATTTTAGTGTGCAACTTTCGACTTGATTGGCCCATTTCATTACATGTATTTTTGGACTTTACCAATATTGCGAATGGGATAATATATAATCCAAAATGAACCATCTCAGATAAATGGGTCGAAAGTCATGATTTCGTGTTTGCACATGTTCTTTTAGAGTGATGGTATTGTAAAACTAAGCAAGCCCAGTAAAGACATAAAGTATATCTTAGAATGATGATATGATGTTATCTCATCTCTCAAGTGTCAATAAACATCTTAACCAGCAATTTGTGCTTATTGCAACAGTGGGAAACAGTAATTTAAATAGCTATTAAACATCTTTTTAAGTATTGCAGTATTTTTCTTTTACATATATGCTTTATTATTGTACCAAGTAGAACAGTAAATTATTGTGGTCAAGTATGTACACAAAGAGATAGCTCTATAAGATCAAGTAGTTGAATGTCATCTAAATACAACAGGACAAGAGCAGGTCTGGCTTATAAACCCGAGCCCACAACAAGTAGCATCATAGTGCGTTGATTGGATACAAAGCTCTCGACTTTACAAGTTGAATCGAAGTATAAATCCTCATCCTTCTGCCGTTGTTGAACAGCAGGTTAGCTAAGTATTTTAGTTGACTTTGCAATGTTAATATTTTTTTTGGAGAGATTAGAAAATTTGGTAACATTAGTTGTAATAAACACACACGGATTGACATTGAGGTGACGTCTTGGAATTTTGGTAACGAAAGTGTTTGTATGGTTCTTAATGCAAATGAATGACATTGTTTCCTTTTTGTTTAATAGTATAACGTTACTATCAAGTAATGGGAACCGTTAGTACAATATACTATCCAAGTATGCATTTTGTTTATTTTTCGTTATGGAATATGACGCCGATTTTATCTTATATGCAATTAACATCGTACTAAATGATATAGAATCACAAACTTTGTTGCAATTTACATTGTTAATCTATTATAAAACCATTTGTACTATCTTTCTTTACTTTAAAAAAAAATATCTTAAAACTAGCCGGCCATCGGCCGGGCCTGAAAGCTAGTTGTACATATAAGCTGATGCTTGACAAAATCCGATAGTATGAATTACTGGATGAAATTATGGACTTTGGTTACCCGCAATATACTGAAGCACATATTGTAAGCGAGTTTATCAAGACTGATTAATATAAATTGGAAGTTACACAAAGGTCCAATGGCATTAACCAATGTTGATCGTGGCGAAATGAAGGAATATATTACAAAAAGAATGAAGTATGTATCTCTTCTGAATGAACTATGATGATTATTTTATGCTACTGATATCAAGCATTGTAAATTTTTCCGTTATCTTTTGCTATCAGGTATTCTTGGATTTGATTGAAATTATAGACACATAATTCTACTAGAAGTCGTTGGAGCATTATAGATGAAAACATGTTGAGGTAAGGTAACTTATAACCGTTCCGAGCCATTTCTGTAACTCTCATTTTTTATCATATAAATGTGCAATATTCTGAATTGAAAGGCGATTTCCCTTCATGTTTACACAAGCTTGCATTGCTAAATGTGGAACGCTGCCCTATAACTTCAGCATGCTTGGATTCACTTTGAGGTTTACATAAATCTACGATCTTTCTCATAAAAACATAAATACTAGGTATTTGTGTTACATGAACACTTTCATTTTTTTACAAAAATTAAATGAACGCTTTACTTTTTGTTTCCATTTTTTGTGTCTAATATATTTGCCATTATTCACTATTTATTTACGTCCAATTAAACTTCATTAAGTAATATTTTGAAGTTAACCCGCCCATCGGGCGGGTTATGAAGCTAGTTTAGCATACATAGAACAATTCTAAGCATCAACCAGTCACAATGGTCTCAATAATTTACATGACCAATTTACAGCACAATATAATAAAAGTTGTACATATTTTGCACCTGTAGAGCAACTTCGGTAGCTGTTCGAAAACTGGAAGTATGAGTCCAGCACAATACTTATAATTGTCTGTTAAAAAGAAGCCAATTTGCTACTCACATAAAACATGCATAATATAAACCACACATAATTTTTAAAATTATCTGGGTGCGACAATAAGAACCTTTTTCTGATACACAAAGTAAAATCATAAAATACTAGCTAGATACTGCAGATAGTCCTTTTACAGTGGCCAAAACTCGAGGCCACATACAATGAGGCCAGATAAAGTTCCTTCAAGACTTGTAAATTTCATATTAATTGGAAAAGAGTCATTCTGAAGGTCATGAGTTGAGTTAAATTTCAACAGTTGAATCTCCATCCATCCATCTTCCCTTTGTTTTGGAACCCGAGTAAAATCATTTATATTCAATGGGGTTGGGGTAATAAAATAGAAAAAATCGGCCTTGTTATTTTCTTGGTGGATTAAATCGCGTACTTTCACTGGACAATGCAGCCCGTGGCAATTTTTTGAAATCTTGAACACAATGTAACAAATGTACTCTGCATCCGGTGATAACATTTGACTTTCAATTGTGCATTTGATATGAAATACTTGTTGTGGTAAAAGCTTGCACACCTTCCGAAATCTGCATGTGCGACATATATAATATGGTTACATACATCTTAAAAAAAGTCATTTGGAGACACACAATACTAAAATCGATAATATTTTATTTGTTAATGTATATTTAGGTTAGCTTAGTTGTTAATTAATACGGTTTTAAAGTTTGTTCAGAAAATCAAACCTGCAGTTAGTTGATGTTCTTGAACTATAAAGATTCACATCAGAAAAGTTGAATAAAGTTGCTTTTGCAGAAAGCATGAGAAGTTTCTTCTCGTTTACATTGCCCAACCAGATGATGTCCTCAGAGTTTGTGGACTTCTTAAATAAATTTTTAAACTTAGTTGGAAAATGTTGCGGTTGATCCACGCTGAAGTTTGATTTCAAGACTTGCGGGACTTCCTCCATCTTTCCAATGTCTTCAAGTTTCACCTACATAGAAATCATGTTATACCCATATTTGAATACCCAAATGAGGGTATTTCAGTTGTTTCACTTTTGCCCAGGAAGAAAAGTGAACTGAAAGTTCCCAAAAACAAATCGGGTCTGCACCTTCGAAGTTACAGTGATTGCACCCGTGAGTTGGACAAACCATAAGGACGGTTTTTTCATTTTACTCTATATTGTAAACAATAATTTAGAACACAACAAAGGAATGTATTTAAATTTACCTTCTCAATGGCTCGAAATTCAATGCCTTCAACATAAATTGCACCATCTCTATACTGATAGGTTGAAAAGCTCTCTAGTAGAAACTCAAACACGACATCCTTTATCCGCTTCAAGTATCGGTCCAACTCAATCATCATCCACTCTTTGTCTCTCCATGTTGCAAAATATGCATGTTGACTTTCGTTCCCCTTTTTATACTTAAGGTTAACATACATAGGTTTACTTGAAAATTTCGGTGAGTCAAAAAATTTGAAGACTAAAAAGGCCCCGTAACCAACATTAGGAGATGAAAATTGAGGTTTTGTCTTGATTTCGATGTTCAAGTTGGAAATATCTAACATCTCCACTGATGTCTCAAACCTGCACATATTTTTATGCTTTTAATCATCATAGCTTTTAGTTCCTAAATATACACTACTACTTTTGGATTTACAATTATTTTCGACACAAAAATTGACATAAATTCAATGTTCTAAGACAAGAGTTTCATTTCAGTATCAAGATTTATTGTGTCAATACTCATATATAAGTGATAATGGTCGTGAGAACATAATCATTTATAGTTGTGAGAACAGAGGACAAGAAAATTAGAACCTGAGACAAATTATATTCAAATTATACCATCTTCATATACGAGCCTAATGAACGCAGAATTTGAAATTATTATTATATGGAAGAGTTGCCAAGTAAGGAAACAAAAATACCAAATTCAACTTCTATCATCTCCTTTTGATGAGCAAAAAAGTACCTTCCAAGAATTTTACCAATTATATCATTCATATTTCATAGCACTATAAGCACAAAGGCCAATCCATGCTTTTGGTGTGTCATTCTTAGGAACCTCTTCAAAAATAAAAATCCTTTAGGGGATATATGGGAAAATAGATGATCCAATTTCTTTTTTATGTTTCAATTTTTAATTTCTAGGGTCCAAATTATGTAATTATGAAGTAGATATGTTATAATTCTAACACTTTAAATCTTATTAATTTATTATTTCTCCATATGTTAATGTTCTTACAAAAGATACTGTTAAATATTAGTAGTAACTTAAACATATATTAGGGACTTAAGTGTACTTTTGTAATTAGATTAGGTGTTAGACATAAACTAGGATTAGGTAGCTTGGAGTGCAAGGCAAGCTAGGTTTCCACCTCCTCATCTCTATAAATAGAGATGAGGGGGATGCTAGTTATTCATTCTTCTTCCTCAATTGTAAAAGCTTTAATAGTTTTAATAAAGGGGTGTTTGAGTGTATAACGTGTGCATATATTCTTGAGTCTTTGTAGTCTCTCGTGTTGCTACTTGTGCTCGATACAACTCGCGATCTAGCATTCCGAGATCGAACTTCGGATTTGTTGTCGAGGTTTTATCCAACAAGTGGTATCAGAGCCAGGTTTCGATATTGGGACCTGTGGGTTATGGGCCCACCACACTTGTTAGCTCATAAATACGATTGTTATGATTTTAGTCTTCATATTAGCTCATAAATACGTCTAGGGTGTTAAGTGTCAACTTGTTATTATTAGTCAAGTAGGAGTCGGGTAGGTTGGCTTGTGTCCCAAGCCCAACCCGTGTCATTGTAATAGCCGACTTAGGACTCTTGTTAGAGTCGGTTTACCCTCCCCCTCATCTCTATAAAAGGAGGTGAGGGGGGGACGGATTTGGTATGTCATTCTTTCATACTAATCAAGGATCGATTATGGTACTTACTTGTGCAAAGCTTCTCTTCTTTTTCTGTCGATATTGTTGTGTGTGTCATCTTCACGATCGAAGTAATCCGTGCAAGTAACCAGGGTGTTAGTTGATCACGACTTACAAGTGGTATCAGGAGCCACGGTTATTGTGGTCATTGAAGTTCGAGTGCTAGATCGAGGTGCCAAGTTGATTTCAAAGTTAGAGCAAATAAAAAGTTTCGAAGTTCAGGTTTTTCGAATCGTTTATGTGAAAGTAGCATGTTAACGAGAGGATTTATATCCAAGTAAAATACGAAGATATTAAAAAGGTGATTTAAACTATTTTATTCATACCTCATACGTGCTATACTACAAAGGTCAAAAGGTTATTGTTTGTAAAAACAATTCGAGTATTGATTTAAAACTCGACTACGATAGTCGTTTTTTTTTTTTTTTGGTTTTAAAATATAGATTAAGTTTGAAGGTATCTTGTTGTCGAGGTTTTATCCAACAGATACAATCATCTGGTTACTTTACATACGATCATCAAACAACAATCGTTGAGGATGAGGAGGAACCAGTACATGGAGATATCAAGCAACACAAGTATATGAAAAGTGATTTGGTTGTATGAACCAAGCAGTACCCATCCCAACCCAAACGAACAAACTTGTCATAAATTGACCCGGCCGGAACCAATACAACCTTTAACCTTATTTTATTTCCCTCGACTAAATAAATGAACCACATTGGCATTACTCTTGAATTCACCACTTCATAAGCAGAAAAAAAAGAACATAATGAAAGTTCAAAATACATTGGTATGCCGTGTACTAATTATTAACGCTAACTAACGATCAATGCATCTAACAACAATGCATATGTACACATATGTAATGTTTAATAAATACAGTATATAAATATATACATCTAACAACAATGGATATGATATCACTTATCAAAAAAGGTGGAAAGAAAGAGAGACTAGCCTTGACTCTGGAAGAGATTTCCACTGATGTGGAGAACTATCTGTGTACGAAAATGTTGTCGCCGATACCATTTCATTTCTTTCTCCATTACTGTCGCATGATAGCCACTATTACACACACACACACACAAAATAAAAAATAATCAGACTCAGTTTATAATGCTTTAAGTTCAAGTGTATATTGAACTATTCTTCAAAAGATATAAGAAAGAACACACGAAACACAAAACATATGAGATATGAGAATGAACTCATCACCACTGTGTCCTCTTTAAGGAGGATTCCCTTAGAAAAATTGCTGCAAAGCTCCTCTTTCTTTCTGGTAGAATAGATTTCTGGGCACTTTGACATCTGGATTATTTCTCTATAGTCTGTGAGCAATTTGGACTCCCACATATCATGATCCTCCTGTATATTTATTTTAGACAAACAATTAACTCGTGTTCAACTAAGTTACTTTTTAGCACATTCTATTATATACTAGACGATTACCCGCGCATAGTGGCGACGATGTAAAATAACGTTAATTTGTGTGTACAATTTTTTATTTATTTATTTTTAATTTTTTTACATAGGTGTTGAGTAATTGAGAGTAGAGAAAGTTGGTGTTTTAAATTATAACTAAATATTTAAATATTTAATAGTTTGCATTACCTTTTATAAGTAGAGGTATTTTAATCTAAAAACATTAATAATCTTTTTAAGTTTTTAAGTTTTAAGCAAATGTTGTTTTTTTCTCTTTATATGTGGTAAAGATATATTAGGAGAAGCTAGTGACGTCCTTTTAATTCAATGCTAAAATGAAATATGAAGTTATTGTTAAAAATTAAATGTACTTGAAAATATCTAAAAATTTTGGCAATAAAATAGAGGTTATAACATATAAATTTACTGAAAAAAACTATCTTCATATTAAAATTATATTGTGAAGTAGTTATAAAAATTTAAAAAGTTAACACGAACCTAGAGATAATAAGAACTAAAACTGATGATTTTTTTTTTTTTGAGTTTTTATAAACTTCATAGAAAAATAAATTGTGAAGTTAACTTTAAACTTTGAATTTACTCGAAAACATATGAATTTCTTTAAAAGAAACTAAAGGTAAAAAAAAGTAAAATCGCTGCAAAAAATCAAACAAAATTATCTTCTCAGTTTAAATGAACTATGAAGTTACGCTAAACTGAAAATTTTGTTCGGAAATTTTGAAAAAAATTGATAAGAAACTGAGGTAAAAAGAGGTAAAATAGTTGAATTAGTTTTTTGAAATAAAATATTGATATCACAAAATTTACATGTAATAATATAGATATATATGAATCATAAGGTTTCGAAGTTTTATGAATTAAAGAAACTTACTTTGAATAATAGTGCTTGGTTGAGTTGTATTACAACTTCACCTGCTTTTGGCCGTCTTTCTCTCTTGTGATGTAAGCACTGATACGCAATCCTTGCAAATGTTGCAAAGGATTGTGGATCAACTTGTTCCTTTATACCCTCAAACACTAACTCATAAAGTTTTCCTACTTGATAGCGATTTTTAGCCAAAAAGGGCAAAAATAGAAACTCATCATCTAGTTTTATAGACGATCGTTTCCCGCACAATATGTCAAATAAAACAGCACCCAATGAAAATATATCGGATTCTTTAGTTAAGAAGTTTGTTTTCGAATATAGTGGATCACTATATCCAATTGTTCCTGCTGCATCGTCAATGACATATTCTATATCCTGATTTGTTGGACATACCAAGGAATGCGCAAAACCTGCAATTTTTGCTTTCCAGTCTTCAAATAGTAGAATGTTGCTACTTTTGATGTCCCTATGTATCACCACTTTTTGATTTACATCAGTTGCATGTAGAAAATTCAACCCACTTGCAATATCGATACATATTTTAAGCCGCAGCACCCACGTAAGACTAGCGTCGCTCAAGTACACGTCAAGTCTTCCTCTAGATGCAAACTCATGTAAAATGATTTTTTCAGTCTCATCATCACAATAGCCTACAAGACCAATGACATTCTCATGTTTATACTTCAAAGGGATATCTAGCTCTCGAAAAAATCCAGTTTCTCCGTGACAAAATAACCTCCTATCCAACCGCTTTGCAGCAATGATGGTATGTCCATTAGCATGAGAAGCTACTCCTTTGTAGACATTCCCAAAACCTCCTCTTCCAAGGATATTGTCATCACTAAACTTTTGTAGATCAGGCCGGGGTACCCTAAACTCTCTGGCGATTTTTGCGACCCTAAACCCAAAACCCTAACATCCCTAAATCGCTTTTTCTTATCATCCATTCTAATCGACCCTATCATTAATCATTCCTATTGGTTCTGGTCGATTTATTGGATCGTTTTCTTAGGGTTTCGGGTTTGCGTGGGGTTTTCTTTAACCGATCTATCTATTGTTGGATCTGGTTTATTGTATTATTAAGATCGATTGGTCTATACTCTTAGTTATTATTAATCGATCTTCGATTATGGTGGGAGGTTAGCTTTTGATTTGTTTCGGTATAAACCCTAATCGCTAAGATTAGGGTTTTCTTTTCCTTTTGGTATTGCTATTGCTGGTTTGGCTTGGTTTCAATTTGCTTTTTGGATTGGCTGCTGGTTGTGAGAGATGGAGAGGGGTTTTTTGAGTCCTTTACATGTTAAGATGGTTGCTAATGCTCCTAGAGTTGATATGGAAGAGGCGGGGAACACCGATGTTTCTCAGCCTACGCAAGTTATGAGGGATGTTAATCCTCAAAGTTCCATTCACCAAGATGCGCCTGAACAAGTGAAGCCGGTTTCACTTGATGTTTATGGTCATGATTCGAATGGGAATATTGGGGATAGGGATGATACTGTGGTTGGTAATGTGTCACACGGAGCTGATAAAGGGAATACTGTCAATGATAAGGTTGATTTGGGACAGCCTAGTGTTACACTTGAATCGAATGTGGCTTGTGATACTTCTACTCAACGTCATGTGGATCAATTGATTACTAATGCGCATAAGAATTTTGATGAAGCCATGAACAAAATCCATCATGATATTGCTACTGATATGGTTACCTCATCTGATGCTAATTCTGTCCCTACTGCACCTATGGTTGATTCGTCTAGTGGTAAGGGAGTGAAGTCGGTTTCTTATGCGGGTGTTGCTTCTAACGAATCTCAGAAACACGTGTCTAATTTTCGGAGATTAGAAAGCAGCAATAAGAAGGATAATGTTGACCTTTCTGTCCCAATGAAGGTAGTGGAAGAGGTGAACACGAGGTTTGAGAATACTCTCTATGGATATTTCCTTGGTTAGCGTCTTGCTTTTCCTGTCGTGGATTATTATGTTCGCAATGCGTGGGCTAAGTATGGGTTACAAAAGGTAATGATGAACGCTAAGGGGTTCTTCTTCTTCAAGTTTACTTCGAAGAAAGGTGTTGATGATGTGCTTGATAATGGTCCATGGTTGATCCGTAATGTTCCTATTATTCTTAAACCTTGGACTTTGAATACCAATTTGTTGAAAGAGGATTTAACTCACATTCCGGTGTGGGTTAAATTTCATGATGTTCCTTTAGCGATGTTTTCTGATGACGGGCTTAGTCTGCTTGCTACTTTGATTGGGACTCCCAAGAGATTGGATGCCTTTACTAGTCAGATGTGCAAAGAATCTTGGGGTAGGAGTAGTTTTGCTAGATGTATGATTGAAGTGAAGTCGGATGAGGTACTTAGGGAAAGCCTTACTGTTGAGATTCCTTTACTTGACGGTTCGGGTTCGACCATTGAGAAGATCCGTGTGGAATATGAGTGGAAACCGCCTCGCTGTGTTAAATGCAAGGTGTTTGGACATGTTTTGGTGGATTGTCCTAAGGGTGTGATACCGATTGCTCCAACTTCTAAGAATGTAAACGATGGTTTTCAGACTGTTAACAATAAGAAGAAGGGTAAGCAAGCTGCCTCGAATACGGGTCGTGGAGGTTTTACTAAACCTGTTGTGGGTAAGCATTTTGAATATCAGCCAAAGAAGATTCCTACTGTACCCAAGAAAGTTAATGTTAGTAAGGAGAAGACTTCTGATGTGGCTAGTACGAGTGGAACAACGATCTCTACATCTAACCAATTTGATGCGCTTAATATGGATGATGGTCGTACAATGGAAGTTAATGAGGATGAGTCGGTTAAGACTGGTTCTACATCACAAGATCCTCTTGTGAGTGATTCAATGGGAACTAAGGAAGTTGGTTCTACTCCTTTAGTTGAGAAAATTAGTAAGCTTGAAAAGCTTCTCATTGATGGGAAAGCTACTCTTGTGGATGATGAAGGTCATCCTATTTCGTCCGCCTCTGCCACTAAGCGGGTTAACCCATTTTCCAAGGTGGGTGAGGTTGTGGTTTCTGATAGTGAGGAGGAGGAGGTTCTTAACACGTTCGACGAATCTGCAAATCTCTTTGGCGGAGGCCATGAGCGTGAAGATGAGCTTGATGATTATGATGATTACTCGAAGCAAATTTACGATCTTCCAGGGGAATTGGATGCTCTTAATGCCATTTATGGCTTTAATCTCCATCGTAGGAAGTAGTTTTTATGTTTGTTCGAGTCTTTCATTATTATGTGGTAGTGGTTTTGTTTTTCTTGTTTAGAATATAGGAAGTATCTTGTTATGTAAGCTTTTCGCCTATTTAACGGGCTGAGGTATGGGACTCACTCATATCCGTTGTACTTAAACGTTTTTTGGAGTAATACATTTACCGGGTCGTTGACCTTTTACCCAAAAAAAAAAGGGTTCATCCCAAATCATTCTTTGTTTCTTATTATTGATTCTTGTTTGGTATACATATGATGTTGTTATCAGCAAATTCGATCCTGGATATGGAGATGCAAGGACCTGTCAACATTTGAATGCCTGTAAATTAGAGTGTTTGCATTACTATGTTATAAAAGTTGACTAATAATTAGTGTTTAGCCACGACAGGAAGTTGACTTTTGTGCCAGTGAAATCTTTTAACTATTTGATGTGCCCTTTTAGTGATTTGATTATCCTTTTTGATCATTGTGATTGGGGTATTGTGAAAATAAATAAATAAATAACAAAAGAAAAAAAAAAAAAAAAACAAAAAAAGGACCTGTTTGGAAGATTATCGACTGCGGTTGCTGCTAGACTACCAAGGTTGAGAGATGTTGTGATCAGCTGTTGCTAGTATCAAACCCAGGTCTTCAATGACTAGTTTTTAGTCACTGTAGAGGTACAATTCGTATTTGCTTTCTTGGTTTTGTTATTAAACGAAACTTTCTCAGAGATGCTAATCAGAAGTTTCAAATTTTACAATATACTAAAACTTCTTTTTGGTTTGTGATTCAAAAACCTGATTTTACAAAGCGATAACCAAAATTTGAAAGAATATCTGACAATATTATTGTTAAAATTGCAAGTCATTTTAATTAAGCAAAAAAGCATGAACATCTTTGAGACATCAATTTTAAACACAATCTTTCAATTGGTAGCACCCGATTCTTCAATTGGTAATTCTAACATGAGAATACGTTCATTTCGAACTATATCTCTAAAATCAAGTTCACCTGTCATATAAAGCTCATGTTTTGCACAACTTCTTTCCAAATAACACAATAGTTCTCACAAAAATATACATTGATAAAGTAAATTTATGCAGACCCCATTTACTTGTCACATTAAACATATATAGATAAAAAGAACAGGTTCATTTCGTCTTTTGTACAAATCCCCGGCTGTACACACAGGACAAAGAACATAAACCTTCCACATGTACATAATTAGTTTATAACTATCCAGGTCTCACATTGTGAAAATAATGACTCTGAAACCCTTATTTTACAACCATTTTTTATAGAAAAGACATAGAACAATCTCACTTAAGACAAAACAAACACACACATATATATGATGTATATATACTTGGACAGATCAGAAAATGATTCTGCAGCCATCTAAACTTCCTCAGCTTGTCACTTTCAGTCTTTGAAGAATCCAGAACTAAGCTGAAGTCCAGAAAACGGACATTTAAAAGGCTTCATTATCATAAGTATAGAGACCGCTTCCTACCTCCGCCTTAAACCTTAAATAGTCTTAAAAAAAACGTCCCCATTATCATAACATCTGACACTACTAATTTATCCAAATTTGCTTCATAAAAAACAGCCTAACCAAGAAGAACTCAAATGGACACACTTATATTCTAAATTCACCCCATTTCTATTCACACATTTCATCAAATACTTGGTTCGCACCTTAATTCAACTAACAAAAAACCAATTAACCCCTGTACATGAACCCAAAAAAAACTCCACAAAACAATTGTAAACAACAAGAACTCAAGTGGGTCTCACTTACATAACAAATTTGCATCACTATTCAATGAGACACTTCATATATCAAGTGTTGGCAACTTACTACAAATCTGTATGAAAGAGAAAATCTGATATGATACATTTTTTCTGATGTGTAAGCACCTAACAACACACAAAAACTGTTGGTTATTATATGTTAACAAGTTCCCAGATTAGGGTTAAGATAATCAATAAGGTACCGGATATTCACTTGAAATCGTGGTATCACTTTCCAATAGAAACTATTCGACCCTATGTCTGGGTTACACGAATATCTCTATGGGATAAGACCAAGTGATGTTCTTGTTTTAGGCACAAACCAAGAACCAGATGCGTATTCAAGAGTTTAGGGTTTTGTGATTTCGTATATCCATGCAGATGTGTTATGACCTCTATTTATAATAAAGAATACTCAAAACCCTAGCCCATGGAATTATATATAATTAACGGCCCATTAATTATATCATAATACTTTCCATAATAGTAGGAATCAGTGGTTAAAACCGAGCAGCAGAATTGCTGATGCTATCAGCAGATTCACACTAGTAGCAGAATGCTATCAGTAGCAGAATCAGCTAGCAGCAGGATCAGCTGGCAGCAGAATCCTATCAGCAGGATGAGCTAGCAGCAGAATCCTAGCAGCAGATTCACAACACTAGCAGCAGAATCAGATTCATGTATCAGCAGAATCAGATTCACACTAGCACAACCACTATTGAGTCAGGGTAATCAGGGACTTGATGGGTGTACACTCCGTACCTCCAAACCCATTTCCAAGTATGATTTGATCCCTCAAGTGCACTAAATTTTCCAACAATCCTCCCCAAATTTAGTTCACTTCCTTTGCATGAAAAATTAAACACAAAACAAAACAAGTGCATAAATGAAAATATCCTGAGGATTGAATTTCCACATTAGTACATATACTTTCAAATATTCGAGAATTAGGGTGTTCTAAGAATTGAACCCTTCAACCCATTTGAATACCTGATGATAAATACACACAAGTTTTTAAACACTAAAATACTCCTGACACTATACAAGCCATGTGTCCATATCCAATTCATAAATGTTGTAAAAGCTAAAAGTCTAAAGCTTCCTGAAGCGGCAAAACTTCAACATTCACATAGGTGGTTCATCTTTAATTCATGCTCCTGCTTAGCACTTTTTCAAAGAAAAATAACCATTAAGAAGTTATGACTCCATCCTCCTTTCCAGCAGGTAACAAGCACAACCTTGGGATGTTTGTGATACATGTGCTTAAGTCCACTAAATGATCAGCTTTCCACATTGAACTCAGCTTCCAAGTTTCCTTAGAAGGGAGTTGGGTATCCTTGCATTCAGTGACTAAGTAGGACTTAAACCTATCCCTTTAGCAGACTTCAAAACCAAGTCTCTAGCCAAACCCTTCGTCAAGTGATCAGCTAAGTTTTGTTGAGATTTAACAAACACTATAGATACCACCCCATTCATGATAAGCTCACGAATCATGCTATGCCTGACACCTAAATGTCTAGACTTCCCATTGTACATCTGGCTATAAGCCTTTGCCAATGTAGCAGCACTATCACAACGGATAGAAATAAGTGCTATAGGTTTAGGCCACAATGGAATCTCAAGAAGCAAGTTTTTCAACCGTTCAGCTTCTTTGCCAGCAGCAGCTAAAGCCACAAATTCAGATTCCATGGTTGAACTGGTAATGCAAGTTTGTTTCTTGGATGCCCAAGAAATTGCACCTCCACCAAGTAGGAATACCCGGCCACTAGTAGACGAATTGTCTTCAGTGTTACTGATCTAACTTGCATCAGTGTATCCTTCTAATACTGAAGAATAACCAGTATATGAGAGACTATAATCCATAGTTCTCTTCAAATACTTAAAGACCCTCTTAATTGCTTGCCAATGATGAGCACTAGGATTACTAGTATACCTGCTCAGTTTACCCATAGCAAAAGCAATATCAGGTCTTGTACAAGTCAGGGCATACATCAAGCAGCCAATCACCCTAGAATACTCAAGTTGAGATACAGCTTTGCCAGTATTAGGCATTAGCTTCTCACTTGTATCCATCGGAGTACTCACTGGAGTACAATCAAAGTAATTAAATTTCCTTAACACCTTCTCAATGTAATGAGATTGAGAGATAGAAATTTTGTTACTTTCATGTTTAATCCTAATACCAAGGATAACATCAGCCTCCCCCATATCCTTCATGGAGAATTTTGATGACAAAAATTCTTTTGCAAGATCAACTTGATTTTGGTCAGTGCCAAAGATCAACATGTCATCGACATATAGACAAATGATGACTCCTTTACCAGATTCATCAAATTTGCTATATACACATTTGTCAGCTTGATTAAGTAAATAACCACTAGACAAAACCACTTCATCAAACTTTTGATGCCATTGCTTAGGTGCCTGTTTTAGTCCATAAAGAGACTTAATCAGTTTACACACCTTGTTTTCATTGCCAGGCTTGATGAAGCCCTGAGGTTGGTTCATGTAAACCTCCTCATCTAAATCACCATTCAAGAAAGCTGTCTTCACATCCATCTGATGAATAATCAGATTGTGAATTGATGCCAAAGCAATCAACAATCTTATGGTACTGATACGTGCCACTGGAGCATAAGTATCAAAGTAGTCTATTCCTGACTTTTGTTTAAAGCCTTGAATAACTAATCTTGCCTTGAACTTTTCAACAGTTCCATCTACCTTCATTTTCCTTTTGAAAATCCATTTGCTACCTAGAGGTTTGCAACCAGGTGGTAGATCAGTTAACACATAAGTGTTATTGCCCATGATAGAGTCCATCTCATCATTAATTGCTTCTTTCCAGAAAGCAACATCCTGTGACTTCATTGCTTCTTCAAATGTTTTGGGATCATCCTCCACAATGAAGCAATAGGAGTATTGGTCAGAGACCTCACTCCTTGTACCTTCAATTATTGAAACTCAGGTCCAAATGATTTTGGAGTCCTCACCCTATTGCTTCTTCTGAGCTCAGGTTCAGGTTGTTGTTCCACAACCTCAGCAGGAACCTCATCAGATACTTCTGAAACACCATTGTCATTGGTTCCATTTGGAATCCTTTGACTTGGTCTAGGGATAGATGAGAATTTGTTCTCATCAAAGAGTGCATCCCTTGATTCAATTATTGAGTTAATTGAAACAGACTCATTAGGTTCTATAACATAAAACCTATATGCCTTGGAATGCTCAGCATATCCAACAAAGATGCATTCAATGCCTCTTTCTCCCAAAGTTTTTTGCTTTGGATCAGGGAGTCTTACAACAGCCCTACAACCCCATATCCTAAGATAATTAAGGTTAGGTTTATTCTTAGTCCAAAGTTCATAAGGGGTAACTTTGTTCCTTTTGTTGGGAACCCTATTTAATAAATAGCAAGCTGTTAACATAGCTTCACCCCAGAACCCTTGACTCAGTCCTGAATAGGACAACATGGAATTAACCATCTCCTTCAGCACCCTGTTTTTCCTTTCAGAAATACCATTTTGCTGAGGAGTATAAGGGGCAGTAGTTTCATAGATTATACCAACAGACTGAAAATACAAAGTATCCATGTACTCACCTCCCCTATCAGTCCTTAATCTTTTGATCAGGGAACTTTGTTGCAATTCGTCTACTAGCTGACAGCCATTGTATTCTCGTTTTTGTTATACTAAAATTAAATTTATTTTTATAAACTCAATGCGGATGAAGTACTCATGAATATTTGTTTGGATGAATTTTGACTTGTAAGTTTTTCTACTAATAGTAAATTCTTGTGACATGTAAGCTGATGTTGTCAACAATTTTTGATATAGATGCACCAAAGTTTAATCTTTCAATAGTAAATACATATGTTTTTGTATTCAATCTTTCTATAAGATCAAACATTTAATTTATAGTAAGTATTACGATTATTATATTTAAATCGGGCTTTATAGAAAGCATAAAACATTGACAAGTAGCACTAAGGTTGGTCGTAGTAGGGGGTGTTGTTACTCCAGCGTGAGACATAAAGTCACGAGCCATCACCACTGCACATCAACTTAAACACACGTAAGAAGCCCATAAAACACCTCATTGACTTACCGGCTTGACTCAACCAAAGAATACTTTATACGATAAAATAAATTTATCAAAAGAGTGTAGGTGTTTCCTAACAATAAGGTTATTTCTCTAAAAATATCAATAGCAGTATCATACTTTTATGCAACCTAAGAGACCCAGTTTGTAATGAAAGTGGTCGTACAACTGGTCACTTTGTCATGTAAACCTAATAAAACAGACGATTCATAAAACAACAAAATAATAATAATAATAATAATAATAATAATAATAATAATAATAATAATGGTGATGGTGTTGGTGATAATAATAATAATAATAATAGCTGCCCCCTCTCTCCTCCACTCTAATCGTAACCCTAGATCTTATTCAACCGCCGCCTCCTCCTCCGGCTACCGTCTATATGCCGGTGGTCCGGATAACTCAGCCGCCGCCTTCTCCTCCCTCTCTTTCCTCTCCTTTCCTCTTTAGGGCTTGCGATCTCTCTCTCTCTCTCTCTCTCTCTCTCTCTCTCTCTCTCTCCCCTTCCCTTTCGTTCCCCTCTCTTTGGCTTTCTATGGTTTTACTTTCAAGGCCACCGCCCCTACAACCAGGAAACATTGGCGATTGCCCTTCTTAGTGAAATTATTTGGGACGTCGAAGCACGAAAGCGAGAAGCTAGTGAAAAGGATAGGGTTGTTAGATGATTCAGGTTTTCTTCCATCTTTTTTGCTCTCCTTTCCTCTTTATGGCTTGCGATCTATCTCTCTCTCTCTTTCCCTCCCCTTTCCTCTCGTTCCCCACTCTTTGGCTTTCTACGATTACACTTTCAAGGCCACCGCCCCCTACAACCAGGAAACATTGGCGATTGCCATTCTTAGTAAAATTGTTCGGGACGTCGAAGCGCAGAAGCGAGAAGTTAGGGAAAATGATAGAGTTGTTAGATGATTCAAGTTTTCTTATTTGTACGAGTAATTTATGGGTAGATCTATTTCTGGATCTACTTTATATGTAATCTCTGTTATCATCAATAAAAACTATTTATTAAAATGATAATAATAATAATAATAATAATAATAATAATAATAATAATAATAATAATAATAATAATAATAATAATAAATCACACGATCACGTAACCACCGTGTATGTGTCGTTTCAGTCATTCAGTTGTGGGACCTCATAAACCGGGTCTCGTAAAATTTTCTTTTACACTTGTTGAACTGAAATTGAGGCTTGTACGTTACACAAAACTTTAGTATGAAATCATCGACTTTTTTTAAATATTCAAGAAATGCATTTTTTCTTTTTTTTTTAAATAAAATCTACTATTAAAATGAATTCTTCAAAAAAAAAAAAAAAAAAAAAAAAAAAAAAAAAATCAAATTTAAACACATAAAACTGCCCACGCCCCAACACCATGTTAAAAGGGGCTGAGTTTGTGATTCACCATCCGGTAAGAAAACAACTTTAGATTTCCATTTTTACATCTCAGTCGAAACTAAATCCATATAGCATTTTTTTCCTCTTTCTTAAAAGTAAAGTTGATGGGTTTAATGAAGTGCATCAAATTTAACTCCGTTGTTTAGGTAACTTCATTTAATATTGGTAAGTACGTTTAAGGACCTAGGTCAAATTTAAATACTACTGTACTATAAATTTAGTCACGTGTTGTAAATAAATCACTATATTTACTACTTGTAATGCATGCATATTTTAATCGCCTATTAAACCAAACTTAAATGCTTAAATAACAAGTAATGTTAGTAAATTATTATACTCTTGACTAAAAATGGTAACATTATCTATAACTTATATGATGCTTTATCACGACATTGTTCAGGAAGCAATTCTTCCATTGTCGTTGCCCTTTTGGGAATGTAATTGCTAAACACAATGATTGAAAAATGTACCGTCCATAAATGTAAGTTCACATTTACACTTGTATGAGCAACAATCTCTTCATTTAGCGGGGGATCTTTTGACTCACTAATATGATCAATTTACAGGCAGGCATTTTATCACTCAGTTATTGTGTAAACCATTTCAATTAACAACTGATTATACAATTTTTTATTAGCACATAATCTGTAACAAAACCCACAGCCAAACCACCCGACACTATCACGTACTCACATTGTGATGTCACATGTAAGGACTAATAACACAATTCATCTCCACAAATATAAGGCCATCTTTACATATATATGGGACAAGATTTAGGTTGTACTTGATGCTTTGAAAGTTGTACAATGACGCCACTTGGCACTAACATGGATAAATCATATAAATGCCACTTGGCACGCTATCAATTTTTAGAATCTCGAAATTAAAAAATTTGCTACTTGTGGGAATCGAACCCTGGTCTATACTCACATTCAACATGATGTTATCCACTAAACCAACTTGGTTTTTGTGTTAGATTCATACAATCTTAAATAGTCATGCTTTCACATTTGTTAATTCTCTCACAATTAATCAATACAATCAGTTATACATTTCAAAATCATATCACATGAATCACGGTTTATTTGAAACCGAATCACAAATTCCTGATTTCACTCACTATTTTTGAAGAGATTCCATCTTTATCATTCAAATCAATATAATCCATTTTTATTTTGAAAATCATATCACAAAAACCCTAACTTTTCTCCTTACGATTTCAAATCCATACCCAATTACGAGAAAATCATATCACTCACTATTCGAAGCCATCATCATCATCATCCCCAATACGCTAATCTGTATTGCATCTTTAGTAATTAGCCAAATTCAATATCAAGGTAATTTTTATTTTTACGTTTTGTTCTAATTCAATCCGAATTAGGTTACTTTTGGTGAACTAGAGAATATTTTTTGTTTCCATTAACAGATTTTGATTATTGATTTCAGTTTTGAAAAACCCCAACTCAGGTTTGTTCTATCTCATTTTCTTCTTTCAATTATGATTCTGCTTTCATATGATTCTTATTGTTTGTTTGGTCACTATGTGATGATTTACGTGTCCATATGGTCTAATATTGGAATTGAGTGTTAGTAATTTATTTTTTAATTTATTGTCTGTTTTCTTTATTGTTAACAAATAGATAAAGATGTCCAAGGGAAATTATTAATCACCGGTCACTAAAGCATCCAAATATCGTTAGACTCAAATAGGTATGTGTGCTTGTTAGTTGTGGAAGATTATGTTTTAAAGTAGTGGTTATATTGAAATTGGCTGATTTAATCTTTTAGGCTATTTTAACGCACATCTGGCAATTGTTATGGAACAAGCATCTAGAGGAGAGCTATTTGAGTGGATATGTAATGCTGGACGGTTTCTAAAATATGAGGTTTGCTCTTAATGTATTCAATTGATTGCCATACGTGATTTTGTTTGCGTTTAAAGTGTTGATGGTTGTGGTGTTGCAGGCCCGGTTCTTCTTCCAGCAACTCATTTTGGGCGTTAGCTACTGCCATGATGTGGTATGAATTAGCTTTGTTTCTATACAAATGTTGCCTCAATATGTGTGTATGTAGTGTATAATTCTTACTAACGTTGTTAACAAGCGAGAGAGTATTTTATTCATGTGATTTTGTCATTTACATAAGTAGATATGCAGTTGTTCATATCTACATGATGGTAGATTTTATAGTTCCAGGTACATTGATTATTCACAAAATAAAAAAATAAAAAAAAATAAAAAAAAAAAAAAAAAAAAACTATGGATAAAATCATGTTTAAAGGTAAGCCCAATCAGCTTTGACCCACACATACAAATTATCTGTCTAAACTCAAACACTTTTCTAACATGTTACCAATGTTTATTTTTTGTAGTTGACTTTCAGGCCCTAAACTCGAAGACACGCCATCAGTAGATTCAAATGAAGGTGGTTCAACAAGTGAAGCAAAAGCAAGTAAGATCCTTATGCCTACACCGGAAGCAGTATTAACTAATATCCACAGGTTGGTGGCTAGATCATTTTGCTATTTGACGTAAGAAAAGAGATGTAGTCGCACATTTATTATTAAGAGCACTATTAATGATGGAGTATTGACTGATTTTTATCTATGCGAGGTTAGGAGTCAGAGTGCTTTGAGCAAAAATAAAGTCCTTATATGATTTCAGATTATATTTCATATTGTTTGGTTTATATGATTTTGTGTTATATTTCATAACGTCACATTTTTTGACTTATGAGCTTATTTTGTTATAAAGATGAAAAAATAAGTTTTAAACTGAAAAATAAGCTGAAAATAAGCACAAAAACTTTTGCTTAACATTAACCAAAGTACTTAGGGGTGTTTGGATAAGCTTATTTTAGCTTATAGGCTTATTTGATTTTGAATAAAATTCCACTTTTTTTTTGCTTATAAGCTTATCAGGATGGTGATGTAACTATTTCTGTAGTGGCTCCTTCCAGGTAAGAAGTATAGATCGGGCTTAATATCAATGGCGATGGTGATGTAATGTTTTAAAACCTTATTTATGTTTTTGTTATGAGATTAGTAATTTTATATGCAATACTAAGATCAAAATTGCTATTCCATACTTGATAAGTGGCTGGATTTTTAACATTAATCTTGGCCCATCACATGGCATCAAAATTGTTAAGTATACTTAGGCGACATGTTACTATCATGAAACATATTCATTTAAGTGTTGTTGCAACTCTTTCAGGTTGAGAAATGGCCGAAAGAACTCCGTGCATTGAGAATAAGTGAACGACTTCAATCAGACTTGGAGAAGAACAAAAGAATCACACATACACCTACTATGTTACTGGCATGAAGATGGGCACATTGACGATGTGCTTGCTGCAAGTGACCTCATGTCACTCCATTATGCCCTAACAAACGTTATAATTTAAATCATAAATGTTGAATGTTTGCAGCATGTCAAGCCAGGTCATTTTCATTTGGTTTGTAATAATATTGTTATATATTGTTGCAATGGTTTCAAGGATGCCTTCACTGCCTAAATTAATTATGTTTGGATTAGGTTACTACATAATTAAAGTATGTGTGGAGCAGACGAGGTCATTGAAGAGACCAGATGTATCAGGGGCAGACTAAGAATGCATATGTAAAAACAAAGGGTGTTCGGATGTAGAGATAAAGTGAATTCCAAGTGCCCCAATAAGACGTGCTTACATTAAGCTACTACAGCAATAAGGTGTGTTTGGTTTAGGCTACAACAGCACCAAGGAGTGTTTGGATCTAGTTATAAGTCTTTCATTGTTTTGGTTTTACATTCATTTAGAAAGTGTCATTTTCCTATTATTTTCAGTTTTAAACTTACCCTTATCTTGCGAATATTTTAGCGAGTGGAATTTAGCTGGTATAATAGAAAATAATCATTTGATTCTATATGCAAGGCCCGTTGTTGATTATGACATCAAAATAACGGTTATTGATTTTCCATTCGACTAATGTCATCCATGTTACACATAAACTTTATTATCACTGATTTAGAGGCCTTTAATTTAGATATAATGTTTGTAGCTTTTAATATGTATATGAATAAGTGTTTCACGGGTCAGAATTTGTCAAACTGCATTGGCCTAATGATGAAGTCACTTGGAATAAAGCATTGGTGGATAAAATAGCGGGTCGGACACATTGCGTCAATACAATTGTCAGTTCTTTAGTGCGAACCGAAGTTCCTTGAAACAACAATCTTTTTTGACCTTTTTGATAAGTAGTTGACATGTCAAATATGCTAAAAAGGTAATATTTTTTAATATTAGATTGTTTGTATAAAATAAATGCAAAAGTATACGGGAAACTTTCAACCTTTTTGAAACATTAGCTAGAAACATAGTCGTACAAAATTTATGGAATTTTAATTCATATACGTATTTTCTGGCATGATGATAGGACTAGGATAAGCAGAGTGCATCACGAATTGCAACGGAAATATGTGGTTTCGTGACACATTCAGGTATTTATTTGTAGATCTATTTTTTTGAAAACTAATCTGTATGGTATACACGTATCTCATACTAATCTATCTAATCTATCTGGTTTACGAATTCAGGTACTGGCTGGCTTTGAAGCTCAGGAGCGGAAAAAGCAGCTCAAGGACATAGTCATGCAAGCCATCAGGTATGTTATCGACTTATCGTGTTTGTGATATGAAAAATTAATTTGGTCTGCTTTTTGTATATAGAGTTGGAGACTGAAACCCTTGAACCTTAGTACATGAAAATTAGTTAGGCTATCTACTATCTATATAAAACAAGGTTTTGTCAACTCATCTATTCTCCAAAAATCATGTAAATTCGACATGTGGCATTTCTCCCTATCCAACGGTTGTGAATAATTAGCCATCTAAAAAAGTCAAACAATGAAAATTGTGGCGGAATACCATTCACGAATTTCATTTGATACCAATCCTCCAAAAAAAACACACACAGAGTTCTCTCACTCATCCCTCTTCATCCCTCTTCAAAGATAAACCCTAATCAAACAACCGCCAATCAAGATCCACCGCCAATCAAAAACACCACAAATCAAAATCAATATCCATACCAATTAAAGAACTTTATGATAAATCAACATATTCGATTTCATTATCAACTAATTGATTGGCGGTGGTAACCACAAACAAATCAGAATCATTTAACACTTCCACAAAAACATGATGATTATATAGGTACGTTAGATCTGCTGTGCAAATTGGTACGTTATCCAACATATTGTGAACCTTTTGATTCATTATTGATTTGTTTTCTATGATTTAGGTGTCAATATGTTTTTGTTAAATTCGTGAACCAATCATGTGGCCATCATGTGGAAGTTGCTGGCCAGTGTTTGTCGAATTATTCATACAAAAGGTAATTAATGTGTTTTAAGATTCATTATAAAAATTTGCTTTTGATTCATTATATGCTGTAGTATATAAAATGTTATTAAGATTTCATATTTTGTCATACATATCATAGTCCAAAATCCATTAGTTGATTATCGATGGGTATGTTATATGATGTTCAAATGGGTATGTTGTATCATAATTTGATTATGATTTGATCCTCACAATGAAAATAATATATGTTAACTTGTGAAACTGTGTATCTGGATGCTCATAATTTCATTATTATTTTGTCAACTTTTAATTCAGGGAAGTTTTTAAAAAAAATCCCCAAAACTTCGCCCCTAAATAAATATAGCACAACTGAATTCCATGATTATTGCGGATAATTAAATTTGACCTTTGTGGTGATATCATGGATGTGATCGACGAACATCTGATTCCATGTTCATCTACCGGAGAATCTACCGTTTTCTACTACAAAATGTGAGTATTCACTTTTTAAGAAGTCGTAGAAAAAAGTTGAGCTTAAGTTAGTTTCCTTTTAATGATTCGTTGGTGGGTTTTAATCAAGTGTAGGAAGATTATTATAGGTATCTTACGGAGTTCAAGTCTGCCAATGATAAGAAGGAGCAGCTAACCAGTCACTCAAGGCTTATCAAGTAAATAACCATTATGGTAGCAATTAGTTTACTTTTTTGTTGCCGTTGTGTCCTGCTAAATCATGGTCGTACATTAGAATTCTCAATTTATATTTTCTTCTTCTTCTAACAATCTAAATTCATCTCAGTTATATGTAACTCTTTTAATTATTTGCACATTCCTATTTGAACACTTGATAGATTCAAAGTATTCTTTCATTTGAGCCTTTTTAATATTTTTGTGAGCAGGATATTCGAGATTTCTGATTTTCAGGATCTTTATGTTTAGGCATACCAGGTATAAGAATTATATCTGTGTTATGACTGCTTATTTTCTTTTCATAAAATTTTATAGCATGGTAAAGAGATGGTTATTATATTGTGACTGCTTATTTTGTATTATGAGGTAGCAATTTTAACTGATATGTTGTGAAATATTGTAGTGGCCAAAGCAATTGAATGCTCCACTTGAAGTTGTGGATCTTTGAGATTGCGGATGTTATTGGACCTGAAAAAGCTTGCCAATGGAAGGTACATCATCTATCTATCTGCGTGCCACTATTACTTAAAGCTTATAATGCTATTACTTTTTTGATTTAAGGATATAAGACTAATTTAGTTTAAATGAAAATGTATTAATTTATTCCATAATTTTAAATAGTCTGCTTTTAAAATTTAAAAGCATAAGAACAGATTGCGCTTTTATTATCTTTTATCATGAGATGTTTTTCTTAGCTTTCTTGTGTTTAGATTGTATATTCACAAATCAAATCAAACATCCATTAGCTGACTTTTTTTTGGCTTATTGAGGGTCTTGAACTCATCCCATCAAAGAACTTTACCTCACTATCAGTGATGCAAGCAGTTGGATCTGTGATGACTAACAAATATAGTGAAGGTATCCCGGTGCTAGATACTATGGTGGAAATGAGTAAGCAAACAACTTTTGTTTTAGCCATATAGATAGTTTGTCCTTCAATGATTCAGTCGAAATCAAGATGTAAATACTTTTTCCCTGTAGGTTTGACATGGCATAAATGTTGTGTCAGAAGCGTGCCTTGGAAGCCTTTCCTTTGGATCGAACAAAATGGGGAGGTACTTACATGTTACTCATTTAGTGAAATGATAAGAACTCGAAACTCATGTTCCATGTTCATAACATATGTGATCATACATACCCACAATGTTTCTAATTATGTTATATGATGCATTGAACGTGCAGCCTCTTTCAGGGTCACAAGCTAAGTTCCAAGTCTACAATGCCTTATTAAAGGTACATGACAAAATCATGGCTCTTGATCTTCCTCATGATGGGCATTTGTCACATGGTTATCATGTACTTAACCATCCATTCATTCTTATATAGCATGATGCCTATCTAATATAAAGTCTATCTGATTCTATACTTTTTACTTTTCAGACCAATACAAAGAAAATATAAGCGACGTTTATCTTTTTTGAGACCATGCCTTACAGATTAGATGAGAGCACTGGATTTCTTGATTATGACCAGATACATATAATATTTTCTTTAAAATCATTTTTCTCATATTTAGTTTAGTTATAATAAACAATCTGATAACTTATTTATTGATTACAAACTTTCGTAAATGGATCCAAGTCCAAAATCATACATGCATATCGGTATATACACTTGATAGAAATGAGTAACGGGGAAATCTTTCATTTAATAACAGCGGGCTTTAAAAGTGGCGATCAACTCCCGAATCAAGGTTCGTCTCTTCTTCAATCGACATCTCCCTGTTAATAGTAGCAATACTTATATCTCTCTATTATAACATCTAAATGTTACATTCAATTTCAAATATGCAATACAAGTTTTGAGGATAATTTAGACTAATTACCATAGTTAATTAAAATTAGCTGGCAACTGATTTTTTATTCAAATTTTGAACTTGGCTATGCATGATAGTTTTTAAAAATGTCATTTTGATACACGCTATTAATACGCTATGAAAACAGAGTATATACATTGTAGGATACCTTATAACTACTATATAAGTTATTTCGTTTAAAGATAAATTTTAACTGTAGTAACTAAGTTTTGCTACCTCATAATACAAAATAGTTTCATAAAATGTCAACAATTAAGAGCCATTTCGGCAGCTCCACAATAGTTTCATCAATTAACTCTCCCATGTACTTCCAAAGATTAATATAACTCTATTGCTAACCCAGTTGAAGACTCATACAGATTTTGTGACAGTAAAAGTTCACACGCTTATCATGTCTGTCCAAGTTACCAAGTCAATATAAGAAGAAATGGATAGTTAATTCATCTATTGATAAAATAATCTTTTTCTTTCTCTTTTAGACATGCATTTGGGTCCAGAAGTAAAAATTTTAAAATTTATCCCAACCCATCCATTTTGCTACCTCAAATTTAAAATGCCATCAAATAATCATGATTATAAGCTCGTCACATATGAGAATCTGGAAACATCTAAATCATTTTAGTGTGCAACTTTCGACTTGATTGGCCCATTTCATTACATGTATTTTTGGACTTTACCAATATTGCGAATGGGATAATATATAATCCAAAATGAACCATCTCAGATAAATGGGTCGAAAGTCATGATTTCGTGTTTGCACATGTTCTTTTAGAGTGATGGTATTGTAAAACTAAGCAAGCCCAGTAAAGACATAAAGTATATCTTAGAATGATGATATGATGTTATCTCATCTCTCAAGTGTCAATAAACATCTTAACCAGCAATTTGTGCTTATTGCAACAGTGGGAAACAGTAATTTAAATAGCTATTAAACATCTTTTTAAGTATTGCAGTATTTTTCTTTTACATATATGCTTTATTATTGTACCAAGTAGAACAGTAAATTATTGTGGTCAAGTATGTACACAAAGAGATAGCTCTATAAGATCAAGTAGTTGAATGTCATCTAAATACAACAGGACAAGAGCAGGTCTGGCTTATAAACCCGAGCCCACAACAAGTAGCATCATAGTGCGTTGATTGGATACAAAGCTCTCGACTTTACAAGTTGAATCGAAGTATAAATCCTCATCCTTCTGCCGTTGTTGAACAGCAGGTTAGCTAAGTATTTTAGTTGACTTTGCAATGTTAATATTTTTTTTGGAGAGATTAGAAAATTTGGTAACATTAGTTGTAATAAACACACACGGATTGACATTGAGGTGACGTCTTGGAATTTTGGTAACGAAAGTGTTTGTATGGTTCTTAATGCAAATGAATGACATTGTTTCCTTTTTGTTTAATAGTATAACGTTACTATCAAGTAATGGGAACCGTTAGTACAATATACTATCCAAGTATGCATTTTGTTTATTTTTCGTTATGGAATATGACGCCGATTTTATCTTATATGCAATTAACATCGTACTAAATGATATAGAATCACAAACTTTGTTGCAATTTACATTGTTAATCTATTATAAAACCATTTGTACTATCTTTCTTTACTTTAAAAAAAAATATCTTAAAACTAGCCGGCCATCGGCCGGGCCTGAAAGCTAGTTGTACATATAAGCTGATGCTTGACAAAATCCGATAGTATGAATTACTGGATGAAATTATGGACTTTGGTTACCCGCAATATACTGAAGCACATATTGTAAGCGAGTTTATCAAGACTGATTAATATAAATTGGAAGTTACACAAAGGTCCAATGGCATTAACCAATGTTGATCGTGGCGAAATGAAGGAATATATTACAAAAAGAATGAAGTATGTATCTCTTCTGAATGAACTATGATGATTATTTTATGCTACTGATATCAAGCATTGTAAATTTTTCCGTTATCTTTTGCTATCAGGTATTCTTGGATTTGATTGAAATTATAGACACATAATTCTACTAGAAGTCGTTGGAGCATTATAGATGAAAACATGTTGAGGTAAGGTAACTTATAACCGTTCCGAGCCATTTCTGTAACTCTCATTTTTTATCATATAAATGTGCAATATTCTGAATTGAAAGGCGATTTCCCTTCATGTTTACACAAGCTTGCATTGCTAAATGTGGAACGCTGCCCTATAACTTCAGCATGCTTGGATTCACTTTGAGGTTTACATAAATCTACGATCTTTCTCATAAAAACATAAATACTAGGTATTTGTGTTACATGAACACTTTCATTTTTTTACAAAAATTAAATGAACGCTTTACTTTTTGTTTCCATTTTTTGTGTCTAATATATTTGCCATTATTCACTATTTATTTACGTCCAATTAAACTTCATTAAGTAATATTTTGAAGTTAACCCGCCCATCGGGCGGGTTATGAAGCTAGTTTAGCATACATAGAACAATTCTAAGCATCAACCAGTCACAATGGTCTCAATAATTTACATGACCAATTTACAGCACAATATAATAAAAGTTGTACATATTTTGCACCTGTAGAGCAACTTCGGTAGCTGTTCGAAAACTGGAAGTATGAGTCCAGCACAATACTTATAATTGTCTGTTAAAAAGAAGCCAATTTGCTACTCACATAAAACATGCATAATATAAACCACACATAATTTTTAAAATTATCTGGGTGCGACAATAAGAACCTTTTTCTGATACACAAAGTAAAATCATAAAATACTAGCTAGATACTGCAGATAGTCCTTTTACAGTGGCCAAAACTCGAGGCCACATACAATGAGGCCAGATAAAGTTCCTTCAAGACTTGTAAATTTCATATTAATTGGAAAAGAGTCATTCTGAAGGTCATGAGTTGAGTTAAATTTCAACAGTTGAATCTCCATCCATCCATCTTCCCTTTGTTTTGGAACCCGAGTAAAATCATTTATATTCAATGGGGTTGGGGTAATAAAATAGAAAAAATCGGCCTTGTTATTTTCTTGGTGGATTAAATCGCGTACTTTCACTGGACAATGCAGCCCGTGGCAATTTTTTGAAATCTTGAACACAATGTAACAAATGTACTCTGCATCCGGTGATAACATTTGACTTTCAATTGTGCATTTGATATGAAATACTTGTTGTGGTAAAAGCTTGCACACCTTCCGAAATCTGCATGTGCGACATATATAATATGGTTACATACATCTTAAAAAAAGTCATTTGGAGACACACAATACTAAAATCGATAATATTTTATTTGTTAATGTATATTTAGGTTAGCTTAGTTGTTAATTAATACGGTTTTAAAGTTTGTTCAGAAAATCAAACCTGCAGTTAGTTGATGTTCTTGAACTATAAAGATTCACATCAGAAAAGTTGAATAAAGTTGCTTTTGCAGAAAGCATGAGAAGTTTCTTCTCGTTTACATTGCCCAACCAGATGATGTCCTCAGAGTTTGTGGACTTCTTAAATAAATTTTTAAACTTAGTTGGAAAATGTTGCGGTTGATCCACGCTGAAGTTTGATTTCAAGACTTGCGGGACTTCCTCCATCTTTCCAATGTCTTCAAGTTTCACCTACATAGAAATCATGTTATACCCATATTTGAATACCCAAATGAGGGTATTTCAGTTGTTTCACTTTTGCCCAGGAAGAAAAGTGAACTGAAAGTTCCCAAAAACAAATCGGGTCTGCACCTTCGAAGTTACAGTGATTGCACCCGTGAGTTGGACAAACCATAAGGACGGTTTTTTCATTTTACTCTATATTGTAAACAATAATTTAGAACACAACAAAGGAATGTATTTAAATTTACCTTCTCAATGGCTCGAAATTCAATGCCTTCAACATAAATTGCACCATCTCTATACTGATAGGTTGAAAAGCTCTCTAGTAGAAACTCAAACACGACATCCTTTATCCGCTTCAAGTATCGGTCCAACTCAATCATCATCCACTCTTTGTCTCTCCATGTTGCAAAATATGCATGTTGACTTTCGTTCCCCTTTTTATACTTAAGGTTAACATACATAGGTTTACTTGAAAATTTCGGTGAGTCAAAAAATTTGAAGACTAAAAAGGCCCCGTAACCAACATTAGGAGATGAAAATTGAGGTTTTGTCTTGATTTCGATGTTCAAGTTGGAAATATCTAACATCTCCACTGATGTCTCAAACCTGCACATATTTTTATGCTTTTAATCATCATAGCTTTTAGTTCCTAAATATACACTACTACTTTTGGATTTACAATTATTTTCGACACAAAAATTGACATAAATTCAATGTTCTAAGACAAGAGTTTCATTTCAGTATCAAGATTTATTGTGTCAATACTCATATATAAGTGATAATGGTCGTGAGAACATAATCATTTATAGTTGTGAGAACAGAGGACAAGAAAATTAGAACCTGAGACAAATTATATTCAAATTATACCATCTTCATATACGAGCCTAATGAACGCAGAATTTGAAATTATTATTATATGGAAGAGTTGCCAAGTAAGGAAACAAAAATACCAAATTCAACTTCTATCATCTCCTTTTGATGAGCAAAAAAGTACCTTCCAAGAATTTTACCAATTATATCATTCATATTTCATAGCACTATAAGCACAAAGGCCAATCCATGCTTTTGGTGTGTCATTCTTAGGAACCTCTTCAAAAATAAAAATCCTTTAGGGGATATATGGGAAAATAGATGATCCAATTTCTTTTTTATGTTTCAATTTTTAATTTCTAGGGTCCAAATTATGTAATTATGAAGTAGATATGTTATAATTCTAACACTTTAAATCTTATTAATTTATTATTTCTCCATATGTTAATGTTCTTACAAAAGATACTGTTAAATATTAGTAGTAACTTAAACATATATTAGGGACTTAAGTGTACTTTTGTAATTAGATTAGGTGTTAGACATAAACTAGGATTAGGTAGCTTGGAGTGCAAGGCAAGCTAGGTTTCCACCTCCTCATCTCTATAAATAGAGATGAGGGGGATGCTAGTTATTCATTCTTCTTCCTCAATTGTAAAAGCTTTAATAGTTTTAATAAAGGGGTGTTTGAGTGTATAACGTGTGCATATATTCTTGAGTCTTTGTAGTCTCTCGTGTTGCTACTTGTGCTCGATACAACTCGCGATCTAGCATTCCGAGATCGAACTTCGGATTTGTTGTCGAGGTTTTATCCAACAAGTGGTATCAGAGCCAGGTTTCGATATTGGGACCTGTGGGTTATGGGCCCACCACACTTGTTAGCTCATAAATACGATTGTTATGATTTTAGTCTTCATATTAGCTCATAAATACGTCTAGGGTGTTAAGTGTCAACTTGTTATTATTAGTCAAGTAGGAGTCGGGTAGGTTGGCTTGTGTCCCAAGCCCAACCCGTGTCATTGTAATAGCCGACTTAGGACTCTTGTTAGAGTCGGTTTACCCTCCCCCTCATCTCTATAAAAGGAGGTGAGGGGGGGACGGATTTGGTATGTCATTCTTTCATACTAATCAAGGATCGATTATGGTACTTACTTGTGCAAAGCTTCTCTTCTTTTTCTGTCGATATTGTTGTGTGTGTCATCTTCACGATCGAAGTAATCCGTGCAAGTAACCAGGGTGTTAGTTGATCACGACTTACAAGTGGTATCAGGAGCCACGGTTATTGTGGTCATTGAAGTTCGAGTGCTAGATCGAGGTGCCAAGTTGATTTCAAAGTTAGAGCAAATAAAAAGTTTCGAAGTTCAGGTTTTTCGAATCGTTTATGTGAAAGTAGCATGTTAACGAGAGGATTTATATCCAAGTAAAATACGAAGATATTAAAAAGGTGATTTAAACTATTTTATTCATACCTCATACGTGCTATACTACAAAGGTCAAAAGGTTATTGTTTGTAAAAACAATTCGAGTATTGATTTAAAACTCGACTACGATAGTCGTTTTTTTTTTTTTTTGGTTTTAAAATATAGATTAAGTTTGAAGGTATCTTGTTGTCGAGGTTTTATCCAACAGATACAATCATCTGGTTACTTTACATACGATCATCAAACAACAATCGTTGAGGATGAGGAGGAACCAGTACATGGAGATATCAAGCAACACAAGTATATGAAAAGTGATTTGGTTGTATGAACCAAGCAGTACCCATCCCAACCCAAACGAACAAACTTGTCATAAATTGACCCGGCCGGAACCAATACAACCTTTAACCTTATTTTATTTCCCTCGACTAAATAAATGAACCACATTGGCATTACTCTTGAATTCACCACTTCATAAGCAGAAAAAAAAGAACATAATGAAAGTTCAAAATACATTGGTATGCCGTGTACTAATTATTAACGCTAACTAACGATCAATGCATCTAACAACAATGCATATGTACACATATGTAATGTTTAATAAATACAGTATATAAATATATACATCTAACAACAATGGATATGATATCACTTATCAAAAAAGGTGGAAAGAAAGAGAGACTAGCCTTGACTCTGGAAGAGATTTCCACTGATGTGGAGAACTATCTGTGTACGAAAATGTTGTCGCCGATACCATTTCATTTCTTTCTCCATTACTGTCGCATGATAGCCACTATTACACACACACACACACAAAATAAAAAATAATCAGACTCAGTTTATAATGCTTTAAGTTCAAGTGTATATTGAACTATTCTTCAAAAGATATAAGAAAGAACACACGAAACACAAAACATATGAGATATGAGAATGAACTCATCACCACTGTGTCCTCTTTAAGGAGGATTCCCTTAGAAAAATTGCTGCAAAGCTCCTCTTTCTTTCTGGTAGAATAGATTTCTGGGCACTTTGACATCTGGATTATTTCTCTATAGTCTGTGAGCAATTTGGACTCCCACATATCATGATCCTCCTGTATATTTATTTTAGACAAACAATTAACTCGTGTTCAACTAAGTTACTTTTTAGCACATTCTATTATATACTAGACGATTACCCGCGCATAGTGGCGACGATGTAAAATAACGTTAATTTGTGTGTACAATTTTTTATTTATTTATTTTTAATTTTTTTACATAGGTGTTGAGTAATTGAGAGTAGAGAAAGTTGGTGTTTTAAATTATAACTAAATATTTAAATATTTAATAGTTTGCATTACCTTTTATAAGTAGAGGTATTTTAATCTAAAAACATTAATAATCTTTTTAAGTTTTTAAGTTTTAAGCAAATGTTGTTTTTTTCTCTTTATATGTGGTAAAGATATATTAGGAGAAGCTAGTGACGTCCTTTTAATTCAATGCTAAAATGAAATATGAAGTTATTGTTAAAAATTAAATGTACTTGAAAATATCTAAAAATTTTGGCAATAAAATAGAGGTTATAACATATAAATTTACTGAAAAAAACTATCTTCATATTAAAATTATATTGTGAAGTAGTTATAAAAATTTAAAAAGTTAACACGAACCTAGAGATAATAAGAACTAAAACTGATGATTTTTTTTTTTTTTGAGTTTTTATAAACTTCATAGAAAAATAAATTGTGAAGTTAACTTTAAACTTTGAATTTACTCGAAAACATATGAATTTCTTTAAAAGAAACTAAAGGTAAAAAAAAGTAAAATCGCTGCAAAAAATCAAACAAAATTATCTTCTCAGTTTAAATGAACTATGAAGTTACGCTAAACTGAAAATTTTGTTCGGAAATTTTGAAAAAAATTGATAAGAAACTGAGGTAAAAAGAGGTAAAATAGTTGAATTAGTTTTTTGAAATAAAATATTGATATCACAAAATTTACATGTAATAATATAGATATATATGAATCATAAGGTTTCGAAGTTTTATGAATTAAAGAAACTTACTTTGAATAATAGTGCTTGGTTGAGTTGTATTACAACTTCACCTGCTTTTGGCCGTCTTTCTCTCTTGTGATGTAAGCACTGATACGCAATCCTTGCAAATGTTGCAAAGGATTGTGGATCAACTTGTTCCTTTATACCCTCAAACACTAACTCATAAAGTTTTCCTACTTGATAGCGATTTTTAGCCAAAAAGGGCAAAAATAGAAACTCATCATCTAGTTTTATAGACGATCGTTTCCCGCACAATATGTCAAATAAAACAGCACCCAATGAAAATATATCGGATTCTTTAGTTAAGAAGTGTGTTTTCGAATATAGTGGATCACTATATCCAATTGTTCCTGCTGCATCGTCAATGACATATTCTATATCCTGATTTGTTGGACATACCAAGGAATGCGCAAAACCTGCAATTTTTGCTTTCCAGTCTTCAAATAGTAGAATGTTGCTACTTTTGATGTCCCTATGTATCACCACTTTTTGATTTACATCAGTTGCATGTAGAAAATTCAACCCACTTGCAATATCGATACATATTTTAAGCCGCAGCACCCACGTAAGACTAGCGTCGCTCAAGTACACGTCAAGTCTTCCTCTAGATGCAAACTCATGTAAAATGATTTTTTCAGTCTCATCATCACAATAGCCTACAAGACCAATGACATTCTCATGTTTATACTTCAAAGGGATATCTAGCTCTCGAAAAAATCCAGTTTCTCCGTGACAAAATAACCTCCTATCCAACCGCTTTGCAGCAATGATGGTATGTCCATTAGCATGAGAAGCTACTCCTTTGTAGACATTCCCAAAACCTCCTCTTCCAAGGATATTGTCATCACTAAACTTTTGTGTGGCTGATTTAATGTCTTCAAGTGACATTTTGAAGTTTTCCTTCTGGCTTTTTTCCTGTGAATCATTGGACAGTCGATCAATTTGATAAGTAAAAACGAAAATAGAAATGGATTGCTATCTAAAATTCTTTTAAATTGTTATTTTGATTTTTTAGTTTCAATGTCTCTTAGGTTTTAAACTTGCTACAACTCCTATAGAAGTAAATACTGCTTAGTTATAAATAACTGACAAAGGCAAACGGGTCAAGTTATAAAACAGAATATCAATAAATTAGTGGGTAAAATAATATATCTGACTTTAAATAAACCTTACACTTTCCGAGTCAACATATGTATTCTCCTCTGCAATATTACTTGAAAGCAGATTTATGAGTTCTAAGGTATTTAAAAGTTTCTTCTGGTTTCGGTATTTATATCCTTAAAACTCAAATATTTAGCTTATTATGTTTTGTTGAAGTTGATTGGGCAAAATGTCGTATTTTTAGCAAATGAGAAGATAAGTTAGTGCATGCTTCTTTATAATGTGATTATAAGCCTGCAATTCAATTTGCATATTGAACATGTTTCAAAGAATTGTCTGATTTACTAATTCTTCTACTCAGATGAAAGACTTCGGATTCATATAATTAAAGTGAATAAATGACGGTTTGTGATAGATGATTTTATGTGATTGTTTCTGAGTGAGAATCATTCAGCAATCAAAATGCGTTTATATTCTGTGTATTCAGTTTCGCATTGACAAAAAGGCTAACTTACGAAAAAGTGAATGCATCAAGTGTCACATATCCATGGGATAAGAATATGACTTACCTGTGCTTGTAACGCTTTTTTTAGTTTATGGATGACGTCGTCTATTGTTGGACGTTGGGCTTGAGTTTCTACCAGACATTGATATGCAATTTCTGAAAATATGTCCAAAGAATCTTTGTCGGGTCCTTTGCTTAGAGCAAAGACATGTCCACCAACTTCTTCTTTTATCTTTTGATCAATAATTTTGACTAGTGTTCCATTTTCAAAATGATGTCGTGCAATGGGTGCAATCCCCTTCTTATTGACCTTGGTGTAAATACGATCGTAGGCCAACCTCCCGGTTAAGATCTCGAATAACACTACTCCAAAAGAGTAAATGTCTGATTTCTTATTTAATCTACCATACTTCTTATATTCTGGATCCAAATACACATTTGTTCCTGCAATCGTGTCGGTATTGAGAGTGCTGGCCTCTTTATCTGCTGGGTGGATTTTGGAGAGCCCAAAATCAGCAATCTTTGCCTCCCAATTATCACCCAATAGAATATTCGCGCTCTTGATGTCACGGTGTATTATCTTTTGTTTATCCTCATCCGTGTTGGTGTGAATGTATTTCAAGCCATGTGCTATATTAAGACTTATTTGTATACGTTGCACCCACGTAAGATTAGTCATTTTATCATCGCTTTCCATATAACTTTCCAGACTTCCTCTAGAAGCGAGCTCGTATATAAGGATCATGTGACCAGGACCTTCATCGCAAAAACCAAGAAGAGAGATTATATTGTCATGTTTACAACTATTTAAAGTTTCAATCTCTGTAATGAACCCTTGTTTTCCTTCTGGATTGAAAATGTGTTTTATGGCTACCGTGCTTCGTCTCTTGGGAAGATCACACTTACTCACCCCTTCTATCGAAGACCAGTTAGTGCTACCAAAATGTTCGAGTTGTGCCTTGTATACCTTACCATATCCGCCTGACCCAATGCAATATTTTTCGGCAAAATTCTCGGTAGCCAACTCTATATCTTTAAATCCAATCTTCAAGTGTTCCAAACTCTTTTCCTGCAACGTCGTGGAGTTATGCAACCGAATGAAATTATATATATATAAAAAAATCTATAACCTAATGAAATTAATAGAAAATGAAAACTTTAAAACCCTCAATTGATTTATTTCTAGTTAATTGCGACTGTTCTATTCATGTGGGAACGGAATTATTATACAAAGTTTATAAACATGTATTTAATAATTTTAATTTAATATGATCTTCATTATAAAAAAATTCTAACATAACGTAATAATAATGCATTTAATTAATAAATAAGAAATTATGAAACTATATTATAAAAATTGCCAAGTATTAAAAATCTTGTAATTCTTCCAAAAATAATAATTATTCTAATATTGGGGAGTTTTTTTGGTAACCATTGTGTTTGGAAAATTTAATTAACTAAATAAGTACTTTCAAAAGTATTTAATAAACCAAGTTATTTCTATTCCATTTCTCTTAAAAAGTTAAAGAAAGAACAAGAAAAAACCATAATCGTATTCATGCACGACTGGAACATTTACTCATTGAAACTCAACATGATCCACCACCCTTTTCACTGTGCATGTCTCCCTCGAGAGTCACCATCTCCGCCACTTAGTCGGTGTCGCAACATCGTATCACATGCAACTTTAATTCACTGATCAGTTACAAGAAAATATGCAGCATGTATGTTATTTTCCAGGATTTGCATTTTGTAAAGTAATGAAAATCATTACAATGCACTATTATTATACGTAGTTACATGTAAGTAGAAACTATGGATGAGCACGGTACCGGTCCCGTATCGAATTAGTGGTACCTATTTTTTCTCGAGCATAAATTAGTTGTACTGTTACCGTATTGAACGGGATTCGGATACCGGTACTGTGAAATCGGGTTTTCCCTTTTTTTTCAGAAATTTTCCGATTTGGTACCGATCCCATTCCGAATCATTGGTCCCATTTTTTTTACCTTATTTTGTAGTCCCGATACCGTACCGTATATCGGGAATCGGTACAATTTCAATACAGTTCTGGTTTGGTTTTGGGGATTCGGATCGAAATGCTTATCCATAGTAGAAACATAATCGTTAAATTGATCGCAGAATACATCAAAGTGGAATAAGAGAAGCAAAACCATCTTTTTTCTTAAAGTTGAATATCAAGAAATAATATATATTAAAATGTAACGGGTTTCAATTATGATTATAATTTTGGTAGTTTTTTGTAATTAATGTGGCTTTCAAAGAAAGGTTTTAAAATGGAATTTCAAAGGTGCATGTTTTTTTAATTTCTTTTATAAATACTTATTTTGTTAAATAAATTTTGAAAACACAATGGTCATTCAAAAAACTCTAATATTGGGTTGATTTTACTCGTATTTCAAAATTCTAGATTAAATAAAGACGGTAATGTTTCACGATGTTTTATCCACATCAAGACCATTCGATTGAAAATATATCAGTTTTTATCATTTCATGCATCCAGTTTTTTTCCTAAAAAACATGAATTTTGCTATTTGTAACCCAAGTGCTAGTTTAATACTTAAATACATGTAATGATAGGTGGTACATTTAGTTGGTTAGAAGAAGTTAAATTCATGAGTGAACAATTATGAAGATACAAACAGTTTATACATGTAAGAGTTTATTAATGTTTAGCATTTATCAAAAAACATATATGACCTTCAAAACTTCTTTCTTGTATAAATTGCATATCAAATGACTTGATAAACTGGACCTGCGTTTCAAAATTAATAGAAAATTCTTCTATTTTATTTGTTATTTATTAACGACAAATTATCCACACGCCTAATCTACCAAGTACCAATTATCTCACACAAGCTTAAAAATATATCAGGGCTTGAAATCACAAAGTTGATAGGCCACTCACATACCGCTAAACCACAAAGCCTTTAACTTTTTGACTTCTTACTTTATCAATTTCATCCAAATAACCAATATTTATTCTATCTTCCACCTTCAAACACCGATACTGAAAATTAAATCAAACACACCTAATTTACTAATCTCAATTTTTAGCATAGAAACTGTAACAACTCGCAATTTCAGGTTAATTACCATTTCCGGAAAATTCCACTATTCACTTTTACTATTCATTTTTCCCGAAACTTTCCCGAAAGTTGATTTTTATCTGATATTCTTGAGTGATAAATCATTTCCATGACAAATTAAATGTTTGACATTCGTCAGATCATTTTCGTGAAAGTTATTAAGGAATTACACGTTTTAGGGTAAAACTTCATCCAGAAATTCTATGTACAACGAAACTCGACTTCGTTAAGTGACCCCGCATCAGAAAAATGTTTGACACACTCATGATTTATTTGAGAATTAATCGTGACTGAGAAAAACATGACCAAAGACTTCCCAGCAGGTCACCCATGTCGGTACTATTCTCACATGAGCACGCTTAACCGAATGGGCGATTAACCGTTAGACCACGAAACGAGTTTCTAAGACGCTTTGAGTTTTCAAACTTATTAGAAATAGTCAACATAATTTTCCCTCCTCCTTTGACCAAAAAGTCATTCCTTGATTTTTAGTCTTACGGTTTGATGTCTAAAAGACATTTAACACCAACCGATACTAGACTGAGCCCAGTCTAGACATTATAAGTCATTTTAAATCATTTATATCATATTAGAAAAGTAACATTTTACTTTTCTCAGTTTTACGCAAAATTCGTACATTTTACGTATTACGCGTTTTAGACCCGTGTTTCCAGTTTTTAGCAGGGTTTACCACCTAAACGGAACCTACCACTCATTTTATATTTTATTATGGGACATATGGACATGTCTAACAATACTTTGAAGTTTCATAATTTTACGACACCCGGTTTTACGTTTTGAGGCCTAATCATTTACGGTTGGCATTTCCCGGAGTCAAAAATGCACATGATATCTAGATATTTTCATCCAACACACACCTCACCCCCCTTATCCTCTTTGAACCGCCAAAGGGGGGGGGAGTCATGCCCTTGTGTGGCTTGATCTTGAGTCTTGTTGGTCTAGGATGCATACATGTGGATTTTTGGCAAAATATCTCATGAAAACTAACCTCCTCAAAGTCATATATATACCCCCTCCCCTCTCCATATGGCCGGCCATCCCAACACACCTAAACCATCTCACACTTAGCTTATTTCTTCTAATTTGTTGCAAGGTTCAAGTGAAGTTCAAGTATAGAAACCCTAGATAGCTTATTTCTTACCAAAAATCTTCCAAAACCCTAACATACTTGGTGTTTTTCTCTTGAGTTTAAATCTACTCAATACACCTCAACCTTTATCATCCATCTTTCAAGAATACTAAGAGTAGAAAGGTTGCTTGAAGTGAAAAAGGGTTGAAGATAGTCTATCAAAGTCCATTTCCTTACTTGTTACTCCTTTCTTTAGTTAGAAAGCCAAAAGTTGTAAGCCTAAACCTAACATGTTTCTTGTTAAATTTTCATGTTCATATCATTTACATGTTATCTTTGCTATATTATGTGTTGTAATTATGTCCATGATGTATCAATATGAGTAAAAGATGTTGTTGTAATGAATTATTGAAACAAGTTACTAAAACAAGCAAACTAATGAATTTCTTGGTAAGACCTGATCAAAATGGTAAAAATATGATATTTGATTATTACATATTACAGTAGAGGACTTAACAAGGAAACCATAGCAATTTGAACCACCCAAAACGAGTATACGAGTCAAAAGTTATGGCGATTTGAAATTACCAAAGATTTCCGGCAAAACTGCCAAATAGCTTCCTGATCAAATTTAAGTTTTGAAAGTCCCACTTCTGCTCCGATTCATCAAAAAGTTAAAACACGAAAGTTGTCCGAAACGACGTTTTCGTTCAGGAACAAAGAAGCTCGAGACCTAAAAATGCTTTCCGAGTGATAAAATTCTTCAAAATCTTAACAGCCCATTTTTAGACAAAGTCATTACATATAGGTTATGGTTTATGAAGACCAAAGGGGTCTTATGACCTATAATCAAGACCACAACCATGGCTAGAGCCAAGGTTGTGTCTCATGACCTTGGAACAAGGACCGAAGGTCATGGCTAGGCCATGACGAAATGACCATACCAATTTACATAGGCGTAAACATGAAACAATGAATTAGGCGATAACATGAACAAGCAATTTGGATCTACTTCACCTAAAAGGAACCATGAGATATTACAAGGAAAAATGGTCATACAAGACTTATGAAACTACCCCTAATAACAATCTTCATGTACTATAAACTTTCCTAAGTTTATACAAATATCGGACATGTAACTTTTTCGGATCAAAACTTATATCTATATATTTCTTCAACTACTACAATAGTAGGGAGCCTCATGTGAGGAGTTCATTATGTAAGCCGTCGAGTTGAGTTGTGGATTTACGAGTTAAAGTGTCCTGGCTCCTCGAACGCTTACTAACATGGCTTCTGAATTATGTCGGCCCGAACGGTAGTAAACGATATACCAAAACATACATGTTTCATGAATCTTTCTTTCAAAAACTTACAATATACATCATACCACATCATGGACTAATGCAGGATATATATATAGGCACTACTTCATATTCTCTACTCCGATCCTAAGTCGCAACATTCTATTATAGGTTGCTTATAGAAACCTACACGATCCAACCATCACCTTCATTACTTGCTATTCTACTTAAGGTGAGTTCGTAGCCCCACTTTCTACTGTTTAACTACTTTACAAACCCATGGGGGGAATACATGCTATTATTTTTCTACTCGAACACGATGCTTTCTAATGTATGCTTCACGACGATGTTTTATTATCACTAAGTAACGATTGCCATGTTCGAAGTCCCTATATCATGAACCATTAGTCACTACCTTTAGTGAGCGCGAATATTGTGAATAGATCTATTGGGATTGACGAATCCCATTTGTGTTGAACAACGATGAGTTCACACAAATGCACTATATTTGAGATTTAGCGGTATAACGGCAAAAGTACCTTGATAGGGCTTCTATAATGCCAATTTTGTTGGTTCGATGTTAATGTTTTGGTTGCATGAGCTTAGTGAAATAAATAACGATTTTGTTTTCTAAACATTGGTGTGAGTCTATAGCTCACACTACGACATATTGTGTTCAAACGATTTAACTAAACTCTACGAATATCACTCAACCTTTGTGTTGACCTCTCAAGCATGTATTTCAGGTTCATGACGATCAAGGATGGCACGGAAGGACACGGATACTCAAGAGGGCTATAAATTTCATTATCATTTAAAAACACATTTATTATACATTGTAAACATGGAACCAATTGGGACCTCATTTTGTAAATCTCTGATATTTATACAATTTGAATGATAAATCTTTTAAAACGACTCAATTGGAGTTCGTTTTCTATTATTGTGACTATTGTGCTATCAAGTAACACCCAGTTCGAATTCCGCTGCATCCATGAATTGGGGGTGTTACAGAAACAACCAATGTATCATTCAACTTTAACAATCGTTTCTGAACAAGCTTGACTATATAAACTCTCAACCATTCAATCCAATTACTCTAATCACCACCGTAACGTTTACTCATTTTAACAAAGATAAGTACATTTGGATGTCTGGTTAGAAAAATATGCCATACTAATATACTATGATAACATTGTAAATTATGTAGAGAAAAAAAATATAGTAGAGAAGAGAAGATAATGGACTAAGCATTCAACAGTTCATTTTATATATAACATAGTCGTAGTTCATTTTATACATAACATAGTCGTAGATACATTTTTATTAAGATAACCCTAAATTTATACTAAATATAAACAGAAAAAACATTTGTTTAAAACTTAAAAAATAAGTAACGTTGTTAAACTAAAATACTTTTACTTATAAAAAGAAATGCGGTCTATTAAATACTTAAATACTCGATTACAATTTCAACTATTAACTTTCTTCACAATCACTTACTCTACACCCACGTATACATAATAAAAATTGTGCACACTAATTAATACAACTATACACCGTCGCGCTATGCACGGGTAATCAATCTAGTTTAACCATATAAACGAATAATAAACACATTTTTTCAACCCTACACATATATTAAAAACCGAATATCATATATATTTAAACTGAATTAACCGTATTTGCTCGTTAGTGTTCGATACACATATGATTGTTCGTCTACACAGAACAATAATTATTGATAGGGTTTTGCTATTGATGCCCAAAAAACGATATATGTTTCAAAGTTCAATGCATACAACAAAGGTCAAATATTTATTTAATTGTGAACAGATAAATTCATAAGTGACTGATTGTTCTAAAGTTACAAACCATTTAATCATGTCAGAACTTTTTGATATGTTTAGCTTTTGATGCTATTTCCTCTTAAAAAACATTACTAGAGTCTAGAACATGCATATGGCATTTTGAAAAGAGGTTAAAATCATTTCCATACACAATCGTCCATGTGAGGGTGCTCCGCATTTCTACCGAAATTTCTTTTTGTTATATTTTGACAAAACCTTTGTTAGTGTTATTTTAATTTCACTATATTGTATATAACTCTTATAACATACTTTTATACCACACATCTCTCATACACTAGATAAAAAATGACGACGCTATTATGATTATTATCACTTTATTATTAGTAATAATGCATAGCTAGAAGTAAAAGGTTGCGAGTTTTTCTTTATTTATAATATTAGACGAATACCGGCGCAAAGCGACTGTGTATAGTGAAAAATAATAATACTTGTTCGACCCTTGATGCAATGCGTGTGTTTTTTAAATTAATATAAAGCGTGTGTTTTTTAAAAGTTGGCAAGTACATAATTGATCAGGAAAAGAAATAATTTAAGTTACAAAGTTTAAGGGGTATTTAAGTGTAATCTTTTATATAATAAAACAAAACTCCTACTGGGTACTTTCGTATTTTAGAAAAAAGGATATTTCCTATTAGGTAATATTTTAATTATCATTTTTTAATTTAAAATTTAAAAAAAAAAATTGTTGATTATCTTTAATAATAAACAGCATAATTAAAAATCATAAATCAAACAAAACAAAGATTAAATTATTTGTTTTTTAAAAAATAAAAATATAAATCATATAAAAAAAAATATATCCCGTGTGTGCACGGGCATTATAACTAGTTTAGGCAAACTACATTAACTTAAGTTTCAAGTTTAAACTCTTTATAAGTAGTAGAGATTTGAAAATGTTCTATGTGATTTACTCGACAAGTAATTACCTTCTGATGAGTAGATGATGTATCGGCTGCAACTATTGAGTGTTCATTTAACTGCAATAACGAGTGAAAAGTAAATAAATCAATCCTTTATACAGTAATTATGTTGACAGGATGATGAAAGCAAAACAAGGTCTTACCGCATTTTCATGTTCCAATTGAAGCTCCAAGGCTTTCTCAAGTCTCGGGACAATCTCATCAATGCTTGGACGTTCCAATCGTTCTTCATTCAAGCAAACATGCGCTGTTTCCACAAAAAGTTTGAGTGATAGCGGATCCATTTGCTTCAATAGATTTGTATCAATTATATCATTTAGTATTTTCTGTCTATGATGGAAAAGGACAACGGGAACCAAATACTTATTATCTTGATCGTCACTTATTGATTCCCTACCACATAGTAGTTCAAACAATACTATCCCAAAAGCATATATATCTGACTTGTGGTTGACACTTTTAGTCTCAATATATGCTGGGTCTCCATACCCAATCACACCCTCAACTTTATTAGTATGAAATGAATTGTGCCTTTGAGTTGCTTTAATCTTCATGCAACATTGAAAATCAGATAACTTGGGTTCCCAGTCATCACTTAACATAACAGTGGCACTGCATATGTAGCGGTGTATTACGCTAAAATTGTGTGGCTCGTCATAATGAATGTAACTCAATGCATGTGCAATGCCGACAGATATCTCCAATCTTCGCACCCATGTCAACAACATCGGGTCACTTAGATGGTTGCTAAGTCTTCCCCTGGTCTCACGCCTGATAACAATGATCTTCTCATCATACTCATCACAAAACCCAACAAGAGAAACCACATTTTTATGCTTGAGACTAGAAAGCATTGAAATCTCCATCCAAAACTCTTGTTCTGCTTCCTTCCTTTCTTTATTCCACCTCTTAGCAGTGATATCAATCAACTCACCGGACCACAAGAGCTGTCCCTTGTACATCTGTTCAAACCCATCACTTTCTCTGGTGGCAGATAGGATATTTTGAAGGGGGACTCTGAGGTGAGCAAATTCATTCATTATCTGTAAAATAGGCAAGTTAAAATGTGAGTTAGTAAAAGGGAGTATAATAATGCCTACAAAGTGTTTGATAAAATTCCTGAATCATGTCTAGGACATGTAAGGTCTAATTCTGCATATATCATGTAGAAGTTTAGGAAGTGATCAAGTGAATGGTCTTATTAAGCTGATTTGTTTTGGTTAGTGACTTCATGTTGATAATTTAGTCTTGGTTAATGTAGTCAATGTTTGCTCCTAAGGTGTTTTTAAAGCATTTGGTCCAAAGTCCGATTGTGTAAGTACTGACTATGAGCGGCGATACTTTGTCTACCTGATGCAGTTTTGATGGGATAATATGGATTGGAATTGTCTTGTTTGGTTCCCTCATTTCATTCAAAGACATGTTTTTGTCTTGTAGATAAGTTCATAAAGTGGTATTCATAAATTGTTTAAAGTTGCAATATATTTTTGTTTAGTGTTGATATTTACTATTTAGCCATCTGAAGTTTGAAGATTGCACACTCAAGACAAGTTGATAAAGTGGTATCCAACCTGTGAATGAAATTGCAGACACATGTGTTCCTAAGGTATGGGACTACTTCGTCTTGGTTATGACTTGTGACAAAGGCAATTATGGAAATTAAAAGTACAAAACATGTTCCTATAGTCATTTTTATCCCTTTTACTTGTAACAGGTGCAAGTAAGTATTTTACGAATATGACACGATATTGCATTCGTATCCACACTAGGTATTGAATTGGTACAAACAAACTGCTTATTTGAACTGTTTGATTCTGCTAAGTATTTTTGAAATTGCTTGAATCTAGATGTATAGAAACGTGATGATTCTGCTTGTTGTTGATTGCTGAATGATTATAGATGATTAGACTTGTGCTTATTGAGTCAACTAGGTAAAAAAATGGCTTGATTTCGCTGATTGCTGATTGTTGAATAAATATATTAGATTGATTTCAGTTGTGTTGATTGAATCGATTGGGTCGCCAATTATCAAATCAAGCTCTGGTACCGTAATACTAATCTAAACTACTCCAACTAACTAAATATTAGAGAGTGAAAGTGTAGTGCATAATGTAACAGATGATACTAGAGTAGAGTGTTCAGTGACACTATATATATGGTAAACTTACACATAATCTTATGTGATCTCATATGCCACAGCAGGTATATATATTTTTAGTTTTATGTACCAAAATATGTTGAGTTTGAGTAATCTTTCTATAGACTTTTTGAAATCAAATGATTATGCTATTGTCTTATTACAGATTGATGAATCTGAAAAGGAGGAACTTGAATATAAAACTGTTGAGGAAGATCAAGAGCTTGTATAAGTTCGATCCAGTTCTTATATACTACCCATTCTTGTTTCAGGCACAAAATGATTTTTCCAAAGCGTATGAGAGGGAGACCCATAATACCAAGGACAAATTAAAGGACTATATATGGAAAGCCTTGAAAAGTGGCAAGGTAATGTTTCAAAGCAAATCAGTAATCCCAAAAAGTCATAGGCCATATTGACTTATTACTGCTTATATAATACCATAAAAGAAAATACTCTGAAATTAGAAGGTTGTCACCCGTTTGACCCGTAGCATTGTTTCAACTTTCAAAGCAGATCAGCAATCTCAAAAGGTTGTTACCCATTGCTTGCATACAATATTGATAAGGAGTTCGGGTGCATTTCGAGTTTAGATGTCATATGTTATTTCGTTGAGTATTCTTTTCTGAAACTAATACGTGTCTTATATTTTCCGTTTATGCCTCTGTTAGGCGGAATAAAGAGGCCAAGGGATCATATTAAATTAGTATACTGACAAAACTGAAGGCTAAGATAACCAAGGTTATGGGTAATATTGAGAAGGTTGTTGTTTCGTTTTCATGATGTTTTGTTTATTGGCCATCGTTTAGCTACCTTTTTAGTCTTTTTAACATGTTGGTTTTTGGTGTTTCAAGGTGCTTATGGGATATTAATGTTGCTTATATTGGCTGAGGTTACTAGGTATGTTGTGTTTAATCTCTTACATTAACTTCAATGCGTGTCAGGCTGGGTGACTATCAAGTCTTAACCAGTGGCTATCAAGTCTTAACCTGTGACCTAATCGACCTTTTTTTCTTATCAGTTATTCGTTTTTTGTCGCCACATAGAGACAAACCATAACCTGGACCGACAAATTTACAAGTAAATGAGTCGAACGCGTACAAGGGAAGTTGCTTCTCTTCCGGTCAATGCGTCATAAGTCCCTAAAAGTTTATGCTTTGAGGTTAAACACACAAACAAAAAGAGGATGGACAACTCATATGTAGCTTACATGTAATTTTGAAGAAAATTAGTTTTGATCTACAGCTTGGAGTCTTGGACAAGCTACAGTGCAAGGCCATATATACTACCTTGTGCATATCGTAATGAACTTGCTAAACTACAGGTAGATTTTATAACTATACTACTTTTAAAATTTTGATTTTACTTTGTAACTCAGTAATCCCCTGGTTTCTAATTTTAATTGTCTACCAGGGACACTCCTCCACTTTCATATAAAGGTTTGCAGGCCGTCCTATCAAAATCTCGGTTGGGTGGTCATAGTTCACAAATATTTGCAGACATCAACAAGTACTTTTACTATACCACTTTTCTTTTATTCAATGTTTGAGGTTCAACCCCGCTGGTTCAACCAGTCAAACCGGCTTAGATAACGGGTCACAAGGAACCGGTTTTTAAGATTTCAAAACCCAGTGTGACCCGCCGGGTTTTACCCGTTACTATAATTCCGGTTGGTTTGTCATTAAATCGTTTATATGTGTTCCACATTGCTTTTTTTTTTTACAAGTTTTTGAAAGCATTAAAAGCTGTTTAGACAGTTTTTTATGGTGTTTTAAACACTTACTATATGCTATTTGGACAGCAGAAAGATGGGCTGTTTGGACAGGCTTATATGCTGTTTTAACAGCTTTTATATGTTGTTTTGAAACAAGTTTTTGCAGCAATTACATGCTCTTTTTTTTAAAAGCAATTACATATTTGTATGTTGTTTTTTAGCAGCAATTACAGCTTTCATATGCTGTTCCGACACAGTTTTTTACAGCAGCCATGTTTTTTTGGAGCAATTACATGTTTGTAGGTGACTTTGGTTTAAGACTCTTGCTAACCAAAAACAATTAGTTGTTGCTTTAACTGATACGTGTGTTTGCCTAGCAAGTTGCTAAGCCGGTTGTTTATGTAAAATGGGTGATTAACAAATAAGCTTTGGTGTGGGTGGTGGGTCAAATAATATGGGTTTGGATTACGTTAACCATCCATATTCATATTCTCTTTCTTATTCTTCATATACAACTATTTTTATATGTGTGTTGGCCTAGCTTGCGATCTATCTCTCTCTCTCTTTCCCTCCCCTTTCCTCTCGTTCCCCACTCTTTGGCTTTCTACGATTACACTTTCAAGGCCACCGCCCCCTACAACCAGGAAACATTGGCGATTGCCATTCTTAGTAAAATTGTTCGGGACGTCGAAGCACAGAAGCGAGAAGTTAGGGAAAATGATAGAGTTGTTAGATGATTCAAGTTTTCTTATTTGTACGAGTAATTTATGGGTAGATCTATTTCTGGATCTACTTTATATGTAATCTCTGTTATCATCAATAAAAACTATTTATAATAATAATAATAATAATAATAATAATAATAATAATAATAATAATAATAATAATAATAATAATAATAATAATGTAACACCCCCAAAATTTGGTACAGCGGAAGACTCAACAAGCTTTCGGGGTGCTACGGGGATTGGTATCAAACACAAGACAATATAGAACGAGATAAAGTAAACATAGTAAAGTACAACCACACGAGGTTTTAAAGTTTACATTATCCCAAAATCATTCAGAGTCAGGCCCAAAGGAAAATAAATATAGGTCCACAATAGTTATCAGAGTTTTAGAAATATAGATCCATAACCGGTGCCAAATGCCAAGCCTCCAATCCCAAGCATCCGCATAGCATCACTTAATTACCTGAGAAAACGTGCTAAAAGTCAGCTTTCGCTGGTGAGATCATAGGTTTATATTCTTAATTCAATATAGTGGACATATACGCAAAACGCTTGCTAGCTAGACTAGGGCTCAATCATCCAACCAAAATAATCCAACCAAAACAAATCCAACCAAATCAAATCCAACCAAATCAAATCCTCCCTATAGGTGCACGCTATAGCTCAAATCAATCCAATCAATAGCTTACCTAGCTCAAGTCTAGGCCTCGCTCTATAATCAATCCAATAGCTTACCTAGATCTAGTCTAGGCCTCGCTCAATATGTATGCGTAAGGATACGACATACCCAACATTCGTAAGGATACGACATGTTCAACTTACCTAGATCTAGTCTAGGCCTCGTTGTTTAGCTTACCTAGCTCTAGGCTAGGCCTCGCTCTATATGTATGCGTAAGGATACGACATACCCAACATTCGTAAGGATACGACATGTTCAACTTACCTAGATCTAGTCTAGGCCTCGTTGTTTAGCTTACCTAGCTCTAGGCTAGGCCTCACTCTATAACCAATCCAATAGCTTACCTAGTTCGGGGACTAGGCCTCGCTCAACAACCAAATCAATAGCTTACCTAGATCTAGTCTAGGCCTCGCTCTACCTAGTTCTATAAGCATAGCAAGTTTTGAGATCAAAAAGCGATAATAGTCCACATAAAACATTTGCACGTTTCTCACCCCAAGTATTGAAAACAAAGTTCAAGAGTAAAAGTGGGGCTATGACTCACCTCAAGTCCAGAAATATAGCAAGACGAGGTAGGTAGCAATAAGATGTATGATAACTCACGAAACAGCAACTACGGACTTGGCACGACCTAACAATATTAACTCTTTCAGAAATCATTTCCTCAAATATATAATATTCCCAAACCCGGACGAGAATCCGTTTTATTTCCGAAAATCCATTTCGTATTTGTTTGGTGTATTTGCGTTTGGTATCCATACGGGTGGTGGGTCGACTCAAAACAAACCAACAAGATCGCACATAGAAGATATAATAAACTATAGATCTAATATTAGCCCAATATATCATTTAAATAAATCGCCAAAGTTTACCAAATCCGTCGATTTGATAATCCTCATATTTATTTACGTAATATACCGTTCCAAGATTACACCCAATCTAAAGCACATATAAAGCACATAGCACGTAATTACTATATAGTATATATCATAGTTTAATAAATTCCTCGTATATATCGTCAAATTGGCCAGATTTCCCGATATATACACTCGCAATCTATTACCCTTTACATATACTACAACCTATGGGCGTCGTAGGATACGATGCCCACTAATATATTCGTTTCATATAATCAAACAACCCGGCTCAACCTTACGGTTGGGTGGTTATTTACTCATAGAAAACGTCTATATTAGTCGTCATATATCCGAGACAACACGAATGTCGCAATTAATAACTTACCTGGACCCGAGTGACAACAATTTCGCCTAACTCAATAAGTTTATTCGTTATATAACCGATATGACCTTTTATTAAACGTTTCATAATTGTCGGGAGTTTCCCGTTTATAACACAATTTCTAATAGTAATAATACGTTTAATTAATATTACGCCACTTTCGTAGCCTAATATGTATCTAATCGTATTATTTATAATACGACTCGTGATTATTATTATTATTAATATACGCGTTTATATAGTTATATATACGTTATTCACGTATATACTTTCGTATAAACGTTCATATTACTAATAATTATTATTACGAGTTTTATTATTCTCGTTTTACTTCTAATGTTTATTGAGTTACACGAAATGGTCATATGTCCGAGTCATGACTCTCGGCTCATTGTCCAAGTCCAATAATAAACCAAAGTCATAAATAATAATCTCCGTCCAATCACAATCTCAACCACGGGCTACAACAATAAGGTCCGACTACGGTACCCGACTAACCTATCTCCGTCATCTAACGACCGTCTCATAACCGGTCCTCATATCACATCCCATTCGACAACAACTTCACAATAATCAAACCATAACCAATAACCAATATCAATTGTCCAATTCGGCCCAAAGTGTTCGGCCGAGAAAATAAATACCACATCAATATATATACCAATGACAATAATAACCAAAAATAATATACACTTAGTTCATATATATCACAAAACAAATATAACATTAACCATGTTAATGTTTGGGTCGGTTTACCAAGCCAAACCCGAGCCCTCGACTCACTTGAGTCACGGCTCAAAACCACGAGTCGCGAGGACTCGAATCAACAACCTCAAGTCATCAAAATAAGCTCCAAGAGCCAAACTCCAACTAGCCATTCGACCCCTTGGGTCTCGGCTTCAATAACCTTGTATGGCCGAGAGGCCGCGACTCACGAGAGTCCATTCAAGACAGCATCGAGCCAAACAAAATACACGACCACAAGGGTGGTCGGCCAAGAAACCATCGACAACCATGGTCAACCGTGACCATCAATAACCGGTCAAACAACCAAAATAAGGTTCCAAACACCCTCATTCGAACACCAAGAAATATCAAAGGTCAACTGTATGGTCAAACAAGCACAATCCGAGGGTTTCACCCTCGGATACACCTCGACCCGACGAAAAGTAAACCAACCCGGATACCAAACTTTCAAGAAAAACGTTTTTCCCATCAAGATTCATCATCATATCACGTATTAAATTAAAACCCATTCGGATCTCACAAAATCGTGACCAAGGGTCGCGATTTTTATTAACCATTCGAGTGGAAACTCGCTCACCTTCGAACAAAAACTCAAAAACCTTGATTACCCTTCAAGAAACAACGAATATTGGTGAAGAAAATGATGATTCGAAATGAAGTAAAGGTGTTATAGGCGCGTGTTGTTGTAGATCTAAGAGTAGGGATGATGGGGGTTCGATTTACGGTGGTGTTTTAGGGTGGTGGCCGGCGGTGGTGCAGCAGTGGCCGGATATTTATGGGGCGGCTAGGGTTGAGTAGTAGAGAGGAAGAAGATAAGTTAGAGAGAGAGAGTGTGGGTTTTGTGTTGTGTTGTGTGGGATACGGTTCACACAAGGACGATTCATGTTTATACTAAAAAAAATAAACCTTTTTAACTAATAATAGTAATGATAATAATAATAGGTGTAGGGGACTTAGTAGCCCGGTGTCAATACACGGACCAAACCCGAAACTCAAATAACCAAATGACTTTCTCAAACCGAACCCGTTCCAAAAATAATAAAACATCCGAATTCCGTAAAAATATAAATAAATTGTTAGGTTAACCTAGTGCCGAAGTCAAAGTAGTGCCAACAGTAACGATCTCAAAAATAATAATTCATCACGAATGATTCGAACCAATTCATCAATAATTAATCCAATCCCATAAATAACGCACGATTTAAAAATCACGTTCCAACGTTTGTAAAATATCTCGTCACGATAAACTTTCCAAAAATTCCAAAATTATAATTTTTAATGTAATGCGGGTTTTATAAATGGCTCCCTATTTTGCCAGTTGTCACATCCTCCCAGCCTCAGAAGGAACCCGTCCCGGGTTTCTCTTGAAATAACCCATCTACGAAGTGAAAAGCTTCGGATATCTCTTTCGAAACTCATCCTCACGTTCCCACGTGAATTCCGGTCCGTGCCGCGAATTCCAACGAACTTTGATGAGCGGGATACGACTTCTCTTAAGTCGTTTAATCTCTCTATCCATAATCTCAATCGGCTCTTCCACAAAATTCAAACTCTCATCCATACGAATATCCTTAATAGGTATCACTGGTGTTTCCTCTGAAAGGCATTTCTTCAGATTACTAATATGAAACACATCATGAACTTTACTCAGTTCGATAGGTAATTCCAAACGATACGCTACGGGCCCAATTCTTTCCAGAATACGAAATGGTCCAATGTAGCGGGGATTCAATTTCCCTCGTTTTCCAAAACGTATCACACCCTTCCAAGGCGAGACTTTCAGCATCACTTTGTCTCCAACCTGGAATTCTAGGGGTTTACGCCTCTGATCGGCGTAGCTTTTCTGCCTATCTCTAGCTGCTTGCAATCGATCTCGAATTTTGCGTTACTTTCTCAGTAGTCTCCAAAATAAGTTCAGGGCCTGTGAGCCTGTGAGTTGGCTATCTCAAACTTCAGCCCAACCAATAGGCGAACGACATTTACTACCATATAAAGCTTCAAATGGTGCAGCTTTAAGACTTGTGTGGTAGCTATTGTTGTAGGAGAACTCCGCAAGGGGGTAGATGTTTCTCCCAGCCTTTACCAAAGTCTATTATGCATGCACGAAGCATATCCTCCAAAGTCTGAATAGTTCTCTCACTTTGACCATCGGTTTGGGGGTGATATGCAGTACTCATATCAAGTCTCGTCCCCAAAGCGGTTTGAAGTGATCGCCACAACGCTGACGTAAAGCGGCTGTCGCGATCAGAAATAATCGATATCGGAACTCCATGACAAGAAACTATCTCCTTTACATACAACCTCGCAAGTTTATCAACACTATCATCTTCACTAATCGCCAGGAAATGAGCAGACTTAGTCAACTATCCACAATTACCCATATAGCGTCGCAACCGCTAGCTGTCTTTGGTAATTTGGTAATAAAATCCATTGTGATCCGCTCCCATTTCCATACCGGGAGCTCTGGCTGCGTCAATAATCCTGACGGTCTTTGATGTTCGGCTTTAACATTAGAACATGTCAAACGCTTACTAACATACGACGCTATATCTGCCTTCATACTTGGCCACCAATATAACTTTTTCAAATCCTGGTACATCTTGTCAGACCCAGGATGAATAGAGTATCTTGACTTATGCGACTCGTGCATAATCAACTCTCGAATTCCTCCATACAAAGGTACCCAACTTCGGTCTCCAAAACATAATACTCAATCCGAACGCTTAACAAATCCCTTCTCATTTTCTGCCATCCCGAATATGTTCTCAGCAGATCGATTTTCTGCTTTCAACGCTTCCGTTTGAGCTTCAAATATTTGAGACGGTAACGGCGATACGATAGTCATTCCTAATGACCTAACTCGTAACGGTGGTATTCTCTCCTTTCGACTAAGAGCATCAGCAACGACGTTTGCTTTACCAGGATGGTAGCGAATCTTTCAATCATAATCGCTTAGCAAGTCAATTCAACGTCGCTGTCTCATGTTGAGCTCTTTTTGATTCAAAATGTGTTGCAGACTTTTGTGATCAGTAAACACTACACACTTGGTTCCATACAAGTAATGTCTCCATATCCTCAAAGCAAAAACCACAGCACCTAACTCCAAATCATGGGTGGTGTAGTTCTTCTCATGCTTCTTGAGCTGTCGGGAAGCATAAGCTATCACTTTCTCTCGTTGCATTAACACAGCTCCTAAACCTTTATGTGAAGCGTCACAATAGACGACGAAATCCTCGTTACCTTCGGGTAACGCCAAAATAGGAGCACTACACAACATCTCCTTAAGTAACTGAAAGGATTCCTCTTCCTTATCTCCCCATTCATACTTAACACTCTTTTGAGTCAATTTGGTCAACGGTTTTGCTATCTTCGAAAATCCCTCAATGAATCTTCGGTAATAACCGGCTAATCCCAAAAACTGACGAACTTCTGTTGGGGTCGTAGGTGCAGCCCAATCTTTAATCGCTTCGATCTTAGCAGGATCTACATGAACTCCTTGTCTATCAATCACATGACCTAGAAATTGTACCGTCGGAATCCAAAATTCACATTTCGAAAACTTGGCATACAGTTTCTCCTTCCTGAGCGATTCTAAGATAAGTCTTAGATGCTCCTCATGTTCTTCCTTACTCTTTGAATAAATCAGAATGTCATCGATAAACACAATCACGAACTTATCTAAGTAAGGCTTACACACCCGATTCATGAGATCCATGAATACCGCCGGTGCGTTAGTCAACCCAAACGGCATCACCTGAAACTCGTAATGCCCGTAACGGGTTCTGAAAGCCGTTTTCGGAATATCTTCTTCGCGAACTCGAAGCTGATGATATCCCGATCTCAAATCGATCTTCGAATACACACTCGATCCTTGAGGTTGATCGAATAAATCATCGATCCTCGGTAACGGGTATCTATTCTTCACCGTTAACTTGTTCAACTCTCGATAATCAATACACATACGAAACGATCCATCCTCCTTCTTCACAAATAAGACCGGGGCTCCCCAAGGTGAAGAACTTGGTCTTATGAATCCCTTTTCGGCTAACTCCGCCAATTGTTTCGACAACTCTTCCAATTCAGTAGGTGCAAGACGATAAGGTGCTCGTGCTACAGGTGCAGCACCAGGTATCAACTCAATATGATATTCCACCTGTCTAGTCGGTGGGATTCCCGGCAAATCATCGGGAAACACATCAGGAAAATCACGAACTATAGGTACATCTCCAATGCACCTTTCCTTTTTCTTCGTCTCTCCCTTCTCAGAAATTTGAGCTAAGAAAAGATAACATCCCTTCTCCATTAGCTTCGGTAACTTAGTGCAAGAAATCACCGCTAATCGGGATGGGCTCCTAGAATCCTTTCGGTCTCCTAGTATATTTAGGACCTCCTTTCCGTATGGTACACGCACGATCTTCTCGTCACAAAGTATGTGAGCACGATACTTCGACAACTAATCCATACCAATGATTACATCAAAACTTCCTAACGTGACGGGTAGAAGATCTATGTTGAAGGGGTGGTTCAAGAAATTTAACGTACAACCGCGAATGATGGTATTAATCCTTTCTATGTTTCCATTAGCTAACTCAATATCATATCCAATTCCTAAGGCCATCGGGGGTTTCTCTAGTAAGGGTGCAAACTTAGTGGACACAAAACTCTTATCGGCACCAGCATCGAATAGTATGGAAGCATAACGATTATTGAGAAGGAACGTACCAGTAACAACGTTCGGATCTTCTCCTCTCTCGTTCCCAAGTGCATACACTCTTCCATGAGCAGCTCCAGCTTCCACACGTTGGTCCCCATTATCTTGTCGTCCATGGTTTCCTCCAGCTCCATGGTTTCCATTATTGTACCCATTACCACCCGATCCTTAACTTCCTCGGTTCCACGATTCTCTACACTCATTCCTATAATGTCCCTTCTTTCCAAATCCATAACAAGTAACATTTGCCTTACTCATAGTTTCAGGAGTAGCTTGAACCATAGCAAGAAGTCGAGTTCTACAGTCCCTAGCTGTGTGTCCTTTCCTTGAGCAATTCTGGCATATCACAGTACATCGTCCAGAATGATGCTTGTAGCACCGGTTACACTTGGGTGCATCTCCATTGTAGTTCTTCTTGTCTCCATCTCCCATAGCATAAGCTCTAGTAGTTGTTTGTCGCTTGTTTCGACGATCATTACCCTTAGAGTGATCATCCATCTTCCTCTTTCCATTCTTGTCTTTCTCAGCTTCTTCCAATGCCAACGAGTCCATCAATTGTTGAGCAATAGTGATAGCCTCATGGATGTTTGTAGGCTTAGCAGAAATCACATCATTCCTTGTAGCTACCGGCAACCCATCGGTATACCTCTCAATCCTTTGAGTCTCAGTCCTAACCATATCGGGACAAAGTAAGGCTAACTCTCGATAACGGCGATTGTAAGTTGCCATATCGGTACCTTTCACCTTATGGTTCCAGAACTCAATCTCCAGCTTCTTAATCTCATTTCTTGGGCAGTAAGTCTGAATCAGCAAAGACTTAAATTGCTCCCAAGTCATAGCATAAGCCACATCACTCCCAACCGAGTTACGGTAATTGTTCCACCAAGTTAAAGCTTCATCCTTGAAAGTAAAAGAAGCAAACTTTACCTTCGTATTCTCCGCACAACCACTGACATTAAACACTGACTCAGTCTTTTCTATCCATTTGACCAAGTAGACCACTCCTTCAGTTCCACCAAACTCAACGGGTCCACAAATCTTAAACTCCTTGTAGTTACCTCCATTAGCACGAACAGGTGGAAATGTTCTAGCAGAATTGTTGGAAAGATTTGACTCAGCTAGTAGCTCAGCAACTCGTTGCTCCACAAGTTGATTGATCATTGCTTGATCCACAGTAGGTGCATTAAGTGGAACATGATAATTGTCTCCCTGAACATCAACATTTTGATTCCTGTTGTTGCGGTTCGTAGTGTCCAGGTTATCAGGAGTAGGGGTCTCAACATTTCGAGTAGGACGGCGTCCTCGACGACCAGGGGTAGTCATTGTAGGACCTGTTCTGGTAGCTCTAACAGGGTTTCGTCGTGCAACCATTAATATAGTACCAACACAAGGTCAACTACGCAAATAGGAACACAATTCTCCATGTACACCAGAATCGTAGAATATCATACGGAATCATTATCGTCCATACAAGTAGCGATCGATACTTTGTTCCAAAACACTAAAAGACATAATAAATACTAATCGTTCCATACGAGACGAACATACAATCCGAATAACATGACTTAAGGGATAGAATAACCAGTTCTCATAACCAAATACTCCCTGACTTAAGGCGCAACACAACAACAACACAAATCTAAATTGATCTAGCCATGAAGCTGGCGTAGACTATTCAACTCCGATCTCAAACCATCCAAATCTCTCCATAACGATTCCAGCTCAACACTGTATATATCTCTACCTCTCTTGAGGTCTGCTGCCTCCTACTCCAACTCCGTGTTCCTCTGCCACAGCTTGCGATCTCCCTCGCGAGCAGTGAGGAAACCTCTCTGCAGACTCTCTATCTGCTCATGTATCTCCATCATACCTCTCCTAATCGCTGTCGTCCTGCCCATGACAGTAGTCAAGTCAACTCTCAACTCAGCAACAAACTCAGCAATAAACTCAGCAATAATCATCTCAAGTCAGTCAGACATCCGCGAGATCCTCTCGCCCTGTGCAGTAATCCGAGTCCACATCCTACCAATTTCACCCAAATCTGCATGCTCAGCAGAAACCTCAGAAGGTGCATCCAACCCAACGGGACTACCAGGCGGCAACTCAAACAAAAATGGATGATCAGGTGAAACCGGCTCTAACGGATGTATCGGGAATCGGGCTTCGCAGAATGAGCTGAATGTGCTAGCGACCCATCATCATCAGGCATCTCCTCTTCCTGAGGATCATCCTTTTCCTCATCCTGAGGGTCATCATTCTCTTTCTCATCTTGAGGGTAATCATTCTGCTTGCCCTCGTACTCCTCCTCATACTCCTCGTCGGAGGGGTACTCCATCAATCGTCATCTCTGAGCAGGTGAACCACGAGGCGATAAAATCGGTGACGTAGGGCGTCAATGAGACGATAACGTAGTGGCCGAACGCATGACCAACACGTATGGGTCATCAGGGGCCATAGTGATCTACGATGGGCGACGCGTACTAGCAATAACAATTCTTAATAACAACACGTGCAAAGGAGGCTATGATTTGTGACAACGGCGTAGGGTAGGTGTAAGTGTTTTAAAACAACTAAACCGCGAATTCAAAATACCATATCCAAAAATCATCATATAATTCCAAATCGTATATAATCAAGAAAGATTTAAAATACCGCATTACTAAAACCATTCGTAAAGCAATTAAGCCATATAATTCCTCAAAACGCATATAATTCCTCAAAACGCCATCATATCGCTAAATCAATACACCTCAAATCCTCAAATCATCTCAAGAATCCCAATTCGAATAATCATCTCAATAATCTCATTCCATGTCAATATCTCATAATACCTCAATAATAAACAATGATGCTTCGGCTTGGCGGGCTGGCGGGCAATGGTCGAGGATCGTTTTCCATAAAAATCGGTTATAGTTTAGGTGTCTATTTACCTAGTTCTCTATAACCTTGGCTCTGATACCAATCTGTAACACCCCCAAAATTTGGTACAGCGGAAGACTCAACAAGCTTTCGGGGTGCTACGGGGATTGGTATCAAACACAAGACAATATAGAACGAGATAAAGTAAACATAGTAAAGTACAACCACACGAGGTTTTAAAGTTTACATTATCCCAAAATCATTCAGAGTCAGGCCCAAAGGAAAATAAATATAGGTCCACAATAGTTATCAGAGTTTTAGAAATATAGATCCATAACCGGTGCCAAATGCCAAGCCTCCAATCCCAAGCATCCGCATAGCATCACTTAATTACCTGAGAAAACGTGCTAAAAGTCAGCTTTCGCTGGTGAGATCGTAGGTTTATATTCTTAATTCAATATAGTGGACATATACGCAAAACGCTTGCTAGCTAGACTAGGGCTCAATCATCCAACCAAAATAATCCAACCAAAACAAATCCAACCAAATCAAATCCAACCAAATCAAATCCTCCCTATAGGTGCACGCTATAGCTCAAATCAATCCAATCAATAGCTTACCTAGCTCAAGTCTAGGCCTCGCTCTATAATCAATCCAATAGCTTACCTAGATCTAGTCTAGGCCTCGCTCAATATGTATGCGTAAGGATACGACATACCCAACATTCGTAAGGATACGACATGTTCAACTTACCTAGATCTAGTCTAGGCCTCGTTGTTTAGCTTACCTAGCTCTAGGCTAGGCCTCGCTCTATATGTATGCGTAAGGATACGACATACCCAACATTCGTAAGGATACGACATGTTCAACTTACCTAGATCTAGTCTAGGCCTCGTTGTTTAGCTTACCTAGCTCTAGGCTAGGCCTCACTCTATAACCAATCCAATAGCTTACCTAGTTCGGGGACTAGGCCTCGCTCAACAACCAAATCAATAGCTTACCTAGATCTAGTCTAGGCCTCGCTCTACCTAGTTCTATAAGCATAGCAAGTTTTGAGATCAAAAAGCGATAATAGTCCACATAAAACATTTGCACGTTTCTCACCCCAAGTATTGAAAACAAAGTTCAAGAGTAAAAGTGGGGCTATGACTCACCTCAAGTCCAGAAATATAGCAAGACGAGGTAGGTAGCAATAAGATGTATGATAACTCACGAAACAGCAACTACGGACTTGGCACGACCTAACAATATTAACTCTTTCAGAAATCATTTCCTCAAATATATAATATTCCCAAACCCGGACGAGAATCCGTTTTATTTCCGAAAATCCATTTCGTATTTGTTTGGTGTATTTGCGTTTGGTATCCATACGGGTGGTGGGTCGACTCAAAACAAACCAACAAGATCGCACATAGAAGATATAATAAACTATAGATCTAATATTAGCCCAATATATCATTTAAATAAATCGCCAAAGTTTACCAAATCCGTCGATTTGATAATCCTCATATTTATTTACGTAATATACCGTTCCAAGATTACACCCAATCTAAAGCACATATAAAGCACATAGCACGTAATTACTATATAGTATATATCATAGTTTAATAAATTCCTCGTATATATCGTCAAATTGGCCAGATTTCCCGATATATACACTCGCAATCTATTACCCTTTACATATACTACAACCTATGGGCGTCGTAGGATACGATGCCCACTAATATATTCGTTTCATATAATCAAACAACCCGGCTCAACCTTACGGTTGGGTGGTTATTTACTCATAGAAAACGTCTATATTAGTCGTCATATATCCGAGACAACACGAATGTCGCAATTAATAACTTACCTGGACCCGAGTGACAACAATTTCGCCTAACTCAATAAGTTTATTCGTTATATAACCGATATGACCTTTTATTAAACGTTTCATAATTGTCGGGAGTTTCCCGTTTATAACACAATTTCTAATAGTAATAATACGTTTAATTAATATTACGCCACTTTCGTAGCCTAATATGTATCTAATCGTATTATTTATAATACGACTCGTGATTATTATTATTATTAATATACGCGTTTATATAGTTATATATACGTTATTCACGTATATACTTTCGTATAAACGTTCATATTACTAATAATTATTATTACGAGTTTTATTATTCTCGTTTTACTTCTAATGTTTATTGAGTTACACGAAATGGTCATATGTCCGAGTCATGACTCTCGGCTCATTGTCCAAGTCCAATAATAAACCAAAGTCATAAATAATAATCTCCGTCCAATCACAATCTCAACCACGGGCTACAACAATAAGGTCCGACTACGGTACCCGACTAACCTATCTCCGTCATCTAACGACCGTCTCATAACCGGTCCTCATATCACATCCCATTCGACAACAACTTCACAATAATCAAACCATAACCAATAACCAATATCAATTGTCCAATTCGGCCCAAAGTGTTCGGCCGAGAAAATAAATACCACATCAATATATATACCAATGACAATAATAACCAAAAATAATATACACTTAGTTCATATATATCACAAAACAAATATAACATTAACCATGTTAATGTTTGGGTCGGTTTACCAAGCCAAACCCGAGCCCTCGACTCACTTGAGTCACGGCTCAAAACCACGAGTCGCGAGGACTCGAATCAACAACCTCAAGTCATCAAAATAAGCTCCAAGAGCCAAACTCCAACTAGCCATTCGACCCCTTGGGTCTCGGCTTCAATAACCTTGTATGGCCGAGAGGCCGCGACTCACGAGAGTCCATTCAAGACAGCATCGAGCCAAACAAAATACACGACCACAAGGGTGGTCGGCCAAGAAACCATCGACAACCATGGTCAACCGTGACCATCAATAACCGGTCAAACAACCAAAATAAGGTTCCAAACACCCTCATTCGAACACCAAGAAATATCAAAGGTCAACTGTATGGTCAAACAAGCACAATCCGAGGGTTTCACCCTCGGATACACCTCGACCCGACGAAAAGTAAACCAACCCGGATACCAAACTTTCAAGAAAAACGTTTTTCCCATCAAGATTCATCATCATATCACGTATTAAATTAAAACCCATTCGGATCTCACAAAATCGTGACCAAGGGTCGCGATTTTTATTAACCATTCGAGTGGAAACTCGCTCACCTTCGAACAAAAACTCAAAAACCTTGATTACCCTTCAAGAAACAACGAATATTGGTGAAGAAAATGATGATTCGAAATGAAGTAAAGGTGTTATAGGCGCGTGTTGTTGTAGATCTAAGAGTAGGGATGATGGGGGTTCGATTTACGGTGGTGTTTTAGGGTGGTGGCCGGCGGTGGTGCAGCAGTGGCCGGATATTTATGGGGCGGCTAGGGTTGAGTAGTAGAGAGGAAGAAGATAAGTTAGAGAGAGAGAGTGTGGGTTTTGTGTTGTGTTGTGTGGGATACGGTTCACACAAGGACGATTCATGTTTATACTAAAAAAAATAAACCTTTTTAACTAATAATAGTAATGATAATAATAATAGGTGTAGGGGACTTAGTAGCCCGGTGTCAATACACGGACCAAACCCGAAACTCAAATAACCAAATGACTTTCTCAAACCGAACCCGTTCCAAAAATAATAAAACATCCGAATTCCGTAAAAATATAAATAAATTGTTAGGTTAACCTAGTGCCGAAGTCAAAGTAGTGCCAACAGTAACGATCTCAAAAATAATAATTCATCACGAATGATTCGAACCAATTCATCAATAATTAATCCAATCCCATAAATAACGCACGATTTAAAAATCACGTTCCAACGTTTGTAAAATATCTCGTCACGATAAACTTTCCAAAAATTCCAAAATTATAATTTTTAATGTAATGCGGGTTTTATAAATGGCTCCCTATTTTGCCAGTTGTCACAAATAATAATAATAATAATAATAATAATAATAATAAATCACACGATCACGTAACCACCGTGTATGTGTCGTTTCAGTCATTCAGTTGTGGGACCTCATAAACCGGGTCTCGTAAAATTTTCTTTTACACTTGTTGAACTGAAATTGAGGCTTGTACGTTACACAAAACTTTAGTATGAAATCATCGACTTTTTTTAAATATTCAAGAAATGCATTTTTTCTTTTTCTTTTTTTAAATAAAATCTACTATTAAAATGAATTCTTCAAAAAAAAAAAAAAAAAAAAAAAAAAAAAAAAAAAAAAAAAAAATCAAATATAAACACATAAAACTGCCCACGCCCCAACACCATGTTAAAAGGGGCTGAGTTTGTGATTCACCATCCGGTAAGAAAACAACTTTAGATTTCCATTTTTACATCTCAGTCGAAACTAAATCCATATAGCATTTTTTTCCTCTTTCTTAAAAGTAAAGTTGATGGGTTTAATGAAGTGCATCAAATTTAACTCCGTTGTTTAGGTAACTTCATTTAATATTGGTAAGTACGTTTAAGGACCTAGGTCAAATTTAAATACTACTGTACTATAAATTTAGTCACGTGTTGTAAATAAATCACTATATTTACTACTTGTAATGCATGCATATTTTAATCGCCTATTAAACCAAACTTAAATGCTTAAATAACAAGTAATGTTAGTAAATTATTATACTCTTGACTAAAAATGGTAACATTATCTATAACTTATATGATGCTTTATCACGACATTGTTCAGGAAGCAATTCTTCCATTGTCGTTGCCCTTTTGGGAATGTAATTGCTAAACACAATGATTGAAAAATGTACCGTCCATAAATGTAAGTTCACATTTACACTTGATATGAGCAACAATCTCTTCATTTAGCGGGGGATCTTTTGACTCACTAATATGATCAATTTACAGGCAGGCATTTTATCACTCAGTTATTGTGTAAACCATTTCAATTAACAACTAATTATACAATTTTTTATTAGCACATAATCTGTAACAAAACCCACAGCCAAACCACCCGACACTATCACGTACTCACATTGTGATGTCACATGTAAGGACTAATAACACAATTCATCTCCACAAATATAAGGCCATCTTTACATATATATGGGACAAGATTTAGGTTGTACTTGATGCTTTGAAAGTTGTACAATGACGCCACTTGGCACTAATATGGATAAATCATATAAATGCCACTTGGCACGCTATCAATTTTTAGAATCTCGAAATTAAAAAATTTGCTACTTGTGGGAATCGAACCCTGGTCTATACTCACATTCAACATGATGTTATCCACTAAACCAACTTGGTTTTTGTGTTAGATTCATACAATCTTAAATAGTCATGCTTTCACATTTGTTAATTCTCTCACAATTAATCAATACAATCAGTTATACATTTCAAAATCATATCACATGAATCACGGTTTATTTGAAACCGAATCACAAATTCCTGATTTCACTCACTATTTTTGAAGAGATTCCATCTTTATCATTCAAATCAATATAATCCATTTTTATTTTGAAAATCATATCACAAAAACCCTAACTTTTCTCCTTACGATTTCAAATCCATACCCAATTACGAGAAAATCATATCACTCACTATTCGAAGCCATCATCATCATCATCCCCAATACGCTAATCTGTATTGCATCTTTAGTAATTAGCCAATTCAATATCAAGGTAATTTTTATTTTTACGTTTTGTTCTAATTCAATCCGAATTAGGTTACTTTTGGTGAACTAGAGAATATTTTTTGTTTCCATTAACAGATTTTGATTATTGATTTCAGTTTTGAAAAACCCCAACTCAGGTTTGTTCTATCTCATTTTCTTCTTTCAATTATGATTCTGCTTTCATATGATTCTTATTGTTTGTTTGGTCACTATGTGATGATTTACGTGTCCATATGGTCTAATATTGGAATTGAGTGTTAGTAATTTATTTTTTAATTTATTGTCTGTTTTCTTTATTGTTAACAAATAGATAAAGATGTCCAAGGGAAATTATTAATCACCGGTCACTAAAGCATCCAAATATCGTTAGACTCAAATAGGTATGTGTGCTTGTTAGTTGTGGAAGATTATGTTTTAAAGTAGTGGTTATATTGAAATTGGCTGATTTAATCTTTTAGGCTATTTTAACGCACATCTGGCAATTGTTATGGAACAAGCATCTAGAGGAGAGCTATTTGAGTGGATATGTAATGCTGGACGGTTTCTAAAATATGAGGTTTGCTCTTAATGTATTCAATTGATTGCCATACGTGATTTTGTTTGCGTTTAAAGTGTTGATGGTTGTGGTGTTGCAGGCCCGGTTCTTCTTCCAGCAACTCATTTTGGGCGTTAGCTACTGCCATGATGTGGTATGAATTAGCTTTGTTTCTATACAAATGTTGCCTCAATATGTGTGTATGTAGTGTATAATTCTTACTAACGTTGTTAACAAGCGAGAGAGTATTTTATTCATGTGATTTTGTCATTTACATAAGTAGATATGCAGTTGTTCATATCTACATGATGGTAGATTTTATAGTTCCAGGTACATTGATTATTCACAAAATAAAAAAAAAAAAAAAAAAAAAAAAAACTATGGATAAAATCATGTTTAAAGGTAAGCCCAATCAGCTTTGACCCACACATACAAATTATCTGTCTAAACTCAAACACTTTTCTAACATGTTACCAATGTTTATTTTTTGTAGTTGACTTTCAGGCCCTAAACTCGAAGACACGCCATCAGTAGATTCAAATGAAGGTGGTTCAACAAGTGAAGCAAAAGCAAGTAAGATCCTTATGCCTACACCGGAAGCAGTATTAACTAATATCCACAGGTTGGTGGCTAGATCATTTTGCTATTTGACGTAAGAAAAGAGATGTAGTCGCACATTTATTATTAAGAGCACTATTAATGATGGAGTATTGACTGATTTTTATCTATGCGAGGTTAGGAGTCAGAGTGCTTTGAGCAAAAATAAAGTCCTTATATGATTTCAGATTATATTTCATATTGTTTGGTTTATATGATTTTGTGTTATATTTCATAACGTCACATTTTTTGACTTATGAGCTTATTTTGTTATAAAGATGAAAAAATAAGTTTTAAACTGAAAAATAAGCTGAAAATAAGCACAAAAACTTTTGCTTAACATTAACCAAAGTACTTAGGGGTGTTTGGATAAGCTTATTTTAGCTTATAGGCTTATTTGATTTTGAATAAAATTCCACTTTTTTTTTGCTTATAAGCTTATCAGGATGGTGATGTAACTATTTCTGTAGTGGCTCCTTCCAGGTAAGAAGTATAGATCGGGCTTAATATCAATGGCGATGGTGATGTAATGTTTTAAAACCTTATTTATGTTTTTGTTATGAGATTAGTAATTTTATATGCAATACTAAGATCAAAATTGCTATTCCATACTTGATAAGTGGCTGGATTTTTAACATTAATCTTGGCCCATCACATGGCATCAAAATTGTTAAGTATACTTAGGCGACATGTTACTATCATGAAACATATTCATTTAAGTGTTGTTGCAACTCTTTCAGGTTGAGAAATGGCCGAAAGAACTCCGTGCATTGAGAATAAGTGAACGACTTCAATCAGACTTGGAGAAGAACAAAAGAATCACACATACACCTACTATGTTACTGGCATGAAGATGGGCACATTGACGATGTGCTTGCTGCAAGTGACCTCATGTCACTCCATTATGCCCTAACAAACGTTATAATTTAAATCATAAATGTTGAATGTTTGCAGCATGTCAAGCCAGGTCATTTTCATTTGGTTTGTAATAATATTGTTATATATTGTTGCAATGGTTTCAAGGATGCCTTCACTGCCTAAATTAATTATGTTTGGATTAGGTTACTACATAATTAAAGTATGTGTGGAGCAGACGAGGTCATTGAAGAGACCAGATGTATCAGGGGCAGACTAAGAATGCATATGTAAAAACAAAGGGTGTTCGGATGTAGAGATAAAGTGAATTCCAAGTGCCCCAATAAGACGTGCTTACATTAAGCTACTACAGCAATAAGGTGTGTTTGGTTTAGGCTACAACAGCACCAAGGAGTGTTTGGATCTAGTTATAAGTCTTTCATTGTTTTGGTTTTACATTCATTTAGAAAGTGTCATTTTCCTATTATTTTCAGTTTTAAACTTACCCTTATCTTGCGAATATTTTAGCGAGTGGAATTTAGCTGGTATAATAGAAAATAATCATTTGATTCTATATGCAAGGCCCGTTGTTGATTATGACATCAAAATAACGGTTATTGATTTTCCATTCGACTAATGTCATCCATGTTACACATAAACTTTATTATCACTGATTTAGAGGCCTTTAATTTAGATATAATGTTTGTAGCTTTTAATATGTATATGAATAAGTGTTTCACGGGTCAGAATTTGTCAAACTGCATTGGCCTAATGATGAAGTCACTTGGAATAAAGCATTGGTGGATAAAATAGCGGGTCGGACACATTGCGTCAATACAATTTATATTTTCTTCTTCTTCTAACAATCTAAATTCATCTCAGTTATATGTAACTCTTTTAATTATTTGCACATTCCTATTTGAACACTTGATAGATTCAAAGTATTCTTTCATTTGAGCCTTTTTAATATTTTTGTGAGCAGGATATTCGAGATTTCTGATTTTCAGGATCTTTATGTTTAGGCATACCAGGTATAAGAATTATATCTGTGTTATGACTGCTTATTTTCTTTTCATAAAATTTTATAGCATGGTAAAGAGATGGTTATTATATTGTGACTGCTTATTTTGTATTATGAGGTAGCAATTTTAACTGATATGTTGTGAAATATTGTAGTGGCCAAAGCAATTGAATGCTCCACTTGAAGTTGTGGATCTTTGAGATTGCGGATGTTATTGGACCTGAAAAAGCTTGCCAATGGAAGGTACATCATCTATCTATCTGCGTGCCACTATTACTTAAAGCTTATAATGCTATTACTTTTTTGATTTAAGGATATAAGACTAATTTAGTTTAAATGAAAATGTATTAATTTATTCCATAATTTTAAATAGTCTGCTTTTAAAATTTAAAAGCATAAGAACAGATTGCGCTTTTATTATCTTTTATCATGAGATGTTTTTCTTAGCTTTCTTGTGTTTAGATTGTATATTCACAAATCAAATCAAACATCCATTAGCTGACTTTTTTTTGGCTTATTGAGGGTCTTGAACTCATCCCATCAAAGAACTTTACCTCACTATCAGTGATGCAAGCAGTTGGATCTGTGATGACTAACAAATATAGTGAAGGTATCCCGGTGCTAGATACTATGGTGGAAATGAGTAAGCAAACAACTTTTGTTTTAGCCATATAGATAGTTTGTCCTTCAATGATTCAGTCGAAATCAAGATGTAAATACTTTTTCCCTGTAGGTTTGACATGGCATAAATGTTGTGTCAGAAGCGTGCCTTGGAAGCCTTTCCTTTGGATCGAACAAAATGGGGAGGTACTTACATGTTACTCATTTAGTGAAATGATAAGAACTCGAAACTCATGTTCCATGTTCATAACATATGTGATCATACATACCCACAATGTTTCTAATTATGTTATATGATGCATTGAACGTGCAGCCTCTTTCAGGGTCACAAGCTAAGTTCCAAGTCTACAATGCCTTATTAAAGGTACATGACAAAATCATGGCTCTTGATCTTCCTCATGATGGGCATTTGTCACATGGTTATCATGTACTTAACCATCCATTCATTCTTATATAGCATGATGCCTATCTAATATAAAGTCTATCTGATTCTATACTTTTTACTTTTCAGACCAATACAAAGAAAATATAAGCGACGTTTATCTTTTTTGAGACCATGCCTTACAGATTAGATGAGAGCACTGGATTTCTTGATTATGACCAGATACATATAATATTTTCTTTAAAATCATTTTTCTCATATTTAGTTTAGTTATAATAAACAATCTGATAACTTATTTATTGATTACAAACTTTCGTAAATGGATCCAAGTCCAAAATCATACATGCATATCGGTATATACACTTGATAGAAATGAGTAACGGGGAAATCTTTCATTTAATAACAGCGGGCTTTAAAAGTGGCGATCAACTCCCGAATCACGGTTCGTCTCTTCTTCAATCGACATCTCCCTGTTAATAGTAGCAATACTTATATCTCTCTATTATAACATCTAAATGTTACATTCAATTTCAAATATGCAATACAAGTTTTGAGGATAATTTAGACTAATTACCATAGTTAATTAAAATTAGCTGGCAACTGATTTTTTATTCAAATTTTGAACTTGGCTATGCATGATAGTTTTTAAAAATGTCATTTTGATACACGCTATTAATACGCTATGAAAACAGAGTATATACATTGTAGGATACCTTATAACTACTATATAAGTTATTTCGTTTAAAGATAAATTTTAACTGTAGTAACTAAGTTTTGCTACCTCATAATACAAAATAGTTTCATAAAATGTCAACAATTAAGAGCCATTTCGGCAGCTCCACAATAGTTTCATCAATTAACTCTCCCATGTACTTCCAAAGATTAATATAACTCTATTGCTAACCCAGTTGAAGACTCATACAGATTTTGTGACAGTAAAAGTTCACACGCTTATCATGTCTGTCCAAGTTACCAAGTCAATATAAGAAGAAATGGATAGTTAATTCATCTATTGATAAAATAATCTTTTTCTTTCTCTTTTAGACATGCATTTGGGTCCAGAAGTAAAAATTTTAAAATTTATCCCAACCCATCCATTTTGCTACCTCAAATTTAAAATGCCATCAAATAATCATGATTATAAGCTCGTCACATATGAGAATCTGGAAACATCTAAATCATTTTAGTGTGCAACTTTCGACTTGATTGGCCCATTTCATTACATGTATTTTTGGACTTTACCAATATTGCGAATGGGATAATATATAATCCAAAATGAACCATCTCAGATAAATGGGTCGAAAGTCATGATTTCGTGTTTGCACATGTTCTTTTAGAGTGATGGTATTGTAAAACTAAGCAAGCCCAGTAAAGACATAAAGTATATCTTAGAATGATGATATGATGTTATCTCATCTCTCAAGTGTCAATAAACATCTTAACCAGCAATTTGTGCTTATTGCAACAGTGGGAAACAGTAATTTAAATAGCTATTAAACATCTTTTTAAGTATTGCAGTATTTTTCTTTTACATATATGCTTTATTATTGTACCAAGTAGAACAGTAAATTATTGTGGTCAAGTATGTACACAAAGAGATAGCTCTATAAGATCAAGTAGTTGAATGTCATCTAAATACAACAGGACAAGAGCAGGTCTGGCTTATAAACCCGAGCCCACAACAAGTAGCATCATAGTGCGTTGATTGGATACAAAGCTCTCGACTTTACAAGTTGAATCGAAGTATAAATCCTCATCCTTCTGCCGTTGTTGAACAGCAGGTTAGCTAAGTATTTTAGTTGACTTTGCAATGTTAATATTTTTTTTGGAGAGATTAGAAAATTTGGTAACATTAGTTGTAATAAACACACACGGATTGACATTGAGGTGACGTCTTGGAATTTTGGTAACGAAAGTGTTTGTATGGTTCTTAATGCAAATGAATGACATTGTTTCCTTTTTGTTTAATAGTATAACGTTACTATCAAGTAATGGGAACCGTTAGTACAATATACTATCCAAGTATGCATTTTGTTTATTTTTCATTATGGAATATGACGCCGATTTTATCTTATATGCAATTAACATCGTACTAAATGATATAGAATCACAAACTTTGTTGCAATTTACATTGTTAATCTATTATAAAACCATTTGTACTATCTTTCTTTACTTTAAAAAAAAATATCTTAAAACTAGCCGGCCATCGGCCGGGCCTGAAAGCTAGTTGTACATATAAGCTGATGCTTGACAAAATCCGATAGTATGAATTACTGGATGAAATTATGGACTTTGGTTACCCGCAATATACTGAAGCACATATTGTAAGCGAGTTTATCAAGACTGATTAATATAAATTGGAAGTTACACAAAGGTCCAATGGCATTAACCAATGTTGATCGTGGCGAAATGAAGGAATATATTACAAAAAGAATGAAGTATGTATCTCTTCTGAATGAACTATGATGATTATTTTATGCTACTGATATCAAGCATTGTAAATTTTTCCGTTATCTTTTGCTATCAGGTATTCTTGGATTTGATTGAAATTATAGACACATAATTCTACTAGAAGTCGTTGGAGCATTATAGATGAAAACATGTTGAGGTAAGGTAACTTATAACCGTTCCGAGCCATTTCTGTAACTCTCATTTTTTATCATATAAATGTGCAATATTCTGAATTGAAAGGCGATTTCTCTTCATGTTTACACAAGCTTGCATTGCTAAATGTGGAACGCTGCCCTATAACTTCAGCATGCTTGGATTCACTTTGAGGTTTACATAAATCTACGATCTTTCTCATAAAAACATAAATACTAGGTATTTGTGTTACATGAACACTTTCATTTTTTTACAAAAATTAAATGAACGCTTTACTTTTTGTTTCCATTTTTTGTGTCTAATATATTTGCCATTATTCACTATTTATTTACGTCCAATTAAACTTCATTAAGTAATATTTTGAAGTTAACCCGCCCATCGGGCGGGTTATGAAGCTAGTTTAGCATACATAGAACAATTCTAAGCATCAACCAGTCACAATGGTCTCAATAATTTACATGACCAATTTACAGCACAATATAATAAAAGTTGTACATATTTTGCACCTGTAGAGCAACTTCGGTAGCTGTTTGAAAACTGGAAGTATGAGTCCAGCACAATACTTATAATTGTCTGTTAAAAAGAAGCCAATTTGCTACTCACATAAAACATGCATAATATAAACCACACATAATTTTTAAAATTATCTGGGTGCGACAATAAGAACCTTTTTCTGATACACAAAGTAAAATCATAAAATACTAGCTAGATACTGCAGATAGTCCTTTTACAGTGGCCAAAACTCGAGGCCACATACAATGAGGCCAGATAAAGTTCCTTCAAGACTTGTAAATTTCATATTAATTGGAAAAGAGTCATTCTGAAGGTCATGAGTTGAGTTAAATTTCAACAGTTGAATCTCCATCCATCCATCTTCCCTTTGTTTTGGAACCCGAGTAAAATCATTTATATTCAATGGGGTTGGGGTAATAAAATAGAAAAAATCGGCCTTGTTATTTTCTTGGTGGATTAAATCGCGTACTTTCACTGGACAATGCAGCCCGTGGCAATTTTTTGAAATCTTGAACACAATGTAACAAATGTACTCTGCATCCGGTGATAACATTTGACTTTCAATTGTGCATTTGATATGAAATACTTGTTGTGGTAAAAGCTTGCACACCTTCCGAAATCTGCATGTGCGACATATATAATATGGTTACATACATCTTAAAAAAAGTCATTTGGAGACACACAATACTAAAATCGATAATATTTTATTTGTTAATGTATATTTAGGTTAGCTTAGTTGTTAATTAATACGGTTTTAAAGTTTGTTCAGAAAATCAAACCTGCAGTTAGTTGATGTTCTTGAACTATAAAGATTCACATCAGAAAAGTTGAATAAAGTTGCTTTTGCAGAAAGCATGAGAAGTTTCTTCTCGTTTACATTGCCCAACCAGATGATGTCCTCAGAGTTTGTGGACTTCTTAAATAAATTTTTAAACTTAGTTGGAAAATGTTGCGGTTGATCCACGCTGAAGTTTGATTTCAAGACTTGCGGGACTTCCTCCATCTTTCCAATGTCTTCAAGTTTCACCTACATAGAAATCATGTTATACCCATATTTGAATACCCAAATGAGGGTATTTCAGTTGTTTCACTTTTGCCCAGGAAGAAAAGTGAACTGAAAGTTCCCAAAAACAAATCGGGTCTGCACCTTCGAAGTTACAGTGATTGCACCCGTGAGTTGGACAAACCATAAGGACGGTTTTTTCATTTTACTCTATATTGTAAACAATAATTTAGAACACAACAAAGGAATGTATTTAAATTTACCTTCTCAATGGCTCGAAATTCAATGCCTTCAACATAAATCGCACCATCTCTATACTGATAGGTTGAAAAGCTCTCTAGTAGAAACTCAAACACGACATCCTTTATCCGCTTCAAGTATCGGTCCAACTCAATCATCATCCACTCTTTGTCTCTCCATGTTGCAAAATATGCATGTTGACTTTCGTTCCCCTTTTTATACTTAAGGTTAACATACATAGGTTTACTTGAAAATTTCGGTGAGTCAAAAAATTTGAAGACTAAAAAGGCCCCGTAACCAACATTAGGAGATGAAAATTGAGGTTTTGTCTTGATTTCGATGTTCAAGTTGGAAATATCTAACATCTCCACTGATGTCTCAAACCTGCACATATTTTTATGCTTTCAATCATCATAGCTTTTAGTTCCTAAATATACACTACTACTTTTGGATTTACAATTATTTTCGACACAAAAATTGACATAAATTCAATGTTCTAAGACAAGAGTTTCATTTCAGTATCAAGATTTATTGTGTCAATACTCATATATAAGTGATAATGGTCGTGAGAACATAATCATTTATAGTTGTGAGAACAGAGGACAAGAAAATTAGAACCTGAGACAAATTATATTCAAATTATACCATCTTCATATACGAGCCTAATGAACGCAGAATTTGAAATTATTATTATATGGAAGAGTTGCCAAGTAAGGAAACAAAAATACCAAATTCAACTTCTATCATCTCCTTTTGATGAGCAAAAAAGTACCTTCCAAGAATTTTACCAATTATATCATTCATATTTCATAGCACTATAAGCACAAAGGCCAATCCATGCTTTTGGTGTGTCATTCTTAGGAACCTCTTCAAAAATAAAAATCCTTTAGGGGATATATGGGAAAATAGATGATCCAATTTCTTTTTTATGCTTCAATTTTTAATTTCTAGGGTCCAAATTATGTAATTATGAAGTAGATATGTTATAATTCTAACACTTTAAATCTTATTAATTTATTATTTCTCCATATGTTAATGTTCTTACAAAAGATACTGTTAAATATTAGTAGTAACTTAAACATATATTAGGGACTTAAGTGTACTTTTGTAATTAGATTAGGTGTTAGACATAAACTAGGATTAGGTAGCTTGGAGTGCAAGGCAAGCTAGGTTTCCACCTCCTCATCTCTATAAATAGAGATGAGGGGGATGCTAGTTATTCATTCTTCTTCCTCAATTGTAAAAGCTTTAATAGTTTTAATAAAGGGGTGTTTGAGGGTATAACGTGTGCATATATTCTTGAGTCTTTGTAGTCTCTCGTGTTGCTACTTGTGCTCGATACAACTCGCGATCTAGCATTCCGAGATCGAACTTCGGATTTGTTGTCGAGGTTTTATCCAACAAGTGGTATCAGAGCCAGGTTTCGATATTGGGACCTGTGGGTTATGGGCCCACCACACTTGTTAGCTCATAAATACGATTGTTATGATTTTAGTCTTCATATTAGCTCATAAATACGTCTAGGGTGTTAAGTGTCAACTTGTTATTATTAGTCAAGTAGGAGTCGGGTAGGTTGGCTTGTGTCCCAAGCCCAACCCGTGTCATTGTAATAGCCGACTTAGGACTCTTGTTAGAGTTGGTTTACCCTCCCCCTCATCTCTATAAAAGGAGGTGAGGGGGGGGGACGGATTTGGTATGTCATTCTTTCATACTAATCAAGGATCGATTATGGTACTTACTTGTGCAAAGCTTCTCTTCTTTTTCTGTCGATATTGCTGTGTGTGTCATCTTCACGATCGAAGTAATCCGTGCAAGTAACCAGGGTGTTAGTTGATCACGACTTACAAGTGGTATCAAGAGCCACGGTTATTGTGGTCATTGAAGTTCGAGTGCTAGATCGAGGTGCCAAGTTGATTTCAAAGTTAGAGCAAATAAAAAGTTTCGAAGTTCAGGTTTTTCGAATCGTTTATGTGAAAGTAGCATGTTAACGAGAGGATTTATATCCAAGTAAAATACGAAGATATTAAAGAGGTGACGTACGTGAGGGATTTTAAAAAACAAAGGTGATTTAAACTATTTTATTCATACCTCATACGTGCTATACTACAAAGGTCAAAAGGTTATTGTTTGTAAAAACAATTCGAGTATTGATTTAAAACTCGACTACGATAGTCGTTTTTTTTTTTTGGTTTTAAAATATAGATTAAGTTTGAAGGTATCTTGTTGTCGAGGTTTTATCCAACAGATACAATCATCTGGTTACTTTACATACGATCATCAAACAACAATCGTTGAGGATGAGGAGGAACCAGTACATGGAGATATCAAGCAACACAAGTATATGAAAAGTGATTTGGTTGTATGAACCAAGCAGTACCCATCCCAACCCAAACGAACAAACTTGTCATAAATTGACCCGGCCGGAACCAATACAACCTTTAACCTTATTTTATTTCCCTCGACTAAATAAATGAACCACATTGGCATTACTCTTGAATTCACCACTTCATAAGCAGAAAAAAAAGAACATAATGAAAGTTCAAAATACATTGGTATGCCGTGAACTAATTATTAACGCTAACTAACGATCAATGCATCTAACAACAATGCATATGTACACATATGTAATGTTTAATAAATACAGTATATAAATATATACATCTAACAACAATGGATATGATATCACTTATCAAAAAAGGTGGAAAGAAAGAGAGACTAGCCTTGACTCTGGAAGAGATTTCTACTGATGTGGAGAACTATCTGTGTACGAAAATGTTGTCGCCGATACCATTTCATTTCTTTCTCCATTACTGTCGCATGATAGCCACTATTACACACACACACACACAAAATAAAAAATAATCAGACTCAGTTTATAATGCTTTAAGTTCAAGTGTATATTGAACTATTCTTCAAAAGATATAAGAAAGAACACACGAAACACAAAACATATGAGATATGAGAATGAACTCATCACAACTGTGTCCTCTTTAAGGAGGATTCCCTTAGAAAAATTGCTGCAAAGCTCCTCTTTCTTTCTGGTAGAATAGATTTCTGGGCACTTTGACATCTGGATTATTTCTCTATAGTCTGTGAGCAATTTGGACTCCCACATATCATGATCCTCCTGTATATTTATTTTAGACAAACAATTAACTCGTGTTCAACTAAGTTACTTTTTAGCACATTCTATTATATACTAGACGATTACCCGCGCATAGTGGCGACGATGTAAAATAACGTTAATTTGTGTGTACAATTTTTTATTTATTTATTTTTAATTTTTTTACATAGGTGTTGAGTAATTGAGAGTAGAGAAAGTTGGTGTTTTAAATTATAACTAAATATTTAAATATTTAATAGTTTGCATTACCTTTTATAAGTAGAGGTATTTTAATCTAAAAACATTAATAATCTTTTTAAGTTTTTAAGTTTTAAGCAAATGTTGTTTTTTTCTCTTTATATGTGGTAAAGATATATTAGGAGAAGCTAGTGACGTCCTTTTAATTCAATGCTAAAATGAAATATGAAGTTATTGTTAAAAATTAAATGTACTTGAAAATATCTAAAAATTTTGGCAATAAAATAGAGGTTATAACATATAAATTTACTGAAAAAAACTATCTTCATATTAAAATTATATTGTGAAGTAGTTATAAAAATTTAAAAAGTTAACACGAACCTAGAGATAATAAGAACTAAAAATGATGATTTTTTTTTTGAGTTTTTATAAACTTCATAGAAAAATAAATTGTGAAGTTAACTTTAAACTTTGAATTTACTCGAAAACATATGAATTTCTTTAAAAGAAACTAAAGGTAAAAAAAAGTAAAATCGCTGCAAAAAATCAAACAAAATTATCTTCTCAGTTTAAATGAACTATGAAGTTACGCTAAACTGAAAATTTTGTTCGGAAATTTTGAAAAAAATTGATAAGAAACTGAGGTAAAAAGAGGTAAAATAGTTGAATTAGTTTTTTGAAATAAAATATTGATATCACAAAATTTACATGTAATAATATAGATATATATGAATCATAAGGTTTCGAAGTTTTATGAATTAAAGAAACTTACTTTGAATAATAGTGCTTGGTTGAGTTGTATTACAACTTCACCTGCTTTTGGCTGTCTTTCTCTCTTGTGAGGTAAGCACTGATACGCAATCCTTGCAAATGTTGCAAAGGATTGTGGATCAACTTGTTCCTTTATACCCTCAAACACTAACTCATAAAGTTTTCCTACTTGATAGCGATTTTTAGCCAAAAAGGGCAAAAATAGAAACTCATCATCTAGTTTTATAGACGATCGTTTCCCGCACAATATGTCAAATAAAACAGCACCCAATGAAAATATATCGGATTCTTTAGTTAAGAAGTGTGTTTTCAAATATAGTGGATCACTATATCCAATTGTTCCTGCTGCATCGTCAATGACATATTCTATATCCTGATTTGTTGGACATACCAAGGAATGCGCAAAACCTGCAATTTTTGCTTTCCAGTCTTCAAATAGTAGAATGTTGCTACTTTTGATGTCCCTATGTATCACCACTTTTTGATTTACATCAGTTGCATGTAGAAAATTCAACCCACTTGCAATATCGATATATATTTTAAGCCGCATCACCCACGTAAGACTAGCGTCGCTCAAGTACACGTCAAGTCTTCCTCTAGATGCAAACTCATGTAAAATGATTTTTTCAGTCTCATCATCACAATAGCCTACAAGACCAATGACATTCTCATGTTTATACTTCAAAGGGATATCTAGCTCTCGAAAAAATCCAGTTTCTCCGTGACCAAATAACCTCCTATCCAACCGCTTTGCAGCAATGATGGTATGTCCATTAGCATGAGAAGCTACTCCTTTGTCGACATTCCCAAAACCTCCTCTTCCAAGGATATTGTCATCACTAAACTTTTGTGTGGCTGATTTAATGTCTTCAAGTGACATTTTGAAGTTTTCCTTCTGGCTTTTTTCCTGTGAATCATTGGACAGTCGATCAATTTGATAAGTAAAAACGAAAATAGAAATGGATTGCTATCTAAAATTCTTTTAAATTGTTATTTTGATTTTTTAGTTTCAATGTCTCTTAGGTTTTAAACTTGCTACAACTCCTATAGAAGTAAATACTGCTTAGTTATAAATAACTGACAAAGGCAAACGGGTCAAGTTATAAAACAGAATATCAATAAATTAGTGGGTAAAATAATATATCTGACTTTAAATAAACCTTACACTTTCCGAGTCAACATATGTATTCTCCTCTGCAATATTACTTGAAAGCAGATTTATGAGTTCTAAGGTATTTAAAAGTTTCTTCTGGTTTCGGTATTTATATCCTTAAAACTCAAATATTTAGCTTATTATGTTTTGTTGAAGTTGATTGGGCAAAATGTCGTATTTTTAGCAAATGAGAAGATAAGTTAGTGCATGCTTCTTTATAATGTGATTATAAGCCTGCAATTCAATTTGCATATTGAACATGTTTCAAAGAATTGTCTGATTTACTAATTCTTCTACTCAGATGAAAGACTTCGGATTCATATAATTAAAGTGAATAAATGACGGTTTGTGATAGATGATTTTATGTGATTGTTTCTGAGTGAGAATCATTCAGCAATCAAAATGCGTTTATATTCTGTGTATTCAGTTTCGCATTGACAAAAAGGCTAACTTACGAAAAAGTGAATGCATCAAGTGTCACATATCCATGGGATAAGAATATGACTTACCTGTGCTTGTAACGCTTTTTTTAGTTTATGGATGACGTCGTCTATTGTTGGACGTTGGGCTTGAGTTTCTACCAGACATTGATATGCAATTTCTGAAAATATGTCCAAAGAATCTTTGTCGGGTCCTTTGCTTAGAGCAAAGACATGTCCACCAACTTCTTCTTTTATCTTTTGATCAATAATTTTGACTAGTGTTCCATTTTCAAAATGATGTCGTGCAATGGGTGCAATCCCCTTCTTATTGACCTTGGTGTAAATACGATCGTAGGCCAACCTCCCGGTTAAGATCTCGAATAACACTACTCCAAAAGAGTAAATGTCTGATTTCTTATTTAATCTACCATACTTCTTATATTCTGGATCCAAATACACATTTGTTCCTGCAATCGTGTCGGTATTGAGAGTGCTGGCCTCTTTATCTGCTGGGTGGATTTTGGAGAGCCCAAAATCAGCAATCTTTGCCTCCCAATTATCACCCAATAGAATATTCGCGCTCTTGATGTCACGGTGTATTATCTTTTGTTTATCCTCATCCGTGTTGGTGTGAATGTATTTCAAGCCATGTGCTATATTAAGACTTATTTGTATACGTTGCACCCACGTAAGATTAGTCATTTTATCATCGCTTTCCATATAACTTTCCAGACTTCCTCTAGAAGCGAGCTCGTATATAAGGATCATGTGACCAGGACCTTCATCGCAAAAACCAAGAAGAGAGATTATATTGTCATGTTTACAACTATTTAAAGTTTCAATCTCTGTAATGAACCCTTGTTTTCCTTCTGGATTGAAAATGTGTTTTATGGCTACCGTGCTTCGTCTCTTGGGAAGATCACACTTACTCACCCCTTCTATCGAAGACCAGTTAGTGCTATCAAAATGTTCGAGTTGTGCCTTGTATACCTTACCATATCCGCCTGACCCAATGCAATATTTTTCGGCAAAATTCTCGGTAGCCAACTCTATATCTTTAAATCCAATCTTCAAGTGTTCCAAACTCTTTTCCTGCAACGTCGTGGAGTTATGCAACCGAATGAAATTATATATATATATAAAAATCTATAACCTAATGAAATTAATAGAAAATGAAAACTTTAAAACCCTCAATTGATTTATTTCTAGTTAATTGCGACTGTTCTATTCATGTGGGAACGGAATTATTATTCAAAGTTTATAAACATGTATTTAATAATTTTAATTTAATATGATCTTCATTATAAAAAAATTCTAACATAACGTAATAATAATGCATTTAATTAATAAATAAGAAATTATGAAACTATATTATAAAAATTGCCAAGTATTAAAAATCTTGTAATTCTTCCAAAAATAATAATTATTCTAATATTGGGGAGTTTTTTTGGTAACCATTGTGTTTGGAAAATTTAATTAACTAAATAAGTACTTTCAAAAGTATTTAATAAACCAAGTTATTTCTATTCCATTTCTCTTAAAAAGTTAAAGAAAGAACAAGAAAAAACCATAATCGTATTCATGCAGGACTGGAACATTTACTCATTGAAACTCAACATGATCCACCACCCTTTTCACTGTGCATGTCTCCCTCGAGAGTCACCATCTCCGCCACTTAGTCGGTGTCGCAACATCGTATCACATGCAACTTTAATTCACTGATCAGTTACAAGAAAATATGCAGCATGTATGTTATTTTCCAGGATTTGCATTTTGTAAAGTAATGAAAATCATTACAATGCACTATTATTATACGTAGTTACATGTAAGTAGAAACTATGGATGAGCACGGTACCGGTCCCGTATCGAATTAGTGGTACCTATTTTTTCTCGAGCATAAATTAGTTGTACTGTTACCGTATTGAACGGGATTCGGATACCGGTACTGTGAAATCGGGTTTTCCCTTTTTTTTTCAGAAATTTTCCGATTTGGTACCGATCCCATTCCGAATCATTGGTCCCATTTTTTTTACCTTATTTTGTAGTCCCGATACCGTACCGTATATCGGGAATCGGTACAATTTCAATACAGTTCTGGTTTGGTTTTGGGGATTCGGATCGAAATGCTTATCCATAGTAGAAACATAATCGTTAAATAGATCGCAGAATACATCAAAGTGGAATAAGAGAAGCAAAACCATCTTTTTTCTTAAAGTTGAATATCAAGAAATAATATATATTAAAATGTAACGGGTTTCAATTATGATTATAATTTTGGTAGTTTTTTGTAATTAATGTGGCTTTCAAGGAAAGGTTTTAAAATGGAATTTCAAAGGTGCATGTTTTTTTAATTTCTTTTATAAATACTTATTTTGTTAAATAAATTTTGAAAACACAATGGTCATTCAAAAAACTCTAATATTGGGTTGATTTTACTCGTATTTCAAAATTCTAGATTAAATAAAGACGGTAATGTTTCACGATGTTTTATCCACATCAAGACCATTCGATTGAAAATATATCAGTTTTTATCATTTCATGCATCCAGTTTTTTTCCTAAAAAACATGAATTTTGCTATTTGTAACCCAAGTGCTAGTTTAATACTTAAAAACATGTAATGATAGGTGGTACATTTAGTTGGTTAGAAGAAGTTAAATTCATGAGTGAACAATTATGAAGATACAAACAGTTTATACATGTAAGAGTTTATTAATGTTTAGCATTTTTCAAAAAACATATATGACCTTCAAAACTTCTTTCTTGTATAAATTGCATATCAAATGACTTGATAAACTGGACCTGCGTTTCAAAATTAATAGAAAATTCTTCTATTTTATTTGTTATTTATTAACGACAAATTATCCACACGCCTAATCTACCAAGTACCAATTATCTCACACAAGCTTAAAAATATATCAGGGCTTGAAATCACAAAGTTGATAGGCCACTCACATACCGCTAAACCACAAAGCCTTTAACTTTTTGACTTCTTACTTTATCAATTTCATCCAAATAACCAATATTTATTCTATCTTCCACCTTCAAACACCGATACTGAAAATTAAATCAAACACACCTAATTTACTAATCTCAATTTTTAGCATAGAAACAACCAATGTATCATTCAACTTTAACAATCGTTTCTGAACAAGCTTGACTATATAAACTCTCAACCATTCAATCCAATTACTCTAATCACCACCGTAACGTTTACTCATTTTAACAAAGATAAGTACATTTGGATGTTTGGTTAGAAAAATATGCCATACTAATATACTATGATAACATTGTAAATTATGTAGAGAAAAAAAATATAGTAGAGAAGAGAAGATAATGGACTAAGCATTCAACAGTTCATTTTATATATAACATAGTCGTAGTTCATTTTATACATAACATAGTCGTAGATACATTTTTATTAAGATAACCCTAAATTTATACTAAATATAAACAGAAAAAACATTTGTTTAAAACTTAAAAAATAAGTAACGTTGTTAAACTAAAATACTTTTACTTATAAAAAGAAATGCGGTCTATTAAATACTTAAATACTCGATTACAATTTCAACTATTAACTTTCTTCACAATCACTTACTCTACACCCACGTATACATAATAAAAATTGTGCACACTAATTAATACAACTATACACCGTCGCGCTATGCACGGGTAATCAATCTAGTTTAACCATATAAACGAATAATAAACACATTTTTTCAACCCTACACATATATTAAAAACCGAATATCATATATATTTAAACTGAATTAACCGTATTTGCTCGTTAGTGTTCGATACACATATGATTGTTCGTCTACACAGAACAATAATTATTGATAGGGTTTTGCTATTGATGCCCAAAAAACGATATATGTTTCAAAGTTCAATGCATACAACAAAGGTCAAATATTTATTTAATTGTGAACAGATAAATTCATAAGTGACTGATTGTTCTAAAGTTACAAACCATTTAATCATGTCAGAACTTTTTGATATGTTTAGCTTTTGATGCTATTTCCTCTTAAAAAACATTACTAGAGTCTAGAACATGCATATGGCATTTTGAAAAGAGGTTAAAATCATTTCCATACACAATCGTCCATGTGAGGGTGCTCCGCATTTCTACCGAAATTTCTTTTTGTTATATTTTGACAAAACCTTTGTTAGTGTTATTTTAATTTCACTATATTGTATATAACTCTTATAACATACTTTTATACCACACATCTCTCATACACAAGATTAAAAATGACGACGCTATTATGATTATTATCACTTTATTATTAGTAATAATGCATAGCTAGAAGTAAAAGGTTGCGAGTTTTTCTTTATTTATAATATTAGACGAATACCGGCGCAAAGCGACTGTGTATAGTGAAAAATAATAATACTTGTTCGACCCTTGATGCAATGCGTGTGTTTTTTAAATTAATATAAAGCGTGTGTTTTTTAAAAGTTGGCAAGTACATAATTGATCAAGAAAAGAAATAATTTAAGTTACAAAGTTTAAGGGGTATTTAAGTGTAATCTTTTATATAATAAAACAAAACTCCTACTGGGTACTTTCGTATTTTAGAAAAAAGGATATTTCCTATTAGGTAATATTTTAATTATCATTTTTTAATTTAAAATTTAAAAAAAAATTTTGTTGATTATCTTTAATAATAAACAGCATAATTAAAAATCATAAATCAAACAAAACAAAGATTAAATTATTTGTTTTTTAAAAAATAAAAATATAAATCATATAAAAAAAAATATATCCCGTGTGTGCACGGGCATTATAACTAGTTTAGGCAAACTACATTAACTTAAGTTTCAAGTTTAAACTCTTTATAAGTAGTAGAGATTTGAAAATGTTCTATGTGATTTACTCGACAAGTAATTACCTTCTGATGAGTAGATGATGTATCGGCTGCAACTATTGAGTGTTCATTTAACTGCAATAACGAGTGAAAAGTAAATAAATCAATCCTTTATACAGTAATTATGTTGACAGGATGATGAAAGCAAAACAAGGTCTTACCGCATTTTCATGTTCCAATTGAAGCTCCAAGGCTTTCTCAAGTCTCGGGACAATCTCATCAATGCTTGGACGTTCCAATCGTTCTTCATTCAAGCAAACATGCGCTGTTTCCACAAAAAGTTTGAGTGATAGCGGATCCATTTGCTTCAATAGATTTGTATCAATTATATCATTTAGTATTTTCTGTCTATGATGGAAAAGGACAACGGGAACCAAATTCTTATTATCTTGATCGTCACTTATTGATTCCCTACCACATAGTAGTTCAAACAATACTATCCCAAAAGCATATATATCTGACTTGTGGTTGACACTTTTAGTCTCAATATATGCTGGGTCTCCATACCCAATCACACCCTCAACTTTATTAGTATGAAATGAATTGTGCCTTTGAGTTGCTTTAATCTTCATGCAACATTGAAAATCAGATAACTTGGGTTCCCAGTCATCACTTAACATAACAGTGGCACTGCATATGTAGCGGTGTATTACGCTAAAATTGTGTGGCTCGTCATAATGAATGTAACTCAATGCATGTGCAATGCCGACAGATATCTCCAATCTTCGCACCCATGTCAACAACATCGGGTCACTTAGATGGTTGCTAAGTCTTCCCCTGGTCTCACGCCTGATAACAATGATCTTCTCATCATACTCATCACAAAACCCAACAAGAGAAACCACATTTTTATGCTTGAGACTAGAAAGCATTGAAATCTCCATCCAAAACTCTTGTTCTGCTTCCTTCCTTTCTTTATTCCACCTCTTAGCAGTGATATCAATCAACTCACCGGACCACAAGAGCTGTCCCTTGTACATCTGTTCAAACCCATCACTTTCTCTGGTGGCAGATAGGATATTTTGAAGGGGGACTCTGAGGTGAGCAAATTCATTCATTATCTGTAAAATAGGCAAGTTAAAATGTGAGTTAGTAAAAGGGAGTATAATAATGCCTACAAAGTGTTTGATAAAATTCCTGAATCATGTCTAGGACATGTAAGGTCTAATTCTGCATATATCATGTAGAAGTTTAGGAAGTGATCAAGTGAATGGTCTTATTAAGCTGATTTGTTTTGGTTAGTGACTTCATGTTGATAATTTAGTCTTGGTTAATGTAGTCAATGTTTGCTCCTAAGGTGTTTTTAAAGCATTTGGTCCAAAGTCCGATTGTGTAAGTACTGACTATGAGCGGCGATACTTTGTCTACCTGATGCAGTTTTGATGGGATAATATGGATTGGAATTGTCTTGTTTGGTTCCCTCATTTCATTCAAAGACATGTTTTTGTCTTGTAGATAAGTTCATAAAGTGGTATTCATAAATTGTTTAAAGTTGCAATATATTTTTGTTTAGTGTTGATATTTACTATTTAGCCATCTGAAGTTTGAAGATTGCACACTCAAGACAAGTTGATAAAGTGGTATCCAACCTGTGAATGAAATTGCAGACACATGTGTTCCTAAGGTATGGGACTACTTCGTCTTGGTTATGACTTGTGACAAAGGCAATTATGGAAATTAAAAGTACAAAACATGTTCCTATAGTCATTTTTATCCCTTTTACTTGTAACGGGTGCAAGTAAGTATTTTACGAATATGACACGATATTGCATTCGTATCCACACTAGGTATTGAATTGGTACAAACAAACTGCTTATTTGAACTGTTTGATTCTGCTAAGTATTTTTGAAATTGCTTGAATCTAGATGTATAGAAACGTGATGATTCTGCTTGTTGTTGATTGCTGAATGATTATAGATGATTAGAGTTGTGCTTATTGAGTCAACTAGGTAAAAAAATGGCTTGATTTCGCTGATTGCTGATTGTTGAATAAATATATTAGATTGATTTCAGTTGTGTTGATTGAATCGATTGGGTCGCCAATTATCAAATCAAGCTCTGGTACCGTAATACTAATCTAAACTACTCCAACTAACTAAATATTAGAGAGTGAAAGTGTAGTGCATAATGTAACAGATGATACTAGAGTAGAGTGTTCAGTGACACTATATATATGGTAAACTTACACATAATCTTATGTGATCTCATATGCCACAGCAGGTATATATATTTTTAGTTTTATGTACCAAAATATGTTGAGTTTGAGTAATCTTTCTATAGACTTTTTGAAATCAAATGATTATGCTATTGTCTTATTACAGATTGATGAATCTGAAACGGAGGAACTTGAATATAAAACTGTTGAGGAAGATCAAGAGCTTGTATAAGTTCGATCCAGTTCTTATATACTACCCATTCTTGTTTCAGGCACAAAATGATTTTTCCAAAGCGTATGAGAGGGAGACCCATAATACCAAGGACAAATTAAAGGACTATATATGGAAAGCCTTGAAAAGTGGCAAGGTAATGTTTCAAAGCAAATCAGTAATCCCAAAAAGTCATAGGCCATATTGACTTATTACTGCTTATATAATACCATAAAAGAAAATACTCTGAAATTAGAAGGTTGTCACCCGTTTGACCCGTAGCATTGTTTCAACTTTCAAAGCAGATCAGCAATCTCAAAAGGTTGTTACCCATTGCTTGCATACAATATTGATAAGGAGTTCGGGTGCATTTCGAGTTTAGATGTCATATGTTATTTCGTTGAGTATTCTTTTCTGAAACTAATACGTGTCTTATATTTTCCGTTTATGCCTCTGTTAGGCGGAATAAAGAGGCCAAGGGATCATATTAAATTAGTATACTGACAAAACTGAAGGCTAAGATAACCAAGGTTATGGGTAATATTGAGAAGGTTGTTGTTTCGTTTTCATGATGTTTTGTTTATTGGCCATCGTTTAGCTACCTTTTTAGTCTTTTTAACATGTTGGTTTTTGGTGTTTCAAGGTGCTTATGGGATATTAATGTTGCTTATATTGGCTGAGGTTACTAGGTATGTTGTGTTTAATCTCTTACATTAACTTCAATGCGTGTCAGGCTGGGTGACTATCAAGTCTTAACCAGTGGCTATCAAGTCTTAACCTGTGACCTAATCGACCTTTTTTTCTTATCAGTTATTCGTTTTTTGTCGCCACATAGAGACAAACCATAACCTGGACCGACAAATTTACAAGTAAATGAGTCGAACGCGTACAAGGGAAGTTGCTTCTCTTCCGGTCAATGCGTCATAAGTCCCTAAAAGTTTATGCTTTGAGGTTAAACACACAAACAAAAAGAGGATGGACAACTCATATGTAGCTTACATGTAATTTTGAAGAAAATTAGTTTTGATCTACAGCTTGGAGTCTTGGACAAGCTACAGTGCAAGGCCATATATACTACCTTGTGCATATCGTAATGAACTTGCTAAACTACAGGTAGATTTTATAACTATACTACTTTTAAAATTTTGATTTTACTTTGTAACTCAGTAATCCCCTGGTTTCTAATTTTAATTGTCTACCAGGGACACTCCTCCACTTTCATATAAAGGTTTGCAGGCCGTCCTATCAAAATCTCGGTTGGGTGGTCATAGTTCACAAATATTTGCAGACATCAACAAGTACTTTTACTATACCACTTTTCTTTTATTCAATGTTTAAGGTTCAACCAGTCAAACCGGCTTAGATAACGGGTCACAAGGAACCGGTTTTTAAGATTTCAAAACCCAGTGTGACCCGCCGGGTTTTACCCGTTACTATAATTCCGGTTGGTTTGTCATTAAATCGTTTATATGTGTTCCACATTGCTTTTTTTTTTTACAAGTTTTTGAAAGCATTAAAAGCTGTTTAGACAGTTTTTTATGGTGTTTTAAACACTTACTATATGCTATTTGGACAGCAGAAAGATGGGCTGTTTGGACAGGCTTATATGCTGTTTTAACAGCTTTTATATGTTGTTTTGAAACAAGTTTTTGCAGCAATTACATGCTCTTTTTTTTAAAAGCAATTACATATTTGTATGTTGTTTTTTAGCAGCAATTACAGCTTTCATATGCTGTTCCGACACAGTTTTTTACAGCAGCCATGTTTTTTTGGAGCAATTACATGTTTGTAGGTGACTTTGGTTTAAGACTCTTGCTAACCAAAAACAATTAGTTGTTGCTTTAACTGATACGTGTGTTTGCCTAGCAAGTTGCTAAGCCGGTTGTTTATGTAAAATGGGTGATTAACAAATAAGCTTTGGTGTGGGTGGTGGGTCAAATAATATGGGTTTGGATTACGTTAACCATCCATATTCATATTCTCTTTCTTATTCTTCATATACAACTATTTTTATATGTGTGTTGGCCTAGCTAGCAAGTTACGTTAACCATAAATTTTTGTATTTTTATTTATAATTATATATAATTCATAATGGTCATCTAGGTCAATAACTATTTTTATTCATACAATATAAAATGACAATTACACGAAAATTTAAATAATAATTCGGTAATAGAATAAGGCTAATTATCATTTTTTTTTTAATTCATATGAAAAACTTGTCACTAACTTACATAGTATACTTATTAGCCAATTTACAAACATTATCACCCATCCCTCATCATCTTCGACAAAAAAAGGCACAGGTAGGGCTTTCGAAAAAAATATATATAGCGACAGATTTAATCATTTGATATATGCTAAGCTAATTAACTAGCTAGGATTGGTAGAATCGACGACTTTAGGATAGTGGGTGACGAGTTAAGAGTCTTTTGATCGGTTTAGTGCCACTAGCTAATTACGTATAATCAGTTTTATAGAGTCTAGCTAAACTTTAAACTGATAGATTGAAGGTGTATACACTCAAACAAATAGATAGTAGTAATTATTTAGAAAGATGGAAGAGGAAAAAACGTCTTACCGCATTTTGATGTTCGAGTTGAAGTTCCAACGCTTTCTCAAGTCTTGTGACTATCTCATCAATATCTGGGCGCTGCGATCGTTCTTCGTTCAAGCAGTCATACGCTGATTTTCTACCACAGAGTAGTTCAAACAATACTATCCCAAAAGAGTAGATATCTGACTTGTGGTTCACTCTTTTAGTCTCAAAATATGTTGGGTCTCCATACCCTTTCACAAACCAAAGTTTATTAGTATGAAATGAATGGTGCCTTTGTGATGCTTTAATCTTCATGGAATATACAAAATCACATAACTTGGGTTCCCAGTCATCATTTAATAGAACTCTGCCACTGTTAATGAGCCGATGTATTACGCTGAAATCGCGTGGCTCGTCATAATGAATGTAGCTCAGCCCTTGCGCAATACCGACAGATATCTCCAATCTTCGCACCCATGTCAATGACATCGGGTCTCTTAGATATAGGCCAAGACTTCCCCTGATGTCACGCTTGTAAATGATGATCTTCTCATCATTCTCATCACAAAACCCAACAAGAGAAACCACATTTTTATGCTTGAGACTAGAAAGCATTGAAATCTCCCTCCAAAACTGTCGTTCTACTCCATCCAATTCTTTATGCCACCTCCGAGCTTGAATTTCAATCAACTCAGTGGACCACAAGAGCTGTCCCTTGTATATCTGTTCAAACCTACCATCTAAGAGGACATTTTCTTTAGCGAAGTTGTTGGTGGCAGATAGGATATTTTGAAGGGGGACTCTGAGGTGAGCAAATTCATTCATTATCTTTAAAATAGTCAAGTAAAAATGTGAGTGAGAAAAAGGAAGTATAATAATGCCTACAAAGTGTTCGATAAAATTCCTGAACCATGTCTAAGACATGTTAGGTCTAATTCTGCATATATCTTGTAGTTTATAGTTATTATGTTTGTGGATAGTAATTAAAAATACTCTTAACATTCTTTAGAAGTTTAGAAGTGATCAAGGAAATGGTCTTATTAAGTTGCATTGTTTTGGTTAGCGACTTCGTGTTTAGATATAGTCTTGGTTAATGTAGTCAATATTTGCTCCTAAGGTGTTTTTAAAGCATTTGGTCCAGAATCAGATTGTGTAAGTATTGACTATGAGCGGCGGTACTTTGTCTACCTGATGCAGTTCTGATGGGATAATATTGATTGGAATTGTCTTGTTTGGTTCCCTCATTTCATTCAAAGACATGTTTTTGTCTTGTGGATAAGTTCATAAAGTGATATTCAGAAGAAAAAAAATTATGGCATGTGCTTTGTGTAACAGTAAATTGTTTAAAGTTGCAATATATTTTTGTTTAGTGTTGATATTTACTATTTAGTCATCTGAAGTTTGAAGATTGCATAAGATTCAAGGGTAGAAGGTGATAAAGTAGATTGGAACACTCAAGACAAGTTGATAAAGTGGTATCTAGGAAAAACTATGGTATCCAACCTGTGAATGAAATTGCAGACACATGTGTTCCTAAGGTATGGGACTACTTCTTCTTGGTTATGACTTATGACAAAGTCAATTATGGAAATTAAAAGTACAAAACATGTTCCTAAGGCATTAGTCATTTTTATCCCTTTTACTTGTAACAGGCGCAAGTATTTTACGAATATGACACGATATTGCATTCGAATTGGTACAAACAAACTGCTTATTTGAACTGTTTGATTCTGCTAAGTCTTTTTGAAACTGCTTGAATGTAGATGTATAGAGACGTGATGATTCTGCTTGTTGTTGATTGCTGAATGATTGTAGAATAAATATATTAGATTGATTTCAGTTGTGTTGATTGAATCGATTGGTTTCTTCCTTTATCTTGTAAAAAAATGGCTTGATTTCGCTGATTGATGATTGTTGTATAAATATATTAGATTGATTTCAGTTGTGTTGATTGAATCGATTGGGTCGCCAAGTATCAAATGAAGCTCTGGTACAGTAATACTAATCTAAACTACTCCAACTAACTAAATATTAGAGAGTGAAATGTAGTGCATAATGTAACAGATGATACTAGAGTAGAGTGTTCAGTGACACTATATATATGGTAAACTTACACATAATCTTATGTGATCTCATATGCCACAGCAGGTATATATTTTTTAGTTTTCTGTACCAAAATATGTTGAGTTTGAGTAATCTTTCTATAGACTTTTTGAAATCAAATGATTATGCTATTGCTGCATTCATTCCATTTCTTAAGTTATGTTCATCTCATAAAGTCATAGGCCATATTGTCTTATTACAGATTGATGAATCTGAAAAGGAGGAACTTGAATATAAAACTGTTGAGGAAGATCAAGAGCTTGTATAAGTTCGATCCAGTTCTTATATAGTACTCATTCTTGTTTCAGGCAAAAAATGATTTTTCCAAAGCGTATGAGAAGGAGACCCATAATACCAAGGACCGGACTATATATGGAAAGCCTTCAAAAGTGGCAAGGTAATGTTTCAAAGCAGATCAGCAATCCCAAAAGGTTGTTACCCATACCCGTAGCATTGTTACCCATTTGACCCGTAGCATTGTTTCAACTTTCAAAGCAGATCACTAGATCAGCAACCCCAAAAGGTTGTTACCCATTGCTTGCATAAAATATTGATAAGTAGTTCGGGTGCGTGTCGAGTTTAGATGTCATATGTTATTTCATTGAGTATTCTTTTCTGAAACTAATACGTGTCTTATATTTTCCGTTTATGCCTCTGTTAGGCGGAATAAAGAGGCCAAGGAATCATATAAAATAAGTATGCTGACAAAACTGAAGGCTAAGATAACCAAGGTTATGGGTAATATTGAGATGGTTGTTGTTTCATTTTCATGATGTTCTGTTTATTGGCTATCATTAAGCTACCTTTTTTTTGTCTTTTTAACATGTCGGTCTTTGGTGTTTCAAGGTGCTTATGGGATATCAATGTTGCTTATATTGGATGAGGTTACTAGGTATGTTGTGTTTAATCTCGTACATTAACTTCAGTGCGTATCAGGCTGGGTTGACTTGAAAAAAAAATTGTCCAAGAAAAACTGATAGTCAAATATGTTTTATAGCCATATTATTACAATAATAATCTATTTTTTTTTATACACTGTGGGTGACTATCAAGTCTTAACCAGTGACCTAATTGACCTTTTTTCTTATCAGTTATTCGTTTTTTATCGCCACATAGAGACAAACCATAACCTGGACCGACAAATTTACAAGTAAATGAGTCGAACCCATATAAGGAAAGTTGCTTCTCTTCCCGTCAATGCGTCATAAGTCCCTAAAAGGGGATGGACAACTCATATGTAGCTTACATGTAATTTTTAACAAAATTAGTTTTGATCTACAGCTTGGAGTCTTGGACAAGCTACAGTGCAAGGCCATATATACTACCTTTTGTATATTCTAATGAACTTGCTAAACTACCGGTAAATTTTATAACTATACTACTTTTAAAAATTTGATTTTACTTTGTAACTCAGCAATCCCCTGGTTTCTAATTTTAATCGTCTACCAGGGACACTCCCCCAGTTTCATATGAAGGTTCCAGGACGTCCTATCAAAATCTCGGTTGGGTGGTCATAGTTCAAAAATGTTTGCAGACATCAACAAGTACTTTTTACTATACCACTTTTCTTTTTTCAAAGATTTGAAACCCGGTTCGACCCGGCTAGTTCAACCGGTCGAACCGGTTCTGGCAAAGATAACATGTCAAAAGAAACTGGTTTTAGGAATTCAAAACCCTGTGTGACCTGCCGGGTTTTACTCGTTTCAATAATTCCGGCTTGGTTTGTCGTTAAATCTTTTATATGTGTACCACATTGCTTTTTACAAGTTTCTAAAGGCTTTAAAAGCTGTTTAGACAGGTTTTTATGGTGTTTTAAACACTTTCTATGTGCTATTTGGACAGCTGAAAGATGGGCTGTTTGGAAACAAGTTTTTGCGGCAATTGCACACTCTTTTTTTTTAAAAGCAATTACATATTTGTAAGTTGTTTTTTAGCAGCAATACAGCTTTTATATGCTGTTCTGACACAGTTTTTTACAGCAACCATTTTTTTTTTTTTTTTTTTTTGCAGCAATTACATGCTTTTATGCTGTTTTTTACAGAGATTTGCGATTAGATACATTAAAGGTTTGTATGCTGTTTTTCAGAGCAATTACATGCTGTTTAGAAACTGATCAGACATTTCAGTATACTGTCAAAACCGAAGACTAAGATAAACAAGGTCAAAATGATTATTATGGGCAATATTGAGAAGGTACCTTTTTCGTCTTTTTAACATGTCGGTTTTTGGTGTTTCATGGTGCTTATGGGATATTAATGTTGCTTATATTGGCTGAGGTTACTAGGTATGTTGTGTTTAATCTCTTACATTAACTTCAGTGTGTGTCAGGCTGGGTTGGCTTGAAAAGAAATTTTGTCCAAGAAAAACTGATAGTCAAATACGTTTTATAGCCATATTATTAAAATAATAATTTATTTATTTTTTTATATATAAAAAAGATTTAGAAAGTTTTATTCACTAAAAATACACTGTGGGTGACTATCAAGTCTTAACCAGTGACCTAATTGACCTTTTTTCTTATCAGTTACTCGTTTTTTTATCGCACATAGAGACAAACCATAACCTGGACTGACAATGTACAAGTAAATGATTCGAACCCGTATAAGGGAAGTTGCTTCTCTTCCGGTCAATGCGTCATAAGTCCTAAAAGTTTAAGTTTTGAGGTTAAAGACACAAACAAAAAGGGGATGGACAACTCATGTAGCTTACATGTAGTTAGTTTTGATCTACAGCTTGGACAAACTAGAGTTCAGGACCATATATACTATCTTGTGCATATCGTAATGAACTTGCTAAACTACAGGTAGATTTTATAACTTTACTACTTTTAAAATTTTGATTTTACTTTGTAACTCAGCAATCCCCTGCCAGTGACACTCCCTCAGTTTCATATAAATCTTGCAGGACATCAACAACTACTTTTACTATACCACTTTTCTTTTTTTCAATGTTTTGAAACAGGTCGAACCGGTTCCGCCTTAGATAACGGGTCAAAAGAAGCCGGTTTTTGAAAATTCAAAACCCATTGTGACCCGCCGGGTTTTACCCGTTTCTATAATTCTGGCTGGGTTTGTCAATAAATCTTTTATATGTGTTCCGCATTGCTTTTTACAAGTTTTTGAAAGCTTTAAAAGCTGTTTAGACAGGTTTTTATGGTGTTTTAAACACTTTCTATGTGCTATTTGGACCGCAGAAAGATGGGCTGTTTGGACAGGCTTATATGCTGTTTTAACAGCTTTTATATGTTGTTTGGTTTTCTTCATTGTTTGCAAACATGTGTTCAATTTATTTCTGTTTGTAAAATGGGTTACTTGACTTAAGTGACCCCTTTAAGCTAACGAAATGAGATGACTTCCTTCTCCAAAGTTTCATTTTAGCCCTCTAACTCGGGTGTTTTGTTTATATTTGTTTTCTCTTTAGAATATTGTTTCAAACATTTATCTTATTTATTTATGTCAAACCTTTCTCTTCGCAATAGGATATTTTTTATTTTTTATTTTTTATTTTTTATTTTATTATTTTATTAATAACCCATATATGTTTGGCTAGTACCCATCTAGGGCTAGTACTTGTTTTATTGTTTTTTCTGTTATGCATCAATCACTTTAGTTTATCCGAACCAGGACTTGAATGGATGGGGGTTGGTCCTTATCCGGATTGACCAGAACCCAAACTTTTTGTAGGGTGGGGTGCGGGGTGGGTTTTCTTTCGGACACAATCATAATTGACCCGACGCGAATGAACCTGAACGACCTGACGTGAATGAACCTGAACTGGACTAATTAATTTGACCCTATTAACATCCCTATATATAGCCAACACCAACTTATGTGGTGGTTGGGTGTCACACCCCCAATTTACCTGACTTGCAGCGGAATGGAATACCTGGGGGTGTCTGTCATAGCACCACAGTTACAGTTACATTGAACGACCTAAAGTGTCGTTTGGAAAATACTGCATTTGATCATTGAAATAATTCAGAGTTTACAAAATGAGGTCCCCAAAATGTGTTGCATGTTTATGAAAAACAAGTCGTACTAGATCAAATGTTTACACAAGTGCATGAAATAATGATGAGACGCGTCGACTCCGCGACTCCATGAAGGTCCAAATGCATGTCTCATGAGCTACCTTAATAACCTGAAATACATTGCTAAAACGTCAACACGAATGTTGGTGAATTCCATAGGTTTGTAAAATGTACTGATGTACGGCCACCACAAGTAAAAGTGCATGACAAAAGTCACGTAAAAATAGTACAATAGCCTTAAGCTCATGACACCGAAGCTATGACTGATGAAACTCTATGCCCCTCCCGAATGTTCTGCCGAAACATTCAAATGTAAAAGACATGACATGCATCCGCTTACTGTTGGTAATCACTACCACGGATGGAGGCGTCACCCTCGATAGATCTATCCACTCACTCTCGCTTAACGGTAAATTAACGGTTCATGATGTTACAGGGGACTTATCACATGGCAAGGTAACTTAAGCTATGTACATGTTTGAATACTTGGGCTCGTACTGAAATAATTGATGCAATGTATTCCCCCCGTGGGATTTGAAAACAATCAAAAATGTTGAATTGAAAACGGGGCTATGAAAACTCACCTTAACTGATGAAACTGTGATGAAATGAAATGAACACCAATGAACAATTAGCTGTCGCAACCCAATATGATGGTACCATGAACATGTACTGAGCTGAAAAACAAGGCGCGCACACTAGCCGCAACCTAATATGAATGATGAACGATCTACTTTAGATCATGAAATGGTGTTATGAATGTCCATGCACATGTTTCCTATACCACTCTACTCTTTGAAAAACACTTGTTGTTACCAAAAGTATATATTCCAAGACTTAGGAAAATATTGCTATTAGAAAAATAAACTAGTTGTAATTATATACTTATATATATATCGTATGTACCAATGTTTGTGTTGAAATCCTCGGTTTGAAATCCTTGAAATAACGCCTTGTACTAATGAAAATATACTTGAAATCACTAATGCATCATTAGTTATGAAATTGGGTACTTGATTAATATTTCTAGAAAATCTAGAATTTAGTACGTAGAAGTATTATTACTTCTATTAGTGACAAAACAGTCTCGCAAAACTAGTCGTGAAATAATGAATATTAAGAGTTAGGAAAGAAGCTCAGTAGTTTTGAGAAGATTTTCACCATATCTAAAAAGTCACAGAAGTGAAGTTTGTTCATACAAGTCTCGATCATAAAGATAATTAGCCGTCAAGTGAGGTGTTTGGGCTGTTTTGGCAGATTCTGGGCAGTTTTCGGGAAAGTTTGGGAGTCCATAAGTTGTTCGTTATAAATCCTTTTGACAAACGGCTTGATTTTTTGAAAACTAGGCTGGGTGAACTAACTTTTTGTCAATGATGCAAATTTTCCAGAAATGAGTTTATCAATGAGTAAATTGGCTCTCAACATGATGTCTTACAAAAACTGTTTTTCTATACTTAGAAATATTTGCTAAAAAGCTGATGGAAATAAATAAAGTTTTGCCGATTTTGAAACGTGTATATCTTGGTCGTTATAAGTCCGTTTTACTTGTTCTTTATATCCATGGTTACGTCTTAACATGTAGTAATATATTTTGGAAAGCTTGACCCCTCCGGGTTACGTCTAAAGTCTCTTTTTGTCCAATGAAAAACGTCCAACAGCATACATTTTCAGAAAAATACTTTTCGTCTACAATCTTGCAAAAATCATAACTCCTTTGTTATAAACTCTTTTTAATCCGTTCTTTCGCCTACGGATTCCTTTTTGAAAGTATCTTCTAAAAATTTTGCCAAAGTTTCCTTGGTGTTTACTGATTTTCCAGATTTTTACAAAACGGGACAGCATGTCTAAAATAGGTTCCAAATCAAGTTTCCAAGGTTAAAAACTAATTTCTACCATCACCAATCCTCTTGTAATCACCACATGGCTAATCTAATCTTACCATACACCTTCTTAGGGTGCCATGGACTCCTAACCAAGTTATTAGAGCAAGGGGATTCATAACTAAAAAGTTAGGGTTTGTATGTTTCTTTTTAGACAAAATAAAGGGTGGTATAGCTAGTTGTACATGGTTTTTAGCATGGAAATCATGTAATACATGTAAAAATAAGATGATCCATGAAAAAATAAAGTTGATAACTTACTTGATAAAATGAGATGATTAAATGGCTAGAAACCTTGGATTACTTGTGTGTTTGATGCAAGAATCTTGATTAGAATGACAAAAGGAACAACTTTGTAGCTTTAAACTTTCAAAAATCATCACTTGATCATGGAGTTAGAGTTTGGTCGTGGTTTTGAGTGAAGAAGAAGAGAAAATGGGTTTTTGATCCAAAAATTAAGTATGTTTATGTTTTAGGTGTTTTTTTAGATATTTTCTAGTTACTTGGATGGCATACTTGTAATTAAATGGTCAAAGTGAAGTAAAGGAGGGGGTTCATGGCTGATTTTTGGGTGTGAAAAGGAGTAGCCAAAACGGTTTTGATCACTTAGAAAATATAGTGTAGCGTTAAGTGTTATTACGCGTTATTCGTTAAAATCGGGTACCGGGTTTAATAGCAATAAACGTTCACGAAGTTAACCGGGATGAAATAAAGTTATAATAATGTTAAAAACATATAAAAAATATGTTGGGTACATTTACTGAGTGATCGGGTGATTATTGTTTAGTTTTCACGAAAACTGTCGTAATATTCATAAGCTTACGTTATAAATAAAATAAATTTCCAAAATACTGGGTAACTGAATGTTATAACTTTTATGATGTTAAAATGGATATAAAAATATTTCGGGACCATTGTGGGAATATTTAGATATATTCGTCGTGTGTAAACCGTGTGTTAACGTTTATTTAGAAATCATAATACGTAAAACGTTAAATATACTGAATATAGAAATTTGAAAATCCTAAGAGTGGTATAACATGTAAATGACCTACTGATGATATGCAGACTATCCCCAGTCCGTATGAAATGTTATTACTGATAATACATGAATTCGCACCTGAACCAATACGGTTACGCGAATTTGAATACCCGTAAACTAAATTTACGATGAAATGTGTAATGCATGTGAATGATGAAATCTTTTCCCGCAATGAATAGTGTTTCGTGAATAGTAAATTTCCCAAAAGTTTCTCAGAATATCAAATTGACCTCGAAAACGATGAATAGTAAACTGATGAATAGTGTTTTGATGAATAGTGTTTGATGAATAGTGTTTTTCCAAAGTTCGGGAAATGACCTGAAATGACCTGAAATGGTGAGTTGTGACATTGGGAGTTAAACATTATAAAATAGTTGAGCAAGGCGTTTAACTTTTGAACAATTTGCTAGTTTGTGACATTTGATAAATTCAAGACGTAGATAAAAGAAATTCTGAAAATTTCATAAATCACAAAATTTAAAAAGAAACAGTGACTTTAATTTTTGCGTATAGTGCGAAATTCACCGGTTCTAGTTAATATACATTCACTTACCTATATATAAGCAAGAAATGCTACCCACAAATATTGTTCATGTTGTTGAGTACTATCGCATTTATCTCTTTAGTTTGTTTAGTATTTATTCATCCATGGGTTTCTATTTGTTAATTGTAAGTTTTGTAGTCACATAAGAATAAACTATAATAGTGAGTAGATAGTTTCCTTATAAAAAATAACAATAACACGAGGCTTTTATAATTGAAAATTTTAGGAAAAAGATATGTTATAAAAAGTAGAAAAATCATACACAAACTCTTGTATGAGTTAGAGTTTATAATTGAAAATTTTTGAAGCTTGAAAGAAACTTAATGGGTCCACCAACACCAAAATAACCCGTATCTACATAATTTGCATGCAATAATGTCATACCCCCAAAATCGGGTCCAGCGGAAGCATACATGTAGCTGGGGTGTAACTCAATTGATATCACAACACAAGTACAAAAATGGTTTGCACTTGAATCATTTTGAATAAAATAGTTAAATCAAAATGTTGAATTTACTTTGTTAAAAGTAATGCGGAAGTAGGCCCTTAAAAATAGTTTAAAACGGTCCCCAAATGATTAAATCAGAGTCTTCTATGACCATGCCATGCCCTGCCAAAACCTCCAGTAGCGTGCCATTGGTTAAAACCTGAAAATACATGCTAAAGTGTCAACACGAGGTTGGTGAGTTCATAGAGTCTTGTGAAAAAGAATGTAATGCATTGAAATGAAGATTTCCCAGCAAAGGCATCGTAAATCCACTCAGTTCCAAGTCCCGCCATAAGAGACTTGTAACCTGTGTGTTTACAACCCACTGCCAAATGTAATATGTTTGTAATAAATCAGTCATAAGGTTGATGCAAAGGCATCGTAATTCTGTAGTAATAGTGGTGGAAAAGTATCGTAATTCCATAAGTAATTTTCGTATGTACAATAGCCACAAGTATAAAGTGAACCGACATAAATGTCAAAAATGCTACATTGTCTCTTAAGCTCATGACCCCGAAGCTAGACTTTGTAATGCCCCAACAGAGTGTTTACCAGACACTCACTTGATAAGACATGAAATGCATTCGTCCCGTTGGAGCAACCCAAACACGAATGGAGGCGTCACCCTCAATAGATCTATTCACTCACTCTCGCTTAGTACTAAAATTAACGGTCCATGATATTGAAAGGGGACTTGTTATGAAGTGGTAGTAAGGCAACTTAAGCAATGTATGGAATTTGTAATACTTGGGCATGTACAAAAATAGTTGTTGCAATGTATTCTCCCCCATGGGATTTGAAATCGTATAAAAGTATAACACGAGTATTTAAGCATGTATCTCCCCCAAAGAGTTTGTAAAGTAATTAAACCAGTAAAAGTGGGGCTATGACTCACCTGATATGATGGTACCATGAACATGTAATGAGCTGAAAAACAAGGCGCGCACACTAGCCGCAACCTAATATGAATGATGAACGATCTACTTTAGATCATGAAATGATGTTATGAATGTCCATGCACATGTTTCCTATACCACTCTACTCTTTGAAAAATAGTTGTTGTTATCAAAAATATACATTTCCAAGACTTAGGAAAAATATGGCTATTAGAAAAATAAAGCTAGTTGCAATATATATACCTATATATATATATATATCGTATGTTTCAATGTTAGTGTTGAAATCCTCGGGTTGAAATCCTTGAAATAACGCCTCGTAGTGATAAAATATACTTGTAATAACTAATACTTCGTTAGTTATAAAATTGGGTACTTGGTATTATTTCTAGCTTCTAAAGTTACTACGTAGTTTTAGTGTTAATATTAGTAAAAGCTGTCAAAATGAAATGAGTTTTGCCGATATTCAAACGTGAATATCTTTGTCGTTATAAGCCCGTTTTACTTGTTCTTTATATCCACGGTTACGTCTTAGTATGTAGTAATATATTTTGGAAAGCTAGACTCCTCCGGGTTACGTCTAAAGCCTCGTTTTGTCCGACGAAAAACGTCCAACAGCAACAATTTTCAGAAAAATAGTTTTCGTCAATAAACTTGCAAAAATCATATCTCCTTCGTTATAAACTCGTTTTAACCCGTTCTTTCGCCTACGGCTTCGTTTTTGAAAGTATTTTCTAAATATTTGGTTGAAAAGTTCCCCTGAGTTACTGAGTTTTCTGTATTTTCATTTTTGGGACAGTAGGTATAAATATATGTTCCAAAACCATTTCCAAGGTTCTAAACTAGTTTCTAACATCACCAAATCTCTTGCAAACCCCACAAAGCTAGTCTAATCTTACCATACACCTTCTTAGGGTGCCATGGGTTCCTAATCACTAGAAATCAAGTTAATTTAACAAAGGAACACCTAAATCACAATTTAGGGTTTGTATGTTCAAAAAGTATACAAAAATAAAGTGGTATAACTAGTTTGTGCATGAAATTAATCATGAATACTATAAGATACATATGTTAATTAGATGAAAACATGAAAATAAATTTGATAACTCACTTTGAAATAATAGGTGATTAGATGATGAGAAACCTTGGATTACTTGTGTGTTTGATGCAATATTCTTGATTAGAACCATAAAATGAATAACTTTGGTGCTTTAAACTATGAAAGATCATCACTTGATCATGGAGTTTGGTTTATGGTCGTGGGTTTCATGATGGAAAGGATGAGAAAGATGAGCTTTTGATCTAAAATTTTATAAGTGTTTAGTTGTTCCATGTTTTTAGATATTTAGGCAAACCTTTTAATGTATAATAATACATATTAATGCTTAAGGTTAAAAAATGAATCATGTGGCCTAGGGTGTTTGTATGGCCGGTCATACCAAGGAGAAAAAGAGAGCAAAAGGGTTTTGATAACTTTAGAAATGTAGTGTAGTTTAATGTAGGTATTAGTTAGTTTAGTTATAATCGGGTACCGGGTTTGCTAGAAATAAATGTTAACAAAGTTACTCGGGATAAAATAAAGTTGTAAAAATGTTAAAAATACGTTGGGTACAAGTACTGAGTGTTCGGGTGATTATTGTTTAGTTTTCACGAAAACCGTCGTAATATTCATAAGCTTACGTTATAAATAAAATAAATTTCCAAAATACTGGGTAATTGAATGTTATAACTTTTATGATAATAAAATGGATATAAAAATATGTCGGGACCATTGTGGGAATATTTAGATATATTCGTCGTGTATAAACCGGGTGTTAACGTTTAATTATAAATAATTATAAGGAAAACGTTAAATGTATCAAATATGTAAATTTGAAAATCCTAAGAGTGGTATAACATGAAAATGCTGTTATGATGATATGCAGACTATCTCCAGTCCGTATGCAGTGTCCTTAGCACTAATGAAATGAATTCGCACCTAAACCAATCCGGTTATGCGAATTTGAATACCCGTAAACTAAATTTACGATGAAATGTGTAATGCAAGTGAATAGTGAAAACTTTTCCGGCAATGAATAGTGTTTAGTGAATAGTAAAATTTCTGAATGCTTCTCGGAATGTCAAACTGACACCAAAAATGATGAATAGTAAACTGATGAATAGTGTTTTGATGAATAGTATTTTTCCAAAGTTTGGGAAATGACCTGAAATGACCTGAAATGGTGAGTTGTGACAAATAATGAAAACGAAATCAGTTTTGCCAAAAACTCCGGTTGTGACATTAGTATCTTTCATAACGGTCATCTTCGCCAACAACTATTTTTATTCGTACAATATAAAATGATAATTACACGAAAATTTAAATAATAATTCGGTAATAGAATACGACTTATTATTATTATTTTAAATTCATATGAAAAAATTGTCACTATTAAGTTACATAATATAACTGTTATGGATATATGTTTAATTACAAGAAAAAACAAATTGCGTAAAGTCTTATAAAGTGGTAAATAAAAGAAATTCATAAAACTTGTGACTAACTCACATAGTATAACCATACATATTACTAGTAGCCAATTTGCACTCAAAGAAACAGATAGTACTACTTATTATGATAGAAAGATGGAAGAGGAAAAACCGTCTTACTGCTTTTTGATGTTCTAGTTGAAGTTCCAACGCTTTCTCAAGTCTTGTGACAATCTCATCCATATTTGGGTGCTGCGATCGTTCTTCGTTCAAGCAGTCATACACTGTTTCCGCGAAAATGTCAAATGACTGCGAGTCCATTTGATTCCACAGATCCCAATCAATTATTTCATCGAGTCTTTTCTCTCTATAATGGGTAACGGCCAGTGGAGCCAAATACTTATTACTATCGCTGTCGATTACTGCTTTTCTACCACAGAGCACTTCAAACAGTACTATCCCAAAGGAGTACAAATCTGACTTGTGGTTCACAGTGTAAGCCTTTAAAAATGTTGAGTCTACATACCCAGTTGTATACGTACATGCACCATTATTGAAAGAATGGTGCCTTTTAGATACTTCAATCTTCATGGAACGTTCAAAACTAGATAGCTTGGGTTCCCAGTCATCATTTAATAGAACTGTTGCACTGTTGATTTGCCGATGTATTATGCTGAAGTCACGTTGCTCGTCATAATGAATATAACTCAATGCTTGCGCAATACCGACACATATCTCTAACCTTCGCACCCATGTCAACATCATCGGGTCACTTAGATAGTTGCCGAGACTTCCCCTGGTCTCAAGCTTGATAATGATGATCTTCTCATCATTCTCGTCACAAAACCCAACAAGTGAAACCAGATTTTTGTGCTCAAGACTTGAAAGCATTGAAATCTCCATCCAAAATTGTTCTTCTTTTTCATCCCATTCTTTATTCCACCTCTGAACAAGGATATCAATCAACTCACCGGACCACAAGAGCTGTCCTGCGTAATGATTTCTAAAATAAGCTTCTCCCCATGAATTTTCTTCATCAAAGTTGTTGGTGGCGGATAGTATATCTTCAAGGGGGATTTTTAAGTGAGCAAAGTCGTCATGATTGACTGAAGACATTATTATGTTTCTGCTTGTTTGTTTATCTGAACAAAAAAGGGTGTGTGGATTGTTACAAAAAGAAGCAAAGGGGTGTGTGTTTGGGTGATATTCCTTGTTATCTTTAATGTGTGGATGTCAGGTATTTGCATTATTATTGTAGTAGACTATTGACTTTTTGACCTATTATAAGTTCACACCAATTGTCTATAGAGTATAGGAACCGTTCCTTTTATTGAATAATTCAAAGTTTGAAAATAATACACTAAATAACAAAAAAAAACAAACATCATGGCACCTTCTCACCAAATTGTCATAGATGTTAAACTGGTCGTTAAAGGCTGCTGCGAGTGCCTAGTGGCAAAAGAATGCAGTACGTGATTGGCATTATGGACAAAGTAGAGACTCAGATGAAAGATTTACGTGGTCTTACACCGGATGAGCGTCGTGTGGCGATGTCCGTGATTAGTAGCAGTGAGCCACTTTCTGTGATGTTTGATCAGTTGGATGAAGATGGAAAAGTCCCTATGGCAGAAATGGTTGCAGATGGTGAGAAAAACTAGTCATAGTAGTATATCATTTTGTGGCATCAAGTGAATGCTGGTACTACTTTTGTGCTTGACGTTTTGTGAATCTTTGTGACTTATATAATCGCGCTAGGCATGAGACTCATTAACCCAAAGATTATGGTCTGCAGCCTCAGGTAGTTTAATGTCTTATTACTCTAATGTGTTGGTACTTGGTGACATCCCATAGCATGTTTGTTACAATCTATGTATGATGAAATCTGAAATTTCATTTACATATGTAATGTACTAAAATGAATGAAAGTGTGACAACCGGCAGTTTAGGGAGCCATTTTAAAAATCCGCATTTCGATATAAGTTCGTTTATAATTTTTATTGGAAATTTTCATTTCACAACGAACTTGTAAGACCTATTTTATGGAAATTTTATTTAATGACGTTATGGTATTCGTGAATTATGTTCATAATTCGTTTTTGATTATGTGATCGGTGATGTATATTTGAATTCTCACTTGGAACTACGTTGACTTTGGCACTAGGATTACCTAACGTAATTTTATGATTCGTCTTAACGAGCCGTTATTATTTTAATTGATTACGAGAGATTCTCGTGTGATATGGAAATTTTAAAATGAGTTCGGGTTCGGGCCACGTGTTTTTACATCTACCCACATTACCCGCTCAACCGTAATAATATCTTATTATTACTATTATTATTATTATTACACTTATTATTATTATTATTATTAATAAAAAAAAAAAAAAAGAGAAAAGTTAATATAGGGTCCGTTTGGGTCCGGTTGTAACCACACACACACAACACAACACTCACTTTACTCTCTCTCTCTCAAACTCTCTCATCTCCCTCACTAATCTAACCCTAGCCGCCACCTTAATAATCCGGCCACCACAACGTGACCGCCGACCACCACACTAAAACACCACCACCATCTTACTCCTCTCCTTCTCCTCTTTCTTTTGAGCTAAAACACGCGCCATAACTCCCCCATTAACACCAAATCCGAACCAAATAATCTCAAGGTCATCATCATTTTCGTGTTCTTTCTTGAAGTACCATTCGATTTCATATTGTTTTGGAAGGTAGGATGAGTTTTAACTCAATTTATGGGTTCGAACCGTGACTCTTGGTCACGAATCGAGGAGATCCGAATGGGTTTTTAACTAAAAACGTGATAAGCTTATGGATCTTGGATGAAAAACGTTTTCTATTAAGTTTGGTATCCGGGTGTGGTGTAAATCCGAGCTTTGGTGCTCGAGTACTTGTTTTTTTTGGGTCGATTTGGGTACGATTGGTGATGGATTCGGGTGTTTCTTGGTTTTTGTCGATGGCTTGATTTTTAATCCGAGCCTAACCGAGACCCTTGAGGTCTCGGGGTCAACTTGGTCGCTCGTATATCTAGGATGAGACCCGTATGGGGTTCTCGTTTGGTTGTAGCTCGAACTTTGGGCTCGTGGTTGCCTTAGTTTGACCCCGGTGGGTCGCGGCTCTTAGCCGCATCTTTATTTTGTTGCCGATGACCTTTTGAGGTCGAGTGGATTATTTGGCTATTTTGTGGTGCTCTTGTGAGCTAAGTGATGGTTGTATGTTTAGTTCGAGTCATCGCGACTCGTAGTATTGAGCCGAGACTCAAGTGAGTCGAGGGCTCGGGTCGGCTTGGTAAACCGACCCACACATTGACTTGGTTAATGTTATTAATTGTATAATGTGAACTAAGTGTATATTGTCGTTGATTATTATTGTTATTGTTATTTTGTCGTGGTATTATTTCTCGGCCGAACACTTTGGGCCGAATTGGATATTGGATATTGGTTATTGGTTATGGTTTGATATTGTGAAGTTGTTGTCGAGTGGTATATGATATGAGGACCGGTTATGAGACGGTCGTTAGATGACGGAGATAGGTTAGTTGGGTACCGTAGTCGGACCTTATTGTTGTAGCCCGTGGTTGAGATTGTGATTGGACGGAGATTATTATTTATGACTTTGGTTTATTATTGGACTTGGACAATGAGCCGAGAGTCATGACTCGGACATATGACCATTTCGTGTAACTCAATAAATATTAAAAGTAAAACGAGAATAATAAAACTCGTAATAATAATTATTAGTAATATGAACGTTTATACGAAAGTATATACGTGAGTAACGTATATATAACTATATAAACGCGTATATTAATAATAATAATAATCACGAGTCGTATTATAAATAATACGATTAGATACATATTAGGCTACGAAAGTGGCGTAATATTAATTAAACGTATTATTATTATTAGAAATTGTGTTATAAACGGGAAACTCCCGACAATTATGAAACGTTTAATAAAAAGTCATTTTGGATATATAACGAATAAACTTATTGAGTTAGACGAAATTGTCGTCACTCGGGTCCAGGTAAGTTATTATTTGCGACATTCGTGTTGTCTCGGATATATGACGACTAATATAGACGTTTTCTATAAGTAAATAACCACCCAACCGTAAGGTTGAGCCGGGTTGTTTGGTTATATGAAACGAATATATTAGTGGGCATCGTATCCTACGACGCCCATAGGTTGTAGTATATGTAAAGGGTAATAGATTGCGAGTATATATATCGGGAAATCTGGCCAATTTGACGATATATACGAGGAATTTATTAAACTATGATATATACTATATAGTAATTACGTGCTATGTGCTTTATATGTGCTTTAGATTGGGTGTAATCTTGGAACGGTATATTACGTAAATAAATATGAGGATTATCAAATCGACGGATTTGGTAAACTTTGGCGATTTATTTAAATGATATATTGGGCTAATATTAGATCTATAGTTTATTATATGTTCTATGTGCGATCTTGTTGGTTTGTTTTGAGTCGACCCACCACCCGTATGGATACCAAACGCAAATACACCAAACTAATACGAAATGGATTTTCGGTAATAAAACGGATTCTCGTCCGGGTTTGGGAATATTATATATTTGAGGAAATGATTTCTGAAAGAGTTAATATTGTTAGGTCGTGCCAAGTCCGTAGTTGCTGTTTCGTGAGTTATCATACATCTTATTGCTGCCTACCTCGTCTTGCTATATTTCTGGACTTGAGGTGAGTCATAGCCCCACTTTTCACTCTTGAACTATGTTTTCAACGATTGGGGTGAGAAACGTGCAAATCATTTTACGTGGACTATTATCGCTTTTATATGCTTTCTAAACTTGCTATGCGTATGGACTAGGATCTATTGTCAGCTTTAGTCACACCTTTTGTGTGTACTATTCAAGGTTGGCTTATTTGGTTATTTGGATTGTCAGCTTTAGTCACATATATGTTGTGTGTACTATTCAAGGTTGACTTATTTAGATACTGTAGTGTGCACCTATAGGTTATTATTACTTCGGAGGTTATCCGAGTATTTATTGGTATTGCGGGGGTTACCCGAATACTTATGTTGTTACGGAAGGGTATCCGTGTGTTTTGGTTATTACGGAAGGGTTTCCGTGTGTTATGTTGAGAGCGGAGGGTATCCGCAGGCTTATAGCGAATCCTTAGTCTAGCTAGCAAGCGTTTTGCGTTCATGTCCACTATATTATTAGTTGAATTTAAACCTATGATCTCACCAGCGAAAGCTGACTTTTAGCACGTTTTCTCAGGTAATTAAGTGTTGAGGTGCATGCTTGGATTGGAAGGCTCGGCTGTGGCACACGGTTATGGATCTATATTTTCTAAACTCTGATAATTAAATTTGGACCTACTGTTATTTATTTTGGGCCTAACTCTGAATGATGTTGGGATAAATGTAAACTCTAAAACCCCGTTTTGGTTGTGTTTTTATTATGTTTACTTTATCTCGTTCTATATTGTCTTGTGTTGGATACCAATCCCCGTAGCACCCCGAAAGCTTGTTGAGTCTTCCGCTGTATCGAATTTTGGGGGTGTTACAGATTGGTATCAGAGCCAAGGTTATAGAGAACTAGGTAAATAAACGCCTAAACTATAACCGTATTTTTATAGAAAATGATCCTTGACTACCGCCCGCCAGCCCGCCAAGCCGAAGCATCTTCTATTATTTGAGGTATTATGAGATATTTGAGATGATTTGAGGTTTATGGATTTAGTATAAGATGGCGTTCTTGAGGATTTATATGGTCTATATGTTTTATAAACATTTTTAGAAATGCGGTGTTTGAAATTCCTTTATTAAGATTATATGGTACTATTTGATGTGCATATTTGGTACGATTTTATGAGTTGTGATTTAGGTTGTTTTGAAACACTTACACCTACCCTACGCCGTTGTCACAGACTATGGCCTCCCATATGCCTGATGTCGTCGAGGACATCCTTACTGCACCAGTTTTACCTGCACAGTTCACTATGGCATCTGATGACCCTTACCAGATGGCCATGTCTTCGGCTATTGTGCCACAGGCAGCTTCTACTTCAGCACTACCTGCTGCATCTACGCAGGGACCCTCATCTTCTCTAGGGCTCCCTGGTACATCGAGGCAGCTTACTCTTCATCAGGCTTTGGCTCGTGTGGCACCACGCTTTGCCCACCGAGCTACAGCACGCATGTCGGTACGCCCTACTCCATCACCTTTACAGATTGATGCTCATTCTCTTCTGTCTGAGGCGCCACCCACATCATTGCGTCGTCGTCCTAGATCACCTACTACATCTCCACATGGTTCACCTAGTAGGAGACGACGAGTGATGAGGTACTCTTCCGATGAGGAGGAGGAGTACGAGGGTGAGGATGAGGCCGATGACCCTGAGCGGGAGGATGACCCTCAGGAGGCTGAGCATGGTGATGATGATGACCCTGAGGAGGAGGATGACCCTCAGGAGGATGAGATGCCTGATGATGAGGATGAGTTAGCACCACCAGCTCAGGCTGAGGAGCCCGATTCACCTGATCATCCGTTCTTGTTTGAGTTGCCACCTGGTAGTCCCGTTGAGTCGGATGCACCTTCTGAGGTTTCTGCTGAGCATGCAGAGTTAGGTGAGATTGGCAGGTTGTGGACTCAGATTACGGCTCTTGGTGAGAGAGTTACTCATATATCTGAGCGGATTGATAGAGGGACTGTTGAGTTTATTGGGCAGTTGAGGGTTGATATGGTTATGGCTGAGAGAAGGGTTACCGAGATGAGGAGAGTTTTGATGGAGGTACATGAGCATATCGATAGTATTCAGCGAGGTTTTATTACTGCTCGTGAGGCCGACCGCAAGCTTTGGCAAAGGAATGCCGAGCTAGAGAAGGAGGTGGCTGACCTCAAGAGAGACCGAGACACCCATAGCGTGGAGTTAGGATCGTTATGGAGGGATCTTGATGGCTTGAGGCAGGAGTTGAGGATTCTCCGTCAGCCCCGTGGCTAGTTGCTTGAGTTATATTATCTTGTTGCTTTCTTAGCCGAGGAGTGTTCGGTTAGAAAAGCTAGTTATCATATTTTGATGTATTTTGTTTGGTATTCGTCTCTTTTGGAACGATTAGTATGTTTGGTGTTATCCGTTGGTTGGAACGATGTTAGATCGCTATTGTATGATTGATGGTTGTTAGTATATGGTATTATGTGATTTTGGGTGTTATGGAAATTGAGTCCTTATTCGCTTATTATTACATAGCATGTCGTTGCCATTCTTGCTATGACTTGATTTCATTGAGATGTTTTGTTGAGCACGTCGATAAGTTCTAATGGAGATTTATGAACTAGTGTGATGTTACAGATCAATGGCACCCCGTCGAAACCCTGTTAGGTCTACCAGGACTGGTCCTGCTGTGACTACTCCTACTCCTGCTCGTCGAGGTCGTCGACCTACTCGAAATGTTGAAACCCCTACTCCTGACAACCTGGACACCACTAACCGTAACAAACAGGAATCAAAATGTCGATGTTCAGGGAGACAATGGTCATGTTCCACTTAATGCACCTACTGTGGATCAAGCAATGATCAACCAACTCGTGGAGCAAAGAGTTGCTGAACTACTCGCTGAGTCAAATCATTCCAACAATTCTGCTGGAACTTTTCCACCTGTTCGTGCTAATGGATGTCAATACAAGGAATTCAAGATTTGTGGACCCATTGAGTTTGGTGGAAATGAAGGAGTGGTTTACTTAGTTAGATAGATTGAGAAGACTGAGTCAGTGTTTAATGTCAGTGGTTGTGCGGAGAATGCGAAGGTAAAGTTTGCTTCTTTTACTTTCAAGGATGAAGCTTTGACTTGGTGGAACAACTACCGAAATGCAGTTGGGAGTGATGTAGCATATGCTATGACCTGGGAGCAATTTAAGTCCTTGTTGATTCAGACTTATTGCCCAAGGAATGAGGTCAAGAAGCTAGAGATTGAGTTTTGGAATCACAAGGTGAAAGGTAATGATATGGCGACTTACAATCGTCGTTACCAGGAGTTAGCCTTGTTGTGCCCTGACATGGTGAAAACCGAGACTCAAAAGATTGAGAGGTATACTGATGGATTGCCTGTAGCTACGAGGAATGATGTAATTTCTGCTAGGCCTGCAAACATCCATGAGGCAATCACAATTGCTCAACAACTTATGGATTCGTTGGAATTAGAAGAAGCTGATAAGGAGAAGAATGGAAAGAGAAAGAGAGACCGTCACTCTAAGAGTAATGACCACCGACGCAAGAGACAAGCTAAGGCTTATGCTATTGGGAATGGAGATAGGAAGAATCAGAACGGTGACGCACCCAAGTGTGATCGTTGCCATCAGCATCACACAGGATGGTGTAGTGTGAAATGCCAGAATTGCTCAAAGAAAGGACATACAGCTAGGGACTGTAGAGCTCGACCTCTTGCAATGGTTCAAGCTGCTCCTGAGATGAGAATCAAGGCAGATGTTACCTGTTATGGATGTGGAAAGAAGGGACACTATAGGAATGAGTGTAGAGAATCGCGGAACCGTGGAAATCAAGGCTCGGGTGGTAATGGGTACAATTATGGAAACCGTGGAGCTGGAGGAAATCGTGGACGACAAGATAATGGGGACCAACGTGTGGAAGCTGGAGCTGCTCAAGGAAGAGTGTATGCGCTCGGGAATGAGAGAGGAGAAGATCCGAACGTCGTTACTGGTACGTTCCTTCTCAATAATCGTTATGCTTCCATACTGTTTGATACTGGTGCTGATAGGAGTTTTGTGTCCACTACATTTGCACCCTTACTAGAGAAACCCCCGATGGCCTTAGGAATTGGATATGATATTGAGTTAGCTAATGGAAACCTAGAAAGGATTAATACCATCATTCGTGGTTGTACGTTAAATTTCTTGAATCACCCCTTCAACATAGATCTTCTACCCGTCACGTTAGGAAGTTTTGATGTAATCATTGGTATGGATTGGTTGTCGAAGTATCGTGCTCACATACTTTGCGACGAGAAGATCGTGCGTGTACCATACGGAAAGGAGGTCCTAAATATATTAGGAGACCGAAAGGATTCTAGGAGCCCATCCCGATTAGCAGTGATTTCTTGCACTAAGCTACCGAAGCTAATGGAGAAGGGATGTTATCTTTTCTTAGCTCAAATTTCTGAGAAGGGAGAGACGAAGAAAAAGGAAAGGTGCATTGGAGATGTGCCTATAGTTCGTGATTTTCCTGATGTGTTTCCCGATGATTTGCCGGGAATCCCACCAAGTAGGCAAGTGGAGTTTCAGATTGAGTTGATACCCGGTGCTGCACCTGTAGCACGAGCACCTTATCGTCTTGCACCTACTGAACTGGAAGAGTTGTCGAAACAATTGGCGGAGTTAGCCGAAAAGGGATTCATAAGACCAAGTTCTTCACCTTGGGGAGCCCCAGTCTTGTTTGTGAAGAAGAAGGATGGATCGTTTCGTATGTGTATTGACTATAGAGAGTTAAATAAGTTAACGGTGAAGAATCGATACCCGTTACCTAGGATCGACGATTTGTTCGATCAACTTCAAGGATCAAGTGTGTATTCGAAGATCGATTTGAGATCAGGATATCATCAACTTCGAGTTCGTGAGGAGGATATTCCGAAAACGGCTTTCAGAACCCGTTACGGGCATTACGAGTTTCAGGTGATGCCGTTTGGGTTGACTAACGCACCAGCAATATTCATGGATCTCATGAATCGTGTGTGTAAGCCATACTTGGATAAATTCGTGATTGTATTCATCGATGACATTCTGATTTATTCGAAGAGTGAGAAAGAACACGAGGAGCATTTAAGACTCATTTTGGAATTACTTAGGAAGGAGAAACTTTATGCCAAGTTTTCGAAATGCGAATTTTGGATTCCGACTGTACAATTTTTGGGTCACGTGATTGATAGACAAGGAGTCCACGTGGATCCTGCAAAAATTGAAGCAATAAAAGATTGGGCTGCACCTACAACCCCAACCGAAGTTCGTCAATTTTTGGGTTTAGCTGGCTATTACCGAAGATTCATCGAGGGATTTTCGAAGATAGCTAAACCATTGACCAAATTGACTCAAAAGAGTGTTACGTATGAATGGGGAGATAAAGAAGAGGAAGCGTTTCAATTGCTTAAGAAAATGTTGTGTAGTGCTCCTATCTTAGCGTTACCAGAAGGTAACGAGGATTTCGTCGTCTATTGTGACGCCTCGCATAAAGGTTTAGGAGTCGTGTTAATGCAACGAGAGAAGGTGATAGCTTATGCTTCCCGACAGCTCAAAAAGCATGAGAAAAACTACACTACCCATGATTTGGAGCTCGGTGCTGTGGTTTTTGCTTTAAGAATATGGAGACATTACTTGTACGGAACCAAGTGTGTTGTATTTACTGACCATAAAAGTCTACAACACATCTTGAATCAAAAAGAGCTCAACATGAGACAACGACGTTGGATCGAGTTGCTAAGCGATTATGATTGTGAAATTCGCTACCATCCTGGTAAAGCAAACGTTGTTGCTGATGCTCTTAGTCGAAAGGAAAGAATACCACCATTACGAGTTAAGTCATTGGGAATGACTATCGTATCGCCATTACCATCTCAAATACTCGAAGCTCAAACGGAAGCATTGAAAGCAGAAAATAGATCTGCCGAGAACATATTTGGGATGGCTGATAATGAGAAAGGATTTGTTAAGCGTTCGGATGGAATATTATGTTTTGGAGATCGGATTTGGGTACCGTTACATGGAGAAATTCGAGAATTGATTATGCATGAGTCGCATAAGTCAAAGTACTCCATTCACCCTGGTTCCGATAAAATGTACCAAGATCTTAAGAAGTTCTATTGGTGGCCAAATATGAAGGCAAATATAGCATCGTATGTTAGTAAGTGCTTGACATGCGCCAAGGTTAAGGCTGAACACCAGAGACCGTCAGGACTACTAACGCAACCAGAACTTCCAGTCTGGAAATGGGAGCGGATTACTATGGACTTCATTACCAAATTACCGAGGACGGCTAGCGGTTGTGACGCTATCTGGGTAATTGTGGACCGTCTGACAAAGTCTGCTCATTTCTTAGCTATTAGTGAAGATGATAGTGTGGATAAGCTTGCAAGGTTATATGTGAAAGAAATTATTTCGCGTCATGAAGTCCCGATATCTATTATTTCGGATCGTGATAGTCGTTTTACGTCAGCTTTGTGGCGATCACTTCAAACGGCTTTGGGGACGAGGCTTGATATGAGTACTGCATATCATCCCCAAACCGATGGTCAAAGTGAGAGGACCATTCAGACGCTAGAGGATATGCTTCGTGCATGCATCATAGACTTTGGTAAAGGCTGGGAGAAGTATTTACCCCTTGCGGAATTCTCCTATAATAACAGCTACCACACAAGTCTTAAGGCTGCACCATTCGAAGCTTTGTATGGCAGAAAGTGTCGTTCACCTATTGGTTGGGCAGAAGTTAGAGATAGTCAACTTACAGGCCCTGAGCTTATTTTAGAAACTACCGAGAAAGTAACTCAGATTCGTGATCGGTTGCAAGCCGCCAGAGATAGGCAGAAGAGCTACGCCGATCCGAGACGTAAACCTTTAGAGTTCCAGGTTGGAGACAAAGTGATGCTGAAAGTCTCGCCTTGGAAAGGTGTAATACGTTTCGGGAAACGTGGTAAACTCAACCCACGCTACATTGGACCATTCTTGATCTTAGAAAGAATTGGGCCCGTGGCTTATAGGTTGGAATTACCGTCTGAACTGAGCAAAGTTCATGACGTGTTTCACGTGAGTAATTTGAAGAAATGTCTTTCTGATGAAATGCCCGTCATTCCAATGAGGGACATTCGTATTGATGAGAAATTGAATTTCGTGGAGGAGCCGATCGAGATTTTAGATCGTGAAGTTAAACGACTCAAGAGGAGTCGCATTCCGCTCGTCAAGGTTCGTTGGAACTCCCGACATGGACCAGAATTTACGTGGGAACGTGAGGACGAGTTCAGGAAGAGATATCCGAAGCTTTTCACTTCGTAGATGGACATTTTTCCGAGTGAAACCCGGGACGGGTTTCCTTCTGAGACGGGGAGGATGTGACAACCGGCAGTTTAGGGAGCCATTTTAAAAATCCGCATTTCGATATAAGTTCGTTTATAATTTTTATTGGAAATTTTCATTTCACAACGAACTTGTAAGACCTATTTTATGGAAATTTTATTTAATGACGTTATGGTATTCGTGAATTATGTTCATAATTCGTTTTTGATTATGTGATCGGTGATGTATATTTGAATTCTCACTTGGAACTACGTTGACTTTGGCACTAGGATTACCTAACGTAATTTTATGATTCGTCTTAACGAGCCGTTATTATTTTAATTGATTACGAGAGATTCTCGTGTGATATGGAAATTTTAAAATGAGTTCGGGTTCGGGCCACGTGTTTTTACATCTACCCACATTACCCGCTCAACCGTAATAATATCTTATTATTACTATTATTATTATTATTACACTTATTATTATTATTATTATTAATAAAAAAAAAAAAAGAGAAAAGTTAATATAGGGTCCGTTTGGGTCCGGTTGTAACCACACACACACAACACAACACTCACTTTACTCTCTCTCTCTCAAACTCTCTCATCTCCCTCACTAATCTAACCCTAGCCGCCACCTTAATAATCCGGCCACCACAACGTGACCGCCGACCACCACACTAAAACACCACCACCATCTTACTCCTCTCCTTCTCCTCTTTCTTTTGAGCTAAAACACGCGCCATAACTCCCCCATTAACACCAAATCCGAACCAAATAATCTCAAGGTCATCATCATTTTCGTGTTCTTTCTTGAAGTACCATTCGATTTCATATTGTTTTGGAAGGTAGGATGAGTTTTAACTCAATTTATGGGTTCGAACCGTGACTCTTGGTCACGAATCGAGGAGATCCGAATGGGTTTTTAACTAAAAACGTGATAAGCTTATGGATCTTGGATGAAAAACGTTTTCTATTAAGTTTGGTATCCGGGTGTGGTGTAAATCCGAGCTTTGGTGCTCGAGTACTTGTTTTTTTTGGGTCGATTTGGGTACGATTGGTGATGGATTCGGGTGTTTCTTGGTTTTTGTCGATGGCTTGATTTTTAATCCGAGCCTAACCGAGACCCTTGAGGTCTCGGGGTCAACTTGGTCGCTCGTATATCTAGGATGAGACCCGTATGGGGTTCTCGTTTGGTTGTAGCTCGAACTTTGGGCTCGTGGTTGCCTTAGTTTGACCCCGGTGGGTCGCGGCTCTTAGCCGCATCTTTATTTTGTTGCCGATGACCTTTTGAGGTCGAGTGGATTATTTGGCTATTTTGTGGTGCTCTTGTGAGCTAAGTGATGGTTGTATGTTTAGTTCGAGTCATCGCGACTCGTAGTATTGAGCCGAGACTCAAGTGAGTCGAGGGCTCGGGTCGGCTTGGTAAACCGACCCACACATTGACTTGGTTAATGTTATTAATTGTATAATGTGAACTAAGTGTATATTGTCGTTGATTATTATTGTTATTGTTATTTTGTCGTGGTATTATTTCTCGGCCGAACACTTTGGGCCGAATTGGATATTGGATATTGGTTATTGGTTATGGTTTGATATTGTGAAGTTGTTGTCGAGTGGTATATGATATGAGGACCGGTTATGAGACGGTCGTTAGATGACGGAGATAGGTTAGTTGGGTACCGTAGTCGGACCTTATTGTTGTAGCCCGTGGTTGAGATTGTGATTGGACGGAGATTATTATTTATGACTTTGGTTTATTATTGGACTTGGACAATGAGCCGAGAGTCATGACTCGGACATATGACCATTTCGTGTAACTCAATAAATATTAAAAGTAAAACGAGAATAATAAAACTCGTAATAATAATTATTAGTAATATGAACGTTTATACGAAAGTATATACGTGAGTAACGTATATATAACTATATAAACGCGTATATTAATAATAATAATAATCACGAGTCGTATTATAAATAATACGATTAGATACATATTAGGCTACGAAAGTGGCGTAATATTAATTAAACGTATTATTATTATTAGAAATTGTGTTATAAACGGGAAACTCCCGACAATTATGAAACGTTTAATAAAAAGTCATTTTGGATATATAACGAATAAACTTATTGAGTTAGACGAAATTGTCGTCACTCGGGTCCAGGTAAGTTATTATTTGCGACATTCGTGTTGTCTCGGATATATGACGACTAATATAGACGTTTTCTATAAGTAAATAACCACCCAACCGTAAGGTTGAGCCGGGTTGTTTGGTTATATGAAACGAATATATTAGTGGGCATCGTATCCTACGACGCCCATAGGTTGTAGTATATGTAAAGGGTAATAGATTGCGAGTATATATATCGGGAAATCTGGCCAATTTGACGATATATACGAGGAATTTATTAAACTATGATATATACTATATAGTAATTACGTGCTATGTGCTTTATATGTGCTTTAGATTGGGTGTAATCTTGGAACGGTATATTACGTAAATAAATATGAGGATTATCAAATCGACGGATTTGGTAAACTTTGGCGATTTATTTAAATGATATATTGGGCTAATATTAGATCTATAGTTTATTATATGTTCTATGTGCGATCTTGTTGGTTTGTTTTGAGTCGACCCACCACCCGTATGGATACCAAACGCAAATACACCAAACTAATACGAAATGGATTTTCGGTAATAAAACGGATTCTCGTCCGGGTTTGGGAATATTATATATTTGAGGAAATGATTTCTGAAAGAGTTAATATTGTTAGGTCGTGCCAAGTCCGTAGTTGCTGTTTCGTGAGTTATCATACATCTTATTGCTACCTACCTCGTCTTGCTATATTTCTGGACTTGAGGTGAGTCATAGCCCCACTTTTCACTCTTGAACTATGTTTTCAACGATTGGGGTGAGAAACGTGCAAATCATTTTACGTGGACTATTATCGCTTTTATATGCTTTCTAAACTTGCTATGCGTATGGACTAGGATCTATTGTCAGCTTTAGTCACACCTTTTGTGTGTACTATTCAAGGTTGGCTTATTTGGTTATTTGGATTGTCAGCTTTAGTCACATATATGTTGTGTGTACTATTCAAGGTTGACTTATTTAGATACTGTAGTGTGCACCTATAGGTTATTATTACTTCGGAGGTTATCCGAGTATTTATTGGTATTGCGGGGGTTACCCGAATACTTATGTTGTTACGGAAGGGTATCCGTGTGTTTTGGTTATTACGGAAGGGTTTCCGTGTGTTATGTTGAGAGCGGAGGGTATCCGCAGGCTTATAGCGAATCCTTAGTCTAGCTAGCAAGCGTTTTGCGTTCATGTCCACTATATTATTAGTTGAATTTAAACCTATGATCTCACCAGCGAAAGCTGACTTTTAGCACGTTTTCTCAGGTAATTAAGTGTTGAGGTGCATGCTTGGATTGGAAGGCTCGGCTGTGGCACACGGTTATGGATCTATATTTTCTAAACTCTGATAATTAAATTTGGACCTACTGTTATTTATTTTGGGCCTAACTCTGAATGATGTTGGGATAAATGTAAACTCTAAAACCCCGTTTTGGTTGTGTTTTTATTATGTTTACTTTATCTCGTTCTATATTGTCTTGTGTTGGATACCAATCCCCGTAGCACCCCGAAAGCTTGTTGAGTCTTCCGCTGTATCGAATTTTGGGGGTGTTACAGAAAGCCACAAAGGTTTATAACTAAAACATTTCACTTTGTAGTGCAGCTGGAAATTAAAGAGTGTTTGGTTTAAGGATTTGTAGCAGATGGGTTATACATTGCAGTTTTAATTCAGGATTCTAATGTCTTTAACTCCTATTTCTGTGTACTTGGCAAGTAGCTAAATTGGGTTAGTAGAATTCTCTCCTGGGTTCAGAGCTGCATAAGGAGGTTTCCTGCTTATGAATGAGTATATTCATGGATGATCAAGTCAATATCTGACTTTGGACTTTTCTTGCAGAAGTACGGAGTAAATTTACATGATAGTCTGCACATATTCTGGTTATACCAGTATTTCAAGGACGATTCTACTAGAATTGTCTGTCACTAGTGACCATACATAATACTTTAATACTTTAATCTAATACTCTACATGTTTTTACAAGTTTCATTATTAACCGCACCCGCAAAATAAAGCAAACTCATTGTTCAACTTATTTTGACTAAAGACATCATGTTTGTTTATCTGAACAAAAAAGGGTGTGGGTTGTTAATAAAAGAAGCAAAGGAGTGTTTGGGTGATATACATAAAAATCTGTTCGTTTAGTGCATGTTTGTTATATTGAAGATGTGGGATAAGCATGTGGGTTCCTTGTTATCTTTAATGTATGGAGGTCTGGTAGTTGCATGTGTTATTGTAGTAGACTATCGACTTTTTGACGTAGTTCACACCAATTGTCTATGGCCGTATAGGAACCGTTGCTTTTATTGAATAATTCAAAGTTTGAAAATAATAAATATGAAAACAACAAACATCAATATCAATATGATAAGGGTGAGCTAACTTCAAAAACCCGTCCTCAGTTCGGACAAAGCTCATTTTTTACGAGTCATATCTACTTGAGCTTATGTTGCTTATATAAGTCTATAAGCCCGAATTGGTAAACTCATAAAAAGTGAGATACCATCTTTCCAAATTATTGAGCCTAGAAAATAGGCTAAACTAAGTACCTCATATGTGTAGATAAAACAACGGGTAAATAGACATGTTGACGCCACCTGGAAAAAGTCGGAGACTTTTTTGGCCCTGATGTACGCGGCCTAACGGGTATTCCCGTGGCCGTGACTTTTCACTGGCCATACCTTGATGTTTACTTGGTGAGATTTGAACTTTGGTCTCTTTTGAGACCTTTGGGACACCTTACCACTAGGCCACCTTTAGTTGCTTAATATTACTCGTAACATATAAAAGTTTAGTGATGGTAAACGTGTTTGTATGTTGTAGAGATGGCAGGTATACTAGGTGGTGGAAAATCCAAAACATTTTGGACAAAAGAGGAGGATTTGCTAGTTGACGTACTCATTAAATTACATCTATCAGGGGAATATGTATATGCTGATATCGAACCTGAGTATGTTCGCACAGTGCAACGTTGATGGGTAGTAATTCGATTTATTCAAAAAAACTGTCACAACTCACCATTTCAGGTCATTTCAGGTCATTTCCCGAACTTTGGAAAAACACTATTCATCAAACACTATTCATCAAAACACTATTCATCAGTTTACTATTCATCGTTTTCAAGGTCAATTTGATATTCTGAGAAACTTTTGGGAAATTTACTATTCACGGAACACTATTCATTGCGGGAAAAGATTTCATCATTCACGTGCATTACACATTTCATCGTAAATTTAGTTTACGGGTATTCAAATTCGCGTAACCGTATTGGTTCAGGTGCGAATTCATGCATTATCAGTAATAACACTTCATACGGACTGGGAATAGTCTGCATATCATCAGTAGGTCATTTACATGTTATACCACTCTTAGGATTTTCAAATTACTATATTCAGTATATTTAACGTTTTACGTATTATGATTTCTAAATAAACGTTAACACCCGGTTTATACACGACGAATATATCTAAATATTCCCACAATGGTCCCGACATATTTTTATATCCATTTTAACATCATGAAAGTTATAACATTCAGTTACCCAGTATTTTGGAAATTTATTTTATTTATAACGTACGCGTATGAATATAACGACGGTTTTCGTGAAAACTAAACAATAATCACCCGATCACTCAGTAAATGTACCCAACATATTTCCAACATATTTTCAACATTATTATGACTTTATTTCATCCCGGTAAACTTCGTGAACATTTATCTCTATTAAACCCGTTACCCGATTTTAACAAACAACACAAACTAACACCTAAAACCTATACTCATACCACTAATCATCTACTAACTTTCCTAATTAAATCAAAAACTAAGTTTTCTCCTTTGAACCCTTTGAAAAATCAGCCATGAACCCCCCTTTGACCTCATGCATATATGAAATCTTATACTATGAACCTTTGCATAAATATCTACAAAAACACCTAAAACATAAACATACTTAATTTTTGGATCAAAAACCCATTTTCTCTTCTTCTTCACTCAAACCCACGACCACTAGGTGATCTCCATGATCAAGTAATCATTTTCCATAAATTAAAACACTAAACTTGTTCATTTTACAAGCCTAATCAAGAATCAAGCAACAAAAACACAAGAACATCAAGCATAATCATCCTATAATCATCTCATTTTGTCAAGTAAGTTTTCATCTTTATTTTTTCATGTATCATCCTATTTTTACATGTATTACATAAGTATCATGCTAAAAACCATGTACAAGTAGCTATACCACACTTTATTTTGGCTAAAAAGAAACATACAAACCCTAACTTTTTAGTTATGAATCCCCTAGCTCTAATAACTTGGTTAGGAGTCCATGGCACCCTAAGAAGGTGTATGGTAAGATTAGATTAGCCATGTGGTGATTACAAGAGGATTGGTGATGGTAGAAATTAGTTTTTAACCTTGGAAACTTGATTTGGAACCTATTTTAGACATGCTGTCCCGTTTTGTAAAAATCTGGAAAATCAGTAAACACCAAGGAAACTTTGGCAAAATTTTTAGAAAATACTTTCAAAAACGAATCCGTAGGCGAAAGAACGGATTAAAAAGAGTTTATAACGAAGGAGTTATGATTTTTGCAAGATTGTAGACGAAAAGTATTTTTCTGAAAATGTATGCTGTTGGACGTTTTTCATTGGACAAAAAGAGACTTTAGACGTAACCCGGAGGGGTCAAGCTTTCCAAAATATATTACTACATACTAAGACGTAACCGTGGATATAAAGAACAAGTAAAACGGACTTATAACGACCAAGATATACACGTTTCAAAATCGGCGAAACTTTATTTATTTCCATCAGCTTTTTAGCAAATATTTCTAAGTATAGAAAAACAGTTTTTGTAAGACATCATGTTGAGAGCCAATTTACTCATTGACAAACTCATTTCTGGAAAATTTGCATCACTGACAAAAAGTGAGTTCACCCAGCCTAGTTTTCAAAACATCAAGCCGTTTGTCAAAAGGATTTATAACGAGCAACTTATGGACTCCCAAACTTTCCCGAAAACTGCCCAGAATCTGCCAAAACAGCCCAAACACCTCACTTGACGGCTAATTATCTTTATGATCGAGACTTGTATGGACAAACTTCACTTCTGTGACTTTTTAGATATGGTGAAAATCTTCTCAAAACTACTGAGCTTCTTTCCTAACTCTTAATATTCATTATTTCACGACTAGTTTTGCGAGACTGTTTTGTCACTAATAGAAATAATACTTCTACGTACTAAATTCTAGATTTTCTAGAAATATTAACCAAGTACCAAATTTTATAACTAATGAAGTATTAGTTATTACAAGTATATTTTCATTAGTACAAGGCGTTATTTCAAGGATTTCTAACCGAGGATTTCAACACAAACATTGGTACATACGATATATATATAAGTATATATATTACAACTAGTTTATTTTTCTAATAGCCATATTTCTCTAAGTCTTGGAATATATACTTTTGATAACAACAAGTGTTTTTCAAAGAATAGAGTGGTATAGTAAACATGTGCATGGACATTCATAACATCATTTCATGATCTAAGGTAGATCGTTCATCATTCATACTAGGTTGCGGCTAGTGTGCGCGCCTTGTTTTTCAGCTCATTACATGTTCATGGTACCATCATATTGGGTTGCAGCAGCAAATTGTTCATTGGTGTTCATTTCATTTCATCACAGTTTCATCAGTTAAGGTGAGTTTTCATAGCCCCGTTTTCAATTCAACATTTTTGATTGTTTTCAAATCCCACGGGGGGAATACATTGCATCAATCATTTTAGTACGAGCCCAAGTATTCAAACATGTACATAGCTTAAGTTACCTTGCCATGTGCTAAGTCCCCTGTAACATCATGAACCATTAATTTCAAGTACTAAGCGAGAGTGAGTGGATAGATCTATCGAGGGTGACACCTCCATCCGTGGTAGTGGATACCAACAGTAAGCGGATGCATGTCATGTCTTTTACATTTGAATGTTTCGGCAGAACATTCGGGAGGGGCATAGAGTTTCATCAGTCATAGCTTCGGTGTCATGAGCTTAAGGCTATTGTACAACTTTCACGAGATTTTTATCTTGCACTTTTACTTGTGGTGGCCGTACAGTATTACATTTTACAAACCTATGGAATTCACCAACATTCGTGTTGACGTTTTAGCAATGTATTTCAGGTTATTAAGGTAGCTCATGTGACATGCATTTGGACTTTCATGGAGTCGCGGAATCGACGCGTCTCATCATTAATTCATGCACTTATGTAAACGTTTGATCTAGTATGACTTGTTTTCGTAAACATGCAACACATTTTGGGGACCTCATTTTGTAAACTCTGAATTATTTCAATGATCAAATGCAGTATTTTCCAAACGACACTTTAGGTCGTTCAATGTAACTGTAACTGTGGTGCTATGACAGACACCCCCAGGTATTCCATTCCGCTGCAAGTCAGGTAAATTGGGGGTGTGACAAAAACTCTATTAAGACTAGGATGAATTTTTTTAAGGAAAACTTCAACATAGTGCACAACATTTTGGTCGGCACACACATGAGCAGATTTAGTTGGGACCCTGAGAGTATGGGACGAATACATTAAAGTAAGTTCTCAGCAAACACCTTTATTACTCATTTGATCTCTTGTCGGTAAAATGTATCCCAAATTGACCCATTGGAGTTAACCCACGGCAGGCCCTGGTACCGGGCGAGCTTGGTGACGGCCCAGGACATCAAGTATTTAGGGGCATCATATTTTAAAAAGATGTTCTATAATTTGTAAGGACAAGAACAAAGTATGAAGAACAAGATATGGGTTTTCATGGGTTAGGGAGTGACACATGAGGAATAGAGTTAAAAATGATAGAGTTTTTTATTTTAAAGTTTATTTAACAAAAAATAGTATTTTTTAAAATTTATTTAATAAAAGATACAACTTTTACATAAACTATAATTTTTTGTATTTTTTTTTTCTTTTAATTAGCATACATCTTCACGTACTATTATATGATCATTAAATCATCATCTTCATGTTATTTGTTTGTGATTTCGTTGCATGTTCCACGCTGCTACTAACTTTTGAACTTGGATACTGTAACACCCCCAAAATTCGGGTCCAGCGGAAGCATACATGCATTGGGGTGCTACGAAATTGGTATCACAACATAAGTACAAAGAACGATTTTTCTTTCATTTATTGAGAATAAAATACATTAACAAAAGTGTTAAATTTACATTTTATAAATGAAGTGCGGAAATAGGCCCATAAAGAAGTTAAAGCGGTCCCAAATATATATCAGAGTCGCCTATGACCAATGCCCCTTGCCAAGCGCCTTCAAATAGTGAATTAACGCCTTAAACCTGAAAATACATGCTAAAACGGTCAGCTTACGCTGGTGAGTCCATAGAGTTTTAGTTAAAAACAGTTTAGTTGAACCAAAGGGTTTTCGAGTTCAAATCATCCTTTTCAACAAGTCAAACTTAACGTAGGCTTACACGGCTTAAATCACCATTCCGAATCAAATAACCGAAATCAACTCATAATCAAACGACTCGAATCAGAATCAATCACATGGATACTACACTCATATAGAGTCACATAAAGTTATCCTGTTACGCTGGCTAAGTCAAACCACAAAAGAATTCCCTATAGTGCACACTATAGTCCAATAATCAAATCAAATCAATCTGTATGCGTAAGGATACGACATACCCAACATGCGTAAGGATACGACATGTTCAACTAACCTAGCTCTAGTCTAGGCCTCGTTGTATAGCTTACTTAGCTCTAGGCTAGGCCTCGCTCCATAGCTTACCTAGTTCTCGACTAGGCCTCGCTCCATAGCTTACCTAGTTCTCGACTAGGCCTCGCTCCACTAAACCAATTCAATCTGCATTCGCAAGGATGCTACATGCCCTTAGCCAGCTCATGTAACAGGTTCATAAACCAATCACAAATCTCATACCACATAAATGAACAAGTAATCACATAATGCATTCAATAAACCAAATCAAATATTCCAACCAAACAGTCAAATCTTGGGTAAATAATTCACGTATCCAAATAAGCAAACTTGAGTTTAGTTGAAAATGAGCATGTATTCTCCCCCAAAGATAGTTTAAGAAAACTGTTAAAAAGTATGGGCTATGAACTCACCTTGGCACAGCAATGCAAAGATCACGATTGACACAACTGGCATCGAACAGATTTACAACAGCATCAAAGAGGCGGTACATCGATACGGAAAACGGCGAAGCCTTCTATAAGCAAGACTTATTCTAACACGAGATCCTCAGCGATGAACCAAGTCTTCCATAAGCTATCTACTTCCAAATAATACCCAATCTTCTATCTCCAAAAATCTTATTATCCATTTATTTGTGTTTGTGTTTGGTATCATGGTATGTGTGTGGTGAGAACACGACATAAAATCAAGTGAACTCACGCCAAAGACTAAACAAATAAAGTCAACATGAATCGAGACAAGACTCAAGAGTACTCATGCCAAGGGATGAGTAACATACGACTTCAATCCAAAACGAGACAAAACTCAATACGAACCATCCGGGTCAAATCTACATAATCCATCCAAAGCAATCACACTTAAATGGCTACTAAGTCAACCTTATGGTCAAAGTCAATCTCGAGTAACCAAAAGTTTAACAAAGGAAATGGTACGAATTATTGGATACGTATCGTATTTGCCAATACGATAATTTCAACAATTCCTACAATACACTTGTTAATCCAAAGTTACTCATACCTAATAAAGATATGGTAAGTCATAGGATGAGTCACCTATTAATATTGTCTCCCGACACGTTTGTCGACCCTAATTGGGTTTAGTACCCCAATTGGTCCGTTAACCGTGTCAGATGATAATATTAATGCTAACCAATCCGTAACTCGGCAAATACTAACACGAACCTCAATAACTCCTAAAGGGTAAGTCTTGATAAACGTGCCCTCGAAACGTTAAATAACTCATCCGTATTAAATTCAATCACCGTTTCATTTATTATTTCCATAAAATATTAAATAACGTTCTTTTAGTTATTTAATGTTTTCTTTCTAATTTAGAAATATAAATTACGTTTTAACGTCGCTTAATATCCCTTATTATTTAGAAAACATTATACAACTTCTTATCGTCATTTAATAAGTATAGATAACTTATAAATATTAAGTAACGTTGTTTAGTCGTTAGTTAATATTTAAAGTTACTAATTTAACTTATAAACATGTCACGTAATGTTCAAATAAAATTTTATGTTTTCTCAAGTTATTTCACGTTTCAAGTCACATTTATCACGAGTCCACTAGTCAACCAATATAAGTTTAATAGTAATAACATGTCCATTTTGGCACGTCGAGATCACACGAGACTAGAAAGTCTCAATGACGCTCGACACGCACAAATCAACACAAGCCTAAACATATATCCACCCAAAATCCATTTTCCGCAACAACTTCAACAATCACGGCCAACTACGGCACGTGTACTAACCTAATCCCCGTCAAATCTAATACTCACAACAAACTTCAAAACTTCATCAATAACCAAAAGCTTGCCGAGACCCTAATGATCTCGGATTCTATACCTCGGTCAATACAACCAACAATAACGACCACAATTACAACAATAATCCAGGAACAACAACTACTTCTCGACCCAACAACAAAACATCGACAACATCACGAAGACAACAACATCGCAACTAGAACCACAACGAGACCCAACAACAGCAAATACAACAACAATGGCGATAAGGACCAGCAACAACCAGAACAATAACACCATCGACAACAAGAATCCAATACCAGCAACTTGGTCACCCAAATCCACATTCAAACCCAACTCTCAACTGCAATAACACCTCCCAATCCATCTCCCAACTATCCTAATCTCTCGGCAACAAAATAACATCCAAATACGATCAAACCCAGGAGCACAACAAAATTTAAACAGGAAATACCACTTCTGTCGTGAGTCTGATACTCACGGCTTCATCTATTCACGACCGACAACACAACACGAAAACCCAACGATACCAAACACATTATTATCTTGATTTCATTATCATTATTTCGTTATTATTAGTAAACCCTTGAGACCCGTGGGTTTTGAGTCGAACAGCAGTAACAACACCTCAAGAGTGGCGAATCGAACCCACTTCATTCTTTGGTTAACATGAAACATACAAGGGACCAGAATGGTTGATGATTCGAGGATTAATCTCGACTGAAAATGATGTTATGGTGAGATTGGTGGCGCGTGATGTATATCAAATGAAAGAGGATGATGAGATGCGTGTGATGGTGGTGGAGGTGGGATACCACTCGCGGCGAGGGTGGAGTATTTGGCCGGAATGTGACCGGTGGTGATGAGAGGGAGGGATGTTGGTGTTTGTCGGCTGGAGAAGAGAGAAGGAGACACAAAACCCTAAGAATGATTAAATGTCTTATTCTTCTCCTTTAATACTCTTCACAAAATATGTAAAAGTGTTAATTGCAAAATCCTAGATTCACAAAAATGAGGGACCGGATGAGTAAATATCTCCATATGAAATATTTCACGAAATAGGCTCGGAGCTCATTTATGCGAGTAAACAGAAGATTCGTGGTACGGGAATAACATCAATACACTCAGAATAATATTTTCGATAAAAATGAATATAAATATGTATAGCTTCTCACGAACAATACCGAACTCAAAATAATTGATCGTTTCTCCAGATAATACATGACGGGAAATTTGCGGGTTGTCACAGATATAATAAAGCAAAATTGGTGGGAAAGTATTCACATTTCCTAATCACTTGGGAAGCCTCGTGGTCCCTTCAAACAACTAGATGAAAGGTTCCACGTTGCTGGTATCTTTAATTGTGATTCATTTAGTCAATATCTCAATAATACAGTGTTCCTTTTCAAAGAGTTTGTGTTTGTGGAAGATATTGTTACATCTTTTGATTTTAATGAATATAGAATATGCATTTTATTGGTGTTCAATTCATGCACTTCAGCTCAATAATTCATTAAACTGATAATGATTTAAATGATCATATAATAGTACGTGAATATGCATGCTAAAACAAAATGGGGAAATGTTACCTACTTGTTGATGTAGGCAATTGCCTACTTTTTTTAACAAAAAAAGAACACCACTTTTATAAACATTACAATTACCCCCCCTTCCAAATACCCCCCGTTTCCATCTTTATCTTAAATGTATAGTTATGTTTTGCTAAACAATTTGAAACAAGCCCATGAGTATTATTAGTTCCAATTGTATAACCATTTCAATGCATGAATACAAGTCCATGAATATTAAAACATGTCCATGAATATTATACATTTCAATCAGATGTTGTATTACAACCTTGAATATTAAAACAAGTCCATGAATTTAATAAAAATGTGACCTCTTGTACACCTTTATCACAGCAATGACTTAACCATTTGCACAACAATAACTTAGGGTGTGTTTGTTTAAAAAAAAAAAAAAGGTATTACTAGCCCTCTTACTCCCTCTTACTTTTACCAGTAAGAGATGGGCAGACGTTTTGCTTGTTTGTTCTTTCTTTTGAGTCAGACCCAGTTAGACGTATAACATCTTACTCAGCAAGAGGTGGGAGACTTGTCTTACTGCCTCTTACTCGATAAGAGAGATTGAAGACTCGTGTTAATATAATATATTCGATGGTTTATTAACTATGTTATATTTATGATAAAAAGTCTTGTTTCATATTTACATAAGTTACTTAGATAAATTGCAGAAACGAGCTCTTAAAATCATTCGGACAATTATAAAAAAACAAACAACATTATTTCGTTTAGATTTAGACGTTATAGCCACCTCTTACTAGTAAGATGTGGTTGTCAGATTCAGACCTAAAACATCTAAATGAAATAAACACACCCTTAGTCTTTAGTTATAAAATGGTAATGACAGTGAGTATGGTTTATTTTTTATACTGTTGTTTGGTTTAATAATAAGGCAAGGGTAGCCATTAGACATAAAGGTAGCTTCATTGTTCATCTAAGTTGTATCTAGAGAAGAAGAACAAACACAAAAAGGGTTGTCTAAACACTCCTGCTGCAGCAGTAAACTTAGTACCAAACACCCTTGCTGCAGCAGTTAACTCATGTCCAAACACTCCAAATGCAGCAGTAAACTCAGTACCAAACACCCCTTTTGACAGTACATAACCAAATACAGTTTCTTCACTACACAAACAACCAAATACTATTTCTGCAATTTGAAACAAACCAAATACCATATGAAACAACCAAATACAGATTGATTACAGTACACAAACCAGATGCTTAACCAAAAACATATTTTGCTTATGAAAAAGAGGTATGCGAAATAAACCAAATGCCATATGAAACAAACAACAACAATATTTAACAACCATAATGTTGATTTGGGTCATGTATCATCTTTTCACAAAAATGTTGGCAGTTCAACCCAACCCAACTTGACCCACTTTGACCCGCAACAAATTTTACTTATTATAACCATATGGAACTAATGCAAAAGCCACCACTCCTCAAATGCAAACGGACTCACGAGCATTAAAAGGCCAAAACCAAACCAGTTAATTTGTTTGTGCAGTAGAGGAATAACATAATGAAGTTAAGTTGCAGAACAGATTGTGGACCATATAAGTTGCAGAACCAATTGCAGACCAAACAACCAAAATGCAACTCAGAACCAAAATGCAGACCCACAAATTCAAAACCTTAAAATTACAGACCCGCACCATCAGAACCAGCAACTCATAACTACACTTCACTTAATTATCAGCTTCACCTCGTTCGATCGCTCTTTTTTCTGCATCATCCTTCTGAAATAGTAAAACAATAACAAGAATCAAACCCCAAAAGATGAAATGTTGAGTATGAAGCATAAACAAACCTTTTTCTTTGGACATGTAGTCCTATTATGACCTTTTTTTCCACAATGACCACAACGATTTTTTCTTTTCAAGTCCAAAGAGACCTCCAAACCATGCTTTACTCTTATAGCAGCTTTTGGGCGACCTTTTGTCTTCACTCGAACTTGGGGATCAGAAACTAAAAGAGGTTGTGACATGTTCCTTCTTTTTTTTGAAGGCATTGTTGTGATATGTTCTCTTGTTGCGTAGATGGTATACCATCATCAACATTTATGTTTAACTCGACCGTAGCCTTCTTTCTTCTACTTTGTTATTTCAAAAGACCATTAAGAATAACATCAATTTTATTTATTTCATCGTGGGAATCTCGTCCATCTTGTAGTATTTTTGAATTTCGCTCGAATGGACAAGATAGTTAATAAAATAACTTCTTTCGTAGCAATATCATTTTTATCACGCCATCGAGTTTCAATACCTCCCATCTTATATGTTGCCTTCATAGTCCACCTTGATATTATGTAATGGTCTGGAATGGTTGTTAAAGACTCTCGTCTCATGATGTAGAGAATATGTTTGCACAAAATTCCATAAGTCTCAAACCTCGCACATGAACAAGTAACAAAAATATCCGAAGTAACATTGTACTCAACGGTTTTCCAATTTTCCTTATTACCTTTCAAAAAGCCGACATGGTATATAAACTTAACACCATCTCTGCTTAATATTTGATGACCACAATCAAAACTAGCCTTCCACTATTTCTAAAATATATCATAAATATTTCGCGTATAACATGTTGCCGCCATTTCTTCAATCGGATGATTACTATATAATGTGGGCTTTGAATTCAAAGTTCTAAAATCTTGGTCTTTTTCTGCACTTCTTCAAGAGCTTACAACTTTGTCATACTGGAGTACAAACTCATTTAGCATAGTCTTAGCATTGACAAAACCATCATAAAATGAATGTACACTTTCACTCCTTCCACTCGTTGTCATGCCAGCAAAGAAAGTATCTTTGATATATGTTTTTACCCAATGACGACGCAACTTGAACATGTTTCCCAACCAACTATCATCTTCTATGTGATATTTCTCCTTTAACATTTCTCATCCCGATTCAAATTCTTCAACATATTGGCTTTTAACCCATTGAGTGTATGTATCCTCAAAATCATCATATCGATATTGAAATGGTTGTAGATGCTCTAAAACATGCCTTTGAATATGCCATGCACAATACCGATGTTTCGTCTTCGGAAAGACTTTTGAAATTGCTTTACCCATTGCCAAATCTTGGTCTGTAATTAGAGCTACAGGCGGACACTCATGCATACATTTTAGAAACTGCTCAAATAACCATTTAAACGTTTTTTCGGTCTCATTTTCCAACAACGCGGCTCCTAGTAGAATAGATTGGCCATGGTGGTTCACTCCAATAAATGATGCAAATGGAAAACTAAACTTATTTGTCCTATAAGTTACATCAAAAACAACAACGTCATCGAATTGGCAATACGATGTTCTTGATCTACCATCTGCCAAAAACACATTTTGTACTACGCCATCTTCATTTATGTCCATTGCAAAGAAAAAATCTTTATCCACCTCAGCCTTTTCTTTAAAATGCATAATAATTCCATGACATTCTTTGCCTAAGTTACATTTTCTCTCTTCACTAACAATAGCAGAACATTGAGCTCAAGTGAGTTGATCCTCTTCACCACCTCTAAACGCATTAACTATTTTAGTGATTTCAGAAGGTTTCATCCCTGCTTTTGACAATAATGTTACAACATCTTTGCATTCACTGGAACGATGAAAGATGCTATGAGACCTTTGCTTGATTACTTTTGATGGAGAATCAAAAGGTGATTGTGTTCATCACTAAACTTGTCTACAACCCACTCACCTTGACTTGATAATGTCACTTGCATTAGCACCTTACAACCGGTTCACGTAATATAACAACGTTTTACATCATCGCGTAACTGCCTCTTATCATTCATATCCTTAAAACCTTCCTTGTTACATGATAATATTCGTCGATAAAATTTTGTTTGTGTCATTGTATCTATAAAGTTGATTCTTTCAAATACCAAAACCCTTGGATAGACCATACCGGTTGTAAAAATCATAAGCATCATCTAAAGTGGAAAATGTTCTTCCTAGTATTGTATACCTTAAAGATCGATTGTAAATATGTGTAAAATCTTCTTGCATGAGATACCATTGTTGTCAATATCATCGATTAGCGTATGCTCAAATTCATCATTATTTTCATCTATTAAGAATAAAAACTAAGAAAATTAAGATAAATAACCTAGTTAAAAAATATTTCAAAGAGAAGAAAAAAGAATAAATTCAACAATGAAGAATATGATGAATAATATAATCAAACCTGATATGATTTCCTCTTCTTGATATGGATCGGTTCTTGAAAAACCTATTAATTTTTTGTTAGTGATTTGGATCGGTCCTTTGATAAGTCTACAATTGGAACCACATACAACAATACAGCCATATATAATATGCTCTTGCAAGTTTTTTTTTGGCGGGAGATTTTGGCGCTCAAAAAATGACTGATGGTGGTAAAGAGTATTGAAGAAGATATGTTAGTGATAAAAGATGGAAATGAGGAGTGTTTTGTAAAGGGTGTAATTGTAGCATTTGTAAAAGTGGTGTTCTTTTTTTGTTAAAAAAAAAGTAGGCAATTTCCTACATCACAAAGCGTGTAACATTTCCCCAAACAAAATTAGAAGAAAAGATTAAAAAAAAAAGAAAAAAATATATAGTTTATGTAAAAGTACTATCTTATGTAACTAAAGAATTTATTTCGTCGTCTTTTTTAAATCAATTCATATAACATGAGTCCGTTTGGCCCGTGCACGTTCGAGCTTGAATATTTAAATAATGTGCTTTATTATTTGTATTGGTGACATTTAACGCAAGAATTGTGTTTAAATTGGTTGTACAATATGATTGATAATTTGTATTTCTTATATAAAGGGTGTTTTAATAATTGCATAATTATATTTATTGACCAGTTAATTTATGAGTGTAAAATTGTGCAAAAGGAAATTGTACCTTTTGCTTTAGAATTTGTATTCATTAAAAAATATGGATCACATTAATTGCTCATTTAAAACTAAAATAAAAAGTGTTTTTGTGTTTTAAAGTTTTGTACCCTATGCTTTAAAAGTTGTACGTCTTAATTTTGAGAGAGAGAGAGAGAGAGTGTGTGTGTGTGTGTGTGTGTTTTGTGTATTATATGTAGTACTAGCTTATAGACCCGTGGCATTCACGGGATTTTAGAGGGTTTTTGATTAAAAAAAAAGCTAAGTACATGAATAAAGTAAGTAAGAACACCGAACATAAACAAACGCTATTAAATTTTCTTGTAGTAGAACAATAAGATATAAGTGACTGAAAGTATAAAATACAATGCTTGTAAATATCTGTGTAATTTACGTTCATTGCCTCTTAATCTCCAATATATTTGTCTTAAAAAGCAAATACATGTAGTGACTATTCTAACACTTCAACAAAGATCCATTCCGTGAACACCTAATAAGTATAAAAAATATATAAGTAAAAGAAGTTTGGGATTTATAATAAGTGTAAATAAGAAAAGTGGCACAAAACATCTAATATGTATAATGTACATACCTATTGACCGTTTGATCATAGACAATGTTTGTAGTACTTTTTTATGTGTAAACCTCTTTTGATTTTGATTATGGAAACGACACGTACAGTTATCCACTTGTGTAATAATATAAATAAAGGGCGAAAAACATGGGTAGTTTAGAATCATGATGTATGTAAGTTCACTTCTTTTTTGTTATCAACTCAGATTTTTGGTAGATATTTGCATTATATCAAGGGACTTTATTTGTTAGACTATACAACTGATTCTTGATCACCTATTAGGATACAGGAGTATTTGGTAATTAGCTATTAAAAAAACTTGTGAGTATGCGTAATTGGAGGCACAAAGTTCATACAAATGGAACATATATGTAAAGAGTCAAATAACCAAACATGGATTTAATTTTTGACGTCTTTTAACTTTAAGAACCAATTAGATGCATGCTTGGTACAAAAGTGTTACCTGCATGGCCACACTGGATTAGTTCCACCAGAAACATGATGATCTACAAACACGTGATCAAACCTACCTGCCACACTTCCTACAGCGTTTGCAACAATAGCAAACCCATCGGATCCAATCACTGGTATAATGGTCCACAATGAGGCGCTAAAGCACAAAATCCAGCAGCAATTATCGGAGCAGCTAAACCTGCTACAGATGCAACAAATGTAGTAAAATTCCTATTCGTTTATATAGATGATGTTAAAGTGTACAAAAGACTGGAAAAATTTAGATATCATGCCACCACTAATTGCCATTAAGGTTCCACCATTTATAGCAGCAGCTCCAATGATACCTCCGCATTTCAACTTGGTCCACATGCTTTTTGGCGTTTGTGCCTCTTCCTTTTGCCTCTTCTTGTTTCAATATAGCCATAGCTTTGAGCGACAATGATCTCGATTGGTTACTGCAAAAACAAAGTCACTCTTTTAGGATATTATAGGAGATATTCATGGAAAACACCAAAATATTCATGTTAGTTACATCGCCTTGTCCTATGGGAACTGCATGGTTTGATTAGTTTAGGTATATAGTGTAAGGAGGGTAATGAAAAGATATATAACCTTAGGTAAACAAATATGAATAATGTACAACAAAACGGCTTAGATCAACAATTATTCCATATTATAACATACTGCTTCTTTATTATAATGCATTAGCTACTGATTAAAATTCCATATGAGAGTTCTTTATTATAACCCATCAATTTTGCAACCTAATTAAAATTCTATTAAAATCAAGTTGAGAAAGTTGAGAATTCTTTGATAATGTAAATAGAGGACAGGAGGTTTCAACCCATTTAGTTATTACTTATTATGTTAGACTATGAATGTTTTGACTCTAGCGGGTCGAAAACAAAAAAGATAAAAGTTCATAAAAAAATGAAAATGAAAATGTCGCAATAAATTGAATGTCACAAAAGCGCACTTTTATTACATAAACCTCCTAAATCATTCTATCGAAAATATAAATGTTGCTAATTTTGAAACTCTACATGTAGAGATATGGTGTTCAACCCATTTAGTTATGAAATGAGTGAGTTGTTTCAAAAATCTTTGATTTCAAACAGGTTGAAAAACAAAAATCTTTGATCTCAAAGAGGCCAATTTCGTATACAAATTATATGAAATTTACCTCTACCGATAACAACTTATGCTCTTTAATTCCTTCCCACTGTCTCTTATAGTCTTCTCCTTTCATCAATACAAACACCTGTAAAATTACAACAACAAAAAAAAATAATAAATAAAAAAAATAGTAATAAATAAATAAACTGTAAGTGTCGACTAATAATTGGAAAAAATAATATCAGTTGAAAAAAAGTTACCAAAGAATATTAAATTATTGTTTATAGCGGAGAGCGACAGTAATGAGGAAGAAAATATCAACTTCACTCATATGATTTGACCATAGAATCATAGATTACGTTGAAACGCAGATTGAATTTGGAAAGAAACTTAATAAATGCAATTTGAATCTTGCAAGAAAAATAAGAAAACATCGTGCAATAGTCATATGTGACTTTCACTATACATGGACATGTTATCACGGACTCACAAGCATTAAGAGCTAAATTAGCAAACCCCTCTCGTTGCCCATAACCTACACAAAATCCATTATACCTATGGTAACTCACTAACTACAACTTTATTTAAAAACCATAAGTTCTGTATCATAGATATGTGTATGCAAGCCTTCATGTGCTATAAAAGCATTTAATCCAAAACACTTGGTGATTGAGAACAGAAAAGGAAACAAACCCAATAAGATGTGGAAAGAACGCTGTGAATGCCAAAACTAAGAATAGTTTTGACCTCTTCAATTGGAGGTAGTCTACCCGCATTTTCCTGCAAAAACAAAACATATATGAAATACTGAACACAAACATACAAACACAGTTAAGCAGACCACATGATTCCATTAAAACAGAAACAAATAAAGCAAATATCAAACCTGGTGTACACATAATGAAATAAAGCAGGCATTAAATGTTGTCTACAACACCAAAAATTATGCATTGTGATTTCTAAGAGCACATAAAGGACAGGTTGGACAGCGGTACCATTGGTAATTCCTGTAAATAGTGCGACTATGTACATTGTTCCCATGGTCTTTCAACATGGAAGTCTACAAAATCAAAAAATATAAATATAAACTAACTCTTTGAAATCAGATAATTATCAACATAAGTATATAAAGTAAATACACCTTGTCCCGTTAATCTATTAGCCAAATAAATAAATACCCTATTTGGGACATTAGTGTCAATACTTATTAAAGAGAATGCAAGTGCTTAATATGCTTAATAAATTATTTTATACTATGACCCCGACTCTGTTTATCTATCCCTTCCCCAATGAAAGTTTCATTCTAACGAAGTAGTTACACACATGTTCATTATATCTATGAACAAATAATAATATAACAAACTAAAAATGAATCCACTTTGTATGGTTTACTTTGAAGTTCTCAAGAATTATCAGGTAAAAATGAAATTAGCTTCACACATATTTCATCAAACACGTGGTGTGCATAGAATACCATCATTAATTCATTCTAAATCCAACTCAAAACTTCATCCCAAATGAAACATAAAAGCAGTTCATTCATATGGATACTGAGAGATAATTTTTAACAATAAGATTAGAAGAAATCAATTAGAAATAAATATCACTAAAAATGCAAAACCACAAAATAAACCTACTAACCTTACTAACCTTGAATCGTCCAACCTTTTTGATTTTTTTTATATGGATGCTGGTGTTTTGATTTGCAATGGTGTTTTCATTTGCAGTTGATGTAACCAATCCTGATTTGAATGTGAATCGGTTGGAAATAATTGAACATTTGTAACTGATTTTGTTTGAATGATTGCTTTAAACTTTTAATTGTATGGGAAGAAGGATCAGGGAAAACAATTTGAATGGGATGAAGAAACTGAATATTGAATGACATAATTAGTTACCAAATAGACATTCCTCTTTTAAGTGAAGGAGCGTTTCTTGGAGAAGAGAAAAACGCGAGGAGCGTATTTGGGGAGTTATCTTTGACGGTTATGATTGACCGAGTAATATCTATCATTAATTATTGCTTTTTTTTTTTTTTTTTTTTTTTTTTTTTTTTTTTGTTTTGAAGAGTGTAAAACATGCATGCTTAGACTTGTTGTACGCAATAAATCATCGACCAATAGGAGAAGAGACACATCAGTGAATTAAATGCAATGGGTGCTTTAAGGGGCTTGTAAAGTTTTCTGGTTTATTAGTATAGATAGATAGATTTATTTACGAACAAAAACACTCATCTAACGATATGGTTCTTCGAAAAACTTTTAAACCTTTTTCTTTGTTTTGTCACTTACCTGGCATGCATATTTAAAGTTTAAACACAAAGAAAAGCGGCTAAAGGTTGGTACATCATATGAGGCATCTCAAACAAATAAATAGTCTGTATATAAACACATAAATTAGGGATCTAATGTCCTTTATGTAAAGACATCATATGGAAGTAGTTTGATGGATGGAGTTTCTTTTCCTCTTCGAAATAATATGATCAATTATATCACTAATTCATTGGTGGTAATATAAGCGTAAATGGATAGCAACCGGCAAAAACATGAAAAATAATAGTAATCCCTGAATGTTACAAAATCAGTTTTACTTTTTAATAACAACACACACTCATACGATCCAATAAAATCATGAATTCACCATCAACTAATATGGATGAATAGATACATGATCTTGGTACAAATAAGGATTGTTTTTCAATTTAGAGTATTGAGATCTAAGGGGTTCCAAACTATGAACTCAATGGCAGGAACACGATCACCAAACAAGGGTAGAAAAATGACTGCACAAATTGGTTCATGAGAGAAAAGAAAGAAAAAAAACCCAGTAAAACCTTTCATTAGGGTAATTTAGGAATAACAAAAATATTTTTGAAATGAAATAAATATATAACATGTGTCATTATATTATTCTTAGGCCCATTTTTAGGTCTATCTGTTTTGGCTCATTTATCATTTCTCTTATTTTTATTCTTTTTGTGTTATAACAGTTTTTCGTTTTCAAGTGAGTAATTTAAGGAAATTGAATACATCGTCAAACCGACTTAAATAAGATAAACCTTTCTTTTTTTATGAGTTTGGCGTAGCCGGTTTTAAAGTATTTGTACTTAGCAAAAAATGAACATGACACTTCCCATATTTTAGTGACTAGGATCACAAGTTTTTTGCCATTAAACTATTCATGAAAGATTAAAAAATAAAGATGTTTATATTGTAGTTAAAAAAAAACTCATTTTTAATTCACGATTCAATACAAAAAAAAAATAATAATAAAAAAATAAAAAAAAATAAATAAATAAAAACTCATTTTTATCAGTTTACTAAATAATGATATTTTATAGCATATGTTGGTTAAATTATTAATTTTATAGTGTTGGAATTTCATAAGATTTATAGTTAATTATTACAATTAGTTTGTGATAATGTGAGATTTTATAGCAAATGGGCTATAATGAGGTAACTAGTGTTTTTTCTTTAAGAAATGCATAAGACATTGTTGAAGGTGAAGAGAACGTCGGATAAATCAAAATAAACACGAGTTTTGAAGCAGAAGACATTGTTGAAGGTGAAGACAACATTGAAGAAATCCATATAAACACGAGTTTAGAAGCTAAGACCATGAGGAATCATATCTTGAGTTATGAAATAACTCAGCGCCACGTCAGCGCAACACCAAATAACATAACACCAAAAAACACCAGGAAATCATAACACCCAATAACATCACATTTTTTGACCACTTAAAAAAATAATGCAAACCATAATAACTTGGTATAACTCAAGTTATAATTTGGCAAGGGAGTCATAACTTGGCATAACTCAAGTTATAACTTGAGTTGATATACCAACTTGAGTTGTAACGTGGGAGTAACATGAGAACTCAGGAAATGGTCATAACTTGCGTTACCAAGTTAAAAATGTGCCAAAAGTGAGCTATATGAAACTTGTGTGGAAACAAAAGTGGCTAAGCAATGACTCAATGCAGCGAATGAGATTATGGGCATAGTAACGACTCAAATGAAAGATTTACATGGTCTTACTCTTGATGAAAGTCTTTTAGCGATGTATGTGGTTGGTAGGAGTGCACCACTTTATCTAATGTTTGAACGGCTGGACGATGAGGGAAAGATTCGTATGGCGCAAATGGTTACTAGTGGTTACATAACCTAAGGAAAATAGTTTTTTCTTTTTCTTTTTTTGCGCAACATTATGTTGTTACTGTACTAATGTTTTGTGAATCGCGTGACTTCAAGTTCTGGTATAGTAATGGTAGCTAATTTATGCAACTGTTTGTATGAGTTGAGTTGTGTACAGATAAGATGGACGTACAGTAGATTAGTTCAATAACCAAAGACATGTATTTTAGTATGTTTATTTTGTGAACTATTTGAGCAAGAAACCGTGACATTGTATTGAATTATCCTTAAGATGCAAAGAATTCCACAAAAATCATCTCCGAGAAAGACTTTTTGCATAAATCATCCTTTAAAAAGATAGTTTCTTTAGACTTTTGTCTCTTATGGATGAGTCATGGTGATATCTTTTAACATGCATGGTTTATTTGAAAACGGAAAAACTAAATGAACGGCTTTTGGAGTTTACTCTTACGAACGATATTAAAAACGAACTTAAGCTATTATAACCATTTTTGGTTTAAAAGTTGGTAAATCATAAATGGATATCAAGCTTATATTTCTTCCTTTTGAAACGAGAAGAAAATAAATATTGTTCATTAAAACATACATATTTGTCCAATAATTACCATTTTCTTGCTGGTTTCACTTTTAAAACGACGATGTAAACAAATACGTAAAAGCATTCCCGAACCAAAATGATGCTTGATTCGAGTACCAAGAGTTATTTCCATTAAATCTACTTATATTTGATAAAGTCAGACTAATATTCTAACATTATAACAAAATATTTGACAAAAATAAAAGTCATAACTTCTCAATATTTATCAGCTTAACGTTTTTGTATCTTTCGCAATATAACTCATCGTCCTTGTATCCGCAGTTGCCAGTCCGTTACACAACAATGATAACGAAATAATACTAGTGTGAGGTTAATTAAAAAAGGGAGATGATTTGCACACTTCTTATTTTGATTGGGACACTCACAGTACAACTATATAAAGCATACTGTACAACTAAGTTATGCATAATTTAGAGTGTGCCAATAAAAAATTTGAGTGTGCAAATTAATTCCCATTAAAAAAGGGCAAATGATTAAAAACATTATAGTATTATTTTAAAATCGAATCCAATCTTACAATCTCAATATTGCAAAATCGAAAAAAGTGATGAATAAAACCCCAATGTTGAAATATTTGCTAGAAACTATACTTACAAAGTTACAAATATTAAAAAAAAAAATAGAGTTAACTACATTTTTGGTCCTTGTGTTTTGGTGCGGATTTCACTTTTCGTCTATTTTTTCAAAAAGTTGTGGTTTTAGTCCAAAGTCGATAGTTTCATTCCACTTTTGGTCCAATTTTCTAACGAAGTTAGTTCGGTTAGTTAAGTCTAATTCTAAAGTGGCAACATTAGTCATTTAACCTAACGATCATTTGCAACGTTAGTCCTTTATACCAAAGATCGTTTGCAACGTTAGTCCTTTAAAAAAAATTCGAAAAAATGTTTTTTTCCAAAAAAATAATTCGAATTTATTTTTTTAAGAAAAAAAATTTCTAAATTTTTTTTCTAATAAAAAATTTCGTAAAAATCCGAAAAAAATTCTAAAAAAAAGTTTTTTTTGCCCAAAAGCTCTTTTTCCTAAAAAATAATTCGGAAAAAAAACTTCTAAATTTTTTTTTTCTAAAATAAAATTCTAAAAAATGCGAAAAAAATTTCAAGATTTTTTTCGATTTTTTTTTTGGAAAAAAAAAATTCGAAAAAAAACATTTGTTTAGAATTTTTTTCGATTTTTTTTTTTGAAAATCTTCTTTAAAGGACTAACGTTGCAAACGATCTTTGATATATAGGACTAACGTTTCAAATGATCATTAGGTTAAAGGACTAATGTTGCCACTTTACAATTAGACTTAACTAACTGAACTAACTTCGTTAGAAAATTGGACCAAAAGTGGAATGAAACTATCAACTTTGGACCAAAACCGCAACTTTTTGAAAAAATAGTCCAAAAATGAAATCTGCACCAAACCACAAGGACCAAAAATGTAGTTAACTAAAAAAAATAAATCCCCAAAAACACGTGCAAAAACCAAAATCAATTTCCCCTCTAAAACAACCCCCAAAAATTTCACCACCCCAAAACCAAATTCAATTTACCCCCAAATCAAAACCCAAACCCTAACTTTTCAATCCCACAAAAATCAACCTTCAATTCATAAAAAAGTTCACATTTTTATGTAACAACTCCAATCTTTTCACAAAATCCATCTTTTATTTCCATCAATTTCATCAATTTCTTAAAAAATAATAATTGATTTTTAGTTGTTTTTTTGGGTGCAGGTGAGATTGATAATTATGGGTAGTGAGGATGAATCAGATAGTCCTACTACTTGGGATTCTTATGTATTGTATTACTGATGCTACAGTCAATTGCGCCATCAGGTGACCAAATGTAGGCGCTAAAAAACTTTCATATTATATTTCACGTGTGACTTTCTATGTAATATCTCCGATCTTTTCACAAAACCCATCTTTTATTTTCAATCAATTTCATCAATTTATTAAAAAAAATGATTTTTATAGTTTTTTTGGGTGCAGGTGAGATTACTAATAATGGAGGATGATGAATCAGAAACCCACATCACGTAAGTCAAAAGAAACCAATCTTTAAAACCGACCCATTTTCATTAACTTCATATCTTTACTTATTTTTATTGTTTTAGACTTTTTTTTTGTTGTTGTTTTTAGGTGACACCTGCTGCTGCTATTGAGAAGATTGGTGGTGAAAATGAAAATGGAATAAGAAGGAATAACAGCACATTGATATGTGCACCAATAATGGCTGATGATATTGACCAGATGTTGGTTCTTATGAATTCCGCTAAGTCTTATGGTGCTGATCTTGTTGAGATTAGATTGGATAGTTTGGAACCTTTTTTTTTGTTCAGACCCTTGTTAAGTTAAGCCCTTTGCCTGCCCTTTTTACTTACAGGTGAGTAGATTCTTTTTTTGATATCCGAAAACCGTTTTTTATATGTTTTTTTAGGATACTGAATTGTTTGATATTTGATGGTTTTTGTGGATTTGATATTACAAATTTTCTGTTAGGGTGAAATAAGCTGTTTTTGATAAGCTGGTCATCTGCTTATTAGTTGCGTAAGCTGTTGACCCCTTATTGAACTTTGATATTGTGGATAAGCAGTTTTGAATGTATGGGCTATATACTTATTTGGGGCTGAAATAAGTTGACTGGTAACTGCCTGTTCAGATTGTTTATTTGTTGTTTTTCAGACCCTTGTTAGATTAAGCCCTTTGCCTACTCTTTTTACTTACAGATGCGGTTTATTGGGACTATTTTTCGATGTTGGAAACTGTTTCTATGATATGAATGTTGGGTGTATTATTATTGTGAATTGCTTGATGTGGGAATTGGGATTGTTAATAGATAAGCATTTTTTAGTTGAGATTGCTTATTTTGAACCGGTTAGTATTGGTGAATTTTATATTGCAAACTTGCTCTTAGGGTGAAATAAGCTGATTGGGAGATGCTGAATTGTAATCGAGATTAGATAGGATGGTTTGAATCAAGAAAGGTTTACTGATAGATATGATATCAAACCGTTTATAAATTAAGTCCTTTACCTACTCTTTTTACGTGCAGGTGTGGTTTTTTCGGACTGTTTTTCGATATTCAAAACTGTTTTCGTGATATGAAATGTGATGTGTTAGTATACTGACTAGTAACAATTGTTTGACATGTGATGTGGGGTGTTTGGGATTTTTGCTTATTTACACAGCTTATCTTCTTATTGCTTTTTGTAAGCAGACGATGAAATGTGACTATGCTTATCTACTTAGTTTTGGGTAAATAAGCTCTTGTAATTAGCAGTTTAATTTTAGGATGAAATAAGCAGTTTGGGAGTCTAAGTTCAAAACTAACAATCCTAAGCGCCCCTTATTGCGTTTTAAACTTTTAATGTAGTAGATAAGCAAAGTTGAGTGTTTGTGTGTGATTATATTTGAGGGTGAAATACGTAGTTTGGGAGTTGCTTATTCACACAGTGTATTTGCTTCTGTATTTTAAAGTATTCTTAGCAGAATTGACAAACTCATATATTTGCATATTTGATTGTATTTCGAGTGTCTAGATAAAATGTGCTTATCCTAATGATCTTCTTGATACTGTTATAATGCGAATGCAGTTTTCTTCTGATGGTATACTGAATCGTCTGACATGTGATGGGGATGTTTCAAAATTTGGATTGTTTTTATAACAGATTATCTGCTTATTGTGTTTTTTGAGCAGATGCATAAATTTGACTATGCTTATCTACTTAGTTTAGGGGTGAAATAAGGTATTTTCAGTAAGAAGTTTCAGATTGTTTAGTTTGAACCGGTTATTATTGTTAGTGGATTCAGTATTGTAAGTTTAACCTTAGGGGTGAAATAAGCTGTTTTGGATAAGTTGATCTTCTTGTTATGAGCATAAGCTGTTTAACTTAGTAATGCCAAACACCCCTAGTTGCGTTTTGATACAGTAGATCAGCAGTGATAAGTGTTTGGATATGATTATAGGCTGATTATTTTACGTCTTAAATCCCTAATCGTGGATTGCCGAAACCTTACACAAATGCGATATCTCATTATCTGGTTTTGTTAGTGTAGAAACCTTACACAAGTATGTTAATTAATCATTTAGGTTTCAATAATAGCAATGGTGATGGGCGAAAAAGGTCTGGTGTCTCGAGTACTCTGCCCGCAATTTGGTGGATATTTGATGTTGGGTTTATTAGTAATGTGAATTGCTTGATGTGGGAATTGGGATTGTTGACTTTTGATTTGAAACTGTTATGACGTGTTAGTATACTGAATTATTTGGCATTTTTGCTTAGGTAAACAGCTTATCTTCGATGTAATGTGACTATGCTTATCTACTTAGTTTTGGGTAAATAAGCTCTTTTGTAGTTAGAAGTTTAAGTTTAGGATGAAATGTGAAGTATATGCAAGTATAATAATATTTAGGGGTGTATGTGGGAATTGGGATTTGCTAATGGATAGGTGTTTTCGGATGAAAAAGGGCTTATGCTTATGATATCGTTAGAACTCTTATGACGTGAATGCAGTTTTCTTCTGATTGTATACTGAATCGTTTGACATGTGATGGGGATGTTTCAGAATTTGGATTGTTTTTATAAGAGCATTTTCAATCATCACACGAGTTAAACTCCCCTTAACGCAGGTGGGGCATTATGGTTGCAAGTGCTCTAATAGATTATCTACTTATTGTGTTTTTTGAGCAGATGCATAAGTTTGACTATGCTTATCTACTTAGTTTAGGAGTGAAATAAGGTCTTTTAATAAGAAGTTTGAGATTGTTTAGTTTGCACTGGTTAGTGTTAGTGGATTCAGTATAGTAAGTTTAACCTTAGGGTGAAATAAGCTGTTTTGGATAAGTTGATCTTCTTGTTATGATCATAAGCTGTTTAACTTAGTAATGCCAAGCACCCCTTCTTGCGTTTTGTTACAGTAGTTCAGCAGTAATAAATGTTTGGTATACTAAACAGCATACGCGATTTTGCCTATTCAAACAGCTATAAGTAACAGTTTTGGATTTGCCTATTCAAATAGCATACGCGATTTTGATAATTTTACGTTTTAAATCCCTAATTAGCTGATTTCCGAAAACTTAGACTAATGAGATATCTGATTATCTTGTTTCGTTACTGTAGAAGCCTATCTACACACTTTTTTCAGCATTGCCTTCTGTTATAGCAATTGCTTATTTCATGAAAGCATAAGCAGTTTTAATAAGCATCACCAAACATCCCTTGAAATCAATGTAATCATAGAAGTATTGATGTTGTATGCTGAATTGACATCAGACAACTCCTTCGATATTAGTATTACAAATCCTTCTTACAGAAAGGGACATTTATATTTTTCTTTAGGACAACCAGGGCTATTGGTTTCTTGATTAATCTAGTCCATATTACATGACGTCGTAACACTTTATCTTTCCCGAAAAAGGTTTCTGATTCTATGTTATTTTCTAGACCAACATGGGAAGGTGGTCAGTACGACAGAGATTAGCAGAGTCGATTGGCCGCTCTTCAATTAGCAATGGATTTAGGAGCTAATCACATCGATGTTGAGCTTAAGGTCACTTTTTTCTTGACATTAAACGCGTCTATTGGTTTGCGACAATTTAGTTACTATCAGACATAATATTTCTATGAGATTTCTCATTTTAGTAATTCAAATGCAGGTCGTTGATTTCAACAATTTAATCCTTGGAGATAAGCCTACAAAGTGGAAACTCATAGTTTCTCCCTACAATTATTACTGGTTGGACTTCTATAACCTAACAATACTAAAAAATGTATCATTTTTTAATGCAGTTGAAACCATTCCTCACAAAGAATCTTTACTTCAATGTTGTGATGAGGTTGATCCGGTTGCAAAGGTAAGTTTCGTTTTTAAAGAAACCTTAAGCGTTGAGGCTGATGTAGAAGATTATTAAATTACAGCTTTTTATGTATACTGTTATTGATTGTATGCTACAGTCAATAGGAGCAGTCAACTGCGCTATCAGGAGACCAAAAGATGGGACGTTACATGGGTGTAATACAGACTATTTAGGCTCTATTTCTGCTATCGAGGATAGTCTACGAGGTTTCTTTCTGTACTTTCTATTAGAAGTGGTAATTTGGGCTGTTGGGTCAAAACCATGCCTTTTGTCCACTTATAAAAGTTTCATATTATGTTTCACGTGTGACTTTCAACCCGTTTAACCCATTTGACCCGTTTGAGGTTTACTTATATCCTAAATTGTTGCAACTGTTTACAGGTTCAGGCGTTCAAAATGGTGCAACAGGATTACTCTTGGCTGGTAGACTATTTGTGGTTATTGTTGCTGGCGGTGCTGGAAAAGCTCTTGCATATGGAGCAAAACCGAAGGGTGCAAGGATTGTGATAGCCAATCGGACATACGGTTAGATTCTACTAGTGTTCATATTACAATTCCTAGTACTCGTACTTGATTATCTGCTTATTGTGTTTTGTGAGCAGATGCATAAATTTGACTATGCTTATCTACTTAGTTTAGGGGTGAAATAAGGTGTTTTCGTTTCAGATTGTTTAGTTTGCACTGGTTATTGTTGGCAGATTCATAATCGTAAGTTTAACCTTATGGGTGAAATAAGCTATTTTGGATAAGCTTGCCAAACACCCCTTGTTGCGTTTTGATACAGCAGATCAGCAGTAATAAGTGTTTGGATATGATTATAGGCTCATTTGATGGTGAACTAAGCAGCAGCTATAAGTAACAGTTTTGGAGTTGCCTATTCAAACAGCGATTCTGATTATTTTACGTTTTAAATCCCTAATTAGCTGATTGCCGAAAACTTAAACAAATGCGATAGCCTACACATTTTTTGCAGCATTGCCTTCTGTTATAGCAATTACTTATTTCATGAAAGCATAAGCAGTTTTAATAGGCATTACCAAACATCCCCTGAAATCAATGTAGTCATAGAAGTATTGATGTTGTATGCTGAATTGACATCAGACAACTCCGTCGATATTAGTATTATGAATCCTTCTTACAGAAAGGGACATTTATATTTTTCTTTAGGTTTCTGATTATATGTTATATTCTAGACCAACATGGGAAGGTGGTCAGTACGACGGAGATGAACAAAGTCGATTGGCTGCTCTTCGATTAACAATGGAATTAGGAGCTGATCACATCGATGTTGAGCTTAAGGTTCCTTTCTTCTTGACATTAAATGCGTCTATTCATGCTCATAGGCTCGTCTAAAGTACTATACTGTTATTCGTAACGCAAATGCAGGCCATTGATGATTTCAACAACTTAATCCATGTTGCCAAATTACAGTCAACAGGAGCTGACATTGTCAAGTTTGCAACAACCGCTATAGATATAACTGGCGTGGCACGAGTCTTTCACATTACTGCTAATTCTCAAGTAAGCGGCGTTAGTCATGCATGTAATGAAATTTGTAAATTAGATATATTTTTTTCGCGGTTTTATTAGCTTACGTGGTTATTTAAGTACCTTAATTAATCATTTAGGTTCCAATAATAGCAATGGTGATGGGTGAAAAAGGTCTGATGTCCTGAGTACTGTGCACGAAATTTGGTGCATATTTGACATTTGGCTGGAAAGGTATCGGCACCTGGGCAGCCCACAATTAGGGTTCTTTTGGACTTGTTTAATTTCAGACAGTTAGGACCTAACACAAAAGTATTCGGTATTATTGGGAAGCCAGTTGGACAAAGCAAATCACCTTTGTTATACAATAAAGCTTTCCGATCGGTTGGTTTTAATGGAGTTTATGTACATTTGTTGGTGGATAATGTAAATACTTTTCTTGATACTTACTCATCTACAGATTTCGCGGGGTTCAGGTTGAGTTTTCATCTTTTTATTGTTTTTTTTTGTGCAGGTGAGATTAATAATAATGGGGGATGATGAATCGGATAGTAGTACTACTTGGGATTTTGTTGTTGTTGTTAGGTGACACCTGCTGCTGTTGAGAAGATGGGTGGTGAAAATGAAAATGGAGTAAGAAGGAATAACAGCACATTGATATGTGCACCAATAATGGCTGATGATATTGACCAGATGTTGGTTCTTATGAATTTGGCTAAGTCTTATGGTGCTGATCTTGTTGAGATTAGATTGGATAGTTTGAAACCCTTTTTTAGAGGGGTTTAATGTCAGAGAAAGTATTCAGACCCTTGTTGAATTAACCCCTTTGCCTACCCTTTTTACTTACAGGTGAGTAGATTCTTTTTTTCCGATATCCGAAAACCGTTTTTTTTATATGTTTTTTAGGATACTGAATTGTTTGATATTTAGTGCTAGAGAACATATTCAGACCCTTCTTAAATTAAGGGGGTGTTTGTTTTGGCTTATATTGCTGGTTTATGGCTTATTTCGTTTTGGGCTTATGTTTCATAAGCTCACTGTTTTTGGCTTATGTAAGTTCATTATGTCATAATAACTTATATAAGCTGGAAAGTGTCAAAATAAGCCACAAAAAGTGAGCTTATGAAACATAAGCCCAAAACCAAATAAGCCATAAGCCGAAACAAACACCCCCTAAGCCTCTTTGCCTAGTCTTTTTACTTACAGGTGCGGTTTTTTGGACTTTTTTCGATGTTGGCACTTGGCAACTGTTTCTATGATATGAATGTTGGGTTTATTAGTATTGTGAGTTGCTTGATGTGGGATTTTGGATTGTTGATAGATAAGCAGTTTTGAGTTCAAAATGTTATGATGTGTTAGCATACTGAATTGTTTGATATTTTGTTTTTGAATGTTTGGACACTTAGCGATTGCTTATTTTGAACTGATTAGTATTGGTGAATTTGATATTACAAATCTGCTCTTTGGGAGAAATAAGCTGTTTCTTAGGGTGAAATAAGCTGATCAGTAGCTTATAAGCTGTTTGAAATAGTAATCCTAGACACCCCCTTATCGTGTTTTGATATTGTGGATAAGGTTTGAGTGTCTGGACATGATTATATAGCTTATTTGAGGGTGAAATAAGCTGCTGACCTAATCGAGATTAGATATGATAGTTAGAAACACGAAAGGTTTACTGATAAATATGATATCAAACAAACTAAGTCCTTTACCTACTCTTTTTACTTGCAGGTGCGGTTCTTTGGGACTATTTTTTGATATTCGAAACTGTTTCTATGATATGAATGTTGGATTCATTAGTATTGTGAATTGCTTGATGTGGGAATTGGGATTGTTGGCTTTTGAGTTGAAACTGTTATGATGTGTTAGTATACTGAATTATAGACATGTGATGTGGGGTGTTTGGGATTTTTGCTTATTCAAACAGCTTATCATCTTATTGCTTTTATCAAGCAGATGATGAAATGTGACTATGCTTATCTAATTAGTTTAGGGAAAATCCGCTCTTTGTAATTAGCAGTTTAAATTTAGGATGAAATAAGCAGTTTGGGAGCTTGAGTTTAAAATTGACAATCCTAAACACCATTTATTGCATTTTAATGTAGTAGATAAGCAGAGTTGAGTGTTTGTATGTGATTGTATCTTTTTTAGAGGGTGAAATAAGCAGTTTGGGTGTTGCTTATTCAGACAGTGTTATTGCTTCTGTATTTTAAAGTACTCCACTTAGCAGAATTGCCAAACTCATATTTTTGCATCTGGTTGAGTTCGAGTGTCTGGATGAAAAATGTACTTATGCTAATGATCTTCTTGATACTGTTATAATGCGAATGTAGTTTTCTTCTGATGGTATACTGAATCGTCTGACATGTGATGGGATTGTTTCAGAATTTGGATTGTTTTCATAACAGATTACTGCTTATTGTGTTTTTTGAGCAGATGCATAAATTTGACTATGCTTATCTACTTAGTTTAGGGGTGAAATAAGGTCTTTTTAGTAAGAAGTTTCAAATTGTTTAGTTTGAACTCGTTATTGTTAGTGAATTCAGTATCCTAAGTTTAACCTTAGGGGTGAAATAAGCTGTTTTGGATAAGTTGATCTTCTGCTCCGTGACAATAAGCTGTTTAACTTAGCAATGCCAAACACCCCTTGTTGTGTTTTCATACAGTAGATTAACAGTAATAAGTGTTTGGATATGATTATCGGCTGATTATTTTATGTCTTAACTCCCAAATTAGCTAATTGCTGCACAAATGTGATATCTGATTATCTGGTTTCGATACTGTAGAAGCCTATCTACACACTTTTTGCAGCATTGCCTTCTGTTATAGCAATTGCTTATCTCATGAAAGCATAGGCAGTTTTAATAAGCATTACCAAACATCTCCTTAATCTAGTCCATATTACATGACGTTGCAACACTTTATCTTTCCCAAAAAGGTTTCTGATTCTATGTTATTTTCTAGACCAACATGGGAAGGTGGTCAATACGACGGATATGAACAAAGTCAATTGGCTGCTCTTCGATTAGCATTGGAATTAGGAGCTAATCACATCGATGTTGAGCTTAAGGTTCCTTCTTCTTGACATTAAATGAGTCTATTCGCGCTCATAGGCTCGTCTAAAGTACTATACTGTTATTCGTAACTCAAATGCAGACCATTGATGATTTCAACAACTTAATCCATGTGGACAAGCCTACAAAGTGCAAACTAATAGTTTCTTCCCACAATTATCAAAATACTTCTTCGATATAAGAGCTTCAGAACCTTGTTGCCAAAATGCAGTCAACAGGAGCTGACATTGTCAAGTTTGCAACAACCGCTGTAGATATAACTGATGTAGCACGAGTCTTTCACATTTCTGCTAATTCTCAAGTAAGCGCCGTAAGTCATTCATGTAATGAAATTTGTAAATTAGATTTTATTTTTTTCACGGTTTTATTAGCTTACGTGGTTATTTAAGTACTTAATTAATCATTTAGGTTCCAATGATAGCAATGGTGATGGGTGAGAAGGGTTTGATGTCTCGAGTACTCTGCCCCAAATTTTGGTGGATAGTTGATGTTGGGTTTATTAGTATTGATGTGGGAATTGGGATTGTTGACTTTTAAGTTAAAACTGTTATGATGTGGGAATTTGCTTATGTAAACAGCTTATCTTCGTACTGCTTTTTTTAAGCAGATGATGAAATATTGAAATGTGACTAGGCTTATCTACTTAGTTTTGGGTGAGAAGGGTCTGATGTCTCGAGTAATCTGCCCCAAATTCGGTGGATATTTGATGTTGGCTTTATTAGTATTGTGAATTGCTTGATGTGGGAATTGGGATGAAATGAAAAGTATATGCAAGTATAATAATATTTAAGGGCGTGTCTGGGAATTAGGATTGCTAATGAATAAGTGTTATCGGATGAAAAAGGGCTTATGCTTATGACATCGTTAGAACTCTAATGATGTGAATGCCGTTTTCGTCTCATGGTCTACTGAATCGTCTGACATGTGTTGGGGATGTTTCACAATTTGGATTGTTTTTATAACAGATTATCTGCTTATTGTGTTTTTTGATCAGATGCATTAATTTGACTATGATTATCTGCTTAGTTTAGGGGTGAAATAAGGTCTTTTTAGTAAGGAGTTTCAGATTTTTTAGTTTGCACTGGTTAGTGTTAGTGGATTCAGTATAGTAAGTTTAAGCTTAGGGGTGAAATAAGCTGTTTTGGATAAGCTGATCTTCTGGTTATGTGCATAAGCTGTTTAAATTAGTAATGCCAAGCACCCCTTGTTGCGTTTTGATACAGTAGATCAACAGTAATGTAACACCCCCAATTCATGGATGCAGCGGAATTCAAACTGGGTGTTACTCGACAGCACAATAGTCACAATAATAGAAAACGAACTCCAATTGAGTCGTTTTAAAAGATTTATCATTCAAATTATATAAATATCAGAGATTACAAAATGAGGTCCCAATTGGTTCCATGTTTACACATCACATTAAGTGAGTTTTTGAATGATAATAAAATTTATAGCCCTCTTGAGTATCCGTGTCCTTCCGTGCCATCCTTGATCGTCATGAACCTGAAATACATGCTTGAGAGGTCAACACAAAGGTTGAGTGATATTCATAGAGTTTGTTTAATGTTTGAACACAATAATCGTAGTGTTTGTAGTTAAATCGTTTGAACACAATAATCGTAGTGTTTGTAGTTAAATCGTTTGAACACAATAATCGTAGTGTGAGCTATAGACTCACACTCATAGTTAGAAAACAAAGATGGGCTACGTTGTTATATGCCCGGAAAGGTTATTAATTCACTAAGCTTATGACACCAAAACGTTAACGTGTACCAATATCGATCGGCAGGTTTATCCCGGTAGGTACTTTGCCGTCATACCTAATGTCTCAAATATTAATGCATTTGTTTGAACTTAGTCAAAACAAATGGGATTCGTCAATCCCAATAGGCCTATTCACAGTATTCGCGCTCACTTGCAAGTAACCCTAGCAAGTGATTAAATGGTTCATAATAAGGGATCTTGGTTTGGCAAGGATGTTACTTAGTGATAATAAAACATAGTCGAATAGCATACAGTAGAAAGCATTGTGTTCGATTTAGAAATAGCATGTATTCCCCCCAAGGGTTTGTAAAACAATTAAGTAATGGAAAGTGGGGCTATGAACTCACCTTAAGTAAGATAGCAAGAAATGAAGGTAACGGTTGGATCGTGAAGGTTTCTACGAGCAACCTATAATCGAATGTTGCGACTTAGGATCGGAGTAAAGAATATGAATAAGTGCCTATATATATATCTTGCATTTAGTCCATGATGTGGTATGATGTATATTGTAAGTCTTAGAAAGAAAAGATTCATGAAACATGTATGTTTTATATATCGTTTACTACCGTTCGGGCCGACATAATTCAGAAGTCATGTTAGTAAGCGTTCGAGGAGCCAGGACACTTTAATTCGTAAATCCACAACTCATCTCGACGGCTTACATAATGAACTCCTCACATGAGGCTCCCTACTATTGTAGTAGTTGATAAAATATATATAGATATAAGTTTCGATTCGAAAAGTTACATGTCCGATATTTGAATAAACTTAGGAAAGTTTATTATTACATGAAGATTGTTATTAGGGTATGTTTCATATAACTTGTATGACCATTTTTCTTTGTAATATCTCATTGTTCCTTTTTAAGTGAAGTAGATCCAAATTGCTTGTTCAAGTTCTTGCTAATTCCTTGTTTCATGTTTTCGCCTAAGTAAGCTTGTATGGTCATTTCGTCATGGCCTAGCCATGACCTTTGGTCCTTGTTCCAAGGTCATGAGACACAACCTTGGCTCTAGCCATGGTGGTGGTCTTGATTATAGGTCATAAGACCTCTTGTTCCTTTTAAAGTATAACTATAATATAGTGACTTTGGTCTAAAAATGGGCTGTTAAGAATTTGAAGAAATTATCACTCAAAAAGCGTTTTCAGGTCTCGAGCTTCTTTCTTCCTAAACGAAAACGGCGTTCCGGACAACTTTCGTGTTTTAACTTTTTGATGAATCGGACCACAAGGGTGACTTTCAAAAACTCAGAATGCAAAACAGTATGGTTTAGGCAGTTTTGCCGGAAATCTTTGGTAACTTCAAATCGCCATAACTTTTGACTCGTTTACTCGTTTTAGGTGGTTCAAATTGCTATGGTTTCCTTGTTAGGTCCTCTACTGTAATATGTAATGATCCAACATCATATTTTTACCATTTTGATCAGGTCTTACCAAGAAAGTCACTAGTTTGCTTGTTATAGTAACTTATCTTAACAATCAATTACAACAACATGTTTTAGTCATTTTTATACATCATGGACATGATCACAAGACAATATATAGCATGAATGATATGTAAATAACATGAATATGATATTTAACAAGAATTATGTTAGGGTTTGGCTTACAACTTTTGGCTTTCAACAAAGAAAGGAAAGTTAACATGTAAGGATAGGACTTTGATAGACTTGCTTCAACCCACTTCACTTCATGCAATCTTTCTACTCTTGTAATCTTGAAAGATGGATGATGAAAGTTGAGGTGACTTGAGTGGATTCAAACTCAAGAGAAATCACCAAAGTTCTAAAGATTGGAAGTAGTTTTGATGAATCAAAACCTAACTAGTGTTTATGTGTTGTTATGCTCTTAATCTCTTGGATAAAACTTGAAGTAAACTAGTAAAATGAAGTGTGTTGTGTGTGTGGGTCGTTCAAATGGCCAAGGAGGGGGAGGAGGGGTATTTATATGTTAATGAGGAGGTTACAATGTTGACTTGTCAACACTTGGAGACCAAGTTGGACACATGCATGTAATCTAAGCTTCCTAGCATGAGATTAAGCCACCTATGGGCTGAAATCCCCCTCCTAAGTCGGTTCATGAGCTTGGAGAGCAAGTATTGACTTTTGATGATATTATCCAAGCTTATGTAACTAGTTTCGACCCCGTAAAATGCAAGCCGTAAGTTGTTACGTCACAAAACGTAAAACCGGGTATCGTAAAAATACGAAACTTGGAGGAATGATTAAACTTGTCAAAATACTCCATAATAAAATATAAAATGAGTGGTAGGTTCCATTTGGGTGTAAAACCCTGCTAAAAACTGGAAATACGGGTCTAAAACGCGTAATACGTAAAATGTACGAATATTGCGTAAAATTGAGAAAAGTAAAATGTTACTTTTCTAATAGGATAAAAATGATTTAAAATGACTTATAATGTCTAGACTGGGCTCAGTCTAGTGTCGGTTGGTATTAAATGTCTTTTAGACATCAAACCGTAAGCGTAAAAATCAAGGAATGACTTATAAAATCAAAGAATGATTTTTGGTCAAAGGAGGAGGGAAAAATATGTTGACTTTTTCTAAAAAGTTGAAAACTCAAATCGTATTAGAAACGCGGTGCAGGTATAGGCTAAGGTTACGGCTGAGTAAAAACGCTTAAAAACTGAAAATTCCAGTTTTTCACGGCCGAGGTTTATTTTGGTCATGTTTTTCTCAGTCATGATTTATTCTCAAATAAATCATGAGTGTGTCAAACATTTTTCTGATACGGGGAAAATTAACGCGACCGAATTTCGATGTACGTAGAATTTCTGAATGAGGTTTTACCCTAAAACGTGTAATTCCGTGTAATTCCTTAATAACTTTCACGAAAATGAGCTTATGAATGTCAAACTTTTAATTTTCCATGGAAATGATTTATCACTCGAGCCCAAGAAATAAAAATCAATTTTCGGGAAAATTTTCGGGAAAAATGAATAGTAAAAGTGAATAGTGAAATTTTCCGGGAATGGTAATTAACCTGAAAATGTGAATTGTTACAAGTAATAAGTGTTTGGATATCATTATAGACTCATTTGATGCTGAACTAAGCAGCAGCTATAAGTAACAGTTTCAGAGCTGCCTATTTACACACTTTTTGCAGCATTGCCTTCTATTATAGCAATTGCTTATTTCATGAAAGCATAAGCAGTTTTAATAAGCATTACCAAACATCCCCTGAAGTCAATGTAATCATAGAAGTATTTATGTTGTATGCTGAATTGACATCAGACACCTCCTTCAATACGAAACACCCCTTATTGCCTTCTTACAAAATGGGACATTTATATTTTTCTTTAGGACAACCAGGGCTATAGGTTTCTTGATTAATCTAGTCCATATTACAGGACATCGTAACACTTTATCTTTCCCGAAAAGGTTTCTGATTCTATGTTATTTTCTAGACCAACATGGGAAGGTGGTCAGTACGACGGAGATGAACAGAGTCGATTGGCTGCTCTTCGATTAGCAATGGAATTAGGAGCTGATCACATCGATGTTGAGCTTAAGGTTCCTTTCTTCTTGACATTAAATGAGTCTATTCGTGCTCATAGGCTCATCTAAAGTACTATACTGTTATTCGTAACTCAAATGCAGGCCGTTGACGATTTCAACAATTTAATCCATGGAGACAAGCCTACAAAGTGCAAACTCATAGTTTCTTCCCCCAATTATCAAAATACTCCTTCGATAGAAGAGCTTGGGAACCTTGTGGCCAAAATACAGTCAACAAGAGTCAACAAGAGCTGACATTGTCAAGTTTGCAACAACCGCTGTAGATATAACTGATGTAGCACGAGTCTCTCACATTACTCCTTCTATAATAACTCCGATCTTTTCACAAAACCCATCTTTTATTTCCATCAATTTGTTAAAAATTCTTAATATACAAACCGCAATATCAAAATACTCCTTCTAATCCATTGATCTTGGGAACCTTATTTGTGAGCTTATGAGCTTATATGATTTCGTCTTATTTTGAGACTTATGGGCTCATATAAGCTTATTATGATGTACTGTAATAACTTAATATAAGAACATAGGTATCAAAATAAGCCGGAAAAATGAGCTTATATAAAGTAAGCCGAAATCATATAAGCTCACAAGCCCACAAACAAGCTTAAACAAACACCCCATGCTTATTATGAACTGATATGTTTTTGTGGATTTGATATTGCAAATTTTCTGTTAGGGTGAAATAAGCTGTTTTTGATAAGCTGATCATCTGCTTATTACCTCTTATTGCACTTTGATATTGTGGATAAGCAGTTTTGAATGTATGTGCTCTGTACATGATTATCTGCTTAAGCTGATCGGCAGTTGCTTGTTTAGATTGTTTATTTGCTGTTGTTTTGAAATAACGAATAGTTTATCTGCTTAACGCTTTTTTGGTAATAGATATGCACATATGAGTGTTTGGGCACTTTGAGATTGTTTATTCCAAATTGAATATAGTGGTGGATTTGATACTATAAGGTTACCCTTATGTTGATATTAGCTGTTTTGAATGAGTTGATTATCTGATTATGAGAATAAGTTATTAGAAATAGTAATCCTAAACACCCCTTATTGCGTTTTAATTTAGTAGTTTGGGAGTTGCTTATTCAAACAATGTATTGCTTCTGTATCTTTGAAGTACTCTTAGCGGAATTGCAAAACTCATATAATTGCATAACTGATTGTTTTTCTAGTGTCTGAATGAAAATTGTGCTTATGTTTATGATCTTGTTGATACTGTTATGATGCGAATGCAGTTTTTTTCTGATGGTATACTGAATCGTCTGACATGTGATGGGGAGTATTCAGAATTTGGATTGTTTTTATACTCCGTAACAGATTATCTGCTAATTGTGTTTTTTGAGCAGACACATAAATTTGACGATGCTTATCTACTTAGTTTAGGGGTGAATTAAGGTCTATTCAGTATGAAGTTTCAGATTGTTTGGTTTGAATTGGTTATTGTTAGTGGATTTAGTATCGTAAGTGTAACCTTAGGGGTGAAATAAGCTATTTTGGATAAGTTGGTCTTCTGGTTATGAGCATAAGCTGTTTAACTTAGTAATGCCAAACACCCCTTGTTGCTTTTTGATACAGTAGATCAGCAGTAATAAGTGTTAGGCTCATTTGATGGTGAACTAAGTAGCAAAGGTAATGTTGACCATTTGATGAAATAAGCTATCATTTTTTTTGTAATGTTGACCATTTTTGACAGTCGGTTTTTGTGTTACCGAATGCCCAAACAGTCTACAGAGTGATCTTATAACGAGTCAAATGTTATAAAAAGTAGAATGGCTAAAAGGGCAAAATTGTGAAAGTATGTTGGTATTTTATGGAAAAAAAACCCCGTTTTTCTACTTATTCAGATTATAAAAATGTATCATTATTGTTTGCAGTTGTACCATTCCTCACAAAGAATCTTTACTTCAATGTTGTGATGAGGTTGATCCAGTTGCAAAGGTAAATTCCATTGTTATGGAAAGCTTTACAACTAAAGCTGATACAGATAATGATTAAAGTATGGCTTTTTATGTATTCTGTTATTTATTGTATGTTACAGTCAATAGGAGCAGTCAAATGCGCCATTAGGAGACCAAATGATGGGAAGTTATATGGGTGTAATACAGACTATGTAGGTACTATTTCTGCTATCGAGGATAGTCTACAAGGTTTCTTTCTATACTCTCTATTAGAAGTGGTAGTATGAACCGTTGGGTCAAAACAGTGCCTTTTGTCCGGTTATAAAAGTTTCATATCATATTTCATGTGTGACTTTCTACCCGTTTGACCCATTTGACCCATTTGAGATTTACTTACAACAAAAGTGGGTGCCACTGTTTACAGCTTCAAGCGTACAAAATGGTGCAACTGGATCACCCTTGGCTGGTAGACTATATGTGGTTATTGGTGCTGGCGGTGCTGGAAAAGCACTTGCTTATGGAGCAAAAGTGAAGGGTGCAAGGATTGTGATAGCCAATCGGACTTACGGTTAGATTCTACTAGCGTTCACATTACGATTCCTAGTCCTCGTACTTGATTGCAAATAAAACATTATACTAGTTTAATTGCATTCTTATCAGTTCAGTATGGGTGAAAGTCAACTATATGGTTCTTTGTCATATTTAGGGGGTGTTTAGGTTTGAGTTGTTAATCATCAAAACATAAAAAATTGATTATTGCGACTTCAAGTCAAAGTAACCATATGATCAGTTGCAACTAGGGGTGTCATATGGGTCAACCCGACCCGAACCCGAAAAGCCCTTATAGGGTTGGGTTGATTCGGGTCAAATTTACCTTATCGGGTTTATAGGGTCAACCCGATAGTCTTATAGGATCGGGTTAGAGTTTTAGCTAGTTTTTTATCGGGTTATTGGGTTAACCCGCTAAACCTTATATGACCCATTAACCGATTTGTTTGAAAATTCAACTGAAGTCTATTTATCAGTGCTTATAAACGATTTGTAAGCCCACTTAAGACTTAAGAGAAATTCTTAATTTGTAAGCCCACTTAAGAGATAATGTAAGTGTGTACTTGCCCTAATGTAGTATTGATCAGTGATCATAAACGATTCATATTCACAATTTCAAAACACAAACCCTTCCTAGTCCTCACAATTCACAAATGGTTTAGATCATTGTGCTTATTCCAAGTTTCCAACAGTACCAAAATTGACATTTAAAAAAGGTAATTGTTTCATCTTTAGTATTGTCAATGTTACATTATATATTTACATATACTATTACATAATTTTAATGTTTTGCTTGTGCATGTTAAAGATGTTGGATACATAGGTTTTGTACATTCTGTAACACAACATATTAATTATCTTTTAATTGTTGCTACTTGTTACTTTCTAAGTTTGCTAGATGTCTTCAAGTTCGTTCGAAATTTCTGATGAACCACAAGTGGAGGTTAAGAGTGGTAATAAGAACAAGGGAAAACAACCAAAAACTTGTAAAAAAAAGTCTTGGGATGTTTATTTTGTGAATGGAATTTGCAAACTACCGTGGTGAAATGATCTAGCTTTTGCGAAAAAGAATTGCTAGCTAGTGGCTACTGGAATGGATTCATTTTAGGCTTAATATTTGGTTGAAAACTTGAAAAATCTTATCATTTTTTTGTTAGTTTAAGTTTCTATTTGGACTAAAAAGTCTTGCTAGCTTTCATACTCTTTTTTCATCCTTATTGTTACTGGAGTCTGCTCTATTTTTATACACGCTGAATCTGCTGATATTGTCCTACTGATCTATTTGGTTGAGACGGTAAATGCAAATTAATAATGGTGAAATGGTAAACTGGTGAATCTAATTTTTTTTACATATTGCTCTATTTTTTCATGCTTACTTGAATGCATATTATAATGATGAAATGATGAAATGGTGAATTGGGGATCTATTTTTTATACTTACTGATCTTAGATCAGTTAGCATGTTATAATGGTGAATTGGTGAAATACATACTGATGTTATATTAGTTGTGCTTGAAAACAAGATACTGAAATGGTTATCGGGTTGACCCAATAAACTCGATAAGCTATAAAAACCCATTAAAAGTCAATAATATTTTTGTTGAATCTCTCTTGCCATAATCTATTAGTCAGAGTTCATAATAAGTAAAGCTTGCCACATAAGAAATGATACATTGCATCTTCAAATTTGGTTTTAATGCACTGTGGTTTGCATGAGTAGCTTACTATTCTCATTTGCAAAGTTCTGCTGCTACTTGACGCAAAATAAGATGCCTACTGGCAGTAATATACATTGTTTCTACATTGTTTTTTACGTTATATATGGGCAAAAGAATACAGTAGTGTTGTGCTCATTTAATATTTAAGTTAATTTCATGTTTGGTGGTATTTTAATAAATAAAGCAAATTGTGGGATGAGATTAGCACATAACCCGATAACCTGCAACCCGACAGACCCGAACCCGATAGACCCGATAGCTTATTGGGTCGGGTTACAGGTTAGTTTTTATTTTTTTAAAACCCGATAGACCCGACCCGATAACCCGTTTGACACCCCTAGTTGCAACATTGAAATCCAAACACCCTCTATGCATAGTTAATACACCAACTAAAGTTTTCTCTTACTGATATTGCACAGATCGTGCTAGAGAACTCGCTGACATAATTGGTGGAGAGGCTATATCTCTTGCCGATTTGAGCACTTTCAGCCTAGAAGGTGGCATGATACTTGCAAACACAACATCAATTGGTATGCAGCAAAATAATCAAATATAGACGATACTCCTATTTCTAAGTTACGGCTATATACCTGTTTTCGGTCATATGTTTTAGTAATAATGGTTTGCAATTAGAAAGTTAATATGAGGTGACTATGTGCATGGGGTAAATTTTTCATATTTTTTATGTAGGAAGCTTTAAAGTCGTATGCATTGGTATTTGATGTTGTGTACACACCGAAAGTTACAAAACTACTTCGGGAAGCACGAGAATGTGGAGCCATAATTGTTACAGGGGTGGAGCCATCCTGGCTGTTCTTGATTTTCCGTCATAACCCACCATAAACCACCATTTTCATCATAAACTACCATTTTCACCACCATTCAAGTTTGTTACAGTTGGTTAGATCTTGATACAGTTGGTTAGATTTGGTCTCAATCAAGATGTTGACAACTATGATAGAAGCGATCAACTTTCAATTAGAACATTTGACAAGAGAAAACACTTGTTATGATGATCATGACGTGTTTGATGAAATGTCTGTGAATAAACTTCTCAAAAAAGTATGTACAGTGGTCAAGTATTACAATGTGTTTAATTCTTCGTTTAGCGATAAGGGATTAGATGAACGGTATCTTATTGATCTTTTCATTTTCGGGTTACAACTGGAAATTGCAAAAGTAGTTAAGACTTTTCAAACCCAATACACTTCGTGATGCATATAATTGGGCTATGTTGCAAGAGAATGTTTTGAAACATAATCAGTCTAAAGAGGATGAAAATGAAAATAGTGATTCCGGTATTAGTGTTGTTGGTAATGATTCGGGGAGAAAAGAACAAAGGGAAGATGTTGGGAATGATATAGTAGGTGATGAGGTTATGAAATCAAGTAATGCAAATGAAGTGATTGAAGTAACCATTGGTTTGATGGGTGCTCGTTGGATGGGTTGCGATGATGGTATGGAGTTGGCTGTTTTTGATGGACTTGAAGAAGGAGATTGTAAGATTGCGGAAATGGAATTAAATGGGGCCAATGGAGTAGGAGATATGACCAGTGGTTCGATTGTTGGTGGTGATTTGTGTAATGAAGTGGATAATGAAAAAGAATCAAGTGGTGTGAACATTGATAATTTTGGGTTGAAAGTTCTTGGTGGCACATGTAAAGAAGAGGCTGAAATTGAAGGAGATCAATCAAAGAATTCAAAGAAAGGCGATGAGCCGATGATAACAAGAAATGTTTGGCAATTTCCAATGAAACTGTTAGAAGAGATGATAGCAGTAAAGAAAACAAGTTTCTATGTTTTGAAGAAAGGTCTGATGGTTGGCATAAGAACCAAGCAGCAACACCTAAAGCCATTGGTTATAGTTCAGATAAATTGATGGATATTGGGTATGTTATGTGTAGAAACAAGGAAATATCGAAAGTTACATGGAAACCATTGGTGAAAATGCGGAGGAATGGGAATTATGATGCTATGGATGTCGTTGATGTTGTGATAAACTTGAGTAAGAAAGATGCGAATAGTGGCTCTCACAAAGAAGTTAAAAACATAAAAGGGTATGCTGAGAAACAAAATGGTAATCACTTGTTGGGAAAATTCTATGAGCAACTGTATGCTGAAGGTCATGAAGTTGTGAATAATGTTCAGAAAGTTTTAGGAAGCATTCATAATGATGACGATTTATTGGATCAAGAAATGAAGCAAAATGAAGTTGTTAAACAGTTTGACATGTGGAAATGGCCAAATAGGAAAAGAAGGGAGGAAAGTGTTAAGCTGGTGTTCAGTTCGAATGAAGATTACAAAAGGGTAGACGGATTAGACACAAAGTATGATATGGGTGCTTGGGAAAAACATGGGATTGAGAGCTTGGAGCTTCCTTGTCTGGTGTTGAATATAGATATGTTAGACTTAAGTGTTGATCAGTTGTTAGAATCAGTCTTGGAATCTTCAGCTACTAATCAAAAGAAATTGGTATGTTGTTTAAGTAGGATGAAGGAAGAATGTCATGGAGGTTCGTTTAGTGTGTCATCATTTGGAAGCTTATTCATTTCGTGGTCACCTAATTTGAGCAATCCTCTGTTGCCATCATTTGGAAGCTTATACATGTGGAAATGGCGTAAATGGAAGAAGATATGTGGTGCAAAATGCAAATTTAAGTATAAAAAAAGGAACTTGGATATTTGGAAGTGGCCCAAGAGGAAGAAAATAGTGGGTATAAAATGTAGATTAAGACATGGGAAGTGGGAATTTGACATTTGGAAATGGCCAAATAGGAAAAGAAAGAAGCAAGGTGCTATGTGGTTGGTAAGACATGATTTAGAAAAAAGGAGGTTGCAGAAGAAGAATTAGTTCAACAGAGGGAAGGGTATTGGTTGCAATTGTTGCTGTTTGGGGTGTTTGGAAGATTGTTCACTGAGTAGCACTTGCAAGTATCAACAGTTGGTCATACCTATAGATGGAAAACTATGAGTTGAGTAGTTGGTTAAGAGGAAGAAAAAGAAGAGCACAAGTGCAGTAGTAAGTTGGCATGCGTTGATGAAATGTTAAAAAGGGCAGTATAATCTGTTGATGCGCACCAGTTGTATTGATATCAAAAGGACTCAACAATACAAGTAATGGAGGCTGCTTTCTTTGTGCATATGCTAGAAGCTTGATACTTGAGGACAAGTATCATTTGAAGGAGGATGGATTGATACGAGCCAAAACCAGAGCACACGTGCAGGGCACGTGTGAGTCTCAACCAGCTTTCAAATTCGGCGGGAAATTAGTTAGGAGCGTTGACCACAGTTGACCAAGCTCCAACTGTCTATAAATAGATATTTCTACTTCATTCTTTGGATATCAAGCTTTTGTAATCAAACAATATTCTCTGTGTAATTCTCTCTTATGATAACAATTCATTTGTACATCAATCACATTAACAATTTAGTTTCGGACCTTGTTTCTTATTCTATAGATTCCTAACTAATTGTTGCCATTGAAATCGTATTCTCCATTTCTTAATTGATTTCAGGATACGCACGTTTCAGATGTAACGTTTGAGGTGATGGCGAATTGTATTTTCGATTTCCGACTATGGTAGTGTAAGGGAGGAGGTGGTATGGAAAATGCGTCACATTATCAACGGGTCGAAAAAAGATGGTGGTATGGAAGTGAAGCTCGGATGGATTTTAAGACGAATGAAGGTTGGGGGCATAAATACTTTATAATATATATAATTATCAAATATAACCATGTCGGAAAATACGTTGCTATTTTGATGGAATTTGCCCAGTTCCCTCTCACTTAAGATATTTAGGATCAGAAGTAGTACTAATGAAATCATAAACAAAGACCTCGTGTTTATGTGGTTAAATAATTTACCTACATTCATGGTTGATGCTAAAATTAGACATAATATGATCATGGGGACTATTCGTTTTAGATAAATTTTATAAATGCTTTACTTAATCGCACACTTAGAAGTTAGAACAATCACTTTCAGTTCTTAAACAATCTGTACACAAGCCAATCCAAAAGCTATAGATTTTTTAAATTTTGAATTAGAAAAAAAAAAGGAAAAAAAAAAAGAAAAAAAAAGAAGCCTAAGCTCTGTAAATAAGCCAATCCAAACACCCACTTAGAACAATCATACTTAAGACAATACAAACACACATATACGATGTATATATACTTGGGCAGGTTAGAAAATGACTCTGCAGCCACCCAGACTTCCTCATCTTATCACTTTCAGTTCTTAAAGAATCTAGAAGTAACGGCAGTCCATCAACCTTGACTTCAAGCCTACAAATTAAAAAATCACACAATAAGTCACTGTAAACTCATAATCAGTTTTAGTATGATAAAGTATGCTATATCTTAATACAAATACAATACAATCCTTTTGCTGATATTTAAAGTAAACACTAATTACAAACAATACAGGAATATATTCTTACACTGGCCGAAACTCGAGACCACATATGATGAGGCCAGACATATTTCCTTCATGCCTTGTAAATTTCATATTCATAGATAGAGAGTCATCCTTGAATTCATGAGTTGAGTTAAATTTCCATACTTGGATCTCCATCCATCCATCTTCCCTTTGTTTTGGAACCCGGGTAGTATCATTTATATTCAATGGGCTTGGAGTTATAAAATAGAAAAAATCGGCCTTGTTGTTTTCTTGGTGGAGTACATCTCGTACTTTAACTGGACAATGAAGCCCGTGGCAATTTTTTGAAACCTTGAACACAAGGTAACATACGTAGTCTGTATCTAGTGACAACATTTGACTTTTGATCGTGCAAGTGATATGAAAGACGTGTTGTGGAAATAGCTCAATCACCTCTTGAAATCTGCATGTACGATATATTATATGATCACATACTTCTTAAGAACAAGATACTAAATCCAAGAAGTGAAACTCTTATCAACCATCTATTCACCAATGTTTACTACTATATTTAATTAGAAACTAAAAACGATTTGGACCTTGAATAGTCAAGTTTACTACTGCGTTTAACTAGAAACTAAAAATGATTTGGACCTTGAATAGTCAAATCTAGTTTTTTTGTGACTGTAAGTAAAAACTTAGTTATATACAAATAAAAAAGGAAGCAAACCTGGACTGGGCTGGTGGTTTTAAAGTAAAAATATCCAGATTAGAAAATTTGTATAAAGCTGCCTTTGCCGAAAGCACAAGAAGTTTCTTTCCTTGGACTTCGCCCAACCAGAACAACTCATCATAGTTTCTGCGTATCTTATATATTTCTTCAAAGTTAGTTGGCAATTGTTGCACTTGATCCACATTAAAGTCTGATTTCAAGACTTGTTGGACTTCCTGCAATTTTCCAGTTTCTTCATGTTTCACCTATATTCAATTATAAGTTATGTTAGACAAAAAGTTTTTTTTTTATTGTTACCATGAATTCATATCCCCTATTTACAACTTACTTTGTCAATGGCTCGAAATTCAATGCCTTCAATATAAACTGCAGCATCTCCACAATAGTACGATGAAAAGCTCTCAAGTAGAAACTCAAAGACGACTTCTTTGTTCTGATTCGAGAAACGGTGCAACTCAATCATCATCCAATGCTCATCTCTCCATGTTGCGAAATATGCATGCAAACTTTTGTGACCCTTTCTATACTTTAAGTTAACATACATAGGTTTACTTGAAAAGTTTCTTGAATCACAAAATTTGAAGACTAAATAGACCCCATAAACAACACTTGGCGATAAAAATTGAGCTCTTGTCTTGATGTCGATGATCAAGTTGGAAATATCTAACATCTCCACCACTGTCCCAAACCTGCGCATATTATAAACATCCAAGTCTAAATCAGTCATAGCCTTTATATTCGTAGACACTTCTACATTTGAATTTCATATGTTTTGGAAAAAGAGTTTAAATTCTATATTAGAATTTATTGTACCAGAAAAATCTCTATTTAAATAAAGGTAAGAATATTATAAAAAGACACTATCAAGGAGCTAGCAAAATTTATAATTCATGGTCATGAGAACAGAGGACCTAAAACAGGGGCAAACCTCAACTACCTTATTAGAAGGTTTATAAAATTATAGTTCCCAATCATATGGTGAGTATTTAAATCTATTTTGTCATGTACAACATCAGTTCTCAATTTCTCATAGTTGATATGTATGTATGTAGGAGTTATCTTGTTATTAACCAGATGAGATGAGGTTGGAAGTGTAAAAGAGCTATAGATGAAGCAGTTCTAGCGGAATAGAGTTAGAAGTATTCAAATATGTGAACTTGTCCAAGCTAAACATGTATGCAGGACTTATCTTGTTATTCTGCTACCATAAACAACTAGTCATGCATTAAAACGGTAAAGAGAATAACCTTATACTTTAACATTAATAAGCATAAAATACTTCTACCAATAATGCATATGTTCGCTTATCATTTAAAACTAACAAAGGCAGAGAGGTAGAGAAAATAACCTTGATTCTGGAAGAGATTTCCACTCATGTGGACAACTGTTTATGTAGGAAAACATTGTGGCTGAAACCATTTCATTTCTTTCTCCGTTACCAACGAATGACAACAACTGGTATACAACCGAAATACAAATCAGACTCAATGTATGATGTATAAATGCATGTGTGATTTTGAATTATCTCTCAATAAGGAAAAGATACAATAGAAAACGGGAAACACCCAATAAAGGAGATATGAGAATGAACTTATTACCACTTTGTCGTGTTGAAGGAGGATTCCCTTAGAAAAAATGTTGTAAAGTTCCTCTTTCTTTTTGGTAGAATAGATTTCCGGGAACTTTGACATCTGGATTATTTCATTATAGTCTTTAGGCAATTTGGGCTCCCATTTCTCATAATCCTCCTGCATATACATTAATCCATTAATAAACTCATGTTTCATACAGTTACTTTCTTACAGTTTATAAAATAGTTACCAATTTTATATGAATCAAAAGTTAGCCAATTTTGTCAAAATATAGAAACTTACCTGGAAATCCAATGCTTTCTTAAGCTGCATGACCACTTCATTAGCTGTTGGTCGTCTTTCTCTCCTGTGATGTATGCATTGATAGGCAATCCTTGCAAATGTAATAAAGGACTGTGGCTCAATTTGTTCCTTTATACCCTCAAACACTAACTTATCAAGTTTTTCTACATAATAGTGGTGTTTAGCCAAAAAGGGTAAATAAAGGTACTCATCATCTAGCTTTTCGGATGATAGTTTCCCGCACAATATGTCAAATAAGACCGCACCCAATGAGAATATATCAGACTCTTTGGTCAAGAAGCCTGTTTTCGAGTATAGTGGGTCACTATAGCCAATTGTGCCTGTTACATTGTCTATGACATAGTCTACATCCTGATTTGTTGGACATACTGTGGAAAGCCCAAAATCACTAATTTTTGCCTTCCAATCATCAAGCAGTAGAATGTTGCTGCTGCTGATGTCCCTATGTATTACCATTTCTGGACTTGAAACAGTTCCATGAAGAAACTCCAACCCCATTGCAATATCGATGCATATTTTAAGCCGCATCACCCACGTAAGACTATTATCGCTCAAGTACTCATCAAGACTTCCTCTTGATGCATACTCATAGACAATAATTTTCTCATCCTCTTCATCACAGTAGCCTACAAGACCAATCACATTTTCATGTTTATACTGCATAAGGATTTCAAGCTCTGTCACAAATTCAGCTTCTCCTTCAACAGATTTCCTACCCAACCGCTTTGCAGCAATGAAGTTATGCCCATGAGTGTGACCTTTGTACACATTCCCAAAATCTCCATGTCCAATGAGATTGTCTTGATTGAAAGTCTTTGTGGCCAACTTTATGTCTTGAAGTGACAGTTTGAGGCTGTCCTTGTGGTTCTCCTGCAAATCATTGGACAATCAGTCTATTTGATAAGTAAAGAATAACTGAACTATTTGCCATCTAAAACTCCTTTGAAGTCTTAAAGTTCAGGGTTAACGTTGTAAATCAAGCTTGTTGTTGCATTTTAGAATTAAATAAGAAATTTATACGTCACACTCAGAAGGGGAGGGGGAATGAGGAGGTTTACTGGCGAATTGGTGACTTGGTAAAGTTTAAGATTAAAACAATATGTCACAAAAGTTAACGACAAAAAAATTTAAATGGTAAGATCATTAATTCAGTAAAAGTTTGAGGTTTTTTTATATTAGTTACACAAAGTATAATGTATGAAATGTCACATACTACTATGAAGAATATATGAGGAGATTATAGAGTTATTCAAAAAAATATATGCACCTGACAGTATATGGCTTTTTTAAGTTCATTGATGACAACATCTATTGATGGACGTTCGACTTGAGTCACTGCTAAACATCGAAATGCAATTGTTGAAAATGTGTCCAAAGATTCTGCATTGGGTCCTTTACTTAGAGAAAAGACATGTTCATCCGTTTCTTCCTTGATCTTGTGATCAACAATTTCCATTAGTGTTCCATTCTCAAAATGATCTCGCGCAATGAATGCAATCCCCTTCTCATTCACCTTGGTGTATATAGGATCATAGGCCAACCTCCCGGTCAAGATCTCAAACAACACAACTCCAAAAGAGTAAATGTCTGATTTTTTATTTAATCTTCCATACCCTTGATATTCTGGATCCAAATACACATTTGTACCTTGTAACACCCCCAAAATTTGATACAGCGGAAGACTCAACAAGCTTTCGGGGTGCTACGGGGATTGGTATCCAAACACAAGACATAAAAGAACGAGATAAAGTAAACAAGATAAAATACAACCACGCAGGGTTTAAAGTTTACATTATCCCACAAACATCCAAAGTCAGGCCCAAAAGGAGCAAATATAGGTCCACAATAGTTATCAGAGTTTTAGAAATATAGATCCATAACCGGTGCCAAATGCCAAGCCTCCAATCCCCAGCATCCGCAGAGCATCACTTAATTACCTGAGAAAACGTGCTAAAAGTCAGCTTTCGCTGGTGAGATCATAGGTTTAGGTTCTTAATTCAATATAGTGGACATATACGCAAAACGCTTGCTAGCTAGACTAGGGCTCAATCATCCAACCAAAATAATCCAACCAAAATAATCCAACCAAATCAAATCATCCCTATAGGTGCACGCTATAGCTCAAATCAATCCAATCAATAGCTTACCTAGCTCAAGTCTAGGCCTCGCTCTATAATCAATCCAATAGCTTACCTAGATCTAGTCTAGGCCTCGCTCAATATGTATGCGTAAGGATACGACATACCCAACATTCGTAAGGATACGACATGTTCAACTTACCTAGATCTAGTCTAGGCCTCGTTGTTTAGCTTACCTAGCTCTAGGCTAGGCCTCGCTCTATAACCAATCCAATAGCTTACCTAGTTCGGGGACTAGGCCTCGCTCAACACCCAAATCAATAGCTTACCTAGCTCAAGTCTAGGCCTCGCTCAATAACCGAATCAATAGCTTACCTAGATCTAGTCTAGGCCTCGCTCTACCTAGTTCTATAAGCATAGCAAGTTTTGAGATCAAAAAGCGATAATAGTCCACATAAAACATTTGCACGTTTCTCACCCCAAGTATTGAAAACAAAGTTCAAGAGTAAAAGTGGGGCTATGACTCACCTCAAGTCCAGCAAAGAAATTCTCAAAAGAAATCGATAGAAGAAAGACGTAAGTAATCTCAAGCAACTCACGTAACGGCAACTACAGACTCGGCACTTCCTAACAATATCAAACTCGTTCAGAAATCATTTCCTCAAAATCAAATATTCCCATTCCCGAACGTATTCCATTTAACTTTCCAAAAATATCCATTTCTCAAATTATCTTCATATCAATTTGAAATTCGACGTTTGGTATCCATACGGGTGGTGGGTCGACACAACTCAAACCAAGAAGCCACAACGAAAGAAATAATAAACCATCTATAGGTCTAATATTAGCCCAATATATTATTTAAATAAATCATTGAAGCTTATCAAATCCGTCGATTTGGTAATCCCCCATATTTATTTACGTAATACATCGCTCCAAGATTATACCCAACCTAAATCATATAGCACAAATAACACTATATGGTATATATCGTAGTCCAATAAATTCCCTATATATATCGTCCAATTTGCCAAATTCGTCAATTTAGCCAACTCCACGAGATATATAGTAATTTATTATCCTAATACACGTACCACAACCTATGGGCGTCGTGGGATACGATGCCCATTAATATACTCATTTTATATAGCCAAATAACTCGATTTAACCCGTCGATTAAATAAGTTACGTAGTTATAGAAAATGTTTATATTAATCGTCATATATCCGTGACAACACAAAAGTCACATAATAAAGCCCACTTGGACTTAAGTAACCACAACTCGTATAACTCGATAAGTTTTCCAAATTTATAAAAGTCATCATGTTTTTATTTATTACTTACCCGACGTATTAGTTCTCGACATTATTTCTAGTTCTTTATTTATAATAATATTCCGACATTTATTGCACTATTCGCATAGTATAATAATTATCGTTATATTATTATAACGTTCACTCGTGATCGTTTTATTATTAATATACGCATTTATAATAATATATATACGTTTATCACGTCTATATACTTATATAAACGATTATATTACTAATAATATTATTACGAGTTTTATTATAAGCATTTGATTTTTAATATTTATCGAGTCATAAGAATTTGGTCACATGTCCGAGTCATCACTCTCGGCTCATAGTCCAAGTACACAAATAATAATAACCAAGTCATGAATAAATAAACAACTCCGTCCAAATCAATCTCAATCCACGTGCTACAACAATAGGGTCCGTCTACGGCACCCGACTAACCTATCTCCGTCATCTAATTGACCGTCTCACAATCGGTCCCCATATCAAATTCGTCAACTCAACTCCACAACAATAACCAATATGTCATTCCATCCTCGGCTCCCAAGTAATACCAACAATAATAACAATGCCAAAACAAGTACCTCAACAACAATATCAATAACAACAAGAAAGAAAATACCAAGAAACCAATTAATATCACCAATTAATTCAAGTCTTCCGGGTCGACTACCAAGTCAAGCCCCGAGTCGAGGGACTCACTTGGAGTCACGGCTCAAATATGAACCACAAAGGCCATATCCGAGACCCTCATGGTCTCGGCTAGCTCATCTGAGCTCGAAACAAAACCAAATCGATTATCTGGTCCCCTAATCTCAATAACATCACCAACATAACAAACATATTATCAAAAAGGTCAATCTACTCAAACCCCCTGGTCCTTACCTCTCGTTACCCAAACCTAACGAGACCAGGAATCACAACAATCATGAGGACTCAACAATAATCAACAAATGACCTCATAAGCCAAAAACAATAACAAGCCGAGAGCCTAGGCTCTCGGTTTCCAGTCGACACCCTCAATAAACATGTAACCCGGATACCAAACTCGTGTTAAATCGTGTTTTATTCAAAACCCACTTGAATCTTAACGTTTTTAACCATTTCCCGAAAAATAACAATAAAATTCGTGACCCTTGGTCATGAATTTCACCAAAAATACGAGTTTCACTCGTCTCACCTTCGAATCTCACGACCCAAAATGTATAAACCTTCGAAAACAATAAGAGTGGTGGTAATTTTTGTGTTTACGAGATGAAAAATGAAATGGTACAGCGCGTGTGGTTGTAGATCTGTTAGATTAGGTGATGGGGAGTTGATTTGTGGTGGTGGTGTTGATGGTGGGGCGACGGTGAGGCTGTGATGGCCGGACTTTAGGGCGGCGGCTAGGGTTAACAAAAAGAGAGAAGAGAGAGAGATGAGAGATGGTGAAGATGAGGTTGTGTTTGTTGGTTTGTGTTTCCAGATTATCACAAGGACCATATATTAGTTTACCCTTTTATTTTATTTTCCAAAACAAAGCAACAACAATAATTAAAAGAGGAGGGGGGGACGGCTAAGGTGTAAAACACAAGGACCAATCCCGTACACTTTTCAAGATATCTCGACACTCACAAACCGAGCTCGTTCCCAAAATTTTCAAAACTCCACGATACGTTCAATAAATATATAAATCAAACCGTAACTTCAAAACATTTAAATTTTGTTAGGTTATTCCTAGTGCCGAAGTCAATGTAGTGCCAAAAATAACGATCTCACAATAAATCATCACGACCGAATCAAACCAAACCGTAAATAAATAACCAAATCTCATAAATAACGTACGATTAAAAATCACGTACCAACGTTTGTAAAATATCTCGTCACAATAAACATTCAAAAATTCCAAAATTATAATTTTTAATGTAATGCGGGTTTTATAAATGGCTCCCTATTTTGCCAGTTGTCACATCCTCCCAGCCTCAGAAGGAACCCGTCCCGGGTTTCTCTCGAAATAACCCATCTACGAAGTGAAAAGCTTCGGATATCTCTTTCGAAACTCATCCTCACGTTCCCACGTGAATTCCGGTCCGTGCCGCGAATTCCAACGAACTTTGGTGAGCGGAATACGACTTCTCTTAAGTCGTTTAATCTCTCTATCCATAATCTCAATCGGCTCTTCCACAAAATTCAAACTCTCATCCATACGAATATCCTTAATCGGTATAACCGGCGTTTCATCCGAAAGACACTTTTTCAAATTGCTAGCATGAAACACATCATGAACTTTACTCAATTCCGGTGGTAATTCCAACCAATAAACTACGGGCCCAATTCTTTCCGAAATAAGAAATGGTCCAATGTAGCGGGGATTTAGTTTCCCACGTTTCCCAAAACGTATCACACCCTTTCAAGGCGTGACCTTCAACATAACTCTGTCTCCAACCTGGAATTCTAGGGGTTTACGCCTCTGATCGGCGTAGCTTTTCTGCCTATCTCTAGCTGCTTGCAGTCGATCTCGAATCTGCGTGACTTTCTCCGTAGTTTCCAAGATAAGCTCAGGGCCTGTGAGTTGGCTATCTCCAACTTCTGCCCAACCAATAGGTGAACGACATTTACGACCATACAAAGCTTCAAATGGTGCAGTCTTAAGACTTGTGTGGTAGCTATTGTTGTAGGAGAACTCCGCAAGGGGTAGATATTTCTCCCAGCCTTTACTAAAGTCTATTATGCATGCACGAAGCATATCCTCCAAAGTCTGAATAGCTCTCTCACTTTGACCATCGGTTTGGGGATGATATGCAGTACTCATATCAAGTCTCGTCCCCAAAGCGGTTTGAAGTGATCGCCACAATGCTGACGTGAAACGACTGTCGCGATCCGAAATGATCGATATCGGAACTCCATGCTGAGAAACAATCTCCTTCACATACAACCTCGCAAGTTTGTCAACACTATCATCTTCACTAATCGCCAGGAAATGAGCAGACTTAGTCAAACGATCCACAATTACCCATATAGTGTCGCAACCGCTAGCTGTCTTTGGTAATTTGGTAATAAAGTCCATCGTAATCCGCTCTCACTTCCAAACTGGGAGTTCTGGCTGCGTCAATAATCCTGACGGTTTTTGATGTTCGGCTTCAACCTTAGAACATGTCAAACACTTACTAACATACAATGCTATATTTGCCTTCATATTTGGCCACCAATATAACTTTTTCAAATCCTGGTACATCTTGTCAGACCCAGGATGAATAGAGTATCTTGACTTATGCGACTCGTGCATAATCAACTCTCGAATTTCTCCATACAAAGGTACCCAACTTCGCTCTCCAAAACATAATACTCCATCAGAACGCTTAACAAATCCCTTCTCATTTTCTGCCATCCCAAATATGTTCTCAGCAGCTCGGTTCTCTGCTTTCAACACTTCCGTTTGAGCTTCTAATATTTGAGACGGTAATGGCGATACGATAGTCATTCCTAATGACCTAACTCGTAACGGTGGAATTCTCTCCTTTCGACTAAGAGCATCAGCAATAACGTTTGCTTTACCCGGATGGTAGCGAATTTCACAATCGTAATCGCTTAGCAACTCAATTCAACGTCGCTGCCTCATGTTAAGCTCTTTTTGGTTCAGAATGTGTTGCAAACTTTTGCGGTCAGTAAACACTACACACTTGGTTCCATACAAGTAATGTCTCCATATCCTCAAAGCAAAAACCACAGCACCTAACTCCAAATCATGGGTGGTGTAGTTCTTCTCATGCTTCTTGAGCTGTCGGGAAGCATAAGCTATCACTTTCTCTCGTTGCGTTAACACAGCTCCTAAACCTTTATGTGAAGCGTCACAATAGACGACAAAGTCCTCGTTACCTTCAGGTAACGCTAAGATAGGAGCACTACACAACATCTCCTTAAGTAGTTGAAATGCTTCCTCTTCCTTATCTCCCCATTCATACTTGACACTCTTTTGAGTCAATTTGGTCAACGGTTTTGCTATCTTCGAAAATCCCTCAATGAATCTTCGGTAATAACCGGCTAATCCCAAAAATTGACGAACTTGTGTTGGGGTCGTAGGTGCAGCCCAATCTTTAATCGCTTCAATCTTAGCAGGATCCACATGAACTCCTTGTCTATCAATCGCATGTCCTAGAAATTGTACCGTCGGAATCAAAAATTCACATTTCGAAAACTTGGCATACAGTTTCTCCTTCCTGAGCAATTCTATGATAAGTCTTAGATGCTCCTCATGCTCCTTCTCACTCTTTGAATATATCAGAATGTCATCAATGAACACAATCACGAATCTATCTAAGTAAGGCTTACACACCCGATTCATGAGATCCATGAATACCGCCGGTGCGTTAGTCAACCCAAACGGCATCACCTGAAACTCGTAATGCCCGTAACGGGTTCTGAAAGCCGTTTTCGGAATATCTTCTTCGCGAACTCGAAGCTGATGATATCCCGATCTCAAATCGATCTTCGAATACACACTCGATCCTTGAGGTTGATCGAATAAATCATCGATCCTCGGTAACGGGTATCTATTCTTCACCGTTAACTTGTTCAACTCTCGATAATCAATACACATACGAAACGATCCATCCTTCTTCTTCACAAATAAGACCGAGGCTCCCCAAGGCGAAGAACTTGGTCTTATGAATCCCTTTTCGGCTAACTCCGCTAATTGTTTCGACAACTCTTCCAATTCAGTAGGTGCAAGACGATAAGGCGCTCGTGCTACAGGTGCAGCACCAGGTATCAACTCAATCTGAAATTCCACTTGTCTAGTAGGCGGAATTCCCAGCAAATCATCGGGAAACACATCCGCAAAATCACGAACTCTAGGTACGTCTCCAATGCATCTTTCCTTCTTCTCCTTCCCTCCTTTCTCAGAAATTTGAGCTAAGAAAAGGCAACTTCCTTTTTCCATTAGCTTCAGCAACTTAGTGCAGGATACGACCGCTAATCTAGACGGGCCTCTCAAATCCTTTCTATCTCCTGGTATGTTCAGAATCTCCTTGCCGTAAGGCACACGCACGATCTTCTCATCGCAGATTATATGAGCACGATACTTCGACAACCAATCCATACCAATAATGACATCAAAACTTCCTAATGTGACGGGTAGAAGATCTATGTTGAAAGGACGATTCAGAAAGTTTAACGTGCAACCGCGAATGATAGTCTTAATCCTTTCTATGTTCCCATTAACTAACTCTACATCATAACCGATTCCTAAGGCCATCGGGGGTTCCTCTAGTAAGGGTGCAAACGTAGTGGACACAAAACTCTTACCGGCACCAGTGTCAAATAGTATGGAAGCATAACGATTATTGAGAAGGAACGTACCAGTAACGACGTTCGGATCTTCTCCTCTTTCGTTCCCAAGTGCATACACTCTTCCATGAGTAGCTCCAGCTTCCACACGTTGGTCCCCATTATCTTATCGTCCACGATTTCCTCCAGCTCCACGGTTTCCATTATTGTACCCAGTACCACCCGATCCTTGATTTCCTCGGTTCCACGATTCCCTACACTTATTCCGATAATTTCCTTTCTTTCCACATCCATAGCAAGTAACATTTGCTTTGCTCATAGTTTCAGGAGTAGCTTGAACCATAGCAAGTGGTCGAGCTCTACAATCCTTAGCTATGTGTCCCATCTTAGAGCAATTCTTGCACATCACAGTACATCGACCAGAATGACGCTTGTAACATCGGTTACATTTGAGTGCATCTCCATTGTAGTTCTTCTTGTCTCCGTCTCCCATGGCATAAGCTCTAGTAGTTGCTTGTCTCTTGTTTCGACGATCATTACCCTTAGAGTGATCGTCCCTCTTTCTCTTTCCATTCTTATCTTTCTCAGCTTCTTCCAATGCCAAAGAGTCCATCAATTGTTGTGCAATAGTAATAGCCTCATGAATGCTTGCAGGCTTTGCAGAAATCACATCGTTTCTTGTAGCTACCGGCAATCCATCGGTATACCTCTCAATCTTTTGAGTCTCAGTCCTAACCATATCGGGACAGAGTAAGGCCAACTCTCGATAACGGCGATTGTAAGTTGCCATGTCGGTACCGTTCACTTTGTGGTTCCAGAACTCAATCTCCAGCTTCTTAATCTCATTCCTTGGGCAGTAAGTCTGAATCAGCAAAGACTTAAATTGCTCCCAAGTCATAACATAAGCCACATCACTCCCAACCGAGTTACGGTAATCGTTCCACCAAGTTAAGGCTTCATCCTTGAAAGTAAAAGAAGCAAACTTTACCTTCGTATCCTCCGCACAACCACTGACATTAAACACTGACTCAGTCTTCTCTATCCACCTGACCAAGTAGACCACTCCTTCAGTTCCACCAAACTCAACGGGTCCACAAATCTTAAACTCCTTGTAGTTACATCCATTAGCACGAACAGGTGGAAATGTTCCAGCAGAATTGTTGGAATGATTTGACTCAGCTAGTAGCTCAGCAACTCGTTGCTCCACAAGTTGATTGATCATTGCTTGATCCACAGTAGGTGCATTAAGTGGAACATGATCATTGTCTCCCTGAACATCAACACTTTGATTCCTGTTGTTGCGGCTGGTAGCGTCCAGGTTATCAGGGGTAGGGGTTGCGACATTTCGAGTAGGACGGCGTCCTCGACGACTAGGGGTAGTCGTTGCAGGACCAGTTCTGGTAGCTCTAACAGGGTTTCGTCGTGGGGCAATTAATATAAGTCACAATACAAGGTTCGTAAGTCTCCACTAACACGTACCATAACGTCCAACAAGAATCCGATTGGTGAAAGTCGAAATATGGACATAATACCAACACAATATCGTCCACGCAAATAGGAACACAACTCTCCATGTACGCCAAAAACCATAGGATATCATACGAAATCACTATCGTCCATACAAGTAGTGATCGATACTTCGTTCCAAAATACCAAAAGACATAATAAATACTAAACGTTCCATACGAGATGAACATATAATCCGAATAACATGACTTAAGGGATAGAATAACCAGCTCTCATAACCGATTACTCCCTGACTTAAGAAGCAACACAACAACATCACAAATCCAAATTTCATCTAGCCATGAAGCTGGCGTAGACTCCTCAACTCCGATCTCAAACCATCCAAATCTCTCCATAACGATTCCAGCTCAACACTGTATATATCTCTATCTCTCTTGAGGTCTGCTGCCTCTTTCTCCAACTCCGTGTTCCTCTGCCACAGCTTGCGATCTCTCTCGCAAGCCGTGAGGAAACCTCTTTGCAGACTCTCTATCTGCTCATGTATCTCAATCATACCTCTCCTAATCGCGGTCGTCCTTCCCACGATATTAGTCAAATCAACTCTTATCTCAGCAATAAACTCAGCAATAATCATCTCAAGTCGGTCAGACATCCGCGAGATCCACTCACCCTGTGCAGTAATCCAAGTCCACATCCTACCAGTTTCACCCAAATCTGCATGCTCAGCAGAAACCTCAGAAGGTGCATCCAACTCAACGGGACTACCAGGTGGCAACTCAAACAAAAATGGATGATCAGGTGAAACCGGCTCTAACAGATGTATCGGGGAATCGGGCTTCGCAGAATGAACTAAATGTGCTAGCGACCCATCATCATCAGGCATATCCTCCTCCTGAGGATCATCCTCTTCCCAATCCTGAGGGTCATCATTCTCTTCCTCATCTTGAGGGTCATCATTCTGCTCACCCTCGTACTCCTCATACTCCTCGTCGGAGGGGTACTCCATCAATCGTCATCTCTGAGCAGTTGAACCACGAGGCGATAAAATCGGTGACTTAGGGCGTCAATGAGACGATAAAGTAGTGGCCGAACGCATGACCAACACGTATGGGTCATCAGGCGCCATAGTGATCTACGAGGGGCGACGCGTACTAGTAATAACAATTCTTAATAACAACACGTGCAAAGGAGGCTATGATTTGTGACAACGGCGTAGGGTAGGTGTAAGTGTTTCAAAACAACTAAGCCGCAAATTCAAAATACCATATCCAAAAATCATCATATAATTCCAAATCATATATAATCAAGAAAGATTTAAAATACCGCATTACTAAAACCATTCGCAAAACAATTAAGCCATATAATTCCTCAAAACGCATATAATTCCTCAAAACGCCATTATATCGATAAATCAATAAACCTCAAATCCTCAAATCATCTCAAGAATCCCAATTCTAATAATCACCTCAATAATCTCATTCCAAGTCAATATCTCATAATACCTCAATAATAAACAATGATGCTTCGGCTTGGCGGGCTGGCGGGCAATGGTCGAGGATCGTTTTCAATAAAAATCGGTTATAGTTTAGGTGTCCATTTACCTAGTTCTCTATAACCTTGGCTCTGATACCAATCTGTAACACCCCCAAAATTTGATACAGCGGAAGACTCAACAAGCTTTCGGGGTGCTACGGGGATTGGTATCCAAACACAAGACATAAAAGAACGAGATAAAGTAAACAAGATAAAATACAACCACGCAGGGTTTAAAGTTTACATTATCCCACAAACATCCAAAGTCAGGCCCAAAAGGAGCAAATATAGGTCCACAATAGTTATCAGAGTTTTAGAAATATAGATCCATAACCGGTGCCAAATGCCAAGCCTCCAATCCCCAGCATCCGCAGAGCATCACTTAATTACCTGAGAAAACGTGCTAAAAGTCAGCTTTCGCTGGTGAGATCATAGGTTTAGGTTCTTAATTCAATATAGTGGACATATACGCAAAACGCTTGCTAGCTAGACTAGGGCTCAATCATCCAACCAAAATAATCCAACCAAAATAATCCAACCAAATCAAATCATCCCTATAGGTGCACGCTATAGCTCAAATCAATCCAATCAATAGCTTACCTAGCTCAAGTCTAGGCCTCGCTCTATAATCAATCCAATAGCTTACCTAGATCTAGTCTAGGCCTCGCTCAATATGTATGCGTAAGGATACGACATACCCAACATTCGTAAGGATACGACATGTTCAACTTACCTAGATCTAGTCTAGGCCTCGTTGTTTAGCTTACCTAGCTCTAGGCTAGGCCTCGCTCTATAACCAATCCAATAGCTTACCTAGTTCGGGGACTAGGCCTCGCTCAACACCCAAATCAATAGCTTACCTAGCTCAAGTCTAGGCCTCGCTCAATAACCGAATCAATAGCTTACCTAGATCTAGTCTAGGCCTCGCTCTACCTAGTTCTATAAGCATAGCAAGTTTTGAGATCAAAAAGTGATAATAGTCCACATAAAACATTTGCACGTTTCTCACCCCAAGTATTGAAAACAAAGTTCAAGAGTAAAAGTGGGGCTATGACTCACCTCAAGTCCAGCAAAGAAATTCTCAAAAGAAATCGATAGAAGAAAGACGTAAGTAATCTCAAGCAACTCACGTAACGGCAACTACAGACTCGGCACTTCCTAACAATATCAAACTCGTTCAGAAATCATTTCCTCAAAATCAAATATTCCCATTCCCGAACGTATTCCATTTAACTTTCCAAAAATATCCATTTCTCAAATTATCTTCATATCAATTTGAAATTCGACGTTTGGTATCCATACGGGTGGTGGGTCGACACAACTCAAACCAAGAAGCCACAACGAAAGAAATAATAAACCATCTATAGGTCTAATATTAGCCCAATATATTATTTAAATAAATCATTGAAGCTTATCAAATCCGTCGATTTGGTAATCCCCCATATTTATTTACGTAATACATCGCTCCAAGATTATACCCAACCTAAATCATATAGCACAAATAACACTATATGGTATATATCGTAGTCCAATAAATTCCCTATATATATCGTCCAATTTGCCAAATTCGTCAATTTAGCCAACTCCACGAGATATATAGTAATTTATTATCCTAATACACGTACCACAACCTATGGGCGTCGTGGGATACGATGCCCATTAATATACTCATTTTATATAGCCAAATAACTCGATTTAACCCGTCGATTAAATAAGTTACGTAGTTATAGAAAATGTTTATATTAATCGTCATATATCCGTGACAACACAAAAGTCACATAATAAAGCCCACTTGGACTTAAGTAACCACAACTCGTATAACTCGATAAGTTTTCCAAATTTATAAAAGTCATCATGTTTTTATTTATTACTTACCCGACGTATTAGTTCTCGACATTATTTCTAGTTCTTTATTTATAATAATATTCCGACATTTATTGCACTATTCGCATAGTATAATAATTATCGTTATATTATTATAACGTTCACTCGTGATCGTTTTATTATTAATATACGCATTTATAATAATATATATACGTTTATCACGTCTATATACTTATATAAACGATTATATTACTAATAATATTATTACGAGTTTTATTATAAGCATTTGATTTTTAATATTTATCGAGTCATAAGAATTTGGTCACATGTCCGAGTCATCACTCTCGGCTCATAGTCCAAGTACACAAATAATAATAACCAAGTCATGAATAAATAAACAACTCCGTCCAAATCAATCTCAATCCACGTGCTACAACAATAGGGTCCGTCTACGGCACCCGACTAACCTATCTCCGTCATCTAATTGACCGTCTCACAATCGGTCCCCATATCAAATTCGTCAACTCAACTCCACAACAATAACCAATATGTCATTCCATCCTCGGCTCCCAAGTAATACCAACAATAATAACAATGCCAAAACAAGTACCTCAACAACAATATCAATAACAACAAGAAAGAAAATACCAAGAAACCAATTAATATCACCAATTAATTCAAGTCTTCCGGGTCGACTACCAAGTCAAGCCCCGAGTCGAGGGACTCACTTGGAGTCACGGCTCAAATATGAACCACAAAGGCCATATCCGAGACCCTCATGGTCTCGGCTAGCTCATCTGAGCTCGAAACAAAACCAAATCGATTATCTGGTCCCCTAATCTCAATAACATCACCAACATAACAAACATATTATCAAAAAGGTCAATCTACTCAAACCCCCTGGTCCTTACCTCTCGTTACCCAAACCTAACGAGACCAGGAATCACAACAATCATGAGGACTCAACAATAATCAACAAATGACCTCATAAGCCAAAAACAATAACAAGCCGAGAGCCTAGGCTCTCGGTTTCCAGTCGACACCCTCAATAAACATGTAACCCGGATACCAAACTCGTGTTAAATCGTGTTTTATTCAAAACCCACTTGAATCTTAACGTTTTTAACCATTTCCCGAAAAATAACAATAAAATTCGTGACCCTTGGTCATGAATTTCACCAAAAATACGAGTTTCACTCGTCTCACCTTCGAATCTCACGACCCAAAATGTATAAACCTTCGAAAACAATAAGAGTGGTGGTAATTTTTGTGTTTACGAGATGAAAAATGAAATGGTACAGCGCGTGTGGTTGTAGATCTGTTAGATTAGGTGATGGGGAGTTGATTTGTGGTGGTGGTGTTGATGGTGGGGCGACGGTGAGGCTGTGATGGCCGGACTTTAGGGCGGCGGCTAGGGTTAACAAAAAGAGAGAAGAGAGAGAGATGAGAGATGGTGAAGATGAGGTTGTGTTTGTTGGTTTGTGTTTCCAGATTATCACAAGGACCATATATTAGTTTACCCTTTTATTTTATTTTCCAAAACAAAGCAACAACAATAATTAAAAGAGGAGGGGGGGACGGCTAAGGTGTAAAACACAAGGACCAATCCCGTACACTTTTCAAGATATCTCGACACTCACAAACCGAGCTCGTTCCCAAAATTTTCAAAACTCCACGATACGTTCAATAAATATATAAATCAAACCGTAACTTCAAAACATTTAAATTTTGTTAGGTTATTCCTAGTGCCGAAGTCAATGTAGTGCCAAAAATAACGATCTCACAATAAATCATCACGACCGAATCAAACCAAACCGTAAATAAATAACCAAATCTCATAAATAACGTACGATTAAAAATCACGTACCAACGTTTGTAAAATATCTCGTCACAATAAACATTCAAAAATTCCAAAATTATAATTTTTAATGTAATGCGGGTTTTATAAATGGCTCCCTATTTTGCCAGTTGTCACATACCTGCAATCGTGTCGGTATTGAGAGTGCTGGCCTCTTGATCTGCTGGGTGGATTTTGGAGAGCCCGAAATCAGCAATCTTCACTTCCAAATTTTCGCCCAATAGAATATTTGCACTCTTGATGTCACGGTGTATTATCTTTTGTTTGTCTTGATCTATGTTGGTGTGAATGTAATTCAAGCCATGTGCAATACCAAGACATATTTTCAAGCGTTGCATCCAAGTAAGATTAGTGATTTTTTCACTGTTTCCCAGATAATCCTCAAGATTCCCTTTAGAAGCAAGCTCATAGACAAGGATCATGTGGTCACGATCTTCGTCACAAAAACCAAGAAGAGAGATTATATTCTCATGTTTACAGCTAGTAAGAATCTCAATTTCTGCAATGAACCCTTGTTCTCCTTCTCGATTGTGAATGCGTTTTATGGCTACCGTGCTACGTTTCTTGGGAAGATCACATTTATTCTTCCCTTCTATGGAAGATGACTTACTGCTATCAAAATGTTCGAGCTGGGCCTTGTATACCATACCATATCCGCCTGACCCAATGCAATATTTGTCAGCAAACTTCTCTGTTGCCATCTCGATATCGTTAAGTCCAATCTTCAAGTGTTCCAAGTTCTTCAACTGCAACATTGTGGACATTCAAAATACAACATACTTTCATTAATTATTGAATGAAAAAAAATCACAATTTGTACTAATTGTGATGTTAATAGAAAAAAGTTATACAACACTTTATTCTCAGCCAATGGATTCCGTTAGCTTCTATATCAGTTACTGTCTTATGCTTAAAAATGATTTGTGATTTGTGACTAGTGTGCAGGTCCATGATAGTTGGTGCAGATGGTGTTTTAATTTCTGGTTTTTGGGAGTTGATCGTGTGGTGTGGAGGTGGTCATCTCAATAAATTTATAGATGTTGTTTATCATTTTAGTGTGCCAGGGATCAAATGTAAAAGCCCCTAACCACATAGACCATTCATGTAATTTACTTTTTTGTTTACTAATTAGGATGACCAGCTTCAAACTAAAACTATAAAGAAGTAAATTACCCTCAGGTGATTGGATGATGTACTGTCAAGTGCACTCCTTGGAAGTTCCTAAAATAATATTTGCAAAAGAATAGGAGATTAGTAGATAAATATAACAGTTATTATCAGATAAAGCTGATAAGCAAGTTGAGTTTCTTACCCGATTTTCATACACTGATTGAAGTTTCAACGCTTTCTCAAGTCTTTTAACAACCTGTTCTATGTATGGACGATCTGCTCTTTCCTCTTTTATGCAGCAATATGCTGTTTCGGAGAAGACTTTTAATGCTTCTTGGTCCATCTGATTTCGTAAATGCGGCATAATCATTTCATCCAAATGAGATTTAGCCACTTGACTTAAAAACCCCTCACCCAACTCATCTTCCTTTTCGTTTTCATCTTCATTTCTGTTTTCATCTTCGTCTTCATCTTTGTCTGCGCTCCTTCCGCACAAGACTTCAAATAATACAACACCGAATGAATACACATCTGACTTGTGGGTCACACCACCAGTCTTTTTATATTTTGGGTCCGTGTATTCATTCTTAACAATATCATGGGTAAGAAGAAGACGGTGCCTCCGAGCTACTGTATTTTTCAATGAAAGTTCAAAACCAGATAACTTTGGTTCCCATTCGTCATCAAGAAAAATATTTGAGCTCGTGATGTTGCAATGTATGACACTAAAATCTCGCCCAGGATCATAATGGATGTAACTCAATGCCTTCGCAACACCAACACATATATTCAACCTTTGCATCCATGTGAGGGTCTGGTCACTCAGATATTTTTTGAGACTTTCGTTGGCCTCCTTCTTATTTATGATAAACTTATTGTCCTCGTCCTCATAAAACCCAATAAAAGACACCAGAATCTTGTGTTTGAGATTAGAAAGCATAAAAATCTCCGTCCAAAACTTTTTAGTAATGTCTTTTACATGTTTAGTATAGAACCACTTTGCAGTAATATCGATGAACTGTTCAGAATGCAAGAGACAGCCTTTGTAAAGTCTTCCACTGCTATATTCTCTGATGATATTATCTTCCGCATAAGAGTTGGTTGCGGATGCTATATCTTTTGAGCTGATTCTTAAGTGAGAAAGATCTTTGAGGAAAGACTTAGTCTTTTGACTGACATGGGACTCAACATGTGTAGATATGGAGGTCACTGATCCCTATATGTACCAAACAAGCCAACATTACCAAGTGTGCAGATTCACAGGGTGAAATACGTATATTGAGGGTATCTTATTAACTACCTAACAGTTACTAAAGAGAACAATAGTGAGACATGTATTTAAATGGAATTGTGGACAGCTGATCATGTCCATGTTGGCTTCATAGAGAATCTTAATTATATTTTTGCAAATGGGTTTATGATTAATTTGTTTGAGGAAAAATTAAGAGAGAGAGAAGCTTTGATAGATTATATAGAATTGTTTATTTAGGAAGTCTGTATAAAAAAAAAGTACGGAGTATTAGTAAAAAATAAGAGTAAACTTCAAAATACATCCATGTGGTTTACCCAATTTCGCACTATACATCTCTCTTGAAAAAGTTGCAACAAATACATCCCTCCGTTAGTAAAAGTGAACCAATATACATCCTTCAATTAAAAAAAGGACTAACGGTGCAAATTTTTTCTCCGTTATCTCCAAACGAGATAGAGCACATTGCACCGTTAGTCCTCTGGGTTAACGGTATTTGCACCGTTAGTCCCTTTCTTCCATTTTTTAAGTTAAAAAAATTTAAAATAAAAAAAAAAAGTTAAAATTAAAAAAAATTAAAAAAAAAAGTAAAAAAATTTTAAAAATTAATTTTTCTTTAAGTTAATATTTAAAAAAAAACAATTTAAAAAAAATTAATATTTGCGGAAAAACATTAATTTTGAAGTTTACTCAAAAAATAATAATAATGAAGGAAAAGAAAGAGAAAAAGTGGTTGTGAAATGAGACGTGGCCACAGAAAATGACTTGGCTAAGGAATCAAAATGAATGTGTTTCAAATAAGCTCTAATCATATTTTATGTCAACCATAAAGTTATTGATGTTTTGAAATTGCTTTAGTTTTTTGAAAATGTTTAGAATGGTCGTGGCTAAAGTATTCATATATGCATTATCATGTTATAGTTTAATAACTAACATCCACCTATTGAATAAAAATTTTCATATATGCATTATCATATTATAGTTTAATAACTAACATCTACCTATTGAATATTACTACTTCTAACTAATTTTATCTACAACCAATTAATGTAATTTTGAACATAAAATTAATCATGAAATAATAATCAAGTTTAAAAAAATGTTTTGTTCAAGTTACTTTAACATAAAAAGCTCACAAAAATGAATCACTATTGTAACTTTGAGTGATTTAATAATAAAAGAAAAAGTTATAGTAATTACATTGGAACAAATCTCAAACTCGGTATCTATTTGATTATTTTCACCTTTATATGAAATTGCGTCCAATTTTATATGTGTATTTCTCTCTACCAAACACATTTTTATACCTTGAAACCTAATTAGTATAGTAATAAATAAATAACAAGAGTTAGAAGAAAAATATAGTAATAAATAAATTATTATTATAAACAAATAACCTTTTTATACCTTGTCATGATTGGATGATGTGTCTTCAACTTCGGTCGCAACTACTGAATGTTCCTTTAATATCATAAATACAGAAATAAGTAAATAATTTTACTCATAGTAATATTAATATTATCAATAAATAGAGATTATTTATAAAAGAAAGATGATAGAGAAAAAAACTGTCTTACGACATTTTGTCGTTCCATTTGAAGTTTCAACGCGTTCTCAAGTCTTGTGACAACCACACTTATATCCGGGCGTTGAGATCTTTCTTCATTCAAGCAGTCATGTGCTATCTTCGCGAAAACATTTAATGATTGCGGATCCATTTGTTTTCGTAGAACCGGATCAATTATTACATCGAGTATTTTCTTTTCATAATGAAAAAAGACGAGTGTAGTCAAATACTTATTATCCGGATGCTCACTTATTGATGTCCTACCACACAGTAGTTCAAACAATACTATCCCAAAGGAGTACATATCTGATTTGTGGTTGACACTTTTAGTCTCAATATATGTTGGGTCTCCATACCCTTTCACACCCTTAAGTCTATTAGTATGAAATGAATGGTGCCTTTGAGAAGCTGTGATCTTCATGGAACATTCAAAATCAGATAACTTGGGTTCCCAATCATCATTTAATAGAACAGAGGCACTGCATATGTACCGGTGTATTACGCTAAAATCGCGTGGCTCGTCATAATGAATGTAGCTCAATGCATGCGCAATACCAACAGCTATCTCCAATCTTCGCACCCATGTCAACTTCATCGGGTCACTTAGATGTAGGCTGAGACTTCCCCTGGTGTCAAGCTTGAAAATGATGATCTTCTCATCATTCTCATCACAAAACCCAACAAGAGAAACCACATTTTTATGCTTGAGACTAGAAAGCATTGAAATCTCCATCCAAAACTCTTGTTCGGCTTCCTTCCTTTCTTTATTCCACCTCTTAGCAGTGATATCAATCAACTCACCGGACCACAAGAGCTGTCCCTTGTAAGCTTTTACAGAACCAGCTTCTCCCCATAAATTTTTTTTAGCAAAGTTATTGGTGGCGGAGAGTACATCTGCAAGGGGGATTTTTAAGTGAGCAAGATCATCGTGATTGGGTGAAGACATCGTGTTTGTATCTGTTTGTTAATCTGAACAAAAAAGGGTGTGTGGGTTGTTACAAAAAAGAAGTGAAGGAGTGTTTGGGTGATATATAAAAATCTAATCGGTTTGTGTTTGTATATATTGAAGATGTGAATAAGTGTGTGGGTTACAAAATGATACGAATTGAAGGAGTAATTGCTCACGAGATCAGAAAGAAGAAATACAGAGAGTAGCTAGTGGTGGTGGACTGGTAGTCAATAGTCAAAAAGGAGTGAGGTTGGTGGCGGTGATATGAATGTGTTTAGCGTGTGTTTGTACATATGTGTGGTTGTGGATGAGTATCTATATATCTTGCATATTACTGTACTTTTATATTAATAACAAAAGACTATATTGCTTTTTAGTTAACATGTATATGTACTACTCGTACTTTAAAAATAAAAAGTCACTAATACTTAGCAAATATATCAACATATTGACAAAATTTTATGAAAAATGTTTATGACTTTATGGTATTCTTTGTTATACAAATAAAACTGAAAGATAAATTAGAAAAATATATATATATTCAATATTCCTTTATATATTACATAAGAACAATCTTGAACACAACAAAAGAATATGCATAAATGAGATATGCCATGTGAACTGTGAAAGGGGATAGCATGGGAAGCCAAAGGAGTGAGGTAGAAATATGCAGTAAAGATGTTTATTGTGCAATAGTCATATAGTCAATAGTCAAAAAGTAGTGAGGTAGCTGGTAAATCATATAAACGTGTAAATCGTATAAACGTGTTTACTGTGCAAGAAAACTTTTGCAAGGAAACTTCAATCTTTGGTTGTACAAATGGTAAAAAGAAATTCGGGAACTTTTTAGTATGTATTGCTTTCTAATTGAAACATCACTATTTTTTATTTTATTTTTTTAAATTCAGCAATATATTATCACAACGAAACAAAAACAATACAAACAAAAGGATCCAATTTTCATAATCGAGACGATTAAAGAAAGTGAGACCAAAGAAAATAAGAAAAAAAAAAAAAAAAAAAAAAAAAAAAAAAAAAAAAAAAAACCACGAGGCTTGCAACAAAACGCATACAAAATAAAACCGAAAGATAAATAACAAAAAAACTACAATATTCCTTTAAATAATGCATATGAACAATCTGGAACACAACAAAAAAATTTGCACAAATGAGATATGTGGTATCAACTATAAAAGGGGATAATGTGTGTTTTAGAAAAAAGAGAATGGCAAAGCGGTATAGTAGACAATAAAAGATAATGATAGGCTATCTCTTCAACTTTCAAGTAAGGAGAGGAGTAGTCCATCATTATTGGTTGCTTATATCTTGGAGCTGCAACGTGAAAAAAATGGATTTTTGCAGAAAAATGTAGATAAACAAGTATAGTTACGTCCGTGCTTTGTTACGGGTTCTATCTTTTGTATAAGTTAAAAGTATAAATTGTTTCAGTTTATTTGCAAGCTATTGTTGTTGACCTCTTGTTGTGGTGCTACTAGGGGTGTCAATCGGGTCGGGTTGGTGGGGTTCGGGTCAAACGGGTCGGGTCCAAGTCGGGCCGAAACTAAAAATAATATACCCGAACCCAACCCTATTTGAGGTTGGGTTAGTCGGGTTCGGGTCAAGTCAGGTCGGGTTCGGGTTTGTGCCATTTACAAAATCACATAATTTGATATTTTAAAACTGACTAGTTAATACAGAAGTTCAATATCGATTAAAAGATCAAATGACAGTTTGAGGGAAAATCTCTACTGTATTCCACACAATGATACATGATTTGAGCAATATCGAAAATGCATAATGTATCCTTATCACAGAAATCACACAAGAACGATAATTTATATAAACTAGTGCGTGTGTTCTGTTTTTTTAAAAACTAACTTTAACCACAGTATGGTTTAGTACTTTAGTCTATTATTTGCCTTGTCAGTTAACAATAATTTGTATTAGGAAGAATATTAAGAATATTAGCAGGAAGCTAAATCATTTTCCATACTAAAAATGCATGCGTAAACAACATTTAGATACTTACTAGATTTTTTCAATAAATAACCATCTTACTATTACACACTTAAAATTAAAAAAAAAAAAAAAAAAAAAAAAAAAAAAAAAAAAAAAACCTCGGGTCAGTCGGGTTGACCCGAACCCGACTAAGCAAAGTATTTTAGACCCGATACCCGACCCTAATTCGTACTCGGGTTAATCGGGTTGACCCGATTGACCCGAGTTAGATTTTGGACCCGAGTAACCCGACCAGATTATTTTTGTTCGGGTTTGGGTCCGGGTCGGTTCAGGTTTTTTGACAGCCCTAGGTGCTACCTTGCTATCTATGTATTTAGCATTTTAGCTATATATATTTAACAAATATATACATAACTCAGATTATAATATACTAAAAAAAATGTAAAGTTGTAAACTTGTGTAGTTCAAACAAATACGAAGAAGACATGTTATATATCAAAATTTTATAAGGGAGTGCTATATTTAACAATAACGTAAACTCAATTATCGTGATAGGTACCATTTCATATTCAGTTGAAAACATATATATAGACCAAAAGTTATTATACAAAATAATAATAATAATAATAATAATAATAATAATAATAATAATAATAATAATAATAATAATAATAATAATAAAATAATAATAAAATAAAATGAAAATAAATATCCAGATCAAAGTTTTGAACATTGGTCTCCTACACCATTCAACAGCCAGCAACCTTCAGGCCGTGATTTGTTTTGAGTTTTATGTTGCCAAATCTAAATATATAACTGTTTTATTTCTCTTAGTCAGTGAGAATACTGGTATTAAAAAACACGAAGCATTTTACATATAAAAGTAGATAAATAATTCAAAGTTTTTTTGTGAGAAATTGGTATTAAAAGTACTATGATTTTATGAAGAAATTTTACATCCATATAAATTTTACAAAAACATTTTCACAAAATGACGTGGCATGATAAACCTAACTTAAAAATATTCCCTCTCTTTTTTTAATAGCCCAATAGATCTAATAGTTACAATGACATATCCTTTAGTGAAAATATTTTTATTAAATTTACGTGGATATAGCATTCTTCGAATCGAAAAAGTAATTGGAATAGAAGTAAAAGTACATACACTTAAGGCGTGTATAGTATTTTGGTACAAAAAATGATTATTGGAATGATAAGAACGTGTGGTACATTATACGGGAATCACATATTAGTATAAAATCCTAATATATTGGTTTTTCGAAACCAAGCTAACGAGGTAGCTTTGGACCCGTTGCTAGTAATTTCTAATCGCCTTCATTTCCTTTTTCCTCAAAAACACAATATACTTAAAGAATAGAGCCTTTTTTCCATGACCCAAAGTCATGAGCTAAAACTCAAAAAGTCGTGGCAATTCATATTTATCACAATATAGTATATAGTGTATCGTATAGAATCAAGTATGATTAGTATCAATCATTAATAACTCAACTCCACCGACTTGTGTGAACATCACATACGAAATGCAATGATCCCTCTATATCGAATAGCATGACACTAGTAGTAAAATATTACTTCTTTTTATAAAGCAATAAATATTTTAATGATAAAAGAAATGAGTCCAAACCTAACCCATGATTTTTCCCACTAGTAAAAAAAGGCATTTCTTATAAAATTGTAAAGCAAACATCACTAATGAGTCCAAACCTAACACATGATTTTTTCCACTAGTAAAAAAAAGTCATTTCTTATAAAATTGTAAAGCAAACATCACTAATGAAAGCTACTCACCTACCACAAAAGAAAAAGAAAAAGATAATAATTAAAAAAAATAATAAAATACAAATCAAAAGGACCTAATAAGATAACCACTAATGTCATATTTACACGGATTTTAATCTACAATACATTATAACGCATTTGAGACTTCTTATAAAAAAAGGTTTTAAAATTTTAAGACAAAAAACATTACTATAAAAAGAAAATTAAAAAATTTCTTTTCCAAAAAAAATATAAAATTTAAAAATTTAAGCCTCATTTAAACCATATAGTAATCTCCAATAATGATAAATTTTATTAAAATTAAAATAATATACAAATTAAAAGCGGACCCAATAAGATAACTACTAATTTCATATTCACACGACTTTTAATTGAGACAAAATGGGTGCACTATTTAAAGATGCAAACGAGACAATGTTTATCGTATTTCTTTAGAGTGCGTTACATTATACTCCCTCCGTTTCATATAAAGTGTCCATCTTACTATTTATGTTTATCCCAAAAAAATGTATTTTATTTTTGGATAGTAATTATGACATATTTTCCTACTTTACCCTTATAATTAAAACATGCATTAATTACTCATTGAGGTTTAAAAAGACTTTTTAGTTTTTTACCAATCAAGACTAGCATTAATTACAAACATCATATTTTTTTTCTTCTTTTTTTGTACATTCTTTTTAGGACGGATGGAGTACTATAAGATATTCTACATTTTAAGATACGTGCAAAAATTAAAATATTTGAAGTCTTATCTTTAAGGTGTATTACACGTACATATACAAGTACTAGCTTCATGAGTTTATTACATATAAATAAATCATAGGATTCTTATAGTACATATGATTATAAGATATTACCAACCAAGACTAGCATTATAAGATATTACACGTATATATACACGTACATAGGATTCTAGCTTATAAAGAATTTCCGAATTTTCGCCTATCTCGTAGTCTTTGGTCCTGTAAGATCATATTCCGCACCTCTTCTTTATTCCATTCTGCTGGCTCCTGCAATATTCAGGCTCACATGTTTCCTGATAGAACAACCAACAAATCAGACAAAAGCTAATTATCTAAACACTTTAAGACCATCGTTATTTTGTCTAGCAATTTAAACAAACTACTATAATATAAGATCTTGCAAACCTATGTCACTAGTCTATTGGACATGAGGACTACAACAATAATACGATAACAGGCGAGTCAAAAAGTATATTCATTTAGGTTACTAATATAAGAGCAGCCATGACTCACTCTATCGCGGCAACCACCTACCAACATGACAAGTTGTTGAAACTCGTAAATTAGCAATACAGCATCCGTATACAAGTATATGCACCTGAGTTCGGTCCACCAAGTTATCTCTCATATTCTATATTCAACCTCTATTCTATATATTAAAAATGGTAACGCAACGTCTAAATAATTGCTCTTCATTCAAACAACATGTACAAATTATATTCATGGTTCATCGTTCGGGTCAATTTTGGTGCCTTATTTAGCATCAGTGTAAGTAAGTTTTTGGAGCTTGAAGGGGACTGAAGCTTGGTTTTTGAGGAATTTGTAAATCCACTACTGTTCGATCGACATCTATAGTTGTCTGCCATCATTAGAAGGTACATAATCAAATGATATACTAAGGAAACCCCTTAAAAAATGGAATTTGTTTTTACTTTTGCACAAGACGATATGCGTTTTCTTCTCATTTTATACTGATTAAAAATGTAAGAGCTAAAAGCATAAGTCATCTCTGCAAATATCACATACAGGATTGGAGCTTTTGTTTCCTGCTGGGTAGAAAAGAATAGCCGGGTACCCATCAGCCTGCAAAATCCAAAATCATAAAATACGTTTGGACTTAGCTGCCATAGAAAACTAATGAACATAAACCATTTACATATAGAGTTTATCAGTATATCCAAACAACATGACGCTATTGAGATTTGATATGTTTATTTTACCTTTGCACTTGGATGTTCATTTGTACTTCCATCCATCCTTGCTATGACCAAGGAATCTATTTCACGTGTAAGATCAGACACATGACGACTTGGTTTTCTGCAAGTTCGCTCCTCCCTGCGATTTCTCTACGTATTCAAGGATTAGCCTGTGCCTGTCATCATTCTGCTTCTACAATAATTCTAGAGGTGGTGTGATGTTGATTTTGTGGCCTTGTCAACTTTCCTTTTATACACATCCAAACATTTTTTTATCAATCTGAAGCATTTATCTTTCGTCCCGTCATACTTTCACCTACCTCGTCCCAATTTTTCTAAAGAATACTCACAACTTCGCCTTTCTATCAGTTTTAAGCCATAAAAAAGATAAGACCTTATTATGAAGGTACCAAGTACGTCATTACAATTATCATTGTGTAAAATGAGTGAAACAAATGGTGTAAAGAAGTATATTTTACTTGCAACTCATGCCTATAATTAAGGTCAAAATGTATGATTACAAAAAAAATAAATGGCAGCAATTAACATCAGATTCGTCACTCCTTACCTTCTTCAAGGCTAACATGAACTATATGTTAGCCTCACATACCAGATTTAGAGTAAAGACAGCCCAAGGAGTAGGTGCTTGTAGGTGTTTGCGATACATATTATACCTTCCTCTCTTGAATTGCTATTACACCCTCCAACCTGTACTTTTATACTCCCATCTACAACTTTTTCAATGTATCGACATAGTATCCATGGTATACACCTCGAAGAACATTGAAGTAATGACTGTTTATCTCCTTTTATTGTTTGTTGTCCGAGAGTGTTTAGATAGCTGCCAAAGGGTCGTTTTGCTGTTGTCAAGGGGGTGTTTGGATAGCTGCTGTAAGGGAGCGTTTGGATGGCTGCTGTAAGGGGGTGTTCTGCTCCTGCCATGGGTGTTTGGATGGCTGCTGTAAGGGGTGTTTGGTTGGTGCTGTAAGGGGTCTAATGGGTGTTTGTAATGTTCTGATCCATCAAGTAAAGTTTACCTGATAAGAGAAAAGATTATATACATATATATCAGTAGTTTTGAGGTTATGTAAGATCAAGTTCAATAATTAAAAAAAAAAACAAACCAATTTAATTAGTATTAAACATACTGATATGTCCCATTTGAATTAGATTTGCCAAGTAAAGCGTAAACTAAACCAACTTTAACATATATGTCATGGAGCATTGATATTTAGACCTAACAAGGAGACCTAAAGTTAGACCTAACCATTCATTTCATGACAAGTGTACCAAACTTATTCTCTCTCATTATTTTTCACCAATCACTTTTTGAAAAACAATTTCAAGAAGAGAAGAATATCTGCATAAACAAACAATTGTAAATCATTTAAGCCATGATTTGGAAAGTGAGTTTACAAACAAATTCAAAAGCCTCATGAAATTGAGTTGCAACATATAAATAACAGTAAGTGACAAAGTTGCAACAATTTTTTTCCAAATGTCAACTCCTTTACCAAAAATTTAAGATGGTCCAATAACCTTGCCTTTGTCATTTACCAAAAAATTAGTTGGTCCAATAATCTTGTCCCAATTTCTAAACAATCTTGTAGTAAGCATCGAGCAGATAATGTAAAGAACAAGAGTATCAATATTATTCCATGTTTCTTTTAGCATGCATTGAGCCGAAAGGAATAGTTGAAGGGGAATATTGAGCTTGAATTCATGTAACAACAAATTTAAATGATAAGTGGAATGATAATGGTCCTATTACTGAATTGATTGACATGGAAATGGTATCAAAATCAGGTATCTGCAATAATGTGAAAGTGGCTGATATGATAGAGCAGGGTGTTTGGAAATGGCCATCAAACTGGGAGTATGATGTTCCTGGTATCAATAACATTGTTGTGCTTGTTCTAAACAGTGAAAGAAAAGATATGGTGATGTGGAAGACTAGTGAAAATGTTCTAACCAAATTTTCTGTGAACAAAGTTTGGATAGAGCTAAGACAGAATAAAGAAAGCGTGATTTGGAATAGGACTGTTTGGCACAATCATTGCATTCCAAGTCATGCTTTTATTCTGTGGTTAGCCATCTTGGGAAGGCTCTCTACTCAAGACATGCTTGCAAGATGGTATCCTGGAAGGGAGGATAAATGTACTTTATGTGAGGATTGCCCTGACTCACATGAACACCTTTTCTTCAAATGTTCACATGCTGGGAAGATATAATACACAGAATGAGTAATATGCCATGCAATAAGTCAATCAGAAGTGTGGTTAGAAGGTTGGGTCTTGCTGCTACTCTGTATTTCTTTTGGCAAGAAAGGAATAAAAGACTTTTTGCAGAAGAAAATAGAGAATGGCAAACTGTGTTGGGGATTATTATAAACTCAGTAAGATTCAAGCTTACCAGTTTAACAACAAAAGACTCAAGTCATGTTAGAATGGTTGAGGACTGCTGGCAAATAAAGATGAATAAGATCAAGACTTGAATGCTGGTATAAATTTGCTGATGCAATTGTGAATGGTGGGTGCAGATGGCTAATAATTTGGTTTGAAAGCTTGTTCTAAACAACTTGACTTTCCGCTGTTTCATGTGAGGATGAAGCTGCAGAACAGTTTGAATGTTGATATGTTTAGTATGAGTTAGTAAGGCCATAAGGTAGTTTCCTGCCTATGAGTATGATTGGAGGAGCCAGCCATGATGATGCTTGTTATATTCCTTAAGTTCTGTTATGAGTGAAGGCTGGATATGAGAGCTTATGGAATGCTAATGGGAAATGTAATCATGGTGGGGAAGTATCCTTGGATCCATCCAAACATTTAAGTGAAGCCATCTGTAGTAACTATAGGTACACAGTCATGCATGTGAGGATGGAAACTGCATTGACTGTATACTTTAAGTTGCTATTAAGATGGAAATGTAGCTTAATGTGTGGATATCCAAAGGAACTGAAGTTTTACTCAATTTTTGATGATGCCACATATAACAGCCTCTGTGGCTCTGGGAGTGAGCACAGGTAAAGTGTTCGTATGTTGGAAATGTAGTCAAGATTGGGGTTTCACATCGAAGTTCTCATGTACGTGAAGCGGAAAAGGATGTCTTCCTTGTAAAGCTTCTAGACGAATTTATTATTATTAATGGTTGTATTCGTCTTCCAAAATAGCAACTCTAAATACAGAGCTGTAAGTTGTGGACTTACTTATAGGTATGCACTTCCCTCACCAATTAAAGAGCTCATTGACACATCAACAAATAACTATTTTCATAAGAAAAGCAATTAATGAGTTTCATTTTTTAATTGAAAAATAGCATTTTGATTGGCTCTTGACTTACCATGAGTCCATGAGTGGGTTAGCCGATTGATTGACCGCCATCAAACACACTGGTTCAGTTTTCATGAATTTGGGTTTTTTTTTTTTTTTTTTTTTTCTAAGATTTGTGATCCGCTCGATTGTTGATTTGTTAAGGAAATTTGGTGATTTGAGGAGATGTGTTTTGAAAATTGAAACTATGAAATGGGGATGGCGTGTGTTTTTGCTGAGTCAACAATGATGACGTATTATTTTTGCTGACTTTGGCTTCTTTTTTTTTTTCTTTTTTGTTTTATGAGGTGTCATGGTATTTTGCTAATATATACGTGGCGAGACTAAAATTTTACCAAAAAAATACATTGCACACAAAATTGTCGTGTGGGAAGATACCCAGACGACTACCCGTAACAATAGAACCACCAATAAGAAATGGAAACTTTATTTTGATATTTTGACCATTTACTCAACTTTATAAATATTTTTATTTGAGAAATGCTAGGGCCACTAAAAAAGTTTCGCAAAAAAAATCCACAAACTGATGTGGCAGATACTCATTGGTTCAGTAAGAGAGAGTAGAGAGAAACTGTTACACATTACACCAATAAAACGCTGACACGTCAGCTTGTGGATGTTTTTGTGAGAGTTTCTTTGTGGGTCTAGCATACATTTTTTAATTTTAACTTGAAAAAATCTGGACTCGTTTACACCTTTACATATACACAACTACTCCCTCCATCTCATATTAAGTGTCCACATGGACGGACCCACATTGGTGTCGGGTGTGGCACGGGCTACACCCTTTTTCAGGTCACGAAGTGTAATTTTTTTTCGAAAATTGTCATTTCTTGATATCTGCAACCTCCGATAATTTGTTTTTGCTATTTTCGTTTTTTATGGTGAAAAGAGAAAATACATGTCAGAACAAAATGTAACTCAAATAATTAGAGATAGAAACATATATCAAAACATCAACATCTGATTAATGATTCGTGGTTAAATGGATAACTTGAATGACTTTCTTCTAGCAATGCTTTATAATACATTTTTTTTTAAGCCAAAGATATAATTGTAAAAAAATAAATAGCCAACTAAACCCAAATTAATTAAATCTAATACACAATCAATTTACCGAACAAAAGTATATGTTCGACTGTTCCTTTCGAATTCCCAATTCAAGCGATTCAACTTTAACCATCATCATTTATTCACTACTCAAAAGATCATAATTTAGCTTTATGATTTAGTGTTGTTTTTTATTTTAGGGTTTTGAATACTACAAACATGTTTAACGGTCTTTTTTCATAGTTTTATGAATAATAGTGTATATCATAACCATTTAAACAATGTAAAGGGTTAATTGTATGAATATTTGCTTATTTGTTTTTAAATTATTTCTTTTAGTAACCATGGAAAAATATATAAAGCTTTGGAAAAATGTTCCTAGTCATAGTGGAGGTGGAGATTCAGCTCCAAACCTACTGCACAACCTGTTTCACAACCTACTCTAACTCCTTTGGCACCGATTAATCTGAAATTAGATGATCTTCCATGAGATCCATCAGATAGGCCAATCATCTACAGTTATGACCCTAAGAACGTAGAGGAAATTAGGTGAATATAACAGGATAGAGGTCCTTGTCGACCAAGGGGACACAAGTTTTCAACAAAAATAGTCGAGACTAACAAATTATATGAAGGATGCTTTAATTTGTTATATTAAAAAGAACTATTCACGAAGGTTAAAAATGAAGTAGTAATGAAGCGCTTTCAAGGCTCAAAACATCGAAAAGGTTAATACTAAGAGACATGGTACTTTATTGGTTAGTTTTTCATTTTTACAAATAATATAACGTTTTTTTTTTTTTTTTTTTTCGTATTTCCGAAAAAAAAATTTGTGCAACACCCACTTGAAAATCCTGGGTCCGTCCCTGAGTGTCAACAATGAAATATTTGGATGTCCCAAATTAAGTGTCCGCTTGTACCTTTCAACCAATAAGATGAGAGTTTAGTAGATAAAAGTAACATTTTATTTGTGGAGAGTTTAGTTAGTTGAATCTTCTAAAACTTTGTGTATTATGAAAGTGGACACTTAATATGGGACGGGGGCAGTATTACCTATGGAATAAAATATTTAATTTTCATTTGATTATAAAATCTACAAAAGCTATTTTAAAAAAAAAATGTATTTTCTCTCTATCGTTTGTTTAAACCAATATAAAATCTAAATCCAAATCTACATTTAAACCTCTAACGAACCAAACCCTAAGTTTTTTTTTTTTTTTTTTTTTTTTTTTTTCCGTGTAACAACAGTTCTTGGGACTACCAATTTTTATTTATTACTTTTTCTTTCAAAATTATTGTTCCTATTTTTATTTTATTATAACTTAAAATAATTGTCCGCTTTAAATTTGACCATTCAAGAACCCTTGAACAAATGAAGTACAATTTTATTGCATAGCTTTATGGAACAATTACACTTTCTTAACGACCTTAATCATATTGTGTTTTCCTAATGATTTTTCTTTTTTCATTTTTTTTTTCTTTTCAAAATAGATGAAGTAGCTAGATTCAACGCTTGACCAACTAAAATTTACAATAAAACACGTCCATCCATTCACAAATTAAATAGGATAATTCAACCAAAAGCAATATCATCATCAATTACCTGAAAAAACATGTTAAAAAGGTCAGCTAACGCTGGTGAGTCCCGTGCATAGCAACAGAGGTTCTTAGCGGCAGACAGTAAACGATATGAGATATTGTGGTAAATTGTTTCATTTCACGTTCAAAATAGAACGTAAAAATATCAAAATGTACACCTTCCCTAGGAAATATGTCAATCAACATATTATTAATGTTGTCAACATGTTATAGACAAGTACATGTGCGTAGCAACGGGATATTATAGCGGCAGATAGTTAAGCAAAAGCTACAAACAACAAGCAAATTAAACCAAGAAGAAATAGATCCAACCATACACTTGTTTTGCAAAACAAAGTGCATAATCCGTTGTAGAGATTAATTCAAACTGATTAAAGATCTAAGCAATAACAATTCCACTCAAATCATTAGAGCACTTCTATTCATAACTTGTGTCAACTTTTAACACAGTGTCACATCAGCGCCATATCAGCTTTAACACTTTCACCTTAACTCACAAAAAAACACCCACAATCATAACTCAGCTTTAATTCAACTATTTTCAAATTCAACCCCTAAACTAAAACTAACAATTCATTTAATAAACCATATAACATTAAATCTTAAACATTACAATACGATATCTTCTTCGTCATCTATGTCTGACCAGGTCCGAGATAATTCGGCACTTTAATTTGGATCCATTGTGAATGAATTTTTTTTTTTTTTTTTTTTTTTTTTTTAGTGGAAGTATAAAGACTTGAGAAATAGTAGTGGATGTGTGAAAAAAAATTATGAGTTTATTTGGTATTTATAGTGGTGGGTAAATGATTTTGATTTTTTTTATATATAAAATAGGCAATATAGTCGTTGTAATAAAGTATAGGGGCTGCAATTTTTTATTATTATTATTATTTTTAAGTAACGGCTATATTTCAAGCCGTTGAGGGGGTAAAAGTGATTTTTTTTTTTTTTTTTTTTTTTTTTACATTTACGCCTTAACGAGGCGTTAACTTCTTCACTCGGGCCGTTAAGGCCGATTTAACGCAAGGCAAAGCAACGCTTCACTTTGTTTTAACGCACGTTAATGTTGGTTTAACGTCACTCCGGCGTTATTGATGGACATGCTCTTTATAGATATGAACATACTCTTATTAAAAAATAATAATAAAAAAAAAAAAAATAAAAAAAAATTATACCATGTACACACACCAAAAACACCGACTATTTTTTTTCAACATCGTCAAATACCCATCACAATTATCACACGCCAAGTGCAACAACAACAATGGGATATTGAGGTATCGAAGAGAGCGGCAATTTATGTGTTTAATATATCATGAAAAAGTAAGCTTTTGTTATCAGTTCGATTGTCTCTTACCGGGTTAGCCGATTGATTCACCGCCATCAATTTTTGTTAATCAGTTCAATTTTCATGAATTACGGGTTTTTTTTTTTTTAAGATTTTTGATCCACTTGATTGTTTAGGTTTGCCATAAATCCGCAGTTCCGCACCAATCTTTAAAAATAAATAAATAAATAATCAGGTTGATTTGTTTAGGAAAGTTGTGATTTGAGGATCTGTGTTTTCAAACTATGAAATGAAATGGGGATGGCGCTGTGTATTCATCGTGTTTTTGCTGAGTCAACAATGATGACGTATTGTTTTTGCTGACTTGGCTTTTTCTTTTTTTATGGTGACTTGGCATTATGAGGTGTCATGCTATTGCTAATATATATATATATATATATATATATATATATATATATATATATATATATATATATATATATATATATATATATATATATATATATATATATATATATATATATATGTGTGTGTGTGTGTGTGTGTGTGTGCGTGTGTGTGTGAAAAAAATAAAATTAATTGTTTAATAATGTTTTTGTTATCAGATGGATATGTTTAGAGGCGGAGCCAGTGGAAGTTTCAAGAGGGGTAGAAAAAACATCAACCATAGCTTGAACCCCTTTTCTTAATTTTAAGTTTTACAACTTTAAAAGATTATTATACAATTACAATACCAAAACTATACAAAGTTACAAACATTCTCTTTCTTAATTTTAAGTGAGCAATTATTGCGGTAAATAAAGTTATTAAAACACTCTTTATATAAAAAATACAAATTATCAAACATATTGTACAACCAAATTAAACACATTTCCTGCACTAAATGTTAATAAAATACTTAAAACTAAAAATAAATAATACAAATAATAAAGCATATTATATAAAAGGGCAATTGCATATATACCTACTAAAACTTACATATTTGCATATATACCCAAAACATGTTTAACTTGCATTGTACATCATGCATTGAAAACTTGTATTTTGAGAAAATATGCAAGTTTTTGAGTTTTAGTGGGTATATATGCAATTCTCCCTTATACAAACTATTCATACCAAAACTACAATTTAAGAAATACAAATAATAAAGCTAAAATTACAAAATATTTTTCTTTATATTTTATCCAACTGCACATATTTCTAATCCAACTTCAATTTATTTAGAACTACAAGTATATAAAACACAATTCAATTCAGGTAATCGCTGATATTTAAAAGTGAAAACCGAAACCGAACCATGGTAAGAGGGTTTATCGATTTCTGGTTTTTTCGGATTCGATTTCTTAGTTATCGTTTTTTGCGGTTTCAGATTGAGATGGTCGGCTCAGTTTGTTGGTTTCACACATTTTTTGAACACCCCTATCCATAAAAATTACCTTTATATAAATCAAATAGATATATTGAACGACGAAAAAACATTGCTCAATAAAATATTTATTATCATAACCGTATAATGAAAAACATTGTCATTAGTTCTTGATATCCGGATAATTCTTGATATCCGGATATCAAGAGTTGAAATACGTCACATGTAATTCTTGATATCCGTAAATTTATTGTCAAAAAGAAAATAATAAATGGAATACATGATTCACCGGATAATTTTATTTCAGGGTACCCGCCGCAGCGTGTTGATACCCTGCTAGTTATATTTTTATTTATTAATTTTGTCAACCACATGTTCTTTTATCAATTTTTGTTTTTCTACTTTTTACTCTTAAGAAATTATGAAAATCTCGTACTGTATTTTTTTTATATTTAGGTCGATACATCGTATCCTCATTTAGAAATACGACGCAATACGATGTATCCTCATTTTGGGATACGTCATATTGACTGCATATGCACAACACTATGTAGATTTTTTTGCAGTTTTAAGTTAAAAAATAATAATAAAAAAAATCGCAAACCAAAAACTACACAAACTTAGTACCAAAGCATTTTCGTGACACAAAAAACTGAAATTCATATGTACAACACATTGGGACCCATATCAAGTCAAAATGGGCAATACAGGTATAAATGGCATAAAGCCAAACACCCCTTTTACAAAAATACACTTATAAGTACTAGTTATTAGGATTTGCGTTTTCACATAAAACGACATTAAAAGTTCCTAGGGTGTTAAGTAGTATTTAGAAAGGGTTTGAGACTTTCCCTACATGAACGAGCACCACCGGTTGCGAACCCGCCATATTCTTACCCTTTAACTTAGCATTGCTTGTCTCACCTATAAGAAAACACAAACGAAGCAACATAACCAAATTTGCTTGGTGAGATAACGTATGTAAACTGAAATAATAACATGGCAAACGTGCAAAAAATTTGCTTCGTAAGATTTCACCACTTTTATGACTATAGTTCTAGTTAGCACTTTAATCCCCACACAATAGTGTATCTTTATAACTTTCCTCACAAGGGGACTAAACACTTCAACGCATTGCATGCGGGTAGTATAGGCTCCATGTACCCACTAGTCGTCCACATAGAACGTCAAGGTTCCGTAATCGGAACATAAATGTTTTAGTATTCTAATCGTCCACTTAGGACGTCTAGCTCCATGTTCGTGACGTAGTTATTTCATGATGCGCCAATCATCCACATAGGATGTCTAGTTCCATGTTGGGAACATAACATGTCGTATAAACGCACTAATCATTCGCATAGGATGTCTAAGACCCATTTCGGGAAATAAGGCCATACAAAGGCACTAGTAATCCACATACGATGTCTAAGTTCCATATTCGGAACATATAATCATGTAAGTACGCAAATCGTCCATGTAGGACGTCTAGTTCTGTTTGCAGAACATAATACCATTTATGCACTTGGTGTCCACTTAGGACGTCTAAAAAGGTAATGATTCCTCTATTTGCTTAAAACATGTTACTAAGACCACATGGGTCATTACGAAATTAGACCACTATAGGTCGTCATGAACATAAAGCTTATAACTTGAAGTGTAGTTAGCCCATATCATACATTTCAATACAAACATGAACTTGCATAACAACAATTTTTAGCTTGAGTTATAATACTATTTACTCAACAAAATATCAACATAAATACCACAAATAAGTGGTTTATCTTACGGGCACATAAAGACCCGTTTTACTCTTTAAATACGATACTCACCTTAAACGCCTTATACGCTTTCTCGAGCTCTCGAATAGGTTCCTAGATAACTTTTATTACCTAGGAACACATCATTAACATCGAAGCTCACTCAAAACATGGATATTTTTTTCATAAGCTAGCGTTTGGAATAAATTAGAACATAATGGGTCTGTTTGGTTTCACGAATAACTATGAACATAAATTTACTTTTCAATATCTAACACCACAAATTGGTGTTACAACATCCTACTAAGATACTCGTCATTCCTCTTATCATAAAACATGTTTTACATAGGCTCTTAGTGATTTCTAAAAATCATAACTTAGCATATCACTTCAAATTTCAACAAAACCCCACTTATAATCTCATAACATCATATTTAGTCAGAACCCCCATGATGGGTACCATCTAAACTCGAATTTAAGAACATAGTAACAATTCATACCTTGAATTGATATGTCTGAATGTTAGAATTTGCGTCCCTCCTTAGTATGCTAATTCCTTAGCTCAAACTTTTTTAAAACTAGGTAGAAATCGAAACCCTAATCGCCTTGATGCTCTTCAGAGTGTGTGACGTGGGGGTGGTGATAAAATGGTTTTTTTTTTTTTTTTTTTTTTTTTTTTTTTTTTTTTTTTTAATGATCTTCTAATGTTTAAGTAATCTTATACTTGTGTTATAAAACAAGCTTTGAGGTTTAGTAAAACTATTATGTGGAGAGTTCTTATTCTTTAATAACTATATTTCACAAGAAGTCCTCTTAACTATATATATTCATAAGGAAATGCTATTTTCTTCTACAAATTGTTCCTACTTATCCTTCTACTCACAAAATCATAACAATTGTCAGAATTGATGGTTTAAATGGAGAGAGAGAATGGGTGAAAAATATATATAATATTAATATGTGCGTAGATAAATTAGTAACAAAATATTGTAGAAAGATTTAACAATGCTCTATTTCCAAGCCACAAACAACCCAAAACACTAATCACTCTTCGCTACAAACTACAAAGTGTCAAACTGTAAAAAATCCCAATTTCAATTGAATCCCCCAATTTTTCCCACTAAATAACCCCCCACAATTTCACCAAATCCCCAAACCAATTCAATTTTCCCCCAAATCAAAAACCCTAACCCTAACTTTTCAATATAATAAAATCAACCTTCAATTCACAAAAAGTTGACATCTTTATGTAATATCTCCAATCTTTTTACAAAACCCATCTTTTATTTTCATCAATTTGTTAATGTAAAGAATTAACTTTCCAATGCCACAAAAATCAACATATAATGGTGATGGGTGAGAATAAAAGCCTCTCCTATACTGGTAGATTACAATTAATTGCTGCAGTTCTAGAATCTATACATGTTTATGATACGTGAGAATCGCACCAGGCTTTATCTCTCGAGGGATCTCGAGAAGCTTACAACCCTCTCCAGGCATTGTACCTGATCGTTGTAGTATAGTATAGTGACAAGTACCGGGGGATTGATCGTTCAACTCAGGAATAGTGTTGTTAGGATTGAAATTAATCTAACTAGGTCTTAAGGTGAAGGATGATTCTTTTTGTGTTTTTATATTTAATGAAAAGCAAGTGAAAATCTTGGGTTTTGGAAGAAGGGGCGGAATTAGTTGCTAATTAACTAACCCTAAAGCTACTAATTAAACTAATGTGTAGAAAAATAAACTAGGGTTCTACAAGGGAAGTGAAGCATGTCTACCTATGATATGTTATTCCTTGCTAGCTATCCAATTCTACCTATTGAATTGTCACACCTTGTTTTAATTGATGGGTTGTATTCCTTAATACCATTCGTAGGGCCATGTATAATATTCCCTAACTCTATAAGATCCTACTTCACTCCTATGTCGAGCCGTTAAAAGCTCCTAACATGGGATCATTAGAATTCACTTATGCATTAAATACAACCATATAATCGTAGTACACCTCCGATCATGTTTCTTAAGACGTTCAAGCAAGTTACCAATTGGAAGTCTGCCAGTTTTCTTAAGCCTAACATCGAATTCAATGAACCAAACAAGAGACAATATGAATCAAGAATTATAAGCTAAATCAACTAGACTTATCGAAGTGTCACACCCTAATTGATGAAGATAGACACAAACATCAACAAGGACATCAATAAGATCTAATCAATTATATACAAGTTTCACACAATCATAAGTAGACACAAGATGAATTAGCCAAGCATAATTAATGAAGAACAAGCAACAATAATGATAATTGAAGACATGAATTAAGATAGAATCAACAAACCATTACAAAATGTTTATGGAGTGATTGAAACCCTCTAAGTTGCTGGAAAAACACCTACCTAAACCCAAGAATCGACCTTAGGGTATAGGGCATAAAAAAAGTGAAGTTATGATATTATATTTATAGGCAATGTTTCTGTCGGCAAGGCTTGACGGCGTCACCCCGTAAAGAGTGACGGCGTCATGACCAATTTTTCTTCACCAAATTGTAGATCTCTTCGTCCTCTTCGCGTGGGATTTTGAATCACCTAAATCCGAGTCCGTATGCAAAAGTTATGACCAAAACAATATTAGCTACTCCACGCGCAAGTTTTGATTGTCTCGATCATCTTGTGATGGTTTCACCAAGGTTTCTTCTCGTGTATGCCTTCATCCTGACGTCGTCACTTTAAATCATCTAACGTCTTCAGGTTAAATCCTGACGCCGTCATGTATAAACATGTTCTGGGCCGTCACATGTATCTTGCTCTTGACGGCCTTGGTGACGCCGTCATGTACAAATGTCTTGAAATCTTTCTGGCCCGTCATGTACAACTTGAATCATCCACCTCTTTATCAATGAATGACGGCGTCACTTTGTAAAGCTTGACGCCGTCAGGTACTGTTTCCAGCATGGATTCTTGATTTCTTGTTTTCTTCATTCATGAGCATAAAAACGTCCAAAAAGCTCCAAAATGCTTCCTTTTGTAAAATTCTTCTCAAAAGTACCTAAAATGACAAAAGGAACGATTTAGGGCAATATTTGATTAAATAATCTTGAATCCGGGCTTAAATGACCCTTTAAAAACGGTTCATTTTTCACCTCATCAGTATACTAGGCCATTGTGTTTCTTCTTCCTTTGACTGTCATCAAAAGAATTAATAGGCTGCTTAAAGATTTTCTATGGAATCAAGGTAATTCATCTCAGGGGAAATGCAAAGTTTCATGGAAATCTGTTTGTCATCCTAAAGATCAGGGGGGGTATGGGGTTAAAAGATTTGCAAAGCTGGAATGAAGCTCTTCTTTCTAAGTATGTATGGAATGTTGCTACTAAGAAAGACTCTTTATGGGTCAAATGGATTCATACTGTGAAGCTTAGAGGAAAGATTTTTTGGGAAGTTGATGCTGACGTTAATGATAGATGGGGTTGGAAGAATATTTTAAGAGTCAGAGACAAAATCAGGGACAAAATTATGTTTAAGATTGGTAATGGAAAGAGTATATCTATGTGGTATGAGAATTGGAGTCAACTGGATCCACTTTATCAGTATATCACCCATAGAGATTTATATGATGTAAGATTGGAAACTGATTTAAAGGTCTTTAATATGATAAGTAATGGAAGATGGAGACGGCCAACTGAATGGTATAGTAAATTTGGTAATATTACTAGTATCAATACCCCAATGTTAGAGCCTAAGAAATTTGACATTGCTGTTTGGACTAGTGGTGATGGAAAGGATATGGATTTTGCAGTTAAGAATGTGTATAGAGAACTCAGGATCAATGAGCCAGTGGTGTCATGGTGGAAGATAGTGTAGTTTTCACAATGCATCCCTAAAAATGCATTTATCTTATGGCTTGCTATTAAGAATAGGCTTTCCACTCAAGACAAAATACAAAAATGGGGGAACTGTGAAGTAAATAGATGTTATTTGTGTAAGAATGATACTGAAGATTTGGAGCATTTATTCTTTAATTGTGAATTTTCAAGGGCTGTGTGGGAGAAGACTAAAGGTATGGCAATGTTGAAAGGTGATTGGATTAATTGGCATGACATCATTCTTAAATATTCTAATGGACAAAATGGTAATAATATATGGGGTGTGGTTAGAAGGTTAATACTTGTTGCTAGTGTCTATTGTATATGGAATGAGAGAAATAGTAGAATTTTCAAGGAGGAATGTAAAAGTCATGAGGATGTGGGAAAATTGATCATTGACAATGTGAAATGGAAACTGTTGATTTTAAATGTTAAAGATAGTAATGCAGTCAGAGAAGTGGAAAGACTATGGTCTATTAGATTCAACAAAAAAGTGGATGTATAGCAGATGGCTTGTAACTTGTGGGTGAAAATTGGTTTAGCTGGATCCTCTGCCATTGTATTGTGAGGTTGGGCTGCAATAAGTGACATAGTTATCCATTTGAATCAATGGTTAATTCACATAAGGAAGTTTCCTGCTTAAAAAAGGTATTAATGTGATTCTGTCAAAACCTTAAGGGGTGTTTGGCATAAGTATTATCTCATGAAAATGATCTCTAAAAAGTCAAATGCAGGTGGTGATTCTTGAAACCTGCTACTAAAATAATGGTTTTAACATGTAAATTCTTACTTTCAGCTTGAATAGTAAGAATTTTGGTACTCACTTCAATTGATGGCTTTGTATCTTGGATGTTTGATGTTACTGGAAGGTTGGCTAAAATCTACAGCTAAGTTGGTCTTTGTTAGATACCTAGTGTTGGTTTTGAGCCTCTTTCATGTATACTTCAAAACTATCCATAAAGTAGGTTTCCAGTTGAGTAAGGTAAGTGAGTATGGTGGGCAGTGTATGAAGATAGGAATAGTAAGAAGTGAAAGATGAACCTACTTGGTCCTATCTATACACTGCTAAGGAGGAATGGTTGGTACTCACTGTAGGGTGTGTGTTCCCAATTGTGTGAAGCCATTGTAGTAAATGAAAATGTAGCACAATTGGTATAGCCCCTACTGTGGAGAGGTTATGGGTGCTAGTGAAGTCATTAACCCTTTCTCTTATGCTTACGGAGGGAGCTGGTTGAGTGGGCTTAGGGTAAGGGTAAGATGGAAATGTAGCTAGATGGTTTATGGTGCATTTTAAGGTGATTTTGATGGAAAGTATGTTTTGATTAAAGATGAAATGCAATCAATGTTTTGCTAGAATGCCGAAAACAGAACACTATCAGAGATCTCAAGACTTGTTCTATCAGATATGTGTCAACATTAGTGTCTGTTGGAGTAGTGATAATTTAAATGAGTATATGTTTTTTTTTGCTATGGTTGTATCAAGAAATGGGTCTGTCCAATTCTATTGTATTTCCTTAATAAGTTTTCTACAGTTTTATTTTGGAAGTTAATATAAATTCACCCTTTTGCACCAAAAAAAAAAATTATTTTAGTTGAAAATGTTTAATATATTTTTATGCATAAGTTATTTGTACAACATGCATATGTAATTGTATTGCTTAATATTTAAGTTTGTAATGTCCAGTTATTTAATGGAGGAATCAGTCTTCCTCATTATATGTAGTTTAGATAGGCATATCACTTTACTTATCTCTACTATTTATAATGCACATGGGCGGAGCCACCTCCTTAAGGAGAGGGGGAAAGCCCCCCAATAGTGTTTCACCAGAACACCTAAGTTGTATGGAAAAAATAGCAAAAATTGGATGAAAAAAGTCAGTGCCCTCACCCACAAAATCCAAGTGCCCTCATCGTCTAAGTTTGCCAACTATTCAAGTGTTCTATAATGCAAAAAAACTGATTTGGTGGTTATGAAGTTTTGTTCGACTGGAAAATGAAATGAAAGAGATAATGGGGATGTGAGAAAGTGAATTGTGGGGTAATGTGCTAGTGGGTTAGTGTGATATAATATTTTTAATATTATCTAATTCAATATTTATCCATGCATATTGGTAATGATAACTTGACCAATTGAGGTTTCCCTCATTGTATCATTGAGAACATTCGAATTTTGGTATACCATGTAGAAATATGATACACTTGTAATACGATTTTGTTAAAAAAAACATAGGCATCTTTGTTATAATTAGTTAGTGCTATAGTTTTGTTTCAAATAATTTTTACAATTTACAGTTTTGATACTATAATCATGACATTTAATTGTTTTTAGTTAAAATGTAGTTTCACAATTTACAGTTTTGATACACTTTTACAATTTATACCTTATGTATCTAAATTTGATCCATGGGTAAAACAAAGCTAAAGTTTTTACTTTGGAATTGGCTTAAAATAATGATTTTGCATAGAATTAAATCCGAGCCGACCCGACCCAACCTGACCTTCTTTTTACTAAATAAAATAAAAATTGGATGGTAACCCAGTCGCTTTATTTGCTCGTTGCCTACATTTCCTGGCTCCGCCACTGATAATGCATGCATATGCGTTTATTTTAAACTTGAATTGGTTAAAATATGAGTAATGTTGTATTACAACTAAATTAATATTTTAAATACTATTTAATCATTAAACTTTTATTATCTTTTGTTTATAACACGAATTTTTTTCTCGAATTGACTACAAATTGAACCCATAAGTTTGCATTAAGAATCAAACAAAAATAATGATTTTGCAACTATAATTATTTGCATCTATATACCGTTTCTTTGTGTAGGTATCTGTCTAATATTATTCAATTTGTTCAAATCAAGACTTGGTACTGGTATAGTAATTTTTTTTTTTGTTAAGACACTTAGGGTGTGTTTGGTATGCTGACATGAATGACAATGAGTATGAGTTGATAGTAGTGGTAGGTCCCTCACCTATGAAAAATCTATACCAAGTCCACTTGATGTATATAGAGTATGGATTATATCTATAATTCATTACCATAGTGGTGGGCCCCTTCATCTTAAACAAACACCTTTAATCATTTTCATAATTATAGTCTTATTCCCATAGTAAGATACCAAACGCTAATTGAGTATTAACATTTCATTCTCTTCCTTACTAGTACAACGTTACAAACAGTAAATAAAAATTAAAAAAAAATCCCAACATCACGTGCAAAAACCAAAATCAATTAAATCCCCAAAAACTTCCCTCCACTTTTGCCCCAAATCAAAACCCAAACCCTAACTTTTCAATCCCACAAAATTAACATTCATTTCACAAAACGTTCACATTTTTATGTAATATCTCCAATCTTTTTACAAAACTCATCTTTTAATTTCACCAATTTGTTAATGTAAAGAATTTTCTTACAGTCAATGCTTATCTCAGAAAGACATAAGCAGGTTTAATTACAATCCCAAACATCCCCTGTACTCTATCACTCCCTTCTAATCCATGGATATATATATTTTTAGCAGTTTGATTAGCTCACGTGGTTATTTAAGTACCTTACTTAATCATTTAGGTTCCAGTAATAGCAATGGTGATGGATGAAAAAGTTCTGATGTCTCTAGTACTCTGCCCCAAATCCAGTGGATATTTGATGTTGGGTTTATTAGTATTGATGTGGGAATTGGGATTGTTGACTTTTGAGTTAAAATTGTTATGACGTGTTAGTATACGGAATTGTTTGTGATTTTTGCTTATGTAAACAGCTTATCTTTGTATTGCTTTTTTTAAGTAGATGATGAAATGTGACTATGCTTATCTACTTGGTTTTGGGTAAATAAGCTCTTTGTAATTAGCAGATTAAGTTTAGGATGAAATGTGAAATATATGCAATATAATAATATTTATGGGTAAGTGTTTTCGGATTTGCATATGATATCGTTAGAACTCTTATGATGTGAATGCAGTTTTCTTCTCAAGGTATACTGAATCGTCTGATATGTGATAGGGATGTTTCACAATTTGGATTGTTTTTATAACAGATTATCTCCTTATTGTGTTTTTTGAGCAGATGCATAAATTTGACTATGCTTATCTACTAAGGGTACATTTGGTAGGACATAATGAAATGTCAAATGAATGGAATAAATGACGTAATGGAATAAATAATCTAATGTAATTATTCATTACAATTATTAATCATGTTTTGTTTGTTTGATAAGACGTAATGGAATCATAATAGAAAGACTTAAATGCCCCCATTAATAATAGAAAGTTTATTAAATATGGTTAGTTATTAATGGGGTTTTATGTAATTTTGATTTCATTACGGATGTAATGAAAAAAAAAGCCAGGGGGGCCTAGGGAATGATTTTGTTGTAATAGGTTATTACTTGTAATTAATCATTACATTCCATATATGTAAGCAAATAACATTTTATCATTCCAACGTAATCATCTTTTCCATTCCCCCTTTGATTACAACGTACCAAACACTACGTAAGTTTAGGGGTGAAATAAGGTCTTTTCAGTATGAAGTTTCAGATTGTTTAGTTTTAACTGGTTATTGCTAGTGGATTCAGTATCCTAAGTTTAACCTTAGGGGTGAAATAAGCTGTTTAGGATAAGTTGATCTGCTGGTTATGAGCATAAGCTGTTTAACTTAGCAATGCCAACTGTAGAATAATAGAACCGTATGTATTGAATGAATAAGTTTGGTACATGTGAATGAATAAATAAGATACAATATGGGCCAACGGGCCTAAATACCCAATACTCATCGTCTAACACTCCCCCGCAGTTTGAGCGGGAGGAGACCGAACACTCAAGCTGTCACGAAACTCAGCAAACAAGGCAGACGGTAAACCCTTGGTAAATGTAGAATAATAGAACCGTATGTATTGAATGAATAAGTTTGGTACATGTGAATGAATAAATAAGATACAATATGGGCCAACGGGCCTAAATACCCAATACTCATCGTCTAACACCAACACCCCTTGTTGTGTTTTGATACAGTAGATCAGCAGTAAGCATCGATTTCAATCAACTCACCGGACCACAAGAGCTGCCCCGTGTAAGCATTTCCAAAATCAGCTTCATCCCATAAATTTTCTTCATCAAAGTTGTTGGTAGCGGATAGTATATCTTCAAGGGGGATTTTTAAGTGAGCAAAGTCGGCTTGATTAACTGAAGACATTAAGTATCTGTTTTGTCAGAACAAAATAAGGGTGCTTGGGTTACAAAAAGAAGCGAAGGAGTGTATGGTTTATATGCATAAACGAGTTTGGTTTGTGTTTGTATATATAGTAGATGCGGACAAGCGTGTGGGGTTCTGCATTATTCTTGTAGTACGCTATTAACATTTACACAAATCGTCTATAGCGTAATACTGAGAAACTTTTATTGAATAATACTAAAGTATGCATATAATAAACAGCAAAATATGAATGCACCTTCTCAACAACAGGTCTCTAATGGCTGCTAGTGCGTAGTGGTTTTAGTTTATTGTTTAGGTGATGTGCTTTTATACATAATCTAATTACTCCACATGCTTTTGCCATTAGAATTGTCTTTCACTGAATGACCATTGTCTGCCACTAGTAACCATACATAATACTTTACAAGTTTCATTGTTAACCGCACCGCTAAATAAAGCAAACTCATTGTTCAACTTATTTTGACTGAAGACATCATGTTTCTTTATCTGAACAAGAAAGGGGTGTTTGGGTTGTTACAAAAGAACCGAAGGAGTGTTTAGGTGATATACATAAGTGTGTGGGGTTCCTTGTTATCTTTAATGATGGAGGTATATTTTTTTCATTATTGTAAAGACAATTGACTTTCTGACTTAATGGTGAGCTAAGACTATTGACTTATGCAAGGAAATTTCATCTTTGGCTGTACAAAACGGTAATTTTTTATTTTTTATTTTTTTTTTAACTTTTGTATGTATTTGCTTTCTAATTAAAAATCACTAATATTAGCAAGTATCAAACATCTTGACAAAAATTTATGAATGTTGCTTATAGTATATATTTATTTTTAGAGTCAGCAATACATTACCAAATAAAACATGTACAATACAGACAAAGACATCCAACTTTCGTAATCAAGACAATTAAAAAAAAGCGAGACCTAATGAAATAAAAAAAACCAACAAGGACATGCAAAAAAAATAATAATAATAAAAAATAAAAATAAAAATTTTTAAAAAAACCCTGCAATATTCCTTTAAATAATGAATATGAACAATCTCGAACAAAACAAAAAAAATACGCATAAATGAGATATGTGGTATGAACTATGAAAAGAGATAGCGTGCGTTTTAGACAAAAGAGATTGGCAAATCGAGTATATAGTTAACCGTAAAAGATAATTGTAGGCTGTCTCTTCAACTTTCAAGTAAAGAGAGTAATAGTTCATGATATTTGGTTGCTTATGTCTAATTTTCTTAGGCTGCAACATGAAAAAATTAGCATTTGGCAGATAAATGTAGACATAGAATTCACAGTTCAAGAAGATAAAACTTGCGAGAAAACTAGTATTGAAAATTCGAAGCATTTTACATATGTAGATAAATAATCCAAAGTCCCAGAAGATAAGAAAAAACACTTTGAGAAAATTGGTATCGAAAATATGAATATGATTTAGGGTTTTATATCAGATAGGTTACCCAACTTTTCAACTTTATTCACCTAAGTTATCAAACTTTTTTTTGTTCACTTAGATTATTGAACTTTTAGGTAGCATACACCTCATATTTTCAGTGTAATCCGAGTAACCTGAACGTACATTTTTGGGTAAGTTAAGTAACATAAATGTCGTGTTTTTACATATTCCAGTGATGTTTACGTATATTTTGGTAAGTTCAGTAACATAGGTGAACAAAATCACAAAGTTTGGTAACCCATTTGCACAAAAAAATACTAGTTAGGTAACTTAGGTGAACAAAATCGCAAAGTTTGGTTACCTATCTGATATAAAACCCTATGATTTATTAAGAAATGTTACATTCACGTAAATTTTGCAAAAACGTTTTTATAAAATGATGTGGCATGATAAATTTATCTTTGGACATTACCTCTCTTCTTTTAATTGCCCAATAGATGTAATAGTTACAATGACACATCATTTAGTGAAAATATTCTTATTAAATTTAGGCCTAACAGAATGGGTCCGAGTTGTTCACAAGTAAAGGCACCTAACGGATCACGATCTCGTAAATTCATGGTATTTATTGATTCAAATCATAAAGAACTTCTTTCGCTATTGAAGCCATGCAGGAGATGTTAGCTTATTAGCATCCCTCTTCTGCATTAGGAATTGCGCGAAAAGGTATGATTGAATTACATGCTTTCATGGTCCCTATCCCATCCGACACTGGCCGGCACGTAGGTATATTCTGCGATTTCCTGGGTGCGCATCTCCATCTACTAAAAGTAGGGGTGGTTTCCATAAATAGACCGGGTCATTCATAGCCAGAGCAATATCTTATGCTACAACATAAACTAAAGCTATATGTGGCGGCCCCTAAAGGCCTAACTGATAGGTTCTGTTTTATCTGCCCATCCAAAAAAAGCAGATGGGAGGTCTGGAGAGTGGGACAGATCTACTTGGCCAAGGTGCTAATGTCAAGGGGTTATCCGAAGTGTTGGAATATGCTCTACCTACGGTACCTAACTAGTCTTTCTTTTCAGTAAGTAAGAACATATTGATCGATGGAGGAATAAGAAACCGAGTGGGATAAAATAAGAGCGAGGTATAGTGAAAAAGCTCACCCTTACCTTTAGATGATAAAGCCTTATTTTACATCCTATCCCCTAGACAAATGAATAGGAAAGGCTACAAGCCATTTTTGTTCTTTTGACAATGAACCACTCTAGTACAAGCTAAAGTGACTTCTATGCTTCGCCTCCGATGCGTAGGGCCGAGAAAGTTCCTCTTCATTTTTTTGACCAAATATTTGCGTTGAGAGTCATAGTCAAAGTTTGAAAAAGTTTTAACGACGATATTATCGAGTTAAAAGTGGTTCTCGGAGTCAATCGTTGAAAATCGTTTATTTTGTCGTTCAGTGGACTTTTAACCATGACTTTGGTCATGGCTAAATGTGTTTCTTGACTAAAATCAGATTCTAGTAGTAATATTACTTTTTTTTTTGTAAGACAATAAATTATATTGATAGCAAAAGGCATGAGACCAAACTTAAACCATCTTTGTTTTTCTAGTATTAAAGAAAAAGGAATTTCTTATAAAATGATAAAGCAAACATCACTAAAAACGCAACTGACCTACCAGGAAAAACCAAAGAAACGTTAAAAAATAATATACGAATAAAGAACGGACCCAATAAGATAACGACTAATTTTGTATTAACGCGGCTTTTAATTGCGACAAAATGGGTGCATTATTTAAAAGGAACTTTTGAGTGACGACTTTGTTGTCTAGTAGACTGCTTAAGTTATAGTGAAACTTACCTATATGATTGTACATTATTACTCGATAACAAGTTGAGTTCATGAATAAAAAACAATGTTGTGGATTAAATTGGAAGTTTCAATGGATGTCAAACGCGTTAGATGCAAGTAGATTTTACAAGACCAAACACAAAATAACATATTGATATTAAGTGTTAAAGTGTTGGTTTGAATTTTGAGAGCAAAGTATGAATACGCAAAAACAAGGTAAAGAGGCAACATGTACACCCAAAAAAGTAATATGTTATACAAATTCCATTTGAACAAGTGAGTATCTTGATCATTATCCAGTAATGTTACTTTTTGACGTTGGTTTGGATTTTACTTGGCAACTTCAAGTAAACTTACAAATCAGTGTCATTGTCCTTTTTACTATAAGTAAATTACTTGGCAACGTTAGTTTTCATGGGTGTCATTGTCATTACGCGTTTTTTTAAGAAAATTTACAAATCAAAATCAATTATTAGAAAAGCGTTTGAAAATGCAAGTATCTATTCACATGTGAAAAGTCATCACATGATCAAGGACAACATTGTACTTCTATACATATGCCACTTTGCAATAACATTGTATTCAACAAACTTCTTTAGTTTCACAATGTCTGGTAAAGCTCCATCTTTTTCAGCTATCGTGAAGCCTGGCTCTTCTTCTACTTCCTCCAATGTTAATACTGGTAACAATAAACCCGTGTCGATGCAGTATAAGCTAAGCGACGGGCCTCCAAATATTTCGGATGCTGATCGACGTGCAAAGAATTCGAACGTTGACCCGACTGAAGATGATGGAACCCCTGCTGATAAGCCTCCATCCTTAGGACCTTTTGGTCGTGGTGACAGTAGCTGATGTTGTATATTTGTATCTTTCTAATACTTGATAGTTATGATTGTGTTGTTGTGTTTGTCTCTTCTATGTTTGACGTTTCTTATTGCAAGTTTATGATATTTAATATCTTATGTACAGGTGTACTTCGCTTCTATGATAAATAAGATTAGATCGATATTCATGGCTATCATTTAAGTTGACTTTAACATAACACATTGGATTATACTTCACCACATTAGGTTGACTAGTTTTTCATACTTGCCTGTTTTTACCCAAACTTATTTGACCGTGATGGCGTGATATTACATGTTTAAATTAGAGTTTACAAATTGAAGCTCAAGATAGATCTAAACCCAAAAAAAAAAAAAAAAAAAAAAAAAAAAAAAAAAAAAAAATTGAATATATATGTACAATGTCATGTAGAAAGGTCTACATCACGGTATAAAAATGTTAAAACAATATCATAAAACCTTAATACTATGAACAGAATGGAGCATATCACAACCCTTGCCTCGATCAGTGTCTAGTAATGTTACTTTTCGACATTGCTTTGGATTTTACTTGGCAACTTTAAGTAAATTTACAAATCAGTTGTCATTGTCATTGTTACTTTAAGTAAATTTACTTGGTAACTTTGGTATCGATAGGTGTCATTGTCATTACACGTTTTTGAAGTAAATTTACAAATCAAAATCAGTTATTAGAAAATCGTTTACAAATGTAAGTATCCATTCACATGTCAAAAGTCATCACATTGTCATTACTTGTATACATATGCACTTTGTAATAACATTCAACTTAGTATTCAAATAAAAACACTTCTTTAATTAGTTTCACAATGTCTGGTAAAGCTCCATCTTTTTCAGCTATCGTGAAGCCTGGCTCTTCTTCTACTTCCTCCAATGTTAATACTCATAACAATAAACCTGTATCGACGCAGTATAAGCTAAGCGACGGGCCTCCAAATATTTCGGATGCTGATCGACGTGCAAAGAATTCGAACGTTGACCCGACTAAAGAAGCTGAACCCCTGGATGATAAGCCAACTTCCATAGGAACTTTTGGTCGTGGTGACAGTAGCTGATGTTGTATCTTTCTAAGACTTGATAGTTATGATTGTGTTGTTGTGTTTGCATCTTCATGAAGCACAACACATCTTCTTCAGTCGTCTATTTTTCTGCAATATCAAACAAATACACAATTAAGACTAGAAATAACAGAAATGTTAAAAAGTTAACAGGAAATCATTTCTACTAAAATGCAGTATGTAATGCTCTCTAGAAAGAACACAAAAGCAGTTGAGCAAAGAAAGCTAATTTCCACCGGACAAAATTTGGAAAACACAATCCATCCCATTATCAGGATATTTGGAAAACATAACTCATTATAAGCTCATCGGATTGAACTAGTAGAGGGCTGAGGCAACTTATTACGATTCAATAATCTAATTATCACATAACACAATATCAGTACTACAATCGGATGCCCAACAAACAACAAATTCATCAACACCACACCCCTCAATCTCTACCCTCATCAAGAACACAGTTAACATCAGCACTCCCCTCATCACTATACAATGACAACCCAACTTGCAAAACCCAAGTACCTTTCAAAACAATCCCACCCAACAACTAAAAATCAGCAAAAAACGCAGACGGCCAAATGGAAAGATAAAAAATAAATAGGTTGATATTGCCACCTAGGGGTGTTAATCGGGTCGGGTTGGTTGGGTTCGGGTCAAACAGGTCGGGTCCAAGTCGGGTCGAGATTAAAAATAATATACCCGAACCCGACCCTATTTAAGGTCGGGTTAGTCGGGTTCGGGTTAAATCGGGTTGGGTCGGGTTCGGGTATGTGCCATTTACAAAATCACTTTTTTTTTTTTAACTTGGTAGCTAAAATGCTTATGAAATTAACCAAAGCCTATGAGATAAGCCAACTAGCCTGCTTACAACGAATAATAGAGCATATTGTTGTTTTCGTGACTACTATATTAACATACATTTTAGACTACGAAAGAGATCCTGTTGCTGACATAGTAGATACAGGTTCAACATGATGCACATGTTCAGGTATCATCAATTCATCATGCCCAATCATACACACTTTTAATGATCATCTCACTATCAAATTTGGTAACCAAACTTATATAGCCATAGGCTTAGTTTCAATGAAACAACGTGCAGAATTGGATTGCATTTCACTTGTAGGCTTGTAGCATACTAGTATAAATGTATGGCAGTGACTCACTTTTACCATGTACAATATAACTTAAAAATATACATAGTCTTATGAAAGGACTCAATCAAACAACATATATCTAACATGAATTTACTTAATTACACTTTTACCACATGTAACAAACACAATGATACAACTTGCAGACCTACAGACCATGTAACATACACAATGAATATGATGCAATATATGTAAAAAACCAAAGATACAAGTACTAGAACAACATCAGTATGCAAATAATAAAACAACATGTAATAATTGGAAAATATATCCATTCATATTACAATACTTAAACAACATAAGTACTTCAGTTTAATATGCAACATCAGTCAGTAGGCAACATCACAAAATACAATACTAACAATGACAGTAGGCCTTTAATAATTAAAGATCGAGTACAGTTATAAAACGACAGGAAGAAAAAAAAAAAAAAAAGTCGGGTCAGTCGGGTTGACCCGAACCCGAATTGACAAAGTATTTTGAACCCGGTACCCGACCCTACTTCGTACTCGGGTTAATCTGGTTGACCCGATTGACCCGAGTTAGATTTTGGACCCGAGTAACCCGACCCGATTATCCTTATTCGGGTTCGGGTCCGGGTCGGGTCAGGATTTATGACACCCCTATTGCCACCTCTAGTTTACAGCCTATAGAACTGCTTTATTAGAGCAAAGTGAGTCGTTAGTTTAGAACTGCTTTATTAGGTGTGTGTGTGTGTGGGCCCTGCCCAACCCAACTCATTTCACCCTTCCTATAAAGTTACCCATTTTAGCCGTTGTCTGACCTACCCCCTTTGCCAGGGCAATTATGGAATTGATCAGAAAGGCTGAAGGAGAACATAAAACAGGGAATGTACCTGACCAAGTCTCAACCGGTGCCTGTCAGAGTAATGGAAGAACCGGTAAAGGGCTGCAAAACCAAGCAGTTTTTTTTGGAATGTCCTGCTGATCACTTTTCTTCTCAACTAGAAGATACATCTGCCAGTCGGGATCAGTAACATCAATGGGATTGCTACCTGATACAGAAACAGTTGAAATAGGGAATTTAGATCTAATATATGCAGATAAGCATGTATAACCACATATTTATTTATTAATCGTGAGCAGCTGAATGTTACCATCAACAAGAAGAACAAGTGGTACCAATCTACAGTAATGAAGACCCATAGATTCGCCCTCGATGCAGACAACCTAATCATAACAGATAGGATTGAGCAACTGCATCTCAAGTTCTCAACATATTAAAACGTGATGCATGCAAATAAAACACGATTTTTCAATAGACACAAAAGACCTCTATTATTTACTCTATAAGACGTGAATCAGAAATGGTGGAAAACATGACATGACCTTTCATGTAAATGGTAAGTGTAACACGCACCTCAACCTCATCTGCTTTCGAATCCTTTAACCCCTTGCTATTCACAGATGGCTGAAGTATTTTCCCATCTGAAATCATACATCTGTTCATTGACAAGCATCAAAAATCAACCAAGATATCAAAATAAAAAGGGTGATAAGAATCAAATTAATGAACCCACGGAGACACTTTACATACTTGATATACTGATTTTCTGTGGAAAACGTTTTGAGGAAGTCATCTTTTGTCTCAGCAAGATTATCTGCAAAAACATTCTGCACAGAAGAAAATGAGATGGTCATCAGCATTGCGCTACTGCACACAAATAACAACCAACATGCAAAAGATGTGTAGGATGATCACCTGAAGAGAAGTTTTAAGATCCGTGACTCCTTTCCAAGCCTTTACCCGTGACATACAATATCAACCATTGAAAAGACATGAAATCAGATTTATACGTACAGAAACCAGTCATTAAAGAACGGAAACACGATTCAAAAAAATATAGTACACAATGTGTACTTACATCAGATGTGCTCTCAAAAGAAATATCAGCATATGCTTTAAATGATATATATGCTGCTAATCCAGACAGTGATCTGCATTAATTTTTTACAATTTACACATTAATACTAAAAACCGAAACACGATTTCTTCGCATGATAGGATGATTATAAACAATGACGATCCAGGAGCTTTGACTATGCATGCACTAACATAGCAGCAAATATAATTTACTGAGTAATGCATAACAATAATACCTTCTTTTTTTTTCTTTTTTTTTTTTTTTTTTGATACTTTTATACAAGTGCAAAGACCCCCAACAATATATGAGTAGCATATGCCAGAAATAACTTATTAAATAACTTAACTATCGATAAGTTGGATAATCACGATATATACCTTTAAGCCTTGGTAGCTGTATATTTTTCCATCTTCTTCAGAAAAGATACTTAGGTCAACAGGTCCAATGGGGAAGCTTTCCGGAGATCCCTCTTCCTCTTCTTTAGAGACTGAAATTTAATATGCGAAGACATCATCAGGGCTAAGACAAGCTCAGACAGAGTTACATAACGAAACCGTACCTGTGAAAATACACCATACAAACGTAAAAAAAGCAACAACATAAGAGTGTGCATATACACAAACAACATAACGAAACCGTACCTGTGAAAATACGATCGTGTTTAAGGCGGTGGAGAATAACGTTATAGTTATCCAGTTGACGAAGTAAGCGTAATAAAAGAAAAGAAAAATATAGTATATGTGCGTTCGTTATTGGGCCTCAGGTGCGAAAATGGGCTAAAGACAGAATCCAGTAAGAAACTATTTTTTATAAGTTCAGCTAATGAGAAGGCACCGAAGTGGTGCGCTATAATATATATAGAGAAATGACATTTGAGCATAAAGTAGGCCACATTTACACGGTTTGACCAATTTGACCCGTTTAATTTTGAGCTAAATCATATAATTTTCTTCATTTGACCCCTATCAATAAGCCAAATAACTACCTGATTTGCTTTGCGGCCCAAGCCCATTAAGAAGTTATCCGGCTTTATGTCACGATGAAGAAAACCCCTTGCATGTATGTACTCAACTCAGTTTATCTGCAAAAGTTTGGAATAAATGAATAACGGTTTTGATATTAAAACTGTCTTTTATGAATGTTTATGAGCACTTACTAACAGATCCGCAAGCATTAAAACTGTCTTCAAGCTTAACTTTCTATTGCAATAGTTGAAAAGATCTTCAAGGCTTGGTCCAAGAAGGTCAATAACCATGATATTATACTCTCCCTCGACTCCAAACCACTTAAGGTTCGGTATTCCGGCTTCATTTTAAATTTATCAGATATTATGTCAGAGTTTTGAGCAGCTTGGCTTTTCATTGCAGTTCTTGCATGAACACCAAAATAAATACTATAGTTCAAAGAAAGAGTGATAAGATGCGGAAAAAAGCATGTGCTTGGATATCTGGTTCTATACATTATTGGTGATATATGAACATAAACAGGGAGAGAGAGACTCACTTCCTCCTTGGAGAAGCATATATACTTTTGATTCATAATGAAGTTGAGGATGCTTCGTTTTGACAGATTCCTGAAGTGTGTAAGAACAAAAAATAAGTTAGAATTGTCATCAAGAGGGACAGGATAATAAAAGAAGTTAAAAACCGTCTAAAGAGTAAAGTGCTTATACCACAACCTACTCATTAAGGAATAGGTATTAGATCGATCGATAACTGTTTTATTTCATTTTTAATATTCGATAAAAGTTTGGCTTTATTTTTTGTTTCTACTTCAGATGTGATTTCAAGTCATAATTAGTTTTTTTTTTTTTTTTTAATTACTCAACAACGGAGATACAAGATTGCCTAAGACTCCTAAGAGAACAACAGAATAATGATGATAACGAAACACTACTATAAGATCCTAAACTATAATTTCCGCCCCCAAATATAAACTTCATAATCAACTTGTACGCATTCATGAATCCACAAGTAATTTGATACCATTTTAACTTCATGAAAATAACCATGGGCATGTCTTCATATACTTGCTTCACTGTTAATTGTCGTAATCCAGGAGATTTTCACTCGAATACATCTATCATCAACAAACCAACCCCATAAACCCAAAAGGTTAACCTCACCAGGTTCATTAAAAAAACGCAAATTTAATAAGAACTCCTAAAATTGATTTTAAAAAAACCAGCAATTAGAAAAGCCCCAAAATTATACAAAAACCCTAATTTCAAGATCCAATTTTTATATATGTATAGGCTGTAATAATTGTTAAATTGGCAATAATAAGTTATACACGTAAAAACTTACTCGGGAGATGTAGCTAGCAATCCATGGTGACTGGTCACACGAACAGGAGAAAATCAATGGTTATCTGGCGAATGTCCTAGGGAAGTGACGGAGTAAGGCAATATTAGATTAGGTGTTGTGCGTGAATGAGAAAATGGTGGAAGATTTGTGTGTGTTTTTTTGGGGATAAATTAAGAAGATGATGTGAGATATGATAAAAAAAAGATAAAGATGTGTAGAGGGCAATTTGATTTTGGGGAAAAAAGTGGGCAGTAGTAGTGAAAATATTTGATTTTGGGGGAAAAAGTGGGCGGGAGTAGTGAAAATATGTGAGGGAGATATCAAAATTTGAGAAATTGTGTAAAATCAATTTATAAAACATTTGAACTATAAAAATAAAAGTGTGACCATATATGACATTTGGTCAAATTGTTCAAGTGTGTCACATATATTTGTCACTTTTAAATGCATATCGTGACTAATACTTCAAACTTACTTTTCAGTTGTCACACATTTCAAATTCATGTGTGGCTAAATATTCAGCAAAAAATAGTAGTCACTTTTAAATAATGTGTGACAAACTTGCCTATATGATTTAGCCACATACACAATTATTTCATGTGACTATATATGATTTTGGTCACACTGTTCAATTGTGTGACATATATTTGTCACATATGTATATATATAGTGTGACTAATGTTTCAAACTTATTTGTTTCTGTCACACGTCCCAAATTATAAGTGACTAAATACTCAAAAAAAAAAATTGACCAGTTACCTCTAGTCACATAAAAATTCAAATGTGTGACAATTAAATTCTGAAATGGTCACACAAATTGGACCAAGTGTGGTTGTTTATTTTATTCCGGTACATTTAGTCACATAAATATCTGACTGTGTGGCCGTTCAAAAAACAGCATGTGTGACGAAATCCCAAATTTGTACTAGTGTGGGCCTTCTTTTGGGCCAAGCCATTTAGGCATTTACATTAACATAATGGACTAGCATTTACTAACTATTACATGAGTATATTTAACTAACACTCTGTTCCCGAGTTTATTTTTTTGGAGTGAAAGGGAAAGGTTTGTGATGGTAATAAAAAAAAATTGTGTTCCTGAGATTTTTTAGGAGGGGAGAGGAAAGTAAAGGATAGTAAATTACATCAAAATTACTCTCCTAATTTACTTCCCAAATTGGGATGAAATGGAGTGAAGTTGATTTTAAAGCTCTTTTTTTGTTACTTCCTTTTCTTTTCTTTTCAACTCGGGAACACAAAATAAAAACATAATTTTTTATTCCTCTCCTCTTTACTTCGCTCCTTTTTCCCTCTTTGACTCAATAATTATAGTCACTTTTAATTCTAACAGAAAGCTAAACTTATTTTTCCTATAAGTTACATCAAAAACAACAACGTCATCAAATTGGCAATACGATGTTCTTGATCTACCATCTGCCAAAAACACATTTTGTACTACGCCATCTTCATTTATGTCCATTGCAAAGAAAAAAACTTTATCCACCTCAGCCTTTTCTTTAAAATGCATAATAATTCCATGACATTCTTTGCCTAAGTTATATTTTCTCTCTTCACTAACAATAGCAGAACATTGAGCTCAAGTGAGTTGATCCTCTTCACCACCTCTAAACGCATTAACTATTTTAGTGATTTCAGAAGGTTTCATCCCTGCTTTTGACAATAATGTTACAACATCTTTGCATTCACTGGAACGATGAAAGATGCTATGAGACCTTTGCTTGATTACTTTTGATGGATAATCAAAAGGATGATTGTGTTTCATCACTAAACTTGTCTACAACCCACTCACCTTGACTTGATAATGTCACTTGCATTAGCGCTTTACAACCGGTTCGCATAATATAACAACGTTTTACATCATCGCGTAACTGTCTCTTATCATTCATATCCTTAAAACCTTCCTTGTTACATGAGAATATTGGTCGATAAACTTTTGTTTGTGTCGTTGTATCTATAAAGTTGATGCTTTCAAATACCAAAACCCTTTGATAGACCATACCGGTTGTAAAAATCATATGCATCATCTAAAGTGGAAAATGTTCTTCCTAGTATTGTATACCTTAAAGATCGATTGTAAATATGTGTAAAATCTTCTTGCATGAGATACCATTGTTGTCAATATCATCGATTAGCGTATGCTCAAATTCATCATTATTTTCATCTATTAAGAATAAAAACTAAGAAAATTAAGATAAATAACCTAGTTAAAAAATATTTCAAAGAGAAGAAAAAAGAATAAATTCAACAATGAAGAATATGATGAATAATATAATCAAACCTGATATGATTTCCTCTTCTTGATATGGATCGGTTCTTGAAAAACTTTTTTGTTAGTGATTTGGATCGGTCCTTTGATTAGTCTAAAAATGGAACCACATACAACAATACAACCATATATAATATGCTCTTGCAAGTTTTTTTTTTTTGGCGGGAGATTTTGGCGCTAAAAAAATGACTGATGGTGGTAAAGAGTATTGAAGAAGATATGTTAGTGATAAAAGATGGAAATGAGTAAAGGGTGTAATTGTAGTGTTTGTAAAAGTGGTGTTCTTTTTTTGTTAAAAAAAAGTAGGCAATTGCCTACATCAGAAAGCATGTAACATTTCCCCAAACAAAATTAGAAGAAAAGATTAAAAAAAAAAAAGAAAAAGAAAAAAAAAAACATAGTTTATGTAAAAGTACTATCTTATGTAACTAAAGAATTTATTTCGTCGTCTTTTTTAAAGTAATTCATATAATATGAGTCCGTTTGGCCCTTGCACGTTCGAGCTTCAATATTTATATAATGTGCTTTATTATTTATATTAGTGACATTTAACGCAAAATTGTGTTTAAATTGGTTGTACAATATGATTGATAATTTGTATTTCTTATGTAAAGCGTGTTTTAATAATTGCATAATTATATTTATTTACCAGTTAATTTATGAGTGTAATTGTGCAAAAGGAAATTGTACCTTTTGCTTTAGAATTTGTATTCATTAAAAAATCTGGATCACATTAATTGCTCATTTAAAACTAAAATAAAAAGTGTTTTTGTGTTTTAAAGTTTTGTACCCTATGCTTTAAAAGTTATACATCTTAATTTTGAGAGAGAGAGAGAGAGAGAGAGAGTGTGTGTGTGTGTTTTTTGTGTATTATATGTAGTATAGATTTATTTACGAACAAAAACACTCATCTAACGATATGGTTCTTCGAAAAACTTTTAAACCTTTTTCTTTGTTTTGTCACTTACCTGCCATGCATATTTAAAGTTTAAACACAAAGAAAAGCGGCTAAACGTTGGTACATCATATGAGGCATCTCAAACAAATAAATAATCTGTATATAAACACATAAATTAGGGATCTAATGTCCTTTGTGTAAAGACATCATATGGAAGTAGTTTGATGGATGGAGTTTCCTTTCCTCTTTGAAATAATATGATCAATTATATCACTAATTCATTGGTGGTAATATAAGCGTAAATGGATAGCAACTGGCAAAAACATGAAGAATAATAGTAATCCCTGAATGTTACAAAATCAGTTTTACTTTTGTGACAACCGGCAGTTTAGGGAGCTATTTTTAAAACCCGCATTACAACTTAAGTTCGTTTATAATTTTTATTTGAAATTTTCATTTCACAACGAACTTGTAAGACCTATTTTATGGAAATTTTATTTAATGACGTTATGGTATTCGTGAATTATGTTCAAAATTCGTTTTTGATTATGTGATCGGTGATGTGTATTTGAATTCTCACTTGGTACTACGTTGACTTTGGCACTAGGATTACCTAACGACAATTTTATGATTCGTCTTAACGAGCGGTTATTATTTTAATTGATTACGAGAGGTTCTCGTGTAATATGGAAGTTTTAAAATGAGTTCGGGTTCGGGCCATATGTTTTTACAGTTACCCGCGTTACCCGCTCCACCGTAATAATATCCTTATTATTACTATTATTATTATTATTCTTATTATTATTATAACTTTTAAAAAAAAAAAAAGAAAGAAAAGTTAAAAGGGTCCGTTTGGCCGGTTTTTACCCACACCAAAAACACAAACACAAATCCATCTCTCTCTCACCTCTCTACTTCTTCCTCCCTCACTAACCAAAACCCTAGCCGCCACTATTGAGATCCGGCCACCACAGTGCACCGCCGACCACCACCTTAAACCACCACCATATTCATCATCTACAACATCTAATCTACTAGATCTAGTGCACCACGCGCCTTATATCACCACTTTATCACACGAATCACCATCAAATTTACCACTATTCGTTGTTTCTTGAAGGGTAATCAAGGTTTTTGAGTTTTTGTTCGAAGGTGAGCGAGTTTCCACTCGAATGGTTAATAAAAATCGTGACCCTTGGTCACGAATTTGTGAGACCCGAATGGGTTTTTAAGTAAAAACGTGATATGATGATAAATCTTGTTGGGAAATTAATGATTTTGGTAAATACACGTTTGGTATCCGGGCTTGGTTTGGTTATCTTTGTCGGGTCGAGGAGTACCCGAGGGTGTAACCCTCGGTTTGAGCTTGTTCATCCGTGAACTGGTCTTGTTGATCTTGGTGTTCGATGAGGGTGTTTGGATCCTTGTATTGTTTATTGACCGGTTATTGTTGGTCGTGACTAACCATGATTAGTCGAATGGGATTTTTGGCCGACGACCCTAATAGGTCGTGCGGGCTGTTTTGGCTCACGTTGAGCTAGCCGAGACCATGGAGGTCTCGGGTGTGATCCACACTAGTCGTGGTGAAGTGTTGCCTCGGGTTCGGCTTGGTAAACCGACCCGAACACTAAATGGGTTAATGTTATTTTTGTGTGATTATTGTGAACTAATTTTTATACTTTTATTTGTTATGATTATATTTGGTATATGGTTATTGATGTGGTATTTAATTCTCGGCCGAGTACTTTGGTCGAAATGGATATTGGATATTGAATATTGATTATTGGTTATTGGTTATTGAATTTGAATATTGATAAGTTGTTGTCGATTGGTAAATGTGATATGAGGACCGGTTATGAGACGGTCGTTAGATGACGGAGATAGGTTAGTCGGGTACCGTAGTCGGACCTTATTGTTGTAGCCCGTGGTTGAGATTGTGATTGGACGGAGTTATTGTTTGTGACTTTGGTTTATTATTGGACTTGGACAATGAGCCGAGAGTCATGACTCGGACATATGACCATTTCGTGTAACTCAATAAATATTAAAGGTAAAAATAATAAAACTCGTAATAATAATTATTAGTAATATGAACGTTTATACGAAAGTATATACGTGAATAACGTATATATACCTATATAAACGCGTATATTAATAATAATAATAATCACGAGTCGTATTATAAATAATACGATTAGATACATATTAGGCTACGAAAGTGGCGTAATATTAATTAAACGTGTTATTACTATTAGAAATTGTGTTATAAACGGGAAACTCCCGACAATTATGAAACGTTTAATAAAAAGTCATTTTGGATATATAACGAATAAACTTATTGAGTTAGGCGAAATTGTCGTCACTCGGGTCCAGGTAAGTTATTATTTGCGACATTCGTGTTGTCTCGGATATATGACGACTAATATAGACGTTTTCTATAAGTAAATAACCACCCAACCGTAAGGTTGAGCCGGGTTGTTTGATTATATGAAACGAATATATTAGTGGGCATCGTATCCTACGACGCCCATAGGTTGTAGTATATGTAAAGGGTAATAGATTGCGAGTGTATATATCGGGAAATCTGGCCAATTTGACGATATATACGAGGAATTTATTAAACTATGATATATACTATATAGTAATTACGTGCTATGTGTTTTATATGTGCTTTAGATTGGGTGTAATCTTGGAACGGTATATTACGTAAATAAATGTGAGGATTATCAAATCGACGGATTTGGTAAACTTTGGCGATTTATTTAAATGATATATTGGGCTAATATTAGATCTATAGCTTATTTTATCTTGCTATGTGCGATCTTGTTGGTTTGTTTTGAGTCGACCCACCACCCGTATGGATACCAAACGCAAATACACCAAACTAATACGAAATGAATTTACGGAAATAAAACGGATTCTCGTCCGGGTTTGGGAATATTATATATTTGAGGAAATGATTTCTGAAAGAGTTAATATTGTTAGGTCGTGCCAAGTCCGTAGTTGCTGTTTCGTGAGTTATCATACATCTTATTGCTACCTACCTCGTCTTGCTATATTTCTGGACTTGAGGTGAGTCATAGCCCCACTTTTTACTCTTGAACTTTGTTTTCAATACTTGGGGTGAGAAACGTGCAAATGTTTTATGTGGACTATTATCGCTTTTTGATTTCAAAACTTGCTATGCTTATAGAACTAGGTAGAGCGAGGCCTAGACTAGATCTAGGTAAGCTATTTGATTTGGTTGTTGAGCGAGGCCTAGTCCCCGAACTAGGTAAGCTAATTGATTTGGTTATAGAGCGAGGCCTAGCCTAGAGCTAGGTAAGCTAAACAACGAGGCCTAGACTAGATCTAGGTAAGTTGAGCATGTCGTATCCTTACGAATGTTGGGTATGTCGTATCCTTACGCATACATATTGAGCGAGGCCTAGCCTAGAGCTAGGTAAGCTAAACAACGAGGCCTAGACTAGATCTAGGTAAGTTGAGCATGTCGTATCCTTACGAATGTTGGGTATGTCGTATCCTTACGCATACATATTGAGCGAGGCCTAGACTAGATCTAGGTAAGCTATTGGATTGATTATAGAGCGAGGCCTAGACTTGAGCTAGGTAAGCTATTGATTGGATTGATTTGAGCTATAGCGTGCACCTATAGGGAGGATTTGATTTGGTTGGATCTATTTTGGTTGGATTATTTTGGTTGGATGATTGAGCCCTAGTCTAGCTAGCAAGCGTTTTGCATACATGTCCACTATATTGAATTAAGAATCTAAACCTATGATCTCACCAGCGAAAGCTGACTTTTAGCACGTTTTCTCAGGTTGTTAGGTGATGCTCTATGGATGCTTGGGATTGGAGGCTTGGCATTGGCACCGGTTATGGATCTATTTTCTAAAACTCTGATAAACTATTGTGGACCTATGTATATTTCTTTTGGGCCTGACTTTGGATGATTTTGGGATAAATGTAAACTTTAAAACCCGGTTTGGTTGTGTTTTTCTTATGTTTACTTTATCTCGTTCTTTCATGACTTTGAATGGATACCAATCCCCGTAGCACCCCGAAAGCTTGTTGAGTCTTCCGCTGTACCAAATTTTGGGGGTGTTACAGATTGGTATCAGAGCCAGGTTATAGAGAACTAGGTAAATAAACACCTAAACTATAACCGATTTTTATAGAAAACGATCCTCGACCATTGCCCGCCAGCCCGCCAAGCCGAAGCATCATTATTATTATTGAGGTATATTGAGATAATGATTTGGAATGAGATTATTGAGATGATTGGCAATTTGGGATTTCTTGAGATGATTTGAGGATTTGAGGTTTATTGATTTGGGGATATGATGCGTTTTTGAGGAATTATATGTGTTTTGAGGAATTATATGGCTTAATTGTTTTGAGAATGGTTTTAGTAATGCGGTATTTAAATCTTTCTTGATTATATACGATTTGGAATTATATGATGATTTTGGATATGGTATTTTGAATTCGCGGTTTAGTTGTTTTGAAACACTTACACCTACCCTACGCCGTTGTCACAAATCATAGCCTCCTTTGCACGTGTCGTTATTAAGAATTGTTATTGCGAGTACGCGTCGTCCATCGTAGATCACTATGGCCCCTGATGACCTATACGTGTTGGTCATGCGTTCGGCCGCTACTGTATCGTCTCATTGACACCCTAAGTCACCGATTTTATCGCCTCGTGGTTCACCTGCTCGGAGATGATGAGTGATGGAGTACCCCTTCGACGAGGAGTACGCGGGTAAGCAGAATGATAACCCTCAAGATGAGGAAGAGAATGATGACCCTCAGGATTGGGAAGAGAATGATCCTCATGAGGAGGATATGCCTGATGATGATGGGTCGCTAGCCCATTCAGCTCATTCTGCGAAGCCCGATTTACCGATACATCCGTTAGAGCCGGTTTCACCTGATCATCCATTTTCGGTTGAGTTGCCACCTGGTAGTCCCGTGGCGTCGGGTGCACCTCCTGAGGTTTCTGCTGAGCATGCAGAGTTAGGTGAGACTGGTAGGATGTGGGCTCAGATTACTGCACAGGGCGAGAGGATCTCGCGGATGTCTTACCGACTTGAGAGGATTATTGCTGAGTTTGTTGTTGAGTTGGGAGTTGATTTGACTACTGTCATGGGCAGGACGGTAGCGATTAGGACATGTATGATAGAGATACATGAGCAGATAGAGAGTCTGCAGAGAGGTTTCCTCACGGCTCGCGAGGGAGATCGCAAGCTGTGGCAGAGGAACACAGTGTTAGAAAAGGAGGTTGCGAACCTCAAGAGGGATAGAGATACACATCGTGTTGAGCAGGGATCGGAATTGAGGAGTCTACGCCAGCATCGTGGCTAGATTGATTTGGAATCAGGTTATTGTGTCGCTACATAAGCCAAGGAGTATTTGGTTAGGAGAGCTAGTTATTATATCTCTTATGTCATGATATTCGGATTGTACGTTCGTCTCGTATGGAACGATTAGTATTTATCATGTCTTTGGTATTTTGGAACGAAGTGTCGATCACTACTTGTATGGACGATGGTGACCTCGTACGATATTCTACGGTTTTTGGCGTACATGGAGAATTGTGTTCCTATTTGCGTTGTTGATATTGTCTTGGAATTATATTAATGGCTGTACGACGAAACCCTGTCAGAGCTACCCGAACTGGTACGGCAGCGACTACCCCTGGTCGCCGAGGACGTCGACCTACTCGAAATGTTGAAACCCCTACTCCTGACAAACTGGACACCACTAATCGCAACAATAGGACTCAAAATGTTGATGTCCAGGGAGACAATGATCATGTTCCACTTAACGCACCTACTGTGGAACAAGCAATGATCAATCAACTTGTGGAGCAACGAGTTGCTGAGCTACTAACTGAGTCAAATCATTCCAACAATTCTGCTGGAACATTTCCACCGTTCGTGCTAACGGATGTCACTACAAGGAGTTTAAGATTTGTGGACCTATTGAGTTTGGTGGAACTGAAGGAGTGGTTTACTTGGTTAGGTAGATAGAGAAGACTGAGTCAGTGTTTAATGTCAGTGGTTGTGCGGAGAACGCGAAGGTAAAGTTTGCATCTTTTACTTTCAAAGATGAAGCTTTAACTTGGTGGGACAATTACCGAAATTCGGTTGGGAGTGATGTGGCTTATGCTATGGCTTGGGAGCAATTTAAGTCTTTGCTGATTCAGACTTACTGCCCAAGGAATGAGATTAAGAAGCTGGAGATTGAGTTCTGGAACCATAAAGTGAAAGGTACCGATATGGCAACTTACAATCGCCGTTATCGAGAGTTAGCCTTACTTTGCCCCGATATGGTTAGAACTGAGACTCAAAAGATTGAGCGGTATACCGATGGGTTGCCTGTGGCTACAAGGAATGATGTGATTGCTGCTAGACCTGCAAATATCCATGAGGCAATCACAATCGCTCAACGATTAACGGATTCGTTGGAATTGGAAGGAGCTGATAAGGATAAGAATGGAAAGAGAAAGCGAGACCATCACTCTAAGGGTAATGATCACCGAAACAAGCGACAAGCTATTGCTAAGGTTTAAGCTATTGGGAATGGAGATAAAAGGAACCAAAATGGTGATGCACCCAAGTGTGGTCGTTGCTACAAGAATCGTACAGGGCAATGTACTGTGATTTGTCAGAGTTGCTCAAGGAGAGGACATGTAGCTAGGGATTGTAGAGCTCGACCTCTTGCTATGGTTCAAGCTACTTCTGAAACTATGAACAAGGCAAATGTTACTTGCTATGGATGTGGAAAGAAAGGACACTATCGGAATGAGTGTAGGGAATCGTGGAACCGAGGAAATCAAGGATCGGGTGGTAATGGGTACAACAATGGAAACCGTGGAACTGGAGGAAACCGTGGACGACAAGATAATGGGGACCAACGTGTGGAAGCTGGAGTTGCTCATGGGAGAGTGTATGCACTCGGGTACGAGAGAGGAGAAGATCCGAACGTTGTTACTGGTACGTTCCTTCTCAATAATCGTTATGCTTCCATACTATTTGATACTGGTGCCGATAAGAGTTTTGTGTCCACTAAGTTTGCACCCTTACTTGAGAAACCCCCGATGGCCTTAGGAATTGGGTATGATGTAGAGTTAGCCAATGGAAACATAGAAAGGATTAAGACTATCGTTCGTGGATGCACGTTAAACTTTCTGAACCGTCCTTTCAACATAGATCTTCTACCCGTCACATTAGGAAGTTTTGATGTCATTATTGGTATGGATTGGTTGTCGAAGTATCGTGCCCATATAATCTGCGATGAGAAGATCGTGCGTATGCCTTACGGCAAGGAGATTCTAAACATACCAGGAGATAGAAAGGATTTGAGAGGCCCATCTAAATTAGCAGTTATATCTTGCACTAAGTTGCCGAAGCTAATAGAAAAAGGAAGTTACCTTTTCTTAGCCCAAATTTCTGAGAAAGGAGAGAAGGAAAAGAAGGAAAGGTGCATTGGGGATGTACCTATAGTTCGTGATTTTCCGGATGTGTTTCCCGATGATTTGCCGGGAATTCCGCCTACTAGGCAAGTGGAATTTCAGATCGAGTTAATACCTGGTGCTGCACCAGTAGCACGAGCGCCTTATCGTCTTGCACCGACTGAACTAGAAGAGTTGTCGAAACAATTAGCGGAGTTAGCCGAGAAGGGATTTATAAGACCAAGTTCTTCACCTTGGGGAGCCCCGGTCTTATTTGTGAAGAAGAAGGATGGATCGTTTCGTATGTGTATTGATTATCGAGAGTTGAACAAGTTAACGGTGAAGAATAGATACCCGTTACCGAGGATCGACGATTTGTTCGATCAACTTCAGGGATCGAGTGTGTATTCGAAGATCGATTTGAGATCGGGATATCATCAGCTTCGAGTGCGCGAGGAGGATATTCCGAAAACGGCTTTCAGAACCCGTTACGGGCATTACGAGTTTCAGGTGATGCCGTTTGGGTTGACTAACGCACCGGCTGTATTCATGGACCTCATGAATCGGGTGTGTAAGCCGTACTTAGATAAGTTCGTGATTGTGTTTATCGATGACATTCTGATTTATTCAAAGAGTAAGAAAGAACATGAGGAGCATCTAAGACTTATCTTGGAATTGCTCAGGAGGGAAAAACTGTATGCCAAGTTTTCGAAGTGCGAATTTTGGATCCCAACAGTACAATTTCTAGGTCACGTAATCGATAGACAAGGAGTTCATGTGGATCCTGCAAAGATTGAAGCGATCAAAGATTGGGTTGCACCTACGACACCAACAGAAGTTCGTCAATTTTTGGGATTAGCCGGTTACTATCGAAGATTCATTGAGGGATTTTCGAAGATAGCAAAACCGTTGACCAAATTGACTCAAAAGAGTGTTAAGTATGAATGGGGAGATAAGGAAGAGGAAGCATTTCAGTTACTTAAGGAGATGTTGTGTAGTGCTCCTATTTTGGCGTTACCCGAAGGTAACGAGGATTTCGTCGTCTATTGTGACGCTTCACATAAAGGTTTAGGAGCTGTGTTAATGCAACGAGAGAAAGTGATAGCTTATGCTTCCCGACAGCTCAAAAAGCATGAGAAAAACTACACTACCCATGATTTGGAGCTAGGTGTTGTAGTTTTTGCTTTAAGGATATGGAGACATTACTTGTATGGAACCAAGTGTGTAGTGTTCACGGATCACAAAAGTCTACAACACATCTTGAATCAAAAAGAGCTCAACATGAGACAACGACGTTGGATCGAGTTGCTAAGCGATTATGATTGTGAAATTCGCTACCATCCTGGTAAAGCAAACGTTGTTGCTAATGCTCTTAGTCGAAAGGAAAGAGTACCACCATTACAAGTTAGGTCATTGGGAATGACTATCGTATCGCCATTACCATCTCAAATACTCGAAGCTCAAACGGAAGCGTTGAAAGCCGAAAATAGATCTGCCGAGAACATATTTGGGATGGCTGATAATGAGAAAGGATTTGTTAAGCGTTCGGATGGATTGTTATGTTTTGGAGATCGGATTTGGGTACCGTTATATGGAGAAATTCGAGAATTGATTATGCATGAGTCGCATAAGTCAAAGTACTCCATTCACCCTGGTTCCGATAAAATGTATCAGGATCTTAAGAAGTTCTATTGGTGGCCAAATATGAAGGCAAATATAGCATCGTATGTTAGTAAGTGCTTGACATGCGCCAAGGTTAAGGCTGAACACCAGAGACCGTCAGGACTGCTAACGCAACCAGAACTTCCAGTCTGGAAATGGGAGCGGATTACTATGGACTTCATTACCAAATTACCGAGGACAGCTAGCGGTTGTGGCGCTATCTGGGTAATTGTGGACCGTCTGACAAAGTCTGCTCATTTCCTAGCTATTAGTGAAGATGATAGTGTGGATAAGCTTGCAAGGTTATATGTGAAGGAAATTATTTCGCGTCATGGAGTCCCGATATCTATTATTTCGGATCGTGATAGTCGTTTTACGTCAGCTTTGTGGCGATCACTTCAAACGGCTTTGGGGACGAGGCTTGATATGAGTACTGCATATCATCCCCAAACTGATGGTCAAAGTGAGAGGACCATTCAAACGTTAGAGGATATGCTTCGTGCATGCATCATAGACTTTGGTAAAGGCTGGGAGAAGTATTTACCCCTTGCGGAATTCTCCTATAATAACAGCTACCACACAAGTCTTAAGGCTGCACCATTCGAAGCTTTGTATGGCAGAAAGTGTCGTTCGCCTATTGGTTGGGCAGAAGTTGGAGATAGTCCACTTACAGGCCCTGAGCTTATTTTAGAAACTACCGAGAAAGTAGCCCAGATTCGTGATCGGTTGCAAGCCGCCAGAGATAGGCAGAAGGGCTACGCCGATCAGAGACATAAACCTTTAGAGTTCCAGGTTGGAGACAAAGTGATGCTGAAAGTCTCGCCTTGGAAAGGTGTAATACGTTTCGGGAAACGTGGTAAACTCAACCCGCGCTACATTGGACCATTCTTGATCTTAGAAAGAATTGGGCCCGTGGCTTATAGGTTGGAATTACCGTCTGAACTGAGCAAAGTTCATGACGTGTTTCACGTGAGTAATTTGAAGAAATGTCTTTCTGATGAAATGCCCGTCATTCCAATGAGGGATATTAGTATTGATGAGAAAATTGAATTTCATGGAGGAGCCGATCGAGATTTCAGATCGGGAAGTTAAACGACTCAAGAGGAGTCGCATCCCGCTCGTCAAGGTTCGTTGGAATTCCCGACATGGACCAGAATTTACGTGGGAACGTGAGGACGAGTTCAGGAAGAGATATCAGAAGCTTTTCACTTCGTAGATGAATTTTTCCGAGTGAAACCCGGGACGGGTTTCCTTCTGAGACGGGGAGGATGTGACAACCGGCAGTTTAGGGAGCTATTTTTAAAACCCGCATTACAACTTAAGTTCGTTTATAATTTTTATTTGAAATTTTCATTTCACAACGAACTTGTAAGACCTATTTTATGGAAATTTTATTTAATGACGTTATGGTATTCGTGAATTATGTTCAAAATTCGTTTTTGATTATGTGATCGGTGATGTGTATTTGAATTCTCACTTGGTACTGCGTTGACTTTGGCACTAGGATTACCTAACGACAATTTTATGATTCGTCTTAACGAGCGGTTATTATTTTAATTGATTACGAGAGGTTCTCGTGTAATATGGAAGTTTTAAAATGAGTTCGGGTTCGGGCCATATGTTTTTACAGTTACCCGCGTTACCCGCTCCACCGTAATAATATCCTTATTATTACTATTATTATTATTATTCTTATTATTATTATAACTTTTAAAAAAAAAAAAAGAAAGAAAAGTTAAAAGGGTCCGTTTGGCCGGTTTTTACCCACACCAAAAACACAAACACAAATCCATCTCTCTCTCACCTCTCTACTTCTTCCTCCCTCACTAACCAAAACCCTAGCCGCCACTATTGAGATCCGGCCACCACAGTGCACCGCCGACCACCACCTTAAACCACCACCATATTCATCATCTACAACATCTAATCTACTAGATCTAGTGCACCACGCGCCTTATATCACCACTTTATCACACGAATCACCATCAAATTTACCACTATTCGTTGTTTCTTGAAGGGTAATCAAGGTTTTTGAGTTTTTGTTCGAAGGTGAGCGAGTTTCCACTCGAATGGTTAATAAAAATCGTGACCCTTGGTCACGAATTTGTGAGACCCGAATGGGTTTTTAAGTAAAAACGTGATATGATGATAAATCTTGTTGGGAAATTAATGATTTTGGTAAATACACGTTTGGTATCCGGGCTTGGTTTGGTTATCTTTGTCGGGTCGAGGAGTACCCGAGGGTGTAACCCTCGGTTTGAGCTTGTTCATCCGTGAACTGGTCTTGTTGATCTTGGTGTTCGATGAGGGTGTTTGGATCCTTGTATTGTTTATTGACCGGTTATTGTTGGTCGTGACTAACCATGATTAGTCGAATGGGATTTTTGGCCGACGACCCTAATAGGTCGTGCGGGCTGTTTTGGCTCACGTTGAGCTAGCCGAGACCATGGAGGTCTCGGGTGTGATCCACACTAGTCGTGGTGAAGTGTTGCCTCGGGTTCGGCTTGGTAAACCGACCCGAACACTAAATGGGTTAATGTTATTTTTGTGTGATTATTGTGAACTAATTTTTATACTTTTATTTGTTATGATTATATTTGGTATATGGTTATTGATGTGGTATTTAATTCTCGGCCGAGTACTTTGGTCGAAATGGATATTGGATATTGAATATTGATTATTGGTTATTGGTTATTGAATTTGAATATTGATAAGTTGTTGTCGATTGGTAAATGTGATATGAGGACCGGTTATGAGACGGTCGTTAGATGACGGAGATAGGTTAGTCGGGTACCGTAGTCGGACCTTATTGTTGTAGCCCGTGGTTGAGATTGTGATTGGACGGAGTTATTGTTTGTGACTTTGGTTTATTATTGGACTTGGACAATGAGCCGAGAGTCATGACTCGGACATATGACCATTTCGTGTAACTCAATAAATATTAAAGGTAAAAATAATAAAACTCGTAATAATAATTATTAGTAATATGAACGTTTATACGAAAGTATATACGTGAATAACGTATATATACCTATATAAACGCGTATATTAATAATAATAATAATCACGAGTCGTATTATAAATAATACGATTAGATACATATTAGGCTACGAAAGTGGCGTAATATTAATTAAACGTGTTATTACTATTAGAAATTGTGTTATAAACGGGAAACTCCCGACAATTATGAAACGTTTAATAAAAAGTCATTTTGGATATATAACGAATAAACTTATTGAGTTAGGCGAAATTGTCGTCACTCGGGTCCAGGTAAGTTATTATTTGCGACATTCGTGTTGTCTCGGATATATGACGACTAATATAGACGTTTTCTATAAGTAAATAACCACCCAACCGTAAGGTTGAGCCGGGTTGTTTGATTATATGAAACGAATATATTAGTGGGCATCGTATCCTACGACGCCCATAGGTTGTAGTATATGTAAAGGGTAATAGATTGCGAGTGTATATATCGGGAAATCTGGCCAATTTGACGATATATACGAGGAATTTATTAAACTATGATATATACTATATAGTAATTACGTGCTATGTGTTTTATATGTGCTTTAGATTGGGTGTAATCTTGGAACGGTATATTACGTAAATAAATGTGAGGATTATCAAATCGACGGATTTGGTAAACTTTGGCGATTTATTTAAATGATATATTGGGCTAATATTAGATCTATAGCTTATTTTATCTTGCTATGTGCGATCTTGTTGGTTTGTTTTGAGTCGACCCACCACCCGTATGGATACCAAACGCAAATACACCAAACTAATACGAAATGAATTTACGGAAATAAAACGGATTCTCGTCCGGGTTTGGGAATATTATATATTTGAGGAAATGATTTCTGAAAGAGTTAATATTGTTAGGTCGTGCCAAGTCCGTAGTTGCTGTTTCGTGAGTTATCATACATCTTATTGCTACCTACCTCGTCTTGCTATATTTCTGGACTTGAGGTGAGTCATAGCCCCACTTTTTACTCTTGAACTTTGTTTTCAATACTTGGGGTGAGAAACGTGCAAATGTTTTATGTGGACTATTATCGCTTTTTGATTTCAAAACTTGCTATGCTTATAGAACTAGGTAGAGCGAGGCCTAGACTAGATCTAGGTAAGCTATTTGATTTGGTTGTTGAGCGAGGCCTAGTCCCCGAACTAGGTAAGCTAATTGATTTGGTTATAGAGCGAGGCCTAGCCTAGAGCTAGGTAAGCTAAACAACGAGGCCTAGACTAGATCTAGGTAAGTTGAGCATGTCGTATCCTTACGAATGTTGGGTATGTCGTATCCTTACGCATACATATTGAGCGAGGCCTAGCCTAGAGCTAGGTAAGCTAAACAACGAGGCCTAGACTAGATCTAGGTAAGTTGAGCATGTCGTATCCTTACGAATGTTGGGTATGTCGTATCCTTACGCATACATATTGAGCGAGGCCTAGACTAGATCTAGGTAAGCTATTGGATTGATTATAGAGCGAGGCCTAGACTTGAGCTAGGTAAGCTATTGATTGGATTGATTTGAGCTATAGCGTGCACCTATAGGGAGGATTTGATTTGGTTGGATCTATTTTGGTTGGATTATTTTGGTTGGATGATTGAGCCCTAGTCTAGCTAGCAAGCGTTTTGCGTACATGTCCACTATATTGAATTAAGAATCTAAACCTATGATCTCACCAGCGAAAGCTGACTTTTAGCACGTTTTCTCAGGTTGTTAGGTGATGCTCTATGGATGCTTGGGATTGGAGGCTTGGCATTGGCACCGGTTATGGATCTATTTTCTAAAACTCTGATAAACTATTGTGGACCTATGTATATTTCTTTTGGGCCTGACTTTGGATGATTTTGGGATAAATGTAAACTTTAAAACCCGGTTTGGTTGTGTTTTTCTTATGTTTACTTTATCTCGTTCTTTCATGACTTTGAATGGATACCAATCCCCGTAGCACCCCGAAAGCTTGTTGAGTCTTCCGCTGTACCAAATTTTGGGGGTGTTACAACTTTTTAATAACAACACACACTCATATGATCCAATAAAATCATGAATTCACCATCAACTAATATGGATGAATAGATACATGATCTTGGTACAAATAAGGATTGTTTTTCAATTTAGAGTATTGAGATCTAAGGGGTTCCAAACTATGAACTCAATGGCAGGAATACGATCACCAAACAAGGGTAGAAAAATGACTCCACAAATTGGTTCATGAGATAAAAGAAAAGAAAAAAACAGTAAAACCTTTCATTAGGGTAATTTAGGAATAACAAAAATATTTTTGAAATGAAATAAATATATAACATGTGTCGTTATATTATTCTTAGGCCCATTTTTAGGTCTATCTATTTTGGCTCATTTATCATTTCTCTTATTTTTATTCTTTTTGTGTTACAACAGTTTTTCGTTTTCAAGTGACTAATTTAAGGAGATTGAATACATCGTCAAACCGACTTAAATAAGATAAACCTTTCTTTTTTTATGAGTTTGGCGTAGCCGGTTTTAAAGTATTTGTAGTTAGCAAAAAATGAACATGACACTTCCCATATTTTAGTGACTAGGATCACAAGTTTTTTGCCATTAAACTATTCATGAAAGATTAAAAAAATAAAGATGTTTATATTGTAGTTAAAAAAAAACTCATTTTTAATTCACCGATTCAATACACCCAAAAAAAAAAAAAAAAAAAAAAAAAAAAAAAAAAAAAAAAATCATTTTTATCAGTTTACTAAATAATGATATTTTATAGCATATAATGGTTAAATTAATAATTTTATAGTGTTGGAATTTCATAAGATTTATAGTTAATTATTACAATTAGTTTGTGATAATGTGATATTTTATAGCAAATGGGCTATAATGAGGTAACTAGTGTTTTTTCTTTAAGAAATGCATAAGACATTGTTGAAGGTGAAGAGAACGTCGGATAAATCAAAATAAACACGAGTTTTGAAGCAGAAGACATTGTTGAAGGTAAAGACAACATTGAAGAAATCCATATAAACATGAGTTTAGAAGCTAAGACGACCATGAGGAATCATAACTTGAGTTATGAAATAATTCAGCGCCATGTCAGCGCAACACCAAATAACATAACACCAAAAAACACCAGGAAATCATAACACCCAATAACACCACATTTTTGGACCACTTAAAAAAAATAATGCAAACCATAATAACTTGGTATAACTCAAGTTATAATTTGGCAAGGGAGTCATAACTTGGCATAACTCAAGTTATAACTTGAGTTGATATACCAACTTGAGTTGTAACGTGGGAGTAACGTGAGAACTCAGGAAATGGTCATAACTTGCGTTACCATGTTAAAAATGTACCAAAAGTGAGCTATATGAAACTTGTGTGGAAACAAAAGTGGCTAAGCAATGACTCAATGCAGCGAATGAGATTATGGGCATAGTAACGACTCAATGAAAGATTTACATGGTCTTACTCTTGATGAAAGTCTTTTAGCGATGTATGTGGTTGGTAGGAGTGCACCACTTTTCCTAATGTTTGAACGGCTGGAGGATGAGGGAAAGATTCGTATGGCGCAAATGGTTACTAATGGTTACATAACCTAAGGAAGATAGTTTTTTCTTTTTCTTTTTTTTTTGAGCAACATTATGTTGTTACTGTACTAATGTTTTATGAATCGCGTGACTTCAAGTTCTGGTTTAGTAATGGTAGCTAATTTATGCAACTGTTTGTATGAGTTGAGTTGTGTACAGATAAGATGGACGTACAGTAGATTAGTTCAATAACCAAAGACATGTATTTTAGTATGTTTATTTTGTGAACTATTTGAGCAAGAAACCGTGACATTGTATTGAATTATCCTTACGATGCAAAGAATTCCACAAAAATCATCTCCGAGAAAAACTTTTTGCATAAATCATCCTTTAAAAAGATAGTTTCTTTAGACTTTTGTCTCTTATGGATGAGTCATGGTGATATCTTTTAACATGCATGGTTTATTTGAAAACGGAAAAACTAAATGAACGGCTTTTGGAGTTTACTCTTACGAATGATATTAAAAACGAACTTAAGCTATTATAACCATTTTTGGTTTAAAAGTTGGTAAATCATAAATGGATATCGAGCTTATATTTCTTCCTTTTGAAACGAGAAGAAAATAAATATTGTTTATTAAAACATACATATTTGTCCAATAATTACCATTTTCTTGCTAGTTTCACTTTCAAAACGACGATGTAAGCAAATACGTAAAAGCATTCCCGAACCAAAATGAGGCTTGATTCGAGTACCAAGAGTTGTTTCCATTAAATCTACTTATATTTGATAAAGTCAGACTAATATTCTAACATTATAACAAAATATTTGACAAAAATAAATGTCATAACTTCTCATTTCTTTATTACCATAACTTTCTCAATATTTATCAGCTTAACGTTTTTGTATCTATCGCAATATAACTCATCGTCCCTGAATCCGCAGTCGCCAGTCCGTAAAACAACAATGATAACGAAATAATACTAGTAGGAGGTTATTTAAAAAAGGGCAAATGATTAAAAACATTATAGTAGTATTTTAAAATCCATTCCAATCTTACAATCTCAATATTGCAAAATCGAAAAAAGTGATGAATAAAACCCCAATGTTGAAATCTTTGCTAGAAACTATACTTACAAAGTTACAAATAGTAAAAAAAATAAAATAGAGTTAACTACAATTTTGGTCCTTGTGTTTTGGTGCGGATTTCACTTTTCGTCTATTTTTTCAAAAAGTTGTGGTTTTAGTCCAAAGTCGATAGTTTCATTCTACTTTTGGTCCAATTTTTTAACGAAGTTAGTTCAGTTAGTTAAGTCTAATTGTAAAGTGGCAACACTAGTCATTTAACCTAATGATCATTTGCAACGTTAGTCCTTTATACCAAAGATCGTTTGCAACGTTAGTCCTTTCAGTTAGTTAGTCCTTTAAAAAAAATTCGAAAAAAATGTTTCTTTTGAAATTTTTTTTTCCACAAAAAATAATTCAAATTTAATTTTTTAAGAAAAAAATTTTCTAATTTTTTTTTCTAATAAAAAAATCCGAAAAAAATTAAAAAAAAAAAAAGTTTTTGCCCAAAAGCTCTTTTTCCTAAAAAATAATTCGGAAAAAAAAAACTTCTAAATTTTTTTTCTAAAATAAAATTCTAAAAAATGCGGAAAAAATTTCAAAATTTTTTTCGAATTTTTTTTTGGAAAAAAAAAATTCGAAAAAAACATTTGTTTAGAATGATTTTTTATTTTGTTTTTTTTAGAAAATTTTCTTTAAAGGACTAACGTTGCAAACGATCTTTGGTATATATCACTAGCGTTTCAAATGACCATTAGGTTAAAGGAGTAATATTGCCACTTTACAATTAGACTTAACTAACTGAACTAACTTCGTTAGAAAGTTGGACCAAAAGTAGAATGAAACTATCAATTTTGGACTAAATCTCAACTTTTTGAAAAAAATTGACCAAAAATGAAATCCGCACCAAACCACAAAGACCAAAAATGTAGTTAACTAAAAAAAATAAATCCCCAAAAACACGTGCAACAACCAAAATCAATTATTTCCCCTCTTAAAAACCCCCAAAATTTCACCATCCCAAAACCAAATTCAATTTCCCCCAAATCAAAACCCAAACCCTAACATTTCAATCCCACAAAATTAACATTCAATTCACAAAAAGTTCACATTTTTATGTAATATCTCCACTTCTTACACAAAACCCATCTTTTAATTTCATCAATTTGTTAAAAAAAATTATTATACAAACCGCCATATCAAAATACTCCTTCTAATCCATTGATTTTTGAGACTTATTATGATGTACAATAATAACTTAATATAAGCCCATAGGTATCAAAATTAGCTGGAAATTTTGAGCCTATATAAAGTAAGCCGAAATCGTACAAGCTCACAAGCCCACAAATAAGCTTAAACAAACACCCCATGCTTATTATGAACGAATAAGTTTTTGTGGATTTGATATTACAAATTTTCTGTTAGGGTCAAATAAGCTGTTTTTGATAAGCTGATCATCTGCTTATTACCCTTTATTGTACTTTGATATTGTGGATAAGCAGTTTTGAATGTATGGGCTCTGTACGTGATTATATACTTATTTGGGGGTGAAATAAGTTGATTGGTAACTACCTGTTCAGATTGTTTATTTGCTGTTTTTCAGACCCTTGTTAGATTAAGCCCTTTGCCTACTCTTTTTACTTACAGGTGCAGTTTATTGGGACTGTTTTTCGATGTTGGAAACTGTTTCTATGATATGAATGTTGGGTTTATTAGTATTGTGAATTGCTTGATGTGGGAATTGGGATTGTTAACAGATAAGCATTTTTTAGTATTGGTGAATTTTATATTACAAACTTGCTCTTAGGGTGAAATAAGCTGATTGGGAGATGCTGAATTGTAATCAAGATTAGATAGGATGGTTTGAATCAAGAAAGGTTTACTGATAGATATGATATCAAACCGTTTATAAATTAAGTCCTTTGCATAGTCTTTTTACTTGCAGGTGTGGTTTTTTCGGACTGTTCTTCAATATTCAAAACTGTTTTCGTGATATGAAATGTGATGTGTTAGTGTACTGAATAGTAACAATTGTTTGAGAATGTGATGTGGGGTGTTTGGTATTTTTGCTTATTTACACAGCTTATCTTCTTATTGCTTTTTGTAAGCAGATGATGAAATGTGACTATGCTTATCTACTTAGTTTAGGGTAAATAAGCTCTTGTAATTAGCAGTTTAATTTTAGGATGAAATAAGCAGTTTGGGAGTCTAAGTTCAAAACTAACAATCCTAAGCACCCCTTATTGCGTTTTAAACTTTTAACTGTAGTAGATAAGCAGAGTTGAGTGTTTGTGTGTGATTATATTTGAGGGTGAAATAAGTAGTTTGGGAGTTGCTTATTGTAAGCTTAATATATTTGCGTATCTGATTGTATTTCGAGTACATGTGATGGGGATGTTTCAGAATTTGCTATTTTGGATAAGTTGATCTTCTGGTTATGAGCATAAGATGTTTAACTTAGTAATGCCAAACACCCCTTGTTGCGTTTTGATACAGTAGATCAGCAGTAATAAGTGTTAGGATATGATTATAGGCTCATTTGATGGTGAACTAAGCATCAAAGGTAATGTTCATTTGATGAAATAAGCTATCATTTTTTTTGTAATGGTGACCATTTTTGACAGTCCGTTTTTGTGTTACCGAATTCCCAAACAGTCTACAGAGTGATCTTATAACGAGTCAAATGTTATAAAAAGTAGAATGGCTAAATGGGCAAAAATGTGTAAGTATGTTGGTATTTTATGTAAAAAAAACCGTTTTTCTACTTATTCAGGTTAGAAAAATGTATCATTTTTTGATGCAGTTGTACCATTCCTTACAAAGAATCTTTACTTCAATGTTGTGATGAGGTTGATTGAGTTGCAAATGTAAATTCCTTTGTTATGAAAGCTTTACTACTAAAGCTGATGCAGATAATGATTAAAGTACGGATTTTTATGTATTCTGTTATTTATTGTAGGTTACAGTCAATAGGAGCAGTCAACTGCGCCATCCGGAGACCAAAAGATGGGACGTTATATGGGTGTAATACAGACTATGTAGGCGCTATTTCTGCTATCGAGGATAGTCTACAAGGTTTCTTTCTATACTTTCTATTAGAAGTGGTAATTTGGGCTGTTGGGTCAAAACCGTGCCTTTTGTCCACTCATAAAAGTTTCATGCTATATTTCACGTGTGACATTCAACCCGTTTAACCCATTTGACCCGTTTGAGATTTACTTAAATCCTAAATTGTTGCAACTGTTTACAGGTTCAGGCGTTCAAAATGGTGCAACAGGATCACCCTTGGCTGGTAGACTATTTGTGGTTATTGGTGCTGGCGGTGCTGGAAAAGCACTTGCCTATGGAGCAACAATGAAGGTTGCAAGGATTGTGATACACAATGGGACCTACGGTTAGATTCTACTAGGATTCATGTTACCATTCCTAGTACTCGTACTTAATTATCTGCTTATTGTGTTTTTGAGCAGATGCATAATTTTGACTTTGCTTATCTACTTAGTTTAGGGGTGAAATAAGGTCTTTTCAGTAAGGAGTTTCAGATTGTTTAGTTTGAACTGGTTATTGTATCGTAAGTTTAACCTTACGGGTGAAATAAGCTATTTTGGATAAGTTGGTCTTCTGGTTATGAGCATAAGCTGTTTAACTTAGTAATGCCAATCACCCCTTGTTGCGTTTTGATACAGTAGATCAGCAGTAATAAGTGTTTGGATATGATTATAGGCTCATTTGATGGTGAACTAAGCAGTAGCTATAAGTAACAGTTTCTGAGTTTCCTATTCATACGGCATATCCGATTCTGATTATTTTACGTCTTAAATCCTTAATTAACTGATTGCCTAAAACTTAAACAAATGCAATATCTGATTATCTGTTTTAGTTACTGTAGAAGCCTATCTATACACTTTTTGCGGCATTGCCTTCTGTTATAGCAATTGCTTATTTCATGAAAGCATAAGCAGTTTTAATAAGCATTACCAAACATCCCCTGAAGTCAATTTAATCATAGAAGTATTGATGTTGTATATTATGAATCCTTCTTACATAAAGGGACATTTATATTTTTCTTTAGGACAATCAGGGCTATTGGATTTTTGTGACACACATGGATTTTTGTGGCGTAGTGTTATTTAGCTTTTTGTAAATGCACCGGGTCATTTGTAGTTCTGGATCCACGGTACTGTCCCAAGGATATCTGCTCGGCTTATGAGCAAATTGAATTTTAAAGTTTAAACGTAAGAACCTTAATGGTCAATAAGCTTATTTGACTCTCCTTATTTTTTGTAAGACTACTTTTCCACGCTTATTTTTTAGACTAATGAGCTTATTATAGCTTAAAGATGTAAAATAAGCCCATAAGTTGGAAAATAAGCCTGAAAAATGAACTTAGGAAATATAATCATAGTTAATAGGCTCAAAAGGCCCAAAAATAAGCTTAAACAAACACCTCCTTAGGGCTTATGCGCTTGTCAACTTGAGCTTATGGCTTATTCAAGTTCATAAGCTCATAAGCCCTAAAATTTAAGCTTATTAGCTTTTTAAGAGGTCAATAAGGCCATTAAGCCGGACAACTAAGGTTAAAGAAACACCCCCTAAGCTCAAGATTATGTGCTTATTTAGAAGGTTTTAATAATTTTATTTTATGTAGCTTATGGTCTTATACAAGCTTGTAAGCTCTTTTTATCATAAGCTAATCAACACTCGACAAGAGCTTATGAGTTTATTATCTTAAGCCATAATATGCTGATTGGATATAAGCTCATAAGCTTAAGCCTACACAGTAAGCTTTGTCAAACACCGCATATTTATAAGCTTAGTTACTACTTACCTGCTTGGCTGCTTATTACAATACTCCGTATAAGTTTATTGGTGTGAAACATTATTAGTAGCCTTCAAGTAGCCAAAAGCTTCAACCCATTTTAGTAACTTAAATAAACTTGATGGCAACACCACTTATTAGACCCAATGAAGAATTATAAAGGGATTAGTATGGACCTCCACTTATTTTGGCATTCTTTTTGTGGTTAATATTTATGGTTTATATTATATAATTGTAGCCAGGTCCCATATATTCACATATAATAGATATCAACACTGTTTGTTGCAGACATGGCAAGTGTAGCTCGTGCAGGTTACCGTTATGGTTTCTGTGGTGGCAATATAGTCTATGAAGGTAAAGGCACCATGGACAGAAGAGGAAGATAAAATGCTAGTTGATGCACTCTTGGAACTACATGTATCAGGAAAGTTTGTTCATGCTCATATTGAATCCGACTATGTGAATGCAGTGCACCAGTTGATAGATCCTGATAAGCAATATCAGGATAATTTCTTTTCGATGAATTCTTTAAGGCACAGGATGGCGAGTATCAAAGATGACTTCTAGGAGTACCACTTAGTATGTTCTCAACAACTTTGTATTACTCTTTTTATTGTTCTTGATATTAGAACACGATGCTATCATAGTGATTTAAAAAGAAAAAATGCTTCAATGATGACTTCTAGGAAACACTCAGTATGTGTTTAGCTAAGTTTTTAATTTTCGCAACTTGACCAGTTACACATTCACAATGATCAACCTGATTATAACATCGGTGATTGTTAATAGTTGATGAGAATAAGACATGACATAATGCTTCTTCGCATGCTTTCCTTGTAGCATCGTTCATAAGATCCAACCAAACGATTTCCCCATTACGACATGCTTGGAACTATCTTTGTTAAGGACACAACTAAGGAGTTACACGTTAGTGGAAATCTTTCTTCATTCTATGCAGTTCAAGAGAGTGAAAGCAGTAAACACAAAAGAAATGAGGGCGACAAGGTAGGTGATAATTGTGTGGAATCAAAAGTGGCTAATCAAGGAAGCAATGCAGTGAATGACACTATGGGCAAACTAGCAAGTCAGATAAAAGATTTACCTCATCTCAAAATGAGCATCTTTTGGCTGTCTGTGATTGGTAGGAGTAAGGGTAGGGGTGGCAATTTCTGACCCGGCACGAAACCCGACCTGAAACCGACACGAAAATTAACAAGTTCGGGTTGAGCTAAATAGATTGTGGATTAGGTTTGGGTCGACATATCTAACACGTTTATTGAACAGGTCAGGTTCGAGTTGGGAATAAAATAAACGTGTCGACGCGGCAACCCGTTTAAGTTTTTTTTCTTAATTAAAAATTATTTATATTTAATTATACGGGTTAAACGGGTCGACCCACTAACACGTTTAACGCATTTAACTCGTGTAATGTGCTAACTTTTATATATAAAACGGATTTAATGGGTCAATTCGAATCCCGTTTAACATATTCAACCCATCTAACCTATTTAACTTGTTAACCTAAGTATATATACGGGTTAAATGGGTCAGGTTCGGGTTACGTGTAAACAGGTTAGGGTTGACATAGCTGACCCGATGATTTAAATGGGTCAATTTCAGGTTGGGGTTTTCTGACCCGCCAACCTGACAACCCGAACCCGCCAACCCGAATCCGACCCGAATTGCCATCCCTAAGGGTGCTCATCGGGTGAAAACCGGACTGGACCGAGAAAAACCGGACCGGACCGAGACCGAATCCGGCAAAAAACCTAGACCGAGACCGGACCGAATGTGGTCGGTCCGGTTCGGTCTCGGTCCATTAAATAGTCAAAGTATTGAAGTCGGTGTCATTAAATAGTCAAAGTAGCATGTTTAGTTTTGTGGCATTTTGTGAAACTTTTTTAACAGGCAATATTCTCACGTATCTTCCCATTTGGTTTTGTCATTTGATATCGTGTTGTTAGGCATGTTAATCATTAACCCATATTATTATGGTCTGCAGCCTTAGGTAGCTAGTTTAAAGTCTTATAATTCGGATTTAGTATTGAGGTTTGTTTGTGAAATGTGGGGTCCATCATAGTGTTTTTCAGCAACATCAAAGTTCTGTATTTCTTAAAGCTATTTATTCTGGTGTAACTAATGACAAATCTATGTATTGGAGTTGTATTTAATATGTTGCACCTGGACAGCAACTTCTTAGAAATCACAATCGTTGTTAAAATTTTATGTCTTTTAAAAAATTTTCCCAATAGAAGATGATCTTTTCAAAAAGATGCTAGGCATTACTCCATTGTCAAAATGAGCTTGTTAACATTCATATCAGGAACCTACACTCATTTTGCCGATCCCATTATATTTGAAAATGATTTGCATATTTTTTTTTCTTTATTTACAACACATCAGTGTACAAACATAGAAAGCAGGGTATAGATATAGCACAACCTTTTAATGCATAAGTTGGTGTGAATAAATCATAAAGTTACGTGTGCAAATCATCTTACGTGTTATTTGTCACAAAACATAAATAGATAAAAGAAATAACTTATCAATGTAAATCACCTATTGTACACACGCATAAAGAACATGAACCTTCACACTTATGATTTTATAACTATCCAGGTTTCACTCAGCATTTTTTCAATACTCATAGTAAAAAACGAATGTTAATGAGAACAGGGAAAATTCTTTTACACCGGTCGAAACTCGAGGCCACATACAATTAGGCCAGACATAGTTCCTTCATGACTTGTAAACTTCATATCAATAGAAAGAGAGTCATCTTTGAATTCATGAGTTGAGTTAAATTTCCACAGTTGAATCTCCATCAATCCATCTTCCCTTTGTTTCGGAACCCGAGTGATACCATTTATGTTCAATGGGCTTGGGGTTATAAAATAAACAAATTCAGCCTCATTATTTTCTTTGTGGAGCAGGTCTCGTACTTTTACTGGACAATGCAGCCCCTGGCAGTTTTCTGAAAGCTTGAACACAAGGTAACACACGTATTCTGTATCTTGTGACAACATTTGACTTTTGATCGTGCAATTAAGATGAAATACTTGTTGTGGTAAAAGCTCAATCACCTCTTGAAATCTGCATGTAGGATAGATTAAGAACGAAGTTATATATAAATTAAAAGGGGTTAGAAAATCTAGTTTTTAGTCTAAAAAAGTTTAGTGGTTGAAGGTATGGCTGGCAATACATGTGGAATTCGGGTTATTCCTCAACCCAAACATGACATGTTTAAGTAATTGGGTCAGACTTGTCAATCCCAACTTGTTTAAACATAACTTGAACACGACCCATTTAACCCGCTTATCTAACTCGGTTTCCGGTTTAGCGAGTTACACTGATTAAATATGTTAAATGGGTTGGCAGGTTGCCCTTTTTAACCCATTTAACCCACATAGCACCTTTAAACAACTACTAAAATTGGTATTTTCTTTCAAAATAAACTTAAACAGGTCGAGTCGACCTATTTAGCCCAACCCAACCCGAACACAACCCAAAACCTGTTTCCACCCAACCATAACCTGTTTATTTCTGTATCGATCTCGGGTCGTGTTTCATGTAGTGTCAGGAATTGCCGCCTCTAGTTAAAGGAAACTGTAACAAAAATAGCTATAGTATATGAAGCAAACCTGTACTCGTCTAATGGTTTTGGAGTAAAAAGATCCACATTAGAGAATTTGTATAAAACTGCCTTTGCCAAAAGCACAAGAAGTTTCTTTTTGTTGACTTCACCCAACCAAAACAACTCGTCATAGTTTCTGCATGTCTTAAATATTTCTTCAAAGTTAGTTGGCAATTGTTGCACCTGATCCACATTGAAGTTTGATTTCAAGACTTGTTGGACTTCCTTCAATTTTCCGATTTCTTCATGTTTCACCTGTATACAAACCATGTTAAATATGCAATACAGAACATGGTTTTTAGTTTAATTTTTTGGTATGCACCTGACCTCTTTATATAATGTAAAAACCACGAGATATAATTGCAAACTTACTTTGTCAATTGCTCGAAATTCAATGCCTTCAACATAAACTTCATTTTCTCCACAATAGTGTGATGAAAAGCTCTCAAGTAGAAACTCAAAAACAACATCTTCGTTCTGATTCAAGAATTGGTACAACTCAATCATCATCCAGTCCTTGTCTCTCCATGTTGCGAAATATGCATGTAGACTTTCGAGTCCCTTTCTATACTTTAGGTTAACACACATCGGTTTACTTGAAAATTTTCTTGAATCACTAAGTTTGAAGACTAAATAGACCCCATAAACAACATTTGGAGATAAAAGTTGAGCGTTTGTCTTTATTTCGATGTTCAATTTGGAAATATCAGACATCTCCACTAATGTCTCAAACCTGCACATATCACAGTCATTAGAACGGAGGACCCAAAATAGGGGTATAGCTCTACCACCAGTTGAAAGAAAAATCCAGCTACGAAACTTCAAACAACAAGTGATATCAAACATGATACCCATATACCAAATATGTGACTATATAATTAGTCGAGAAAATACTGAAACCTTGTTAGATATCTACCATCTTCATGTAGGAGTCTAAGCAACAAAGAATTTGATGTTATTTCCACTAGGGTTTATTTACCCTTTAATAGTATTATACATAAAGCACCGAGTTTATCAATATAGGGCATTTATAACTCTCTCGCTCATCAGAAGGACTAAGAAATCCAGTTCATGAAAAGAAGATATACTAGTTTAATTTTTTTTTATCAAAATTTAAGAATTTGTCAAATCCTGACATTTTGACTAGCGAAAAAGTAACTTTGTTGGAAAAAATTTCTGTTATATAATACACAACACTGCAAGAAAAAAGAATCACAATGCAAGTTCAAAATACATTGGTCAGCTCTAAACTAATTATTATGCTCCCGTAAGTAGCTTGTCATGCATAAACCAGTAAAGTAACTACATTTTTTCAAAGAAAAATAAATATATACATGTAACAGCAATGCATATAATGCTTATCACTTATGTAGTGATAAATTTAGAGAGGTAAAGAGAATAACCTCGATTCTTGAAGAGATTTCCACTCATGTGGACAACTGTTTGTGTAAGAAAACATTGCCGCTGATACCATTTTATTTCTTTCTCCATTACCATCGAATGACAGCAACTGTTACATAAAATAAATTATAAATCAGACTCAACTTTTATCATGTGTAAACGCATGTGTGATCTGAAATTATCCATCAAAAAGGAAAAGATATATAGAAAACTGGAAAACACCAAATAAATGAGATATAAGATGAACTGATTACCACTTTGTCTTCTTGAAGGAGGATTCCATTCGAAAAAATGTTGTAAAGATCCTCGTTCTTAGTGGTAGAGTAGATTTCAGGGCATTTTGACATCTGGACTATTTCTTTGTAGTCTTTTGGCAATTTGGGCTCCCATTTCTCATAATCCTCCTGCATATACATTAATCAATTAATAAACTCATGTTTCATACAGTTACTTTCTTACAGTTTATAAAACAGTTTAAGGCCATAGTTTAGATATATATGAATCAAAAGTTAGGCAATTTTGTCAAAATATAGAAACTTACCTGGAATTCCAATGCTTTCATAAGATGTATGCCACTTCACCTGCCGTTGGCCGTCTTTCTCTCCTGTGATCTAAGCATTGATACGCAATCCTTGAAAATATAGCAAACGACTGTGGCACAATTTGTTCTCTTATACCCTCAAACACTAATTCATCAAGTTTTCCTACTTGATAGCGACTTTTAGCCAAAAATGGTAAATAAAGATACTCGTCATCTAGTTTTACGGATGACAGTTTCCCGCACAATATGTCAAATAAGACCGCACCCAATGAGAATATATCAGACTCTTTGGTTAAGAAGCCTGTTTTCGAGTATAGTGGGTCACGATAACCGATTGTGCCTGTAACATTCTCGATGACATAGTCTACATTCTGATTCGTAACTGGACATACTAAAGAAAGCACAAAACCACTAATTTTTGCTTTCCAGTAATCAAATAGTAGAATGTTGCTGGTACTGATATCCCTATGTATTACTATTTCTTGACTTGAAACAATTCCATGAAGAAACTCCAACCCAATTGCAATATCGATACATATTCTTAGCCGCATCACCCATGTAAGACTATCATCGCTCAAGTACTTATCAAGACTACCTCTGGATGCGTACTCGTATACAATAACTTTTTCTTCCTCTTCATCACAGTAGCCTAAAAGACCAATGACATTTTCATGTTTATTCTCCATAAGGATGTCCAACTCCGCCATAAATTTTGCTGCTGCATCTCCTTGACCTGACTTCTTATCAAACCGCTTTACAACAATGTTATTCCCATGTGCACTCTGAGTAGCTCCCTTGTATACATTCCAAGAATCTCCATGTCCAATGATATTGTCTTGACTGAAGCGATTCGTAGCCAACTTTATGTCTTCAAGTGACAGTTTGAAGCTGTCCTTGTGGTTCTCCTGAGAATTATGGGACAGTCAGCTGATTTTCTAAGTTAAAAGCAGAATGAAACTACTTTCCATCTAGAATTTGTTCGAATTTTTATTTTTCATTTTAGGTTCCCAGTCTCCGAGTTCATGTCAACGTTATGGTTGTAAATCAAGGTTGGTTGTTGCAATTTCCAAATTAAAGAAAAAAAACATATATACATGGAAGAGAAGAGCCAGGAGGTTTACTGGCGAATCAGTAGCACGTCATGAAGTTAAATTAATAAGTTAAAATAAAGTTTAAGATCAAAACAAATAAACCGCAAAACTTTAGTACAAAGAAAAAACTTAAACAGTAAGATCGTATATTGAGTAAAAGTTTGAGAAAATGTTGTTTACACAATGTATAATGTATGAAATGTCACATATTACTATCAACAATTTGAAGAAATTAAAAAGTTGTATTTTAAAATATTGACTTACCTGAGAGTCTAATGCTTTTTTGAGTTTGTTGATGACAACTTCTATTGTTGGACGTTGCTTTTGAGTTTCCGCCACACATCGAAATGTGACTTCTAAAAAGATGTCCAAAGACTCTTTATTGGGACCTTTACAAAAGAGATGTTCATCGGTCTCCTCCTTTATCTTGTGATCAACAATTTCCATTCACTACAAGAAAAAGTGCCTATAGTGACCAAAATTTAGTGACCACTTTTTTTTTGGTCATTATTTGGGCAAAATAGTGACCATATAGTAAATGGACATTAATGTTTGGTCATCCGTAAACAATTAGTGACCAAGCTCAAAAGTGGTCACTAATTTCGTCATTATACATATGCAATATTTTTCGGTATAAAAAAAAGTTATTAACATTACAAGTCATTAAGTTTTTAAAAAGTTAATTGTGAAAAATGTTTGTTTAAGCTTATATGTGGTTTATTAGCTTATGTCTGTTTCGGCTTATATTTTAATAAGTCATAAATTTTCAGTTTATTTTGAGACTTGCGGGCTTATATAAATTCATTATAATATGATAACTTATATAAGCCATAAGTCTTAAAATAAGTCAAAATTGGGGCTTATAAAATATAAGTCGAAGTCAATAAGCTCATAAGCCCATATAAAAAAAATAATCAAAGCAGGATGCGATAATTAAAGTGTTTCAATAAAAAGTAAATGTGTGCAAATTAATTCCCTTTATATAAAATAATAATTATTTTTCCTCAATTTATTATATTCTATCCTTATCATTTTTATAAAAACTAAACTCTTATTTATAAATTATCCGATCTCATTTTTATAAAAACTAATCATTCTATTCTATCCTTTTATCAATTTTATAAAAACCAGTACTTTTTATAAAAACTAATCTTCCCAAACGCTCCCTCTTTAAGCGAACAGTACTTTTTGTAAAAACTATTCTTCCCAAACGCCTTCTTAACAAACGCACCTTCTTCTTATCACAACGATTCTACATTTCTTCTTCTTATCACAACGATTGAGATCGATTATAAGTCCATAAATTCTTATAAGCGTTCAGTTGCTGAGATCGATTGAGGTGTTCTGGAATCGCTATATTGAGGTGAAATGTTCAACTCTTATTTGCTCAGTGTATAATAGCTTATTTAATAGTTTATTTGCTCAGTGTATGTTTAGCTCAATGTATAATAGCTTATTTAATAGTAAGAGATTGATGAGCTTAAGTAGAAATTTGAAAATATGAACTTATCTAATTAGCTTATTTGGAGATGTGGTGTGTCATTGCCTGAAGGAAATGTGGTGTATTATATACGCGTACACCAGGTGTTCGACGTAATGTTTGAATCGGTTTTTTTTTTTTTCTTTTTTTTTTTTTTTTTTTTTTTTTTTTTCGTTTAAAACGTTGTGAATTGTATGTTTAGAGCGTAATCCAACTGTTTGTTGAAATGTCTGACTGCATTTGAGAACCTGCCGTTATATGTTATTAGCTTATTTGTGTTTCAGCTTCTGAAAGTAATTTCATCACTAATGATTTGTTAAAGCGAGAATTGTAGAAATTTGCCATTAGAATTTAGGCAGTGATGCGACACTTCATATCCATTGTTATATCAAGTTGAGCGGATGTACTTAAATAAGCCTTAATCTCAACTTGATAAGCTCAAGCCGAAAAAAGTGGGCTTATGAACTTATCCAGGTTCAAATAAGTCCATCAAGTTGTAAAAATAAGCTAATTGAAACACGCCTGTTAGTTTTTTTTAGTTTATTTGTATGCACTGTTATGTAGTTTCCGCTAGTGATTCAAGGCTTGTTTTACAATGTAATACCATTTTATTCTCTCATATCTAGTTTTGGTTTGAGTGTAATTTTGGAAATATGTGTTTTGATGACTTTTATGACCATACATTATAGAGCTTTTGTTGCCGTCTTGTGACCTCAACAAGTAACAGATTGTGTTTGTTTCTGTGTGCACTTTTTGAATGATTATAGTGGTTTTAGTAACTGATGCATACTTTAGTTTTACCATTCGGTGTCTAAGTATATATCAATTGCATACTTTAGTTTTACCTAAAAGTATATATATACATTACTGTTACAGTAGCTGTAGACAATTCAATTTTTGCTACAATAGGATTAAGTTAATTAGTGTTTGGTTAGCTTTTGCTGTTTGAACTTGAAGTTACGATAATCTATTAGTTGGCTGATTGAGTACTTGACAAATTCTTAGTGTTTAGCAAATGTATACATATAAGATTACCAAAAGGATAATTAAGTTTAGATGTAAATTGGCTGAATTGCCACCTCTAAGTTGATAAAGAGAGAGATATGATTGTTGTCAACATTGTTATTTATTTAGAGCTTATATTATTGCAATTCTTACTAGTCAAATGGATCAGTAAGTTTAAAGTTCTGTTATTTAAATGGATGTAATTCGATTCAGGTGATTAAATTTCATGATTTTCGAGGTATTTTGAGCTTATTTACAAGTTGGGGCTGTAAAAGGTTATTAATGATGTGATTATGTTGTTGTATGACTATATGCAACCTGTTTGCTTTGGTGATACTATCTAATGTGAGTGATTTTGTGAGTTGTGGACAAAGTCACTATTCATTGATTTGAGGTTACTTACAAATGGAGATGTGAAAGCATGTTAACGATATTTTTTTTGCCTTTTTCATTGTACTTAGGTTAGTGAACTAAGTTGCTGAAGGTTGCTCCTATAGGCTATAAAACAATCATATCCGCGATGGCCAATTGAAAAGTTTCTGTTGACCTTATATATGCTTGAACTGCGAACTGTGAGATAAGTTGAAAACTGAGTGTGTGAGCTAGAGGGATTAGTATATTTATATTGGGTTTTGTGACTTTTAAATTCACAAGTGTAATCTTTAACAGCCATAAAAGTTTATGGGAGGTTATGACTAAATATGTATCATTTATTTAGGTAGACGGCCCGAAACTGTTAGCAAGTGAAGTATGGGAAGTTTAGTTACTTGTAGTCGTATCCGGTTTGTTTTACTGTAGATCCATCTTAACTGACTGCCTCTTAAATGAGGTGAATTAATGATTTTCGCTAGCTCTTTAAGCTGAATTTTGCATAAACAGAGGCTTCATTAAACCTTTTTTGGAGACACAACTTCTTTGTGACAGTAGTAGTGTTCGACTGTTATTCCTTTTGTAATGTCCTCCTGTAATTTATGTTAGACTGACATTGATAATAATAAACATAGTTATTTCCCACTATTACTTGTAGTCATGCAGTCCCGATAAATTATTTCCCACTATTAGATGATATCATGTAACTGAAGTTAGTATGCCATCTTGCTGAACATAGCCCTTGTGATGAGTTATAAGATCGTGATGAGTTATATCATGTTAGAGGTCCATATGAATTTAGATGATAAAAATTGTCGTCTGTAGAAGGACACTTTTCATTAGATGAACTTAACCAGTTCTTTGAATCGATGTTTCAGAGGTCTCTGCTCCTGAATTATATCTGGCCGAATCGTTTTCTGTTCATGCTGAACTTGGACACACCCGGTATGCATCTCACCAAGTGCTAGCTGCAACGAATTCTCATCAACAGTCACTTCGCGTACGGAAGGTGTGACACAGGAATTGTAGTTGGTAAGCGTCTAAGAAATGTATTAACTAATCATAGCATTGTTAGTCCACCTGTGAAGGGTAAGTCGTAAGTTATTATTTGTCTGTGTAATATTTTGTATTCTTTAATAGGAGAAATTAATTATGAGATTTGGTTTGTAGGTTGTGTAGCTGCAGAAGTTCAGAACAGGTTTCGTCAGCAGATGCACTTCAAGCAGCAACAGATTAGTGCTAAAGAGGTTACATGAACAAGTTAAAGGTGGTGCATGCAAAGAAGTTAGAAGTGATGCACACACGGTCTGTCTTCTTAGCATATGTAGCTGTATATATAAGAACTTGCAATGAAATGACCGTGTTTTGCCCACAGGTGTGTCCCATGGTGGTGAGGCTACTTTCACTTCCCATTCCCAACGTTGGTAGTTCTCATATTTCATTCATTCATGTGGTGTTAGAGCGCGATAGGCAGTGATTCGTTTGAACATGTTTTTTTAGCAGGTCGCATACATCGAACAAATAGGTCTGTCACATTGGGCTTTCAAGCCGGTGTAATTTGTCATCAAATGACTGCTGATGATGAAAGATTTGGAACTTTGGATGATGTTATTGCAAGGGTTGATGGCCATGGCTTATCAGGAGCAGGTAATTTCAAACTTGAAAGATGTTACTTATTGTTGTTGTATGTTGACATGACTTTTTATATTAACATATGTCTGCACGTTTCAGTTCCACTAATGTAAACTATGTCAAACTTTAATACTTAAGGACCTACTGATCATTAAAAATAGATGATAAGTCAAAAAAGAGAATAGGTTTAGAATACCATTAAAACTATTGTGCACTGAAAACACAACCATTAAGAGATAATTACTTTCACTTTGCGATGCTAAACGGCACCTTCGATACTTTTTTTTTAGTGTCATCTTTTCGAAAATCTTTTGCATTATATGGAAGTGGATAAGTTCAGCTGTTCAGGTATGGCTATTCATTGATTTGAGGTTACATATAACCATGTTGTCGACTGGAATTTCTTTGATAGACATGAGAGGCAAATCTGGCTGCAATTTAAGGAGGTCGATGAGAAGCAAAATTGCTGTTATATTAACTTTTTAAAGGTCAGCGCTGGATTACTGTTACTTCTTTCGAGTCAGTTTTGTTGTTAGCGGCGAGTTTGTTGAAATGGTAATAATAGTAGTTATTGGTGGTTGGTTTTATTGCTAAGTGTTGTCCTTTTTTTCAGCTATTATATCTGTTAAATCCTATCATATTATGTTTTTTCATAGTGTTATATCAGTTACTGTATGTAGTTGCTATGATGTACGTACATAAAAACGTGCTCCTCTAATATGTACAATAACCGTTACTACTTAAAATACTTGCTGTTAATAAGAGAAAGCACTTTATCAGTTACTGTATGTAGTTGCTATGATGTACATACATAAAAATGTATGTAGTTGCTATGATGTACGTACATAAAAACATATGTAGTTTCTTTAGAATACCTTCGATAGCTTTTTTTTTTCTCCTTATCAGTTACTGTATGTAGTTGCTATGATGTACGTACATAAAAACGTGCTCCTCTAATATGTACAATTACTTTATGTAGTGTTGTTTATATGAGTAAAGAGATAAACAGATAGTTGTATCAGCATAGCGGCTTCTAATATTACAAGTGTAAAACCGGTAGGAATAATTTTTTTTTTTTTTTTTTTTTTTTTTTTTTTTTTTTTTTTTTTGATGTTGGGCTGCACTTTGGGTTGATGGACCGAAATCCCAGATTGTATTATAATAAAAGTGAGTCATAAACCGCCTTTCATGGATAACTATCGACGACTGAACTGGTATGTCAATAAAAGTGTGTGGCCGCTCATGGTTTTCGTTTTTGTTTTGCAGGTTATTGACCGAGCTGAAGACGGGTATGGGTTGCAATACTAGGCAGAGGTATAATATTTTTTATTTTGGCTTTTCTTGCGAATTTGAATCGTTTGTGAAAAAATGTTAATTTGTGTGTCGTTGTTTGTTTAAGCTTATTTTTGTAACTTAAATTAGATTATTTATGAAGTTGAATTACATATAGGCTATTCAAGTAAATCTTATGGAAAATCTTAACAAGTTACGGGTAGTGGCATCAAACTAGGAAGCACGTATACTCATCGGCTATAGGTGCCTTAAATAATACCTACGGATACAATTAGGTTGTAGCGTCATAAATATTAAACAGCTTTTGAACAGTCCATAATCAGATTGTAAAGAGCCCAATGTGATGACCCATTTCGATAATCTAGTAGAAAGATACCCATACCGTGGTGTCTGGTGGTGTTCATGGACCTGGAAAAGGAGTATTGAAAAGACCTGGTCTTCAAAAATCAAGTACCAATCATCGTGGTAAGCATATTTATAAAGCATATGTTCATTGTGTCAACATGTAATCGGATAGATTTAGAAAAGTCTCCATTATTCATAAGACCTTGTCTTCAAAAATCAAGTACCAATCATCAGCCTAGTTCTGAACCAGGACTCTTCATAAGTCCATAAATTCTTACCTAATAGAGCTTATTGATTGATTTTTGGTGTTTTGGATAGCTAGTTGTACTGGATTTTAGATTTTGAGCATTGTTTGGATTTTGGATCTTATTTGTTTAGCTTAAATTGGACTGCTTATTGCCCACTTAGGCTGTTTCAGCTTAGCTTGTTAGTTTTTGTCTTGCATTTGAATTTAACTGGTTACATTGTGTAAGCTTGAGAGATTAATTGCATTAGCTTTTCTGTAGGTTAGTCTCAGTTTTTTAGCTTATTGCACCTATAGGAGTAGCTTATCAGCCTTGTAGCATTTTTTAATTTGCCTTATATTAGGTTCTTCTATTTTCCATAGTTTGTGGTATTGGTTTTTGAATATCAGTGATGGGAATGTGACGGGTTGGTAAACTTCTTTATTCAGTTTTTTAAATGATTAACGTGTTAAATATTATTAATCTGAACTTATTGATATAATAGTAATCTAAATATGATTCATCTGAACTTATTGATAGAATGTTGGATCTGATGATGACGATGGGCAAGAAAATGAAGAGAATGAAGAGTATGATGAATCTGATGGGCAAGAAAATGAAGAGAATGTTGGATCGGATGATGATGGGCAGGAGCATGAGGACTTTATTTGACCAGCAACCGGAGATTTTTTTATGTAGAGTATATTTGTGTCAATTGATAGAAATGGAAGTCTCGGATGGGGAGTTTGCTACTGAAGTGTATCACTTTTTTTACCTAATTCTGAAAAACTCATAATTTTTCTTTTTTCTTTTATTCTCTTAGACACGTAAGGTTGGAACTTTGTCATTGTTTGTACTTCGTGGAATAGTTATGATTGTAATGGTAATTTTCTTGCTTTTAGAAGAATTTTGATTTATTTGGTAATTTAGTTTATAAATCCAACAATATTGGTTGGTAGTCGGGTTTTGCTGGAGACCGCTAATTTGGTGTCTACGAGACCATGGTTAGTGACCACATATGTTTGTCACTAATCTGGTCAAAATGGTGGTCACTATTTTTGGTCACTAATCTGGTTAAAATAGTGACCACTTATCACTTTAATGACCATAATAAGTGACCAAATGGGTCGTCACAAAATTTAATAACCACTTTTAAGTGGTCACTATTTAGTGACAATATTCAAATGTCATCACTATTACCTTTAGTGACCGACTTTTAGTGACCACGAGTGACCACTTTGATATGGTCACTAAATCAGATTAGTGACCAAATTTATACTATTAGTGACCATATTCGTGTCGTCACTATAAGCACTTTTTCTTGTAGTGATTATTGTTCCCTTTTCATAATGATCTCTTGCAATGGGTGCAATTCCCTTCTCATTCACCTTGGTGTATACAGAATCATAGGCCAACCTCCCGGTCAAGATCTCAAGCAACACTACTCCTAACGAGTAAATGTTTGATTTCTTATTTAATCTACCAGTCTTCTCATATTCTGGATCCAAATACATATTTGTACCTGCAATGTTTTTGGTACGGATAGTGATGGTTGCTTTATCTGCTGGGTAGAATTTGGAGAGGCCAAAATCTGCAATCTTTGCCTCCCAATTATCTCCCAATAGAATATTATCGCTCTTGATATCACGGTGTATCATCTTTTGTTTGCCATGATCTGTGTTGTTGTGAATGTAATTCAAACCATGTGCAATATCAAGACATATATTTAGACGTTGCAACCAATTAAGATTAGTCATCTTGTCACTGTTCCCCAAATAGCTTTCAAGGCTTCCTTTGGAAGCATGCTCATAAACCAAGATCATTGCACCATTGCCTTCATAACAAAAACCAAGAAGAGAGATTATATTCTCATGCTTACAAGTAGTAAGAGTTTCAATTTCTACAATGAACCCTTGTTCTCCTTCTTGATTGTTAATGCGCTTTATGGCTACCGTGCTTCGTTTTCTGTGTAGATCGCATATATCCACCCCATTTATCGATGAGGAATTACTGCCATCAAAATGTTCAAGTTCTGCTTTGTATACTTTACCGAATCCACCAAACCCAATGCAGTATGCGTCATCAAAATTATTTGTAGCCTCTTTTATAGCTTTTAGTCCAATCTTCAAGTGTTCTAGATTCCCCTGCAACGAGTTGTACAACACCACATTAATGCTTGTAAGGATTGGAGTGATACTAAGAGAAGAGAAGTTTTTATAATCGACTGATATTTATTAAACACTAAATAATGGTTTTATCCCTAAACTTTGAATTGGTTTAATCACCTAACTTCTTTTAAATGTTTTAAACTTTAATTTAACTATGACTATCTCTAACTCAAACCTATTTAGTTTCACTACAGATTGAGGCCGTGTTTTGTGTCGTGTCTAGAATTGCTGCCCCTAGTTGCAAATTTGCTCCGTTTTCAGATTAAGTGAACCGGTTGGTTTCATTCGGGTGTCGTTTTCTAAACACCCAAAGTCATGAACTAGTATTCTTTAATTGAAGCACTAAAATGTAAATTAGTTTAAAAAAAAAAAAAAAAAAGAAAAAAAAAGCCCATTGCCAATTAAAGATCTACTAAATTGTCAGATAAAGTTAAACATTACCCAAAAGTTAATTAGTTATACTATATGTTAACTCAAAATAATGGATAGAATCATTGTTCACTCTTTATAAAATATGAGAACGTTCAAGAGAAATTGATGATTTTCATCCCTAAAACTAATACCTAAAAATAAATCTAACAAAAAGATCAAGATATGTGACAAGATTGAAAATGGAGATTAAGAAAATAATACATATGCATCGTTTCAAATGATGAATAAAGTGGGAATTAGTTGAAGCATATTAGTTTTTTTTTTGGAAAAGCATATTAATTAGTTATATCTCATTATTATTACTTAATAATTTTAAGCTATTACTCTCTCAGTTTTAAAATAATTGCCACCAAACAAAAAGTACACAAGTTAAAATTAAAAAAAAAAAAAAAAAAAAAAAAAAAAGGTGGAACGGTCCTTATATTTTTCAACCAATCAAATATCATTTTTATCCACTAAGATCCGTTTCGATCGGTTAAAATGAAAAGTGGATAATTATTTTGGGACATACCAAAATAGAAAGTTGGAATATGATTTTGGGATGGAAAAAGTAATTATTATTGGATATGCTTTCATTGAAGGTTCTATAAATGTATGAAATGGAATCGAGTTTGCTTATGTAATTTTTATTATATTTATTTAGTTAGTTGACTTAGTTTTAATTAGGGGAGGACAAATTTTACTTTTAGTTAAATCTTATCAACTGGTTGACAAGGACCGGGCATTGGGAGGTTTTTTTTACCTGACTGGATGTTTTCCCTAATTTAGATTGGTGTTTCATTATCTTGTTAGGCTATTAGGTTAAGGGTAGTTCTTACTTTATTTAACACGGTCCTCCCAACTTTTAGATAACAAACTCTCATGGTGTGTTTGATTTAAGTCTTCTTGATTTAAGTAATGGACTAAAAGAAAAGATAGATGTTTGGAATAAGGGGGTTTGAGTTTTAGAATACAGTGATCATTACTAAAAGTACAACTTTTGGAAACTCCACATCACAAGTAGCTTTTGGTTTTTAAATTATGAAAGAAAAAGGTATGTCAAAATCACAAGCGACTGAACTCAAAAACAACAGTGGCTCACTATTTTGTTTATAACTCGCAAACCGCTAAAAGTTAGCTAATGTCCTTAGCCGGAAAGGCAAGTCCATTGCGTCACTACCTGACTTATTTTCGGTATTGCACGGTGGCCGTGGATTCATAATCAATTTTCAAAAAAAATGTTACATGTATTGTATTTTTTTTCTCTTTCAAACCTGTACTAATTCTTAAACTCATATACAAACCAAACACACCTTTATTTCTTGTCTTTTACTTTTATTGACTAATGAGATGGTGCAATCTTATCTTGTGACAAAATGCTGATTTTCTATTAATACAATTGGGTTTTTCAGCCAAATTTCTTTTGTACAAAAGCATATTTCAATTATAATAGAAAAGATTCCCATAAGAAAGTAATAACTTTCAAATATTTTTACATGTTTATCTATTATTTCAATTTATAAAACAAAATATAGTTATTATATCATTACTTTTTATCATTGAAAAATTCTCCTTGACATGTTCAAAATAAACCTACTATTAAAGCTTTAACAAAACAAATTTATTGCATACCTCCAAATTATATATTATACATTACTAGATGAATACTCGTACAAAACGACGGTGAATAACGACAAATAATTATACTTGCGAACTTCTGGTTCTGGTGTGACTCTTAATACAACATTTACGAGTTCAATTTGTAGTCATTACGAGAAATTTTTATAGGTAATAAATGAAAAATGTTAAAAGTTTGAGGATAAAACAATATTTTGAATATTAATTTCGTGGTAAATGTTGTTACCATTTTTAATCAAGGGTATTATAGAGTTTACACATTACTCAAATTTAAAAACTGTAAGTTTAAGGAGTATAAGTAGTATAATATAGATAGTAGATCATGTTGTATTAAATTACTAATATTGATTATCAGTTGCCATAATTTCGTCTATTATTTATGAGGAATGCTACATCTATATATATTTTACAAAAACAAATCAATACAAAGGAGGTAGCAACATGTGATTGGTGTGATGAAAGAGAAGAGAGAGAGAAAATGTATTAAAATACACCAATCACATGTTGTCACCTCTTTATGTGAATTTGTTTTTGTAAAATGTATATGGATGTAGCAATCCTCATTATTTATTAGGTAGTAAATATAATTTTGAGTAAAGATATATTATACTTCAATATTTAATATTTAAGTTGTATTAAATTGGGATAATTGTTTCTAGATGTAACGAATTTACCACGTTTTACAAAGTTGTGTATGTATCTTTTAATTTTTCTAAACAATGCGAACAAGGTACTAATCCTACTATTATATGCATAATTTAACATTTGTTTAGAGTTATTTACATAAATAGTCCTTGTGGTTAGGACCAAATTGCAACGTTAGTCCTTACTGTTAGTTAGAATTATTTACATAAATCGTCCTTATGCAGGTAGGATAACGGGTTGGGTCGGTAACAAGGTCGGGTTGCCACATGGCACCACCTAAGTGGTCCATGTGACACTGGAAAAATAACCCCATTTGCTTTCGGCTATGATCGAACCCAGGTGGCTATTGTGGGAGTGAGGGTGATACCCAGTTGGACTGGGCATACCCTCAAGTAATATTACTTACATTTTTTTATTTAATGTAGTTCTACATAATACTTTTTATTTTTATAATATCTTTTATATAATAAAAGAATTAAATCATTTCATAGTGTTTTTGCAAAACTCTTCTTATTGAAAAAAAATTAGACCAATAGGAGAGCTCGATTTTGCCATGTAGGCGAAATCGAGCAATATGATTGGTCAATAGAAAGTCAAAATTAAATTGATTTTTGTCAAACTTAATAAATTTGGTGGATAAATTTGGAAAAAAAAAAATGCATAAAAATATAAGTGTCAAATTTATGAAAACAAAAGCTTAAAAAAAGATGAAGTAATTAATAAAACTTTAGTGGTTACATTTTAAATAAATTATAGAGCTAAGTGCAAAATTACAAGTTTCCATGTTTTTTAATAACTTTACAAAAAAAAAAAAAAAAAAAAAAAAAAAAAAAAGCTCTTACACTTTATAACCCATGTACTTTATAATATTATCTTTGTTTAAAATTATATGAGTATTAGTATTAGTTTTTAGACTTTCATCCATTAAAATTACAAAATTTGATAAATATGCGAATTAGTTTTAATATATGTTAAATATTTTTTAAAGTAATGTTAGTTTTAGACTTTCATCCATTAAAATAATTTTATAAATAATGACTCATGTTATTCTATTTATAAGTTTAATTTATGCGTATACGGGTTTGAATATTAAATATGGGTAAATTATTAGTAACAGGAATATAAATATTAAATGATAAGCACGAGTTACTGTAATATTAAAATAAATAAACATGATTCTACTTATAACAATGACTCATGAAATTGTTATTTAAAATTTATATATGGATATCGATAAAAACATTTTAAAAACTTTACGGAACATATTTTAACTTCATCAACACTCATTATGTGCTACTAAATAGCACAAACTTATGAAAATGCAATTTTTCAAACAAAAGGTATATTAGTAAATATGGTATGATGGTTATTCATAATCAAAGAAATGAATCAATCTTCAAAGCTATCTAAATATGCTACATATTTTAACGAAAATATAAGTAAAAGAAATACCACAATTACAAAACACATCGTAAATTGATAGCACGGGTTTGCAAAACTAAAAGCATATATCACTAATATCTCATGCAAGTCAAGTATCATCATTGATTTTTCTTGAATAATAAAATATAATTTTTAATCAAAAAGCATTCTCTTAAAATAATAGGTAGATTATAACATATATATACATATGATTTTTTATTTTTAGTCTACCAAGTAAAACCATTTGGAACATGTTAAGTGATTCATTTGTTAATCGATAATAATACATAATCAAAACAAAATTTTAAAAACCCTGTGCGCATAGGTATTATAACTAGTTATATTCTAATACAATATAATATAAAATGTTAAATAATTATAATAATGTAAATTTAAAATCACATACACCTTTAAGTAAGGTGATAGTTTTTTGATACTTGACAAGAAATGACACTCGGCTTATTTGTATTGAGGATCGATAGTGGTTATATGGTTAATCAAGATGATAACTGTTGGTAAAACTCTTGTTTATTAATCAGGATAATCGGCCTTAAATTAAAAGTTAAAGTAAATTAGTTACGTACCTTCAATTGAACGGATGATGTATGGTTAACTGGATTCTCATACTTCGACTGAAGTTCCAAAGCTTTTTCAAGCCTTTTGACAACCTGGTCGATATATGGACGATCTGCTCTCTCCTCTTTTACGCACCAATATGCTGTATCTGAGAAGATTTTGAATGCTTCGGGGTCCATCTGGCTTCGTAAATGCGGCATGATCATTTCATCCAAACGAGATTTCGCTAGATGACTTAATAACCCCTCTCCCAGCTCTTTGTCTTCGTCATCACCATCGTCATTGTTTACTGCACTCCTACAGCACAAGACTTCAAATAATACAACACCGAACGAATACACATCTGACTTGTGGGTCACACCCCCGGTCTCTTTATATTTTGGGTCCAGGCATGCATTCTTAACAATATCACGAGTAAGATGAAGACGGTGCCTCCGAGCTATTGTATTTTTTAATGCAAGTTTAAAACCAGATAACTTGGGTTCCCATTCGTCATCAAGTAGAATTTTTGAGCTCCTGACGTTGCAATGTATGACACTGAAATCACGTCCAGCATCATAATGGATGTAACTCAATGCATTTGCAACACCAACACATATTCTCAACCTTTGCATCCATGTGAGGGTCTGATCACTTAGATATTTTTTGAGACTTCCGTTGGCCTCCCTCTTGTATATGATAGCCTTATACTCATCATCCTCCTCCTCATCCTCCTCAACATAGTACCCAATAAGAGACACTAGATTCTTATGTTTGAGACTTGAAAGTATTGAAAGCTCCATCCAGAACATTTTGCTATTCAGATCATAATCATAATGGTAAACCTTTCCAAAGATATCAATGGACTGTTCAGAACGCAAGAGACGACCTTCGAAAATCTTTTCACCTCCATAGAAAATATTTTCTACATCATAAGGGTCGAGTGCTGATTCCAAATCAAAACGGCTGAGTTTTAATTGAGATAGATCTTTGAGGAAAGACTTTGTGTTTTTGCTGGCTTGGGATTCATTGCCTATAGATGCGAAGGTCACTGATCCCTATATGTGTAGATTAAGAGGATGTAACACTTCAGTTAGGTTGATTGATCAGTTAAAGAGACAAAATGGTGAGAAGCTAAGTACATATAATATAATACGGGATCTTGTATATCACTCTCAAGAATATTTTTATTCATGAGTCATTTTCAATGGGCTGATAATTAAACCTGGTACAGTAAGTGTAAAGAAGATAGATATAAAAGATACTCATGTTTAACTTGGGTGAAGATTGTTGAAATATAGTGATAGAAGCTAAACTTTAGATTTTTTTTTCCCTTTTCAAAATGCAACGTAACTACAATTAAATAACAAAAGAACAAATGGGAAGTCTCTTGACATGGTTGGGTTCAGTTGAGATTTGGTCTTGGGTGTTCGTTTCATCATGGTGGATTGCTTTTGAGATAAAAACGCAAGGCGGTGTCTTCACCTAAAGGTTAGACGGTTTTACTCACGAATATCATTTACCTTTATTTATTAGGACTTTTTATTTGTAACCTTAATTCAAGATCAATTTTAATATATAACCATAATTCCACTAAAGTTACCCATATATAAGTGACATGTCTGATTTTTCAGTCTTACCTGGTCAACACGTTATAAACGGAACAAAACACACATTACCTGTTTTAAATGACTTATGTGGCATGTTTCTCAGTTCAATGGCTTTAAAATCTGAATATATATCTTTCTTTATCTTTTCATTTTCTCTTGTTTTGACAAATATCGTTTGAGTATAATGAGCAGATATGATTTAACTAGAAAAATGTTAACATTACCTGTTTTCCTCTCTCTTAGTAATTTCAGTGACTTGCAAGTTGTAAGTTACAACAAGATTTTAAATAACATAAGGGAATTGCTATTAGATCCCTACTGGGCATTATATAAAGATTATTAATTAAACCATCATACCCATTCTTAATACCACATCTTATTATATTCTGCCCCCTCTCTACTGGCATCCTTCTCTATCGTTTCTCTTGTTTTGTCATTTTCCTCTTTTTTTATAAGATTTCAGTGGCTTACAACAAGAGCTAAAAATAATATTAATTACCTTCTCATGACTGGATGATGTCTCTCCAACTTCGCCCACAACTGATGAGTCCTCCTTTAATTAACATCAATGGCAACAAATACAATAATAAGTAAATAAATGTTGCTCGTATTACAGAGTAGTTATTGTGATTGAAAGATAAAGAGAAAAAACCATCTTACAGCATTTTCACATTCCAATTGAAGTTCCAACGCTTTCAGTGGCTTATTAATTAAACCATCATATCCATTCTTAATACCACATCGTTTTATATATTCTGCCCCCTCTTTACTCGAATCTTTCTTTATTCCTCTTTTTTAAAGATTTCAGTGGCTTACAACAAGAGCTAAAAAGAAAATTATTTACCTTTTCATGACTAGATGATGTATCTCCAACTTCAGCCACAAGTGATGAGTGTTCCTTTTAACATCAATGGCAACAAATACAACAATAAGTAAATAAACATAACTCGTATTATAGAGTAGTTATTGTGCTAGAAAGATAAAGAGAAATTTGGTCAAAAAGAATGATAAAGATAAAAAACCATCTTACAGCATTTTTCCATTCCAATTGAAGTTCCAACGCTCTCTCAAGTCTTGTGACAATCTGATTCATATTTGGGCGTTGCGTTTGTTCTTCACTCAAACACTCATACGCTATTTCAGCGAAAATGTTTAATGATCGCGAATCTATTTGTTTCAATAGATCCGGATCGATTATCTCATCGAGTATTTTCTCTCTATAATGAAAAATTGCCACCAGAGCCAAATACTTATTATCGTGATCTTTAATTACCGATTTCCTACCACACAATAGTTCAAACAATACTATCCCAAAGGAGTAGATGTCTGACTTTTGGTTCACACTGCCAGTCTCTAAATATTTTGGGTCTGTATACCCCTTCGTAGACCAAATTGAATCAGTATGGAAAGAATGGTGTCTTTCAGATGCTTTAATCTTCATGGAATCACTACAACATAAACCACTTTTAGCAACAGAAAGGGTTGTCACCAAAAGAGGGAAATTTTTGTCGCTAATGCTTTTAGCGACAGAAGGTTGTCGCCCAATAGGTTGTCGCCTATAGTCCGTCACAGAAAGTATTTGTGACAGCATGTGACATCAATTGTCGCAAAAACATTTTTCATAATTTATTTTTTATCATTAATTATTAATTAAATAAATATTAATAAATAAAATAAATTTTTTTAAAAAGGTGGGAAACCTTTTGTGACAACGCCATTTGTTGCCGAAAGTGTCCTTACATTGTGGGTCGTTTTCTAGGGGTGACCTTTTGCGACGACAAATATCACTTTTAGGGACAATAATTTTGTCGCTAATAGTGACTGCTGGAAAAAAACAGCAGCAGCATTGCTACAATTCCAGATTTTTCCGGGATTTTTTCCCAGAAAAATCTACCAAAATCAATGCTTTAAATCACCCAAATCAATAATACAAAATGATACCATCCATTCATTCATTCATTCAAAACCGACAAGTTACAAAAGAAGATTCATACAAATACTAATAATTTCCCAATATGCTTACGTAATTCAAATAACAAAAGAGGATCCATACATCTTACTCACTAATACTACCATCATCGCCGTACTCAGTACTCGTCATCAAACCCACTACTACTATCATAACCAACATCATTCCCACTATTACAATCACCACCATCATCATCTCCATCAACATTTATCGGTTTATAACACTTATCGAGGTCGAGATTAGAACTAGGGTCGGAATGAGTAGTACTAGGACCACCACGAGTATATGTAGACCCAGGAAACAAAGGAGTGCATGAGTCGGGCATTTGAAATTGTGAAGCGGGTGTACCTTGTTGACGGTTATAGAAATCCAGAAATTGCTTAAGTTTTTTTGCTCTTGTAGCTCCATAGCATGCCGCTTCTTCATCTCTTCAATCTCCTCTCTGATACAGAAACCTTGGTCCACTTGTGAGCTCCTAGAACTTGAGCCTGTGCCCGGTACCACCCTGCCTACACCCGCAATATGTCCCCGATTTTGAGAAACCAGGACTTCATCGATGATTTTGGCGGTCTGTATTGGGATCCATCTTTTTTTCTTTGATTGCATCTTGAATGGCCTTCATTTCTCCCTGTGTAGTTCAAAAATAACAAGAAAGTTAATATAACAATTGACGAATACGGTCAGATATGCGAATAAGTTATTCGTGTCAATTAACAAATAACTAATAACAAATAATACCAAATAAGCAAACATCACTGTACAATGGCCAACTTGACGGTACTAAACCTAATACTGATTCTACAAAACACAAACAGCCAAATACAGATTCTACCAAACAATCATCAAACCGACAAAAAGTACAAAAAGAATGACATAATCTCATAAATACCAACGAATCATGGATCCCAATATTTTTGCAAACTAACAATCATTTTTAAAGCTATCCCAGAAAGCAATACAAGTGCCACATCATATACTGTAAATGCATGTAATTGCATATATACCATAGTGGTCACTTTCATTTATACTAGTAAGTTAGTAACAAGATATTCCAATATATATTGAGAACTTAAACACTATGCAGATAATCTTGGATGCTATCTGTACTTACCTAGCTATGATGGTTTCTAGCAAAGATGAACCACCACTAAATAGTGTCTTGTAGTTACAGTTGATGAGCCAAAAACAATATTACTATTATTACACGCAGCTTATTGTTGTATGGACAAGTTTTAGAAAATGAAATGAAAAGAAGAAAGATGAAGATGGGTTTGGGAGGATATCTGGTTCTTCTTATATATTCTGACAGATACTTATAGCACTACAACATCAACCACTTTTACTAACAGTTAGCACTAAATATCACCACTTGATTATTTCTCAATTTACCAATAGTTAGCACTAAAAATATTAACTGGAACAACGTCGATTACAACATTACAGCAGCCAACTTGAATAAGTTCCATTACAGGCTGCTGCACCACTAAACTCATTACCAAACACTCCTAGTGCAGCAGTAGTCTATCACACATCAGTACAACGGCCAACTTGACGGTACTAAACCAAATACTGATTCTACAAAATACAAACAGCCAAATACGGATTCTGCGATTGAAACAAACCAAATGCCAAACACCTCTTTTGACTTTAACCCAAAACCAAGACATACATTTTTTAGACCCAAAACTGAACCAATAAAGTCTGGCCAATTTGCGGCAGGGAGGGATCTAAGGCCTGGGCAATTAGGGAGTATGATACATGCGTGCTTTTGATAATTGACCCATAATAAACAAATGAACAATGGGTCATCATATTCAGTTAAGAGACTTAATTGCCAGGAGAGCATCAAAAACTGAAAACTGACAAATGTAGCAAACAAGTATCACCATGATAATAGTGAGGTGTCTTAAGAATCACATCATGCTTTTCTAAGTCTACAAGCACAAGCCCTTTCCTGGTTGGCTGGTTGAACCACATTTCACGCATAAATCATATGTCTATTTCAAATTCTACTTTCATTGGTTCCAGAAACTACCATGTCTCTTATATGGGTCATAGAGAACTATCCCTCATCCCATATCCTAACCAAGATGTACCCAAATGCAATAGTCAATTTCAGATACAATTGAAAAGAAGACGATGAATTGCACCTAATGGGCGGCCAGGATGAGTGAGCAGGACAAGCAGCATATATATTGAAATGAATGAGAAATTATATATACAAGTTCACTGGATCACAAAGACAAAAATAATAATAATAAAATAAATAAATAAACAAATAGTGAGCTTACGTATATCCTTTCGTTTTCCTTGGTCTTGAACTGGTCCTTTTTGTCCGTATGATTTTTCCTCCAAGTCTCGACCAAGTCCTCGTGTTTCTTTTCTGTTGAGAACTATAAATAAACAATATAAAACCAATTAATAACAAACTATATATAAACAATATAAACACCTTTAAAATAATATAAAAAATAAAAATAATAAAGAACCATACGAATTTGTGTCTTCCTCGCGCGAAAGACATCGATCCTTGGTGTGTCGTCATTTCCTACGAGTAATTGACATATCCTTTTGATATGTTACTGTCATTTCTTATTTCATTTTTAAAAGCTTTACATGAGACAGTTAGTTGACATCCTTTTGATACTAAAATACTACGTAATTGAAAGTTGTGTTTCATCCTTTTTTGATACTACTGTAATACGTTGCTGTCATTTCATCCTTTTGAAACTAATATACTAATTGACCGTGGTTTTTTTTTATTAGTGACTTTCGCTCAATATAATGTACACTAATAATGGTAAAAATCATATAATGCGAAAAGAACACAGCGAGTACTACTGCTACTAGTTTAGTACTCAAGTAACTATCAAGGAATTTTAGACTACTTATATAGCCAATATCACTTAACTTGCCTATAATCATACACTGATATCATGCTCAAAAATTATATAAGTTGTCCATCTAGTTGTTTATTTACGTATAGTTGGATTTATCTTATAACCCGACAACCCGAAACACCCGACCCGATAAACACCCGAACCCGATAACCCGATTTCCTATCGGGTCAGGTTGCGGGTCATTTTCAAAAAACTCAAAACCCGACTCAACCCGACCCGATAACACCCCTAGCTGCTTGTCCGATTCACTAACTTTTACCAAAGACATATTTATGTGAGATACGTTCAAGTGCACACATTTGGCAGGCGGCATTGTCACCAATTGGAGACATATTGGTGACATATTTTAAAGTCTTAATATCAAGTAACTTGAATCTATATTAACTTAGAATCATATAAAATGTCAGATTATAAAAATTGTTGGGAACAGACACAAGCAGGGGTGCAGGTACTACCAAAATCAAACACAAACATAAATTAACAAATGAAACACAAAAACATAAAAACCCATCAAACATTAATAAAACAAAACACAATAAACCTTTAAACAAAATAGATGGGGTGGCTGTAGTGTTCGGCGGTGTCAGACGGCAACAGCGAATGGCGGTAGGTCAGCGACGGCAGCAGTAAATGGCAGCGGTGGCTGTGAGAAAGTAAATAAAATCATAAACCAAACCAAAATCATAAACCAAATTAAAAATAAAATTCAAATCAAATAAAAACAAAACCAACAAAAACCATTTACCTCTAATTGGGTGCTAGTGTGGTGGGGTGGCAGTGGCGGTGTGGAGGTGAAGGGGTTAAGGCGTGAAGGCGGTTTTTACTTTTTAGGTGGATGAGTTGTGTGAGTGGGGAGATGAGTAAATGATATACACTTGCAAAATCCCAGATCCGAATTTTTGGTGGGATCAGTTTTGGCGCATAAAGTTGGAGGGAAATGAAATTTTCACTAAAAATTTATTAACTTTATAAATAGTTTCATTTAATTATCTTTAATTAAAAATAATTTTAAAATTTATTTGCCATTTTTTAAATAAATTAAGATATGTTAAAAATAATTTTACTTGATTATAAACCTGGTGTCGGTTCAACCGGTTGAACCGAGAACCGGAGTGATGGGCGGTCCGTTGTATGCCGAGTTTTTGTTTAAATTCAAACTGGATTGAACCGCCGGGTGTTGGTCGACTCGGGTTGAACCACCGAACCGGAAACCAGCCGGTTCAACCTCATGATAGAAAAAAAAAAAAAGAAAAAAAGAAAAAAAAAACTTTGATGTAATTAGTAGAGGATGTAAACAGAGATGTTGATTGTGCAATTAATGTAATTCTGTTACACCTTCTCGTCTTGTTATAGATCGACCGGTGGTTGCTTCGATTACTTGTAAGTTCGCTTATAGTAATAGGATGCGGTGGATGGTGGTAGCGACTGAAAATGGCGATGACTATGTTTGTGAGGAGTAATGGAGTAGTGATACGTGAGAATCGCACCAGGTTTTACCTCTCGAGGGATCTTGAGAAGCTTACAACCCCCACCAGGAAGTGTACCTGATCGTTGTAGTATAGTATAGTGACAAGTACCGGGGGATTGATCGTTCAACTAAAGAATAGTGTCGCTAGGATTAGAAAGCCTAAAACCTAGGTCTAGAGGTGAGAGATGATTCTTTTTGTATTTTTATGTTTTATAAAAGCAAGTAAAATATCGGTTTTGGAAGAGTGGGCGGAATTAGTTGCTAGCCAACTAACCCAAATTAACTAAGATACAATCAAAATAAAATAACAAAAATAAAAATAAATCTAATTAAACTAGTGTGGTGTAATAATAATGGGGAAAGTTGTGTTTACCTAGGTTTCATTACTCCCTAGATATCTTTTACAGGTTGATAGTTTGTTACAATTGCATGGATGACGGGTCGTATTCCTTAATACTAGTCGTAGGGCCGTGTACAATATTCCCTAATTCTATAGGATCCTACTTCACTCCTATGTCGAGCTGTTAGAAGCTCCTTGTAACACCCCCAAAATTTGATACAGCGGAAGACTCAACAAGCTTTCGGGGTGCTACGGGGATTGGTATCCAACACAAGACAATATAGAACGAGATAAAGTAAACATAATAAAAACACAACCAAAACGGGGTTTTAAAGTTTACATTTATCCCACATCATTCAGAGTCAGGCCCAAAATAAAATAGCAATAGGTCCAAATTTAATTATCAGAGTTTAGAAAATATAGATCCATAACCGTGTGCCACAGCCGAGCCTTCCAATCCAAGCATGCACCTCAACACTTAATTACCTGAGAAAACGTGCTAAAAGTCAGCTTTCGCTGGTGAGATCATAGGTTTAAATTCAACTAATAATATAGTGGACATATACGCAAAACGCTTGCTAGCTAGACTAAGGATTCGCTAAAAGCCTGCGGATACCCTCCGCTCTCAACATAACACACGGATACCCTTCCGCAATAACCAAAACACACGGATACCCTTCCGTAACAACATAGATATTCGGGTAACCCCCGCAATACCAATAAATACTCGGATAACCTCCAAAGTATTAATAACCTATAGGTGCACGCTACAGTATCTAAATAAGTCAACCTTGAATAGTACACACGAAACTATGTGACTAAAGCTGACAATCCACCAATAATCAAATAAGCCAACCTTGAATAGTACACACAACCGATATGTGACTAAAGCTGACAATCATCCAATAACCAAATAAGCCAACCTTGAATAGTGCACACAAAAGGTGTGACTAAAGCTGACAATTTATCCTAGTCCATACGCATAGCAAGTTTAGAAAGAATATAAAAGCGATAACAGTCCACGTAAAATGATTTGCACGTTTCTCACCCCAATCATTGAAAACATAGTTCAAGAGTAAAAAGTGGGGCTATGACTCACCTCAAGTCCAGAAATATAGCAAGACGAGGTAGGTAGCAACAAGATGTATGATAACTCACGAAACAGCAACTACGGACTTGGCACGACCTAACAATATTAACTCTTTCAGAAATCATTTCCTCAAATATATAATATTCCCAAACCCGGACGAGAATCCGTTTTATTTCCGAAAATCCATTTCGTATTAGTTTGGTGTATTTGCGTTTGGTATCCATACGGGTGGTGGGTCGACTCAAAACAAACCAACAAAATCACACGTAGAAGATATAATAAACTATAGATCTAATATTAGCCCAATATATCATTTAAATAAATCGCCAAAGTTTACCAAATCCGTCGATTTGATAATCCTCATATTTATTTACGTAATATACCGTTCCAAGATTACACCCAATCTAAAGCACATATAAAGCACATAGCACGTAATTACTATATAGTATATATTACAGTTTAATAAATTCCTCGTATATATCGTCAAATTGGCCAGATTTTCCAATATATACACTCGCAATCTATTACACTTTACATATACTACAACCTATGGGCGTCGTAGGATGCGATGCCCACTAATATATTCGTTTCATATAACCAAACAACCCGGCTCAACCTTACGCTTGAGTGGTTATTTACTTATAGAAAACGTCTATATTAGTCGTCATATATCCGAGACAACACGAATGTCGCAAATAATAACTTACCTGGACCCGAGTGACAACAATTTCGCCTAACTCAATAAATTTATTCGTTATATATATCCGAAATGACTTCTTATTAAACGTTTCATAATTGTCGGGAGTTTCCCGTTTATAACACAATTTTTATAATAATAATACGTTTAATAATATTACGCCACTTTCGTAGCCTAATATATATCTAATCGTATTATTTATAATACGACTCGTGATTATTATTATTATTAATATACGCGTTTATATAGTTATATATACGTTATTCACGTATATACTTTCGTATAAACGTTCATATTATTAATAATTATTATTACGAGTTTTATTATTCTCGTTTCACTTTTAATATTTATTGAGTTATACGAAATGGTCATATGTCCGAGTCATGACCCTCGGCTCATTGTCCAAGTCCAACAATAAAGGAAAGTCATAAATAATAAATCTCCGTCCAATCACAATCTCAACCACGGGCTACAACAATAAGGTCCGACTACGGTACCCGACTAACCTATCTCCGTCATCTAACGACCGTCTCATAACCGGTCCTCATATCACATTTACCAATCGCCAACAACTTCTCAATTACCAAATTCAATAACCAATTCGACCCAAAGTATTCGGCCGAGTGTATAAATACCACAACAATAATCTTGAACCAATAACAATCATAAGAAATAATAATAATACAAATAGTTCATAATTAGCACAAAAATAACATTAACCAAATTAGTGTTCGGGTCGGTTTACCAAGCCGAACCCGAGGCAACACTTCACCACAACTAGTGTGGTTCCCACCCGAGACCTCCATGGTCTCGGCTAGCTCTAAATGAGCCAAACAACCCACACGACCTTCTAGGGTCGTCAGCCAAGTAACCATTCGACAACCATGGTTAACCATGACTATCAATAACCGGTCAAACAACCAAAATGAGGTTCCAAACACCCTCATCGAACACCAAGAAATATCAAAGGTCAACTGTTCGGTCAAACAAGCACAATCCGAGGGTCTCACCCTCGGATACACCTCGACCCGACGAAAATAAACCAACCCGGATACCAAACTTCATAGAAAAACATGTTTTCATCCAAGATCCATAAGTGTTACACGTTTTTAATTAAAACCCATTCGGATCTCATCATGTCGTGACTCTAGGTCACGATTTTATTAACCATACGAGTGAAAACTCGTCTCACCTTCGATCTAGAACTCAAAACCGTGATAACCCTTCAAGAAACAACGAATAGTGGTGAATAAGATGGTGATTCGAAGTGAAATAACGGGTTTATAGGCGCGTGTTATAGTGGATCTAAGAGTAGGGATGATGGAGGTTCGATTTATGGTGGTGTTTTAGAGTGGTGGCCGGCGGTGGCTGTGGTGTGGCCGGAATTTAAGGTGGCGGCTAGGGTTAGAGTAGTAGAGAGGATGAGGGAGATGAGAGAGAGGTGGTGAATGTTTGTGTTGTGTGTGAAATAACCGGACCAAAACACACCCTTTTATTAATTAACCTTTTCTCCTTTTTTTTTTTTTTTTTTTTTTTTTTTAAATGTAATAATAATAATAATAATAAAAGTAATAATAATAATAATAGTAATAATAAAGATATTATTACGGTTGAGCGGGTAATGTGGGTAGATGTAAAAACACGTGGCCCGAACCCGAACTCATTTTAAAATTTCCATATTACACGAGAACCTCTCGTAATTAATTAAAATATATAACGGACTCGTTAAGACGAATCATAAGACTATCGTTAGGTAATCCTAGTGCCAAAGTCAACGTAGTACCAAGTGAGAATTCAATTATACATCACCGATCACATAATCAAAAATGAATTATGAACATAATTCACGAATACCATAACGTCATTAAATAAAATTTCCATAAAATAGGTCTTACAAGTTCGTTGTGAAATAAAAATTTCAAATAAAAATTATAAACGAACTTATATCGAAATGCGGATTTTTAAAATGGCTCCCTAAACTGCCGGTTGTCACATCCTCCCCGTCTCAGAAGGAAACCCGTCCCGGGTTTCACTCGGAAAATTGTTCATCTACGAAGTGAAAAGCTTCGGATATTTCTTCCTGAACTCGTCCTCACGTTCCCACGTATATTCTGGTCCATGTCGGGAATTCCAACGAACCTTGACGAGCGGAATGCGACTCCTCTTGAGTCGTTTAACTTCACGATCTAAAATCTCGATCGGTTCCTCCACGAAATTCAGTTTCTCGTCAACACGAATGTCCCTCATTGGAATGACGGACATTTCATCAGAAAGACATTTCTTCAAATTACTCACGTGAAACACGTCGTGAACTTTGCTCAGTTCAGACGGTAATTCCAACCTATAAGCCACGGGCCCAATTCTTTCTAAGATCAAGAATGGTCCAATGTAGCGCGGGTTGAGTTTACCACGTTTCCCGAAACGTATTACACCTTTCCAAGGCGAGACTTTCAGCATCACTTTGTCTCCAACCTGGAATTCTAAAGGTTTACGTCTCTGATCGGCGTAGCTCTTCTGCCTATCTCTGGCGGCTTGCAACCGATCACGAATCTGAGTTACTTTCTCGGTAGTTTCCAAAATAAGCTCAGGGCCTGTAAGTTGACTATCTCCAACTTCTGCCCAACCAATAGGCGAACGACACTTTCTGCCATACAAAGCTTCGAATGGTGCAGCCTTAAGACTTGTGTGGTAACTGTTATTATAGGAGAATTCCGCAAGGGGTAAATACTTCTCCCAGCCTTTACCAAAGTCTATGATGCATGCACGAAGCATATCCTCTAACGTCTGAATGGTCCTCTCACTTTGACCATCGGTTTGGGGATGATATGCAGTACTCATATCAAGCCTCGTCCCCAAAGCCGTTTGAAGTGATCGCCACAAAGCTGACGTAAAACGACTATCACGATCCGAAATAATAGATATCGGGACTCCATGACGCGAAATAATTTCCTTCACATATAACCTTGCAAGCTTATCCACACTATCATCTTCACTAATAGCTAAGAAATGAGCAGACTTTGTCAGACGATCCACAATTACCCAGATAGCGTCACAACCGCTAGCTGTCCTCGGTAATTTGGTAATGAAGTCCATAGTAATCCGCTCCCATTTCCAGACTGGAAGTTCTGGTTGCGTTAGCAGTCCTGACGGTCTCTGGTGTTCAGCCTTAACCTTGGCGCATGTCAAGCACTTACTAACGTACGATGCTATATCTGCCTTCATATTTGGCCACCAATAGAACTTCTTGAGATCTTGGTACATTTTATCGGAACCAGGGTGAATGGAGTACTTTGACTTATGCGACTCATGCATAATCAATTCTCGAATTTCTCCATATAACGGTACCCAAATCCGATCTCCAAAACATAATAAACCATCCGAACGCTTAACAAATCCTTTCTCATTATCAGCCATCCCAAATATGTTCTCGGCAGATCTATTTTCTGCTTTCAATGCTTCCGTTTGAGCTTCGAGTATTTGAGATGGTAATGGCGATACGATAGTCATTCCCAATGACTTAACTCGTAATGGTGGTATTCTTTCCTTTCGACTAAGAGCATCAGCAACAACGTTTGCTTTACCAGGATGGTAGCGAATTTCACAATCATAATCGCTTAGTAACTCGATCCAACGTCGTTGTCTCATGTTGAGCTCTTTTTGATTCAAGATGTGTTGTAGACTTTTGTGGTCAGTAAATACGACACACTTGGTTCCGTACAAGTAATGTCTCCATATTCTTAAAGCAAAAACCACAGCACCGAGCTCCAAATCATGGGTAGTGTAGTTTTTCTCATGCTTTTTGAGCTGTCGGGAAGCATAAGCTATCACCTTCTCTCGTTGCATTAACACGGCTCCTAAGCCTTTATGTGAGGCGTCACAATAGACGACGAAGTCCTCGTTACCTTCTGGTAACGCTAAGATAGGAGCACTACACAACATTTTCTTAAGCAATTGAAACGCTTCCTCTTCTTTATCTCCCCATTCATACGTAACACTCTTTTGAGTCAATTTGGTCAATGGTTTAGCTATCTTCGAAAATCCCTCGATGAATCTTCGGTAATAGCCAGCTAAACCCAAAAATTGACGAACTTCGGTTGGGGTTGTAGGTGCAGCCCAATCTTTTATTGCTTCAATTTTTGCAGGATCCACGTGGACTCCTTGTCTATCAATCACGTGACCCAAAAATTGTACAGTCGGAATCCAAAATTCACATTTCGAAAACTTGGCATAAAGTTTCTCCTTCCTGAGCAATTCCAAAATGAGTCTTAAATGCTCCTCATGCTCTTTCTCACTCTTTGAATAAATCAGAATGTCATCGATGAATACAATCACGAACTTATCCAAGTATGGCTTACACACACGATTCATGAGATCCATGAATATTGCTGGTGCGTTAGTCAACCCAAACGGCATCACCTGAAACTCGTAATGCCCGTAACGGGTTCTGAAAGCCGTCTTCGGAATATCCTCCTCACGCACTCGAAGTTGATGATATCCCGATCTCAAATCGATCTTCGAATACACACTTGATCCTTGAAGTTGATCGAACAAATCATCGATCCTAGGTAATGGGTATCGATTCTTCACCGTTAACTTATTCAACTCTCTATAGTCAATACACATACGAAACGATCCATCCTTCTTCTTCACAAATAAGACTGGGGCTCCCCAAGGTGAAGAACTTGGTCTTATGAATCCCTTTTCGGCTAACTCCGCCAATTGTTTCGACAACTCTTCCAGTTCGGTAGGTGCAAGACGATAAGGTGCTCGTACTACAGGTGCAGCACCAGGTATCAACTCAATCTGAAACTCCACTTGCCTACTTGGTGGGATTCCCGGCAAATCATCGGGAAACACATCAGGAAAATCACGAACTATAGGCACATCTCCAATGCACCTTTCCTTTTTCTTCGTCTCTCCCTTCTCAGAAATTTGAGCTAAGAAAAGATAACATCCCTTCTCCATTAGCTTCGGTAACTTAGTGCAAGAAATCACCGCCAATCGGGATGGGCTCCTAGAATCCTTCCGGTCTCCTAATATATTTAGGACCTCCTTTCCGTATGGTACACGCACGATCTTCTCGTCGCAAAGTATGTGAGCACGATACTTCGACAACCAATCCATACCAATGATTACATCAAAACTTCCTAACGTGACGGGTAGAAGATCTATGTTGAAAGGGTGGTTCAAGAAATTTAACGTACAACCGCGAATGATGGTATTAATCCTTTCTAGGTTTCCGTTAGCTAACTCAATATCGTATCCAATTCCTAAGGCCATCGGGGGTTTCTCTAGTAAGGGTGCAAATGTAGTGGACACAAAACTCCTATCGGCACCAGTATCAAACAGTATGGAAGCATAACGATTATTGAGAAGGAACGTACCATTAACGACGTTCGGATCTTCTCCTCTCTCGTTCCCGAGTGCATACACTCTTCCTTGAGCAGCTCCAGCTTCCACACGTTGGTCCCCATTATCTTGTCGTCCACGATTTCCTCCTACTCCACGGTTTCCATAATTGTACCCATTACCACCCGAGCCTTGATTTCCACGGTTCCGTGATTCTCTACACTCATTCCTATAGTGTCCCTTCTTTCCACACCCATAACAGGTAACATCTGCCTTGTTTCTCATCTCAGGAGCAGCTTGAACCATTGCAAGAGGTCGAGCTCTACAGTCCTTAGCTGTATGTCCTTTCCTTGAGCAATTCTGGCATGTCACACTACACCATCCAGTGTGATGCTGATGGCAACGATTACACTTGGGTGCATCACCGTTCTGATTCTTCTTATCTCCATTCCCAATAGCATAAGCCTTAGCTTGTCTCTTGCTTCGGTGATCATTACTCTTAGAGTGACGGTCTCTCTTTCTCTTTCCATTCTTCTCCTTATCAGCTTCTTCTAATTCCAACGAATCCATAAGTTGTTGAGCAATTGTGATTGCCTCATGGATGTTTGTAGGCCTAGCAGAAATTACATCATTCCTCGTAGCTACAGGTAATCCATCAGTATACCTCTCAATCTTTTGAGTCTCGGTTTTCACCATATCAGGGCATAACAAGGCTAACTCCTGGTAACGAAGATTGTAAGTCGCCATATCATTACCTTTCACCTTGTGGTTCCAAAACTCAATCTCTAGCTTCTTGACCTCATTCCTTGGGCAATAAGTCTGAATCAACAAGGACTTAAATTGCTCCCAAGTCATAGCATATGCTACATCACTCCCAACTGCATTTCGGTAGTTGTTCCACCAAGTCAAAGCTTCATCCTTGAAAGTAAAAGAAGCAAACTTTACCTTCGCATTCTCCGCACAACCACTGACATTAAACACTGACTCAGTCTTCTCAATCCATCTGACTAAGTAAACCACTCCTTCATTTCCACCAAACTCAATGGGTCCACAAATCTTGAATTCCTTGTATTGACATCCATTAGCACGAATATGTGGAAAAGTTCCAGCAGAATTGTTGGAATGATTTGACTCAGCGAGTAGTTCAGCAACTCTTTGCTCCACGAGTTGGTTCATCATTGCTTGATCCACAGTAGGTGCGTTAAGTGGAACATGTCCATTGTCTCCCTGAACATCAACATTTTGATTCCTGTTGTTACGGTTAGTGGTGTCCAGGTTGTCAGGAGTAGGGGTTTCAACATTTCGAGTAGGTCGACGACCTCGACGAGCAGGAGTAGGAGTAGTCACAGCAGGACCAGTCCTGGTAGACCTAACAGGGTTTCGACGGGGTGCCATTGCTGCTATGTAACAATAAGCGAATAAGGACTCAATTTCCATAACGCCCAAAATCACATAATACCATATACCAATAACCATCAACCATACAATAGCGATCTATATTGTTCCAACTAACGGATAACACAAAACATACTAATCGTTCCAAAAGAGATGAATACCGAACAAAATACATCAAAATATGATAACTAGCTTTTCTAACCGAACACTCCTCGGCTAAGAAAGCAACAAGATAATATAACTCAAACAACTAGCCACGGGGCTGACGGAGCATCCTCAACTCCTGCCTCAAGCCATCAAGATCCCTCCATAACGATCCTAACTCCACGCTATGGGTGTCTCGGTCTCTCTTGAGGTCAGCCACCTCCTTCTCTAGCTCGGCATTCCTTTGCCAAAGCTTGCGGTCGGCCTCACGAGCAGTAATAAACCCTCGCTGAATACTATCGATATGCTCATGTACATCCATCATAACTCTCCTCAGCTCAGTAGCCCTGCCCACAGCGACAGTCAAATCAACTCTCAAATCCGCTAAAAACTCTCCAATAACTCTCTCAAGTCGATCAGATACACGTGCAACTCTGTCACTAAGCTCAGTAATCCGAGCCCACAACCTGCCAACCTCACCCAACTCTGCATGCTCAGCAGAAACCTCAGACGATGCATCCGACTCCACGGGACTACCAGGTGGCAACTCAAACAAGAACGGATGATCAGGTGAATCGGGCTCAATCGGGTGTACAGGTGAATCAGGCTCCTCAGCCTGAGCTGGTGGTGCTAACTCATCATCATCATCATCAGGCATCTCATCCTCCTGAGGGTCATCCTCCTCCTCAGGGTCATCATCATCACCATGCTCAGCCTCCTGAGGGTCATCCTCCCGCTCAGGGTCATCAGCCTCATCCTCACCCTCGTACTCCTCCTCCTCATCGGAAGAGTACCTCATCACTCGTCGTCTCCTACTAGGTGAACCATGTGGAGATGTAGTAGGTGATCTAGGACGACGACGCAATGATGTGGGTGGCGCCTCAGACAGAAGAGAATGAGCATCAATCTGTAAAGGTGATGGAGTAGGGCGTACCGACATGCGTGCTGTAGCTCGGTGGGCAAAGCGTGGTGCCACACGAGCCAAAGCCTGATGAAGAGTAAGCTGCCTCGATGTACCAGGGAGCCCTAGAGAAGATGAGGGTCCCTGCGTAGATGCAGCAGGTAGTGCTGAAGTAGAAGCTGCCTGTGACACAATAGCTGAAGACATGGCCATCTGGTAAGGGTCATCAGATGCCATAGTAAACTGTGCAGGTAAAACTGGTGCAGTAAGGATGTCCTCGACGACATCAGGCATATGGGAGGCCATAGTTTGTGACAACGGCGTAGGGTAGGTGTAAGTGTTTCAAAACAACTTAAATCACAACTCATAAAATCGTACCAAATATACACATCAAATAATACCATATATTCTTAATAAAAGAATTTCAAACACCGCATTTCTAAAATGTTTATAAAACATATAGACCATATAAATCCTCGAGAACGCCATCTTATTTCTAAAATCCATAAACCTCAAATCATCTCAAATATCTCATAATACCTCAAATAATAGAAGATGCTTCGGCTTGGCGGGCTGGCGGGCGGTAGTCAAGGATCATTTTCTATAAAAATACGGTTATAGTTTAGGCGTTTATTTACCTAGTTCTCTATAACCTTGGCTCTGATACCAATCTGTAACACCCCCAAAATTTGATACAGCGGAAGACTCAACAAGCTTTCGGGGTGCTACGGGGATTGGTATCCAACACAAGACAATATAGAACGAGATAAAGTAAACATAATAAAAACACAACCAAAACGGGGTTTTAAAGTTTACATTTATCCCACATCATTCAGAGTCAGGCCCAAAATAAAATAGCAATAGGTCCAAATTTAATTATCAGAGTTTAGAAAATATAGATCCATAACCGTGTGCCACAGCCGAGCCTTCCAATCCAAGCATGCACCTCAACACTTAATTACCTGAGAAAACGTGCTAAAAGTCAGCTTTCGCTGGTGAGATCATAGGTTTAAATTCAACTAATAATATAGTGGACATATACGCAAAACGCTTGCTAGCTAGACTAAGGATTCGCTAAAAGCCTGCGGATACCCTCCGCTCTCAACATAACACACGGATACCCTTCCGCAATAACCAAAACACACGGATACCCTTCCGTAACAACATAGATATTCGGGTAACCCCCGCAATACCAATAAATACTCGGATAACCTCCAAAGTATTAATAACCTATAGGTGCACGCTACAGTATCTAAATAAGTCAACCTTGAATAGTACACACGAAACTATGTGACTAAAGCTGACAATCCACCAATAATCAAATAAGCCAACCTTGAATAGTACACACAACCGATATGTGACTAAAGCTGACAATCATCCAATAACCAAATAAGCCAACCTTGAATAGTGCACACAAAAGGTGTGACTAAAGCTGACAATTTATCCTAGTCCATACGCATAGCAAGTTTAGAAAGAATATAAAAGCGATAACAGTCCACGTAAAATGATTTGCACGTTTCTCACCCCAATCATTGAAAACATAGTTCAAGAGTAAAAAGTGGGGCTATGACTCACCTCAAGTCCAGAAATATAGCAAGACGAGGTAGGTAGCAATAAGATGTATGATAACTCACGAAACAGCAAATACGGACTTGGCACGACCTAACAATATTAACTCTTTCAGAAATCATTTCCTCAAATATATAATATTCCCAAACCCGGACGAGAATCCGTTTTATTTCCGAAAATCCATTTCGTATTAGTTTGGTGTATTTGCGTTTGGTATCCATACGGGTGGTGGGTCGACTCAAAACAAACCAACAAAATCACACGTAGAAGATATAATAAACTATAGATCTAATATTAGCCCAATATATCATTTAAATAAATCGCCAAAGTTTACCAAATCCGTCGATTTGATAATCCTCATATTTATTTACGTAATATACCGTTCCAAGATTACACCCAATCTAAAGCACATATAAAGCACATAGCACGTAATTACTATATAGTATATATTACAGTTTAATAAATTCCTCGTATATATCGTCAAATTGGCCAGATTTTCCAATATATACACTCGCAATCTATTACACTTTACATATACTACAACCTATGGGCGTCGTAGGATGCGATGCCCACTAATATATTCGTTTCATATAACCAAACAACCCGGCTCAACCTTACGGTTGAGTGGTTATTTACTTATAGAAAACGTCTATATTAGTCGTCATATATCCGAGACAACACGAATGTCGCAAATAATAACTTACCTGGACCCGAGTGACAACAATTTCGCCTAACTCAATAAATTTATTCGTTATATATATCCGAAATGACTTCTTATTAAACGTTTCATAATTGTCGGGAGTTTCCCGTTTATAACACAATTTTTATAATAATAATACGTTTAATAATATTACGCCACTTTCGTAGCCTAATATATATCTAATCGTATTATTTATAATACGACTCGTGATTATTATTATTATTAATATACGCGTTTATATAGTTATATATACGTTATTCACGTATATACTTTCGTATAAACGTTCATATTATTGATAATTATTATTACGAGTTTTATTATTCTCGTTTCACTTTTAATATTTATTGAGTTATACGAAATGGTCATATGTCCGAGTCATGACCCTCGGCTCATTGTCCAAGTCCAACAATAAAGGAAAGTCATAAATAATAAATCTCCGTCCAATCACAATCTCAACCACGGGCTACAACAATAAGGTCCGACTACGGTACCCGACTAACCTATCTCCGTCATCTAACGACCGTCTCATAACCGGTCCTCATATCACATTTACCAATCGCCAACAACTTCTCAATTACCAAATTCAATAACCAATTCGACCCAAAGTATTCGGCCGAGTGTATAAATACCACAACAATAATCTTGAACCAATAACAATCATAAGAAATAATAATAATACAAATAGTTCATAATTAGCACAAAAATAACATTAACCAAATTAGTGTTCGGGTCGGTTTACCAAGCCGAACCCGAGGCAACACTTCACCACAACTAGTGTGGTTCCCACCCGAGACCTCCATGGTCTCGGCTAGCTCTAAATGAGCCAAACAACCCACACGACCTTCTAGGGTCGTCAGCCAAGTAACCATTCGACAACCATGGTTAACCATGACTATCAATAACCGGTCAAACAACCAAAATGAGGTTCCAAACACCCTCATCGAACACCAAGAAATATCAAAGGTCAACTGTTCGGTCAAACAAACACAATCCGAGGGTCTCACCCTCGGATACACCTCGACCCGACGAAAATAAACCAACCCGGATACCAAACTTCATAGAAAAACATGTTTTCATCCAAGATCCATAAGTGTTACACGTTTTTAATTAAAACCCATTCGGATCTCATCATGTCGTGACTCTAGGTCACGATTTTATTAACCATACGAGTGAAAACTCGTCTCACCTTCGATCTAGAACTCAAAACCGTGATAACCCTTCAAGAAACAACGAATAGTGGTGAATAAGATGGTGATTCGAAGTGAAATAACGGGTTTATAGGCGCGTGTTATAGTGGATCTAAGAGTAGGGATGATGGAGGTTCGATTTATGGTGCTGTTTTAGAGTGGTGGCCGGCGGTGGCTGTGGTGTGGCCGGAATTTAAGGTGGCGGCTAGTGTTAGAGTAGTAGAGAGGATGAGGGAGATGAGAGAGAGGTGGTGAATGTTTGTGTTGTGTGTGAAATAACCGGACCAAAACACACCCTTTTATTAATTAACTTTTTCTCCTTTTTTTTTTTTTTTTTTTTTTTTTTTTTTTTTTTTTTAATGTAATAATAATAATAATAATAAAAGTAATAATAATAATAATAGTAATAATAAAGATATTATTACGGTTGAGCGGGTAATGTGGGTAGATGTAAAAACACGTGGCCCGAACCCGAACTCATTTTAAAATTTCCATATTACACGAGAACCTCTCGTAATTAATTAAAATATATAACGGACTCGTTAAGACGAATCATAAGACTATCGTTAGGTAATCCTAGTGCCAAAGTCAACGTAGTACCAAGTGAGAATTCAATTATACATCACCGATCACATAATCAAAAATGAATTATGAACATAATTCACGAATACCATAACGTCATTAAATAAAATTTCCATAAAATAGGTCTTACAAGTTCGTTGTGAAATAAAAATTTCAAATAAAAATTATAAACGAACTTATATCGAAATGCGGATTTTTAAAATGGCTCCCTAAACTGCCGGTTGTCACACTCCTAACATGGGATCATTAGAATTCTCCTACGCATTAAATACAACCAAAAATCATAGTACACCTCTGATCATGTTTTTTAAGACGTTCAAGCATGTCACCAATGGAAGTCTGTCAGTTTTCTTAAGCCTAACATCGAATACAATCATTCGTAACAACTATAAACAAACAATCAACTCATAATTAACATCTAGGTTTCACTACATCTAAGCAAACACAAAAGAGATCTAGCCGAGCATATTAAATTGAAGACAAGTGTAAGATATATTCAAGCAACACATAGACATATTGATTGAATTGAAAGAGTTCTTATCTCAAATTGACATGAAAAGTTCAAAGGGTTGAAACCCTTGAAAAAGCTGGAAAAATTCGACCTAGGGTTTCTCCCTCAAAGTTGCCACTCCAAGTTACATATAATGAATGAAAATTGCAAAACTATATATAGATTTTACAGGGTGACGACGTCAAGAAGAAAATTATGGCGTCGTCAACTCGCCGCCCATAATGAAATCGGATTGCCTAGATCCACTTTTGACGCCGTCATGTGTAATTCTGTTCTGGGTCGTCACTAACATTTGGACCATGATGGCCTACGGTGACGCCGTCATGTCCCTAGTACAAAACTCTCTGGACCGTCACAGACTTTATCCACTTCCACCTCTTGTATTACTCTTGATGCCGTCATTAAGAAACTTCTGATGCCGTCAGGTACTGTTCCAGCAAGGAAAATTAAGACTTTGCCGTTTTCTTCACTTTTATGCTCCAAAAACGTCTAAAGTGCTTCCTTTTCCAGATTTCACTCCAAAAGTACCTAAAATGACAAAAGGAATGATTTAGGGCAATATTTGATCAAATAAATTCGAATCCGGGCTAAAATGACCCCCTAAAAATGGTTCATTTTTCGCCTCATCAAATAGTGTGTATCTTGTGAGTTTTAATTTGTTACATTAACATGTGTAATGAGTGAAAATGAAACACTCAAAAGCTTTATGTGGATTTGAAGAGAGCCACCCAACATGTGGTCTAGTTATTTGACTTTTCATAACATATACATAATCTTTTTGATAATGCTTATTAAAATGAATTATTTTACTACAAGTATTTGCATAATTATCTTTGAATGTATAAAAACTTTGGATACTTCACATATTTTGTATAATATTGTTTTGGTCTTATCTTGGAACATAAAGTGTATTACACCTTTATTATTAACACACTAAATACCAGTATCTTTATCTTTTGGCATAAAACCGGTTTGACCCGGCGGTTCAACCGGTTGAATGGTGACCCGGTGAACCGATGAGTCGACCGGGTCAATTAAAAACCCGGGTTTTAAAACATTGTTACAACTTGTGCAACATTTTGTGGCCAAATATCCTAATGCGTTTGTCAACATAATCAAATATAAACTCCCCTGTATGAGATTTTAGGGAACATTCAACCGAAGAAAGAAAGTTGTACCTTCCCTGGAATTCACACCAAGATTCATTATGCTTCTTCGCTTTCGATCTGTCCACCCATCTGTTATAACTGAACAACCATTTTGTGCCCACTTTTCTTCTTGTTTCTTGAGAAGTCCTTTAGTTAACCATAAAGTTTATGCATATAATATATATCTATGATGGTGTAAACGCATGTAGCTTTTACATATACGAAACATGATTGTTGTACTACACATACTTTATGGGGTTATTCTCATCATATCGCTTGAAAATCTACCCTACACAATGTATACTCTTACGTGTATGTTTGCAACACAAATGATAGTGTGGGAAATTAATATTCAACACAAATGATAACTACAATGAAAGTTCAACCAAATCATATACAACTTGAACTTGGCAACTTACCGATGAGTGGTGGTGGTTGGACTGTGGACGGCGGGATGATGGGGAGAGGCTTTCCAAGTTGCAGGTGAGACTTGAGGGTTCAAAGTAAAAAACCTAGATCTAAAAAAGTAAAAAGTAAAAAGTAAGAAAATGAAACCTTATCACTTTATTAGTTTATAATGCCAAGCTCAATGAGTGGTAGATACTATATTAGACTATTACATTGATTGAAAACATAAATATGAATTAAGTTTTAAAATTACTAGGCCCAACAGAAATAGTCCAAATACTACAAATTCAAGCCCAAATTCCCAATCCTTTAAATGCTCCTAAAAATGGCGTCATGCCTTACGATATGCGTGCCTTTGCGCGCCTTTTTACGCCTTAACCCATGCCACGCCTTAAGCCGACACCAAGGTCCATTTCATGACAGCGAGGTTAAGCCTCGCGCCTTTTAGAACACTGGTTATTGATGTTGTAGTAGTTGTTGTTTTGTAATGTGCTAATGTTAATGTGAGTTGACCTATTATTTCCAAAAAGTTGTACTAACCTACAACATTAACACCACCAAGCAATATTCTTCTTATATTCAATCAGGTTTAAGTTGCATATCGTAAACATTAGGAAGTCCAAACGTGCATAACTCTTGGTTTCTGTCACAGTCGTCATAGTTACGCCAACCTTTTCGATTAGACTCCCAAGCTTACTACTACTAGATAGTTTTTGTATGTTCGATGTCTGAACCAACTCCCCAGTCTGATCCGAGTTCTCCTACAACAACTTTAGTATCATCTCGACCAATCCGTTTAACATAACTTGTATATCAATTTCATCTCGAGTCATCGGTTTAACATTTAATGTATATCAATATCATTTTAACTCACCCGTTTAACATACATTGTATATCAATACCATTTTGACTAATTTATATATCTTATATTTTTTTTAATAATTATGAATAATTTTAAAAACAATTTTAAATAGAAATCCACTTAATACGTTAATAAAATATTATTTTTGTGAATAAACAAATTTATATATCTTAAAAATTAATTTTAACAAGTATAAATAATTTTAAACACACTTCAACTACAAATCTAATTTTCATATCTTAAATCAAATAGTAATTTTTTGAATAAACTAATTTACATATTTTAAAAGAAAAATAACTTTAACAACTATTAATGATTTTATTAAAAAAAAGAATTGAATTCAACTTTTAGCAACGACGATGTTGTCGCTAAAAGTGTTGCCGGATTTTTTTAATTTTATTTCATGGTTATTTTATTTTTGGTAAAATTATTAAATTTTGTAAACTAACTTTTAGAGACAACTCATGTTGTCGCCAAATGTAAGGCATGATTTTTTAAATATTCAGACCTATTTTATTTTCAGGTAAAAAAAATTAAAATATACTTTCACTTTTGGAGACAACTTGGGTTGTCGCAAAAAGTGTGGCAGATTTTTATTTTATTCTTTTCCGCAATTTATTTTTGGCCAAAAAATAAAAAATTGTATAATGACTTTTGGTGACAACATGGGTTTGTCGCAAAAAGTTTGGTCAAAGCATTGCAAAAGTGTTGAATATTGTGGGGCCCCCTTAACCTTTAGTGACAACTTTCTGCTGTCTCCAAATCGGTCCGTCTCTAAAAGTCTTTTGTGGTGTAGTGAATGCTAAAATTCAGATAACTTTGGTTCCCAGTCATCATTTAATAGAATTGCTTTACTGCTGACGTTCCGGTGTATAACGCTAAAATCTCGTGGCTCGTCATAATGAATGTAACTCAATGCATGCGCAACACTCAACGATACCTCCAATCTTTTCACCCATGTCAACTTCGCGTCATTTAGATAGTCGTCGAGCCTTCTCCTGGACACGTCCTTGTAAATGATGGTCTCTAGACCAACTTCATTACAAAACCCAACAACAGAAACAAGATGCTTGTGCTTGAGACTAGACAACATCGAAATCTCCATCCACAACTGTTGTTCTATTTCATCCCATTCTTTATTCGTTAACCTCCAAGCAGTGATATTAATCAATTTACCAGAACAAGAGAGCAGTCCCATATATGTCTTTCCAAATTCGCCTGTGCGTATGATATTATTGTCATCAAAGTAGTTGGTGGCGGATTCTAAATCTTCAATGGGCATTCTTAGGTGAGCAAGGTGGTTGGGTGGAGAGTGAATCTACCACAAAAACGAAATTTTGGTTAATACACAAATTAAATGCATCATACGTATGTATATTGGCAATCTCCGCTGAACGACCCTTTTTTAATCATTATTTTCAATCCTAAATGATATGAATAAAGTTGGTTTTATTTCTTTTCTATTTTTGCCTCTCTAGATTTTATTGTGTATGTCAACGTCATATCTCTCCTACATTACATTTCTTATTGTACTCGTCAAGTTAAAATACATTTCTTATTGTTTTATTTTTCATTACCTAATCGATTAATAATCTTTTTTTAATTGTTTAATAACAACTTTACGAGTAATATGATAAATTCGATCAAACTCCTAAATCTAATTTTTATCACATACTTTTTTGTTATAATAGTAACTTAAACTCTAAGGGCTGTTTGGTAACTTTGGTAATTTGCTTGACTTGTTCCACAAGTTTTTTTAGAATTAAAAAACTATCGTATGACTAGTTTGCCAATAAATAGAGATTATTAGCATTAGAATATTTGTACTGTTTGAATTAGTGTTTTGTGACTTTTGAATTTGTGGTTGGTAATTTGAATAAAGTTTCCGCTTCGTTTATTCGATTTTGTTTGTTTGTTTCGTCTTCGTAATACCAACAAGTGGTACCCGAGCTAGGTTCATTTAGCTATGAAGAAAAAGAAAAGATAAAAGGTTCGGTCGTTTTTGGATTTTGTAATGGAATTTCTGATTTGAAGTTTTTTGGTTTAGATCTGGATTAGGACAGATGTTTAGATCGATTTTTTTTTTTTTTTTTTTTTTTTTTTTTTTTTTTTTTAAAGGGTTTGGTATTTGGAATAATAGTTTTTGAGTTTTGGGATCTAATCAATCGTTAGTGGTATTTTGTTTGGAATTGGGCTAATAGTTTGATTTGGGCCACAAGTTGTATTGTTAAAAAACTTGGCCACCGAAGTACGACTTGTTTTGGAATAGTTTTGCCATTTAGGCTCTTTTGAAAATTTTGTTTTTATGATTGGTGGATATTAGTAAGTTGAGATTTTGGAATTAGTCTTGGGCATACTATGTATCTTTGGTATTTGTTTCGTGATATTTGTATTACTTTGGTAATTGTATTTGAATTTGGACCGTAATATTTATCGTAATAAATGGGTCATTAGAATCTTTTATATAATAAAATAAAACCATTATTGGGAATTTTTCATTTAAAAAAATGCATTCATACCTTATTTAGTACGTAGTAATATTTTTTTTTTAATATTTTCTTATTAGGTAACAATTTTATATTTATCCATAACACAAGTAGAAGATAAATACAAAAAATATAGATAAGATGCAATTAATAATAGGATTAAATTTTTTAAATAATTATCTTTAATAATAAAAAAACTATAATTAAACATTATAAATCAAACAAAACAAAGATTAAATTATTTGTTTTTTAATAAATAAAAATATATGTTTCAAAAAAAACCCGCGCGTGCGCGGGGATTATAACTAGTTATTATCTGTATCAATATTTGGGGTGTTTGAATTACTAAAGCCCGTTCGTCAAGTTATTTATTAAGTTGAATTTTTTTGATACTTGGATAATAACTTTGAAAATGGATCGTAATACTTATCAAATAAGTAGGTCATTTGAATTTGAATTTGGTATTTGAAGTTTGAAGATCGATTTGGTGTTCAAAGACTTAACTATTATTAGGTCGTTTGGAATTTTGATCGATCGTTTGGAATTTGTTAATCTGGAAAATTTGGGATCTTCGTTTGTCGGGCTTTTGAAGTTGGTTGCCTAAATTTGATTGTCTTTGTTGAATATCGTTTGAGCCGATTTGTTTTGTTTGGTTGACCGTTTTGAATTTTTGGTTAACGTTTGATTGTTCGTTTCGAAGTCGTAGGCATTTGTTTTGGATTGCTTTTGGGTATCGACGTTTGATTTGTTTAGAAATTTTGAATTCATTTGATGTGTATTTAGCTAATATTTCTAGCATTTGAAACTTTGAATTTGATTCGAAACAGGTGGAAGAGTTTAAGTTACGGGAGAGATTGTTAGAATAGTGACTTAAACTCTAAGGGTTGTTAGGTAACTCTGGTAATTTGTATGACTTGTTTCACAAGTTTGCTTGGAATTAGGAAACTATCATATGACGGTTAGTTTACCTACATAGAGAGATTAGTAGCATTAGAATAATTTGTACCGTTTGAATTAGTGTTTGTACCGTTTGAATTATAATTTGTCTTTAATTTTGTTTTGTATTTGGTTTGGTAATTTGAATAAAACTTCCACTTCCTTTGTTCGATTTTGTTTGTTCCTTTCATCTTCGTATTACCAACATTTTTTTATATGTATTGATAGACATTTAAAAAAATTATTTTAATTACATAACTTTTTGAGGAAAACTTAGACGGTCCCATTTATATTGATTGTGAGATACTCCGTAAAAGATATGACATAAATAAAAACTTTGCAGCAACTATACTTACTTTGAAATTTCAGCTTTTATACTTCGGTTTATCAGCTCATTTATAAAATGCTCTATGCACAGCCGCCGTAATGCACGACTTTAATATATCCCTTTTCTATACATAATGATGAATCATGGAATATTTGCAGTAGGTAATATTTTGTAATAAAGAGACGAGAGAACGAATTATTTACAATAAAGAGTGGTTAACAAACCCAACAAAAACTCATTTTAAAAGTACTAGTAATAGATAATATGAATAAAACTGATTATACCACGCATTTAGATATGTCTTTGTTTTATCAGAAGTGTGACTCAATATGCTAAAATCGTTTTGTTTTTCTCATCTCATAATGTTCATTTAAAATTTGGTTGAAATTAATATAAATGAAAAACGAAAAAAAAATTATGGCAGAAGTATTAAAGAGAAAGTTTAGAGGTCTTACCGGCCTGTTTTCACGTGCTAGTTCCAAAGCTTTCTCGAGCCTTGGGACAATGTCATCTATACTTGGGCGTCGCAATCGTTCTTCGTTCAAGCAGTCATACGCTGTTTCCGCGAAAATGTCGAATGATTGTGAGTCCATTTGACTCCATAGATCCCAATCAATTATTTCATCGAGTCTTTTCTCTCTATAATGGGCAACAGCCACCGAAGCCAAGTACTTATTATCTTGGTCGTAGTTGATTACTGCTTGCCTACCACACAGTAGTTCAAACATTACTATCCCAAAGGAGTACGTATCTGACTTGTGGTGTGCACTTTTAGTCTCTATATATGTTGGGTCTGTATACCCATCCGTACTCCATACTTTATCAGTATTGAAAGAATTGTGTCTTTCAGATGCTTTGATCTTCATGGAATGTATAAAATCACCTAACTTGGGTTCCCAGTTATCATTTAAATAAATCAATTCACTGTTGATGTTGCGGTGTATTACGCTAAAATCACGTGACTCATCATAATGAATGTAGCTCAATGCTTGCGCAACACCAACAGATATCTCCAATCTTCGCACCCATGTCAACAACATCGGATCCCTTAGATGCAACTGAAGACTTCCCCTGGTCTCACGCTTGATAATGGTGACCTTCTCGTCATTCTCATCACAAAACCCAACAAATGAAACCAGATTCTTGTGCTTGAGACTAGAAAGCATGGAAACCTCCATCCAAAACTGTTGGTCGCCATCAAACGGCCGTTTTTTATTTAACCTCCCAGCGTAGATTTGAATTAACTCGCCGGACCAAAAGAGCGGTACTCTGTAATATGTTTCATATGCATCTTTTCCGCAGATATATAGGCCGGAAAAGTTTTCGGTGGCGTATAGTATATATTCAAGGGGGATTTTAAGGTGAGCAAAGTCATCGGGTGAAAAAATCATGTCTCTGTATTCATGAGAACTCATGACTAAAAAGGGCGTTTAATTTGGGTTAATTAAAAAATGATGTGAATTGAAGGAGTACTTGTCACAAGAAAAGAAATACACTGAGAGAGAAGGAGTGAGGTATTGAGTTTTCTTTGTTATGCGAAATCATGCTACTTTGGATGAACAATGATATGGATAAAAGTAATCTGAGTATGCACATCTGATGTGTGCAGGGACTCGTTTATAGAACAGAGAGGGTGGGATAAAACAAACACACGTTATTATTATTCCACACTTTAAAACGATTACAATACATGAGTATATATAGGATGTCAATCGGTATCATTGAACCGATGTGACTCTTCTAAGAGATATCTTCTAAACGTTACATTCCTATCTACATTACAGAAATACAGTTATTAACTATCTATAATACATATATGGTCCTTCTACTTTCGAGATTTATGATTCTTGATTAATTCATGTCCAACATCACTCCCCTAATCAAGACATCATAATCTTCTTCATGATCTTCACTCTGTTCCTTTTTTGTTCATCCCAATTGCAGCCTTGCTTCTTCTTTTATTTTTCTGTATTTGATCGCCTTTGTCTTGTCCCATATTCAGTTCGTTGTTCCTTAACTTCTTCCATTCCAATTCTGCTTTTTTCATTTGGTGATTCGACTATGTCTTCTTCCATATCTTCTGCATTGGGCTGTGATAAGGTATCTGCAACATCTTTGCCATCTTCATCACTTTCTGCCTCAGGCTGTGGTAAGGTATCTGCAACATCTTTGCCATCTTTGCCACTTTCTGCCTTTTCTTGCTTTGTTCTTAGTGCTTCCTCATAGTATATTTTCACCATGCCTTCTTCTTGCCATCTGCAAATACTTCCTTCTCTTTGTTCTTCTTTCTACTTGCGCTTCTGCCAATTCATGCGATGTTTTTCTGGGTTTTCCTTGTTCTTCATAGGCGATATCTTTCTTGACTGCTTCTTATTGATCTCGCAAAACATTCTTCCACAGGTTTCTTAGTTTTTTCTTCTTCCAGGATCTTTGAACCATGGTCTCTGATGCCATATTGAGTTTTCTTTGTTATGCGAAATCATGCTACTTTGGATGAACAATGATATGGATAAAAGTAATCTGAGTATGCACATCTGATGTGTGCAGGGACTCGTTTATAGAACAGAGAGGGTGGGATAAAACAAACACACGTTATTATTATTCCACACTTTAAAACGATTACAATACATGAGTATATATAGGATGTCAATCGGTATCATTGAACCGATGTGACTCTTCTAAGAGATATCTTCTAAACGTTACATTCCTATCTACATTACAGAAATACAGTTATTAACTATCTATAATACATATATGGTCCTTCTACTTTCGAGATTTATGATTCTTGATTAATTCATGTCCAACATGAGGTAGGTGGTGTGTTTAATGTGCGATTTGCAATATGTGGTTGTGGATGAGCCTTCCCGTCAAGTGTTATCTATATATACAGTATGTCTTTGCATTATTATTTATATTAATATTAAAAGACTATTGACTATTGACTTTATTATATTCATTCACATTGAAAGGCTATTGTACTATAACGAGTATGATGCGGGAAATAATAATTAGGAACATTTTGATGAAACTACCAATGTAAAACTAAAAATATATATTAGGAAAATCAGTGACGAAAACAGAAAGGTGGGTGGGTGGGTGGGTGTGTGTGTGTGTGGGGGGGGGGGGGGGTAGGAATTTACCTTACAACAGTCATTGTACATGCAAAGTGAAGATAAATATACAAGGTTTTTACATTGTTGGGCTTATGTGTGAGCGTAATTTGATTTCGTGGTGAAGAACACTTTAATCAGAAGCTTAATAATAATTAAAATTTACACTAGAAACTGATTTTTTGAGCCCATATATCACACGGTTTTCAAATTTAAAGATAACAAATCTCGGTGATGTTTAGACTTCGAGAATGTTTTGATAAGCTTTTTGGCTAAAAATTGGATAAGTCATAAGCCTTAAATATTGATTTTCCCCCCCAATAAGCCAATATGCCCAACATCTCTACAAAATAAGCTAATTCAAACAGTCTTTTATATGTAGACCAAGTTTTTTTTTATGCCGAGCATACCATACAACTTTAGCTTAGCTAAAAAAAACTTTATAGTGCAACTTTAATACTTCTAATTTAAAAAAGAATTGCTCAACACTTTTTTAAAAATCTTACCTATGCTAATAATTATTATTTTTACAATAATAAATCTCAGTCTAAGAAGTGTTATTAAACTAAAAATCATAGTTAAATAACATTATATCATCCATACTTGTTATGTTCGTTACTCAATATGAAGACAACGCATTCATAAACTGATAACAATAGTTTGAGTAACTTGCATAAAATTATCATTGTGGTTTGTCCAATTTGGCACTAATCTTTCATTGGGATACTAGTAGCAAGTATTATTTATCCCTAGGTTCATATTAATCTTTGAATGACCATTTTACCCCTTGTTAAAACTTACAAGGAACTTTTTTCTAATAATTTCACTCCCCAACATATCAACCAACAGCTGCAAGAGCAGGAAGTGGTTGACCAACAATAACATCATAGCAACATTTGCAAAGTGTGGGGTGATCAACAAATGAACCAACTTGGGGTGAGAAGTTCGAGCATCGTTCACATTTTGAACCTTCTGCACGTGAAACGCTGATCCATATTTTCTTTTCTCCTTGAATCAAATAATCTCCAGAATATGGTATATTTTCGCTTGGTGCATCCTCCAAGGTAGAAAGAATCTCAACCTACAGTACGAACAATCGAATTTAGATACCCATATCATCAAACTTGTAACACATAAAATACGTGCAATGATGCATAAATATCTGTCAACAATACTCCCACCGTTACAAATTGTAAGTCCATGTTTCTATTTTTGGTTGTCCCAAAATACTTGTCTATTTTGATATTTCAACCAATCAAAAGAAACTTTAGCGGAGAGACATGATATTCAATTAGTGAATAGAGTAATAGTGAAATTTCTAACTTTGTACAAATTAAAAGTGGACTTATAATTTGGGGCGGAGGGAGAATATACTACAGTTGCCAATTTCAACTCATTTAGTTATGAATCAGTCGATTCAGGCTCAAACTGAAATTCGACATTAGATGGACCACTAATTTCTGCTATGTCTATTTAAGTAGAATCCTCAAAGATGTCCATCCGCATGATAATGGAAAATACATTGACAGTTAGTTAAGGTGATTCATAACTATTTTAAATAAGTGTCAATTAAATTTGATATCGAGAACTTTTTTCAAATGCAAGTTTGGAAGCACTTTTAATAGGTTTATTTAAAAAAAATTAAAAAATTAAAAAAATAATAATAATTCAGACTCATGACATAAACCAGCAAAAACATGTCCAACACTTTTGACATGTAAGAACAAGAAATGATAGAACTTATTTGAGCACAAACTTGAGTACTTGACTCATATATGCAATATATTATAAGTGGGAATACTATAGTAGTAAAGGGTAACAGGTCAAGCACGTACAAATTTGACAAAGGTCTAAATTTAATGCAAGCTTCCTAACTCGTTATACAAAAATATAGATTAGTAATGGACCAAAAAAAGTGCACCAAACCGATCTGGCTTGTATCCATTAGAACCTGCTCTGTTGTGACCCGTGAAACCAACCCGTCCTACCCAACCATCTTACCATTCCTACCAAATAACGATTGGAAATACCTGAGATGTTATGAATATGCGATTCAAAGAGTCGACATCAAGTCTAGCTTCACACATATTCCTTAATCTCTGTGCAAGGCTATCGTCAGAGCTATGGAGGTACACCTTTGCTTCCAGGCTGGAACCAATGAGTTTGCCAGTGCGAGCAGTCTCCAAAGCTTTATTTACCTCAGTTCTCAACTACCAAATTCATACAAATCAGATGCACACAATTTCAAAATTATTATACCATAGATGATTATTTAAAAAAATTAAACTTCACAGATATGTTATTAGCAAGACATAATTGTAGTTACCTCAAGTATATTTCCCCAAAAATCAATATCATTTTTAGGAAAGCCAAGCCATCTTTCATTGACTTCGGGCCATTTTGACTCAAAAACAAATTTGACTACATCAGAGTTGTGAATGCTATATTCGAAAGGAAGATTTTGCCACACGTCTTCAGCTAAATGAGGTAGAATTGGAGCAATTACTCTCACTATCGATAGCAAATGAGCTGCAAGCACCGTTTGACAGCTTCTACTTGTAAAACTTGAAGCACCGCTAAGCACCGTTTCATTATCTTATAAAAGAAAAAGTTTACCCGACATAAAGGCGGTCTTTGGCAACATCAAAGTAGAAATTTGAGAGATCAACAATAGCAAAACGTTGAATCATCTGAAACGAAATGAATTCAGTTAGTATTTAAAATATGAAAAAATATAAAAAATAAAAGACAGAGAAACCATGTATTTAGCAAAAACAACTTACCTGGTATATTTTGAAGAATTCATACGTTTCATAGCTTTCTTTGATGTTTTCACAACGTTGTCAAGCTGAAACAGAGCATGCTGATCGATTTCTGGAAGATCGTGATACACAATAGAATTTTCTGCCTACAAAATGAAACCACAATCTAAGGTAATGCATTTACTGTACTTAAACCAAAAACATATCAAAGGAATATTTGGAGGAAAAAAAAAAAAAAAAAAAAAAACTTTCCAATCATGAAGATTTCCCAAGAGAAACCGCAAAGTCCCTATCACTTTTCTGTAGATGTCCGACATTTGACGGAGGACTTGAGGTCCAATCTGAACGTCTCCTGTAAAATCTACACTTGAGACCCAAAGCCGAAGCACATCTGCTCCATACGAAGGTTCTTGCTGGAGAAACAAATAGAAAACATTTGATTTACTATTAAGCAATATTATGATTTTTAATTATAGCTAAATGACCACTAACCTCTTGATTCTTCCCTCCTTCAATTACAGTACGTGGATCAACAACATTACCCACAGATTTACTCATTTTTTTACCCCTCTCATCGAGCACAAATCTATGTGTTATAACTCCAGAATACGGAGCTTGTCCTGCCACGTATAATTAAATTTAATAACAATAATGAAATCAGTTAAATTAAGAATATACTGATGGTCACGATACCTTTGGTTGCAACACTGGTCAATAAAGAGCTTCGAAACCAATCCCTATGCTGATCAGTACCTTCAACATACAAATCAGCATGATAACTGAGGCCATCTCTATTTTCTAAAACAGCAGCCCATGAAGATCCTGCAGTTTATGTATGTTTAGTAGGTTAATATACAGATCCAGTCGCATATAACTGATACAAGAACTGTTTGTGTTTAACATGTAACTAATAAATTAGACCTGAATCAAACCAACCATCCATCGTATCAGTTCCCTTAACATAATCTGATGCTTTATCACGATATTTTTCAGGGAGCAACTCTTCTACTGACATGTACTACCCATCATCGCTGCCCTTTTGGGAAATGATTGCTGCCAAACACAATGATTCAAATGCACATTCCTTAAATGTAGTTCGAATTAACTCAATACTTTCCAGCAAAATTGTTTGGGGCTTACACTTGATATGATCAACAGTCTCTTCATTTAGCAGGGGTTCCTTTGTCTCTGTATGATAGAAAACTGGAATTGGGACACCCCACGTCCTCTGACGAGATATACACCAATCTGAACGGCTAGAAGTCATTGTAGAAATTCTGTTTTCTGCCTGAATGACAATGATCGTGATAATTTAGAGGAATACTACCAACAAAATGCATAAACTAGTTGGCAGCTAAGGATAGTCAGAATTTCTTACTACTCCATATCATTTATAAACTAGTGGTAAGGCGTATTATCTACTAACAAGAGGTCAAGGGTTCAAGCCTCACTAGGTACACAATTGTAGGTAGCCATGGAAGAGTTGGTAACGGTGACGGGGATATCCCGGTTAGGCCGCGTACATCTGATTCAAAGACTTCCCCCTCCCCGCGTAACCTAAAGAAGGAAAACCTCATCCGCTTACCCGTTTTGCAAACATGTACAGATACAAACCTGTAGCTGCCATTAAAATGCTTTACTTATCTATGTTCCTATCCTGTTTTGCTCTTTATAGTGTTCCTAAATCATTCCTAGTGTTGCTTATGGAAAGGGGGTTACTAATTGCTCCAAACTCAGGTTCTGTGTTACATGAACATGAAACCAGCCCAGAAACTAAAAATGGTAACTCTTATGCACTTAAATCAATCAAATCCTAGAAATGAGCAATTTCGAGATTTGAAGATCAAAACAATATTATGTACCAGTTATATATATATTCGTACCTGAGACGGAGTCCATACTACTTGATTAATCGCATTCATAGCAGCCTCTCTTAATCCTTCAACAGAGGCAAACCATTGTGCTGTTGCCCTAAAAACTGTAGGTTTTTTTTGTTCGCCAATCATATGGATACTTGTGCTCTGAAAAATGAAGTGAATGGCATTTAATTGTACTATTCATATGGCTGGCTCTCATTGGGAAAATGCTGATATTTATGGATGAACGATGCTACTTACTGTAAGGTTCTACCATGACTATTGATGAACGTTCATCCAAGTGATCTATCACAATTCACAGCAGCATTGCCATCACCTAATACATCAAGCCCGCAAAAGATTCCAGCTTCTTCTGTGAACTTTCCTTCATCGTCCACTGGGGATACTAAAGGTAAACCGTATTTTAATCCGGTTATACAATCATCTTGTCCATGACCGGGGGCTATGTGGACAAGCCCAGTTCCTGATTCTGTCGTGATATAATCTCCACCAATGACAACAGGGCATTCTTGACCATCTATCGGGTGTGCATATCTATCACAAAATATAAAAGATGTACATAAGTAATTTTAATAGAAGAATATATTATTCAAATTTTTAGTTACCTGCAATTTTCAAGATCTGAGCCCAAAACTGTTTTATTTGCAACAAGCTTCACACCCCATTTGGCTTCCAGTATTGACACAAGGTCCAGTGCAACAACGAAAATTTGTATTTCGTCATCAGGTGAGCATGACTGCACTACTGGAGCTTGGAATTCACGGCAACAGCTGAAATAAAATACAGAAAGAAAGGAAGTACACATAAGCATGTGAATATGTTATATATGTAGATAACTTCACAAGCGTCCACAAAAATATGATAACGATAGCAACAGCAATATAACAATAATATAGCTATAGCCTCATTTTACCTAAGCAGCTTCATATTCTGGATCAAGGGTGAGATTCGGATGATCCCAATCAGCCCATACTCCAAATCTCTGTAGACAAACAGTAAAAATGTTTAATGTTCTATTACTCCTTGATAGTTTGAATATGTAACCAAAAACATCCGTGCTACATGTAAATAAGTAAAAGTACATGACGTTATTGATAGACACAGCTAGGATCACTTAAGATCGATAACTGATTACAATGAACTTGGACAATCAAAGACTGAGAAAAGATTATTGAAAGCTTCAATGTATTATCAATGGTGGATAGTTTGTTACAAGTTGGTTACAAATGATTAGAGGATAATTAAAGAGGAAATTGTATTCACCAAAGCTAGAAATGAAAATACATATACAGAGTATTTAAAAGGAATTTAGTCGGGAAAGTTGGTTAAGCCATTAGGAGAATGTCACGTGCACCTCACGTGTGTATTAACACACCTTCGCTGGATGTGCCTAATGACTAACCAACTACACAGCTCCTAACAATCCTTCCCTCTTCAAATCATTCTTGTCCTCAAGAATGTGAATCAAAAGCTAGGAACTTGGTATATAATTCTTCCAAATTTTCCCATGTGGCATCTTTTGGTGTCCCATTAGCCCATTGGATTAATCCATAGACCACAACAGCATTGCGTTTCTTCACCATCTTCCTTTCCAAAATTGCTGTAGACTGCACTTCCAACAATCCCTCTTGGTTACAGCTAGGGAGATCAATGATTTGGTGATGGTTGAGGGTTGCCTTTGCAAGGTTTCAATTGGGACCCATGAAATACATTGTGTATCTGTCCATGAGTAGGTAGCTCCAGTTTGTATGCCACTTGACCAATCTTTTCAATGACTTTGAAAGGGCCAAAATACTTTGGTGAGAATTTGTTTTGCCTTCCTTGCATGATGGACCCTATCACTGTTTCATTCTATTTTGTGCTCTTTCCAAATGAAATTTAAGCAACTAGATAGCTTGCTCTGTAGCTGCTAAAGTCCTATCCACTGCATCAACTTTGCTCGAACCCCCTATGTATGGAACATGAACGGGTGGAACTTGACCATAAACTGCCTCAAAAGGTGTGGTCATTATGGAAGTGTGAAAATTAGAATTGTGCCACAGTTCAACTAAGGGCAACCATTTCACCCACTCCGTTGGCCTTTCCCCTGACATGCATCTTAGGTAGCATTCAAGACATTTATTGACTACTTCTGTATGTCCATCAGTTTGTGGAGTTTGTGGATGATATGTAGACATCAATAGCTTGACTTGTAAGAGTTTGAATAATTCCTTCCAAAAACAGCTCAAGAACACTTTATCTCTGTGAGACACAATAGTAGTAGGCAACCCATGTAGTTTATAGACTGTATCCAAGAACACCTGAGCAACTTGGGCTGTTGTAAAAGGATGAGCTAAGGCCATGAAATGAGTATATTTTAAGGAATGGGTAAAGGTTGTAATAGACCAGGAACATGGTTTACACCTTTGACAAGTAATGCATTCATTTACAAACTGTTTAACCTCCTTCCTTAATCCTTTCCAATAAAAGCATTGAGCAAATCTTATGAGTAGTAACTTCGACCCAAGAATGTCCACCAATAGATCCACCATGGAAATGAGCCAACAAATCCCCTCTTAACACATTATCCTGGCCAACCACCAGTTTGTTCTTTCTCAACAATGACCCGTGACCCAAATGTAGTGCTTCTTACTTTCTCTACCAGCCTGCAAGTCTTCAATTATGGCTTTAAGGCTCATATCAGCATCCCAACTTGCAACTATTCTAGAGGCTAATTCAGTAGTCATAATAACCACTATTGACTGCATCAATTCCCCAACTTCTTGCACCCTTGACAAGGGACCAGTAGCCACATTGTCAACCCCTTCCTTATACTTCATAGTCAAAGCCCATTAATTTGGGTAGCCATTTCATGGGTAGTAATCCTCTGGTCCAACAGATACTTCAGGCTGTAATGACAAAGTGCCTATCCAACATATAACCTCTCCACTTATCCAATGCTAACATCACGGCCAAGAATTCCTTTTCATAAGTAGAAATGTTTGGTGCTTTGGAGTTAAGCTTTTGCTCAGATAGTCGATGGGATGACCATTTTGTTGAAGCACTACCCCAATTTCACTCCGTGATGCATCTGTTTCCACCTCAAAAGGCTTCTCAAAGTTTGGAAGAGCTAGGACCGGAACTTGTGTCATGGCTTTCTTTCAAAGCCTCAAATGATGCTTGAGCTTCCTCAGTCCATTTATAAGCATTCTTCTTTAGTAGCCCTACTAATGGTGGCAAAATCTTTAATAAACTTCCTATAATAACCATAACCAGTAAGACATACACTTAGACTTTTTTGCATACAACCTATTTTGCCTCATTGTCTCAAGTATCACAGATAAGTTTTCCACATGGTCATAAATGCTCTTAGAATAGACCAAAATGTCATCAAAGAATACCAATGTGAACTTCCTCAAGTAAGCCTTAAACACATCATTCATTAATGCCTGAAAAGTGGAGGGTGCATTAGTAAGACCAAAGGGCATCACAAGGAATTCATAATGGCCTTCATGAGTTTTATAGGCAGTCTACTGCTCACTACAACTCATCAATAACTGGAATGGGAAACTTATCTTTGATTGTGTTCTTGTTCAGTTGCGTGTAATCTACACACATCCTCCAACTATTGTCTTTCTTTTTGAACATCACAATGGGTGAAGCAAATGGACCTTGGCTCGACTTAATCACCCATGCCTCTAACAACTCTTTGACCATGGCCTCTATGGCATCCTTTTAAATAAGAGGATGCCTATAAGGTCTAATGTTAACTTTAGGTGTTTGGAAGAAGAGGTATTTTGTGGTCAAATGTTCTTTGTGGTGACAATTCCTTTGGTACCTCAAATACATCATCATACTTATCAGTTATCAATTACTTGCAACAATTCAGGATTCACTTCCTCATTGTTACCCTATTTTTCCATAGATAACAAGTCTAACCCAGTGTTTGGATACACACACAACATAAAGGTGTACTTTCTAACATCTGCAACTGTTTCTTCCCTTCTATCCACTGGCTGTAGGCTTTGGGGTACCTCGTAATGCCACTTTACTGCCATTGTACATAAATTCCATTCTTAACTCTTTGAGGTTGCATTTAATATCACCAAGAGTAGAAAGCCACTGCATTCCCAAAACCATATCACGCCCTCCCAAATGAAGCAACATTGCATCACACACAAAGTTTTCCCCTTTCAATTTTCCAAGTAAACCCTTTGCACTCACTTACACTTATTAATTTTCTTCCCCCAGCCACAGTAACAAACAAAGGGCAAGTTTTCCTAATCTTGCAGCCTGAATCCACCAAGATGTGTAGTTCATGTTTATTCCCAAACATCCCAACAACCCTTCCTCCAATTCTTCATTCTCAGCCAACACAATCAAACTAAACAATTGTCCTTCACACTTTATTTCTGTGTCAACTGCCTTCTAGGCTTAGCATTCGTGGGTCTAGTATTCCAATTCTTGTTAGCATTTGGTAAAGGTAACAAAGGCTTAGCAACATTACTGACATTACCATTGTTAGCACCAAATCTATCATTTCCAATACCTGCACAAAATCAGGGAAAAATCAGAGCACAAGTGCTGTGATTATGGCACCAGCCAGAGAATTTTAGGAACTCCACCTTAGTCATTCTACTCAACTGATTTTGTCCCTGATTTTGTGCTCTGCACCACAACATTACTCACTTGACTTTGCAAGAATTGACTCATCATTTGTTCCATGGCTTGTCTGAATCGCCAATGATTCATCAACAAACCTCTTAGTTTTATAATCTACATTATCACCATTGTTACCGGTACCATTGGTAGTTCTTGTGGCTGGTGCCATAATCACAACACTTTTATGTTATATCTTGAATTAGTTAGGAATCTTGTTGGTAGTTATCACTCCTTCTATTGAGTAACAACTAACAACTAACCGTTTCTTGGCCAAATCAAGTCAATCAAAACTGACAATTAATGTGAAAACAGAGGATTTAAACACTTATGTGTTGTTCTCGCGATCGCGATTGGTTTAGGGTTTAAGATCAATAATGGATTAAATTGGTCATATTTCTCAACGGATAGCATACACTTGATCCAAGTACCAGTGTAGTACTCTGAACAGATTTTGGCGGGAATTTTGAACAGAATTCGTTTGCAATGAGACCTCACCAGGAAAGGTCTCTCATGCCACTTGATAGACACAGCCAGGATCACTTAAGATCGATAACTGATTACAATGAACTGGGAAAATCAAAGAATAAGAAAAGATTATCGAAAGCTTCAATGTATTATCAATGGAGGATAGTTTGTTACAAGTTGGTTACAGATGATTAGAGAGGAGAATTAAAGAGGAAATTGTATTCGCCAAAGCTAGAAATGAAAATTCACATACAGAGTATTTAAAAGGAATATAGGAGGGAAAGTTGGTTAAGCCATTGGGAGAATGTCACGTGCACCTCACGTGTGTATTAACACACCTGCGCCTCACGTTCCTGATGACTAACCAACTACACAGCTCCTAACACTTTAGTAGGATCTTTGGTTATGTAAATTTGCTGTTTAAACTGACCTTGAATGACGCCATTTGAGCCTTCACAGTTGCTTTGGCAAATTTAGCTGCTTTTGTTCTCAATTTTATTGGTGTTAGCCCCTTTCAGGCATCTTGGTCCAAAGACTGCAATACTAAGATTATTCAACAGAAAATTACCCATGATTGAATCTAAAAGTTACAAGAAGAAAATAAAACACAGCAACAAGCTATCACTTGCCTTTCAACTCGATAGGTAGACCATGGCAATCCCAACGAGGAACGTATTGAACTTTACAGTTTTGGACAAGCTGTCATATTCAATTGTATAAGAAATTCCATAAAAAGAGTAATTACATGATGTGCATCATTCTATCGCACACATTTCAAATACCACAGTGCAAAGTGATTGTTGCAACCATACCTTATACCGGTTAATTATATCTTTTATAATATTGTTTGATGCATGTCCGATGTGTAAATCACCATTAGCATACGGAGGTCCATCATGAAGAATAAAACTTCCCTATCGAAAGCAGAAGAAATATCAAATGAGTAGAGATAGAAAGTTGGTAGCAGACAAGATGAACTCGATTGAGCTTCTAAACTAACCCGTTATTTTTTTCAGCAACTTTCATAAAGACCTTATTTTCATCCCATAATTTCTGTAGTTCAGTTTCCCTTACAGCAGAATTTGCTCCCATGCCAAAAGTTGTCTTAGGAAGGTCAACGGTATGCTTGTACTTTCCATCTCATTGCTTTGTTCCTAAACAACAGAACAAAATCATATGAGACTTTGACTGACTACAAAGATCTATAAAAGTTGTAATCCCGGATGTACCTTTAGATTCTTTCTTCGCAACCAACACAGGTCCACGAGACCTTCGCTTTGACTGAGTACAAAAGGCACTTCTAGGATTTACATAGAAATATGTAAGATGGAAGAGCGACGAGAGCTCAATGGAAGAGCACCGTCGAAAATCAATGATGCTAAAAGAAGAGGATTTTGTAAATAACGAGCAATTTCTCAGTGACAGAACCTGAACAGCTTTTTGCAGGATAAGATTAGTGAATACTATAAATTACACAACAACCAAATGATATATAAAACTTGACTTTCAAACTTTCGAATAGAGATATGATTAGATTAACCAAATAAAGGAGTTTTCGTGATTGCGATTTCAAATATGCATACAGACTGCAGAGATATTAAGAATATAAATATAATGGTAGACAGATTCTCCCAGGATAGATAGCCGCTTTTTCAAAGAGATGTTCAAAACACCATTACATTTATGCATATCAAAACACATAAGTGGCCGTTTCACATCCTACGTCAAGTACAAATATAATCAAACAGCAGCCATAAAACCCAACTCTCATAAACCTAAAAAACACAAATAACCTAAAACTATATCACCATTCAAGAATTACCAACTTTTTAAACACTACTAATATCTAAAACCTTCAGATTGACTGAAAAAAAGTCCCCATTAGGCCATTACCATAACATCTAATCCTACTGGTTTATCCAACTTGACTTCATAAAATCATTTCTAAGTTTCTAACCAACAAGAAGGTAAATGGGTATTACCCAAAGTGAAATCCTTGCTTTTTTATGACCGTTATGAAAAACCAACTTTCAATTTCGTGCATACATAATACATTTTGCTGACGTCTAAGCACCTTATCAATTACCAACAAACAGTCACCATAAAACCCAACTCGCGTAAGCAAATAAACACATAAAAACCTTAAACTATATCACCATTCAACAATTACCACCTTCTTAATCGCCACTAATATCCCTAAACCACAAACTATCTAAAAAAATCCATTATCATAACATCATCTAATGATACAAATTTATCCGAATATCACTACAAATATTTTAAACCATAAACTGTCTAAAAAAGTCACATTGACATAACATCTAATCCTGCTAATTCAACTGATTTCGCCACATAAAAACAATCTAACCAACAAAAACTCAAATGGGTGACACTAACATAACAAATTCACTTAAACTATTCAGTCAAACATTTCTTCAAACACTTGGTGTGCAACTAACAAAAAACCCATTTACAAAAACCCAAAAAGAAGTCCACAGAATAATTGTAAACAACAAGAACTCAAATGGGTCGTCCCATTTACATCAAACAGCTGGTTATATAAATTTGCTGTTTAAAACTGACCTTGAATGACGCCATTTGAGCCTTCACAGTTGCTTTGGCAAATTTGAGCCTTTCGGGCATCTTGGTCCATAGACTGCAAGATTATTCAACAGAAGATTACCCAACCGAAAGAACTCTTCTTGGTAATGACATGTGTATATTTTGTGTGATTAGTGTGTGACTGGATCAGGATTTGGGATTTTCATTCTTGTTTATGTATCTGTTTATATGAGTTTGGTTTAACTTAAAGATTTGAGTTAAGGGTTATGACAATTGTGAAGATGGTTGTAGATGGGTAAAATGGTGGCAAAAGGTGGGTCGATGGTTGATGAAGGATAAAATGACGATAGGGGTTGTGTTCATGGGTGGTCAAATGTGGTTGTGTACTAGTGTGGTGGTCAAAATGGTTTTATGGTTGGGGTGATTACATCCATTTCCATACTAAAATTCAATATTACATCAATGTTATTCTCACTTTTGTAATTACGTCAGTATCCTTCTTAAATTTTTATAATTACATCAATATCCTTCTCAAATTACTAAATTCTCGTATATCCTAAAATCAACTTGTTTTTTCATTACTCGAGGCTAAAAAGTATTTATGAACAAATAAATAAATATGAACAATGTGTTTTTTCCTATATATATCCAAACTTTTGTGATTACGTTGTGCTTTTTCATCATTTGATGCCAAAAAAAATATATATGTGAACAATATAATTATGATAAATATCAAAGATAAATAATAGTTTTTGAATTTAAAATCAATATAATAATTTAATTGATTTTTCGATATGTATGAGAATTTAAAAGTTCGGAAAAGATATTGATGTAATTACAAAAGTTTGAGAATGACACCGATGTTATTATAAAAGTGGAAGGATATTTTTGTAAATGTGAAAGATATTTACGTAATATTAAACTTTAAGAAGGATATACATGTTATGTTCAGCTTATGGCTTATCATGAGTTTATAATTTCTTTGTTAAGTGTTTGTGTTGGCTTTGCTTTTTATAATTAATAAAATGAAATGACAAAAAAGTATATTAATATTAATTGGGTGTAAATAGTAAATTAAGGCGTAACCTTTTTTTCTTTTCTTTTTTTTTTTTTTTTAATATAGTATCTTTATATAAGCACACCATTCTTTATTAAGCCACAAAGTTTGAGCTTATCAAAACCACCTTATATAAGCTCATAAGCCCACTCATATATACTTAGCCAAACACAGTTTAGGCTTATTTAATACACATAAGCTAATAAGCTCATAAGCCCATCATATAAGCTTAGCCAAACACTAATTAATACATAGACTAGTGGAAGACTAATGATGTTTATGTTACAAAGAAAATTGTGACGTTAACGGTGACATCATTTCACCATTCACCTCAACGTCATCTTAGCTTTATCTCTTTCTCACGTTCACCCCTAGTGGTCACAACCCCACATTTTTCAACCTATTTTTTTTTAATTGAAAACTTTTAGAGTTATTGATTGATGTATTTTTCGGTACACTTTTGAAATTAAAACGTAAACATAACCGTAAATGTAAACGTACGAAATTAAAAACTTTTATTCATAAATTAAAAACATTACATAAACTTTGAATATTAAAAACATTACATTTAAAATAAATACGAGATATTAAAAACATAAACTAAACATCACGAGAAAGGTGTTCGACTAAATCGACACGAAGGTTTTGATGCGCTTGTGACAATTTGATTTGTCTCATAAATTGTAGCACTTTTTCTTGGGGTTTTAAGAGATCATCCGGTTGATGTACTTCCTCCGGACACTAATCGGGAGATATTGCTTCCCTTTGTCTTTTCGACTCATATTATATAATATGATGCATGTATACATCATATTCATTATTCTTTCTTTTTTCGTCGGACGTGCGGGATGGGCTAATATAGCTCATTTTTTCTTCAGAACATCAAACGATCGTTTCACATCTTTCATTATCGCTTCATGAATTCGCTTATACCTTATTCGCTTGTGGTCCTTGTCGGATGGTTTTGGAATCGACTTAACGAGCGTCACCTATTCCGGATATATCCCGTCAACAAGATAATATCCCCATTTGTAAGTTACGCCGTTAGCCACAAACGGAATACGTGGTTCTCTTCCGAATTTGAGATCGTTAAATAAAGGGAACTGATGTATAACATGGTTCACATCTTTCATTGTCTCTTCATGAATTCGCTTATACCTTATTCGCTTGTGGTCCTCGTCGGATGGTTCTGGAATCGACTTAACGAGCGTTTCCTATTCCGGATATATCCTGTCAACAAGATAATATCCCCATTTGTAAGTTACGCCGTTAGCCACAAACGGAATACGTGGTTCTCTTCCGGATTTGAGATCGTTAAATAAAGGAAATTGATGTATAATGTTGATGTAGCTGTTTGTAACACCCCTAAAATTTGGTATAGCGGAAGACTTAAACAAGTTTTTAGGGTGCTACGGGGTTTGGCACACAACACAAGTATAGGAAAACGAGATAGCAGTATCCGATACAACAAAACATTTAAATCCCAAATATTAGTTTACATTTATTCCAAACATTTAACATAAGCCCATAATTAGAAATAGATATGTCCACAAAAGAGTTTCAGAGTTTTTATTGATCCTCCAGCATTGCTTCTTACCTTCACATAGATAATCATCCAACAACATCAGCATCAATTACCTGAAAATACATGCTAAAGGTCAGCTAACGCTGGTGAGTTCAAAGGTTTACGCAAACATTAGTATGGATGGACCAAGAGTATTGATTGCTATACTGGTCTAAGATAGATATAATTCAAGCAATCCACATAATTTGCTTAATCTCAAATATTCATCGATACGTAAGACGGTCCTCAAAGATCGTGCATCAATATAAAGGATTATATTGATGTGACAAGTAGGGGCCCTAGGAGTATATGACACTAGCCAGGAAATATGGTGTAGCAATTCTAAATGATCACTACCCTGGATCTAGTATGATATATGATCCATACCTAATCTTAGCTAGATCACATGATATAGCAAATCAAAGAAATAGTAGAAGGTCCATGAAAATAGTTGAGCATGTAATCTTACCCCAAGTATCACATAAGTTTATGAGAAAAAGTGGGGCTATGAAACTCACCTTGATCAAGCAATGCACAAGATATCAACAGATGCAATGTAGAATGGCACCTAATACGTCACAACAACTATAGACTCGGTACAACCTATTAATGTAAATTCATCTTTAATATATATAACTCCAACTAAAACATTTCCTATCAACAGATATATATACCATCTATTTCGAACAGCTCTTTCCAAGTTTATTAGTTTCCTAGCGTTTGGTATCGTTCATGTGTGTGTTGGCATTTCGACAAGACTCTCATGAATGTACAATAATAGAACGTATAAATATCACAACCAAGTTCTAATAGTGATAAGTTTTGTGTCGTAATGAGTTTTCCGGATAAGTTGTCGAAACTTATCGAATTCGTCAATTCGATAAATTTAACAATTTGTTCGTCACTCTTATTATGTCAAAAACTTAAAGACAAAGCCTTATGAGCATTAAGGATGTATCGTCCATTAATAAGTTCTCACAACATACTTAAAGGGTTCTTATTAAATTCGTCAATTTAATAAGTTCGTTAACCATGTGTTTTGAACATATTAACGTCAAGTCATCCGTAACTCGATATAATCTCATAATTATTAATTATTCATCGTTTATGTCACTTTTAGATTTGTGTGCCCTCGAAACGATTAATAACTCTTTTTATAAAAACTTTCTATTTTAATCATTAGTTTCATTTTAAAATATTAAATAACAAATTTTTACTCGTTATTAAATATTCACTATATAAAACTTTGTTATTTGTTTTCTAAGTTTTGTTCTTTATATATAAGTATCTATGTTTTATTCTTCCGTTTTCAATTTAAATAAATTTGAGTTATCGCACGTTTAGAGACCACAAGTCCGAGTCATCACTCTCTAACTTTTTAATAGTCAAATGTCCAATATATTAAGCTAATAGTCCATGTCGCAGCGTTGTCGGGGTCAAGCCGAGACTAGAAAGTCTCGATGACACCGACGTTGCACAAATCAATACGAGTTCTATATATATATATATATATATATATATATATATATATATATATATATGATAATGTCATAACGGTTACCGGCCTCTAAACCTACAGCACGGCAACTCAATATTCACCACAATTCTCACTCCCATTCAACCATTATCTCAAAACAAATCCAATGCCGAGACCCTAGTGGTCCGTCAAAATTTTATCACAACATCATAGTACTCAATCCCGTCAACCTCAACAACTCAATATCACCAATGCCAAGAACTTATGGTCTCAGCCTCACCCTTGGCCTAGTATCCACAAACCAAACGAGCCCTTAGGTGGGGTCTCGGCTTCCATAAAACAACAACAACTTCGACACAAGCACCAACAATCAAAACTACCTAAAACTAATTCTACACTATTCGGCCACAACCACAAACAATAACAATATTTTCGGTATCAAATTCCAAACAACCAAAAACAATAACTAGCTAGAACAACAAAGAACATTAATAACACCGTGAGTCTAGCTCACGGTGGTGGTCAACTCGACAGCCAAACATACGAATGACACCAACTTAGTGTCTAATCAAAATTTTTATTAACAAAAATTGTCCTTTAGATGTTATTAGCTAAACCCGAGACCAAAAAACCAAGATACGGTGGCGAGTGACTCCGTTTACCTACCTTTTGTTCGATCTAACGGTGGCTGTGGTGGCGTACGGCAAAGAGTGGTGGCGCGTACGTAAAAGGGAGGTGGTGGGGAGAGGTTGTCACGGCGCGTGAGGTATGGGAGGTGAAAGAGGAGGTCGAGGTGGTTGATTTGGTTGCTGGCGGCGGCGAGTAAGAGAGAAGAGGAAAGTGTTAGGTTTTTAGGTTAGAGTGGAAAATGAGGAAGGAGATGTGTGGTTGGGTTTTTGTTATCCACAAGGACCTTGGGTGCAAAGTATTTATGGGTTAGGGGGGCGCCGGTTATTCCAAACACAAAGGACCATTCGTAAATTTTGCTAATCTTTTACGTATTATTGTTTTCGGGGCTTGTAATCGATACTAAACTTGATCAAATAAATTTCTTAGTTGCACTAGTATTTTAGAATTATATTTCCGTGAACTCTGATTATAAATACGTATATATATTCAAATGTGTCACGTATTTATTATTTTTCTTGTTTTTATAGGTTTCCTTGTGCCGAAGTCTTATAGTGCTTAAATAATTAGATTACGAACATAAAATCGACAATAATAACCCTCATAATATCTCACTAATTCACATAAGCTCTAAAATGTCTTATCTATCTATAATACTAAGATTCAGTCCCTAAATTTAATGTGGAGTTATGATGATAGAGTTTTTAGAGTTAGAACCAAGTTGGAGTCGTTTAGTTACAATAAGATTCAGTCTCTAAATTTAATGTGGAGTTATGATGATAGAGTTTTTAGAGTTAGAACCAAGTTGGAGTCGTTTAGTAGTTGCATAGAGAACAAGATAGCTAATGCTCGGAATTCAATGCAGCCTCATAATAACTATACAATCATGAAAGGAGATGAAGTGCAAGGGTTGCCCGAATTGATCACATGACATTTAGTATAGAATTAAAAGTCGGTTAGATGAAGTGCAAGGGTTGCGAAAGGTTGCAATAATAATTAATGATTTAACCTAATTCATGCCTATATAAACCGGCCAAAATCACATTTACTATGTATATTTGAAGATGATTTACACATCTTTTAGATCTTTGATTGTTGGTAGCGGTATATAAATTCTCTTTTGCAACATTTTGGAGATGATTCACACATCTTTTATATCTTTGTAATTAACTTGGTCTTCTTTTTTTTCTTAATTTAGTTATCATACGCAGGTACCATGAAAATCACACAAGATCATGCATGCTCACAAAAATAGAACCAAAGATTGGGATACCAACTATTTTCTTTATTTCTTACATATTTAGGTCATTGTTATAGATATAAGTGTAACACACCCAAAATTCGGGTCCAGCGGAAGCATACATGCATTGGGGGTATTTATTTGTTTTTCTTGTTTTTTTAGGTTTCCTTGTGCCGGAGTCTTATAGTGCTTAAATAATTAGATTACAAACATAAAATCGAAAATAATAACCCTCATAATATCTCACTAATTCACATAAGCTCTAAAATGTCTCATCTATCTATAATACTAAGATTCAGTCCCTAAATTTAATGTGGAGTTATGATGATAGAGTTTTTAGAGTTAGAACCAAGTTGGAGTCGTTTAGTTACTATAAGATTCAGTCCCTAAATTTAATGTGGAGTTATGATGATAGAGTTTTTAGAGTTAGAACCAAGTTGGAGTCGTTTAGTAGTTGCATAGAGTACAAGATAGCTAATGCTCGGAATTCAATGCAGCCTCATAATAACTATACAATCATGAAAGGAGATGAAGTGCAAGGGTTGTCCGAATTGATCACATGACATTTAGTATAGAATTAAAAGTCGGTTAGATGAAGTGCAAGGGTTGCGAAAGGTTGCAATAATAATTAATGATTTAACCTAATTCATGCCTATATAAACCGGCCAAAATCACATTTACTATGTATATTTGAAGATGATTCACACATCTTTTAGATCTTTGATTGTTGGTAGAGGTATGTAAATTCTATTTTGCAACATTTTAGAGATGATTCACACATCTTTTATATCTTTGTAATTAACTTGGTCTTCTTTTTTTCTTAATTTAGTTATCATACGCAGGTACCATGAAAATCACACAAGATCATGCATGCTCACAAAAATAGAACCAAAGATTGGGATACCAACTATTTTCTTTATTTCTTACATATTTAGGTCATTGTTATAGATATAAGTGTAACACACCCAAAATTCGGGTCCAGCGGAAGCATACATTGGGGTGCTACGAAATTGGTATCACAACATAAGTACAAAGAACGGTTTTTATTTCATTTATTGAGAATATAATACATTAACAAAAGTGTTAAGTTTACATTTTATAAATGAAGTGCGGAAATAGGCCCATAAAGAAGTTATAGTACTCCCAAATATATATCAGAGTAGCCTATGACCAATGCCCCTTGCCAAGCACCTTCAAATAGTGAGCTAACGCCTTATCCTGAAAATACATGCTAAAAAGGTCAGCTTACGCTGGTGAGTCCATATAGTTTTAGTTAAAACAATATAGTTGAACCAAAGGGTTTTCGAGTTCAAATCAACCTTTCAACAAGTCAACTTAACGTAGGCTTACACAGCTTAAATCATCATTCCGAATCTAATAACCGCAATCAACTTATAGGGATCTATATCTTGATAGATCACGAGCCAATAGATCGTTAGTCAACTAATGTAATCACTAGCTAGACTAAGTTAGATAATCTTTGTGAGCTTGTAATTATGCGGAATATAAAAACAAACTTATACTAAACTTGATCCTCTATGGATCGATAAACTAGTAATATTAATGAAACTCGTACTAAAAAACTTGTGTCTATTACAATGACCTAGGGTTCCTTATATACTAGTGGAAACCCTAACCTTTCTTACAAGAAACGAATAATGATAAACTATTAAAAGATATTCTACATATCTTGTCCTAAAATACATAAGTTCTATCCACGGTTAAACTCTACCCGTAGGATCTCTAGATGTCCGCAGGAACCAGTCATCAGCAGAAAGTCACTAAGCCTTCCGCAGGAACCTGTCAGCAGTATCAATCAGTAGTATCTTCAATAATTCCTTACAATCCTCCCCTAATCTTGAATTTGACACAGTTAAGTTCAATATTTCTTGATAGATCGCCAATAGCACAAACCAGAGGATTGAGGATGAACATCAGCAGCAAAGAATCTTCATAAGCAGAATCTCTGTGATTAGCAACCAATTGAAAAGCACCATTCTTTGCAGCAACACAAGACTAAATGTACATCAAAACATATAAGTTGCATACTATTCTCATCACATCCAGGTGTGTTAACTCCTGTGAGAGGTGAATCATTGAAAATAATGGATTTGATGTCTCTTTACCAATAGCCATCACTGCTGGAGTAGCCAAGTGTTCAAAGGTACACTGATAACCACATGATTTTTAGCAAATCATCAGCTATAAACGGATTTGATATGTCTTTACCTGTAGCCGTTTGCTCAGGACTAGTCAATTATTGATGAAGAATCATCTTGGCCAATTGAATACCAAATATAGTTTTCCATTGACTTTACCACAAGCCATATACATGTGGGCTAGCCAATTATTTGGAATCCATAAAGGAAAAATCCATGGTCAATTGACAACCATTTCAACTACTCAGCAATAAAGCATAGGTGAGTTGAAAACCCTATGATTTTGAGCAAACCATTACAGCTATCAACAGATTTGATGAGTCTTTACCAAAGCTGTACCCTTTGGACTAGCCAACTTTTTGATGGAATCGTCAACATCAGGCAAGTTGATGACCACAAAGAGCGTGATAAGTATCAACACCAAACCTGCATACAACATACACAAAACTATACAAATATGTTAGTTTTTTTTTAAACTAACAGAAAATATATATATATATATATATATATATATATATATATATATATATATATATATACACAACAAAATACAATACCAAGATCAGCTCATTGCAGATATGAATCCATTTGAATGCCATGCTTGGTTGCCAGTTCCTTCTTAGTCAAAATACTTCTTCTTATGAACCTTACCAATTGTTCAGCAAGATGAAGATCATTTTCAGTCATATTGTCACAACTCGCCATTTCAGGTCATTTCCCAAACTTTGGAAAAACACTATTCATCAAACACTATTCATCAAAACACTATTCATCAGTTTACTATTCATCATTTTTGGTGTCAGTTTGACATTCTGAGAAGCATTCAAAAATTTTACTATTCACTGAATACTATTCATTGCGGGAAAAGATTTCATCATTAACGTGCATTATTCATTTCATCGTAAATTTAGTTTACGGGTATTTAAATTTGCGTAACCGGATTGGTTTAGGTGCGAATTCATTTCATTAGTGTTAAGGACACTGCATACGGACTAGAGACAGTCTGCATATCATCAGTAGGTCATTTACATGTTATACCACTCTTAGGATTTTCAAATTTATATATTTGATACATTTAACGTTTTCCTTATAATTATTTATAAATAAACGTTAACATCCAGTTTATACACGACGAATATATCTAAATATTCCCACAATGGTCCCGACATATTTTTATATCCATTATAACATTATAAAAGTTATTACATTCATTTACCCAGTATTTTGGAATTTTACGTTTTCCAGTTCAGCGTTTTACGCGAATTACGCGTTTTTAACCTGCGTTTCCAGTTTTAACAATGTTCAAGCAACCCGATGGAACTTACCATTCATTTTTATTTTATTATGGAGTATTTTGACAAGTTTAGTCATTCTTTCAAGTTTCATATTTTTACGATGCCCGAATTTACGTTTCGCGGTTTAAAACTTTACGTTTTGCGATTAACGGAACCAAAACCGACTCCGTGAACCAGATAACACCAAGCTTCCTACATACTCATCCATACATGTGCAGCCCCCCTCCCCATGTTACTTGACCTTCACCACTTATTTACCATAATGCCATTGAAATTAGATAAATATCTACCAAAAACCATTAAAACATAACTTACATAATTTTCAAGAATCATAAAGTGCTCATTTCTCATCTCCATCACAAAACCCACGACCCAAGTTCATTCTCCATGATCAAGTAATGATTTTCCAAAGTACAAAGCATCAAAGTTGTTCATTTCATCATCCTAATCAAGAATCATAACACAAAAACACAAGTAATCCAAGGTTTCTAATCATCTCACCACCTATTATTTCAAAGTGAGTATTCAAAATTATTTTCATGTTTTCATCTAATTAACATATGTATCTTATGGTATTCATGCTTAAAATCATGCACAAACTAGTTATACCACTTTATTTTTGTTAACTTTTGAACATACAAACCCTAGATTTTTATTTAGGTGTTTCTTTGTTAAATTAACTTGTTTACTAGTCATTAGGAACCCATGGCACCCTAAGAAGGTGTATGGTAGGATTAGTATAGATTTGTGGTGTTTGCAAGAGATTTGGTTGAAGTAAAAACTAGTTTAAAACCTTGGAAATGGATTTGTAACAAGTAAATATACATTCTGTCCCATTTTGGTAAATTCTGGAAAATCAGTAAATACAAAGTAAACTTTGGCAAAATTTTTAGAAAATACTTTCAAAAACGAATCCGTAGGCGAAAGAACGGATTAAAAAGAGTTTATAACGAAGAAGTTATGATTTTTGCAAGTTTATTGACGAAAACTATTTTCCGGAAAAATACATGCTGTTGGACGTTTTTCGTCGGACAAAAAGAGGCTTTAGACGTAACCCGGAGGAGTCGAGCTTTCCAAAATATATTACTACATACTAAGACGTAACCGTGGATATAAAGAACAAGTAAAACGGACTTATAACGACAAAGATATTCACGTTTCAATATCGGCAAAAATCCTTTATAATTGGCAGCTTTTAGAAATAATAATAACACTACGTACTAAATTCTAGATTTTCTAGAAATATTAACCAAGTACCAAATTTTATAACTAATGAAGTATTAGTTATTACAAGTATATTTTATCACTACGAGGCGTTATTTCAAGGATTTCAACACTAACATGGAAACATACGATATATATATAAGTATATATATTGCAACTAGCTTTATTTTTTCTAATAGCCATATTTTTCCTAAGTCTTGGAAATGTATATTTTTGATAACAACAAGTATTTTTCAAAGAGTAGAGTGGTATAGGAAACATGTGCATGGACATTCATAACATCATTTCATGATCTAAAGTAGATCGTACATCATTCATATTAGGTTGCGGCTAGTGTGCGCGCCTTGTTTTTTCAGCTCATTACATGTTCATGGTACCATCATATCAGGTGAGTCATAGCCCCTACTCTTTTAATTGTTTTATCAACTCTTTGGGGGAGAATACATGCTCGTTTTACTTAAATGCATTACTCGCTTTACATGGTTGATTACCTGCATTTCATTGGTATGGTTGATTACCTGCATTTCATTGGTATGCTTGATTACCTGCATTTCATGGGATTGTCATCATTGTTTATATAACCTCATTGTGAAAATTGTTTACATAGCGGTTTTGCTACACTTATCTTTGAATTGAGATTCAAGCATTATTTTGTTCACACAAACCAAAACACATTTGGCAGTGGGTTGTAAACACACAGGTTACAAGTCTCTTATGGCGGGACTTGGAACTGAGTGGATTTACGATGCCTTTACTGGGATACCTTCATACATATGCATTACATTCTTTTCCACAAGACTCTATGAACTCACCAACCATTGTGTTGACACTTTAGCATGTATTTTCAGGTTTTAACCAATGGCACGCTACAAGAGGTTTTGGCAGGGCATGGCATGGTCATAGAAGACTCTGATTATTCATTTGGGGACCGTTTTAAACTATATTAAGGGCCTATTTCCGCACTACTTTTAACAATGTAAATTCAACATTTTTGGTTAAAAGATTTTATTCTAAACGATTGAAATGAATACCATTTTACACTTGTTTTGTAATACCAATTGAGTTACACCCCAGCTACATGTATGCTTCCGCTGGACCCGACTTTGGGGGTGTGACAGATTGGTACCAGAGCTTTGGCTATAGCGAACTAAGTGTTTTTAAAACCTAGACTATAGCTACTTTTACGAAAACTTAACCCTATGACCGTCACGTGCCTGCCTGCCAAGCTGAAGCCTCATTTGTGGTTAGTTGCTGACATAGGTGATGAGATTTATGACTCATTACCTGATATATTATATTCATTTATTATAGTTGATTACTATAATTTCTTTCATATAAGCATGTTTACGTATCATATATGTCACCGCATTATGTTTTTCCTTGCATAGTTTCATCATTTGACCTCGAGTTTGGTCACTTGCTTGTGTCTTTCAGAACATCTTGGTATTTGTGAAGGACATGGTATTAGTATAACTGAGCTGAGTATTTCAAAATTCATGGAACCTCGGTAGAATATAGACTGGTCATTTATATTCGACCCGGGATAGTAGGACATAGGCTGACCACCTATATCCGACTCAGAAATGAATTTTGCAACACTGAGAATGGTTATAATAAAATTCTGTCTGGATTGAATCCTTTACTCATTTTCCAAATGTTTCATGCATGTGTGAGTATACCCTAGTTGTCAGAACATTCATACTTTTCATCACCTCGTGAACCGCCACTTAGAAGCATGTCAATTGATCATTTCATTTCATGAACATTTACGTCTATGCACAATACACTTACATCACAGTATTTTCTTTTATCACAATATCAATTTTGTCGCAGTTGTCACAGTCTCTTCCCTTCTCACCATCACTATCATTTCCTTTCCCCATCCCCATATATATATAGAATTAGCTGACACTTTATGGATTCCTATGCCACTCATCGCACACTACTCCCTATATTGATAAGTGGATATTATCAATGACCTCCCTAGGAAAGACTTTCCATACCATCTGTAAGGAGAATCTCTTGGTACATTAAGACCATTCAAAACTCAACAGAAATATCAAGATATCGCAAAACTATTCGAACCACTATCACTGGCCTGGTCACCAAAATTCCATCATCTAGAAAGTATTGGCTTGACTGAATTACAAGATTCGTTTAGATACGAGTGCTCACTAAGCAACACCATAGAGATAAATTCAACCTCTTAACCGAGACAATAGATTGAACATGTCCTCACAAATAGATATTATTCAAACATGTTAGACACCTATGAATTTGTGCAGACATACATACTGGCTATTTTATCCTCTTAATACTTTCACTTTCAAATGGATTTTTCTCTAAACTACAGTTATACAAAACATATATCTTGTAAGAAATACTTTTCTGAGGCACTTATTTTGATAAGCAAATTCCTTTTGGTTAATCCTTTACAAAACTATTGAATTGTTAGGAAATTTTAAACATCGATCTTTGGTAAACCATATTATCCACCTTATATTGAAAACTGTCCTATCTTGCATAACTATTAAATTTTGAAACATCAAGAAAAATGTTACTTGGAAAGCCGTTTGCTTAAAGTTGTAAATTCATTTATTCAGGGAAGGTTTATGAACAAAACACAATCTCAAAACAAACTTTGAAAAATTAATCACTATATTACATCACTTATACATTTTGAGTTTTGCGAATTGACGACATAGAGCTTGGGGGAAAATCTTAATAATGGAGACTAAGTATCGTAGGTGGAGAAAGACTCAATTCATGACATCCTGCGGAGAATCAGAACCTTATCCTAATCTATTATTTTCAACAACACCCTCTGACAGACTTAACCTTGTAAGTTTTCTACAAGATTCATGATATCCATTTCAATTATTCCTAATAGAGGAATTTAATTCACCTCAAACACCTAGCGATTACATTAAGATTTCTATGGAACCACACCACCTATCATCTGCAGACCAATGGTCAGAATTAGAGAACGATTCAAACATAGGGAGATATGCTCAGTGCATGAGTGATTGACTCAAGAAATGGTTGGACTAACCAATTACCATAAATCAAATTCAGTTGCAACTATAGTTATCGCGCGAGCGTAGAGACTACACCATTTGAGGCACTCTATGGTCGAAGTGCCAACATTCATTGACGGATCGAAATTTGGAAAAGCCCAACTCACTAGTCCAGTAAGTATTCATGAGATAACCAGAAATTTCCTACAAGTCAAGAATCAGTTACAAGTTCAATAAGTTGTAAACCATTTAAAACTTCAAGTTGGTAGGCAGAATTATGTTGAAAGTTCTGCCTAGGAAAGGCATGTTATCATTCAGAAAACTTGGAAAGTTAAACCCGAGATACACTGGACCATGTAATATTTCAGACAGAGTAGGCCTAGTGGCCGTCAGACTTGAGCCTTGTTAGAGAACAACAGGATTTCACAACCGTGTATTATCATCTTTTCAGATTAATCACTCATAATTCCATTTGGAAAGGAATCCAACTCAAAGTCAAACATAAACCCTGCAGGAGAACAAGTAGAAATCATGGACAGTTAGGTCGAACAATTGAAGCAGAGTCGAATTCCTATCGTTAGAGTTCGCCGGAATTCTCGAATATCATCACCTTTTCACCAATATGTTTTCAGAAACCAACATAAACTGAACTTCGGGACGAAGTTCCTTTTAGAGGGGAAGAATGTCACAACTCGCCATTTCAGGTCATTTCAGGTCATTTCCCAAACTTTGGAAAAACACTATTCATCAAACACTATTCATCAAAACACTATTCATCATTTTTGGTGTCAGTTTGACATTCTGAGAAGCATTCAAAAATTTTACTATTCACTGAATACTATTCATTGCGGGAAAAGATTTCATCATTAACGTGCATTATTCATTTCATCGTAAATTTAGTTTACGGGTATTTAAATTTGCGTAACCGGATTGGTTTAGGTGCGAATTCATTTCATTAGTGTTAAGGACACTGCATACGGACTAGAGACAGTCTGCATATCATCAGTAGGTCATTTACATGTTATACCACTCTTAGGATTTTCAAATTTATATATTTGATACATTTAACGTTTTCCTTATAATTATTTATAAATAAACGTTAACATCCAGTTTATACACGACGAATATATCTAAATATTCCCACAATGGTCCCGACATATTTTTATATCCATTATAACATTATAAAAGTTATTACATTCATTTACCCAGTATTTTGGAATTTTACGTTTTCCAGTTCAGCGTTTTACGCGAATTCCGCGTTTTTAACCTGCGTTTCCAGTTTTAACAATGTTCAAGCAACCCGATGGAACTTACCATTCATTTTTATTTTATTATGGAGTATTTTGACAAGTTTAGTCATTCTTTCAAGTTTCATATTTTTACGATGCCCGAATTTACGTTTCGCGGTTTAAAACTTTACGTTTTGCGATTAACGGAACCAAAACCGACTCCGTGAACTAGATAACACCAAGCTTCCTACATACTCATCCATACATGTGCAGCCCCCCTCCCCATGTTACTTGACCTTCACCACTTATTTACCATAATGCCATTGAAATTAGATAAATATCTACCAAAAACCATTAAAACATAACTTACATAATTTTCAAGAATCATAAAGTGCTCATTTCTCATCTCCATCACAAAACCCACGACCCAAGTTCATTCTCCATGATCAAGTAATGATTTTCCAAAGTACAAAGCATCAAAGTTGTTCATTTCATCATCCTAATCAAGAATCATAACACAAAAACACAAGTAATCCAAGGTTTCTAATCATCTCACCACCTATTATTTCAAAGTGAGTATTCAAAATTATTTTCATGTTTTCATCTAATTAACATATGTATCTTATGGTATTCATGCTTAATTTCATGCACAAACTAGTTATACCACTTTATTTTTGTTAACTTTTGAACATACAAACCCTAGATTTTTATTTAGGTGTTTCTTTGTTAAATTAACTTGTTTACTAGTCATTAGGAACCCATGGCACCCTAAGAAGGTGTATGGTAGGATTAGTATAGATTTGTGGTGTTTGCAAGAGATTTGGTTGAAGTAAAAACTAGTTTAAAACCTTGGAAATGGATTTGTAACAAGTAAATATACATTCTGTCCCATTTTGGTAAATTCTGGAAAATCAGTAAATACAAAGTAAACTTTGGCAAAATTTTTAGAAAATACTTTCAAAAACGAATCCGTAGGCGAAAGAACGGATTAAAAAGAGTTTATAACGAAGAAGTTATGATTTTTGCAAGTTTATTGACGAAAACTATTTTCCGGAAAAATACATGCTGTTGGACGTTTTTCGTCGGACAAAAAGAGGCTTTAGACGTAACCCGGAGGAGTCGAGCTTTCCAAAATATATTACTACATACTAAGACGTAACCGTGGATATAAAGAACAAGTAAAACGGACTTATAACGACAAAGATATTCACGTTTCAATATCGGCAAAAATCCTTTATAATTGGCAGCTTTTAGAAATAATAATAACACTACGTACTAAATTCTAGATTTTCTAGAAATATTAACCAAGTACCAAATTTTATAACTAATGAAGTATTAGTTATTACAAGTATATTTTATCACTACGAGGCGTTATTTCAAGGATTTCAACCCGAGGATTTCAACACTAACATGGAAACATACGATATATATATAAGTATATATATTGCAACTAGCTTTATTTTTTCTAATAGCCATATTTTTCCTAAGTCTTGGAAATGTATATTTTTGATAACAACAAGTATTTTTCAAAGAGTAGAGTGGTATAGGAAACATGTGCATGGACATTCATAACATCATTTCATGATCTAAAGTAGATCGTACATCATTCATATTAGGTTGCGGCTAGTGTGCGCGCCTTGTTTTTTCAGCTCATTACATGTTCATGGTACCATCATATCAGGTGAGTCATAGCCCCTACTCTTTTAATTGTTTTATCAACTCTTTGGGGGAGAATACATGCTCGTTTTACTTAAATGCATTACTCGCTTTACATGGTTGATTACCTGCATTTCATTGGTATGCTTGATTACCTGCATTTCATGGGATTGTCATCATTGTTTATATAACCTCATTGTGAAAATTGTTTACATAGCGGTTTTGCTACACTTATCTTTGAATTGAGATTCAAGCATTATTTTGTTCACACAAACCAAAACACATTTGGCAGTGGGTTGTAAACACACAGGTTACAAGTCTCTTATGGCGGGACTTGGAACTGAGTGGATTTACGATGCCTTTACTGGGATACCTTCATACATATGCATTACATTCTTTTCCACAAGACTCTATGAACTCACCAACCATTGTGTTGACACTTTAGCATGTATTTTCAGGTTTTAACCAATGGCACGCTACAAGAGGTTTTGGCAGGGCATGGCATGGTCATAGAAGACTCTGATTATTCATTTGGGGACCGTTTTAAACTATATTAAGGGCCTATTTCCGCACTACTTTTAACAATGTAAATTCAACATTTTTGGTTAAAAGATTTTATTCTAAACGATTGAAATGAATACCATTTTACACTTGTTTTGTAATACCAATTGAGTTACACCCCAGCTACATGTATGCTTCCGCTGGACCCGACTTTGGGGGTGTGACAGATTGGTACCAGAGCTTTGGCTATAGCGAACTAAGTGTTTTTAAAACCTAGACTATAGCTACTTTTACGAAAACTTAACCCTATGACCGTCACGTGCCTGCCTGCCAAGCTGAAGCCTCATTTGTGGTTAGTTGCTGACATAGGTGATGAGATTTATGACTCATTACCTGATATATTATATTCATTTATTATAGTTGATTACTATAATTTCTTTCATATAAGCATGTTTACGTATCATATATGTCACCGCATTATGTTTTTCCTTGCATAGTTTCATCATTTGACCTCGAGTTTGGTCACTTGCTTGTGTCTTTCAGAACGTCTTGGTATTTGTGAAGGACATGGTATTAGTATAACTGAGCTGAGTATTTCAAAATTCATGGAACCTCGGTAGAATATAGACTGGTCATTTATATTCGACCCGGGATAGTAGGACATAGGCTGACCACCTATATCCGACTCAGAAATGAATTTTGCAACACTGAGAATGGTTATAATAAAATTCTGTCTGGATTGAATCCTTTACTCATTTTCCAAATGTTTCATGCATGTGTGAGTATACCCTAGTTGTCAGAACATTCATACTTTTCATCACCTCGTGAACCGCCACTTAGAAGCATGTCAATTGATCATTTCATTTCATGAACATTTACGTCTATGCACAATACACTTACATCACAGTATTTTCTTTTATCACAATATCAATTTTGTCGCAGTTGTCACAGTCTCTTCCCTTCTCACCATCACTATCATTTCCTTTCCCCATCCCCATATATATATAGAATTAGCTGACACTTTATGGATTCCTATGCCACTCATCGCACACTACTCCCTATATTGATAAGTGGATATTATCAATGACCTCCCTAGGAAAGACTTTCCATACCATCTGTAAGGAGAATCTCTTGGTACATTAAGACCATTCAAAACTCAACAGAAATATCAAGATATCGCAAAACTATTCGAACCACTATCACTGGCCTGGTCACCAAAATTCCATCATCTAGAAAGTATTGGCTTGACTGAATTACAAGATTCGTTTAGATACGAGTGCTCACTAAGCAACACCATAGAGATAAATTCAACCTCTTAACCGAGACAATAGATTGAACATGTCCTCACAAATAGATATTATTCAAACATGTTAGACACCTATGAATTTGTGCAGACATACATACTGGCTATTTTATCCTCTTAATACTTTCACTTTCAAATGGATTTTTCTCTAAACTACAGTTATACAAAACATATATCTTGTAAGAAATACTTTTCTGAGGCACTTATTTTGATAAGCAAATTCCTTTTGGTTAATCCTTTACAAAACTATTGAATTGTTAGGAAATTTTAAACATCGATCTTTGGTAAACCATATTATCCACCTTATATTGAAAACTGTCCTATCTTGCATAACTATTAAATTTTGAAACATCAAGAAAAATGTTACTTGGAAAGCCGTTTGCTTAAAGTTGTAAATTCATTTATTCAGGGAAGGTTTATGAACAAAACACAATCTCAAAACAAACTTTGAAAAATTAATCACTATATTACATCACTTATACATTTTGAGTTTTGCGAATTGACGACATAGAGCTTGGGGGAAAATCTTAATAATGGAGACTAAGTATCGTAGGTGGAGAAAGACTCAATTCATGACATCCTGCGGAGAATCAGAACCTTATCCTAATCTATTATTTTCAACAACACCCTCTGACAGACTTAACCTTGTAAGTTTTCTACAAGATTCATGATATCCATTTCAATTATTCCTAATAGAGGAATTTAATTCACCTCAAACACCTAGCGATTACATTAAGATTTCTATGGAACCACACCACCTATCATCTGCAGACCAATGGTCAGAATTAGAGAACGATTCAAACATAGGGAGATATGCTCAGTGCATGAGTGATTGACTCAAGAAATGGTTGGACTAACCAATTACCATAAATCAAATTCAGTTGCAACTATAGTTATCGCGCGAGCGTAGAGACTACACCATTTGAGGCACTCTATGGTCGAAGTGCCAACATTCATTGACGGATCGAAATTTGGAAAAGCCCAACTCACTAGTCCAGTAAGTATTCATGAGATAACCAGAAATTTCCTACAAGTCAAGAATCAGTTACAAGTTCAATAAGTTGTAAACCATTTAAAACTTCAAGTTGGTAGGCAGAATTATGTTGAAAGTTCTGCCTAGGAAAGGCATGTTATCATTCAGAAAACTTGGAAAGTTAAACCCGAGATACACTGGACCATGTAATATTTCAGACAGAGTAGGCCTAGTGGCCGTCAGACTTGAGCCTTGTTAGAGAACAACAGGATTTCACAACCGTGTATTATCATCTTTTCAAATTAATCACTCATAATTCCATTTGGAAAGGAATCCAACTCAAAGTCAAACATAAACCCTGCAGGAGAACAAGTAGAAATCATGGACAGTTAGGTCGAACAATTGAAGCAGAGTCGAATTCCTATCGTTAGAGTTCGCCGGAATTCTCGAATATCATCACCTTTTCACCAATATGTTTTCAGAAACCAACATAAACTGAACTTCGGGACGAAGTTCCTTTTAGAGGGGAAGAATGTCACAACTCGCCATTTCAGGTCATTTCAGGTCATTTCCCAAACTTTGGAAAAACACTATTCATCAAACACTATTCATCAAAACACTATTCATCATTTTTGGTGTCAGTTTGACATTCTGAGAAGCATTCAAAAATTTTACTATTCACTGAATACTATTCATTGCGGGAAAAGATTTCATCATTAACGTGCATTATTCATTTCATCGTAAATTTAGTTTACGGGTATTTAAATTTGCGTAACCGGATTGGTTTAGGTGCGAATTCATTTCATTAGTGTTAAGGACACTGCATACGGACTAGAGACAGTCTGCATATCATCAGTAGGTCATTTACATGTTATACCACTCTTAGGATTTTCAAATTTATATATTTGATACATTTAACGTTTTCCTTATAATTATTTATAAATAAACGTTAACATCCAGTTTATACACGACGAATATATCTAAATATTCCCACAATGGTCCCGACATATTTTTATATCCATTATAACATTATAAAAGTTATTACATTCATTTACCCAGTATTTTGGAATTTTACGTTTTCCAGTTCAGCGTTTTACGCGAATTCCGCGTTTTTAACCTGCGTTTCCAGTTTTAACAATGTTCAAGCAACCCGATGGAACTTACCATTCATTTTTATTTTATTATGGAGTATTTTGACAAGTTTAGTCATTCTTTCAAGTTTCATATTTTTACGATGCCCGAATTTACGTTTCGCGGTTTAAAACTTTACGTTTTGCGATTAACGGAACCAAAACCGACTCCGTGAACTAGATAACACCAAGCTTCCTACATACTCATCCATACATGTGCAGCCCCCCTCCCCATGTTACTTGACCTTCACCACTTATTTACCATAATGCCATTGAAATTAGATAAATATCTACCAAAAACCATTAAAACATAACTTACATAATTTTCAAGAATCATAAAGTGCTCATTTCTCATCTCCATCACAAAACCCACGACCCAAGTTCATTCTCCATGATCAAGTAATGATTTTCCAAAGTACAAAGCATCAAAGTTGTTCATTTCATCATCCTAATCAAGAATCATAACACAAAAACACAAGTAATCCAAGGTTTCTAATCATCTCACCACCTATTATTTCAAAGTGAGTATTCAAAATTATTTTCATGTTTTCATCTAATTAACATATGTATCTTATGGTATTCATGCTTAATTTCATGCACAAACTAGTTATACCACTTTATTTTTGTTAACTTTTGAACATACGAACCCTAGATTTTTATTTAGGTGTTTCTTTGTTAAATTAACTTGTTTACTAGTCATTAGGAACCCATGGCACCCTAAGAAGGTGTATGGTAGGATTAGTATAGATTTGTGGTGTTTGCAAGAGATTTGGTTGAAGTAAAAACTAGTTTAAAACCTTGGAAATGGATTTGTAACAAGTAAATATACATTCTGTCCCATTTTGGTAAATTCTGGAAAATCAGTAAATACAAAGTAAACTTTGGCAAAATTTTTAGAAAATACTTTCAAAAACGAATCCGTAGGCGAAAGAACGGATTAAAAAGAGTTTATAACGAAGAAGTTATGATTTTTGCAAGTTTATTGACGAAAACTATTTTCCGGAAAAATACATGCTGTTGGACGTTTTTCGTCGGACAAAAAGAGGCTTTAGACGTAACCCGGAGGAGTCGAGCTTTCCAAAATATATTACTACATACTAAGACGTAACCGTGGATATAAAGAACAAGTAAAACGGACTTATAACGACAAAGATATTCACGTTTCAATATCGGCAAAAATCCTTTATAATTGGCAGCTTTTAGAAATAATAATAACACTACGTACTAAATTCTAGATTTTCTAGAAATATTAACCAAGTACCAAATTTTATAACTAATGAAGTATTAGTTATTACAAGTATATTTTATCACTACGAGGCGTTATTTCAAGGATTTCAACACTAACATGGAAACATACGATATATATATATAAGTATATATATTGCAACTAGCTTTATTTTTTCTAATAGCCATATTTTTCCTAAGTCTTGGAAATGTATATTTTTGATAACAACAAGTATTTTTCAAAGAGTAGAGTGGTATAGGAAACATGTGCATGGACATTCATAACATCATTTCATGATCTAAAGTAGATCGTACATCATTCATATTAGGTTGCGGCTAGTGTGCGCGCCTTGTTTTTTCAGCTCATTACATGTTCATGGTACCATCATATCAGGTGAGTCATAGCCCCTACTCTTTTAATTGTTTTATCAACTCTTTGGGGGAGAATACATGCTCGTTTTACTTAAATGCATTACTCGCTTTACATGGTTGATTACCTGCATTTCATTGGTATGGTTGATTACCTGCATTTCATTGGTATGCTTGATTACCTGCATTTCATGGGATTGTCATCATTGTTTATATAACCTCATTGTGAAAATTGTTTACATAGCGGTTTTGCTACACTTATCTTTGAATTGAGATTCAAGCATTATTTTGTTCACACAAACCAAAACACATTTGGCAGTGGGTTGTAAACACACAGGTTACAAGTCTCTTATGGCGGGACTTGGAACTGAGTGGATTTACGATGCCTTTACTGGGATACCTTCATACATATGCATTACATTCTTTTCCACAAGACTCTATGAACTCACCAACCATTGTGTTGACACTTTAGCATGTATTTTCAGGTTTTAACCAATGGCACGCTACAAGAGGTTTTGGCAGGGCATGGCATGGTCATAGAAGACTCTGATTATTCATTTGGGGACCGTTTTAAACTATATTAAGGGCCTATTTCCGCACTACTTTTAACAATGTAAATTCAACATTTTTGGTTAAAAGATTTTATTCTAAACGATTGAAATGAATACCATTTTACACTTGTTTTGTAATACCAATTGAGTTACACCCCAGCTACATGTATGCTTCCGCTGGACCCGACTTTGGGGGTGTGACAGATTGGTACCAGAGCTTTAGCTATAGCGAACTAAGTGTTTTTAAAACCTAGACTATAGCTACTTTTACGAAAACTTAACCCTATGACCGTCACGTGCCTGCCTGCCAAGCTGAAGCCTCATTTGTGGTTAGTTGCTGACATAGGTGATGAGATTTATGACTCATTACCTGATATATTATATTCATTTATTATAGTTGATTACTATAATTTCTTTCATATAAGCATGTTTACGTATCATATATGTCACCGCATTATGTTTTTCCTTGCATAGTTTCATCATTTGACCTCGAGTTTGGTCACTTGCTTGTGTCTTTCAGAACGTCTTGGTATTTGTGAAGGACATGGTATTAGTATAACTGAGCTGAGTATTTCAAAATTCATGGAACCTCGGTAGAATATAGACTGGTCATTTATATTCGACCCGGGATAGTAGGACATAGGCTGACCACCTATATCCGACTCAGAAATGAATTTTGCAACACTGAGAATGGTTATAATAAAATTCTGTCTGGATTGAATCCTTTACTCATTTTCCAAATGTTTCATGCATGTGTGAGTATACCCTAGTTGTCAGAACATTCATACTTTTCATCACCTCGTGAACCGCCACTTAGAAGCATGTCAATTGATCATTTCATTTCATGAACATTTACGTCTATGCACAATACACTTACATCACAGTATTTTCTTTTATCACAATATCAATTTTGTCGCAGTTGTCACAGTCTCTTCCCTTCTCACCATCACTATCATTTCCTTTCCCCATCCCCATATATATATAGAATTAGCTGACACTTTATGGATTCCTATGCCACTCATCGCACACTACTCCCTATATTGATAAGTGGATATTATCAATGACCTCCCTAGGAAAGACTTTCCATACCATCTGTAAGGAGAATCTCTTGGTACATTAAGACCATTCAAAACTCAACAGAAATATCAAGATATCGCAAAACTATTCGAACCACTATCACTGGCCTGGTCACCAAAATTCCATCATCTAGAAAGTATTGGCTTGACTGAATTACAAGATTCGTTTAGATACGAGTGCTCACTAAGCAACACCATAGAGATAAATTCAACCTCTTAACCGAGACAATAGATTGAACATGTCCTCACAAATAGATATTATTCAAACATGTTAGACACCTATGAATTTGTGCAGACATACATACTGGCTATTTTATCCTCTTAATACTTTCACTTTCAAATGGATTTTTCTCTAAACTACAGTTATACAAAACATATATCTTGTAAGAAATACTTTTCTGAGGCACTTATTTTGATAAGCAAATTCCTTTTGGTTAATCCTTTACAAAACTATTGAATTGTTAGGAAATTTTAAACATCGATCTTTGGTAAACCATATTATCCACCTTATATTGAAAACTGTCCTATCTTGCATAACTATTAAATTTTGAAACATCAAGAAAAATGTTACTTGGAAAGCCGTTTGCTTAAAGTTGTAAATTCATTTATTCAGGAAAGGTTTATGAACAAAACACAATCTCAAAACAAACTTTGAAAAATTAATCACTATATTACATCACTTATACATTTTGAGTTTTGCGAATTGACGACATAGAGCTTGGGGGAAAATCTTATTTATGGAGACTAAGTATCGTAGGTGGAGAAAGACTCAATTCATGACATCCTGCGGAGAATCAGAACCTTATCCTAATCTATTATTTTCAACAACACCCTCTGACAGACTTAACCTTGTAAGTTTTCTACAAGATTCATGATATCCATTTCAATTATTCCTAATAGAGGAATTTAATTCACCTCAAACACCTAGCGATTACATTAAGATTTCTATGGAACCACACCACCTATCATCTGCAGACCAATGGTCAGAATTAGAGAACGATTCAAACATAGGGAGATATGCTCAGTGCATGAGTGATTGACTCAAGAAATGGTTGGACTAACCAATTACCATAAATCAAATTCAGTTGCAACTATAGTTATCGCGCGAGCGTAGAGACTACACCATTTGAGGCACTCTATGGTCGAAGTGCCAACATTCATTGACGGATCGACTTTGGGGGTGTGACACATATCTAAAGGAACAGATAACTTTGTCTCCAGCATGAGATGCATTACTTCCTTGGTGATTAGGTAAAGAACATCAGCCCAGCAATACAAGGTCTTACCAGTGGTTGTGACAATCATATGAACATTAGGAAGTGGAAAGAACTTCCAATGTTCAACCACCCATGTCTTTTGACTTTTCCATACTTGAAACCTTACACCAGAATCAACTTTATAAGAATCACATAAAATCTGCAAATCACCCATCAAATACATTCCAATGTCATCAGGGGAATGAGTTTGATAGTACTTGGTAACCCAATCATAAAGTGAGAGAAGATCTTGCTTGTCCACCATATGTAAGATCTGACTCAGAAACAAGAATGTCTTGGTAGTTCCATCTTGTCTAGTTATGACATTCACTTTTCCTTGACCAAGCTCAGAGTCAACAAGTTCCCACTTCATAATTTTCTCCCATACAACAGGGTCTTGACCATCATCAGAAGCATAATCAAAGAAAGTAGTACTATCCTCTAAAGGAATATCTTTTGGAGCCTTCCTCTTGATAGCTTTAGTCTTTCTCCTAGTGCCAGTAGTAACAGGAATAGAAGGACCATCAGTAGGTTCTTCTTTAGGCACTTGTTTGGAAGTAGCAGCAGGAACATCTGCAGAATCATCATCATCAGGTATTTCAATTGGAGTATCTTCTGAAGCATCATTGGTAACATCATGTGGAGCTTCATTGGTATCAGGATGAGATTCAGTAGTATCAACAGGAGTAGCATCCAGCTGAGCATCAGAAGTATCATCCTTCTGAGCATCAGGAGTATCATCCTTCTAAGCATCAGGAGTATCATCCTTCTGAGCATCAGGAGTATCATCCTTCTGAGGCAAGACTGAAGGAAATTGCACATTCTCCTAATCACCATGAAAAGACCCAATAGACTCAGCAGGTTGAGCAACAGGATCATGAAGCTTAGCTTTCTTAGCTTGAGGCTCATCCAATAGTCTTCCTCTAAACTCCAAAACATCTTGAACATTTATACCAGAGGAATGAAGAATTGAAATGATATTGTCATAGTAAAAGGTGAGCTGCTTATCTGAAAATCCCCAAACCTTCTTTTGATTCCAGCCTGACCCAAACATAGAACATCCCTGATTCTTCACAAAATTCCTCATATATTTCTTTATTTCATTCTTTGTCCAAGGTCTTTCCTTTTGATACTTAGCTTTAATCTCTGCCTCCTGTTGTCTCTTCAATCTTCCTCTTTCAACCATCATCTGAACAAAAGCAGGATTATCAACTCCAAGCTCAGATTCACCCAAATTAGGCTTGGAAGCAGCCTGTTCAGCCAAATTCTCCCATTGTTCAGCAGTAAGATTCTTAGCTATTTCATCAAGCTCCTTTTGTCTTTCAGCAGGCAAGGTGGTAGTGAATTGAGGTCCCATCTTATCCAGATCATCTTGAACTTTCCTAGCCAATGCTTCTGAGGCTTTCAAATCCAATTGAACTTTAGTAACTGCAGCATCCTCTTTAGCTTGCAAATGTGCAGCAACATTCTCACTAAGTTTTTCATAAGCAAGTTCCTCCTTGGATTTTACTCTGGAAGGAATGTCTTGATCAATCAATATAGACTTTCCTTTATCTTGCTTCTCAGGAGGGACAAAAGTCTTATCAGGAGAATCATGAGGAAGATCAGCTGGAATATCTACTGATGGACCATGAGTGCCCACTTTTGGCAAAGTAGTAGGAAAAGATTCCTTTCTAGAAACATCATCAGAAGCCTTCTTACTAGGAGCATCAGCAGACTTCTTATCAGCAGAATGGTTCCTTCTGACATAAATGACTCTGGAGTCCTTTGGTACACTTGTATCAGTAGAATGAGCAACATCAGCAGTTGGAGCAACACCAGCAGTTGGAGCAACAGATGGTTCAGGTCTAGTGCCAGTATTCTTCTGAACACTCTCCAAAGTGGTAGCAGCAAGAAGTTCAAGGCCTTCCAAGTCAATGTTGTCAGATGCTTTAGTAGAGTCCTCATCTGAATCATACACCACACCTTGTTTGTTCCTTTGCTTGAGCTTACCCACCAACTTCTTAACTCTTCCAATCAGAGTCAGGACAGCATTGCTGAGGTTCTTTTTGGTGAAGTTCAGATCATTCTCCAATTTGTCCACCTTAGATACATACCTGTTCAACAAAGCTGATACAGAGGTGAGAGTAACAGGACCTTCAGCTCCACCAACAGGGATATCTGTGGCATTTGAAGCATCATTGGTCCTGTGAGTAGAATAATCTAAATCTACATCTACATGTACATGATCCTCAAAATGAGGTCTCAAAGGACTAGGTGTTGGAGGTCTGGTAAATTGTGGTGAGTTTACAGGTTGGTCAAAGCCTAAATTCTCATGGAGCTCATGCTCAGGAGAATTGATATCCATTGGTGAATGTACAGGTGTGGGTAACTTTGGAGAGAGTGGAGGCTGAACATCAAAAGCAACTGATGCATTTGCATCAGGAGCATCTTCAGTTCTTTCAGGAGAATCCTCTGGTGCTTGAGCATCAGGGGAATCCTGACCCCCAGCAGCTACATCAGCTGCTTCTCCATCAGGGGGATTGCCCACCGGGGCATCAGCAGCTGCATCAGCAGCTACTCCATCAGGAGCATTGCCAGCAGGCAGCATAGCTGGTAGTAAGGGTCTGTGTTCACCAGTAAATTTAATTTTCATTTGGGTAAACAACTTTTTAGATAATCCCTTAACAGGCAAGTGAGTGGGGTCATTGGTCTCAATGTCTAAAATGATTTGAAGAAACCTAGGATACAATAAATATTTAAGTTTGATATCCTTAACATTTTCAAGCATAGCATTAAAGACATACCTTGAAAAGTTGAATGTTCTTCCCTGAGAGAGACACACCATGGCAAGAGCAATGTCTGTAGAGAATTGGTCCCAACCACCAAACTTAGAACCCATGCACTGAAGTAAGGTGTGTGTCAAAAACCTCCATTTTGGACAAAACAGATTCTTGTACCATACTTTCCCATCACCAGTATAACCAGCAGCCTGAAGCCCTCTAAGTATCTCACTCTTAGGCAACTCAGTCAACCCTCCTTCATCATCCAACTGTAGTTTGGTCCTGACCAATGACTCAGTAACCACATATTCTTCCTCATCAATAACAACAACAATCTCTGTTGGTCCATCTTCAACAGTCCTTGTTTGAGCAGTATCCCAAAATTGTACAACAAGAGACTCATGAATAACATTTGGGTACTGAAGCAGAGCATAACGAATCTTGGACCTTTGAAGAAATTCGATCATGCCCACATAATCTTCATCATTTTTACCACGACCAAGAAAAGCATGTTTGTTATGATCTCCTTTGAAATATAGTTCTGCCATTGGTTGAGAATAAGAAATTAGGGTTGGGTGTTCTGAAAAATATTGAAATGGTTTTTGAAATTATATAGCGAGAGGGAATCAGTTAATTTGGGAGTGGGATATACACGTTTTGGTTAATTATGGAAGTTACCAAACGTGGAGTGAAACTGATATGAATTATTGGAAAGAAATCTTTGACCAATAATCAACTAAGGCAAATCCCAATTAACTGAATCATCCGTAGAAACCAAATCAAACGGCTGAAAGCAAATGGTCAATCCGCAGAAAATAGTCAAACATTGACTATGGTCAACATAACCATCCGCAGTATCGATCAGCAGAATCTACCCGTCAGTGGAAACCAAATATCTTGTGAAAAAGATCTCTTAATTCAAATTTCAAAGAACCCTTAATTATCTCCAAACTGCCTCGCATTAATGGTAATAAAGACATGCGGTTGGGAAATCTTATAAATAAAGACTAATTATCCCCAAATCTCTCCACTTCAAATCAAATCCCTAATTATCATACCTCCAGTTAACAATACATCCATGGCTTCCAATCAACACATCATCAACCTTTCTTCTGACTCATCAGATACTTCTGATTCGCTAACATGTCCACCTCCACTCAGAATGCCAACACTTCCCTGTGGTCTCACAAAAGAACAGGCTAAGAAGAAGAAACATGATATCCCTGCCCCTAGTTCCTCATCAGAAGATCTTCCACCATACCCTTCTGAAATCGATGATCCAGAGTGCCAGAGAGAGATGGAGAGAAGGTGGAATGAATTGGAGAGAGCAAACAGAGTTCCCAATCCTGATGGGTCTCTCATCTTCTTTACATCTTCTGATGAAGAGGATGATGCACTTTACAACCCTACAACCCCTGAGAAGCCTTAGTCCTCTCATCCAAGAAAAAGAAAAGTAAATTCCCCATTGCCAAAGACCAGAAAGGTTGTTTTAGGTTTGCCCTGTCCTTAGTGGCAAGGACTCTTCAACATCAACAACAAAAGCAAGGAAAAGGTTGTGGAAGGCAAGGGCAAGGGCAAAGTAGAATAGGAACTTTGTTGCTAATCTTTCAATTTCATTGTCTTGTATTGTACTTCTGAAGAATCAATAAAAATTTTCTTTGTTAATTTTTACTTGTTTTAATTCACATTAAACCCAAACCATGGCTTTATAAATAAGTCTTCAAGTCATGATCAATTCACCATTCCACAAATAACATATCCCAAAGTCTTTCACACATTCAAAACATGAAGCCATCCCCCAAAGTCATTGAAACCTCATCTGATTCATCAGACTCTACCTTTGACATACCTCAAATACAAAGATCATACTACTACTTGGGTGAAGGTCCTTCAGAGTTTTGTCCATCTCCAACCTCATCAGAAGAATCCACTGAGGCTGAGGAAACACCAACTCCTCTAGCTATGGTTGTCCCTGATTTCACCCCTGTCACTACATTCTTAACAAGTGAAATGGAAAGAGTCTGTGCAGATATGAGAAGAATCTCTGTCCCTGAAGAGCCACAGTCCTCAAGTAGAAGGAAGGGTCCATTAAAGGTTGTGCTTGGTCTTGCAGCTCCCAAGCTCTGGAATAAAGACATGCAATCCAGAGGAATCCACAAGAAAATGCCAGACCCAAAGGACTTGGGTAAAGGGAAGAGGAAGATGGAGTAAGGGGGGTTGATGGTTAGGGATGTGGTGGTGGTTGTTTGTTGTTGTTTGATGTATTTTGTGTTTCTTCTGATGACAGATCTTGATGTACCAAGCTTTCCACTGATGAATAAAATTTACATTTATGTCATTACATCTAATTCCACTGAATGTAGATCTTTGTATATTAGCAGAAACATGATCTGAAACCAAACATTCAAACAAAATACAAAAGAGCAGCCAAAATAATATACAAATATTAGAAAGAAACCTGCAAAACAAAGTTAGTAAACATAATTCTAGAAAACATAATAATCTACATAAATACAACATGTACAATCCTCCCCTGAGGCATATGCCTCCCCTGAGGCTTATGCCTCCCCTCAAACATAGCATTCAAGGGTTAACCATCCCAATGTTAACAACTAGGTGATTAAACCTAGGTCCATCAAAAGCTTTTGTTAACAAATCAGCCACATTATCATCAGTATGAATTTTAAGCACTTGAATTAGATGCTTCTCATTTGCATCTCTTATAAAGTGGTGCCTAATTTCTATGTGTTTAGTTCTCTGATGAAAAACAGGATTTTTAACAATAGAAATAGTACTTTGATTGTCAATGTAGATTTTAGTGTTCATAAAGTTAAACCCACAATCCAACATCTGATTTTGAATCCAAAGTACCTGACCACAGCAATTGGCAGCAGCCACATATTCTGCTACAGTAGTAGAAGTAGCCACTATGGTTTGTTTCTTGCACTGCCAAGAGATGAGTCTTCTACCAAGAAATTGACAACCTCCTGTTGTGGATTTCCTATCCAAATTAGCTCCAGCATAATCACTATCACTGTAAGCCTCCAACACAAATGGTGAATCCCTTGGGTACCAAAGGCCTAGTTTGGGTTGGCCCTTGATGTACTTGAAAATTTTCTTCACAGCATTTAGATGGGAAGTCAGTGGAGTGACTTGATGTCTTGAGCAAGCACTGACAGCAAAGGTAATGTCAGGCCTAGAAGCTGTTAGATACATGAGGGATCCAATCATGGACCAATAAAGATGAACATTCACAGCCTCATCTTGCTCATTTGGATTCTTAAGCTTGTGTGGTTCATATGGAGTGGTAGCAGTCCTCAAAAGTTCAAAGTCAAACTTTTTCAAAATATCTTTAACATACTTCTCCTGATGAATAAAGATCCCTTCAGGTTGTTGTTTGACTTGCAGCCCTAAGAAAAAGGTTAACTCCCCCATTGCACTCATTTGAAATTCACCTTTCATCAATTCTTCAAATTCCGTGCACCATGCCTCCTTTGTGGATCCAAAGATAATGTCATCCACATATACTTGTACTAGAATAATGTCCCTGGAGTTTTTCTTAATAAAGAGGGTCTTATCAATAGCTCCTCTTCTGTATCCATGCTCCAAAAGAAATGTAGACAGTCTAGCATACCATGCTCTTGGTGCTTGGTGAAGTCCATAAAGTGCTTTAACAACTTTGTAAACCTTCTTAGGATGATGGGGGTCTTCAAAGCCCTGTGGTTGAGTAACATACACTTCCTTTTCAATTTTGCCATAGAGAAAGGCACTCTTGACATCCATCTGATAGACCTTAAACCCCATATATGAGGCAAAGGCTAAAAACAGTCTAATGGCCTCAACCCTAGCAACAAGTGCAAAGACCTCAGTGTAGTCAATCCCTTCTTCTTGTCTGAAACCTTGAGCCACCAATCTTGCTTTATTTCTTACCACAACACCTCTGGCATCCCTCTTGCATTTTAAGATCCACTTGGTCCCAATTGCAATCTTTCCTGCAGGGAGATCAACAAGTACCGAAACATCTTGATTCTTGAATTGTTGCATCTCTTCCTGCATAGCTTCAACCCAACTAGGCTCACTCAAAGCCTGGTTAATGCTTGTGGGTTCAACTTGAGACAAGAAACAAGCAAACAAACAATGCTTCTGATCTGTGTGATTGTCTCTCTTCTGAGTGGATACATAAGTCAAAAATGCACATTGCCCAAACTTGGTATTCTTAATGGCACTCCTGGTGAGTACCATAGCATTTGGATCACCAAGTATATTATCTTGTGGATGTATGGTGTTGATCCTTTTAATTGAAACAGGATTAACATCAATTGAGGTATCTACATTAGTTAAAGTAGGAGCAAAGTCTTCATCATAGGAAGCTGATTGAAAGATGCCTTCAGGTTGCTCAACATTGGCAAGGTCTGAGGGAATTGGAAACCTGCCATAAGGTTCATCCAAACTTGTGGAAGCTTCAGTGGAAACATGAACTGCAGCAGAATTGCCTTCAGCAGAATCTCCATCAGCAGAATGAATAGCTGCATCAGCTGATGCATCAACAGAACTAGGTCTTCTGCTTTCTTCAACAGCAGCATGTTTTAAGAGGGCTTCAGTGTCTTGAGCAAATTCAAGACCAAGTCTTTTAGCTTCCTCAGCAGCTGCATGTTCTTGCTTTTTGAGTCTAGCAAGATCTTCTGCATAAGTTGAATTTTCCACATCATCAGCAGATTTGGCATCAGAGGCTTCTTTGGTAGGAGGATCTGCTATCTGGAGTGGTAGAGTTGTTACAACAATAGTGGGTTCATCACATTCTAAATCACTGTCTGAATCATCCTGTAGGGTACCTGCATTGTTAGAAGATGACACTTGTATACCTGCAGAGGGGTTAGTTTTGTGTCTAGCATAACCCAAATAATCTGTAAGATAATCAAGGTCAAAATACCATTCATGACCTTTTCCTTGAACATTAACATTCTCTTCTAGAAATTTCAGGTTAAGAGTCTCTTCTATCTTCTTTGCAGCCAAATTATAAACCCTATAAGCCTTGCTATGAGCTGAGTAACCAACAATATATCCTTCAGCAGCTTTAGCTTCAAATTTGCCTAGGTGATCACTTGTATTCAGAATGGTCACCTGACAACCAAAAGGTTTCAAGTGTTCAATGGTAGGCTTCTTCCCTGTCAATAGTTCATAGGGTGTCTTATTGTGAGGTCTAGTAATCAACACCCTATTCAATACATAACAGGCAGTACCAACTGCCTCAGTCCAAAACATAGTGGGAAGTTTAGAGTCTGCAAGCATTGATCTTGCAGCCTCTATAAGGGTTCTATTCTTCCTTTCAGCAACTCCATTTTGTTGTGGAGTCCTAGGAGCGCTATAATCTCTTTTAATACCCTTTAAACCACAAAGTTCAATGAGATTGGCATTTTTGAACTCTGTCCCATTGTCACACCTTATCCCTTTAATCTTCTTGTTAAGTTGATTTTCAGCTAGAGCCATAAATTCTTTGAGTGCCTGAAAGGTTTGATCTTTAGTCACTAAGAAAAATGTCCAACTGAATTTGCTGAAAGCATCAGTGATCACCAAACAGAAGTACTTATGATCAATACTCCTGATGGATGTAGGACCAAAGAGATCCATGTGAAGCAGCTGCAATGGTTCTGTGATTGTGCTCACAGTAGTAATGGCCTTATAAGAAGCTTTGTGTTGCTTTCCCTTGTTACAAGCAACACAATTGTGCTCATTGGTGAAGATCTTGGAAGGAAGTCCATGAACTAGTCCATCTTTAGCAAGTTTGTTGATGACCTTAAAATTAACATGTGCCATCCTCCTATGCCATTTTGTAGATTCGTCCAAGGATGCTTTAGCCACCAAGCATGTGAGATCACCTTCTGGCTTGACATCATTCAAGTCAAAAGTATAAAGATTATGGTTTCTTGGAGCCTTTAGTAATACTTGATTGTCATCAGGCATTTGGAAATCAGGTGAAAGAATGAAACAACCATCTTCAGTGAAGAGCACAGGAAGCTTTTTATCACAAATTTGTGAGACTGAGAACAAATTGAATCCTTGAAGTTCCTTCACATAGTAGACATTCTCAAAATCCACCTTTGGAGTTCTAATAGTTCCTTTGCCAGTAATCCTTCCTACTCCACTTCCAAACCTCACTATGCCTCCATTAATAGGCACAAAGTCATGCAGCTTCTCTTCATTTCCAGACATGTTTCTTGAACAGACACTATCAACAATACCTAAGTCTTTATTAAGAAGAGGATGTTCCTACAACAAAGAAAGTTAATATACAACAACAACAAGTATTAAGAGACTTAAGTCATGAAAGACTTGAGCCTGCCCTGTGGATCATTCTGATGAACCCAAGATGATGAGTTAGATCCACAATTGTTCCTGGATTCCCTGTAGTTAAATGGTCTTTTATATGTCCAAGAACAATCTGCTGAAGACTTTTCAGCAGGATCCCAATTACTCCTTCCCATAAAGATTTGGTCAGTATATTCATACCAATGATTAACACCATTAAATGGTTGAGACCCATATCTATTTCTATTGGTATTCATATATCTATTATTAAAAACAGACCTATTAGAAGGAACAGACCAATCAGCAGGAGTAGAATACATTCTGCTGACATTATACTTTGCCAGTGGAACTACTGAGGGTTTGGTATAGGTATTAGTCTACTTTTGTCTAGGTCTATTATTAACAACAGAAACACCCATCCTCTTTTCTTGAAAATCACAATCCTTAATTAAATGCAACTTGCTACCACAAACAAAACACTTCTTTTTCTTAAAAGATTTATTAAATCCAAAAGATGTCTTATTAAACATAGAATTATTCAAACAAACATCAGAAACAGAATTGTTTTGTAAACACTAAAAGGAATTGTTTTCATAAGAAGTAAATAACAAGTCTTCAGAAGAGGCTGGTTGATAAAGAACTTCATCAGCAGCAACTTCAGAGTCCACAGACTTGTAGGATGACTTGCCAGAAATCTTTATTGAGGACTTGGGTGAGTCTGACTTGGTCTTGGAATCACAGCTGGCATAACTAGAGATCTCTGAGGTCTTGTCCTTGGAAGAACAAGAGACATAATTGTTAGAATCATTACTAGATATACTTCTAGTGTCAGGGGAGTCATTGATCCTAATGCCAGTGGTTTCCATTAATGCTGGTAAGTCAACCTTATGGGATATGGGCTTAGGGGTTCCTATGGTTGGAGGGACTTCAGACTTATTTGGCAAGTCTTTAGACTTTTTGCCAAAGAGATGGTGTGAACCATCAAAGTCAGAGGTTTTGGTAGTAGGCATAAATACACCTCTGATGGGTCCTGGTACAACATGCAAAGCTCATTCTTTAACATAATTTGCTAAGCCTGCTGGTGTAGATTTACCTACATCATTCCTTGCCTCTAAGCCAACATATTTTTTAAACCCTAAACCTATCCCAGAGTTTATAGCTTGACTACCATAAAGACAACTAGCTAAATTATCTCCTGAAATCAACCAAGTTTTATGTAAAGCTATTTCTTTATCTAGTTTCTCTTGCAAAACATTTTTCTCAGACTCAATTCTAGCTTTTTCTTTTTCAGAAAATTTTAATTCATTGCTAGCACATTCTAAATCTCTACTTAAAACTCTAATCTTTTCCTCATAAGCTAATTGATTCTGTTGAAACCACACCTTTTGTTGTTCTAAAGTTTTAAAAGCTTCTTTATAAGTTGCAGCTTCTATAAAACAAGCATTATATTTTGGTTTCATATCATCATAAGCTTCTTTTAGAGTTGAATATTTAGAATCACAATTACAATCACAAACACAAGTAGATACCTGAGGAGAGATTCCCATGAGACCAAAGCTATCATCACAACTAGCCATGCAGGAGATTTGAGGAGAGCTGCTTGTATCATCATCATGCTCATTCCAGTCCACACTTGTATCTATAGCAGTGATCAAGGCCTTTGATTCTCCAGCTTCCACTTCTTTCTTCTTGTATGCTGAATACCTGGTACTGGCTTCACCCTTCTTGGTTGTGCATTCTCTTGCAAAGTGACCAATTTCTCCACAAGCATAACACTTTACTTTCCTTCTATCAAACCTAGCTGCATCTCTTCCATCCACATTGAGCTTTTTACCAACCTTTTGCTCAAATCTTCTAACCTTGAGAGAGAGCATAGCCATTTGCCACTTTAAGTCCAATTCTTCCAAAGCAAGTTCATCAATTTGCTCAAAGTCTTCATAAGCTATTTGTTGCTGTTTATCAACTTCAGCAACAAATGAATGAAGTACATCTTCCATCACATTGCTAATCTTTGGATGAGTTATTGGATTAGCACTTGAAAAAGACAAAGTGGTCATTGGAAGACTTTGGCTTGGAGTGGATGGACTTGAGTAAACCTGTGGTGCTGGGGATGGACTTGTATAGGTATGTGGCATGTAGTTTGAGTTAGAACTGACAAATGCAGATTGTGAAGGAGTTGCTGCATATGGAGAGAATCCCTTTATGTCACCTTCCAAAGCTCTGAGTTTGTTGTACAAGTCATCAAAGGTGAGGTAGTCCAAGCCACCTTTGGTTTTCAATGATATACTCACCTGAGGCCATGAGGGAGGCAAGGCTCTTAGAAACCTGGAGTTTACCTCCTCATTGTCAGGTCTAGCTAGCAGCTGATTCAAGTGACTCAGAATCTTCTGAAACCTGTCATAACCTTTGTGGAGACCTTCTTCTTCAGTAATCTTGAATTCTTGAAATTCCATCTTCAACATACTCTTTCTCATCCGCTTGGATTCTTCATTCCCACCAAATCTAGCTTTTATGGCCCACCAGATTTCTCTTGGATCAGTCATGGAATGAAAATCTCCCATGTGGTCATCAGGGATTGCCTGCAGTAATATGGTTCTTGCTTTGTTCTCCCTTTGAATAGCAAGAATTTCTTCAGCAGAAACAGGTTCCAAAATTGTAACTTTACCATTAGCATCAACACTTTGCTTTTTAGGACGACAACCATTGAGTATAACATTCCAGAGGTTATAGTCAACACTTGCAATCCAGTTCTGCATCTTCATGGCCCAGATCTCATACTCATCCTTCCTAAGAAAAGGAAGTTTTGCATTGCTGTTGGAGAAGGCCACCTGTTGTAGTTGTTGAGTAAGAGAGCCTGCTTCTGAGAGAGCAACATCACCACCTGGTTTGTCTCCTATTGGTACTGAATGAATAGTTTTGTGATTGTGTTGAGGTTACAGGGAGTATCTAGTGGCTCTGATACCACTTGTAGGGATCTATATCTTGATAGATCACGAGCCAATAGATCGTTAGTCAACTAATGTAATCACTAGCTAGACTAAGTTAGATAATCTTTGTGAGCTTGTAATTATGCGGAATATAAAAACAAACTTATACTAAACTTGATCCTCTATGGATCGATAAACTAATAATATTAATGAAACTCGTACTAAAAAACTTGTGTCTATTACAATGACCTAGGGTTCCTTATATACTAGTGGAAACCCTAACCTTTCTTACAAGAAACGAATAATGATAAACTATTAAAAGATATTCTACATATCTTGTCCTAAAATACATAAGTTCTATCCACGGTTAAACTCTATCCGTAGGATCTCCAGATGTCCGCAGGAACATGTCAAAATGAGCCGGGTTTGTTTGAACTGACCCGGAACACTTTAGTACAAAGTTTTGAATAGGCAATATGGATTAATAACATACTTTGAGCAACTTTTGTGCTGTTTTATTATTAGTTTATCTTGTTGATTTTACTCTTTTGATTCGGTAGAGAGAAAACCTCCCCTGAATTGATCATTCCCTTGCGCGAGTAAATGAGCCAATTGCCTACCCTACACTCGAAGACGGGTAGTTTAGTAGTTAGGCTGCTTTTGTTCAAATTACAGGATTTACAACTTTCCTCTCTGGGTGAATTGAAGACGGGTCGACTTACATTCAACAACCGCTAAATGATTTCGGAGTCCAAATTCATTGACCTTTCAGTGACGAAATGCATTTGATATACACCAATGGTCTAAGCTTTCTGGAAATGTGATCCATCATGTAACATTATACTAGGCACCAAGAAATGTCAGATGGGTTCTTCTCCATACTCAAACCCAAAACCCTAACCCTAACCAAAACCCTAACCCTAACAATGTCAACTGACCCTACTCCAAACAACAAAAGACCCACATGCCCATCTTGCACCAGACCCACCAAACTCTGTCTCTGCACCAGATTCAAAACCCCAATTATTGACAACACCATATCAGTCACAGTCCTTCAACACAGTTTAGAAAAGAAACACCCTTTAAATTCAGCTAAAATTGCAACTTTAGGGCTCAAGAATATCAGTATAGTCCATGTTTCAGATGTTTTAAATGAAGCCCAGTTTGAGATTCAGTTGGTTGAGTCTAATTGTCATGTGTCAAAATGGGTCAGTTGAGGAATGTGAAAAGATTGAGTCTTTACATCTTTTTGAGTCAAATGGTGATCTGGGTCGGAATGATTCGGTCGGAAATAGCGAAAAGATTGAATCTTTAAGCTTTTGCAACTCGAATCTTGATGTGGGTCTTGATGGTTTAGTTGAAAACGGCGAAAAGATGGAATCTTTAAAACCTATGGATATTAGTTTCACTATTGACAAAAAGGGTGTCATTATAAGAAACCAAGGTTTTGATCAGCTTTTGGTTGATCAATGTGCGATGCGAAATGGGTTTAATGTGAAGAAGATTCGGAAAGCGAATGATGGGAAATGTGTCGAAGAGTTTGAGATTAATGTTGGTCCGGGGTCGTTGCTTTTGTTTCCTAGTGAAGGTTCAATTGGGGTGGAAGATATTGATTTTGATGTAAAGAACTTAATAGTGTTAGACGGAACATGGCGTAAAGCGACTAGGATGTATAAGGAGAATCCGTGGTTGAAGCTTTTGCCACATTTGAAATTGGATATTGATAAGTTGAGCTTGTACGCAGAAGTGAGGAGACAACCAAAAGCTGGATATTTGTCGTCGATTGAGAGTATTGTTTATGCAATGAAGGCGATTGGGGGCGAAGATGTTGAAAAGTTGGATTGTTTGCTTTATGTTTTCGAGTCTATGGTTGTAGATCAAAGGAGATGCAAGGATGAGGCTTTGAAATTAGTCGAAAGTAACATTAGTAGCACGTAAAAAGCATTGTTGTAGTCGATTTATAGATTGTTGTTTACATGTTCCATCGTTGATAAGCAAAAGAAAAATAGATTTGATGAGTTTTATATGGTTTGTAAAATTTTGAATGAAGATGATACTTTCATAGTGCTTTGACAAAACTTTAAATGGAGCTCTACTTCAAATTAGGTTGTCATGGTTGACCGACTTATTGCTCTTAAGAGTGTTTGCATTACTATGTTGGAAATGTTGGCTAAATAATTAATTTTTAGCTTCAAGAGAAAGTTGACTTTCGTGCCCATAAAGTCCTTGACTATATGATGTCCCCTTTTAGTTGGTTTCTATCTGGGTTATTTAAAGACTTTCTGAATAACATTTTTTCAAAAGAACAGGATCAGTTGAGGCCAATGTCGATTGTGCAGGTAGGGCTGATCTAGCTAGGTTAAGACCGGTAGTGATCAGTTCGCAGGGTTGTAGCTACTAGCATCAAGGCAGGTCTTCGATAGATCAAAAGTTAATTCTTTGTCCTACGTAAAAGTTATATATTTTACTACGTGACCACAAGCTGTAAATATGTCAAAAATCTAATATTCATAGTTTGGGGCCAAAGAATCTAATTCCATAAACTCTGTATACTCGTTTATAAAGCTATTGCCACCCGAGCATTGAACAGCCTGCTGAAAGGTTTATGTTTTGTAAGTTACATGTTTTCTTATTAATATGCATTGTAATTTCCATGATTGTTTTTCCTTGTCTTTGTGTGGCTTGAACATTGGTTACGAGTTTGATTTATAATCAATTGGTGGCCAGGTCAAGGCATGTATGTGAAGGGGAAAAGCAAACATCTTAGGTATTCTAAACAAAAATATTTCCATGGCTGTTGTCAGCATATATCACTGAAGAGGGAATTAAACTTTCTCCTAATTACATAGCAATCAAGGTCATTAGACAAAAACTATCCTTGTATGAAGTGAATGTTGGAGAATTCCTGGATCGATTTGGATATGGCTGTATGTGAAAGCGTGGTCCAAAGAGTTATCAGGAAAAGATATCCTAGTTGGAGTGCAAGTCCAACTCGTCCTATGTGTTTGTTTAGGATATTAATAATGTAATCCTAGTTATAGTCTAATGCGTATTGTTTAGTCTATATATACCGTGGAGGTAGGGATTCTCATTGTATCAAATTGGAGTTTTGAGTGAGTTGCTTCAATAAAGAAAATCTGTGTGTTTAGGCAGTAACTAACCTGTGTCGTGTTCTTGTTTCAATTTGTGTGTTGTTGCTTTCTACATCTGCTGAGAACAGATCTGATCACCATCAGTGAAATGGATCGGCATTGATATATCACGGATGTCTAAACTCTTACAATACCTTTGCCAACCCAAATATTAATTAGTTGTCACCTAAACTTAAATATATAAAGTGATTTTAAACATAGATGAGGTGAAACTTAGCTTCAAACATAATATTTATAATTATCCGGAGCAACAAATAGACTAAATATGGCAGATGGTTCTTTTACAGTGGCCTAAACTCGAGGCCACATACAATGAGGCCAGACATAGTTCCCTCATGACTTGTAAATTTCATATTCATAGAAAGAGAGTCATCTGAGAATTCATGTGCAGAGTTAAATTTCCACAGTTGAATCTCCATCCATCCATCTCCCCTTTGTTTTGGAACCCGAGTGATACCATTTATGTTCGATGGGCTTGGGGTTGTAAAATAAACAAATTCAGCCTCATTATTTTCTTGGTGGATTATGTCTCGTACTTTCACCGGACAGTACAGCCCCTTACATTTTTCTGAAAGCTTGAACACAAGGTAACAAACATATTCTGTATCCAGTGATAACATTTGACTTCTGATCGTGCAGTTGATATGAAATACTTGTTGCGGCAAAAGCTCAATCACCTCTGGAAATCTGCATGTACGGTATATTATATGATAACATTTATACTTCTCAAGAAGACAAGAACAAAGTACATTTAAAGAGAACTAAATCCAACACATGAAACTTTTGTCTATCTAGTCACGAATCTTTAATATTATTTTACTAGAAAACAGTAAATATTTGAACCTTGAATTATCAAATATAGTCTTTTCACGAAGGGCCTTTCGGTAAGCACATATGAGAACATAGCGAATGTCCAATTAGAATAAGTTTAGCGGTTAAAGGAAGATGTAACAAAGTTAGTTCAAAAAAAGAAAAGAAGCAGACCTGGACAGAGCTGATGGTTTTAAAGTAAAGAGATCAACATTAGAGTATTTGTATAAAGCTGCCTTTGCGGAAAGCATGAGTATAAGTTTCACACTAGAAATAAAAGATGAAAACATGTCCAAGGGACAAATATGAACAAAGAAATGCATAGGAATTGTGCATTATAGTGCAAGCTTATGGTTTGGACAGATGAGCTTTTATAGCTCATCTTGGATTGAATGGAAGCTTGCTATAGCTTAGTATAAGCTTCACACTAGAAATAAAAGGAAAAATAGAATATGTACAAGTTTTATGAACAAGTTTAAACAAGCATGTACCCTGGATTCATCCCATAAGCTCAAATAAGCTCATAAGCTAATTCCAGATACATGCAGTCCCAAACACCCCTGCAGCCTTTTGGATTGGCAAATTAAGCTCATTATACAAGCTTAAAAGGCCAAAATAGGAGTTGGAGTAGCAAGGTGAGTGGGTTGGATTTTCAAAAACCCCAAGCTTATCCTGTGGGGTCCACAGGATAGCTTTTGAGAAGCTATTGAAAAAGCCACCAAGTGACTGTATATAACTGGATTCCCAGATACATGCAGTCAAATGGGACGAGTAAAAAGCTTGTCACAAGCTTATTAAATAAGCTGTGACATGGCATTAAAGCACATGATCCTCAAGCATGGTTGATTAGCTTCTCAAAGAAGCAAATATTACAAGCTGGGACCCACTAGATAGCTTTTTGTTAGCTTATGAAGTTTGCAAAAGTATGCTGATTTCTCAGCATACTTATCAAAATTGTGACAAGTAGAAGCCACTTGCAGGCTAGGTAAATGAGCTGAAAGTGTGAGATTAAGTGTAGGATCATGGAGTTGGGTAGTTCAGCTCCATAAGGAACTAAATTTTCACAAGCTCATGATCACAAATGAGCTTATAGAGATCTTGTGGAAATGGTGCAAATTAACTGAGTTAACAGTTAATTGTTGTGAGTGGGCAAACACAAGATCTCAAAATACTTGTCAAATAAGCTTCAAATGCTACACAAGCATTAGAACACTGAGTGTGATGGATTGGCCTCAAATAAGGCCAATTCACACAAGCTCAGGTTCAAATGAGGGCTTTTGAGAGCTTATGGAAACAGCAACACCACACAATTAGCTTCTGTGTGGTTTGCTAGGTGGAACAAAAAGGTTGGTAAAATAAGGTGACAATTAAGCTACAAATGTAAAATAAAGCAAAGAAATAATAAAAAGGCCATAAGGGCTTCTAATAAAAACAAGGATCACAGCCACAAGTCCAATGATCAACAAGCTGCAGGCTTGTGAAGTTGGGCTTGTGGCCAGGATACAGGGCAAAATTAGCCTAGAAAAAGCACAAAAATAAGCTATTAAACATGGATAATAAAAATCAACAAAAATACAGATAACAAGATTAGCAACAACACTCTAATATCCTAAAAACTCTAAACATGAAACTAAGTAATAAAGCTACAGGAAAATGGACAATTTATTCAAAAAACATGAAAAACAGAAAATTGACTTTTTACATGAACACTAAAGGTTGACTAAAACAAAATTCTAATCTAAATTACTAACTAAATATGTTATATTAAACAACAAAAACATGAAATAATCAAAGATTAGCAAGTTTTAAACAGATATGCAGGATTGGAGGACTTGATAATCTCTCAGTCAACAAAGAAAAAAGTACAAGTGTCAAATTGACTTTTCCTTATATTACACTGCTTCATTAAGGTTTCTTTGAGTTGATTTGGTTATACAAATAGTACATCAAACAAGAACTTATACAACCCACAACACAGATTCACCATCAAGTCCAAACACCCCTTAAATGAACTTAAATTGAGATTTCCAATCCATGAGCTTGTGTAAACATATTATATCCAATCCAGAGGACCCAATTAGTCAGATTAGACCTTTTTTAGCATAAACAAATAGTCACAAAAGTCTATACCTATGATTATCCAAGATATGCATATTAACAATCACATGGAAATTTAAAGCACAATCAAATCCAAAACATATGAAACTAAGATTATACTAAATTAACATAAACAAACAACAACTAAACAGGAAAACATGGAAATTATAGAATGAAAGTAAAGGAAGCAGTAAATACAAAAAATTGATAAAGGATGGCTTACAAATGATCAAAGCTGAGAACAATGAACTAAGGATCCACAAATTAGTCCTATAGCTTCCCAAGAAGCTCTAAACCAGAAAAATCCATAATCCACCATCTTCCTTGCTTCTTCTTCAAAATACTGAATTTTTTTTATTTTCTTTTCCATTTTTCTTGATTTCTTTTTGGTATTTTTGTTTTTTAAAGTCTAAGCTGTTTTTAGAGTTTCTAAAGCTTAACAAGCTTTTGTCAGGAGCTTATGTGAGCTTAACAAGTCCAAGAAACAACTATGAACAACAATAATTTAAATGACATAGGAAATTTAAGGTACGGATATGAAAATCATTAAACTAAAGATAGATTGAGATTAAAACTGAAAATGAGTTTATTACACATTGTAAATGCATAACAATTCACTAGAAAACATTAAAGTTACATTAATCTAAGGAAAGTAGTAAAGTTGATTAACTAGTGACCAAGGCTATTCCATTGGTACCCTTCTCCTTCTTCCTTCTTGGCTTTTTATACTCTCTTTGGACTCCCACTAGCATTCTGAATAAATCCCACTCTCATTTGTGACCCTTGGATGATATTAACTCAATCTTGACCTTCAAATGGTTTTGGCGCCAAAATGCACTTTGGCGTTTTCTTTTGATAATTGATGCCAGAGGTGGTATTTTTGGAGTGTTGTGTTTGTTTGGTTAGCCAGGGGAGTTGGAGGAGTGTTGCAGGGGTGAAGGGCTAGGGTGATGATGGTGAATTTGGAGGTTTGCAGGGTGAGTGGGGTGTGATGTGGAGGAGATAGTCAAAGGGTCAGGATTGACCTCGTTTTATTATTAAAAGATAGAGTAGGCTGAGTGTTTGTTTGGGCCAGGGGGATAGGCTTGGGATGTTTGGTTTGGTATTGGATTTGTTTTAGGTAGATAATAAAAAGGGTCCGTTTGGTTTAGGTAAACAACAAGGGCCAATTTTGTAATTTACCAATTTTGAGGGGTTGAAGGTGATCAATCTCCAAAGTACTCACAAGGACCAATACTGCCAACCATCAATATCACAAGGACCATTTTGACATTTTTCTATTTTTTAAAAACCCCAAGGATCATTTTTGCCATTTTCCAAAGTTCAGGGTCCTTTTCTGTAATTTTCCCAAAGAATCATTCAAGGTCCAAAATTGACAACTTAGAATATTTTAGGGACCTTGATATGATAAAACTCCGCATTTTTGGATTCCAGGGACTAGATTTGCCAATATTGAAACTGTAGGGACCAATTGTGTAATTTTCTCAAACTTTTCACCCAAGGACTTGTTTTGACAAATTTTGAATTCCAAAGGACTTGGGTTGAATTTTCTTTCATTTTAAACCTTCAAGGACTAGTTTTGTCAATTTTTGAAACTTGAGGGACTGAAACTGCCAATTATGCAAACTTTGTTCGTTTTTCATTTGTTTTTAAACATTTTGCATCTAAAACATATAAAACACACTTTCGGGATAATTTATGTATTTTGATGCATTTCTGAGTGTTTTTGGATGTTTTGGCAGTTCAGATACGATAAAAATGATGAGTATTTATACACTCATCAAAGATTGTAAAGAGGAATAATGTTGTGGCAGTGTGGTCTCATTCAATGGGCTAATGGAGATAAGGATGATACCACATGGGAGCTATTGGAAGACTTGGTCAAACATTTTCCAATGTTTCATGTTAGTTCTTGAGGACAAGAATAGTTTAAGGGGGATGGATTGACACTAGTAGAGTGTTTGGGATAGTAGTGCTGGCACGTGAGGTGCACATGACCGGTTATAAACCGTGCATGTGAGGTGCACGTGATATCTCCCACAACTTACCATACACTCTTAACTAACTTTGGCACCAAAACCCGCTTTAAATACTTAGCTCTTGTAATTCATTTGTACTTAGCTTTTGATGGAATAAAACTACCTTCTTGTTTCTGTTACATTCCATAATAACTACCATTTAAACATCAACCACATTTTGTTACTAGTATATCTGAAGAACTAAAACTAGAATCTATTAAAGAGTTGCCAATTTTTATTAATCAAAAAATCCTATCATTCACCAAAGAAGCTGTTAATCCCTTTACCTCTAACTCAGCCTCAGCAAGTGCAGTGCAGGATGAGGGACTCCAGTGCACTGGCTTTTTGCCCCTATATATGTACCCTTTGAAAACCATCTGCCTAAACGCTTCAATCTGGAAGGCCAAAAGGATTCATATGATAACAATAACAACAGCAATATAACAATAATATGCTATAGCCTCATTTTACCTGAGCACCTTCATATTCTGGATCAAGGGTGAGATACGAATGATCCCAATCAGCCCATACTCCAAATCTCTGTAGACAAACAGTAAAAATGTTTAACGATCTATTAATTTTTAATAGTTTGAATATGTAACCAAAAACATTGATACTACATGTAATAAGTAAAAGTACATGATCTTATGTAGGATATTTAGTTATATAAATTGGCTGCTTAAACTGACCTTGAATGATGCCATTTGAGCCTTCACAGTTGCTATGGCAAATTTAGCTGCTTTGGCTCTCAATTTTATTGGTGTTAGCCCCTTTCGGGCATCTTGGTCCAGAGACTGCAATACTAAGATCATTCAACAGAAAATTACCCATGATTGAATCTAAAAGTTACAAGAAGAAAATAACACAGCAACAAATTATCACTTGCCTTTCAACTCAATAGATAGACCATGGCAATCCCAACCAGGAACGTATCGAACTTTACGGTTTTGAAGAAGCTGTCATTTCCAATTGTATAAGTAATTCCATAAAAAAGTAATTACATGTTGTGCAACATTCTAGCGCACACTTTCAAATATCGCAGTGCAAAGTGATTGTTGCAACCAAACCTTATACCTGTTAACATCTAATCCTACTGGTTTATCCAACTTCGCTTCATAAAATCATTTCTAAGTTTCTAACCAACAAGAAGTTAAATGGGTATTACCCAAAGTGAAATCCTTGTTTTTTTATGACCGTTATGAAAAACCAACTTTCAATTTCGTGCATACATAATACATTTTGCTGATGTCTAAGCACCTTATCAATTACCAACAAACAGTCACCATAAAACCCAACTCTCGTAAGCAAATAAACACATAAAAACCTAAAACTATATCACCATTCAACAATTACCACCTTCTTAATCGCCACTAATATCCCTAAACCACAAACTATCTAAAAAAATCCATTATCATAACATCATCTAATGATACAAATTTATCCGAATATCACTACAAATATTTTAAACCATAAACTGTCTAAAAAAGTCCCATTAACATAACATATAATCCTGCTAATTCAACTGATTTCACCACATAAAAACAATCTAACCAACAAAAACTCAAATGGGTGACACTAACATAACAAATTCACTTAAACTATTCAGTCAAACATTTCTTCAAACACTTGGTGTGCAACTAACAAAAAACCCAAAAAGAAGTCTACATAATAATTGTAAACAACAAGAACTCAAATGGGTCATCGCACTTACATCAAACAGTTGGTTTTTTCCAAATGGGAGTGTGTGTTTTGATGTGCTTACCAAACATTGTATAAGTGATATAAGCCTTGAATCTCTTGAAGTAAGTTAATTGAAATTTGGGTTTTGGGATAGTGATGGTTTAAACTTTAAAGTAGGTTGTTTTGTATACTCGAATTAAGAAAATTATCTTTTATGATTATTTTTATTTAAGATTTGTTTTAACACTAATTATTTTTATATCGGAAAAAAAAGTAAATCAGATCACATAGCCAAACTATAGAAACAAAAATGAGAAAATATTAAAATAATTTGCACGTTTCGCAATGAAATCGTGTTTAAATGTTAGGCTAAAGTTTGTCGCGGTGACCGGGTCACCGCTACATCACTGTCGTCTCAATTTTTATTTTCCTCTCACATTTTATTTGTTTTGGTCACATTTTTCTCACCTTTAATTAGAATACTCACTTTATACAGTTATATATCACTAAATATCTCATATACACATAAAACAAACAAAAAAATATTTAGTTTTGGAAAATGAGGCCCACCTTTTTGCTCCTCACTATGTTGAGTCACTCACCAAATAAATGCAAAATGATAGAAACTAGAGTTTTGTGTTTGAAGTGCACTCGTGAATGACTGGTCACGGAGGTTGGGTCATCTCCGCTTCGTGTGGCCTTAGTAAAACCAATCACTTTACTCCAAAGAATTATTTTTATTATAGTTACATTCCTTAAATCCAAAAGTTTCAAAACAAACACGCCCTAATTACTATTTCACTTGTTCAAAGGAAAAAAGTAATTATTATAGCTTTTTATATTTATCTTAAAATGACACTAACCAATTATTGTTCTTCTTATTAAAAGTTTGTAATAACACTTCAAGCAAGGGATAATATCATAATCTCGATTAAATCAGAGATAACCCAAAATAAAATTTTAGACAATGATATTGGAACGGATATAACATGATTTTTCTAACATGTGAAATATAGATGGGCAATAAAACACTGTATAAAAATATATTTGGACATGTTTATTGAGATCCTTCAATGTTCAAATTGAACATGATATTTGACGTTATTTGGTCAAAGCCGCTTGTAGACTTTGGGTCCGTTGAGGTTTGCAATGTAAGTTGTGTTATGAATATCCTTTCAATAAAACATAACACCTTCGGAGGATTCTATAATTCAACATGGTTTTTGAGCAGATCGATCCTCTAACCTAGTCGTCCTAGAGTCGACGCCTCTATGTCACCCATGTGGATGAAAAGCTACTACTTGTGTCATAACTCCACAAGACCATCTGGGTTTTGTACAACCCCTTTATTCAAAAGGGTCCTAATAAATAGACCTTATATCCACTAACAAAACCTGAATTTTCATTTTAGACCCTAATCATTTTACTCTTTCTAAACTTGTCAAGCATAACACATTTTTCAAGCATCATAAATACGTTATTATTAATATTTTTTATTTTATACTATCTTCATTCTTTATAATTTATCATTCATCTTCAACCTAAAATTATAAAGCATTTTTCTACCTATTAAATCAAGCAAAAGATAACCCATTTTTCTTACAACGAAAACACCTAACCTCGTCGTTGGCCACCCTCGACTACCATCACCATCTCAACTTTTCGCCACTCCTCCGTCTCGCAACCACCAAAGATCCGTGCGCCTTAACCACAGGTTGAGATGGTGATGGTGGTTGTGAGTGGTCAATGGTGGGACTAGGTATTTCCAGCCAGGGTGGCCACATCACAATATCACACTCAATATATAATAAAGTTTTTATGGGTTTTAATCTTGTTTCTAGTGAGGTGTGACCATAGATCTTATTTGGTTTTAAATGTTAAGTTTGTGTTTTGATGTTTTTAGTGAGGTGCTCCTATTCTGTTTCCACCTTCGATGAAGGAATATCATACTTGGAGTTTATTTGTTTATGGTTAAAATATTTAAGAATGATGTGTGTGCGTTTTTTATTTAGATTTAATGAGAAATAAATATCAAAAAGATGTAGAAAATGGTGATTTGAAGAAAAAACTGGAGGTGAAAAGGAGATGATTGTAGAAAACGAGGCGTAAAAGATATTAATGTATATAGACTATCTTTAATAAAAAAGAAATTAAAAAAAATTATTAACTAATTACAGTATTACCCAAGCTATATGGGTTTTGTTAGATGATTAAATGGGTTTTATTTAACATACATCTCATCCTCACATACGAAATCCAATCCTCACATACCAAACATCTATTTAATGTCACATCAAAACAAAACTAGACCAAAGTAGGCAAATAAACATACCCTAAAGTCCAATGACTTAAGCGACAATTTTCGTAAAGTTATACCACAACTAGGGATGAGCATTTTGACCCGAATCCCGGAACCGAACCGGAACCGTACCGGTACCGTACCAAAACGGTACCGTTCCCGATATACGATACGGTACCGGGACTACGAAATAAGGTGAAAAAAAAAATCAGGACCACTAATTCGGTACGGGACTGGTACCAAATCAAGAAATTCCCGAATAAAAATGGGAAAAACCCGATTTCCCGATACCGGTACCGAAATTGGTACCGGTACCGGTATCCGAATTCCGTCCGGTACGGTACCGGTACCCCCTTTCATGCTCGGGAAAAAACAGTACCACCAATTTGGTACGGGTTCGGTACCATTATGGTACCGTGCTCATCCCTAACCACAACTAAATAACATAATCAATAAACAAATCAATAACAAAACCCACACATTATCAACAACAAAACCCACAGCCAATAACGAGACACTAACACGCGCCCTTTGAAACAAGGTCATTTTTTCACAGGCCATTTAGCATACATCGAACCATTTTTACTAGCAACAAGTCTCAACTCAAGGGTGTCACTACCATGACCAATTTACATGCAGGCATTTTATCAAACAGTTGGTGTGCAACTCAATCTTATCCATAAATATAATTTCACTTGTTCTAATGACTGACCGGAGCTGCAGTTCTTCCTTGAACCTGATGGTCATCAACATTCTATCATCTTTCATATTAGTAACACTCAGGTAATATAAATTTATATTATTTATGTTTTTATAAATTGTTTGTTTGGTTATTAGTTAATTAATTAATTATAGTTTGAATTTATGTGAGGTAATGTTGATTGATTGATTGATTTGAATCAGGGTTTTTGTTTTTGGTTTGATTTGTGTTTTAATTGATTGGGCGAGTATTTGACTTAGATGTACGCGGTCTAACCGGAGTGTCTCTGTGGCCGTTTTACGGGCCACCGCTAAGATGTGTACCTAGTGAAAGTTTCAAAATAAGCCAAAGAAAGTGAGCTTATGAAACATAAGCCCAAAACCAAATAAACCGTAAGCAGGCTATATAAGCCGAAACAAACACCCCCTTATTAAGCAGAAAAGCACTTTTTTCATCCAAGTTGGTTATTTCGTGTTAGATGTTTCATATTGAATTGAAATGACTTTTTACTCTCGTATTTAACCTAAAACATTTTATAAAATCCAAACACCGGTTCCAAAAGTACTTATTTTTAATAGAATGGTTTTAGGTTAATATCAAATAAACAATACGAAATAAACAGAAATTGTGTGGGTGGAGAAATGGCTTTTCTGCTTAAAAAAGCGGAAAAGCAGAAAAATAAGCAATCACGAACACCTTATTGAGGCATCGGAGACTAAATATTTGTAACTGAAACGGTTAGCTAAGATGTGACATTCTGGTTGGTTATTAAAAACTTATTTCGGCTAGCTTATGTCTGGTAACCTCTTTCAAAATGATACAAAAACCTTACATTGTACAATCTTGTTCTGTTTTCGAGGCACATGTATCACATTGTTCTGTTAGGGTGTACTAGTTTATGTAAATACGCATGGCTCACATAAACTTTTTAGGCTTCCTTGAACCTGAATTGTAAGATTAATGTTGCTTTCTTTTTTAGGTTCCTACTATGCTGCTGTTATTGAGAACCAAGTAGATTTTGCTGGACAGGTAGTGGTTGATGTTGGCGCTGGAAGCAGCATACTATCATTGTTTGCTGCACAGGTGTTACTAATGAATAATACTATAGGGGGTGTTTAGATTTGCATTTTGGAATCCTCTGATTATTGCGACTTGTAATTGGGATTATCAGTGTTTAATGTTTGGATATACATATTCTGGTTCTGAGTATATAGGGATCAAAATATATTTTGTTAACTAGGTTTGTACCGGCTACGTCAAAACCAAACAACATGTTTTAAATAGAGTTACTTATGTATCTCTTTTTTTGACCCAATCTTGGAATCTTTATATTTCCATTTCATAAAGTCTACATCCAAACACCAACACAGTATCATGTACCCTAATTGAGAAATGTGATGTCACATGTATTGACTAATCACACAGTTTCTCATCTTCTTTGTTTCTTCTCTTGTTTAGGCTGGTGCAAAACATGTTTATGCTGTGGAAGCATCGGAAATGGCTGACTATGCTCAAAAGCTTATTGCTGGGAATTGTCTGTTGGCACAACGAATTACGGTTAGTGCCCTTAGTACAAGCTTGGTTACTTATATTGTTGGATGCTGATCATTTCAAATTATAAAATAATTTGCCAACATGAGGTTTACGAGAATCTTTTATGTTTATTGATCGCATTCTTCTTTTTGAAACTAGTATTGGTGTCATGTCCACACTTTCTGTTATTAAAAGAAAGAACTGATGATCCTAATTATACAAAATAGGTAACCTGTCCACACTTTCTGTTACTAAAAGTATTGGTGACCTGTCCACACTTTCTGGGAGGCTTTCACCTTTGAACCCTTTATATATCTGATGCGTGGGAATCGCAACAGGCTTTACCTCTCGAGGGATCTCGAGAAGCTTACAACCCCCACCAGGCAGTGTACCTGATCGTTGTAGTATAGTATAGTGACAAGTACCGGGGGATTGATCGTTCAGCTTAGGAATAGTGTCGCTAGGATTAGAAAGCCTAAATACTAGTTCTAAAGGTGAGGGATGATTATTTTTGTGTTTTTATATTTTTATGAAAGCAAGTAAAATCTCGGGTTTTGAAGGATTAGGGCGGAATTAGTTGCTATTCAACTAACCCAATACTAAGATGCAATCAAAATAAAATACTAAAAATGAAAATAAACTAATTATACTAAGGTTGTGAGCAGTAATTGGAGAAAATGTGTTTACTTAGATTTCACTACTCCCTAGATATCTTTTACACGTTAATTACTTGTTATAATTGCATGGATGACGGATCGTATTCCTTAATACCATTCATGGGGTGGCATACATAACTCCCCAATTCTATGAGCTCTTATCTCCTCCTACACCATGCCCAACACAACTATAGGGATTGTAAACAGTGGCTCATGCAGTAAATACAACCAATAAAGACCTAGTACGCCTCGGTTCATGTTTCTTAAGACGTTCAAGCATGTTACCATTTGGAGATCTGCCAGTTTTCTTAAGCCTAACATATAAATCATTCATCCAAAACAAGAATAAACAAGTAATCAACACATAATCAATATCTAAGTTTCATTAGATCTAAGCAAACACAAAAGAGATCTAGCCTAGCATGATAGAATTAAGACAAGAACAAGATATAGACAACCAACACATAGACATATTGATTGAATTAGAAGAACACTTATCTTAATTAATCATGCAAGGTATCAAGGGGTTGGAACCCTTGAAAAACCTGTAAAGTTACACCAAAATCGTCTTTAGGGTTTCTCCCAAAACTTCTCTCTTTTAAATGTGAAAAACTAGAAAACTATATATAGGAAAATAGGGATGACGGCGTCAAGAACAAAGGTGTGACGCCGTCATCTCGCCGCCAAATACTTCCTCGGACGGCCTTGATCTACTTCTGACGCCGTCAAGGCCTAGGCCGTCACAAAAATTACTCTTGATGCCCTGTGTGTGACGCCGTCATCAACTACGGATTTTAATTCTTGGGGTTTTGACGTCGTCAAGAAAAACTCTTGACGCCTTCATGTACTGTTCCCAGCATGGAAAATGGAGACTTTGCCGTTTTCTTCACTTTTATGCTCCAAAAACGTCCAAAATGGCTTCTTTTCCAGAATTCACTCTCCAAGTACCGAAAATCACAAAAGGACGATTTAGGGCAATATTTGATCAAATAAATTCGGATTCGGGCTTAAATGACCCCCTAAAAACGGACCATTTTTCGCCTCATCATATACCCTTACACTTGAGATTTGCTTGTCCTCAAGCAAATGCGCTTTTATTCTACTCAAAAGACAAGTTAGGGGTCATTTAACACTAATATAAAAGTAATTACAACAAATAATCGTTCCACTAAAGACCAATAGACAAGCACGGAGGTCATACACTAGCACCTCACAAATAGTGTTTAGATACTCACATCTCTCGGGTGTAATAAAGTAATATAACATTATGGAAATGGAAGATATCTCTCACTACCTGTCATAGCAAAATAGATTACCATATGCTTGGGAAAGGATCAAACCTCCACCACATGGCGTAAGCACCTAGGATAAACTATCAAAGAGGTCTTTTAAAGGGTTGTAACGTTAGGTATAGGGATATGAATTATACGGTTTTGTTGGATAAAGGAAGTTTTACTGGTGGCGAGTTAACAATCTTGGTTAATTACATGTACAATATGGCGTTGCTAAGCCAAGACTAGACTCGACTTAAGCTAATAAATGAAAAATAACAAAAACATAAAATGAACATAGAATGAAACGGGATGGTAGTCCTTATGTTTTTTTCTCTTTTCCTTTTTTTTTTCCTTTTTTTTTTTTTTTTTTTTTTTTTTTTGCATACACTCTTACCCTACCATCCAAAATAATACATCATAGGGAATGAAAATTCCCCTTACACTTGAATCTTTACATACTTTACAATTAACTATTCTAATGACTCGAATTAAGAAAATCAAAACACTTGGAGCACTTTTAAGATTAACGTACATATGGGGGTAATAATATATGTTCTTCCCCATTACTCCATAAAATAAGTACTTACCCATGAGTCCCAATCGTCCCAAAACAATATGTACAAGGATATGACTCGACTTAGCAACCATGTAATCAATTAGATAGTTAACTTAGGGTTTAAACAAATAACAATAATGCACTAAAAATGAGCGCATACACGGAAGGCTAAGGCGATTTGGGTGTACATTTAAGTGGGGTGTAACAAATTCTTCCTTTAAGTAAGATGCTTAAAGTTAGAAATGAAAAGATAGGCTCGGAGGGGTGTACTAGGGGTTTCGTGTACTAAAAATGAGTACAACGCTAAGGGTGTGGGAAAAATTAGTTGACTTAACTAGTCAAGTAGTATGACTTAAATGGTCAAGTAATTATGATACGGGTTTAACACAAGGGTGATCCTAATGCCTCTTATCATGTAGTAAATCCTACCACACGAATGTAGTCTCACTAGCGGTCTCGGGATGCATCACTAACGCAAGTTCTAGAATCTAAATGCTACCGGTACACTCATAAGCACTAATAATGAATGCTTTTCCTATCAAATCTAAAGGCGAACCTCACATATTTGGGGGGAAAATTTTTCTGAATATACGGTTATGTGCTAGTCATACAATCTCCTATCCATGAGACGCTTGCTATGGCTAAAGTTTCACTCCTAAATGTTGTAAAAAATTTTAAATTTGGCGCTAAAATTACACTAACAAGCATTTCTCATAGTTTTATTACACATCTACTATCAAACAAAACAAACTCAAGCGAAAGTGCATATGTAAGGTATCATCTTTTTACCCTCCCCTTACACTTAAGATGAACATTGTCCCCAATGTTCAAGTAAAGAATGTAAAAGTGAAAAAGTAAAGAGAATGAAATCAAATACTCCCCTGATTTGCTCGGTATGGATAATAGGATGGCCAGGTTAAATCTTCCTCCAAGAAAATGAACAATCAAAGCTTCCCTTCCAGAATATAAATCATCTTCTTATCATACATAACCTGTAAAACCTGACAAAATAGACAAGACAACCTCGCGTAAAATCGGCGGCATCCTATATAAGTTTCTAAGTCCTAGAAAACAAAGTAAGATATAATGCTTGTGGAATGAAGTTTGCAGATCTCCTGGAGATTATAAAACTTAATAATTCACAAAAACCATAAGACTCCGTTAGAAAAACAAAACCGGTAAAATTTCCAGATTTTTACTCCTGACGCCGTCAAGAGTAATCCTCTGACGCCGTCAGAATAGACCTGCAGAAATTCTTATGTTAAGTTTCCGGAAAATTTCTGGAAAAACTTTGTCCTACTTCTTGGAAAATCCTGCAAAACTTCATTATGACTCAATACAAGCATTTGACTCTAACAAATACGAATATACATGTTCATTTAATATTGTGGAGAATCATGATCGGTTTGTTTCTTAAAAACATATTTGGGGTTTCCCCTTACACTTATCTTTTGCGAAAATACTTTTAGGTTGGAGTTAAGACTAGGCCAAACAACATAGTAAAGTATTTCCACATTTTAATTTAGAGACATGATCAACCAACAATAAAAATAAAGCATGCATACGGAAGCAAATAACAAACAAATAAAATGAAAATCACACAAAGCATGGGTTGCCTCCCAAGAAGCGCTTGTTTTTGTTCGAGTCACGAGCCTGACTCTACCCTTATTTAATGGAAATAGGGGAGGTTTTCCCTACACTTAGGATTAAGTGCGGGTGGAAGTAGCGATACACACCCTTAGGGTGGAAATATGCCTCGTGAGGAGAGAGTGGTTGATGAATTATATACTCAAAAGGGTGTGCTCCTATCATCACAACCTTACCAAATTCAATCGGGTTAATGGGTGTATTATGATTTTCTCCTAGAAAGGGATCATTTTTTATCAACTTCAAGAGACTACTAGTTGGGGATCCATCTTGACCCAATAAACCCGGTTTAAACCCATAATGTTTCTTGTGATCAATGATAAATGGGTGATGTAAGCATGTAAGGTCATTTTCCACTCCTACGTCAGCTTCCTCTCTACAAGGCTTAGAGCCTACTACCTTTATCCTAAGACTACCCGGACTATATGGTTTGATGGTGTGACAACCGGCAGTTTAGGGAGTTATTTTAAAAACCCGCATTACGATTAAAGTTCGTTTAAAATTTTTATTTGAAATTTTATTTCACAACGAACTTGTAAGACCTATTTTATGGATGTTTATAATTAATGTTGTTATGGAATTCGTGAATTATTCTCGTAATTCATTCTTGATATAATGCTCGGTGATGTATTCTTAAATTCTCACTTGGTACTACGTTGACTCTGGCACTAGGTTTACCTAACGAAAATTTTATGATTCGTTTTACGAGTCCGACTATATATAATTATTTACGAGATGTTCGTCGGGAGATATTGAAGTTTTGAAATGAGTTCGGGTTCGGGCCACATGTTTTTACATTTACCCACGTTACCCGCTCCACACCGTAGTAATATTATTATTACTATTGTTATTATTATTATTATTATTATTATTATTATTATTATTATTAACATTTACAAAAAAAATATATATATATAAAAGAGTAACTACAAATAGGGTCCCTTTGGTTTTCGGTTCACACACAACACACACCACACCTCACCCTCATCTCTTACCTCTCTTTTCTCTCTTCCCCCTTAACCCTAGCCGCCGAACCACTGTTCCGGCCACCACCGCCACTACGCCGACCACACCACAAAATAAACACCACCATATTACTCCTTGTTTCATCCTCGTTCTTTTGGTATACCATACGCACCCTAAAACCACCATTAACATCACGAAATCTTTAAAGATCCGTTCGAGTTTTTGTTATTTTTACAAGATCTATTCGTTTGGAGGTTCTTGGAGGTGAGTGTAATCGGTTTTGGTTCTTGGGAGCCACGATTTGGTATTAAATCCGTGGCTACACGGATGATTTTTGATGGGAATCGAATATTATGATGGGAAATAATGATTTTGCTATTAAAAATGAGTTTGGTATCCGGGTTTGGTGTTAATCCGAGCCATGGTGCTCGAGTACTTGTTCTTTGGGTCGATTTGGGTTCGATTGGTGGATGGATTCGATTGTTTCATGATTTTGTCGAGGGCTTGATTCTTGATCCGAGCCTAACCGAGACCCATGAGGTCTCGGGGTCACCTTTTGTTGCTCGTATAACCAAGTCGAGACCCATATGGGGCTCTCGTTTGGTTGTGACTCGAGCCTAGGGCTCGTTGTTGCCTTGGTTCGACCCTTGTGGGTCGCGGCTCTTAGCTGCAATATTATTTTGTTGCCGAGACTTTGATGAGTCGAATGGCTAATTTGTGGTGCTCATTGGAGCCTTATTTTTGTGACCACGGATTGTGTTTCGCGCCATTGTGGCTCGTAATGTGTACCGAGACTCATTTGAGTCGAGTGAGACTCAGGTTGGCTTGGTAAATCATCCCGAATGTGACCTTGGATTCTATTCCTTTTTCATTATTATTATTGTTGTTATGTTGGTTTTGGCTTTGGTTGGATATTTTTTTGGCCGAACACTTGTGAGTCGAGACCACTTTTGGTCTCGACAAGGGATAATTGGTATTGTGAAGTTGTTGACGAATCTGGATATTGGGGACCGATGGTGAGACGGTCAATAGAATGACGGAGATAGGATTAGTCGGGTGCCGTAGTCGGACCCTCATGTTGTAGCACGTGTATTGGGATTGTTTGGACGGAGATGTATTGTTTTATGACTTTTACTTATTATATTGGACTTGGACAATGAGCCGAGAGTCATGACTCGGACATGTGACCATTTCGTATGACTCGATAACTATTACAATTAAAATGTAAATAATAAAACTCGTAATAACAATTATTGATAATATAAACGTTTATATGAATATATAGACGTGAATAACGTATATATAATTATATAGACGCGTATATTAATAATAATAATAATCACGAGTCATATTATAAATAATACAATTAGATATATATTAGGCTACGAAAGTGGTGTAATATTATTGAACGTATTATTATTATAAAAATGTGTATAAAACGAGAAACTCTCGACAATTATTAAACGTTTAATAAAATGTCATTTTGTATATATAACGGGTAAACTTATCGTGTTATGTGTGTCACTCGAGTCCAGGTAAGTTATTATTTGTGATTTTCGTGTTGTCACGGATATATGACGATTAATATAAACGTTTTCTATAACTAAATAACTACTTAACCGTAAGGTTGAACCAGGTTATTTGGTTATATGGAATGAATATATTAATGGGCATCGTATCCTACGATGCCCGTAGGTTGTGGTATATGTAAAGCGTAATAAATTACGAGTGTATATATAGGGAAATCTGGCCAATTTGACGATATATATGAGGAATTTATTAAACTATGATATGTACTACATAGTATTTATGTGCTATGTGCTTTAGGTTGGGTGTAATCTTGGAACGGTATGTTACGTAAATAAATATGAGGACTATCAAATCGACGGATTTGATAAACTTCGGCGATTTATTTAAATGATATATTGGGCTAATATTAGATCTATAGTTTATTTTAATATTCTTTATGTGATCTTTTTGGTTTGTTTTGAGTCGACCCACCACCCGTATGGATACCAAATGCAAATACACCAAACTAATACGAAACGGATTTTCGGAAATAAAACGGATTCTCGTCCGGGTTTGGGAATATTTTAAATTTGAGGAAACGATTTCTGAACGAGTTAATAATGTTAGGTCATGCCAAGTCCGTAGTTGCTGTTTTGTGAGTTATCATACATCTTATTTCTACCGACTTCTTCTTGCTATTTTCTGGACTTGAGGTGAGTCATAGCCCCACTTTTACTCTTGAACTATGTTTTCAATACTTGGGGTGAGAAACGTGCAAATTATTTTATGTGGACTATTATCGCTTTTATATGCTTTCTAAACTTGCTATGCGTATGGACTAGGATATATTGTCAGCTTTAGTCACACCTTTTGTGTGTACTATTCAAGGTTGGCTTATTTGATTATTGGTGGATTGTCAGCTTTAGTTACATATATGTTGTGTGTACTATTCAAGGTTGGCTTATTTGGTTATTTGGAATTGTCAACTTTAGTCACATATATGTTGTGTGTACTATTCAAGGTTGGCTTATTTAGATACTGTAGTGTGCACCTATAGGTTATTAATACTTCGGAGGTTATCCGAGTATTTATTGGTATTGCGGGGGTTACCCGAATATCTATGTTAGAACGGAGGGTATCCGTGTGTTATGTTGGAGCAGAGGGTATCCGCAGGCTTTTAGCGAATCCTTAGTCTAGCTAGCAAGCGTTTTGCTTATATATCCACTATATTGTTAGATGAATTTAAACCTATGATCTCACCAGCGAAAGCTGACTTTTAGCACGTTTTCTCAGGTAATTAAGTGACGAGATGCATGCTTGGAATGGAAGGCTCGGCCAAGGCTCACGGTTTATGGATCTATTTTTCTAAACTCTGATAACTAAATTTGGACCTACTGTTATTTTATATTGGGCCTGACTCTGAATGATGTTGGGATAAATGTAAACCGTAAAACCCCGTTTTGGTTGTGTTTTTATTATGTTTACTTTATCTCGTTCTATATTGTCTTGTGTTGGATACCAATCCCCGTAGCACCCCGAAAACTTGTTGAGTCTTCCGCTGTATCAAATTTTGGGGGTGTTACAGATTGGTATCAGAGCCAAGGTTATAGAGAACTAGGTAAATAAACGCCTAAACTATAACCGTATTTTTATAGAAAATGATCCTTGACCACCGCCCGCCAGCCCGCCAAGCCGAAGCATCTTCTATTATTTGAGGTATTATGAGATTATTGAGATGATTTGAGGTTTATGGATTTTAGTAATAAGATGGCGTTTTCGAGGAATTATATGGTCTATATGTTTTATAAACATTTTAGTAATGCGGTGTTTGAAATTCTTTTTATTGAGATTATATGATTGAACTATTTGATGAGTATTTTTGGTATGGTATTATGTGTTGTGATTTAGTTGTTTTGAAACACTTACACCTACCCTACGCCGTTGTCACAGACCATGGCCTCCCATTTGCCCGATGTTGTCGAGGATATTCTTACTGCACCGGTTTTACCTGCACAGTTCACTATGGCATCTGATGATCCTTACCAGATGGCCATGTCTTCAGCTACTGTATCGCAGGCAACTTCTACTTCAGCACCACCTGCTGCGTCTACGCAGGGACCCTCATCTTCTCTAGGGCTCCCTGGTACATCGAGGCAGCTTACTCTTCATCAGGCTTTAGCTCGTGTGGCCCCACGCTTTGCCCACCGAGCTACGGCACGCATGTCGGTACGCCCTACTCCATCACCTTTACAGATTGATGCTCATTCTCTTCTGTCTGAGGCGCCACCCACATCATTGCGTCGTCGTCCCAGATCACCTACTATATCTCCACATGGTTCACCTAGTAGGAGACGACGAGTGATGAGGTACTCTTCCGATGAGGAGGAGGAGGAGTACGAGGGTGAGGATGAGGCTGATGACCCTGAGCGGGAGGATGACCCTCAGGAGGCTGAGCAGGGTGATGATGATGACCCTGAGGAGGAGGATGACCCTTAGGAGGATGAGATGCCTAATGATGATGATGATGTGTTAGCACCACCAGCTCAGGCTGAGGAACCTGATTCACCTGTACACCCGATTGAGCTTGATTCACCTGATCATCCGTTCTTGTTTGAGTTGCCACCTGGTAGTCCCGTTGAGTCGGATGCATCTTCTGAGGTTTCTGCTGAGCATGCAGAGTTAGGTGAGATTGGCAGGTTGTGGGCTCGGATTACTGAGCTTAGTGAGAGAGTTGCACGTGTATCTGATCGACTTGAGAGAGTTATTGGAGTGTTTTTAGCGGATTTGAGAGTTGACTTGACTGTCGTTGTGGGCAGGACTACTGAGCTGAGGAGAGTTTTGATGGATGTCCACGAGCATATCGATAGTTTGCAGCGAGGATTTGTTACTGCTTGTGAGGCCGACCGCAAGCTATGGCAAAGGAATGCTGAGCTAGAGAAGGAGGTGGCTGACCTCAAGAGAGACCGAGACACCCATAGCGTGGAGCTAGGATCGTTATGGAGGGATCTTGATGGCTTGAGGCAGGAGTTGAGGAGCCTCCGCCAGCCGCGTAGATAGTTGCTTGGATTATGTTGTCTTGTTGCTTTCTTAACCGAGGAGTGTTTGGTTAGAAAAGCTATTTATCATATTTTGATGTATTTTGCGCAGTATTCGTCTCTTTTGGAACGATTAGTACGTTTTGTGTTATCCGTTAGTTCGAACGATGTTAGATCGCTATTGTATGGTTGATGGTTATTAGTATATGGTATTATGTGATTTTGGGTGTTATGGAAATTGAGTCCTTATTCGCTTTATTGATGTTACGTGGTGTATTGTTGCTATTCTTTCCATGGATTGGCTTCGTTGAATTACTCTTGTTGAGCATATTGATAAGTTCTATTGGAGACTCATGAACTTGTATGATGTTGCAGATTAATGGCAACACGAAGAAACCCTGTTAGGACTACCAGAACTGGTCCTGCTGTGACTACTCCTGGTCGCCAAGGACGCCGACCTACTCGAAATGTTGAAACCCCTACTCCTGACAACCTGGACACCACTAACCGCAACAACAGGAATCAAAATGTTGATGTTCAGGGAGACAATGATCATGTTCCACTTAATGCACCTACTGTGGATCAAGCAATGATCAATCAACTTATGGAACAAAGAGTTGCTGAACTACTTGCTGAGTCAAATCATTCCAACAATTCTGCTGGAACTTTTCCACCTGTTCGTGCTAATGGATGTCAGTACAAGGAGTTCAAGATTTGTGGACCCATTGAGTTTGGTGGAACTGAAGGAGTGGTTTACTTAGTCAGATGGATTGAGAAGACTGAGTCTGTGTTCAATGTCAGTGGTTGTGCGGAGAATGCGAAGGTAAAGTTTGCTTCTTTTACCTTCAAGGATGAAGCTTTGACTTGGTGGAACAACTACCGAAATGCAGTTGGGAGTGATGTAGCTTATGCCATGACTTGGGAGCAATTTAAGTCTTTGCTGATTCAGACTTATTGCCCAAGGAATGAGGTCAAGAAGCTAGAGATTGATTTTTAGAACCACAAGGTGAAAGGTAATGATATGGCGACTTACAATCGTCGTTACCAGGAATTGGCCTTGTTGTGCCCAGATATGGTGAAAACTGAGACTCAAAAGATCGAGAGGTATACTGATGGATTGCCTGTAGCTACGAGAAATGATGTGATTTCTGCTAGGCCTGCAAACATCCATGAGGCAATCACAATTGCTCAACAACTTATGGATTCGTTGGAATTAGAAGAAGCTGATAAGGAGAAGAATGGAAAGAGAAAGAGAGACCGTCACTCTAAGAGTAATGATCACCGAAGCAAGAGACAAGCTAAGGCTTATGCTATTGGGAATGGAGATAAGAAGAATCAGAACGGTGATGCTCCCAAGTGTGATCGTTTCCACCAGCGTCATACTGGATGGTGTAGTGTGAAATGTCAGAATTGCTCAAAGAAAGGACACACAGCTAGGGATTGTAGAGCCCGACCTCTTGCTATGGTTCAGGCTACTCCCGAAATGAGAAACAAGGCAGATGTTACTTGTTATGGGTGTGGAAAGAAGGGACACTATCGGAATCAGTGTAGAGAATCGTGGAACCGTGGAAATCAAGGCTCGGGTGGTAATGGGTACAATTATGGAAACCGTGGAGCTGGAGGAAACCGTGGATGACAAGATGATGGTGACCAATGTGTGGAAGCTGGAGCTGCTCAGGGAAGAGTGTATGCACTTGGGAACGAGAGAGGAGAAGATCCGAACATCGTTACCGGTACGTTCCTTCTCAATAATCGTTATGCTTCCATACTATTTGATACTGGTGCCGATAGGAGCTTTGTGTCCACTACGTTTGCACCCTTACTAGAGAAACCCCCGATGGCCTTAGGAATTGGATATGATATTGAGTTAGCTAACGGGAACATAGAAATGATTAATACCATCATTCGCGGTTGTACGTTAAATTTCTTGAATCACCCTTTCAACATAGATCTTCTACCCGTCACGTTAGGAAGTTTTGATGTCATCATTGGTATGGATTGGTTGTCGAAGTATCGTGCTCACATACTTTGCGACGAGAAGATCGTGCGTGTACCATACGGAAAGGAAGTCCTAAATATATTAGGAGACCGAAAGGATTCTAGGAGCCCATCCCGATTAGCAGTGATTTCATGCACTAAGTTGCCAAAGCTAATGGAGAAGGGATGTTACCTTTTCTTAGCTCAAATTTCTAAGAAGGGAGAGACGAAGAAGAAGGAAAGGTGCATTGGAGATGTGCCTATAGTCCATGATTTTCCTGATGTGTTTCCCGATGATTTGCCGGGAATCCTGCCGACTAGACAAGTGGAGTTTCAGATTGAGTTAATACCTGGTGCTGCACCTGTAGCACGAGCGCCTTATCGTCTTGCACCTACCGAACTAGAAGAGTTGTCGAAACAATTGGCGGAGTTAGCCGAAAAAGGATTCATAAGACCAAGTTCTTCACCTTGGGGAGCCCCAGTCTTATTTGTGAAGAAGAAGAATGGATCGTTTCGTATGTGTATTGATTATAGAGAGTTGAATAAGCTAACGGTGAAGAATAGATACCCGTTACCTAGGATCGACGACTTGTTCGATCAACTCCAAGGATCGAGTGTGTATTCGAAAATTGATTTGAGATTGGGATATCATCAACTTCGAGTTCGCAAGGAAGATATTCCGAAAACGGCTTTCAGAACCCGTTACGGGCATTACGAGTTTCAGGTGATGCCGTTTGGGTTGACTAACGCACCAGCAATATTCATGGATCTCATGAATCGTGTGTGTAAGCCCTACTTAGACAAGTTTGTGATTGTATTCATCGATGACATTCTGATTTATTCAAAGAGTGAGAAGGAGCATGAGGAGCATCTAAGACTCATTTTAGAATTGCTCAAGAAGGAGAAACTCTATGCCAAGTTTTCGAAATGCGAATTCTGGATTCCGACGGTACAATTTTTGGGTCATGTGATTGATAGACAAGGAGTCCATGTGGATCCTGCTAAGATTGAGGCGATAAAAGATTGGGCTACACCTACAACCCCAACCGAAGTACGTCAATTTTTAGGTTTAGCTGGTTATTACCGAAGATTCATTGAGGGATTTTCGAAGATAGCTAAACCATTGACCAAATTGACTCAAAAGAGTGTCACGTATGAATGGGGAGATAAAGAAGAGGAAGCGTTTCAATTGCTTAAGAAGATGTTGTGTAGTGCTCCTATCTTAGCGTTACCGAAAGGTAACGAGGATTTCGTCATCTATTGTGACGCCTCACATAAAGGATTGGGAACCGTATTAATGCAACGAGAGAAGGTGATAGCTTATGCTTCCCGACAGCTCAAGAAGCATGAGAAAAACTACACTACCCATGATTTGGAACTAGGTGCTATAGTTTTCGCTTTAAGAATATGGAGACATTACTTGTACGGAACCAAGTGTGTTGTATTTACTGACCACAAAAGTCTACAACACATCTTGAATAAAAAAGAGCTCAATATGAGACAGCGACGATGGATTGAGTTGCTAAGCGATTATGATTGTGAAATTCGCTACCACCCTGGTAAAGCAAACGTTGTTGCTGATGCTCTTAGTCGAAAGGAAAGAATACCACCGTTGCGAGTTAGGTCATTGGGAATGACTATAGTATCGCCATTACCGTCTCAAATATTTGAAGTTCAAACGGAAGCGTTGAAAGCAGAAAATAGATCTGCCGAGAATATATTTGGGATGGCTGAGAATGAGAAAGGATTTGTTAAGCGATCTGATGGATTGTTATGTTTTAGGGATCGGATTTGGGTACCTTTGTATGGAGGAATTCGGGAGTTGATTATGCATGAGTCGCATAAGTCAAGGTACTCTATTCATCCTGGGTCCGATAAAATGTACCAGGATCTTAAGAAGTTCTATTGGTGGCCAAATATGAAGGCAGATATAGCATCGTACGTTAGTAAATGCTTGACATGTGCTAAGGTTAAAGTTGAACACCAAAGGCCGTCAGGATTACTAACGCAACCAGAACTTCCATTCTGGAAATGGGAGCGGATTACAATGGACTTCATTACCAAATTACCTAGGACAACTAGCGGTTGTGACGCTATCTGGGTAATTGTGGATCGTCTGACAAAGTCTGCTCATTTCCTAGCAATAAGTGAAGATGAGAGTGTGGATAAGCTTGCGAGGTTATATGTGAAGGAAATTATTTCGCGTCATGGAGTCCCGATATCTATCATTTCGGATCGCGATAGCCGTTTTACGTCAGCTTTGTGGCGATCACTTCAAACGGCTTTGGGGACGAGACTTGATATGAGTACTGCATATCACCCCTAAACCGATGGTCAAAGTGAGAGGACCATTCAGACGTTAGAGGATATGCTTCGTGCATGCATCATAGACTTTGGTAAAGGCTGGGAGAAGTATTTACCCCTCGCGGAATTTTCCTACAATAATAGTTACCACACAAGTCTTAAGGCTGCACCATTCGAAGCTTTGTAAGGTAGAAAGTGTCGTTCGCCTATTGGTTGGGCAGAAGTTGGAGATAGCCAACTCACAGGCCCTGAGCTTATTTTTATTTTAGAAACTACAGAGAAAGTAGCTCAGATTCGTGATCAGTTGCAAGCAGCCAGAGATAGGCAGAAAAGTTACGCCGATCAGAGACGTAAACCCTTAGAGTTCCAGGTTGGAGACAGAGTGATGCTGAAAGTCTCGCCTTGGAAGGGTGTAATACGTTTCGGGAAACGTGGTAAACTCAACCCACGCTACATTGGACCATTTTTGATCTTAGAAAGAATTGGGCCCGTGGTGTGAGAACCCTCACATTCCGGTTAGTCAATCTCTATCCGATCTAGCATTAATTATACCCTAAGTTATTCAATATCACGGTTTACTCTCCGAGCTCTAATCTAGAAAACATAAAACGTATGCCCAGGAGAAGTCTAACTTTCATCAGAATTTTAACCTTATTAAGTTAAACGTATGGTTTCATTTATAGAGTGTTCGAATTAGCCTTATATGTTGGAGTCATATAGTAATCATATGATACAAATTAATGTATAAGTAAAAATCTCTAACCTAAGTATATTAAGCATGAAATTAAATAGGAATGTACACTTTATGAAAGGCTGAAAGTATGTTGTCTAGATATTAGACATCACACGTCTACATGGTTTCTAAAGGGCCTAATACATTAAAAAATGCACATAACTCTACCTATGAAATAATCAGATATTATTTGATAAATCTTGGAATGAAATGGTCATCAAACCTCTCCCAAGAATTCGGCCACTTCCCCTATATTTCTCCTCATTCTACTTCAACCGTATACCAATTCTTTCATCACACACAAAACCCTAAAAACATTAAAAGTGACGGCAGCTATTGGTGTCTTCAAGAAATTCTGTTACGAAGGTCTTAGCTAGGTGATAATCGGTTCTGGTTAGTGACCTGTTCGAGGTAGTGACCATCGAGTGATCGTGGGGTTTAGTTCGGGTGTGGTTCAGCCTTTACTCTTTGTTTCGATCATTTATATCTGACCAAGGTATCTTTCACCTTCGTCCTTGTTTTGCTTCTCGACTTGTAAAACCATATAAACATTTGTAACATGGAAATCTAAACTAAACTCTGATAAGTTTAATAAGGATACGTATGCATGATAATTGATCACATAAACTGATACATATATAGTAATTGAATGAAATGATTATAAAACATACTTGTTGATCTTGATCATGGGCTGTTTAAATCTGTTTTAATTTGTACGTTGGTTTTTATCTTTGTTACTCGACCTAACTATGGTTTTTATACAACCGAATATGAGGAGAATACATGTTAAATAAATCTGGAAATGGAACTCAACAAAATTGAAGATCCGCATGCATCGTAATCGGATAGATATCGCGTATATTTTAAATTGTGAGTCGTGGGTGTGACTTTCTTTGCGTCGCATTTTATATATAGTAATCTGGAGTCGTGTTTGATACGTGTTCGATTATGTAATGGTTCGAGTTTTGTCAAATTGTGGTGCGTGTTTAAGGTTGATCAGTTCGGGTCGCATGAGTTAAATATGAAATAGATGATATTGTTTAAAAAGCAGTTTGTACGCATGGCTTGGGCATGAATAAGATGAGATCATTGGATATATATTTGTGCATGCATGTGTGTGACTGATAATATCATAAACAAGTTTTATAAACTGATTTAAATGGTTAAGTTGATTGGTCACTTGGAAGGGTGTGCCTCGTTTAAAATACTACTGGAAGTGGGGTTGGGTAACTTTGTTTTCCATTTGAGTTTCAAGTGAAAGGGTGGTGTGTCGTGTGTGAGTTGTAGGTGTCGAATTCTTGGGTGTTTATTGGTTATGCGTGTATTTTGTTGGTCTTGCATGGGTTATAATTTATAAAAACCAAATGATAGAAAAGATTGTATGTCACTTAGGCATGAAGTATACAAAGATAACTAATACATAAATGAGATGCGTGGGTTTGTCTATATGAGTCCATGTGTCATACGTATAGAGTTTAGATAGCTTTACTAAATTGACATAATTAACCCTAGACTATTATATTGGTAATTTTAAACCTTAAATAGTATTTAATTGTAAAATGCAACCTTAAAGTATCAAAGTTAATAATAATGAAAAGTACTAAAAATAGAAAGAATGCTCAATCTTAATAACTATACGCACTAAAATTATAAAATGAGTTTATAAATAATACATGATTATTAAATTGTGTAGATCCTCTGAAGGAAGAGTAGCCGGGATTCTTTGTTTTATTCCTTGTGATTCACTATATTGGATTTGGCATTGTCTTTTTGGTTGCGAGGTGAGTTTTCGTGGCCCCGTTTTACTTATGCTTTCCTTGGGGGAGAATGATACTCAAATCTATTTTATGCTGTGCTAAATCTCTTATTTTATTTGGACAAGTTGTGTGCTTATGATTATGCTAGGTGCATTAGTAATGTTATCTGTGTGATCTTATCTGTGTGATCTCATGTCATGGATTTATTTTCCACTTGACATATATCTGTGTGATCTTATCTCATGTATTAGCTCCAGCTGGTAGGCTTGCATGTTATACTCATTTTCGGAGATGAAGAGTGTTATGATGGTTATTTGGGAGGATTCATATTGTGCTACTTGCCCTATGCTATTTCATTATATGCACACTTGTCCTAAACACTTATGCATGGCAAACTATGGTTACTTTAAACCCACGAACTCACCAACATTATGTTGACATTTTCGAGTATCAATTTCAGGTGAAGAGAATAAGACTGCTTAAGGAGTTGATCACTTGCATGGTTTAGCAAGAGACCTTAGGCATTTATCACTATGGATGTTTTATGGCTTCTGGAGACTTGATTTCTAGTTTGGATGTTATGACTTTGTTTGGTGTATTCTTGCCCGTTTTGGGAGATTCTTTGATATTATATGATTATGTTGTTATGTTTCGACTATCCTTGACACAAGTTCCATGCTTGTTCAGGAGTCGTCATGACATTTGTTTGTTTGATCACTTAGTGCATTCTCTATTGTTATTACCATGTGTTATGACGATTCCATTTCTCGTTACACCTCGAATTTCCTCCTTTGCGGGGTGTGACACGTGGCTTATAGGTTGGAATTGCCACATGAACTGAGCAAAGTTCACGACGTGTTCCACGTTAGTAATTTGAAGAAATGTCTTTCCGATGAGATGCCTGTCATTCCAATGAAGGATATTCGTGTCGATGAGAAATTGAATTTCGTGGAAGAGCCAATTGAGATTTTAGATCGTGAAGTTAAACGACTCAAGAGAAGTCGCATTCCGCTCGTCAAGGTTCGTTGGAATTCCCGACATGGACCAGAATTTACGTGGGAATGTGAGGACGAGTTCCGGAAGAGATATCCGAAGCTTTTCACTTCGTAGATGAATTTTTTTCCGAGTGAAACCCGGGACGGGTTTCTTCTGAGAATGGGAGGATGTGACAACCGGCAGTTTAGGGAGTTATTTTAAAAACCCGCATTACGATTAAAGTTCGTTTAAAATTTTTATTTGAAATTTTATTTCACAACGAACTCGTAAGACCTATTTTATGGATGTTTATAATTAATGTTGTTATGGAATTCGTGAATTATTCTCGTAATTCATTCTTGATATAATGCTCGGTGATGTATTCTTAAATTCTCACTTGGTACTACGTTGACTCTGGCACTAGGTTTACCTAACGAAAATTTTATGATTCGTTTTACGAGTCCGACTATATATAATTATTTACGAGATGTTCGTCGGGAGATATTGAAGTTTTGAAATGAGTTCGGGTTCGGGCCACATGTTTTTACATTTACCCACGTTACCCGCTCCACACCGTAGTAATATTATTATTACTATTGTTATTATTATTATTATTATTATTATTATTAACATTTACAAAAAAAAAATATATATAAAAGAGTAACTACAAATAGGGTCCCTTTGGTTTTCGGTTCGCACACAACACACACCATACCTCACCCTCATCTCTCACCTCTCTTTTCTCTCTTCCCCCTTAACCCTAGCCGCCGAACCACTGTTCCGGCCACCACCGCCACTACGCCGACCACACCACAAAATAAACACCACCATATTACTCCTTGTTTCATCCTCGTTCTTTTGGTATACCATACGCACCCTAAAACCACCATTAACATCACGAAATCTTTAAAGATCCGTTCGAGTTTTTGTTATTTTTACAAGATCTATTCGTTTGGAGGTTCTTGGAGGTGAGTGTAATCGGTTTTGGTTCTTGGGAGCCACGATTTGGTATTAAATCCATGGCTACACGGATGATTTTTGATGGGAATCGAACATTATGATGGGAAATAATGATTTTGCTATTAAAAATGAGTTTGGTATCCAGGTTTGGTGTTAATCCGAGCCATGGTGCTCGAGTACTTGTTCTTTGGGTCGATTTGGGTTCGATTGGTGGATGGATTCGATTGTTTCATGATTTTGTCGAGGGCTTGATTCTTGATCCGAGCCTAACCGAGACCCATGAGGTCTCGGGGTCACCTTTGGTTGCTCGTATAACCAAGTCGAGACCCATATGGGGCTCTCGTTTGGTTGTGACTCGAGCCTAGGGCTCGTTGTTGCCTTGGTTCGACCCTTGTGGGTCGCGGCTCTTAGCCGCAATATTATTTTGTTGCCGAGACTTTGATGAGTCGAATGGCTAATTTGTGGTGCTCATTGGAGCCTTATTTTTGTGACCACGGATTGTGTTTCGCGCCATTGTGGCTCGTAATGTGTACCGAGACTCATTTGAGTCGAGTGAGACTCGGGTTGGCTTGGTAAACCATCCCCAATGTGACCTTGGATTCTATTCCTTTTTCATTATTATTATTATTGTTGTGATGTTGGTTTTGGCTTTGGTTGGATATTTTTTTGGCCGAACACTTGTGAGTCGAGACCACTTTTGGTCTCGACAAGGGATAATTGGTATTGTGAAGTTGTTGACGAATCTGGATATTGGGGACCGATGGTGAGACGGTCAATAGAATGACGGAGATAGGATTAGTCGGGTGCCATAGTCGGACCCTCATGTTGTAGCACGTGTATTGGGATTGTTTGGACGGAGATGTATTGTTTTATGACTTTTACTTATTATATTGGACTTGGACAATGAGCCGAGAGTCATGACTCGGACATGTGACCATTTCGTATGACTCGATAACTATTACAATTAAAATGTAAATAATAAAACTCGTAATAACAATTATTGATAATATAAACGTTTATATGAATATATAGACGTGAATAACGTATATATAATTATATAGACGCGTATATTAATAATAATAATAGTCACGAGTCATATTATAAATAATACAATTAGATATATATTAGGCTACGAAAGTGGTGTAATATTATTGAACGTATTATTATTATAAAAATGTGTATAAAACGAGAAACTCTCGGCAATTATTAAACGTTTAATAAAATGTCATTTTGTATATATAACGGGTAAACTTATCGAGTTATGCGGAGTCGTTGTCACTCGAGTCCAGGTAAGTTATTATTTGTGATTTTTGTGTTGTCACGGATATATGACGATTAATATAAACGTTTTCTATAACTAAATAACTACTTAACCGTAAGGTTGAACCGGGTTATTTGGTTATATGGAATGAATATATTAATGGGCATCGTATCCTACGACGCCCGTAGGTTGTGGTATATGTAAAGCGTAATAAATTGCGAGTGTATATATAGGGAAATCTGGCCAATTTGACGATATATATGAGGAATTTATTAAACTATGATATGTACTACATTGTATTTATGTGCTATGTGCTTTAGGTTGGGTGTAATCTTGGAACGGTATGTTACGTAAATAAATATGAGGACTATCAAATCGACGGATTTGATAAACTTCGGCGATTTATTTAAATGATATATTGGGCTAATATTAGATCCATAGTTTATTTTAATATTCTTTATGTGATCTTTTTGGTTTGTTTTGAGTTGACCCACCACCCGTATGGATACCAAACGCAAATACACCAAACTAATACGAAACGGATTTTCGGAAATAAAACGGATTCTCGTCCGGGTTTGGGAATATTTTAAATTTGAGGAAACGATTTCTGAACGAGTTAATAATGTTAGGTCGTGCCAAGTCCGTAGTTGCTGTTTTGTGAGTTATCATACATCTTATTTCTACCGACTTCTTCTTGCTATTTTCTGGACTTGAGGTGAGTCATAGCCCCACTTTTACTCTTGAACTATGTTTTCAATACTTGGGGTGAGAAACGTGCAAATTATTTTATGTGGACTATTATCGCTTTTATATGCTTTCTAAACTTGCTATGCGTATGGACTAGGATATATTGTCAGCTTTAGTCACACCTTTTGTGTGTACTATTCAAGGTTGGCTTATTTGATTATTAGTGGATTGTCAGCTTTAGTCACATATATGTTGTGTGTACTATTCAAGGTTGGCTTATTTGGTTATTTGGAATTGTCAACTTTAGTCACATATATGTTGTGTGTACTATTCAAGGTTGGCTTATTTAGATACTGTAGTGTGCACCTATAGGTTATTAATACTTCGGAGGTTATCTGAGTATTTATTGGTATTGTGGGGGTTACCCGAATATCTATGTTAGAACGGAGGGTATCCGTGTGTTATGTTGGAGCGGAGGGTATCCGCAGGCTTTTAGCGAATCCTTAGTCTAGCTAGCAAGCGTTTTGCGTATATGTCCACTATATTGTTAGATGAATTTAAACCTATGATCTCACCAGCGAAAGCTGACTTTTAGCACATTTTCTCAGGTAATTAAGTGACGAGATGCATGCTTGGAATGGAAGGCTCGGCCAAGGCTCACGGTTTATGGATCTATTTTTCTAAACTCTGATAACTAAATTTGGACCTACTGTTATTTTATATTGGGCCTGACTCTGAATGATGTTGGGATAAATGTAAACCTTAAAACCCCGTTTTGGTTGTGTTTTTATTATGTTTACTTTATCTCGTTCTATATTGTCTTGTGTTGGATACCAATCCCCGTAGCACCCCGAAAACTTGTTGAGTCTTCCGCTGTATCAAATTTTGGGGGTGTTACAGATGGGTGGATCGGAACCTATTTTGTCTCCTAGAAATATATCTAAGGATGGAAAGGTGTGTAAAGATTGAGGTTCCGGTTCATCAACACTGGGAAATTCCCTAGAACTAGGAGTAAGGTTATCACTACAAGTGTTCAAACCTATATCCTCAAGTGGTGCCTGGTCCAAGGGTTCTACCTCCATTGGAATTCCTAAAGTTTCTTCTACTTCTTCCGGGTAAGTCACGGGCGGTGCGTGTGCCTCAAATGATGGTTGAGTATTTTGTGGGCTTATGTTGTTCACCTCATCATTCCATGTGTCAGGATCTAGCCCTAACATTCTCCCAAGTATCTCACGTGCTTCTCTAGGCATCTCAACTTCTATGTCCGAATCATAAGGGTCATCCTCAATATTCTGACTGCTATATACAAATTGCCCAAAAGATTCTTCATCTGTTTCTTGAGATTCATCATCATCGATCATAAAACCTAGGTCTTTTTGATCAATGTGATCATGTTCGGCTACATTCTCCATCACATCAAGGTCACCTATGTGTTCATCCTGTATTATGGTAGGGCCCTTGGTTTAAAAATGCGTTTTGCGATCCAATGCGCTAAAGGTCCCAAAACCCATTGCGTGATGCGAATGCGAGCGCAATTTGGACGCATTGCGTTTAGTATTTTAAAAGGTACGAAAATTATTTATGCATAATATATTCTACCAAGGACCAAGTAAATGCAATAAACATACGATATAAGTTACTAGCATATTGAAATTTGGCCAATAATTCATTAGTAAAATAAATAAGTCGAAAGCAAAGGTTGAGGTAAAACACTTAGCAAAATGCAAGATACTATATGTTTGTTATTTTGTGCGTCTTTTTAAGAAGTTCTATCTTTAAAATCACATTTAAATATTTGCATCACTTTTATATGGTTTATTTTTGACAAAAATGACATAAATTCTAGATTGCGAAAATTGCGACCGTTGCTAGCATTACACAAATGCGGTAAATTGCGGTTTAATGCGAACGCATTATGGGATGACCTTGCATTAGGCACCATAATGCGAAATTTCAAATGCAATGCAATAATGCGTGCAATTTGCGCAATGATGCGCGCATTTTTAAACCAAGGGCCTAACCATGACATGCAGCTAGGTGGCTCATACGAAACTATCCTAGGTGAAGGCTCATATGGTGCATAGGTTTCACTAAGTGAGGCATTTTGAGGGGTTGATGGAGCTCCTAAGGTGAATTCTTTAAAAGTCTTATGCCCTTGGCCTCTTTTCTCAAGGTACTCAATAAAATCAATATAAGATCCTGTCCTCCTCATTTCATTCGTCCATCTTGGTATATCCAAACTGGTGTAATTATATTTTTTCTGGTAAAACTCTAGTGTCGGACTTGGTGGATTCGCGTTCTCCATAATGGTGAACGGAATAGTCAATGAACTTAATTTACTAACAAAGGCACAAAGAAAAAGATAGACTAAAGAGAACCTAAAAATAAAAATAAAATCTTACTAGAAAGGAATCTAGCAAGTAGACCTAATAAAAAGAAATTCTAACCTAGACAATAACTATTCCCCGGGCTGCGGCGCCAAAAACTTGATGCGTGGGAATCGCAACAGGCTTTACCTCTCGAGGGATCTCGAGAAGCTTACAACCCCCACCAGGCAGTGTACCTGATCGTTGTAGTATAGTATAGTGACAAGTACCGGGGGATTGATCGTTCAGCTTAGGAATAGTGTCGCTAGGATTAGAAAGCCTAAATACTAGTTCTAAAGGTGAGGGATGATTATTTTTGTGTTTTTATATTTTTATGAAAGCAAGTAAAATCTCGGGTTTTGAAGGATTAGGGCGGAATTAGTTGCTATTCAACTAACCCAATACTAAGATGCAATCAAAATAAAATACTAAAAATGAAAATAAATTAATTATACTAAGGTTGTGAGCAGTATTTGGAGAAAATGTGTTTACTTAGATTTCACTACTCCCTAGATATCTTTTACACGTTAATTACTTGTTATAATTGCATGGATGACGGATCGTATTCCTTAATACCATTCATGGGGTGGCATACATAACTCCCCAATTCTATGAGCTCTTATCTCCTCCTACACCATGCCCAGCACAACTATAGGGATTGTAAACAGTGGCTCATGCATTAAATACAACCAATAAAGACCTAGTACGCCTCGGTTCATGTTTCTTAAGACGTTCAAGCATGTTACCATTTGGAGATCTGCCAGTTTTCTTAAGCCTAACATATAAATCATTCATCCAAAACAAGAATAAACAAGTAATCAACACATAATCAATATCTAAGTTTCATTAGATCTAAGCAAACACAAAAGTGATCTAGCCTAGCATGATAGAATTAAGACAAGAACAAGATATAGACAACCAACACATAGACATATTGATTGAATTAGAAGAACACTTATCTTAATTAATCATGCAAGGTATCAAGGGGTTGGAACCCTTGAAAAACCTGTAAAGTTACACCAAAATCGTCTTTAGGGTTTCTCCCAAAACTTCTCTCTTTTAAATGTAAAAAACTAGAAAACTATATATAGGAAAATAGGGATGACGGCGTCAAGAACAAAGGTGTGACGCCGTCATCTCGCCGCCAAATACTTCCTCGGACGGCCTTGATCTACTTCTGACGCCGTCAAGGCCTAGGCCGTCACAAAAATTACTCTTGACGCCCTGTGTGTGACGCCGTCATCAACTACAGATTTTAATTCTTGGGGTTTTGACGCCGTCAAGAAAAACTCTTGACGCCTTCATGTACTGTTCCCAGCATGGAAAATGGAGACTTTGCCGTTTTCTTCACTTTTATGCTCCAAAAACGTCCAAAATGGCTTCTTTTCCAGAATTCACTCTCTAAGTACCTAAAATCACAAAAGGAACGATTTAGGGCAATATTTGATCAAATAAATTCGGATTCGGGCTTAAATGACCCCCTAAAAACGGACCATTTTTCGCCTCATCAATATCCCCTTGACACATATAACCAGATTAACCCATTCATTGGTAAATGGGTCCAAATTCCCACGGGAGCTTTTCCAGCTAAGTTTTTATTATTGAGCAGTTAACAGTAGATATGTCTAAATGAACACAAATACCATAACGTTCCAAAAATCTACCATAACAAGTGCGCCATAACTCAGATAACTTGCAAAAAGTTTAAAGTTTGAAGATTTAAAGATTAAGGATTACAAATAAAGGATTGGTGATTAGAGATTAAAGATGTGTATACTAAAAAAAATGAACTAAATAGGTAGTGTTAGTCTATGTGAAGATTCGCTAGGTTATATTACCTGTTGGGTTATTTCATGCTATCTCGAGAGAAAGAACATGCAAGGTTATACTGCTCAAAACTGATTATGTGCTATGTATTTGAATGCACTAGTTATCAAGGAATCAGGATTATGTAATTGATATACTTTTTTAGTATATCTTGTTGCTTTTTGATATTGCGTTTTGTTCTTGAATTTCTCTTTCACTTGTCTAAAGTAAGGCTTTCATGTTTGATACTGTTTGTAGCCAGTGGTTGATGCTTTTGATCCAAGGTTATCAGTGGCTCCTGCGATTTCCCATGTCTCAATTTTACAACTGTCTAGGTATTTCTATTTTTCATTGCTAATCTTAGTAGATGATTTTACAATCTGGATTCCTCGGAAACTTCTTCTTTTAAAAGAGAACTATGTTCTTAATTGACTTTTAGAGTTAAAAGATCTTGTGCTATATTATTCCGAGTTCATAAACATAATATTATCTTAAATTTAACCTAAATAAACTATTTTTTGATTCGTGCCACTAAATGAAGATACACATCACAACTGTTTTATAATTGCTTTTTCAGGTAGAGGACTTGTACTAAATCAACATTCCTTTGAAATTCACAGCTTTTGTTGGAACAAGAATACATGGTTTGGCATGTTTGGTTTGGTGTTCTTCTATTTAATGGCAGGTAATATATTTATGCTTATAAATAATGGAGGGGTTTTGATTTATGGAATGGTGTGGACCACTTTGATCTGGAATATTTTCTATCCAAAGAATGATAGCAATCATTTCTAATATTTAGTGTGTTAAGTATGATTAAAAGACAATTACAACGCATCAAAATTTTACTTTACGCAACTTTTAACTTGTTTTTTTCTTTTTGTAAACACATTTGACCCGTTTAACCTGAGTTTTTTTTTTTTTTTTTTTTTTTTTTTTTTTTTTTTTTTAATTATTATTATTCTTATCTTTACTAACTTTGTTCCTACTTTAACTGTTTTTTACCTGAAGCACTGTACAAAGGTGGCTGACAACGGCTCCTGGTGCACCTACGACTCACTGGTACCAACTATACGCTGTGTTTTGTCTCAACCCATATATGTCATGCCCGGGCAAGAAATCACTGGCCATCTTCACATGATTGCTCATGGTGCTCTGAGTTACCATATTAACTTAACCATGTCAGGTTGCTTGTCAAACTTACTATTTTCATAATGCTTTCACTTTGAATGTTATATGGTATTTGGATGTGCTTTGATATTGAGTGTGAATCTGTTTGAATGTGTATCTGGTGTCTGTCTGTATCTGATATTGAGTTATCAGAATCAGATAATCAGCTATATTAAAACACGCTGCATAAGAAAATGTTTGGATGTGCTTTTACTGCTTATAGGTGTAGTAGTTACAGTCGGTTGTTTGAGTGTCGACAAATCCTCATTCTTTTAAGATATCGTTACATAATGCTTGTATAGATCATAGAAAGAGGCGAGACGTGAGGTGTTTGTTCCTGTCCCTTTAGATTACATTTATGTAAAAGATTTGTAAATAGGTAGTTCATCTTCCTTTTGATAATTAGTTTTGCTGTAGCTAATTGTAGGGTATGTTTATCTGAATACTTCATATATAAACACTCCCATTACGCTTCAATACTATATGACTTTTTTTTTATATGTGCTGTGTAGCTAAAATGTGGGGTCCGGGTGCTGAACAAGGAGTAAAAACGTCTAGCTGTAGATCTAAAAGAGCATATCTTATCTTAACTACTTATAATGGAGGAATGGTCAAAGTGGACATGTGAAAATGTGAGAAACTTAATTTTCAGTCAATGCCAATTTTACCCTTTGCCCATTGCCGAAATTGAGTGGGTTTGCAATAAATGTAAATCGTTGTCAACCTTTGCCTGGTCAATGAATATAAACCGAAACTGCAAGGAGATAAATGGCAACAATTCATAATGATGGAAAGTAATGAATGTCAATGAAAATTCGAAACTGAAATCCAATTAAAATGGGGCGGTGCAAACTATTTCCAGCAATAGGGAAGGTGTTTCAAGTCACATATATCTTCTCTCTTATTTCTCTATATAACCTAAAACAAACCCAGCCCTCCTTTCTCTATAATTTCCACCGCCACCACCATCCCCTCTAAATCTGCCGCCTCTAACTCTATCAAATGAATCCTCCGACGCCCCCACTAATGGGGTTTGTTGTAATGAACCTTGGGTTTGAAGAGAGGGATTGCTAAACACACAAAACAAACACATACATTACCGCTCCCTTCGATGCCACCATCTCATCGTTGCCGCCTCACTCGGCGTGTGATAATGGTGATGTCTGTGTGACGATGTTGAGAAAAGCTTGGTAGTGTTGGTGTTTTTGGTGTGTGTTTAGTAATTGGGTGTGACTGAGGTTTCTTTTCTTGGTTGTTTCGAGTATGTAAAAATATGTTATATTATGAGCGAATCTGTTATGTTATCGCTGAGATTTGTTCTTGCCAAAATCTTTCAAGATCTGATAAGAAGAAAAGGCGATTCAGGCCTCTGGCATATTTAATCAGGTCGTTTAGTGTGTATTTTTAGTCCATTTAAATTAATCTGTGCAACATATTGTAAACTTGGCTTTGCATCATAAGTGTATGGTTGGATTTGTTTCTTCTTTATATATTTTGTTAGTATCTTGAACAAGTGAAGTATTTGAGGCCTATAATATTTAGGCAATGATGATGTGTTTAGCTCGACGTTTGATTGAAAGATTATATCTGAGCCTCATTGTAAATTAGTTGTGGTTTTTAGTGGTCAAGTTATTTAGATGACTGGTGCTTAAGGTCATTATATGGGGTCGTCCTTAAAATGGAAGATTAGTGTTGATCTGGTATGTCCGGTGGTAGTCATGTACTAGCCGAATCTAATTCATTCTTGGACAGACTTATTATCTTTGAAGAGTGCAACTCAAAGTGTATGCATTGTCACTGAACTGAGATTTAATCAAGTGATTTCGGATTTTGTTAATTTGTTTCTATGTATATTGTCAATAGCATGTACAAAGATAAACAATATATTAAGCCTGGTATTAAATTGATCTTTGTCTCTTGGGTACACTTAGGAGACCAAGTAGTAATGTTAGGCAAAATGTTGCTATGTACAATGTTAAGGAGAAAGGAAGATATTAAATTGTTATCGGTTATAATAGATGACATATTAAACGACGACGATGTTGCAAGAGGTATTAACATCAAGCTTTGATATTCTCTTAAGGATGTATTTCTAACTAACTTAGCTTGTCTGCTGTCGTATGTGTAGAGATTGAAGATGGAATTAACAAGCAAAACGGTCGAGAGAATTGAAAAAAAGGTGTGGAAGATTGAGTGTAGCTTTCAACATTGTTTAGATTGCTTTTTTTGAACAGTTTTATGTGATTTTGATGTAAGATGCGTCAAACTGTTCATAGTTATATCAAATTCATCTAAAAGATTATTTACATACACATTATTCTTAATGAATCACTACTATATGTGTTATATGTCCGTTTATAATACATTCTACATCCTGTCCATAGTTTTCAATTTAATCATGTGAATTTCACGAATCATAGAATTTCACAAAATGTTTTTATATGTTCTTAATTACATGCTAGGAATTTTTGCTTGAATTGAGTTATCACTTGCTACAGCCGTTTGCATTACATTTTAATCGGTTAACATTCTATTTTGAACGCTATACAAAACATTTACCACAATATCACAAATCGTTAATTATCTGTCGCTAGGAGTTTCCGTTGCTATGCACGGGTACTCGCCTAGTTATCCAATAATGTCTCAACCACAGGCCTATTCATCGACTGAAATTCAGCCCAATCAGCTGTTACAGCCGCAGGTACTCATTAGCTTCCTTCACTGAATGGATTATTGATAAAACAACGAATAATTAGCTCTTTTAGAATTCCTCTAAATTAACTGAGATTGTATCTTAGACAACGTTCACATGCTACTTTTGTAGTATTCAGTCTTTAGTGTTCTGAATAGAAATTTACTATGCTTTTTTGAAAATAGAAACTTAAAACTTGGTTTTCGATTAATTTAAAATACACCTTGCAGCAGATTATTGTTTATTATTTTATCTACATATTTGAAAGTATAGACAATGACTACAAGTAGGACCATGTTACCTAAAATGTTAAGTTTTGCCTTGGCCTTGATTTTGAAGGAGATGATACCGGTTGTGTAACAATTATAAGTGGCAATATGGGTACGTCATGCGTGTTTGGTAATGGGTCAAAAGGATTAAGGTTCAAACGGACAAGTTTTTGGTACTTGTCAAAATGAGCCGGGTTTGTTTGGACTGACCCTGAACACTTTAGTATAAAGTTTTGAATATGCAATATGGATTAGTAACATACTTTGAGCAACTTTTGTGCTGTTTTATTGTTAGTTTATCTTGTTGATTTTACTCTTTTGATTCGGTAGAGACAAAACCTCCCCCGAATTGATCATTCCCTTGCACGAGTAAATGATTCAATTGCCTACCCTACCTATAGAAATAATAAACACTTGTTTGGTAGTTTGACTGCTTTTGTTCAAATTACAGGGATTTACAACTTTCCTCTCTGGGTGAAGATGGGTCGACTTACATTCAACAACCGCTAAATGATTCCGGAGTCCAAATTCATTGACCTTTCAGTGACGAAATGCATTTGATATACACCGACGGTCTAAGCTTTCTAGAAACGTGATCCATCATGTAACATTATACTAGGCACCAAGAAATGTCAGACGGGTTCTTTAAAGACAGCCCTTTACTCTGATGTATCATTTCAATGCCTGTAAATTAGGTTGTCATGGTTGACCGACTTATTGCTCTTAACTAGTATCAAGGCAGGTCTTCAACAGATCTACAACTAATTCTTTGTCCTACGTAAAACTTGTATATTTTACTACGTACCCACAAGCTGTAAATATGTCAAAAATCTAACTAAAGCTTATTCTTAGTTTGGGACCAAAGAATCTAATTCCACAAATTGAGTATCATGTTTTCTTATGGGATTATGTATGCTGATGCCGCCAAAGTATTAAACATTTTACTTATAGGCCACCTATTTATAAAAAATTAACTTATAGGCCAGCCAAATATATGTTTTTTTTCGTTTATACCAACCTCGTACAAATTATTGTAAGAAATTTATAAAATTTCAAGTATAAAGCCAACTTTAACCTATTAGAACAAGAAAATAAAAAATTGAAATGTAATACATTAGTTAAACAGTCACAAATCGCTTTTGACTAAATAAAAGCTACACTTAAATAATGGTTAAAACAGATAACTCACATTTCAATAATTATTTGTGTTGTTTAAATGTATTGAATTTAACTTTAATCTCGTTGTTTCAAAGATTTCCAAAAAAAATAGTTAAATTTGGAATAAATGAAAAAAGAAAAACACATAATTAGGTGGCCTAAAAGTGAAATGTTTAATAGTTATGTGGCCTTTGCATACATAATCCCTTTTCTTATTAATATGCATTGTAATTTCCATGATTGTTTTTCCTGTCTTTGTGTGGCCCGATCAATGGTTACGAGTTTGATTTATAATCAATTGGTGGCCAGTTTGAGGCATGGTATGTGAAGGGGAAAAGCAAACATCTTAGACCGGATGGCAAGGAGGTGAAGGTTTCACCTTTTCCTAAATTCCACGCGCGACTCCCCTTGAATTGTTCCCGTGTTCACGCGCAAGGCTCATTTCCCAAACATACTTATGGTGAAAGATTCACCCTGCAAGTTTGAAGGAAAAAGCTGGCCCACTTGTACCATTATATTGTTTTATATTTTGTGTGTGACTGTGTGTGAGGTATTTAGTAAGATATATTACTATATATATAATAGGGCGTCAATTCGGTGGCTTCTGATTCGTTGCCCCATTGGTTGTGTCAATTTGATGTCACAAACCGGGAGCCCAACAATTAGCCCAGTAAATGGATTAGGTAAAAACCAATGTAGTCCAAAGATAGCACTGTGCTTGCATAATTTGAATATAGCCATTGGGCCCGATCAAAGATAGTGCAGATCTTCATTTGAAATTTTGGGTTGGTGTAAAATAAGTATATTTACCCAAATTTTAGATAATACTGACATAAGTTAAAAACTATGTATATTCAAAAAAGATTTAGTTATATATTTAGGATATATTGAGAATGAGAATCAATAAATCTTGAAAAGTTTGTATATAGTAGTATGATGTTATTTTATGTAAGTACTTGCTATATACAATAGAGCGTCAAATATGTCGTTTTCTTGAAAAGTTTGTATATCGTAGTATGATGTTATTTTATGTATGTACTTGCTATATATAATAGAACGTCAATTCTGCCATTTTTTGTGATGCCAAATTTGTGTCATCTAGCCCGGTTTCATTGTATTAGCCCGGCCCATCCAAAATCCAGAGAACTAATGAGAGTACCTTAAAAAGTTTTGCAACAATGCTACAACTATATGAATAAAACATGAACACAAGATCAAAAGAACACATAAAAAATGAATACTCACTGCCATGCCACAACGAGGCGGCTCACAGCCATCCTCGTTTGAATAAAATGAGTATTTTAATAAAAGGTGAAGTTAAAGGTGACCTTGCCCAATAAGGAGAAGTGAGGTGAGGAGAAGTGAGATAAGAAAGAAAGTTGATGTGACGCTGAGATGTATGGTGAAAAAATATTTCCCTTGCCATCTAGCCTTAGGTATTATGAACAAAAATATTTCCATGGCTGTTGTTAGCATATACCACTGAAGAGGGAATTTAACTTACTCCTAATTACATAAATCAACACCTCCATATTATACAAAACTATCCTTGTATAAAATGAAAGGGATCGGCATTGATATATCACGGATGCCTAAACTCTTACAATACCTTTGCCAACCCAAATATTAGTTGTCAGATAAACATACATATATAAAGTGATTTTAAACATAGATGAGATTAACCTTAGCTTCAAACATAATTTTTATAATTATTTGGAGCAACAAATAGACAAATTATGGGAGATGGTTCTTTTATAGTGGCCTAAACTCGAGGCCACATACAATGAGCCCAGACATAGTTCCTTCATGGCTTGTAAATCTCATATGCATAGAAAGAGAGTCATCCTTGAATTCATGAGCTGAGTTAAACTTCCACACTTGGATCTCCATCCATCCATCTTCTCTTTGTTTTGGAACCCGAGTGATACCATTGATGTTCAATGGGCTTGGGGTTATAAAATAAACAAATTCAGCCTCATTGTTTTCTTTGTGGAGTATGTCTCGTACTTCTACCGGACAATGCAGCCCCTCACATTTTTCTGAAAGCTTGAATACAAGGTAACACACGTATTCTGTATCTGGTGACAACATTTGACTTTTGATTGTGCAATTGAGATGAAATACTTGTTTTGGTAAAAGCTCAATCACCTCTTGAAATCTGCATGTAGGATGATGGATTAAGGACAAAGTAATATATATAGACATGAAACTAAATCCAAGAAGTTAAACTTTTGTCATCCATTTATTCATGAATTGAACCTTTAATTGTTAACCATAAAACTACATTTTTGGATGTACAATCAAAAAAAGTTTAGCGGTTAAAGGTAGGGCTGGCAAATGGTAATCCATGTGGGCTTCGGATTGGTGGGTCATGATAGCCCAACCCGAACATGACCTGTTTAAATTGGGTCCGACTTATAACTTCTTTAAATATATTTTCTGAACACGATTCATTTAATCTGCTTATCTATCTGGGCGGATTAGCGAGTCACACGGGTTGGCAAGTCGACCTGTTTATCCCACCCAACCCGAACATGACCCAAGATATGTTTACACCCAACCCACCCGTTTATTTCTGTATCAGTCTCGGGTCTTGTTTCATGTATCGTCAGGAATTGCAGCCCCTGGCTAAAGGAAACCGTAAAAGATTTAGCTATAATATAAGAAACAAACCTGGACTCGGCTAATGGTTTTGAAGTAAAAAGATCCACATTAGAGAATTTGTATAAAACTGCCTTTGCTGAGAGAACAAGAAGCTTCTTTTCATTAACCTCGCCCAACCAGAACAACTCGTCGTAGTTTCTGCATATCTTGAATATTTCTTCAAAGTTAGTTGGCAATTGTTGCACCTGCTTCACATTGAAGTTTGATTTCAAGACTTGTTGGACTTCCTTCAATTTTCCGATTTCTTCATGTTTCGCCTGTGTGCAAACCATGTTAAATATGCAACATAGAACATCGGTTTAGTTTAATTTTCTGGCATTCATCCAACCTCTTTGTATAATATAAACAAAAGATTATATAATGGAAACAAGGGATATAATTTCAAACTTACTTTGTCAATTGCTCGAAATTCAATGCCTTCAACATAAACCGCACCTTCTCCACAATAGTGTAATGAAAAGCTCTCAAGTAGAAACTCAAAAACAAGATCTTCGTTCCGATTCAAGAATTGGCACAACTCAATCATCATCCAGTCCTTGTCTCTCCATGTTGCGAAATATGCATGTAGATTTTCGAGTCCCTTTCTATACTTTAGGTTAACACACATCGGTTTACTTGAAAATTTCCTTGAATCACTAAGTTTGAAGACTAAATAGACCCCATAAACAACATTAAGAGATAAAAATTGAGCTCTTGTCTTGATTTCGATGTTCAAGTCGGAAATATCTAATATCTCCGCTACTGACTCAAATCTGCACATATTATAAATATTCAACTCCCAGTCAGTCAGTCATAACCATTATTCCCCCAGATGTACACTTCTACTTTAGAATTTAGTATTTCTTTAAACTAAAATAAATGAGAAAACAATTTATTTTGGAATTGGGAAAAGACTTAATTTCAAAACTGAAACTTATCCATAAATATATAATTTACTATGATAATTTTCTTATAACCATTAAGTTATCTAGTTTTTAGAGGGATAATATCTTGAAATAGACAAGCAAGATGTTAGTAAAATTTATTATTCATGGCCGTGTAAACAGAGGGCAGGCCCAAAAGGGCATACCTCAAGCACGTTTTGTAGTAATAGTAATAGTAATAGTGATTATCATCAACAACAACAATAGCAACATCAACAATAATAATAATAGGAAAGTGAATATAGGGCTGTCTCACATATAAGCTTATTATTTTAGTGATTTTCGATGATTTCGCATGTAATCTTAGATGTGAGACATAATAATAATAATAATAATAATAATAATAATAATAATAATAATAATAATAATAATAATAATAATAATAATAATAATAATAATAATAATAATAATAGAGCTACAGATGTCAACTACAAGCATGTAAATATCATACGTAAATCTGATATTAGAATTAGTCAAGAAGACACTAAAATCTTATATATGAATTCCATAACTGCTTAATTTAAAGTAGCTCTATTCATGTTATTCACCCTTTAAATAATATTATATAGGAAGAATTTTAGTGAAGATACAATTCAATTTTTCAAATTCGGCATTATGTAATCCAATTCCTATAAAAAACATATATATAATTTTGTCTAAGAATGAATTTCCATTCCTTTTGATGAGCGGAAAAGGGCATACCTCAAGCACGTTTTGTAGTAATAGTAATAGCTCTATTCATGCAACCTTAAGCTTGATCATTCTTACCTAGTTATTATGTTTTAACTTATAAAGTTTTTTGTGTACTTTCGGTAAAAATATCAAGGCTCAGCGTATAAATAAACTAAAGCTTGAAGAGACTTTAGAGTTGATATGAAAAGATCTAAGACGCTGAAAGACTGAACCTATACAATTACAAAGCATCTACTATTTACTGTTCTTCGAGTCCATTAACCATCTGATTAACAAACAATTTTGTATTATATCTGATTATGAAAGTCAGTTGTTTATATTTCTTATTCTAAAATTTTTTGATCATATTACATTGTAGATTAGAACATAAATTTATGCATCTAACAACAATATATATGTACAAACAGAGGTAGAGAGAATAACCTTGATTCTGGAAGAGATTTCCACTCATGTGGACAACTGTTTTTGTAGGAAAACAATGTCGCTGAAATCATTGCATTTCTTTCTCCAATACCATGGAATGACATCGACTGTAATACAACAAAAAAACAAGTCAGACTCAACGTTAGGATGTGTAAATGCATGTATGATTTTGATTCATCCCTAATAAACTAAAGGATACAAAGTACACAAGATGCACAAAAATGTAAGTGAGATTTGAGAATGAACTTATTACCATTATGTCTTGTTGAAGGAGGATTCGCTTTGAAAAAATGTTGTAAAGATCCTCTTTCTTGATGGTAGAATAAATTTCATGGCACTTTGACTTCTGGATTAGTTCTTTATAGTCTTTAGGCAATTTGGGCTCCCATTCCTCATGATCCTCCTGTATATACATTAATTAATCAATTAATAAACTCGTGTTTCATACAACTACTTTCTTACAGTTTATAAAACAATTAAAGGCCAGTTTTGTCAAAATATAGAAACTTACCTGGAATTCCAATGCTTTCTTAAGCTGTATGACCACTTCACCAGCTGTTGGCCGTCTTTCTCTCCTGTGATGTATGCATTGATAGGCAATCCTTGCAAATGTAATTAATGATTGTGGCACAATTTGTTCTTTGATACCCTCAAACACTAACTTATCAAGTTTTCCTACATGATAGTGGTGTTTCGCCAAAAAGGGTAAATAAAGATACTCATCATCTAGCTCTTCGGATGATAGTTTCCCACACAATATGTCAAATAAAACCGCACCCAGCGAGAATATATCAGATTCTTCGGTTAAGAAGCCTGTTTTCGAGTATAGTGGGTCATGATAACCGATTGTGCCTGTAACATTGTCGATGACAAAGCCTGCATCCTGATTTGTTGGACACACTAAGGAAAGCCCAAAATCAGAAATTTTTGCTTTCCAATCATCAAAGAGTAGAATGTTGTTGCTGCTGATGTCCCCATGTATTACCATTTCTGGACTTGAAACAGTTCCATGAAGAAACTCCAACCCAATTGCAATATCGATGCATATTTTAAGCCGCATCACCCACGTAAGACTATCATCGCTCAAGTACTTATCAAGACTACCTCTGGATGCATATTCATAGACAATAATCTTTTCATCCCCTTCATCACAGTAGCCTACTAGAACAATAACATTTTCATGCCTGTACTCCATAAGGATTTCCAGCTCTGTCATAAATTCAGTCTCTTTTGCAACAGACTTCTTATCCAACCGCTTTGCCGCAATGATATTATGTCCACGAGCGTGAGTAACTACTCCTCTATAAACATTCCCAAAATCTCCATGTCCAATGATATTGTCTTGATTGAACTCTTGTGTAGCTAACTTTACATCTTCAAGTGACAGTTGAAGGTTGTCCTTATGGTTCTCCTGTTATCGTAAATTAATTTGATAAGCAAACAATAAACTGAAACTACTACCTGCTATGTAAAATTTTCATTGTGTCTTACCTGACACTTTAACGCTTTTTTGAGTTCTTTGATGACAACTTCTATTGTTGGACGTTGCGCTTGAGTTTCTGCCACACATCCAAATGCGATTTTTAAGAATATGTCCAAAGACTCTTTATTGGGTCCTTTGCTTAAAGAAAAGAAATGTTCATCGGTCTCCTCTTTTATCTTGTGATCAACAATTTGCATCACTGTTCCCCTTTCAAAATGATCTCTTGCAATGGGTGCAATTCCCTTGTCATTCACCTTGGTGTATACAGAATCATAGGCCAACCTCCCGGTCAAGATCTCAAGCAACACTACTCCAAACGAGTAAATGTCTGATTTCTTATGTAGTTTACCACCCTCCTGATATTCTGGATCCAAATACACATATGTACCTGCAATCATATTGGTATAGATAATGCTGGCCGATTGATTTGCTGGGTGGAATTTGGAGAGCCCAAAATCCGCAATCTTTGCCTTCCAGTTATCTCCCAATAGAATATTATCGCTCTTAATGTCACGGTGTATCATCTTTTGTTTGCCATGATCTGTGTTGTTGTGAATGTAATTCAAACCATGTGCAATATCAAGACATATATTTAGACGTTGCACCCAATTAAGATTAGCCAATTTTTCACTGCTACCCAAATAGTTTTCAAGACTTCCTTTAGAAGCATGCTCATAAACCAGGATCATTGCACCATTACCTTCATAACAAAAACCAAGAAGAGAGATTACATTCTCATGCTTACAAGTAATTAGAGTTTCAATTTCTGCAATGAAGCCTTGTTCGCCTTCTTGATTGTAAATACGCTTTATGGCTACAATGTTTCGTTTTCTGGGTAAATTGCATTTATCCACCCCTTCTTTCAAAGAGGAATTACTGCTATCAAAATATTCAAGATCTGCTTTGTATACTTTACCGAATCCGCCAGACCCGATGCAATATGCTTCATCAAAATTCTTCGTAGCCTCTTTTATTTCATTCAGTCCAATCTTCAAGTTTTCCAAGTTTTTCCCCTGCAACATTATGAAGTTGTGCAACTTTAAGGATTGTATTGATATTAAAAGAAGAGAAGTTTTTATAGTAAAGTGATATTTATAAAACGGTAAATAATAATAGTTTATCCTAAACTTTGAGTTGGTTTTGTTGCCTGAATTTGATCGTCTCTATTGAAGATCGTTTGAGTCGATTTGGTTTTGTTTGGTTGACCGTTTTGAATTTGTCGGTTAACGTTTGATTGTTGGTTTCGAAGTCATCGACATTTGCTTTGGATCGAATTTGTTTTGGATTGCTTTTGGGAATCGATCATTTGATTTGAATTTGGCTAGTATCTCTAGCGTCTGGAACTTTGAATTTGATTTGAAGCAGAGTTTAAGTCATGGTGGAGATTTTTAAAATAGTTACTTAAACTTTAAGGGTTGTTTGGTAACTTTGATAATTTATTTGACTTGTTCTACAAGTTTGTTTGAAATTAGGAAACTATCTTATGACGGTTAGTTTTGCATTATTATCATTAGAATTCTTTGTACATTTCGAATAACAGTTTGGTAATTTTGGAATTTGTGTTTAGTACCTTTTGAATTAGTTTTGTGTTGGTACATTTGAATTTGGTTTTGTATTTAGTTTGGTAATTTGAATAAAGCTTCCGCTTAGTTGTTCGAGTTTTGTTATTTGTTTCGTTCTTTTGATTTTGTTTGTTTGTTTTGTTCTTTGAATTACCAATAAGTGATATCAAGAACTAGGTTTGCTTAGCCACGAGAGAAAAAGAAAAAAAAATGGTCCGACTTTCATGGTTTCGGTATTCGTTCGTTCGATTGTTTGACATATCATGATTTTGGTATCTAGTTTGATACTGGATTCAGGTTTGACTATTGACTTTGTTTTAGTTTTGGTCCAATTAAATATTTGGGCAATTAGTAAATGGTCTTTTACATTCGGTTGTGTACTGGAACGATTTTGGAATTTGCATTGGTTAATTGTTTGGGTTTCGTTTACTTGGTATTTGGGTTTGGACCATAATCCTTTTTATATAAGTGGGTCATTAGAATTATTATTCGGATCATATTTGGGGTGTTTGAATTATTAAAGCCCATTTGTCAAGTTATTTATTAACTTGAATTTGTTTGATACCGATAATAAGTTTGAAGTTGGACCATAATACTTATAAAATAAGTGGGTCGTTAAAATTTGAATCTGGTATTTGGAATTTGAAGATCGATTTGGTGTTTGAAGACTTGATTATTAGGTCATTTGGAATTTGATCGATCATTGGGAATTTGTTAGTTTGAAAATTTGGATCTTCGTTCGCCGAGCTTTTGAAGTTTGTTGCCTGAATTTGATTGGTTTTGAATTTGTCGGTTAACGTTTGATTGTTCGTTTCGAAGTCATCGACATTTGCTTTGGATCGAAATTATTTTGGATTGCTTTTGGGAATCGATCGTTTGATTTGAATTTAGCTTGTATCTCTAGTGTTTGGAACTTTGAATTTGATTTGAAGAAGGTGGAGGAGTTTAAGTCACGGTGGAGATTGTTAGAATAGTGACTTAAACTTTAAGGGTTGTTTGGTAACTTTGGTAATTTGTTTGACTTGTTCTACAAGTTTGTTTGAAATTAGAAAACTATCATATGACGGTTAGTTTTGCCTATGAATAAGGATTATTAGTATTAGAATTCTTTGTACATTTCGAATAAGAGTTTGGTACTTTTGGAATTTGTGTTTAGTACCTTTTAAATTAGTTTTTGTGTTGGTACCTTTGAATTTGGTTCTATATTTGGTTTGATAATTTGAATAAAGCTTCCGTTTCGTTTGTCGAAATTATTTGTTTGTTTCGTCTTTGATTACCAACAGGTTTAACACTTGAATTTTTTTTGAAAATGTTTTAGTCTTTAACTTTGTCTATCCCTAACTCAAACCAATTTAATTTCATGCTGGTTTAGCTCTGTTTTGTATCTTGTCCCGAATTGTCACCCCTACTTGTAACTTTTCCCATTTTCAGATCAAGTAGACCAGTTCAGTTTTCAGGCACGTTTTTTTAACACCCGTAGTCATGACCTAGTATTCCTTATTTGAACCAGTATCAGGTAAATTTAGTAAAAAGAAAAAAGAAAAAAAACCTTGCCAATAAATAGTTCAGGATTTATTAAATTGTCATATAGATTAAAAATCAAATGAACATTCAAACGTAAGAGTATTAAATATAACGTAAGAGTATTAAATATAGAAGCATGTATAGTTAACGATAAAAGAGTAAATTGTAGAAATAGTCCTTGTGGTTTGCTCATATTGCATGTTTAGTCCCTGTTCTTTCGAAATTGTAGGCGGCCTCCCTGTGGGGAGTTTTTGGTTCCGTTTTGGTCCCTGGCCATTGCAGAAATGGTCCCTGTGGTTTGCTCGGAATTGCACGTTTAGTCCCTGGCCAGGGAAAAAAGCGGAACAAAAACTCCCCACAGGGAGGCCGCCTGCAATTTCGAAAGACTAGGGACTAAACATGCAATCTGAGCAAACCATAGAGACCATTACTGCAATTTACTCACAATGATAAAATGTTGTAAGATAACTTTAAAGGGTTTAATTAAATGGTTAGTAAAGTTAAAAACAAAAACATTGTCCAAAAAGGCTAATTTGTTAAACTATATATTAACTCAAAACAATAGAATGATTTGTTTTACGTTAACTATTAAAAAGATGATTTTCATCCCTAAAACTAACGCCTAATAGTGATAAGGGCACTTACCTTGTGGCAAAATGAAAATCTTTTATTTATACAACTTAGTTTTCCAACCAAATTTCTTTTTCACAAAAAACTTATTTCTCTTATTATATAAAAAATCATCCCCGTCCCCTCACCACCACCTCTCAATTACCGCTAATATGATTGCCTCTTATAGTATTTCACAAAAATAACCAATGTTTTAAAATCCGGGTTGACCTGGATGATTCAACCGGTTGGACCGTGAACCGACTAGATAATCGTAAGCCTATTTTGAGACAAAAAAAACTAATTGAACCGTGAACCAGTAGCTCGACCGAGTCAATTGAAAAACTGATTTTCAAAACATTGAAAATAACTATAGTAATAACTTTCAAATATTTTTAATTGTTTATCTATTATTACACTTTATAAAACAGAAGACAATTATTTCGATACTTGTTATCAAAAAAATCTCCTCAACGCACTCAAATGGAACCCACTATTAAAGTATTAATAAACGTAAATTTATTTTTATAGGTTCATATTATATATTATATTAGAAGAATAAATGAAATAAGAGTGAGAAGAAATTATAGCACCTATTTTTGTGGGTGCATCTAATATTTGTGGTTGTGGTTTTTTCTCATTCTTTTTATCTTAATTATATTTCTCATTTGATCCTAACTCATATTATATTATGCATAATAATCATATATACATTCTTCATGGATCGTGGTTTACTTTTGCGAAGTTTAATTTTAAATACATTATATAATAAGAAAAGAAATGTTCACAAAATAGCGATTAGCCAAAGTGGTCATCGAACATAAATTTGATCTATTTCACGCTAAAGGTCATTAGTTAAAATCCCTAATTTTAACTTCAAACTTTTGATCGGACCATGTTTTCCTATTCATAAGCTATCAAACCAATGATAAATATTTTAGTTGTGGAGTGTTTTATCAAATGCTGTTGTAGCTTGGTTAGTTAACACTTCTCTCTTCATGCAAGAGGAGACGAGTTCTACCCTCACGTACACCTCTTTTGTCAAAAAAAAAAAAAAAAAAACAAAAAAACTCTTTTACTATTCAACTGAATGATTTATGACTTACTTATAATATTTACAAGTACATCTTGCGAAATATAGTATCTTTGAAAGGTTTGTATATATATATATATCATATTAACCTCCTTTTTCATGTTATTAACTTTATAAAACAATTATTTATAAATATGAAGCTATTAATTCATATCAATAACTATTTAAACTAACTCTTATTAGTTTAATAAAGCGAAGATCGTGCCATCATGGTTAACATTTCTTGAGATAATCAATTATTAATGTGTATATATCGAAAATGAACGTACTACATATTTTTATTACATGCTTAGCTTAAGTTTTAAAAAATTTCTAACTCGAATCGTTTATAAACCAAAATATAAAGTTATGCACAATAATAATATATTTTATCTGATAGAATTATCATGCAATCATGTTCCACAGCGAAAAGCGGCCACGTAACACTCGTTCACCACATTTATCATAAAAATTTTAGTTTTAGATAATACTTTTTAGTTGTATGATATTATAATCTAAGAAATAAAAAATACAATGTTAAAAAAACTATAATAATGTAAAATCAAAATCACATGCACGTTTTAGTATATAAGGTAATAATTTTTGATACTTCACACAAAATTTACTGGCATTTGTAGTGAGGATAGATAGTGGTTATATACTTGACTAGAAACGTACTTGTTTATTAATAAGGATGATCTGCCTTAAATTAAAAAGTTTAAGTAAATCAGTTACGTACCTTCAAGCGATTGAATGATGTACGGTCAACAGGATTATCATGTTTCCACTGAAGTTCCAAAGCTTTCTCAAGTCTTTTGACAACCTGATCTATATGCGGACGCTTCGCCCGTTCATCTTGTATGCAGTAATGTGCTATTTCTGAGAAAATTTTAAATGCTTCTGGGTCCATCTGTTTTCGTAGATGTGGATCGATCATATCATCCAAATGAGATTTTTTCAGTTGACTTAATAACCCCTCTCCCAACTCTTCATCTGGGATAACTGCACTCCTCCCGCATAAGACTTCGAATAATACAACACCGAACGAATACACATCTGACTTGTGGGTCATACCGCCAGTCTTATTATATTTTGGGTCTAGGTATACATTCTTAACAATATCACTAGTAAGAAGAAGACGGTGCCTCCGAGCTACTGTATTTCTCAACGAAAGTTCAAAACCAGATAACTTGGGTTCCCATTTGTCATCAAGTAGAATTTTTGAGCTCCTGACATTGCAATGTATGACACTGAAATCACGTCCAGCATCATAATGGATGTAACTCAACGCATGTGCAACGCCCAGACATATCTTCAACCTTTGCATCCATGTGAGGGTCTCGTCACTAAGATATTTGTTGAGACTTCCGTTGGCCTCCTTCTTGTATACGGTAATCAAACTCTCATCATGAAACCCAATAACAGACACTAGATTCGTATGATTGAGACTACAAAGCATCGACTTCTCCATCCTAAACTTTTTGCTCTCATCTTTTTGAGATTCAAAATAGATCCCCCGTACAACAATATCGATTAACTGTCCGGAATGCAACATACGGCCTTGGTAAACCCATGCAACTGTATTTTCTCTGATCCTATTCTCAGGAGCAAAGTTGTTGGTTGCGGATTGTATATCTTCAAAGCTGAGTTTTGAGTGAGAAAGGTATTTAAGAGAAGACATTGTCTTTTTGCTAGAATTGGATTCAACGCCAGTGGATGTGGAGTGACTGCTTGATCCCTATATGTACCAAAGAAGACAACATTACGAAGTGTGCAGATTTTCAAGGTGGAACACTTCAGTGAGGTTAATCATTCATTTTTAACATTTATTAAAGAGAAAACATAGTGAGAAGCTAAGTATAAGAGGGGATCTTCTCTTTCAGAAGACGGAATAGATACATTTTGGAGTCAATTCCATATGTACGCTTCGTTTTGAAAACGAGGACAAAAATATGCTTATTGTATAAAAATTAAATAATATATATATATATATATATATATATATAGAATCTGGATCGATTGAGAAGGTTTTTATTTTGAGAAGATTGAGAAGGTTTTCAAAAACGATACATTTTTAACTTTGATTCATGTTTTTCAAGCATAAAACTTATTTTAATGTGATTAAAATTCAAAATGTGTAAAAAAAATTTGAATCAATGTTAAAAATCTCTCGATTTTGCGATATATGTAGAATACTGAATCATCTGTACAAATTAAATGAATCATCATCATAACTCGACTTTAACAATGATTTGTGAATCAAATTTGGGATTTATAGATTCGATTCACCATAAAATGATGTTTACTTGTGAATCAAATCAAAAACATGAATCAGTTTGTTCAAACGAAGATTTCTCAATTTTCTCAAAATAAAAACCTTCTCAATGGAACCGGATCCTATATATATATATATATATATATATATATATATATATATATATATATATATATATATATATACACTCACTCTCTCTCCTCTCAATCTATAACATTACTTCCTTCTTCTATCTTTTCCCATCTATTTTTTTTAAACCATAGACAACACACACTCATAACTTGATTAAATAGAAAGTAAGGTAGTTATGTTTGAAGAACAAAAATAACTTATAAATATTATTTCCATCAATTTATGCTTCTAATATTTTGTATATATTTTAGAAACCAACAACTATGTATAACAACCTGTAATGATGTCATAGAACCTGTAATGATGTCATATAATACATTATTCGTGAAAATTCATAATGCCCATTATTAAAACGGTTCTTGGTTTTAGTTTTCTACTTTACCACCTCAGGTAATTTATAAATCGTACAATGACTTTAAGTAAACCATTTAACATCTTGAATTCTTGATATAATTTAATCAATAAAAAAATCGCTGCATAAAACCTATGGTTTGGTAGGTTGTTAACTGTGAGTCTTTATAATTCTATTAAACATAAATATAGATGAAACATTTTAAAAAGGAAAGAAGGAAATATGAGAATTGGTGGGAGGAGGGACATGAGATAAAAAAAATAATATAATAATAGTGAAAAAACTAATTTTAATTTTTTATTAAGAAAAACATTGTTTTGAAAAGCACATTTTAGATCAGCATATTTGTTTTCAAGAATTAAAAAACAAGCATAATTGGAATTTTCTCTACATTTTGCAAAATTTAACAGGAAAACATTTTCTTATAATTGTATGTTATCTCTACATGTATAGTTTAGGGAAAAATATAATATTAACTGGAAAGTCATAGGTGAATGAAGTGTATTTATTTGTACAAAAAATATTAACCGGAAAAGACATTTATATCCTTGTCTAGTAGTACCCATTTTTTGTTTTCTTTTCTTTTAAACCTCAAAATACCTTATGAGCATTGATTGACATACCTAATTTTTGTGCCTAATTATAGGTCTAATCTTATGTCGCATCATTTTATTGGTGATAGTAGATAGACCCACTTCATCACAAACTAATAAAACACTTCCATATCATTTTAGGCATACACTTTGGCACATATTTAGGCATCTAATCTTTTTCCATACATGATATATTTTTGAGAAGTACCAACAACAACCACAACCATTTCAGGTCACTGTTTATTTTAAGCAATCCATAAGTAATGTCTTTTAAACATTAATAAGAATAAAATATTATTAAAAATATAACTTTGAGCTTCTTTGAAGCTAAAAATTGCATTATAAAGTATCATCACCTAACAGTTTATAGTTTATTTCAAATTCTTTATTGTTTCTCTTGTTTTGACATTTTCCTTTTTTTTTTTTTTTTTTTTTTTTTTTAATTACCTTCCCATGACTAGATGATGTCCCTCCTACTTCGTCCACAGCTGATGAGTGTTCCTTTAACACCAATGGCAACAAATACAACAATAAGTAAATAAACGTTGCTCGTATTATTGAGTAGTTATTGTGATAGAAAGATAAAAAGAAAAAACCATCTTACAGCATTTTCACATTCCAATTGAAGTTCCAACGCTTTCTCCAGTCTTGTGACAATCTCATCCATGTTTGGGCGTTGCGACTGTTCTTCATTGAAGCACTCATACGCCGTTTCCGCGAAAACGGTGAATGACTCCGGATCAATTTGTTTCAATAAATGCGGATCTATTAGATCATCGAGTGTTTTCTCTCTATAATGAAAAATTGCCACCGGAGCCAAATACTTATTATCTTGATCGTCACTTAGTGATTTCCTACCACACAGTAGTTCAAACAATACTATCCCTAAGGAGTAGATATCTGAATTGTGGTTCACAATGTTGGTCTCTAAACATGTCGGGTCTGTATAACCCTTGGTTGACCAAACTGAATCTGTATGGAAAGCATGGTGCCTTTCAGATGCTTTTATCTTCATGGAGTGCTGAAATTCAGATAACTTGGGTTCCCAGTCATTATTCAGTCGAACTGTTTCACTGCTGATGTTCCGGTGTATAACGCTAAAATCACGTGGCTCATCATAATGAATGTAACTCAATGCATGCGCAATACCGACACATATCTCCAATCTTTTCACCCATGTCAACAACATCGAGTCACTTAGATAGGTTTCGAGCCTTCTCCTGGACACGTCCTTGTAAATTATGGTCTCTGCACCAACCTCATTACAAAACCCAACAATAGAAACAAGATTCTTATGCTTGAGTCCGGATAGCATCCCAATCTCCGTCCAAAACTGTTGTTCTTTTTCATCGTTCCATTCTTTATTAATTAACCTCAGAGCAGTTATATCTATCAACTCATCGGACCAAGAGAGCTGTCCCTTGTATCTCTTTCCAAATCCACCTGTGCCTATGACATTTTCTTCATCAAAGTAGTTGGTGGCAGATAATATATCTTCAAGGGGGATTCTTAGGTGAGCAAGGTGGTTGGGCGGAGAGTGAATCTATTACAAAAACAAGCAGGTTACAAAAGGATGTGAGATTACGATATTCAATTAATACACAAATTAACAGCAAATGATGCATCACCCGTATATATGTATAGTTGACAATCTCGACCGAACGTCCCTTTTTTAATCATTATTTTTAATCTTGAGTGATATCATAAAGTTGGTTTTATTTTTTTCTATTTACTATCCCTCAAGATTGTATAACGTTAACGTCATATCCTAGTATTACATTTCGTTTGTACTCCTCAAGTTAAAAAACGTGCCTATTATTGGTTTTTCTCTCTTGCCTATTGTCACAATGAAATTTTTTTCATTACTTAAGTAATTAATATTTCTTTTTTAAATTCTGTAACAACTTCAATAAGGTTAATATGATAAATTCGATTAAACTTATGTATTTATTTTTACAGTAAATAATTAATTTGATAAAGTATGCTAATTATGGTTTAATTTTTTCATTTTTTGCTAATTATTAGTTTAACCATTTAACTTAATTGTTTAACCATTAAAAAAATCACTTAACTAATGATGATTTGATAAAACCGTTAACATTTTTTAGCAGCGATTTTATCCTTAATATTGTTTAATCATTTGATTTAAACCCTTAATTTTGGCTATTAATTATCTATAATCAGGTTTATGGGATCTAGCTAATGTGCAAACTGATGTAGTGAATTGAAGGTGTATAAAGAAGAGGTCTTACTGGTATGTTTTCACGTGCGAGTTCCAACACTTTCACAAGTCTTGGGACAATCTCATCTATACCTGGGCGTTGCGATCGTTCTTCTTTCAAGCAGTCATACGCTATTTCAGCGAACATGTTGAATGACTGCGAGTCCATTTGGTTCCAGAGACCCCAATCAATTATTTCGTGGAGCTTTTTCTCACGATAATGGGTAATGGCCACCGGAGCCAAATACTTATTATAGTCGTTGGCTATCACTGATTTCCTGCCGCACAGTAGCTCCAACATTACTATCCCAAAGGAGTACATATCCGACTTGTGGTTTGCACTTTTTGTCTCTATATAAGTTGGGTCTGTATACCCATCCGTACTCCACACCTTATCAGTATTGAAAGAATTGTGCCTTTCAGATGGTTTGATCTTCATGGAATGTATAAAATCACCTAACTTTGGTTCCCAGTCATCATTTATATAAATCAATCCACTGTTGATGTTGCGGTGTATTACGCTAAAATCACGTGACTCATCATAATGAATGTAGCTCAATGCTTGCGCAATACCGACAGATATCTCCAATCTTCGCACCCATGTCAACAACATCGGGTCACTTAGATGGAATGCAAGACTTCCCCTGGTCTCACGTCTGATAATGATGATCTTCTCATCATTCTCATCACAAAACCCAACAAAAGAAACTAGATTCTTGTGCTTGAGACTAAAAAGCATGGAAAGCTCCATCCAAAACTGTTGGTCTCCATGAAACCGTTCTTTATTTAACCTCCCAGCGTAGACAGTAATTAACTCACCGGACCACAAGAGCTGTACTTTGTAATATGTTTCAAATGCATCTTCTCCGCAGATATATCGGTTGGAAAAGTTGTCGGTGGCGGAAAGTATATCTTGAAGGGGGATTTTTAAGTGAGCAAAGTCATCAGGTGAAAACATCATGTCTTTGTATTCATGAGAAGACATTACTAAAAGGGCGTTTAATTTGGGTTAGAAAAAATGATGCGAATTGAAGGAGTACTTCTTCTCACAAGATCTGGAAGAACAAGTTTTAGAGAGAAGGAGTGAGAGGTAGGTGGTGTGTTTAATGGTGCGTTTTGTATATGTGGTTGTGGAATGTGTTATCTATATATACAGAAGTATGTCTTTACATTATTATTATTATTATTATTATTATTATTATTATTATTATTATTATTATTATTATTATTATCAAAAGACTATTTGACTGTATTAACATCACACAAAGGAGTAAGGTGGCTGGTGCCTGTTGGTGATGATAAATATGATAAATGTGTGGTTGTGGATGATCGAGCCTCTGTGTCCAATCATGTGTTATCAATATCAAAGACTATCGACTATATTAACATCACACAAATAAGTAGTGGTTGTTTTTGCATAAGAGATGATTTGCACAGTCAACTTTTTGATCGGGACACTCCAATGTACAACAGTTAAAGCAGAATGCATAAATTGTACAACTGGTTAATGCACATGTTGGAGTATCCCAATAAAAAATTTGAGTGTCCAAATCATTTCTCTTTTTGCATTATTGTACCGTAACTAGTAGGATGGCGATGTGATCATGGAGGTGTGCTTTTTTGCATTATTGTACTATAACGAGTATGATGCGGGAAAGTATTCAAGCGATCGAGAAGAATAATTAGGAACATTTTGATAAAACTACCAACGTAATTGCTTTTATACAAAATGTATATTCGGAAAATCAGTCTGAAAGTTAGAGGATGAGGAAAAAAATTACTTTGACAAAAGTCGTTGTGCATACAAAAATGAAGATAATGAGTTGAGATCCCTAAAGAACCACCATTTGTCATAGAACCATTGAGTCAATCCCAAACATTCAATCCAATTTGATCCAAAGGCTGTGATTAAATCATATATTTACAATTTAAGGGCAAAATGGACAATTATATAAACCAAAATAAAAAATAACTTTCATTTTTTCCCCAAAAGAATTCAGGCAAAAAACACACACAAAAACACTCTCAATCCACCACCCATCATCACCGATAACCACCTTCAATCCGCCGTCCATCACCACCTTCAATCCACCATCACGACCTTCAATCCGTCATCACCACCTTCAATCCGCCATCGCCACCCTCAATCCGCGTCGCCACCTTCAATCCGTCGTCGCCACCTTCAATCCGCCGTCGCCAAATTGAACAAACTTGTAAGAAATAGAAGTTATTGAAGATGATAAACCAGAAATTGCAGATCTATAAGATGATGTACCTGAAATTGCAGGTAAAATCAGTGTGTTTTTTTTTTTTTTTTTTTGTCAAAATATGTATATCACGTGTGATTTACTCTTTGTTAAACTTATAAATGCTAAAAATCGTGTGGTGGATTCTGAAATGCATGTTATGGATGAAGTTGTTGATGATCCAGATGCACACCATGTGTTTGATGAAATGCGCCCGTGATAATCACATGTGATTCTGAAGCAAAATCACATGTGATTTTGTAACAGGTAATTCATATGAGAGGTAAGCAGCCATTTTATCGTCATCAGTTCCATACTTGATGTAGTTGTTGTCGAGAATACGAACTCTAATAATGTTTGTCATTTGTCATTACCTAATCACATTGTAGAAGGTAAAACAAAAAAAAAGGAAAAAAGGAAAAAATGAAAAACAAACGGCTATAGTTATTTAAAAAATTTAGTGAGATGTCTATCTTTGTACATATTTTATAATTATATAGTCGGTTGGATGTGATGTTGGCTACCTTTTTACTTTGTGTGTCAATTGTCAAACAGTTTGGTGTTTGATAAACTGAGACTCATGTTTGATGCTAGGGTTAAAAGGGTACTAAAAAGTGTCATTTCACTAGCACGGTTTCAACCATCTTAGTGGACAATGGTTTCTCGGTTGAGGACCTTATAATTCAACTCAAGGAATATGAAAATGTAGCATAATAGGTAATTTACTTGTAATTTTAAAAAGTTTATTAGCTGTTATACTCTGTTAAAACAATCCCATGTGATTTTGTGTATAAATCACATATGATTTTTATATAAATCACATGTGATTCCAGCTTTCTTTTCTTTTTTTGTTCTATAATAAGGTACTGCACTTCTGCGTTCTCTTGAAGAAGTATCAGTGGAATGTACTGGCACACATTTTCTTCGGTTCAGATTTCTATATTGAAGACAACATGTTGTTGAATCCAAAATTTTCCATATATGTGATTGAGGATATTTATGCAATTGGGACACCTAAAGATACCGGGGTCAAAAATCCAACTAGGGCTATAAAAGGTGATGTGAAAGGATCGTGTAGAAAGAATGGAAGAGAAATAGCACTTCAAGCTAGAGCGAAGCCGAGAAAGAAATGTGGATGCTACGGAGAGAAGACTAACGAGCACACAACAAGTCAACAAATCCGTTAAATCCAAAATTCATTTCAAAACAATTGAAAATGGGTAAACAAGTGGCTAATGCTTCTTGAATTTCATACTTTTTTTTAGTATTCAGGTATTTCATTTCATTTGAACTTCTGCAAAAGTGTCATATGGATTTTAATCCAAATATATGAAATTTTACTTTAATACTATTTTGTTTGATATTCTAGCAGATTTGGTATTGCAATGAATAAAATCGCTTGTGATTCATCTCAAAATCACATGTAATTCATGTCGAAATAACATGTGATTCATCTCAAAATCACATGTGATTGGTGTAAAAAACATACGATCTTGATATCAAAATCACATATGATTCAAGTGAAAATCACATATGATTTTCTCATGAATCACATGTGATCTAGATGTATAACTTGTCTAGGCTACGACCATCGGTTATCATATTGACCAAAATTATGAAGACATATGTTAAAACTTTTAGTAAAAGGCAGGTTAATAAGCATACGAATTGTTCAAAGACGATTTATAGCATACAACTGTTGATACTTTTTCAAAGACAACCCATACTTCAAAAAATAAAGTTACAAACTACCATACACATGTTTTTTACAATTATCTCGGACTCAACCTAATTGCGTTACATCATCCTCAACCTACTTTTCAAGCTGCTTAGCCAATACAAACATCGTCTCTGTAAATACATTCAACTTGTGTAACAATATCTTTGTGGTGTACTTGAACTTCAAAAGCTTCACCCAAATATCTTTCCATATGAAGCCCTGTGAAAACACAACATTCTCTGTCATTTTTAAATGATTACTTAAAGTTATACTACAAAATCACATGTGATTCAGAAACAAATCACATGTGATTCAGAATAAATCTCATGTGATTCTGAATGAATAAGTTGAACAGCTAGTGACTTTTGTGCTATATGATTTAACTTCAACGCTTCAGAACTCTTGAATTCCAGACATAACTGATTAAATAAAGCATGACTGATAAGATACAAAAAACATAGGTAGTCTTTTACTAACAAAAAATGGGTTTATTTGTTAATAGTAGCCTCTCTCGCTTGACATGCATTAGCTGCAACTTTGCTTGCTCATGGACAATATTGCACAAGAGCAGTTTTGTTTCTGCAGCTCTGCATTTTTTTCATTTGTAAAATGTCTAAGCAATTTAGAGAAAATTGGTACTTGGCAAATACAATAAAAGATCTCAGAAGGGATACAACTTGAATTACCTTTTATCTTGAAAATTGGTATTTATCACAAAACAATCACATATAAAGATTTATGACCACAAAATCTCATATTAAACCGAAAAACCGCCTAACAAACACTTCACCTACTTCAACAACAATCACAACTAATTAGTTAACTAACAACTAAAAACATAAACAAACACTGACTTAGATTATTTACACAATATTTACATAGCATGAATAAAATCAAAATCACATATGATTCTTCATCAAAACTAAAACAAACAAAAACACAAAAATAACATAACTACATTGATTATTTACTAGTTTTATTCGATCTAATCAAATCTAAAAACTGAAATATAAAAACTCGACATCAAAATATACTCAATTAATTCAAACTAACCGTAATATAAAAGAAAAAAATCAAAAAAATACCGTAACAACATCCTCAGTTTGAACAGATGATGAACCGATCTTCGATTTATCCTTAGGCGCTGCTATTTGATCACATATATCCATATTTCATATGATTTGGGGGTAAAATTAGGGTTAGGTGTGAGTGGTTAAAGGCTTGAAGCAATTAAAGAGAGAATTAAGTGTGTGTGTGTGTGTGTGTGTGTGTGTGTGTGTGTGTGTATGTTAATGAGAGTGTGAGAGTTACGGTTGAGAAAAAGTGGTGTGGTAAATGACCACATCACCCCTGAGACAAATAATAAATTTTTATATTTATTTATTCACTAATTATCATAGCCATTGGATGATATGTAAATGGATGGAGGGGGTTGATTCACCGGGTCTATGACAAAAAAAGGATCTACATTGAACTTTTGGCTAAGATACAATATTTTTACATTGTTAGCCTTATGTGTGGGGGCCATTTGATTTCGTGATGAATGACACTTTAATAAGAAGCTTAATAATAATAAAATTTTACACTAAAAACTAATTTTGTTGAGCCCATATATCACACGGTTTAACTTTCAAATTTAAAGATAACAAATCTTGGTGATGCTTAGACTTCAAGAGTGTTTTGATGACCTTATGGCTAAAAATTGGATAAGTCATAAACCTTAAATATTGATTTTTATCGACTTTCTTCCGATTTCCAATAAGCCAATATGCTCAAGCCCAACATCTTTACAAAATAAGCTAATTCAAACAATCTAAAAAATAAGCTAATTCAAATAGTCTTTTATATGTAGAATAAATTTTTTTATGCCGAGTATACATATGGGTTGTGGAGTACAACAATTTGGTTAAACAATTATCTATAAACTTCGCAAATAATATGGATGCACTCATTACAATGCCGGGTTTTGCGTGGGCCATATCCGTATTCAAATAACTAAATGTAATTTTCTTAGAAAAGTATCTCGTTTTTCTATACATGCAACTAGTTATAATACCCGCGCACGCGCGGGGTTTTTTTAAATTTTTTTTAATGATATATTTTTATTTCTTAAAAAACAAATAATTTAATCTTTTTGTTTGTTTGATTTATGATTTTTAATTATATTTGTTTATTATTAAAAATAATCTTTTAAAAATTTAATCGCATCTTATCTATATTTTTTGTATATATATCTTTTACTTATATAGTATTGCATCTTATCTATATTTTTTTGTATTTATCTTCTACTTGTGTAGTATATCAACAAAATAAATTTTTAAAATTTTAAATTAAAAAATAATAATTAAAATATTACCTAATAAGAAAATATTCTTTTTTCAAAGTACCCACTAGGGGTTTTGTTTTATTATATAAAAGATCCCCAATAATAATTTTGTGTTACTTTTTTTATAGCTAATCAAAACTTTATAGTGAAACTTTAATACTTGTAAATTGAAATTAAATAACCTTATTATCCACACTGTCATGTTCATTACTCAATTCCTAAATTGGTTATTTGTACTAACTTATCATTTCTTTAATACTATATGTTATATATCATTTGATATGTAGAAAATGCATTCATAAAGTGATAACAATAGTTTGAATAAATTGCAAAAATTATCATTGTGGTTTGTCTAATTTGGCACTCATCTTTGAATGACCATTTTACCCCTTTTTAGAACTTACAAGGCACTTTTTTTTCTAATAATTTCACTCCCAAACATATCAACTAACAACTGCAAGGGCTGGAAGTGGCTGACCAGCAATAACATCATAGCAACGTTTGCAAAGTGTGGGGTGATCAAGAAATGAACCAACTTGAGGTGAGAAGTTCCAGCATCGTTCACATTTTGAACCTTCTGCACGTGAAACGCCGATCCATATTTTCTTTTCTCCTTGAATCAAATAATCTCCAAAATATGGTATATTTTCGCTTGGTGCATCCTCCAAGGTAGAAAGAATCTCAACCTACAGTACGAACAATCGAATTTAGATACCCATATCATCAAACTTGTAACACATAAAATACGTGCAATGATGCATAAATATCTAAGTCAACACTACTCCTACCGTCACAGATTGTAAGTCCATGTTTCTATTTTTGGTTGTCCCAAAATACTTGTCTACTTTGATATTCCAACCAATCAAAAGAGACTTTAGTGGAGAGAGATGATATTCGATTAGTGAATAGAGTAATAGTGAAATTTCTTAAACTTTGTACAAATTAAAAGTGGACTTATAATTTGGGGCGGAGGGAGAATATACTACAGTTGCCAATTTCAACTCATTTAGTTATGAATCCGTCGATTCAGGCTCTAGCTTGAAATTCGACAATGGATGTACCACTAATTTCTGCTATGTCTATTTCAGTAGAATCCTCTAAGATGCCCATCGGCATGATAATGGAAAATACATTGACAGTTAGTTAAGGTGATTCATAACTATTTTAAATAAGTGTCAACTAAATCTGATATCGAGAACTTTTTTCAAATGCAAGTTTGGAAGCACTTTTAATAGGTTTATTAATAAATAAATAAAATAAAATAAAATTCAAACTCACGGCATAAACCAGCAAAAACACGTCCAACACTTTTGACATGTAAGAACAAGAAATGATAGAACTTATTTGAGCACAAACTTGAGTACTTGACTCATATGCAATATATTATAAGTGGGAATACTATAGTAGTAAAGGGTAACAGGTCAAGCACGTACAAATTTGACAAAGGTCTAAATTTAATGCAAGCTTCCTAACTCGTTATACAAAAATATAGATTAGTAATGTAACAATTTTTTTTTATTTTTTATTTTTTTAATTGTCAATAGTAACAAATTAATTGGTTTTAAAAATAATGGACCAAAAAAAAATGCACCAAACCGATCTGGCTTGTATCCATTAGAACCTGCTATGACCCATGAAACCAACCCGTCCGACCCAACCATCTTACCATTCCTACCAAATAACGATTGGAAATACCTGAGATGTTATGAATATGCGATTCAAAGAGTCGGCATCAAGTCTAGCTTCACACATATTCCTTAATCTCTGTGCAAGGCTATCGTCAGAGCTATGGAGGTACACCTTTGCTTCCAGGCTGGAACCAATGAGTTTGCCAGTGCGAGCAGTCTCCAAAGCTTTATTTACCTCAGTTCTCAACTACCAAATTCATACAAATCAGACGCATATACAATTTCAAAATTATTATACCATAGATGATTATTTAAAAAAATTAAACTTCACAGATATGTTATTAGCAAGACATAATTGTAGTTACCTCAAGTATGTTTCCCCAAAAATCAATATCTTTTTCAGGAAAGGCAAGCCATCTTTCATCGACTTCAGGCCATTTTGACTCGAAAACAAATTTGGCTACATCAGTGTTATTAATGCTATACTCGAAAGGAAGATTTTGCCAGACGTCTTCAGCTAAATGAGGTAGAATTGGAGCAATTACTCTCACTAACGAGAGCAAATGAGCAGCAAGCACTGTTTGACAGCTTCTCCTTGTAAAACTTGAAGCACCACTGAAACAGAACCAACGTATCAAAGTCAACTAATTTGACTATAAAACCAATCAAATTTCATTATATTATATAAGAAAAAAGTTACCCGACATAAAGGCGATCTTTGGCAACATCAAAGTAGAAATTTGAGAGATCAACAATAGCAAAGCGTTGAATCAACTGAAACGAAATGAATTCAGTTAGTATGAAAAAAAATGAGAAACCATGTATCAAGTAACACCACCTTACCTGGTATATTTTGAAGAATTCATACGTTTCATAGCTTTCTTTGATGTTTTTCACAACGTTTTCAAGCTGAAACAGAGCATGCTGATCGATTTCTGGAAGATCGTGATACGCAATAGAATTTTCTGCCTACAAAATAAAAGCACAATATAAGGTAATGCATTAACTGTATTTAAACAAAAAGCAAATCAGAGCAATATTTGGAAAACAAAAGCAAAAAAAAAAAAAAAAAAAAAAAAAAAAAAAAAAAAAAAAAAAAAAAAAAACCTTTCCAATCATGAAGATTTCCCAAGAGAAACCGCAAAGTCCCTCTTAGTTTTCGGTAGATGTCCGAAAGTTGACGGAGGACTTGAGGTCCAATCTGAACGTCTCCTGTAAAATCGACACTTGAGACCCAAAGGCGAAGCACATCTGCTCCATACGAAGGTTCTTAATGGAGAAACAAATAGAAAACATTTGATTTACTATTAAGCAATATTATGATTTTTAATCATAGCTAAATGACCACTAACCTCTTGATTCTTCCCTCCTTCAATTACAGTACGTGGATCAACAACATTACCCACAGATTTACTCATTTTTTTACCCCTCTCATCGAGCACAAATCCGTGTGTTATAACTCCAGAATATGGAGCTTGTCCTGCCACATATAATTAAATTTAATAACAATAATGAAATCAGTTAAATTAAGAATATACTGATGGTCACGATACCTTTGGTTGCAACACTGGTCAATAAAGAGCTTTGAAACCAACCCCTATGCTGATCGGTACCTTCAACATACAAATCAGCAGGATAACTGAGGCCATCTCTAATTTCTAAAACAGCAGCCCATGAAGATCCTGCAGTTTATGTATGTTAAATAGGTTAACATACAGATCCAGTCGCATATAACTGATACAAGAACTGTTTATGTTTAACATGTAATTAATAAATAGACCTGAATCAAACCAAACATCCATCGTATCAGTTCCCTTAACATAATCTGATGCTTTATCACGATATTTTGCAGGGAGCAACTCTTCTACTGACATGTACCACCATGCATCGCTGCCTCTTTGGGAAATGATTGCTGCCAAACACAATGATTCAAATGCACATTCCTTAAATGTAGTTCAAATTAACTCAATACTTTCCAGCAAAATTGTTTGGGGCTTACACTTGATATGATCAACAGTCTCTTCATTTAGCAGAGGTTCCTTTGTCTCTGTATGATAGAAAACTGGAATTGGGACACCCCACGTCCTCTGACGAGATATACACCAATCTGAACGGCTAGAAGACATAGTAGAAATTCTGTTTTCTGCCTGAATGACAATGATCATGATAATTTAGAGGAATACTACCATTGAAATGCATAAACTAGTTGGCAGCATAGGATAGTCATAATTTTTTAACTATCGTACTATTTATAAACTAGTAGACTAGTAGTAAGGCACATTACCTACCAACAAGAGGTCAAGGGTTCAAACCTCACTAGGTACACGTACAGATACAAACCTGTAGCTGCCATTAAAATGGTTTACTAATCTATGGTCCTATCCTATTTTGGTCTTTATAGTGTTCCTAAATCATTCCTACTGTTGCTTGTGAAAAGGGGTTTACTAATTGCTCCAAACTCAGGTTCTAGTGTTACATGAACATGAAACCAGCCCAGAAACTAAAAATGATACTCCCTCCGTCCCAAACTATATTTTGACTTTTTGAATCAAACTTTGACCTTAAATATTTTTGTTTGTATTATTTAATACTTGATGAAAATTATACCAATAAAAATACATTTAAAACCCAATCCATTTATATATTTTGCATCAAATATTATATAATACAAACAAAAATATCTAAGGTCAAAGTTTGATTCAAAAAGTCAAAATGGACTTGTATTTTGGGACGGACGGAGTAACTCTTATGAGCTTACGTCAATCAAATCCTGGACGTGAGCAATTTCGAGTTTTGAAGATCAAAACGATATTATGTACCAGTTATATATATCGTACCTGAGGAGGAGTCCATACTACTTGATTACTCGCATTCATAACAGCCTCTCGGAATCCTTCAACAGAGGCAAACCATTGTGCTGTTGCCCTAAAAATTGTAGGTTTTTTTGTTTGCCAATCATATGGATACTTGTGCTCTGAAAAATGAAGTAAATGGCATTTAATTGTACTATTCATATGGCTGGCTCTCATTGGGAAAATGTTGATATTTATGGATGAACGATGCTACTTACTGTAAGGTTCTACCAAGACTATTGATGAACGTTCATCCAAGTGATCGATCACAGCAGCATTGCCATCACCTAATACATCAAGCCCGCAAAAGATTCCAGCTTCTTCTGTGAACTTTCCTTCATCGTCCACTGGGGATACTAAAGGCAAACCCTATTTTAATCCGGTTATATAATCATCTTGTCCATGACCGGGGGCTGTGTGGACAAGCCCAGTTCCTGATTCTGTCGTGATATAATCTCCACCAATGACAACAGGGCATTCTTGACCATTTATCGGTTGTGCATATCTATGACAAAATATAACAGATGTGCATAAGTAAATTTAATAGAAGAATGTTTTATTTTAAGATCTGAGCCCATAACTGTTTTTTTTACAACAAGGTTCACACCCCATATGTGTGACAACCGGCAGTTTAGGGAGCTATTTTAAAAACCCGCATTTCAATTTAAGTTCGTTATTAATTCTTATTTGAAATTTTCATTTCACAACGAACTTGTACGACCTATTTCGTAGATATTTTTAATTAATGACGTTATGGAATTCGTGAATTATGTTCATAATTCATTTTTGATTAAATGATCGGTGATGTATATTTGAATTCTCACTTGGTACTACGTTGACTTTGGCACTAGGATTACCTAACGACAGTTTATGATTCGTCTTAACGAGTCCGGTTATATTTTTAATTATTTAGGAGATGTTCTCGAGTGATATTGAAGTTTTAAAATGAGTTCGGGTTCGGGCCACATGTTTTTACAATTACCCGCGTTACCCGCTCCACCGTAATAATATTATTATTATTACTATTATTATTATTATTATTATTATTATTATTATTAACTTTTAAAAAAAATAATAATAAAAAGATATAGGGGTGTGTGTTGGTCCGGTTATCACACACACACACAAACTCACCACCCTCATTCTCTCTCTCTCTAACACATCTTCTTCCCCACTCCAAAACCCTAGCCGCCGAACTACAAAACCGGCCACCACCGCCGTGTTACCGACCACCCAACAAAACAAACACCACCATTTTATCCCTCTCTTCACCCTCTTTCATTTGATATACGATACTCACCCTAGAACCATCGTTAACACCATCAATCTTGTAATAATCCATTCGAATTTTTATACCTTTTCTTGATCCGTGCGTTTGGAGGTCTAAGAAGGTGAGAAGGAACTATTCTTGGGTTTTGGGTGCCACGAATTGGTGCTAATCCGTGGCTACACGGATTATTTTGTCGAGAATCGAAATGGTTTTGAATGGGAAATGATGTTTTAGTGATAAAAAGTTAGTTTGGTATCCGGGTTTTCATGGTTTTGGTCGTGGTTGACTCGGAACCGAGAGCTAGGATCTCGGCTTATTTTGGTTCGAGCCCGATGTGGCTTTGGTCTCTTTGTCGAAGGTTGTTTGGTTGTTGTCGAGAGTGGTGTACTCTTCGATCCGAGCTAACCGAGACCCTTGTGGTCTCGGGGTTTCATTTGTGCTCGTATGACCATGCCGAGACCCTCATGGGAGTTCTCGATTAGTTGAGGTTCGATGCTTGAGCTCGAGGTTGTTGTGGTTCGAGCCTCGGCTCGATATGGTTGTGGTTCAACCCTTGTGGGTCGCGGCTTAGCCGCGTATTTACTTTGATGCCGATTTGACCATTGGGTCGAATGGGTTTATTTTGGTTACTTGTATGCTCTTGTGAGCTAGGTAATATTTGTATGTTGGCTCGAGTCTAAGTGACTCGCGGTTTGGAGCCGAGACTCAAGTGAGTCGAGGGCTCGGGTCGGCTTGGTAAACCGACCCACGCATTAACTTGGTTGATGTTATATACTTGAAATATTGTGAACTTAATTGTTACCTTGTTGTGGTATTTCATTTATCGGCCGAACACTTTTGGTTGGGTCGAGACCATTGTGGTCTTGACATTGGTTATGATTATTGGTAATTGAGGAGTTGTTGACGAGAGTGATTGGGGACCGATTGTGAGACGGTCGTTAGATTGACGGAGATAGGTTAGTCGGGTGCCGTAGTCGGACCCTATTGTTGTAGCCCGTGGTTTGAGATTGTGATTGGACGGAGATTGGTTATTTTATGACTTTTGCTTGTATTTGGACTTGGACAATGAGCCGAGAGTCATGACTCGGACATATGACCATTTCGTATAACTCAATAACTATTAAAACTAAAACGAAAATAATAAAACTCGTAATAATAATTATTGATAATATGAACGTTTATATGAAAATATATACGTGAATAACGTATATATGACTGTATAAGTGCGTATATTAATAATAATAATAATCACGAGTCGTATTATAAATAATACGATTAGATATATATTAGGCTACGAAAGTGGCGTAATATTATTGAACGTATTATTATTATAAAAATTGTGTTATAAAACGGGAAACTCCCGACAATTATGAAACGTTTAATAAAATGTCATTTCGGATATATAATGGTTAAACTTATTGAATTATGCGAAATTGTTGTCACTCGGGTCCAGGTAAGTCATTATTTGTGACTTTCGTGTTGTCACGGATATATGACGATTAATATAAACGTTTTATATAACTAAATAACAACTTAACCGTGAGGTTGGACCGGGTTATTTGTCTATATGAAATGAATATATTAGTGGGCATCGTATCCTACGACGCCCATAGGTTGTAGTATATGTAAAGTGTAATAGATTGCGAGTGTATATATCGGGAAATCTGGCCAATTTGACGATATATATGAGGAATTTATTAAACTATGATATATACTATATAGTAATTATGTGCTATGTGCCTTAGGTTGGGTGTAATCTTGGAACGGTATGTTACGTAAATAAATATGAGGATTATCAAATCGACGGATTTGGTAAATTTCGGCGATTTATTTAAATGATATATTGGGCTAATATTAGATCCATAGTTTATTTATCTTTCTATTTGTGATCTTTTTGGTTTGTTTTGAGTCGACCCACCACCCGTATTGTAACACCCCCAATTCATTGATGCAGCGGAATTCGAACTGGGTGTTACTCGACGGCACAATAGTCACAATAATAGAAAACGAACTCCAATTGAGTCGTTTTAAAAGATTAATCATTCAAATTATATAAATATCAGAGGTTACAAAATGAGGTCCCAATTGGTTCCATGTTTTACAAATCACATTAAGTGAGTTTTTGAATGATAAGTAAATTTATAGCCCTCTTGAGTATCCGTATCCTTCCGTGCCATCCTTGATTGTCATGAACCTGAAATACATGCTTGAGAGGTCAACACAAAGGTTGAGTGATATTCATAGAGTTTGTTTAATCGTTTGAACACAATATGTTGGTAGTGTGAGTTATAGGCTCACACCAATGTTTGGAAAACAAAATCGTTATTTATTTCACTAAGCTTATGACACCAAAACGTTAACGTGTACCAATATCGATCGGCAGATTCATCCCGGTAGGTACTTTGCTAACATACCTAAATCTCAAATATTAATGCATTTGTTTGAACTTAGTCAATACAAATGGGATTCGTCAATCCCAATAGGCCTATTATTAATATTCGCGCTCACTATTGCTAGTGACTAAATGGTTCATAATAAAGGATTTCGGTTTAGCAAGGTTGGTACTTAGTGATAATAAAACAATCAGGCAAGCATACAATTTAAAAGCATTGTATTCGATTTAGAAATAGCATGTATTCCCCCCAAGGAATTGTAAAACAATTAAGTAATGGAAAGTGGGGCTATGAACTCACCTTAAATTAAGATAGCAAGTAATGAATGTAACGGTTGAATCGTGAAGGTTTCTACGAGCAACCTATAATCGAATGTTGCGACTTAGGATCGGAGTAATGTCTAAGGAGACATAAACACGCCAATATATATATCTTGCACTTAGTCCATGATGTGGTATGATGTATAGTATAAGTCTTTGAAAGAAAGATTCATGAAACATGTATGTTTTGTATATCGTTTACTACCGTTCGGGCCGACATAATTCAGAAGTCATGTTAGTAAGCGTTCGAGGAGCCAGGACACTTTAATTCGTAAATCCACAACTCAACTCGACGGCTTACATAATGAACTCCTCACATGAGGCTCCCTACTATTGTAGTAGTTGATGAAATATATAGATATAAGTTTTGATCCGAAAAGTTACATGTCCGATATTTGAATAAACTTAGGAAAGTTTATTAGTACATGAAGATTGTTATTAGGGGTAGTTTCATAAGTCTTGAATGACCATTTTCTCTTGGTAAAATCTCATGGTTTCCTTTTAGGTGAAGTAGATCCAAATTGTTTGTTCAAGTTATCGCCAATTCCTTGTTTCATGTTTACGCCTATGTAAGTTGGTATGGTCATTTCGTCATGGCCTAGCCATGACCTTTGGTCCTTGTTCCAAGGTCATGAGACACAACCTTGGCTCTATCCATGGTGGTGGTCTTGATTATAGGTCATAAGACCCCTTTGGTCTTCATAAACCATAACCTATATGTAATGACTTTGTCTAAAAATGGGCTGTTTAGAATTTGAAGAATTTTATCACTCGGAAAGCGTTTTCAGGGCTCGAGCTTCTTTGTTCCTGAACGAAAACGTCGTTCCGGACAACTTTCATGTTTTAACTTTTTGATGAATTGGAGCAGAAGTAGGACTTTCAAAACCCAAATTTGATCAGGAAGCTATTTGGCAGTTTTGCCGGAAATCTTTGGTAATTTCAAATGGGCGTAACTTTTGACTCGTATACTCGTTTTGGGTGGTTCAAGTTGCTACGGTTTCCTTGTTAAGTCCTCTACTGTAATATGTAATGATCAAATATCATATTTTTACCATTTTGATCAGGTCTTACCAAGAAAGTCACTAGTTTACTTGTTTTAGTAACTTGTTGTAACAATCAATAACAATAACTTGTTTTAATCATTTTTATACATCATGGACATAACTACAAGACATAATATAGCAAGAATAACATGTAAATAACATGAACATGATTATTTAACAAGAATCAAGTTAGGGTTTGGCTCACAACTTTTGGCTTTCAAAGATGAAAGGAAGTTAACATGTAAGGATAGGACTTTGATAGACTTGCTTCAACCCACTTCACATCATGCAATCTTTCTACTCTTGTAATCTTGAAAGAGAGATGATGAAAATTGAGGTGACTTGAGTGGATTCAAACTCAAGAGAAATCACCAAAGTTTCTAAGGATTTGAAGTAGTTTTGATGAATCAAAACTAAACTAGGGTTTATGTATGGATATTGCACTTGATTTCTTGGATGGAACTTGAAGTAAATGAGCTAAGGATGAGATGATGGTGTGTTTTTATGTGTGTGGGTCGTTGGAATGGCCAAGGAGGGGAAGGAGAGGCATTTATGTGCAAATGAGGAGGTTACATTGTTGACTAGTCAACACTTGGAGGCCAAGTTGAACACATGTTCACATCTTAAGGCTCCTAGCATGAGATTAAGACACACAAGGCTGAATTCCCCCCTCCTAGGTTGGTTCCTAAACTTGGGGGACAAGGTGTGGACTTTGCTTGGTATTATCCTAAGTATTAGGAAGAGTTTTGACTCCGGGAAATGACAACCGTAAATGATTAGGCCTCAAAACGTAAAACCGGGTGTCGTAAAATTATGGAACTTTAAAGTATTGTTAGACATGTCCATATGTCCCATAATAAAATATAAAATAAGTGGTAGGTTCTATTTGGGTGGTAAAACCCTGCTAAAAACTGGAAACACGGGTCTAAAACGCGTAATACGTAAAATGTACGAATATTGCGTAAAATTTAGAAAAGTAAAATGTTACTTTTCTAATATGATATAAATGATTTAAAAAGACTTATAATGTCTAGACTGGGCTCAATCTAGTGTCGGTTGGTATTAAATGTCTTTTAGACATCAAACCGTAAGCCTAAAAATCACGAAATGACTTATAAAATCAAGGAATGGTTTTTGGTCAATGGAGGAGGGAAAAATATGTTGACTTTTTCTAATAAGTTGAAAACTCAAATATTTTTAGAAACGCGGTGCAGGTATAGGCTAAGGTTACGGCTGAGTAAAAACGCTTAAAACTGAAAATTCCAGTTTTTCACGGCCGAGGTTTATTTTGGTCATGTTTTTCTCAGTCATGATTTATTCTCAAATAAATCATGAGTGTGTCAAACATTTTTCTGATACGGGGAAAATTAACGCGACCAAATTTCGTTGTACGTAGAATTTTTGAATGACGTTTTACCCTAAAACGTATAATTCCGTGTAATTCCTTAATAACTTTCACGAAAATGAGCTTATGAATGTCAAACTTTTAATTTGCCATGGAAATGATTTATCACTTCAGCCCAAGAAATAAAAATCAAGTTTCGGGAAAAATTTTCGGGAAAAATGAATAGTAAAAGTGAATAGTGAAATTTTCCGGGAAAAGTAATTATCCTGAAAAATGCGAATTGTTACAGTCTCTACCCCTTACGGGGAACTTCGTCCCGAAGTTCTGTGTGTATCATATGTTGGAGTGGTGTCGATGAAAAGGTGTGGTTACTTATGAGGACTAAAGTCTGGGATTACCGGTGATGTAACTTGATTTGTCATTTCAGTGTATGGTGTAGGATGAGGCTTACTTTTATATAGGAAAGGTATGGTAATAGTCGAATATCAAAGGAAATTGATATAGCAGTCGAATATTAATAGGAATTGATATAGTAGTTGAATATCAAAATAGAACTTGATATAGTTGTCAAGTATCAATAGCAATTGATATAAGAATCGAATCATGGAATAAGCGTTGAACATGTGGTTGGACCAAGTCCTGTTTGAATTGTACGGCTGCCCATGCATATGGCTACATGGCTTTGCAATGAGTTTGGTACGACTGCGCATGCGTATGGTTACATGGCCCCGTAATGAGTTTGTTTGTTATTGCACTATCATTATGAAAACCAAAATGTAAACCTCGTACTAATGGAAATTGGGATAGTCGTTGCAATCATAGCCTAGTAGGTAATCTGTTGTTGTATCTAGTGTTTATTGACTTCATACTTATGTTATTTCGGATATAATTAAGCCCACTTGTTTATAATTCTTTATTTACATAGAGAGGCATCCCAAACAATGTAACTAAAGGAATATAAACGTATGGTTCGATGATTTATAATTTCTTTATTTAAATGAAAAGGCATCCCAATCCATTCAAATAAGGATATTATAAATCATCCTACTCAAGAATTCCCGACACAACATTCATACTTAGCCGGTGAGTTACAAGGTAGTGTATTACGAGATGATACTGGTGTTCCAAAAGTACAAGATGAATATTCAAACTTGTAAAGCTGATGAGGGTACTTGTGGTGTAACTAAGGATGATTTGAGCTTTAAAAGTGCATCAAAATCTGTTAATGAGCTTGTGGTTCCAACGGTTGTGAAGATAATGTTATGATATGTTGATGAACAAAAGTGTGTAGTGTATGCTTAACATTAATACTCTTAGGTATAGATGTTGAGTTTGCTTTAAAAATCTTAAGAGATTTTAAAAGTTTATGATGGAATGGTATCCTTAGGACCTAAACAGGATAGTACTTCTATAGGATGAAGAGAATAATTGATAACTATCCCAAGATAGTAGTTCGGATTATCTCATAAATGAAAAATTTCAAGAATGAAATTAGGTAACACAAATAAGGTGTTAAGATTTCGCTGAGTGGTAAAACACTATCGTGTCTCTAGATCGTTTTAAAGAATTCTGGTGGTTTATCGAGTTCATGTAGGAAATCAACCTAAACATAACCCTAGTACAACTACTCTCAGTATTTGGAAATTTTAAGTCGAATATAGTTAGTCAGACTATATTCCACTGTCCCTAGGTTAAATATAGGTGACTAGTCTATATTTAGCCGAGGTTCGATAAAATTTTCAAATACCTAAACTAGGTATACTTTTGATATGTCCGTTGCTTTCGGGAAACTGTCCACTAAACAAAGGCGATGTCAAACCCTTAAGTTGCAAGTCCCGTCCATACAAGACTTGTAACGTATGTTTTCATATTCCATTGCATAGAAGGTAGTAAGGGTAGATACGTATGGAAAGGAAGTTTTAAGTAGTTCTAAAATAGAACCTACTTGGCCAGGATCACGAACTTTTAATAATGAAGGTTTCATAAGAAAACTTTGATGAATGTAGAGAAAGTTCAGCTTTTGTCGATGATGGATTAGTTTGTCCTTTAGAAATCTCATATTTCTTGTTTTGAAATCGATAGATTGTGACGGGTTTTTGATATCATAAGAAATGATATTGATGATGTGATGGAATAATTCTAGAGACCATTTGCACAAAACACAATGTCTCGGAAGTAGGTTAGACCATTGTGCAATTCACAATGTCTGGGAAGTAGGTTAGGTCATTGTGTGACACAAAACATTTGAGAAATGATTAAGACCATTGTATCATACAATGTCTTGGAAAATGAATGAGACCATTGTATCTCACAATGTCTTGGAAAATGAATGAGGCTATTGTATCTCACAATGTCTTGAAAAATGAATGAGACCATTGTATCTCACAATGTCTTGGAAAATGAATGAGACCATTGTATCTCACAATGTCTTGAAAAGTGAATGAGACCATTGTATCTCACAATGTCTTGAAAAATAGGAAAGACCATTGCAATCAGTTACAATGTCTTGGACATATAATATTGGAGTAGGAACATGATTGGGAGAGTGTGGCTGTGCCGAAATGCCTTAGAATAGGCATACACAGATATGTTTAGTCCATTGTTTAGATAAATGATTGAAAATAAACCGAGTTTATATATCAATATACTAATATGTTCATGTAGCATAAAATGCCTAGTGTGTATATATCAATATACTTATATGTGTTCATGTAGCATAAAATGCCTAGTGTGTATATATCAATATACTTATATGTGTTCATGTAGCATAAAATGCCTAGTGTGTATATATCAATATACTTATATGTGTTCATGTAGCATAAAATGCCTTGTGTGTATATATCAATATACTTATATGTGTTCATGTAGCATAAAATGCTTAGTGTGTATATATCAATATAATTATATGTGTTCATGTAGCATAAAATGCCTAGTGTGTATATATCAATATACTAATATGTTCATGTAGCATAAAATGCTTACTAAGTCCATTATCGTCTGGAGGATGGAAGACACGGAGAGCGGAAGTCTATAAAAATGGTTTTGCTTGTAGTTGTAGTTATAGTTTAGGTCTCAATTAGACCCGTTTCTCTATAACCATGGCTCTGGTACCAATCTGTAACACCCCCAATTCATTGATGCAGCGGAATTCGAACTGGGTGTTACTCGACGGCACAATAGTCACAATAATAGAAAACGAACTCCAATTGAGTCGTTTTAAAAGATTAATCATTCAAATTATATAAATATCAGAGGTTACAAAATGAGGTCCCAATTGGTTCCATGTTTTACAAATCACATTAAGTGAGTTTTTGAATGATAAGTAAATTTATAGCCCTCTTGAGTATCCGTATCCTTCCGTGCCATCCTTGATTGTCATGAACCTGAAATACATGCTTGAGAGGTCAACACAAAGGTTGAGTGATATTCATAGAGTTTGTTTAATCGTTTGAACACAATATGTTGGTAGTGTGAGTTATAGGCTCACACCAATGTTTGGAAAACAAAATCGTTATTTATTTCACTAAGCTTATGACACCAAAACGTTAACGTGTACCAATATCGATCGGCAGATTCATCCCGGTAGGTACTTTGCTAACATACCTAAATCTCAAATATTAATGCATTTGTTTGAACTTAGTCAATACAAATGGGATTCGTCAATCCCAATAGGCCTATTATTAATATTCGCGCTCACTATTGCTAGTGACTAAATGGTTCATAATAAAGGATTTCGGTTTAGCAAGGTTGGTACTTAGTGATAATAAAACAATCAGGCAAGCATACAATTTAAAAGCATTGTATTCGATTTAGAAATAGCATGTATTCCCCCCAAGGAATTGTAAAACAATTAAGTAATGGAAAGTGGGGCTATGAACTCACCTTAAGTTAAGATAGCAAGTAATGAATGTAACGGTTGAATCGTGAAGGTTTCTACGAGCAACCTATAATCGAATGTTGCGACTTAGGATCGGAGTAATGTCTAAGGAGACATAAACACGCCAATATATATATCTTGCACTTAGTCCATGATGTGGTATGATGTATAGTATAAGTCTTTGAAAGAAAGATTCATGAAACATGTATGTTTTGTATATCGTTTACTACCGTTCGGGCCGACATAATTCAGAAGTCATGTTAGTAAGCGTTCGAGGAGCCAGGACACTTTAATTCGTAAATCCACAACTCAACTCGACGGCTTACATAATGAACTCCTCACATGAGGCTCCCTACTATTGTAGTAGTTGATGAAATATATAGATATAAGTTTTGATCCGAAAAGTTACATGTCCGATATTTGAATAAACTTAGGAAAGTTTATTAGTACATGAAGATTGTTATTAGGGGTAGTTTCATAAGTCTTGAATGACCATTTTCTCTTGGTAAAATCTCATGGTTTCCTTTTAGGTGAAGTAGATCCAAATTGTTTGTTCAAGTTATCGCCAATTCCTTGTTTCATGTTTACGCCTATGTAAGTTGGTATGGTCATTTCGTCATGGCCTAGCCATGACCTTTGGTCCTTGTTCCAAGGTCATGAGACACAACCTTGGCTCTATCCATGGTGGTGGTCTTGATTATAGGTCATAAGACCCCTTTGGTCTTCATAAACCATAACCTATATGTAATGACTTTGTCTAAAAATGGGCTGTTTAGAATTTGAAGAATTTTATCACTCGGAAAGCGTTTTCAGGGCTCGAGCTTCTTTGTTCCTGAACGAAAACGTCGTTCCGGACAACTTTCGTGTTTTAACTTTTTGATGAATTGGAGCAGAAGTAGGACTTTCAAAACCCAAATTTGATCAGGAAGCTATTTGGCAGTTTTGCCGGAAATCTTTGGTAATTTCAAATGGGCGTAACTTTTGACTCGTATACTCGTTTTGGGTGGTTCAAGTTGCTACGGTTTCCTTGTTAAGTCCTCTACTGTAATATGTAATGATCAAATATCATATTTTTACCATTTTGATCAGGTCTTACCAAGAAAGTCACTAGTTTACTTGTTTTAGTAACTTATTGTAACAATCAATAACAATAACTTGTTTTAATCATTTTTATACATCATGGACATAACTACAAGACATAATATAGCAAGAATAACATGTAAATAACATGAACATGATTATTTAACAAGAATCAAGTTAGGGTTTGGCTCACAACTTTTGGCTTTCAAAGATGAAAGGAAGTTAACATGTAAGGATAGGACTTTGATAGACTTGCTTCAACCCACTTCACATCATGCAATCTTTCTACTCTTGTAATCTTGAAAGAGAGATGATGAAAATTGAGGTGACTTGAGTGGATTCAAACTCAAGAGAAATCACCAAAGTTTCTAAGGATTTGAAGTAGTTTTGATGAATCAAAACTAAACTAGGGTTTATGTATGGATATTGCACTTGATTTCTTGGATGGAACTTGAAGTAAATGAGCTAAGGATGAGATGATGGTGTGTTTTTATGTGTGTGGGTCGTTGGAATGGCCAAGGAGGGGAAGGAGAGGCATTTATGTGCAAATGAGGAGGTTACATTGTTGACTAGTCAACACTTGGAGGCCAAGTTGAACACATGTTCACATCTTAAGGCTCCTAGCATGAGATTAAGACACACAAGGCTGAATTCCCCCCTCCTAGGTTGGTTCCTAAACTTGGGGGACAAGGTGTGGACTTTGCTTGGTATTATCCTAAGTATTAGGAAGAGTTTTGACTCCGGGAAATGACAACCGTAAATGATTAGGCCTCAAAACGTAAAACCGGGTGTCGTAAAATTATGGAACTTTAAAGTATTGTTAGACATGTCCATATGTCCCATAATAAAATATAAAATAAGTGGTAGGTTCCATTTGGGTGGTAAAACCCTGCTAAAAACTGGAAACACGGGTCTAAAACGCGTAATACGTAAAATGTACGAATATTGCGTAAAATTTAGAAAAGTAAAATGTTACTTTTCTAATATGATATAAATGATTTAAAAAGACTTATAATGTCTAGACTGGGCTCAATCTAGTGTCGGTTGGTATTAAATGTCTTTTAGACATCAAACCGTAAGCCTAAAAATCACGAAATGACTTATAAAATCAAGGAATGGTTTTTGGTCAATGGAGGAGGGAAAAATATGTTGACTTTTTCTAATAAGTTGAAAACTCAAATATTTTTAGAAACGCGGTGCAGGTATAGGCTAAGGTTACGGCTGAGTAAAAACGCTTAAAACTGAAAATTCCAGTTTTTCACGGCCGAGGTTTATTTTGGTCATGTTTTTCTCAGTCATGATTTATTCTCAAATAAATCATGAGTGTGTCAAACATTTTTCTGATACGGGGAAAATTAACGCGACCGAATTTCGTTGTACGTAGAATTTTTGAATGACGTTTTACCCTAAAACGTATAATTCCGTGTAATTCCTTAATAACTTTCACGAAAATGAGCTTATGAATGTCAAACTTTTAATTTGCCATGGAAATGATTTATCACTTCAGCCCAAGAAATAAAAATCAAGTTTCGGGAAAAATTTTCGGGAAAAATGAATAGTAAAAGTGAATAGTGAAATTTTCCGGGAAAAGTAATTATCCTGAAAAATGCGAATTGTTACACGTATGGATACCAAACGCAAATACACCAAACTAATACGAAATGGATTTTCGGAAATTAAACGGATTCTCGTCCGGGTTTGGGAATATTATATATTTGAGGAAATGATTTCTGAAAGAGTTAATATTGTTAGGTCGTGCCAAGTCCGTAGTTGCTGTTTCGTGAGTTATCATACATCTTATTTCTACCTACCTCGTCTTGCTATTTTCTGGACTTGAGGTGAGTCATAGCCCCACTTTTCACTCTTGAACTATGTTTTCAATGATTGGGGTGAGAAATGTGCAAATCATTTTACGTGGACTATTATCGCTTTTATATTCTTTCTAAACTTGCTATGCGTATGGACTAGGATCTATTGTCAGCTTTAGTCACACATGTCGTGTGTACTATTCAAGGTTGGCTTATTTGGTTATTGACGGATTGTCAGCTTTAGTCACATATAGGTTGTGTGTACTATTCAAGGTTGGCTTAATTGGTTATTTGGAATTGTCAGCTTTAGTCGCATATATGTTGTGTGTACTATTCAAGGTTGACTTATTTAAATACTGTAGTGTGCACCTATAGGTTATTAATATTTCGGAGGTTATCCGAGAGATTATTGATATTGCGGGGGCTACCCGAATATCTATGTTAGTGCGGAAGGGTATCCGTGTGTTATGTTAGTACGGAAGGGTATCCGTGTGTTTTGTTGGAGCGGAGGGTATCCGCAGGCTTTTAGCGAATCCTTAGTCTAGCTAGCAAGCGTTTTGCGTATATGTCCACTATATTGTTAGTTGAATTTAAACCTATGATCTCACCAGCGAAAGCTGACTTTTAGCACGTTTTCTCAGGTAATTAAGTGTTGAGATGCATGCTTGGAATGGAAGGCTCGGCCAAGGCATACGGTTTATGGATCTATTTTTTCTAAACTCTGATAATTAAATTTGGACCTATTGTTATTTTATTTTTGGCCTGACTCTGAATGATGTTGGGATAAATGTAAACCTTAAAACCCCGTTTTGGTTGTGTTTTTATTATGTTTACTTTATCTCGTTCTATATTGTCTTGTGTTGGATACCAATCCCCGTAGCACCCCGAAAGCTTGTTGAGTCTTCCGCTGTATCAAATTTTAGGGGTGTTACAGATTGGTATCAGAGCCAAGGTTATAGAGAACTAGGTAAATAAACGCCTAAACTATAACCGTATTTTTATAGAAAATGATCCTTGACCACCGCCCGCCAGCCCGCCAAGCCGAAGAATCTTCTATTATTTGAGGTATTATGAGATATTTGAGATGATTTGAGGTTTATGGATTTTAGTAATAAGATGGCGTTCTCGAGGATTTATATGGTCTATATGTTTTATAAACATTTTAGTAATGCGGTGTTTGAAATTCTTTTTTTTTTATTGAGATTATATGATGGAACTATTTGATGAGTATATTTGTTATGGTATTATGAGTTGTGATTTAAGTTGTTTTGAAACACTTACACCTACCCTACGCCATTGTCACAGACTATGGCCTCCCATATGCCCGATGTCGTCGAGGATATTCTTACTGCACTGGTTTTACCTGCACAGTTCACTATGGCATCTGATGACCCTTACCAGATGGCCATGACTTCAGCTACTGTATCACAGGCAGCTTCTACTTTAGCACTACCTGCTGCATCTACGCAGGGACCCTCATCTTCTTTAGGGCTCCCTGGTACATCGAGGCAGCTTACTCTTCATCAGGCTTTGGCTCGTGTGGCACCACGCTTTGCCCACCGAGCTGCGGCACGCATGTCGGTACGCCCTACTCCATCACCTTTACAGATTGATGCTCATTCTCTTCTGTCTGAGGCGCCACCCACATCACTGCGTCGTCGTCCTAGATCATCTACTACATCTCCACATGGTTCACCTAGTAGGAGACGACGAGTGATGAGGTACTCTTCCGATGAGGAGGAGGACGAGTACGAGGGTGAGGATGAGGCTGATGACCCTGAGCGGGAGGATGACCCTCAGGAAGCTGAGCATGGTGATGATGATGACCCTGAGGAGGAGGATGACCCTCAGGAGGATGAGATGCCTGATGATGATGATGATGTTTTAGCACCACCAGCTCAGGCTGAGGAGCCTGATTCACCTGTACACCCGATTGAGCCTGATTCACCTGATCATCCGTTCTTGTTTGAGTTGCCACCTGGTAGTCCCGTGGAGTCGGATGCATCTTCGGAGGTTTCTGCTGAGCATGCAGAGTTGGGTGAGGTTGGCAGGTTGTGGGCTCGGATTACTGAGCTTAGTGACAGAGTTGCACGTGTATATGATCGACTTAAGAGAGTTATTGGAGAGTTCTTAGCAGATTTAAGAGTTGATTTGACTGTCGTTGTGGGCAGAACTACTGAGCTGAGGAGAGTTTTGATGGATGTCCACGAGCATATCGATAGTTTGCAGCGAGGATTTGTTACTGCTCGTGAGGCCGACCGCAAGCTTTGGCAAAGGAATGTCGAGCTAGAGAAGGAGGTGGCTGACCTCAAGAGAGACCGAGACACCCATAGCGTGGAGTTAGGATCGTTATGGAGGGATCTTGATGGCTTGAGGCAAGAGTTGAGGATTCTCCGTCAGCCACGTGGCTAGTTGTTTGGGTTATATTATCTTGTTGCTTTCTTAACCGAGGAGTGTTCGGTTAGAAAGGCTATTTATCATATTTTGATATATTTTGTTCGGTATTCGTCTCTTTTGGAACGATTAGTATGTTTTGTGTTATCCGTTAGTTAGAACGATGTTAGATCGCTATTGTATGGTTGATGACTATTAGTATGTGGTATTATGTGATTTTGGGTGTTATGGAAATTGAGTCCTTATTCGCTTTATTGATGTTACGTGGTGTATTGTTGCTATTCTTCCCATGATTGGTTTCGTTGAAATGTTTTGTTGAGCATATCGATAAGTTCTATTGGAGACTCATGAACTTGTATGATGTTACAGATCAATGGCACCACGTCGAAACCCTGTTAGGTCTACCAGAACTGGTCCTGCTGTGACTACTCCTGGTCGCCGAGGTCGTCAACCTACTCGAAATGTTGAAACCCCTACTCCTGACAACCTGGACACCACTAACCGCAACAACAGGAATCAAAATGTTGATGTTCAGGGAGACAATGATCATGTTCCACTTAATGCACCTACTGTGGATCAAGCAATGATCAACCAACTCGTGGAGCAAAGAGTTGCTGAACTACTAGCTGAGTCAAATCATTCCAACAATTCTGCTGGAACTTTTCCACCTGTTCGTGCTAATGGATGTCAATACAAGGAGTTCAAGATTTGTGGACCCATTGAGTTTGGTGGAACTGAAGGAGTGGTTTACTTAGTCAGATGGATTGAGAAGACTGAGTCTGTGTTCAATGTCAGTGGTTGTGCGGAGAATGCGAAGGTAAAGTTTGCTTCTTTTACTTTCAAGGACGAAGCTTTGACTTGGTGGAACAACTACCGAAATGCAGTTGGGAGTGATGTAGCTTATGCTATGACTTGGGAGCAATTTAAGTCCTTACTAATTCAGACTTATTGCCCGAGGAATGAGGTCAAGAAGCTAGAGATTGAGTTTTGGAACCACAAGGTGAAAGGTACTGATATGGCGACTTACAATCGTCGTTACCAGGAATTAGCCCTGTTGTGCCCAGATATGGTGAAAACTGAGACTCAAAAGATCGAGAGGTATACTGATGGGTTGCCTGTAGCTACAAGGAATGATGTGATTTCTGCTAGGCCTACAAACATCCATGAGGCAATCACTATTGCTCAACAACTTATGGATTCGTTGGAATTAGAAGAGGCTGATAAGGAGAAGAATGGAAAGAGAAAGAGAGACCGTCACTCTAGGAGTAATGATCACCGAAGCAAGAGACAAGCTAAGGCTTATGCTATTGGGAATGGAGATGAGAAGAATCAGAACGGTGATGCACCCAAGTGTGATCGTTGCCATCAGCATCATACTGGATGGTGTAGTGTGAAATGCCAGAATTGCTCAAAGAAAGGACACACAGCTAGGGATTGTAGAGCCCGACCTCTTGCTATGGTTCAAGCTGCTCCTGAGATGAGAAATAAGGCAGATGTTACTTGTTATGGGTGTGGAAAGAAGGGACACTATAGGAATGAGTGTAGAGAATCGCGGAACCGTGGAAATCAAGGCTCGGGTGGTAATGGGTACAATTATGGAAACCGTGGAGCTGGAGGAAACCGTGGACGACAAGATAATGGGGACCAACGTGTGGAAGCTGGAGCTGCTCAGGGAAGAGTGTACGCACTCGGGAACGAGAGAGGAGAAGATCCGAACGTCGTTACCGGTACGTTCCTTCTCAATAATCGTTATGCTTCCATACTATTTGATACTGGTGCCGATAGAAGTTTTGTGTCCACTACGTTTGCACCCTTACTAGAGAAACCCCCGATGACCTTAGGAATTGGATATGATATTGAGTTAGCTAATGGAAACATAGAAAGGATTAATACTATCATTCGCGGTTGTACGTTAAATTTCTTGAACCACCCTTTCAACATAGATCTTCTACCCGTCACGTTGGGAAGTTTTGACGTTATCATTGGTATGGATTGGTTGTCGAGGTATCGTGCTCATATACTTTGCGACGAGAAGATCGTGCGTGTACCATACGGAAAGGAAGTCCTAAATATATTAGGAGACCGAAAGGATTCTAGGAGCCCATCCCGATTAGCAGTGATTTCGTGCACTAAGTTACCGAAGCTAATGGAGAAGGGATGTTACCTTTTCTTAGCCCAAATTTCTGAGAAGGGAGAGACGAAGAAAAAGGAAAGGTACATTGGAGATGTGCCTATAGTTCGTGATTTTCCTGATGTGTTTCCCGATGATTTGCCGGGAATCCCGCCGATTAGACAAGTGGAGTTTCAGATTGAGTTGATACCTGGAGCAGCACCTGTAGCACGAGCACCTTATCGTCTTGCACCTACCGAATTGGAAGAGTTGTCGAAACAATTGGCGGAGTTAGCCGAAAAAGGATTCATAAGACCAAGTTCTTCACCTTGGGGAGCCCCAGTCTTATTTGTGAAGAAGAAGGATGGATCGTTTCGTATGTGTATTGATTATAGAGAGTTGAATAAGTTAACGGTGAAGAATCGATACCCGTTACCTAGGATCGATGACTTGTTCGATCAACTACAAGGATCGAGTGTGTATTCGAAGATCGATTTGAGATCGGGATATCATCAACTTCGAGTTCACGAGGAAGATATTCCGAAAACGGCTTTCAGAACCCGTTACGGGCATTACGAGTTTCAGGTGATGCCGTTTGGGTTGACTAACGCACCGGAAATATTCATGGATCTCATGAATCGTGTGTGTAAGCCTTACTTAGATAAGTTTGTGATTGTATTCATCGATGACATTCTGATTTATTCAAAGAGTGAGAAAGAGCATGAGGAGCATCTAAGACTCATTTTGGAATTGCTCAGGAAGGAGAAACTTTATGCCAAGTTTTCGAAATGCGAATTTTGGATTCCGACGGTACAATTTTTGGGTCATGTGATTGACAGACAAGGAGTCCATGTGGATCCTGCTAAGATTGAGGCGATAAAAGATTGGGCTGCACCTACAACCCCAACCGAAGTTCGTCAATTTTTGGGTTTAGCTGGTTATTACCGAAGATTCATTGAGGGATTTTCGAAGATAGCTAAACCATTGACCAAATTGACTCAAAAGAGTGTTACGTATGAATGGGGAGATAAAGAAGAGGAAGCGTTTCAATTGCTTAAGAAAATGTTGTGTAGTGCTCCTATCTTAGCGTTACCAGAAGGTAACGAGGATTTCGTCGTCTATTGTGACGCCTCACATAAAGGTTTGGGAGCCGTGTTAATGCAACGAGAGAAGGTGATAGCTTATGCTTCCCGACAGCTCAAAAAGCATGAGAAAAACTACACTACCCATGATTTGGAGCTCGGTGCTGTGGTTTTTTCTTTAAGAATATGGAGACATTACTTGTACGGAACCAAGTGTGTTGTATTTACTGACCACAAAAGTCTACAACACATCTTGAATCAAAAAGAGCTCAACATGAGGCAACGACGTTGGATCGAGTTGCTAAGCGATTATGATTGTGAAATTCGCTACCACCCTGGTAAAGCAAACGTTGTTGCTGATGCTCTTAGTCGAAAGGAAAAAGTGCCACCATTACGAGTTAGGTCATTGGGAATGACTATCGTATCGCCATTACCGTCTCAAATACTCGAAGCTCAAACGGAAGCGTTGAAAGCAGAAAATAGATCTGCCGAGAATATATTTGGGATGGCTAATAATGAGAAAGGATTTGTTAAGCGTTCTGATGGATTATTATGTTTTGGAGATCGGATTTGGGTACCTTTATATGAAGAAATTCGGGAATTGATTATGCATGAGTCGCATAAGTCAAGGTACTCCATTCATCCTGGGTCCGATAAAATGTACCAGGATCTTAAGAAGTTCTATTGGTGGCCAAATATGAAGGCAGATATAGCATTGTACGTTAGTAAGTGCCTGACATGTGCTAAGGTTAAAGCTGAACACCAGAAACCGTCAGGATTACTAACGCAACCAGAACTTCCAGTCTGGAAATGGGAACGGATTACTATGGACTTCATTACCAAATTACCGAGAACAGCTAGCGGTTGTGACGCTATCTGGGTAATTGTGGATCGTCTGACAAAGTCTGCTCATTTCTTAGCTATTAGTGAAGATGATAGTGTAGATAAGCTTGCGAGGTTATATGTGAAGGAAATTATTTCGCATCATGGAGTACCGATATCTATTATCTCAGATCGTGATAGTCGTTTTACGTCAGCTTTGTGGCGATCACTTCAAACGGCTTTGGGGACGAGGCTTGATATGAGTACTGCATATCATCCCCAAACCGATGGTCAAAGTGAGAGGACCATTCAGACGTTAGAGGATATGCTTCGTGCATGCATCATAGACTTTGGTAAAGGCTGGGAGAAGTATTTACCCCCTGCGGAATTCTCCTATAATAATAGCTACCACACAAGTCTTAAGGCTGCACCATTCGAAGCTTTATATGGCAGAAGGTGTCGTTCGCCTATTGGTTGGGCAGAAGTTGGAGATAGTCAACTTACAGGCCCTGAGCTTATTTTGGAAACTACAGAGAAAGTAACTCAGATTCGCGATCGGTTGCAAGCAGCCAGAGATAGGCAGAAGAGCTACGCCGATCAGAGACGTAAACCTTTAGAGTTCCAGGTTGGAGACAAAGTGATGCTGAAAGTCTCGCCTTGGAAAGGTGTAATACGTTTCGGGAAACGTGGTAAACTCAACCCACGCTACATTGGACCATTCTTGATCTTAGAAAGGATTGGGCCCGTGGCTTATAGGTTGGAATTACCATCCGAGCTGAGCAAAGTTCACGACGTGTTTCACGTGAGTAATTTGAAGAAATGTCTTTCTGATGAAATGCCCGTCATTCCAATGAGGGACATTTGTGTTGATGAGAAACTGAACTTCGTGGAGGAACCGATTGAGATTTTAGATCGTGAAGTTAAACGACTCAAGAGAAGTCGCATTCCGCTCGTCAAGGTTCGTTGGAATTCCCGACATGGACCAGAGTTTACGTGGGAACGTGAGGACGAGTTCAGGAAGAGATATCCGAAGCTTTTCACTTCGTAGATGAATTTTTCCGAGTGAAACCCGGGACGGGTTTCCTTCTGAGACGGGGAGAATGTGACAACCGGCAGTTTAGGGAGCTATTCTAAAAACCCGCATTTCAATTTAAGTTCGTTATTAATTCTTATTTGAAATTTTCATTTCACAACGAACTTGTACGACCTATTTCGTAGATATTTTTAATTAATGACGTTATGGAATTCGTGAATTATGTTCATAATTCATTTTTGATTAAATGATCGGTGATGTATATTTGAATTCTCACTTGGTACTACATTGACTTTGGCACTAGGATTACCTAACGACAGTTTATGATTCGTCTTAACGAGTCCGGTTATATTTTTAATTATTTACGAGATGTTCTCGAGTGATATTGAAGTTTTAAAATGAGTTCGGGTTCGGGCCACATGTTTTTACAATTACCCGCGTTACCCGCTCCACCGTAATAATATTATTATTATTACTATTATTATTATTATTATTATTATTATTATTATTATTATTATTATTATTATTATTATTATTATTATTATTATTATTAACTTTAAAAAAAATAATAATAATAAAAAGATATAGGGGTGTGTGTTGGTCCGGTTATCACACACACACACAAACTCACCACCCTCATTCTCTCTCTCTCTCTCTAACACATCTTCTTCCCCACTCCAAAACCCTAGCCGCCGAACTACAAAACCGGCCACCACCGCCGTGTTACCGACCACCCAACAAAACAAACACCACCATTTTATCCCTCTCTTCACCCTCTTTCATTTGATATACGATACTCACCCTAGAACCATCGTTAACACCATCAATCTTGTAATAATCCATTCGAATTTTTATACCTTTTCTAGATCCGTGCGTTTGGAGGTCTAAGAAGGTGAGAAGGAACTATTCTTGGGTTTTGGGTGCCACGAATTGGTGCTAATCCGTGGCTACACAGATTATTTTGTCGAGAATCGAAATGGTTTTGAATGGGAAATGATGTTTTAGTGATAAAAAGTTAGTTTGGTATCCGGGTTTTCATGGTTTTGGTCGTGGTTGACTCGGAACCGAGAGCTAGGCTCTCGGCTTATTTTGGTTCGAGCCCGATGTGGCTTTGGTCTCTTTGTTGAAGGTTGTTTGGTTGTTGTCGAGAGTGGTGTACTCTTCGATCCGAGCTAACCGAGACCCTTGTGGTCTCGGGGTTTCATTTGTGCTCGTATGACCATGCCGAGACCCTCATGGGAGTTCTCGATTAGTTGAGGTTCGATGCTTGAGCTCGAGGTTGTTGTGGTTCGAGCCTCGGCTCGATATGGTTGTGGTTCAACCCTTGTGGGTCGCGGCTTAGCCGCGTATTTACTTTGATGCCGATTTGACCATTGGGTCGAATGGGTTTATTTTGGTTACTTGTATGCTCTTGTGAGCTAGGTAATATTTGTATGTTCGCTCGAGTCCAAGTGACTCGCGGTTTGGAGCCGAGACTCAAGTGAGTCGAGGGCTCGGGTCGGCTTGGTAAACCGACCCACGCATTAACTTGGTTGATGTTATATACTTGAAATATTGTGAACTTAATTGTTACCTTGTTGTGGTATTTCATTTATCGGCCGAACACTTTTGGTTGGGTCGAGACCATTGTGGTCTTGACATTGGTTATGATTATTGGTAATTGAGGAGTTGTTGACGAGAGTGATTGGGGACCGATTGTGAGACGGTCGTTAGATTGACGGAGATAGGTTAGTCGGGTGCCGTAGTCGGACCCTATTGTTGTAGCCCGTGGTTTGAGATTGTGATTGGACGGAGATTGGTTATTTTATGACTTTTGCTTGTATTTGGACTTGGACAATGAGCCGAGAGTCATGACTCGGACATATGACCATTTCGTATAACTCAATAACTATTAAAACTAAAACGAAAATAATAAAACTCGTAATAATAATTATTGATAATATGAACGTTTATATGAAAATATATACGTGAATAACGTATATATGACTGTATAAGCGCGTATATTAATAATAATAATAATCACGAGTCGTATTATAAATAATACGATTAGATATATATTAGGCTACGAAAGTGGCGTAATATTATTGAACGTATTATTATTATAAAAATTGTGTTATAAAACGGGAAACTCCCGACAATTATGAAACGTTTAATAAAATGTCATTTCGGATATATAACGGTTAAACTTATTGAATTATGCGAAATTGTTGTCACTCGGGTCCAGGTAAGTCATTATTTGTGACTTTCGTGTTGTCACGAATATATGACGATTAATATAAACGTTTTATATAACTAAATAACCACTTAACCGTGAGGTTGGACGGGGTTATTTGGCTATATGAAATGAATATATTAGTGGGCATCGTATCCTACGACGCCCATAGGTTGTAGTATATGTAAAGTGTAATAGATTGCGAGTGTATATATCGGGAAATCTGGCCAATTTGACGATATATATGAGGAATTTATTAAACTATGATATATACTATATAGTAATTATGTGCTATGTGCCTTAGGTTGGGTGTAATCTTGGAACGGTATGTTACGTAAATAAATATGAGGATTATCAAATCGACGGATTTGGTAAATTTCGGCGATTTATTTAAATGATATATTGGGCTAATATTAGATCCATAGTTTATTTATCTTTCTATTTGTGATCTTTTTGGTTTGTTTTGAGTCGACCCACCACCCGTATGGATACCAAACGCAAATACACCAAACTAATACGAAATAGATTTTCGGAAATAAAACGGATTCTCGTCCGGGTTTGGGAATATTATATATTTGAGGAAATGATTTCTGAAAGAGTTAATATTGTTAGGTCGTGCCAAGTCCGTAGTTGCTGTTTCGTGAGTTATCATACATCTTATTTCTACCTACCTCGTCTTGCTATTTTCTGGACTTGAGGTGAGTCATAGCCCTACTTTTCACTCTTGAACTATGTTTTCAATGATTGGGGTGAGAAATGTGCAAATCATTTTACGTGGACTATTATCGCTTTTATATTCTTTCTAAACTTGCTATGCGTATGGACTAGGATCTATTGTCAGCTTTAGTCACACATGTCGTGTGTACTATTCAAGGTTGGCTTATTTGGTTATTGACGGATTGTCAGCTTTAGTCACATATAGGTTGTGTGTACTATTCAAGGTTGGCTTAATTGGTTATTTGGAATTGTCAGCTTTAGTCGCATATATGTTGTGTGTACTATTCAAGGTTGACTTATTTAAATACTGTAGTGTGCACCTATTAGTTATTAATATTTCGGAGGTTATCCGAGAGATTATTGATATTGCGGGGGCTACCCGAATATCTATGTTAGTGCGGAAGGGTATCCGTGTGTTATGTTAGTACGGAAGGGTATCCGTGTGTTTTGTTGGAGCGGAGGGTATCCGCAGGCTTTTAGCGAATCCTTAGTCTAGCTAGCAAGCGTTTTGCGTATATGTCCACTATATTGTTAGTTGAATTTAAACCTATGATCTCACCAGCGAAAGCTGACTTTTAGCACGTTTTCTCAGGTAATTAAGTGTTGAGATGCATGCTTGGAATGGAAGGCTCGGCCAAGGCATACGGTTTATGGATCTATTTTTTCTAAACTCTGATAATTAAATTTGGACCTATTGTTATTTTATTTTGGGCCTGACTCTGAATGATGTTGGGATAAATGTAAACCTTAAAACCCCGTTTTGGTTGTGTTTTTATTATGTTTACTTTATCTCGTTCTATATTGTCTTGTGTTGGATACCAATCCCCGTAGCACCCCGAAAGCTTGTTGAGTCTTCCGCTGTATCAAATTTTGGGGGTGTTACAATATGGCTTCAAGTGTTGGCACAAGGTCCAGTGTAACAAATATTTTCTTTTTGTCTTCAAAAAATGAAGCAACATCAGGTAAGCATGACTGCACTTCAACAATTGCTAGGGATAATTTGGGGAGAAATTCATTGAGTAATCCACCTTTAGTTGGAGTACTTAGTATTTTGAAAATTGCATACATGCTCTTTGAAATATGGCCTTCCTCATACTGCATGAAAAATTGTATTTGTTACTAGTATATCTGAAGAACTAAAACTAGAACCTATGAAAGAGTTGCCAATTTGTATTAATCAAAAAATCCTATTGTTCACCAAAGAAGCTGTTAATCCATTTACCTCTAACTCAGTCTTAGCAAGTGCAGTGCGGGATGAGGAACTCCAGTGCACTGGCTTTCTGCCCCTATATATGTACCCTTTGAAAACCATCTGCCCAAACGCTTCAATCTGGAAGGCCAAAAGGATTCATATGATAACGATAACAACAGCAATATAACAATAATATGCTATAGCCTCATTTTACCTGAGCAACTTCATATTCTGGATCAAGGGTGAGATACGGATGATCCCAATCAGCCCATACTCCAAATCTCTGTAGACAAACAGTAAAAATGTTTAATGTTCTATTAATTTTTAATAGTTTGATATGTAACCAAAAACATCGATACTACATGTAAATAAGTAAAACTACATGACCTTATGTAGGATCTTTCGTTATATAAATTTGCTGTTTAAACTGACCTTGAATGACGCCATTCAAGCCTTCACAGTTGCTTTGGCAAATTTAGCTGCTTTGGCTCTCAATTTTATTGGTGTTAGCTCCTTTCGGGCATCTTGGTCCAAAGACTGCAATACTAAGATTATTCGACAGAAAATTACCCATGACTGAATCTAAAAGTTACAAGAAAATAACACAGCAACAAACTATCACTTGCCTTTCAACTCAATAGGTAGACCATGGCAATCCCAACCAGGAACGTATTGAACTTTACAGTTTTGGAGAAGCTGTCATATCCAATTGTATAAGTAATTCCATAAAAAAAGTAATTACATGTTGTGCATCATTCTAGCGCACACATTTCAAATATCGTAGTGCAAAGTGATTGTTGCAACTTTATAATCTTGTTTAATGCATGTCGGATGTGTAAATCACCATTAGCATACGGAGGTCCATCATGAAGAATGAAACTTCCCTATCGAAAGCAGAAGAAATATCAAATGAGTAGAGATAGAAAGTTGGTAGCAGACAAGATGAACTCGATTGAGCTTCTAAACTAACCCGTTATTCTTTTCAGCAACTTTCATAAAGACCTGATTTTCATCCCATAATTTCTGTAGTTCAGGTTCCCTTACAGCAGAATTTGCTCCCATGCCAAAAGTTGTCTTAGGAAGGTCAACGGTATGCTTGTACTTTCCATCTCATTGCTTTGTTCCTAAACAACAGAATAAAATCATATGAGACTTTGACTGACTACAAAGATCTATAAAAGTTGTAATCCTGGATGTACCTTTAGATTCTTTCTTCGCAACCATCACAAGTCCACGAGACCTTCGCTTTGACTGAGTACAAAAGGCACTTCTAGGATTTATATAGAAATATGTAAGATGGAAGAGCGACGCAAGCTCAATGGAAGAGTACCGTCGAAATCAATGCTGCTAAAAGAAGACGATTTTGGTAAATAACGAGCAATTTCTCAGTGACAGAACCAACAAGAAGTTAAATGGGTATCAAAGTGAAATCCTTGCTTTTTTTATGACCGTTATGAACAACCAACTTTCAATTTCATGCATACATAACACATTTTGCTAACGTCTAAACACCTTAACAATACCAACAAACAGTTACCTTAAAACCAACTCTTGTAAGCAAATAAACACACATAAACCTGAAACTATATTATCATTCAATAATTATCAACATTGATCACTAATGCCACAAATTTATCCGAATTCGCTAGAAAAATTACCAACTTCTTGATCACTACAAATCTCTTAAACCATAAACTGTCTAGAAAAGTCATCACTACAACATCTACTGCTACTAATTTATCCAAGACATCTAATACTGCTAATTTATCACTACATCATCTACACTAACGATATGTAAATACCTCTCTCTAGTGATAGATTAATTAGATTAAAAAGGTAACAAAGTTTCAGTATCACGTGTCTAATTGCCCCATTAGTAGCAATTCAGAAAGGAAAATTGTTTACTGCTCACAAACCGGCCCGTATAAATAGCTATCCATTCTCACCCAAACCCATTTACCCAGCCTACTTAACCTGCCCATTTGGACACTCTTAATGGAAACAAACATATGCTAGGAGTATCTTGGAAACTGACCTTTGTTTCCTTCTGTAATTCAACTTTGTTCATTAAAAAGCTAACCTTAACTTCCTAATCAGTCTAGCACCATCGACGTTAGTTTGAGCTGCACGCTCACTGCCAGCAAGATCCACAAGACTCTGCAGGAGTTTTATGGAGATAAGAAACAACTAAGAAGGAACAATCATATAGAAAATATAATTTAATAAAGCAAACATACCAAACTCGCTAAGAGAGATCTTACACGTCCTGATGTATCATGAAGACTGCTCTCAATAGTCTGAAAATTAGAGCCATTAAACGATCTCATAAGGTGAGATCTTTGCATAAGTTTACACAACAGTAATGCAACTATGCAATCCCAACAAACATAGTTACACAAACAACTGCACAAACCAGATTCAAAACATTATCATACTTTAGAATATATGTTTAAATGTATGCTAGCAACCAATAAATATCATATCATTTGCAGAAACTAGCTACGCATACATACATATGACCATAGCAAGAACTAACCACATGCATCAATACATTAACAAATAGTTGGATGTTTTTTACGGGTGTACTCACCATTCATTTGTGCCCGGAGTTACGGTGCTTACTGCTCAAAAGGACACTATCATAGGTTTACCTAGCATAAGACAAGAACATGGTACGATCATTAGTATACTAATGCCAAAAGGCAGGGGATATTCTAGTTGTCAAATACTAAGATTAACAATTTGAAATAGATCATATGGTATTGAAGAGTATCATATCAAGTATAAACTGCATCGGCCAATTAAAACAAACTAAAAGCAGAGCGTGTATGTAGAGTGTATTGTAGAGAAAAATATTGATAATTTACTAATTTAGTGATTGTAGTTTTGTAAAAGTCTTTATATCTTTGGTGAAGCAACGAAAAGACATAATAGCATGAAAATTTATTATTAGAATCAAGCCCGTGTTACAAGTGAAGTAAAGCAGGTCTTGGTATGGGTACACAACTATGTGGTAAATACCTGAACTGCAGCATGTATATATGAACTCTTTAACTAGGCGTCATAGATTGCAGCAACTGCTTCACTAACAAATTTACTTAACACTTCTTAGTTCATCCATCAACCTTTCTCGCTGCTCTTAATTGATCTGCTCAAGATTTTTATGCTCATCAAAAAATTTGATTATGGTTATCCAAATTTTAGTTGTTCCCAAAACACTTTGGAATTACCTCAACGGACAGGAAGTTCATCATATTCAGAAGCAGCAAACAGTATATTAAGGAAAACCTGAAAGAAAGATGATCTACTATAAGAATCACAACTTACAGATGATTGAAAGATACAGCTAAAACCAAGGTGGAAAATTGGCAGTTCAAGTGGGTGGGGCGAAGATGCCACAAAATGTCAAGTTGGGTTGACCGGAAACGATTTTTACGCGAAACTTTTAACAAACTTTTAATCATTTTATTGGTTTAAGACAGGGCTTTCCATCAAGGGAAGGGTTTCACACTTTATGTTCTAATCAGATATACCAGCAAAGAACGCAGTGTTTCTTATATAATTTCACCACAAAATTTTTCCCAATCTTCTCAGTTAATTCATTTTGAGAATCCGTTATCACTGTTCATCCATCTTCACACACGTACAGTTTTCTCAATCCCACAATCATAAAACCTAAACTTAGTACTGTATGTTTTTTGTCTAAATATTTTAATCTATCATGTCTGAGTCAGATCCAAAACCTCCTAACCCAGATTTAACTATTCAACCACCTCCGGTGGTGAATCCACCTTGTTCAAGAATGGATAAATCCCTTAAAACCAAAAGAAACCAATAGATGAATCCCAATTCTAAAAGCAATATGAAACATGTTGAAATGTTATCCAAATCCTCTGATGTTAATTTCAGGAAGTTTGTCACACGTTCAAGTTCCAAAGGGAGTGATTCAGTTGTGGATAATGATGAAATGGATGATGGGGATGAAGCTGAGCAAGGTATGGAGGTTCAGAAGGATATGAGTGCTGATATATTGGGTTCAGAAGCTATTAGCACTGAGGAAGTGATGTCTGGTATAAGTTGTGATGAAAATTTAAGTGTTTTGTTCCCTGAGATGAATACTAATTGTGTTGCTAAGAATAATGCTAGTAATAGTGGTGTGAGTAGTGTTTTGCCTGATTTAGTTGCTCCTTTGATGAAAACCCTGCTTCAAACCCTATACTAGCAAAGGATAGTGGTGTTAACGGTAATTTAGCTGATAAGAAAATAGTTGATAGTATTTTTGGGCACAGTTTTAAGGGATGCAATAATAGAGATTTGACTGAGGAACAGAAGATTGAAAGGATGGGTGTGAAAGTGCAGGCTAGTGTGAAGTCTAACCCTGATCAAATATTGAATGATGGATGGAAGACGGTGCAAAATAGGAAAGCTACAAATGTCTTTGGTGATAATGCGAGGCCTCAAGCTTAGCAAGTGAAGACTAATGGTGTTGCAGAGTATTCTAGCACTCATGTGTAGCAAAATAGTCAAAGTAGTGTGGGTAATATGAGGAATGGTTCTACTCCTAGCAGGGGTGGAGCTAGTATTAGAGGTAGAGGTAATTTAAATGGTAAAGGTGGATATAGTGGTATGAATGTGAACATTGAAAGGAGATATGTTCCTGTTAAGAATAATGGGAAGGATGAGAATCTAGTTTATGAGGAAATGCAAAAACAGGGGATAGAGAAGGATAATGTGAAGACAAATGATGCTCAACTGAATCACATTGCCCAAAAGGATTGTAGTACTAAGAATAGTTTCATTGTTTTGGATGGTGAAGAGGATAATGAAGAATCAGATAAGTGGAAGAATTTTTGTGCTAGAATTGATATGATCTGTAAAGTGGGAATTATGATTGATGAAAATGAAAAACTAACTTGGTCAGCCAAAATGTTGGACTACTATTTAGATAGATGGAAGAAATGCAATGAAAAAGTTGTAGCTGCTGATGAAGTTTTGAAAAGTAGAATTGATAAGCTGCAAAAGAGTATTGTTTTGAGTGTTAAGTATCTTCATGAGAATGCTAAAAAGATTACTGAGCATAGGATTATAGATGAGTGTGCTAGAAAGACAGTACAAAGTTCTTACAACTTATTCTACTCCCAAGCCTATGAAGCTGAATTAAAGAAGCTCAAACAGCTGAAATGGCAAAAGGATATGCTGGAAGTTGACTTGTTTGTTAACTCTAAATTGGGAACTACTTATTGATCCAAAGCACCAACAGTTACTTACCAGAATACAATATGTTGACCTCAACCAATGTCTACAACTATCAACCATCTCACTTAACGGTGACGTTAAGTCCGAACAAAACTCTGACCTAATTCTAACTAAAACTACCTTGACCCGGTCAGCAACTACTCTTTTAATTGAGGCATTTTATCAAACACTTGTCTTACAAGTTACAACTAATTTTTTCAAATATCATAAACAGGTATAAGGTTTGGTTGCAACATCTAATACTTCCAGAAAGACAAAGACTGCCGGCTTAAACCATAAACTGTCTAAAAAAGTCCCATTATCAAGACATCTAATACTGCTAATTTAACTGATTTCGCCACATAAAAACAATCTAACCAACAAAAACTCAAAGGGGTCACACTAACATAACAAATTCACTTAAACTATTCAGTCAAACATTTCTTCAAACACTTGGTGTGCAACTAACAAAAAACCCATTTACAAAAACCCAAAAAGAAGTCCACAGAATAATTGTAGGATAGTTGACTTACTAATTACTTGAAGAATCGAGTCAATTGAATCCATTGAACTGTTGTCGTTGTATCTTTCACTCACCGATCCATTTTCTTCTGCCATTTTAATACTAAATCTTTTTAGTCAGGATAGTTTAGGTACATTTCTGTCTCTGTGTGTCGATTAAAAAGTTTTGAGTTTATTTATATACCGGGGAAGAAGTGATGGGGAGAACTAAAACTTATGCCTAAATTTATGTAGCAATTATTTATTGGTTGTAGCAATCGGGTCTACTTTTTCACGGCCCACTAAGGGGGTGGCAATGGTGCCTAATGATGCCTAAAAAATAATTGTAATTAGCCAATCATGTTAAGCCAACTAATTTCATGTCTTTTGATGCCTAAGTCCATATGTTTAGTGGCAATGTTGCCAAACCATGCATAAACTTTTTTTTTTTTTTTTTTTTTTTTTTTTTTTTTTAGGGGGGTGGCAACCTTGCCTCAAGTTGCCTCCTCTTTTAAACCAAATAACCAATCAAACTTGTCCAACTCAATTTTTGCCTAATCTTGCCTAAACCTTCATTTTTAGTGGCAACCTTGCCTCAATTTTTGCCTAGTCAAGCATTAATTACATTTATTACATAACAAAATTTAAATTTAAAAAACATAAATAAAAAACAACTATTTTATTAATAATAATTCAATAATTATTACATAATACTTAAAAAAACATAAATTCAACAAAAAATAGGAAACCACTAATCATCTAGGTATGACAAGTCTTGAGCCGCTACGCGCTCCGTAAGATCATATCGAAGACGATTATGGATATCTTCGTTGAGTAACTCATGTAGCACAGTATCATCGTAAACTGGAGTTACCGGAGGATCCATTATATGAACCGGTGATATTGCCATACCATCGTTTTTCAAAATCATATTGCACAATATAATGCACGTATAAACTACTTGCCGAATCTTTTGAACCGACATAGCTCGAAGAGGTCGACTGAGAATCATCCATTTTCCTTTTAGACGACCAAATGCTCGCTCAACATCCTTTCTTGCAGACTCTTGTAATTTCTTGAATCTTTTTTCCATTAGGTCAGTTGGATACGGATATGCTTTAACAAATGTTGAATACTTTGGATAGATTCCATCGGTAAGATAGTATCCACGTTTGTAAAGCCTTCCACCCAATTAAAATGAACTGTTTGGTGCTGTTCCATTTCGTTCATTAATATACAATGGAGACTGATTCAAAACATTTATATCGTTGTTCGAACCGGGAGGACCAAAAAACGAATGCCAAATCCACAAATCATATGAAGCAGCCGCTTCAAGCATAATAGTCGGGTATTGGTGATCACCTCTCTTATATTGGCCTCTTAAGTGTCTAGGACAATTGCGCCAAACAAAATGCGTACAATCAATGCTACCAAGCATTCCCGGAATATGATGTTTTTCTTCATGTACATTGAATAAGCATGCTACGTCATGGCTTGTAGGCCTACGTAAGAACTCTCGACCATATAACTTTATAATCGCATCGCAAAATTTATCAAGGCATTCTCCTAAAATAATAACGAAATATATAATGAAAAAATAATAACTAAACAATTATAAAAAAAAATAATAACGAAATAATTTAAAAAATAATAACTAAACTATTATAAAAAAAAATAATAACGAAATAATTTAAAAAATAATAATAAAAACGAAATATTAAAAAATTTAAAAACGAAATAATTTAATTAAAATAACAACCTGACGTTCTTCGTGCCATGTTTAGATAGTCATCAAATCTATCCGGAGGTTCACCCGTTGCGAGTTGTCGAATTGCGGATGTACATTTTTGTAATGCCGTAAAACTATTTTGGCCCATCGCATCTTGACCCGGTTGAAACCATTCGAATTGGGCTTCAATATCATCAACAATTTTTAAAAACAAATTTTTACTCATACGAAAACGATCACGAAAAACGCTTTCGTTAAACTTTGGTTGTTCAACAAAATAATCATTCAAAAGAGTTTCTAAAGCTTTTTCACGAAAACGTTGGACATAACCACGGGTGTCGGTAGAGGTAGCCGTATCTTCAAGACCTTCGATTGCGGCTAAAAAGGTTTCAAACGTACTTCCGGATAACCATTCTTTGGACGAATCCGGGGGAATAATGATCTCGTCCGATGAGGAAGAAGACATTGACATGGTTAAATAATTTGTGTATTGTTTTTTTTTATTCGATTTGTGATTTGTTTTGTGATTTTGATTTGGTTTGTGTGTTTGAAATAATATGTTGTATATTTATAGGGAATTTTTTTTTTTTTTTTCAAGCAATACTACACGCTCCCCCCATTAATGACCAACGGCTAGAAATCTTCTTGATTCACATAATACCGAATCGGTACCATGAACCGCAACTCATGCCGAATTCACTTTGCCGATTGAGTGGCGGTGGGTTTTGCCGATCGGCAACTCTTGCCGAAACCCTTTTGCCGAAGGGTTGCCACCCCCCTGAAAATCCATCATTCAAACGGTAACTTGGTGGTTGTAACGTTCAAAAAACATAAATGCAAAGGTTTTACCGATTCGGTAAACCTTGCCGATCTAAATGCCGATTTGCCCATGCCGAGGGAGTGGTTATGTGTTGTCGATTCATGCCGAGTCTTCCCGAGCCAATACCGACTATGATGCCACCCCCCTAAGCTAATGACACACATGTTAGGCACAAAATTAGTAATATTTTTTAGGTCTCCCAATCTTTTTCCTATTAGTTAAAGGTCAACATAAAATCTCGTGTGTCATACACCTAACCATGTGTAAACGTATATGGACGAAAATGTAAGGGTTAATTCTGCAAATGGACAACTAGCTCAAACTTTTTTAGATATGCAAACTCAAATTTTTCAAAATAGACAATGGCTACTTTGGGCGTAGGCTACTCAGTTAAAATCATGACACGTGTTTTGTTTTATGTAAATTACATATATACCCTTTTATTAATTTGTTATTACATATATATACCAACCCACCCACCACCACTGTTAAAACCCCACTTATTCATCCCACCATTTCCCAACAGTGACACCATTTGTTTCTATATACCCTCTGGATTTTACTAGTATGTTTCTAAATTATATATATACGCATACACCATCTTCAAGTAATTCATTGGACTCTTTAGAAGCTGTGGAAGATGTTAATTGTGGTGTTGATCATAAAGGAAATGAGTTGGAGTTGGTTAAGAGGTTGAAAGACTATTTGAATTTAAATGGGTGGGATTCGATGCCGTCATTTTCCATTATCTCCTCTTCCTCTTGTAAAAGAATCAAATTCGATGCCGTCGTTTTCCGACCGGTTGTAAAAGATGAGTCCAGTCCATAGCTTGTTTTTTTTCTTTCTTTTTTTTCTTTATTTTAATGAAGGACATTGTAGTGATATTGTTTTGTAATTAGTAAGTCAACTATCCAAGTTTGACTTTTGATTTTGAATCTGATCATGTATTTTTTTTAACACTAATTATTTTTATATCGAAAAAAAAGTAAATGAAATCACACAGCAAACTATAGAAATAAAAATGAGAAAATATTAAAACAATTTGCCCGTTTCTCAGTGAAATTGTGTTTAAATGTTAGGCTAAAGTTTGTCGCGGTGACCGGGCCACCGCTACATCACTGTCGTCTCAATTTTTCCTCTCCTCTCACCTTTTATTCGTTTTGGTCACATTTTTCACACATTTAATTAAAATACCCACTTTATACAAATATATATATATATATATATATATATATATATATATATATATATATATATATCATTAAATATCTCATATACACTCATAAAACAAATAAAAAAATATTTAATTTTTGAAAATGAGGCTTACTTTTTTGCACGTCGTTGTTGTGAGTCAGTCACCAAACAAATGCAAAATGATAGAGACTTGAGTTTGGTGTTTTGAAGTGTCACTCGTGAGTGAGTGATTACGGAGGTTGGGTCATCTCCACTCCGTCTGGCATTAGTAAAATCAACCACTTTACTCTAAAGAATTATTTTTATTATAATTGCATTCCTTAAATCCAAAAGTTTCAAAACAAACACGCCCTAATTACTATAGTATTCACTTCTTCAAAGGAAAAATTTTATTATTATTGCTTTTATATTTATTTTAAAATGACACTAACTATTTTTTTTTAATTAAAAGTTTGTAATAACACTTAAAGCGAGGGATATTATCATAACCTCAATTAAATCAGAGATAACCCGAAATGAAAATTTAGACAATGATATTGGAACGGATATAACATGATTTTTCTAACATGTGAAATATAGATGGGCCATAAAACACTATGTAAGAATATATGTGGACATGTTTATTGAGATCCTTCAATGTTCGAATGAACATGATATTTGACGATATTTGGTCAAGGCTGCTTGTAGACTTTGGGTCCGTTGAGGTTTGTGATGTAAGTTGCATTATGAATATCTTTTCAATAAAACATAACACCTTCGGAGGATTAAATGTTACCTTGAAAAATGCGAGTTGTCACAGCTGTACCATCACCTCTTTTGCCATCTTCGTCAACCGATGATGCTAATGACATGTGTCTATTTTGTTTGATTAATTTGTGACTAAATCTAGATTTGATTTGAGTTCATATTTTCATATCTAAAACAGATTTGGGATTTTCATTCTTATTTATGTTTATGTTTATATGCATTTTGTTTAACTTAAATATTTGAGTTAATTGTTATAACATGTAGGGTTTTAGAATATGGTCAAAACCAAATCGACCCTGTAACACCCCCAAAATTTGATACAGCGGAAGACTTAACAAGCTTTCGGGGTGCTACGGGGATTGGTATCCAACACAAGACAATATAGAACGAGATAAAGTAAACATAGTAAAAACACAACCAAAATACGGGGTTTTAAGGTTTACATTTATCCCAACATCATTTCAGAGTCAGGCCCAAAATAAAATAACAATAGGTCCAAATTTAGTTATCAGAGTTTAGAAAATATAGATCCATAACCATGTGCTTCAGCCGAGCCTTCCAATCCAAGCATGCACCTCAACACTTAATTACCTGAGAAAACGTGCTAAAAGTCAGCTTTCGCTGGTGAGATCATAGGTTTAAGTTCAACTAATAATATAGTGGACATATACGCAAAACGCTTGCTAGCTAGACTAAGGATTCACTAAAAGTCTGCGGATACCCTCCGCTCCAACATAACACACGGATACCCTTCCGTACTAACAAAACACACGGATACCCTTCCGTACTAACATAGATGTTCGGGTAACCCCCGCAATACCAATAAATACTCGGATAACCTCCGAAGTATTAATAACCTATAGGTGCACGCTACAGTATCTAAATAAGTCAACCTTGAATAGTACACACGAACCGCGTGACTAAAGCTGACAATAACAAATAAGCCAACCTTGAATAGTACACATAAGAAGTGACTAAAGCTGACTATACATCCTAGTCCATATGCATAGCAAGTTTAGAAATAATATAAAAGCGATAACAGTCCACGTAAAATGATTTGCACGTTTCTCACCCCAATCATTGAAAACATAGTTCAAGAGTAAAAAGTGGGGCTATGACTCACCTCAAGTCCAGAAAATAGCAAGACGAGGTAGGTAGAAATAAGATGTATGATAACTCACGAAACAGCAACTACGGACTTGGCACGACCTAACAATATTAACTCTTTCAGAAATCATTTCCTCAAATATATAATATTCCCAAACCCGGACGAGAATCCGTTTTATTTCCGAAAATCCATTTCGTATTAGTTTGGTGTATTTACGTTTGGTATCCATACGGGTGGTGGGTCGACTCAAAACAAACCAACAAGATCACACGTAGAACATATAATAAAATATAGATCTAATATTAGCCCAATATATCATTTAAATAAATCGCTAAAGTTTACCAAATCCGTCGATTTGATAATCCTCATATTTATTTACGTAATATACCGTTCCAAGATTACACCCAATCTAAAGCACATATAAAGCACATAGCACATAATTACTATATAGTATATATCATAGTTTAATAAATTCCTCGTATATATCGTCAAATTGGCCAGATTTCCCGATATATACGCTTGCAATCTATTACACTTTACATATACTACAACCTGTGGGCGTCGTAGGATATGCTGCCCACTAATATATTCGTTTCATATAACCAAACAACCCGGATCAACCTTACGGTTGAGTGGTTATTTACTTATAGAAAACGTCTATATTAGTCGTCATATATCCGAGACAACACGAAAGTCACAAATAATGACTTACCTGGACCCGAGTGACAACAATTTCGCCTAACTCAATAAACTTATCCGTTGTATATTTGAAATGACATTTTATTAAATGTTTCATAATTGTCGGGAGTTTCCCGTTTATAACACAATGTTATAATAATAATACGTTTAATAATATTACGCCACTTTAGTAGCCTAATATATATCTAATCGTATTATTTATAATACGACTCGTGATTATTATTATTATTATTATACGCGTTTATATAGTTATATATATACGTTATTCACGTATATACTTTCATACAAACGTTCATATTATCAATAATGATTATTACGAGTTTTATTATTCTCGTTTCAATTTTAATAGTTATTGAGTTATACGAAATGGTCATATGTCCGAGTCATGACCCTCGGCTCATTGTCCAAGTCCAACAATAAGGAAAAGTCATAAATAATAATTCTCCGTCCAAATCACAATCTCAACCACGGGCTACAACAATAAGGTCCGACTACGGTACCTGACTAACCTATCTCCATCATCTAACGACCGTCTCATAACCGGTCCTCAACCACACTTACCAATCGACAACAACTTCACAAAATCAAAACCATAACCAATATCCAATTCGACCCAAAAGTATTCTGCCGAGAAATAAATACCACAACAATATATACCAACGACAATCATAACCAATAATAATATAACAAATAGTTCACAATTGTCACAAAATAACATTAACCAAATTAGTGTTCGGGTCGGTTTACCAAGCCGAACCCGAGGCAACACTTCACCACAACTAGTGTGGGTCCCACCCGAGACCTCCATGGTTTCGGCTAGCTCTAAATGAGCCAAACTAACCACACGACCTACTAGGGTCGTCGGTCAAAAATCCATACGACAACCATGGTTAACCATGACCATCAATAACCGGTCAAACAACAAAAATGGGGTTCCAAACATCCTCATTCGAACACCAAGACTCATCAAAGATCCATGGTTCGGCCAAACAAGCACAATCCGAGGGTTTCACCCTCGGGTACACCTCGACCCGACGAAAATAAACCAACCCGGATACCAAACTTCATAGAAAAACATGTTTCATCAACAACCCATCATCATATCACGTTTTTAATTAAAAACCCATTCGGATCTTAAATACTTCGTGACCAAGGGTCGCGTTTTTATTAACAATACGAGTGGAAACTCGCTCACCTTCGATCTAAAAAGCTCAAAACCGTGATAACCTTTCAAGAATAAACGATTAGTGATAAATTTGGTGGTGATTCGTGTGATAAAAGTGGTGGTAGGAGGCGCGTGGTGTACTAGATCTAGTAGATGAGATGTTGTAGATCAAGAATATGGTGGTGGTTTAGAGTGGTGAGCGGCGGTGGTTAAGGTGGTGGCCGGATTTATGCCGGCGGCTAGGGTTAAGAAGGTAGGGGAAGAAGAGAGATGAGATGAAAGAGATGGGTGAATGTTTGTGTGTGAAATAACCGGACCAAAACGCACCCTTTTATTAACTTTTCTCTTCTTTTTTCTTTTTTTTTTTTTTTTTTTTTTTTTTTTTATAAATGTAATAATAATAATAAGAATAATAATAATAATAATAATAATAGAGATATTATTACGGTTGAGCGGGTAATGTGGGTAGATGTAAAAACACGCGGCCCGAACCCAAACTCATTTTAAAATCTCCATATTACACGAGAACCTCTCGTAATTAATTAAAATATATAACGGACTCGTTAAGACGAATCATAAAACTATGTTAGGTAATCCTAGTGCCAAAGTCAACGTAGTACCAAGTGAGAATTCAAATATACATCACTGATCGTATAATCAAAAATGAATTATGAACATAATTCACGAATTCCATAACGTCATTAAATAAAATATCCATAAAAATAGGTCTTACAAGTTCGTTGTGAAATGAAAATTTCAAATAAGAATTATAAACGAACTTAAGTTGTAATGCGGGTTTTAAAAAATAGCTCCCTAAACTGCCAGTTGTCACATCCTCCCCGTCTCATAAGGAAACCCGTCCCGGGTTTCACTCGGAAAAATTCATCTACGAAGTGAAAAGCTTCGGATATCTCTTCCTGAACTCGTCCTCACGTTCCCATGTAAACTCTGGTCCATGTCGGGAATTCCAACGAACCTTGACGAGCGGAATGCGACTCCTCTTGAGTCGTTTAACCTCACGATCTAAAATCTCAATCGGTTCCTCCACGAAATTCAGTTTCTCATCTACACGAATGTCCCTCATTGGAATGACGGGCATTTCATCAGAAAGACATTTCTTCAGGTTACTCACGTGGAACACGTCGTGAACTTTGCTCAGTTCGGACGGTAATTCCAACCTATAAGCCACGGGCCCAATTCTTTCTAAGATCAAGAATGGTCCAATGTAGCGTGGGTTGAGTTTACCACGTTTCCCGAAACGTATTACACCTTTCCAAGGCGAGACTTTCAGCATTACTTTGTCTCCAACCTGGAACTCTAAAGGTTTACGTCTCTTATCGGCGTAGCTCTTCTGCCTATCTCTGGCGGCTTGCAACCGATCACGAATCTGAGTTACTTTCTCGGTAGTTTCCAAAATAAGCTCAGGGCCTGTAAGTTGACTATCACCAACTTCTGCCCAACCAATAGGCGAACGACACTTTCTGCCATACAAAGCTTCGAATGGTGCAGCCTTAAGACTTGTGTGGTAGCTGTTATTATAGGAGAATTCCGCAAGGGGCAAATACTTCTCCCAGCCTTTACCAAAGTCTATGATGCATGCACGAAGCATATCCTCTAACGTCTGAATGGTCCTCTCACTTTGACCATCGGTTTGGGGATGATATGCAGTACTCATATCAAGCCTCGTCCCCAAAGCCGTTTGAAGTGATCGCCACAAAGCTGACGTAAAACGACTATCACGATCTGAAATAATAGATATCGGGACTCCATGACGCGAAATAATTTCCTTCACATATAACCTCGCAAGCTTATCCACACCATCATCTTCACTAATAGCTAAGAAATGAGCAGACTTTGTCAGACGATCCACAATTACCCAGATAGCGTCACAACCGCTAGCTGTTCTTCGTAATTTGGTATTGAAGTCCATAGTAATCCGCTCCCATTTCCAGACTGGAAGTTCTGGTTGCGTTAGTAGTCCTGACGGTCTCTGGTGTTCAGCCTTAACCTTGGCGCATGTCAAGCACTTACTAACGTACGACGCTATTTCTGCCTTCATATTTGGCCACCAATAGAACTTCTTAAGATCTTGGTACATTTTATCGGAACCAGGGTGAATGGAGTACTTTGACTTATGCGACTCATGCATAATCAATTCTCGAATTTCTCCATATAATGGTACCCAAATCCGATCTCCAAAACATAATAATCCATTCGAACGCTTAACAAATCCTTTCTCATTATCAGCCATCCCAAATATGTTCTCGGCAGATCTATTTTCTGCCTTCATCGCTTCCGTTTGAGCTTCAAGTATTTGAGATGGTAATGGCGATACGATAGTCATTCCCAATGACCTAACTCGTAATGGTGGTACTCTTTCCTTTCGACTAAGAGCATCAGCAACAACGTTTGCTTTACCAGGGTGGTAGCGAATTTCACAATCATAATCGCTTAGCAACTCGATCCAACGTCGTTGTCTCATGTTGAGCTCTTTTTGATTCAAGATGTGTTGTAGACTTTTGTGGTCGGTAAACACAACACACTTGGTTCCGTACAAGTAATGTCTCCATATTCTTAAAGCAAAAACCACAGCACCGAGTTCCAAATCATGGGTAGTGTAGTTTTTCTCATGCTTTTTGAGCTGTCGGGAAGCATAAGCTATCACTTTCTCTCGTTGCATTAACACGGCTCCTAAACCTTTATGTGAGGCGTCACAATAGACAACGAAATCCTCGTTACCTTCTGGTAACGCTAAGATAGGAGCACTACACAACATTTTCTTAAGCAATTGAAACGCTTCCTCTTCTTTATCTCCCCATTCATACGTAACACTCTTTTGGGTCAATTTGGTCAATGGTTTAGCTATCTTCGAAAATCCCTCGATGAATCTTCGGTAATAACCAGCTAAGCCCAAAAATTGACGAACTTCGGTCGGGGTTGTAGGTGCAGCCCAATCTTTTATTGCTTCAATTTTTGCAGGATCCACGTGGACTCCTTGTCTATCAATCATGTTACCCAAAAATTGTACCGTCGGAATCCAAAATTCGCATTTCGAAAACTTGGCATAGAGTTTCTCCTTCCTAAGCAATTCCAAAATGAGTCTTAGATGCTCCTCATGCTCTTTCTCACTCTTTGAATAAATCAGAATGTCATCGATGAATACAATCACGAACTTATCCAAGTAAGGCTTACACACACGATTCATGAGATCCATGAATATTGCTGGTGCGTTAGTCAACCCAAACGGTATCACCTGGAACTCGTAATGCCCGTAACGGGTTCTGAAAGCCGTTTTCGGAATATCTTCTTCGCGAACTCGAAGTTGATGATATCCCGATCTCAAATCGATCTTCGAATACACACTCAATCCTTGAAGTTGATCGAACAAGTCATCGATCCTAGGTAACGGGTATCGATTCTTCACCGTTAACTTATTCAACTCTCTATAATCAATACACATACGAAACGATCCATCCTTCTTCTTCACAAATAGGACTGGGGCTCCCCATGGTGAAGAACTTGGTCTTATGAATCCCTTTTCGGCTAACTCTGCCAATTGTTTCGACAACTCTTCCAGTTCGGTAGGTGCAAGACGATAAGGTGCTCGTGCTACAGGTGCAGCACCAGGTATCAACTCAATATGAAACTCCACTTGTCTAGTCGGCGGGATTCCCGGCAAATCATCGGGAAACACATCAGGAAAATTACGAACTATAGGCACATCTCCAATGCACCTTTCCTTTTTCTTCGTCTCTCCCTTCTCAGAAATTTGGGCTAAGAAAAGGTAACATCCCTTCTCCATTAGCTTCGGTAACTTTGTGCAAGATATAACTGCTAATCGGGATGGGCTCCTATAATCCTTTCGGTCTCCTAGTATATTTAGGACTTCCTTTTCGTAGGGTACACGCACGATCTTCTCGTCGCAAAGTATGTGAGCACGATACTTCGACAACCAATCCATACCAATGATTACATCAAAACTTCCTAACGTGACGGGTAGAAGATCTATGTTGAAAGGGTGGTTCAAGAAATTTAACGTACAACCTCGAATGATAGTATTAATCCTCTCTATGTTTCCATTAGCTAACTCAATATCATATCCAATTCCTAAGGCCATCGGGGGTTTCTCTAGTAAGGGTGCAAATGTAGTGGACACAAAACTCCTATCGGCACCAGTATCAAACAGTATGGAAGCATAACGATTATTGAGAAGGAACGTACCAGTAACGACGTTCGGATCTTCTCCTCTCTCGTTCCCGAGTGCATACACTCTTCCCTGAGCAGCTCCAGCTTCCACACGTTGGTCCCCATTATCTAATCGTCCACGATTTCCTCCAGCTCCACGGTTTCCGTAATTGTACCCATTACCACCCGAGCCTTGATTTCCACGGTTCCGCGATTCTCTACACTCATTCCTATAGTGTCCCTTCTTTCCACACCCATAACAGGTAACCTCTGCCTTATTTCTCATCTCAGGAGTAGCTTGAACCATTGCAAGCGGTCGAGCTCTACAGTCCCTAGCTGTATGTCCTTTCTTTGAGCAATTCTGGCATTTCACACTACACCATCCAGTGTGATGCTGATGGCAACGATCACACTTGGGTGCATCACCGTTCTGATTCTTCTTATCTCCATTCCCAATAGCATAAGCCTTAGCTTGTCTCTTGCTTCGGTGATCATTACTCTTAGAGTGACGGTCTCTCTTTCTCTTTCCATTCTTCTCCTTATCAGCTTCTTCTAATTCCAACGAATCCATAAGTTGTTGAGCAATTGTGATTGCCTCATGGATGTTTGCAGGCCTAGCAGAAATTACATCATTCCTCGTAGCTACAGGCAAACCATCAGTATACCTCTCGATCTTTTGAGTTTCAGTTTTCACCATATCTGGGCACAACAAGGCTAACTCCTGGTAACGACGATTGTAAGTCGCCATATCATTACCTTTCACCTTGTGGTTCCAAAACTCAATCTCTAGCTTCTTGACCTCATTCCTTGGGCAATAAGTCTGAATCAACAAGGACTTAAATTGCTCCCAAGTCATAGCATAAGCTACATCACTCCCAACTGCATTTCGGTAGTTGTTCCACCAAGTCAAAGCTTCATCCTTGAAAGTAAAAGAAGCAAACTTTACCTTCGCATTCTCCGCACAACCACTGACATTAAACATTGACTCAGTCTTCTCAATCCATCTGACTAAGTAAACCACTCCTTCAGTTCCACCAAACTCAATGGGTCCACAAATCTTGAATTCCTTGTATTGACATCCATTTGCACGAACAGGTGGAAAAGTTCCAGCAGAATTGTTGGAATGATTTGACTCAGCGAGTAGGTCAGCAACTCTTTGCTCCATGAGTTGGTTGATCATTGCTTGATCCACAGTAGGTGCAATAAGTGGAACATGATCATTGTCTCCCTGAACATCAACATTTTGATTCCTGTTGTTGCGGTTAGTGGTGTTCAGGTTGTCAGGAGTAGGGGTTTTCAATATTTCGAGTAGGACGGCGTCCTCGGCGGCTAGGGGTAGTCGCTGCCGTACCAGTTCGGGTAGCTCTGACAGGGTTTCGTCGTACAACCATTAATATATTTCCAAGACAATATCAACCACGCAGATAGGAACACAATTCTCCATGTACGCCAAAAACCGTAGAATATCGTACGAGATCACCATCGTCCATACAAGTAGCGATCGACACTTCGTTCCAAAATACCAAAGACATGATAAATACTAATCGTTCCATACGAGACGAACGTACAATCCGAATATCATGACATAAGAGCTATAATAACTAGCTCTCCTAACCAAATACTCCTTGGCTTATGTAGCAACGCAACAACCTGATTCCAAATCGATCTAGCCACGATGCTGGCGTAGACTCCTCAACTCCGATCCCAAACCATCCAAATTCCTCAATAACGATCCCTGCTCAACACGATGTGTATCTCTATCCCTCTTGAGGTCCGCAACCTCCTTTTCTAACACTGCGTTCCTCTGCCACAGCTTGCGATCTCCCTCGCGAGCCGTGAGGAAAACTCTCTGCAGACTCTCTATCTGCTCATGTATCTCTATCATACATGTCCTAATCGCTATCGTCCTGCCCATGACAGTAGTCAAATCAACTCTCAACTCAACAACAAACTCAGCAATAAACTCAGCAATAATCATCTCAAGTCGGTCAGACATCCGCGAGATCCTCTCGCCCTGTGCAGTAATCTGAGCCCACATCCTACCAGTCTCACCTAACTCTGCATGCTCAGCAGAAACCTCAGAAGGTGCATCCGACGCCACAGGACTACTAGGTGGTGTATCAAATGAAAACGGATGATCAGGTGAAACCGGTTCTAACGGATATATCGGGGAATCGGGTTTCTCAGCCTGAGCTGGTGGTGCTAACACATCATCATCATCATCAGGCATCTCATCCTCCTGAGGGTCGTCCTCCTCCTCAGGGTCATCATCATCACCCTGCTCAACCTCCTGAGGGTCATCCTCCTGCTCAGGGTCATCAGCCTCATCCTCACCCTCGTACTCCTCCTCCTCCACATCGGAAGAGTACCTCATCAATCGTCGTCTCCTACTAGGTGAACCATGTGTAGATGTAGTAGGTGATCTAGGACGACGACGCAATGATGTGGGTGGCGCCTCAGACAGAAGAGAGTGAGCATCAATCTGTAAAGGTGATGAAGTAGGGCGTACCGACATGCGTGCCGTAGCTCGGTGGGCAAAGCGCGTGGCCACACGAGCCAAAGCCTGATGAAGAGTAAGCTGCCTCGATGTACCAGAGAGCCCTAAAGAAGATGAGGGTCCCTGCGTAGATGCAGCAGGTAGTGCTGAAGTAGAAGCTGCCTGTGATACAGTAGCTGGAGTCATGGCCATCTGGTAAGGATCATCAGATGCCATAATGAACTGTGCAGGTAAAACCGGTGCAGTAAGAATGTCCTCGACGACATCGGGCATATGGGAGGCCATGGTCTGTGACAACGGCGTAGGGTAGGTGTAAGTGTTTCAAAACAACTTAAATCACAACTCATAAAACCATACCAAACATACTCATCAAATAATTCCATATATAATCTCAATAAAAGAATTTCAAACACCGCATTACTAAAATGTTTATAAAACATATAGACCATATACATCCTCGAGAACGCCATCTTATTACTAAAATCCATAAACCTCAAGTCATCTCAATAAGTCTCAAATATCTCATAATACCTCAAATAATAGAAGATGCTTCGGCTTGGCGGGCTGGCGGGCGGTAGTCAAGGATCATTTTCTATAAAAATACGGTTATAGTTTAGGCGTTTATTTACCTAGTTCTCTATAACCTTGGCTCTGATACCAATCTGTAACACCCCCAAAATTTGATACAGCAGAAGACTTAACAAGCTTTCGGGGTGCTACGGGGATTGGTATCCAACACAAGACAATATAGAACGAGATAAAGTAAACATAGTAAAAACACAACCAAAATACGGGGTTTTAAGGTTTACATTTATCCCAACATCATTTCAGAGTCAGGCCCAAAATAAAATAACAATAGGTCCAAATTTAGTTATCAGAGTTTAGAAAATATAGATCCATAACCATGTGCTTCAGCCGAGCCTTCCAATCCAAGCATGCACCTCAACACTTAATTACCTGAGAAAACGTGCTAAAAGTCAGCTTTCGCTGGTGAGATCATAGGTTTAAGTTCAACTAATAATATAGTGGACATATACGCAAAACGCTTGCTAGCTAGACTAAGGATTCACTAAAAGCCTGCGGATACCCTCCGCTCCAACATAACACACGGATACCCTTCCGTACTAACAAAACACACGGATACCCTTCCGTACTAACATAGATGTTCGGGTAACCCCCGCAATACCAATAAATACTCGGATAACCTCCGAAGTATTAATAACCTATAGGTGCACGCTACAGTATCTAAATAAGTCAACCTTGAATAGTACACACGAACCGCGTGACTAAAGCTGACAATAACAAATAAGCCAACCTTGAATAGTACACATAAGAAGTGACTAAAGCTGACTATACATCCTAGTCCATATGCATAGCAAGTTTAGAAATAATAGTAAAATGATTTGCACGTTTCTCACCCCAATCATTGAAAACATAGTTCAAGAGTAAAAAGTGGGGCTATGACTCACCTCAAGTCCAGAAAATAGCAAGACGAGGTAGGTAGAAATAAGATGTATGATAACTCACGAAACAGCAACTACGGACTTGGCACGACCTAACAATATTAACTCTTTCAGAAATCATTTCCTCAAATATATAATATTCCCAAACCCGGACGAGAATCCGTTTTATTTCCGAAAATCCATTTCGTATTAGTTTGGTGTATTTACGTTTGGTATCCATACGGGTGGTGGGTCGACTCAAAACAAACCAACAAGATCACACGTAGAACATATAATAAACTATAGATCTAATATTAGCCCAATATATCATTTAAATAAATCGCTAAAGTTTACCAAATCCGTCGATTTGATAATCCTCATATTTATTTACGTAATATACCGTTCCAAGATTACACCCAATCTAAAGCACATATAAAGCACATAGCACATAATTACTATATAGTATATATCATAGTTTAATAAATTCCTCGTATATATCGTCAAATTGGCCAGATTTCCCGATATATACGCTCGCAATCTATTACACTTTACATATACTACAACCTATGGGCGTCGTAGGATACGCTGCCCACTAATATATTCGTTTCATATAACCAAACAACCCGGATCAACCTTACGGTTGAGTGGTTATTTACTTATAGAAAACGTCTATATTAGTCGTCATATATCCGAGACAACACGAAAGTCACAAATAATGACTTACCTGGACCCGAGTGACAACAATTTCGCCTAACTCAATAAACTTATCCGTTGTATATTCGAAATGACATTTTATTAAATGTTTCATAATTGTCGGGAGTTTCCCGTTTATAACACAATGTTATAATAATAATACGTTTAATAATATTACGCCACTTTAGTAGCCTAATATATATCTAATCGTATTATTTATAATACGACTCGTGATTATTATTATTATTATTATACGCATTTATATAGTTATATATATACGTTATTCACGTATATACTTTCATACAAACGTTCATATTATCAATAATGATTATTACGAGTTTTATTATTCTCGTTTCAATTTTAATAGTTATTGAGTTATACGAAATGGTCATATGTCCGAGTCATGACCCTCGGCTCATTGTCCAAGTCCAACAATAAGGAAAAGTCATAAATAATAATTCTCCGTCCAAATCACAATCTCAACCACGGGCTACAACAATAAGATCCGACTACGGTACCTGACTAACCTATCTCCGTCATCTAACGACCGTCTCATAACCGGTCCTCAACCACACTTACCAATCGACAACAACTTCACAAAATCAAAACCATAACCAATATCCAATTCGACCCAAAAGTATTCGGCCGAGAAATAAATACCACAACAATATATACCAACGACAATCATAACCAATAATAATATAACAAATAGTTCACAATTGTCACAAAATAACATTAACCAAATTAGTGTTCGGGTCGGTTTACCAAGCCGAACCCGAGGCAACACTTCACCACAACTAGTGTGGGTCCCACCCGAGACCTCCATGGTTTCGGCTAGCTCTAAATGAGCCAAACTAACCACACGACCTACTAGGGTCGTCGGTCAAAAATCCATACGACAACCATGGTTAACCATGACCATCAATAACCGGTCAAACAACAAAAATGGGGTTCCAAACATCCTCATTCGAACACCAAGACTCATCAAAGATCCATGGTTCGGCCAAACAAGCACAATCCGAGGGTTTCACCCTCGGGTACACCTCGACCCGACGAAAATAAACCAACCCGGATACCAAACTTCATAGAAAAACATGTTTCATCAACAACCCATCATCATATCACGTTTTTAATTAAAAACCCATTCGGATCTTAAATACTTCGTGACCAAGGGTCGCGTTTTTATTAACAATACGAGTGGAAACTCGCTCACCTTCGATCTAAAAAGCTCAAAACCGTGATAACCTTTCAAGAATAAACGATTAGTGATAAATTTGGTGGTGATTCGTGTGATAAAAGTGGTGGTAGGAGGCGCGTGGTGTACTAGATCTAGTAGATGAGATGTTGTAGATCAAGAATATGGTGGTGGTTTAGAGTGGTGAGCGGCGGTGGTTAAGGTGGTGGCCGGATTTATGCCGGCGGCTAGGGTTAAGAAGGTAGGGGAAGAAGAGAGATGAGATGAAAGAGATGGGTGAATGTTTGTGTGTTGTGTTGTGTGTGAAATAACCGGACCAAAACACACCCTTTTATTAACTTTTTTTTTTTTTTTTTTTTTTTTTTTTTTTTTTTTTTTTTTTAAATGTAATAATAATAATAATAATAATAATAGAGATATTATTACGGTTGAGCGGGTAATGTGGGTAGATGTAAAAACACGCGGCCCGAACCCAAACTCATTTTAAAATCTCCATATTACACGAGAACCTCTCGTAATTAATTAAAATATATAACGGACTCGTTAAGACGAATCATAAAACTATGTTAGGTAATCCTAGTGCCAAAGTCAACGTAGTACCAAGTGAGAATTCAAATATACATCACCGATCGTATAATCAAAAATGAATTATGAACATAATTCACGAATTCCATAACGTCATTAAATAAAATATCCATAAAAATAGGTCTTACAAGTTCGTTGTGAAATGAAAATTTCAAATAAAAATTATAAACGAACTTAAGTTGTAATGCGGGTTTTAAAAAATAGCTCCCTAAACTGCCAGTTGTCACAGACCCGAACCGAAAACCAGTTTTTGAAAGACAAGAATTGAGGGTCGAAACGAAGTGACTCGGTTGGTTTCGGTTTTGTGTCGGTCCGTTATGTTCGATTCGGTTTAGACGTTTTAGGTGTGTTTTTCTCGGCTTTGTCTTCAGCCGAACTGAAACCCAAAACCATAATTACGTAAAATTGAAAACCGAACCGAATATGGTCAGTTCGGTTTCGATTGGACCGTTTTGGCTCGATTTTTGGTTTAGTTCGATTTTCAGTTTGATATGCTCAAGCCTAATGACATGATGATGAAGCTGGTTGGATATGGGTATGGTTGCAAAATGGTGGGTTGATGGTTGATGAATAAAAAAATGATGATGGGGTGGTGTTTATGAGTGGTCAAATGTTGTTGTGTAGTTGTTTGGTGTCAATTAATTGTGGAAGACTAGTTGATAAAGACTACTGTTGTTTATGTCACAAATAAATAACTTGCTCACGAATTAAGATATTCGTGATGTTTATTTAAGATAAATTGTGACGTTACATACTTGTACAAATGCATTTTGGTCCCAATGTAAGATATTGGTTTACAAGATTAAAAAATATAATATTGAAAAATATAATATTTGGTACAAAATTGAGATAGATTCACAAACATGGGTGGTTTTATCAAAAAAGAAACGGAGTGGGGAAAAGATAACTTTACCTTTATGTGCAATGCACATGAGAGAATTAACCAAATAAGTTAACGAATGTTAGACTCTGGGAGGATCGATGTTATTCTTTGTAAACATATAGATAGTGAATGCAATTTAAAAATCTCAGGGATGATATATGCAATTTTTGAAAAATCACATGGACGATCCATATACTTTACTCTAATATATCTATATAAGTTTACATTTCCTCAAATAAGCCAAAAAGTTTAGGCTTATTAAAACCCTCTCATATAAGCTTACAAGCCCAAACATACAAGCTTAGATAAACACTTAGGGTGCGTTTGACATCCTACTTTTGAGTGAGTTTTGATATGAAAAGATGTTAAAGCCTACTTATAGGGGACCACAAAAAATATGTCTATCTCTCTCCAAAATTTATGTACAAAATAATTTAATGAGTTAACTACATAAATGGTCCCTGTGGTTTGCCGGGTTTTACGGGTTCAGTCCATTTTTCAATTTCGTTACGGGTCCAGTCACTGTGGTTTGAACATGTTACGGATCTAGTCCATTTTGATGTTAAGTCGAATAAAATGACGAAAATACCCCCACTTTCATCTTTTTTTTTTCATTTATATTTACTTTTAATAAAAAATATTCTTAAAAATTACTAAAAAAATTATTTTTTTCGAAATTTTTTTGAATTTTTTATTTCCAAAAAAAATAATTTGAAAAAAAAAATTCTAATAAAAAATTTTCTTCAAAATTACTAAAAACATTTTTTTTTGGCAGTTTTTTTTCCAAAAAAAAATTTTGAAAAATTCGAAAAAAAATAATTTGAAAAAAAAAAATTCTAATAAAAATTTTTCTTAAAAAATTATTTTTTTCCAAAAAAAATAATTTGAAAAATTCGAAAATAAAAAATAATTTTGTCAAAAATTTTTTTTCCAAAAAAAACATTTTGAAAAAAATTTCCAAAAAAAAATAATTTTTTTAGAAATTTTTTCGAATTTCCAATAAAAAAAATTTTTCCAAAAAAAAATAATTTTTTTAGTAATTTTTTAAGAAAAAATTTTTTTTTGGAAAAAAAATTTCGTCAAAAAAATTTTTAGAATTTTTTTTGAATTTTTCAAATTTTTTTTTTGGAAAAAAAAATTTCCAAAAAAAATAATTTTTTTAGTAATTTTTAAGAAAATTTTTTATTAGAAATTTTTTTTTTCAAATTTTTTTTTTTGGAAATAAAAAATTCGAAAAAATTTCTAAAAAAATAATTTTTTTAGTAATTTTTAAGAATATTTTTTATTAAAAGTAAATATAAATGAAAAAAAAGATGAAAGTGGGGGTATTTTCGTCATTTTATTCGACTTAACATCAAAATGGACTAGATCCGTAACATGTTCAAACCACAGTGACTGGACCCGTAACGAATTTGAAAAATGGACTGAACCCGTAAAACCAGGCAAACCACAGGGACCATTTATGTAGTTAACTCTAATTTAATACTTTATAAAAAAATATTAATTTTTCTCTCACATCATTTAATAAATCTTACACCAAATTCAAATCTTAAACCAAATCCAAATCATATTCTAAACCCAACTACATATCAAACGCACTCTTAATTAATACCAAACGCATTCTTAATTAGGCTTATTTTTGTTATATATGGTAAGTGGGTTAATATACAAATATGTTACTCAAATTTGCAAAAAATATTCGCCTAAGTTACTGATCTTTATTTTTGTTCATCTGCCAAACTTTTTAAAACTAGTTATATAAGTTACTCAAATTATTTTTTGACTTCTTATCGCCAGTTTAAATGTTTACCATGCCAACTTATACACATATGGCAGCTCGAGTAAAAAATAAACAAAAAATGATTAAATTTCAAAAATCATCATAGTAATTTGGCCAACTTGCACGTTTAGTTTATATCTTTTCGAAAGTGCACTCTTCGTCTTTATGAGGAACTTACAAGTGCACTCTTGGTCCCCGGCCAAAATTAAATGACTAAATTATCCTCACAGGGACCAAACTGAAAAGGAAGACGAATAGGGTAGTTTAGTAATTTAAGTTCAGCTAGGGACCAAATGTGCACTTGTAAGTTCCTCACAAAGATGATGAGTGCACTTTCAAAAAAAAAGTAAAAAGATTTAACATGCAATTTGGCTAAACACAAGGACGATTTTTGCAATTTACAAAAAATAAGATAAAATAGTATATGAACGCTTTTATTATTTTTTTTTTTTATCTTCATAGCTCAATTTTGAAACTTCTTTCTCATATATAGCCACCACAACCACAATTTTCCTTCGCAACCACAATCTCAAATACCCGAAATCCATCGCCACGTGAACTCCTCTCGTAGGGGTGGCAATTCGGGTCGGGTTCAGGTTGGCAGGTTCGGGTTGTCAGGTTGGCGGGTCAGAAAACCTCAACCCGAACCTTACCCATTTAAATCATCGGGTCAGCTATGTCAACCATAACCTGTTTACACGTAACCCGAACCTGACCCATTTAACCCTTATATATACTTGGGTTGACTGGTTAAATAGTGTAATACACCGTAAAATCCCAGGTCATTTATTAATGCTAATTATCAACATTTTTCTAAACTAAGCCATTTTTGCGGGCTAATTTGAAATTTTTACATGAGACACTGTCTATTTAAACACCCGATTGTTTTGTTCACTGTTTATTTGACACCCGAATGTTATGAACACCGTTTGTTTAGCACCCGATTGTGTATTGTCACCCGATAACACCCGAATGCCACTCTTGGATGTCACCCAATGAGGATTAACACCGGTAACTCCACTTGCGATCCGACAATTGATTTTAACACCGGTATATTAATATTAATTATATATAATGAAGTATATATAATTATGACAAATTATTGTTACTATATATGTATGAGTATATATATTATAAATGACGAAACCGTTCATATGTTTATGGTTTTCACAAACCAACACCGACACCGAGATATATTTCACACATTTCACGAACACCGATACCCCGATATTTTGGGCCGGATTTCACCCCAAGCCCATGCCATGTCTTTCTTTCTTTGTTTTCACTGGGCCGAACATCCCTACAAGCCCACAAGACTTCTTATCTTTTTCTCTTTTTCGTTTGGGCCGAGACTACTCACAAGCCCACCACCACAAACTCTTCATTTCACATGGGCCAAGATGTTTTCTTTTTCTTCCCTGGCGTAGTATACCTCACGAAACAAACACCAACTCCTTGTACATTTGAGTTCTACACATGCTTAATTGTTGGTTTCCCTATCACACGACACCAATATATCACCCTCCCATTGACTTTGAACCACTCGACCAAGAGCCACCAAATGAGAGCCGTCCGACCATTGGATAAAACCATTACACGCCCAAACACTTAAACCTTTGGATTGTATGTCCCTTAAGCTCCTAACACAAACTATAAACAATGATTATTGGTACAAGTTATGCCTAAAAGCCTCTAACACCTAAGTTGACAAACTCGTATAGCCACCAAACCATGTACCATTCGACAAGACAAGACTATGGAAACCAAGACAAGAATGTCGAATAAGATTAGACCACTCAATTTGTGTTGCAATCTTAGGGACATCTAACCACCCATGGACTTGCTATATAAACCACATTTAATGTGAAATCTCACACACTCAAGGTTCCACCAAATTTGCAAAACTCAAACACTCTCCATTTTCTTTCGATTGTTTACTGTCGAGAAGGAGCAAGAAGACACGAGCAAGGAGTGGGTTGGAACGAGTTGGATAACTAAGTTGGGTACAAGATCACTTCACAAGGAGGGTAACACTTTGGTTGTTCTCGTTGCACATACACACGGCATCCTCACCACCACTTTGGTGTTGTAAGTTATTCACCACCCTTTTCAATTCGTATATCATGCATATCACGTTGAGTTTTATCACACGACACGCGTATAAGATTTTTTTAAATATAAGTTTTCATTACACTATAACTTCATCATTTGCCTCAACACCCCTAGAAATGCCCTCGCCATTTTATTTCTACACGTACAACCTATATATTTTCTTCGACCCTCCCAATATTCGACTCGAGCTTAACCAAGATCACCAAACATGCAAATCTCATACGCATTTAAACCACGAAAACTAGACCCAAACCAAGTACTAGTCGAACATGTATTTAAAGCAAAGAAAACACCCACTTGGGCCTTACCGGGCTAACGAGCCCAAAACAAAACCCTTATAAAATTTTCGAATTTAGAACTTAATAATTTCGAGTGGTAACTGATTTCAAAAACCGATTTTTACAAATAATAAAGGATAAAAATGGTAACTTTTATAAACATAAAAGTTAACTTTTTCGAAAACTAGAGTTTGGACTATTTTTGCAATGAGTCCCACGTTAGGGACTAAATGTGACAAAACATGGAAACTTTCGGACTATTTTTGGAAACTGCCGAATTGTATTAAATGAGGGGTATAAACCGTAATTTTTCAAAGTTTGGGGAACAAAATGTAAAAATTACAAAAGGACCATATTGTGATTATTATTAACCAAAGGGTAAAAAGTGTAAATTTGGTAAAGTTAAGGGTTAAATTTTTTTTCCCGCCAAAAAAAATTTTTTTTGGGGCAAATTTTTTTTTTTTTTTCCCGCCAAAAATTTTTAGTGCATCACAGTTATAAAGTTACTGCATCACAATTATAAAAGTTACTGCATCACAATTTTAAATTTTAGTGCATTAAGGTTATAAGTTACTGCAACATAGCTGATGCACTAAACTATTAACTATGATGCAGTAACTTATAATAAAGATGCACCAAAACTTAAAAAAGAATCGTATTTTAATTGTGATGCAGTTACATACATATATGATGCATAAAACTTATGATAATTCAGTTTCTTTATAACCATGATGTAGTAACTTTATAACCATGATGCAGTAACATTAAAACCATGAATGCAGTAACCGTGATGCAGTAAAATCATAATTGTGATGCAGTAAACATGATGCAGTAACTTTATAACCGTGATGCAGTAACTTTATAACTTTGATGCACTAAAAATTTTTGGCAGGAAAAAAAAAATTTTTTTGCCCAAAAAAAAAATTTTTTTTTTGGCGGGAAATTTTTTTTTTTCGGCGGGGGGGGGGGGGGGGGGGGGGTGGGGTGACACGTGTCATATGATGTGGCAAGGGGCTGACACATGTCACTCCCACAATCCTTCCTACACTTTTTATTATAAAGCCCTTTTATACTAACCCCACCATATATATATATATATATATATATATATATATATATATATATATATATATATATATATATATATATATATATATATATATATATATATATAACTTTACTAAAAATATTTAATCATAAATATTTTTAAACGATATTATTTTCACAACAAGTTAATATTTATCGAACACCGATTCGTAACAACACTAACAATAACTACGTAAAGTTATTTGAAATACATTTAAGACACCCGAAACGGATATCACCTTACACGTGATATATCACACGTCATTTACAACACGAATCTGAAACACCGATCACTATGTATTGTTTAGGTCGCAAGTCGGAGGAATTTCATTGCTATTCATAGCAATACACCATCACTTTGAGCACCTTGTGATTACACACCTTTCAGGTGAGTTCATGGTCCTACATTTTAATTGTTTTTAAACCCCCGTGGGGAGATACATGCTATAAATCGAACACAAGTATTTTTCTGTATGCTGTTATCACCTGATATTGCCTAAGTTGACACCTGTGCTACAAGTCCCTCATATCACGAACCTTAATCACTTGCGAGTGAGCGCGAATATAGTTGATAGATCTATTGGAATGGCAGCCCGCCTCTGTCAAGGTGATCACTTGGCAGGAGGTGGCTATATTCGAGGTATTATGGATATTTGGCACGTTTCCTATCACCGAGGGCCCCTTGTCATTTACATCCGCTGTGGTGTAGATGATTATTATTATCTTTATGATATGTCAAATCAATGTTAAGGCTTGCGTTTCGTGAGGCTTAGGAGCAATATTACACCCGATTTAGTCAAGACCTGTCTATCTTGGCTTGTTTATTTCAAATGCTTGACTTGTGTTCACACTATTACTATTTAAACTACTATGGATTCACTCAACCTTTGTGTTGACTTTTTAAGCATGTTTATCTCAGGAAACTAGCAAGCATGGCGGTACGGAGCTGGCAAAAGGGCACAGGACCTCCCTTTTATTTCAATAATTATATCATTCTTTACAAACTCATCAACCCCTTTTGTGAAACAATTATCATCTTGGAAAAATGTTTGTAACTCTGAATATTTGAGTTTTCATGGAATGATATTGATAATCTTTTGAATTGTTTTCTATGAGTATGACTGTGTACTAAACTGTAATGTCCCCGATTAGACTTCCGCTGCTTAATCAAATTTCGGGGTGTTACAAATAGGTTCCACGGGTTGAATATGTTAAACGGGTTTCGGGTTGACCCATTTAATCCGTTTTATATACAAAAGTTAGCACATTACACTAGTTAAATGGGTTAAACGAGTTAGCGGGTCAACCCGTTTAACCTATTTAACCCGTATAATTAAATATAAATAATTTTTAATTAAGGAAAAAAAAACTTAAACGGGTTGGCGGGTTGACCCGTTTATTTTATTCCCAACCCAAACCTGACCTGGTTAATAAACGGGTTAGACATGTCGACCCAAACCTGACCCAAATTTTATTTAGCTCAACCCGAACCTGTTAATTTTCGTGTCGGTTTCAAGTCGGGTCAGAAATTGCCACCCCTACCCTCTCGTACTCAGCCGCCGCAATCCTTCACCATTACCGAAAATCTACCGGCTGCAAGTTGTTTTGCTATTTTTAAGTGTTTGTCATACGTGTATTTTGGTGTGATTTTGTGTTTTGTTCTTTGAAACTAATAGTAAATGCCAATGTTATTTTACGGAATATATATATATATATATATATATATATATATATATATATATATATATATATATATTTCATATTTTTGGTTAGCCTGGTATTTTTTTTATTTATTTTTATTAATTTCCATGTAGTTATGCGACTGTGTTAATTAGTGGTTGTGGACCGCTTGTGGTTGTATATGGGGAAGGACTTAGGTTTGAGTACTAAACAACATAGAGAAAATAGACATGATTTGAGTTTTTAAGAAGAATTAAACACTCATTTACTCAAATCAACATCCAACACTACCTAAAAGTGCAAGTTTTAAGCTAATAAAAGTATAAACATCGATTAAAAAACATTTAGTTATGAGTGAGGTGTAAGCAATAAGAGCTCTTGGTATGTTAACGTGGGTATCACGTTATGGCCTATGTGGCATGTTCTTAACTTGAGTTATGGCTAAATAATTATACCATGTGTTTGAGTTATGGTTTTGCGTTACCCTTCACGTTACCATGGTAACGTCGCGTTAAGAAGCAAACATCAATAAAAATAAAAGTTACATAAACGGCCCAAAATTTATTTTTTCAAAGAAAAGTGGGGCCAAAATGTTGAGTTATGATAAGGGGTGTTTTATGTGAGTTAAGGTTAAAATGGTAACGCTGATGTGCCGCTGAGGTGGCACTGAGTTATTACATAACTTGTGTTATGATACAAGGAGTAAAACGTTGCCCAGTTTGACATTATATGTATCCACAATGTAAAATTTGTGTAGTTATAAAATCTTAAGTGATTCATAAAAGTGTATAGGAAAATCTCATTTATATTCTATAGACATGTTTTAGAATTGCATGCTTTTGCATTGAGAATAAATAAGTAGAAATACAACATGCATATTTTAATGAGCTGATGTTGTGTAATGTTTGTCAATAAGAAAATAATTTCTTCCGTGTATATACCGTTTGTTCACAGAGATGTGAACAATAAATATATGGATGAGGTGGCAACCCACAATGCATCATGCGTTCATAGTTTCAGTGTTATTCGATGCCACATGGGCCGATTGTGGATGCCCTAAGAAGAAAGATTTGAAATAGTTGAGCTGTAAATGACGTGAAAAATTAGAAATGACGTGTATTTTAGTTTAGTAACGTGGAGCATGGTAATTTGGTTAGTAATAAGTTACTACTAGTGAAAGAAGTAAATATGATTGAATAATTAATAAATAACAAAGTTTGGTAACTTGAATGATAAAAAATTAAAAACAAAGTGAACATTTTCGCAAAGTTCATATTTAACCCTTATTATTATTAACATAAGCACTAACAAAACCCGCCAAAAATAACCAGAAACTAACACACGCGCTCTTTGAAACATTGTCATCTGGATACCGCATGAAACAAGGTCATCTTTTCACAGGCCATTTAGCATACATTGAACCATTCTAACCGACAACAACTCTCAACTCAAGGGTGTCACTACCATGACCAATTTACAGGCAGACATTTTATCAAAAAGTTGGTGTGCAACTCAATCACATGATAAATATAATGTCACTTGTTGTAATGACTAAATGACTAATGATACGCTTTCATCTCCCTCTTTCTTAACACTCAGGTAATATAAATTTATATTATGTATGTCTTTATAAATTGTTTGTTTGATTATTAGTTAATTAATTAATTATAGTTTGAATTTATGTGAGGTAATGTTGATTGATTGATTTGAATTAGGGTTTTTGTTTTTGGTTTGATTTGTGTTAATTGATTGGGCGAGTATTTGACTTAGATGTACGCGGTCCAACCGGAGTGTCTTTCTGAACCTTTTACGGGCCACCGCTAAGATGTGTACCTAGTGAAAGTTTCAAAATAAGCCAAAGAAAGTGAGCGTATGAAACATAAGCCCAAAACCAAATAAACCGTAAGCAGGCTATATAAGCCGAAACAAACACCCCCTTATTAAGCAGAAAAGCATTTTTTTCATCCAAGTTGCTTATTTCGTGTTAGATTTTTCATATTGAATTGAAATGACTTTTTACTCTCGTATTTAACCTAAAACATTTTATAAATGAACTTGATTGAAAATGCTGTTTTATAAAATAAGCAAATCCAAACACCGGCTCTAAAAGTACTTTAAGTACTTATTTTTGAGCAAAAGCACAAGCAGAAAAAATAAGCAATCTCAAACACCAACGTAGTAAAAAATGCATTAATAATACTCGTAAAAATAATAATTCAATAGAAAATTTCAATCAAGTTTATTAATAGAATGTTTTTAGGTTAAACATGATGGTAAAATGTAATTTTAGTTTAATATCAAATAAACAATACGAAATAAACAGAAAGTGTGTGGGTGGAGAAATGGCTTTTCTGCTTAAAAAAGCAGAAAAGCATAAACATAAGCAATCACAAACACCTTATTGAGGCATCGGTGATAAAATATTTTTTAGCTGAAACGGTTAGCTAAGATGTGACATTCTGGTCGGTTATTAAAAAGTTATTTAGGCCAACTTATGTATGGTAACCTCTTTCAAAATGACACAAAAACAAAAACCTTACATTGTCGATACCTTAAATTGAGATTAAAAAAAAAGTTGAATACCTTATAGTTAACTTGGCTTAAAGTATGATACTTTCTGTGCCATTTTCCATTTGATTAATAAATGTTCTGAAATTCTTAGATAAGGTAAGCATTGATGCTTTGATTTGCGTGATTGTGCTAATTTAGCAACATTGCTATTAATTACGCTGTTTGATTTGTTGATTGATTAGTGGAAGTTGCAAATTTATGCGATGCGTTAATCTTGATGCATTGATCATATGTGTACTAATTAGAGATTTGTTTTGGCTTTATTTCTGTTATTGTGTTCTATACTGTTTGTTAATGTTAATCATGCAACACTGATGTTGCGTGCATACTATGTCAGAATCCATTTGTTGATTTAAGTATATGCTATTTGAGCTGTAAAATTTTCCATTTTGTGGTCCTGTTTATGAGGATTTTGTGTATATTGGACTTTGGATGGAGATGATAGATCGAGTAAAATAGATTTAAAGCTCTTTTGTTTTTATTTTGTGTGTACGTGTTAATTTCTTATTGTTTTGGATGTTTCAGCTTTACAGGTTAAGTGAAGTTCAATCACTTTGTGTATCCGAAGGTTCTGAATCGACGAAAGAGGTATGTCACTGCACTTGGTTCGTATCAATTATTGTGACATATAGACTGTAGGTTTATGTATTTTGTCTGATCAAACTTGCTTAAACGAAATCACATGTATTCTTCTAGTATGTTTCCTTATTGCTTATGCATACATTAGTTGATCGTAACTGTTGGTATTCTTACACTTGAAACAGAAAACTTATTCAAAGAGAATCACTATCCAATTTAAAGACGAGGAGGAAAGTAGCTCCTTCCATGGTGCATTTGAGCAATGGAAAAAGGAAGTAGTTATTCAAGGTTGTTAAATTATTCAAAGATTATTCATCGTATTGCTTTGATATATACCGGCTTTATAAATGCTTGTACTTTCTTCCTTTATCATCTGACCACATATATTGACATATAATAGAAAAGATAATTTTTTTTTGATAACTGAAGGATGGTTATGGTAATTACATTGCATGAAAGTTATGTTCTTGAATGAGTAAATGACTTGATTATTTATTGTTTCTTTTTACAGGATCAAGTTTAGCAAATGGAACGGTGTCATCCTCCAAAAGCAAGTTTGATGATAAAATTGAAGCATCTTCTGCTAAGATGTATTTCCATTACTACGGACAACTGCTTCATCAGCAAAATATGATGCATGATTATGTGAGGACAGGTGAATATACGATGTTGTTCTTTTTTTGAGGCACATGTATCACTTTGTGCTGTTAGGGTGTACTGACTCATTTAAATACGCATGACTCACATGACTTTTTTAGGCTTCCACGGAGCTGAAATGTATGATTAATGTTGCTTTCTTTTTTAGGTTACTATGCCGCGGTTATTGAGAACCAAATAGATTTTGCTGGACGGGTAGTGGTTGATGTTGGTGCTGGAAGCGGCATGCTATCACTGTTTGCTGCACAGGTGTTACTAATGAATACCTAGTGCGGGTGTTTAGATTTGTATTTTGGAATCCTCTGATTATCAAGACTTGAAATTGCAATAATGAGTGTTTAATGTTTGGATATACATATTCTGGTTCTAAGTATATATTGATCAAAATATAATTTTTTAACTTGTTTTGTACCGGCTACTTCAAAACCAAACAATCAAGTTTAAAATTGGAGTAAATTACCAAAAGAGGCCAAAAAGTTAAGAATTTTCTCAAAAGAAGCCAAAAATAACATGCTTTTCCAAAACCGTCATGTGCGAACGTGTGATTTCACTAATTTTTTGACATGTGTCCAGAAAATAGTACAATACCAATCATTTGCTGGCCCACATCTCTGACCATTAGTACACTCCCCAACCAAGTAGATGTATGAACGATGATTGTGCAAATTCAGGCTAATATGCGAACGTTAAATTTTTTTTTTTTGGTTCACCATCATCACCAATCACCACCTGATCAACACCACCATACCCGCCACATACCCGCCATAAAAAAATTAAGCATGAAACCTTCATATTTTAAATCCATTGTCCAACCAATTTTATTTTATATCAGTTTTATACGGAGCATTAAAGAAAGGATGTACCAATAAATGTAGCAAAGAATTCCAGCCACTTTAATATTGAATCCAATCCAAATTTGGCGACACTCGTATATTCCCAGAAGCTAATATGGCACATTTGAAAAGTCAAATTTCTATCTAATATTGAATCCAATCCAATCCAAATTTGATGTGGATTCTAAAGAGCTAATGGCAAGAGTCAACATCTTCTCCCTAACTTTTAACAATACTTTCTGAAGGCAGCAGCAACTTCAGTGGTGGCAACGAAAATTCCGGCAATAGCGGCAACAGTAAACCTCCATCACCATCATAACTGCCGGATCTGTGTTTATACCACCTCACTATCATAACCGCCGCCGGATCTGTGTTTATAATGAAAGATCCAACCGGATCTGTGTTTATAATGAAAGATCCAATCGGATCTGTGCTTATAATGTTGGGATCCAACCGGATTTTTTTTATTATCTTGGTGATGGTGGAAGTTAGTGATCGATCAACGGCGGTGGCCGGAATTTTGAGAGAGAGAGAGAGAACTTATGTGAAAGAGAGAGAAGGAGGTGTTTTTAACGTTCGCACGTTAGCCGGAATTCGCACAACCGTCGTTCGCACATCTGCTTGGTTGGGGAGTGTACTAATGGTCGGGGATGTGGCCAACAAATGATTGGTATTGTACTATTTGTCTGGACACGTGTCAAAAAATTAGTGGAATCGCACGTTTGCACATTCGCACATAACCATTTTGGGAAAGCATATTATTTTTGGCTTCTTTTGGGAAAAGTCTTAACTTTTTGGCCTCTTTCGGGAATTTTCTCTTAAAATTGAGTTTACTTATGTATCTCCTTTTTTGACCCTGGAATCTTCATATTTCCATTTCATAAAGCCTGCATTTAAACACCAACACACTATCATGTACTCTTATTGAGAAATGTGATGTCACGTGTATTGACTAATCACACTGTTTCACATCCTCTTTGTTTCTTCTCTTGTTTAGGCTGGTGCAAAACATGTTTATGCTGTGGAAGCATCGGAAATAGCTGACTATGCTCAAAAGCATATTGCTGGGAATCCTCTCTTGGCACAACGAATTATGGTTAGTGCCCTTAGTACGCTTCGTTGCTTATATTGTTGGATGCTTATTCATTTGGAGGTATTCTTGGCATCGTCATGTAGGTTATCAAGGCATACCCTGCCCGGTGGGATTGGGTTTGTTGTTGTTGTGTGTTATGTAGGTTATCAATGGCAAAGTTCAAGACGTAGAATTGCTTGAGAAAGCCGATATATTGATCTCAGAGCCTATGGGTAAGCTCATCATGTCATGTTCATATTGTCTTATGCAGGTTTATTTGACGAATAACAGATACTTGCTTATGCAATTTAGTTGGTAAAAAAACTGATCATCATTTTTAACATGCACATTGTTAGTGAATGAAAGAATGCTCGAGTCTTATGTCATTGCAAGAGATCGTTTTCTTGTCCCTAATGGGAAAATGTTCCCTAGTGTTGGAAGGTGATCTTAGCTTAATGATGCATTCTCATGTTATCATGATTTAAAGGCATCCTATCTATTTTTGATCTGACGAGTTGTCAATATATAATGAAAAAGTTGCAGTCAATGATTGAAAGCTTGTCAGTATATTTTTAAAACATAATATATGAAGTCAAAGTGATATCTTTTACTTACCATGTATGTACGTATACGCCTTTTGACCTAGGTGTAATAGTATCTCTGTGTTCGTTTTATTTTGTAGAATTCACATGAAATTGCAAACAAGGTATGATCTATTTTATTGCTTGTGATTCATTTTGTATTGCGTGTTAATGCTTTCTTGGTTTTTTGCTCATTTATCTTTGGACAATTTATAGAATGTTCAATGGTCGTTCTGATGTAACATTTAGACATTAGAATGGATCAAGAGTATCTTGATTATTATATGCAGAAAGTGAAAGTGTTCTTGATTCTTTTTTGTGCATGCAGGCCCTGTTTTGGCAGCAACAAAACTATTATGGGGTTGATTTGACAGCTTTACACGGAACTGCATTTCATGGATATTTTCACAGGTTTGTCTGGGCTGCATAAATTGCAAAATAACCCAACATATTCTAGATTTGCCATTAATGCTAATGTTAACACGACGTTTACGAGGACTTTTATGTTTAATGACGCCTTCTATTCGATAACAACTATTCAGGTTTCTTGTATTGTCGTATTGATGATCCGTGATCGGTTTGAAGCCTGATAGGATTTCTGCAGTGTCCTTTTTTCAACTAAGCTTTATTATCAAACGCTTACTAAGAACCGTTTAATTGAACACAAGTATTGTGATGCTCTAAATATCAACCATAACAAATGCACCATAACTTAGATAAAATTACTAAAACACATTGTAAAAAGCTTAGAAGTGTTAAACTTTTGAAGATTAAAAGATTGGGGGATTAAGGACTGGAGATTAGAGAATCAAGATTTATATATATTAAAAAATTTAATAAAGAAGGAAGTATTACGCCTAATTTCTAACAGTGTGAAGATTCACCGGGGAGGTATAGGGTATTTATAATATCATCTGTAGGATTATTTGATGCTATCTTAAGAGAAAAAGTATGCAAGATTACACTCTTCAAAATTACTAGAATATGCCATAGATATTCAAATGCACAAGTTATAAGGGGATCAAAATTACGGAATTCACTAGTGTTTATTTATTTATTTATTTAATGGCTTTTTGATGCTGAATTTTGTTCTTGTCATTTCTCTTTCACTTGTCTAAAGTATGGTTGTGTTTGATACTGTTTGCAGCCAGTGGTTGATGCTTTTGATCCAAGGCTATGAGTGGCGCCTGCAATTTCCCATGTCATCAATTTTACTACTGTCAATGTATTGCTCTTTTTAATTGCTAATCATAGTAGATAATGTTACCCTCTGTCCTCCTTGAAGACTTCTACGATGTTCTTTTAAAAGATAACTATCTTCTAAAGTGAAGCTCAGAGCTAAGCCTCAAAGATCTTGGTGCTATTATGCCGAGACAACTCGAGCTCATAAACAAAATAAAATCCCAATTTACCTAAAAATGATATTTAATTATTTATGCTTGATCCGTGTCTCACTAAATGAAAAAGTGCATCACAATTTTTGTATAATGTCATTTTCAAGAAGAGGACTTGTACAAAATCAACATTCCTTTGAAATTCACCGCTTCTGTTTGAACAAGAATACATGGTTTGGCATGTTGGTTTGATGTTCTATTTAATGGCAGGTAATACTTTCTATGCTTATGAATAATGAACGGGAATTTTATTTTATATGGATAGAAACAGGGTGGTTTTTTCTTGAAAGAATGATAATAATCATTTTAATATTTAGTGTTAAGTATGATTAAAAACAACTACTGAGTAAAATGATTGGTAATTAAGTAGTTTTGTTGTTCCTGGTAGCTGATATGTGTATCTGAATACTAAAAAACTGAATATTGTGGCTTCAAATCACATTAATCAGATCATCAAGTTACAATTGCAAATATGAACGCCCCCGTGACCTTTTTTTGATTTGTGTTGTGTAGCTAAAAATAAAATGTGGGGCCCAGGTGCTGAACAAGGAGGAATACTACAAACGTCAAGCTGTAGACTGGATCTAAAAGAGCCATATTATCGAATGTCGCAACCACAAGCCTACTCATCGTCCCAAGATCAGCAGCCTAATCAGCACTTACAATTGCAGGTACCCATTAGCTTCCTTCATTGAATGGATTATTAATAAAACAACAAATAATTACTGTATATCTTTTAGTTTTCTCCTATGCTTTTTTGAAAGTAGAAAATAGATAATTGAGATCAATTTTCATGAGGTGCCCATTTATTAGAAAATGCTTTCCATCATATATGCATGAGTCTATTACAGGAATGATCCTTCCCTTCACTTGTTAGAGAAAAATGTCACCATAATTGATCCTTCTCTTACATGAGTAACCGAGTCAATTACAGGAATGATAAACAATTGTTTCGTAGCTTGACTGTTTTTTGTTCAAATTACAGGATTTACAACTCTCCTCTCTGGATGAAGAGGGGTCGGATTTCATTCAACAACCGATGAATGATTCTGGAGTCCAAATTCATTGACCTATCAGTAATGCATTTGATATACACAAACGGTCAAAGCTTTCTGGAAACATGATAATCGTGTAACATTATACTAGGCACCAAGAAATGTCAGGCGGCTTCTTTAAAGACTGCCATTTACTCTCATGTATCATTTCAATGCCTGTGAATTAGGTTGTCATGTTGACCTATTTGTTGCTCTTAGAGTGTTTGCATTACTATGTTGAAAAAGTTGACGAATACAGTAATTAATTTTTAGCTTCAAGAGAAAGTTGACTTCTGTTCCCATAAAGTCCTTGACTATATGATGTCCCCTTTTAGTTGGTTTCTATCTGGGTTATTTAAAGGTTTTCTGAATAATGTTTTGTCAAAAGAACAGGATCAGTTGAAGCCAATGTCGATTGTGCAGTTAGGGCTGATCTAGCTAGGTTAAGACTGGTAGTGATCAGTTAGCAGGGATGTTGCTATTAGTATCAAGGCAGGTCTTCGATAGATCTACTGCTAGTTCTTTGCCCTACGTAAAAGTTATAGATTTTACTACATAACCGCAAGCTGTAAATATGTTAAAAATTTAACAAAAGCTTATTCTTAGTTTGGGACCAAAGAATTTAATCCCACAAATTGGGTATACTCGTTTACGAAGCCGTTGCCACCCGATCATTGAACAGCATGCTGAAAGGCTTATGTGTAAGTAACATGTTTTCTTATTAATATGCATTGTAATTTCCATGATTGTTTTTCCTGTCTTTGTGTGACTCAAACAATGGTTACGAGTTTGATTTGTAATCAGTTGGTGGCCAGTTCAAGGCATGGTATGTGAAGGGGAAAAGCAAACATCTTAGGTATTCTAAACAAAAAAAATTCTATGGCTGTTTGTCAGCATATATCACTGCTCCATATTATACATAAACTATCCTACAATTGGTATGAGTCAATTGTATGAAGTGAAAGGGATCGGCATTGATATATCACGGATGTCTAAACTCTTGCAATACCTTTGCCAACCCAAATATTAGTTGTCACATAACATACATATATAAAGTGTTAAGCATAAATAAGATGAACCTTAGCTTCAAACATATAGTTTTTATGATTATCCGGAGCAACAAATAGACTAAATATGGCAGATGGTTTTTTACAGTGGCCTAAACTCGAGGCCACATACAATGAGGCCAGACATAGTTCCTTCATGGCTTGTAAATTTCATATGCATAGAAAGAGAGTCATCCTTGAATTCATGAGCTGAGTTAAACTTCCACACTTGAATCTCCATCCATCCATCTTCTCTTTGTTTTGGAACCCGAGTGATACCATTTATGTTCAATGGGCTTGGGGTTATAAAATAAACAAATTCAGCCTCATTGTTTTCTTTGTGGAGTACGTCTCGTACTTCTACTGGACATTGCAGCCCCTCGCATTGTTTTGAAAGCTTGAATACAAGGTAACACACGTATTGTGTATCTGGTGACAACATTTGACTTTTGATTGTGCAATTGAGATGAAATACTTGTTTTGGTAAAAGCTCAATCACCTCTTGAAATCTGCATGTAGGATGGATTTAGGACGAAGTAATATATATAGATAGGAAACTAAATCCAAGAAGTTTAACATTTGTCAGCCATTGATTCATGAATCTTTAATTGTTAACCGTAAAACGAAAAACATTGACCTAGAAATCTAGTTTTTTTGTGTGACATCGATCTACATATTTGTATGTACAAACAAAAATAAGTTTAGCGGTTACAGTTAGGGCTGGCAATCCATATGGGTTCGGGTTGGTGGGTCAGGATACCCTAACTCGAACATGACCTGTTTAAATAATTGGGTCAGACATGTAACTTCTATAAACATATTTTCTGAACACGATTCATTTAATCTGCTTATCTAACTGGGTTGGCGGATTAGCGAGTTACACGGGTTAAATAGGTTAACTGTGTTGGCAAGTCGACCCATTTATCCCACCCAACCTGAACATGGCCCGAAACTTGTTTACACCCAACCCTAACCCATTTATATATGTATCGGTCTTGGGTCGTGTTTCATGTAGCATCAGGAATTGCCGCCCCTAGTTTTAGGAAACTGTAAAAAATTTAGCTATAATATAAGAAACGAACCTGGACTCGGCTGATGGTTTTAAAGTAAAAAGATCCACATTAGAGAATTGGTATAAAGCTGCCTTTGCCGAAAGCACAAGAAGTTTCTTTTCGTCTACTTCGCCCAACCAGAACAACTCGTCGTAGTTTCTGTATATCTGGAATATGTCTTCAAAGTTAGTGGGAAGTTGCTGCACCTGATCCACATTGAAGTTTGATTTCAAGACTTGTTGGATTTCCTTCAATTTTCCGATGTCTTCATGTTTCACCTATGCGCAAACCATGTTATATATGCAACATAGAACATGGGTTTGGTTTAATTTTTTGGCATGCATCCGACCTCTTTGTATAATATAAAGTATAAACAAAAGAGTAAATTATGGAAACAGGGGATGTAATTTCAAACTTACTTTATCAATTGCTCGAAATTCAATGCCTTCAACATAAACCGCACTTTCTCCACAATAGTGTGATGAAAAGCTCTCAAGTAGAAACTCAAAAACAACATCTTCGTTCTGATTCAAGAATTGGTACAACTCAATCATCATCCAATCCTTGTCTCTCCATGTTGCGAAATATGCATGTAGACTTTCGAGTCCCTTTCTATACTTTAGGTTAACACACATCGGTTTACTTGAAAATTTTCTTGAATCACTAAGTTTGAAGACTAAATAGACCCCATAAACAACATTAGGAGATAAAAATTGAGTTCTTGTCTTGATTTCGATGATTAAAGTGGAAATATCTAATATCTCCACCACTGTCCCAAACCTGCGCATATTATAAACATCCAAGTCCAAATTAGTCATAGCCTCTATTCCCATGCACTTCTACTTTTGCATTTCATAATTTTTGGAACAAGAATTTAAATTCCATATTAAAATTGATTGTATCAGAAAAATCTCTTTTTAAATTAAGGGAAGAAGGTCATGATGACAGAGGACCCACAACAGAGGCATACCTCAACTAACTGATTAGAAGGTTTTTAACATTATAGTATGCAGGACTACTTTTGTTATACAAATGGTTTGGGTCTCAAGTGTAATACATAGTTAAAGGGATTCTTAAGTTATTAAAAAAAAAGCATTGAATGTACTTACGCTTAACACTTAATATTAGCAAAAATACAGAGAGTTAGAGAGAATAACCTTGATTCTGGAAGAGATTTCCACTCATGTGGACAAGTGTTTTTGTAGGAAAACATTGTTGCTGAAACCATTTCATTTCTTACTCCATTACCATCGAATGACAACAACTGATATATAACAAAACATAAATCAGGCTCAATTTTTATGATGTGTAAATGCATGTGTGGTATTGAATTACCCCTCAAATAGGAAAAGAAATATAGAAAACTGGAAAACAACAAATAAGCGAGATACAAGATGAACTGATTACCACTTTGTCTTGTTGAAGGAGGATTCCCTTAGAAAAAATGTTGTAAAGTTCCTCTTTCTTTTTGGCAGAATAGACTTCAGGGCACTTTGACATCTTGATTATTTCTTTGTAGTCTTTTGGCAATTTGGGCTCCCATTTCTCATAGTCCTCCTGTATATACATTAATTATTCAGTTAATAAACTAATGTTTCATATAGTTACTTTCTTAAATTTATAGAACAGTTAAATGCCATAGTTTAGATTTATATGAATCAAAAGTTAACCAATTTTGTCAAACTATAAAAACTTACCTGAAATTCCCATGATTTCTTGAGTTGTATGACCACTTCATCAGCTGTTGGTCGTCTTTCTCTCTTGTGATGTAAGCATTGAAAGGCAATCCTTGTAAAGGTAATATATGACTGTGGCGCAATTTGTTCTTTGATACCCTCGAACACTAACTTATCAAGTTTTCCTTCATAGTAGCGTTGTTTAGCCAAAAAGGGTAAATAAAGATACTCATCATCCAGCTTTTCGGATGAAAGTTTCCCACACAATATGTCACATAAAACCGCACCCAGTGAGAATATATCAGACTCTTTCGTTAAGTAGCCTGTTTTCGAGTGTAGTGGGTCACCATAGCCTATTGTGCCTGTAACATTGTCGATGACATTGTCTACATTCAGATTTGTTGAACATACTAAGGAATGCCCAAAACCTGTAAATTTTGCTTTCCAGTCATCAAATAGTAGAATGTTGCTGCTGTTGATGTCCCTATGTATTACCATTTCTGGACATCCATGAAGAAACTCCAACCCAATTGCAATATCGATGCATATTTTAAGCCGCATCACCCACGTAAGACTATCATCGCTCAAGTACTTATCAAGCCTACCTCTGGATGGATACTCATATGCAATAATCTTTTCATCCTCTTCATCACAGTAGCCTACAAGAACAATCACATTTTCATGTCTATACTCCATAAGGATTTCCAGCTCTGTCATAAATTCAACATCTCTTTCAAAAGACTTCCTATCTAACCGCTTTACCGCAATGTTATTACGTCCATGAGCGTGAGTAACTACTCCTCTGTGAATATTCCCAAATTCACCATGTCCAATGATGTTGTCTTGACTGAACTCTTGCGTAGCTAACTTTACGTCTTCAAGTGACAGTTTAAGGTTGTCCTTATGGTGCTCCTGTGAATCATGGATCAGTAAGTTATTTTAATAAGTAAAAAATACACTAAAACTGCTATCTGCTATCTAAAATTTTCATTGTGTCTTACCTGACAGTTTAACGCTTTTTTGAGTTCTTTGATGACAACTTCTATAGTTGGACGTTGCGCTTGAGTTTCTGCCACACATCGAAATGCGATTTCTAAGAATATGTCCAAAGACTCTTTATTGGGTCCTTTGCTTAAAGAAAAGACATGTTCATCGGTCTCCTCCTTTATTTTGTGATCAACAATTTGCATTATTGTTCCCCTTTCAAAATGATCTCTTGCAATGGGTGCAATTCCCTTCTCATTCACTTTGGTGTATACAGAATCATAGGCCAACGTTCCAGTCAAGATCTCAAGCAACACTACTCCAAATGAGTAAATGTCGGATTTCTTATTTAGTTTACCATACTTCTGATATTCTGGATCCAGATACATCTTTGTACCTGCAACCGTATCGGTATAGATAGTGCTGGCCGCTTGATGTGCTGGGTGGAATTTGGAGAGCCCGAAATCCGCAATCTTTGCCTTCCAGCTATCTCCTAATAGAATATTATCGCTCTTAATGTCACGGTGTATCATCTTTTGTTTGCCATGATCCGTGTTGTTGTGAATGTAATTCAAACCATGTGCAATATCAAGACATATATTTAGACGTTGCACCCAGGTAAGATTAGTCGGTTTTTCACTGCTTCCCAAATAGGTTTCAAGACTTCCTTTAGAAGCATGCTCATAAACCAGGATCATTTCACCATTACCTTCTGAACAAAAGCCAAGTAGAGAGATTATGTTATCATGCTTACAAGTGGTTAGAGTTTCAATTTCTAAAATGAACCCTTGTTCTCCTTTTTGATTGTGAATGCGCTTTACGGCTACCGTGCTTCGTTTTCTGGGTAAATCGCACTTATTCACACCTTCTATCGACGAGGAATTACTGCTATCGAAATGTTCAAGATCTGCTATGTACACTTTACCGAATCCGCCTGACCCGATGCAATATGCGTCGTCAAAATTCTTGGTAGCCTCGCTTATAACATCTAGTTCAATCTTCAAGTGTTCCAAGTTCTTCACCTGCAAAATTATGGAGTTATGCAGCACCAAATTAAATTTATTTATTTATTATTATTATTTATTATGATTGAGCAATGTGAGAACAGCCAAAAGCAACAGTTGATCTGTTTTAAGTTACTTATTGTAAAAATGATTTTCATCCCTAAAGCTATAGCCTGAAGATACATCTAGCAAAAATATCAAGACATGTGACTAGACTGAAAATGAAGATTGAGAGATAACATACATATCAAATAGTGAATGTATGAAATGAAATGAACGCATGTTTACATGGCCGCGCGTTTTGGCGGCACACATATAGTTTCAATAGATGGATAAATTAGTATCGAAGATCAATATGTAGAAGTTATAATGTTGAACTTGCTAGTTACATATCTTAAACAAATTAGAAAAAGAGTGAAAGAAAAGCACGGTGCTATGTGTAGACTGTAGTTAATTTGGTCTCATTTAGTTGTATGTAACTCAGGTGAATTTAAAAATCTTATTAGCCTAATGATAATAAGCCTAAATAATTAGAATAATTCAAACTTGGGTTAATTAGCATAAAATAAATTACTTTATATGGTTTAAGATGTTTTATATGTGGTTGGTGTTTGAAACCCGATACTTCTTAACATAAGGTTTTCACTATCTTCTCAACCATTTTATAGTGTTTTCTTCGTCATAGCCTTATAAATGATATACCATTTTAAAACATAGTCCTTGAACATATATTTTGGCTATCCAAAGCTAATTTGACATAACAATGGTGTTAGTTTGTTATTTTTTGTTATTAATTCTATATTATATTTATTTAAAAGTTCACTGGCCTAAATTAAGAAACAATATTCGTTATGATTCATGGTTGTATATATAGAAGCAATGTAGGTTCTATAAATGTATGAAATGGAATCGAGTGTCTATGTATCATTTTATGGTTTTTATTACGTACTAGGGGAAGAAAGTTTTTATTTTATGTCAAACCAATATCCATTGGTTTACAGGAATGGTCGTCGGGGATTGAACCCAGCTGGATGTTTATCCTAATTTAGGTTGGCGGGTTTCGGTCTTGTTAGGCTGTTAGCTTAAGAGTTATTTGCTTTTGTTCTCCTCACTGTCGGATGACAAACTTTTAGTTCTTGTCTTTTACTTTTTATTCCTCTCTCTCTCTCTCCCTTGAGGTTTGTATCTCATGATGATATCGGTTTATCTTCTTGGGTCCGTTTTATACAATTTTTTTTTTTTCGTTTCTAGAAAAAATTTCCAAAAATGAGGTTGGTGGATTTAAAAAACCTTAACTTCCACATATGTCACAAGGTTTATAGTTTGATGACATAGACTAGTTTATAAGCTTTTTAAAAGCTCAACTATAGTGCATGTTCTATTTATACAATCAAGCTAATGGTCAATTGGTCACATTTGTTATACAACCATATTCACCACATTTATCATAAAAATCTTAGTTCTATACAATCAAGGTTATCTATAAAAATCTTAGTTTTATTTTAAAAAAATCCCAACTTTCAGATATGATACAATTTCTTTGGTGAGGAATGGTGGCTATACAGTAAACCACACAATAACAGTTGGTTGGTTTAAAACATATAAGTGACCTATTTGTAGAATTAATAAATGGTATAGTGAGGATATAGTGGTTATGCAATAAACCAAACAATAACAATTAGTAATGTAGAGTAACTCTTTTTTATTAATTAGGATAATCGGCCTCAAATTAAAAGTTTAAAGAAAATAATTACCTTCAAATGATCTGATGATGTGGCATCAAATGCATTTCTTGGAAGTTCCTAAAATGTTATTTGCAAGATAATAGGAAATGAGAAAAAAATAACAATTATTGTTACATAAAGATGACAAACAAAGATGATGTTCTTACTGGATTTTCATGTTTCCATTGAATTTCCAACGCTTTCTCAAGTCTTTTGACAACCTGATCTATATATGGGCGATCTGCTCGTTCCCCTTTTATGCACCAATATGCTGTCTCTGAGAAGATTTTTAATGATTCTGGGTCCATATGCTTTCGTAAATGCGGCATGATCATTTTATCCAAATGAGATTTGGCCAGCTGACTTAATAATCCCTTTCTCAACTCATCTTCATCTTCGTTTTTGTCTTCGTCATCATCTTTGTCTTCGTCTTCGTCTTCGTCTTCATCTTCTTCTTCATCTCCTGCACTCCTTCCGCATAAGACTTCGAATAATACCACGCCGAATGAATAGACATCTGACTTGTGGGTCACACCGCCAGTCTTTTCGTATTTTGGGTCCAGGTATGCATTCTTAACAATATCACGAGTAAGAAGAAGACGGTGCCTCCGAGCTACTGTATTTTTCAATGCAAGTTGAAAACCAGATAACTTGGGTTCCCATTCGTCATCAAGTAAAATTTTTGAGCTCCTGACGTTGCAATGTATGACACTGAAATCATGTCCAATATCATAATGGATGTAACTCAAAGCATTTGCAACGCCCAGACATATCTTCAACCTTTGCATCCATGTGAGGGTCTCGTCACTTAGATATTTGTTGAGACTTCCGTTGGCCTCCTTCTTGTATACGGTAACCAAATTCTTATCATTAAACCCAACAACAGACACTAGATTCGTATGATTGAGACTAGAAAGCATTGACTTCTCCATCCTAAAGTACTTTTTACTTTGATCATCTTTTTGATATTTAACATAGATCCCCCGTACAACAATATCGATGAGCTGTCCGGAATGCAACATACTGCCTTGGTAAACCCATGCAACTGTATTTTCTCTGATCCTATTCTCAAAAGAAAAGTTGTTGGTTGCGGATTCTATATCTTCAACGCTGAACTGTGAGTGAGAAAGGTATTTGAGGGAAGACATTGTCTTTTTGCTAGAATTGGATTTAACGCCTATGGATGTGGAGTGACTGGCTGATCCCTATATGTACCAAAGAAGACAACATTATGAAGTGTGCTGATTTTCAGGGTGGAACACTTCAGTGAGGTTAATCATTCATTTTTAGCATTCTTCAAAGAGCTAGAAAATATGGTGAGAAGCCAAGTAAAAGAGGGGGATTTTGTGTATCATTCTGAAGAACAGTTAGATTTTGCAAAGATTGTTGGCAAATGTGATTTTGTGTATAACTTGAACCTCCATTTAACCATAACTCACCACCGCCTTTATGACAAATATAATAGTTTATGTGAGTGATATGTGAATGGAGTGTATTTATTTTGTACACAAAATATTAACTAGGAAAAGACAGTTATATCCTTGTCCAGTAGTACCCATTTTTTGTGTTGTTTTCTTTTAAACCTCAAAATAGTCGATATACTTTTGAGAAGTACCCAACAACAATGACAACAACCAATTCGGGTCACGGTTTATTTTAAGCAATCCATAAGCAATGTTTTTTAAACATTAATAAGAATAAAATATTGTTAAAAATATACTGTAACTTTGAGCTTCTTTGTTGACTCCACCCGTTCTAATTATTCACAGTTAAGAGGTATGCTACATCCACATAAAATCCCCACAAAAAACTCCCACTCGCTGACGTGTCAGCGGATGATTGGTTTTTAGTGGAATGTGGATCCCACAATAAACCAATCACCCGCTGACACGTTTTGGGGATTTTATGTGGATGTAGCAAAATCCCACAGTTAATAACAAAACTTTGAAGCTGAAAAGTGCATTATAAAGTATCATCACCTAACAGTTTATAGTTTATTTCAAAATCTTTTTTTGTGTACAAATAATTCTGCCCCTTCTCTATCGCATCTTTCTTTATCAATTCTCTTATTTTGACATTTTCCTCTTTTTTAGAGATTTGAGTGGCTTACAATAAGAGCTAAAAAAATTAATTACCTTCTCATGACTGGATGATGTCCCTCCACCTTCCTCCACAACTGATGAGTGTTCCTTTTAACATCAATGGCAACAAATACAATAATAAGTAAATAAACGTTGCACGTATTATAGAGTCGTTGTTGTGATAGAAAGATAAAGGGAAAAAACCATCTTACAGCATTTTCACATAGCAATTGAAGTTCTAATGCTTTCTCAAGTCTTGTGACAATCTCATCTACATTCGGGCGTTGGGACCGTTCTTCATTCAAGCAGTCATACGCTGTTTTCGCAAAAAATTTCAATGATCGCAGATCTATTTGTTTCAATAGATCCGGATCAACTAAACCATCAAGTATTTTCTCTCTATAGTGAAAAATTGCCACCGGAGCCAAATACTTATTATCTTGATCATCACTTACTGATTTCCTACCACATAATAGTTCAAACAATACTATCCCAAACGAGTATATATCTGACTTGTGGTCCACGCTGCTAGTCTCTGAATATGTTGGGTCTGTATACCCCTTCGTAGACCAAACTGAATCAGTATGGACAGCATGGTGCCTTTCAGATGCTTTTAACTTCATGGAATGTTGAAATTGTGATAACTTAGGTTCCCAGTCATTATTCAGTAGAACAATTTCACTGCTGATGTTCCGGTGAATAACACTAAAATCGCGTGGCTCGTCATAATGAATGTAATTCAATGCTTGCGCAATACCTACAGATATCTCCAATCTCTTCACCCATGTCAACAACACCAGGTTACTTAGATAGTTGTCGAGCCTTCCCCTGGTGATCTCGTGCTTGTAAATGATGGTCTCTGCACCACCTTCATTACAAAACCCAACAACAGAAAGAAGATTCTTATGCTTGAGACTAGATAGCATCGAAATCTCGGTCCAAAACTGTTGTTCTTTTTCATCATCCCATTCTTTATAAGATATCCTATGAGCATCGATGTTAATCAACTCAGCTGACCAAGAGAGCTGTCCCTTGTAGCTCTTTCCAAATCCACTTGTGCCTGTGATATTTTCTTTAGCAAAGTAGTTGGTGGCGGATTCTATATCTTCAAGGGGGATTCTTAGGTGAGCAAGGTAGTTGGGCGGAGAGTGCATCTATTACAAAAAAAATTAAGCAGAGTTTGGGTTACTAAAGTATGTGAGATGACGATATTTAATTAATACACAAATTAACAGCAAATGATGCATCACCAGTACATATGTATAGTTGGCGATATCGACCTAACGTCCCTTTTTTTAATCATTATTTTTAATCCTAACTGATATCATAAAGTTGGTTTTATTTTTTTCTATTTACTACCCCTCAAGATTGTATTACGTTGTCAACGTCATATCCCAGTATTACATTTCGTCTGTACTCCTCAAGTTTAAAAAATACGTACCTATTATTGGTTTTTCTTTCTTGCCTATTGCCCAATGAAAATTTTTTCATTACTTAATTAATTAATATTTCTTTTTTAAATTCTGTAATAACTTCAATAAGGTTAATATGATAAATTCAATTAAACTTATGTATTTATTTTTTACAGTAAATAATTAATTTGATAAAGTATGCTAATTATGATTTAATTTTTTAATTTTTTACTAATTATTAGTTTAACCATTTAACTTTGTTTCATTCCTTAACTAATGATGATTTGATAAAACCGTTAACATTTTTTAGCAGCAATTTTATCCTTAATATTGTTTAATCATTTGATTTAAACCCTTAATTTTGGCTATTAATTATCTATAATCAGGTTTATGGGATCTAGCTAATGTGCAAACTGATGTAGTGAATTGAAGGTGTATAAAGAACAGGTCTTACTGGTATGTTTTCACGTGCAAGTTCCAACGCTTTCACAAGTCTTGGGACAATCTCATCTATACCTGGGCGTTGCGATCGTTCTTCTTTCAAGCAGTCATACGCTATTTCAGCGAACATGTTGAATGACTGCGAGTCCATTTGGTTCCAGAGACCCCAATCAATTATTTCGTGGAGCTTTTTCTCACGATAATGGGCAACGGCCACCGAAGCCAAATACTTATTATCTTGGTTGCCTTTGATTACTGCTTTCCTACCACACAGTAGTTCAAACATTACTATCCCAAAGGAGTACATATCCGACTTGTGGTTAGCACTTTTTGTCTCTATATATGTTGGGTCTGTATACCCATCTGTACTCCACACTTTATCAGTATGAAAAGAATTGTGCCTTTCAGAGGCTTTGATCTTCATGGAACGTATAAAATCACCTAACTTGGGTTCCCAGTCATGATTTAAATAAATCGATGGACTGTCGATGTTGCGGTGTATTACGCTAAAATCACGTGACTCGTCATAATGAATGTAACTCAACGCTTGCGCGATACCGACACATATCTCCAATCTTCGCACCCATGTCAACGACATCGGGTCGCTTAGATGTCTCCAAAGACTTCCTCTCTCACGCTTGTAAATGATGACGTTCTCGTCATTCTCATCACAAAACCCAACAAGAGAAACAAGATTCTTGTGCTTGAGACTTGATAGCAATGAAATCTCCATCCAAAACTGTTGGTCTCCTTCTAACCATTCTTTATTTAACCTCCGAGCTAAGATCGTAATTAACTCACCGGACCACAAGAGCTGTCCTTTGTAATCCTTTTCAGATGCATCTTCTCCGAGAATATTTTTTTGAGCAAAGTTGTCGGTGGCGGAAAGTATATCTTGAAGGGGGATTCTTAGGTGAGCAAAGTCATCAAGCTGGGAAGACATTATGTATTTTTGTGTTTTATTAAGGAGCGTTTGGGTTACAAAAGGATGCAAAGATATTCGGAAGAACAAATACAAGAAGAGTAGAAAGAAGATGTGGTGGTGGAAACAATGGTGTTGATAAATGTATTGACTGGATTCAGTGTTGTTTTTACTTTTTATGGCCATGTAGGCAGCTGTCCTCCAACAAATTGAAACCTTATTATAATAAAAGTAATACAACGTGAATCTCTAGACGACACTTGACCACTGATGAACGAGTCTTTGTGATTATTAAATTCCAAATATCAGACTTTTTGGCCGACAAAGTAGACGAAAATGCATAATTACAAAAATGTTGTGGTTTCAATAACCCAATTTTCATAAAGAAAACATTAAGGGGGTGGCAACCTTGCCTCAAGTTGCCTCATCTTTTAAACCAAATAACCAATCAAACTTGTCCAACTCAATTTTTGCCTAATCTTGCCTAAACCTTCATTTTTAGTGGCAACCTTGCCTAAATTTTTGCCTAGTCAAGCATTAATTACATTTATTAATAACAAAATTTAAATTAAAAAAACATAAATAAAAAACAACTATTTTATTAATAATAATTCAATAATTATTACATAATACTTAAAAAAAACGTAAATAAAACTAAAAATTGCATGGCCATCCATACTTTGCTGCGAATTCACGTTTTTTTTGTATTGCAATTTCCCGCATATCCGGATCTTTTATGTTATTGTGCGGTTCGTTGAAAAATTTAAAAGCTCGAGTAAAGGCCTTTTCTTGTGCACCTTGTACTTGTGCCGCCATCAATTTTTCGGCCAACTCATCCTTTGCACGTTTTTTATCTAGCGACTCCGCTAATAGTTGTGATTTCTTTGAAGCATAAATTTCTAAAGTCGCAGCAACACTATTACTTGTTGACGACTCAGAAACACTTTTTTTGCCCCGTCTTTTACGGGTAGGAGTAGTGTCTTCATTCAAATCCGGAATAATTGTCTCAACATTGTCGTTGCTAGATTCAGACGACTTTTTCCGTTTATCAGAATTAGACGACGATGTTTGTCCGACAATTGGTTGTTCCAACCATTTGTCATTTTGTCTTACAATTTCCCAAGCATCAATGTGTCCAAAAGTCTTGCCTTTAGTTTTTTTTTTAAATCGGCCATGGCATTTTTCATCACGTCAAGATCGTCACAACCACTATCTCGAAGACGGTTCTACAATTATAAAAGTAATAAATATAATTTGATACAATCATATAAAATATAAACTATATAAAAAAAATAATAATTCAAAAATATACCGATTGGATGTAGAGGCCGTTAAAAATATTCATTTCCGCATTCATATTTTTCCATTTTGTGTTCAAGCCATGGTGTGTTCGTTCATGATTTGGTACGTTTTGAGAGAAATGTTCAAGGATTCTTCCCCAAAAGCTTGCCGACTTTTGTTGATTCCCGATTTTTGGACAAGTCGAGATGCGCACCCAAGCTTTTGCCAAAGCGACCTCATCTTCCGTTGTCCAAGGTTTGGTTCTAGCTTTACTCGGTTTTGGTATTTCCACAATTTCTTCATCATCATTTTCTCCGTCACCTAATTAACCACAAAAAAAAATACGATTTAATAAAATAAAAAAATCCGATTTAATAAAAAAAAATACGATTTATTTAAAAAAAAATCCGATTTAAAAAAAAATAGTAAACCTTACCCGTTGTATTCGTAAATTGCGTTTCGGGGACAAATTCAATTTCGTCATCTTCATTATCGTAAATAGGTAATTGACGTTCTACACTCGGTTCACGCCTTGCTCGCCCATCACGATATTCGTTGAATGGATTAAATTCATTAGTCATTAAAATATTATAATTGGCCGGATTCATTGGAGGAGGATTTTGAAAATATTGCGGTTGTGGTTGACGTTGAAGAGGTTGGGGATAGTAAGGTTGAGTTGGAATTTGGGCTCGATTTGGAGGTTGAGGATAGTAAGCTTGATTAGGATGTTGCGGACGCGTGAATTGGGATGGACCGGGTTGTGATCGAGACCCACGTCCTCGACCTTTTTGTGAGGTTGAACCATGTTTGGATTGATGATCCATTGTTGTTTTTTCAAAGAGTTTGATTTGAATGTGTGGAATGTATTTGAAATATTTGTGTATTTTAGATTGTTAATTGTGAGATTTTAAAGGGAATTTTTTATTTATTTATTTATTTTTTTTATTTTTATATTTTTTTTTTTGTTTGGAAAACAACCCAACGTAAACTCCATTTAATGTAACGTTCGAATTTTTTTTGGAAAAGAAACATGCCGAATCGGTGAGATATACCGCCCCTCATGCCGATTATGGCTTGCCGAATTGATGGCATTCGGTTTTACCGATCGGTGAAGCTTGCCGATTGCTTCATGCCGAAGGGTTGCCACCCCCCTAACAAATTGTACCAGGCCGGCCATCATGTGACGATCCACATATTCCAATGAATAAACATGTTTATCAACAATGACTAGCTACTATCTAAAACAGAAAAATAATAAACCCTTTTTATATTCTTTTATTTAAGTGTATGGACAATATATCAACATTTATATGTAATTAGTAATTTCGTATAAGAGATTTTTATTCAGTTTTTAAGATATAGTGGTTGTATATATGGGTCACCTTCATTTTCTTATTTGTAAATATTAGTAGACTAATATTCTTGTGTAATGCTCGTAATAAACAAATAATCGGATGTTTTTGGGTATGACGTGATTGATTGTTTTTGTAAAGTTATGATATATATAGATCACGTTAACACTCTTTTTGAGACTTTAAAAATTGAGTCATTCGAGTGTGATAACATAAAAGACTCGTTCATCAGTGGTCACTTAAAAAACACCCTAAAAATACTATTGACGAGTGGATGTAGATGGAATGATTACTTATGTTATTCCTTACATTTGTTTCTCCATTTCATCATCAACTCCATAAATAAATAAATAAAATGAACTTATCACCAAGATATCATAATGAACCTCATGCAAGTGATGCTATTGAAATGGAGTCTCAAAGTGGTTATAATCATTGATTAAGAAAAGGTTAAACAAAGAATATCCTGAAAACAAAATAAATACTTCAAAATTTTGAGCCCTTTGGGTAAAACTTTAACACACCCATCTTTGATGGCTTTGATAATTCCATTTAAGGTAAAATGGGATACTTCCATGATTTAACCCAATACATTTGGAGTAATATGAAGTTAAAGATCACATCGTGTTCAAAACTTGAAAAAGTGTTTTACTAAAAGACATAAGACATGAAATGATTACCTCAAATGCCGTGGTAAGAAATCTCCAGACCTCAGTTGTGTTTTGAGTTTAATGCTCTATTATGAGGCGGCGTGACTTTTGAATTTTGGAAAAAGGCTTCTCCAAGCATCAAAAATACCATTTGCTTGACCCTTTGCAAACCCATGTAAAGGAAGGCCCATGTCTTGTGACTTTTGATCTAGAAAAGCACTATTACTTCATTCATAAGCTGCACTATTAATTCATAACGTCACAATAACAAATAAGAGGGTGTTTGGATATGCATCCTGACCATCACCTAAAAGTCTCATAACGTCACAATAACAAATAAGAGTGTTTGTGCAATTTGAAATTGATTCAAGAGAGGCAAACCATTGTTTTGTTGCCCTAAAAATTGTAGGCTTTTTTGTTCGCCAATCATATAGATACTTGTGCTCTAAAAAAATGAAGATTAATGGCATTTAATTATACAAACCAGAAACCATATGGCATCAACAGAAGCAAATACAAAAAGCAATTTTATTGATACTTCTGGATGAATGATACTACTTACTGTAAGGTTCCACCATGACCATTGATAAACGTCCATCCAAGTTATCACAGCAGCATTTCCATCACCTAATACATCAAGCCCGCAAAAGATTCCAGCTTCTTCTGTGAACTTTCCTTCATCGTCTACTGGGGATATTATTAATCCGGTTTTATAATCATCTGGGCCATGACAGGGGCTGTGTGGACAAGCCCAGTTCCTGATTCGGTTGTAATATAATCTCCACCAATGACAACAGGACATTCTTGACCATTTATCGGGTGAGCATATCTATCACAAAACATAAAAGATGTGCATAAGTAAATTTAAAAGAAGAATATTTTATTTTAATTTTAGTTACCTGCAATTTTCAATATCTGAGCCCAAAACTGTTTTTTTTACAACAAGCTTCACACCCCACTTGGCTTCCAGTGTGGCACAAGGTCTTTTCTTTTTCATCATCTTGTAAAGCACTACCAAATCTTTTCTTTTTGTCTTCAGAAGAGGAACCAACATCAGGTGAGCATGACTGCACTTCAACAATGGCATACTGGAGCTTGGAATTCACGGCAACAGCTGAAATAAAATACAGAAAGACAGATAAGCATGTGAATATATTATATATGTAGATAACTTCACAAGCATACAAACACACACACACACAAGCGTTAGCAGGAATAGTCCAGGGAGTGGTGGTCCAAATTGCTAGGGATAATTTGGGGAGAAATTCATCGAGTAATCCACCTTTGGTTGGAGTACTTAGTATATTGAAAATAGCATACATGCTCTTTGAAATATGGCCTTCCTCATACTGCATGAAAAATTCTATTTGTTACTAGTATATCTCAAGAACTAAAACTAGAACCTATTAAAGAGTTGCCAATTTTGATTAATCAAAAAATCCTATCATTCACCAAAGCAGCTGTTAATCACTTTACCTCTAACTCAGCATCAGCAAGTGCAGTGCGGGATCTTTCTGCCCCTATATATGTGCCCTTTGAAAACCATCTGCCCAAAGGCGTCAATCTGGAAGGCCAAAAGGATTCATATTATAACGATAACAACAGCAATATAACAATAATATGCTATAGCCTCATTTTACCTGAGCAGCTTCATATTCTGGATCAAGGGTGAGATACGGATGATCCCAATCAGCCCATACTCCAAATCTCTGTAGACAAACAATAAAAATGTTTAATGTTCTACTAATCCTTAATAGTTTGAATATGACATGTAATAAGTAAAAGTACATGACCTTATGTAGGATCTTTAGTTATATAAATTGGCTGTTTAAACTAACCTTGAATGACGCCATTTGAGCCTTCAGGGTTGCTTTGGCAAATTTAGCTGCTTTGGCTCCCCTTTCGAGCATCTTGGTCCAAAGACTGCAATACTAAGATTATTCAACAGAAAATTACCGATGGTTGAATCTAAAAGTTACAAGAAGAAAATAACAAAGCAACAAACTATCACTTGCCTTTCAACTCAATAGGTAGACCATGGCAACCCCAACCAGGAACGTATTGAAGTTTACAGTTTTGTAGAAGCTGTCATACCCAATTGTATAAGTAATTCCATAAAAAAGTAATTACATGTTGTGCATCATTCTAGCGCACACATTTCAAATATCGCAGTGCAAAGTGATTGTTGCAACCAAACCTTAGTGATTGTTGCAACCAAACCTTATACATGTTAATGATATCTTTTATAATCTTGTTTAATGCATGTCGGATGTGTAAATCACCATTAGCATACGGAGGTCCATCATGAAGAATGAAACTTCCTATCGAAAGCAGAAGAAATATCAAATGAGTAGAGATAGAAAGTTGGTAGCAGACAAGATGAACTCGATTGAGCTTCTAAACTAACCCACTTTCATAAAGACCTGATTTTCATCCCATAATTTCTGTATTTCAGGTAAACTATATCACCATTCAGATTGTCTTAAAAAAGTCCCCATTATCATAACATCTAATCCTACTGGTTTATCCGACTTCACTTCATAAAATAATTTCTAAGTTTCTAACCAACAAGAAGTTAAATGGGTATAAAAGTGAAATCCTTGCTTTTTTATGACCGTTATGAACAACCAACTTTCAATTTCATGCATACATAACACATTTTGCTAACGTCTAAACACCTTAACAATACCAACAAACAGTTACCTTAAAACCAACTCTTGTAAGCAAATAAACACACATAAACCTGAAACTATATTATCATTCAATAATTATCAACATTGATCACTAATGCCACAAATTTATCCGAATTCGCTAGAAAAATTACCAACTTCTTGATCGCTACAAATCTCTTAAACCATAAACTGTCTAGAAAAGTCATCACTACAACATCTACTGCTACTAATTTATCCAAGACATCTAATACTGCTAATTTATCACTACATCATCTACACTAACGATATGTAAATACCTCTCTCTAGTGATAGATTAATTAGATTAAAAAGGTAACAAAGTTTCAGTATCACGTGTCTAATTGCCCCATTAGTAGCAATTCAGAAAGGAAAATTGTTTACTGCTTACAACCCGGCCCGTATAAATAGCTATCCATTCTCACCCAAACCCATTTACCCAGCCTACTTAACCTGCCCATTTGGACACTCTTAATGGAAACAAACATATGCTAGGAGTATCTTGGAAACTGACCTTTGTTTCCTTCTGTAATTCAACTTTGTTCATTAAAAGGCTAACCTTAACTTCCTAATCAGTCTAGCACCATCGACGTTAGTTTGAGCTGCACGCTCACTGCCAGCAAGATCCACAAGACTCTGCAAGAGTTTTATGGAGATAAGAAACAACTAAAAAGGAACAATCATATAGAAAATATAATTTAATAAAGCAAACATACCAAACTCGCTAAGAGAGATCTTACAGGTCCTGATGTATCATGAAGACTGCTCTCAATAGTCTGAAAATTAGAGCCATTAAACGATCTCATAAGGTGAGATCTTTGCATAAGTTTACACAAACAGTAATGCAACTATGCAATCCCAACAAACATAGTTACACAAACAACTGCACAAACCAGATTCAAAACATTATCATACTTTAGAATATATGTTTAAATGTATGCTAGCAACCAATAAATATCATATCATTTGCAGAAACTAGCTACACATACATACATATGACCATAGCAAGAACTAACCACATGCATCAATACATTAACAAATAGTTGGATGTTTTTTACGGGTGTACTCACCATTCATTCGTGCCCGAAGTTACGGTGCTTACTGCTCAAAAGGACACTATCATAGGTTTACCTAGCATAAGACAAGAACATGGTACGATCATTAGTATACTAATGCCAAAAGGCAGGGGCTATTCTAGTTGTCAAATACTAAGATTAACAATTTGCAATAGCTCATATGGTGTTGAAGAGTATCATATCAAGTATAAACTGCATCGGCCAATTAAAAGAAACTAAAAGTAGAGCGTGTATGTAGAGTGTATTGTAGAGAAAAATATTGATAATTTACTAATTTAGTGATTGTCGTTAAGTAAAAGTCTTTATATCTTTGGTGAAGCAACGAAAAACCTAATAGCATGAAAATTTATTATTAGAATCAAGCCCGTGTTACAAGTGAAATAAAGCAGGTCTTGGTACATGTATGGGTACACAACTATGTGGTAAATACCTGAACTGCATCATGTATATATGAACTCTTTAACTAGGCGTCACAGATTGCAGCAACTGCTTCACTAACAAATTTACTTAGGTTAACACTTCTTAGTTGATCCATCAACCTTTCTCGCTGCTCTTCATTGATCTGCTTAAGATTTTTAGGCTCATCAAAAAATTTGATTATGGTTATCCAAATTTTAGTTTTTCCCAAAACACTTTGGAATTACCTCAACGGACAGGAAGTTCATCATATTCAGAAGCAGCAGACAGTATATTAAGGAAAACCTGAAAGAAAGACCAACCACATTCGGTCCGGTCTCAGTCTAAGGATTTTCATAATTTCGGTCTCGGTCCGGATCGGTCCGGTCCGGTCCGGCTTAAAAACCGGAAATTTAGCTTATTTGGACCGAGACCGGACCGACCACATTCGGTCCAGTCTCGGTCTAGGATTTTTGCCGGATTCGGTCTCGGTCCGGTCCGGTTTTTGGACCGTGAGCACCCCTACTGTTCATCCATCTTCACACACTTACAGTTTTCTCAATCCGACAATCATAAAACCTAAACTTAGTACTGTAGGTTTTTTGTCTAAATATTTCAATCTATCATGTCTGATTCAGATCCAAAACCTCCTAACCCAGATTTAACTATTCAACCACCTCCGGTGGTGAATCCACCTTGTTCAAGAATGGATAAATCCCTTAAACCCAAAAAAAAAAACCAATAGATGAATCCCAGTTCTAAAAGCAATATGAAACATGTTGAAATGTTATCCAAATCCTCTGATATTAATTTCAGGAAGTTTGTCACACGTTCAAGTTCCAAAGGGAGTGATTCAGTTGTGGATAATGATGAAATGGATGATGGGGATGAAGCTGAGCAAGGTATGGAGGTTCAGAAGGATATGAGTGCTGATATATTGGGTTCAGAAGCTATTAGCACTGAGGAAGTGATGTCTGGTATAAGTTGTGATGAAAATTTAAGTGTTTTGTTCCCTGAGATGAATACTAATTGTGTTGCTAAGAATAATGCTAGTAATAGTGGTGTGAGTAGTGTTTTGCCTGATTTGGTTGCTCCTTTGATGAAACCCCTGCTTCAAACCCTATACTAGCAAAGGATAGTGGTGTTAATGGTAATTTAGCTGATAAGAAAGTAGTTGATAGTATTTTTTGCCACAGTTTTAAGGGATGCAATAATAGAGTTTTGACTGAGGAACAGAAGATTGAAAGGATGGGTGTGAAAGTGCAGGCTAGTGTGAAGTCTAACCCTGATCAAATATTGAATGATGGATGGAAGACTGTGCAAAATAGGAAAGCTACAAATGTCTTCGGTGATAATGCAAGGTCTCAAGCTAATGGTGTTGCAGAGTATTCTAGTACTCATGTGTAGCAAAATAGTCAAAGTGGTGTGGGTAATATGAGGAATGGTTCTACTCCTAGCAGGGGTGGAGCTAGTATTAGAGGTAGAGGTAATTTAAATGGTAAAGGTGGATATAGTGGTATGAATGTGAACAATGAAAGGAGATATGTTCCTGTTAAGAATAATGGGAAGGATGAGAATCTAGTTTATGAGGAAATGCAAAAACAAGGGATAGAGAAGGATAATGTCAAGACAAATGATGCTCAACTAAGAATAGTTTCATTGTTTTGGATGGTGAAGAGGATAATGAAGAATCAGATAAGTGGAAGAATTTTTGTGCTAGAATTGATATGATCTGTAAAGTGGGAATTATGATTGATGAAAATGAAAAACTAACTTGGTCAGCCAAAATGTTGGACTACTATTTATATAGATGGAAGAAATGCAATGAAAAAGTTCTAGCTGCTGATGAAGTTTTGAAAAGTAGAATTGATAAGCTGCAAAAGAGTATTGTTTTGAGTGTTAAGTATCTTCATGAGAATGCTAAAAAGATTGCTGAGCATAGGATTATAGATGAGTGTGCTGGAAAGACAGTACAAAGTTCTTACAATTTATTCTACTCCCAAGCCTATGAAGCTGAATTAAGGAAGCTCAAACAGCTGAAATGGCAAAAGGATATGCTGGAAGTTGACTTGTTTGTTAACTCTAAATTGGGAACTACTTATTGATCCAAAGCACCAACAGTTTACTTACCAGTATACAGTATGTTAAGCCGCTATAAATACTTGATTTAGGTGAAATTGGTCCAGCAAACTTAATGTTATATATGGAGATTCCTGGAAACAAAAAACAGGGAGAAAATAAGAACATATATCCAAACAAATCATAGTTTCACAAGGTATTCAAACCCAAAAAGTTGTGTATCTGATTGTCTGCGTCTGCATAATCATAAAAGCAATATTAGAGCGAAAAGAGTCCAAAGATTGTGATTAAACTGATTACAAGAGACTCGTTGCATTTTTAAACCCCGATCCTCCACTTTACAATTACCATCAATAACAAAAGTCTTGATCGGAACCTAATGAAACAAAAAGAATCAATTACGATCGCTCTAAACTAAATCTCAATATTTTTCTTAACAAAATCAAACTACATATTTAGTAACTGATGCAATTAAAAAAGTTGCAACTAGCAAAACACGCAACCATAAATTGTATTCATGAAGCTTTATAATTGAATTGAATCACACGTGATACAACACATTTAGTCTAATGTATTGACTGATTATATGAAGTTCAACATGGCCAACTGTGTTAGCATTTCAATCTATATACTCGCAACAACTTCGATAGTTATCAAACCAAAAAACAATAACTGATGACCTCAACCAATGTCTACAACTATCAACCATCTCACTTAACCGTCACGTTAAGTCCGAACAAAACTCTGATCTAATTCTAACTAAAACTACCTTGACCCGGTCAGCACTACTCTTTTAATTGATGCATTTTATCTAACACTTCTCTTACAAGTTACAACTACCAATTTTTTTCAAATATCATAAACAGGTATAAGGTTTGGTTGCAACATCTAATACTTCCAGAATGACAAAGATTAAACCATAAACAGTCTAAAAAAGTCCCATTAACATAACATCTAATCCTGCTAATTTAACTGCTTTCGCCATATAAAAACAATCTAACCAACAAAAACTCAAATGGGTCAGACTAACATAACAAATTGACTTAAACTATTCACTCAAACATTTCTTCAAACACTTGGTGTGCAACTAACAAAAAACCCATTTACAGAAACCCAAAAAGAACTCCACAGAATAATTGTAAACAACAAGAACTCAAATGGGTCGCACTTACATCAAACAGTTGTTTTTTTTTCTTTTCAAATGGGAGTGTTTTGATGTGCTTACCAAAAATTGTATAAGGGATATAAGCCGTGAATCTCTTGAAGGAAGTTAATTACTTGAAGAATCGACTCTATTGAATCCATTTTCTTCTGCCCCCCATTTTAATACTAAATCTTTTTAGTCAGGATAGTTTTGGTACATTTCTGTGTGTCAATTAAAAAGATTTGAGTTTATTTATTTATATATAGGGGAGTTTGGACACTTTATGCCTTTAACTTTTTTATTAGTTAAAGGTCAACATAAAATCTCGTGTGTCATACACCTAACCATGTCTAAAACGTATATGGACTAAAATGTAAGGGTTAATTCTACACATGGACAAGTAGCCCAAACTGTTTTAGATATGCAAATTCAAATTTTTAAAATAGACATTGGCTACTTTGGGCGTAGGCTACTTAGTTAAAATCATGACACGTGTTTTATGTAAATTACATATATACCCTCTTATTAATTTGTTATTAAATATATACCAACCCACCCACCACCACCATTAAGGACCCGTTTGGTATATGCTTTTTGATTTAAGGAATGTAATCATTTTATAAAAAAAATCGTTTGATTTGTTTTCGTGATTACAATCAATGAATCGAAACCCACAAATTCATTCCACTACAATTTGGCCACTTTGTCCCATTTCCCTCTGAGCACCAACTCGTTATCACCACACAATTTGCTAACTTTATTTTCTTTTATAATATTTATTAACTCATGTGGTTTAAAACTATATAAACAATTATATATGGTACATGTTTCTTATTAAAACAAAATAATATTTTAAGTTATCATTTATTTATTTTTTATTTCACTTTCTATCAAACCAACACAAAATCCAAATCCGATTCCAAACCTTTTTACATAACAAACGCACCCTAAAACCCACTTATTGATCCACCATTTTCACAACAGTTACACCATTTGTTTCTATATACCCTCTGGATTTTACTAGTATCTTTCTAAATTACATATATACGCATACACCATCTTCAAGTAATTCATTGGACTCTTTAGAAGCTGTGGAAGATGTTAATTGTGGAGTTGATCATCAAGGAAATGAGTTGGAGTTGGTTAAGAGGTTGAAAGACTATTTGAATTTAAATGGGTCGGATTCGATGCTGTCATTTTCCACTATCTAATCCTCTTCTTGTTAAAGAATCAAATTTGATGCCGTCATTTTCCAACCGGTTGTAAAAGATGAGTCCATGATCTTTTTTTTTTTTTTTTTTGTTTTTTTTTTTTTTTTTTTTCTTTTTTTTTTTTTTTTTTTTTTTTTTTTAATGAAGGACATTGTAGTGATGTTGTTTTGTAATTAGTAAGTCAACTATCCAAGTTTGACTTTTGATTTTGAATCTGATCATGTATTTTTATTTTTATTTCAATTTAACACTAATTATTTTTATATCGAAAAAAAAGTAAATGAAATCACTCAGCAAACTATAGAAACAAAAATGAGAAAATATTAAAACAATTTGCACGTTTCTCAGTGAAATTGTGTTTAAATGTTAGGCTAAAGTTTGTCACGGTGACCGGGTCACTGCTACATCACCGTAGTCTCAATTTTTCCTCTCCTCTCACCTTTTATTCATTTTTGGTCACATTTTTCTCACCTTTAATTAAAATACCCATTTTATACAAATATATATGTCACTAAATATCTCATATACACTCATAAAACAAATAAAAAAATATTTAATTTTTGAAAATGAGGCCCACTTTTTTGCACCTCGTTGTGGTGAGTCAGCCACCAAACAAATGCAAAATGATAGAGACTTAAGTTTGGTGTTTTGAAGTGTCACTCGTGAGTGAGTGATTACGGAGGTTGGGTCATCTCCACTCCGTCTGGCCTTAGTAAAATCAACCACTTTACTCTAAAGAATTATTTTTATTATAATTGCATTCCTAAAATCCAAAAGTTTCAAAACAAACACGCACTAATTACTACAGTATTTCACTTGTTCAAAGGAAAAAATTTATTATTATTGCTTTTATATTTAATTTAAAATGACACTAATTATTTATTTTTGTTATTTTATTTTATTAAAAGTTTATAATAACACTTCAAGCAAGGGATATTATCATAACCTCGATTAAATCAGAGATAACCCGAAATGAAAATTTAGACAATGATATTGGAACGGATATAACATGATTTTTCTAACATGTGAAATATGTGGACATGTTAATTGAGATCCTTCAATGTTCGAATGAACATGATATTTGACGATATTTGGTCAAGGCTGCTTGTAGACTCTGGGTCCGTTGAGGTTTGTGATGTAAGTTACATTATGAATATCTTTTCAATAAAACATAACAACTTCGGAGGATTAAATGTTACCTTGAAAAATGTGAGTTGTCACAGCTGTACCATCGCCTCTTTTTCCATCTTCGTCAACCGATGATGCTAATGACATGTGTCTATTTTTTTGATTAATTTGTGACTAAATCTAGATTTGATTTGAGTTCATATTTTCATATCTAAAACACATTTGGGATTTTCATTCTTATTTATGTTTATGTTTATATGCATTTTGTTTAACTTAAATATTTGAGTTAATTGTTATAATATGTAGGGTTTTACCGAATCGACCCAAACCGAAAACCAATTTTTGAAAGACAAGAATTGAGGGTCGAAGCAAAGTGACTCGGTCGGTTTCGGTTTTGTGTCGGTCGGTTATGTTCAATTCGGTTTAGACGTTTTAGGTGTGTTTTTCTCGGCTTTGGCTTTAGCCGAACTGAAACCCAAAACCGTAATTACTTAAAATTGAAAACCGAACCGAATATGGTCAGTTTGGTTTCGGTTGGACCGGTTTGGCTCGATTTTCAGTTTAGTTCAATTTTCAGTTTGATATGCTCAAGCCTAATGACATGATGATGAAGCTGGTTGGATACGGGTATGGTAGCAAAATGATGGGTTGATGGTTGATGATTAAAAAAATGATGATGGGGTGGTGTTTATGAGTGGTCTAATGTTGTTGTGTAGTAGTTTGGTGTCAATTAATCGTGGAAGACTAGTTGATAAAGACTAATGATATTTATGTCACAAATAAATTACTTGCTCACGAATTAACATATTCGTGTTGTTTATTTAAGATAAATTGTGACGTTTCATACTTGTACAAATGCATTTTGGTCCCAATGTAAGATATTGGTTTACAAGATTAAAAAATATAATATTTAGTACAAAATTGAGATAGATTCACAAAGATGGGTGGTTTTATCAAAAAAGAAACGGAGTGGGGAAAAGATAGCTTTACCTTTATGTGCAATGCACATGAGAGAATTAACCAAATAAGTTAACGAATGTTAGACTCTCGGACGATCGATGTTATTCTTTGTAAACATATAGATAGTGAATGCAATTTAAAAATCTCAGGGATGATATATGCAATTTTTGACAAATCACATTGACTATCCATATAATTTACTCTAATATATCTATATAAGCTTACCTTTCCTCAAATAAGCCAAAAAGTTTAGGCTTATTAAAACCCCCTCATATAAGCTTACAAGCCCAAACATACAAGCTTAGATAAACACTTAGGGTTCATTTGGTATCCTACTTTTGAGTGAGTTTTGATATGAAAATATGTTAAATAGGTGTTTGATTTAAGTGAACATTTTCGCAAAGTTCATATTTAACCCTTATTATTATCACATAATCTCTCTAACAAAGCCTGCCAAAAATAACGAGACACTAACACGCGCTCTTTGAAACATGGTCATCTAGATACCGCATGAAATAATGTCATTGTTTCACAGGCCATTAGCATATATTGAACCATTCTAACCAGCAACAACTCTCAACTCAGGTGTCACTACTATGACCAATTTACAGTCAGACATTTTATCAAACAGTTGGCGTGCAACTCAATCACATCGATAAATATAATGTCACTTGTTGTAATCACTAATGAATAATGATACGGTTCATCTCCCTATTTGTTCCTTCTCTTGTTTATGCTGCGAAGACAGTGACCAGACCTTTGTCGGCGATATTCCAATCACCGGAGCTGCAGTTCTTCCTTGAACCTGATGGTCATCAACATTCTATCATCTTTCATATTAGTAAGACTCAGGTAATATAATTTTATATAATTTATGTTTTTATAAAGTGTTTGTTTGGTTATTAGTTAATTAATTATAGTTTGAATTTATGTGAGGTAATGTTGATTGATTGATTGATTTGAATAAGGGTTTTTGTTTTTGGTTTGATTTGTGTTTTAATTGATTGGGCGAGTATTTGACATAGATGTGCGCGGTCTAACCGGAGTGTCTCCGTGGCCGTTTTACGGGCCACCGCTAAGATGTGTACCTAGTGAAAGTTTCAAAATAAGTTAAAGAAAGTGAGCTTATGAAACATAAGCCCAAAACCAAATAAACTGTAAGAAGGCTATATAAGCCAAAACAAACACCCCCTTATTAAGCAGAAAAGCACTTTTTCATCCAAGTTGCTTATTTTGTGGTAGATATTTCATATTGAATTGAAATGACTTTTTACTCTCGTATTTAACCTAAAACATTTTGTAAATGAACTTGATTGAAAATGTTGTTGTATAAAATAAGCAAATCCAAACACCGATTCCAAAAGTACTTATTTTTAAGCAGAAGCACAAGCAGAAAATATAAGCAATCCCAAAAACCAACATAGTAAAAATGAAATAACAATACTCGTAAAAATAATAATTCAATTGAAATTTTTAATCAAGTTTATTAATAGAATGTTTTAAGGTTAAATATGATTGTTAAATGTAATTTTAGTTTAATATCAAATAAACAAAACGAAATAAACAGAAAGTGTGTGGATGGAGAAATGGCTTTTTTGCTTAAAAAAGCGGAAAAGCAGAAAAATAAGCAATCACAAACGCCTTATTGAGGTATCGAAGATAAAATATTTTTAGCTGAAATGGTTAGCTTAGATGTAACATTCTAGTTGGTTGTTAAAAAGTTACTTCGGCTAATTTATCTATGGTAATCTGAAAGGAGGTGGGTGAGTTGTGTGGTAGGTTGCTAGGGGTGGTGGTGCTTGGTTGCTAGCTTAGTTTCGGATTAGAACTAGTTTAGGATTAGTTTAAGACTTAAACTAGATTAGGGCATAGATTAGGGTTTTATACCTAGATTAAGGTTTATTTAGTGATTAGAGACTAAGATTGAGGTTTATGAATCATATCTTAAGTGGTTATAGCTTGTACTAAAGAATTGGTAAGGTTTTGACCTAGTTTCGTGGCCTAAATGACCTAATTAGGGTTTGGTGCTTAAGGGATTTGTACACTGAGCTATGACTAGTTGTACTAAGGTTTTGGTGAGGAAATGTAGCTAAGATAACTTATACATAAGCCTTGAACATTTTCAAACTAGTTTGGATAAGAAATTAAGGTTTTAGAAATAATCGTAAACACTTAGGGCTTGTTTTGGTATTATGGTAGATATAGTATACTAGATTGATAATATACTTAGTAAAGTGATATTTAATACTTAGACTTGATATACTAGAAGGTTTACAAGGTATGACCTTAGAGATATTTGGCATTGGTAGTTGTGTGAGACGTCTAGGGGGCTATGTAAGCTACTTTACATAGTGGAAAAGGAATAAAGCAAAAATTTACCTTTCAAAAAAAAAAAAAAAAAAAAATTACCTGTAAAAATGAGCTATATAGATATCAAGCAGATAACCCAAGTGAGATTTGTGAGGTATTACACATATGTAAAATATTTAACATATAGAAACATGTTAATTACACATCTTCTTATCATCATAAACTTTACCGTACTTATAGTATAAATTTTTTTATTGCCATTTGTAAAACCGGTGGGTCTATCTATACTACTTATAAAGAGTGAATGTTTATTCTTGAAATGTTAAATTTATGTAGTTTGCTTTAAATTACCTATAAGCTTTTTTTAGAACGACTTGTTAGTTGTTAGTGGTTCAGGTAGCACTGACATCCAATCTCTTAATACACCTTAAGTGGATCAATTATAACTTTGACAATTTTTTAAAAACACACACTGTATTAATTCTAAAAACATATGATTTGTATTTTTTTAATAGTAATAATAATAAAACGCTTTGCATCAAAGGTCGAACCAGAATTACGATTTCACAAGTATAATTATTTGCGCTATACATCGTCGCTTTGCACGAGTATACGTCTAGTAGTCTAGTAAAACTATAAACATCCATTAAAAACCATTTAGTTATGAATGAGGTGTAATCAATAAGAAGAAGATTTGAAATAGGTGAGGTGTAAATGATGTGGACATCTAGAAATGACATGTACTTTTAGTTTAGTGACGCAAAGTATAGTAATCTGGTTAGTAACAAGTTACTAGCTAGTCAATGAAGTAAATATGAATGTATCTTTTCTAATTGTTCAGTAATTAACAAATACTGTAACAAAGTTTGGTAACTCGAATTAAAAAAACAAAGATCACATTTTCGCAAAGTTCACTAAAAGATATTTGTATATTTCCCTTTCTTATTATCACATAATAATCTCTAACAAAACCCAACAGCCAAAATAACCAGACACTATCACCTCTTTGAAACATGGTCATCTGGATACCGCATGAAATAAGTTCATTTTTTCACAGGCCATTAGCATACATCGAACCATTCTAACCAGCAACAAGTCTCAACTGAAGGGTGTCACTACCATGACCAATTTACATGCAGGCATTTTATCAAACAGTTGGTGTGCAACTCAATCTTATCCATAAATATAATTTCACTTGTTGTAATTACTGACCGGACCTTTGTAAGCGATATTCCGGTCACCGGAGCTGCAGTTCTTCCTTGAACCTGATGGTCATCAACATTCTATCATCTTTTAGTAATACTCAGGTAATATAAATTTATATTATTTATGTTTTTATAAATTGTTTGTTTGGTTATTAGTTAATTAATTAATTATAGTTTGAATTTATGTGAGGTAATGTTGATTGATTGTATTTGACTTAGATGTACGCGGTCTAACTAGAGTGTCTCCGTGGCCGTTTTACGGGCCACTGCTAAGATGTGTACCTAGTGAAAGTTTCAAAATAAGCCAAAGAAAGTGAGCTTATGAAACGTAAAGCCCAAAACCAAATAAACCGTAAGCAGGCTATATAAGCCGAAACAAACACCCCCTTATTAAGCAGAAAAGCACTTTTTTCATCCAAGTTGCTTATTTCGTGTTAGATGTTTCATATTGAATTGAAATGACTTTTTACTCTCGTATTTAACCTAAAACACTTTATAAAATCCAAACACCGGTTCCAAAAGTACTTATTTTTAATAGAATGGTTTTAGGTTAATATCAAATAAACAATACGAAATAAACAGAAATTGTATGGGTGGAGAAATGGCTTTTCTGCTTAAAAAAGCGGAAAAGCAGAAAAATAAGCAATCACAAACACCTTATTGAGGCATCGGAGATAAAATATTTGTAGCTGAAACGGTTAGCTAAGATGTGACATTCTGGTTGGTTATTAAAAAGTTATTTCGGCTAACTTATGTCTGGTAACCTCTTTCAAAATGACACAAAAACAAAAACCTTACATAGGAGATAAACCTTACACAGTAAAAGAGTAGAAAATTACACCTTATTGAGGCATCAGAGATAAAGTATTTGTAGCTGAATCGGTTAGCTAAGATGTGACATTCTGGTTGGTTATTAAAAAGTTATTTCGGCTAGCTTATGTCTGGTAACCTCTTCCAAAATGATACAAAAACCTTACATTGTACAATCTTGTTCTGTTTTCGAGGCACATGTATCACATTGTTCTGTTAGGGTGTACTAGTTTGTCTAAATACGCATGGCTCACATAATCTTTTTAGGCTTCCTCGAAGCTGAATTGTAAGATTAATGTTGCTTTCTTTTTTAGGTTCCTACTATGCTGCTGTTATTGAGAACCAAGTAGATTTTGCTGGACAGGTAGTGGTTGATGTTGGTGCTGGAAGCGGCATACTCTCATTGTTTGCTGCACAGGTGTTACTAATGAATACTATAGGGGGTGATTAGATTTGCATTTTGGTATCCTCTGATTGTTGGGACTTGAAATTGCGATAATCAGTGTTTAATGTTTCGATATACATATTGTGGTTATAAATGTATAGGGATCAAAATATATATTTTTTTAACTAGTTTTGTACTGGCTACTTCAAAACCAGACAATCAGGTTTAAAATATAGTTACTTATGTATCCCTTTGTTTGACCCAATCCCGGAATCTTTATATTTCCATTTCATAAAACCCACATCCAAACAGCAAAAAACTTTCACGTACTCTTATTGAGAAATGTGATGTCACATGTATCGACTAATTACACAGTTCATAATCCTCTTTCTTTCTTATCTTGTTTAGGCTGGCGCAAAGCATGTTTATCCTGTGGAAGCATCGGAAATGGCTGACTATGCTCAAAAGCTTATATTGCTGGGAATCCTCTCTTGGCAGAACGAATTACGGTTAGTGCCCTTAATACAAGCTTGTTTGCTTATATTGTTTGATGCTTATCATTTGGATGTATTCTTGGCATCGTCATGTAGGTTATCAAGGGCAAAGTTGAAGACGTAGAATTGCCTGAGAAAGCCGATATATTGATCTCAGAGCCTATGGGTAAGCTCACATGTCATGTTCATATTGTCTTATGAATGTTTATTTGATGAATAGTTGTTTACTTGTGTATGCAATTTAGTTGGTAAAATAGCTGGTTTTTTTATAATCTTCTTCTTTACAGGCACGTTGTTAGTGAATGAAAGAATGCTCGAGTCCTATGTCATTGCAAGAGATCGTTATCTTGTCCCACATGGGAAAATGTTCCCTAGTGTTGGAAGGTGATTTTAACTTAATGATGCATTCTCATGTTATCATGATTTATAGGCATTTTTTGATTTTAACTTAATATATAAAAAATTGCAGAGTTACTGTATCTCTTTGATGTTTGACTTTCTATGCATTGGACGCGTGTTAGCATATTTTTAAAACATAATATATAAGAAGTCAAAGTGATATCTTGTACTTGCCGTATATGTACATATATGCCTTTTGATGTAGGCGTAATGTTATCGTTGTGTTTGTTTTATTTTGTAGAATTCACATGGCACCATTTAGTGATGAGTATCTCTATGTTGAAATTGCAAACAAGGTATGATCTATTTTATTCTTTGTGATTCATTTTGTATCGTTTGTAATGCTTTCTTGTTTTTTTGTTCATTTATCCTTGGACAATTTATAGAATGTTCAATGCTGATTCTCATGAAACATTTGGACATTAGAGTAGATCAAGAGTATCTTGATTATTATATGCGGAAAGTGAAAATGTTCTTGATCCTTGTTTGTGCATGCAGGCCCTGTTTTGGCAGCAACAGAACTATTATGGGGTTGATTTGACAGCTTTACACGGAACTGCATTTCATGGATATTTTTCACAGGTTTGTCTTGGCTGCATAAATTGCAAAATAACCGAACATGTTTTACATTTGCCATTAATGTTAACACGAGTTTTATGAGAACTTTTATGTTTAATGACACCTTCTGTTCGGAAACAACTACTTCAGGTTTCTTGTATTGTTGTATTGATGTTCCATGATTGGTTTAAACCCTGATAGGATTTCTGCAGCGTCCTTTTTTCAACCAGGCTTTATTATCAAACACTTACTACTAGAACCGTTTAATTGAACCAAAGTATTGTGATGCTCTAAATATCAACCATAACAAATGTACCATAACTTAGATAAAATGACTAAAACAGGTTGCAAAAAGCTTAGAAGTGTTAAACATTGGAAGATTAAAAGATTGGGGATTAAGAATTAAAGGACCGGAGATTAGAGAATCAGGATGTATGTATATTAAAAAAAAAACGAGTAAATTACATAAATGGTCACTATGGTTTGTCGGTTTTTACACATTTAGTCACTGAACTTTTTTTTCACCAGGTCTAGTCATTGAAGTTTCAAATGGATACAGATCCATTCCAATTTCATTACATAAAATGGACATTGTGGTTTTGCTAAAATTACATAAATGGTCACAGAGGTTGACTGAATCCGTAACTATTTGAAACCTTAATGACTGAACTTGGTGAAAAAAAAGTTCAGCGACTAAATCTGCAAAAACCGACAAACCATAGTGACCAGTTATGTAATTAACTCTAAAAAATTTAATAAAGAAGGAAGTATTAAGCCTAATTTCTAACAGTGGGAAGATTCGCTGGGGAGGTATAGGGTATTTATAATATCATCTGTAGGATTATTTGATGCTAGAGAAAAGTATGCAAGATTACACTCTTCAAAATTACTAGAATATGCCATATATATTCAAATGCACAAGTTATAAGGGGATCAAAATTACGGAATTCGCTTGTTTTTTTTTTTAGTTTATTTAATGGCTTTTTGATGTTGAATTTTGTTCTTGTCATTTCTCTTTCACTTGTTTAAAGTATGGTTATGTTTGATACTGTTTGCAGCCAGTGGTTGATGCTTTTGATCAAAGGCTATTAGTTGCGCCTGCAATTTCCCATGTTATCAATTTTACTACTGTCAAGGTATTGCTCTTTTTAATTGCTAATCATAGTAGATAATGTTACCGTGTCCTCCTTGAATACTTCTACGATGTTCTTTCAAAAGATAACTATGTGTTCTAAAGTGAATCTCTGAGATAAAAGCATAAAAGATCTTGGTGCTATTATGGCGTGACAACTCGGTAGGGTTGAGCAAAGGTTCAAAACCGAACTGACCCGACAAAAACGAACTGACCCGAGAACCGATTTTGCGAAAAACATGAACCGAAACCGAACCGAATATGGTCGGATCGGTTCGGTTTTTGTGCCGGTTCGATTTAGGTGTGTTTTTTCGGTTATGGGTCGAACCGAACAGATCCGAGCCGAAACTGAAAATAGGTATTGTCCGTCCGGTTCGGTTTTGGGTCGTCCATGCTCAGCCCTACAACTCGAGCTCATAAACATAATAAAATCCTAATGTAACCTAAAAAGGATATTTATTCTTGATTCATGTCACTAAATACGTCATGCCTGGGCAAGAAATCACTGGCCATCTTCTACTCACTGGTACCAACTACGCTGTGTTTTGTCTCAACCCATGTACGTCATGCCAGGCAAGAAATCACTGGCCATCTTCACATGATTGCGCATAGTGCTCAGAGTTACACTATTAACTTAACCATGTCAGGTTGGTTTTCGAACTGCTATTTTCGTTTTTCTTTCATTTTGCAAGTGTATTACGGCTATAGTTGTATTAGTTAGATAGTAAATAGTTGTTGTTTCAAGCGTTTAACAAATTATGGTTACAATAAATTACAAAAATCTTTCCTGTGGTTTGGTGAAATTATGGAAATCGTCCCTCGCAGATACCATTTTGCATAAATGATCCTTAAATGTGGTGTTTATTTTCAGTTTTGGTTCCTAACTGCTGATCTTTTGTTACCAAAAGCGAATCTAGTTAAGTACTCGAGGGACCAAAAGTGAATGCAACAAGTTCATTGAAGAACTATTTATGCAAACAGTATTGGCAAGTGATGATTTCTGTATTTTTACTAAACCACAAGGAAGATTTCTGTAATTTCTTCTCTGTTCTTTCAGTTATCTGAAAAATTAATGTATGAAACAACGAATATGACATCTTGCAAAAGAAAGAAGAGACGGTTTGTGAGATGCATCTAAAAGTCTCTTTAGTTAGGTTAAATGATTGGTAATTAATTAAGTAGTTCTGTAGTTCGTGGTTGCTGAATATGTGTATCTGAATGCTAAAAAACTGAATATTGTGTCTTCAAATGATATTAATCAGATCATCAAGTTGCAAATGCAAATACAAACACTCCGTGACCTTTTTTTGATTTGTGCTGTGTAGCTAAAATGTGTGGCCCAGGTGCTGAACAAGGAGGAATACTACAAACGCCAAGCTGTAGACTGGATCTAAAAGAGACATATTATCGAATGTCACAACCACAAGCCTACTCATCGTCCCAAGATCAGCAGCCCAATCAGCTCTTACAATCGCAGGTACCCATTAGCTTCCTTCATTGAATGGATTATTAATAAAACAACAAATAATTAGCTCGTTTAGTTTTCTCCTAAATTACCCGTAATCATATGCGCATGAGTCTATTACAGGAATGATCCTTCCCTTGACTTGTTAGAGAGAAAAATATCACCATAATTGATCCTTCTCTTACATGAGTAACCGAGTCAATTACAGGAATGATAAACAATTGTTTGGTAGCGTGACTGTTTTTTGTTCAAATTACAGGATTTACAACTTTCCTCTCTAGATGAGGATGGGTCGGATTTCATTCAACAACCGATTGATGATTCCGGAGTCCAAATTCATTGACGTTTCAGTGACATAATGCATTTGATATACACAAACGGTCTAAGCTTTCTCGAGACGTGATCCATCATGTAACATTATACTAGGCACCTAGAAATGTCAGGCTGGTTCTTTATAGACTGCCCTTTACTCTCATGTATCATTTCAATGCCTGTAAATTAGGTTGTCATGGTTGACCGATTTATTGCTCTTAGAGTGTTTGCAATATTATTATGTTGAAAAAGTTGACTAATAATTAATTTTTAGCCTCAAGATGATGTTGATGACTTTTGTGCCCATAAAGTCCCTAACTATATGATTTGCCCTATTAATTAGTTCATATCTGGGTTATTCTGAATGAGGTATTGCCAAAAGAACCGGACAGTTGAGGCCGGTGTCAATTGTGTGGTTAAGGCTGATCTACCTAGGTTGAGACTGACAGTGAGCTGGGTCCTGCTACTAGTATCAAGGAAGGTCTTCAGTAAATATACGACTAGTTTATTGGCATAATACAAATGTATGTTACCCATGGTTTTGTTCTGGTTTGCTGCTTTTGTTTTGTTTGAAGAAAACTTGACTTACGGTCTTCACTTGTAAGTTTTAAGACTTTACATCGTAACTAGATGTAAATATGTTGATTTTGTATCACAAAACGCAATAAGAACCAGACGTTACGATGTTACAAACCAAAATTTTAAAAATAATCAAAGTTATTATTATTATTTTTATTTTTTTGCTACAAGCTAATTAGCTAATATCTAGGTATAGATTTGAGAGTAAAATAATGACATCTTGATATGTCGGTTTGAACCATTAATTACTAACAAAAGGTAGACTTTTCGAATTATGCTGGTTTTGCCGTGTTGATTTTTTATTGCTATAGAACTATTTATCAATGACTATCTTACATACGATAAAAGTTGTACATGTTTCCATATGTAACGAATAGGATTATTATTATTATTATTATTATTATTATTATTATTATTATTATTATTATTATTATTATTATTATTATTATTATTATTATTATTATTATTATTATTATTATTATTTTTAATATATATATTTTCCCTCAAGTTCATGATCAATAAGCATTCTTCTCATCTCATTCATTCTGTCCCCAATCTCAAAAATTTGGCATTTTGAAGAAGTCTCCGAGTTGGTTGCTTGTTCAGTTAGCCATTGCCGCCCAACCATTAAATAGCCTGCCAAAAGAGCGTAACATTGGCGATATATATCATTAAAACCAAGATCATCCGTCATAAAGAATTCAGTTTTATAGGTTAACGCATACAGAGGATATTATAGTTTGGGTTTTTGTTAACTTAATTTAATCTGAGTAGAGTAACCTAAGTGAACAAAAATGTCATGTTTATTTTGCATGTGGAGGGTGTTTCTTTTTTTCCTTAGCTAAGAGTTCATTGGGTCCCAGCTCTGTTAATGCCTCTTAATAGGGAGGAGCTTCATTTTCACACTCTATACATATAGAGGATTTAGTGAAATTTGTGGGCTCAAATAAGAAAAGTAATAATATTAAATAGATGGATCCCATATTCCTTCCACTAACAGAAAAAAAAGAAACGCCCCCAACTTGGGTAGCTAGTTGAGAGCCCAGAGTATGCGTCCAGCACAATCCTTGTTAATTTTATTTGTCTTTATTAAAAAGTTTGGCCAATAGAAAATGAGCTTTTGTAAAATATATGAGATAAATGAGATTTTCATTTAATATATCATGGACTTTAAAGTTTAGACAATACCTTTGCCAATCCTAGAAGTTGATGTTTCTAATCATATTAATTGCTGGACTATAACAGGGTTAATGTGCTGCTATACTCTTGGTACAGATAGATGTCTGTTTGCATTGATGAAGCCTTGTTGGATGGCCACTCTGAACTAGACTTGGTGAGTCAAGAGTGGACTGCTACTCTGGTTTGGCTTGCGCTATTTCAGTCCAAGTAAATGTAGTCCTTGCTTATAGTTTTTCCTATCAGTATGGTGGTTCAAAAATTAATCTTATTTGGCTTAAACTTTGAAGTTGGTGGTAGTCACATCTTGTCATAGCCCGACATTTGGTGATATATATTCTTGCCAAGAACCTGAATTATCATGGTAATAAGTGGACATTAAAGGCCTACCACGCAACAGAATTCTCAATGCATCGGATGCGGAGGTTGGCTCAATCCGAAATGAATGTTAACCAATAACAAATTAGATTTACATAACTTGATTTTGTTAGCGAAAAATGAGAGTACAAGAGATTAAATAGGAAACTAACTTACAAAACTATTACAGGTAAACAAACCTTTATTAAGCTAACATCCGCTCAAACTCACAAATGCTACATTAAGATGTATTGATAGGTTGACAAATAAATCTGAAAAATATGCACAAGCAAAATTAACCATATGTAGACGAAACCTGAGCAGAATCAGAATGATGCAAACTGAATCCGAATCATATGGAATCGGATGCAGAACCAAAGTAAATCAGATGGAACATGGTAGAATAAGACATAACAAACCAGATGCAAAGCCATATCGTAACCATAGCGAAATCAGGTAGAATGAGATGCAGAACCATGCAGAATCATAGCAAAATCGGACATAGTTCTGTCATCTTTCATCTTTGTTAGGTTGAATGTGTGGGTTTGGGAACTTCATCTTGCAGCCTTTCCTTCTTTTCTCTTTGCCTTTGAATATCATCGCTGTTTCCAGAAAACATTGGTCGGAACTCAAGGCCACATACAATGAGGCCAGACATAGTTCCTTCAAGACTTGTAAATCTCATATTCACAGACAGAGAGTCATCCTTGAATTCATGAGCTGAGTTAAATTTCCACAGTTGAATCTCCATCCATCCATCTTCCCTTTTTCTTGGAGCCCGAGTAATATCATGTATATTCGATGGCTCCGGAGTTATAAAATAGAGAAATTCAGCCTCTTCGTTTTCTTGGTGGAGTATATATCGTACGTTCACTGGACAATGCATTCCTTGGCAGTTATCTGAAAGCTTGAATAGTAGATAGCACACATATTCTGTATCCGGCGACAGCATTTGACTTTTGATCGTACAGTTGATATGAAATACTTGTTGCGGCAAAAGCTCAATCACTTCTTGAAATCTGCATGTACGATAGATTATATTATTATATTATGTAATTTACATACTTCTTAAGAATAGGAAACTAAATCCACGAAGTGATACTTTTGTCAACCATCTATTCACTTATTGCTAATTAACTAGGGAGCGAAAAGGATTTGGACCTTGAATAATCAAATTTAGTTTTTCGTGACTGCAACCTATTAGTTATACAAAAGAAAATAAGTGAACAAACCTGTACTGGGCTGGTGGTTTTGAAGTAAAAGTATCCACATTAGAAAATTTGTATAAAGTTGCCTTTGCTGAAAGCACAAGAAGTTTCTTTCCATTGACTTCGCCCAACCAGAACAACTCGTCATAGTTTCTGCATTCCTTGAATATTTCTTCAAAGTTAGTTGGCAATCGTTGCACTTGATCCACATTGAAGTCTGATTTCAAGACTTGTTGGACTTCCTTCAATTTTCCAATCTCTTCATGTTTCACCTGTATACAATTATTTTAGATATGCAACTTAATTATAACATGAATTTTTTGTTACCGTGCATTAATGTTCCCTTTATACAACTTAAACAAAAGAACATAGAATGGAATCAAGGGATATTTTCAATCTTACTTTGTCAATGGATCGAAATTCAATGCCTTCAACATAAACTGCAGCATCTCCACAACAGTACAATGAAAAGCTCTCAAGTAGAAACTCAAAAACGACATCTTCGTTCTGATTCGAGAAACGGTGCAACTCAATCATCATCCAGTCCTTGTCTCTCCATGTTGCGAAATATGCATGTAGACTTTCGAGTCCTTTTCTATACTTTAGGTCAACACACATCGGTTTACTTGAAAATTTTCTTGAACCACTAAATTTGAAGACTAAATAGACCCTATAAACAACATTAGGAGATAAAAATTGAGCTCTTGTCTTGATTTCGATCATCAAGTTGGAAATATCTACTATCTCCGCTACTGTCTCAAACCTGCACATATTATAAATATCCAAGTCTTAATGAGTCATAGCCTTTTATTCCCATACACTTCTACTTTTGAATTTCCTAATTTGTTGAAACAAGAGTTTAAATTCTATATTAGAATTTAGTGTACGAGACAAATCTCTATTTAAATAAAGGGAAGAATATACTTATATAATTATATAATGCTACGGTAAACAATTTTAATGCATTAAAGGTAGAGTAACTAAATTCAAATTTAAAAAAGTAATTAAAATATACTTCTATTAACAGTGCATATGTATGGTTATGACTTAATACTAACAAAGTTAGAGATCAGGTAGAGAGAATAACCTTGACTCAGGAATAGATTTCCACTCATGCGGACAACTACCTATATAAGAAAACATTGTTGCTGACACCATTTCATTTCTTTCTCTATCACCATCGAATGACAACTGTTACGCAAAAAAATAAAATAAAAAATTAGACTCAATGTTATGATGTATAATATAAACGCATGTGTGATTATGAACTATCCTTCAAAAGGTAAAAGATGCATAAAATACCAGAAATACAACATAACCGAGATATGAGAATGAACTGATTACCACTTTGTCTTGTTGAAGGAGGATTCCTTCCAAAAAAATGTTGTAAAGATCCTCCTTTTTGATGGTGGAATAATCATCAGGGCACTTTGACATCTGGATTATTGCTTTATAGTCTTTAGGCAATTTGGGCTCCCATTTCTTATAATCCTTGTAACACCCCCAATTCATGGTTGCAGCGGAATTCGAACTGGGTGTTACTCGACGGCACAATAGTCACAATAATAGAAAACGAACTCCAATTTGAGTCGTTTTAAAAGATGTATCATTCAAATTATATAAATATCAGAGGTTACAAAATGAGGTCCCAATTGGTTCCATGTTTACAAATCACATTAAGTGAGTTTTTGAATGATAATAAAATTTATAGCCCTCTTGAACATCCGTGCCCTTCCGTGCCATCCTTGATCGTCATGAACCTGAAATACATGCTTGAGAGGTCAACACAAAGGTTGAGTGATATTCATAGAGTTTGTTAAATCGTTTGAACACAATATGTTGGTAGTGTGAGCTTGTAGACTCACACCAATGTTTGGAAAACAAAACAGGTAGGCTATGTTATTATACGCCCATAAAATGTATTATACACTAAGCTTATGACACCAAAACGTTAATGTGTACCAATATCAATCGGCAGATTTATCCCGGTAGGTACTTTGCCGTTATACCTAATGTTTCAAATATTAATGCATTTGTTTGAACTTAGTCAATACAAATGGGATTCGTCAATCCCAATAGGCCTATTCACAATATTCGCGCTCACTTGCAAGTAACCCTCGCAAGTAATTAAATGGTTCATAATAAGGGATCTTGGTTTGGCAAGGATGTTACTTAGTGATAATAAAACATAGTCGAATAGCATATAGTAGAAAGCATTGTGTTCGAGTAGAAAAATAATAGCATGTATTCCCCCCAAGGGTTTGTAAAACATTGAAGTAATTTAAAATGGGGCTATGAACTCACCTTAAGTTAAGATAGCAGTAATGAATGTAACGGTTGAATCGTGAAGGTTTCTACGAGCAACCTATAATCGAATGTTGCGACTTAGGTTTGGAGTAAAGAACATGAAGTAGTGCTTATATATATATCTTGCATTTAGTCCATGATGTGGTATGATGTATAATGTAAGTCTTTGAAAGAAAAGATTCATGAAACATGTATGTTTTGTATATCGTTTACTACCGTTCGGGCCGACATAATTCAGAAGTCATGTTAGTAAGCGTTCGAGGAGCCAGGACACTTTAACTCGTAAATCCACAACTCAACTCGACGGCTTACATAATGAACTCCTCACATGAGGCTCCCTACTATTGTAGTAGTTGATGAAATATATAGATATAAGTTTTGATCCGAAAGGTTACATGTCCGATATTTGAATAAACTTATGAAAGTTTATTTGTACATGAAGATTGTTATTAGGGATAGTTTCATAAGTCTTGAATGACCATTTTCTCTTGGTAATATCTCATGGTTTCCTTTTAAGTGAAGTAGATCCAATTTGCTTGTTCATGATATCGCCTAATTCATTGTTTCATGTTTTCGCCTAAATAAGCTTGTTATGGTCATTTCGTCATGGCCTAGCCATGACCTTTGGTCCTTGTTCCAAGGTCATGAGACCCAACCTTGGCTCTAGCCATGGTGGTGGTCTTGTTTATAGGTCATAATAACTCTTGTTCCTTTTAAAGTATAACCATAACTTAGTGACTTATTATATGTAAATAGCTGTTAAGAAATTGTGAAATATCTTACTCAGAAAGTGTTTTCAAGGCTCGAGCCTCTTTATTCCTGAAGGAAAACGTGATTCCGGACAACTTTCGTGTTTTAACTTTTTCATGAAACGGACCAGAAAGGCCTCTTTTTGCGTGTTTAAGGTTTCTGTAACAGAAAGTTTTGGCAGCTTTGCCGCAAAGTTTTGGTAATTTCAAATCGTCATAACTTTTGACTCGTATACTCGTTTTAGGTGGTTCAAATTGCTATGGTTTCCTTGTTAGGTCCTCTACTGTATTATGTAATAATCCAATATCATATTTTTACCATTTTGATCAGGTTATACCAACAAAGTCACTAGTTTACTTGTTTTATGAACTTATATTAACAATCAATTACAACAACTTGTTTTGTTCATTTTTATACATCATGGACATGCATACAAGACATAATATAGCATGAATAATAGGTAAATAACATGAACATGATTATTTAACAAGAATCAAGTTAGGGTTTGGCTTACAACTTGTGGAGAAACTAACTAGAACCAAGATCAAGACCAAGAACCACTACTTAATCTTCCAAAAATTTTCCAACCATAGCCAAGCTTCCATATCAAAAACCCTATCTTATAATCCCTTGATAAACACTAATCTATCACAAAAACAAGCCTTAGTAAAAATCTTCACTAAGAACACTTGGAAATTTGATGAGTTTTTGTGGTGTTTTATGGTGATTTTATGGTTGAAAGGTGTTAAGGATCAACTAGGAACTATGCCTTGAACTTGTGATGGATTGAATAAGCAAGATCAATGATCAAATTGGTGTATTTTTAAGATGTGGGTCGTTGGTATTGAGAGGGAAAGGAAGAGAAGGCTTAAATAAGGTCTTGAGGAGGTTACATGTATGACTAGTCAACCCTTGGTGACCAAGTTGTAATTAAGTAATGATCCAAGGCTAATTTCATGAGATGAAACCACCTATGGGATGACTCTCCCCCTCCTAGGTCAGTTCATAAACTTGGGGGACAAGGTGTGGACTTTGCTTGGTATTATCCTAAGTATTAGGAAGAGTTTTGACTCCGGGAAATGACAACCGTAATTGATTAGGCCTCAAAACGTAAAACCGGGTGTCGTAAAATTATGGAACTTTAAAGTATTGTTAGACATGTCCATATGTCCCATAATAAAATATAAAATAAGTGGTAGGTTCCATTTGGGTGGTAAAACCCTGCTAAAAACTGGAAACACGGGTCTAAAACGCGTAATACGTAAAACGTACGAATATTGCGTAAAATTGAGAAAAGTAAAATGTTACTTTTCTAATGTGATAAAAATGATTTAAAATGACTTATAATGTCTAGACTGGGCTCAGTCTAGTGTCAGTTGGTATTAAATGTCTTTTAGACATCAAACCGTAAGCCTAAAAATCACGAAATGACTTATAACATCAAGGGATGATTTTTGGTCAATGGAGGAGGGAAAAAGTATGTTGACTTTTTCTAATAAGTTGAAAACTCAAATTGTCTTAAAAACGCGTTTTGTGGTCTAACGGTTAATCGCCCAAACAGTTAAGCGTGCTCATGTGAGATTAGTACAGGCTTGGGTGACCTGCCGGGAAGTCTTTGGTCATGTTTTTCTCAGTCACGATTAATTCTCAAATAAATCATGAGTGTGTCAAACATTTTTCCGATGCGGGGTCACTTAACGCGGTCGAGTTTCGTTGTACGTAGAATTTCTGAATGACGTTTTACCCTAAAACGTGTAATTCCTTAATAACTTTCACGAAAATGATCTGACGAATGTCAAACATTTAATTTGCCATGGAAATGATTTATCACTCGAGAATATCAAATAAAAATCAACTTTCGGGAAAGTTTCGGGAAAAATGAATAGTAAAAGTGAATAGTGAAATTTTCCGGGAATGGTAATTAACCTGAAATTGCGAATTGTTACAGTCTCTACCCCTTACGGGGAACTTCGTCCCGAAGTTCTATGTGTGTCATATGTTGGAGTGGTGTCGATGAAAAAGGTGTGGTTACTTATGAAGACCAAAGTCTGGAATTACTAGTGCTGTAGTTTGATTTGTCTCAGAATATGGTGTGTCAATAGAGATTGATAACATGGTTGAATATCAGTAGAGATCCATATAATAGTCGAATATCAAAGAAAATTGATATAGCAGTCGATTATTAATAGAAATTGATATAGTAGTTGTACAGAAATTGATATAGTTAAATATCAAAATGGAAATTGATATAGTTGTCAAGTATCAATAGCAATTGATATAACAGTTGAACAACAATAGCAATTTACATAGGAATCCAATAAATGGAAATTGATATAGTAGTGGAATATCAATGGAAATTGGGATAGTAGTCGCAATCATAGTCTAGTAGGTAATCGGTTGTTGTACCTAGTGTTTATGTCATGGTTTGAAGCGATGTCGGTGAAAAGATAGGATTTCTTGTGGCGAATATAATGTAGGTATCATGCCATACCCGAGCAGTGTAATGTAGGTATCATGCCATACCCGAGCAATGTAATGTAGGTATCAAGCCATACCCGAGCAATGTAATGTAGGTTGACTTCATACTTATGTTATTTCGGATACAAATAAGCCCACTTGTTTATAATTCTTTATTTACATAGTGAGGCATCCCAAACAATGTAACTAAAGGAATATAAATGTATGGTTCGATGATTTATAATTTCTTTATTTAAATAAAAAGGCATCCCAATCCATTCAAATAAGGAAATTATAAATCATCCTACTCAAGAATTCCCGACACAACATTCATACTTAGCCGGTGAGTTACAAGGTAGTGTATTACGAGATGATACTGGTGTTCCAAAAGTGCAAGATGAATATTCAATCTTGTAAAGCTGATAAGGGTGCTTGTGGTGTAACTATGGATGATTTGAGCTTTAAAAGTGCATCAAGATCTGTTAATGAGCTTGTGGTTCCAACGGTTGTGAAGATAATGTTATGATATGTTGATGAACAAAAGTGTGTAGTGTATGCTTAACATTAATACTCTTAGGTATAGATGTTGAGTTTGTTTTGAAAATCTTAAGAGATTTTAAAAGTTTACGGTGGAATGGTATCCTAAACAGGATAGTACTTCTACAGGATGAAGAGAATAATTGGTAACTATCCCAAGATAGTAGTTCGGATTATCTCATAAATGAAAAATTTCAAGAATGAATTTAGATCATACAAATAAGGTGTTAAGATCTCGCTGAGTGGTAAGACACTATCGTGTCTCTAGATTGTTTTATTGTATTCTGGTGGTTTATCGAGTTCATGTAGGAAATCAACCTAAACATAACCCTAGTACAACTATTCTCAGTATTTGAAAATTTTAAGTCGAATATAGTTAGTCAGACTATATTCCACTGTCCCTAGGTTAAATATAGGTGACTAGTCTATATTTAGCCAAGGTTCGATAAAAATTTCAAATACCTAAATTAGGTATACTTGTGATATGTTCGTTGGTTTTGGGAAACTGTTCACTAAACAAAGGCGATGTCAACCCTTAAGTTGCAAGTCCCGTCCATACAAGACTTGTAACGTATGTTTTCATATTCCATTGCATAGAAGGTAGTAAGGGTAGATACGTATGGAAAGGAAGTTCTAAGTAGTTCTAAAATAGAACATACTTGGCCAGGATCACGAACTTTTAATAATGAAGGTTTCATCAGAAAACCTTAATGAATGTAGAGAAAGTTCAGCTTTTGTCGACGATGGATTAGTTTGTCCTTTAGAAATCTCATATTTCTTGTTTGGAAATCGTTAGCTTGTGATGGATTTTTGATATCATAAGAAATGATATTGGTGAGGTCGTGAAATAATTCCAGAGACCATTGCACAAATCACAATGTCTCGGAAGTAGATTAGACCATTGTGTAATTCACAATGTCTGGGAAGTAGGTTAGGCCATTGTGTGACTCAAAACATTTGAGAAATGATTAAGACCATTGTATCATACAATGTCTTGGAAAATGAATGAGACCATTGTATCTCACAATGTCTTGGAAAATGAATGAGGCCATTGTATCTCGCAATGTCTTGAAAAATGAATGAGACCATTGTATCTCACAATGTCTTGGAAAATGAATGAGGCCATTGTATCTCACAATGTCTTGAAAAATGAATGAGACCATTGTATCTCACAATGTCTTGGAAAATAAATGAGGCCATTGTATCTCACAATGTTTTGAAAAATGAATGTTGGAGTAGGAACATGATTGGGAGAGTGTGGCTATGTCGAAATGCCTTAGAATAGGCATACACAGATATGTTTAGTTCATTGTTTAGATAAATGATTGAAAATAAACTGAGTTTATATATCAATATACTAATATGTTCATGTAGCATAAAATGCCTAGTGTGTATATATCAATATACTTATATATGTTCATGTAGCATAAAATGCCTAGTGTGTATATATCAATATACTTATATGTGTTCATGTAGCATAAAATGCTTAGTGTGTATATATCAATATACTAATATGTTTGTGAAGCATAACATGCTTACTAAGTCCATAATCGTCTGGAGGATGGAAGACACGGAGAGCGGAAGGCTATAAAATGTTTTTGTTTGTGATTGTAGTTATAGTTTAGGTCTCATTTAGACCCGTTTCTCTATAACCATGGCTCTGGTACCAATCTGTAACACCCCCAATTCATGGTTGCAGCGGAATTCGAACTGGGTGTTACTCGACGGCACAATAGTCACAATAATAGAAAACGAACTCCAATTTGAGTCGTTTTAAAAGATGTATCATTCAAATTATATAAATATCAGAGGTTACAAAATGAGGTCCCAATTGGTTCCATGTTTACAAATCACATTAAGTGAGTTTTTGAATGATAATAAAATTTATAGCCCTCTTGAACATCCGTGCCCTTCCGTGCCATCCTTGATCGTCATGAACCTGAAATACATGCTTGAGAGGTCAACACAAAGGTTGAGTGATATTCATAGAGTTTGTTAAATCGTTTGAACACAATATGTTGGTAGTGTGAGCTTGTAGACTCACACCAATGTTTGGAAAACAAAACAGGTAGGCTATGTTATTATACGCCCATAAAATGTATTATACACTAAGCTTATGACACCAAAACGTTAATGTGTACCAATATCAATCGGCAGATTTATCCCGGTAGGTACTTTGCCGTTATACCTAATGTTTCAAATATTAATGCATTTGTTTGAACTTAGTCAATACAAATGGGATTCGTCAATCCCAATAGGCCTATTCACAATATTCGCGCTCACTTGCAAGTAACCCTCGCAAGTAATTAAATGGTTCATAATAAGGGATCTTGGTTTGGCAAGGATGTTACTTAGTGATAATAAAACATAGTCGAATAGCATATAGTAGAAAGCATTGTGTTCGAGTAGAAAAATAATAGCATGTATTCCCCCCAAGGGTTTGTAAAACATTGAAGTAATGTAAAATGGGGCTATGAACTCACCTTAAGTTAAGATAGCAGTAATGAATGTAACGGTTGAATCGTGAAGGTTTCTACGAGCAACCTATAATCGAATGTTGCGACTTAGGTTTGGAGTAAAGAACATGAAGTAGTGCTTATATATATATCTTGCATTTAGTCCATGATGTGGTATGATGTATAATGTAAGTCTTTGAAAGAAAAGATTCATGAAACATGTATGTTTTGTATATCGTTTACTACCGTTCGGGCCGACATAATTCAGAAGTCATGTTAGTAAGCGTTCGAGGAGCCAGGACACTTTAACTCGTAAATCCACAACTCAACTCGACGGCTTACATAATGAACTCCTCACATGAGGCTCCCTACTATTGTAGTAGTTGATGAAATATATAGATATAAGTTTTGATCCGAAAGGTTACATGTCCGATATTTGAATAAACTTATGAAAGTTTATTTGTACATGAAGATTGTTATTAGGGATAGTTTCATAAGTCTTGAATGACCATTTTCTCTTGGTAATATCTCATGGTTTCCTTTTAAGTGAAGTAGATCCAATTTGCTTGTTCATGATATCGCCTAATTCATTGTTTCATGTTTTCGCCTAAATAAGCTTGTTATGGTCATTTCGTCATGGCCTAGCCATGACCTTTGGTCCTTGTTCCAAGGTCATGAGACCCAACCTTGGCTCTAGCCATGGTGGTGGTCTTGTTTATAGGTCATAATAACTCTTGTTCCTTTTAAAGTATAACCATAACTTAGTGACTTATTATATGTAAATAGCTGTTAAGAAATTGTGAAATATCTTACTCAGAAAGTGTTTTCAAGGCTCGAGCCTCTTTATTCCTGAAGGAAAACGTGATTCCGGACAACTTTCGTGTTTTAACTTTTTCATGAAACGGACCAGAAAGGCCTCTTTTTGCGTGTTTAAGGTTTCTGTAACAGAAAGTTTTGGCAGCTTTGCCGCAAAGTTTTGGTAATTTCAAATCGTCATAACTTTTGACTCGTATACTCGTTTTAGGTGGTTCAAATTGCTATGGTTTCCTTGTTAGGTCCTCTACTGTATTATGTAATAATCCAATATCATATTTTTACCATTTTGATCAGGTTATACCAACAAAGTCACTAGTTTACTTGTTTTATGAACTTATATTAACAATCAATTACAACAACTTGTTTTGTTCATTTTTATACATCATGGACATGCATACAAGACATAATATAGCATGAATAATAGGTAAATAACATGAACATGATTATTTAACAAGAATCAAGTTAGGGTTTGGCTTACAACTTGTGGAGAAACTAACTAGAACCAAGATCAAGACCAAGAACCACTACTTAATCTTCCAAAAATTTTCCAACCATAGCCAAGCTTCCATATCAAAAACCCTATCTTATAATCCCTTGATAAACACTAATCTATCACAAAAACAAGCCTTAGTAAAAATCTTCACTAAGAACACTTGGAAATTTGATGAGTTTTTGTGGTGTTTTATGGTGATTTTATGGTTGAAAGGTGTTAAGGATCAACTAGGAACTATGCCTTGAACTTGTGATGGATTGAATAAGCAAGATCAATGATCAAATTGGTGTATTTTTAAGATGTGGGTCGTTGGTATTGAGAGGGAAAGGAAGAGAAGGCTTAAATAAGGTCTTGAGGAGGTTACATGTATGACTAGTCAACCCTTGGTGACCAAGTTGTAATTAAGTAATGATCCAAGGCTAATTTCATGAGATGAAACCACCTATGGGATGACTCTCCCCCTCCTAGGTCAGTTCATAAACTTGGGGGACAAGGTGTGGACTTTGCTTGGTATTATCCTAAGTATTAGGAAGAGTTTTGACTCCGGGAAATGACAACCGTAATTGATTAGGCCTCAAAACGTAAAACCGGGTGTCGTAAAATTATGGAACTTTAAAGTATTGTTAGACATGTCCATATGTCCCATAATAAAATATAAAATAAGTGGTAGGTTCCATTTGGGTGGTAAAACCCTGCTAAAAACTGGAAACACGGGTCTAAAACGCGTAATACGTAAAACGTACGAATATTGCGTAAAATTGAGAAAAGTAAAATGTTACTTTTCTAATGTGATAAAAATGATTTAAAATGACTTATAATGTCTAGACTGGGCTCAGTCTAGTGTCAGTTGGTATTAAATGTCTTTTAGACATCAAACCGTAAGCCTAAAAATCACGAAATGACTTATAACATCAAGGGATGATTTTTGGTCAATGGAGGAGGGAAAAAGTATGTTGACTTTTTCTAATAAGTTGAAAACTCAAATTGTCTTAAAAACGCGTTTTGTGGTCTAACGGTTAATCGCCCAAACAGTTAAGCGTGCTCATGTGAGATTAGTACAGGCTTGGGTGACCTGCCGGGAAGTCTTTGGTCATGTTTTTCTCAGTCACGATTAATTCTCAAATAAATCATGAGTGTGTCAAACATTTTTCCGATGCGGGGTCACTTAACGCGGTCGAGTTTCGTTGTACGTAGAATTTCTGAATGACGTTTTACCCTAAAACGTGTAATTCCTTAATAACTTTCACGAAAATGATCTGACGAATGTCAAACATTTAATTTGCCATGGAAATGATTTATCACTCGAGAATATCAAATAAAAATCAACTTTCGGGAAAGTTTCGGGAAAAATGAATAGTAAAAGTGAATAGTGAAATTTTCCGGGAATGGTAATTAACCTGAAATTGCGAATTGTTACAATCCTCCTGTATATACATTAATCAATTAACAAACTCATGTTTCATACAGTTACTTTCTTACAGTTTGATGGCATGATTTAGATATATATGAATAAAAAAGTTAGCCAGGTTTTGTCAAAATATAGAAACTTACCTGGAATTCCAATGCTTTCTTAAGTTGTATGACTACATTAGCTGTTGGCCGTCTTTCTCTCCTGTGATGTATGCATTGATAGGCAATCCTTGCAAATGTAATAAATGACTGTGGCACAATTTGTTCTTTGATACCCTCGAACACTAACTTATCAAGCTTTCCTTCATGATAGTGTTGTTTAGCCAAAAAGGGTAAATAAACATACTCATCATCTAGCTTTTCAGATGATAGTTTCCCACACAATATATCAAATAAAACCGCACCCAGTGAGAATATATCAGACTCTTTAGTTAAGAAGCCTGTTTTCGAGTGTAGTGGGTCACGATAGCCGACTGTGCCTGTAACATTGTCGATGACAAAGCCTACATCCTGATTTGTTGGACACACTAATGAAAGGCCAAAATCAGAAAGTTTTGCTTTCCAATCATCAAACAGTAGAATGTTGCTGCTGCTGATGTCCCTATGTATTACCATTTCTTGACTTGAAACAGTTCCATGAAGGAACTCCAACCCGATTGCAATATCAATGCATATTTTAAGCCGCATCACCCACGTGAGACTATCATCGCTCAAGTACTTATCAAGACTTCCTCTCGATGCATAATTATAAACAATTATTTTCTCATCCTCTTCATCACAGTAGCCTACAAGACCAATGACATTTTCATGTTTATACTCCATAAGGATTTCCAACTCTGTCATAAATTCAGCTTCTCCTTCACCATACTTCTTATCCAATGGCTTTGCGGCAATGATGTTATCCCCATGAGCAGCTACTCCTCTGTATACATTCCCAAAACCTCCATGTCCAATGATATTGTCTTCACTGAAGCCTTTCGTGGTCAACTTTATGTCTTCAAGTGACAGTTTGAGGTTGTCCTTGTGGTTCTCCTGTGAATCATTGGACAGTCAGTCGATTTTATAAGTTAAAAACAGAATGAGCTACTTGTTATCTAAAATGTGTTCATGAATTTTAGGTTCTCAGTTTGCAAGTTCATGTCAAGAAATCAAGGGGGGGGGGGGGTTGAGGAGGTTTACAATTGCTAGAATTTGATAAAATGGTTAAATCGCTAAGTTAGTAAATTTTAAGATTAAAATAATAGGTCACAAAAGTTAAGGTCTAAAATAACTTAAATGGGAAATTGAGTAATAGTTTGAGGATTCAAATAGTATTTACACAAAGTATAATGTATGAAAGGTCACATACATGATGAATAATATGAGGAGATTATAAAGTTATATTTTTAATCCATTACTTACCTGAATGTTTAAAGCTTTTTTGAGTTCGTTGATGACAACATCTATTGATGGACGTTCGACTTGAGTTTCTGCTATACATCGAAAAGCGATTTTTGAAAATATGTCCAAAGCCTCTTTATTGGGTCCTTTACTTAAAGTAAAGACATGTTCATCGGTCTCTTCCTTTATCTTGTGATCAACAATTTCCATTATTGTTTGCTTCTCAAAATGATGTCGTGCAATGGGTGCAATCCCGTTCCCATCGACGTCAGTGAAAATACGATCATAGGCCAACCTCCCGGTCAAGATCTCAAACAATACTACTCCAAAAGAGTAAATGTCTGATTTTTTTATTTAATCTTCCGAACTTCTGATATTCTGGATCAAGATACATATATGTACCTGCAATCGTATTGATATTGAGAGTGCTCGTTTCTTGGTCTGCCGGGTGGAATTTGGAGAGCCCAAAATCTGCAATCTTTGCAGTCCAATTATCACCCAATAGAATATTCGCGCTCTTGATGTCACGGTGAATCATCTTTTGTTTGCCATGATCTGTGTTGTTGTGAATGTAATTCAAGCCATGTGCAATATCAAGACATATCTTTATACGTTGAACCCAAGTAAGATTAGCCATTTTATCACTACTTCCCAAATAGTCTTCAAGACTTCCTTTAGAAGCATGCTCATAAACCAGGATCATTTCATCGTTACCTTCTGAACAAACGCCAAGTAGAGAGATTATGTTATCATGCTTACAAGTAGTTAGAGTTTCAATTTCTAAAATGAACCCTTGTTCTCCTTTTTGATTGTGAATGCGCTTTACGGCTACCGTGCTTCGTTTTCTGGGTAAATCGCACTTATTCACACCTTCTATCGACGAGGAGTTACTGCTATCGAAATGTTCAAGATCTGCTATGTACACTTTACCGAATCCGCCTGACCCGATGCAAAATGCGTCGTCAAATTTGTTGGTAGCCTGGATTATATCATTTAGTCGAATCTTCAAGTGTTCCAGGTTCTTCCCCTGCAACATTATGGAGTTATGCAACATCAAATTAGATAAAAAAAGAATTTTTTTTATGCTTGACCGACATTTATAAAATGTGAGAACACCCAAAAGCTAACAGTTGATCTGTTTTAATTTAAGTTACTTACAGTGAAAATGATTTTCATTACTAAAACTATAGCCTCAAGATACATCTTACAAAAATATCAAGACATGTGACAAAATCGAAAATGAAGATTGATAGATAACATACATCTGCCATGTTTCAAATAACGAATGAATTAGGCATAGTTTGTTATTGGGTATCGCTTTCAGTATATGTACGATAAATGTATGAAGTGAACAAACGCGTGTTTTCATGGCCGCATGTTTCAAATAACGAAGATCAATATGTAGAAGTTATAATGTTGAACTTTGGTAGTTATATCTTAAACAATGTAGAAAAAGAGTGAAAGAAAAGTACGGTGCTATGTGTAGTTTGGTCTCATTTAGTTGTAAGGTAGTATGTAACGCAGGAGATTTTAAAAATCTTATCAACCTAATAATAATAAGGCTAAATAATTAAATTTATTCAAACTTGGGTTAATTAGCATAAAATTAATTACTTTATAGATGTTTTAAGATGTTTTATACGTGGTTGAAGTTTGAAACCCGATACTTTACATAAGGTTTTCACTTTATTTTATAGCGTTTTCTTCATCATAGCCTTATAAAAGATATACCAATTTAACACATAGTTCTTGAACATATATTTTGGCTATCCAAAGCTAATTTGGCATAACAATGGTGTTAGTTTGTTATTTTTTGTTATTAATTCTATATTATATTTATTTAAAAGTTCACTGGCCTAAATTAAGAAATAATATTTATTATGATTCATGGTTGTATATATAGAAGCGATGTAGGTTCCATAAATGTATGAATGGAATCGATTTTCTATCTAGCAGTCTAGGTATCATTTTTATGGTTTTTATTGCATCTATGGGGAAGGAATTTTTTTTTTTTTTTTGGGTAAAAGGTCAACGACCCGGTAAATATATTACTCCAAAAAACATTTAAGTACAACGGATATGAGTGAATCTCATATCTCAGCCCGTTACATAGGCGAAAGGCTTACATAACAAGATACTTCCAAGTTTCTAGACAAGAAAACAAACCATTTAAAGACTCGGACAAAAATATAACCTACTTCCTACGACCTTGGAGATTAAAGCCATAAATGGCGTTAAGAGAAATTTGCTTCGAGTAATCATCATAGTCATCCAACTCATCTTCACGCTCATGACCACCACCAAAAAGATTTGCTGATTCGTCGAACGTGTTAAGAACCTCCTCCTCATCACTATCAGTAACCACAATATCACCCACTTTAGAGAATGGGTTAGCCCTCTTATTGGCAGATGCAGACGGAATAGGAACACCGTTATCATCCAAGAGGGTAGCTTTCCCATCGATAAGTAGCTTTTCAAGCTTACTAATTTTCTCAACAATAGGAGTAGAACCACCTTCCTTAGTTTCCATTAAATCAATCACAAGGGGTTCTTGTGATGTAGTACCAGTCTTAACCAACGCATCCTCATTAACTTCCATTGTACGTCCAGCATCCACATCCATGTTGGTGTCATCAGTATGAATACCAAACGTATCCGTATCATCCATATTAAGAGCATCAAACTGGTTAGATGTAAAGATCGTTGTACCACTAGAACTAGCCACATCAGGAGTCTTCTTCTTATTGCCACCAACATTCTTTGGTTCAGGAGGAGTCTGTTTGGGTTGATACTGAAACTTCTTACCCACAACTGGTTTAGTAAACCCTCCTTTACCCGAAGTCGAAGCAACATGCTTTCCCTTCTTCTTATTGTTAACAGGCTGGAAACCATCACTTGCATTCATAGTAGGTTGAGCATTCGGTATGACAACCTTAGGGCACTCAACCAAAGTATGTCCAAATACCTTACATTTATCACAGCGAGGTGGTTTCCACTCATATTCAACCCGGATCTTTTCAATAGTCGAACCCGTACCATCAAGTAGAGGAATCTCAACAGCGAGACTGTCCTTTAAAACCTCATCCGACTTTACTTCAATCATACACCTAGCAAAGCTACTCCGGCCCCAAGATTCCTTGCACATTTGACTAGTAAAGGCATCCAATCTTTTGGGCGTCCCAATCACAGTAGCAAGCAAACTAAGCCCATCATCAGAAAACATCGCTAAAGGAACATCATGAAATTTAACCCACACCGGAATGTGAGTTAAATCCTCTTTCAACAAATTGGTATTCAAAGTCCAAGGTTTAAGAATAATAGGAACATTACGGATCAACCATGGACCATTATCAAGCACATCATCAACACCTTTCTTCGAAGTAAACTTGAAGAAGAAGAACCCCTTAGCGTTCATCATTACCTTTTGTAACCCATAGTTAGCCCACGCATTGCGAACATAATAATCCACGACAGGAAAAGCAAGGCGCTGACCAAGGAAATATCCATAGAGAGTATTTTCAAACCACGTGTTCACCTCTTCCACTACCTTCATAGGGACAGAAAGGTCAACATTATCCTTCTTATTGCTGCTTTCTAATCTCCGAAAATTAGACACGTGTTTCTGAGAATCATTAGAAGCAACACCCACATAAGAAACCGACTTCACTCCACTAGTAGTATCCTTCTTAGAAATACCACTTGAAGAGGAAGCCTTATGTAACAACTCGCATTTTCAGATTAATTACTTTTCCCAGCAGGTCACCCATGTCGGTACTACTCTCACATGAGCACGCTTAACCGAATGGGCGATTAACCGTTAGACCACAAAACGAGTTTCTAAGACGTTTTGAGTTTTCAAACTTATTAGAAAAAGTCAACATAATTTTTCCCTCCTCCTTTGACCAAAAATCATTCCTTGATTTTATAAGTCATTCCTTGATTTTTAGGCTTACGGTTTGATGTCTAAAAGACATTTAACACCAACCGACACTAGACTGAGCCCAGTCTAGACATTATAAGTCATTTTAAATCATTTATATCATATTAGAAAAGTAACATTTTACTTTTCTCAGTTTTACGCAAAATTCGTACATTTTACGTATTACGCGTTTTAGACCCGTGTTTCCAGTTTTTAGCAGGGTTTACCACCCAAATGGAACCTACCACTCATTTTATATTTTATTATGGGACATATGGACATGTTTAACAATACTTTCAAATTTCATAATTTTACGACTCCCGGTTTTACGTTTTGAGGCGTAACAACTTACGGTTTGCATTTTTCGGAGTCAAAACACACTAGATATCTTGGATAATATCATCCAAAGTCCAACCCTTGTTCTCCAAGGTCTTGAAACCGGCCTAGGAGGGGGGAGTCACTCCCATGTGGCTTCATCTCATGAATCTACCCCTAAATCAACACTTAATTACAACTTGGTCACCAAGTTGTAACACTTTCCTAGTAAGCTTCCTAACCTCCTCTTTTGGACTATAAATACTCCCTCCCATCCCTTGTTATGCCGTGCACCTCCACCACCATAACCATCCATCCTTAGCTTTATTTCCTTCTAATTTCTTGCAAGGTTCAAGTGCTTATTCAAGTAGAAACCCTAGTTTGATCATAAGTTACCAAAACTCTTCCATAACCTCATATACTTGGTGATTTCTCTTGAGTTTAAATCCACTCAATTCACCTCAACTTTCATTACATCTCTTTCAAGAATACCAAGGGTAGAAAGATTGCATGAAGTGAAAAAGGGTTGAAGCAAGTCTATCAAAGTCCTATCCTTACATGTTAACTTCCTTTCATCTTTGAAAGCCAAAAGTTGTGAGCCAAACCCTAACTTGATTCTTGTTAAATAATCATGTTCATGTTATTTACCTATTATTCATGCTATATTATGTCTTGTATGCATGTCCATGATGTATAAAAATGAACAAAACAAGTTGTTGTAATTGATTGTTAATATAAGTTCATAAAACAAGTAAACTAGTGACTTTGTTGGTATAACCTGATCAAAATGGTAAAAATATGATATTGGATTATTACATATTCTAGTAGAGGACCTAACAATGAAACCGTAGCAATTTGAACCACCTAAAACGAATATACGAGTCAAAAGTTATGACGATTTGAAATTACCAAAACTTTGCGGCAAACTGCCAAAGACCATTCTGATCAAATTTGGGTTTTGAAAGTCACACTTCTGGTCCGATTCATCAAAAAGTTAAAACACGAAAGTTGTCCGGAACGCCGTTTTCGTTCAGGAGCGAAGAAGCTCGAGACCTAAAAATGCTTTCCGAGTGATAAAATTCTTCAAATTCTAAACAGCCCATTTTTAGGCGAAAGTCACTAGATTATGGTTATACTTTGAAAGGAACAAGAGGTCTTATGACCTATAATCAAGACCACAACCATGGCTAAAGCCAAGGTTGTGTCTCATGACCTTGGAACAAGGACCAAAGGTCATGGCTAGGCCATGACGAAATGACCATAACAACTTACATAGGCGTAAACATGAAACAATGAATTAGGCGATATCATGAACAAGCAATTTGGATCTACTTCACTTAAAAGGAAACCATGAGATATTACCAAGAGAAAATGGTCATATAAGACTTATGATACTACCCCTAATAACAATCTTCATGTACTAATAAACTTTCCTAAGTTTATTCAAATATCGGACATGTAACTTTTCGAATCAAAACTTATATCTATATATGTTATCAACTACTACAATAGTAGGGAGCCTCATGTGAGGAGTTCATTATGTAAGCCGTCGAGTTGAGTTGTGGATTTACGAGTTAAAGTGTCCTGGCTCCTCGAACGCTTACTAACATGACTTCTGAAATATGTCAGCCCGAACGGTAGTAAACGATATACAAAACATACATGTTCATGAATCTTTTCTTTCAAGGACATACAATATACATCATACCACATCATGGACTAAATGCAAGATATATATATAGGCACTCCGTTATATTCTTTACACAAATCCTAAGTCGAAACATTCTATTATAGGTTGCTCATAGAAACCTACACGATCCAACCACTACCTTCATTACTTGCTATCTTACTTAAGGTGAGTTCGTAGCCCCACTTTCTATTGTTTAACTATTTTACAAACCCATGGGGGGAATACATGCTATTATTTTTCTACTCGAACACGATGCTTTCTAATGTATGCTTCACGACGATGTTTTATTATCACTAAGTAACGATTGCCATGTTCGAAGTCCCTATATCATGAACCATTAGTCACTACCTATAGTGAGCGCGAATATTGTGAATAGATCTATTGGGATTGACGAATCCCATTTGTGTTGAACAACGACGAGTTCACACAAATGCACTATATTTGAGATTTAGCGGTATAACGGCAAAAGTACCTTGATAGGGCTTCTATAATGCCAATTTTGTTGGTTCGATGTTAATGTTTTGGTTGCATGAGCTTAGTGAAATAAATAACGATTTTTGTTTTCCAAACATTGGTGTGAGCCTATAACTCACACTACCAACATATTGTGTTCAAACGATTTAACTAAACTCTACGAATTCCACTCAACCTTTGTGTTGACCTCTCAAGCATGTATTTCAGGTTCATGACGATCAAGGATGGTACGGAATGGCACGGATACTCAAGAGGGCTATAAATTTTATTATCATTCAAAAACTCACTTAATGTGATTTGTAAACATTGAACCAATTGGGACCTCATTTTGTAACCTCTGATATTTATATAATTTGAATGATAAATCTTTTTAATACGACTCGGTTAGAGATCGTTTTCTATTATTGTGACTATTGTGCCGTCAAGTAACACCCAGTTCGAATTCCGCTGCATCCATGAATTGGGGGTGTTACAGATTGGTATCAGAGCCATGGTTATAGAGAAACGGGTCTAATTGAGACCTAAACTATAACTACAACTACAAGCAAAACCATTTTATAGCCTTCCGCTCTCCGTATCTTCCATCCTCCAGACGATTATGGACTTATTAAGCATTTTATGCTACATGAACATATAAGTATATTTATATATACATTCGAGTTATTTTCAATCATTTTATCTAAACATATCTACACATGCCTATTCTATGGCATTTCGACACAACCACATTCTCCCAACCATGTTCCTACTCCAACATTTTATATCCAAGACATTGTAACTGATTACAATGACCTTTTCTAGTTCCCGGACATTGTATGACACAATGGTCTTAATCATTTCTCAAATGTTTTGAGTCACACAATGGTCTAATCTACTTCCGAGACATTGTGATTTGTGCAATGGTCTCTGGAATTATTCTACCACCTCATCAACATCATTTCATATGATATCAAAAACCCATCACAATCTATCGATTTCCAAACGAGAAATATGAGATTTCTAAAGGACAAACTAATCTATCATCGACAAAAGCTGAACTTTCTCTACATTCATCAAAGTTTTCTTATGAAACCTTCATTATTAAAAGTTCGTGATCCTGGCCAAGTATGTTCTATTTTAGAACTACTTAAAACTTCCTTTCCACACGTACCTACCTTTACTATCTTCTATCCAATGGAATATGAAAACATACGTTACAAGTCTTGTATGGACGGGACTTGCAACTTAAGGGTTTGACATCACCTTTGTTTAGTGGACAGTTTTCCGAAAGCAACAGACATATCAAAAGTATACCTAATTTAGGTATTTGAAAATTTTATCGAACCTTGGCTAAATATAGACTAGTCACCTATATTTAACCTAGGGACAGTGGAATATAGTCTGACTAACTATATTCGACTTAAAATTTTCAAATACTGAGAGTAGTTGTACTAGGGTTATGTTCAGATTGATTTCCTACTTGAACTCGATAAACCACCAGAATTCTTTAAAATGATCTAGAGACACGATAGTGTTTTACCACTCAGCGAGATGTTAACACCTTATTTGTACTACCTAATTTCATTCTTGAAAGTTTTCATTTATGAGATAATCCGAACTACTATCTTGGGATAGTTATCAATTTTTCTCTTCATCCTGTAGAAGTACTATCCTGTTTAGGTCCTAAGGATACCATTCCATCATAAACCTTTAAAATCTCTTAAGATTTTCAAAGCAAACTCAACATCTATGCCTAAGAGTATTAATGTTAAGCATACACTACACAATTCTGTTCATCAACATATCACAACATTACCTTCACAACCGTTGAAACCACAAGCTCATTAACAGATCTTGATGCACTTTTAAAGCTCAAATCATCCATAGTTACACCACAAGCACGCTCATCAGCTTTACAAGATTGAATATTCATCTTGTACTTTTGGAACACCAGTATCATCTCGTAATACCCTACCTTGTAACTCACCGGCTAAGTATGAATGTTGTGTTGAGAATTCTTAAGTAGGATGATTTATAATTATTTGAATGGATTGGGATGCCTTTTCATTTAAATAAAGAAATTGTAAATCACCGAACCATAAGTTTATAATTCCGTATTTACATTGTTTGGGATGACTCTCTATGTAAATAAAGAATTATAAATAAGTGGGCTTATTTGTATCCGAAATAACATAAGTATGAAGTCGATAAACACTAGGTACAACAACCGATTACCTACTAGGCTATGATTGCAACTACTATCTCAATTCCTATTAATATTCGACTGCTATATCAATTTCCTTTGATATTCGATTATTACCATACCTTTCATACATAAAAGTAAGCCTCATCCTACACCATACACTGAAACGACAAATCAAACTACATCACTCTAATCCTCATAAGTAACCACACCTCTTCATCGACATCACTACAACATATAACACACACAGAACTTCGGGACGAAGTTCCCCGTAAGGGGTGGAGACTGTAACAACTCGCATTTTCAGATTAATTACTTTTCCCAGCAGGTCACCCATGTCGGTACTACTCTCACATGAGCACGCTTAACCGAATGGGCGATTAACCGTTAGACCACAAAACGAGTTTCTAAGACGTTTTGAGTTTTCAAACTTATTAGAAAAAGTCAACATAATTTTTCCCTCCTCCTTTGACCAAAAATCATTCCTTGATTTTATAAGTCATTCCTTGATTTTTAGGCTTACGGTTTGATGTCTAAAAGACATTTAACACCAACCGACACTAGACTGAGCCAGTCTAGACATTATAAGTCATTTTAAATCATTTATATCATATTAGAAAAGTAACATTTTACTTTTCTCAGTTTTACGCAAAATTCGTACATTTTACGTATTACGCGTTTTAGACCCGTGTTTCCAGTTTTTAGCAGGGTTTACCACCCAAATGGAACCTACCACTCATTTTATATTTTATTATGGGACATATGGACATGTTTAACAATACTTTCAAATTTCATAATTTTACGACACCCGGTTTTACGTTTTGAGGCGTAACAACTTACGGTTTGCATTTTTCGGAGTCAAAACACACTAGATATCTTGGATAATATCATCCAAAGTCCAACCCTTGTTCTCCAAGGTCTTGAAACCGGCCTAGGAGGGGGGAGTCACTCCCATGTGGCTTCATCTCATGAATCTACCCCTAAATCAACACTTAATTACAACTTGGTCACCAAGTTGTAACACTTTCCTAGTAAGCTTCCTAACCTCCTCTTTTGGACTATAAATACTCCCTCCCATCCCTTGTTATGCCGTGCACCTCCACCACCATAACCATCCATCCTTAGCTTTATTTCCTTCTAATTTCTTGCAAGGTTCAAGTGCTTATTCAAGTAGAAACCCTAGTTTGATCATAAGTTACCAAAACTCTTCCATAACCTCATATACTTGGTGATTTCTCTTGAGTTTAAATCCACTCAATTCACCTCAACTTTCATTACATCTCTTTTAAGAATACCAAGGGTAGAAAGATTGCATGAAGTGAAAAAGGGTTGAAGCAAGTCTATCAAAGTCCTATCCTTACATGTTAACTTCCTTTCATCTTTGAAAGCCAAAAGTTGTGAGCCAAACCCTAACTTGATTCTTGTTAAATAATCATGTTCATGTTATTTACCTATTATTCATGCTATATTATGTCTTGTATGCATGTCCATGATGTATAAAAATGAACAAAACAAGTTGTTGTAATTGATTGTTAATATAAGTTCATAAAACAAGTAAACTAGTGACTTTGTTGGTATAACCTGATCAAAATGGTAAAAATATGATATTGGATTATTACATATTCTAGTAGAGGACCTAACAAGGAAACCGTAGCAATTTGAACCACCTAAAACGAATATACGAGTCAAAAGTTATGACGATTTGAAATTACCAAAACTTTGCGGCAAACTGCCAAAGACCATTCTGATCAAATTTGGGTTTTGAAAGTCACACTTCTGGTCCGATTCATCAAAAAGTTAAAACACGAAAGTTGTCCGGAACGCCGTTTTCGTTCAGGAGCAAAGAAGCTCGAGACCTAAAAATGCTTTCCGAGTGATAAAATTCTTCAAATTCTAAACAGCCCATTTTTAGGCGAAAGTCACTAGATTATGGTTATACTTTGAAAGGAACAAGAGGACTTATGACCTATAATCAAGACCACAACCATGGCTAAAGCCAAGGTTGTGTCTCATGACCTTGGAACAAGGACCAAAGGTCATGGCTAGGCCATGACGAAATGACCATAACAACTTACATAGGCGTAAACATGAAACAATGAATTAGGCGATATCATGAACAAGCAATTTGGATCTACTTCACTTAAAAGGAAACCATGAGATATTACCAAGAGAAAATGGTCATATAAGACTTATGATACTACCCCTAATAACAATCTTCATGTACTAATAAACTTTCCTAAGTTTATTCAAATATTGGACATGTAACTTTTCGAATCAAAACTTATATCTATATATGTTATCAACTACTACAATAGTAGGGAGCCTCATGTGAGGAGTTCATTATGTAAGCCGTCGAGTTGAGTTGTGGATTTACGAGTTAAAGTGTCCTGGCTCCTCGAACGCTTACTAACATGACTTCTGAAATATGTCAGCCCGAACGGTAGTAAACGATATACAAAACATACATGTTCATGAATCTTTTCTTTCAAGGACATACAATATACATCATACCACATCATGGACTAAATTCAAGATATATATATAGGCACTCCGTTATATTCTTTACACAAATCCTAAGTCGAAACATTCTATTATAGGTTGCTCATAGAAACCTACACGATCCAACCACTACCTTCATTACTTGCTATCTTACTTAAGGTGAGTTCGTAGCCCCACTTTCTATTGTTTAACTATTTTACAAACCCATGGGGGGAATACATGCTATTATTTTTCTACTCGAACACGATGCTTTCTAATGTATGCTTCACGACGATGTTTTATTATCACTAAGTAACGATTGCCATGTTCGAAGTCCCTATATCATGAACCATTAGTCACTACCTATAGTGAGCGCGAATATTGTGAATAGATCTATTGGGATTGACGAATCCCATTTGTGTTGAACAACGACGAGTTCACACAAATGCACTATATTTGAGATTTAGCGGTATAACGGCAAAAGTACCTTGATAGGGCTTCTATAATGCCAATTTTGTTGGTTCGATGTTAATGTTTTGGTTGCATGAGCTTAGTGAAATAAATAACGATTTTTGTTTTCCAAACATTGGTGTGAGCCTATAACTCACACTACCAACATATTGTGTTCAAACGATTTAACTAAACTCTACGAATTCCACTCAACCTTTGTGTTGACCTCTCAAGCATGTATTTCAGGTTCATGACGATCAAGGATGGTACGGAATGGCATGGATACTCAAGAGGGCTATAAATTTTATTATCATTCAAAAACTCACTTAATGTGATTTGTAAACATTGAACCAATTGGGACCTCATTTTGTAACCTCTGATATTTATATAATTTGAATGATAAATCTTTTTAATACGACTCGGTTAGAGATCGTTTTCTATTATTGTGACTATTGTGCCGTCAAGTAACACCCAGTTCGAATTCCGCTGCATCCATGAATTGGGGGTGTTACACCTTATTAGCGACAATTTCCCGTTGAATATCAGTCATGGCATCATCAAACTTCTTATGTGCATTAGATAGCAAGTGCTGCATAGCAGCACTTGTAACCGGCTCCAAGTCGTCACCATGAGATGCATCATACATAAGTGGAATCGGCTCCACTTCCTGAGTACCACAATCAGGAGCATCATCTACCTTCAAACTAACATTACTAGGGTTCATCGTTGAGGGTGTACTCAACTCACCAACACTAGTAGTGACCGATTGAATGTTACCAAGTGAAACCGGATCCACTTGAGATTCATTCAACACGTTATCTGATTGGAGACCTGGTTCAAGCACGATTGCATTAGTAGAAGGTGAAACACATGAAACCGGCTCCACATGCCCACCCGCAGATACATTGTTATCATTAAGAACATCAGTCGTACCACGAACAACACTACCATTCCGAGCAGTAAGTGCAACACCATCAACACGAACATTAATATCATATTTGGCAGCGCTTGTGTTAAGATACCCTTTATTCATCTTCTCTCAAAACTCCACGACAATAAAGAACAAGAAAAAACACAGCCACTAGTAAAGATTAAACCCTAACCGAAGTTAGGGTTTACAACGAAATCAATAACCACGAACTAACCACCAGCCATAATACAATCGACCAAGGATGGGAAATTAATGATCAGTCGATTAGATAACGAACCCTTACCAACAGGATCAGACCGACGAAGATGGTCTGTTTAATAAAACTTGACATGACTAGTTTATAAACTTTTGTAAAGCTCAACCATAGTGCATATGCTCTATCTATACAATCAAGCTAAATGGTCACATTTATTATACAACCATATTCACCACATTTATTATAAAAATCTCAATCAAGGTTATCTATAAAAATCTTAGTTTTATTATTAAAAAAAAAACCCCAACTTTCAGATATGATACAATTTCTTTGGTGAGGAATAGTGGATATACAGTAAACCAGACAATAACAGTTGGTTGGTTTAAAACATATAAGTGACCTATTTGTAGAATTAAAAAATGGTAGAGTGAGGATATGGTGGTTATACAATAACCCAAACAATAACAGTTAGTAATGTAGAGTAACTACTTTTTATTAATTAGGATAATCGGCCTCAAATTAAAAGTTTAAGGAAAATTATTACCTTCAAATGGTCTGATGATGTGGCGTCAAATGCATTTCTTGGAAGTTCCTAAAATGTTATTTGCAAGGGAATAAAAAATTAGTTGAAACATATAACAATTATTGTTACATAAAGATGACAAACAAAGCTGATGTTCTTACTGGATTTTCATGTTTATGTTGAAATTCCAACGCTTTCTCAAGTCTTTTAACAACCTCATCTATATATGGCCGACCTGCTCGTTCCTTTTTTATGCACCAATATGCTGTCTCTGAGAAGATTTTTAATGATTCCGGGTGCATTTGTTTTCGTAAATGCGGCATGATCATTGCATCCAAATGAGATTTGGCCAGCTGACTTAATAACCCCTTTCTCAACTCATCTTCATCTTCGTTTTTGTCTTCGTCTTCAACTTCATCTTCGTCTTCTTCTTCATCTCCTGCACTCCTTCCGCATAAGACCTCGAATAATACAACACCGAATGAATAAACATCTGACTTGTGGGTCACACCGCCAGTCTTTATATATTTTGGGTCTAGGTATACATTCTCAATAATATCACGAGTAAGAAGAAGACGGTGCCTCCGGGCTACTGTATTTTTCAATGCAAGTTCAAAACCAGATAACTTGGGTTCCCATTCATCATCAAGTAAAATCTTCGAGCTCCTGACGTTGCAATGTATGACACTGAAGTCGCGTCCAGCATCATAATGGATGTAACTCAATGCATTTCCAACACCAACAGATATATTCAACCTTTGCATCCACGTAAGAGTCTGGTCACTTAGATAGTTTTCGAGACTTCCCTTGGCCTCCCTCTTGTATATTATAGCCTTCTCGTTCTCCTCATCATAAAACCCAATAGGAGACGCTAGATTCTTGTGTTTGAGACTTGAAAGCATCGAAAGCTCCACCCGGAACTTTTTGCTCTCATCTTTTTTAGATTGGTAAACCTTTCCAATGATATTGATGAGCTGTTCGGAATGCAAGAGACGACCTTTGAATACCGTTTGATCTTTTTTGAGGAAATTTTCTTCATCAAAATTGTTGGTTGCTGATTTCAAATCTTCAAAGTTGAGTTTTAAGAGAGATGGATCTTGGAATAAAAACTTTGTGTGTTTGGTGACTTGGGTTTCATTGCCTATAGATACGAAGGTCACTGATCCCTATATGTGTAGATTAACATGATGTAACACTTCAGTTAGGTTGATTGATCAATTAAATTATTTACTAAACAGACGAAATGGTGAGAAGCTAAGTACATATAATACGGGATGACGGGACCTTGTGTATCACTCTCAAGAATATTTTTATACTTGAGTCATTTTCAATGGGCTGATAATTAAAGCTGGTACAGTAAGTGTAAAGAAGATAAATATAAAAGATAATCATGTTTAACTTGAGTGAAGATTGTTGAAATATAGTGATAGAAGCTAATCTCCAAAGATAAATAGCTTAGCAAATCTCTAACCATATAATAAAGTAGTAGACGAAACATTAGATCAATTTTTCTCCCTTTTCAAAATGCAAGGTAATTATATTTAAATAACAAAAGAACAAATGATTGATCTTTTAAACTTAAGTAACGTGGACCACTTCTAAACTAAAATTCTGCATGCGTGCACACACCTATTGTACTGGCGGGAGAAGTATGTGGCATGTTTCTCTGTTCAATGGCTTGCTAAAGTTTATTGTTTATGTGATCTTTCTTTGTCCTTTAATTCTCTCTTGTTTTGACAAATATCGGTTGAGTATAATGAGCAGATAAGATTTAACTAGACATATACGTAGTATAAATCATTACCTGGTTTCCTCTCTCATAAAAATTTGAGTGAATTACAATTTGCAGGTTAACAAGAGTTTAAATAAAATAATTACCTTATCAAGATTGAATGATGTGCCTTCAACTTCGGCCGCAGCTACTGAGTGTTCCTTTGACATCATAAATACAGTAGTAAGCAAGTTGTTATTATTATTATTATTATTATTATTATTATTATTATTATTATTATTATTATTATTATTATTATTATTATTATTATTATTATTATTTGGTCAACCGAAGTTCTAACCGAAGTTCTAACGCTTTCTCAAGTCTTGTGACAATATCATCTATATTTGGGCGTTGTGATCGGTCTTCATTCAAGCAGTCATAAGCTATTTCCGCAAAAACATTGAATGATTGCTGATCCGTTTGTTTCCAAAGATCCGGATCAATTATATCATCTAGTGTTTTCTCCTTATAATGGAAAATGGCCATTGGAGCCAAATACTTATTATCATGATCATCAATTACTGATTTCCTACCACACAGTAGTTCAAACAAAACTATCCCAAATGAGTACATATCCGACTTGTGGTTCACATTGTACGTCTCAATATATGTTGGGTCTGCATACCCTTCCACACCTACAAGTTCATTAGTATGGAATGAATGGTGCCTTTGAGACGCTTCAATCTTCATGGAATGTTCAAAGTCAGATAACTTGGGTTCCCAGTCATGAGTTAATAGAACTGTGTCACTGCTAATGAGCCGGTGTATTACGCTAAAGTCGTGTGACTCATCATAATGAATGTAACTCAATGCATGTGCAAGACCCACAGAAATCTTCAATCTTTGCACCCATGTCAACAACATTGGGTCACTTAGATATTGGATGAGCCCTCCCCTGGTTTCATTCATATAAATGATGACCTTCTCATCGTTTTCATCACAAAACCCAACAAGAGAAACCACATTTTTATGGTTGAGACTAGAAAGCATGGAAATTTCAGTCCAAAACTCTTGTTCATCTTCTTCATCCCTTTCTTTATCTAACCTCCATGCATTGATATTAATCAACTCACCGGACCACAAGAGCTGTCCCTTGTATTCCTTTGTCATTCTCCTTGTGTAGATGTGATTTTCTTCATCAAAGTTGTTGGTGGCGGATAGTATGGTTTCAAGGGGGATTTTGAGGTGAGCAAGATCATCCTTTGGTGAAGATATTATCTGTTTATCAAGTAAAAACGTGAATTAATACACAAGATAAGATACACAATAAGAGAGTTAATGAAGTGCCTACAACGTGTTTGATGAAATTCCTGAACCTTTTCAAACACATGTTGAGGTATATGCTTGCCTTGTATGTTATATCGATCTTGAATTTGAGTCTAAATCTGTATATATTTTGTAATTTATAGCTGTTATCATATTATGTTTGTGGATAAAAATTAAAATAAGATCCTTTTATAGTTTAGGAAGTGCATGATCTTATTAAGTAATAATTTAAGGGTAGAAAGTGATTAAGTGGATTGGATTAGTCAAGATAAGTTAATAAAGTGGTACCCAGAAAACACTATGGTGTGTACTTTGTATAAGACATTCTAAGAAGATTAATTCTAGCTGTTGTAGATTTATACTGCAAGAAAAGTTTAAGATGTATGCAAGGGTTGACAAGTTGACTATCAAGATGATTGGCCAACCTATGTTTGCAGAAACTGCAAAAATATTGCAAAATAGGAGTTCAAGATTTGGTTTATCTTTCGGCTAGGACGGGACAAAGGCATTTATGGAATTTAGAAGTATGATGTCAATAAGCAGGATGGACTTGAGATAGTTTGGGTTTCTTGTAGTAGCATACAGGATAGAGTCTTGTTTAGTATCAGGTTATGATGTACTTGGATTCAGGATTGCGTTGTAAAATATATTTTCACCTTTTCAGCAAACAAAAAAAAGTATTAATCTCTTTTACATTGTTGCAGGTTCATAAACTTTCAGCACCATAAGACCATCTACTACTTCTCCTAATCATGTTGCTAGCTAAGGTATTACATGCATTTTATCCCTTTAACTAGTAACATGCATGCGCAAGTAAATATTCTACTGGTCTGACACGATATTGCATTCATAACCACATTGGGCATTTGATTTGATATAGAAAAAACTGCTTATTATAACTCTTTGATTCTGTTCAAGTCTTTTTAAAATTGCTTTAATCCAGATGTATGTAACTGTGCTGATACTGCTTGTTGCTGTTTCCTGAATGAGTATAGATGATTAGAGTTGTGTTGAGTCAACTAGGTAAACATATTGCTTGATTTTGTTATATTCCTAATTGCTGAATGATTATATTTGATTGATTGCAATTCTGATGAATGAATTGATTAAAAGCATCAAAGGAAGCTCTGGTACCGTAAAACTAATCTATACTACTCCAACTTACTAGAGATTAGAGAGTGAAAGTGTAGTGTATAATAAATATAATATATTATACTAGAGTGTTCAATGACACTATATATATGGTAAACTTAAACAGATTCTCATGTGATGCAAGTATATAATAGGTAACAGAATCTCATGATAAGAAAAATCTCATGTGATACAGGTGCAAAATCATGTGTATGATAAGCTTATGTGATGCAGTAGGTATATACTTTTGAGTATGTCCTTGTTGAAATTATGTACTCGCTTCATGGATATTCTGCCTACTGTATGTTGGTGGCATCTTTACTTTTATCCCAAAAGCTTCTATCATAAGGCTAGGTTGGTTTATTTTTATACTTAAAGTAGTGCTATTGTCTTTTTACCTTTATGGCAAATTGGTGGTAACACGTGTAATTTTGATTACCGTCACAATGTCTCATCGTCATGTATCGAACGGGATGTTCCTTGTAATTTTGACACGTGTAATCTTGAACGCTATTAATATACAATGTATACATTATGCAGGATTCCATAAATTAATAATATACAAAGTATCTCACATTAGTAAATTGTAACTGAACGCTATTATCTAGGACAAACTGATAATAATATAGTGGACATCTATGGCACAGTCAACTCTGATAACATCCTTATTTTTAATGATCAAAAACCACTTCTATGCAAATGTTTTGGTACAAAGCCTCTGCTGCTCTGGAGAAGTTTGTGGATCGCCAAGTTATGTAACAAGGTACCATTTTCTTTGTTTTACAGTGCTAACTAACCAGTTTTACTTTATTTCATCTTTCCAGTATTGCTATTATTCGTTATTATCTCAGCTTGGTAAACTTTTATGGTAGTTGTTTAAGTTGGCTTACAACCTGACACATATGATTCATCTGAAACTACTATTGTGATTCTAAATTGTTATATGATCTAAACTAGGCTCCCCACAAATCAACAAACCTAAATTGCCGGTTTCAAAATAGCTCCCTAAATTGCCAGTTCTCACAATATTTATCAAGATTTATATTTATTTTTTATTTTAACTTATTATATAAAAATTTGCAGTTATTTCTTTGATGTCTAACTTTTTATGTATTGGACGCGTGTTATCATAATTTTTAAAACATTATCTGATGATGAATGGAAAGCTGGTGAAATAAATTAATTTTTCATGATTCATTTAATCGATAAATTATGCAAAAAAACAATAATTTTAGGCTAATGATTTGCACACTCAAAAAAGTTATTGTACAAGCAACTGAAGCACAGTTTTTAATAATGTACAAGTATTTAATGAATGGATGAAGTATCCCAATCAATTTTCAAAGTGTGCAAATCAATTTTCAAAGTATGCAAATCAATAATGCGACAGGTATATTCAACAAGCAAATTGCATAACACAAAATTATAGAGGCTATTATTTTCAGTTTCATTCTTTCTAGTACATGGTAGGATAATAAGACAAAATTAGTTGCTAAGATTATGCATACTCCAATTTAACATATGCAAAATATTTAACGTATAGAAACATGTTAATTTTACATCTTCTTATCATCATAAATTTTACCCTACTTGCAATATAAATTTTTTATTCCATCCATGAAACCCGTGGGTTTATGTATACTACTTATAAAGAGTGTCACTTGTAGTATAAATTCTTGAAACCTTGAAATGTTAAATTAATGTAGTCTACTTTAAATTACCTATAAGTATCTCTTAATACACCTTAAGTTGATCAATTATAAACTTGACAATGTTTAAAAACACACAATGTTAATTTTAAAAACACATGTTTTGTAAAAAAAAAAAAAAAAAAAAAAAAAAAAAAAAAAAAAACGGTTTGCATCAAAGGTCGAACCAGAATTACAATTTCTTAAGTATAATTATTTGCCACTATACACTATCGCTTTAAGCGAGTATATGTCTAGCGATAAGAGGTTGTGGGTTCAAGCCACGTTGAAGACATTTGTGAAATAGGTGGTATAGATGCCTTTCTAAAAAAAAAAGGTGGTATAGATGGGAAAAAACTTGTCGTTTAAAAAAATATTTCTAGTAGTCTAGTAAAAATATATAACATCGATTAAAAGCCATTTAGTTATGAGTGAAGTGTAAGCGATAAGGAGAAAGATTTGTAATTGGCGAGGTGTAAATGACGTGGACAACTAGAAATGACGTGTAAAAAAACAAAGTTTGGTAAGTTGAATGAAAAAAACAAAGTGAACATTTTCGCAAAGTTTGGTAAATTGAATGAGAAATGGCTTTTCTAATTGTTCAGGAATTAACAAATAACGAATTTGTATATTTCCCTTTCTTATTATATCACATAATCTCTAACAAAACCCAACAGCTAAATAACCAGACACTATCACGTGCTCTTTGAAACATGGTCATCTGGATACCGCATGAAATAAGATCATTTATTCACACGCCATTAGCATACATCGAACCATTCTAACCAGCAACAACTCTCAACTCAAGGGTGTCACTACTCACTACCATGACCAATTTACATGCAGACATTTTATCAAACAGTTGGAGTGCAACTCAATCACATCGATAAATAAATATAATGTCACTTGTTGTAATGACTAATAATACGCTTTCATCTCCCTCTTTGTTCCTTCTCGTGTTTATGCTGCGAAGATACTGACCGGACCTTTGTCGGCGATATTCCGTTCACCGGAGCTGCAGTTCTTCCTTGAACCTGATGGTCATCCACATTCTATCATCTTTCATATTAGTAACACTCAGGTAATATAAATTTATATTATTTATGTTTTTATAGATTGTTTGTTTGGTTATTAGTTAATTAATTAATTATAGTTTGAATTTATGTGAGGTAATGTTGGTTGATTGATTGATTGATTTGAATCAGGGTTTTTGTTTTTGGTTTGATTTGTGTTTTAATATATCGGCCCAGAGTGGTCACGATTATGTTTTTAGTAGAATAGGGTTTGCTATTCAGAAAGGGGTGGCGGCGCAGCTTGTTGCCCGCTTACCTACTACCTTGATGTAAATCCTTTTAGAAATTTAATTATAATGATAATTTGATCGGTTAAAAAAAAAGTGTTTTAATTGATTGGGCGAGTATTTGACTTAGATGTACGCGGAGTGTCTTTGTGTCCGTTTTATGGGCCACTGCTAAGATGTGTACCTAGTGAGGTTTAAACCCGAGACCTAATGTGAGGGGTTTAGGTACTAGGCCATTTGGTGGTGGTTTTAATTTTTTTCTGTTTATGTTTCAGCTTAAAAGATAAAATAACGGGGTGTTTGGGAATGCTTATCTCTGCTTTTCTGCTTATTTTTCAGCGGAAAAGCACTTATAAATTTCTGCTTAATTTGTACTTTTGAAACAGAAAACTTATTCAAAGGGAATCACTATAATTATGATGTGCGGTACACATACATTGGAAGTAGTTATTCAAGGTCTGTTAAATTATTCAAAGATTATACTTCATATTGCGCTGATACCGGCTTTATAAATGCTTGTACTTGCCTTTATCATCTGACTACATATATTGACATATAATAGAAGAGAGCGTTTTTTTTTATATAACTGAAGGATGGTTATGGTAATTACATTGCATGAAAGTTATGTTCTTGAAGGAGTAAATGACTAGATTATTTATTGTTTCTTTTTACAGGATCAAGTTTAGCAAATGGAACAGTGTCTTCCTCCAAAAGCAAGTTCGATGATAAAATTGAAGCATCATCTGCTAAGATGTATTTCCATTACTACGGGCAACTGCTTCATCAGCAAAATATGATGCAGGATTATGTGAGGACAGGTGAATATACGATTTTGTTCTGTTTTTGAGGCACATGTGTCACATTGTGCTGTTAGGTTGTACTAATTCATTTAAATATGCATGGCTCACATGACTTTTTTACGCTTCCACGGAGCTGAATGTATGATTAATGTTGCTTTCTTTTTTAGGTTCCTACTATGCTGCTGTTATTGAGAACCAAGTAGATTTTGCTGGACAGTTAGTGGTTGATGTTGGCGCTGGAAGCGGCATACTATCATTGTTTGCTGCACAGGTGTTACTAATGAATACTATAGGGGGTGGTTAGATTTGCATTTTGGTATCCTCTGATTGTTGGGACTTGAAATTGCGATAATCAGTGTTTAATGTTTCGATATACATATTGTGGTTATAAATGTATAGGGATCAAAATATATAATTTTTTAACTAGTTTTGTACACCAGACAATCAAGTTTAAAATATAGTTACTTATGTATCCCTTTCTTTGACCCAATCCCGGAATCTTTATATTTCCATTTCATAAAACCCACATCCAAACAGCAAAACACTTTCACGTACTCTTATTGAGAAATGTGATGTCACATGTATCGACTAATTACACAGTTCATAATCCTCTTTGTTTCTTATCTTGTTTAGGCTGGCGCAAAGCATGTTTATGCTGTGGAAGCATCGGAAATGGCTGACTATGCTCAAAAGATTATATTGCTGGGAATCCTCTCTTGGCAGAATGAATTACGGTTAGTGCCCTTAATACAAGCTTGTTTGCTTATATTGTTTGATGCTTATCATTTGGATGTATTCTTGGCATCGTCATGTAGGTTATCAAGGGCAAAGTTGAAGACGTAGAATTGCCTGAGAAAGCTGATATATTGATCTCAGAGCCTATGGGTAAGCTCACATGTCATGTTCATATTGTCTTATGAATGTTTATTTGATGAATAGTTGTTTACTTGTTTATGCAATTTAGTTGGTGAAAAAGCTTGTTTTTCTATAATCTTCTTCTTTACAGGCACATTGTTAGTGAATGAATGAATGCTCGAGTCATGTCATTGCAAGAGATCGTTTTCTTGTCCCTAATGGGAAAATGTTCCCTAGTGTTGGAAGGTGATTTTAACTTAATGATGCATTCTCATGTTTTCATGATTTATAGGCATTTTTCGATTTTAACTTAATATATAAAAAATTGCAGTTAGTGTATCTCTTTGATGTTTGACTTTCTATGCATTGTATCGTTTGTAATGCTTTCTTGTTTTTTTGCTCATTTATCCTTGGACAATTTATAGAATGTTCAATGCTGATTCTCATGAAACATTTGGACATTAGAGTAGATCAAGAGTATCTTGATTATTATATGTGGAAAGTGAAAATGTTCTTGATCCTTGTTTGTGCATGCAGGCCCTGTTTTGGCAGCAACAGAACTATTATGGGGTTGATTTGACAGCTTTACACGGAACTGCATTTCATGGATATTTTTCACAGGTTTGTCTTGGCTGCATAAATTGCAAAATAACCGAACATGTTTTATATTTGCCATTAATGTTAACACGAGTTTTATGAGAACTTTTATGTTTAATGACACCTTCTGTTCGCAAACAACTACTTCAGGTTTCTTGTATTGTTGTATTGATGTTCCGTGATCAGTTTGAACCCTGATAGGATTTCTGCAGCGTCCTTTTTTCAACCAGGCTTTATTATCAAACACTTACTACTAGAACCGTTTAATTGAACCCAAGTATTGTGATGCTCTAAATATCAACCATAACAAATGTACCATAACTTAGATAAAATGACTAAAACAGGTTGCAAAAAGCTTAGAAGTGTTAAACTTTGGAAGATTAAAAGATTGGGGATTAAGAATTAAAGGACCGGAGATTAGAGAATCAGGATGTATGTATATTAAAAAAAAAAGAGTAAATTACATAAATGGTCACTATGGTTTGTCGGTTTTTGCACATTTAGTCACTGAACTTTTTTTTCACCGGGTCTAGTCATTGAAGTTTCAAATGGATACAGATCCATTCCAATTTCATTACATAAAATGGACATTGTGGTTTTGCTAAAATTACATAAATGGTCACTGAGGTTGACTGAATCCGTAACTATTTGAAACCTTAATGACTGAACTTGGTGAAAAAAAAGTTCAGCGACTAAATCTGCAAAAACCGACAAACCATAGTGACCAGTTATGTAATTAACTCTAAAAAATTACGGAATTCGTTTGTTTTTTTTAGTTTATTTAATGGCTTTTTGATGTTGAATTTTGTTCTTGTCATTTCTCTTTCACTTGTTTAAAGTATGGTTATGTTTGATACTGTTTGCAGCCAGTGGTTGATGCTTTTGATCAAAGGCTATTAGTTGCGCCTGCAATTTCCCATGTCATCAATTTTACTACTGTCAAGGTATTGCTCTTTTTAATTGCTAATCATAGTAGATAATGTTACCGTGTCCTCCTTGAATACTTCTACGATGTTCTTTCAAAAGATAACTATGTGTTCTAAAGTGAAGCTCGGAGCTAAAAGCATAAAAGATCTTGGTGCTATTATGGCGTGACAACTCCGTAGGGTTGAGCAAAGGTTCAAAACCGAACTGACCCGACAAAAACGAACTGACCCGAGAACCGATTTTGCGAAAAACATGAACCGAAACCGAACCGAATATAGTCGGGTCGGTTCGGTTTTTGTGCCGGTTCGATTTAGGTGTGTTTTTTCGGTTATGGGTCGAACCGAACTGAACCGACCCGAAACTGAAAATAGGTATTGTCCGTCCGGTTCGGTTTTGGGTCGTCCATGCTCGGCCCTACAACTCGAGCTCATAAACATAATAAAATCCTAATATAACCTAAAAAGGATATTTATTCTTGATTCATGTAACTAAATACGTCATGCCTGGGCAAGAAATCATTGGCCATCTTCTACTCACTGGTACCAACTACGACTCATTGGTACCAACTACGCTGTGTTTTGTCTCAACCCATGTACGTCATGCCCGGCAAGAAATCACTGGCCATCTTCACATGATTGCGCATAGTGCTCAGAGTTACACTATTAACTTAACCATGTCAGGTTGGTTGTCGAACTGCTATTTTGTTTTTCTTTCATTTTACAAATGTATTACGGCTATAGTTGTATTAGTTAGGTAGTAAATAGTTTGTTGTTTCAAGCATTTAACAAATTGGTTACAATAAATTGCAGAAATCATTCCTGTGGTTTGGTGAAATTATGAAAATTGTCCCTTGCTGATATCGTTTTGAATAAATGATCCTTAAGTGTGGTGTTTGTTTTCAGTTTTGGTCCCTAACTGCTGATTTTTTGTTACCAAAAGCGAATGCAACATGTTCATTGAAGAACTATTTATGCAAATAATATTGGCAAGTGATGATATCTGTATTTTTACTACACCACAAGGAAGATTCTGTAATTTACTCTCTCTCTACTTTCAGTTATCTGAAAAATTAATGCATAAAATGACAAATATGACATCTTGCAAAACAAAGAAGAGACGGTTTGTGAGATGCATCTAAAAGTCTCTTTAGTTTAGGTTAAATGATTGGTAATTAAGTAGTTTTGTAGTTCCTGGTAGCTGAATGTGTATCTGAATACTAAAAAACTGAATATTGTGGCTTCAAATCACATTAATCAGATCATCAAGTTACAAATGCAAATATAAACACCCCCTGACCTTTTTTTGATTTGTGTTGTGTAGCTAAAATGTGGGGCCCAGGTGCTGAACAAGGAGGAATACTACAAACGTCAAGCTGTAGACTGGATCTAAAAGAGCCATATTATCGAATGTCTTAACCACAAGCCTACTCATCGTCCCAAGATCAGCAGCCCAATCAGCTCTTACAATCTCAGGTACCCATTAGCTTTCTTCATTGAATGGATTATTAATATAACAACAAATAATTAGCTCTTTTAGTTTTCTCTTAAATTACCCGTGATCATATTTCTCAGTGCTTTGAATAGAAATCTACTATGCTTTTTTGAAAGTAGAAAAAAGATAGTTTCGATCAATTTCCATGCACCTTGCGAATCATTTGGGTCAAAAGGTGCCCATTTATCACGTCTATTAGATGATCCTTACCTTGACTTGTTAGAGAAAAAGCGTCACCATAATTGACCCTTCTCTTACATGAGTAAACGAGTCAATTACAGGAATGAAAAACAATTGTTTGGTAGCTTGACTGTGTTTTGCTCAAATTACAGGATTTGCAACTTTCCTCTCTGGATGAAGACGGGTCGGATTTCCTTCAACAACCGATAAACGATTCCGGAGTCCAAATTCATTGACCTTTCAGTGACACAATGCATTTGATATACACAAACGGTCTAAGCTTTCTGGGAACGTGATCCATAAGTAACATTATACTAGGCACCAAGAAATGTCAGGTGGGTTCTTTAAAGACTGCCCTATACTCTCGTGTATCATTTCAATGCCTGTAAATTAGGTTGTCATGTTTGACCAATTTAGTGCTCTTCGAGTGTTTGCTATTGTTAAAGTTGACTAATTATTAATTTTAGCTTTGAATGAAAGTTGACTTTCATGCACATGAAACTTAACTATATGGTGTGCCCTTTTGCTTGTTTTGTATCTGGGTTATTTAAAGGATTTCTGAGTGGGTGAGATGGTGTCAAAAGAACGGGATCAGTTGAGGCTTGTATCGATTATGTGGTTAGGGCTGATGTAGCTAGGTTGAGACTGGTAGTGATCAGTTAGCAGGGCCTGCTACTAGTATCAAGGACGGTCTTCAATAAATCTACGGCAGTACCTATTATACAACTCTGGTTTGCTTTCTAGGTTTTATAATCAAACACTATAGTAAGAAGTTATATATTTTTATTGCCTAATAACAAGATGTAAATATGTCAAATCTAACTAAAGCTTTTTCTTAGTTTGTGACCCAATAAACCTAATTCCACATTGGGTGCTTGTTTATGTAGCCATTGCCATGCAAGCATTGAACAGCCCTGCTGAAAAAGCTTAAGATTGGGCGATACATCACTGAAATCAAGTTCACATGTTATGAAAGGTTCATTGTGGTATCTATACATGAGTGTTATAGTACAGAGTGATGAGATACTTTGCATTTAGAGAGCAACTTGGTTGTTCAGAAGCCCAAAGGATGAATTTGGTACTACTCTTGTTAGCTGTCTTTTTGAAAAATTTCTTCATAGAAAAGAGCTTTTCTGCCAAAGGGCTTCTAGCTGGAACAAGCCTTTTTTTTTATTATTATTATTATTATTATTATTATTATTATTTTAATAAATAAAATTGTAATGTATATACTGTGAAGTCGTTAGTTTGTCTCTTCTAAAGATGATAGGGATCATGATGTTGTGAACATATCTCACTCAAGAGGAAGCTAAACTTTCTCTTTGTATAAACCTTAAGACAGAGCTAAACTCTCTTTGTATAAACCAAGACCTCCATATGATAAGACAAACGTGAAGTGGTGCGCTAACCTTCTAAAAAAAGGGATTTACTTGGTGTGACTCTGTGTGCCGGTGGATTCAAACATAGTTTTTACAAGTATCCGGTGCAACAAATAGACTAAATAGTTCTTTTACAATGGCCGAAACTCGAGGCCACATACAATGAGGCCAGACATAGTTCCTTCAAGACTTGTAAATTTCATATTCATAGAAAGAGAGTCATCCTTGAATTCATGAGCTGAGTTAAATTTCCACAGTTGAATCTCCATCCATTCATCTTCCCTTTGTTTTGGAACCCGAGTAATATCATGTATATTCCATGGCTCTCGGGTTACAAAATAGAGAAATTCAGCCTCTTTGTTTTCTTGGTGGATTATATCTCTTACTTTCACCGGACAATGCATTCCTTGGCAGTTTTCCGAAAGCTTGAACAAAAGGTAGCACACGTATTGGGTATCTGGTGACAGCATTTGACTTGTGATCATACAGTTGATATGAAATACTTTTTGTGGTAAAAGCTCAATCACCTCCTGAAATCTGCATGTACAATATAGATTATACAATTACTCAAAAAAGTCAAAATTGAAGACATAACCAAATCCAAGAAGCTAAGTGATACTTTTGTCAACCATCTATACATTATTCTTCGATATCTTACTCAGAAATAAAGCATAGATGAGCACAACCTAATTTAATTTGGATAAGTTTTTGGTTGAAGAAAGTCGTAACAAAGTTAGTTTAGAAAGGCAAACCTGGACTGCGCTGATGGTGTTGAAGTAAAAAGATTCACATTCAAGGATTTGTATAAAGCTGTCTTTGCCGAAAGTATAAGAAGTTTCTTTCCACGTACTTCACCCAACCAGAACAACTCGTCATAGTTTCTGGGTATCTTAAATATTTCTTCGAAGTTAGTCGGCAATTGTTGCACCTGATCCGAATCAAAGTTAGATTTCAAGACTTGGTTGACTTCCTTTAACTTTCCGATTTCTTCATGTTTCACCTGCAAACAGATCATGTTATGAATATGCAAAATTAAAACATGTCCTATTTTTTTCTTTCCATGCATCCATCCCCTCTATTCAATATAAACAAAAGAATTTAGTATAAAACAAAGGACTATTGAAACTTACCTTCTCAATGGCTCGAAATTCAATGCCTTCAACATAAATCGCACCATCTCCACAATGGTCCGATGAAAAGCACTGAAGTAGAAACTCAAAAACAACGTCTTCGTTTTCATTCAAAAACTGGTACAACTCAATCATCATCCACTCGTTATCTCTCCATGTTGCAAAATATGCATTAAGACTTTCGTGTCCCTTTGTATAATTTAGATCAACATACATAGGTTTTCTTGCAAAGTTTTTTGATTCACAAAATTTGAAGACTAAATAGACCCCATAAACAACATTTGGAGATAAAAATTGAGCTCTTGTCTTGATTTCGATGTTCAAGTTGGAAATATCTAACATCTCCACCACTGTCCCAAACCTGCGCATATTATAAACATCCAAGTCTAAATCAGTCATAGCCTTTATTCCCATACACTTCTACTTTTGAATTTCGTAATTTATTGGAAAAAGAGTTTAGATTCTATATTAAAATTTATTGTATCAAAAGATATCTATTTAAATAAAGATAAGAATATTATAAAAAACACTAACAAGATGCTAGCAAAATTTATATTTCACGGTCATGAGAATAGAGGACCTAAAACAGGGGCAAACCTTAACTACCTTATTAGAAGGTTTATAAAATTATAAGTCCCAGTCATATAGTGAGTATTAATATCTATTTTGTCATGTAAAACATCAGTCCTCATTATTTATATGTATGTATGAAGGACTAATCTTGTTATTAACCTGGTGAGATGATGTCTGAAGTGTAAAAGAGCTAAAGATTAAGCATTATTCCTTTGTTTATTAGTGCAGGGGATTAGCAGAACATAATAGAGTCAAAGGGATTCAAATATTTTCGGTTTAAGTGCAGGCAGTGATCGTGATAAGCAAGTGTATTACAGGGGCAAAATATGAACTTAGTCAAAAGGGTTCCTAAGTCTGATCCTATTTGATCATAATTATAGTTAAATGATTAATAATCATATTATGCTACCATAAACAACTTGTCATGCATTAAACAGTAAAAAGAATAACCTTATACTTTAACACTAAAAAGCATGACATAATTCTACCAATAATGCATATGTTTGTTTATCATTTAAAACTAACAAAGGTGGAGAGGTAGAGAGAATAACCTTGATTCTGGAAGAGATTTCAACTCATGTGGACAACTGTTTACGTAGGAAAACATTGTCGCTGAAACCATTTCATTTCTTTCTCCATTACCAACGAATGACAACAACTGTTATACAACCGAAATACAAATAAAATAGATCAATGTGTATGATGTATAAGTGCATAAATGATAGAAAATGGGAAACATGATAAACGAGATACAAGAATGAACTGATTACCACTTTGTCCTGTTGAAGGAGGATTCCCTCAGAAAAAATGTTGTAAAGTTCCTCTTTCTTCTTTGTAGAATAGATTTCTGGGCACTTAGACATCTGGATTATATCTTTATAGTCTGTGGGCAATTTGTTCTCCCATTTCTCATGATTTTCCTGTATATACAATAATCAGTTAATAAACTCATGTTTCATACAGTTAAAGGCCATAGTTTAGATATATATGAATCAAAAGTTAGCCAGTTTTGTCAAAACAAAGAAACTTACCTGGAATTCCAATGCTTTCTTAAGCTGTATGACCACTTCATTAGCTGTGGGCCGTCTTTCTCTCCTGTGATGTATACATTGATAGGCAATCCTTGCAAATGTAATAAATGACTGTGCCTCAATTTGTTCCTTTATACCCTTAAACACTAACTCATCAAGTTTTCCTACTTGATAGTGGTGTTTAGCCAAAAAGGGTAAATGACGATACCCGCCATCTAGTTCTACGGATGATAGTGTGCCACACAATATGTCAAATAAGACCGCACCCAATGAGAATATATCAGACTCTTTGGTTAAGAAGCCTGTTTTCGAGTGTAGTGGGTCACGATAGCCGATTGTACCTCTAATATTGTCGCTGACGTAGTCCACATTCTGATTTGTAACCGGACATAGTAAGGAAAGCACAAAACTACTAATTTTTGCTTTCCCCTCATCAAATAGTAGAATGTTGTTGCTGCTGATGTCCCTATGTATTACTATTTCTTGACTAGAAATAGTTCCATGAAGAAACTCCAACCCAATTGCAATATCGATGCATATTTTAAGCCGCATTACCCACGTAAGACTATCATCTCTCAAGTACTTATCAAGGCTACCTCTGGACGCATTCTCGTATACGATAACTTTTTCATCCTCTTCATCACAGTATCCTACAAGACCAACGACATTTTCATGTTTATACTCCACAAGGATTTCCAGCTCTGTCATAAATTCAGCATCTTTTGCAACAGACTCCTTATTTAACCGCTTTACCACAATGACATTATTTCCATGAGCGTGAGTAACTACTCCTCTGTAAACATTCCCAAAATCTCCATGTCCAATGATATTGTCTTGACTGAAGTCTTGTGTGGCTAACTTTACGTCTTCAAGTGACAGTTTAAGGTTGTCCTTATGGTTCTCCTGTGAATCACGCGTCGGTAAGTTAATTTGATAAGTAAAAGATAAACTGAAACTAATACCTGCTATCTAAATTTTTCATTGTGACTTACTTGACAATCTAATGCTTTTTTGAGTTCTTTGATGACAACTTCTATTGTTGGACGTTGCTCTTGAGTTGTTGCCACACATTTAGATGCGATTTCTAAAAAGATGTTTAAAGACTCTTTATTGGGACCTTTACAAAAGACATGTTCATCGGTCTCCTCCTTTATCTTGTGATCAACAATTTCCATTATTGTCCGCTTTTCAAAATGATCTCTTGCAATGGGTGCAATTCCCATCTCATTCACCTTGGTGTATACAGAATCATAGGCCAGCCTCCCGGTCAAGATCTCAAGTAGCACCACTCCAAACGAGTAAATGTCTGATTTGTTATTTAATCTACCATGCTCCTGATATTCCAGATCCAAATACATATTTGTACCTGCAATGTTATTGGTATAGATAGTGTTGGCCGCCTCGGGCTGGAATTTGGAGAGACCAAAATCCGCAATCTTTGCCTTCCAATTATCTCCCAATAGAATATTATCGCTCTTGATGTCACGATGGATCATCTTTTGTTTACCATCATCTGTGTTGTTGTGAATGTAATTCAAACCATGTGCAATATCAGAACATATATTGAGACGTTGCACCCAAGTAAGAGTAGTCATCTTATCACTACTTCCCAAATAGTTTTCAAGACTTCCTTTCGAAGCATGCTCATAAACTAGGATCATTGCCCCATTACCTTCATCACAAAAACCAAGAAGAGAGATTATATTCTCATGCTTACAACTAGTTAGAGTTTCAATTTCTTGAATGAACCCTTGTTCTCCTTTTTGATTGTAAATGCGCTTTATGGCTACCGTGCTTCGTTTTCTTGGTAAATCGCATTTATCCACCCCTTCTATCAACGAGGAATTACTGCTATCAAAATGTTCAAGATCTGCTTTGTATACTTTACCGAATCCGCCAGACCCGATGCTGTATGCATCATCAAAATTGTTGGTAGCCTCGTTTATCGCATTTAATCCGATCCTCAAGTGTTCCAGGTTCTTCCCCTGCAACATTATGGATTTTTGCATCACCTCATTAATGCTAGCAAGGATTGGAGTGAAATAACAAAAAAGTTTTTATAATTGATTAACATTTCAAAAGAATATAAAAATGTTCAAAAGCAACAGTTGATATATTTGTTTCAAGTTAACTAGTAGAATTGATTTCACCCCTAAACTAATGAATTTTAGTTAGTTGGCTTAGGTATGATAGGGGAAGATCAAATTGAATTTTAAGTTAAACAGTTCTCCATTGGTTAACTGGGACATGTCATTAGTTTATATGTTTATTTCCTTTTGTTCTCAATCATTTTCGGATGACAAATTAGTTCTTGTCTTTTAATTTATTATTCCTCCCTCTTAAGGTTTATATCTTCATGTTGTTGTTGGTTTCCCTTCTTGGGTGCCTTTTGTAAAATTGTTTTGCCATTTCTAGAACAAAAGTCATGATATAGTAACATGTGGTCGTGTGAAGGGACAAAAATATAAGAAAAAGATAGAAAAATTAAAGTTGGTCGTAGTATGTAAAATTAGAAAAGAATATTAATACCCACTAAGGTTGTTGATTTTAGAAATGGTGGTGATTTGGACAAATCAATATACATGTATATAATAGGCATTATATGACATGTAGTCATGTACAATTGTTAAGAGCATCCGATAAGTTTGCGAATTAATATATGGTGCGCGAATTAAAATATGGTGTGTGCAAATCACCACGCTCTTAGAAAACCCGCAACTCATGATCATATTTAAGTCCTTAAACCAAACATATTATATCACACCCATACCTAAACCTTCCCCTAAAACGCTTAATCTTTCCCCCTAAAACGCTTAATCATGGCTTACCTTTAATCTTTTGGAAACGGTAACACTAATTTGATTGCCTATTCAAAAATTTCATAAAAATGATTGTGGAATAATAAATTTATATATTTTTATATTGAATACATATTTTCAGTTTGACAAACAGAACACGCTTGTTACATTATTCCTTTTTTTAAGACTTACATCATTGAAAAGCTCTTCTCTATGCATTCAAAATGAACCCACTATTAGAATTTTATATAACAATGTATTTCATACTTTCATATCCCCTATTCATTACAAAAATTTGGTTTTATATAATAATATTTTTAGTTTTAATTTTATATTATAATCTCTATAATACATTTTTTTAGAAAAAATAACGAGCTTGAAAATGCATTAGAAAGACATAACCCTGTTTGGTCATAAAACTTTTTATAAAACCCCCTCCAACTTGAATAGTTTGTTAAGTTTTAATTATATTTCATTTTCTTATATTTTTTCTTTATGCACATATGAACAATGTTTTAAAACCCGAGTTGACCCGGCCGGTTGAAATGTGAACTGGCTCGGAGATCGGTCGGATGTGACCGGGTTTTTGCTTGTTTGGGGACCGGATTGAACAACCGATTTTTTGTTGGCCCGATAACCCGGTCGGGTCATGACTTTTTATACTAAAATATTTTTTCCCCGTCAACCTTTCTAAATCTAAATGACAAGTTGAAGTGAGTGTGAGTTAAAATTTTATTAAACATTAAATTAAAGTTATATCTTATAAACACCAACTATTAAAGTTTCAATATAAACCGTTATAACATAGAATCATAAGTTAATTATTGTTGCAAATCATTGCTATATTATTATAGATATAGAACTTAAAACCAAAGCCTTATTGGTAGAGTCTTAAAACTTTTTGGTCGGTGCAATTAAAAGTGAGAATAAAGTTGGATACATCATGTGATCATGCAACACTCTATTAAATATAGAAAAAAAAAATATGCATAAATGTAGAACCGGCTCGACATGGCCGTTCAACCGATTGAACCGGTAATCCGTGAACCGACGACTAAACCGGATCGATAAAAAAAAAAGGAAAAAGAACAAAAAAAGAAAAGAAAAAACAGGTTTTATAGCATTGCTTGTGAATGCGCTTACAGATGATCTTTTAATCCCCTCAACTTCGGAGGGTTTAAGTGTAGCTGTTGATCCTTTTTCATTTAATTTAAGACTATCTAAACTTTTACTAAATGATTATTTGGTGTCTGTTAGAGAAATTATAACAGGGTTGAGTTACCATTCATTACAAACTTACCCCTATTCCATTTTCATCACAAAGTTATATAAAACCTCCCTCAAATATGAGTTTTTGATAAATTGTGTTAAAGGTTTTTTTTTCCTCACACTTTACCATTTAATATTTATTTAAACAAAAGAAGTGAAAGTATGATATTTAGTTAAGTTTTACTCAAAGATAATTGGATGTCATTTTTTAAGAGTTTATCACTGACAATGTCTGTTCAAATCAAATATTACAATGTGTATGATTTTGCAGTGAACAAGAACTTAACCCCTATGTATTTTTTACGAGTCTATGAGGCATATAAGTATAAGGAAAAAAATTATGCATATGTCAAGCAAAATGACGTCCAATGTCTTAGTCACTTATACGTGCAGCAAAGCACGAACCTTCCTTTCCTCATAAAATACAATGTTTAAAAGCATAATAATGTAAAATGGGTTTTGCAATATGGGTGAAACAATTAGTTGGTTAAGAGAGATAAATCCAGGAGGTGAGGTGGTTAGTCTGAATGTACAAACCATTTAAGCACGGCAGAATTTCTTAAACATAGCCCTAAAAGCTAGCATTTTTCAAATGTAAAATCAAAATCGCATGTTTATAGTTTTTTACTTTACTACTCATCTTTTTGTTAAATAAAAATGGTATGACGAGGATATAGTGGTTATACGTTTAACCACACAACATAATTTATAATATAAGTAACTCTTGTTTATTAACTAGGATATTCCGTAATCAGCCTAAAAATAAAAGTTTAAGGAAATTAATTACCTTCAATCGATTGAATGATATACGGTCAACTTGGTTTTCACGTTTCTGCTGATGTTCCAAAGCTTTCTCAAGTCTTTTGACAACCTCATCTATATGCGGACGATTCGCCCGTTCCACTTCTATGCACCAATATGCTGTCTGTGAGAATATTTTGAATGATTCTAGGTCCATCTGTTTTCGTAAATTTGGATCAATCATATTATCCAAATGAGATTTGGCTAGTTGACTTAATAACCCCTCTCCCAACTCTTCATCCGGAAGAACTGCACTCCTTCCACACAAGACTTCGAATAATACAATACCGAACGAATACACATCTGACTTGTGGGTCATACCGCCAGTCTTTTTATATTTTGGGTCAAGGTATACATTCTCAATAATATCACGAGTAAGAAGAAGACGGTGCCTCCGAGCTACTATATTTTTCAGCGAAAGTTCAAAACCAGATAACTTGGGTTCCCATTTGTCATCTAGTAAAATTTTCGAGCTCCTGATGCTGCAGTGTATGACACTATAATCGCGTCCAGCATCATAATGGATGTAACTCAATGCATTTGCAACACCCAGACATATCTTCAACCTTTGCGTCCATGTGCGGGTTTGGTCACTTAGATATTTGTTGAGACTTTTGTTGGCCTCCTTCTTGTATATGACAATCTGCACGTTCCACCAATCACAAAACCCAATAACAGACACTAGATTCTTATGTTCGAGACTATAAAGCATTCTCACATACATCTTAAACTTTTCGCTCTCGACTTTTTGATATTTACGATTGATCTTCCATGCAACAATATCGATATACTGTCCGAGATGCTCCATACGGCCTTGGTAAACCGATCCAGCTTTACTTTTTTTTATGATATTCACATGAGCAAAGAAGTTGGTTGCCCTACATATATCTTCAAATCTGATTGAGTAACGATCAAAAGAAGACATTGTCTTTTTGCTTAAATGGGATTCAACGCCTGTGGATGTCGAGTGACTCGTTGATCCCTATATGTACCAAAGAAGACAACATTATGAAGTGTGGAGATTTTCGGGTGGAACACTTCAGTGAGGTTAATCATTCATTTTTAACATTTATCGAAGAGCTAAAAAATATGGTGTATCATTCTGAAGAATAGTTAGATTTTGCAAAAATTGTTGGTCAACATGGAAAAGATATTCTTATATTTGAATGTTATCTCTATACTAAATTATGATGCATGTATAACTTGAACCTCAATTTAACCATAACTCGATCACAACCACCACCTTTAAGACATATAATAGTTCACTCTTTATCCTTTTTTTTTAATGATTTCAGTGGCTTATAGCAAGACTTTAAAAAATATATTAATTACCTTCTCATGACGGGATGATGTGTCTCCAACTTCGTCTACAACTGATGAGGGTCCCTTTAACATCGATGGCAACAAATACAACAATAAGTAAATAATTAAATTAAACGTTATTGTGCTAGAAAGATACAGAGAAAAAACCATCTTACAGCATTTTCGCATTCCAATTGAAGTTCCAACGTTTTCGCAAGTCTTGCGACAATCTGATCCATATTTGGGCGTTGCGATTGTTCTTCACTCAAGCACTCATACGCTGTTTCTGCGAAAATGTTCAACGATCGTGGATCCATTTGTTTCCGTAGTTTTGGATCAATTATATCATCGAGTATTTTCTCTCTATAATGAAATATTGCCACCGGAGCCAAATACTTATTATCCTCATCTTCAATTAGTGATTCCCTACCACAAAGTAGTTCAAACAATACCATTCCAAAGGAGTAGATGTCTGACTTGTAGTTCACAATCTTAGTCTTTTCACATATTGGGTCTGTATGCCCCTTCATAGACCAAACTGAATCAGTATGGAAAGAATGGTGTCTTTCAGATGCTTTAATCTTCATGGAATGCTGAAATTCAGATAACTTTGGTTCCCGGTCATCATTTAACAGAACTGCTTTACTGCTGATGTTCCGGTGTATAATGCTAAAATCACGTGACTCGTCATAATGAATGTAACTCAATGCTTGCGCAATACCGACAGATATCTCCAATCTTCGCACCCATGTCAACACCATCGTGTCACTTAGATAGTTGTCAAGACTTCTGCTGGTCTCACGCCTGGTGATGATGATTTTCTCGTCATTCTCATCACAAAACCCAATAAATGAAACCAGATTTTTATGCTTGAGACTAGAAAGCAATGAAACCTCCATCCAAAACACTCGTTCCCATTCTAATATTTTTAACCTCCGTGCATAAATGTCAATCAGGTCATCGAACCACGAGAGTTGTCCACTGTATTTCTCATAATGTTTTCCCCATGCGTAGATACGATTTCCTCTAGAGAAGTTTCTGGTGGCGGATAGTATGTTTTCAAGGGGGATTTTGAGGTGAACGAGATTGGATTTAAGCGAAGAGATTATCTGTTTATCAAGTAAAAACGTGAATTAATACACAAGATACCACAATAAGAGAGTTTGATGAAGTGCTTACAACGTGTTTGATGAAATCCCTGAACCTTTTCAAACACATGTTGCGGTGTATACTTGTTGTATGTTATACTGATCTTGAATTTAAGTCTAATCGAATCTGTATATATTTTGTACTTTACAGCTATTATCATATTATGTTTGTCGTTAAAAATTAAAATAAGATGCTTTTTATGGTTTAGGAAGTCCATGATCTTATTAATTTGAAATGCTTTGTTTCTTCATGTTGTCCTATTAACTACTAAATTAAGGGTATAAGGTGATAAAGTGGATTGGAATAGTCAAGATAAGTTAATAAAGTGGTACCCAGGAAACATAAGTGATGGAGGTGAAGGTCTATACATACTCAAACAAATATAGTTGTACTTATTATGATAGAAAGATGGAAGAGAAAAACCGTCTTACCGCATTATCATGTTCCAGATGAAGTTTCAACGCCTTCTCAAGTCTCGTGACAATCTCATCAATATTTGGGCGTTTCGATCGTTCTTCATTCAAGCAGTCATATGCTATTTCCGCAAAAATGTTCAATGATTGAGAGTCCATTTGATTCCATAACTCCCAATCAATTATTTCATCGAGTTTCTTCTCCCTATAATGGGCAACGGCCACCGAAGCCAAATACTTATTATCTTGGTTGCCTTTGATTACTGCTTTCCTACCACATAATAGTTCAAACATTACTATCCCAAAGGAGTACATATCCGACTTGTGGTTCGCACGTTTTGTCTCTATATATGTTGGGTCTGTATACCCATCGGTACTCCAAACTTTATCAGTATTGAAAGAATGGTGCCTTTCAGATGCTTTGATCTTCATGGAAAATATAAAATCACCTAATTTGGGTTCCCGGTCATCATTTAAATAAATCAATGAACTGTCGATGTTGCGGTGTATTACGCTAAAATCACGCGACTTATCATAATGAATGTAGCTCAATGCTTGCGCAATACCGACAGATATCTCCAATCTTTGCACCCATGTCAACATCATTGGGTAGCTTAGATAGTTGTAAAGAATTCCCCTGGTATCACGCTTGTAAATGATGACCTTCTCGTCATTATCATCACAAAACCCAACAAGAGAAACCAGATTCTTGTGCTTGAGACTAGAAAGCATGGAAACCTCCATCCAAAACTGCTGTTCTTTTTCATCATCTCTTTCTTCATTTAACCACCTCCGAGCTTGGATTTCAATCAACTCACCGGACCACAAGAGCTCTCCCACGTAATAATCTTCAAAATCATCTTCTCCCCAGAAAATGTCTTCTTCACTAAAGTTGTCGGTGGCTTCTAGTATATCTTCAAGGGGGATTTTTAAGTGAGCAAGGTCATCATGATTGACTGAAGACATCATGTATGTATCTGTTTGTTAATCTGAACAAAAAAGGGTGTGAACGAGTGTTTGGGTGATATACATAAAAATTTATTCGGTTTTTGTGTTTGTATATAGAGAAGATGTGAATAATTAAGTGTGTGGGGTTCCTTGTTATCTTTAATGACGCAGGTCTGGTTTTTGCATTATTATTGTAGTAGGCTTTTTGACCGTTAACATTAAACAAATTGTCCATAGCTTTTAGGAAACTTTCCTTTTATTGAAATATTTAAAGTTTTGAATATAATAAATAACAAAAAATAATAATAAATAAATAAAAAAGGTTATTATCATGATCAAAAGCTGTCTTTTGAATTTTTTACGTGATGGGTCGTCAGTAAGTATTATTCAGTTTTATTAAGAGACGTTTTGGTTAAAAAAAAATGCAAAGATATTCGGATGAACAAATAAAACAAAGAGTAGAAAGAAGATGTGGTGACTACAATATATTATATGGCCCTCCAATGAAACTTTATTACGGAGTAAAAAAGTAATTAAACGTGGATCTCTAAACCACACTCGACCAGTCGTGATTATTAAATTCTAATATCAGACTTTTGGCCGACAAAGTTGACGGAAAATGCATAATTACAACAAATGTTGTGCATCCCTTTACTAAATGAATAAACAAATTGTATCACACACCGGGCATCACGTGACAATCCACATTCCAATGAATAAACAAGTTTATAAACTATGCCTACTATTTTTATATTCAGGTTTTTTTTTTTTTTTTTTTTGACAATATATCTACATCTATACATAAATAGTATAAGAGATTTAATTCGGTCTTTAAGATATAGTTGTTGTATATATGGGACTAGTTGCATAATCTGATCGATGAACAGGCTACTTTCATTTAATTATTTGTAAATATTATTAGTAGACTAATATTCTTGTGTAGTAATAAATAAAAAATCGGATTTTTGGATAGGACATGATTGAGTGTTTTCATAAAGTTATGATGTATATAGATCACATTAATACTCTTTTTAAGACTTTAAATTTTGAGTCATTGGAGTGTTATTTGATTTCCTACTTTTATCAAAGTGTTATGAAGTATTTAAGAGCTTAAATCATCAATCTGATTACATAAAAGAATATTGGTAGTTACACTAATAAAATTATGTATTCTTGACATCATAATTACACTAAAAAAAATCCTAAAGAACCCTTAAAAATCTAATCACAACAATTAGGCTACAAAAATAAATACGGAAAGACCCTAAAAAAACATTGACGATTGGAATGCTCACTAATGTGATTCCTTACATTTGTTTCTCCATTTCATCAACTTTATAATCCTGTATCCAAAGATACAATAAAGAAATGAAGAAATGAACTTATCACCAAGAACATTGAGATACATAATGAACCTCATCCAAGTGATATTATTGAAATGGAGGCTCAAAGTAGTTATAATCATTTCCTACTTTCATTTTAGCGGTAGTTCAATAATATAGTAGACTAAATAGAATTATAGGATTAATCAAGGTTAAACAACAAAATTACAAATAAATTGTTCATATCATTTACGAAGAAATCCAAAAGAAATCATATAACTGTTTGCATCATTTTTACTTTTGTAGTTTTTTTTTTTTAACTTTGACCTTAAATTCTTTTGTTTGTGTTATATTATAATTGATGAAAAGTATACCAAATGAAAATATATTTAAAATCCAATCTATTAATATATTTTGCCTCAAGTATTACATAACACAAAAGAAAATATTTAAAGTCAAGTTATAAATAAAGACTTCAAAAATCAAAAGTGGATAAATAAATTGAGACGGAGGGAGTAGTAGACAAAAATTCTTGTGTAGTAATTAACAAATAATCGGATGTTTTTGGATATGACATGCTGATTGTTTTTGTAAAGTTATATATAGAACGTTGATACTCTAGCTTTTTAAGACTTAATTTGAGCCATTCAATAGTTAATTGATTTCCTACTTATATCAAAGTGCTATTGAAGTATTTACGAACTCGAATCATCAGTCTGATAACATAAAAGAATACAGGTAGTTAAACTGTTAAAATTATTTATTCTTGACAGTAAAATTACACTAAAAATACTAAAGTACCGTTAAAAATCTAATCATTAACAATTAGGCTACAAAAACAAATACACAAACACCCTAGAAAAGTGATTGACACACTCCTCATTTTTATTAAAACACTCTATAATACAAGTAGTTAAAACAAGTTGTATATAAAGTACAACTGTCTTATGCATACTATAGAGTGTTTCAATAAAAATTAAGAGCGTGTCAATCACATTCTTTAAAAAAATATATATATTGATGAGTGGATGTAGATGGAATGCTCACTTATGTTATCTACTATACAAGGTTTTCTAAACTAATCTCCTCTCCAAAATTCTTTTAAATTCGACACGTGGCATTTAAACCTATCGAACAGTCCTCATTCATTTAGTTTCTAAACAAGTCAATCAAAGAAAAAAATGGGCGGAATTTGCTTTCGCTCATTCATTTGTTACAGCTCCTATACACACACACACATTTCTCTCTGGATCCCTTTTCAACCCTAACCGAAAATCAAAAACCCCTAAAATCAAAATCAAGATCCATAAAAAAAACACAACATCAAAATCATTTGATCAACAACCAATTTATAGCCAATCCAAAAAAACACACACACGATCTCAATTTATAACTTTTTATCAGCTTCTGAATGAAATCAAATAATCATTTGATATTATATTCATGTATGTGAATCTTTGATTCAATCAGGTATAGTCTCAATTTCATCATTTTTTGACTTGCGTTAATTTATAAAATGGTTTTAGTTTGGTTGTTTTTTTAATTAATTTTGAATAATAGCCCTGAAAAAAAAACCTTGGAAAACACACAACAGAAACCCTAAAAAATCGCCTTAAAAAATTATAATAGATTCAAAAAATTATAATAGGTTACTTGATTATGCAATTTAGTTGGTAAAACAAAACTGGTTTCTTATCATCTTTTTTTTAAAGGCACATTGATAGTAAATGAAAGAATGCTTGAGTCCTATGTCATTGCAACAGATCGTTTTCTTGTACCTAATGGGAAAATGTTTGCTAGTGTTTGAAAGGTGATTTTATCTTAGTGATGCCATTACCATGTTATCATGATCAAAAGCCGTCTTTTTAATTTTTTACGTGACGGTTGGTCAGTAAATAATGAAAAAATTGCAGTTATCTATTATTCTGTTTTATTAAGAGACGTTTTGGTTTTTTTTTTAAAAAGGATGCAAAGATATTCGGATGAACAAATAAAACAAAGAGTAGAAAGAAGATGTGGTGACTACAATATATTATATGGCCCTCCAATGAAACCTTATTATAAAAGTAATTAAACATGCATCTCTATTTGGCCGACAAAGTTGACGGAAAATGCATAATTACAAAAATTAATGTTGTGCATTAACCAAATGAATAAACAAATTGTATCACACCGGACGGCCATCATGTGACAATCCACATATTCCAATGAATAAACATGTCTATAAACAATGCCAACTATTTTTACACTTTAGGATTTTTTTAGCGGCAGATAGTTATAGAAAAAAAGTTTGTGCGTTATAAACTAAAAATAATTGGCTCTAGTAAAAAAAATGGTCAGATTAAACCAGTTTTTATTTTTTTAAACCCGGTTAGACCCGCAAGCTTTGAAGTGACCAGGATCAACCCGGTGGTTATACCGGTTGAACCGGTAGTTAACCCAGTTACCTGGTGACTCGAACGGTCAATTAGAGACCCGATTATCAAAATATTGATTAAACACTAACACTATTTAAACTGAATGAAAATAAGATGGATTCTAAATGAAAATAATAAAAAAAATTATGATTTTCATAAATAGTTTACTTAATTTGTTCACTTTTTTATTTTTCCACTTTGAGTGTTTTTCCTCTGCTTTCAAGTTTTTGAAATGAAAGAAAAGAAGAGAAGAGTTAAAAATAGGCAGAAAAGAAGAGAAGACGAATGCAATTTTATTTTTTATATCATGTTTTCAAGTTAAGAGAGAAAAGAAGAGATAGCTGATGATTTTATAATTATACCCTTTATTATGTATAAAAGTTATGTTTTATATTAGGTCATTTAAGTAATTACATTTATTAAAAGATTCTTAAAATAGCCTCTCTCCAAATCATCACACTTTTGGGAAGAAAGTTTTGGAGAGAAGTTTAGCCAAATTTCCTCTCCTCTTCTCTTCTCTTCCCTCTTGAAAAAAACTATGAAACACGAATTCGTTTTGTTTTCTACCCACTTCTTTTCTCTTCTTTCAAAAATAAAACTCGGAAACGCAATTAGTTGTGTGATTCGCTCGATAGATGTGCTATTTTCATTTTTTTATTTGTAAATATTAGTAGACTAATATTCTTGTGTAGTAATAAATAAATAATCGGATTTTTGGATATGACATGATTGAGTGTTTTCTTAAAGTTATGATGTATATAGATCATGTTAATACTCTTTTTAAGACTTTAAATTTTGAGTCATTGGAGTGTTAATTGATTTCCTACATTTATCAAAGTGATATTGAAGTTTTTAAGAACTCAAATCATCAATCTTATAACATAAAAGGATATAGATAGTTACACTATTAATATTACGCAAATCTGACAGTAAATTACACTACAACTACTAAATAACCCTTAAAAATCTCGTCAAAACAATTAGGCTACAAAAACACCCTAAAAACCATGGATGAGTGGATGTAGATGGAATGCTCCTACTTATATATTCCTTACACTAGAAAAACCTGGTATAATCGGTTTAGTTAAGATAAAATACGAAACTTTTAGGAATTCAAACAAATAGCCCATTTGTTTATGTTTATGTGTATGTTGATTTTTCACATTGATTAGTCAATCTCATATGAAACCATTACTATTACACTTATTTTTAGTGTAAGATACCCTTAGAACACACTGTCTAAGCCAATCTTTCTTTTGTTTTCACCCATTGACGAGTGGATGTAGATGGAATGCTCATTTATGTTCTTCCTTATTTGTTTCTTCATTTCATCAACGGCATAATCCTCTATCCAAAGATACAATAAATAAATAAATAAACAAACTTAATTATCAGCAAGAATATGGAGATACATAATGAACCATATGCAAGTGATATTATTGAAATGGAGGCTCAAAAGTAGTTATAATCATTGATTAAGAAAAGGTTAAACAAAGAATTTCCTATAATTTAAAAAGATTCAACTTGTGGGTTTAGTTAATTACTTGTTGTCTACTTGCAAAATGAGCTGGAGACCGATGGTGATACACTAACTACTACACGACCGGCCATGATTTATAATATACATAATCTACGATATGATGACCAATTAAAATAAAAATACTATAGCCTTCAAAAGCTCTAATAAATATATAATGACTTTAAAATATGATTAACACTAAATAGACTTCAAAAGCTCTAATAAATATATTGATCCAAGGCATCCAACCAAAAAAAATGCATTACTCGTTATTGCCATTTTTTCTAAAGTAAATCTCATGTAAACCTTCTTTAAATAGACCACATCCATGTTGTGGTTACAATATGCGAGGGGTGGAAGAAGCAATCAACGTACTTAACGCCAATACAAAACATAGTAAAACATGTTTAGTTTGATACATTGATTTGGGTGGGCATGCTAATGCTTAGACACAATCAACTTTCTCCAAGGTCTTGTTTTGGTATGTAAACTTTGAAAAATATCGTCAAATTTAACAAACTTTCCTAAAGTGTTAAACTATACATATTTTGATGTGTTGTCATGTTAAAAATTATGTAACATCACTAGATTAGAACGAAATGATCAAGGATTTCGTTTTGGTCAAATAACTTGAATCGGTTGAAATAAAACATCAACATAAATTCAAAACCACAAGAGCACAAGATCATGAAATGATATTTTCTTGGCTAATAATCATTTCATCAAATCACTAAATGTGCAGTTAATTACAATAAAATATTAGCTAAAAAGTCCTCTTTTCATTTAGTGAAAACAAGAACATGTGAACAAGTTTAATAATTAATTGTTGATAAGTATTACTAGTATAAAATTGGCCAATTATTTAAGGAATATATTAATTATTAGATGCTAACAAGTAACAACTACAACAACGTATGGACAAGTTTAATAATTAATTATTGATAAATATTATAAAATTGGCAATTATCAATTGAAATATATCAATTATGCGTCAGTAGATGCTAATGGTTTTGTATCTTATGTAAAGTTCTTTTTCGGTCTATTGTCATTTATCAAGTGATGACAATGAAATTTCATTATCTATTTATAAAGATAAAGACATGTAACAAACCCAAACTTAAATAATAGAGAACTTTGAAGACATTATTATGTATACATAAATCTGTTCGGTTTGTGTTTGTATACATAGAAGATGTGGATAAGTGCCGGATTCCTTGTTATTTTTAATGGATGGAAAGACAATTAACATTTTGTCATAGGAAACATCCTTTATTGAATAATTCAAATTTTGAATATAATACAATATGAAACCTGACTTTGAAAAATCATTAGATGATAAACAGGTCGTTAAGGGTGTTGTTAGTGCCTACTGGTCTTAGTTTATTGAATATCGAATACTCTACATACTTAAGCATCTCATGATAGAAGTGGTAGGCAATTCACTCAATTGTACTACGCATAAACATTTAATTTACTACTCTACATACTTATGCATTTTCATCATATTCGTAGTGACTCTTAAATAAATAAATAAAATAACATAACATACAAATTTCATTATCAACAATCACTTGAACGAGCTCAATAACAGACAAATCTCAAATCCAAAATTAACATAGGGCAAATGACAAAAAAATGCATCGAACTTGACACTTTTTGTGATTGTATGTAGCCAAATATTTTTTTTTTCTTATTGTGTTACTGAAGTTTCAAATTTCAATCATTGTGTGTATTTTGTGACTATTCTGCTATATAAAATGACCATTTTACCCTCTGAAGAAAAAAAATTAAGGGTAAAATGGTCACAAAATACACACAATGATCGAAATTTGAAAGTTCAATACACAGAATAAGAAAAAAAACGGTTGGCTAAACACAATCATAAAAAATGTCAACTTTGATGCATTTTTTTTTGTCATTTTCCCTAAAATCTATTCAAGGTTTAAACACGATAATCATTCCAAAACACCAACTCAAGAGCAGATGATACATAAAGTGATGGAGTACCATGTTTCGTTAAGCGATCCAAAACACGTGGCTTCCAATTATTAGAACAATTTCAGTGACACATTTGCATCAAACAAGTTACATGCATATTTATTTACATGTATTGATGATAATGAATCCTTATCACTTGCCAAAACATGAATTAATTAACAAACACAAGCCATGTATATTGATGATTGGTAATGATCAAAGATTTCTTTTTGGACAAACATCTAGAATTGGATGAAATGAAAAATAACATAAATTGAAAACCACAACTCCACAAGAGCACAAAATCATGAAGTTATATTTTTTTGTTAATATGTACGTAGTTGATTTACAATAGAACACCGGTTAAAAAGTCATCTTTCCATTTAGACGAATGCAAGTGCATTTGAAGAAGTTTTATAATAAATTGTTATAGTATTGACCAACTATCAATAGAATATATTCGTTGATTAGTTGCAATAAAACATATTCATTCACTTGTTATTAAATTAGCTGACTAGCAGTACAATATATTAATAATGAAATTTGTACGTTATGTGAACAAGTTCTATAATCATGTATCATTTGCTACCTTTATTTATTTATTTATTTATTTATTTATTTATTTTATCTTTATCTTTCATAAAGTTCCTAGCAGCAGGCAGTGGTTGACCAGCAATAACATTATAGTGACGTCGGGAGTGTGTGGGGTGATCAAGAAAAGAGCCAACTTGAGTTGAGAAGTTACAACTATTTTCACATTTTGAATCTTCTGCACGTGATACACCAATCCGTATTTTCTTTTTCACCTTAAGTCACATACTCTCCAAAGTATAAACTAGTTAATATATATGATTTAGTTACCTGATGATTTTTTTTGGTGTATTAACAAAGGTATAGAATTATATATAGTAAATTCTTGGTCGTTGAAGTTGTGTTCTCTATTTCATGAATATAGTTTGTTTGTGGATGTGTTTGGTTATTAACTTTGTACTGTCGTTTTCAAACGGGACATTTCAAAACTTATACGTAGTAATTACCAATGTGGATCAAACATGAAAGTATGTGAGATTGTGAATGTGTGTGTGTTCCATGTTATTTTATATAATGGATAAAGGTCCTTTTTTGCATTATTGTAATAATAAAATAAAATTATTAAGAGACAATTCACACATAACTTGAATATGTAACTAAACATCAAAGTATAATAAGGTACAAAGGACGCGGTTTTGGTGATGTTAGACGTGTCAACTTTAAAACAGTTACCCCACGCGTCGGTCTAGGTTTTGGTTTTGGTGATGTTAGACGTGTCAACTTCATAATAATTTTAGTGACGCATTTCATCACACAAATTACATGCATATTTATTTACATGCAGTGATGATAATAATCCTTATCACTTGCCCAAACATGAATTAATTAACAAACATAAGCCATGTATTGATTATTAGTAATGATCAAGTTTTTTTTTTTTTTTTTTTTTTTTTTTTGACAAATATCTAGAACCAGAGACGGAGACAGTGGGGGAGCTCGGCCCCCTCCAACACGCCCAATTGCTTTGCTATTTACCTTATAAAATTTAAGCATATGACGCAAATATAAGCAAATGACCCCCTAACATTTAGTTAAATTACTTTGTTAGCTTGAGAAAAAAAAATGGCCCCCTTTATTCCTAATTCCTGGCTCCGTCCCTGTCTAGAATTGGTTGAAATGAAACATAACGTAAATAGAACAAGTTTTAGATAAGTATGTGAACAAGTTTTATAATCAATTGGCTAAAAAGTCTTCTTTTCATTTAGACAAATACTCGTAGATAAGTATGTGAACAAGTTTTATAATCAATTGTTATTAAATTGGCCAACTAGTAATAGAATATATTCATTGATTATTCAACGCATGTATCATTTGCTATTGGGCTTTTGTATCTTTCGTATAGTTCCTAACAGCTCATTTGTCATCTATGAAGTGATGAAAATGAATTTTCCTTTTTTTAATTTATAGAGATAAAAACAAGCTAACAACCCTATAAAATGAAATAAAATTTAGCTATGAATTTTGAAATTTTCAATTTTCAAACACTCATTTCACACCTTTCTATTAACATAATAGACTTTGCTTATAATTGATCATAGACCATCAATTAAAAACAATTAAGCATCCATCACTTCATATAAGATGTATCAAAAATCGTGTGTGCGCATCATCCATGAGATTTTTTAAAAAACATAATTCATAGACTACATTTGCAGATGTTTAATCTGAAACAACACAAAAAAAATTCTCTATTTTATCTGATAATCCACACTCCTTGATTCAGTCGATCGTTTTCTTGTATTTTTTCCTCTCAAAGTCCCTCCTTAGAATCAGTCACATATATTTCTCTATATGACAAGATCTATCACAACATGGAGCACTTGTCTCTTTAATAGCATATGGCCTCATATATGTAATTGATGAAATGAGTAACTGAGGATACATAAATAGTTATAAGCAACATGCATCTACCTTTCATGAATTCAAGTTATACTAGTGATAAGGTAATTTGTATAAATCAGATCTTCACAATCGCTCCATGGTAAAGACAAACTAGTTATATGAACGATACTGCTATGAACCCTGTATGTAGAAGTATTTAAGTACACCTGAATATTCCAAGGTAATGGAGTCCCTTATAACTCTAATGAGATCAAATGAAATATCATACAAAAAATAGCGGTAAAATATCTTTTTTTCTTTGCTCTAACATATCAAGTAACTCCATCTCTAGATAGAAAAAATCTGACCAAAAGCATGTTCACTCCTAGGTTTAGAATATCAACGTAAACACAAGGTACACTATAGAGGTGAAACAACGCAGGTTGTGTAATGTGTTATGGCAGGAACAGGCTTCAAACGCGTCAACCCGGAACATTTTTTTGTAAAAATTTCCAGAATTTTATAAATAAATAGTGTGAATATGATTAATAAAATGATTTATGAAGTTTGATGCATTAAAACTATAGTCTGGGAGATTTTCGGCCAGATTCTGACCCGTTTTGGTCTAAGCAGACATTTTTAATTAAAAAGATTTGCTCATTAGAGATATAACCTAACCTGAATTGATCCATCCATAAGTCAATGGGTCAAAATTGCCAGGTAAGCAGGTATTATATGAAATTATTTTTCTTATCAAGAGACTACCTGGAGCCCAGGTCACAGCTGCAAGAGCACGACCCGGTTGACCAGCAATAACATCATAGCAACGTCTGCAAAGAGTGGGGTGATTAAGAAAAGAACCAGCTTGAGTCAAGAAATTCACAATTTGAACCTTCTGCAAGTGAAACGCAAATCCATATTTTCTTCTCCCCTTGAATCAAATTATCTTCAGGATATGATACATTTTCAATTCATCAATTGGTGCATCCTCCAAGGTGGAAAGAATCTCAACCTACAGAATCATCAATGAACAAATGTAAATAATATTTTATCAAAACCTTAAAGGCTATATTGTGTGCAACAATGTGTGCTTCAATACTATATACTAGGCATAGAAATCTTGATTTGTTTCTTATAAATAAGTAGAGTCCCGCGTGTGCGGAGGGTGGGGGTCCTTTGAACAAACTTTTTTTGGACAAAAAAGTGTTTTGGGTCAACCACCCGATCCATTCAATTTTTTTTACCCGAGCCCTTCCATTTTGCAACATCCACAAGTGCAACTTTTTGACATTATTTATATGCAAAAAGTATCATAGAACTAACCTAAATATACTAGTTGTTATAAGGTAATTTGCATAAATCAGACCTTCATTATCGCTCCATGGTAAAGACAAACTAGTTATATTAGAAGTATTGAAATACACCTGAATGCTCTAAGCTAATAGAGTCCCTTATAAGTTATAACTCTAACGAGATCAAATGCAATTTCAAACAAAAAGAGCTGTAACATATCGAGCAACTCCATCTTTAGATAGAAAAATTCTGACCAGAAGCATGTTCACTCCTAGGCTTAAAATATCGACATAAAAACATGGTATACTAAACAGTGCGCAGGTTGTGTAATGGAACAGGTCATACGGGTCAACCCGGAAAAAATTTTTGTCAAAATTTCTAGAATTTTATAGATAATTAGTGTGACTATAATTAATAAAACTGTATTTGAACATCAATAATCCCATCTTTATTAATAAAATGATTTATGAAGTTTGATGCATTAAAGCTACAGCCTGGGAGACTTTCGGCCTGTTTCTGACCTGTTTTGTTCTAATAGAACATTTGTAATTAAAAAGATTTGCCCATTACAGATATCACCTAACCTGAATCGATCCATCCATAAGTCAATGGGTCAAAATTGCCAGGTACAATATGAAATTATTTTTTTTTTTGTCAAGAGACTACCTGGAGCACAGGTCACAGCTGCAAGAGCACGACACAGTTGACCAGCAATAACATCATAACAACGTCTGCAAAGAGTGGGGTGATAAAGAAAAGAACCAACTTGAGTCGAGAAGTTCACATTTTGAAGTTTGAACCTTCTGCAAGTGAAACGCCAATCCATATTTTCTTCTCTCCTTGAACAAATTATCTCCGGAATATGGTACTTTTTCAATTCATCAATTGGTGCATCCTCAAGATAGAAAGAATCTCAATCTACACTATCGCCAACTAGCAAAGGAATATAGAAGATTCATTATTCTGAAAAACAAGTCCAAAACACACTCACATTTAATAGTGTCATAATCTAACCACCAGCTCAAATTAAAATAAATACACTCAGAATACCACAAAATAACCATAAAGTTAGGCATCTATATGAGCATTCAAGAATTACCATCTCCTTGATTATTACTAATGTTAACTAAACTATAACCACTATGAAAGGAAGTCTACATATCACAACTACTTTCTATATACAAATAGGTTTCATGGGTGCTACTAGTTTATCCAATTTCGCTGAATAAAAACCAAATCTCCACTAAAAAAAGGCCATTCTCTTAAAGGCCATTTAAGTCGATATAATATTTCTATCCAACAACAAGTCCAAAAGATCTCAATGATATGACCAATTTACACCACTATTGAAGGATACGTCTTTATCAAACAGTTAGTTTGCAACTCAGTTAAAGATCTCAAGTTTCGAAGATCAAAACAATAATATTATGCCAGTTATACATACTTAATATTTGTACCTGAGATGGAGTCCATTCTACTTGATTGATCAGAAAGGCTGAAGGGGAACATAAAACAGGGAATATACCTGACCAAGACTCAAACGGTGGCTGTCAGGGTAATGGAAGAACCGGTAAAGGGCTGCAAAACCAAGCAGTTTTTTGTGGAATGTCCTGCTGATCACTTTTCTTCTCAACTAGAAGATACATCTGCCAGTCGGGATCAGTAACATCAATGGGATTGCTACCTGATCTGATATATGCAAATAAGCATGCAAAACCACATATTTATTTATTAACCGAGAGCAGCTGAATGTTACCAACCTACAGTAAAGAAGACCCATAGATTCGCCCTCGACACATACAACCTAATCATAACAGATAAGATTGATCAACTGCATCTCAACATATTAAAACGTGATACATGGAAATAAAACACGACTTTTCAATAGACACTAAAGACCTCTATTATTTACTCTGTAATACTTGAATCAGAAATGGTGGTAAACATGACATGACCTTTCATGTAAAGGGTAAGTGTAATACGCACCCAAGCTCATCTGCATTCGAATCCTTTAAACCCTTGCTATTCACAGATGGCTGAAGTATTTTCCCATTTGAAATCGTACATCTGTTCATTGACAAGCATCAAAAATCAACCAAGATATCAAAATAAAAAGGGTGATAAGAATCAAATTAATGAACCCACGGAGACACTTTACATACTTGATATACTGATTTTCTGAGGAAAACGTTTTGAGGAAGTCATCTTTTGTCTCAGCAAGATTATCTGCAAAAATATTTTGCACAGAAGAAAATGAGATGGTCAACAGCATTGCGCTACTGCACACAAATAACAACAAACATGCAAAAGATGTGTAGGATGATCACCTGAAGAGAAGTTTTAAGATCCGTGACTCCTTTCCCAGCCTTTACCAGTGACATACAATATCAACCATTGAAATACACGAAGTCAGATTTATAGGTAGAGAAATCAGTCATTAAAGAACCGGAAACACGATTCAAAAAAATATAGTACACAATCTGTACTTACATCAGATGTGCTCTCAAAAGAAATATCAGCACGATAGAAAGATTATGAACAATGACGATCCAGGATCTTTGACTATGCCCCCCAATAATATATGAGTAGCATATGCCAGAAACCACTTATTAAATAACTTAAATAACGATAAGTTGGCTTTAAGCCTTGGTAGCCGTATATTTTTCCATCTTCTTCAAAAAAGATACTTAAGTCAACAGGTCCAATGGGGAAGCTTTCCGGATATCCCTCTTCCTCTTCTTTAGAGACTGAAATTTAATATACGAAGACATCATCAGGGCTAAGACAAGCTCACAGACAGAGTTACAAGCTACGAAATCCACTTAAAAACAAGATAAACAAAAAGATACGAAGAATAAACACATCTATAGCCACTAAGCAACTAGCTAAACATACCAATAGTCATTTATACCTCTATACTATACGTATACACATCATGATAAACAAGCTTCTATTATTTGAGAACATCAACTCTAATTAAAACCTTGAACATCAAAAAAGTGTATCAATGCGCAACTCCAAATTGGTAATTGCCACAAAATTATATTAGAAGGGGGTGGTTGTGGATTGCAAAATTTCAGCTTATGCTCTATACGCACTTCAAAATAAGCACCTACCAATGTGATTATTACATAAGCTCATAGCAATCCAAACAGTTCGAGATGTATTTTTCACTTTTAACAACACAATATGCATTCCCAAACACCCTCGAATCAACTCTATAAAGTAAATTTTCTTTCTCCAAATTTAAGTATCTTCTTAGTCCTAATATATCAAAACCTCAATACTAAATTTACATTTTGAAAGGCTACTAACTATTCCAACTTGGGGAATAATTTACAGCACATCCAAACACTCTGTATAGTATTATCCGAAACAATAACTGGTTTTATATATAGTTGGTAATGATGATTATGTAATTTTACATCTACTCTATAAAGTCATTTTCCTCCGGATTCAACTAACTTACACCTATAATTCTATGGTCAAATATTCGTTAATCTGTTTTCACTACATTTACGCTAAATTTGAACAAATGAACATCTAATTTTCTTACTAAAATTCAACTATTAATAAGCACATATATATACAGTTGTATTATACCTAACTTGATAATGGCGATGACGATTGAAGATGGTTATGGTGGTGGTGGATAACGGCGGTGGAGATGATTAGGTTGACGACGGAGTTAGGGTTTCAATCGACAACCAGATAGAGACAGAGGTGGTGACGACGGTGGAGATGATTAGGTTGACGACGGAGTTAGGGTTTCGATTGGCGAAATTACGGTGGTGGTGGTGGTGGTGGTGGTAGATAATGACGGTGGAGTGATTAGGTGAGAGAGGGACACGGTCTTTCACTTTTATATATTTTTTTTATTATTTTTATCTTTTGTTAGCTTTTTATTTTTAGAGAAATGATATATTTACAAAAACTTTTACAGGTCATTTTGTCATTTGTTTAATTAGAGAGAAGTAATAAAAATTATTAAAAAATGTACCAATCATAAAATGACATCTCATTTTATAAAAGTTTTTGTGAAAGTTTTGTTGTGGTTGTATCATTTTTCTTATTTTTAATAACCTAGATTTGGTGACTTTTTTGTATCTTAGTATGTAAGAGTTTCACATGAAGTTTGTTACAAACTTGGCATTTCACAAATGGTTTTGATATTAATCAATTTGATCTTAGCAATAAGATCAACTCATTATCGGACTTGTTGGTATTGGTGTCGTGTCTAATTACCAAGTCTTATTATAGGATTAGGATTCATCTTAATCTCATACTACGTAATTTAGAAAACAAATCAAAGAACATCTCTCCACTCTCTTCTAAAAACCGATCGAACAAACACCCCTCTCTAGGGTTTCAGTTTGGTTTTTCCAAGCTTGACAAAGGGTTGTGCTAAACAAGATCGTGAGGTATAAATAACTAGCATTCAGGTGATACACAGTGATGTGTAGTGTGGATATCTATAGAGGGAATCTCCTTTGATTGCTTTAAGAGGTTCGTGGGTTTCAAGGGTGAAATCAAGAGTTCATTTTAAGCTCTGTTAAATCTACATATCACACATCAAGAGGTAATAATAATCTAAGTTGCACGGAGACGGAAACGGGAACGGGGATGGGTACCGGGAAACAGCAACATCTTAAAATTCAAGAAACGGGTACGGCGAGTATGTGTTATATAATATTTTAATATATAACAAATTATCTTCTAAAAAAATATTACGCAACATTCAAAAATCCCAAAAAATAACTTAATTTTTTACACATTAATACTAAAAACCAAAACACAATTTCTTTAAATAACTTAAATATCGATAAGTCGGATAATAATGATATATACCTTTAAGCCTTGGTAGCCGTATATTTTTCCATCTTCTTCAAATACTTGGGTCAACAGGTTCAATGGGGAAGCTTTCCGGAGATCCCTCTTCCTCTTCTTTAGAGACTGAAATTTAATATACGAAGACATCATCAGGGCTAAGACAAGCTCAAAGACAGAGTTACAAGCTACGAAATCCACTTAAAAACAAGATAAACAAAAAGATACAAAGAATAAACACATCTTTAGCCACTAAGCAACTAGCCAAACATACCAATAGTCATGTATACCTCTATACATATAGACATCATGATAAACAAACTTCTATTATTTGAGAACAACAAAAAAGCGTATCAATCCGCAACTCCAAATTGATAATTGCCACAAAATCATATTAGAAGGGGTAGTTGTACATTAAAGTCCCATTAAAGGATTGTTTTTGGCAAGGCTCGTTTTATAACATGAAAATGACTCATTCGACCATTGAAGTGAATATGGGAGTCTAGTTTTTAAAATAGAGTAGCAAATTTAACAGGAAATCGTTTCTACTAAAATGCAGTATGTAAAGCTCTCCAGTAAGCACACAAAAGCAGTTGAGCAAAGAAAGCTAATTTCCACTGTACAAAATTTGGAAAACACAATCCATCCCATTATCACAATATTTGGAAAACACAATCCATCCCATTATCACAATATTTGGAAAACATAACTCATTATAAGCTCGTCGGATTGAACACAATATCAATACCACAATCAAATGCCCAACAAACAACAAATTCATCAACACCATACCCCTCATTCTTTCCTCATCAAGAACACAGTTAACATCAACACTCCCTCACCACGAACAATCACTACTTTACCACACCCTTTAAATGCAAACTCGTCACTATACAATGACAACCCAACTTGTAAAACCCAAGTACCTTTCAAAACAATCCCACCGGACAACTAAAAATCAGCAAAAAACAGACGGCCAAATGGAAAAAAAATGGGTTGATATTGCCACCTCTAGTTTACAGCTAGCCTATAGAACTGCTTTATTAGAGCAAACTGAGTCGTTAGTTTAGAACTGCTTTATTAGGTGTGTGAGCCCTACCCAACCGATCTCATTTGACCCTTCCTATAAAGTTACCCACTTTAGCCCGTTGTCTGCCCCACCCCCTTTGCCAGGGCAACTATGGAATTGATCAGAAAGGCTGAAGGAGAACATAAAACAGGGAATATACCTGACCAAGTCTCAACCGGTGGCTGTCAGGGTAATGGATGAGCCGGTAAAGGGCTGCAAAACGAATGCTGATCACTTTTCTTCTCAACTAGAAGATACTTCTACCTGTCGGGATCAGTAACATCAATGGGATTGCTACCTGATACAGAAACAATTGAATTGGATAATTTAGCTCTAATATATGCAGATACGCATGCAAAACCACATATTTATTAATTAATCGAGAGCAAGTGGTGCCAAGCTACAGTAAAGAAGACACATAGATTCGCCCTCGACGCAGACAAACAGATAGCATTGAGCAACTGCATCTCAACATATTAAAACGTGATACATGCAAATAAAACACGACTTTTCAATCGACACTTAAAGACCTCTATTATTTACTCTGTAAAAAGTGAATCAGAAATGGTGGTAAACATGACATGACCTTTCATGTAAATGGTACGTGTAATACGCACCTCAAGCACATCTGCTTTCGAATCCTTTAACCCATTGCCATTCACAGATGGCTGAAGTATTTTCCCATCTGAAATCATACATCTGTACATAGACAAGCATCAAAAATCAACCAAGATATCAAAATAAGAAAGGGTGATAAGAATCAAATTAATGAACCGACAGAGACACTTTACATACTTGATATACTGATTTTCTGTGGAAAACGTTTTGAGGAAGTCATCTTTTGCCTCACCAAGATTATCTGCAAAGATATTCTGCACAGAAGAAAATGAGATGGTCATCAGCATTGCGCTGCTGCACACTAAAAACAACCAACATGCAAAAGATGTTTTAGGATGATCACCTGAAGAGAAGTTTTAAGATCCGTAACTCCTTTCCCAGCCTTTACCAGTGACATACAATATCAACCATTGAAAAGACACGAAGTCAGATTTATATGTACAGAAATCAGTCATTAAAGAACGGTAACACGATTCAAAAAAATATAGTACACAATGTGTACTTACATCAGATGTGCTCTCAAAAGAAATATCAGCATACGCTTTAAATGATATGCTGCTGATCCCGACAGTGATCTGCATTAATTTTTTACACATTAATACTAAAAACCAAAACACGATTTCTTCACCTAAAGAGAAGTTTTAAGATCTGTGACTCCTTTCCCAGCCTTTACCAGTGACATACAATATCAACCATTGAAAAGACAAGATGTCAGATTTATATATGCACAATGTGTACTTACATCAGATGTGCTCTTAAAAGAAATATCAGCATATGCTTTAAATGATATGCTGCTGATCCAGACGGTGATATGCATTAATTTTTTACACATTAATACTAAAAACAAAAACACGATTTCTTTAAATAACTTAAATATCGATAAGTCGGATAATAATGATATATACCTTTAAGCCTTGTAGCCGTATATTTTTCCATCTTCTTCAAAAAAGATACTTGGGTCAACAAGTTCAATGGGGAAACTTTCCGAAGATCCCTCTTCCTCTTCTTTAGAGACTGAAATTTAATATACGAAGACATCATCAGGGCTAAGACAAGCTCAGAGCCTGAGACAGAGTTACAAACTACAAAATCCACTTCAAAACAAGATAAACAAAAAAACATAAAGAATAAACACATCTTTAGCCACTAAGCAACTAGCCAAACATACCAATAGTCATTTATACCTCAATACATATATACATCATGATAAACAAACTTCTATTATTTGAGAACAACTCTAATTAAAACGTTGAACATCAAAAAAGTGTATCAATGCGCAACTCCAAATTGATAATTGCCACAAAATTATATTAGAAGGGGTGGTTGTGGATTGCAAATTTTCAGCTTACGCTCTATAAGCACTTCAAAATAAGCACCTGCCTATGTGATAATGGCATAAGCTCATATCAATCCAAACACTTAGAGATGTATTTTTCACTTTTAACAACACAATATGCATTCCCAAACACCCTCTAACCAATTCCAACTTCATATTAACTCTAAAAAGTAAATATTCTTTAAATTTAAGTATCTTCGTAGTCCTAATATATCAAAACCTCAATACCAAATTTACATTTTGAAAGACTACTAACTATTCCAACTTGGACAATAATTTACAGCATATGCTTTAAATGATATGCTGCTGATCCAGACAGTGATCTGCATTAATTTATTACACATTAATACTAAAAACCTTACCTGGGGTAGGGGTAGGACCTGTCTACATTTCTACCTCCCCCATACCTCGCCTTCGCGGGATTGGGTATGTTGTTGTTGTTGTTGTTGTTGTATTAATACTAAAAACCAAAACACGATTTCTTCGCACGATAGAAAGATTATGAACAATATCAGTACCACAATCCCAGTACCACAATCAAATGCCCAACAAACAACAAATTCATCAACACCACACCCCTCAATCTATACTCATCAAAAACACAGTTAACATCAGCACTCCCCTCACCACGAACAATAAACACTTTACCACACCCTTTAAACGCAAACTCATCACTATACAATGACAACCCAACTTGCAAAACCTAAGTACCTTTCAAAACAAATCCCACCCTTCCTATAAAGTTACCCATTTTGGCCCGTTGTCTGACCCACCCCCTTTGCCAGGGCAATTATGGAATTGATCAGAAAGGCTGAAGGGGAACATAAAACAGGGAATATACCTGACCAAGACTCAAACGGTGGCTGTCAGGGTAATGGAAGAACCGGTAAAGGGCTGCAAAACCAAGCAGTTTTTTGTGGAATGTCCTGCTGATCACTTTTCTTCTCAACTAGAAGATACATCTGCCAGTCGGGATCAGTAACATCAATGGGATTGCTACATGATCTGATATATGCAAATAAGCATGCAAAACCACATATTTATTTATTAACCGAGAGCAGCTGAATGTTACCAACCTACAGTAAAGAAGACCCATAGATTCGCCCTCGACACATACAACCTAATCATAACAGATAAGATTGATCAACTGCATCTCAACATATTAAAACGTGATACATGGAAATAAAACACGACTTTTCAATAGACACTAAAGACCTCTATTATTTACTCTGTAATACTTGAATCAGAAATGGTGGTAAACATGACATGACCTTTCATGTAAAGGGTAAGTGTAATACGCACCCAAGCTCATCTGCATTCGAATCCTTTAAACCCTTGCTATTCACAGATGGCTGAAGTATTTTCCCATTTGAAATCGTACATATGTTCATTGACAAGCATCAAAAATCAACCAAGATATCAAAATAAAAAGGGTGATAAGAATCAAATTAATGAACCCACGGAGACACTTTACATACTTGATATACTGATTTTCTGAGGAAAACGTTTTGAGGAAGTCATCTTTTGTCTCAGCAAGATTATCTGCAAAAATATTTTGCACAGAAGAAAATGAGATGGTCAACAGCATTGCGCTACTGCACACAAATAACAACAAACATGCAAAAGATGTGTAGGATGATCACCTGAAGAGAAGTTTTAAGATCCGTGACTCCTTTCCCAGCCTTTACCAGTGACATACAATATCAACCATTGAAATACACGAAGTCAGATTTATACGTAGAGAAATCAGTCATTAAAGAACCGGAAACACGATTCAAAAAAATATAGTACACAATCTGTACTTACATCAGATGTGCTCTCAAAAGAAATATCAGCACGATAGAAAGATTATGAACAATGACGATCCAGGATCTTTGACTATGCCCCCCAATAATATATGAGTAGCATATGCCAGAAACCACTTATTAAATAACTTAAATAACGATAAGTTGGCTTTAAGCCTTGGTAGCCGTATATTTTTCCATCTTCTTCAAAAAAGATACTTAAGTCAACAGGTCCAATGGGGAAGCTTTCCGGATATCCCTCTTCCTCTTCTTTAGAGACTGAAATTTAATATACGAAGACATCATCAGGGCTAAGACAAGCTCACAGACAGAGTTACAAGCTACGAAATCCACTTAAAAACAAGATAAACAAAAAGATACGAAGAATAAACACATCTATAGCCACTAAGCAACTAGCTAAACATACCAATAGTCATTTATACCTCTATACTATACGTATACACATCATGATAAACAAGCTTCTATTATTTGAGAACATCAACTCTAATTAAAACCTTGAACATCAAAAAAGTGTATCAATGCGCAACTCCAAATTGGTAATTGCCACAAAATTATATTAGAAGGGGGTGGTTGTGGATTGCAAAATTTCAGCTTATGCTCTATACGCACTTCAAAATAAGCACCTACCAATGTGATTATTACATAAGCTCATAGCAATCCAAACAGTTCGAGATGTATTTTTCACTTTTAACAACACAATATGCATTCCCAAACACCCTCGAATCAACTCTATAAAGTAAATTTTCTTTCTCCAAATTTAAGTATCTTCTTAGTCCTAATATATCAAAACCTCAATACTAAATTTACATTTTGAAAGGCTACTAACTATTCCAACTTGGGGAATAATTTACAGCACATCCAAACACTCTGTATAGTATTATCCGAAACAATAACTGGTTTTATATATAGTTGGTAATGATGATTATGTAATTTTACATCTACTCTATAAAGTCATTTTCCTCCGGATTCAACTAACTTACACCTATAATTCTATGGTCAAATATTCGTTAATCTGTTTTCACTACATTTACGCTAAATTTGAACAAATGAACATCTAATTTTCTTACTAAAATTCAACTATTAATAAGCACATATATATACAGTTGTATTATACCTAACTTGATAATGGCGATGACGATTGAAGATGGTTATGGTGGTGGTGGATAACGGCGGTGGAGATGATTAGGTTGACGACGGAGTTAGGGTTTCAATCGACAACCAGATAGAGACAGAGGTGGTGACGACGGTGGAGATGATTAGGTTGACGACGGAGTTAGGGTTTCGATTGGCGAAATTACGGTGGTGGTGGTGGTGGTGGTGGTAGATAATGACGGTGGAGTGATTAGGTGAGAGAGGGACACGGTCTTTCACTTTTATATATTTTTTTTATTATTTTTATCTTTTGTTAGCTTTTTATTTTTAGAGAAATGATATATTTACAAAAACTTTTACAGGTCATTTTGTCATTTGTTTAATTAGAGAGAAGTAATAAAAATTATTAAAAAATGTACCAATCATAAAATGACATCTCATTTTATAAAAGTTTTTGTGAAAGTTTTGTTGTGGTTGTATCATTTTTCTTATTTTTAATAACCTAGATTTGGTGACTTTTTTGTATCTTAGTATGTAAGAGTTTCACATGAAGTTTGTTACAAACTTGGCATTTCACAAATGGTTTTGATATTAATCAATTTGATCTTAGCAATAAGATCAACTCATTATCGGACTTGTTGGTATTGGTGTCGTGTCTAATTACCAAGTCTTATTATAGGATTAGGATTCATCTTAATCTCATACTACGTAATTTAGAAAACAAATCAAAGAACATCTCTCCACTCTCTTCTAAAAACCGATCGAACAAACACCCCTCTCTAGGGTTTCAGTTTGGTTTTTCCAAGCTTGACAAAGGGTTGTGCTAAACAAGATCGTGAGGTATAAATAACTAGCATTCAGGTGATACACAGTGATGTGTAGTGTGGATATCTATAGAGGGAATCTCCTTTGATTGCTTTAAGAGGTTCGTGGGTTTCAAGGGTGAAATCAAGAGTTCATTTTAAGCTCTGTTAAATCTACATATCACACATCAAGAGGTAATAATAATCTAAGTTGCACGGAGACGGAAACGGGAACGGGGATGGGTACCGGGAAACAGCAACATCTTAAAATTCAAGAAACGGGTACGGCGAGTATGTGTTATATAATATTTTAATATATAACAAATTATCTTCTAAAAAAATATTACGCAACATTCAAAAATCCCAAAAAATAACTTAATTTTTTACACATTAATACTAAAAACCAAAACACAATTTCTTTAAATAACTTAAATATCGATAAGTCGGATAATAATGATATATACCTTTAAGCCTTGGTAGCCGTATATTTTTCCATCTTCTTCAAATACTTGGGTCAACAGGTTCAATGGGGAAGCTTTCCGGAGATCCCTCTTCCTCTTCTTTAGAGACTGAAATTTAATATACGAAGACATCATCAGGGCTAAGACAAGCTCAAAGACAGAGTTACAAGCTACGAAATCCACTTAAAAACAAGATAAACAAAAAGATACAAAGAATAAACACATCTTTAGCCACTAAGCAACTAGCCAAACATACCAATAGTCATGTATACCTCTATACATATAGACATCATGATAAACAAACTTCTATTATTTGAGAACAACAAAAAAGCGTATCAATCCGCAACTCCAAATTGATAATTGCCACAAAATCATATTAGAAGGGGTAGTTGTACATTAAAGTCCCATTAAAGGATTGTTTTTGGCAAGGCTCGTTTTATAACATGAAAATGACTCATTCGACCATTGAAGTGAATATGGGAGTCTAGTTTTTAAAATAGAGTAGCAAATTTAACAGGAAATCGTTTCTACTAAAATGCAGTATGTAAAGCTCTCCAGTAAGCACACAAAAGCAGTTGAGCAAAGAAAGCTAATTTCCACTGTACAAAATTTGGAAAACACAATCCATCCCATTATCACAATATTTGGAAAACACAATCCATCCCATTATCACAATATTTGGAAAACATAACTCATTATAAGCTCGTCGGATTGAACACAATATCAATACCACAATCAAATGCCCAACAAACAACAAATTCATCAACACCATACCCCTCATTCTTTCCTCATCAAGAACACAGTTAACATCAACACTCCCTCACCACGAACAATCACTACTTTACCACACCCTTTAAATGCAAACTCGTCACTATACAATGACAACCCAACTTGTAAAACCCAAGTACCTTTCAAAACAATCCCACCGGACAACTAAAAATCAGCAAAAAACAGACGGCCAAATGGAAAAAAAAATGGGTTGATATTGCCACCTCTAGTTTACAGCTAGCCTATAGAACTGCTTTATTAGAGCAAACTGAGTCGTTAGTTTAGAACTGCTTTATTAGGTGTGTGAGCCCTACCCAACCGATCTCATTTGACCCTTCCTATAAAGTTACCCACTTTAGCCCGTTGTCTGCCCCACCCCCTTTGCCAGGGCAACTATGGAATTGATCAGAAAGGCTGAAGGAGAACATAAAACAGGGAATATACCTGACCAAGTCTCAACCGGTGGCTGTCAGGGTAATGGATGAGCCGGTAAAGGGCTGCAAAACCAATGCTGATCACTTTTCTTCTCAACTAGAAGATACTTCTACCTGTCGGGATCAGTAACATCAATGGGATTGCTACCTGATACAGAAACAATTGAATTGGATAATTTAGCTCTAATATATGCAGATACGCATGCAAAACCACATATTTATTAATTAATCGAGAGCAAGTGGTGCCAAGCTACAGTAAAGAAGACACATAGATTCGCCCTCGACGCAGACAAACAGATAGCATTGAGCAACTGCATCTCAACATATTAAAACGTGATACATGCAAATAAAACACGACTTTTCAATCGACACTTAAAGACCTCTATTATTTACTCTGTAAAAAGTGAATCAGAAATGGTGGTAAACATGACATGACCTTTCATGTAAATGGTACGTGTAATATGTTAAAAGTTACGTATAAATATTAATTAGTAAATGTCTAGTATCGAACCCGAGACCTCGGGATTGCACACTTTACAAACAAGAATAATGTAAATAAATATATATATGTTAAATGTATCGTATATATATATTTATAAACACTTAAGGGACTAAATAATCATTAATATTAAACGTAAGTATTAATTATTATTAAGGGATAAGAGAACGAGGACTAGAGTGTAACTTGGGAGTCAAGAAGGATCTAGAAACACCCCAAGGGTGCCTAGGCCGGTCGAAGCCCACACCATGGGTCGATCCACCCTTGCTTGTGCTCCAAGGAATCACCTAGTATATATACAAGGCCAAGGATTAGGGTTTCACATCTCTTGTGCACACACACAAAACCCTAAAGTTTTCTTCTCCTTGTTTCTTCTCTTGGTCGATCGATCCTCACTCCCATAAGGGTTTTAGGATCGAAATTTTCATAAGCAAATTAAGTGTTTTGTTTACTTGCATCAAACCTTTATTCGTTGGTAGTTTGTGTGTACAAGAACGAGGTAATTACTTACTTTAGTAATTATCAAGAGATCGATAAACAAAACGGTAAGGGGTTTATCATTGATCTAATTGTACAAGAATCAAGGTTTATTTGAAGTGCATCGGGTATGTTTTCTATTTATGTTTTAGTTAATCTTTATACGTGTTATTACTTGATCCTAGCTTCCGCAATATGTGTACTTTGATTGTCAAACTCTAACAGTGGCATCACGAGCCATGGATAACATGTAATTGATTACTAAAACGTAATAAAAATCGGATCTTTAATTGTTTTAGATACATGTTTTTCTAGGGTTTTCTTTAAAATTTTTTTAAAAATTTTTGTAACCCTAACCCTAATTTTAAGGGGGGGGTCAATTTCCACTATAAAACCCTAATTAGGGTTTGTGGTTTTCTTGATTATATAATAATCATATAGAAACCCTAGGTCTAAACCGGTTTTTGTGAACATACTTGTGACCTATGTGCTAATTGTTAGGTTAATCCGTGACGAAACATGCATGTTAGTCATGGATCTTGTTTGTTTATTTATGTCACATGTTTTAAATAGATCTAAAATTGGGGAAGACTCCATATATATTAAAATCAATTTATATGCTATGTGGTGTGTATATTATCTTTGGCCTACGCAATTGATTCGTCAATGTATGTGGCTCCACTTCCATTAAGAAGGGAAGGCCTTAGGTGATTACATGCATAATTATACCTAGAATTGATTTTATTAGGATCTTTTAATATGGTTTGCATGTGGCTAATTGTTTCAGGTTTTATTATTAGTTGTTTATTTTCTTTAAATTACTTGTTTTATTGTTTTCTTAATTGTTTGACTTGATGTAAGCAATAAAAAGGGTGATTTTCATAAAAGAAAATAATATGGACTAATAATTTTGAAACCCTAAAGTGATAAAGTAAGAATCTTGCAAGGTCTTATTGACAATCGTGGTCCGATTCGCACGGTAATCAGCTCCCAGTCGAGACTAGCAAAATTCAAACTTTATTACTATTTTGAGATTGAATCCATAAACTTTTGCTTGAATGATGTTTTGTGCAAATATGTTTTTAAAATTAAGTCTTTTAAGATGATATTCATAACCGTGATTTGAAGGCTTAGAAAAGAGCCTTAGAGTCTGCCTTGGTTATCACAATCTTGAATATGTCTTAAACGAATTACTTTTAAAATCATATGTTGTAGAAAGTCATCTTAGGGTTTTGGCATAAACCTCAAGTAAAACTTTGTGTATTAATTTCACGAATTGGATATAAAAAGTTTTTATGAAAACTTATGTTATAAAGATGAGTGCATGCATCTTTGTACATATTTTGATTGACATATCAAAAATAAATACCCTTTATAATTTAAGTTACATGCCATCTACCTATAAGAAACACTTGGAATTTTAATTTAGTAAACGTGAGACCTAGGCTAAATTACTATAACAAGGTAAAATTCTTTTAACGCGTGAGACCATAATTGTAATTTTACAGTTTCTAAGGTAGACGACTTAATTAAGTTGTGCGTGAGACCTAGAACTTAAGGCATGAGATGGGATGAAACATGCTTACAAGGCAAATTGATGAATCAATTTGATGTAATTCCCATAATGATCTAGGAATTGGAAATCTTGTTTGCCAATTATTGTTCGACAGATTACTATCTTTTGTACTTTCACCACTAGCAGATCAACTGATGTGGTGGAACTATGTAAAGTTAGATCCTAGGTTTTCAAGAAAATTTTGGTGGTTATATGAATATAACTAATGGGTATTTTATTTTCTTGAAGATATTTATTATCGAAAATACTAATGTTTGAACTTTTATCTGTAGATATGGCTCAACCCGATACCCCATCTGTGATTTCTGCTTTCAAGAGTCATCTTGAGAGAGAGAAACTGACTGGAAAGAATTTCAATGATTGGTACCGCTCACTTAGAATTGTCTTGAGGTCGACCGGTAAAATGGACTATTTGACCGAAGAATGCCCAGCTGAGCCTGCTGCTTCTGAACCAGAAGCAGTCAAGGCGGCATGGAGGGTGGAACATGCTAAGTTTAATGAGGTTGCTTGTTTAATGCTCACTAGCATGAGTGCTCAATTGCAAAAGAAGTTTGAGTACTTTTTCCCAAAAGATATGCTTGATGTTCTTAGGCAATCTTATGAGAAACCACCAGCAGTTGAATTGTATGATGAATTGGACAAGCTACATAACTGCAAGCATGGTGATGGTAAACCAGTTGAAGATTATGTGACTGAGATGAAGGAATCTTTTGATCAGCTTCACAGAATTGGATTTGGTTACCCTGACAATGTGCAAGTGCACTTGATCAACAGGTCCCTTAACAAGGACTTTGCTGGTTTTGTGCAGAACTTCAATATGCACTGCTCGGGGAAGACAGTATCTGAATTACTCGCATTGCTTATTGAGTATGAGAAAAGTCTACCAGCCAAGGTCAAGAATCCTACCCCGCAAGTGTTGGCAATTCATGGTGGGAGAATCCAGAAGAAATCGCATGTGAACAAAGGCAAAGGGAAGGTTAACAAAGGCAAGCAGGTCATGGCCTATCAACCTGAACCCAAGATGAAGCAACATCAGCCTAAGCAGAAAAAGGTGAATCCACCAAACAAGAAGGATCAGGCATGTCACCATTGTCATGAAAAGGGCCATTGGAAGCGCAATTGTCCTCTCTATATTCATGACTTGCGACTCAAGAAGCAGGGGAATGAAGCTGGTAACCCCAGTTCATCAGGTGCGTTCTTTATGATTGAATTATTCACTCTTACTCCTAAATTGAATTCATGGGTATATGATACGGGATGTGGCATTCATATTTGCAATACCTTGCAGGGGTTTAGAGTTGAGAGAAAGCTGGCCTATGGACAACAATTCTTGCACGTTGGTAACGGAGCGCATGCAGGAGTTGAAGCTGTAGGAGTTTATGATTTAGTGTTGCCTTCGGGCTTAGTACTATCTTTAAATAATTGTCATTATGCACCGTCAATTGTTAGAGGTGTAATTTCATTTTCATGTTTGTTGAACCTTGGTTTTGAGCATACTATTTCTAGCAATGGAATTTCGGTTTCTTTAAATGGTGTTTTTTATTTTAATGCTATTGCTGTGAATGGTGTCTTTGAAATTGATATGAATGATAATGATAAAGCTTTTGTTAAAAATAATTCAATGTATAGCATCAACAATAAGAGAATCAAGAAAGGTCTGGATTCATCTTATCTTTGGCATTGTCGACTTGCTCACATTGGCAAAGATCGCATGAAAAAGCTGCAACATGATGGGCTTTTAGAAAAGATCAATGATGAATCATTTGATAAATGCGAATCTTGCATTGCTGGGAAAATGACTAAGAAACCCTTTAAAAATAGGATTGAAAGGGCGAATGATCTACTTGGTCTTATTCACACAGATGTGTGTGGACCACTTAGACATGTGTCAAGGAGAGGTGCTAGCTACTTCTTAACATTTACGGATGACTACAGCCGTTATGGTTATGTTTATTTACTTAAACATAAACATGAGGTGTTTGAGACATTCAAAGTGTTTAAAGCAGAAGTAGAGTTGCAACTAGGAAAGAAGATTAAAGCTCTTCGATCCGATAGAGGTGGTGAATACCTGAGTCAAGAGTTTATAGATTACTTAGCAAAGGAGGGAATTGTCCAGCACCTTACTTCTCCATATACTCCACAACAAAATGGTGTATCTGAAAGAAGGAATCGTACATTGCAAGATATGATACGATCTATGTTTAATCTAACAACTCTTCCTTACTCGTTTTGGGATTATGCCTTGGAATCTGCAGTTCGCATTTTAAATATGGTTCCAACAAAGAAGGTTGATAAGACTCCATATGAAGTATGGACTGGGAAAGTTCCTAACTTGTCTTATCTAAAGGTCTGGGGTTGTGAGGCGTATGTTAAACGTGACTCAGCAGACAAACTCCAACAAAGATCTGTAAAGTGCATCTTCGTAGGTTACCCTAAGGAAACTATGGGTTACTACTTTTATTACCCAGCTGAAAACAAGGTTTTTGTTGCAAGGTATGGAGACTTCTTAGAAAAGGAGCTCATATCTCAAGAATTCAGTGGGAGAGTATATGATCTGGAAGACGATCATGAAGATGTGACACCTTCTGAAAACACTAGCCAACTTCCTGAAGAACCTGAAAGTTTAGGTCCTCCACCAGAAGTTGAAGTGATTCCCGTTCGCAGATCTTCAAGATCTGTGAAGGCTCCTACACGTCTATGTTTAAACATGGAGTGTGATGACAACTTGATAGGGGATCTTGATGAACCTACAAGTTATAAAGCTGCCATGAATAGTCCAGAAAAGGAAAAATGGCAGGGAGCTATGAATGGGGAAATGCAATCCATGAAAGATAATGAAGTCTGGGAAGAAGTAGACCTACCTCCGGGTGCCAAGCTAGTTGGGAGTAAATGGCTCTACAAGAAGAAGACTGATATGGATGGCATTGTACACACCTATAAGGCCCGTTTGGTAGCTAAAGGCTATACTCAAACTTTAGGTGTTGACTATGAGGAGACCTTTTCTCCTGTAGCTGACATAAGGGCAATTAGGATTCTTATAGCCATAGCCGCTTACTATGACTATGAGATTTGGCAAATGGATGTCAAAACCGCCTTCTTAAATGGTCGCCTAGATGAAGACATCTATATGGCGCAGCCTGAGGGGTTTGTAAATCCAGAATTCCCAGATCGTGTATGCAAGCTTAAGAGATCCATTTATGGATTAAAGCAAGCATCACGACAATGGAATAAAAGATTTGATAGTGAAATTAAGAAGTATGGATTCACTCAAAATCTTGATGAGCCATGTGTATATCACAAAGCTAGTGGGAGTAATGTAATTTTCCTTATATTATATGTCGATGACATATTGATCATGGGGAATGACATTCCAAGTTTACAAAAGGTTAAGGAATATCTTGGAAGTTGTTTTTCTATGAAAGATCTAGGGGAAGCTGCATTTATTCTGGGAATCAAGATATATAGAGATAGATCTCAGCGATTAATTGGATTAAGCCAAAGTGCTTACATTGATAAAATATTGAAGAGATTCAGTATGCAAAATTCCAAGAAAGGATATTTGCCGATGCAAGAGCAACATGGCTTGAGCAACAAAGTTTGTGCTTCAACACCCGAAGAGGTGCAACGCATGAAGAGAGTCCCTTATGCTTCGGCTGTGGGATCTATAATGTATGCGGTAAAAAGCACAAGGCCTGATGTTGCGTTTGCTCAGAATTTAACCAGTCGATATCAGCAGAACCCAGGTGAAAAACACTGGACTGCTGTTAAGAATATTCTTAAGTACCTTAGGGCTACTAAAGAGATGTTCTTAGTATATGGGGGTACTCCATCTGCAGAGCTTGATGTAACAGGTTACTGCGATGCTTCTTGGAAAGGTGATAAAGATGATACGAAGTCTCAGACGGGTTATGTCTTTGTCATTAATGGAGGAGCTGTTGATTGGAGGAGCAAAAAGCAGAGTGTACTGGCGATGTCTGCTACAGAAAGTGAGTATATAGCTGCTTCAGAAGCTGCAATGGAAGCTGTTTGGATTAGGAAGTTTGTTTCAGGGCTTGGGGTTATGCCTTCGATTCAGCGACCTATAAAAATGTATTGTGACAACTCAGCCGCAATTACATTTGCCAATGAACCTGGAATCATGAGAGGCACCAGACATTTCCCGATTAAGCACCACTATGTCAGAGAACAAGTTGAGATAGGTGAAATCGAAATGCTCAAAGTTCACACAGATGAAAACTTAGCTGATCAATTTACAAAGCCTTTACCTGGCACCAAGCTTTACAAGCATGCTGAAGGAATAGGACTTAAATTAGCTGATAGTTTCATGCCCATTTGTGATTAGTATTTGGATAAAGGATGTAATGTACAATTATTAATATTTACTGAAATAAAATATTGGTTATGTTTATTTATTCATTGTCTTATTAATAATATATCCTATATTTGCATGTTTAAGATCCGTGAATAATTTATTATTCTAAATAGTCCGTTGTCGATTAATGATATGGGAATATCATTAAACTAAGACAATTTTGAGTATTGGTTTAGGATATACTTGAAAGTATATTGATGCGTAGTCATACCAATTTCACATGATATTCAATGAATTGAGTATTGGACTTATCCCAACAATATGATTTAAATTTATTGTGAGAATCATATTTAATAGTTATCCTCAGACTTGAGATACCAGATAAGTGTCATGGATGTAGTGCATTTTGTGGAGCAATCTACCGCTTACCGTAATTGGAAGTCATAAGGGTTGTTTTCAGAATGTTGCAAAGTTCATGGGTTATTCTTGTAGTCAAGAGAGAATTCGCTCCTTCTGATTTGTTCAGAAGTTTAATACTGCTGGGCCCCTCGTAGGGTTGACAAAATGTTTGCGTGGCCACGCCCAAAGTCTATCTGGAATACGTTCAGATGTTTTGGTAATTTTGTTCAATCATAAAGAGACGAGAAACAGAATTTAATAAAGAACCTCACATCTTTATTAATGTAGTATTAGAGGCGAAAGGATAATAATAATGATGAATCATTAAAGGTTTTCCAGGAAACCTAGCTCAGGTCGAACTAGGGGCATTGGAGTGTTGCAAGACGCTAACCATTGTCATTTTACTATTAATAGATATACGAGTGGGAGCTGTTAAAAGTTACGTATAAATATTAATTAGTAAATGTCTAGTATCGAACCCGAGACCTCGGGATTGCACACTTTACAAACAAGAATAATGTAAATAAATATATATATGTTAAATGTATCGTATATATATATTTATAAACACTTAAGGGACTAAATAATCATTAATATTAAACGTAAGTATTAATTATTATTAAGGGATAAGAGAACGAGGACTAGAGTGTAACTTGGGAGTCAAGAAGGATCTAGAAACACCCCAAGGGTGCCTAGGCCGGTCGAAGCCCACACCATGGGTCGATCCACCCTTGCTTGTGCTCCAAGGAATCACCTAGTATATATACAAGGCCAAGGATTAGGGTTTCACATCTCTTGTGCACACACACAAAACCCTAAAGTTTTCTTCTCCTTGTTTCTTCTCTTGGTCGATCGATCCTCACTCCCATAAGGGTTTTAGGATCGAAATTTTCATAAGCAAATTAAGTGTTTTGTTTACTTGCATCAAACCTTTATTCGTTGGTAGTTTGTGTGTACAAGAACGAGGTAATTACTTACTTTAGTAATTATCAAGAGATCGATAAACAAAACGGTAAGGGGTTTATCATTGATCTAATTGTACAAGAATCAAGGTTTATTTGAAGTGCATCGGGTATGTTTTCTATTTATGTTTTAGTTAATCTTTATACGTGTTATTACTTGATCCTAGCTTCCGCAATATGTGTACTTTGATTGTCAAACTCTAACATAATACGCACCTCAAGCACATCTGCTTTCGAATCCTTTAACCCATTGCCATTCACAGATGGCTGAAGTATTTTCCCATCTGAAATCATACATCTGTACATAGACAAGCATCAAAAATCAACCAAGATATCAAAATAAGAAAGGGTGATAAGAATCAAATTAATGAACCGACAGAGACACTTTACATACTTGATATACTGATTTTCTGTGGAAAACGTTTTGAGGAAGTCATCTTTTGCCTCACCAAGATTATCTGCAAAGATATTCTGCACAGAAGAAAATGAGATGGTCATCAGCATTGCGCTGCTGCACACTAAAAACAACCAACATGCAAAAGATGTTTTAGGATGATCACCTGAAGAGAAGTTTTAAGATCCGTAACTCCTTTCCCAGCCTTTACCAGTGACATACAATATCAACCATTGAAAAGACACGAAGTCAGATTTATATGTACAGAAATCAGTCATTAAAGAACGGTAACACGATTCAAAAAAATATAGTACACAATGTGTACTTACATCAGATGTGCTCTCAAAAGAAATATCAGCATACGCTTTAAATGATATGCTGCTGATCCAGACAGTGATCTGCATTAATTTTTTACACATTAATACTAAAAACCAAAACACGATTTCTTCACCTAAAGAGAAGTTTTAAGATCTGTGACTCCTTTCCCAGCCTTTACCAGTGACATACAATATCAACCATTGAAAAGACAAGATGTCAGATTTATATATGCACAATGTGTACTTACATCAGATGTGCTCTTAAAAGAAATATCAGCATATGCTTTAAATGATATGCTGCTGATCCAGACGGTGATATGCATTAATTTTTTACACATTAATACTAAAAACAAAAACACGATTTCTTTAAATAACTTAAATATCGATAAGTCGGATAATAATGATATATACCTTTAAGCCTTGTAGCCGTATATTTTTCCATCTTCTTCAAAAAAGATACTTGGGTCAACAAGTTCAATGGGGAAACTTTCCGAAGATCCCTCTTCCTCTACTTTAGAGACTGAAATTTAATATACGAAGACATCATCAGGGCTAAGACAAGCTCAGAGCCTGAGACAGAGTTACAAACTACAAAATCCACTTCAAAACAAGATAAACAAAAAGACATAAAGAATAAACACATCTTTAGCCACTAAGCAACTAGCCAAACATACCAATAGTCATTTATACCTCAATACATATATACATCATGATAAACAAACTTCTATTATTTGAGAACAACTCTAATTAAAACGTTGAACATCAAAAAAGTGTATCAATGCGCAACTCCAAATTGATAATTGCCACAAAATTATATTAGAAGGGGTGGTTGTGGATTGCAAATTTTCAGCTTACGCTCTATAAGCACTTCAAAATAAGCACCTGCCTATGTGATAATGGCATAAGCTCATATCAATCCAAACACTTAGAGATGTATTTTTCACTTTTAACAACACAATATGCATTCCCAAACACCCTCTAACCAATTCCAACTTCATATTAACTCTAAAAAGTAAATATTCTTTAAATTTAAGTATCTTCGTAGTCCTAATATATCAAAACCTCAATACCAAATTTACATTTTGAAAGACTACTAACTATTCCAACTTGGACAATAATTTACAGCATATGCTTTAAATGATATGCTGCTGATCCAGACAGTGATCTGCATTAATTTATTACACATTAATACTAAAAACCTTACCTGGGGTAGGGGTAGGACCTGTCTACATTTCTACCTCCCCCATACCTCGCCTTCGCGGGATTGGGTATGTTGTTGTTGTTGTTGTTGTTGTATTAATACTAAAAACCAAAACACGATTTCTTCGCACGATAGAAAGATTATGAACAATATCAGTACCACAATCCCAGTACCACAATCAAATGCCCAACAAACAACAAATTCATCAACACCACACCCCTCAATCTATACTCATCAAAAACACAGTTAACATCAGCACTCCCCTCACCACGAACAATAAACACTTTACCACACCCTTTAAACGCAAACTCATCACTATACAATGACAACCCAACTTGCAAAACCTAAGTACCTTTCAAAACAAATCCCACCCTTCCTATAAAGTTACCCATTTTGGCCCGTTGTCTGACCCACCCCCTTTGCCAGGGCAATTATGGAATTGATCAGAAAGGCTGAAGGGGAACATAAAACAGGGAATATACCTGACCAAGACTCAAACGGTGGCTGTCAGGGTAATGGAAGAACCGGTAAAGGGCTGCAAAACCAAGCAGTTTTTTGTGGAATGTCCTGCTGATCACTTTTCTTCTCAACTAGAAGATACATCTGCCAGTCGGGATCAGTAACATCAATGGGATTGCTACATGATCTGATATATGCAAATAAGCATGCAAAACCACATATTTATTTATTAACCGAGAGCACCTGAATGTTACCAACCTACAGTAAAGAAGACCCATAGATTCGCCCTCGACACATACAACCTAATCATAACAGATAAGATTGATCAACTGCATCTCAACATATTAAAACGTGATACATGGAAATAAAACACGACTTTTCAATAGACACTAAAGACCTCTATTATTTACTCTGTAATACTTGAATCAGAAATGGTGGTAAACATGACATGACCTTTCATGTAAAGGGTAAGTGTAATACGCACCCAAGCTCATCTGCATTCGAATCCTTTAAACCCTTGCTATTCACAGATGGCTGAAGTATTTTCCCATTTGAAATCGTACATATGTTCATTGACAAGCATCAAAAATCAACCAAGATATCAAAATAAAAAGGGTGATAAGAATCAAATTAATGAACCCACGGAGACACTTTACATACTTGATATACTGATTTTCTGAGGAAAACGTTTTGAGGAAGTCATCTTTTGTCTCAGCAAGATTATCTGCAAAAATATTTTGCACAGAAGAAAATGAGATGGTCAACAGCATTGCGCTACTGCACACAAATAACAACAAACATGCAAAAGATGTGTAGGATGATCACCTGAAGAGAAGTTTTAAGATCCGTGACTCCTTTCCCAGCCTTTACCAGTGACATACAATATCAACCATTGAAATACACGAAGTCAGATTTATAGGTAGAGAAATCAGTCATTAAAGAACCGGAAACACGATTAAAAAAAATATAGTACACAATCTGTACTTACATCAGATGTGCTCTCAAAAGAAATATCAGCACGATAGAAAGATTATGAACAATGACGATCCAGGATCTTTGACTATGCCCCCCAATAATATATGAGTAGCATATGCCAGAAACCACTTATTAAATAACTTAAATAACGATAAGTTGGCTTTAAGCCTTGGTAGCCGTATATTTTTCCATCTTCTTCAAAAAAGATACTTAAGTCAACAGGTCCAATGGGGAAGCTTTCCGGATATCCCTCTTCCTCTTCTTTAGAGACTGAAATTTAATATACGAAGACATCATCAGGGCTAAGACAAGCTCACAGACAGAGTTACAAGCTACGAAATCCACTTAAAAACAAGATAAACAAAAAGATACGAAGAATAAACACATCTATAGCCACTAAGCAACTAGCTAAACATACCAATAGTCATTTATACCTCTATACTATACGTATACACATCATGATAAACAAGCTTCTATTATTTGAGAACATCAACTCTAATTAAAACCTTGAACATCAAAAAAGTGTATCAATGCGCAACTCCAAATTGGTAATTGCCACAAAATTATATTAGAAGGGGGTGGTTGTGGATTGCAAAATTTCAGCTTATGCTCTATACGCACTTCAAAATAAGCACCTACCAATGTGATTATTACATAAGCTCATAGCAATCCAAACAGTTCGAGATGTATTTTTCACTTTTAACAACACAATATGCATTCCCAAACACCCTCGAATCAACTCTATAAAGTAAATTTTCTTTCTCCAAATTTAAGTATCTTCTTAGTCCTAATATATCAAAACCTCAATACTAAATTTACATTTTGAAAGGCTACTAACTATTCCAACTTGGGGAATAATTTACAGCACATCCAAACACTCTGTATAGTATTATCCGAAACAATAACTGGTTTTATATATAGTTGGTAATGATGATTATGTAATTTTACATCTACTCTATAAAGTCATTTTCCTCCGGATTCAACTAACTTACACCTATAATTCTATGGTCAAATATTCGTTAATCTGTTTTCACTACATTTACGCTAAATTTGAACAAATGAACATCTAATTTTCTTACTAAAATTCAACTATTAATAAGCACATATATATACAGTTGTATTATACCTAACTTGATAATGGCGATGACGATTGAAGATGGTTATGGTGGTGGTGGATAACGGCGGTGGAGATGATTAGGTTGACGACGGAGTTAGGGTTTCAATCGACAACCAGATAGAGACAGAGGTGGTGACGACGGTGGAGATGATTAGGTTGACGACGGAGTTAGGGTTTCGATTGGCGAAATTACGGTGGTGGTGGTGGTGGTGGTGGTAGATAATGACGGTGGAGTGATTAGGTGAGAGAGGGACACGGTCTTTCACTTTTATATATTTTTTTTATTATTTTTATCTTTTGTTAGCTTTTTATTTTTAGAGAAATGATATATTTACAAAAACTTTTACAGGTCATTTTGTCATTTGTTTAATTAGAGAGAAGTAATAAAAATTATTAAAAAATGTACCAATCATAAAATGACATCTCATTTTATAAAAGTTTTTGTGAAAGTTTTGTTGTGGTTGTATCATTTTTCTTATTTTTAATAACCTAGATTTGGTGACTTTTTTGTATCTTAGTATGTAAGAGTTTCACATGAAGTTTGTTACAAACTTGGCATTTCACAAATGGTTTTGATATTAATCAATTTGATCTTAGCAATAAGATCAACTCATTATCGGACTTGTTGGTATTGGTGTCGTGTCTAATTACCAAGTCTTATTATAGGATTAGGATTCATCTTAATCTCATACTACGTAATTTAGAAAACAAATCAAAGAACATCTCTCCACTCTCCTCTTCTAAAAACCGATCGAACAAACACCCCTCTCTAGGGTTTCAGTTTGGTTTTTCCAAGCTTGACAAAGGGTTGTGCTAAACAAGATCGTGAGGTATAAATAACTAGCATTCAGGTGATACACAGTGATGTGTAGTGTGGATATCTATAGAGGGAATCTCCTTTGATTGCTTTAAGAGGTTCGTGGGTTTCAAGGGTGAAATCAAGAGTTCATTTTAAGCTCTGTTAAATCTACATATCACACATCAAGAGGTAATAATAATCTAAGTTGCACGGAGACGGAAACGGGAACGGCGATGGGTACCGGGAAACAGCAACATCTTAAAATTCAAGAAACGGGTACGGCGAGTATGTGTTATATAATATTTTAATATATAACAAATTATCTTCTAAAAAAATATTACACAACATTCAAAAATCCCAAAAAATAACTTAATTTTTTACACATTAATACTAAAAACCAAAACACGATTTCTTTAAATAACTTAAATATCGATAAGTCGGATAATAATGATATATACCTTTAAGCCTTGGTAGCCGTATATTTTTCCATCTTCTTCAAATACTTGGGTCAACAGGTTCAATGGGGAAGCTTTCCGGAGATCCCTCTTCCTCTTCTTTAGAGACTGAAATTTAATATACGAAGACATCATCAGGGCTAAGACAAGCTCAAAGACAGAGTTACAAGCTACGAAATCCACTTAAAAACAAGATAAACAAAAAGATACAAAGAATAAACACATCTTTAGCCACTAAGCAACTAGCCAAACATACCAATAGTCATGTATACCTCTATACATATAGACATCATGATAAACAAACTTCTATTATTTGAGAACAACAAAAAAGCGTATCAATCCGCAACTCCAAATTGATAATTGCCACAAAATCATATTAGAAGGGGTAGTTGTACATTAAAGTCCCATTAAAGGATTGTTTTTGGCAAGGCTCGTTTTATAACATGAAAATGACTCATTCGACCATTGAAGTGAATATGGGAGTCTAGTTTTTAAAATAGAGTAGCAAATTTAACAGGAAATCGTTTCTACTAAAATGCAGTATGTAAAGCTCTCCAGTAAGCACACAAAAGCAGTTGAGCAAAGAAAGCTAATTTCCACTGTACAAAATTTGGAAAACACAATCCATCCCATTATCACAATATTTGGAAAACACAATCCATCCCATTATCACAATATTTGGAAAACATAACTCATTATAAGCTCGTCGGATTGAACACAATATCAATACCACAATCAAATGCCCAACAAACAACAAATTCATCAACACCATACCCCTCATTCTTTCCTCATCAAGAACACAGTTAACATCAACACTCCCTCACCACGAACAATCACTACTTTACCACACCCTTTAAATGCAAACTCGTCACTATACAATGACAACCCAACTTGTAAAACCCAAGTACCTTTCAAAACAATCCCACCGGACAACTAAAAATCAGCAAAAAACAGACGGCCAAATGGAAAAAAAAAATGGGTTGATATTGCCACCTCTAGTTTACAGCTAGCCTATAGAACTGCTTTATTAGAGCGAACTGAGTCGTTAGTTTAGAACTGCTTTATTAGGTGTGTGAGCCCTACCCAACCGATCTCATTTGACCCTTCCTATAAAGTTACCCACTTTAGCCCGTTGTCTGCCCCACCCCCTTTGCCAGGGCAACTATGGAATTGATCAGAAAGGCTGAAGGAGAACATAAAACAGGGAATATACCTGACCAAGTCTCAACCGGTGGCTGTCAGGGTAATGGATGAGCCGGTAAAGGGCTGCAAAACCAATGCTGATCACTTTTCTTCTCAACTAGAAGATACTTCTACCTGTCGGGATCAGTAACATCAATGGGATTGCTACCTGATACAGAAACAATTGAATTGGATAATTTAGCTCTAATATATGCAGATACGCATGCAAAACCACATATTTATTAATTAATCGAGAGCAAGTGGTGCCAAGCTACAGTAAAGAAGACACATAGATTCGCCCTCGACGCAGACAAACAGATAGCATTGAGCAACTGCATCTCAACATATTAAAACGTGATACATGCAAATAAAACACGACTTTTCAATCGACACTTAAAGACCTCTATTATTTACTCTGTAAAAAGTGAATCAGAAATGGTGGTAAACATGACATGACCTTTCATGTAAATGGTACGTGTAATACGCACCTCAAGCACATCTGCTTTCGAATCCTTTAACCCATTGCCATTCACAGATGGCTGAAGTATTTTCCCATCTGAAATCATACATCTGTACATAGACAAGCATCAAAAATCAACCAAGATATCAAAATAAGAAAGGGTGATAAGAATCAAATTAATGAACCGACAGAGACACTTTACATACTTGATATACTGATTTTCTGTGGAAAACGTTTTGAGGAAGTCATCTTTTGCCTCACCAAGATTATCTGCAAAGATATTCTGCACAGAAGAAAATGAGATGGTCATCAGCATTGCGCTGCTGCACACTAAAAACAACCAACATGCAAAAGATGTTTTAGGATGATCACCTGAAGAGAAGTTTTAAGATCCGTAACTCCTTTCCCAGCCTTTACCAGTGACATACAATATCAACCATTGAAAAGACACGAAGTCAGATTTATATGTACAGAAATCAGTCATTAAAGAACGGTAACACGATTCAAAAAAATATAGTACACAATGTGTACTTACATCAGATGTGCTCTCAAAAGAAATATCAGCATACGCTTTAAATGATATGCTGCTGATCCAGACAGTGATCTGCATTAATTTTTTACACATTAATACTAAAAACCAAAACACGATTTCTTCGCATGATAGAATGATTATGATCAATGACGATCCAAGAGCTTTGACTATGCATGCACTAACATTGCAAATACACTTTCTCTTCTTTATTTCTCTCTTATTAAACAAGTAGCATATGAGTAGCATATGCCAGAAACCACTTATTAAACAACTTAAATATCGATAAGTTTGATAATAATGATATATACCTTTAAGCCTTGGTAGCCGTATATTTTTCCATCTTCTTCAAAAAAGATACTAAAATGTCCATTGGGGAAGCTTTCCGGAGATCCCTCTCCCTCTTCTTCAGAGACTGAAATTTAATATACGAAGACATCATCATAGCTAAGACAAGCTCACAGACAGAGTTACAAGCTACAAAATCCACTTAAAAACAAGATAAACAAAAAGATACAAAGAATAAACACATCTTTAGCCACTAAGCAACTAGCCAAACATACCAATAGTCATTTATACCTCTATACGTATATACATCATGATACACAAACTTCTATTATTTAAGAACAACAACTCTAATTAAAACCTTGAACGTCAAAAAAGTGTATCAATGCCCAACTCCAAATTGATAATTGCCAATGTGATAATTTTCAGCTTATGCTCTATAAGCACTTCAAAATAAGCACCTACCAATGTGATTATTACACAAGCTCATAGCAATCCAAACACTTAAAGAGATGCATTTTTCACTTTTAACAACACAATATGCATTCCCAAACACTCTCTAATCAAATCTAAAAAAGTAAATTTTCGTTAAATTTAAGTATCTTCGTAGTCCTTACTATTCCAACTTGGAGAATAATTTACATCACATCCAAACACTCTGTATAGTATTATCCGAAACAATTACTGGTTTTATAGTTGGTAATGATAATTATGTAATTTTACATCTACTCTATAAAGTCATTTTCCTCCGGATTCAACCAACTTACACCTATAATTCTACGGTCGAATTTTCGTTACTCAGTTTCACTACATTCACGTTAAATTTAAAGCATCAGGCTAAAAAATTCACTTCAACTACAACAAATGAACATCTAATTTTCTTACTAAAATTCAAGTATTAATAAGGGCATACAGAGCTGTAAACAACATAAATATCTAACCAGCAGAAAATTCAAAATAATATGTAAACAATACGTAATCAGTTGTATTATACCTAACTTGATAATGGCGACGACGATTGAAGACGGTTACAGTGATGATGGTGCCGGAGTTAGGGTTTCGGTGGTGGTGGATAACGACGGTGCAGATGATTAGGTTGACGACGGAGTTATGGTGGTGGTGGTGGTCGATTAGAAGAAGAGAGGGAGTATTTTTTTCTGTTGACTTTATTATTAGGGACAAAGTCTTTTACTTTACTTTTATATTCTGGTGACTTTGTTAGGAGTATTTTTTTTAGCCTAGATTTGCTAACTTTATTATTATTTTTTTTTAATAGCCTAAATTTCTAATTAAAGTGAGAGGAGTTATAAAATTGCCCTTATATATTTTCTTGTTGCTTTTTGTTTTTAATAGCCTAGATTTGGTGACTTTTTTTTTTTTTTGGTATATTTAGAGCATCAGGATTCAGGTGCTTTGAAGAGGTTTTGCTCCTTATTTGTGTCTCACTGGATGCCACATCATTTTAATACTTACACTTCAAAATATTGCCTCATTCTTAACCAAGGTTGCAAAAAAATGTTAGGCACTAGTCGGGCGATCGACCACCACCTAGCGCCTGGGGGATTGACTTTTTCTAAATAAAAAAATAAAAATTAAATGTATGTTAATAAATTTAAATATATTTTAACATAAAACACTAAGCTTCACATAATTGATGTTATTGTAATGCATTATTTATTGTTGTTAACATCTCATGTTCTTATTTATTTCACTAAAACTAAAACACACATGTTGACGACAACTCAATTGAACAAACACATAATGACATGATGTCAAACCCACAAGCAAAATCAAACACAAAAAGGGAATTTAATACTCATTTTGCATATTAATTATGTGTGTGACTGTGACAAAATCCACACACGAAGAAAAACCTCAAAACCCACAATCCCACACAGGCACACATGAACAAAACACCAAAAACAATCTAAACTAAAAATACGAAATCTAAACCTCCACATATTAAGTTCGGATGTATGTGATTTTGGAAAACAAAGAGGGGTTTCAATTAAAATAATAGCATGCCTTCAAATCTTTAATAATATGTGTTTTAAATTTTTAATTGTGAGTGTTGTGTTTTTATCATCATGAATAGTTCCAATTGTAGATTCAAATGCGTATTTGGTCAGAGTGTATGAAAAGAGGGGTTAATTGGGGTAAAAAAAAAAAAACCCTAATTTGAAGTTTTTTTTAAGTGTTGACCGCCTAGCCCGATTTGACCCGCCTAGGCAGGATGTTGACTGCCTTTTGGCCAAAACGCCTAATTCGTCTACCTAGCTTCAAATCGCCACGGTAAGTGACCGCCTAGCGCCTAGGCCGTTTTTTTCAACATTGTTCATAACACAGAACAACTAAGTCATTTGTGCCCCACTCACTCAATATAAAGCACACACACTCACATACCCAACGGATAGTTTCAAAGTTTTAGTGAGTATTTGTCATAAATTTTGTAGTGATGTCTGTATGCTATTATCTTATTAGTCTACTATTGTACAAATCTGTGTATGAGAGTTTCGCATAAAGTTTGGCACTCACTATCTGACTTGTTGGTATTTGTGTCTCGCGCAATTACCAAGTCTGATTATAGGATTAGGATTCATCCTAACCTCATAACTTGGAAAACAAATCAAAGAATATGTCTCCCTTCTCCTCTCCCGAAAACCGGTAGAACAAACACCCCTCTCTAGTGTTTCGGTTTGGTTTTTCTAAGTTTGACAAAGGGTTGTGCTAGACAAGATCGTGACTGATGTTTGAAAATCAAATATATAGTATAGTTTTCTCAAAGGAATTGCTAAGGAGATAAGCAAAACCCGATGTCGTAGTCCGTGTCAAGGTGTGAATGGAATTCAAAATTCCCGATTAGTGAAAAGTGTAGTGAAGTGGGATAAAAGTGATATTGATGAAATTTAAACTAATAAATATGAAAATAAAGCACAAATAATCAATTAAGCAATAAAATCTAATTACCAATTTAAACTAAAACTAAAATGTAACGTAAAGTTGAAAACGCGAGCTAAAACGTAATTAAACACTACTTAAAGGCAAACTAAGCTAGGAAGGCACCTAAAAACCTCAAATTACTTTCTAAAAGTCCTAAAGGGTTAATAAAAATTTCAGGAAAAAGAAAAATATTTTTTTGAATTTTCTTTAATTAATTATGAATTAAAAACTAATTAAAAAGGAAAATTAAGAGAAAAATAGCAAAACAATTTGGAAAATTATGAAAAATTAAAGAAAACTTTTAATTGATATTAGAAACTAATTGGAAAAATAAAATTTGAAAAATATTGAAAATTACCCTAAAACACAAAAGTCTCGGGAAATCCTGGCCCTTTTTGAAATTTTAAGAAAAATAAGTCTAAACTGAAATTTTTTAATTTTCCTAAATTAAACTAATAAAAAGAAATTTTCCAAAACAAGTTTCACTAAATTTTGATTATTTTTGGATTTTTTATGATTTAATTACTAAAGAAAAGAAAATAAAATGGGAAAAATAGAAACTGAAATCAGAAAAATATGAATTTTTTTATAAAAGTCCTAAATTATAACAGAAATGTATGAAAAATAAGAAAAGTGAAAAAACTATTTGGAATAAGCAAGAAATAAGCTAAACAGTTTGCAAATAAGCTATATTAGAAAAAAGAAAAGAAGCTATAAAAGAAAGGAGAATGCATGTATAAATGAAAAAGACCCAATGGCGCAGTGGTGAGTGTGTGGGGGTGAGCTGGTTAGCCAGGGTTCAAATCCCAGCAGTGGCAATTTTTTTTGAAATTATTATTTTTTTATTTTTCTTTTTGTAAAACTTTAAAATAAGCAAAAATAAGAAACTTTAATGAAGGCACCTTTTTTGAAAACTTGAAATAAGATGAGAAATAAGCACTAAGTGAACCAGAAGGTAGTACATCTTATTTTGAAACCAAAGTAAACAAGCAGGCTACTCTAAATGATTATAAGCTAAACTCAAGGTGCAATTATCTAAAAACTATCTATCTCTATTCTAATAAACTATAATAAGCAGGAAAATAAGCTAGATTAAGCAGAAACTACAACCAATGAGCAATACACTATCCTACACCTGCTCAGGTATTGTAGGTCTAAGGGCACAAAAGAAGGACCAAAATAAGCAGATTAAATAGGCAGATAGAAGCCAAATAAGCACAGAATCTAAAACTCAGTTGAACAAGCTTCTAATAGCCCCTAAATTCAAACACTTAGCTTAAAAGAGCAATTAGAAAAAAAACTTGTGAATGCAGCTGTTTAGACAGAACTCAATGGTGCAGGGGATCCAACTGAGTAGACAGGTCACTTTAAGATCAATTTCAGGCAATCTAATGAATAGCAAACTGAGAAATTCTTGTTGTTACAGATGCTCAAGCAACCAATTTACTCAAATCAACAAGCAAAATATATTTCCAAACAATTATGAAGCCTACAAGTGATCTGCAAGTTCTGGCCAATTCTGAGTACAAGATTTTTTTTGACTTTTTGATATTTTAACTAAGTTGACTTAATCTAAATTCTAATGATCTAATATGAATTATTATGTAAGATTAAGCTAAAATGCAACTACTATAAGCTAGATAAACAAGATTTGCAACTATCTCTATGATTATTCTAACTAAATACACCAACAGTTAACTGTTATTAAAATATAAGAACAAATTTGACTTTTCTCTAATGAACCTACTGTTTTTCTGCTTTATATGACCTAAATGAACCTAGTATGAGTTGTCTAAACTGATTGCAACTTCTGAAACACAGTCAATCACATAAAAATTTCCTGTTCCAAACACCCTTTAACCAACTGTTTTGCAAGTTTTGTGAAGCAATATAATGATTTAAACCATAATTCCAACACTTAAGCTTACATAATGATGCAACATACTGATTTAAGCACAAATATTCAGATCTCAAACACAATCAACCACAGATTACCACAATGCAAATATATAGCAGTATTGAAACAGTAGGATCAAATATCATGCAAACAACTGTTAAATGATGAAAACTACTACTATTAAGCTATAATATGAATAAACTGAACCAAGTAAACAGTAAACAAACACTGAATTCAAGTCTACATTAATAACTATAATTATGCAAATTTAAGCTTTAAAATGTAAAGGAGAACTCACTAGACCAATCCCAGCTGAACAGGGATACTCTTGAACTTAAGCCTATCTTTAATAGGCTTTAAAACAGATACACGCCACCTTCTGAATAAGCTTGAGCTTATAGAATAAGCTGTTTGACTTTCGTTGACCAAAAGAGCTTTTGAGAGATTTCAACTTTTTATCCTGAATAAGTACTCACAGAAGCTATGTTAAGCTAAAATGAGCAGTATCTAAATAGAAAACAAGCTTATTGAAGCTTGGTTTTGATTAATGAGAACATTTTTTTTTTATATTTTCTGATTTTTTTAATGTTTTTGATATAAGTTGAACAAAAATCAAATAGTAAACTTTAGATAAGCTAATATTAATGTTTATAAGTTAATGAAACAGTGAATGAGCTTAAACAACAAATGAAAAATAAATTTGAAAATTAAAGGTAACTTAATAACACAAATTATGAAAAGTAAACTATAATTATATTAATTGAAAGATTGATTACATTACTTGAACTGAAATTACATTTGAGAGAATAAAATGGCAGCATAACACTACATAAAAACTACACCCTAAACAAGTGAGATGAGAGGGGTATTTATAGTCGTGTGGGGTGAGGTCTAGGGTTTCTTCAGAAGCTACTAGATCCTCTCAGGTGTGCTTTCTCTCCATCAATACCAGTCATTTGGATTTAGCTCTAATATATGCAGATAAGCATGCAAAACAACATATTTATTTATTTATCGAGAGCAGCTGAATGTTACCATCAACAAGGAGAAGGACAAATGCTACCAATCAACAGTAAAGAGGACCCATAGATTCGCCATTGACGCAGACAACCTAATCATAACAGATAGGATTGAGCAACTGCATCTCAACATATTAAAGCGTGATACATGCAAATAAAACACGATTTTTCAATAGACACTAAAGACCTCTATTATTTACTCTGTAAAACGTGAATCAGAAATGGTGGTAAACATGACATGACCTTTCATGTAATAGTGAAGCTAATCCTACTAAAAATATGAGCAGCAGCACGTGCTACAATGTCTTGATTCATCGAGAATCTTCGGAAAATCATAGGATTACAAGAAATTCGTGGGAGCCTCGAAACTATCAATACGCACCTCAAGCTCATCTGCTTTCGAATCCTTTAACCCCTTGCTATTCACAGATGGCTGAAGTATTTTCCCATCTGAAATGAAATCATACATCTGTACATCGACAAGCATCAAAAATCAAAATTACGCTACTGCACACAAATAACAACCAACATGCAAAAGATGTGTAGGATGATCACCTGTAGAGAAATTTTAAGATCCATGACTCCTTTCCCAGCCTTTACCAGTGACATACAATATCAACCATTGAAAAGACGCGAAGTCAGATTTATACATACAGAAATCAGTCATTAAAGAACCGGAAACACGATTCAAAAAAATATAGTCCACAATGTGTACTTACATCAGATGTGCTCTCAAAAGAAATATCAGCATATGCTTTAAATGATATCCTGTTGATCAAGACAGTGATCTGCATTAATTTTTTACACATTAATACTAAAAACCAAAATACGATTTCTTCACACGATAGAATGATTATGAACAATGACGATCCAGGAGCTTTGACTATGCATGCACTAACATAGCAAATATAATTTATTGAGTAATGCATAAAAATAACACTTTTTTTTTTGGTGACATTTATACAAGTGCAAAGACCCCCAATAATATATGAGTAGCATATGCCAGAAACCACTTATTAAATAACTTAAATATCGATAAGTTAGATAATAATGATATATACCTTTAAGCCTTGGTAGCCGTATATTTTTCCATCTTCTTCTTTAGAGACTGAAAATTAATATACGAAGACATCATCAGGGCTAAGACAATCTCAGACAGAGTTACAAACTACGAAATCCACTTAAAACCAAGATAAATGAAAAGATACAAAGAATAAACACATCTTTAGCCACTAAGCAACTAGCCAAACATACCAATAGTCATTTATACCTCTATACATATATACATCACGATAAACAAACTTCTATTATTTGAGAACAACTCTAATTAAAACCTTGAACATCAAAAAAGTGTATCAAAAAAGGGGTGGTTGTGGATTGCAAATTTTCAGCTTACACTCTATAAGCACTTCAAAATAAGCACCTACCAATGTGATTATTACATAAGCTGATAGCAATCCAAACACTTCAAGATGTATTTTTCACTTTTAACAACACAATATGCATTCCCAAACACCCTCTAACCAATTCCAACTTTATATCAACTCTAAAAAGTAAATTTTCTTCAAATTTAAGTAACTTCTTAGTCCTAATATATCAAAACCTCAATACCAAATTTACATTTTGAAAGACTACTAACTATTCCAACTTGGGCAATAATTTACAGCACATCCAAACACTCTCAATAGTATTATCCGAAACAATTACTGGTTTTATATATAGTTGGTAATGATAATTATGTAATATTACATCTACTCTATAAAGTCATTTTCCTCCGGATTCAACCAACTTAGACCTATAATTCTACGCTCAAATATTCGTTAATCAGTTTCACTACATTTAATTTTCTTACTAATTCAACTATTAATAAGCATATACAGAGATGTAAACAATATAAGTATCTAATCATCAGAAAATTCAAAATGATATGTAAACAACACATAATTCAACAGTTGTATTATACCTAATTTGATAACGGTGAAGATGATTGATGGCGGGTACGGTGATGATGGTGCCGGAGTTAGGGTTATGGTGGTGGTCGATAATGACGGTGGAGATGATTAGGTTGACGACAGAGTTAGGGTTTCGATTGGCAAAAGTACGGTGGTGGTGGTGGTAGATAATGACGGTGGAGCGATTAGATAGATAGAGGGACACGGTCTTTCACTTTTATATATATATTTTTTTATTTTTAGAGAAATGATATATTTATAAAAACTTTTAATGAGGTGTCATTTTGTGATGTTTAATTAAAGAGAAGAAATAGAAAGTATTAATAAAATGCACCAACCATAAAATGACACCTCATTTTATAAAAGTTTTTGTGAAAGTTTTGTTGTGGTTGTATCATTTTTCTTATTTTTAATAGCCTAGATTTGGTGACTTTTTTTGTATCTTTAGTGGGTAAGAGTTTTAGTGAGTATTTATCATAAATTTAAATTTGTAGTATACTGTTGGACAAATATATGTATAAGAGTTTCACGTGAAGTTTGTTACAAACTTGGCATTTCACAAATGGTTTTGATATTAATCTATTTGATCTTAGCAATAAGATCAACTCATTATCGGACTTGTTGGTATTGGTGTCGTGTCTAATTACCAAGTCTTATTATAGGATTAGGATTCATCTTAATCTCATACTACGTAATTTAGAAAACAAATCAAAGAACATCTCTCCACTCTCCTCTTCTAAAAACCGATCGAACAAACACCCCTCTCTAGGGTTTCAGTTTGGTTTTTCCAAGCTTGACAAAGGGTTGTGCTAAACAAGATCGTGAGGTATAAATAACTAGCATTCAGGTGATACACAGTGATGTGTAGTGTGGATATCTATAGAGGGAATCTCCTTTGATTGCTTTAAGAGGTTCGTGGGTTTCAAGGGTGAAATCAAGAGTTCATTTTAAGCTCTGTTAAATCTACATATCACACATCAAGAGGTAATAATAATCTAAGTTGCACGGAGACGGAAACGGGAACGGGGATGGGTACCGGGAAACAGCAACATCTTAAAATTCAAGAAACGGGTACGGCGAGTATGTGTTATATAATATTTTAATATATAACAAATTATCTTCTAAAAAAATATTACACAACATTCAAAAATCCCAAAAAATAACTTAATTTTTTACACATTAATACTAAAAACCAAAACACGATTTCTTTAAATAACTTAAATATCGATAAGTCGGATAATAATGATATATACCTTTAAGCCTTGGTAGCCGTATATTTTTCCATCTTCTTCAAATACTTGGGTCAACAGGTTCAATGGGGAAGCTTTCCGGAGATCCCTCTTCCTCTTCTTTAGAGACTGAAATTTAATATACGAAGACATCATCAGGGCTAAGACAAGCTCAAAGACAGAGTTACAAGCTACGAAATCCACTTAAAAACAAGATAAACAAAAAGATACAAAGAATAAACACATCTTTAGCCACTAAGCAACTAGCCAAACATACCAATAGTCATGTATACCTCTATACATATAGACATCATGATAAACAAACTTCTATTATTTGAGAACAACAAAAAAGCGTATCAATCCGCAACTCCAAATTGATAATTGCCACAAAATCATATTAGAAGGGGTAGTTGTACATTAAAGTCCCATTAAAGGATTGTTTTTGGCAAGGCTCGTTTTATAACATGAAAATGACTCATTCGACCATTGAAGTGAATATGGGAGTCTAGTTTTTAAAATAGAGTAGCAAATTTAACAGGAAATCGTTTCTACTAAAATGCAGTATGTAAAGCTCTCCAGTAAGCACACAAAAGCAGTTGAGCAAAGAAAGCTAATTTCCACTGTACAAAATTTGGAAAACACAATCCATCCCATTATCACAATATTTGGAAAACACAATCCATCCCATTATCACAATATTTGGAAAACATAACTGATTATAAGCTCGTCGGATTGAACACAATATCAATACCACAATCAAATGCCCAACAAACAACAAATTCATCAACACCATACCCCTCATTCTTTCCTCATCAAGAACACAGTTAACATCAACACTCCCTCACCACGAACAATCACCACTTTACCACACCCTTTAAATGCAAACTCGTCACTATACAATGACAACCCAACTTGTAAAACCCAAGTACCTTTCAAAACAATCCCACCGGACAACTAAAAATCAGCAAAAAACAGACGGCCAAATGGAAAAAAAAAATGGGTTGATATTGCCACCTCTAGTTTACAGCTAGCCTATAGAACTGCTTTATTAGAGCAAACTGAGTCGTTAGTTTAGAACTGCTTTATTAGGTGTGTGAGCCCTACCCAACCGATCTCATTTGACCCTTCCTATAGGTTACCCACTTTAGCCCGTTGTCTGCCCCACCCCCTTTGCCAGGGCAACTATGGAATTGATCAGAAAGGCTGAAGGAGAACATAAAACAGGGAATATACCTGACCAAGTCTCAACCGGTGGCTGTCAGGGTAATGGATGAGCCGGTAAAGGGCTGCAAAACCAATGCTGATCACTTTTCTTCTCAACTAGAAGATACTTCTACCTGTCGGGATCAGTAACATCAATGGGATTGCTACCTGATACAGAAACAATTGAATTGGATAATTTTATCTCTAATATATGCAGATACGCATGCAAAACCACATATTTATTAATTAATCGAGAGCAAGTGGTGCCAAGCTACAGTAAAGAAGACACATAGATTCGCCCTCGACGCAGACAAACAGATAGCATTGAGCAACTGCATCTCAACATATTAAAACGTGATACATGCAAATAAAACACGACTTTTCAATCGACACTTAAAGACCTCTATTATTTACTCTGTAAAAAGTGAATCAGAAATGGTGGTAAACATGACATGACCTTTCATGTAAATGGTACGTGTAATACGCACCTCAAGCACATCTGCTTTCGAATCCTTTAACCCATTGCCATTCACAGATGGCTGAAGTATTTTCCCATCTGAAATCATACATCTGTACATAGACAAGCATCAAAAATCAACCAAGATATCAAAATAAGAAAGGGTGATAAGAATCAAATTAATGAACCGACAGAGACACTTTACATACTTGATATACTGATTTTCTGTGGAAAACGTTTTGAGGAAGTCATCTTTTGCCTCACCAAGATTATCTGCAAAGATATTCTGCACAGAAGAAAATGAGATGGTCATCAGCATTGCGCTGCTGCACACTAAAAACAACCAACATGCAAAAGATGTTTTAGGATGATCACCTGAAGAGAAGTTTTAAGATCCGTAACTCCTTTCCCAGCCTTTACCAGTGACATACAATATCAACCATTGAAAAGACACGAAGTCAGATTTATATGTACAGAAATCAGTCATTAAAGAACGGTAACACGATTCAAAAAAATATAGTACACAATGTGTACTTACATCAGATGTGCTCTCAAAAGAAATATCAGCATACGCTTTAAATGATATGCTGCTGATCCCGACAGTGATCTGCATTAATTTTTTACACATTAATACTAAAAACCAAAACACGATTTCTTCACCTAAAGAGAAGTTTTAAGATCTGTGACTCCTTTCCCAGCCTTTACCAGTGACATACAATATCAACCGTTGAAAAGACAAGATGTCAGATTTATATATGCACAATGTGTACTTACATCAGATGTGCTCTTAAAAGAAATATCAGCATATGCTTTAAATGATATGCTGCTGATCCAGACGGTGATATGCATTAATTTTTTACACATTAATACTAAAAACAAAAACACGATTTCTTTAAATAACTTAAATATCGATAAGTCGGATAATAATGATATATACCTTTAAGCCTTGTAGCCGTATATTTTTCCATCTTCTTCAAAAAAGATACTTGGGTCAACAAGTTCAATGGGGAAACTTTCCGAAGATCCCTCTTCCTCTTCTTTAGAGACTGAAATTTAATATACGAAGACATCATCAGGGCTAAGACAAGCTCAGAGCCTGAGACAGAGTTACAAACTACAAAATCCACTTCAAAACAAGATAAACAAAAAGACATAAAGAATAAACACATCTTTAGCCACTAAGCAACTAGCCAAACATACCAATAGTCATTTATACCTCAATACATATATACATCATGATAAACAAACTTCTATTATTTGAGAACAACTCTAATTAAAACGTTGAACATCAAAAAAGTGTATCAATGCGCAACTCCAAATTGATAATTGCCACAAAATTATATTAGAAGGGGTGGTTGTGGATTGCAAATTTTCAGCTTACGCTCTATAAGCACTTCAAAATAAGCACCTGCCTATGTGATAATGGCATAAGCTCATATCAATCCAAACACTTAGAGATGTATTTTTCACTTTTAACAACACAATATGCATTCCCAAACACCCTCTAACCAATTCCAACTTCATATTAACTCTAAAAAGTAAATATTCTTTAAATTTAAGTATCTTCGTAGTCCTAATATATCAAAACCTCAATACCAAATTTACATTTTGAAAGACTACTAACTATTCCAACTTGGACAATAATTTACAGCATATGCTTTAAATGATATGCTGCTGATCCAGACAGTGATCTGCATTAATTTATTACACATTAATACTAAAAACCTTACCTGGGGTAGGGGTAGGACCTGTCTACATTTCTACCTCCCCCATACCTCGCCTTCGCGGGATTGGGTATGTTGTTGTTGTTGTTGTTGTTGTATTAATACTAAAAACCAAAACACGATTTCTTCGCACGATAGAAAGATTATGAACAATATCAGTACCACAATCCCAGTACCACAATCAAATGCCCAACAAACAACAAATTCATCAACACCACACCCCTCAATCTATACTCATCAAAAACACAGTTAACATCAGCACTCCCCTCACCACGAACAATAAACACTTTACCACACCCTTTAAACGCAAACTCATCACTATACAATGACAACCCAACTTGCAAAACCTAAGTACCTTTCAAAACAAATCCCACCCTTCCTATAAAGTTACCCATTTTGGCCCGTTGTCTGACCCACCCCCTTTGCCAGGGCAATTATGGAATTGATCAGAAAGGCTGAAGGGGAACATAAAACAGGGAATATACCTGACCAAGACTCAAACGGTGGCTGTCAGGGTAATGGAAGAACCGGTAAAGGGCTGCAAAACCAAGCAGTTTTTTGTGGAATGTCCTGCTGATCACTTTTCTTCTCAACTAGAAGATACATCTGCCAGTCGGGATCAGTAACATCAATGGGATTGCTACATGATCTGATATATGCAAATAAGCATGCAAAACCACATATTTATTTATTAACCGAGAGCACCTGAATGTTACCAACCTACAGTAAAGAAGACCCATAGATTCGCCCTCGACACATACAACCTAATCATAACAGATAAGATTGATCAACTGCATCTCAACATATTAAAACGTGATACATGGAAATAAAACACGACTTTTCAATAGACACTAAAGACCTCTATTATTTACTCTGTAATACTTGAATCAGAAATGGTGGTAAACATGACATGACCTTTCATGTAAAGGGTAAGTGTAATACGTGTTAGAGTTTGACAATCAAAGTACACATATTGCGGAAGCTAGGATCAAGTAATAACACGTATAAAGATTAACTAAAACATAAATAGAAAACATACCCGATGCACTTCAAATAAACCTTGATTCTTGTACAATTAGATCAATGATAAACCCCTTACCGTTTTGTTTATCGATCTCTTGATAATTACTAAAGTAAGTAATTACCTCGTTCTTGTACACACAAACTACCAACGAATAAAGGTTTGATGCAAGTAAACAAAACACTTAATTTGCTTATGAAAATTTCGATCCTAAAACCCTTATGGGAGTGAGGATCGATCGACCAAGAGAAGAAACAAGGAGAAGAAAACTTTAGGGTTTTGTGTGTGTGCACAAGAGATGTGAAACCCTAATCCTTGGCCTTGTATATATACTAGGTGATTCCTTGGAGCACAAGCAAGGGTGGATCGACCCATGGTGTGGGCTTCGACCGGCCTAGGCACCCTTGGGGTGTTTCTAGATCCTTCTTGACTCCCAAGTTACACTCTAGTCCTCGTTCTCTTATCCCTTAATAATAATTAATACTTACGTTTAATATTAATGATTATTTAGTCCCTTAAGTGTTTATAAATATATATACACGATACATTTAACATATATATATTTATTTACATTATTCTTGTTTGTAAAGTGTGCAATCCCGAGGTCTCGGGTTCGATACTAGACATTTACTAATTAATATTTATACGTAACTTTTAACAGCTCCCACTCGTATATCTATTAATAGTAAAATGACAATGGTTAGCGTCTTGCAACACTCCAATGCCCCTAGTTCGACCTGAGCTAGGTTTCCTGGAAAACCTTTAATGATTCATCATTATTATTATCCTTTCGCCTCTAATACTACATTAATAAAGATGTGAGGTTCTTTATTAAATTCTGTTTCTCGTCTCTTTATGATTGAACAAAATTACCAAAACATCTGAACGTATTCCAGATAGACTTTGGGCGTGGCCACGCAAACATTTTGTCAACCCTACGAGGGGCCCAGCAGTATTAAACTTCTGAACAAATCAGAAGGAGCGAATTCTCTCTTGACTACAAGAATAACCCATGAACTTTGCAACATTCTGAAAACAACCCTTATGACTTCCAATTACGGTAAGCGGTAGATTGCTCCACAAAATGCACTACATCCATGACACTTATCTGGTATCTCAAGTCTGAGGATAACTATTAAATATGATTCTCACAATAAATTTAAATCATATTGTTGGGATAAGTCCAATACTCAATTCATTGAATATCATGTGAAATTGGTATGACTACGCATCAATATACTTTCAAGTATATCCTAAACCAATACTCAAAATTGTCTTAGTTTAATGATATTCCCATATCATTAATCGACAACGGACTATTTAGAATAATAAATTATTCACGGATCTTAAACATGCAAATATAGGATATATTATTAATAAGACAATGAATAAATAAACATAACCAATATTTTATTTCAGTAAATATTAATAATTGTACATTACATCCTTTATCCAAATACTAATCACAAATGGGCATGAAACTATCAGCTAATTTAAGTCCTATTCCTTCAGCATGCTTGTAAAGCTTGGTGCCAGGTAAAGGCTTTGTAAATTGATCAGCTAAGTTTTCATCTGTGTGAACTTTGAGCATTTCGATTTCACCTATCTCAACTTGTTCTCTGACATAGTGGTGCTTAATCGGGAAATGTCTGGTGCCTCTCATGATTCCAGGTTCATTGGCAAATGTAATTGCGGCTGAGTTGTCACAATACATTTTTATAGGTCGCTGAATCGAAGGCATAACCCCAAGCCCTGAAACAAACTTCCTAATCCAAACAGCTTCCATTGCAGCTTCTGAAGCAGCTATATACTCACTTTCTGTAGCAGACATCGCCAGTACACTCTGCTTTTTGCTCCTCCAATCAACAGCTCCTCCATTAATGACAAAGACATAACCCGTCTGAGACTTCGTATCATCTTTATCACCTTTCCAAGAAGCATCGCAGTAACCTGTTACATCAAGCTCTGCAGATGGAGTACCCCCATATACTAAGAACATCTCTTTAGTAGCCCTAAGGTACTTAAGAATATTCTTAACAGCAGTCCAGTGTTTTTCACCTGGGTTCTGCTGATATCGACTGGTTAAATTCTGAGCAAACGCAACATCAGGCCTTGTGCTTTTTACCGCATACATTATAGATCCCACAGCCGAAGCATAAGGGACTCTCTTCATGCGTTGCACCTCTTCGGGTGTTGAAGCACAAACTTTGTTGCTCAAGCCATGTTGCTCTTGCATCGGCAAATATCCTTTCTTGGAATTTTGCATACTGAATCTCTTCAATATTTTATCAATGTAAGCACTTTGGCTTAATCCAATTAATCGCTGAGATCTATCTCTATATATCTTGATTCCCAGAATAAATGCAGCTTCCCCTAGATCTTTCATAGAAAAACAACTTCCAAGATATTCCTTAACCTTTTGTAAACTTGGAATGTCATTCCCCATGATCAATATGTCATCGACATATAATATAAGGAAAATTACATTACTCCCACTAGCTTTGTGATATACACATGGCTCATCAAGATTTTGAGTGAATCCATACTTCTTAATTTCACTATCAAATCTTTTATTCCATTGTCGTGATGCTTGCTTTAATCCATAAATGGATCTCTTAAGCTTGCATACACGATCTGGGAATTCTGGATTTACAAACCCCTCAGGCTGCGCCATATAGATGTCTTCATCTAGGCGACCATTTAAGAAGGCGGTTTTGACATCCATTTGCCAAATCTCATAGTCATAGTAAGCGGCTATGGCTATAAGAATCCTAATTGCCCTTATGTCAGCTACAGGAGAAAAGGTCTCCTCATAGTCAACACCTAAAGTTTGAGTATAGCCTTTAGCTACCAAACGGGCCTTATAGGTGTGTACAATGCCATCCATATCAGTCTTCTTCTTGTAGAGCCATTTACTCCCAACTAGCTTGGCACCCGGAGGTAGGTCTACTTCTTCCCAGACTTCATTATCTTTCATGGATTGCATTTCCCCATTCATAGCTCCCTGCCATTTTTCCTTTTCTGGACTATTCATAGCAGCTTTATAACTTGTAGGTTCATCAAGATCCCCTATCAAGTTGTCATCACACTCCATGTTTAAACATAGACGTGTAGGAGCCTTCACAGATCTTGAAGATCTGCGAACGGGAATCACTTCAACTTCTGGTGGAGGACCTAAACTTTCAGGTTCTTCAGGAAGTTGGCTAGTGTTTTCAGAAGGTGTCACATCTTCATGATCGTCTTCCAGATCATATACTCTCCCACTGAATTCTTGAGATATGAGCTCCTTTTCTAAGAAGTCTCCATACCTTGCAACAAAAACCTTGTTTTCAGCTGGGTAATAAAAGTAGTAACCCATAGTTTCCTTAGGGTAACCTACGAAGATGCACTTTACAGATCTTTGTTGGAGTTTGTCTGCTGAGTCACGTTTAACATACGCCTCACAACCCCAGACCTTTAGATAAGACAAGTTAGGAACTTTCCCAGTCCATACTTCATATGGAGTCTTATCAACCTTCTTTGTTGGAACCATATTTAAAATGCGAACTGCAGATTCCAAGGCATAATCCCAAAACGAGTAAGGAAGAGTTGTTAGATTAAACATAGATCGTATCATATCTTGCAATGTACGATTCCTTCTTTCAGATACACCATTTTGTTGTGGAGTATATGGAGAAGTAAGGTGCTGGACAATTCCCTCCTTTGCTAAGTAATCTATAAACTCTTGACTCAGGTATTCACCACCTCTATCGGATCGAAGAGCTTTAATCTTCTTTCCTAGTTGCAACTCTACTTCTGCTTTAAACACTTTGAATGTCTCAAACACCTCATGTTTATGTTTAAGTAAATAAACATAACCATAACGGCTGTAGTCATCCGTAAATGTTAAGAAGTAGCTAGCACCTCTCCTTGACACATGTCTAAGTGGTCCACACACATCTGTGTGAATAAGACCAAGTAGATCATTCGCCCTTTCAATCCTATTTTTAAAGGGTTTCTTAGTCATTTTCCCAGCAATGCAAGATTCGCATTTATCAAATGATTCATCATTGATCTTTTCTAAAAGCCCATCATGTTGCAGCTTTTTCATGCGATCTTTGCCAATGTGAGCAAGTCGACAATGCCAAAGATAAGATGAATCCAGACCTTTCTTGATTCTCTTATTGTTGATGCTATACATTGAATTATTTTTAACAAAAGCTTTATCATTATCATTCATATCAATTTCAAAGACACCATTCACAGCAATAGCATTAAAATAAAAAACACCATTTAAAGAAACCGAAATTCCATTGCTAGAAATAGTATGCTCAAAACCAAGGTTCAACAAACATGAAAATGAAATTACACCTCTAACAATTGACGGTGCATAATGACAATTATTTAAAGATAGTACTAAGCCCGAAGGCAACACTAAATCATAAACTCCTATAGCTTCAACTCCTGCATGCGCTCCGTTACCAACGTGCAAGAATTGTTGTCCATAGGCCAGCTTTCTCTCAACTCTAAACCCCTGCAAGGTATTGCAAATATGAATGCCACATCCCGTATCATATACCCATGAATTCAATTTAGGAGTAAGAGTGAATAATTCAATCATAAAGAACGCACCTGATGAACTGGGGTTACCAGCTTCATTCCCCTGCTTCTTGAGTCGCAAGTCATGAATATAGAGAGGACAATTGCGCTTCCAATGGCCCTTTTCATGACAATGGTGACATGCCTGATCCTTCTTGTTTGGTGGATTCACCTTTTTCTGCTTAGGCTGATGTTGCTTCATCTTGGGTTCAGGTTGATAGGCCATGACCTGCTTGCCTTTGTTAACCTTCCCTTTGCCTTTGTTCACATGCGATTTCTTCTGGATTCTCCCACCATGAATTGCCAACACTTGCGGGGTAGGATTCTTGACCTTGGCTGGTAGACTTTTCTCATACTCAATAAGCAATGCGAGTAATTCAGATACTGTCTTCCCCGAGCAGTGCATATTGAAGTTCTGCACAAAACCAGCAAAGTCCTTGTTAAGGGACCTGTTGATCAAGTGCACTTGCACATTGTCAGGGTAACCAAATCCAATTCTGTGAAGCTGATCAAAAGATTCCTTCATCTCAGTCACATAATCTTCAACTGGTTTACCATCACCATGCTTGCAGTTATGTAGCTTGTCCAATTCATCATACAATTCAACTGCTGGTGGTTTCTCATAAGATTGCCTAAGAACATCAAGCATATCTTTTGGGAAAAAGTACTCAAACTTCTTTTGCAATTGAGCACTCATGCTAGTGAGCATTAAACAAGCAACCTCATTAAACTTAGCATGTTCCACCCTCCATGCCGCCTTGACTGCTTCTGGTTCAGAAGCAGCAGGCTCAGCTGGGCATTCTTCGGTCAAATAGTCCATTTTACCGGTCGACCTCAAGACAATTCTAAGTGAGCGGTACCAATCATTGAAATTCTTTCCAGTCAGTTTCTCTCTCTCAAGATGACTCTTGAAAGCAGAAATCACAGATGGGGTATCGGGTTGAGCCATATCTACAGATAAAAGTTCAAACATTAGTATTTTCGATAATAAATATCTTCAAGAAAATAAAATACCCATTAGTTATATTCATATAACCACCAAAATTTTCTTGAAAACCTAGGATCTAACTTTACATAGTTCCACCACATCAGTTGATCTGCTAGTGGTGAAAGTACAAAAGATAGTAATCTGTCGAACAATAATTGGCAAACAAGATTTCCAATTCCTAGATCATTATGGGAATTACATCAAATTGATTCATCAATTTGCCTTGTAAGCATGTTTCATCCCATCTCATGCCTTAAGTTCTAGGTCTCACGCACAACTTAATTAAGTCGTCTACCTTAGAAACTGTAAAATTACAATTATGGTCTCACGCGTTAAAAGAATTTTACCTTGTTATAGTAATTTAGCCTAGGTCTCACGTTTACTAAATTAAAATTCCAAGTGTTTCTTATAGGTAGATGGCATGTAACTTAAATTATAAAGGGTATTTATTTTTGATATGTCAATCAAAATATGTACAAAGATGCATGCACTCATCTTTATAACATAAGTTTTCATAAAAACTTTTTATATCCAATTCGTGAAATTAATACACAAAGTTTTACTTGAGGTTTATGCCAAAACCCTAAGATGACTTTCTACAACATATGATTTTAAAAGTAATTCGTTTAAGACATATTCAAGATTGTGATAACCAAGGCAGACTCTAAGGCTCTTTTCTAAGCCTTCAAATCACGGTTATGAATATCATCTTAAAAGACTTAATTTTAAAAACATATTTGCACAAAACATCATTCAAGCAAAAGTTTATGGATTCAATCTCAAAATAGTAATAAAGTTTGAATTTTGCTAGTCTCGACTGGGAGCTGATTACCGTGCGAATCGGACCACGATTGTCAATAAGACCTTGCAAGATTCTTACTTTATCACTTTAGGGTTTCAAAATTATTAGTCCATATTATTTTCTTTTATGAAAATCACCCTTTTTATTGCTTACATCAAGTCAAACAATTAAGAAAACAATAAAACAAGTAATTTAAAGAAAATAAACAACTAATAATAAAACCTGAAACAATTAGCCACATGCAAACCATATTAAAAAATCCTAATAAAATCAATTCTAGGTATAATTATGCATGTAATCACCTAAGGCCTTCCCTTCTTAATGGAAGTGGAGCCACATACATTGACGAATCAATTGCGTAGGCCAAAGATAATATACACACCACATAGCATATAAATTGATTTTAATATATATGGAGTCTTCCCCAATTTTAGATCTATTTAAAACATGTGACATAAATAAACAAACAAGATCCATGACTAACATGCATGTTTCGTCACGGATTAACCTAACAATTAGCACATAGGTCACAAGTATGTTCACAAAAACCGGTTTAGACCTAGGGTTTCTATATGATTATTATATAATCAAGAAAACCACAAACCCTAATTAGGGTTTTATAGTGGAAATCGACCCCCCCCTTAAAATTAGGGTTAGGGTTACAAAAATTTTTTAAAAAAATTTAAAGAAAACCCTAGAAAAACATGTATCTAAAACAATTAAAGATCCGATTTTTATTACGTTTTAGTAATCAATTACATGTTATCCATGGCTCGTGATGCCACTGTTAGAGTTTGACAATCAAAGTACACATATTGCGGAAGCTAGGATCAAGTAATAACACGTATAAAGATTAACTAAAACATAAATAGAAAACATACCCGATGCACTTCAAATAAACCTTGATTCTTGTACAATTAGATCAATGATAAACCCCTTACCGTTTTGTTTATCGATCTCTTGATAATTACTAAAGTAAGTAATTACCTCGTTCTTGTACACACAAACTACCAACGAATAAAGGTTTGATGCAAGTAAACAAAACACTTAATTTGCTTATGAAAATTTCGATCCTAAAACCCTTATGGGAGTGAGGATCGATCGACCAAGAGAAGAAACAAGGAGAAGAAAACTTTAGGGTTTTGTGTGTGTGCACAAGAGATGTGAAACCCTAATCCTTGGCCTTGTATATATACTAGGTGATTCCTTGGAGCACAAGCAAGGGTGGATCGACCCATGGTGTGGGCTTCGACCGGCCTAGGCACCCTTGGGGTGTTTCTAGATCCTTCTTGACTCCCAAGTTACACTCTAGTCCTCGTTCTCTTATCCCTTAATAATAATTAATACTTACGTTTAATATTAATGATTATTTAGTCCCTTAAGTGTTTATAAATATATATACACGATACATTTAACATATATATATTTATTTACATTATTCTTGTTTGTAAAGTGTGCAATCCCGAGGTCTCGGGTTCGATACTAGACATTTACTAATTAATATTTATACGTAACTTTTAACAATACGCACCCAAGCTCATCTGCATTCGAATCCTTTAAACCCTTGCTATTCACAGATGGCTGAAGTATTTTCCCATTTGAAATCGTACATATGTTCATTGACAAGCATCAAAAATCAACCAAGATATCAAAATAAAAAGGGTGATAAGAATCAAATTAATGAACCCACGGAGACACTTTACATACTTGATATACTGATTTTCTGAGGAAAACGTTTTGAGGAAGTCATCTTTTGTCTCAGCAAGATTATCTGCAAAAATATTTTGCACAGAAGAAAATGAGATGGTCAACAGCATTGCGCTACTGCACACAAATAACAACAAACATGCAAAAGATGTGTAGGATGATCACCTGAAGAGAAGTTTTAAGATCCGTGACTCCTTTCCCAGCCTTTACCAGTGACATACAATATCAACCATTGAAATACACGAAGTCAGATTTATAGGTAGAGAAATCAGTCATTAAAGAACCGGAAACACGATTCAAAAAAATATAGTACACAATCTGTACTTACATCAGATGTGCTCTCAAAAGAAATATCAGCACGATAGAAAGATTATGAACAATGACGATCCAGGATCTTTGACTATGCCCCCCAATAATATATGAGTAGCATATGCCAGAAACCACTTATTAAATAACTTAAATAACGATAAGTTGGCTTTAAGCCTTGGTAGCCGTATATTTTTCCATCTTCTTCAAAAAAGATACTTAAGTCAACAGGTCCAATGGGGAAGCTTTCCGGATATCCCTCTTCCTCTTCTTTAGAGACTGAAATTTAATATACGAAGACATCATCAGGGCTAAGACAAGCTCACAGACAGAGTTACAAGCTACGAAATCCACTTAAAAACAAGATAAACAAAAAGATACGAAGAATAAACACATCTATAGCCACTAAGCAACTAGCTAAACATACCAATAGTCATTTATACCTCTATACTATACGTATACACATCATGATAAAGAAGCTTCTATTATTTGAGAACATCAACTCTAATTAAAACCTTGAACATCAAAAAAGTGTATCAATGCGCAACTCCAAATTGGTAATTGCCACAAAATTATATTAGAAGGGGGTGGTTGTGGATTGCAAAATTTCAGCTTATGCTCTATACGCACTTCAAAATAAGCACCTACCAATGTGATTATTACATAAGCTCATAGCAATCCAAACAGTTCGAGATGTATTTTTCACTTTTAACAACACAATATGCATTCCCAAACACCCTCGAATCAACTCTATAAAGTAAATTTTCTTTCTCCAAATTTAAGTATCTTCTTAGTCCTAATATATCAAAACCTCAATACTAAATTTACATTTTGAAAGGCTACTAACTATTCCAACTTGGGGAATAATTTACAGCACATCCAAACACTCTGTATAGTATTATCCGAAACAATAACTGGTTTTATATATAGTTGGTAATGATGATTATGTAATTTTACATCTACTCTATAAAGTCATTTTCCTCCGGATTCAACTAACTTACACCTATAATTCTATGGTCAAATATTCGTTAATCTGTTTTCACTACATTTACGCTAAATTTGAACAAATGAACATCTAATTTTCTTACTAAAATTCAACTATTAATAAGCACATATATATACAGTTGTATTATACCTAACTTGATAATGGCGATGACGATTGAAGATGGTTATGGTGGTGGTGGATAACGGCGGTGGAGATGATTAGGTTGACGACGGAGTTAGGGTTTCAATCGACAACCAGATAGAGACAGAGGTGGTGACGACGGTGGAGATGATTAGGTTGACGACGGAGTTAGGGTTTCGATTGGCGAAATTACGGTGGTGGTGGTGGTGGTGGTAGATAATGACGGTGGAGTGATTAGGTGAGAGAGGGACACGGTCTTTCACTTTTATATATTTTTTTTTATTATTTTTATCTTTTGTTAGCTTTTTATTTTTAGAGAAATGATATATTTACAAAAACTTTTACAGGTCATTTTGTCATTTGTTTAATTAGAGAGAAGTAATAAAAATTATTAAAAAATGTACCAATCATAAAATGACATCTCATTTTATAAAAGTTTTTGTGAAAGTTTTGTTGTGGTTGTATCATTTTTCTTATTTTTAATAACCTAGATTTGGTGACTTTTTTGTATCTTAGTATGTAAGAGTTTCACATGAAGTTTGTTACAAACTTGGCATTTCACAAATGGTTTTGATATTAATCAATTTGATCTTAGCAATAAGATCAACTCATTATCGGACTTGTTGGTATTGGTGTCGTGTCTAATTACCAAGTCTTATTATAGGATTAGGATTCATCTTAATCTCATACTACGTAATTTAGAAAACAAATCAAAGAACATCTCTCCACTCTCCTCTTCTAAAAACCGATCGAACAAACACCCCTCTCTAGGGTTTCAGTTTGGTTTTTCCAAGCTTGACAAAGGGTTGTGCTAAACAAGATCGTGAGGTATAAATAACTAGCATTCAGGTGATACACAGTGATGTGTAGTGTGGATATCTATAGAGGGAATCTCCTTTGATTGCTTTAAGAGGTTCGTGGGTTTCAAGGGTGAAATCAAGAGTTCATTTTAAGCTCTGTTAAATCTACATATCACACATCAAGAGGTAATAATAATCTAAGTTGCACGGAGACGGAAACGGGAACGGGGATGGGTACCGGGAAACAGCAACATCTTAAAATTCAAGAAACGGGTACGGCGAGTATGTGTTATATAATATTTTAATATATAACAAATTATCTTCTAAAAAAATATTACACAACATTCAAAAATCCCAAAAAATAACTTAATTTTTTACACATTAATACTAAAAACCAAAACACGATTTCTTTAAATAACTTAAATATCGATAAGTCGGATAATAATGATATATACCTTTAAGCCTTGGTAGCCGTATATTTTTCCATCTTCTTCAAATACTTGGGTCAACAGGTTCAATGGGGAAGCTTTCCGGAGATCCCTCTTCCTCTTCTTTAGAGACTGAAATTTAATATACGAAGACATCATCAGGGCTAAGACAAGCTCAAAGACAGAGTTACAAGCTACGAAATCCACTTAAAAACAAGATAAACAAAAAGATACAAAGAATAAACACATCTTTAGCCACTAAGCAACTAGCCAAACATACCAATAGTCATGTATACCTCTATACATATAGACATCATGATAAACAAACTTCTATTATTTGAGAACAACAAAAAAGCGTATCAATCCGCAACTCCAAATTGATAATTGCCACAAAATCATATTAGAAGGGGTAGTTGTACATTAAAGTCCCATTAAAGGATTGTTTTTGGCAAGGCTCGTTTTATAACATGAAAATGACTCATTCGACCATTGAAGTGAATATGGGAGTCTAGTTTTTAAAATAGAGTAGCAAATTTAACAGGAAATCGTTTCTACTAAAATGCAGTATGTAAAGCTCTCCAGTAAGCACACAAAAGCAGTTGAGCAAAGAAAGCTAATTTCCACTGTACAAAATTTGGAAAACACAATCCATCCCATTATCACAATATTTGGAAAACACAATCCATCCCATTATCACAATATTTGGAAAACATAACTCATTATAAGCTCGTCGGATTGAACACAATATCAATACCACAATCAAATGCCCAACAAACAACAAATTCATCAACACCATACCCCTCATTCTTTCCTCATCAAGAACACAGTTAACATCAACACTCCCTCACCACGAACAATCACTACTTTACCACACCCTTTAAATGCAAACTCGTCACTATACAATGACAACCCAACTTGTAAAACCCAAGTACCTTTCAAAACAATCCCACCGGACAACTAAAAATCAGCAAAAAACAGACGGCCAAATGGAAAAAAAAATGGGTTGATATTGCCACCTCTAGTTTACAGCTAGCCTATAGAACTGCTTTATTAGAGCAAACTGAGTCGTTAGTTTAGAACTGCTTTATTAGGTGTGTGAGCCCTACCCAACCGATCTCATTTGACCCTTCCTATAAAGTTACCCACTTTAGCCCGTTGTCTGCCCCACCCCCTTTGCCAGGGCAACTATGGAATTGATCAGAAAGGCTGAAGGAGAACATAAAACAGGGAATATACCTGACCAAGTCTCAACCGGTGGCTGTCAGGGTAATGGATGAGCCGGTAAAGGGCTGCAAAACCAATGCTGATCACTTTTCTTCTCAACTAGAAGATACTTCTACCTGTCGGGATCAGTAACATCAATGGGATTGCTACCTGATACAGAAACAATTGAATTGGATAATTTAGCTCTAATATATGCAGATACGCATGCAAAACCACATATTTATTAATTAATCGAGAGCAAGTGGTGCCAAGCTACAGTAAAGAAGACACATAGATTCGCCCTCGACGCAGACAAACAGATAGCATTGAGCAACTGCATCTCAACATATTAAAACGTGATACATGCAAATAAAACACGACTTTTCAATCGACACTTAAAGACCTCTATTATTTACTCTGTAAAAAGTGAATCAGAAATGGTGGTAAACATGACATGACCTTTCATGTAAATGGTACGTGTAATACGCACCTCAAGCACATCTGCTTTCGAATCCTTTAACCCATTGCCATTCACAGATGGCTGAAGTATTTTCCCATCTGAAATCATACATCTGTACATAGACAAGCATCAAAAATCAACCAAGATATCAAAATAAGAAAGGGTGATAAGAATCAAATTAATGAACCGACAGAGACACTTTACATACTTGATATACTGATTTTCTGTGGAAAACGTTTTGAGGAAGTCATCTTTTGCCTCACCAAGATTATCTGCAAAGATATTCTGCACAGAAGAAAATGAGATGGTCATCAGCATTGCGCTGCTGCACACTAAAAACAACCAACATGCAAAAGATGTTTTAGGATGATCACCTGAAGAGAAGTTTTAAGATCCGTAACTCCTTTCCCAGCCTTTACCAGTGACATACAATATCAACCATTGAAAAGACACGAAGTCAGATTTATATGTACAGAAATCAGTCATTAAAGAACGGTAACACGATTCAAAAAAATATAGTACACAATGTGTACTTACATCAGATGTGCTCTCAAAAGAAATATCAGCATACGCTTTAAATGATATGCTGCTGATCCAGACAGTGATCTGCATTAATTTTTTACACATTAATACTAAAAACCAAAACACGATTTCTTCACCTAAAGAGAAGTTTTAAGATCTGTGACTCCTTTCCCAGCCTTTACCAGTGACATACAATATCAACCATTGAAAAGACAAGATGTCAGATTTATATATGCACAATGTGTACTTACATCAGATGTGCTCTTAAAAGAAATATCAGCATATGCTTTAAATGATATGCTGCTGATCCAGACGGTGATATGCATTAATTTTTTACACATTAATACTAAAAACAAAAACACGATTTCTTTAAATAACTTAAATATCGATAAGTCGGATAATAATGATATATACCTTTAAGCCTTGTAGCCGTATATTTTTCCATCTTCTTCAAAAAAGATACTTGGGTCAACAAGTTCAATGGGGAAACTTTCCGAAGATCCCTCTTCCTCTTCTTTAGAGACTGAAATTTAATATACGAAGACATCATCAGGGCTAAGACAAGCTCAGAGCCTGAGACAGAGTTACAAACTACAAAATCCACTTCAAAACAAGATAAACAAAAAAACATAAAGAATAAACACATCTTTAGCCACTAAGCAACTAGCCAAACATACCAATAGTCATTTATACCTCAATACATATATACATCATGATAAACAAACTTCTATTATTTGAGAACAACTCTAATTAAAACGTTGAACATCAAAAAAGTGTATCAATGCGCAACTCCAAATTGATAATTGCCACAAAATTATATTAGAAGGGGTGGTTGTGGATTGCAAATTTTCAGCTTACGCTCTATAAGCACTTCAAAATAAGCACCTGCCTATGTGATAATGGCATAAGCTCATATCAATCCAAACACTTAGAGATGTATTTTTCACTTTTAACAACACAATATGCATTCCCAAACACCCTCTAACCAATTCCAACTTCATATTAACTCTAAAAAGTAAATATTCTTTAAATTTAAGTATCTTCGTAGTCCTAATATATCAAAACCTCAATACCAAATTTACATTTTGAAAGACTACTAACTATTCCAACTTGGACAATAATTTACAGCATATGCTTTAAATGATATGCTGCTGATCCAGACAGTGATCTGCATTAATTTATTACACATTAATACTAAAAACCTTACCTGGGGTAGGGGTAGGACCTGTCTACATTTCTACCTCCCCCATACCTCGCCTTCGCGGGATTGGGTATGTTGTTGTTGTTGTTGTTGTTGTATTAATACTAAAAACCAAAACACGATTTCTTCGCACGATAGAAAGATTATGAACAATATCAGTACCACAATCCCAGTACCACAATCAAATGCCCAACAAACAACAAATTCATCAACACCACACCCCTCAATCTATACTCATCAAAAACACAGTTAACATCAGCACTCCCCTCACCACGAACAATAAACACTTTACCACACCCTTTAAACGCAAACTCATCACTATACAATGACAACCCAACTTGCAAAACCTAAGTACCTTTCAAAACAAATCCCACCCTTCCTATAAAGTTACCCATTTTGGCCCGTTGTCTGACCCACCCCCTTTGCCAGGGCAATTATGGAATTGATCAGAAAGGCTGAAGGGGAACATAAAACAGGGAATATACCTGACCAAGACTCAAACGGTGGCTGTCAGGGTAATGGAAGAACCGGTAAAGGGCTGCAAAACCAAGCAGTTTTTTGTGGAATGTCCTGCTGATCACTTTTCTTCTCAACTAGAAGATACATCTGCCAGTCGGGATCAGTAACATCAATGGGATTGCTACATGATCTGATATATGCAAATAAGCATGCAAAACCACATATTTATTTATTAACCGAGAGCACCTGAATGTTACCAACCTACAGTAAAGAAGACCCATAGATTCGCCCTCGACACATACAACCTAATCATAACAGATAAGATTGATCAACTGCATCTCAACATATTAAAACGTGATACATGGAAATAAAACACGACTTTTCAATAGACACTAAAGACCTCTATTATTTACTCTGTAATACTTGAATCAGAAATGGTGGTAAACATGACATGACCTTTCATGTAAAGGGTAAGTGTAATACGCACCCAAGCTCATCTGCATTCGAATCCTTTAAACCCTTGCTATTCACAGATGGCTGAAGTATTTTCCCATTTGAAATCGTACATATGTTCATTGACAAGCATCAAAAATCAACCAAGATATCAAAATAAAAAGGGTGATAAGAATCAAATTAATGAACCCACGGAGACACTTTACATACTTGATATACTGATTTTCTGAGGAAAACGTTTTGAGGAAGTCATCTTTTGTCTCAGCAAGATTATCTGCAAAAATATTTTGCACAGAAGAAAATGAGATGGTCAACAGCATTGCGCTACTGCACACAAATAACAACAAACATGCAAAAGATGTGTAGGATGATCACCTGAAGAGAAGTTTTAAGATCCGTGACTCCTTTCCCAGCCTTTACCAGTGACATACAATATCAACCATTGAAATACACGAAGTCAGATTTATAGGTAGAGAAATCAGTCATTAAAGAACCGGAAACACGATTCAAAAAAATATAGTACACAATCTGTACTTACATCAGATGTGCTCTCAAAAGAAATATCAGCACGATAGAAAGATTATGAACAATGACGATCCAGGATCTTTGACTATGCCCCCCAATAATATATGAGTAGCATATGCCAGAAACCACTTATTAAATAACTTAAATAACGATAAGTTGGCTTTAAGCCTTGGTAGCCGTATATTTTTCCATCTTCTTCAAAAAAGATACTTAAGTCAACAGGTCCAATGGGGAAGCTTTCCGGATATCCCTCTTCCTCTTCTTTAGAGACTGAAATTTAATATACGAAGACATCATCAGGGCTAAGACAAGCTCACAGACAGAGTTACAAGCTACGAAATCCACTTAAAAACAAGATAAACAAAAAGATACGAAGAATAAACACATCTATAGCCACTAAGCAACTAGCTAAACATACCAATAGTCATTTATACCTCTATACTATACGTATACACATCATGATAAACAAGCTTCTATTATTTGAGAACATCAACTCTAATTAAAACCTTGAACATCAAAAAAGTGTATCAATGCGCAACTCCAAATTGGTAATTGCCACAAAATTATATTAGAAGGGGGTGGTTGTGGATTGCAAAATTTCAGCTTATGCTCTATACGCACTTCAAAATAAGCACCTACCAATGTGATTATTACATAAGCTCATAGCAATCCAAACAGTTCGAGATGTATTTTTCACTTTTAACAACACAATATGCATTCCCAAACACCCTCGAATCAACTCTATAAAGTAAATTTTCTTTCTCCAAATTTAAGTATCTTCTTAGTCCTAATATATCAAAACCTCAATACTAAATTTACATTTTGAAAGGCTACTAACTATTCCAACTTGGGGAATAATTTACAGCACATCCAAACACTCTGTATAGTATTATCCGAAACAATAACTGGTTTTATATATAGTTGGTAATGATGATTATGTAATTTTACATCTACTCTATAAAGTCATTTTCCTCCGGATTCAACTAACTTACACCTATAATTCTATGGTCAAATATTCGTTAATCTGTTTTCACTACATTTACGCTAAATTTGAACAAATGAACATCTAATTTTCTTACTAAAATTCAACTATTAATAAGCACATATATATACAGTTGTATTATACCTAACTTGATAATGGCGATGACGATTGAAGATGGTTATGGTGGTGGTGGATAACGGCGGTGGAGATGATTAGGTTGACGACGGAGTTAGGGTTTCAATCGACAACCAGATAGAGACAGAGGTGGTGACGACGGTGGAGATGATTAGGTTGACGACGGAGTTAGGGTTTCGATTGGCGAAATTACGGTGGTGGTGGTGGTGGTGGTGGTAGATAATGACGGTGGAGTGATTAGGTGAGAGAGGGACACGGTCTTTCACTTTTATATATTTTTTTTATTATTTTTATCTTTTGTTAGCTTTTTATTTTTAGAGAAATGATATATTTACAAAAACTTTTACAGGTCATTTTGTCATTTGTTTAATTAGAGAGAAGTAATAAAAATTATTAAAAAATGTACCAATCATAAAATGACATCTCATTTTATAAAAGTTTTTGTGAAAGTTTTGTTGTGGTTGTATCATTTTTCTTATTTTTAATAACCTAGATTTGGTGACTTTTTTGTATCTTAGTATGTAAGAGTTTCACATGAAGTTTGTTACAAACTTGGCATTTCACAAATGGTTTTGATATTAATCAATTTGATCTTAGCAATAAGATCAACTCATTATCGGACTTGTTGGTATTGGTGTCGTGTCTAATTACCAAGTCTTATTATAGGATTAGGATTCATCTTAATCTCATACTACGTAATTTAAAAAACAAATCAAAGAACATCTCTCCACTCTCCTCTTCTAAAAACTGATCGAACAAACACCCCTCTCTAGGGTTTCAGTTTGGTTTTTCCAAGCTTGACAAAGGGTTGTGCTAAACAAGATCGTGAGGTATAAATAACTAGCATTCAGGTGATACACAGTGATGTGTAGTGTGGATATCTATAGAGGGAATCTCCTTTGATTGCTTTAAGAGGTTCGTGGGTTTCAAGGGTGAAATCAAGAGTTCATTTTAAGCTCTGTTAAATCTACATATCACACATCAAGAGGTAATAATAATCTAAGTTGCACGGAGACGGAAACGGGAACGGCGATGGGTACCGGGAAACAGCAACATCTTAAAATTCAAGAAACGGGTACGGCGAGTATGTGTTATATAATATTTTAATATATAACAAATTATCTTCTAAAAAAATATTACACAACATTCAAAAATCCCAAAAAATAACTTAATTTTTTACACATTAATACTAAAAACCAAAACACGATTTCTTTAAATAACTTAAATATCGATAAGTCGGATAATAATGATATATACCTTTAAGCCTTGGTAGCCGTATATTTTTCCATCTTCTTCAAATACTTGGGTCAACAGGTTCAATGGGGAAGCTTTCCGGAGATCCCTCTTCCTCTTCTTTAGAGACTGAAATTTAATATACGAAGACATCATCAGGGCTAAGACAAGCTCAAAGACAGAGTTACAAGCTACGAAATCCACTTAAAAACAAGATAAACAAAAAGATACAAAGAATAAACACATCTTTAGCCACTAAGCAACTAGCCAAACATACCAATAGTCATGTATACCTCTATACATATAGACATCATGATAAACAAACTTCTATTATTTGAGAACAACAAAAAAGCGTATCAATCCGCAACTCCAAATTGATAATTGCCACAAAATCATATTAGAAGGGGTAGTTGTACATTAAAGTCCCATTAAAGGATTGTTTTTGGCAAGGCTCGTTTTATAACATGAAAATGACTCATTCGACCATTGAAGTGAATATGGGAGTCTAGTTTTTAAAATAGAGTAGCAAATTTAACAGGAAATCGTTTCTACTAAAATGCAGTATGTAAAGCTCTCCAGTAAGCACACAAAAGCAGTTGAGCAAAGAAAGCTAATTTCCACTGTACAAAATTTGGAAAACACAATCCATCCCATTATCACAATATTTGGAAAACACAATCCATCCCATTATCACAATATTTGGAAAACATAACTCATTATAAGCTCGTCGGATTGAACACAATATCAATACCACAATCAAATGCCCAACAAACAACAAATTCATCAACACCATACCCCTCATTCTTTCCTCATCAAGAACACAGTTAACATCAACACTCCCTCACCACGAACAATCACTACTTTACCACACCCTTTAAATGCAAACTCGTCACTATACAATGACAACCCAACTTGTAAAACCCAAGTACCTTTCAAAACAATCCCACCGGACAACTAAAAATCAGCAAAAAACAGACGGCCAAATGGAAAAAAAAAATGGGTTGATATTGCCACCTCTAGTTTACAGCTAGCCTATAGAACTGCTTTATTAGAGCAAACTGAGTCGTTAGTTTAGAACTGCTTTATTAGGTGTGTGAGCCCTACCCAACCGATCTCATTTGACCCTTCCTATAGGTTACCCACTTTAGCCCGTTGTCTGCCCCACCCCCTTTGCCAGGGCAACTATGGAATTGATCAGAAAGGCTGAAGGAGAACATAAAACAGGGAATATACCTGACCAAGTCTCAACCGGTGGCTGTCAGGGTAATGGATGAGCCGGTAAAGGGCTGCAAAACCAATGCTGATCACTTTTCTTCTCAACTAGAAGATACTTCTACCTGTCGGGATCAGTAACATCAATGGGATTGCTACCTGATACAGAAACAATTGAATTGGATAATTTAGCTCTAATATATGCAGATACGCATGCAAAACCACATATTTATTAATTAATCGAGAGCAAGTGGTGCCAAGCTACAGTAAAGAAGACACATAGATTCGCCCTCGACGCAGACAAACAGATAGCATTGAGCAACTGCATCTCAACATATTAAAACGTGATACATGCAAATAAAACACGACTTTTCAATCGACACTTAAAGACCTCTATTATTTACTCTGTAAAAAGTGAATCAGAAATGGTGGTAAACATGACATGACCTTTCATGTAAATGGTACGTGTAATACGCACCTCAAGCACATCTGCTTTCGAATCCTTTAACCCATTGCCATTCACAGATGGCTGAAGTATTTTCCCATCTGAAATCATACATCTGTACATAGACAAGCATCAAAAATCAACCAAGATATCAAAATAAGAAAGGGTGATAAGAATCAAATTAATGAACCGACAGAGACACTTTACATACTTGATATACTGATTTTCTGTGGAAAACGTTTTGAGGAAGTCATCTTTTGCCTCACCAAGATTATCTGCAAAGATATTCTGCACAGAAGAAAATGAGATGGTCATCAGCATTGCGCTGCTGCACACTAAAAACAACCAACATGCAAAAGATGTTTTAGGATGATCACCTGAAGAGAAGTTTTAAGATCCGTAACTCCTTTCCCAGCCTTTACCAGTGACATACAATATCAACCATTGAAAAGACACGAAGTCAGATTTATATGTACAGAAATCAGTCATTAAAGAACGGTAACACGATTCAAAAAAATATAGTACACAATGTGTACTTACATCAGATGTGCTCTCAAAAGAAATATCAGCATACGCTTTAAATGATATGCTGCTGATCCAGACAGTGATCTGCATTAATTTTTTACACATTAATACTAAAAACCAAAACACGATTTCTTCGCATGATAGAATGATTATGATCAATGACGATCCAAGAGCTTTGACTATGCATGCACTAACATTGCAAATACACTTTCTCTTCTTTATTTCTCTCTTATTAAACAAGTAGCATATGAGTAGCATATGCCAGAAACCACTTATTAAACAACTTAAATATCGATAAGTTTGATAATAATGATATATACCTTTAAGCCTTGGTAGCCGTATATTTTTCCATCTTCTTCAAAAAAGATACTAAAATGTCCAATGGGGAAGCTTTCCGGAGATCCCTCTCCCTCTTCTTCAGAGACTGAAATTTAATATACGAAGACATCATCATAGCTAAGACAAGCTCACAGACAGAGTTACAAGCTACAAAATCCACTTAAAAACAAGATAAACAAAAAGATACAAAGAATAAACACATCTTTAGCCACTAAGCAACTAGCCAAACATACCAATAGTCATTTATACCTCTATACGTATATACATCATGATACACAAACTTCTATTATTTAAGAACAACAACTCTAATTAAAACCTTGAACGTCAAAAAAGTGTATCAATGCCCAACTCCAAATTGATAATTGCCAATGTGATAATTTTCAGCTTATGCTCTATAAGCACTTCAAAATAAGCACCTACCAATGTGATTATTACACAAGCTCATAGCAATCCAAACACTTAAAGAGATGCATTTTTCACTTTTAACAACACAATATGCATTCCCAAACACTCTCTAATCAAATCTAAAAAAGTAAATTTTCGTTAAATTTAAGTATCTTCGTAGTCCTTACTATTCCAACTTGGAGAATAATTTACATCACATCCAAACACTCTGTATAGTATTATCCGAAACAATTACTGGTTTTATAGTTGGTAATGATAATTATGTAATTTTACATCTACTCTATAAAGTCATTTTCCTCCGGATTCAACCAACTTACACCTATAATTCTACGGTCGAATTTTCGTTACTCAGTTTCACTACATTCACGTTAAATTTAAAGCATCAGGCTAAAAAATTCACTTCAACTACAACAAATGAACATCTAATTTTCTTACTAAAATTCAAGTATTAATAAGGGCATACAGAGCTGTAAACAACATAAATATCTAACCAGCAGAAAATTCAAAATAATATGTAAACAATACGTAATCAGTTGTATTATACCTAACTTGATAATGGCGACGACGATTGAAGACGGTTACAGTGATGATGGTGCCGGAGTTAGGGTTTCGGTGGTGGTGGATAACGACGGTGCAGATGATTAGGTTGACGACGGAGTTATGGTGGTGGTGGTGGTCGATTAGAAGAAGAGAGGGAGTATTTTTTTCTGTTGACTTTATTATTAGGGACAAAGTCTTTTACTTTACTTTTATATTCTGGTGACTTTGTTAGGAGTATTTTTTTTAGCCTAGATTTGCTAACTTTATTATTATTTTTTTTTAATAGCCTAAATTTCTAATTAAAGTGAGAGGAGTTATAAAATTGCCCTTATATATTTTCTTGTTGCTTTTTGTTTTTAATAGCCTAGATTTGGTGACTTTTTTTTTTTTTTGGTATATTTAGAGCATCAGGATTCAGGTGCTTTGAAGAGGTTTTGCTCCTTATTTGTGTCTCACTGGATGCCACATCATTTTAATACTTACACTTCAAAATATTGCCTCATTCTTAACCAAGGTTGCAAAAAAATGTTAGGCACTAGTCGGGCGATCGACCACCACCTAGCGCCTGGGGGATTGACTTTTTCTAAATAAAAAAATAAAAATTAAATGTATGTTAATAAATTTAAATATATTTTAACATAAAACACTAAGCTTCACATAATTGATGTTATTGTAATGCATTATTTATTGTTGTTAACATCTCATGTTCTTATTTATTTCACTAAAACTAAAACACACATGTTGACGACAACTCAATTGAACAAACACATAATGACATGATGTCAAACCCACAAGCAAAATCAAACACAAAAAGGGAATTTAATACTCATTTTGCATATTAATTATGTGTGTGACTGTGACAAAATCCACACACGAAGAAAAACCTCAAAACCCACAATCCCACACAGGCACACATGAACAAAACACCAAAAACAATCTAAACTAAAAATACGAAATCTAAACCTCCACATATTAAGTTCGGATGTATGTGATTTTGGAAAACAAAGAGGGGTTTCAATTAAAATAATAGCATGCCTTCAAATCTTTAATAATATGTGTTTTAAATTTTTAATTGTGAGTGTTGTGTTTTTATCATCATGAATAGTTCCAATTGTAGATTCAAATGCGTATTTGGTCAGAGTGTATGAAAAGAGGGGTTAATTGGGGTAAAAAAAAAAAAAAACCCTAATTTGAAGTTTTTTTTAAGTGTTGACCGCCTAGCCCGATTTGACCCGCCTAGGCAGGATGTTGACTGCCTTTTGGCCAAAACGCCTAATTCGTCTACCTAGCTTCAAATCGCCACGGTAAGTGACCGCCTAGCGCCTAGGCCGTTTTTTTCAACATTGTTCATAACACAGAACAACTAAGTCATTTGTGCCCCACTCACTCAATATAAAGCACACACACTCACATACCCAACGGATAGTTTCAAAGTTTTAGTGAGTATTTGTCATAAATTTTGTAGTGATGTCTGTATGCTATTATCTTATTAGTCTACTATTGTACAAATCTGTGTATGAGAGTTTCGCATAAAGTTTGGCACTCACTATCTGACTTGTTGGTATTTGTGTCTCGCGCAATTACCAAGTCTGATTATAGGATTAGGATTCATCCTAACCTCATAACTTGGAAAACAAATCAAAGAATATGTCTCCCTTCTCCTCTCCCGAAAACCGGTAGAACAAACACCCCTCTCTAGTGTTTCGGTTTGGTTTTTCTAAGTTTGACAAAGGGTTGTGCTAGACAAGATCGTGACTGATGTTTGAAAATCAAATATATAGTATAGTTTTCTCAAAGGAATTGCTAAGGAGATAAGCAAAACCCGATGTCGTAGTCCGTGTCAAGGTGTGAATGGAATTCAAAATTCCCGATTAGTGAAAAGTGTAGTGAAGTGGGATAAAAGTGATATTGATGAAATTTAAACTAATAAATATGAAAATAAAGCACAAATAATCAATTAAGCAATAAAATCTAATTACCAATTTAAACTAAAACTAAAATGTAACGTAAAGTTGAAAACGCGAGCTAAAACGTAATTAAACACTACTTAAAGGCAAACTAAGCTAGGAAGGCACCTAAAAACCTCAAATTACTTTCTAAAAGTCCTAAAGGGTTAATAAAAATTTCAGGAAAAAGAAAAATATTTTTTTGAATTTTCTTTAATTAATTATGAATTAAAAACTAATTAAAAAGGAAAATTAAGAGAAAAATAGCAAAACAATTTGGAAAATTATGAAAAATTAAAGAAAACTTTTAATTGATATTAGAAACTAATTGGAAAAATAAAATTTGAAAAATATTGAAAATTACCCTAAAACACAAAAGTCTCGGGAAATCCTGGCCCTTTTTGAAATTTTAAGAAAAATAAGTCTAAACTGAAATTTTTTAATTTTCCTAAATTAAACTAATAAAAAGAAATTTTCCAAAACAAGTTTCACTAAATTTTGATTATTTTTGGATTTTTTATGATTTAATTACTAAAGAAAAGAAAATAAAATGGGAAAAATAGAAACTGAAATCAGAAAAATATGAATTTTTTTATAAAAGTCCTAAATTATAACAGAAATGTATGAAAAATAAGAAAAGTGAAAAAACTATTTGGAATAAGCAAGAAATAAGCTAAACAGTTTGCAAATAAGCTATATTAGAAAAAAGAAAAGCAGCTATAAAAGAAAGGGGAATGCAAGTATAAATTAAAAAGACCCAATGGCGCAGTGGTGAGTGTGTGTGGGGGTGAGCTGGTTAGCCAGGGTTCAAATCCCAGCAGTGGCAATTTTTTTGAAATTATTATTTTTTTATTTTTCTTTTTGTAAAACTTTAAAATAAGCAAAAATAAGAAACTTTAATGAAGGCACCTTTTTTGAAAACTTGAAATAAGATGAGAAATAAGCACTAAGTGAACCAGAAGGTAGTACATCTTATTTTGAAACCAAAGTAAACAAGCAGGCTACTCTAAATGATTATAAGCTAAACTCAAGGTGCAATTATCTAAAAACTATCTATCTCTATTCTAATAAACTATAATAAGCAGGAAAATAAGCTAGATTAAGCAGAAACTACAACCAATGAGCAATACACTATCCTACACCTGCTCAGGTATTGCAGGTCTAAGGGCACAAAAGAAGGACCAAAATAAGCAGATTAAATAGGCAGATAGAAGCCAAATAAGCACAGAATCTAAAACTCAGTTGAACAAGCTTCTAATAGCCCCTAAATTCAAACACTTAGCTTAAAAGAGCAATTAGAAAAAAAAACTTGTGAATGCAGCTGTTTAGACAGAACTCAATGGTGCAGGGGATCCAACTGAGTAGACAGGTCACTTTAAGATCAATTTCAGGCAATCTAATGAATAGCAAACTGAGAAATTCTTGTTGTTACAGATGCTCAAGCAACCAATTTACTCAAATCAACAAGCAAAATATATTTCCAAACAATTATGAAGCCTACAAGTGATCTGCAAGTTCTGGCCAATTCTGAGTACAAGATTTTTTTTGACTTTTTGATATTTTAACTAAGTTGACTTAATCTAAATTCTAATGATCTAATATGAATTATTATGTAAGATTAAGCTAAAATGCAACTACTATAAGCTAGATAAACAAGATTTGCAACTATCTCTATGATTATTCTAACTAAATACACCAACAGTTAACTGTTATTAAAATATAAGAACAAATTTGAATTTTCTCTAATGAACCTACTGTTTTTATGCTTTATATGACCTAAATGAACCTAGTATGAGTTGTCTAAACTGATTGCAACTTCTGAACCACAGTCAATCACATAAAAATTTCCTGTTCCAAACACCCTTTAACCAACTGTTTTGCAAGTTTTGTGAAGCAATATAATGATTTAAACCATAATTCCAACACTTAAGCTTACATAATGATGCAACATACTGATTTAAGCACAAATATTCAGATCTCAAACACAATCAACCACAGATTACCACAATGCAAATATATAGCAGTATTGAAACAGTTGGATCGAATATCATGCAAACAACTATTAAATGATGAAAACTACTACTATTAAGCTATAATATGAATAAACTGAACCAAGTAAACAAACACTGAATTCAAGTCTACACTAATAACTCTAATTATACAAATTTAAGCTTTAAAATGTATAGGAGAACTCACTAGACCAATCCCAGCTGAACAGGGATACTCTTGAACTTAAGCCTATCTTTAATAGGCTTTAAAACAGATACACACCACCTTCTGAATAAGCTTGAGCTTATAGAATAAACTGTTTGACTTTCGTTGACCAAAAGAGCTTTTGAGAGATTTCATCTTTTTATCCTAAATAAGTACTCACAGAAGCTATGTTAAACTAAAATGAGCAGTATCTAAATAGAAAACAAGCTTATTGAAGCTTGGTTTTGATTAATGAGAACATTTTTTTTAATATTTTCTGATTTTTTTTATGTTTTTGATATAAGTTGAACAAAAATCAAACAGCAAACTTTAGATAAGCTAATATTAATGTTTATAAGTTAATGAAACAGTGAATGAGCTTAAACAACAAATGAAAAATAAATTTGAAAATTAAAGGTAACTTAATAACACAAATTATGAAATTACATTTGAGATGAGAGGGGTATTTATAGTCGTGTGGGGTGAGGTCTAGGGTTCTTTGTTGAAAAGACACGAAGTCAGATTTATACGTAGAGAAATTACATTGAAAAGACACGAAGTCAGATTTATACGTAGAGAAATCAGTCATTAAAGAACCGGAAACACGATTCAAAAAAATATAGTCCACAATGTGTACTTACATCAGATGTGCTCTCAAAAGAAATATCAGCATATGCTTTATATGATATGCTGCTGATCCAGACAGTGATCTGCATTAATTTTTACACATTAATACTAAAAACCAAAACACGATTTCTTCGCATGATAGAAAGATTATGAACAATGACGATCCAGTAGCTTTGACGTTTATACAAGTGCAAAGACCCCCAATAACATATGAGTAGCATATGCCAGAAACCACTTATCAAATAACTTAAATATCGATTAGTTGGATAATAATGATATATACCTTTAAGCCTTGGTAGCCGTATATTTTTCCATCTTCTTCAAAAAAAGATAATTGGGTCAACAGGTTCCATCTTCCTCTTCATTAGAACAGCAAAGACAAAAAGATACAAAGAATTAACACATCTTTAGCCACTAAGCAACTAGCCAAACATACGTATATACGTATATACATCGTGATAAACAAACTTCTATTATTTGAGAACAGCAGCTCTAATTAAAACCTTGAACATCAAAAAAGTGTATCAATGCACAACTCCAAATTGATAATTGCCACAAAATTATATTAAAAGGGGGTGGTTGTGGATTGCAAAATTTCAGCTTACGCTCTATAAGCACTTCAAAATAAGTACCCGCCAAAGTGATAATTGCATAAGCTCATAGCAATCCAAACACTTAGAGATGTATTTTTCACTTTGAGCAACACAATACGCATTCCCAAACACCCTCTAATCAAATCTAACTTCATATCAACTCTAAAAGGTAATTTTTCTTTAAATTTAAGTATCTTCTTAGTCCTAATATATCAAAACCTCAATACCAAATTTACATTTTGAAAGACTACTAACTATTCCAACTTGGGGAATAATTTACAGCACATCCAAACACTCTGTATAGTATTATCCGAAACAATTACTGGTTTTATATATAGTTGGTAATGATAATTATGTAATATTACATCTACTCTATAAAGTCATTTTCCTCGGGATTCAACCAACTTACACCTATAATTCTACGGTCAAATATTCGTTAATCTGTTTTCACATATTTATTTAGTAACCGAGAGCAGCTGAATGTTACCAGCAACAAGGAGAAGAACAAGTGGTACCAATCTACAGTAAAGAATACCCATAGATTCGCCCTCAACGCAGACAACCTAATCATAACAGATAGGATTGAGCAACTGCATCTCAACATATTAAAACGTGATACATGCGAATAAAACACGACTTTTCAATAGACACTAAAGACCTCTATTGTTTACTCTGTAAAACATGAATCAGATAAACAAAAACAAGATAAACAAAAAGATACAAAGAATAAACACATCTTTAGCCACTAAGCAACTAGCCAGACATCCCAATAGTCATTTATACCTCTATACATTTATACCTCATGATAAACAAACTTCTATTATTTGAGAACAGCAACTCTAATTAAAACCTTGAACATCAAAAACATGTATCAATGCGCAACTCCAAATTGATAATTGCCACAAAATTATACTAGAAGGGGTGGTTGTGGATTGCAAAATTTCAGCTTACGCTCTATAAGCACTTCACAATAAGCACCTGCCAATGTGATAATTGCATAAGCTCATAGCAATCCAAAAACTTAAAGAGATGTATTTTTCACTTTTAACAACACAATATGCATTCCCAAACACCCTCTAACCAAATCTAACTTCATACCAACTCTAAAAAGTAAATATTCTTTAAATTTAAGTACCTTCTTAGTCCTAATATATCAAAACCTCAAAACCAAATTTACATTTTGAAAGACTACTAACTATTCCAACTTGGGGAATAATTTACAGCACATCCAAACACTCTGTATAGTATTATCCGAAACAATAACTGGTTTTATAGTTAGTAATGATAATTATGTAATTTTACATCTACTCTATAAAGTCATTTTCCTCCGGATTCAACCAACTTACACCTATAATTTGAAGCATCAGCCTAAATTGACTTCAACTACAACAAATGAACATCTAATTTTCTTACTGAAATTCAAGTATTAATAAGCACATATATATACAGCTGTAAACAACATAAGTATCTAATTAGCAGAAAATTGAAAATAATATGTAAACAACACATAATCAGTTGTATTATACCTAACTTGATAATGGTGACGACGATTGAAGACGGTTACGGTGATGATGCTGCCGGAGTTAGGGTTTCGGTGGTGGTGGTCGATAAAGACGGTGGAGGTGATTAGGTTGAAGAGCGAGTTAGGGTTTCGATTGGGAAAATTACGGTGGTGGTGGTGTTAGATAAAGACGGTGGAGAGATTAGATAGAGAGAGGGACAAAAGTCTTTACTTTTATATTTTGTTTATATTTTTATCTTTTGTTGCTTTTTATTTTTAAAGAAATGATATATTCATAAAAAATTTTAGAAAATGAGGTGTCATTTTGTAATTTATTTAATTAGAGAAAAGAAATAAAAAGTATTAAAGAATGTATCAATCATAAAATGACATCTAATTTTATAAAAGTTTTTGTGAAAGTTTTGTTATGGTTGTATCATTTTTCTTATTTTTAATAGCTTAGATTTGGTGACTTTTTTGTATCTTTAGTGGGTAAGAGTTTTAGTCGGTATTTATCATAAATTTTGTAGTCTACTACTGGACAAATATATGTATAAGAGTTGCACGTGAAGTTTGTTACAAACTTGGCATTTCACAAATGGTTTTGATATTAATTTATTTGATCTTAGCAATAAGATCAACTCATTATCTGACTTGTTGGTATTGGTGTCGTGTCTAATTATTAAGTCTTATTATAGGATTAGTATTCATCCTAATATCATAACTTGGAAAACAGATCAAAGAATAATTCTCCTTTCTCCTCTACCAAAAACCGGTCGAACAAACACTCTCTCTAAGGTTTTGGTTTGGTTTTTCTAAGCTTGACAAAGGGTTGTGCTAGACAAGATCGTGAGGTATAAATAATTAGCATTCAAGTGATACACAGTGACGTGTAATGTAGATATCTATAGAGGTAATCTCCTTTGATTGCTCTAAGAGGTTTGTGAGTTGCAAGGGTGAAATCCAGAGTTCGTTTTAAGCTTTGTTAAATATATTGACCACATATCAAGAGGTAATAATAATTTCTCTAAAGGTTTCGTGAGCTTCATTGATGACATTTTCCGCTGCTCTTAAATGTTTTTCATGTGATTTAGATATAAAATCACCAACAGTTTTTGGCCAAGCAAAATGTTTATATTTGATGGGTAACAACATTGGAATTAAGACACACTACAAAAATTTCAAAATCACATAAAAATAAATTGGAACAAATTGGAACACTAATGAAACTTCATTACTATTCGGTGACTTTTTCTCTAAAATTAATATCGTGAAAATTAAGATATTACAAATTTATTTTATTTTTGTTTAATAAATTTATCATTTAAATTGATAACTAACTTTCTTTCATATTTTTTTCAAATTAAACTCAAGTTACAATCTTATTTCAACCAACCTATACAGAATGCATCAATCACAATGATTATCATTGCAAATGTTTGGTTACTAAGTAGGGGAATGAAACTATCATTTGATATGCATAGACTCATAAGAGAGGGAGTAGACACCTTTGCTAACTCATTTTCATGGGACCCATCACTAACATATGCCTTTCTCGGGGGGGGAGTGTTAACCATATCTTAAAGTTTACAACAAACAATAGAAATGAAATCAGTATTCTCAATCACATATCACCCTCCAAGGTTATAAAAGGCGTGAGGCTTGGCGTGGTGGCATGGCCGCGCCTCAAGCCTTGCACGCCATGGCGGAGCCTTTGCGTTTCTTAAGGCGTCATATATTTATAATTTTATATCATATTACTCATACTATATTAGACATTTAGACTACTACTTAGTGTATACTTACGAGGCCTATATACAAAATAGCCCAAATTTCAAATACTAGTTCAAAATAGTTCAAAAAAATAACAAAAATAAATAAATAAATAAAAATAAACTGGTTCAAAAAGTGGCGCCACGCCTAACCAAAAGGCGCGCCTTTTCCCGCCTTATTTCACGCCTTTTTGCGACACGACTAGATTAGCCGCTATGGTCCACTTTGTGGCGGTGAGACGCCTTGGCGCGCCTTTTAGAACACTGACCCTCTAACAATTTTTCCTAAAACACAGTTAATATTCTAACAATTACAATAACATTCTTCACTACAAAGTTCAAAAAAAATATATAAAAAAACGTGCAAAAACCAAAATCAATTAAATCCCCCAATATCTCCCTCTAGGAAAAACCCCCAAAACTAATTAAATTTCCCTTCACATTTCCCCCAAATCAAAACCCTAACCCTAACTTTACAATCCTACAAAATTAACCTTCAATTCATAAAAAGTTGACAATTTTTATGTAATATCTCCAATCTTTTCACAAAACCCATCTTTTATTTCCATCAATTTCATCAATTTGTTAAAAAAATTTGATTGTTTTTTATTGTTTTTTTTAGTGCAGGTGAGATTGATAATTATGGGGGATGATGAATCAGATAGTAGTACTTCTTAGGATTTTGATTTTTTGTTGTTGTTAGGTGACACCTGCTGCTGCTGTTGAGAAGATGGGTGGTGAAAATGAAAATGGAGTAAGAAGGAATAACAGCACATTGATATGTGCACCAATTATGGCTGATGATATTGACCAGATGTTGGTTCTTATGAATTTGGCTAAGTCTTATGGTGCTGATCTTGTTGAGATTAGTTTGGATAGTTTGAAACCTTTTTTAGAGGGGTTTAATGTCAGAGAAAGTATTCAGACCCTTGTTAAATTAACCCCTTTGCCTACCCTTTTTACTTACAGGTGAGTAGATTCTTTTTTTGATATCCGAAAATCGTTTTTTTATATGTTTTTAGGATACGGAATTGTTTGATATTTAGTGCTAGAGAACATATTCAGACCCTTGTTAAATTAAGGGGGTGTTTGTTTCGGCTTATATTGTTGGCTTATGGCTTATTTGGTTTTCGGATTATGTCTCATAAGCTCACTTTTTTTGGCTTATTTTGAAACTTTCCGGCTTATATAAGTTCATTATGTCATAATAACTTATATAAGCTGGAAAGTGTCAAAATAAGCCATAAGCCCAAAACCAAATAAGCAACAAGCCGAAACAAACACCCCCTAAGCCTCTTTGCCTAGTCTTTTTACTTACAGGTGCGGTTTTTTGGACTTTTTTTCGATGTTGGGACTTGGCAACTGTTTCTATGATATGAATGTTGGGTTAATTAGTATTGTGAGTTGCTTGATGTTGGATTTGGGATTGTTGACAGATAAGCAGTTTTGAGTTGAAAATGTTATGATGTGTTAGCATACTGAATTGTTTGATATTTTGTTTTTGAGTGTTTGGACACCTTCAGATTGCTTATTTTGAGCTGATTAGTATTGGTGAATTTGATATTACAGATTTGCTCTTAGGGTGAAATAAGCTGTTTTCTTAGGGTGAAATAAGATGATCATCTGCTTATAAGCTGTTTGAAATAGTAATCCCAGACACCCCCTTATCGCGTTTTGATATTGTGGATAAAGTTTGAGTGTCTGGACATGATTATATGCTTATTTGAGGGTGAAATAAGCTGCTGACCTAATTGAGATTAGATAGGATACTTCGAAACAAGAAAGTTTTACTGATAAATATGATATCAAACTCTTTATAAACCAAGTCCTTTGCCTACTCGTTTTACTTGCAGGTGCGGTTTTTTGGGACTATATTTCGATATTCAAAACTGTTTCTATGAATGGATGTTGGATTCATTTGTATTGTGAATTGCTTGATGTGGGAATGGGGATGGTTGACTTTTGATTTGAAACTGTTATGATGTGTTAGTATACTGAATTGTTTGACATGTGATGTGTGGTATTTGGTATTTTTGCTTATGTAAACAGCTTATCTTCTTTTTGCTTTTTTAAGCGGATGATGAAATGTGAGTATAATAAGCTATTTGTAATTAGCAGTTCAAGTTTAGGATGAAATAAGCAGTTTGGGAGTTTAAGTTCAAAATTAATAATCCTAAATACCTCTTGTTGCGTTTTAATGTAGTAGATAAGCAGAGTTGAGTGTTTGTATGTGATTGTATCTTTATTTGAGAGTGAAATAAGCAGTTTGGGAGTTCCTTATTCAGACAATTCATTTGCTTCTGTATCTTTGATGTTTGTAGTACTCTTAGCAGAATTGCCAAACCCATATAATTGGGTATCTGATTGTCTTTCGAGTGTCTAGATTAGAAATGTGCTTATGCTTATGATCTTGTTGATACTGTTATAATGCGAATGCAGTTTTCTTCTGATGGTATACTGAACCGTCTGACGTGTGATGGGGATGTTTCAGAATTTGGATTGTCTTTATAACAGATTATCTGCTTATTGTGTTTTTTGAGTGGATGCATAAATTTGACTATGCTTATCTACTTAGTTTAGGGGTGAAATAAGGTCTTTCAGCAAGAAGTTTCAGATTGTTTAGTTTGAACTGGTTATTGTTGGTGGATTCAGTATCGTAAGTTTAACCTTTGGGGTGGGTGAAATAAGCAATTTTGGATAAGTTGATCTTCTGGTTATGAGCATAAGCTGTTTAATACAGTAATCCTAAACACCCCTTGTTTCATTTTGATAAAGTAGATCAGCAGTTCTGAGTGCTTGGATATGAGTATAGGCTCATTTGATGGTGAACTAAACAGCCTCGTAAATCTTTAATAAGCAGAACTGTCAAACACTTAGATAGCTACTTTTCTAGTTATTGTGACATAGATACTAATGGTGTTATCTACTATACTATCAAACATGTTACAGCCTCGTAAATCTCTGGCGTTGCATTATGTTACAGCCGAATCTGATTCCCAAACACCCCCTGAAGTCTATGCAAACGAATTAGTGTATGATTAACAACTAGTTTAGTGATTCAGAAAGTCTTTGCATATTACATGATGTTGTAACACTTTATCTTTCCCGAAAAGGTTTCTGATTCTATGTTATATTCTATTCTAGACCAACATGGGAAGGTGGTCAGTACCATGGAGATGAACAAAGTCGATTGGCTTCTCTTCGTTTATCAATGGAATTAGGAGCTGATCACATCGAGGTTGACCTTAAGGTTCCTTTCTTCTTGACATTAAATGCTTCTATTCGTGTTCATAGGCTCGTCTAAAGCACTATTATTAGTTTTCTTACATAGTAAGTTCCTGTTATACTATATAAGACATAATATTTCTATCAGATATCTCATTTTAGTTACTCAAATGCAGGCCGTTGACGATTTCAACAACTTAATCCATGGAGAAAAGCCTACAAAGTGCAAACTCATAGTTTCTTCCCACAATTATCAAAATACTCCTTCGATAGAAGAGCTTGGGAACCTTGTGGCCAAAATACAGTCAACGGGAGCTGACATTATGAAGTTTGCAACAACCGCTGTAGATATAACTGATGTAGCATGAGTCTTTCACATTACTGCTAATTCTCAAGTAAGCATTATTGTTAGAAAATTGAACCAAAAGTGAAATGAAACTATCAATTTTGGACTAAAACCGCAACTTTTTGAAAAAATGGACCAAAAATGAAATCTGCACCAAACCACAAGGACCAAAAATGTAGTTAACTCAAACAAATAAATCCCCAAAAACACGTGCAAAACCAAAATCAATTTCCCCTCTAAAAAAACCTCCGAAAATTTCACCATCCGAAAACCAAATTCAATTTCCCCCCAAAATCAAAACCCAAACCCTAACTTATCAATCCCACAAAATTAACCTTCATTTCACAAAAAGTTCACATTTTTATGTAATATCTCCGATCTTTTCACAAAACCCATCTTCAATTTGAGAAAAAATATATATATATATATATATATATATATATATATATATATATATATATATATATATATATATTATACAAACCGCAATATCAAACTACTCCTAATCCATTGAGCTTCGGAACCTTGTTTGTGAGCTTATGAGCTTATATGATTTCTTATTATTTTGAGACTTATGGGCTCATATAAGCTTATTATGATGTACAGTAATAACTTAATATAAAGCCCATAGGTATCAAAATTAGCTTGAAAAATTTGAGCTTATATAAAGTAAGCCGAAATCATACAAGCTCATAAGCCCACAAATAAGCTTAAACAAACACCCCATGCTTATTATGAACTGATAAGTTTATGTGGATTTGATATTACAAATTTTCTGTTAGGGTGAAATAAGTTGTTTTCGATAAGCTGATCATCTGCTTAATATTACCTCTTATTGCACTTTGATATTGTGGATAAGCAGTTTTGAATGTATGGGCTCTCTACATGATTATATGCTTATTTGGGGGTTAAATAAGCTAATCGGCAGTTGCTTGTTCAGATTGTTTATTTGCTGTTGTTTTGAAACAACGAATAGTTTATCTGCTTAATGCTTTTTTTAGTAATAGATATGTACTTGTTAGTGTTTGGGCACTTTGAGATTGTTTATTCAAAATTGAATTAGTTGTGGATTTGATACTATAAGGTTACCCTTATGTTGATATTAGCTATTTTGAATGATTTGATTATCTGGTTATTAGAATAAGTTATTAAAAATAGTAATCCTAAACACCCCTTATTGCGTTTGTATGTGATTGTATCTTTATTTGAGGGTGAAATAAGCAGTTTGGGAGTCGCTTATTCAGACAATGTATTGCTTCTGTATCTTTAAAGTACTCTTAGCGGAATTGCATAACTGATTGTTTTTCTAGTGTCTGAATGAAAACTGTGCGTACGTTTATGAACTTGTTGATACTGTTATGATGCGAATGCAGTTTTCTTCTGATGGTATACTGAATCATCGGACATGTGATGGGGATGTTTCTGAATTTGGATTGTTTTTGTAACAGATTATCTGCTTATTGTGTTTTTTTAGCAGATGCATAAATTTGAATATGCTTATCTACTTAGTTTAGGGGTGAACTAAGGTCTTTTCAGTAAGAAGTTTCAGATTGTTTAGTTTTAACTGGTTATTGTTAGTGGATTCAGTATCGTAAGTTTAACCTTAGGGGTGAAATAAGCTATTTTGGATAAGTTAGCATAAGCTGTTTAACTTGGTAATGCCACACACCCATTGTTGCGTTTTGATACAGTAGATCAGCAGTAATAAGTGTTTGTATATGATTATAGGCTCATTTGATGGTGAACTAATCAGCAGCTATAAGTAACAGTTTTGGAGTTGCCTATTCATACAGCATATCCGATTGTGATTATGTTACGTCTTAAATCCCTAAGTAGCTGATTGCTGAAAACTTAAACAAATGCAATATCTGATTATCCGGTTTTGTTACTGTAGAAGCCTATCTACACACTTTTTCAGCATTGCCTTCTGTTATATAGCAATTGCCAATTTCTTATTTCATGAAAGCATAAGCAGTTTTAATAAGCATTACCAAACATCCCCTGAAGTCAATTTAATCATAGAAGTATTGATGCTGTATGCTAAATTGACAGCAGACAACTCTGTATCAGTATTATGAATCCTTATTACAAAAAGGGACATTTATATTTTTCTTTAGGACAACCAGGGCTCTTGGTTTCTTGATTAATCCACTCCATATTACATGACGTTGTAACACTTTATCTTTCTCGAAAAGGTTTCTGATTCTATGTTATTTTCTAGACCAACATGATGGTGGTCAGTATGACGGAGATGAACAAAGTAGATTGGCTGCTCTTCGATTAGCAATGGAATTAGGAGCTGATCACATCGATGTTGAGCTCAAGGTTCTCTTCTTCTTGATATAAAATCGGTTTCTTTGTGTCATGGGCCTATCTTAAGTACTATTACTATTTCTATCTGATTTCTCATTTTAGTTACTCAAATGCAGGCCGTTGATGATTTCAACAACTTAATCCATGGAGATAAGCCAACAAAGTGCAAACTCATAGTTTCTTCCCACAATTATCAAAATACTCCTTCGATAGAAGAGCAGGGTTCAGGTTGAGTTTTTATATATTTTATTAGAGCTAGTATTTCAGTTTCTGGGGGTTTTTCCATCAAACCAACATGCTTTCACGTTTTTGCTGTTTTAGTTATTTTATTTCTCGTACAAACGAGTATTTAAAGGAAGGCTTTGTGTACAGTTTGGGTCATTGGTAACTGGTAGATTTAACATTCTATCACTCACATTTGTATGTGTAAACCTATCATTTTTATTTGTAAAATTGATCATGTTTTTACATTCGGTTTTACTAGTTACCGAATGCCCAAATGGTATACTGAGCCATCTTTTATGACTCAAATGTTATAAATAAGTAGAATGACTAAAAGGGCACAAATTGAAAGTACGTTGATATATTTTGGGAAAAAAAAAACCCTTATTTTTACATATTTTGATTAGTAAAATGAATCATTTTTGGATGCAGTTGTGATGAGGTTGATCCGGTTGCAAAGGTAAATTTCGTTGTCATAAAAAGCTTTACTATCAAACAATATGCAGACAATGATAAAAGTATGGCGTTTAATGTATTGTGTTAGTGATTGTATGTTACAGTCAATGGGAGCGGTCAATTGTGCCATCAGGAGACCAAATGATGGGACATTATATGGGTGTAATACAGACTGTAGGGCACTATTTCTGCTATCGAGGTTTCTTTTTATACTGTACTTCCTAAAAGAGGTGATAATATGGGCGGTTGGGTCAAAACAGTGCCTTTTGTTCACTTATAAAAGTTTCATATGATTTCAGATGTTACTTTCTGCCCGTTCGACCCATTTGACCCATTTGAGATTCACTTAAAGCACAAATTGTTGCAACTGTTTGCAGGTTCAGGTGTTCAAAAGGGCGCAACAGGATCACCCTTGGCTGGTAGACTATTTGTGGTTATTGGTGCTGGCGGTGCTGGAAAAGCTCTTGCTTATGGAGCAAAAGCGAAGGGTGCAAGAATTGTGATAGCCAATCGGACTTGCGGTTAGATTCAACTATCATACACATTACCATTCTTACTTTCTTGGTGCTCGTACTTGATAGCAAATAAAACATTATACTAGTTTTATTGCATTCTTATCAGTTCTGTATGGGAGAAAGTCAACTGTATGGTCCTCGTCATATTTAGAGGGTGTTTGGATTAAAGTGGTTTATCAAAACATCAAAAATTGATTATAGCGACTTCAAGTCAGAGTAACCATATGATCAGTTGCAAAAATCAAAATTGATTATAGTTCACATTACCTCTCACATGCATAGTTAATACACCAGCTAAAGTTTTCTCTTACTGATGCTGCACAGATCGTGTTAGAGAACTTGCTGACATAATCGGCGGAGAGGCTATATCTCTTGCCGATTTGAGCACTTACAGGTGGCATGATACTTGCAAACACTACATCAATTGGTATGCAGCCAAATATAGACGATACTCCTATTTCTAAGGTACGGCTATCTACCTTTTTCTGGTCATATGTTTTAGTAATAATGGTATGCAGTTAGATCAGTTTTTCTATTTTTTATGGCAGGAAGCTTTAAAGTCGTATGCATTGGTATTTGATGCCGCGTATACTCCCAAAATTACGAGATTACTTCGGGAAGTTGGAGAATGTGGAGCCATTAAATGCAAAGTTATGATATTTTCAAGCTCTCCATCATGCCTAAAATCTAACCGTCTCCCTTCTCTTATGAGTTTCACCTACTTTTCATTTGCAGCACCTAAAGAATTATTTAGGGAGATTATGGAGAAATCTTAATTGTCTTGGGGGCTGCCGCAGCCCGCAGGTATGCATTATTTTTCCCCCAACTTCCTTTATCTTAAAATTTGAGTTTATGGGTACCATGGAACAATAAACTAGGCAAAATAGTTGGAAATGTTATTGCCATTGATACCTTTTCCAATCATATGAAGTTATGAAAACACGAAAAGATTTGACAGTCACATGCTCATATTCTTATGCTTATATCTATCACATTGTTCACATCGTTTACGTATAATCTTCATCAGATTACCTTATATATAGTTATTTTTTGTTAGACATGATCAGTATTCTGTGTCAAGTTGTTCTTCATGTCGTCTCTTGTCTCAAATTGACCAATTATGTTCGGTAACTCGTTTAAATTTGAGGACTTTGATGTGATTGACCACTTTTACTCGAGTATGGAGTTAAAAAAGTATTATACTTCAGTTATCCTGAAAATAGATATAATGCTCCTTGAGTGTCTATCCGAAATAGGTGTGGTTTAAATAATGAGTCAACCTTCCTCTGTTGTGGAACTTTTCGATTTTTTCTTCTTTTTTTTTTTTTTTTTTTGAATCATTGGTTTTCTTCTCACAAAAACCCGCTTTTATCTGATCGCTAGTCTTAACATAATTATCTAATTATTGCTAAACAAAATGATTTAGGATTTTGACACACTTTGGGTGACTTGCATCTAATCAAATTATCAAACTTTACCCATTTGAACCATTGGAGATAGGATATTACCCAAATCAGCCCAACTTCTAAGTAAATGGGTCAAAATTTCTACTACTTCGACTTTAGATCAAAATTTCTATAAAATTACGTGAAGCTGAAGTTTTTGTTACTTTGTATACAGAAGCAGGAGGCTCGAGAGTAACGTGTTGTGCAAAATGGTACACACAGGAAGCACGGAGGAGGTGATATAGTTCTTGTTTCTCCATCACTTGTTATTGTATCATTAGTATTTTTGTTCGGGAATAATAAGGAATTTTATATTTGACAGCCATTGTATTCTCAGTTTTGTGATACTAAAATTAAATTTATTTTTATAAATGAAGTACTCATAAATCCTAGAAAACGAACGACGTCATATTTATCTGGATAAATTGTGACTTTGTAGGTTTTTCTGCCGTGATAGTAAAACTCTTGTGAGTATATGTATGATGATGTTGTGAAAAACTCGATAAGATTTGAGAATTTTGATGGACTATAGTAAAATGTCATAATAGTAAATGCATGTCTTACCAGAATTCTTTCCGGAAGCAATCTTTTCTACAATGTTCTACCTCGCACATACGTCGCTTTGGCAGGATTATGATTGTGTTACGGTTATTTTGAAGTGAATTGGGCTTTATAAAAAGCATCAAGACTTTGCAGATATTGTTTCTTGTCTATATATTTAAAGGGTCAAGGATTTTGTATCATAGTTTTGTGCAAACTAGGAAACCCAGTTTATCGTGTGACCGGTCATATGTCCGGTCATTTGATGCTTAAATGCAAATAAAACATTTATTTCATAAATCAATATATAAAGTCACTCATTTAACCGTTACGGTTACCTGTGTTTATCATTTGATCACGTGATTGCACAAATTAAGTCTCGTAGCATTTTAAACATGTGTTAAACTCATATTAGTCTTGCAAGTTGCACAAAACTGTGATGCTAATGTTTGCACATTCTCATAGGCTGGGTGGGTGTAATGGTCAACTTTTTATCACCTTCATCTCAACGTCACATCAGTAGCTGTAGTTGTGACCACCTAACCAAACACATGAAAAAGCCACATATTTATAAGCTTAGTTACCTACTAACCTTTTAAGTTTAGTAGCGTAAAACGTTATTAGTAGCCTTCAAGTGACCAATACCAATACCAATACCAATACTTAGCTTCGTTGACGGAACAAGGGTGGGTCTTGAGGATCTCGTGACACACATGGATTTTTGTGGAGATAAGCTTAAGCCTACACGGTAAGCTTAGACAAACATCACATATTTATAAGCTTAGTTACCTACTTACCTTCTAAGTTGAGTGGTGTGAAACGTTATTAGTAGCCTTCAAGTGACCAATGCCAATACCAATACCAATACCAATACCAATATCAATTCCAACATATACTAATCTTTATAACCCGAACAATCACTCCGGGATAACACATCAAGTGAAACCCAAAAACATATTTCCTACACCGTAGTCTTCGTATCCAAAGTGATCAAATTTTAACTACTCTATATTCATGAACTGAGACGGAAGCGTGCAAAACAAAACAACCAAACAAAGAACATTTCTTTTGATCGAAACAATACAAACAAGCAAAACCAAGTTGCAATATTCACCATACGACCCGACCCACTGTCAATTTAATATTCATCCTGCTCAATTTTCAAGTACATAAACGAATCAAAAATTTTTAACCAATTTTTCAATATAAATATAACAAAATTTACCTATCAATAAGATTCGGCGACGAGACCAGCGAACAATCCCCCGCTGCGCACACGGGAAAGAGATCATAAACCATGTCACATTGTCAAAATAATGACTATAAAACCATTATTTAAACATAATCACACCAAATAACATCGTATCTAATTTACGACCATTTTTTATACAAAAGACTTGGAACAATCGCACATAAGACAAAACAAACACAGAGATGTATACGATGTATATATACTTGGACAGATTAGAAAATGATTTTGCAGCCATCCAGACTTCCTCAGCTTGTCACTTTCAGTCTTTGAAGAATCCAGAAATAAGCTGAAGTCCAGCAAGCTCGACTTTAACACTGCAAATTTAGATAATCAAACAATAAGTCCGTATAAACTCATAACCATGTTTAGAATGATATAGAATGCTATGAGTATATTTTAATACACATAAAATAAGATCCTTTTGCTGATACGCAATATAATAACGGATTTTAATTAGTGGGGAAAATATTCTTACGCTGGCCTAAACTCGAGCCCACATACAATGAGGCCAGACATAATTCCTTCAAGACTTCTAAATTTCATATTAATAGAAAGAGAGCCATCCTTAAATTCACGAGTGGAGTTAAAACTACACAGTTGAATCTCCATCCATCCATCTTCCCTCTGTTTTGGAAACTGAGTGATATCGTGTACATTCAATGGGCTTGGGGTTATAAAATAAACAAATTCAGCCTCATTGTTTTCTTGGTGGAGTATGTCTTGTACTTTTACCGGACAATGCAGCCCCTGGCAATTTTCTGAAAGCTTGAACACAAGGTAACACACATATTGTGTATCCGGTGACAACATTTGACTTTCGATCATGCAATTGATATAAAATACTTGTTGTGGTAAAAGCTCAATCACCCTTCGAAATCTGCATGATTGATATAATATTATTATGCCAAAATAGAAGGTTAGGACTTAAAGTTATCAAACCTAGTTTAATAGTTTTTCATGAGAAATTTTGAACTATTTGGGTGTCAATAGATGAGTAACATTAGGAAAGCAGTTAATGAAAACTGGAATGAAGTTAGTTTGAAAACGCAAACCTGTAATGGGCTGATGGTATTGAACTAAATAGATTCACATTAGAAGATTTGTGTAAGGCAGTCTTTGCTGAAATCATAAAAAGTTTCTTTCCGTTTACTTTGCCCAACCAGAACTCGTCATAGTTTGTATAGTTAAATATTTGTTTGAACTTAGTTGGCAATTGTTGCAGTTGATCCAAAATGAAGTTTGATTTCAAGACGCGTGGGACTTCCTTTACCTTTCCAATTTTGTCATGTTTCACCTGTATAAAAATCATGTTATAAACAATTAAACATGTAACTTAGAAGATAGAACGTGAACTTTTTTTTCCATACATCCACCACCTTCATACAATATAAACAAAAGAATACAGAATGGAATAAAGAAAAGTTTTATTGCTTACCTTCTCAATGGCTCGAAATTCAATGCCTTCAACAAAAAATGCAGCATCTCCACAACAGTACGACGAAAAGCTCTCAAGTAGAAACTCAAAAACGACTTCTTTGTTCTGATTTAAGAAACGGTGCAACTCAATCATCATCCACTGCTCATCTCTCCATGTTGCGAAATATGCATGTAGACTTTCATGTCCCTTTCTATACTTTAGGTTAACATACACAGGTTTACTTGAAAAGTTTCTTGAATCACAAAATTTGAAGACTAAATAGACCCCATAGACAACATCTAGAGATAAAAATTGAGCACTTGTCTTGATTTTGATGTTCAAGTCGGAAATATCTAACATCTTCACCACTGTCCCAAACCTAGCATATTATAAACATCCAAGTCTAAATCAGTCGTAGCCTTTATTCCCATACTCTTCTACTGTTGAATTTCATAATTTTTGGAACAAGAGTCTAATTTCTATGTAAGAATTTATTGTACCAGACAAATATCTATTTAAATAAAGGTAAGACTATTAATTAAAAAAAAAAAAAAAAACTATCAAGATGCTTGCAAAATTTATAATTCATGGTCATGAGAACAGAGGACCCAAAACAGGGGCAAACCTCAACTACCTTATTAGAAGGTTTATAAAATTATAGTTCCCAATCATATAGTGAGTATTAAAATCTATTTTTTCATGTACATCATCAGTTTTCATTGTTGATATGTATGTATGCAGGACTAATCTTGTTATTAACCTGATGAGATGAGGTCTAAAGTGTAAAAGAGCTAAAGATGAAACACTATTCCTTTGTTGATTAGCACAGGGGATTAGCAGTTCTAGAAGAATAAAGTCAAAGGGATTCAAATATGTTTTGTGTTAGTGCAGACTGTCATTGTGATAAGAAAGTGTATTACAGTTGGAAAATGTGAACTTAGTCTAAGGGATTCTTAAGTTTGATCCTATTTGATCCTAATTATAATTATATAATTAATAATCATATTATGCTACCGTATACAACTTTTCATGCATTAAACGGCAAAGAGAATAACCTTATACTTTAACAATAATGCACATGTTTGCTTATCATTAAAATCTAACAAAGGTGGAGTGGTAGAGAGAATAACCTTGATTCTGAAAGAGATTTCCACTCATGTGGACAACTGTTTATGTAGGAAAACATTGTGGCTGGAACGCATGAGAACAACTGTTATACAACCAAAATGCATATCAGACTCAGTGTGTATGATGCATAAACGCATGTGTGATTTTGAATTATCTCTCAATAAGGAGAAGATACATAGAAACGGGAAACACCCAACAAAGGAGATACAAGAATGAACCGGTTACCACTTTGCCCTGTTGAAGGAGGATTCCCTTATAAGAAATGTTGTAAAGTTCCTCTTTCTTTTTGGTAATTTGGGCTCCCATTTCTCATAATCCTCATGTATATACATTAATCGATTAATAAACTCATGTTTCATACAGTTAGTTTCTTACGGTTTGTTATAGGCCATAGTTTAGATATATATATGAATCAAAAGTTAGCCAATTTTGTCAAAATATAGAAACTTACTTGGAATTCCAATGCTTTCTTAAGCTGTATGACAACTTCATCAGCTCATGGCCGTCTTTCTCTCCTGTGATGTAAGCATTGTAGGGCAATCCTTGTAAATGTAATATATGACTGTGGCACAATTTGTTCTTTGATACCCTCAAACACTAACTCATCAAGTTTTTCTAAATAATAGTGTTGTTTAGCCAAAAAGGGTAAATAAAGATACTCATCATCTAGCTTTTCAGATGATAGTTTCCCACACAATATGTCAAATAAAACAGCACCCAATGAGAATATATCAGACTCTTTAGTTAAGAAGCCTGTTTTCGAGTGTAGTGGGTCACGATAACCAGTTGTGCCTATAACATTGTCGATGACATAATCTACTTCCCGATTTGTTGGACATACTAAAGAAATCCCAAAATCACCAATTTTTGCTTTCCAATCATCAAACAGTAGAATGTTGCTGCTGCTGATGTCCCTATGTATTACCATTTCTGGACTTGAAACATTTCCATGAAGAAACTCCAACCCGATTGCAATGTCGATGCATATTTTAAGCCGCACCATCCACGTAAGACTATCATCGCTCAAGTACTTATCAAGACTTCCTCTTGATGCATACTCATAGACAATAATTTTCTCATCCTCTTCATCACAGTAGCCTACAAGACCAATTACATTTTCATGTTTATACTGCATAAGGATTTCAAGTTCTGTCATAAATTCAGCTTCTCCTTCAGCAGATTTCCTACCCAACCGCTTTGCAGCAATGAAGTTATGCCCATGACTGTGACCCTTGTACACATTCCCAAAATCTCCATGTCCAATGAGATTGTCTTGATTGAAAGTTTTTGTGGCCAACTTTATTTCTTGAAGTGACAGTTTGAGGCTGTCCTTGTGGTTCTCCTGTGAATCATTACAATCAGTCAATTTGACAAGTAAAAAATAACTTAACTATTTGCCATCTGAAACTCCATTAAAGTCTCTAAGTTCAGGGTTACGGTTGTATGTCACAAAAGTTAAGGACCAAAAAAGTTAAATGGCAAGATCGTTAATTCAGTAAAAGTTTTGAGTCTAAAATATTAGTTGCACAAAGTAAAATGTATGAAATGTCACATACTACTATGAAGAATATATGAGGAGATTATAAAGTTATTCAAAAATATTATGCACCTGACAGTATAACGATTTTTTAAGTTCGTTGATGACAACATCTATTGATGGGCGTTCAACTTGAGTCATTGCTAGACATCGAAATGCGATTTTTGTAAATATGTCCAAAGAATCGTCATTGGGTCCTTTGCTCAGAGAAAAGACACGTTCATCTGTTTCTTCCTTTATCTTGTGATCAACAATTTTCATTAGTGTTCCCTTCTCAAAATGATGTCGTGCAATGGGTGCGATCCCCCTCTCATCGATGTCGGTGAAAGTACGATCATAGGCCACCTTCCCAGTTAAGATCTCAAATAGCACAACTCCAAAAGAGTAAATGTCTGATTTCTTATTTAACTTGCCAGACTTCGAGTTCTCATAATCCGGATCTAAGTACATAGGTGTACCTGCAATCGTACTGGCATTGAAAGTACTGGCATCTTGATCTGCTGGGTGGAATTTGGAGAGCCCGAAGTCGGCAATCTTTGCCACCCAATTATCACCCAATAGAATGTTCGCGCTCTTGATATCGCGGTGTATTATCTTTTGTTTTTCCTGATCTGTGTTGGTGTGAATGTAATTCAAGCCATGTGCGATATCAAGACATATTTTCAAGCGTTGCATCCAAGTAAGATTAGTCAATTTATCACTGCTTCCCAAATAATCTTCAAGACTTCCTTTAGAAGCAAGCTCATAGACAAGGATCATGTGATCAGGACCTTCATCACAAAATCCAAGAAGAGAGATTATATTTTTATGTTTACAACTCGTCAACGTTTCAATTTCTACATTGAACCCTTGTTCTCCTCGTGGACTGTTGATTCGTTTTATGGCTACAACGCTTTGTTTCTTGGGAAAACCACATTTATTTTCCCCGTCTATCAACAATGAATTGCTGCTATCAAAGTGTTCGAGTTGTGCCTTGTATACCATACCAAATGCGCCTGACCCAATGTGATATTTTTCGGAAAAATTCTCGGTTGCCAACTCGATATCATTAAGTCCAATCTTCAAGTGTTCCAAGTTCTTCCACTGCAACATAGTGGACATTCAAAATACAACAACATACTTAAATAAATTATTGAATGAAAAAAGAATCACAATCTGTATTAATTGTGATGCTAACAGAATTAAGTTATATATACAACTCTTTTTCTCAGCCAATGGATTCCATTAGCTTCGATATCAGTTACTATTTTACTCTTTAAAATAATTTGTGATTTGTGACTAGTGTGCAGGTCCACGGTAGCTGGTGCAGATGGTGTTTTTGATTCCTGGTTTTTCGATTTCTGTCCCCATATCAATAAATTTGTTAACGGTCTTTTATCATTTTAGAGTGCCAGGGTTATGAATTTGAGAAATCAAAAATGAAAAAAGCCCATTAACCACATAAACCATTCATCTAATTTACTTTTTTGTTTACTAATAATTAGGATGACCAGCTTCAAACTAAAACTATGAAGAAGTAAATTACCCTCAGGTGATTGGATGATGTACAGTCAACTGCACTCCTTGGAAGTTCCTAAAATAATATTTGCAAAAGAATAGGAGATTAGTAGATAAATTTAACAGTTATTATCAGAAATAGTTGATAAGCAAGTTGAGTTTCTTACCGGATTTTCATACATTGATTGAAGTTCCAAGGCTTTCTCAAGTCTTTTGACAACCTGTTCTATGTATGGACGATCTGCTCTTTCCTCTTTTATGCAGCAATATGCTGTTTCGGAGAAGACTTTTAATGCTTCTTGGTCCATCTGATTTCGTAAATGCGGCATGATCATTTCATCCAAATGAGATTTAGCCACTTGACTTAAAAACCCCTCACCCAACTCATCTTCGTTTTCGTTTTCATCTTTGTTTCCGTTTTCATCTTCGTCTTCATCTTTGTCTGCGCTCCTTCCGCACAAGACTTCAAATAATACAACACCGAATGAATACACATCTGACTTGTGGGTCACACCACCAGTCTTTTTATATTTTGGGTCCGTGTATTCATTCTTAACAATATCATGGGTAAGAAGAAGACGGTGCCTCCGAGCTATTGTATTTTTCAACGAAAGTTCGAAACCAGATAACTTGGGTTCCCATTTGTCATCTAGTAAAATATTTGAGCTCATGATGTTGCAATGTATGACACTAAAATCTCGTCCAGGATCATAATGGATGTAACTCAATGTCTTCGCAACACCAACACATATCTTCAACCTTTGCATCCATGTGAGGGTCTGGTCACTTAGATATGTTTCGAGACTTCGGTTGGCCTCCATCTTGTATATGATAATCTTGTTGTTCACATCTTCATAAAACCCAATAACAGACACTACATTCTTATGTTTGAGACTAGAAAGCATCGAAACTTCCGTCCAAAACCATTTGCTCACATCTTTTACATATTTTCGATAGAACCTCTTTACAATAATATCGATGAATTGTTCAGAATGTAAGAGACGGCCTTTGCGAATATTTCCAAACCTAAATGTTCTGATGATATTTACTTGAGCAAAATTGTTGGTTGCGGATTGTATATCTTCAATGCTGAGTCTTAAGTGAGAAAGATCATTGAGGAAAGACTTTGTCTCTTTGCTGACATGAGACTCAACACGTGTAGATATGGAGGTCAATGATCCCTATATGTACCAAACAAGACAACATTACCAAGTGTCCCAAAAATGACACCTGTAGATATGGAGTTGCACTTATCTAAAATCCAGTGACTTGCAGCAATAGTAATAAGAGGGTGTTTAGGATTGCGTTTTGGTCAGATAATTTGATTATCACGTTTGAAAACGCAAATAATTCATTTGAAGTGTTTGGCAAAGAAAAATTCATAAATGATTTTTTGCGTTTGTATGGCTTCAAACGGTGTTTTGTGGCAGCAGGTAGAGACCTGCTATTGTAAAACGCAATTCTCTGGCAATCTCATCCGTGTGTGGATGAGAGAGTTATGGATAACAGTTAGGTATAATCTATAAAAATGAGTATTTTGAATGCATAGAATGTTATAAAAGATGATCATTTAAGTTATATACGGAGTACAGTACAAAAATAACTTTTGTTAAATTATTATTTCGTATATATAATTTAGGGTTAATTATTTGAAAACGTATTATACTTGTCACTTTTTGTTATTTTGTGTATTGGATTTTTTTTTCTTTTTCTTATTGTGTGTATTGAACTTTCAAATTTCGTTTATTGTGAGTATTTTGTGACTATTCAGCCATGTAAAATGACCATTTTACCCTTCAAAATTTGAAAAATGTAATGACCAAATTACACACAATAATCGAAATTTGAAAGTTCAATACACACAATAAGAAAAAAAAAATCAATACACACAATAACAAAAAGTGACAAGTAGATACATTTTCGAGCAATTAACTCTATAATTTATATGGTTATTTAATATGTATAACTTATTTGATAAAACAATCTCGATCACTTTCTTATGAGCTATATTAAAATAACTCAATAGTGTAAATGTCTATTTTAGTCATTTTGCATGTTATGTCATAAATAATCTAATTTGCCAAACACTTAAAAACTGATTATCTGATTATTGCATTATTATACAACATAATCAAATCCAAACACTATATTATGATTATGAGATTATCCAGTTTCAAAATGAATAATCTGTTTTTAATAAGCAATCCCAAACACCTCCTAAGTAAATAATTACCTTGTCATGATTGGATGATGTATCTTCAACTTTGGCCGCAACTATTGAATGTTCCTTTAATATCAGAGAAATACAGTAATAAGTAAATAATTTTACTTATGTTAATATTATCAATAAATATAGATTATTTAGAAAAGAAAGATGAAAGAAAAAACGTCTTACAACATTTTGATGTTCCATTTGAAGTTTCAACGCGCTTTCAAGTCTTGTGACAACCTCACTTATATCCGGGCGTTGAGATCTTTCTTCATTCAAGCAGTCATATGCTGTCTTCACGAAAATGTTGAATGATTGCGGATCCATTTGTTTCCGTAGAACCGGATCAACTATTTCATCTAGTATTTTCTTTTTATAATGAAAAAAGACCAATGTAGCCAAGTACTTATTATCTGGATGCTCACTTATTGATTCCCTACCACACAGTAGTTCAAACAAAACTATCCCAAAGGAGTAGATATCACACTTGTGGTTGACACTTTTAGTCTCAATATATGTTGGGTCTCCATACCCTTCCACATACACAAGTTTATTAGTATGAAATGAATGGTGCCTTTGAGTTGCTTCAATCTTCATGGAACATTCAAAACCAGATAACTTGGGTTCCCATTCATCATTTAATAGAACTCTGCCACTCTCGATGAGCCGGTGTATTACGCTGAAATCGCGTGGCTCGTCATAATGAATGTAGCTCAATGCATGCGCCACACCGACAGATATCTCCAACCTTCGCACCCATGTCAACAACATCGGGTCACTTAGATGGTTGCTGAGACTTCCCATGGTTGCACGCCTGATAATGATGATCTTCTCATCATTCTCATCACAAAACCCAACTAATGAAACCACATTTTTATGCTTGAGACTAGAAAGCATGGACAACTCCATCCAAAATTGTTGTTCTTTTTTATCATCCCTTTCTTTATTTAACCACCTTCGCGCACTGATTTTAATCAACTCACCCGAACACAAAAGCTCTCCCCTGTATCTCTTTTCAAATTCACTTGTGTAGGTGGCTCTTTCGTCATCAAAGTTGTTGGTGGCTGATAGTACATCTTCAAGGGGGATTTTTAAGTGAGCAAAGTCATCATGATTGACTGAAGACATCATGTATGTATGTATCTGTTTGTTTATTTGAAAAAAAGGGTGTACGTGTAGGTTGTTACAAAAAGGAGTGTGTGTTTGGGTGATATGCATAAAAATCTATTCGGTTTGTGTTTGTATATAGAGAAGATGTGGATAAGCGTGTGGGTCCCATGTTATCTTAATGTATGGAGGTATGGTAGTTGCATTAATAGATAGTAGACTATTGAGTTTTTGACCATTACACAAATTGTCTTTACTCTAGCGTATAAGAAACTTCCTTTTAAAACTTCTAAATTAATAAATAACAAAACAACAAACACTGAAAGCAACTATTTTGAATTTGTAACTAAAACACTAATACCACAAGTGGAAAACTAAATGTACATGATGAGAAATTACTTCTTAGCAACTTCTATGAAATGTCAATAAATAATATGAAACCTGACTTTCAAAAATTCAAATAGAGATTATATGAACAATCCAATGAATATTAATGTTGGTGATTTGAAAAAATGCACGCAGAGATATTGAGATGATATGATAAAGATAAAAACATGAAAAGACTTTCTTGAGATTTTCTTAATCACGATTAGTACGCAATAAAGGGAAGGAAACAAATTCAAATAATGTAAGCGTGTAACGTACCTCATATCAGTTACAAGTTAAACAGTTGGCATACAACCCAATTCTTATAACGCAATAAGCACGTTGGAACCTTATACTCTATGAGTATTCAATTATTTTGTCATCTTGATTACTACTAATGTTGATTAAAATATAAACACTATGTAAAATATTTTGCATGATCATGACATTTGATACTCCTTTCTTTAATAAAGAGGTTTCAAGAGTGATGCTGGTTTATACGATATCACTGAATTAAAAACCAAATCTCCACTAAAAAAAGTGCCAGTTTCTTATAGGAACAATTCTAAGCTACTGACTCAAGATAGTAATGGTATATTGGTATGGGCTCAAGGAAATGATTTGAGGTGTGCTCTATGTAAAAGTTGTGTTGATAATCATAGCCATTTTTTTTAATGCCCTTATTCTTGGAAAGTATGGAATGTGATAAATAGAAAGGGGAGATGCATCAGAGGTGGTACTAGCCTAAACAGTGTGGTAAATCATCTAGCAGCAAGTCCTCTAAAGAAAAACATTTGACAAATTGTTGACAAGCTTATTCTATCCTCCACTGCATGTGTACCATATTTGGAATGAAAGGAACAAAAGAACATTTCAAAATGTTCATAAGAACTGAAGATGAACTACTGGTGGCAATCACTAGTAACATTGAAGATATGCTGAAATGTTTGAGGGTCAAGAAGTCATATGCTGTTGTAAAAGTGGCTGACACATGGGGGTTAACAAGGGAAAGGAAAAATTGGTGACTACTCTGCCTACACTTTGTAGTGCAGCTGGAATGTAACAAAGTGTTTGGTTTAAGGATTTGTAGCAGATGGCCTATACATTGCAATTTTAATTCAGGATTCTAATGTCTTTAAATCCTATTTCTGTGTACTTGGCAAGTAGCTAAATTGTGTTACTGGCATTGTCTCCTGGGTTCAGAGCTGCATAAGGAGGTTTCTTGCTTATGAATGAGTAAATTTTCATGATAGTCTGCACATATTCTGGTTATACCAGTATTTCAAGGGCGATTCTACTAAAATTGTCTGTCAATGACCAATGTCTGCCACCAGTGACCATACATAATACTTTAATACTCTACATGCTTTTACAAGTTTCAACTTTTTTTGACTAAAGACATCAAGGGGGTGGGTTGTTGTTAATTAAAGAAGCGAAGGAGTGTTTGGGTGATATACATAAAAATCTGTTCGTTTAGTGTTTGAAGATGTGGATAAGCGTGTGGGTTCCTTGTTATCTTTAATGTATGGAGGTCTGGTAGTTGCATGTATTATTGTAGTAGACTATTGACTTTTTGATGTAGTTCACACCAATTGTCTATGGCGTATGAGAAATGTTGCTTTTATTGAATAATTCAAAGTTTTAAAATATAAGTAACAGAACCACAAACATCAATATCAATATGATAAGGGTGAGCTAACTTCTAAAACCCGTCCTCAGTTCGGACAAAGCTCATTTGTTACGAGTCGTTAGGTTATCAACTTGAGCTTATGTTGCTTATTTAAGTCCATAAGCCCCAAACTGGTAAACTCATAAAAAGTGAGATACCAGCTCTTCGAATTCAGTGAGCGAAGAAAATTAGCTAAATTAGGCACCCCATATGTGTAGATAAAAAACAGGTAAATAGACATGTTGAGGCTACCTGGAAAAAGTCGAGCCTTTTTGGGCTCTAATGTACGCGGCCTAACGGGTATTCTCGTGGCTGGGACTTTTTGATGGCCATCCCGTGATGTTTACTTAGCGAGATTTGAACCCTAGTCTCTTCTGAGACCTTCAAGAGACCTTACCATTAGCCCACCTTTAGTTACTTAATATTACTCCTAACATATAAGTTTAGTGATGTTAATTAAACATTATTATATGTTGTAGAGATGGCATAGGTGGTGGAAAATCCAAATCATTTTGGACAAAAAAAAGAGGATTTGCTAGTTGACGTACTCGTTAAATTACATCTATCAGGGGAATATGTATATGCTGATATCAAACCTGAGTATGTTCGTACAACGTTTGATGGGTAGTAATTCGGTTTATTTAAAAAACTCTATTAAGACTAGGATGAATTTTTTTAAGGAAACTTCAACATAGTGCACGACATGCATTTTGGTCGGCACACACATGAGCAGATTTAGTTGGGACCCTGAGAGTATGGGACGAGTACATTAAAGTAAGTTCTCAGCAAACACCCTTATTACCCATTTGATCTCTTGTCATTAAAATGTATCCAAGATTGACCCATTGGAGTTAACCCACGGCAGGCCCTGGTACCGGGCGAGCTTGTATACTTTGTGAGGACAAGAACAAAATATGAAGAATAAGATATGGGTTTTTCATGGCAGAGGAAAAAGACGATAGCATGATATGTATCGAGAGAGGATAGAAAATGTAGACTTATTGTTATGTAAGGTCGCACATGGGTGAGGGAGTGACACATGAGGAATAGAGTTAAGAATGACAGAGTTTTCTTATTTTAAAGTTTATTTAACAAAAGATAGTATTTTGAAATTTATTTAATAAAAGATACTACTTTTACATAAACTATGATTTTTTGTATTTTTTTTCTTTTAATTAGCATACATATTCACGTACTATTATATGATCATTAAATCATCATCTTCATGTTATTTGTTTGTGATTTCGTTGCATGTTCCACGTTGCTACTAACTTTTGAACTTCGATATAATAAAGTAAAGGAAAATTGGTGGGAAAGTATTCACATTTCCTAATCACTTGGGAAGCCTCGTGGTCCCTTCAAACAACTAGATGAAAGGTTCCACGTTGCTGGTATCTTTAATTGTGATTCATTTAGTCAATATCTCAATAATACAGTGTTCCTTTTCAAAGAGTTGTGTTTGCGGAAGATACTGTTACATCTTTTGATTTTAATGATAATAGAATATGCATATTATTAGTGTTCAATTCATGCACTTCAGCTCAAGAATTCATTAAACTGATAATGATTTAAATGATCATATAATAGTACGTGAATATGCATGTTAAAAAAAAAAATAATAATAAATAAAAAAAACACACATAGTTTATGTAAAAGTACTATCTTATGTAACTAGGGAATTTTATTTCGTTATTTTTTTAAAGCGATTCGTATAACATGAGTTTGTTCGGCCGGTGCTCGTTCTGGCTTGAGTCCATTTGGCCCGTGCCCGTTCAGGCTTGAACCCTCCACTATATAATAGCCTAACATAATAGCGCCACATGGCATGCACTTTACATGCACAAAAATTCGGACTTTTAAAAAAGCTCACTTATGGGACTCGAACCCATGACCTCTTGAACAAAGAACAAACACTCAACCACTAGATCACTTGAGTGTTTGTGTTGAAAGCATTGAAAACAAAATATAGATTCTTAAAATAAACATCCAAAACAGACGCTAATAATTAGGATCCCAATCTCTTTAATGCTGATTAGAAAAGAGTGTGATTTATTTTCAATTTAGCTAAAGTTATGGAGCATTAATTTGAACATTCAATTAGAGGAGCGTATGATTATTAAATTCAAAACACAAATACTATCACCAATTCATTTTCATCAAACTTGAAATCAACCCAAAACGTTTCAATTTCATTGACCAGTTCATCATTAAAACACCAAATTCGATTAACACATAATCAAATTGATTAACCCTAATTCGCATCTTATTCGATCCACGGTATAAACAATTGATCCAAGGCATGGGTTTGTACTTTAATCATTAATTCCTATCGTTTGCTTAAAAATTCGTTTATGTGCTGATCCAACAAGCTTTTACTTTCATGCTTTCTGCCAAGTTTCGGCATATGCAATTGGGATTGCTGGTTGCGGAACTGGGCTCAAACATGGATTTGGCATATTCAACCCCGACTAAGGTTTGTCCAAATATCGTTAGACTCAAAGTGGTATGTGTTTTTGTTAGTTATGGAAGATTATGTTTTAAAGTAGTGGTTATATTGAAATTGGTTGATTTAATCTTTTAGGGTATTTTAATGCCAACACATCTGGCAATTGCTTTAATGTAGTTGTTATATTGAAAGTAGTGGTTATATTGCTCTTAATGTATTCAATTGATTGCCATATGCGATGAAAAAAACTATGAATAGGAATTATGATGCATTTGTTTCAGTAACCCAATTAAGTATTGGCATTACTAATGATGTACTGCTATTTTTTAAGAGATTCTTTTTGTTGTGCAGCTTTGACGAAAAATCCGTAGTAGAGAGACTAGGAGGTAAAGGCTACTGTTTGTGAGGGATTCCTTAAACAGAAACCAATGGATGTCGATGGTTTGCATGCTTCGATCATGGATCCTAGGGACCACAGTGGATGGCGGAGCTCTCATTGGTTAGTTCTTTTCCATTAGCAGGTTAGCATGATGAAAATAACTTTTTTGTTAGAAATGCAATATTACTTATTCTAAGAAAATCCTACTTTGTACAATATTTCTCATTAGAAGGAAAATGGGAGCAGATATTGAACCGGAGATAGAGATGAACCTATTTAGATCAAAGTGAAATGTGTTGATCTTAAATTTACCGGCATTATATCGAGCGTCACAGACTCACAGCTTTCCAGCTTCTTACTTAGTTACAGGTAATTACAGTTTCCAATGGTCAAGTTTAATTATGTTTCCTTTTGTTGGTTGATTGATTATCGCTTCTATATATATAATGATGACTTATGAAATGATAAATATGTAGTCGTCTCACTCGGTGATCCCTTCAACATTCGGAACAAATTTGTATGGACTCTCAAAAGCAAAGTAATCTGTCAGTTTGGCCTTAGTCAAGGTATACTTCAGATCCATTTCTATTAAACTGTCAGGAAAGTCTTTAAAAGGCAATGGTTGTGATATTGCAAATAAGTTTGTTAAAGAATGATGAGATCCCATCAAGCACAATGTTGGTTGATAACTGGTGAGTACTTATTTACTCACCTTTTCTTGACCAAATTCAGACTAAATAATCCAAAAACTAACCCAAATTGCCAAAGAAAGTGTGTTTTTGTGATTTTGATTGTGCAGGTACGGATATTTCATAAAAGGACGAAAAACAATAAAAAACCGGCAAAAAAGAGCACGAGAGTGGAATGAGTGTTGAAAGTCAAAGCTTGGAATCTGAAAGTGAAAGAAAAGCTCATAAAGTCAAAAGAGGTCCTTGGAGTTTCAAAAATTACAAGATTGATCCTTGAAGTAAAGTTTGATGAAATTGCAAGAATGGCCCTTATACTTTCTAAAGCTGGCAAAACAAGTCCCGGATAATATTTGTGAAGAAAAGACAACATCAGTCCTTCATCTTTTAAGATTGAGCAAGATTAACCCTTGAAATCTACTTTTGAAGATTGGCGTAATCAGCCCTTGCATTTTTAGAATATTACATACTTGGTCCTTGTAATTTACAAAACACCTAAACCTTATTACTTTAACTAAAAATCTGATCTAAGTCTTAGTCCTAATAATAAATCCAATAAACAAAACCCAAAACCAATCCCCAAGCCCAAAATTAAATAAACCAAGCCCAACTCCACTTACGGTCAACTCCCATCAGTCAAACAATAATAAAAATTACCCACACCCTTCCCGCCACCCAAATTACCCAGGTTACTATTCACCTTAACCCTAGATTACTATTCCGTCCAAATTAACCGTAAGTAAGGGCAGATTCGTACAATTGCAAGTACTTATAGAAGGACACTGACATGTAAGGAGGATATGATGCAAGGGAATGACACGCTGGCCATTTGGAGGTTTCCTATTGGTGGGAACACCTCACCAAAGTGATCCAAGGGCTGTGAGTAGGAGTAGGAGTAGGTATAGTGTAGTGATAATTCAGTAGTGTTAATGTAATTTTAGCTTAAAAGTATTGTATTTCAGCTTTAAATTTTTGTACTTCTTTTAAGTTTTCAATAGAATTTGAGTTTTCATTTAATTTCATTGTCATTTAAATTTCAAGCAATCTACTGTTCTAATCTGTTTCAAGCTTTCAAATTATGTTTCATTTAAGCTTATCAGTAGCTTGTAGTGAGTTTAGAACTTAGTTTATGCTCTTATTGGTTAAATAAGCCTCAGTCAACGAAAGTCAAGGTTTAATCATGGTGAAGAATCTGGGTAAACTAGTGTTAGAATCATGGTTTCTGGTGTTAATATAGCCTATCCAAAGATAGGCTAAGTTTAAATGACCCCTCTGTTCAGCTGAGGGATTGATTTGTAAGTTCTCTTTTTAAAATTCTCATTCTGAATTGTTCTATTTCTGCTTATGTAGTTTTAATCTGAGATGTTTACTTGTTTGTTGCTACATTCTGCTTAGCATAGTCACTTTAATGCTTATTTGATCTAGTGTAGTCTAGTTTATCAAGCTTTTGCTTGAGGTTAATGTGGTAATTCGGCCACATTCCATTTGTACTTAACGATTTTTTGGTTATATGTTTCGTTATAGCTTTTTATTCTGCTTGATATATGAATCTGAGCTCTAGTTGTTGAATGTTGTTATTTGCTGTTTACCTGGTTTCTATAATAGTTTTGTGACTTAGTTTGATTATTGGATTGTTGATTTGAACTCTAGATCTATGTTTCTTAGTATAACAAGTGCATTAAGGGGTGTTTGGTTTAGGAAAGTTCTGCATGATCTAGTTGTCATTCTGCTTGTTTCTTTGAATTGTTAGCTCACATTAGGTAAATAACAGTTAGCTAAGTCATAATTTTGGTCAGTCTAGTATAAAAAGTCAAAGTTGTAAGGAAACTTAATTTCTGCCTGCTAGTGTACTAATCTCAATCTGCCTTTGTTTGAACTGGTGCATTTTATGTTTGTCTAAGTGTTTTTAATGGTTAAACTCCTTTAGTATACATTTAGGGTGAATTGTGATCAATTGAAATTGGATTTAGTCAACTTGAGTGTGCAATAAAAAAGTCAATATCTGCATAAAACTGGTTGAACAGCTATCTGATCTAGGGTTTGATTAGGATAGCAATTGAGCTTTAATTTTGGGCATTTTTAGTTTAGTAATAGCTTATAGTATAAGGTTTATGATTGTGCTCTTTGTTCTGTCTAGTTGGCTTATTTCATTGCTTTTTCAAGTGCTAAAAGAGGGCTTCTTAGCCACTGTTTCTGTCTTAAAATTTATTAACTGTTCTTGTGCTTTTAAGCTGAATGCTAGATCTTATTTGAATGTTCTGTGTTGTTCTGAGCTTGTTCAGGTTTTATGCATGGAACTTGAGCTTTTTGCTCATTCTAGTTCACATCTGCTTAATTCTAGTGCTTATTCAAACTGTTTATCATTCATTAGCTTTGTTTCTGTGTTTCTCTTGATCTGATCTGAGTGTTTTTGAGCTTATTTGAGTTGAAGATACTTGTGGTTTCAGTTTCATAAAGTTTTGTTGCAAGTGCTTATCAATAAGCACTTGCAATAATCTGTTTTGCTCATTAAGCACTTTCTTCAGCTTATTTTTCACTTTTCAAATTTTCCCTAGGTCTCTTTTAATATTTTAGAATTTCCGTAAAAATTTCATATTTTTCTGAATTGTTTTACTATTGTTCTCATTTTATTTTAGTTTTTAATCAATTTTAAATACTTTTTAATAAAGAAAAATCAAATAAAAATCAGAAAAAGCCTGAAAAATTCCAAAAATATTTTAGAAAATTCTTTTCTGTTATTTTAGATTTTTCAAAATTTATTTTGTATTTTTCCCATTTACTTTTACATTTTCTCTTACTTTTTATTATTTTTAATATTTCAAAAATAGAAATTAATTCATAGAAAATAAATAAAAAGTCAAGAAAATATTTTTCTTTTTTTTCAAAATTATTTTTAGTTGTTTAAGATTTTTAGAAATTTATTTTACATTTTTAGGATAATTTTTCATTAAAATTCACTTTTTAATTCGTACGTAACGTTTTAAATTCGCGTTTGATTTTCCGTTTTTAGTTTTTAGACAATTGTGCATAAGTAGCTTGTACTTCCTGCTTATTTTCTTGTTTCTTATCACTATGTTAGTTTCATAATCACAATTTCACCTTTTCCACTTTTTCACGACACGATTTCACGAATCGATTACTACGATTCCATTCACTCCTTCACGGGAAACGACTTGGGTTATTTGTATTTCTTGTAAATATCTTGGATATATATAAGTATATTGATTTTAACCAATCAATAACCATCTTTACTCACTAATTAAACATGAATTACTTTATTACGATATGTGAAATCAAGTTTCATTCGTAGTTCCATCAGCTTAATGCATATATTAGAGGTACAAGGTTATGAGAAAATGAGGGGCGGGTAATTCTTCTGGTCATCTTCACATACGAGACATTTTGAGCATATGCAAAAATGCTTATGGACAAATGATCCTGGATCTCCACGCATATCATTATAAATGTTCACCAGTTGTGTTTCTTTCTTTTTAATTTCTAATAATCTTCAATGTTCTCTAGGTTCTGAGTGTATTAAAGGGGACACGTCATGAAGATTGTGTTAGTATATGGACATTATTTTAGTAGTTGTATGTTAGGATCGAACTCGAGATCACGGGATTGCACACAATACGTATGAAGAGTAAAAGTAATAATTATTTATAAATGTTATAATTAATTATTAAACACAAAATAAATAATAATAATTAGTATTATTGATTAATGACTAATTATTTATTAAAAGAAGATTAGGAAAGTAATACTAGACAAAATTTGAAAACAAGAGAAGGTTCTAGAATTCCCTAGGGGAGTCCTATACTAATCGACATAGGGATATTCCACCTCCTTATGTGCCTTGAGCTCCAAGTTTTGAATAGTATATAAGCAAACCCAAGATGCATGTTTTTCTCATAACTTGTACATACACATCTTGGTGTTTTTCTCCTCTCCTTCTTTCTTGGTTGATTTCATCAAAACCAAACCCTAAGGGTTTCGATTTTATTGATCTAAAAAGGTTTTGTGTTTATTACTTGCATAAACTTTTTCTTGAATTAGTACGTGTGTACAAGAACGTGATTCAAACACATTATTGTTTGATTCTTGGATTGAATTACAAAAAGGTAAGGGGTAATTCTTATAATCCTTATAAACCCTAATTAGGGTTCTTGATTTCGGAAGATTGCATTGATTCTTGTTCGGGCTAGAATCACAAAGGTATGTTTACTATTTAATTATTGATTAATTAATTACATGTTATTCGATCTATTATAATTGCTTCCGCTCATGCTCACTTTGATGTACTTGGTTTATTTATATGAAGGTCATGATATAATAATTCCAACAGTGGCATCTAGAGCCGTTATAATGTGTAATTAATTATCAAAACGCATAAAAATTGGATCTTGATTCGTTTAGTTACATGTTTTTAGGGTTTATTTGTTAGATTCCTAACCCTAAAATTTTTTATGGGTCGATTGACCTTAATAGGGTTTTAGGGTTTATGGTTTTTAATTTAATATGATTAGAAACCCTAAGATGTCATGTAATTGTTATGCGTTTTAGTAAACGATCTTGGTGCAATATGTTAATTGTTAAGCTAAATCCATGAAAAGTGCATATTTGCATGGATTTTTATATTGTGTTATAATTTAAATGGTTTAAATTGTTTATATGAATTAACGGTTAAGTTATATTAAAACATGTAAATTTATTAATAGATGTCGAATTGGGAATTACTCCAATATTAAGTAATCAATTATGTGCTATGTGGTATTTATTTAATTTTGGCTTACGCAATCGATTTATCGATGTATGTGGCTCTTTTTCCTAGAAGAAGAAAGCCTTAATTGAATTAATACGTTATACACCTAGATTTGATTATTAATAGGACTATTGAATAAGATTTGCATGTGGCTACATGTTTTATACATATTTAATTGTTATGATTATGTATATTTGTTTATTTAGTTGTTTTATTTTTTATTTTATATTACTTGTTTTTGTTTATTTATTGTGTTAGACATGTTTATAAACGAAAAGGGTAATTTTTGAATAGAAAAATAATACGGACTAAATAATGGCGAAATTGTTTTGGTTTTTAAGAGTTTAAATTTCAAAGAATTGGTTGATTGATGTTTTTGTACGTAATGGTTAAATAGGCTCGACCGAAGTTTACACACTATAAGATGGGTATAAGGATGGCAACGCATTAAATTGTGGCCTTAGATAGACAACATTCATGTCTTAACGCTCGTTTGTGTGTAAATTAGACTTACCGAACAACCATTACATGTACATTGTCATCTTAAGGGTGAATAATCCACAATTCCACAATGATTATCCGAAACACTAAGCTTTCGGGCTTATGCAAAAGTACGATATAGTGGACGATAATTGATGGTTATTCTTTAATTGGTGAACCCGATACCTCAATCAAAACTTTGTTATTTTACTCTTAGCTAATTGGTAATAAAATTGTTTTGTAAAACCAATGTTATGAAGTTGTATGCATGCTTCTTCATACATTATTTTGATCACATCAAAATAGTTATACCCTTATAAATTAAGTCGAATGCCATCTAATTAAGAACACTTGAAGTTGTAATTTACGTCAAGTGAGACTTGGCGAGATTGCAATGGAAAGGTAAATTTCATAAATTCATTGCTAGCAGATCAACTGATGTGATGGATTTGTGAGTTTGCAGTTTTTAAGTTAGACGACTTAAATTGAGTAGGAAGTGAGACTTGGACTCAAGGCATTAAGATGGGGATGAAACATGCTTACATTACAAAAGTTTTGTGATTGTAAATCCCATAAATCTAGGAATTGCAATATGATATTGGCAATTATTGTACGACAATTACCTTGTTGAATACTATCATTACTAGCAGATCAACTGATGTAATGGTACTATGTCAATTTAGGATCCTAGCTTTAAGAAAATACTATGGTTTATATGAATATTTACCAATGGGTATTTTATTTTCTTAAAGATCTAATTATCGAAAATACTGAAATTGAATTTTGTAATTCGTTTTAATGTATTAATGCAACGTTCAAACCGTAAACGTATTTTGGGCTTTGGTAAATTGATCTAGTTCTGTTTTCAAACAAATGTTTGATTAAGAAATATTTACTTGAAAGACAAAAGAAGTCTCCTTTCTATGAAGGAAGAGTGAGACACAATCCTATTCCTTTTCATGAATGAGAAAGGATAATAGGAATATTAGATATGTCTAAATTCTAATATAACTCATAGCAAATTTTTAATAGTTAAGAAAATTGCGAATATTTTCCATAGGGATTTTATCATCCTCATTCGGTGATCAAATTCTTAGTAACAAATATGATATTTGGTTAACAGAAAATTATGTATGACATTTTATGAGTTATTATAATTAGAAGCTAGACTAATTACTGCAAAATGTTTAAAGACAAACTAGTTGTTTTGACTATTTTAAAGGTGCTACATACATTGTAGGATGGTAGACCTATTAAGGAAGAAATTGCATGCCCAATTTTCAAGTTAATAGCATTTGGTGGATAGTCCATCATTTAAGTAGTAGAATACACTCTTTAGTGCATAAGTAATTGTTACGTATGGACATTCAAAGGTGTAGGAAAGTTAAAAGCACACTATTTGCTTTCACTGGATAGGAAACATTTACAATGTTGTCAAATTCAGTGGGAGTATTGTGTACTTATTACTGAATAAGAAATTATTGTAATGATCTTTAATTCAGAGGGAGTTACAAGCTTTGATATCTTGGTAGCTAAAGATAATTACATTCCAAGAATAGACACTCATACTTTTAAGGATAGTCTTGTACGTTTCCTTACTAGACATTGTTGTTTTACATATACTTGACACAATCATATTGAACACATAAACAAATGCATGACATGTTGTTTATCAACTATATGATGTTGTTCCATGCACAAGTGGGAGAAATGTTATCTTTAATGTGTGCAAGAAACAACTCATAAAGATATGATTTAAAGGATTCTCTTGACTACAAGGTAAGAGAATAATGTTCTAATATTAATTCAAGAAACACTTGGTGTTATAATTTATGTTATGTGAGAGCTTAGCTAGATTGCAACAACAAGGTGAATTTCATATTTCATTACTAGCAGATCAACTGATGTAATTGAATTATGAGAATTTGCAGTTTCTAAATTAGAATAATGTTCTGATATGAATTATACTAGGCTAATTCAAGAAACACTTGGTGTTACAATTTATGTTATGTGAGAGCTTAACTAGATTGCAACAACAAGGTTAATTTCATATTTTCATTACTGGCAGATCAACTGATGTAATTGAACTATGAGAATTTTTAGTTTCTAAATTAGATACCTATTAGAACATGTGTCAATATGATAACAAGACTACTTTAATTTATAAATTTATGAATTCATGGAATGACATAAATTAATTAAGTAATCTAATGCTACTTCAATCTAAATATTTATGTGTTCTTGGAATGACATAAACAAATGAAGAAATAATGTTATTTACATTATTGTGAAGTAATATATTAACTTGAAATTACTATTGAAACCAAAAGATGGTGTTCATAATTACTTTAGTTAAACATGTTTATGTTTCATTGTAAAGATATAAACATAAAGTCTTTTAATTGTTACAAGACTTATAATAAAGTAAGACGTTATCTTGTTATGTTTTTTAATTAAGACATATACATGAAGTTATTAAATTGTTAAATGACTTATAACGTATAGTGGGATTATAACAGGTTATGTTTTCTTGTAAAGACATGGACATGAAGTGACTTTGTAAAAAGTACTTGTGTTATAAAGCATGTAATTGGCTTGAATATTATTATACCATTAAAATGACTTAGTTGGTAAATAAACAAGTCAAAAGGAATAAGGTTATCTTTAATATTGTTAGATTGTCTTACAATATTAATACTAATGAAATATCAAATGTTTATGATATGTTCATTTAGGAAAATCAAACTCTTGTTATATTGTTTGATTAAAGATAACTATGACTTCTTTTCTTCCAAAAGTTATCAAGGTTAAAATATTGAGTATGACTTGGACATATTTAATAAAACTCCAACATAGAAGATTAATAAGACATTATCATATGATGGAATGTGATGAATCACATTAAGTCTTAAATTGAAGTTCTAAATTTGTTTAACTGCTTATGAAGAGGTTATTAACAAAGTTAAGTCAGGAACTATCAATAAGTATTTGTAATATCCCAAAAGAGAACATTGTATTGTTTCTTTATTTGCTAAGTATTTAAAGATAGTCTTTAAATTACTAAAAGCAAGTGGGAGTTTTGATCTTTAAAAGATAAAATTATAAGATTCATAATCTTTTAAGATACACTAGTAAATATCATGATGAAGTTTGACATTTGAATGTTAAATCTCAACATGATAATAAAGGTTGACATTTAAATGTTAAATCTCAAGATAATGGAATTATCATTCATAGAATAGAATATATCTCATATATTTGATTAATATGCTGAGGGCCATGATTTACAGGATTCTTGTAAACCTGATAATCATTATGATACATTACCAAATATGAAGTTGGGTAAAGTATACATGATATGAATGATTAAGATGCTGTCCATAAAGATAATCAATTTTTGAAATTTGATTTATCTTAATAGTTAGACTAGAAAATGAAGATGAGTTTCTTAAAAGATTAGTTAACTCTTGTGGTTTAAATCTTTGTATAGAAATCATATGGACAATATTGTGCACGTATTTAATATATGTTTTATGACAAGATTATTAATCACACTTAAGCAATTAATTGTGATTGAATATTCTATTCTAAACACATTAAATATATAAAGATTATGATTGTCATTGACAATGGAATATCAAAACTCTTTCTTGAGAGATTACTTAAGCGAGGACGATAAGTAATCAAAAGGAGTTTATGAATTCAAATAAATCTTTAGAAGTGTACAAAGTGCAATAATCCATGGATGGATAAATGCATGCATCTAGAAGATTACTCTTATGTTTAATTATTAAATTCATGTTTTGATTTATAATTGAAATAAGATAATTTCTAAGTATTCCTAAAAGCTAGTGGGAGTATTATGTTTAATTTCTTAAATCATATATGTTGTAGAACATATGAAAAGTAATATTCCATATAAGTAAATGTTAAGTCTTAGAATGGAATGAAATTTTACTTGTAAGATTTAGGAAATAAGACATATAACCTTGGAATGAATGTTTATTGTTGAAACATGTGTGGTAAATAAATCTAATATATAACATGATATATTATTTGGAAAGTCTGAATAGATATGTATGACATGAATAAAATCTAAGTGTGACTCAAAGATTTTCATGTACATCATGTTTTGTTTTATCATGCTTGATTACAAGATGATTTGGCAATATTAATATCTAATTAAAAGTTATTAGATAACTTGTGTAATATTCTAATAAGAATATGTTTGATTATAGAATTACATCCTAAATCTGGAACAGCTTCCAAATTCTATAGATAAACAATTTTTCAATTGTTGTGAAAATTGTCATAGCCAACAAACTTGAAAGTTTGAAGGGCATCAAACATTACACAATAGATATTATGGTTTACGGAAAGTTTTAATAGCATATTGTTGTAGCATACAATGATGCTAATGAAATTGAGATGACACTCAATACTAGTCATGATAAGGATTTCATCTTTGACTATATGTACTAGTTATGCTTACTAAAAGCATAGTTGCATTATACATTAAAAGAATAAGAATACTTTAAACTTTAAAATGTTTGGAAGTTTAATTATCATAAATTGGTGATTAAGGATGTCTCACATTTTTTATGAAATATGGCATTATCAAAATAGTTGACTATGCACATATAAGAATTTCAATAGTTGAATTCTTGAAATAAGTATTCTTAAAATTCCAATAGATCAAAGTTGGATGATTTATGTCTTGTCAACAAGTATGAATGTCATTGCTTGAGACATAATCCATCAACAAGAGTTATCATGCATTGATCTATTTAGTATTTGGATAAGGGATGTTAAACAATTATTATGATAAATTGAAATACATGGTATGTTTAATTTATAATATATTGTATCCTATATTTGTATGTTTAAATCCATGAATAAAGGTTATTCTAAATTGTCCGTTGTCAGTTAATAATCTGGGAATATTATTAAATCAAGACAAATCTGAAGGTTGGTATAATATACTTAAAGTATATTGATGCGTAGTCATGCCATTTCAGATGATATTCAATGATACCGAATATAGGACTTATCCCAACTACATGATGTTACTTTATGGATTTTGTTATTGAGTAAATCATGAGAAGTTATCCTTAGACTTGAGATGCAAGATAAGTGTCATGAATGTAGTACATTTTTGTGGAACAACTTAACGCTATACGTAACTGGTAGTCATAAGGGTTGTTTTCAGAAGTGTTACAAAGTTTGTGGGTTTTGCTTGTAGTCAAGATAGAATTTGTTCCTTCTAATTTATTTTTAGAGTTTAATACTGCTGGGCCCCTCGTAGGGTTGGTAAGATGCATGTGCGGCCGCACCCAATATCTCACCTGAATATGTTCAGAAGATTTGGTAATCTTGATCAATCATAAACAACGAGAAACAGAATGGTTAATTAAGGAATGACTTTAATCCATATCCTTATTAACGTGGTATTAGAAACAAAAGGATAATAATAATGAGAAATCATTAAAAGGTTTTTCTAGGAGCCTTACTCGAGATCGTACTAGAGGCATCGGCGTATTGCAAGACGCTAACCGATGTGATTACACTATTAAAATATGTCCAAGTGGGAGCTGTTAGTATATGGACATTATTTTAGTAGTTGTATGTTGTAACACCCCCAAAATTTGATACAGCGGAAGACTTAACAAGCTTTCGGGGTGCTACGGGGATTGGTATCCAACACAAGACAATATAGAACGAGATAAAGTAAACATAGTAAAAACACAACCAAATACGGGGTTTTAAGGTTTACATTTATCCCAACATCATTCAGAGTTAGGCCCAAAATAAAATAACAATAGGTCCAAATTTAATTATCAGAGTTTAGAAAATATAGATCCATAACCATGTGCCACAGCCGAGCCTTCCAATCCAAGCATGCACCTCAACACTTAATTACCTGAGAAAACGTGCTAAAAGTCAGCTTTCGCTGGTGAGATCATAGGTTTAAATTCAACTAATAATATAGTGGACATATACGCAAAACGCTTGCTAGCTAGACTAAGGATTCGCTAAAAGCCTGCGGATACCCTCCGCTCTTAACATAACACACGGAAACCCTTCCGCAATAACCAAAACACACGGATACCCTTCCGTACTAACAAAACACACGGATACCCTTCCGTACTAACATAGATATTCGGGTAACCCCCGCAATACCAATAATAACTCGGATAACCTCCGAAGTATAATAACCTATAGGTGCACACTATAGTATCTAATAAGTCAACCTTGAATAGTACACACGAAACTATGTGACTAAAGCTGACAATCCAAATAAGCCAACCTTGAATAGTACACACAACAAATATGTGACTAAAGCTGACAATCCAACAATAACCAAATAAGTCAACCTTGAATAGTACACACGAAACTATGTGACTAAAGCTGACAATCCAAATAAGCCAACCTTGAATAGTACACACAACAAATATGTGACTAAAGCTGACAATCCACCAATAACCAAATAAGCCAACCTTGAATAGTACACACAAGATATATGTGACTAAAGCTGACAATCCAACAATAACCAAATAAGTCAACCTTGAATAGTACACACGACATGTGTGACTAAAGCTGACAATAGATCCTAGTCCATACGCATAGCAAGTTTAGAAAGAATATAAAAGCGATAATAGTCCACGTAAAATGATTTGCACGTTTCTCACCCCAATCATTGAAAACATAGTTCAAGAGTAAAAAGTGGGGCTATGACTCACCTCAAGTCCAGAAATATAGCAAGACGAGGTAGGTAGCAATAAGATGTATGATAACTCACGAAACAGCAACTACGGACTTGGCACGACCTAACAATATTAACTCTTTCAGAAATCATTTCCTCAAATATATAATATTCCCAAACCCGGACGAGAATCCGTTTTATTACCGAAAATCCATTTCGTATTAGTTTGGTGTATTTGCGTTTGGTATCCATACGGGTGGTGGGTCGACTCAAAACAAACCAACAAGATCGCACATAGAACATATAATAAACTATAGATCTAATATTAGCCCAATATATCATTTAAATAAATCGCCAAAGTTTACCAAATCCGTCGATTTGATAATCCTCATATTTATTTACGTAATATACCGTTCCAAGATTACACCCAATCTAAAGCACATATAAAGCACATAGCACATAATTACTATATAGTATATATCATAGTTTAATAAATTCCTCGTATATATCGTCAAATTGGCCAGATTTCCCGATATATACACTCGCAATCTATTACCCTTTACATATACTACAACCTATGGGCGTCGTAGGATACGATGCCCACTAATATATTCGTTTCATATAACCAAACAACCCGGCTCAACCTTACGGTTGGGTGGTTATTTACTTATAGAAAACGTCTATATTAGTCGTCATATATCCGAGACAACACGAATGTCGCAAATAATAACTTACCTGGACCCGCGTGACGACAATTTCGCCTAACTCAATAAGTTTATTTGTTATACATCCAAAATGACTTTTTATTAAACGTTTCATAATTGTCGGGAGTTTCCCGTTTATAACACAATTTCTAATAGTAATAATACGTTTAATTAATATTACGCCACTTTCGTAGCCTAATATGTATCTAATCGTATTATTTATAATACGACTCGTGATTATTATTATTATTAATATACGCGTTTATATAGTTATATATACGTTATTCACGTATATACTTTCGTATAAACGTTCATATTACTAATAATTATTATTACGAGTTTTATTATTCTCGTTTTACTTTTAATGTTTATTGAGTTACACGAAATGGTCATATGTCCGAGTCATGACTCTCGGCTCATTGTCCAAGTCCAATAATAAACCAAAGTCACAAACAATAACTCCGTCCAAACACAATCTCAACCACGGGCTACAACAATAAGGTCCGACTACGGTACCCGACTAACCTATCTCCGTCATCTAACGACCGTATCATAACCGGTCCTCATATCATATCCCAATCGACAACAACTTCTCAATATCGAATCATAACCAATATACAATATCCATTTCGACCAACGTGTTCGGCCGAGAAATAATACCACAACGGCAATATATACCAATAATAATCATAACCAACAAAGTTCACATTTATACATTTAATGACATTAACCAAGTTAACGTGTGGGTCGGTTTACCAAGCCGACCCGAGCCCTCGACTCACTTGAGTCTCGGCTCCGCATTGCGAGTCCTTTAGACTCGAACCAACACAAGTTATCAAATAGCTCACTTGAGCTAACCAAACAATCACATAACCCATTTGACCCAAATGGTCAATTCGGCAAAAATGCAAGTATTCGGCTAAAAGCCGCGACTCAAAAGTCGAACCACATAAACATACGAGCCCAAGGCTCGAACCACATTTCAACGAGAACCCCCCCTGAGGGTCTCGGTATGGCTGAAGGGTACAAGAGAACCCCGAGACCACTAGGTCTCGGCTAGCATTGAGTCGAGGTTCACAACACCCTCGACAACAACAATCGATCAAACATCACCAAGACTAAAGCCAACCGTGGCTTCGAACCAAAATAAGCCGAGAGTTGCTCTCGGTTTCGAGTCAACCGCGACCAAACCATGAAAACCCGGATACCAAACTTTCAAGAAAACGTTTTTCCATCCAAGATCCATGTATAATACTCGTTTTTAGATAAAAACCCATTCGAATATCAACATGTCGTGACCCTAGGTCACGATTTTATTAACCATACGAGTGAAAACTCGTCTCACCTTCGATCTAGAACTCCAAACCGTGATAACTCTTCAAGAAACAATGAATATTGGTGAATAAAAATGAGGATTCGAAATGAAATAGTGGTGTTATAGGCGCGTGTTGTTGTAGATCCAAGAGTGGGGATGATGGGGGTTCGATTTATGGTGGTGTTTTAGAGTGGTGGCCGGCGGTGGTGCAGCAGTGGCCGGATTATTTATGGGGCGGCTAGGGTTGAGTAGTGGAGAGGAAGAAGAGAGTGAGGTGAGAGAGAGATAAGAAAATTTGTGAGTGTTTGTGTGTGTGTGGTGAAACCGACCAAACGGACCCTTATTATCTTTTCATTCTTTTTTTTTTTTTTTTTTTTTTTTTTTAAATGGTAGATGTAATAATAATAATAATAAGTGGAATAATAATAATAGTAATAATAGATATATTATTACGGGTGAGCGGGTAACACGGGTAGTTGTAAAAAACACGAGGCCCGAACCCGAACTCAATTTTTAAAACTTTCATATCACACGAGATTCTCTCGAAATTAATTAAAATAATAACGGCTCGTTAAGACGAATCATAAAATTATGTTAGGTAATCCTAGTGCCAAAGTCAACGTAGTACCAAGTGAGAATTCAAATATACATCACCGATCACATAATCAAAAACGAATTATGAACATAATTCATGAATACCATAACGTCATTAAATAAAATTTCCATAAAATAGGTCTTACAAGTTCGTTGTGAAATGAAAATTTCAAATAAAAATTATAAACGAACTTATATCGAAATGCGGATTTTTAAAATGGCTCCCTAAACTGCCGGTTGTCACATATGTTAGGATCGAACTCGAGATCACGGGATTGCACACAATACGTATGAAGAGTAAAAGTAATAATTATTTATAAATGTTATAATTAATTATTAAACACAAAATAAATAATAATAATTAGTATTATTGATTAATGACTAATTATTTATTAAAAAAAGATTAGGAAAGTAATACTAGACAAAATTTGGAAACAAGAGAAGGTTCTAGAATTCCCTAGGGGAGTCCTATACTAATCGACATAGGGGATATTCCACCTCCTTATGTGCCTTGAGCTCCAAGTTTTGAATAGTATATAAGCAAACCCAAGATGCATGTTTTTCTCATAACTTGTACACACACATCTTGGTGTTTTTCTCCTCTCCTTCTTTCTTGGTTGATTTCATCAAAACCAAACCCTAAGGGTTTTGATTTTATTGATCTAAAAAGGTTTTGTGTTTATTACTTGCATAAACTTTTTCTTGAATTAGTACGTGTGTACAAGAACGTGATTCAAACACATTATTGTTTGATTCTTGGATTGAATTACAAAAAGGTAAGGGGTAATTCTTATAATCCTTATAAACCCTAATTAGGGTTCTTGATTTCGGAAGATTGCATTGATTCTTGTTCGGGCTAGAATCACAAAGGTATGTTTACTATTTAATTATTGATTAATTAATTACATGTTATTCGATCTATTATAATTGCTTCCGCTCATGCTCACTTTGATGTACTTGGTTTATTTATATGAAGGTCATGATATAATAATTCCAACAGATTGCTTGCTATGGGCTTCAGAAAATCCTGAAAACCATGGGAATGGAAGAAGAATTGTCGTGAAAACGGATAGTGGCGAGGATGTAAGAATCATTTCTTTAATTCCATCCATATGTTTAACATCTATTTATTGAGGAGCTTACTCATTTATCTGTTACAGCCTGTAAAAGACACTTGCAGATGTCCATAACACATTCTATTTGTGTTTTTCAAACATATTCACAACTTTTTAATTATATGGTCAGGAGGCGCAATTGCTATATCCAAGCACTTGGTACGTGCACCTTACGTGCAACAGTTTTGGACCAAAATTCGGGGCTGCTTTAAGTCAAGGTATATTCCTTCATGTTAATCTCACTGATCTTTACATCAGCTACTTACATTTGAACTCCATGCACCCGATCTACATGTGGTCATGCTTTATGATTTGCATACAAGATTATGTGAAAATGAGGGGCGGGTAATTCTTATGGTCACCTTCACATACGAGACATTTTGTAGCATATGTAAAAATGCTTATGAACAAATCCAGGAGTATTAGAGGTACAAGATTATGAGAAAATGAGTGGCGGGTAATTCTTCTGGTCACCTTCACATACGAGACATTTTGTAGCTCATGTAAAAATGCTTATGAAAAAAAGATCCTTGATCTCCGCGCATATCATTATAGATGTTCACCAGTTGCGTTTCTTTCTTTTTAATTGCTAATATTCTTCTACGTTCTCATGGTTCTGAGTGTATTAAAGTGATAGTTGGCTGTTATTCTATTCAATTAGTCACGTAAGTGATAACTAATCCCCGCATTAAAATTTGCCTATTGTTTGCATGTTTTTAATTTGTTCATGACTTTGTTTTTTTTCTGAAATAAATTTATGTTCATTGCAGGTTCTGAAGTTTTTTAACGCATGTTTCTTGAAAATGAAAAATGACGTAAAATGCAATACCAACTTTTACATGTGCAGGAATGTATTTTCAAAATCAATCCGGTCAACAACCAAGAAGAGCATATAAGAATTCAGTTAAACAATGGAGTCATTCCATACAGAATTGATGTGCACTGCTTAGCCCGTCTTATTAAGGTACTTCAATTTTCATTAGAATATTATGAAAATAAAAAAGTTTCATTTGCTTCAATTTTTGGTTCATAATTTACAGGCTTGGTTCAGAGAAATGCCAACCGGGGTCTTGGATCCACTTGCACGTAAGGTAGCGATCCAGTGTCAATCAGAGGAGGACTGCACCACCCTTTGCCATCACTTGATGGCTAATGTCGTCCGGCATGAACATCTAAATAAAATGAATTCACACAATATTGAAATTGTTTTCAGTGCAAATATGACACAGGTGTGTGTTGTTTGCTAATAATTATTTGTGACGAAAAGAAATAAAGTACTAATTGGTTGACTTTCTATGTGCAGATGGTGGATCTTTTGACTACATTGATGTATGAGGTTCAAGTAATGACCTTTATGAAAATGCCTATTACTAAAACTCTTTCTGAACATGAGATTTTGGTTATTGAAATGTATCTAGACCCATCACAAGAACCATCTGATAAAAACAATGGTGATTAAGGGTCATGATTGAGTCAAAACATGCACGAATATCTTGATGAAAATGAAGAGATCGAACTGAATTGGGCGAAAAGATAAACTATTATTTTAGTCATTGTAGAAGGTATAAACGAGAGGATAATTCATATGGATATAAAAGGTGCTAATATCTTCTTGGACTCGAGGCTTCATGCTAAGATTGTTGATTTTGGGTTAGCGAGGTCTTATCAACAAGATACAAATCATATCAGCATTGGGATTGCAGGAACACTGTAAGCACTTCTTTTTATTCATCGTTTGTGATCGTCCCCCCTTCATTGTTCTTGATATTTTTGGCTTTTGTAGTGGATATATGGCTCCGGAGTACATAACCCATGGTAAATTATTTGAAAAGGTGGATGTTTTTAGCCTTGGTCTGCTTTTGCTCGATTGACACCGGAATGTCAAACAGAGGAATACAAACATCAGAAGACATGTACGGCTTGCTTTCAAGTGTAAGTATAATTTTCACACCAAACATATAACTATCATAAATTCCTCTATCACCGAAAATTCTGAATCAACTGTTGTAACATGACATAGGTTTGGAAGCATTTTAAGCAAGAACTAGTAGAGAGGTTTTCAATCCAAACTTGATTTTAAACGATTGAACTAATGGAAAAACGAATGAGGAAATACAAAGAGCACTGCAACGGGTTTACAAAGAAGATTTATTTTGGATTTGAATGAGCGCAATTTATTTTGTTCTTTTGACTTCTTATTCACTCTTTTCAAGTATCACACGAATATCTATGTTTTTTTCATTCACTAATAATATGTTGGTATTCTTTAAGGTTGTCGACATAGTGTCGTTTATCATTAAAATCATGAAGTTAGTTTTGTGGCAGTTTTGTCAATACAATGACGGTCATTTAATATGTTTATTATAGATAGAGTCTCATAAGTGATGACATAATACTCTACTTTTTTGTATTTTTGAGAAAATTGAGACAACTGTTGTTTACTATAGAGAGTCTAAATTCACTACACTTAGGCCAATATTATGGCAACACTGAATTACACCATAAACCTCTCCGACTATTGAACATGCATGTATAACAGTAAGTATTACATAACTTTGATTTTAAACCAACATGTTGTATAAATACACACCAAAAATATGATGTTTGGAATTTCAACTTTGTGCAAGCTCACATGTACTTAGTTTTTAATTATTATTTCTAGATGTAAATACATCATTTATAAGTTAGAGTATAACTTTAGAACTTTATAATACATTCTGCAACGATATTCATAAATTGTGATTCTTGGAAATTGAAATGCTAGAGTATGAACTTATGTTACCTCCAGTGAATCATGAAAGCTTTGGAATTCACAATTTAATAACAGTTGTTAGAGCAATAGTTTCACGTATTAGCAACCTGTTCAGATTCCATGTAATTTATTTATTGTCATAGTTATCATTGTTCTTTTTTTCCTATAATACATTAACACTATATTTTCGTTTCCAATTTTTTTGTTTAACATATTTTCCATTATTCATTATTAATTTTACGTGAATACAATTGATCTAATATATACAATTAACATGTAATAACTATTATTACTACATATAATATATGACCAATATATATATAGGAATTTATTTTATTTGTCCCTTAAAATATTTTTGTAAAACAATTTTATAAAGCGTACCCGGCCATCGGCCGGGTCATGAATCTAGTATTTGTATAATGTGCTTTATTGGTTGTACAATATGATTGATAATTTGTATTTCTTATGTAAGAGGTGTTTTAATAATTGCATAAATTATACTTATTGACCAGTTAATTGATGAGTGTAATTGTGCAAAAGTAAATTGGACCTTTTGCTTTAGAATTTGTATTCATTTAAAAATCTAGATCACATTAATTGCTCATTTAAAACTAAAATAAAAAGTGTTTTTGTGTTTTAAAGTGTTGTGCCCTATGCTTTAAAAGTTGTACGTCTTAATTTTAAGAGAGAGAGAGAGAGTGCGTGTGTGTTTTGTGTATTATGGTTATGTTTGACAAAAGTAGTTGTGAGCAGTAGCTACAGCTCACTGCTCACCGCTCACAGCTTCATAAAGAAGCATTGGAAAAATAAGCTTTCCTAAAAAATAGCAAAGCTCACAGCTCTCATGCCAAACGAACACTAAAAATCAAAAAGCTCATTGCTCACCGCTCATCGCCCAAAAAGCTCTGCGACCAACGTAGCCTATGGCTATGTTTGGGAAAAGTAGCTGTGAGCAGTAGCAGTGAGCAGAAGTAGTGAGTTGTGAGCGGTAGCTGTGAGCTGTAGCCACAGCTCACTGCTTACCGCTCACAACTTCTTAAAGAAGCATTGGAAAAATGAGCTTTCCTAAAAAATAGCAAAGCTCACCGCTCTTTTGTCAAACGAACACTAAAAATTAAAAAGCTCAATGCTCACCGCTCATTGCTCAAAAAAGCTCCAAAAACTCTGTGCCAAACATAGCCTATATGTAGTATAGATTTATTTACGAACAAAAACACTCATCTAACGATATGGTTCTTCGAAAAACTTTTAAACCTTTTTCTTTGTTTTGTCACTTACCTGCCATGCATATTTAAACTTTAAACACAAAGAGAAGCGTCTAAACGTTGGTACATCATATGAGGCATCTCAAACAAATAAATAGTCTGTATATAAACACATAAATTAGGGATCTAATGTCCTTTATGTAAAGACATTCATATGGAAGTAGTTTGATGGATGGAGTTTCTTTTCCTCCTTGAAATAATATGATCAATTATATCACTAATTCATTGGTGGTAATATAAGCGTAAATGGATAGCAACCGGCAAAAACACCAAGAACAAATGTGAAAATCTGTATTCATGAAAAATAATAGTAATCCCTGAATGTTACAAAATCAGTTTTACTTTTTAATAACACACGCTCATACAATCCAATAAAATCATGAATTCACCATCAACTAATATGGATGAATAGATACATGATCTTGGTACAAATAAGGATTGTTTTTCAATTTAGAGTTTTGAGATCTAAAGGGTTCCAAACTATGAACTCAATGGCAGGAACACGATCACCAAACAAGGGTAGAAAAATGATGGCACAAATTGGTTCATGAGGGAGAAGGAAAAAGACCCCAGTAAAACCTTTCATTAGGGTAATTTAGGAATAACAAAAATATTTTTGAAACGAAATAAATATATTATTCTTAGGCCCATTTTTAGGTCTACCTATTTAGGCTCATTTATCATTTCTCTCATTTTTATTCTTTTTGTGTTACAACAATTTTTCGTTTTCGAGTGATGTACTACTACACAACTGGTGTTTAGCGACGGCCATTTCTGTCAGAAATCCGTTGGTATAAGTGGTTTCTGACGGATTTGTGATGAAAATAGTGTGTCGCAGAATCTATGGTCGGTAATTAGTACCTGCCAGAATTCTGTCGGAAATAGCGACAGATAATATGTGTCGGAATACTGTTGGTAACTTTTCTATCGGAAATCAGTCGGTATTATTTCTGTCGGAAAGTCGTCAGTAATGATTCCATCAGAGATCCGTCAGTAAACTTTTGACGATAAAGGGTCACATTTCTGTCGGAGATAGTTTTCAGAATATCATGGGAAAAAGGTAAATAGCTGGACAGATTAAAGCTCACATTTAAACAATCCTTTATATATAATAGCTTAAATGAAACCCGTAAATACAAATGATCATTGAACATTAAACATATCTATTACGAAATCTCATCATTCACATTAAACATACAAGATGAAACTAGCGTATCTAATCCAAATGTTCGTAATGATATGACAATATCCAACTACTAAGGGGGGACACGGATTGTAACACTTCTTTAACATCGAGTTAATTTCATTCATTATTCATTGCCACTCCCTGTCTCGAGCTTCCTGCAGCAATGCCAATTGCAATTCCTATATGAACCAACTTCAATGCGGGTGCACCATTCACCCCATCGCCAATCATTGCAAACACTTCACCTACATCCTTTAGCATACCTATCTCACAGAAACTTGCTTCTGCTGTATTCTTGTAATCTCTCGTGTTCTAACCAGTACTTGAATTCTAGCAGCTCTGCAGTAGTCTTGTTATATCATGTTATAACAATTATTGTATGGGAAAATTGCATATATATACTATATATATGTAGGTCACTGAGGTACATATGGAAACTTGAGATGTATTACCTTTGCAAGTAGTGACCTTTTCCCAGAGTTTGAGAACACTATAAGCCCCATGGATTTCCTATCACCGCCCCATGGATTTCCTATCACCGTCAAATTCAATAGTGGTAATCCTGTGCCCAGTTTTAACCAACACTTGAGAACAACCTTTATGTCACAGGATTATGAGGGAACAAGTAAAAATGATACAAAGAAGAGTCTTTGTGGCATACCCATAAGGTCACTGGAACCTCTAGATGAACTAGAATCTAAAACAGAAGGAAGTCCATTTTTTCAATAAGAACCTGCACAGAAACAGCCCATTGAGTTTGTTATTCATTACAAGTTTAAATTCTAGGCCACACATATGCGGAGGCTAGGTGCCCTGGGTCACAAAAGTGTCTAATGTATACTTGCATTTTATAAAATTGTGCAGGTCTAATAAACAAAGACTATTGTATATAAGTACTAGCTATAGGTGGCAAGATGGGCGGGTGGGTAGCTGGTCAAAACTTGTAGAGTCATAACTTATAGATATACCTTTAGCGCCAAAGTAGCATTTGCGTCATCTTGTTCTTGAGCTTTAGTTCTTACCCGCCCATTACATATAAAAGAAAGTTCACTTGAAAATGTAAGAGATGTGCTTTCGTAGCTATAGTATGTACCTTCACGTTACTTCAATTCAAAATATGAACGTCTCCTTGAATTGTACCACTGCCATTCTCAACAAGGAAAATTAATCAAGGCAATGGTCATAAAAAGGATAATGAAGTATCAAGCAGAAGCTACATTGATCACTCGATATAAATACTTTCAATCTATAAAGTGAGTGATCATACCAACATTATTGAGAAAAGAAGTAAAAGCATACATGGAAAGGAACTTTCTGTCATTTGATACACTAAAGGCAGACATCAGGTCACGCACAACATTATTTGAGCTAATACGCTTCCAGGTTGTGGTGTTCCACTTGACGATATATCCTCCTCGATCTGGCCAACTCAAACAAACATGCAACAATGATTAGTTTGTGAGACCAGATATATATTTTCCGTGATTTATATTTAGCATGTCTGAAAATTAATGCAACAATTCCTGTTTTTAGGAAATCAATTTGAACAGGTATTCTGCACATTGAGAAGTTAATTTAGATATTTGACTAGTCAAAAGAACTTAACTAGTTGTTTATTTGGAGACTTGGTCATCAAAAGTTGCATTAACTGTAGGCTGGGTGCTTATACAAAATTAGTCAAGTTTAACTAGCTAACAACAATGCAAACAATTAAACAATAGAATCAAGAGATAGAGAAGAGAAACTGTAAAAGGATGTCAGATAGTATACGCACCTCGCATTGCAGTTACAGAGAACTTGGTCACTCTCGCTATTTTGTGAGAACCTGCAAAATCCAAATATTTCATTGACAGCATTACAGGAGAGAAAGCTTCCTCCACAATTCTTGACTCATTGATAGGAGAAGATCAATTAGATACCATAAAATAACAGCAGCATTCGAGACTTTCTTCTCTTTTTCCGTTTTCTTTTGGTCTTGTAAATGTTGTATCCAGCATGCTCGAAGTTCCCATCTTGTAAAGGTGTCAGTTCCCACACTCTGTTCCTGAAGCTTCGTTAGGCTTTCTTTCAATAGCTTCTCAACGAAAGCTCGGGATGTATTGAGCTCTCCATTTTCAGATCTTTTTAAATTAGGGAGAATGGAAGTTGTTTTTTTATGTAGCAGCAACCTCAAACTGTAAAGAATTAAGCTTATAGTGAGAACACGCTATCTGGAACAAACATCAAAATGAAATTACAAGAGACTGATAAACATAAGGATATCAAAAATGTATGTTAACTGGTGTAAATAACCTGTTGATATTGAGGGCGCAGGCTCCTCCATCAGGCTGGACAAGAAGCTCAATGTATGGCAATGGAGAAACTTTATTGTCACCCTCTCTCTCCTCAACTTTCACAACAACAGTATAACCACAATACCTTACATTGACAACACCAAGAGTTGCAATATCCTGGTTTTCATACAGAAAAAGATGCACATTAGTGGCATGCACTTCATTTTCACTGTTTTAAATAAGCAAAGAATATAAGATTGATATTATATCTTCTTACATGAGCAGCGGTGTTCTCATCAGCAGTGATCCCTTTCAGTAGATTTCTCTCAACCAAGCTCTCTTTCTCCACCCCAGTTGCTTAGGATCCATCAATCTTCGTATCAACTTTGCAGCTAGCATCAGGGGCATCCTTAAAGACAGTGATTCTCAAGTCCCCGATACTCTCTGTATGTATTATTTCACCACTCAAATTCAACATCGTATAGATGGAAACTTATAGTATTTAGAAGCCATTTGTGTGCAAACGCAGAAATAAACGGTTTATTTCAGTGTGCCTGTGCATGCACTTGCAAAACTAAAAGATAATATAAGCATATCAGAATTCAGTGTGTGTGTATGTGTGCCTGCCAATAATAACAGCAATTCTGCGTGTGTATGTTCGTGAAACGATAATAACTGCATTTCAGTATTCAAAGTGCGTATATGGGTGTGTATGTGTGCGCAAACAGACAATAACAGCAATTCACAGTGTATCTGTGTGTAGACTTGTGCGGATGCATAAATAAACTGATCACAACAGCATTTCACAAATAAAAGTGTCTATGCATCTGTGTATATATTGATAATAACAGCAATTCAGAGTGTCACCGTGTGTCGCGAGAATGCGGAAATAAACTAATATTAACAGCATTTCAATGTGTGTGCAAACGCAGAGAGAGCACAAGTTCAATATTAAACCAACAGCTACAGCATTTTAGAGCAAGTGTGTGTGATCGCGAGTGTGCAAATGCAGATATAAACTGATAATAACAGCACTTAAATGTGTCTGTGTATGCTCGCACGGATGCATAAATAAAGCCATAATAACAGCATTTCAGTAAGTGTGAGTGTATAAATGCAGAAATAAACTAGTAATAACAATAACATTTAGGACTAACTGTGCACGCAAATGCACAAATAAACCTATAATAACAGCATTTCAAAATTCAGTTTGCGTGATAAACTATCCGTATTCGCGCACACAAAAGTATACAATTACGAAACAAAACCTATAAAATAACAGCAGCATTCGAGACTTACATTGAATAGGAGGAGTTAAATGCGAAAGAGAGAAGTGAGTTTATAAGCCAATAAGCCCCTAAAATAAGCTACTCCAAACACCTTTTTTGTGACAGCTGATAACCTAATTAGAATCATAAACAGCCAAATAACAACAACAACAAAAACAATTAAAAAAACAAATTTCATACCTCAATAACACCAAAAGAATTATCAACCCCATTCAAAGAACAAGTTTCAATACTAAAGATTTCATCGCAATCAGACATACACGTATTGATTGTTTTTATCTACCACCATTCGAGTTCAAAATGTACATGAATTGTGTCCTGCCTAACTGCCATAAACTTATAATGCATCTGGAAATTAAGTATTTGCAGTGGCCATAACAAATTAACAATACAGATTACAATCCCTTGTTTTCAGTATATCCATTGCAGCAGATTTTAGTTATATTCCGTCGTAAAAAGAGCAACTTAAATGAATAACTACTTTTGGAACAGTTACTCTACAATTTAAAAAACAGTTGCAATTTATCCTTACTGATTTGTTTAAAAAACAGTTGCAATTTATCCTAACTGATTTAAAGCATGAGTGCAACTATGAGATGCATCGAAACAGACTAATTCCAATTACAACTACCCTATGCAACCAAACACTCGAAAATCAACTGGTTATCCTAACTATGACTCAGATCTTATCACTATTCACTAATCTACTCCTAACACGAATCAAAAATTGACTAACAATTGACTAAACAGGACACATCAACTCAAATCATGTGGTAAATACAATCAAGCCTAAACACATCACAAGCCTTGATGCACAGTCCTAACCACAATCGGCTTAACCTCAGGATGTGCAGTACCAACATTACCACAATCGGCTTAACCTTGACACCTTACAACTCACAAGCAATTAAATAACTTCAACACGCTCCTAATCGTTAACCAACACACTCCTAATCGTTGGTTGTCCATAGTGCTTGCCGATATACGGCTAGAGACATTGACCATTCAAATACACAAAACCTCATCCGAAGCTTATCGAGTAACATCAAAGTACTCATTCAACCAATCAATCAATCAATCAACCTAGGTTATCATAGACCTACTTATGCAAATCAATCTCATCAAAACACTTAAAATAACTCAGTCATGCATTTCGTCGATCACTTGGTCTACACATGCAATTTGTAAATATCAATCAGCACTTAAAATAACCTAACCAATCAATCAATCAGTCAGGCATTTCGTCAATCACTTGGTCTACACATACACTCCAAACAACACATAAGCTCAACTGATATCATTATAACATTATAACACTGATAAACAACACATACAGCACAAACAAGTAAAAATTAGGGCAGAAACAAGTTAAACCTTAATGAAAGTAATCGGACGGCGGTGGCGGACGGCGGTGGATGGAAAAGCAAAATCGTTTTAGAGGGAATACTGAAAGTGTGAAGTTTTAATTGTATAACAAGTGTGCGTGTATTTTATAAGTTTTTTTAAAGAGGATAGGCTACAAAGAAAGTAAAAAAAAAAAAGGATTTTGCTAATGATAGGTTGTGGTTAACAACAAGTTTATTTTTACTACAATTCATTGTAATAACTTGAATCATCCAATCACAATCACTTGTTTGTTGTGGTTCCATGTTTTTCAGGATTGTGCCAATCTTTTTCGCAATTGTCAACCAATAATAATCATTCATTCGTGACCATATAATAAAATACATTTTGTTAACTACAGCCTTAAGGGCTGCTGTTAGCAAAACCCAAAATAAAAAAAACTCAAAGTGATGTTGATGAGACTGATTGGTTCAGTAAGAGAGAAGAGAGAGAAATTGTTACACAGTACACTAATTGTGTATAGTCTGGAATAGGCCCGGCCCGGCAAACAGCGGCCCACTTTACGCCTAAACCCTAATCGATGCCTTATAAATATAGGGCTGGGAATCTCTTCTTGACAGAACATAATATAACAGGTTACTCTAAACCTAACTCTTATATGCTATATCGCATGGAGACTAACTTGACCGTCGGAGGTGGATCCTGGGGCTACGGCCTCAGGTCCACTCCTAACGGGTTCTCTTTGTTGACAGGTCTACTCAGGGCTCGAGAAGACGAAGAACGGCCCAGGGAGAGTCGTCGAATCCAGCCCGCGCCAGATTATGTATCAACAAGTGGCGCCATCCGTGGGACATGACTACGACAAGTTTCGTGCTCTCACATCACCGGAAAGTAATCATCGAGTTCAAAAGCCGGTAACTTTAAAACTTTGTATTTTGGGTTGCACTTTAAAACTCGGCTGATGCGGTATTCATGTGTTGAGACATGTTATCTTTTAAATATTCATAAGATTTTATGTAAATCTTTTAACTTGGTAAACACGATTTTATCTATAGTCGCATTAAGTCCGCACGATCGGACCTACTTTATCTTTTCACCGCGAATTAATTCGCGCACATAATGTTTTTTACGTTTGGTATGCTTGTTTGCACGACGCAGTCATGATAAATCTACCCGCGTTAGGCCGTGCATTAGGACATCTTCGCAGATTAGCGCCATGAGCTCACTGTCACGTACAGGCACCACGATGCTAGTCAATCGCCATGAGCGCACTGGACAAAAGCCGTGGTCATCTGCGATCATCCACAAACGTTCGAGTCTATGCGGTCACGATACGTCCATCTGCGTTTATGCGTGCGATTGAAACTATTAGTCGCGGTCACAGTGCGTCCATCCGGGTTTTATATATATATATATATATATATATATATATATATATATATATATATATATATATATATATATATATATATATATATATATATATATAACAATTAATTGTATATGCTATGTGCTATATATTGCTTCACGCTGATCTTTTACTTCATTAGGTTTTATATGTTGCGATTCGCGGCATATACTTTTAATATCTGCATTAAGTGTTTTTCAGGATTTGAATAACTAAGTTTAATGCTCCTACAAGAGTAGCACCATCAAACTTGGGGGGCTACCAGGGTATATAATACCACTGTTTCCGTACGCGTCACTCAGGTATATTTGGAAGCAGATCGTACGTAAGAGGTATTGCAAGCCCAGTACAAAGACGGATTTAAATATTCGTACCATCTTGTCGCAGGGGAGACGTCCTCTGTCGATTGTGAAGATGGATGTAATGTTCGCACCTCCTCGTCGCGCACAGCGCGCACCTTTGCCACAGAAGCATGTCTTCTGTCGCACCATGCTGCATCGCTACTGGTACAAAAGGTACGCCCTTACCCAGGATGCAGCATATGAGATCCACCTTCACCATTGTTAGACTCTCACAATTGCAATGTCACTGTTACCCCAACTATAGAACTACGTGTTCTTCTTACGCACTACTACAAAAAAGTTCATAGAGACTGGTTGTAATAGCTTATGGAAACTGGTTTTGGAACCAGTCTCTGTGAGGGGGTATCTCTTTGACTGAAATACATAGAAACCGGTTATGTAACCGGTCTCTTTTTTTAAAGCATTGAGACCAGTTTAATTGTAAGAACCAGTTTCGATTATATGGTTGAACAAGAATCACAATTCACAAATGAAAATTCCCTTCAGAAAAAAGAACCAGTTTCTATTATAGAGTTTATCAATATCAATAGATTTCTAATTTTACATTTTTTGCTCATTTATATGTAATTATGATTCAAAAGTCAATAAATAACATGTAATCACATATTCTAATCCAATACTCTTCCTTAATATTATAAATCATATCCAAATACACAATCAAGGATGTAATTCAAGCATCTACTTCCATATAGCATCTACAATGTAACAAACTATCAATATACATTTCACCATGTTTCATCTCTTTTTAGAGACTTGAACACCAAAAAAACTTTATATTTGCTTGTTTCACACTTATCTTCAACTTGTCAAATGCCAATGAGTCAATGTATCAAACCTGTATACAAAGTCATATCAAAAACAATAAGTAGCGACTTAGGTGTTATGATAAGAAAGCGATACTAATTTTTTGTAAGCTAAAAAAGATCCTTACCAGTGGCATATCAAATAATTATTTAATACCTTTTGCATCATTTTCTATCTACCATGTACAAACCAGTCAAACAAGCGAGTGCAAGATCAATGCATCTACATACATGTGAACAAAATAAGATGTACTATAGTCTATACACGGCACCGTTAGTTTATCTTGAATACATAAAAAAAATGGTTTCATATTAACATTATCACATTGATGAGGCGAAAAATGATCCGTTTTTAGGGGGTAATTTAAGCCCGAATTCGAATTTATTAAATCAAATAATGCCCTAAATCATTCATTTTGTCATTTTAGGTACTTTTGGAGTGAATTCTGGAAAAGGAAGCATTTTGGACGTTTTTGGGGCATAAAAGTGAAGAAAACGGCAAAGTCTTAATTTTCCTTGCTGGGAACAGTACCTGACGGCGTCAAGAGCATTTATGTGACGGCGTCAAGAGTAAAAGTGGTGACGGTCCAGTAGAAATGTGACGGCGTCAAGCATGGCCGTCAAGGTTCAAGATTTGGTGACGGCCCAGAGCAACACATTACACATGACGGCGTCAGACTTGGATCTAGGCAATCCAATATCACTATGGGCGGCGAGTTGACGGCGTCAGACATTCCTTCTTGACGCCGTCACCTTGTATAATCCAGTGTTCTAAAAGGCGCGCCAAGGCGCGAGGCGTGGCCTCGGCGCCACGAAATGGACCGAGGCGTGAAGTCTAGGCGTCATGTGAAAAGGCGTGGAATAAGGAGCGAAAAGGCGTGCCAAGACGCGCCTTATCGTATGGCGTGGCGCCATTTTTAGAAGGGGGTGATGTGGGCTTAAATTTTGGGCCTAGTAATTTCTAAACATAGTTCAAATTTTCACTTTATTTTTTATGCATATCACTTTTTGTAAGCTCACCTTTTGTAAACTCACCTTTTATAAACTCGATATGCATATAAAATATGATATTATAACATATATATATATATATATATATATATATATATATATATATATATATATATATATATATATAATATTTTTTCGCCGCCTTAGTCACGCCGCAAAAAACGCCATGGCTTCGCCATGGCGCGTAAGGCTTGAGGCGTGGCCTTGCCGCCACGCCACGCCTCACGCCATTTATAACATTGGTATAATCTATATATAGTTTTGCAATTTTCATTCATTATTGGTGGTGGAATTTTGGTGTAACTTTGGAGAAACCCTAGCACGATTTTTACTGTTCTTTCAAGGGTTTTTACCCTTTGAAACCTTTCATGTTCAATTGAGATAAGTATCCTTTCAATTCATTCAATATGTCTATGTGTTGTTTGAATTTATCTTACGCTTGTCTTGAATTTAACATGCTAGGCTAGATTTCTTTTGTGTTTGCTTAGATGTAGTGAAACCTAGATGTTGATTATGGGTTGATTGTTTGTTTATAGTTGTTACGGATGAATGATTTCGATGTTAGGCTTAAAAAAACTGGCAGACTTCCATAGGTAACATGCTTAAACGTCTTAAGAAACATGAACCAATGCGTACTAGGTTATTATGGTTGTATTTAATGCATGAGCGAATTCAAATGATCCCATGTTAGGAGCTTCTTGCAGGCTCGACATAGGAGTGAAGTAGGAGCTTATAGAGTTGGGGAAGTACGTACGCCACCCCACGAATGGTATTAAGGAATATAACCCGTCATCCACGCAATTGTAACAAACTATCAACCTGTAAAAGATATCTAGGGAGTAATGAAACCTAAGTAAACACAACTTTACCCATTATTGTTCACACCACATTAGTAATTAGCTTTATTTTCATTTTTGTTATTTTATTTTGATTGCATCTTAGTTATTGGGTTAGTTGATTAGCAACTAATTCCGCCCACTCTTCTAAAAACCCGAGATTTTATTTGCTTTTATAAAAAATATAAAAATACAAAAAGAATCATCTTTCACCTATAGACCTAGTTTTTAGGCTTTCTAATCCTAGCGACACTATTCCTGAGTTGAACGATCAATCCCCCGGTACTTGTCACTATACTATACTACATCGATCAGGTACACTGCCTGGTGGAGGTTGTAAGCTTCTCGAGATCCCTCGAGAGGTAAAACCTGCTGCGATTCCCACGCATCACACATAAAAGTATACTCATGTAACAACAGCCTTTACATATTGTCTTGTTTCTCAACCCAATTTGTCCCTTATAACTTTAAGTTTAAAGGCAACTATCACGAATTCACCCATTCCTATGTTACTTAAGAGTTGAGTAGCTCACTATCCCAAATTAGTAAATGGGTTTTATTTGGCTAAACGTGTGTGCTTTACCCATAAACTTTTACATTTTAACAGCGTTGACAAAAAAAATTATACCTACTTTGAACATAATTCAGCTCGACTTTCACTTCGAATGACAAACAAGTAATTTAAAACCAAAAAGTACTTGCCACAAATTTCATATGTATTTAGCACTCGGTAAGTTGTACCATATAACCATCCATAACCAATTCTTAAATCAAATACACGGTGAGTAGTGAAATCATACCTTTGCTCATGTAAACGAATCAAGAATTCCTTAAAATCAAAACTGCAAAATTAAACTAAAAAAAAAAATCATACTCGTAAATGCAAAACTTCAAAACCTTAGCATGAGCAACTGACTCAACAAGTAATCCCAAACAACCACAAAAACAGTTTCAATAAACATGGTGGATTATAATATAAACATCCAAACAATTAAAAAAATGATAAATGAGGTATTAAATAAATTTTTAACAAGGTAAATGAGAAGCAGTTTCTTACCGAACATAATGATCATTTTCAAGTTTACTAAATCACAACCTTTCTTAGTTTCTTGGGCTCTATAGGACGCACATGTCTCCACTGAAATCAAAACAAGAGAAACACATATATAAAATGAGTAGAAATATAAATAGTTATTAGGAGACCAAAATTGTAATAGCAAAAATCATGACAACCTTTGGTGAGTTTCACATTTCTCTTAGCTTTGTACCCATTAAATCAAAGTTCCCCTAATGTAACATTCATTTGCTATTAATAAACAAAATAACAACCATAGCACTAAATCGAGACCCAAGTTTATTGCTAGGTACAATCGTCAATTGCATACCAAGTCGAGTACTATTGATAAACTTAAAGGCACAAACATATTAAATAAGTAATATGTTGATTAATCATTAGATAAACATTACATAAAACAAACCATTACTAAACATTAAATCATACCGAGAAAGATGAATCCTTGGCTCATTGGCATTTGACAGAGAAGAATTGTATTTTAGTGTTTGTTATTGGACATAAAATGAAATGGTAGTGGGTTTAAATTTTTTGGTGAAAATGATAGAGGGAAAATTCCCGCTTGTTAATTTTAGAGGAAGGAAAATCAAATATTTGGGTTAAAATTATGAAAAACGTTTTAAAAGAGATGCGAAGTTAGTACAGTATATTTTTATATTAAAAACCTCAAATACGAAATTTAAATCAAGTGCTCATAGAGGTATTTTTGACAAAGAGCATTTGTGATCATTTATGAGCGATGAGCTTTTTTTTTTTTTTTTTTTTTTTTTTTTTTTTTTTTAATCATAATTTTTGACCTTTTGTCCAACTAATCTACGTAGTTTAAACTCATCGCCAAACAGACTCGTATCGGGTAAAGCCCTCCCCTTTCAAGAGGTTAGCATGACCACTTAAGGTTGTTTGCATTTACCAGGAATTAAACTAGACCTCACACATTTTAGAGTGATAGTCACGAGCCCTTTTGCCACTAAGCTACCCCTAAGTGGTTAAGAGCGGTGAGCATTGAGCGTTCTAATTTTTAATGCTCATTTAGCAAACATTAAGTAACTTTATCTTTTTTCGGAAGGCTCATTTTCTAATAACACATGAAGTAGCACTAGTAACCCTGAGCATTAATGAGCTATTTTATACATTATGATTTCAACTATAGCTAAATTATCAAACATTTTTAATAGAAAAACAAAACTACTTCTTACTATTGTTGCTTACTGCTAATCCTTACTATTACTGCTATTTTGACCAAACACACCCATAAAAAACACTTTAGAACTAGGTAAAAAATGGAAATTAACTATTAAAAGAGATTATTAGACAAATAACTAATTTCGCGAGTCTATTGCTAAAAGTAAACAGGTGACTATCAAAAGAGCCATTGTGGATTTGGAACATATACCGGTGTTTATTTAAACAAGTGGTGATTACGATAGAAAGACGTAAAGAATCGTCTCTTCAAAACAATTGTGTCTTTGATTTTGTGTAGAGACTGGCTTTTTATAACAAAACCAGTTTTAGTGCGATTTGGACTAAAGAGACTAGTTTGTTTTAAGAAACTGGTTTGTATGCTTCCCATGTTCCCTACTTTTTACCTATAGAAACTAGTTTTCTTAAAACTGCTTTCTATTGAAAGGTGTCTATGGCCTTTTGTTTAGTAGTGACGGGATCTTTACTGTCACACGGTGGCGGGAAACCTAGGATATGCGCATCCCACCCCGTCATATAAGAACGGGTGTTACTCAGGTTACCACGGACACGCCTGCAAGGTCGCGGATTCGGATATAGTCTAATGGGCTAAACACTACTGCGTAACTGGGACAACTAGTGCGCACTGTCGCATTTGGGCTGCGCAGTATAGTCCGTCCTATGTGCACACCTGAGTTGCGCACACATGGGATATGTCGTCATGGTTGATTGGGCCTACGCGGCCATGAACAGAACTTAAGTCTAGCATAACATAGCCATACACTATGTCACACTAGACTTGGGGGGCTTGTGGACGTATAGTCTGGAATGGGCCCGGCCCGGCAGACAGCGGCTCACTCTACGCCTAAACCCTAATCCATGCCTTATAAATATAGGGCTGGGAATCTCTTCTTGACAGAACATAATATAACAGGTTACTCTAAACCTAACTCTTATATGCTATATCGCATGGAGACTAACTTGACCGTCGGAGGTGGATCCCGGGGCTACGGCCTCGGGTCCACTCCTAATGGGTTCTCTTTGTTGACAGGTCTACTCAGGGCTCGAGAGGACGAAGAACGGCCCAGGGAGAGTCGTCGAATCCAGCCCGCGCCAGATTATGTATCAACACTAATAAAACGCTGACACATCAGCTTATAGATGTTTTTGTGGGAGTTTCTTTGTGGGTCTAGCATACCTCTTTTTTAAAATAGTGAAGTTTTAATTGTAATAAGTGTGTGTGTCATATGAAAATAAAAGTGTAGTTTGAAAATCTTTGAAGATCTTAATAAGTTTTAAAATGTTTTTTTTTTTTTTTTTTTTTTTTTTTTTTTATAATAAGTTAATAATAAATGAGATAGGGATTGGGTTTTTAGTTGATCTGGTCGAGTCAACCAGTCATCGGGTTACCAGTTTAATCGGTTGAACCTCGCCGGATCAAACCGGTATTATGACAAATGAAAAAATAACCAAGTTTGAAGAGTTCGTAGAGAAAAACAAATAAAATGCTGCGTTAAACCGGTATTATATTCCTCTAGATTTTTTATAGTTCTAGCCAAATACGAGTAATTTAACAATTAACAAATTTAGAAAAATAGAAAACGGTTTTAACACTATTAGATTATAACTAGTACCCGTAATTTGATTTAAATTTACACAGAATAGTGTAATCCCAAAAATGGTTAAGTTGAAACACGAGTCGACATAGTTTAACATAACATATATGTAGATAATAAATTTTAATATTTCCGTCGGAAATCCGTCAGAAATATTATTTATTTCAGACGGATTTCCGACAGAAATATTAAAAGATAAAAAGTTATTAGAAATTAATACATTTCCAACGGATTAGCGACGAATAAATATAGATGTAGGAATGGCGTCGGAAATTCGATGGTAGGTTATGTGAATTACTGACTGATTTCCGACAACAATCGAATATCTTGGAATTCCGTCGGAAGTTACTCGGAAATGCACACTTGTCGCTGTTTCGTCGGAAAATGGTCGGTAAATTAGCGACGGAAAAGTATCCGTCGGAAAACCTGTCGCTGAAAGTCCACTTTCTAGTAGTGGACTAATTTAAGGAGATTGAATACATCGTCAAACCGACTTAAATAAGATAAACATTTTTTTTTATGAGTTTGGCGTAGCCGGTTTTAAAGTATTTGTACTTAGCAAAGATTGAACATGACACATCTCATATTTTAGTGACGAGGATCACAAGTTTTTTGCCATTAAACCATTCATGAATGATTAAAAATAAAGATGTTTATATTGTAGTTAAAAAAATTCGTTTTTATCAGTTTACTAAATAATATATTTTATAGCATATGTTGGTTAAATTATTAATTTTATAGTGTTGAAATTTCATAAGATTTATAGTTAATTATTACAATTAGTTCGTGATAATGTGATATTTTATAGCAAATGCGCTATAATGAGGTAACTAGTGTTTTTTCTTTAAAAAATGCATAAGACATTGTTGAAGGTAAAGAGAACGTCGAATAAATCAAAATAAACACGAGTTCTGAAGCAGAAGACATTGTTGAAGGTGAAGACAACATTGAAGAAAACAATATAAACACGAGTTTGGAAGCTAAAGTGTTGCCTGTTAGGGTGGATGTTTCTTTATTCGATGGAGGTAAAGAGAGTGTTGGTAATAAAGGCAAAAGAGATGAAACTAGTGAGCTATATGAAACTTGTGTGGAAACAAAAGTGGCTAAGCAATGAATCAATGCAGCGAATGAGATCATGGGCGTAGTAACGACTCAAATGAAAGATTTACATGGTCTTACTCTTGATGAACGTCTTTTAGCGATGTATGTGGATGGTAGGAGTGCACCACTTTTACTAATGTTTGAACGGCTGGACGATGAGGGAAAGATTAGTATGGCGCAAATCGTTGCTAATGGTTACATAACCTAAGGAAAATAGTTTTTTCTTTTTCTTTTTTTTGCGCAACATTATGTTATTACTTTACTAATGTTTTGTGAATCGCGTGACTTCAAGTTCTGGTTTAGTAATGTTAGCTAATTTATGCAATTGTTTGTATAAGTTGAGCTGCGTATTGATAAGATGGACGTACAGTAGATTAGTTCAATAACCAAAGACATGTATTTTAGTATGTTTATTTTGTGAACTATTTGAGCAAGAAATCATGACATTGTATTGAATTATCCTTAAGATGCAAAGAATCCCACAAAAATCATCTCCGAGAAAGATAATTTTCGCCTAACTTTTTGCATAAATCATCCTTTAAAAATATAGTTTCATTAGAATTTTGTCTCTTATGGATGAGTCATGGTGATATCTTTTAACATGCATGGTTTATTTGAAAACGTAAAAACTAAATGAACGGCTTTTGGAGTTTACTATTACAACGATATTAAAAATGAACTTAAGCTATTATAACCATTTTTGGTTTAAAAGTTGGTAAATCATAAATGGATATCGGGCTTATATTTCTTTCTTTTGAAACGAGAAGAAAATAAATATCGTTTGTTAAAAACATAAATATTTGTCAAATAATTAGCATTTTCTTACTAGTTTCACTTTTAAAACGTTGTAAACAAATAAGGGGTTTTGCTAAACATAACCCTATGGGTTTTGTTTAAGTATTCCAAAGTTATAAAAATAATAATTAATAAACTCATATATTTCATAATTATATACATTTAATCATTATAAAAGTGATAAGTAATATTAACTATAGAATGTTTGTTGTTCATTAAATATTAATTATATAATCATGAAATGATTACATAAAATGTGTTTAGCAAAAACCCATAAGTAAAAGCATTCCTGAACCAAAATGATGCTTGATTCGATTAACAAGAGCTATTTCCATTAAATCTACTTATATCGGGTAAAGTCAAACTAATATCTACTCCGATCCTGATCCTGATCTTATCATCTTACGATTTTACGATTCTACAAAGCAAAAACGATCCGGATCCTACGTACTATCTTAAAAAGCTTAAGATCTTATAGGATCACTATCTTAACCATAGGATCTTAAGATCTACTCCGATCCGATCTTACTTTTCTCGAACTGCAACTAAAAAACTACAAATTTATGGTTTATGTTTTTATATGATTTAAAAAACAACATGTGATTCTTCTTAAACATTCTGTATTCATAATTTAGGACAACATTTTCATGAAATATTCATATAATTTCATATTTATAATATATAATAATTTGTAGATTTGAATAATATTACAAAGATCATTAAAAAATAGCATTATGGTAGAATCTTAGGATCCCATCCAATCTTACGATCACGATCTTGCAAAGACGAAAACGATCCTAGGTAGGATCCCGATCTTGAAAACCTTGATTCTAACATTATAACAAAATTATTTGACAAAAATAAGTCATAACTTCTCATTTCTTTATTCGCATAACTTTCTCCATATTTATCAGCTTAACGTTTTTGTAAAATTTCGCAATATAACGAAATAATACTAGTAGGAGGTTATTTAAAAACCTAGACGAGTACTCCTGCACAGCAACAAGATTTTATAGCGACAGGTAGTTTTAGTGATAAAAAAAAGTTTATGGGTTAGAAACGAAAAATAATAAAAGTTTGAGAATTTAAGGATTAAACATAATGTTTTGAAACCCGGTTTGACCTGAGTGGTTCAACCGGTTGAACCGTGCCGGTTGAAAAACGGGTCAACCCAACGGGTAGGGTCGAAAAAACGGTCAAATTAAACCAAGTCAACCCGCCGGGTTTAAAGCGTCCAGGGTCAACCCGGTTTTCGATGTGTATTAATAGTTTCATTTTGAAACATATGTGTATTAATAGTTGAAAATTCTCATAATTAATTGTTTTAACATTACCTTTTTAATTTTTACCACATTTCACTTTATTTAATTTTAACTTTTCACTTTGACCATTTTTTTTATAAATAGTATAGATAGTAAGTTGTAAAAACTTCCAAGTTGCATACTCCAACTCTAAAATTTCAAATGTGCAAGAGAAGTCTTTGTAAAAAAGCTTCAATTCATAATTCAATACAATATTTTCATATTTTATAGTATAATTTTAAAAACAGCGTGTTAATATTTTTAGACATTTCATATTCATAATTTAATACAATATTTTCATTAAACATTTATATAATCTTATGTTTATGATACATGATAATTTGTAAATATGAATATTATTTATAAATAATATTAATAAAATAACATTATAGTAGTATTTTAAAATCCAATCCAATACAATCTTTATATTGCAAAATCAAAAAAAGTGATGAATAAAAGCCCAATCTTGAAATCTTTGCTAGAAACTATACTTACAAAGTTACAAATAGTAAAAAAAATACTAAAAAAATAAATCCTCAAAAACCAAAATCAATTTCCCCTCTAAACCACCCCCACCCCCCCCCCCCCCCAAATTTCACCATCGCAAAACCAAATTCAATTTCCCCCCAAATCAAAACCCTAACCCTAACTTTTCAATCCCATAAAAATCAACATTCAATTCATAAAAAGATCTCATTTTTATGTAATATCTCCAATCTTTTCACAAAACCCATCTTTTAATTTCATCAATTTGAAAAAAAAAAATTATTATACCAACCGCAATATCAAAATACTCCTTCTAATCCATTGCGCTTAGGAACCTTATCTGTGAGCTTACGGGCTTATATGATTTCGTCTTATTTTGAGACTTATGAGCTCATATAACCTTATTTATGATGTTCTGTAATAACTTAATATAAGCCCACATGTATCAAAATCAGCCGGAAAATTTGAGCTTATATAAAGTAAGCCGAAATCATACAAGCTCACAAGCCCACAAATAAGCTTAAACAAACACCCCATGCTTATTATGAACTTATAAGTTTTTGTGGATTTGATATTACAAATTTTCTGTTAGGGTGAAATAAGCTGTTTTTGATAAGCTGATCATCTGCTTATTACCTCTTATTGCACTTTGGTATTGTGGATAAGCAGTTTTGAATGTATGGGTTCTGTACGTGATTATATGCTTATTTGGGGGTTAAATAAGCTGACTGGCAGTTGCTATTCAGATTGTTTATTTGCTGTTGTTTTGAAATAACGAATAGTTTATCTGCTTAACACTTTTTTGGTAATAGGTAGGCGCTTATGAGTGTTTGGGCACTTTGAGATTGTTTATTCCAAATTGAATATAGTGGTGGATTTGATACTATAAGGTTACCCTTACGTTGATATTAGCTGTTTTGAATGAGTTGATATCTGGTTATGAGAATAAGTTATTAAAAATAGTAATCCTAAACACCCCTTATTGCGTTTTAATTTAGTAGATAAGCATAGTTGAGTGTTTGTATGTGATTGTACAGTAAAACCTCTATAAATTAATAGTGTTGGGACCGTGATATTTTATTAATTTAGCGAGATGTTATTATATCGATAAATTAATAATTTATTAATTTAAAGAGGTTTTACATATGACCTTTAAATTTTCAAGTGTAATATACTAGATACAATGCATACTCGTTAAAGATGGAAAATAAATTTGAAAAACAAGTTCCAATTAAAATTTTATGAATTCATATTCACACTTTATAAAAATAAAATTAACATTTTTTGTCGCAATACGAGAAGAAAACACACCAACACTTTAGTGCAATAAAGAGATTTTGAGATAAACTCAATATAGATTTGAAGTTCAACAAAAAATAACAAGTGATAATGAATTCATTTTTTACTAACCAATCTTAGGATTTTGAAGTGTATCTCTCACACACACGCATATATAAATATATATGAAATTTTTAGTAATTATTAATTTATAGTTTCGTTGGGACTAATATATATACACGGAGGTTTCAAAAAAATTATTATCTTATTATTTTATCGATTGGGGCCCAAATTTGTACTGGTCCCAAGTTGGGACCGGACAAATTATTAATTTTATCGAGGTTATTAATTTATCGAGTATTAATTTATAGAGGTTTTACTGTATCTTTATTTGAGAGTGAAATAAACAGTTTGGGAGTTGCTTATTCAGACAATGTATTGCTTGTGTATCTTTGAAGTACTCTTAGAGGAATTGCCAAACTCATATAATTGCGTAACTGATTGTTTTTCGAGTGTCTGAATGAAAACTGTGCTTATGTCTATGATCTTCTTGATACTGTTATAATGCGAATGCACTTTTCTTCTGATGGTATACTGAATCGTCTGACATGTGATGGGGATGTTTCAGAATTTGGATTATTTTTATACTCCGTAACAAATTATCTGCTAATTGTGTTTTTTGAGCAGACGCATAAATTTGACTATGCTTATCTACTTAGTTTAGGGGTGAAATAAGGTCATTTCAGTCAGAAGTTTCAGATTGTTTAGTTTGAACTGGTTATTGTTAGTTGATTCAGTATCGTAAATTTAACCTTAGGGGTGAAATAAGGTATTTTGGATAAGTTGATCTTCTGGTTATGAGCATAAGTTGTTTAACTTAGTAATGCCAAACACCCCTTGTTGCATTTTGATACAGTAGATCGGCAGTAATAAGTGTTTGGATATCATTATAGACTCATTTGATGCTGAACTAAGCAGCAGCTATAAGTAACAGTTTCAGAGCTGCCTATTTACACACTTTTTGCAGCATTGCCTTCTATTATAGCAATTGCTTATTTCATGAAAGCATAAGCAGTTTTAATAAGCATTACCAAACATCCCCTGAAGTCAATGTAATCATAGAAGTATTTATGTTGTATGCTGAATTGACATCAGACACCTCCTTCAATACGAAACACCCCTTATTGCCTTCTTACAAAACGGGACATTTATATTTTTCTTTAGGACAACCAGGGCTATAGGTTTCTTGATTAATCTAGTCCATATTACAGGACATCGTAACACTTTATCTTTCCCGAAAAGGTTTCTGATTCTATGTTATTTTCTAGACCAACATGGGAAGGCGGTCAGTACGACGGAGATGAACAGAGTCGATTGGCTGCTCTTCGATTAGCAATGGAATTAGGAGCTGATCACATCGATGTTGAGCTTAAGGTTCCTTTCTTCTTGACATTAAATGAGTCTATTCGAGCTCATAGGCTCATCTAAAGTACTATACTGTTATTCGTAACTCAAATGCAGGCCGTTGACGATTTCAACAATTTAATCCATGGAGACAAGCCTACAAAGTGCAAACTCATAGTTTCTTCCCACAATTATCAAAATACTCCTTCGATAGAAGAGCTTGGGAACCTTGTGGCCAAAATACAGTCAACAAGAGCTGACATTGTCAAGTTTGCAACAACCGCTGTAAATATAACTGATGTAGCACGAGTCTCTCACATTACTCCTTCTATAATAACTCCTATCTTTTCACAAAACCCATCTTTTATTTCCATCAATTTGTTAAAAATTCTTAATATACAAACCGCAATATCAAAATACTCCTTCTAATCCATTGATCTTGGGAACCTTATTTGTGAGCTTATGAGCTTATATGATTTCGTCTTATTTTGAGACTTATGGGCTCATATAAGCTTATTATGATGTACTGTAATAACTTAATATAAGAACATAGGTATCAAAATAAGCCGGAAAAATGAGCTTATATAAAGTAAGCCGACAAACAACTTAAACAAACACCCCATGCTTATTATGAACTGATATGTTTTTGTGGATTTGATATTGCAAATTTTCTGTTAGGGTGAAATAAGCTGTTTTTGATAAGCTGATCATCTGCTTATTACCTCTTATTGCACTTTGATATTGTGGATAAGCAGTTTTGAATGAAAGTGCTATGTACATGATTATCTGCTTATTTGGGGGTTAAATAAGCTGATCGGCAGTTGCTTGTTTAGATTGTTTATTTGCTGTTGTTTTGAAATAACGAATAGTTTATCTGCTTAACGCTTTTTTGGTAATAGATATGCACATATGAGTGTTTGGGCACTTTGAGATTGTTTATTCCAAATTGAATATAGTAGTGGATTTGATACTATAAGGTTACCCTTATGTTGATATTAGCTGTTTTGAATGAGTTGATTATCTGATTATGAGAATAAGTTATTAGAAATAGTAATCCTAAACACCCCTTATTGCGTTTTAATTTAGTAGTTTGGGAGTTGCTTATTCAAACAATGTATTGCTTCTGTATCTTTGAAGTACTCTTAGCGGAATTGCAAAACTCATATAATTGCATAACTGATTGTTTTTCTAGTGTCTGAATGAAAACTGTGCTTATGTTTATGATCTTGTTGATACTGTTATGATGCGAATGCAGTTTTTTTCTGATGGTATACTGAATCGTCTGACATGTGATGGGGAGTATTCAGAATTTGGATTGTTTTTATACTCCGTAACAGATTATCTGCTAATTGTGTTTTTTTAGCAGATGCATAAATTTGACTATGCTTATCTACTTATTTTAGGGGTGAAATACGGTCTTTTCAGTAAGAAGTTTCCGATTGTTTAGTTTTAACTGGTTATTGTTAGTGAATTCAGTATCGTAAGTTTAACCTTAGGGGTGAAATAAGGTATTTTGGATAAGTTGATCTTCTGGTTATGAGCATAAGATGTTTAACATAGTAATGCCAAACACCCCTTGTTGCGTTTTGATACAGTAGATCAGCAGTAATAAGTGTTAGGATATGATTATAGGCTCATTTGATGGTGAACTAAGCAGCAAAGGTAATGTTGACCATTTGATGAAATAAGCTATGATTTTTTTTGTAATATTGACCATTTTTGACGGTCGGTTTTTGTGTTACCGAATGCCCAAACAGTCTACAGAGTGATCTTATAACGAGTCAAATGTTATAAAAAGTAGAATGGCTAAAAGGGCAAAAATGTGAAAGTATGTAGGCGCTATTTCTGCTATCGAGGATAGTCTACCAGGTTTCTTTCTATACTCTCTATTAGAAGTGGTAGTATGAATCGTTGGGTCAAAACAGTGCCTTTTGTCCAGTTATAAAAGTTTCATATCATATTTCATGTGTGACTTTCTACCCGTTCGACCCAATTGACCCGTTTGAGATTTACTTATAACACAGATTGGTACAACCGTTTACAGGTTCAGGCGTTCAAAATGGTGCAACAGGATCACCCTTGGCTGGTAGACTATTTGTGGTTATTGGTGCTGGCGGTGCTGGAAAAGCACTTGCTTATGAAGCAAAAGCGAAGGGTGCAAGGATTGTGATAGCCAATCGGACTTACGGTTAGATTCTACTAGTGTTCACATTACCAATCCTAGTCCTCGTACTTGATTGCAAATAAAAAATAATAATAATAATTGTGTTTTTAGGTGCAGGTGAGATTAATAATAATGGGGGATGATGGATCGGATAGTAGTACTAGTTGGGATTTTGGTGGTGAAGAAACCTACATCAGTTGCAAAGGTATTGTTATTGTAAGCTTAATAACTATCAAACCAGTTAGGGTAAAATAAGCTGCTTATTAGTTGCGTAAGCTGTTGACCCCTTATTGCATTTTGATATTGTGGATAAGCAGTTTTGAATGTATGGGCTCTGGACATGATTATATACTTATTTGGGGGTGAAATAAGTTGATTGGTAACTACCTGTTCGGATTGTTTATTTGCTGTTTTTCAGACCCTTGTTAGATTAAGCCCTTTGCCTACTCTTTTTACTTACAGATGCGGTTTCTTGGGACTTTTTTTCGATGTTGGAAACTGTTTCTATGATATGAATGTTGGTTTTATTAGTATTGTGAATTGCTTGATGTGGGAATTGGGATTGTTAACAGATAAGCATTTTTTAGTATTGGTGAATTATATATTACAAACTTGCTCTTAGGGTGAAATAAGCTGATTGGGAGATGCTGAATTGTAATCGAGATTAGATAGGATGGTTTGAATCAAGAAAGGTTTACTGATAAATATGATATCAAACCGTTTATAAATTAAGTCCTTTGCCTAGTCTTTTTACTTGCAGGTGTGGTTTTTTCGGACTGTTCTTCGATATTCAAAACTGTTTTCGTGATATGAAATGTGATGTGTTAGTATACTGAATAGTAACAATTGTTTGACAATGTGATGTGGGGTGTTTGGTATTTTTGCTTATTTACACAGCTTATCTTCTTATTGCTTTTTGTAAGCAGATGATGAAATGTGACTATGCTTATCTACTTAGTTTAGGGTAAATAAGCTCTTGTAATTAGCAGTTTAATTTTAGGATGAAATAACCAGTTTGGGAGTCTAAGTTCAAAACTAACAATCCTAAGCACCCCTTATTGCGTTTTAAACTTTTAATGTAGTAGATAAGCAGAGTTGAGTGTTTGTGTGTGATTATATTTGAGGGTGAAATAAGCAGTTTGGGAGTTGCTTATTCACACAGTGTATTTGCTTCTGTATTTTAAAGTACTCTTAGCAGAATTGCCAAACTCATATATTTGCGTATCTGATTGTATTTCGAGTGCCTGGATGAAAAATGTGCTTATGCTAATGATCTTCTTGATACTGTTATAATGCGAATGCAGTTTTCTGCTGATGGTATACTGAATCGTCTGACATGTGATGGGGATGAAAAATGTGCTTATATGGGTGTAATACAGATTATGTAGGCGCTATTTCTGCTATCGAGGATAGTCTACGAGGTTTCTTTCTATACTCTCTATTAGAAGTGATAGTATGAACCGTTGGGTCAAAACAGTGCTTTTTGTCCAGTTATAAAAGTTTCATATCATATTTCATGTGTGACTTTCTACCCATTCGACCCATTTGAGATTTACCTACAACACAGATTGGTACAACTGTTTAAAGGTTCAGGCGTTCAAAATGGTGCAACAGGATCACCCTTGGCGGGTAGACTATATGTGATTATTGGTGCTGGAAAAGCACTTGCTTATGGAGCAAAAGCGAAGGGTGCAAGGAGTGTGACAACCAATCGAACTTACGGTTGGATTCTACTAGCGTTCACATTACCATTCCTAGTCCTCATACTTGATTGCAAATAAAACATTATACTAGTTTCATTGCATTCTTATCAGTTCAGTAGGCCGTATGGGTGAAAGTCAACTATATGGTTCTCGTCATATTTAGGGGGTGTTTGGGTTTGAGTGGTTGATCATCAAAACATTAAAAATTGATTATTGCGACTACAAGTCAGAGTAACCATCTGATCAGTTATTCAGTTGCAACATTGAAATCCAAACACCCTCTATGCATAGTTAATACACCAACTAAAGTTTTCTCATACTGATACTGCACAGATCGTGCTAGAGAACTCGCTGACATAATTGGTGGATAGGCTAGATGTCTTTGCCGATTTGAGCGCTTACAGCCCAGAAGGTGGCATGATACTTGCAAACACAACATCAATTGGTATGCAGCCAAATATAGACGATACTCCTATTTCTAAGGTACGGCTATATACCTTTCTTCGGTCATATGTTTTAGTAATAATGGTATGCAGTTAGAAAATTAATATGAGGTGACTATGGGCATGGGGGAAATTTTTCATATTTTTTTATGTTAAGTTCTCCTTGCCCGAATCCAAAGGATGATAATGGTTGTGAAGGAGATGATATGGGTGGATGGTGCGTGCTTCGTAATGAGCAGAAAAGGGTTAAGGTCATTATGGACAAGTTTATGGCACATGCCGAGAGCCCGAGAGTTTGGTCGGGTAGGCGCGAAACACTTTTTGTGAAGTTTTGAATTGCAGTGTGTTGATATTACACTTGCAACTTTCTTTCTATTGTCCTAGTAGTTAATCTTGTTGATTTTACTCGTTTGAGTTGTTAGAGATAAAACCTAACCTGAATAAATGAGTCAATTGCCTACCCTTTAGAAATGATAATGATCACTTTATTTGGTAGGTTGACTGTTTTTGTTCAAATTACAGGATTTACAACTTTTTTCACTGGATGAAGGTTCGGATTTCATTCAACAACAAATAAATGATTCTGTTGTTCAGATCCATTAGCCTCTCTATGACGAAATGCATTTGATATACACAAACGGTCAAAGCTTCTTGATGTGACAACCGGCAGTTTAGGGAGCTATTTTTAAAACCCGCATTACAACTTAAGTTCGTTTATAATTTTTATTTGAAATTTTCATTTCACAACGAACTTGTAAGACCTATTTTATGGAAATTTTATTTAATGACGTTACGGTATTCGTGAATTTTGTTCAAAATTCGTTTTTGATTATGTGATCGGTGATGTGTAATTGAATTCTCACTTGGTACTACGTTGACTTTGGCACTAGGATTACCTAACGCAACTTTATGATTCGTCTTAACGAGCGGTTATTATTTTAATTGATTACGAGAGGTTCTCGTGTAATATGGAAGTTTTAAAATGAGTTCGTGTTCGGGCCATATGTTTTTACAGTTACCCGCGTTACCCGCTCCACCGTAATAATATCCTTATTATTACTATTATTATTATTATTCTTATTATTATTATAACTTTTAATTCAAAAAAAAAAAAAAAAAAAAAAAAAAAAAAAAAAAAAAAAGGATAAAGGGGTCCGTTTGGCCGGTTTAACCCACACACACAAACACAAACACTCACTCAATCTTATCTCTCTCTCTCTCAACTCTCATCCTCCCCACATATCAAACCCTAGCCGCCGCCCCTAATTCCGGCTGCCACCACCGCACCTCCGCCTCCACAACAAAACCACCACCACTATCTTAACCCTCATCCTCTCCTCTTTCATTTGAGCTATCACACGCGCCCTAAAACAAACCCTAACATCACGAAATTTAAAGATTTCTAGTCGGATTTTACTAGTTTTTCTAGATCTAAGCTTGTGAAGTATTTTGAAGGTGAGATGAACCGTTTTCAAGGTTTTGGGAGCCACGAATTGTTTTGTTTCGTGGCTACACGGATTATTTGCGTGTGAATCCGAATGGGTTTTAATTAAAAACGTGTAGTACTTGATGAATCTTGGATGAAAAACGTTTTCTATTGAGTTTGGTATCCGGGTTGGTTTACTTTTCGTCGGGTCGAGGTGTATCCGAGGGTGAAACCCTCGGATTGTGCTTGTTTGACCGTACAGTTGACCTTTGATATTTCTTGGTGTTCGAATGAGGGTGTTTGGAACCTCATTTTGGTTGTTTGACCGGTTATTGATGGTCACGGTTGACCATGGTTGTCGATGGTTTCTTGGCCGACCACCCTTGTGGTCGTGTATTTTGTTTGGCTCGATGCTGTCTTGAATGGACTCTCGTGAGTCGCGGCCTCTCGGCCATACAAGGTTATTGAAGCCGAGACCCAAGGGGTCGAATGGCTAGTTGGAGTTTGGCTCTTGGAGCTTATTTTGATGACTTGAGGTTGTTGATTCGAGTCCTCGCGACTCGTGGTTTTGAGCCGTGACTCAAGTGAGTCGAGGGCTCGGGTTTGGCTTGGTAAACCGACCCAAACATTAACATGGTTAATGTTATATTTGTTTTGTGATATATATGAACTAAGTGTATATTATATTTGGTTATTATTGTCATTGGTATATATATTGATGTGGTATTTATTTCTCGGCCGTATACTTTGGTCGAAATGGATATTGGTTATTGGTTATGATTTGATATTGAGAAGTTGTTGTCGAGTGGTATATGATATGAGGACCGGTTATGAGACGGTCGTTAGATGACGGAGATAGGTTAGTCGGGTACCGTAGTCGGACCTTATTGTTGTAGCCCGTGGTTGAGATTGTGATTGGACGGAGATTATTATTTATGACTTTGGTTTATTATTGGACTTGGACAATGAGCCGAGAGTCATGACTCGGACATATGACCATTTCGTGTAACTCAATAAATATTAAAAGTAAAACGAGAATAATAAAACTCGTAATAATAATTATTAGTAATATGAACGTTTATACGAAAGTATATACGTGAATAACGTATATATAACTATATAAACGCGTATATTAATAATAATAATAATCACGAGTCGTATTATAAATAATACGATTAGATACATATTAGGCTACGAAAGTGGCGTAATATTAATTAAACGTATTATTATTATATGAAATTGTGTTATAAACGGGAAACTCCCGACAATTATGAAACGTTTAATAAAAAGTCGTTTTGGATATATAACGAATAAACTTATTGAGTTAGGCGAAATTGTCGTCACTCGGGTCCAGGTAAGTTATTAATTGCGACATTCGTGTTGTCTCGGATATATGACGACTAATATAGACGTTTTCTATAAATAAATAACCACCCAACCGTAAGGTTGAGTCGGGTTGTTTGATTATATGAGACGAATATATTAGTGGGCATCGTATCCTACGACGCCCATAGGTTGTAGTATATGTAAAGGGTAATAGATTGCGAGTGTATATATCGGGAAATCTGGCCAATTTGACGATATATACGAAGAATTTATTAAACTATGATATATACTATATAGTAATTATGTGCTATGTGTTTTATATGTGCCTTAGATTGGGTGTAATCTTGGAACGGTATATTACGTAAATAAATAGGAGGATTATCAAATCGACGGATTTGGTAAACTTTGGCGATTTATTTAAATGATATATTGGGCTAATATTAGATCTATAGTTTATTATATGTTCTATGTGCGATCTTGTTGGTTTGTTTTGAGCCGACCCACCACCCGTATGGATACCAAACGCAAATACACCAAACTAATACGAAATGGATTTTCGGTAATGAAACGGATTCTCGTCCGGGTTTGGGAATATTATATATTTGAGGAAATGATTTCTGAAAGAGTTAATATTGTTAGGTCGTGCCAAGTCCGTAGTTGCTGTTTCGTGAGTTATCATACATCTTATTTCTACCTACCTCGTCTTGCTATTTTCTGGACTTGAGGTGAGTCATAGCCCCACTTTTTACTCTTGAACTTTGTTTTCAACACTTGGGGTGAGAAACGTGCAAATGTTTTATGTGGACTATTATCGCTTTTTGATTTCAAAACTTGCTATGCTTATAGAACTAGGTAGAGCGAGGCCTAGACTAGATCTAGGTAAGCTATTGATTCGGTTATTGAGCGAGGCCTAGACTTGAGCTAGGTAAGCTATCGATTTGTTGTTGAGCGAGGCCTAGTCCCGAACTAGGTAAGCTATTGATTTGATTTGGTTATAGAGCGAGGCCTAGTCAAGAACTAGGTAAGCTATACAACGAGGCCTAGACTAGATCTAGGTAAGTTGAGCATGTCGTATCCTTACGAATGCAGCGCATGTCGTATCCTTACGAATGCAAGAACATGTCGTATCCTTACGAATGTTGGGTATGTCGTATCCTTACGCATACATATTGAGCGAGGCCTAGACTAGATCTAGGTAAGCTATTTGATTGATTATAGAGCGAGGCCTAGACCTGAGCTAGGTAAGCTATTGATTGGATTGATTTGAGCTATAGCATGCACCTATAGGGATGATTTGATTTGGTTGGATTATTTTGGTTGGATTATTTTGGTTGGATTATTTTGGTTGGATGATTGAGCCCTAGTCTAGCTAGCAAGCGTTTTGCGTATATGTCCACTATATTGAATTAAGAATCTAAACCTATGATCTCACCAGCGAAAGCTGACTTTTAGCACGTTTTCTCAGGTTGTTAAGTGATGCTCTATGGATGCTTGGGATTGGAGGCTTGGCATTGGCACCGGTTATGGATCTATTTTCTAAAACTCTGATAAACTATTGTGGACCTATATTTATTTCTTTCGGGCCTGACTTTGGATGATTTTGGGATAATGTAAACTTTAAAACCCCGCGTGGTTGCATTTTATGTTGTTTACTTTATCTCGTTCTTTTATGTCTTGTGTTTGGATACCAATCCCCGTAACACCCCGAAAGCTTGTTGAGTCTTCCGCTGTACCAAATTTTGGGGGTGTTACAGATTGGTATCAGAGCCAAGGTTATAAAGAACTAGGTAAATAGACACCTAAACTATAACCGAATTTTTTATAGAAAACGATCCTCGACCATTGCCCGCCAGCCCGCCAAGCCGAAGCATCATTGTTATTATTGAGATATTATGAGATATTTTGAGATGATTAGAGATTTGAGATTTCTTGAGATGATTTGAGGATTTGAGGTTTATTGATTTGGTGATATGATGCGTTTTTGAGGAATTATATGTGTTTTGAGGAATTATATGGCTTAATTGTTTTGAGAATGGTTTTAGTAATGCGGTATTTAAATCTTTCTTGATTATATACGATTTGGAATTTTATGATGATTTTGGATATGATATTTTGAGTTCACGGTTTAGTTGTTTTGAAACACTTACACCTACCCTACGCCGTTGTCACAGACTATGGCCTCCCATACGCCTGATGTCGTTGAGGATATTCTTACTACACCGGTATTGCCAGCACGGTTCACCATGGCCCCTGATGATCCTTACCAGGTTGCCATGCATTCAGCTACTATGACACTGACAGGTTCTACTTCAGCACCATCTGCTGCATCTACGCAGGGACCCTCATCTTCTTTAGGGCTCCCTGGTACATCGAGGCAGCTTACTCTTCATCAGGCTTTGGCTCGCGTGGCACCTCGCTTTGCCCACCGAGCTACGGCACGCATGTCGGTACGCCCTACTTCATCACCTTTACAGATTGATGCTCACTCTCTTCTGTCTGAGGCGCCGCCCACATCATTGCGTCGTCGTCCTAGATCACCTACCCCTTCACCACATGGTTCACCTAGTAGGAGACGACGATTGATGATGTACTCTTCCGATGAGGAGGAGGAGGAGTACGAGGGTGAGGATGAGGCTGATGACCCTGAGCGGGAGGATGACCCTCAGGAGGTTGAGCAGGGTGATGATGATGACCCTGAGGAGGAGGATGACCCTCAGGAGGATGAGGTGCCTGATGATGATGATGTGTTAGCACCACCAGCTCAGGCTGAGGAGCCCGATTCACCTGTGCACCCGATTGAGCCTGATTCACCTGATCATCCGTTTTTGTTTGAGTTGCCACCTGGCAGTCCCGTTGAGTCGGATGCATCTTCTGAGATTTCTGCTGAGCATGCAGAGTTGGGTGAGGTTGGCAGGTTGTGGGCTCGGATTACTGAGCTTAGTGAGAGAGTTGCACGTGTATCTGATCGACTTGAGAGGGTTATTGGAGAGTTTTTAGCGGATTTGAGAGTTGACTTGACTGTCGTTGTGGGCAGGACTACTGAGTTGAGGAGAGTTTTGATGGAGGTTCATGAGCATATCGATAGTTTACAGCGAGGTTTTGTTACTGCTCGTGAGGCTGACCGCAAGCTATGGCAAAGGAATGCCGAGCTGGAGAAGGAGGTGGCTGACCTCAAGAGAGACCGAGACACCCATAGCGTGGAGTTAGGATCGTTATGGAGGGATCTTGATGGCTTGAGGCAGGAGTTGAGTAGACTTCGCCAGCAGCGTGGCTAGTTGATTGGCTTATGTTGTCTTGTTGCTTTCTAAACCGAGTAGTGTTCGGTTAGAAAAGCCAGTTATCCTATTTTGATGTATTTTCTGTTGATCACTCGTCTTGTTGGAACGATTATTATCTTTGTGTTTTCGGTAGTTGGAATGATGTTGGATCTTTATTGTATGGTCGATGGTTATTATGATATGGTCTTATGTGGTTTTTGGGATATTATGGAAATTGAGTTCCTATTCGTCTTATTGATGCCTTACGGTGTATTGTTGATTTTCTTTCCATGACTTGGCTTCGTTGATTAAATTCTTGTTGAGTATATGATAAGTCCTATCGGAGACTCACGAACTTGTATGATGTTTCAGATCAATGGCACCCCGAAGAAACCCTGTTAGAACTACCAGAACTGGACCTGCAACGACTACCCCTAGTCGTCGAGGACGCCGTACAGCTCGAAATGTTGAGACCCCTACTCCTGATAACCTGGACACTACTAACCGCAATAACAGGAATCAAAATGTGGATGTCCAGGGAGACAATGATCATGTTCCACTTAATGCACCTACTGTGGATCAAGCAATGATCAATCAACTTGTGGAGAAACGAGTTGCTGAGCTACTAGCTGAGTCAAATCATTCCAACAATTCTGCTGGAACTTTTCCACCTGTTCGTGCTAATGGATGTAACTACAAGGAGTTTAAGATTTGTGGACCTATTGAGTTTGGTGGAACTGAAGGAGTGGTTTACTTGGTTAGGTGAATTGAGAAGACTGAGTCAGTGTTTAATGTCAGTGGTTGTGCGGAGAATGCGAAGGTAAAGTTTGCTTCGTTTACTTCAAGGATGAAGCCTTAACTTGGTGGAACAATTACCGTAACTCGGTTGAGAGTGATGTAGCTTATGCTATGGCTTGGGAGCAATTTAAGTCTTTGCTGATTCAGACTTACTGCCCAAGAAATGAGATTAAGAAGCTGGAGATTGAGTTCTGGAACCATAAGGTGAAAGGTACCGATATGGCAACTTACAATCGCCGTTATCGAGAGTTGGCCTTACTCTGTCCCGATATGGTTAGGACTGAGACCCAAAAGATCGAGAGGTATACCGATGGATTGCCGGTAGCTACAAGGAACGATGTGATTTCTGCTAAGCCTGCGAACATTCATGAGGCTATTGCTATCGCTCAACAATTGATGGATTCTTTGGCATTGGAGGAAGCTGAGAAAAATAAGAATGGAAAGAGAAAGAGGGACGATCACTCTAAGGGTAATGATCGTCGAAACAAGCGACAACTAACTACTAGAGCTTATGCCATGGGAGATGGAGACAAGAAGAACTACAATGGAGATGCACCCAAATGTAACCGATGTTACAAGCATCATTCTGGTCGATGTACTATAATGTGCAAGAATTGCTCTAAGATGGGACATATAGCTAAGGATTGTAGAACTCGACCTCTTGCTATGGTTCAAGCTACTCCTGAAACTGTGAGCAAGGCAAATGTTACTTGCTATGGATGTGGAAAGAAAGGACACTATCGGAATGAGTGTAGGGAATCGTGGAACCGAGGAAATCAAGGATCGGGTGGTAATGGGTACAACAATGGAAACCGTGGAACTGGAGGAAACCGTGGACGACAAGATAATGGGGACCAACGTGTGGAAGCTGGAGTTGCTCATGGGAGAGTGTATGCACTCGGGAACGAGAGAGGAGAAGATCCGAACGTTGTTACTGGTACGTTCCTTCTCAATAATCGTTATGCTTCCATACTATTTGATACTGGTGCCGATAAGAGTTTTGTGTCCACTAAGTTTGCACCCTTACTTGAGAAACCCCCGATGGCCTTAGGAATTGGGTATGATGTAGAGTTAGCCAATGGAAACATAGAAAGGATTAAGACTATCGTTCGTGGATGCACGTTAAACTTTCTGAACCGTCCTTTCAACATAGATCTTCTACCCGTCACATTAGGAAGTTTTGATGTCATTATTGGTATGGATTGGTTGTCGAAGTATCGTGCCCATATAATCTGCGATGAGAAGATCGTGCGTGTGCCTTACGGCAAGGAGATTCTAAACATACCAGGAGATAGAAAGGATTTGAGAGGCCCATCTAAATTAGCAGTTATATCTTGCACTAAGTTGCCGAAGCTAATAGAAAAAGGAAGTTACCTTTTCTTAGCCCAAATTTCTGAGAAAGGAGAGAAGGAAAAGAAGGAAAGGTGCATTGGGGATGTACCTATAGTTCGTGATTTTCCGGATGTGTTTCCCGATGATTTGCCGGGAATTCCGCCTACTAGGCAAGTGGAATTTCAGATCGAGTTAATACCTGGTGCTGCACCAGTAGCACGAGCGCCTTATCGTCTTGCACCGACTGAACTAGAAGAGTTGTCGAAACAATTAGCGGAGTTAGCCGAGAAGGGATTTATAAGACCAAGTTCTTCACCTTGGGGAGCCCCAGTCTTATTTGTGAAGAAGAAGGATGGATCGTTTCGTATGTGTATTGATTATCGAGAGTTGAACAAGTTAACGGTGAAGAATAGATACCCGTTACCGAGGATCGACGATTTGTTCGATCAACTTCAGGGATCGAGTGTGTATTCGAAGATCGATTTGAGATCGGGATATCATCAGCTTCGAGTGCGCGAGGAGGATATTCCGAAAACGGCTTTCAGAACCCGTTACGGGCATTACGAGTTTCAGGTGATGCCGTTTGGGTTGACTAACGCACCGGCTGTATTCATGGACCTCATGAATCGGGTGTGTAAGCCGTACTTAGATAAGTTCGTGATTGTGTTTATCGATGACATTCTGATTTATTCAAAGAGTAAGAAAGAACATGAGGAGCATCTAAGACTTATCTTGGAATTGCTCAGGAGGGAAAAACTGTATGCCAAGTTTTCGAAGTGCGAATTTTGGATCCCAACAGTACAATTTCTAGGTCACGTAATTGATAGACAAGGAGTTCATGTGGATCCTGCTAAGATTGAAGCGATCAAAGATTGGGTTGCACCTACGACACCAACAGAAGTTCGTCAATTTTTGGGATTAGCCGGTTACTATCGAAGATTCATTGAGGGATTTTCGAAAATAGCAAAACCGTTGACCAAATTGACTCAAAAGAGTGTTAAGTATGAATGGGGAGATAAGGAAGAGGAATCCTTTCAGTTACTTAAGGAGATGTTGTGTAGTGCTCCTATCTTGGCGTTACCCGAAGGTAACGAGGATTTCGTCGTCTATTGTGACGCTTCACATAAAGGTTTAGGAGCTGTGTTAATGCAACGAGAGAAAGTGATAGCTTATGCTTCCCGACAGCTCAAGAAGCATGAGAAGAACTACACCACCCATGATTTGGAGCTAGGTGCTGTGGTTTTTGCTTTGAGGATATGGAGACATTACTTGTATGGAACCAAGTGTGTAGTGTTTACTGATCACAAAAGCCTGCAACACATTCTGAACCAAAAAGAGCTTAATATGAGGCAGCGACGTTGGATTGAGTTGCTAAGCGATTACGATTGTGAAATTCGCTACCATCCGGGTAAAGCAAACGTTGTTGCTGATGCTCTTAGTCGAAAAGAGAGAATTCCACCATTACGAGTTAGGTCATTAGGGATGACTATCGTATCGCCATTACCATCCCAGATACTCGAAGCTCAAACAGAAGCATTGAAAGCAGAAAATAGATCTGCCGAGAACATATTTGGAATGGCTGATAGTGAGAAAGGATTTGTTAAGCGTTCAGATGGAGTGTTATGTTTTGGAGATCGGCTTTGGGTACCATTGTATGGAGGGATTCGAGATCTGATTATGCACGAATCGCATAAGTCAAAGTACTCCATTCACCCTGGTTCCGATAAAATGTACCAAGATCTTAAGAAATTATATTGGTGGCCAAATATGAAGGCAGAAATAGCATCGTACGTTAGTAAGTGCTTGACGTGCGCCAAGGTTAAGGCTGAACACCAGAGACCGTCAGGACTGCTAACGCAACCAGAACTTCCAGTCTGGAAATGGGAGCGGATTACTATGGACTTCATTACCAAATTACCGAGAACAGCTAGCGGTTGTGACGCTATCTGGGTAATTGTGGATCGTCTGACAAAGTCTGCTCATTTCTTAGCTATTAGTGAAGATGATAGTGTGGATAAGCTTGCAAGGTTATATGTGAAGGAAATTATTTCGCGTCATGGAGTCCCGATATCTATTATTTCAGATCGTGATAGTCGTTTTACGTCAGCTTTGTGGCGATCACTTCAAACGGCTTTGGGGACGAGGCTTGATATGAGTACTGCATATCATCCCCAAACCGATGGTCAAAGTGAGAGGACCATTCAGACGTTAGAGGATATGCTTCGTGCATGCATCATAGACTTTGGTAAAGGCTGGGAGAAGTATTTACCCCTTGCGGAGTTCTCCTATAATAACAGCTACCATACAAGTCTTAAGGCTGCACCATTCGAAGCTTTGTATGGTAGAAAGTGTCGTTCGCCTATTGGTTGGGCAGAAGTTGGAGATAGTCAACTTACAGGCCCTGAGCTTATTTTAGAAACTACCGAGAAAGTGACTCAGATTCGTGATCGGTTGCAAGCCGCCAGAGATAGGCAGAAGAGCTACGCCGATCAGAGACGTAAACCTTTAGAGTTCCAGGTTGGAGACAAAGTGATGCTGAAAGTCTCGCCTTGGAAAGGTGTAATACGTTTCGGGAAACGTGGTAAACTCAACCCACGCTACATTGGACCATTCTTGATCTTAGAAAGAATTGGGCCCGTGGCTTATAGGTTGGAATTACCGTCTGAACTGAGCAAAGTTCACGACGTGTTTCACGTAAGTAATTTGAAGAAATGTCTTTCTGATGAAATGCCCGTCATTCCAATGAGGGACATTCGTGTTGATGAGAAACTGAATTTCGTGGAGGAACCGATTGAGATTTTAGATCGTGAAGTTAAACGACTCAAGAGGAGTCGCATTCCGCTCGTCAAGGTTCGTTGGAATTCCCGACATGGACCAGAATTTACGTGGGAACGTGAGGACGAGTTCAGGAAGAGATATCCGAAGCTTTTCACTTCGTAGATGAATTTTTCCGAGTGAAACCCGGGACGGGTTTCCTTCTGAGACGGGGAGGATGTGACAACCGGCAGTTTAGGGAGCTATTTTTAAAACCCGCATTACAACTTAAGTTCGTTTATAATTTTTATTTGAAATTTTCATTTCACAACGAACTTGTAAGACCTATTTTATGGAAATTTTATTTAATGACGTTACGGTATTCGTGAATTTTGTTCAAAATTCGTTTTTGATTATGTGATCGGTGATGTGTAATTGAATTCTCACTTGGTACTACGTTGACTTTGGCACTAGGATTACCTAACGCAACTTTATGATTCGTCTTAACGAGCGGTTATTATTTTAATTGATTACGAGAGGTTCTCGTGTAATATGGAAGTTTTAAAATGAGTTCGTGTTCGGGCCATATGTTTTTACAGTTACCCGCGTTACCCGCTCCACCGTAATAATATCCTTATTATTACTATTATTATTATTATTCTTATTATTATTATAACTTTTAATTCAAAAAAAAAAAAAAAAAAAAAAAAAAAAAAAAAAAAAAAAAAAGGATAAAGGGGTCCGTTTGGCCGGTTTAACCCACACACACAAACACAAACACTCACTCAATCTTATCTCTCTCTCTCTCAACTCTCATCCTCCCCACATATCAAACCCTAGCCGCCGCCCCTAATTCCGGCTGCCACCACCGCACCTCCGCCTCCACAACAAAACCACCACCACTATCTTAACCCTCATCCTCTCCTCTTTCATTTGAGCTATCACACGCGCCCTAAAACAAACCCTAACATCACGAAATTTAAAGATTTCTAGTCGGATTTTACTAGTTTTTCTAGATCTAAGCTTGTGAAGTATTTTGAAGGTGAGATGAACCGTTTTCAAGGTTTTGGGAGCCACGAATTGTTTTGTTTCGTGGCTACACGGATTATTTGCGTGTGAATCCGAATGGGTTTTAATTAAAAACGTGTAGTACTTGATGAATCTTGGATGAAAAACGTTTTCTATTGAGTTTGGTATCCGGGTTGGTTTACTTTTCGTCGGGTCGAGGTGTATCCGAGGGTGAAACCCTCGGATTGTGCTTGTTTGACCGTACAGTTGACCTTTGATATTTCTTGGTGTTCGAATGAGGGTGTTTGGAACCTCATTTTGGTTGTTTGACCGGTTATTGATGGTCACGGTTGACCATGGTTGTCGATGGTTTCTTGGCCGACCACCCTTGTGGTCGTGTATTTTGTTTGGCTCGATGCTGTCTTGAATGGACTCTCGTGAGTCGCGGCCTCTCGGCCATACAAGGTTATTGAAGCCGAGACCCAAGGGGTCGAATGGCTAGTTGGAGTTTGGCTCTTGGAGCTTATTTTGATGACTTGAGGTTGTTGATTCGAGTCCTCGCGACTCGTGGTTTTGAGCCGTGACTCAAGTGAGTCGAGGGCTCGGGTTTGGCTTGGTAAACCGACCCAAACATTAACATGGTTAATGTTATATTTGTTTTGTGATATATATGAACTAAGTGTATATTATATTTGGTTATTATTGTCATTGGTATATATATTGATGTGGTATTTATTTCTCGGCCGTATACTTTGGTCGAAATGGATATTGGTTATTGGTTATGATTTGATATTGAGAAGTTGTTGTCGAGTGGTATATGATATGAGGACCGGTTATGAGACGGTCGTTAGATGACGGAGATAGGTTAGTCGGGTACCGTAGTCGGACCTTATTGTTGTAGCCCGTGGTTGAGATTGTGATTGGACGGAGATTATTATTTATGACTTTGGTTTATTATTGGACTTGGACAATGAGCCGAGAGTCATGACTCGGACATATGACCATTTCGTGTAACTCAATAAATATTAAAAGTAAAACGAGAATAATAAAACTCGTAATAATAATTATTAGTAATATGAACGTTTATACGAAAGTATATACGTGAATAACGTATATATAACTATATAAACGCGTATATTAATAATAATAATAATCACGAGTCGTATTATAAATAATACGATTAGATACATATTAGGCTACGAAAGTGGCGTAATATTAATTAAACGTATTATTATTATATGAAATTGTGTTATAAACGGGAAACTCCCGACAATTATGAAACGTTTAATAAAAAGTCGTTTTGGATATATAACGAATAAACTTATTGAGTTAGGCGAAATTGTCGTCACTCGGGTCCAGGTAAGTTATTAATTGCGACATTCGTGTTGTCTCGGATATATGACGACTAATATAGACGTTTTCTATAAATAAATAACCACCCAACCGTAAGGTTGAGTCGGGTTGTTTGATTATATGAGACGAATATATTAGTGGGCATCGTATCCTACGACGCCCATAGGTTGTAGTATATGTAAAGGGTAATAGATTGCGAGTGTATATATCGGGAAATCTGGCCAATTTGACGATATATACGAAGAATTTATTAAACTATGATATATACTATATAGTAATTATGTGCTATGTGTTTTATATGTGCCTTAGATTGGGTGTAATCTTGGAACGGTATATTACGTAAATAAATAGGAGGATTATCAAATCGACGGATTTGGTAAACTTTGGCGATTTATTTAAATGATATATTGGGCTAATATTAGATCTATAGTTTATTATATGTTCTATGTGCGATCTTGTTGGTTTGTTTTGAGCCGACCCACCACCCGTATGGATACCAAACGCAAATACACCAAACTAATACGAAATGGATTTTCGGTAATGAAACGGATTCTCGTCCGGGTTTGGGAATATTATATATTTGAGGAAATGATTTCTGAAAGAGTTAATATTGTTAGGTCGTGCCAAGTCCGTAGTTGCTGTTTCGTGAGTTATCATACATCTTATTTCTACCTACCTCGTCTTGCTATTTTCTGGACTTGAGGTGAGTCATAGCCCCACTTTTTACTCTTGAACTTTGTTTTCAACACTTGGGGTGAGAAACGTGCAAATGTTTTATGTGGACTATTATCGCTTTTTGATTTCAAAACTTGCTATGCTTATAGAACTAGGTAGAGCGAGGCCTAGACTAGATCTAGGTAAGCTATTGATTCGGTTATTGAGCGAGGCCTAGACTTGAGCTAGGTAAGCTATCGATTTGTTGTTGAGCGAGGCCTAGTCCCGAACTAGGTAAGCTATTGATTTGATTTGGTTATAGAGCGAGGCCTAGTCAAGAACTAGGTAAGCTATACAACGAGGCCTAGACTAGATCTAGGTAAGTTGAGCATGTCGTATCCTTACGAATGCAGCGCATGTCGTATCCTTACGAATGCAAGAACATGTCGTATCCTTACGAATGTTGGGTATGTCGTATCCTTACGCATACATATTGAGCGAGGCCTAGACTAGATCTAGGTAAGCTATTTGATTGATTATAGAGCGAGGCCTAGACCTGAGCTAGGTAAGCTATTGATTGGATTGATTTGAGCTATAGCATGCACCTATAGGGATGATTTGATTTGGTTGGATTATTTTGGTTGGATTATTTTGGTTGGATTATTTTGGTTGGATGATTGAGCCCTAGTCTAGCTAGCAAGCGTTTTGCGTATATGTCCACTATATTGAATTAAGAATCTAAACCTATGATCTCACCAGCGAAAGCTGACTTTTAGCACGTTTTCTCAGGTTGTTAAGTGATGCTCTATGGATGCTTGGGATTGGAGGCTTGGCATTGGCACCGGTTATGGATCTATTTTCTAAAACTCTGATAAACTATTGTGGACCTATATTTATTTCTTTCGGGCCTGACTTTGGATGATTTTGGGATAATGTAAACTTTAAAACCCCGCGTGGTTGCATTTTATGTTGTTTACTTTATCTCGTTCTTTTATGTCTTGTGTTTGGATACCAATCCCCGTAACACCCCGAAAGCTTGTTGAGTCTTCCGCTGTACCAAATTTTGGGGGTGTTACACTTGAAAACATGATCCATCATGTAACATTATACAAGGCACCAAGAAATGTCAGGTTGGCATGGTTGACTGATTTATTTCTATGTGCTAATGAATTATTTTAACCATTGGATGTGGCCTTTTGGTGTTTTGAAAATAATTTCCAGGGTGATTGACTAAATTATTGGCTGCTTAAAGGCCTTGTGAATGAATCTTGTAAAAAAGAACCAGACCAGTTAATGCCAGTACTAGTACCAAGCTTTCTTGAGACCAGTGGTGATCAGCTAGCTGGGGTTGTTACTAGTACCAACCCATGCCATCAACAGCTAGTTGTTCGTCATATTACAAACTTGTATCACGGTAGAGGTACCTATCACTTGTCATTCAATTCAATTGGTAGAGAATGACAATCCCAATCAGGAATGTAAAGAACTTTACAGTTTTAGAGAAACTGTCGTATCTAGTTCTACTTGTTATTCAATGCGATATAAACTGTATCATTCTGTCGAACATATCCAGTGTCACAGTGCAAAGTGAATGTTGCGACCATCATTTATATCAGTTAATGCATGTTCCATGTTTAAATCACCACTAGTATATGGAGGGCCATCATGTGAAGAATAAAACGTACCTATCAAAAGCAAAATTGATGTCAAATAAGAGTGGAGACAGGAATTTTGTAGCACAAAAGATGAACTCGAGTAAGCTTCAAAACTGACACAGTTATTTGTTTCAGCAACTTCTTAAAAACCTATTTTCATCCCATAATTTCTGGATTTCAGGTTCCCTTGATGCATAATTTACTCTCATATTAAAGGTTGTCTTAGCAAGGTCAACAACATGCTTGTATGTTCCATCTTGTACGTTGCTTTGTCCTAAACAACCGAATACATCAACCAGTCCAAGGTCAGTTGGTCAAAAGAAAATATAAGACGAATGTAAAAGGTTGCCCTCAGATTCTACTTCTTTTCCCTGTGTAAGTATGTTTGCGCAAAATATCTCACTCCAACTATCCATCCCCCAATTCTGATTTAACGTCGCAATTTGACTACTACCTAGCTTATCTCAAAATAAACAAACTTTTAGAATATCTCAAAATAAGCATACAATTATGCAACCCAACTCTCCTAACCCAGTAAACACATAGCAATCTCAAACTCCTAACGTTTATTAAACCATAAACTATGAAAAAAAAGAAAAAAAAAAAAGTTTGCATTATCATGACATTTGATGCTCCATTTTATAACTAAAAAGTCTTCATGGGGGCTACTACTTTATCAGATTTCGCTCAATAAGAACCAAATCTCCACTAAATAAAAAAGGCCATGTACTTAAATGTGATATAAGTCCACAAAACAATTCTAATCAGCCTTGCGAACATGACCAATTTACAACACTATATCAAACAGTTGATGTGCAACTGAATCTAGCCATTACCACCTAGCATTGAATAGCCTGCCAAAACTGCCGTCTATATCTCACTAAAATGTTCACCATATAAAAGCTTGTGTCTTGTACAAAACTTTACATTAATAAACTAGTAAGTTTGAACAAATTACGTTATATTCTCCAGGTGATTGAAACTCAAAGTAAAAACGAGTTTTAATAAGTACAGGAAGAAATCTTTTACATTGGTCGAAACTCAAGACCACATACAATGAGACCAGACATGATTCCTTCATGACTTGTAAACTTCATATTCATAGAAAGAGAGTCATCCTTGAATTCATGAGTTGAGTTAAATTTCCACAGTTGAATCTCCATCCATCCATCTTCCCTTTGTTTTGGAACCCGAGTAATATCATTTATGTTCGATGGGCTCGGGGTAATAAAATAGAAAAAATCGACCTCATTGTTTTCTTGATGGAGTAAATCTCGTACTTTCACCGGACAGTGAAGTCCCTGGCATTGTTCTGAAAGCTTGAACATAAGGTAACACACATATTGTGTGTCCGGTGACAACATTTGACTTTTAATCGTGCAATTGATATGAAATACTTGTTGTGGTAAAAGCTCGATCACCACTTGAAATCTGCATGTACGATATATTATATAACTACATTTACACTTCTCAAGAACAAAGTATATTTAAAGAGAACTAAATCCAACACATGAAACTTTTGTCGACCATCTAGTCACGAATCTTTAATATGTTACTAGAAAACAGCAAATATTTGGACCTTGAATTTTCAAATATATTTTTTTCACGAAGCATGGGTAAGCACATATGAGAACATAGGGAATGTACAATTAGAATAAGTTTAGCGGTTAAAGGTAGATGTAACAAAATTAGTTCAAAAAAAAGAAAAAAGAAAAGAAGCAAACCTGGACAGAGCTGATGGTTTTAAAGTAAAGAGTTCAACATTAGAGTATTTGTATAAAGTTGCCTTTGCAGAAAGCACGAGTAGTTTTTTTTCACCAATTTCGCCCAACCAAAAGAACTCATCATAGTTTCTGCATATCTTGAATATTTCTTCAAAGTTAGTTGGCAAATGTTGCACCTGATCCACATTGAAGTTTGATTTCAAGACTTGTTGGACTTCCTTCAATTTTCCGATTTCTTCATGTTTCACCTGTGTACAAACCATGAAAAATTATATAGCATAGAATATGGTTTATTTTTATTTATTTTTTGGCATGCATCCAATCCCTTAATATAATATAAACAAACGAATAATAATAGAACCAAGGGATATAATTTCAAACTTACTTTGTCAATTGCTCGAAATTCAATGCCTTCAACATAAACTGCACTTTCTCCACAATAGTATGATGAAAAGCTCTCAAGTAGAAACTCAAAAACGAGATCTTCAGTCTCATTCAAGAACTGGTACAACTCAATCATCATCCAGTCCTTGTCTCTCCATGTTGCGAAATATGCATGTAAACTTTCAAGTCCCTTTCTATACTTTAGGTTAACACACATCGGTTTACTAGAAAATATTCTTGAATCACAAAGTCTGAAGACTAAGAAGGCCCCATAAACAACATCTGGAGATAAAAATTGAGCGTCTATCTTAATTTCGATGTTCAAATTGGAAAAATCTGACATCTCCACCACTGTCCCAAACCTGCACAAGTTATAAATATTCAAGTCTAAGTCAGTCACATCCTTTATTCCCATACACTTCTGCTTTTGAATTTCGTAATTTTTGGAACAAGAGTTTAATTTCTATATTTGAATTTATTGTACCAGACAAATCCTTATTTAAATAAAGGAAGGAATATTATAAAAAACACTATCAAGATGGTAGCAAAATTTATAATTCATGATCGTGAGAACAGAGTACCCAAAACAGGGCATACCTCAACTACCTTATTAGAAGGTTTATAAAATTATAGTTCCCAATCATATAGTGAGTATTAAAATCTATTGTGTCATGTACAACATCATTTCTCATTGTTGATATGTATGTATGTAGGACTAATCTTGTTATTAACCTAATGAGATGAGGTCTGAAGTGTAAAAGAGCTTAAGATGAAGCACTATTCCTTTGTTGATAAGCACAAGGGATTAACAGTTCTAGCAGAATAGAGTCACAGGGATTCAAATATATATATATATATATATATATATATATATATATATATATATATATATATATATATATATATTTGTAATTGCAGTCAGTCATTGTGATAAACGGTAAAGAGAATAACCTTATACTTTAAACATTAAAAAGTATAACATACTTCTACCAATAATGCATATGTTTGCTTATCACTTAAAACTAACAAAGGTGGAGAGGTAGAGAGAATAACCTTGATTCTGGAATACGTTTCCACTCATGTGGACAGCTGTTTTTGTAGGAAAACAATGTCGCTGAAACCATTGCATTTCTTGAGATCAACTGTAATACAACAAAAAAAACTAGTCAGACTCAACGTTAGGATGTGTAAATGCATGTATGATTTTGATTCATCCTTAATAAACTAAAGGATACATAGAACACAAGATGCACAAAAATATAAGTGAGATTTGAGGATGAACTCATTACCATTTTGTCTTGTTGAAGGATGATTCGCTTCGAAAAAATGTTGTAAAGATCCTCTTTCTTGATGGTAGAATAAATTTCAGGGCACTCTGACTTCTGGATTATTTCTTTATAGTCTTTAGGCAATTTGGGCTCCCATTTCTCATAATCCTCCTGCACATACATTAATCAATTAACAAACTCATGTTTCATACTACTTTCTTACAGTTTATAAAATAGTTAAAGGCCATAGTTTAGATATACATGTATAAAAAATTAGCCAATTTTGCCAAAATATAGAAACTTACCTGAAATTCCAATGATTTCTTGAGTTGTATGACCACTTCATCAGCTGTTGGTCGTCTTTCTCTCTTGTGATGTAAGCATTGAAAGGCAATCCTTGTAAAGGTAATATATGACTGTGGCGCAATTTGTTCTTTGATACCCTCGAACACTAACTTATCAAGTTTTCCTTCATAGTAGCGTTGTTTAGCCAAAAAGGGTAAATAAAGATACTCATCATCCAGCTTTTCGGATGAAAGTTTCCCACACAATATGTCACATAAAACCGCACCCAGTGAGAATATATCAGACTCTTTCGTTAAGTAGCCTGTTTTCGAGTGTAGTGGGTCACCATAGCCTATTGTGCCTGTAACATTGTCGATGACATTGTCTACATTCAGATTTGTTGAACATACTAAGGAATGCCCAAAACCTGTAAATTTTGCTTTCCAGTCATCAAATAGTAGAATGTTGCTGCTGTTGATGTTCCTATGTATTACCATTTCTGGACATCCATGAAGAAACTCCAACCCAATTGCAATATCGAAGCATATTTTAAGCCGCATCACCCACGTAAGACTATCATCGCTCAAGTACTTATCAAGACTACCTCTGGATGGATACTCATATGCAATAATCTTTTCATCCTCTTCATCACAGTAGCCTACAAGAACAATCACATTTTCATGTCTATACTCCATAAGGATTTCCAGCTCTGTCATAAATTCAACATCTCTTTCAAAAGACTTCCTATCTAACCGCTTTACCGCAATGTTATTACGTCCATGAGCGTGAGTAACTACTCCTCTGTGAATATTCCCAAATTCACCATGTCCAATGATGTTGTCTTGACTGAACTCTTGCGTAGCTAACTTTACGTCTTCAAGTGACAGTTTAAGGTTGTCCTTATGGTGCTCCTGTGAATCATGGATCAGTAAGTTATTTTAATAAGTAAAAAATACACTAAAACTGCTATCTGCTATCTAAAATTTTCATTGTGTCTTACCTGACAGTTTAACGCTTTTTTGAGTTCTTTGATGACAACTTCTATAGTTGGACGTTGCGCTTGAGTTTCTGCCACACATCGAAATGCGATTTCTAAGAATATGTCCAAAGACTCTTTATTGGGTCCTTTGCTTAAAGAAAAGACATGTTCATCGGTCTCCTCCTTTATTTTGTGATCAACCATTTGCATTATTGTTCCCCTTTCAAAATGATCTCTTGCAATGGGTGCAATTCCCTTCTCATTCACTTTGGTGTATACAGAATCATAGGCCAACGTTCCAGTCAAGATCTCAAGCAACACTACTCCAAATGAGTAAATGTCGGATTTCTTATTTAGTTTACCATACTTCTGATATTCTGGATCCAGATACATCTTTGTACCTGCAACCGTATCGGTATAGATAGTGCTGGCCACTTGATGTGCTGGGTGGAATTTGGAGAGCCCGAAATCCGCAATCTTTGCCTTCCAGCTATCTCCTAATAGAATATTATCGCTCTTAATGTCACGGTGTATCATCTTTTGTTTGCCATGATCCGTGTTGTTGTGAATGTAATTCAAACCATGTGCAATATCAAGACATATATTTAGACGTTGCACCCAGGTAAGATTAGTCGGTTTTTCACTGCTTCCCAAATAGGTTTCAAGACTTCCTTTAGAAGCATGCTCATAAACCAGGATCATTTCACCATTACCTTCTGAACAAAAGCCAAGTAGAGAGATTATGTTATCATGCTTACAAGTTGTTAGAGTTTCAATTTCTGAAATGAACCCTTGTTTTCCTTCTTGATTGCGAATGCGCTTTATGGCTACTGTGCTTCGTTTTCTGGGTAAATCGCACTTATTCACACCTTCTATCGACGATGAATTACTGCCATCGAAATGTTCAAGATCTGCTATGTACACTTTACCGAATCCGCCTGACCCGATGCAATATGCCTCGTCAAATTTGTTGGTAGCCTGGATTATATCATTTAGTCGAATCTTCAAGTGTTCCAAGTTCTTCCCCTGCAAGATTATGGAGTTATGCAACACCAAATTATTATTATTTATGGTTGACCGACATTTACAAAATTTGAGAACACCCAATAGCTAACAGTTGATCTGTTTTAAGTTACTTATTGTGAAAATGATTTTCATCCCTAAAACTATAGCCTCAAGATACATCTTACAAAAATATCAAGACATGTGACAAAATCAAAAATGAAGATTGAGAGATAACATACATATACAGTGTTTCAAATAACGAATGAATTAGGCATAGTTTGTTATTGGGTATCACTTTCAGTATAGGTACGATAAATGTATGAAGCGAACAAACGCGTGTTTTCATGGCTGCGCATTGTGGCGGCACACATATAGTTTCAATAGATGGATAAATTAGTATCGAAGATCAATATGTAGAAGTTGTAATGTAGAAATTGGTAGTTATATCTTAAACAATGTAGAGAAAGAGTGATAGAAAAAGCATGGTGCTATGCGTAGTTTGGTCTCATTTAGTTGTAAGGTAATATGTAACGCAGGAGATTTTAAAAATCTTATTAACCTAATAATAATAAGGCTAAATAATTAAATTAATTCAAACTTAGGTTAATTAGCATAAAATAAATTACTTTATATATAGTTTAAGATGTTTTATACGTGGTTGGAGTTTGAAACCCGGTACTTTACATAAGGTTTTCACTATCTTCTCAACCATTTTATAGCGTTTTCTTCATCATAGCGTTATAAATGATATACCATTTTAAAACATAGTCCTTGAACATATATTTCGGCTATCCAAAGCTAATTTGACATAACAATGGTGTTAGTTTGTTGCTTTTTGTTGTTAATTCTATATTATATTTATTTAAAAGTTCACTAGCCTAAATTAAGAAATAATATTTGTTATGATTCATGGTTGTATATATGGAAGCGATGTAGGTTCCATAAATGTATGAATGGAATCAATTTTCTATCTAGCCATCTAGGTATCATTTTTATGGTTTTTATTGCGTCTATAGGGGAAGGAAATTTTTTATTATTAAGTTAAACCATTATCCATTTGTTTACAGGGGATGGTCTTCGGGGATCAAACCCAGCTAAGGTTGGTGGATTTAAAAAAGGGAAGTGATACTTACATCACTTTTTGTGATGCACACACCACAATTATGCATATAGCATGTTGTAACATGTGCATTAATGATGTAACATTGTGGTGTGTGAATAAAAAAAGTGGTGTAAGTATCACTTCCCTTTAAAAAACCCCAACTTTCACATATGTCTGGAGGTTTATAGTTTGATGACGGGTTTAGGCCGCACAATAGCTACTTACTTTCACTAATGTACCGTTTTGGTACGTGTACTTATTTCTGTTCCACTTAATGTTGTTTACTTTTATTTTTTGTTCCATTTTGGTACGTGATGCTGATGTGTCGTGCTTGTGACACCTCAGCATCACGTACCAAAATGAAACAAAAAATAAAGTAGACAACATTAAGTGGAACGGAAATAAGTACAATTACCAAAACGGTATATTAGTGAAAGTACGTAGCTATTTTATGACCTAAACCCGTTTGATGACATGACTAGTTTATAAACTTTTGTAAAGCGACCATAGTGCATATGCCCTATTTATACAATCAAGCTAAATGGTCACATTTATTATACAACCATATTCACCACATTTATTACATCTTAGTTCTATACAATCAAGGTTATCTATAAAAATAATAGTTTTATTAATTAAAAAAAAAAAAAAAAAAAAAAAAAAAAAAAACACCCTGACTTTTAGATATGATACAATTTCTTTGGTGAGGAATAGTGGCTATACAGTAAACCAGACAATAATAGTTGGTTGGTTTAAAACATATAAGTGTGCTATTTGTAGAATTAAAAAAATGGTATAGTGAGGATATAGTGGTTATACAATAACCCAAACAATAATAGTTAGTAATGTAGAGTAACTATTTTTTATTAATTAGGATAATCAGCCTCAAATTAAAAGTTTAAGGAAAATAATTACCTTCAAATGATCTAATGATGTGGCGTCAAATGCATTTCTTGAAAGTTCCTAAAATGTTATTTGCAAGAGAATAGGAAATGAGTTGAAAGATATAACAATTATTGTTAAATAAAGATGACAAACAAAGATGATGTTCTTACTGGATTTTCATGTTTCCGTTGAAATTCCAACGCTTTCTCAAGTCTTTTGACAACCTGATCTACGTATGGACGACCTGCTCGTTCCTCTTTTATGCACCAATATGCTGTTTCTGAGAATATTTTTAATGATTCCGGGTGCATTTGTTTTCGTAAATGCGGATCGATCATATCATCCAAATGAGATTTGGCCAGCTGACTTAATAACCCCTCTCTCAACGCATCTTCATCTTCGTCACTATCTTTGTCTTCATCTTCATCTTCATCTTCATCTTCATCTTCATCTCCTGCACTCCTTCCGCATAAGACTTCGAATAATACAACACCGAATGAATATACATCTGACTTGTGGGTCACACCGCCAGTCTTTATATATTCTGGGTCCAGGTATGCATCCTTAACAATATCACGAGTCAGATGAAGACGGTGCCTCCGAGCTACTGTATTTTTCAATGCAAGTTGAAAACCAGATAACTTGGGTTCCCATTTGTCATCTAGTAAAATTTTCGAGCTCCTGATGTTGCAATGTATGACACTAAAATCGCGACCAACATCATAATGAATGTAACTCAATGCATTTGCAACACCTAGACATATCTTCAACCTTTGCCTCCATGTGAGGGTCTCGTCACTTAGATATTTGTTGAGACTTCCGTTGGCCTCCTTCTTGTATACGGTAACCAAATTCTTATCATTAAACCCAACAACAGACACTAGATTCGTATGATTGAGACTAGAAAGCATTGACTTCTCCATCCTAAAGTACTTTTTCCTTTGATCATCTTTTTGATATTTAACATAGATCCCCCGTACAACAATATCGATGAGCTGTCCGGAATGCAACATACTGCCTTGGTAAACCCATGCAACTACTTTTTGTCTGATCATATTCTCAGGAGCAAAGTTGTTGGTTGCAGATTTTATATCTTCAAAGCTGAAGTGAGAAAGGTATTTTAGGGAAGACATTGTCTTTTTGCTGGAATTGGATTCAACGCCTGTGGATGTGGAGTGGCTCGCTGATCCCTATATGTACCAAAGAAGACAACATTATGAAGTGTGCAGATTTTCAGGGTGGAACACTTCAGTGAGGTTAATCATTCATTTTAAGCATTTATCAAAGAGCTAGAAAGTATGGTGAGAAGCCAAGTATAAGAGGAGGATTTTGTGTATCATTCTGAAGAACAGTTAGAGTTTGCAAAAATTGTTGGCAAATGTGATTTTGTGTATAACTTGAACCTCCATTTAACCATAACTCACAACCACCGCCTTTATGACAAATATAATAGTTTATGTGAATGATATGTGAATGGAGTGTATTTATTTTGTACACAAAATATTAACTAGGAAAAGACAGTTATATCCTTGTCCAGTAGTACCCATTTTTTGTGTTGTTTTCTTTTAAACCTCAAAATAGCCGATATACTTTTGAGAAGTACCCAACAACAATGACAACAACCAATTCGGGTCACGGTTTATTTTAAGCAATCCATAAGCAATGTTTTTTTAAACATTAATAAGAATAAAATATTGTTAAAAATATACTGTAACTTTGAGCTTCTTTGTTGACTCCACCCTGCACGTTCTAATTATTCACAGTTAATAACAAAACTTTGAAGCTGAAAAGTGCATTATAAAGTATCATCACCTAACAGTTTATAGTTTATTTCAAAATCTTTTTGTGTACAAATAATTCTGCCCCTTCTCTATCGATCTTTCTTTATCAATTCTCTTATTTTGACATTTTCCTCTTTTTTAGAGATTTGAGTGGCTTACAATAAGAGCTAAAAAAATTAATTACCTTCTCATGACTGGATGATGTCCCTCCACCTTCCTCCACAACTGATGAGTGTTCCTTTAACATCAATGGCAACAAATACAACAATAAGTAAATAAACGTTGCACATATTATAGAGTCGTTGTTGTGATAGAAAGATAAAGGGAAAAAACCATCTTACAGCAATTTCACATAGCAATTGAAGTTCTAATGCTTTCTCAAGTCTTGTGACAATCTCATCTACATTCGGGCGTTGGGACCGTTCTTCATTCAAGCAGTCATACGCTGTTTTCGCAAAAATGTTCAATGATCGCGGATCTATTTGTTTCAATAGATCCGGATCAACTAAACCATCAAGTATTTTCTCTCTATAGTGAAAAATTGCCACTGGAGCCAAATACTTATTATCTTGATCGTCACTTACTGACTTCCTACCACATAATAGTTCAAACAATACTATCCCAAAGGAGTATATATCTGACTTGTGGTCCACGCTGCTAGTCTCTGAATATGTTGGGTCTGTATACCCTTTCGTAGACCAAACTGAATCAGTACGGACAGCATGGTGCCTTTCAGATGCTTTTAACTTCATGGAATGTTGAAATTGTGATAACTTAGGTTCCCAGTCATTATTCAGTAGAACAGTTTCACTACTGATGTTCCGGTGAATAACACTAAAATGGCGTGGCTCGTCATAATGAATGTAACTCAATGTTTGCGCAATACCTACAGATATCTCCAATCTCTTCACCCATGTCAACAACACCAGGTTACTTAGATAGTTGTCGAGCCTTCCCCTGGTGATCTCGTGCTTGTAAATGATGGTCTCTGCACCAACTTCATTACAAAACCCAAGAATAGAAGCAAGATTCTTATGCTTGAGACTAGATAGCATCGAAATCTCCGTCCAAAACTGTTGTTCTTTTTCATCCCATTCTTTATTAAGTAACCTCCGAGCAGTGATATCTATCAACTCACCGGACCACGAGAGTCGTCCCTTGTATCTCTTTCCAAATCCACCTGTGCCTACGACATTTTCTTCTGCAAAGTAGTTGGTGGCAGATTCTATATCTTCAAGGGGGATTCTTAGGTGAGCAAGGTCGTTGGGCGGAGGGTGTATCTATTACAAAAACAAGCAGAGTTTTGGTTACAAAAGGATGTGAGATGACGATATTCAATTAATACAAAAATTAACAGCAAATGATGCATCACTAGTATATATGTATTGTTGGCGATCTCGACCTAACTTCCCTTTTTTAATCATTATTTTTAAGCTTAAAATTATTTTTAATCTTAAGTGATATCCATAAAGTTGGTTTTATTTCTTTTCTATTTATTGTCACTGAAGATTGTATTGTTTGTGTCAACGTCATATCCTATATTACATTTCTTATTACTTAGACTATCGTAGGATTTTGTGGATTTTGGTACTTTAAGTTATAAATACCTTTTTAGTGCTTGGATTAATGGGATTATTACTATTCTTAAAATTTGTATATTTTTTTTATCGACGTAGAATGTCACCTATACATGTTAGCCTTTTAAAAGAATAAGAAGTTATAATGGTCAAAACAAACTTACGGTCAACCTGATTTAAACACATGAAAAATCATTAACCTAATAACTAAAAACCACAAAACAAGTCGTATCATGTGTCGGAAGTAATCAAGATAATAGGCCATTTAATATTATAGATTAAAAAAGTTGTCAATGTTAGTTAAAAGATTTTGTCAAATGGTTATCCAAATTTAAGGGGTTATATCAAACGATCATTGAAAGTTAAGCGGTCTTTTTAAATGGTCAAAGAAAGTTAAGAATTAAAACGTTGCAAAAAGAGGTTAAATAGTTAAAGCGGCAAGTAATTATAGATGTGAAATTGTTATTTAGTGTTTCGTGTATGAAATAGATGTATATTGTTTATCGGGTCACACTTTGTTACTTATTCATCGCTACATCACAATTCATTAATTATGGGGACCTATTATTGAAGGGGGCTCTAACATCATCAAATTCTGTTATTTAACCCCGGATTAATTATCAACTTATAAGTAGACATGAAAGGAAAATATACATGGATGTAAAGTACAATATTGAAAGGAATAGGAAGTACGGATACATTAACAATTTCACATTTTTCACTTTAAGTGTTTTAAGCAAATGCGATTTTTCTACATCTATAATGAAGATATGTCTTTGTTTTATCAAAAGTGATTCAATATTGCTAAAATTAGTTTGTTTATTTCATCTAAATATCTCATAATGTTTCATTTAAAATTTGGATAAAACAAATTTAATGAAAAGGGAAAACATATTGTGGTGGAACCATAAAAGAGAAAATATAAAGTTTTACCGGTCTGTTTTCACGTGCTAGTTCCAAAGCTTTCTCGAGTCTTGGGACAATGTAATCAATATTTGGGCGTCGCGATCGTTCTTCGTCCAAACACTCATACGCTATTTCCGCAAACATGTTGAATGAATGCAAGTCTATTTGTTTCCACAGTTCCTCATCAATTACATTATCGAGTTTTTTCTCTCGATAATGGGTAATGATTAGCTGAGCCAAATCACTTGTATATTTTGATTTCCTACCAGACATCAGTAGTTCAAACAATATTATCCCAAATGAGTACATATCCGACTTGTGGTTCACAATGTTCGTCTTTATATATGTTGGGTCTCCATACCCATCCACATACTCAAGTTTACTAGTATGAAATGAATGGTACCTTTGAGACGCTTCAATCTTCATGGAATGTTCAAAGTCAGATAACTTGGGTTCCCAGTCATGAGTTAATAGAACTGTGTCACTGCTAATGAGCCGGTGTATCACGCTAAAGTCGCGTGACTCGTCATAATGAATGTAACTCAATACATGTGCAAGACCCACAGAAATCTTCAATCTTTGCACCCATGTCAACCTCATTGGGTCACTTAGATAATCATCGAGCATTCCCCTGGTTTCATCATACTTGGTAATGATGATCTTCTCATCTTTTTCATCACAAAACCCAACAAGAGAAACCACATTCTTATGCTTGAGACTAGAAAGCATGTAAAAATCCGTCCAAAACTCTTGTTCATTCCTTCCTTTATCAAACCTCCGTGCATTGATATTAATCAACTCACCGGACCACAAGAGCTGACCCTTGTATTCCATTGCAAATCTCGTTGCCCTGATGTAATTATTCCAATCAAAGTTGTTGGTGGCGGATAGTATGGTTTCAAGGGGGATTTTGAGGTGAGCAAGATCGTCCTTTGGTGAAGACATTATCTGTTTATCAAGTAAAAACGTGAATTAATACACAATAAGAGAGATTGATGAAGTGCCTACAACGTGTTTGATGAAATTCCTGATCCTTTTCAAACTCATGTTGCTGATATATACTTTACTTGTATGTTATACTAGTCTTGGATAGTGCAGTTAAATTTGCTCCTGTGGTGTTTTTAAAGCATATTTTGGTCTATAATCAGACGGTGTAAGTATGTTACGTGATAGACACTTTGCATAGTGGTGAGTGGAGTTCGTCCATTTTAGGTTATTACATGTTCTTTGTCTACCAATGTAGTTTTGAATGGATACTACAGATTGGAATTGTCTTGTTTCGTTCCCTTATTGCACTTAAAGACATGTTTTTGTCTTGCGGATGACAAGTAAGGGTAGGTTGCCTACATAAGTATGTTCATTAAGTGGTATCTCGAAAAAAACTATGGCATGTGCTTTGTGTAATACTAAATTGTTTAATTTGGCATTATACTTTATTGTTTGATGTTGATATTTGGTCATCTGAAGTTTGAAATTGTTTCCAAAGACATGTTTTTGTAGCTGCTGCGGGATACTTTATTTGGTATTTGGCAAAACAGGAATTGGAAGATTTTTGAGAATGTTCAAAGGAATGGAGAGACATTGTTTAATGTTGTATTGTATAGTTTAAAAGCCAAACTGTTGACTATGAAAGTGAAGAACTATCCTTTTGTGATAAAAGTTTCAGAAATACATTGTATCAGCTCATGGTTGATATACAACTCAAAAGTTACGAATTGATGGTGAGAAGATCAAACAAATATAAACTGATTGATTGGCAACTTTGGTTAAGGGATCCGCAAAATATTCGGTTACAGTAAGGACTTATAATATGTAATTTTTGAATGCTACAGTGTGTTACAGTGTGGTACAGCTTGATTTTGCCGAGTGTGTTCTGGTTGTTCAGAAATGCGGTGCAGGTCTGCTTCAGTGAAAGTTACGAGGTTTATGTGTGTGCTGCTACATCAGCTTCTTGTCTATATACGAGGTTTATGTGTCTGCTGCTACATCAGCTTCTTGTGTATTCGTTTGACAGTGGGCAGTCTTTGTGGAATGCTGTAAGGGATGATTAGTGCACAGTGGTTTTTAGTGAGTGTGTCCAACAACTGATGTGTATCTTTTTGCTCCTTGCTGTCATTCTCTTGTGGTCAATGTTATGCGGCCCAATTTAGAGTCAGTTGTGTTTTGGTTTTCGTAGGTTTTATAGTGCAGGCCTAGTGGGATAGTCTTAGTGCAGGTCCTTGTTTGGGTCGGCTTTATGTTTTGTTTTCTGTTAGGTATTTCCTTGTGGTTTTGCTTTTTCTTGTTTTCTTTGGTTTGGGGCTCGTCCTTTTTAATTTTCTTGTTAAGAAGGTGGGTTGCCATTTCTTTTGTATCTTGTTTTTGGTTGGTCCTTAATAAATGTTGCCTTACTAAAAAAAAAGCTCATGGTTGATACTAGTATAAAAAAACAAAACTAGTAGAGATGTTGATAGTATTCTGAAGTTTGAGATGTATGCAAGGGTTGAATATCAAGATGATTGTCCAACTTGGGAATGAAACACATGAAGATGTTGGAAAGTATCTTGCGGTAGTATTAGTGATAAAGTCTTCGTTACTATTTAATTATTTCGATCCTGTGTAAAAATATAGTCAACTTCCGCCAACCCGTTAAAAAGCCAAAAGCCCGAACTTTTTATAGAAAAATGCCCTAGTGTCTTCCAAAAAAAAAAGCCCTAAATTATGTGTTATTTTTATATAATAACATACAACAAAATCATTATTTATAAATGAATGATTAAATTATAACAACATTATTATTTAGGCCTAATATTTTGGCTAGGGTCGGGCTTAACTCGGCCCAGTTTCTTAAGGCCCGGGCTTTTTGAATTATAAAAGCCCGGGCTTTTTTCGGCCCAAGCTCTGTGTGCTCCTCTATTTCAAATATCAGAATTCGAAATCCTTAACAATAAAATTAACCAGCGACGTCTGTTCTTAAGTTTTAGTGAGTTAATTTACTTACATTTACTATCTATAACTAAATTCTAATATCAAATTGATTTGTGTTTGAGTTTCTCCTTTTCGTTAATAGTTTCAGATGAGCAATATTTCCTTCTACAATCATTTAATTGCAACATTCGAATTTAGGGGTTGAATGCCCCAAAAGTCAATTTCAAACTAAAATGTAATAGGTTGGTTATTTTCACTATGCACACTTGTATAAATTTTACTATCTTATTGTTCATAATGACTTTAAAGTTTCTTAATTATTTTGTTTGTGCTACATTGTATTTTGTCTTCCCTACGCACTGCTCTGATGGGCTTGATTGTTCGTGTTGTTGTTGTAAGGGATTGATTGTTCGTGTTGTTGTTACACTGCATTTTGTATATGAAGATCGCATGAGACATTTTTGGCATATCAAGGTGCTACTTGGGCTCCTGGGCTCATGATAGTTTTACTTTGTGGTTATTTTTTATTAGATTCTTTTGAGTTTCTGTTGGTCTACCTGCAAGCCCATTCGTTATGGTATAATTATACGTAGGCTAATTTGGTTATGTTTTTTTGGAAATCCACTATGACTCATTCAAAACTCCCAATTATATGATTATAAAAATTTACCATTGTAAACAGGGGCGGAACCAAGCATACATTGGGGGTGGGGGTGGGGGGGGGGGGGGGTGCCCTCCACGACTTGCCGAAAAAGTTAAGATTTTAGTGTAAAATTTTTTTTTGGACCTTTTTATTGAAGTGCACCCCTCCATAAAATTAAATTGCCCCCCCCCCCCCCCCCCCCCCCCCCCACCTTGAAGCCAAAAATGTAAAAACTTTAGTTTTAAGTGTAAAAAAAAATTATGACATTTTTCTTAAAGTGCATCACGAATTTTATAAAAAATAAATTTTTTTGCCCCCCCAACCCCCACCATGGTAAATCCTGGGTCCGCCACTGATTGTAAATATCCTTTTATCTCGAAACGTGCAATTTTTATTATTCGTTTTTTATTAAAAGGAAATACAGTTTGTCAAAAGTAAGAGAACAACATGCGCATCTGATTTAAAAGAATCCACTATGGTAGCTTATCAATAGTTCTAAAACTTTTTAAAAAAGTGATGGACGTGAAGTCTATATACTATTATGTTCGTGCATTGTCCTATTAACTACTCCTAATAATTTAATAAAGTGATGGACGTGAAGTCTATATACTCAAATAAATAGACTTGTACTGTAGTATAATAGAAGGATGGAAGAGAAAAACTGTCTTACCGCACGATGTTCTTCCAACGCTTTCTCAAGTCTCGTGACAATCTCATCAATATTTGGGCGTTCCGATGGTTCTTCATTCAAGCAGTCATACGCTATTTCCGCAAAAACATTAAATGATTGAGAGTCCATTTGATTCAATAACTCCCAATCAATTATTTCATTGAGTTTCTTCTCCCGATAATGGGAAACGGCCACCGAAGCCAAGTACTTATTATCTTTGTTGTCATTGATTACCGCTTTCCTACCACACAGTAGTTCAAACATTACTATCCCAAAGGAGTAAATATCCGACTTGTGGCTCACACTCTTTGTCTCTATATATGTCGGGTCTGTATACCCCTCCGTACTCCACACTTTATCAGTATTGAAACAATTGTGCCTTTCAGATGCTTTGATCTTCATGGAACGTAAAAATCACCTAACTTGGGTTCCCAGTCATCATTTAAAAGAATCGTAGCACTGTCGATGTTGCGGTGTATCACGCTAAAATCGCGAGAGTCGTCATAATGAATGTAACTCCAACGCTTGCGCAATACCGACTGATATCTCCAATCTTCGCACCCATGTCAACAACATCGGGTCACTTAGATAATTGCTGAGACTTTCTCTGGTGTCATCCTTGTAAATTGATGACCATCTCGTCATTATCATCACAAAACCCAACAAGAGAAACCAGATTCTTGTGCTTGAGACTAGAAAGCATGGAAACCTCCATCCAAAACTGTTGGTCTCCATCAACCCATTCTTTATTTAACCTTCGAACAATCCACTCACCGGACCACAAGAGCCATCCCATGTAATCCTTTTCAAATTCATCTTCTCGAACGAGCATGTATTTAGAAAAGTTTTCGGTGGCTGATAGTACATCTTCAAGGGGGATTTTTAAGTGAGCAAAGTCTTCATGATTGACTGAAGACATCATGTATGTATCTGTTTGTTTATCTGAACAAAAAAGGGTGTGTGGGTTGTTACAAAAGGAAGCGAAGGAGTGTTTGTGTGATATACATAAAAACTGTTCGGTTTGTGTTTGTATATATTTAAGATGTGGATAAGCGTGTGGGTCCCATGTTATCTTTAATGTATGGAGGTCTGGTAGTTGCATTAAGTTCACACAAATTGTCTTTAGAGTATAGGAAACTTCCCTTTTATTGAATAATTCGAAGTCTGAAAATAATATAGTAAATAAGAAAACAACAGACATCATGACACCTTCTCATGTTAAACTGGTCGTTAAAGGCTGCTGCTTGTGCCTAGTGGCAAAAGAATGCAGAACGTGATTGGCATTATGGGCAAAGTAGTGACTCAGATGAAAGATTTACGTGGTTTACATTTGATGAGCGTCTTGTGGCGATGTCCATGATTGGTAGCACTGAGCCACTTTTTGTGATGTTTGATCAGTTGGGTGCGGATGTAAAAGTTCATATGGCACAAATGGTTGTAGTTGGTGTGATAAACTAGTCATAGTAGTATGTTTCGTTTTGCGATATCAAGTGAATGTTAGTATTTCTTTTGTGTGACGTTTTGTGAATCTTTGTAACTTATATAATCACGTTAGGCGTGAGACTCATTAACCAGAAGATTATGGTCTGCATGCAGCCTCAAGTAGTTGAATGTCTTATTACTCTAATGCGTTGGTGACATCCCATAGCGTGTTTGTTACAAATCTATGTATGATAAAATCTGAAATTTCATTTACATCTGCAATGTAGTAAATTTCATTTACATCTGTAATGTACTAGTAATAAATTTCATTTACATCTGTAATGTAGTAAAATGGATGAAAGCCACAAAGGTTTATAACTAAAACATTTCACTTTTTATTTCCTGTTTTTCCAAATGTTGCTCAGAATCACGTTTGTGCATCATCCTTTTGTTTGTTTCTCGACGAATTCTTTAATCATCTCCTTCAAATATGCTGTGTACGAACAAAATAGTTGTAATTAGCTTAGGATATGGAGTTGCGTCTTAGAGAATAGATTCATTATAGTACATTAAAGTCCCACTAAAGGATTTTTTTTGGCAAAGCTCGTTTTATAACATGAAAATGACTCATTCGACCATTGAAGTCAATAAGGGAGTCGAGTGTTTAAAATAGAGTAGCAAATTTAACGCTGTCATATGATGAAAATTTGGGATCAAGTGGTTAGATAGAAACCTGCAGTTCGTGATGAAGCACAATACATCTTCTTCAGTCGTTTATTTTTCTGCATAAATGTTAAAAAGTTAACAGGAAATCATTTCTACTAATATGGAGTACGAGGATGATTGCCCGCGCGTTGCTGCGGGTTTTTTGCCTATTTGTTTTTGCTTGTGTGTGTTCATATCAGATGATTCAAGCCACAATGAAGGTACAAAATATTATAAACAAAAAGGAAGAGGAGGCAGTTATTTTTGCACTATTAGTAATGATCTAAAAAGTTAAAACATACTTGTTTAGACCTGGAAGGCATGTCATTTCAGGGGTTAGCTTGGCTTTTGGCTTCCGTCGTCGCTCTTTATCATATAATGAGAAATCCGCTGCAAAAAATCAAACAAAATGATTTTTTAAGTTAAAAGCAAAGAGCTAATATACCGTCAATCGATCATTGTCTAGTGACGCCATCCTATAAATAAGGCTATAACAAAGTTGTTACTTTCCACTGACCAATACAATTTAATTAAATGTTCTGTCGTATATTTATGTTTCATACGAACCACCTGACAAATTTATGATTCGAGATTAAAAATACAAAATGACTCCGCTGGGGATCGAACCCAGAATCTCTGGTTTCGTAGACCAGTGCCTTATACATTGGGCCACGGAATCTTTGTTGTATCGTTTTTCATTTCCATACTTATAAGAATAAATAGTCAAATAACCTCAAGCTGTCGAACGGGGCACGGCCATCATCCCCATGTAAACTGCTACAACCCGCTGCTAGTCCTACAATCATACCTACAATAGCAGTAACCATGAATAAATTAGTATCAGGTTTACATTCATTTATTTTTTGGTTTACATCTATTGTGTTACTGTATATATAAACAACTGGTTCACCATTTGTGTACTGATAATAGAATAGGTATGGTTGTCGTTCTTGGTTTACGTACAACTGGATCACATTCATTTATTTTTTAACACCATGGTGTTAAGTATTCTGTTGTCATAGGGTTAGTGGTACTTTCGAACAATTTACATGTTTGTAAATTTCTAGCTGCTTTAGCTAATAAGTGTGCATCTCGCTTTCTATTAGGTGGCTGGACTGACCCTTCGTTTATGCTAACATCAATTTCTTTTTTGATAAGAAACCATCACGCATTTGACAATAAGTCTGTTTAGAAGGAACTAATGGCTGTCTGGTGTATTCATTCAGTGAATTTTCTATTTTATTTATTTATTTATTTATTTATTTATTTATTTTTGTTAAGAAACCTTGTTGAAACTGAGAATAAGTATTTTTAGGGGCTGTAAATATTGGGTTACTACTGGCAAAAGAGATTTTGTTTGAATTTGCATCTCTTTCCATGGTATATTGACATATATAAGCGACTAAAGTTCTCCATTAACGGTGTATGTACATAAGCAATTCAGAATGATGTATGGAATATCTATTTTTTCTGGAAAATCTATGGATCAGGACTGAGTATACAAAAGTGAAAAATGAATAAAAAAAGAAGACATAATTAGAGTAATTCTAACATAAGGTTAACAACTTTAACAATAATAAGGGTGTGCACAAATATATTGGTTGAGTCTATGATGCATGGGGTGAGCATAGAAGCAACATATGTTCAATAAACGTGCATGTATGTCAAAGATTAGACAATTTACCTGTCGTTAATTCTGATCATAGACTGTTTTGATAATACCTTCCTAGAAGATCGTAACCTGAGATCGTAACCTGTTTTGATAATACCTTCCCCCACAGGTCCCTTTATATGAAAGTTACGGCTAAAACTTGATCATTTTCACAAACTGCGAAGCCATCGCATCTGCATCAGAAAATATATACTTTAGCAATAATTATGGAATTTTTTTATTACAGATGATTGTCTAATTCTGATTATTAAATATGATAGTTCCATATAGTTACATACCCCGGTAAATTTGTCATACTTCCCACATATTGCAATATCTCCGAAGGAAAAGAGAGTTGAGTGGCTTATCCCAAACACCCCTACCTTTGATACCCCCCCCCCCCCCCCCCCCACCCCACCCCCCAAAAAAAAAAAAAATTATTATTATTATTTTATATAAAACCTCATAAGAAAGTTGGATTTCAATTATAGGACCAACATAAAAACTCTAACAAACATTCCTTTATATGATGAGCAGAGAAGTCATGTTTATCAACCTTCACCCGCGTTTCACCTTAAATTGTTAGTTAGGCTCAGAGAGGGTACCAATTAGGAAAAAGCGGACGCACACGTAATGGCTGCAACCCTAACAGGCTGCCCTCCCAAGGTACGGGCAATCTCACCTTTAACCCGACCCGTTCAAAATCATCAAAGCCTCAAGATATTACGCATCGTATTCATGATATCAGGTTTTCAAGTATATAGGCTCATATAGCGTAGCAATTAGATAGGTTAGCAATTAGGAAAAAGCAAATGCATACGCCATGGCTGCAACCCCAAGAGGCTGCCCTGCCAAGATACGGGCAATTTAACCTTTAACCCAAACTCATCACAGCCTAATGATATCAGGTTTTTAAATATAGGCTCAGATAGGGTAGAAATTAGGAAAAAAAAGGATGCACCCGCCATGGCGGCGAGTCCAACACGCTGCCCTGCCAACATACGGGGAATCTCACTTTTAACCCGACCCGTTGAAACTCATCACAGCCTCAAGAAATTACGCATTATACATATAACAGGAAGACAAAAGCACATCCAAACCTCTCAAGTTTTATGTGCTCTTCCATTCTCGCTCCGCAAACTGAAAAAGAAACGAAAAAAGCTGCCAGTTGTGATTATCTCATTACTGTGAAAACATATAAGAATAGTTAGCCGGACCACTAAATCGGAAATAAGTAATTTTAGAAGACAGCCTGGTTGTAAACAATAAAGGTTACCTGAAGCGTTATCCTGAGGGTTGTTGCATAACCTTTTTGTAGCAGCATTTTGTTTACCACTGAGGTTTATATTATCAGGAAAAATCAGACAAAAATGTTTATGAGGCTCAGACAGGGTGGAAATCAAAAAAATCGCAAACATCCGCGATGGCTGCAAGTCTACTGATTTGCCCCGCCAACATGCGGAAAATCACGACTTTAGTCAAATCTGCAGAGATTCATCACAGCTTCTGATAATCAGTACTGCCACCATTCTCATTATACATAACATCAACAGCGGAGCGAAACGATGAGATAGAACATTCGCCATGGCTGCAACTTTAGTAAGTTGCCGCAGCAAGATGCAAATGACCTCATCTTTAGTCCTCCCCACCCCTAGACTCATCATTGCCTCGTGTATCCCTAATCCAACCTGCTCCACAATTGAACCTCTTTGTAACCCGATATTCGTCACTCAGTTTCTACTCTCAATCGTCTCGGCTACGTTAAGATCCACATAAAGAGGATCATGTCAGCAAGTGTCCTAATGTGCCTGTGTAGTCCATTAGGTAACATATTGTTTGATTGCTATTCTTTAAAGTTGGTGGTCATTTGTTTACTGCTGCAACTTTACAAAAATTTTAGTCAAAATTATACAGTAGTTGATTGGGTGAATAAGTTTAATATTTACTTCTGTAAAATGTATTGCAACAATGGCAAAAGGTTTATTTGTTACACAGTTGGTGTTTGTTTAAGCTTATATGTGGGCTTATGTATCAGGTCACCACAATATTCGGGGTCCTAGAATTGCATCCAAAGACAAAATTTTGGCTTAAATATAGGTACCTTTCAACATCTCTCCAATCTGATTCCAATTTGCTCGGCTTCCTCCTGAAGAGTCTTGCACTGACCCATCAGTATCTCTTCATCTAACCATGTGAAGTCAAGTTAACAGCTTGATCATTGCTTCCAGCTCTTTAATCTTTTTATCTTTCTCATCTACCAAACTCTGTAATCACAATATGAGAAAGGGATCTTAGCGTTATGCAAAGCCCTCGTTTAACTGGTTTAGATGCAATGCTGGTTTCCATTAATATTACTAACCTAGTTAACAACTATGAGTGAGATATATACCTGAGAGCAGACAGGCAAGACATGTTTGTCTGAGTAGAGGATGGGTTTTATTTATTTTCGATTGGTTGTATAAACAGTTGGTGCTAAATATGATTAAGAAGCTATTTTACTATCATGATAGTCTAAACTTTTTTGCTAATAAAGCCATTAAAAGGTTTTATGCATTTGTATGCATTTTTTTTATGACTTTCAATCCTTTTTGGTCATTTTTCTTTTTTAGCCGAACTCTTATAAGCTAACTTATTTGACACGGGAGATAAAAACATAATAACATCAACCAATTTGAGGTCAAAAGAAGCACTTTTACCTTTCTTGCCACCATGGTGAAGAGCTGTATGCAAGAACTCGTCACGCATCTATAGCGACTGGTTCCATGTAACTGGTCGTGGAAACTGCCATGGCTTTGGCCTCCTTATTTTTTTCACCGTTCCTGCCATAGAACGAAACACCAGTGGCAAAGGCTTTCCAAAACCATGAATTAAATAAAAATAAATCAAAGACTTATGGTTTGGACATCATAGACTTACGGTTAACCCCACTTTTCTTGTTGAACAGTGATGGCCGCATCAACATTGCCTTCTTCCCGGTGTTCCTGCTAGTGTCACTGGTATGGAAATTCAGCCGTCCTCATGAAAAGCACATGTTCTGCAAGAAAGCATGTAATTAGCACCATTTGACCACCAATCAGACCAACAGATGACACCAAACACCCACGGCAAGCTTATTTTGACCCAACTAAACTCACCGTAAAAAACTCAGGTCAAACGGAGCTGTAAGAAGTGTCAAAATCATTATACCTGAGGCTTATATAGGCTAACAATTGAAGAAAGAGGATGTATCCGCCATGGGTGCAACCGTAATAAGTTGGCCTGCGAAGACATGGACAATCAGCAAGAGCATAGTCACGACCATTAGCTGAAGCATGACAGTCATTAAGCATTTCTTCCGTGTTTATTCGTCAAAAAAACATAAAATTCTAGCATAATCACATGAAACATAATACCAGCCTGTAAATTCCAATCTTCCCGTTAGAATATTTTCCCATACCCTACAGCTTTCAGTCACCTCTTGGCTTCGTCTGCAAATCAAAACAATAAATACACACAATTAACCTTATTAAGCTTCGTATACAAATCAAAACAAAACAATAAAAAACCTCCATCTTTCAGTCACTTGTTTTCAATAACACATATTTTCAACCAAAAAACCTAACAAAAATTGGCTAATTCCATGAAAACCCTATCAAAAAAAAAAAAAAAAAAAAACAAAAAAACAAAACAAACAAACAAACAAACACTGAAAAAAATGCCTAATTTACAGAAACCCTAATTTACAAATCAACCAATCAATCATGAATACCTTTAAATTCAACTCGTCCGTCGTTTGAACCAAAGCATCCTGCAAAAGAAATCAACAAAACCCCCAAATTAGCGCAACCCTAATTTGAAAAGAAAACAAATACTGAAACAATTTAATGAAAACATACCTTTTCATTTAGGATAACCTTTGTGTGTGTGTGCTGTGTTTGTTATGAGTTTTTTGTGGAGGAAGATTCAAGAAAGACCGAGGTTTGATGTGGGAGAAGATGAGGATTCTAGAATTTGTGGGGAGGGGAGGCTGTATTATTTTAATCCGGGACGGGTAGCAAAACCGAAATATACCCAACCGGCCCGCCTTTTTTTTCCCAAGCGGTACTGTTCATAAGAACGCCCGCTGAATGTAATATATACTAATGTAATGCTCTCTAGGAAGAACACAAAAGCAGTTGAGCAAAGAAAGCTAATTTCCACTGGACAAAATTTGGAAAACACAATCCATCCAATTATCACGATATTTGGAAAACATAACTCATTATAAGCTCATCGGATTGAACTAGTAGAGGGCTGAGGCAACTTATTACGATTCAATAATCTAATTATCACATAACACAATATCAGTACTACAATCGGATGCCCAACAAACAACAAATTAATCAACACCAAACCCCTCAATCTCTACCCTCATCAAGAACACAGTTAACATCAGCACTCCCCTCATCACTATACAATGACAACCCAACTTGCAAAACCCAAGTACCTTTCAAAACAATCCCACCCAACAACTAAAAATCAGCAAAAAAACACAGACGGCCAAATGGAAAGATAAAAAATAAATAGGTTGATATTGCCACCTAGGGGTGTTAATCGGGTCGGGTTGGTTGGGTTCGGGTCAAACGGGTCGGGTCCAAGTCGGGTCGAGACTAAAAATAATATACCCGAACCCGACCCTATTTAAGGTCGGGTTAGTCGGGTTCGGGTCAAATCGGGTTGGGTCGGGTTCGGGTATGTGCCATTTACAAAATCACATTTTTTTTTAATTTGATAGCTAAAATGCTTATGAAATTAACCAAAGCCTATGAGATAAGCCAACTAGCCTGCTTACAACGAATAATAGAGCATATTGTTGTTTTCGTGACTACTATATTAACATACATTTTAGACTACGAAAGAGATCCTGTTGCTGACATAGTAGATACAGGTTCAACATGATGCACATGTTCAGGTATCATCAATTCAAAAAAATATAGTACACAATCTGTACTTACATCAGATGTGCTCTCAAAAGATATATCAGCACGATAGAAAGATTATGAATAATGACGATCCAGGATCTTTGACTATGCCCCCCAATAATATATGAGTAGCATATGTCAGAAACCACTTATTAAATAACTTAAATATCAATAAGTTGGATAATAATGATATATACCTTTAAGCCTTGTTAACCGTATATTTTTCCATCTTCTTCAAAAAAGATACTTGGGTCAACAGGTCCAATGGGGAAGCTTTCCGGATATCCCTCTTCATCTTCTTTTTTAGAGACTGAAATTTAATATACGAAGACATTATCAGGGCTAAGACAAGATCAGACAGAGTTACAAATTATGAAATCCACTTAAAAACAAGATAAACAAAAAGATACAAAGAATAAACACATCTTTAGCCACTAAGCAACTAGCCAAACATACCAATAGTCATTTATACCTCTATACATATATACATCAAAAATGTATATATCAATGCACAACTCCAAATTGAAAATTGCCACAAAATTATATTAGAGGGGTGGTTGTGGATTGCAAATTTTCAGCTTACGCTCTATAAGCACTTCAAAATAAGCACCTACCAATGTGATAATTGCATAATCCCACAGCAATCCAAACACTTAAAGAGATGTATTTTTCACTTTTAACAACACAATATGCATTCCCAAACACCCTCTAACCAATTCCAACTTCATATCAACTCTAAAAAGTAAATTTTCTTTAAATTTAAGTATCTTCTTAGTCCTAATATATCAAAACCTCAATACCAAATATACATTTTGAAAGACTACTAACTATTCCAAATTCGAGAATAAATTTACAGCACATCCAAACACTCTGTATAGTATTATCCGAAACAATTACTGGTTTTATATATAGTTGGTAATGATAATTAAGTAATATTACATCTACTCTATAAAGTCATTTTCCTCCGGATTCAACCAACTTACACCTATAATTCTACGCTCAAATTTTCGTTAATCTGTTTTTCACTACATTTACGTTATTAAACTATTAATAAGGGCATACAGAGCTGTAAACAAGATAAGTATCTAATTTTCTTACTAAAATTAAACTATTAATAAGGGCATACAGAGCTGTAAACAAGATAAGTATCTGATCAGCAGAAAATTAAAAATGATATGTAAACAACACATAATTCAACAGTTGTATTATACCTAACTTGATAATGGCGATGACGATTGAAGACGGTTATGGTGATGATGGTGCCGGAGTTAGGGTTTTGGTGGTGGTGGATAATGACGGTGGAGGTGATTAGGTTGATGACGGAGTTAGGGTTTCGGTGGTGGTGGTGGACGATTAGATGGAGAGAGAGACACGGTCTTTCACTTTTATATTTTGTTTTTATTATTATCTTTTGTTGTTTTTTATTGACTTTTTTATATTTAGTGGGTAAATGTTATCCCTTTAGTTTGTAAATGGAGTTGAGATATGGAAGAGGTTTAAAAAGAAAAACATGAGAAAGAAAATATATAATTATATAAAAATATATATTATTTTAAATGAAAATTAAATATAATGAAAAAAGAGCAAAAAAATAAGATTAGAGAAAAAAAAAAGTTGGCTAACTAGGTGGACGAGAATGATGCAGAAGTGGGCCTTTGTCAAAATGACTTTAATCCTTTTTCAAAACCTACCATATTTATGAGGAATCACATTTAAAGGTGTGATTGCCATTTTTCAATTCAAACCACAAACCAAACTATATTTTACCATCACATAAATATAAAACCCAAACCAATGTGTCAAAACAAAGGCCACCTTAGTGAGTATTTGTCATAATTTTTGTAGTGATGTTGGTTCAGGAACATCAAAGTCTGTATCATACTAGTCTACTACTATACAAATCTATGTGTATGAGAGTTTCACATGAAGTTTGTCACAAACTTGGCTTTCATAAATGGTTTTGATATTAATCTATTTGATCTTAGCAATAAGATCAACTCATTATCTGACTTGTTGGTATTGGTGTTGTGTGTAATTATCAAGTCTTATTATAGGATTAGGATCCATCTTAATCTTATAACTTGGAAAACAAATAAAAGAATAATTCTCCCATCTCCTGTCCAAAAAACCGGTCGAACAAACACCCCTCTCTAGGGTTTCATTTTTGTTTTTCTAAGCTTGACAAAGGGTTGTGTTAGACAAACACCCCTCTATAGATAATTAGCATTCAGGTGATACACAATGACGTGTAATGTGGATGGCAATCTCATTTGATTCCTCTAAGAGGTTCGCGGGTTTCAAAGGTGAAAACAATAGTTCGTTTTAAGCTCCGTTAAATCTACAGAACACACATCAAGAGGTAATAATAATTTGCTCTAAGGGTTTCGTGGGTTTCATTGGTGACATTTTTCGCTACTCTTAGATGTTTTTCATATGATTTAGATATAAAATCACCAACGGGTTTTGCTAAGCAAAATGTCTATATTAGATGAGTCAAATTGAAATTAAGACACCCCAACAACATTTTCACGACATTCTCATGAGTCAAGACTACTTTGATAGAAGAAAACTACCTACAATGTAACTTTAATAACATGAAAGTTCCACTAAAGCTCGATTTATAACATGAAAATGACTCATTCGACCATTGAAGTATGTAAATATGGGAGTCTAGTGTTTAAAATAGAGTAGCAAATTTAACGCTAGTATATGATGAAAATTTGGGATCGAGTGGTTAGATAGAAACATGCAGTTCGTGATGAAGCGCAACACGTCTTCTTCAGTCGTCTATTTTTCTGCAACATCAAACAAAAACACAATTAAGACTAGAAATAACAGAAATGTTCTACTAAAATGCGTTATGTAATGCTCTCTAGGAAGAACACAAAAGCAGTTGAGCAAAGAAAGCTAATTTCCACTTGACAACATTTGGAAAACAAAATCCATCCATTATCACAATATTTGGAAAACATAACTCATTATAAGCTCATCGGATTGAACCAGTAGAGGCTGAGGCACCTTATTATGATTCAATAATCCCATTATCACAAAACACAATATCAGTACCACAATCGAATGCCCAGCAAACAACAAATTCATCATTGCCAGACCCCTCAATCTATCCTCATCAAGAACACAGTTAACATCAGCACTCCCCTCACCATAAACAATCACCACTTTACCACACCCTTTAAACGCAAACTCATCACTATACAATGACAACCCTACTTGCAAAACCCAAGTAACTTTCAAACCAGTCCCACCCGACAACTAAAAATCAGCAAAAAACGCAGACGGCCAAATGGAAAGATAAAAATAAATAGGTTGATATTGCCACCTCTAGTTTACAGCCTATAGAACTGCTTTATTAGAGCAAACTGAGTCCTTAGTTTAGAACTGCTTTATTAGGTGTGTGAGCCCTACCCAACCCAATTCATTTCACCCTTCCTATAAAGTTACCCATTTTAGCCCGTTATGGCTGAAACAGGTTTCGTATGAAAAGTTTTTTTTTTTTTTTTTTTTTTTTTTTTTTTTTTTGATTGATAATTAGTACATCGATAATCCCAGTTTTATTGATAAAATATTTATTAAGTTTGACGCAATATATATAGTTTGGAAGACTATCAACCAATTGCAGCCCATTTTGTTTTACGCAACTTTTTTAATTTCCCAATTTGGCCCATTAAAGATAAAACATAACATGGATAATATAAATTTATATTTGTCAAGAGATTACCTAAGACTTAACTGGCAGCTCAAAGAACACGAGGTGGTTGACCAGCAATAACATCTTGGCAACGACTACAAAGTGTGGGGTGATCAAACAAATTGCCAACTTGTGTTGAGAAGTTCCAATATATCTTTCACATGTTGAACCTTCTACATGTGAAACACCAATCCATATTTTCTTCTCTCCTTGAATCAAATAATCTCCAGAGTATGGTATGCTTTCGCTTGGTGCATCCTACAAAGTAAAAAGAATCTCAACCTACAGTATGAATGATGGATTTATTGTACAAATATCGTCAACAAAATGCGTGCAATGATGTGTAATTGGACACCATATTACATATACTAGTGGGGAAATTTGAATTATTTACTTATATATCGGGTATTCAGGTTATGTGGTATGTGATATTTCACATACCTTTTCTTGACCAAAAACATACACAAAAAGACTAATAATGCTTAAAAATGCCAAATATATGTGTGTTTTCGTGTTTATGCATGTGCAGGTACAAAAGTGTGAAAATTGGACAAAAACGAGACAAAATCGACATAAACGGGCACGGGATTCTGGAAAGAGGTTCAAAAGCCGAGGTCGGGGAAGCATTTTTCAAGTCCGGATCAATAAAAGAGCTCAAATTGTCAAAACAAATCCCTCAAGTTTCATCATTTGTCATTATTAGTCCTTGGAGAAATTTTACAGAAGTGGTCCTCAAATTTATAAAGAAGACAATTTTGGTCCTTGCAATTTCTACCTAAACTAAACCTTAAATTACGTTTAACCAATACTACACTACACCAAATATGCCATAACCCAATACCCTTTCAACCCATATTATCATAAACCCAACACCATCTCTGGCCCACCACCTTAAATATAATAACCAAGCCCAATCACCCCTTCACTAATTATTTAACCCAACAAGGATCTACAACCACTTGACCCGGATCCCATCTATACCCAGTCAACCCCCATCACCAGAGTCAAAATAAAATAAAACAACCTAAAACCAAAACCCGCCCTTTTCACCCCCATGTTTACTGTTTCACCCATTTTCACCCCTACTCATTTTCACCCATACACATTTTCACCCCTACTCATTTTAGCTTGTTCCATCTTATTTGTAGCTTAATTTGCGTCCATGTAATCAAATTCTAAGTTCTAATAAAGCTTTAGTTTTCCTTATTCACTTGTTTGCATTTACTTTCAAGTTTTCTATTAAACAGATTTCAAGAGCTTTATTTCTTGTTCCTTTAAGTTCCCTGTAGCTTATTGATAAGTTGGTATTTGGTAATTTACTTTAAGCAGTTTTTCTCAATAGTTACTCAAGTTTTCAAGCTTACTGTTTGGTACAAGGTACTCTTCTTGCTTAAACTTGTTTTGACCCATATTCCAATGTTAGATCAACCTTAGTTGTAGTTAAAGAGTAAATTTGAGCATTGTTAAGTAGTATCATAGCTTTTTAGTTTAATTCTAAAATAATTTAGCTTAAAACTGTCATAAACAATAGCATAAGTCAGACTTTAGTTTAAGCCTTTTTAGTTGTAATTTTTGCCTTAGATCAGCTCAAAATACGTTAGTGCACATGCTCATTAACCGGTATTAGAAGCTCATTAGTCAAATTGCATATTTCGGCCCATTTTCACCCATAAAACACTGCTACATCAGTTAGCATATTGTCTTTTTCAGCTTATAGTTTGAAATTTTCATTTCCCCATTATTAGCTTATATGTTCTCTAATTTGGTAATATTAGTATTTGGTTGTTCCACTTGTTGTTTCTCATTTTTATTAATTTTTACACTAACTTTTTGATAGGCTTTTTTTACCTGCTCTAAATAGCCCCTTGACGCTTTTTTTTTTTTGCCCTACACTTTTGATTTGTCCCAAACTGCCTCTTAGATAAGCTTGTCAAAAGCTCTTAAAAGCTCCATAGGATCTGAGATTTGGTATTTGAACTCCTGGATTGTTGGTTTATGTAATGCTCCACTTATCAGAGTTGAGCTTTTAGAAACTTAGCTTGTGCACTAGCTTAAAGTTGCCATTAGGGCCTGTTTGGTACTCATTATAGGTTTTAGTTTAGCAGCCCAGCTTGAGTTTGGTGGTTATTTGAGCTTAGTAGTTTTTTTTTTTTAGCTTGATTATTTGATTTGATCAGTTCGTTTAAGCTTGCTGAAATCTAGTTTGAGCTTTTTAGATATCTAGTGTAGCTTGTTAGTAGATAGCTTAAGCTTATTAGTTTGTGAGATCTCTTTGTAAGTGATTATGGTAACCGTTGGAATGCATAAGCTAGTTCTGTTCTTTTCTCAGTTTTTCCAAAGTTTAGCTTTTACAAAAATTGTCCATTTTCATGAGCTTAATAGGTTTTCAAAAGAAAATTAAGAAATAAAAATAATTTTAGCAAAAAGCTATGGCAAGGGTTCGAACCCCTGACATTAGCCTTCACACCAGACACAAACAGCACGCCCTCAACCAACTGCACCCTTGGGATTTTCTCAAAAGGGTTTGCACTTTTTATTCTTTTATCACCCTTTTCCATTTAAGCCTTTCCAAACTGTTTTTGCTTATCACAGCTTATTCATAAGTTATTTTTCACTTTTTATATTTTTCACTAGATTCTGCATTAAAAATAAACTTTTAGAAAAAAATTATAATTTTTGCTTTTCATTTTCTATTTTTAATCATTTATTTTCTTTTAATTAGTTTTTAAATCATAGTAAATAAATAGAAAGTCAAAAAAAATATTTTTCTTTTTCCCAAAATTTACTTTCGTCATTTAGAACATAGGAAAATCATTTTCATACATGTAGGATTAGTCTAGCTTTAAATTCATTTTTTATTTCGCGCGTTTACGTTTAATTTAGGTATAACTTACGTTTTTAGTTTTAATTACGTGTTAGGCATTCGTGTTTCCTTATTTGTGCATTTTTACTTGTTTTTATTCGCATTACTTGTAGTTGAATTAGGGTTCCCCATAAACCCCCCTTCACATTCACTTCACGATTCACGAAACCGAACCAACGAACTCGAATTCATCCTTCGTTGGGAAAACGACCCGGGGATTCATATTTACCCGTGCAATCCTCGGAGATATTACCTTCTATATATATATATATATATATATATATATATATATATATACTTGGTAAATATCGAATCATTATGTTTTATTTCTAATAGGTAGAATTAAAATCATTTTAACAGGAAAGAGATCAACCAGGTCGAAAGTCACGCAAACTGTATTTTTATTGCATAAAATGATATATATCTTTTGTAATAATATTAGAGACACTAAGGGGCTGTTTGATAAAATACAATGATTTAGCACTGAGTCATATAGAGTTCTGAATGATTCATATACTCTGTATAGCTTGGCTCAAAAATAAATTAGCATGTTTGATAACCGTCCTAAATGAATTATCGGAATAACATAAAACTATCATTTTATCCTCGTACTAACTAATGAAATTGAGAATTGAAACATTAATGCATAGTTTAGTCAAAACTTCTAATAAATCGAAATTTTTTATTTATTTCCTATTTATATAAACTCAATTAAATAAATTTCTACTAATAATCCAAAATGTGACATTAAAAAGTTTATAGTGGCAAGTGGCGACAAATGCATCTAAAAAAGAACTAAACTTTAACCTTTATGAAATAATGATATTAAAATATACGTAGTAATAATTATCATGGTTATATTCCTTGGATGTAAAAGAGCATATTATTAAAAATGGGTGGTCCAATTAAAAATGGGTGCTGAATGGCAGTGCATGTGGGGGACCCAAAATGAATCGGTACTAAATTGAAGTATTCAGCGTGTCAAATTAGTGATACCAAACGAGCTAACCTCTGACCGATTTTTATCTCCCCTCTGAATTGCCTCATTCAAAGGCAATCAAATACCCCCTAACTATTTACTAAAGAATTGGACTAATAATGTTTCGGGTCAGCCATTAGCTTTTTTTACCAGAACCCGCCCATTTTGATACATTGACAGTTTTGCTCATAAATCTTTGAGTCTTCATACATGGTCGTATACATCTTGTCACATCTACATAATAATTATCAGGAATACCTAAGATGTTACTAATATGCGATTCAGTGAGTCAGCAAGGTTATCCTGAAATGAATGGAGATACATCTTCTCCCCCAAAATCAGTCTCTTCCTCGCGATGAGCAAGCCATCTTTCATTTACTGCTAGGCTATTTTGATTCAAAAACAAATATAATGATGTCAGCATTTGTCAATATTATATTCGGAAGTGAGATTTTACCACACATCACATGAGGCAGTATTGGAGCAATGACTCTCACTGTGGAGAGTAGATTCTCTGCATGAACTGATTCTCTGCATGAACTGTTAGACAACTCCGCCTTGTAAAACTCGAACCACCGCTGAAATAGAATCAAACTTCATTTAAAAATAGTCTACTTAATACTTATGTCCTTATAAAGCGTATAAAACTTCATTGAAATATAAAAGAAAATGTCTTACCCAACATAAAGGTGATCTTCGGCAACATGAAGTAGAAAATATATCCCCCAATTCTGAATTTCTGATTCAACTGGTCTTACTCTAACCATCTATCCCCCAATTCTAGTTGGTACATTCTATTTTGTCTCCCTGTTCAAGTAATTTTCCCCAAGATAACACTCCAACCATCTATCCCCCTACTTTGATTCAACTTATCTTAATCTAAGTACTAAATCTAAAGTACTCCACTAATGGTGCACGGATTCTTCACAATTATGAAAGACAAGTCCAAAACACAATCACATCTAAAAGTGTCATAATCTTACCACCAGCTCAAGTTAAAATAAACACATTCAGAATACCATATAATAACCATAGAGTTGGCATGTCTATGAGCATTCAAAAACTAACATCTCCTTGATTATTACTAGTGTTAATTAAACTCATTTAGAGATTAGATTAAATGTCTATAAGTTTTCATGATTTTATATCAAACATGCATACAATGATATTAAGAGGACAAGATAATGGTGTACGAGTTCTTCTCAAGAGCAGATAACAAGGTCAATAAAGAAATGACAAGCCATTACATTATGAGTATCAGAATCCTACTATGACTATTGTATCACAGGCTTGTTCAAGTAACAAATACAATCAAACAATCATAATAAAAGTATAAACCCCATCTCTCATAAGTCAATAAACACATATGAACTTTAAGCTCTATCAGCAAAAACAATAATAGTCAACTAATTAATCACCAATATAGCGTCTTAAACCATAAACTGGGCAACAAAAAGAGGTCCGATTATAATGACATTGAACAGCTACTAGTTTATCTGATTTCGCTTCATAATAACCGAATCTTTCACTAAAACAAAGTACATAGAATCCAAAAAACAATGTTTATCAACAACAAGTCACATGGGCATAACTAACACAACCAACTTGTATCACTATTCAAGTAGACATTTGATCAAACAGTTGCTATACCATCTTCTTGATTACTACAAATGTTGATTAAACTATAAATACTATCAAAAACAAAACTATGTATTATCACAACATGTGATGCTCACATTGATAACACATACGTTTCAGGGGTGCTACTAGTTTATCCGATTTTACTCAATATAAACCGAATCTCCACTAAATAAAAGACCATTTTCTTAACGACGATTTAAGTCCACAAAACAATTCTAACAAGCAACAAGTCTCAAAGGGTCTCACTAACATGACCAATTTACAACACTATTAAAACAAACATTATATCAAACACTTGGTGTGCAACTCAATTTTGTTTGTTGTGGACCCACAATACAGAAGCATACATATTTCGAGATTTTTGTTGGTGTGAATACTATACGCAAATTTCAAATGAATAAGGCTCTTGCAAAGCGTAGTTTTTACACTTTAGTTGCATAGTTTTTATAGATCAGTTCAAATTAGCATTTGTTAAAGTGTTATATTAAAATTAGAGTAAATTACACAGAAGGTCTCTGTGGTTTGCATTGACTTTCACCTTTGGTCCCTTGATTTTTTTTTGCTCAAACAGTCACTAACTTTGAAACTCTTAACACCCGCAGTCCTTTGACCAAATTGACGTTAAGTTTGACCGTTAAAGCCCCTCATGTGCAAGTCACATGAGGGTAAAATAGTCTTTTTACTAGTCTTTTGATCCCAATAGCACCCGCCCACCTTCTCCACCCCTTTTCTCTTTTCTACCTTCATATCCACAACAACCTATCATCTAAAATTATTACAAAATCAAAGTACATATATAAAAAGACCAAACCTCGAAGTATGTCAGTACTTTGCTAATGATTCTTGTTATTAGTCCATTAAAAACATTTTTTCGTACATACATTATAATCCCAATATACATTCTTTATAAATATATGCCAAGATTCATCACTCATACCTCTTGAATAACTAGATATTTCTATTAATTCAAAAAAAAAAATCGTGATAGTTTGACTCATATATAAGTTACGAGAGTTATGGGATTTTGTGTGTGGCGTTTGGAGATAAAGAAAACACAAAAATGTGTTGTTCATGTTTTAAAATGAGATAGAGATTAGGTGATGTTTTATGTGGGAATGATTAATAGAAAAGGTTGAGCACTCATAATTAAGTGGGCCAAAAAGGAAAGAAAGAGACCAATCTACCCTCATGTGACTTGCACATGACGGGCTTTAATGGTAAAACTTAACGTCAGTTTGGTCAAGGGACTGCAGGTGTTAATAGTTTATGAGTTAGTGACTGTTTGTGCAAAAAAAAAATCAAATGATCAAAGGTGAAAGTCAACGCAAACCAGAGACCATCTATGCAATTTACTCTTAAAATTATATTATGGATATGTTTGGCGCGGAGCATTTGGGAGCTTTTGTGGGCGATGAGCGGTGAGCAATAAGTTTTTTGATTTTTAGTAGTCGTTTGGCAAAGAAGCGATGAACTTTGCTATTCTTTAAGAAAGCTCATTTTTTTCAATGTTTTTTTAGGAAGCTGTGAGCTGTGGCTACTGCTCACAACTCACTGCTACTGCTCACCGCTACTTTTACCAAACACACTCTCTATGTGTAGCAAAATGTTTTACTATGTTTTTACCCCAAATAAAAATGGTTTGACTATGTTTGGGCATTGTGTTACATTAGGGGTGAGCATTGGGCCAAAACCGACATCCTGGAAAACCCAAACCGAATCCTGATCCGAAATTACTCGGGTCAATTCAGGACGAGTCGGTTTCGATCGGTTTTCTTGGTTTTGTTTGTGTTTTTTCGGTTAAATGCTCACCAAACCCGAGTCCCGACATCATGAAAAATCCAAACCGAGTCTCCGCCGAGTAACGGTTAGTTTGTGTAAGTTTTTGGGATTCGGTCTGTTTTGCTCAGCCCTGTGTTACATCATTTTCTTTTGGTTTCATGAAATATTATAATCCTTTTAGATACTTCAATTTCAATAGCCCTATGTTTGTTTAACATATATTTATCTTTTAAATAGCCCTTTGAACTTATGTCGGATAAAATTTGATCACAGTATTTGGCATAGGCATGGATAATAATTACCATGTTTCTTTGATATTTGATTAAATGTTGGTTAAGTACCTAAAAAAATACATAATCTACTTCACACTAACCAAATCAGTACTCCATGGTTTATTAAAGTCTTATGTTTAAGCCTATACGCAAATGGACATTAAAACTAATTTTTCACAACAAAGTTATTGATGAAAAAAAAAACGTGCAAACAATGTCTAACTTTCCCACTAAAAAAAAGGGAAATGATTTGCACACTCTAAAAATTTATTGGGACACTCCACTGTGTGCAACAGACAGTTGTACATTAAATATAGCATACTTTAACTACTTGTACAATGGAGTGTCCCAATAAGATTTGGTCACCTCCCTAAAAAAAAAACCACCAAAAGTTCATCAAATCCCCCAAAACCAATTCAATTCCCTCCACTTTTTCCCCCAAATCAAAACCCTAACCCTAACTTTTCAATCCCACAAAATTAACCTTCAATTCGTAAAAAGTTCGCATTTTTATGTAATAAATCCGATCTTTTCACAAAACCCATCTTTTATTTCCATCAATTTCATCAAATTTATTAAAAAATAATAATTGATTTTTATTCTTTTTATGGGTGCAGGTGAGATTGATAATTATGGGTAGTGAGGATGAATCAGATAGTCCTACTACTTGGGATTTTTATGTATTCTGTTTCTGATTGTTTAGTTTGAACTGGTTATTGTTGGCGTATTCAGAATCATAAGTACGGGTGAAATGAGCTATTTTGGTTATTGTTACCGATACCAAAGGTATTAATTTTTTACACTCTTGATGTCTCTGTTAAGTATCTCAAATAAGGTAATATTAACAACAAAGCCCTCTGTTTGAAACTAGTATTCATAGGAATTATGGATTTTTTTTTTTTTTTTTTTTTTTTTTTTTTTTTTTTTGATATGATGTGATCTGATTGGTTAATGGTATATTTGGAAAGTGTGTAGTTAATAATTTGCTCCATGTGTATCATTAACGAACAGGATAATATGTTAAAGTGTGTAGTTAATAATTTGTTTTATGATACTGAAAATCTAACTGTGAAGTGTGCATCACTGGTTGTACAGTTTGAATCTGAGAACTAGTATGGATGAACAGGTTGTATAATAGGAGTTTAATATAACTAGTTAGTTTAGGAGTGTTTTATGATATCAAATGATCTTACCGGTTAATGATGAATTTGAAGCACTTAATTTAAATTTGCTTAGTGTGCGTTACTGGTTGTATGGTACACTAAGTACTTGATATAACTTGTTTAACTAATATGACCGATGTAGTGTTTAGCAATACACGAGCATAGTACTTTAAACACAGACGTAGGATCATCAAGCAGTTACAGTTTACAATCTTTCCTACTCTAAATTCTACCTTTGCCATCATACTGTAAATGGTTTTCTAGAAGTTGACGTTTAGGGATCGGTGGTGCTTACCCCTTGTTGAATCTCAGTATCAAGTGCTTTAGGGTGTGGTGACTGTGGTCTTCTTTGCATACCCAGGGTATATATTTTAATGTTTTTAAATTTATATGTTTGTTGATGTTATTTGATATTGACTGAATTCATATTAAGGGGGTGTTTGGGACTCTTGCTTTTTTTACTGAAACTATAGTACTACCCTGTTTTTCAATAGAAAGTAGCTGCAACAACATTGAATTCTGATTATTTCGAGATTCTTACACAAGTGAACTACTATTGAATTTTGAAGAAGAGTGAGTGCGGATTATGGAACTTTAAGTAGTGAAACTGAAGCATAACAACGTTATCTTGTATTTAGTTGTAGCTTGGTAAGAGGCTGAGAATTTCAGCCAAAGTTGTCAAAGGGTCTAGGTGCACTAAACAACTTTAAGGATATAGCTATATTTTCTCTGATATCCCTCAAGTAACTAGATAAGTTGGCAGTTGTAGGTAGTTAGTAGAATGGTTGTAAAAGCACCAGGTTTACCTATATTTTATCTGATTTCTCTCAACTAGATACGTTGTCAGTTGTAGGTAGTTAGTAGAATGGTTGTAAAAGGACCAGGTTTAGCTATTAAGTTGAGTACATGGCTCTGTATCATGGGTCGCAAACTGTAACGAAAGTTAGACAAAGATAACACCTTAAAATCACATTGATTGATAAGTGATTTTAAGGATCTTATCTGTGTTTAATCTTTTATTTATCTGAAACTTTCAGTATGTATGCCTGTGTTTTTCTTGGATGAACCAGTGGATGCCTGCACAAGGCAAGTAGGCATCGGAGGTTACTTCCATACACCAATCTTAGTTTATAGCATTTTCGTGTATACTTTTTTCATTGTAGTAAAGTTACTGCTATAAGGGTCAAGCATTACTTAATAGAATAACTTAGGATCTGCATATATACATTCATTCCTGTGAATCTGCTGGTGTTCAATATGTGTGGCATCAATTGTAGTGTAGTGGATTCTTTTTGTTCTGATCTACTTATCTGTACAGCAAGTTCGTTGATGACCTGTTTATATAAACTTATCTTTGTTGATGCCAGTTTCATATCTTTGTTTCTAAGGGTGCGTTTGGTTCACAGAATGTTTTTGAAGGAATTGTAATCTTTATAAGGAATTGTAATTTGAATGAATTGTAATTCAAAGAATTGGAATGTGTTGTAATTGTAATGTGTTGAAATTGTAATTGATGAAATCTGTCATTGTGTTTGGTTGACTCGCAACGTAATGTAATTCAGAAAAACATTAATAATAATAATAATAATAATAATAATAATAATAATAGTAATAATAATAATAATAATAATAATAATAATAATAATAATAATAATAATAAAATAGTAATAAGAATATTATTTATTAAATAATAATATTATTTATTAAATAATAATAATAATAATTAATAATAATAATAATAATAATAAATAATTAATATTTTTAATATAGTAATAATAATAATAATACTTAATAATTAATAATTAATAATAATAATAATAATAATAATAATAATAATAATAATAATAATAAAAAAATAGTAATAAGAATATTATTTATTAAATAATACTATTATTTATTAAATAATAAAATTATTTATTAAATAATAATATTATTTATTAAATAATAATAATAATAATAATAATAATAATTTAATTATAATAATAATAATAATAATAATAATAAAATAGTAATAGTATTATTATTTATTAAATAATAATATTATTTATTAAATAATACGAGTAATAATAATAATAATAATAATAATAATAATAATAATAATAATATAATAATAATAATAAATAATTTTAATAATAATAATAATAATAATAATAATAATACTAATAATAATAATAATAATAATAATAATAAATAATTAATATTTTTAATATTGTAATAATAATAATAATTAATAATTAATAATTAATAATTAATAATAATAAAAATAATAATAATATATAATAATAATAATAATGATAATAATGATGATAATAAATAATTATTATTATAATTATTTTTTATTTTTTAAAATAATAACAACGAAAGATAAATAATGATATTTAACTTTTAAAAATCTGAATTACAACGTAATTCAACACATTCCATTAAGTTTGCTATGTAATCTGTATTACATCACTGGACGTAATTGGTTGTAATCCAATTACATTACCTTGCAAACCAAACAAGCAATGTAATGTAATCTGAATTACAATTACATCCATCCTGCCAACCAAACAGGATTGTAATGTAATTCAATACCTCAAATTGACTTAACCACAAACAGTTTCATATAACAGTTTTAACTATAACTTTTGGTTTTCTTTTTCATTTTTTAGGAGGTTCTTGAAGAAAAGATCAAAGCTTGCAAGCTTGCAATGAATACTTGAAAAGGCATACATAGCGTTTGGTATGTTGTAATCAAAGTAGGAATGGAAAAGTTTATTATGGTAGAATGAAAAAATCTTGTTTGTTTACACATTTACAATGTAATGATTCATTGCAAGGAATGACTCATTACACCATCTTCATTCCTTAGGGGTCTCCTCCTTTTTTTTCATTACATCTTGTAATGGATTGGAAGTTACATAAAAGTCCATCATTAATTAACCACATTAAATAAATAATCTTTCTATCATCAATGGCCATTTTAGTCTTTTTTTTATCGATTCTATTACATCATATCTTACCAACCAAACATGATTAATAACACTAATGAATCGTTACATTGCGCCATTCATTCCATTACATCGTTTATTACATTCATTTGACGAAGCATGCTACAGATTTATTTTGCAATGAAACCTTTTGTATGATATGCTACAGATTTGAATTCTTTTGATGGTTCATGAAGGAGAACTAGATGTATGAATTATGATATGCTACAGATTTGATGGTTCATGAAGCAGAATTGTGAATTTTTTGAATATGCAGAATTGTATTTTGATGTTTCATGAAGCAGATTTGATGGTTCATAAAGGAACTATGATTTTCTTTTAAATGTAAAATTATCAAAATAGTGACATTTAAAAGTTTTTTTTTTTTTTTTTTTTTTTTTTTTTTTTTTTTTAAATTTTGCCACGCTTTTTAGTGTGTACACCTTTGAAAATTTTCCACTATTTTGTCATTTTGTGACATTTAAAAGCGTGTGCATATTTTGAATTTTTCCACCATAATAAGCGTGGACTTCTTAATCAATTTCCCACCCTCTTAAATGTTGCTTTAAACTACTTTCTCCACACTCAATTGTGTAGCAATTTGTGATGCCAAGATTTGACACGCTACTTTCATGCATGTACTTTTAGTTTTGCCACACCTGAAAACGTGGAGACATGCTCTAATCAGTGTGTATAAATAACCCATTTGTTGTAGTGGAAGATTTAGGACATCATGCATCTTACCTTTATGTTTGCTCATTGTTAATCCATTGCGACATGCAAATGAGATGTTTCATTATTGTATTATATGTTTCTTACGTTCGTTTATTATTATTATTATTATTATTATTATTATTATTATTATTATTATTATTATTATTATTATTATTATTATTATTATTATTATTATTATTATTTATTATTATTTTTTTATTTTTTTATTTTTATTATAAACCATCACTTTTATTAACAATAAATAGGATTTTTACAAGAAATTGGTGGGGAGCCGAGAAACCAACTGAGCCCCCACACCTCTAGCAATAGCGAAACCAATCCTATTAAAAATATGAACGGCAGCCCGTGCTCCAATGTCTTGAGTCGAAGAGAAACGTCGAATACGCTTTAGAAGAGTTACTGCATCTTTCTCAAGTTCTCCAAAAGAGGAGAAAGAGAAAGGGAGAAACCCATATCCGATATCCACACATTTGACCTCATACTTGACACGTTTACGTTGTGCAGCTTCAATAACCGCACGACCTGGCATAAAATCAATCATACCAGATTGATTAAACACAACTTTCTTAAAAATACCCGTCCATTTGACGGATCTTTAAGTTTAATTAATAAAACACAGTTTTGAGGTCAAACAAAAAAATGCAATATGAAACTCACAACTTAGGATGTCAAATAAAAAAATATTGAATTTATCTTAACTTTTTTGTATGTGGATTGTTAGGTCGATGATTAGAGCAAAACACGCCTTAAAACATAAATACGGGACTATGAGTTCTGCAAGTTGCTCGAAGACGCTTTGCTCGAAAGTTATGATGTGACTCTTGCGTAACGTGTGTCAATAATGTTGGAGTTTATGGATATATATTAATAAACGTATGTCTAGAATCGAACTCGAGACCTCGGGATTGCACACGCTACGAATGAGTATTAAGAAATAATAATTAATATATTTATATATTTATTATTATACACAAGTATGTAACGATCGTTGGTATTTACCGTTAATGACTCACGACCGTTAGACGAATATAAGGAAAGAATTATGTGATAATAATTGGTAAGTCAAGAAGCTTCCGGATTCCCTTTGGGACTACATTGCCGATCGGTTGGGCTTGGGGAAACCCAATCCCACACCAACTTGAGCTCCAAGTTATTAACACTATAAATACAAATCAAGGGTCATTAGTTTTTGTAACTTTTGTACACAATACTAAACCCTAATTTGTGTTTTCTTTCTTGGTATGTAAATCGGCCGAACACCCCTTTTAGGGTGGTTCGACTTTGTTTTATAAACAATAAATTGTTACTTGTGTTGTCACTAGCATCACCTTAATACGGTTTAGTTCGTGTGTACAAGAACGAGGTAACAACATACTTTTGTTGTTATCAAGGGATCGATTAACAAAACGGTAAGGGGTTAATCATTGATCCATATAAACCCTAATTAGGGTTCATCACATGTTCAAGATTATTTATTGATTCTTGTTTTGCTAGAATCACTAAAGGTACGCTCTCTTTATGTTTCAGTTAATTAATTATGAGTATTCGATCTTTTGCTTCCGTTGTGCGTTGTTGATGTTTATATGTTTAATTATGTAATCGTTATGGTACTTAAATTCTAACAGTGGCATCAAGAGCGGTTAATACTGTGTAATTAATTACTGAAACACATAAAAAAATTTGAAATCTTTGATTATTATTATTGCATGCTTAAAAGGTTTCTTGGTGTTAATTTTTGAAACCCTAAAAATATTTTTTTACTGTTCACAAACACTGTTCATTCGACACTGTTCATGCGGTACTGTTCATGGTACTGTTCACGTACTGTTCATCCGAGAGAAAAAAAGAAAAAAAAATTTTTTTTTTTTAGGTTTTATAAAAATTGAAGAAACCCTAGGTTGCATGCTAATATTTTTTTTTATGTGGTTTTATCATGTATAATTGTTATGTGACATGGTTTATGTGCGTATCTTGTAACCTAATTGGTAATTGTTATGCTTTGATCCATGACGAAACATGCATGTTAGTCATGGGTTATTAATTGTTTTTTTAATTGTTTAGCTTTGTCTCATGTTCTAATATTGGGGAAGACCTCAATAATAATTATTAAAATCAATTTACGTGCTATGTGGTGTGTATATTAGCTTTGGCCTACGCAATTGATTCGTCAATGTATGTGGCTCCACTTCCATTAAGAAGGGAAGGCCTTGGTTGATTACATGCAGTTTACACCTAGAATTGATTTTGTTAGGATCTTTTCTTAACAAGGATTGCATGTGGCTATTTGTTTCACCTTTGTTATTATTATTAGTTGTTGATTTGTCTTGGATTACTTGTTTTATTGTTTCTTATTTGTTCGACATGTTGTAAGCAATAAAAGGGTAATTTTTCCATAAAGAAAATAATACGGACTAATAATGGTGAAACCCTATGTGATAAAGTAAGAATCTTGCAAGGTCTTAAGTGCCGCTAGTGGTCCGATTCGCACGGTAATCAGCTCCCAGGCGAGACCAGCAAAATTCACACTTTATTACATGATTTTGAGATTGAATCCATAAACTTTTGCTTGATTGATGTTTTGTACAAATATGCTTTTAAAATTAAGTCCTTTAAGACGATATTCATAACCGTGATTTGAAGGCTTAGAAAAGAGCCTTAGAGTCTGCCTTGGTTATCACAATCTTGAATATGTCTTAAACGAATTATTTTTAAAATCATAATTGTAGAAAGTCATCTTAGGGTTTATTAAACCTCAAGTAAAACTTTGTGAATTAATTTCACGAATTGGTAATAAAAAAAAGTTTTGAAAACTTATGATATAAAGATGAGTGCATGCATCTTTATACATGTTTTGATTTTCACATCAAAAGTTTATACCCTAAAATTTAAGTTACATGCCATCTAACTATAAGGAACACTTGAAGTTATTATTTAGTAACACGTGAGACGCAGGCTAAATTTTAATGACAAGGTAAATTTCCGAGTGTGCGTGAGACCACACATGGAGAATTTGCAGTTTCTAAGTTAGACGACTTAATTAAGTTGATGCGTGAGACCTAGAGCTTAAGGCATGAGATGGGATGAAACATGCTTACATGACAAATTGATGAATCAATTTGATGTAAATCCCATAATGATCTAGGAATTGGAAAAGTGTTTGCCAATTATTGTTCGACAGATTACCATCTTTTATACTTTCATCACTAGCAGATCAACTGATGTGGTGGAATCTATGTAAAGTTGGATCCTAGATTTTCAAGAAAATATGTTGGTTATATGAATATATCCTTGGGTATTATATTTTCTTGAAAATATAAATTATCGAAAATACTAAAATTGAATTTTGTAAATTCTTTAAATGTATTAATGCAACTTAAAACCGTAAACGTAAGTTATTCTTTTAATTGATCTACACCCGTTTGGGTTTTTGGTTAGAGTCAATATTTACAAAAGAATAAATATAGTCTTCTTTCCATTAGGAGAAGTGTGAGACTTAAATCCTATTCCTTTTCATGAATGAGAAAGGTATAATAGGATGATTAGAATTGTCTAAAATTCTAAATACATAACTCATAGCAAACTTTAATAGTAAGAATATTTGCACTTTATGAGTTATTAAATTAGAAGCTAGACTGATTACTGCATAATGGTAAAAGACGAATTAGATTATTTTATCTAGTTGTTTTGGTTTGACCATTTAAAGATACTACATACAATTGTTGGAATGGTAAATCTATAAAGGAAGAAATTGCATGCCCAGTTTTTTTTTCAAGTTAATAGTTTGGAATGTGATGAATCACATTTATGTAGTAGATTACACCCTTTTATAACCTATATAATTGCTTGAATGGGTTTTCTTAAAAGATGTAGGAAAGTAAACAAGTACACTATTTTCTTTCACTGATTAATGAAACATTTACAACGTTGTCAAATTCAGTGGGAGTATTGTGTTCTTATGGCTGAATAAGGGATTATTATATGGTTCTCTAATTCAGTGGGAGTTACAAGACTTATTGTCTTGATTGTAACTTAGATTATCTTTTGAATATCTCAAGGTAATTACTTTCCAAATATAGACACTAATATTTTCAAGGATAGTCATGTACGTTTCCTTGATTGATTGAGTAAACTCTATATCTACTAAGTTATGTTAATGACACAAATCATATTGTTCAAATTAACAAACGCGTGCGTGTTGTTTATATGATACATGGTGTAGTACCATGCACAAGTGGGAGAAATCTTCATTATGTGCAAAGTACAACACATAAGAATATGATTTAAAGCATTCTCTTAACTGCAAAGTAAGAGACTATAATTCTAATTAGGTTAATTATCTAATCTAAGAAACACTTGGTGTTAAAATTTAGTAAACGTGAGACGCAGACTAAATATTAACAACAAGGTGAATTTCCATGTATGCGTGAGACCAACATGGATAATTTACTGTTTCTAAATTAGACATCTATTAGAACATTGTGTCAAATAACATTACTACTTCAGCTTTAATATTTATGTATTATTGGAATGACATAAATGCATGAAGTAATATTATACTACTTCAATAATTATGTATTCTTAGAATGACATAAATAAATAAAGTAGTGTGTTAACTTGAAAATATTATTGAAACCAAATGCTGGTGTTCATGATTACTTTAATAATACATGTTCATACTTTATTGTATAGTTATAAACATGAAGTCTTTTAAGTATTACAAGACTTATAATTAAGTAAGACGTTAGCTTGTTATGGTCTTCAATTGAGACATATACAAGAAGTCATTGAGTTGATCAATGACTAATAACGAATAGTGGGATTATAACACATTTATGTTTTAATGCGACATAAACATGAAGTGACTTGGTCAAAAGTACTTGTGTTATAAAGCATGCAATTGATTTGGAAATACTATTATACCATTAAGTTGACTTAGTTGGTAAATAGGTACGCCAAAAGGAATATGGTTATCTTATATATATTGTTAGATCTTCTTACAATATTAATTCTAATTGAAGTACCACATATGGACAGTATGTTCAGTTAGGGAATCAAACTCTTGTTAGATTGTTTGATTGAAGATAACTATGATTTCTTTTCTTCCAAAAGTCATCAAGGTTAGAAATTGAGTATGGATTGAATATACTCAATTAAACTCCTAGAAGATTAATAAGACGTTATTGAATTATGAAATGTGATGAATCACATTAAGTCTTAAATTGAAGTTCTGAATTTGTTAAGTTACTTATGTGAAGGTTGTTAACAAAGAGCTATCAATGCGTATTTGTAAAGTCCTAAAAGAGAACGTTGGATTGTTGCTCTAATTGCTAAGTATTTTATTCTATATAATACTAAAGGCAAGTGGGAGTATTTTATCTTGAAAAAATAGAATTACAAGATACATAATCTTCTAAAACCACACTAGTTAAAATCATGATGAGGCTTAACATGTAAATGATAAACCTCAAGATGATGGAATTATCATTCATAGATCCACTTGGATATCTCAGATATTTAATTAATATGCTGATGATTATATGATGTAGTATTACCAAAATAATGAATTGGGTAAATTACTCATACTATGAGTGTTATAGATGCTGTTCATAAAGATATTCAACATTTTGAAAATTTGGTTTATCTTAATTCTTAATGGTTAGAGAATGAAGATGAGTTTATTCAAAGATAATGTAACCTTAGTGGGTTAAATCTTTGAGTAGAAATCATATGAACAAAATTGCACACATATCTTAATGCATGTCTTATGACAAGATTATTAATCATACTTAAGCAATTAACTATGATTGAATACTCTTTCTTAAGTACATTAAAGATATAAAGATGGTAATTGTCATATTTACATGAATGTGAAATTTGACAATGGAATATCAAAAACTCTTTCTTGAATAAATTACTTGAGCGAGGACGATAAGTAATCAAAAAGGAGTTTATGAATTCATGCAAATCTTTGGAAGTGTACAAAATGCAATAATCCATGAATGGATATATGCATGCATCTAGGAGATTATTCTTATGATAAATTATTAAATCTATGTTTAGGTTTATAATTAAAATAAGATAATTTCTAAGTATTCCTGAAAACTAGTGGGAGTATTATGTTTGATTTACTAAATCATATATGTTGTATAACATATAAGAGTAACATTCCATATAAGTAAAAGGTTAGACTTAATTTGGAATAAAACGTTACTTGAAAGATTTAGGAAATATAACATACAACCTTGAAACTAAAGTTTATTATTGAATGAATAAGTGCGGTAAATAAATTCTAAAAAGAATATGATATATTATTTGGATGACTAAATGGATATACATATTTATAAAGATCAAACATGAATAAAATCTAAGTTTGACTGAAGGATTTTCATGTGCATTATATTATTGTTGTATCATGCTTAAGTGCTTAGATGATTTGACAATATTTAATATCCAATTAAAAGTTATAATATAACTTGTGTAATAGATATTCTAATGGAAAATGTTTGAAATTAGAATAATGATCCTCAACCTGGAATAGCTCCTAAACATTACACAATGGATATTAAGTTTACGGAAATTTTAAAAGAGCATATTTTGGTATATATAAAATGATGCTGGTTTAATTGAGATGACACTCAATAACTAGTCATGAAGGATATCATGAGAACTAGTTATGCTCAACTAAGAGCATAGTTGCATTAAACATTAAAGAATTAGAATACTTTAAACTTTAAAAGGTTTGAAAGTTTGATTATCATAAGTTGGTGATTGAGGATATCACACCATTTATGAAAAATTATGTGGCTATATCAAGATAGTTGGATATACACATACAAGAATTTTACTTATTGAATTCTTGAAAGAAGTATTCTCAAAATTCGGATAGATCAAGTTAGTTGAATAATGCCTTGTCAACAAGTATGATTGTCATTACTTGAGGCATAATTGTTAGCAAGTCATTACTTGAGACAAAATTCATTAACTAGAATTATCATGCATTGATCTATTTAGTATTTGGATAAAGGACATTAAGCAATTATTATTTAAAAATGAATTAAAGTACTTAGTACGTTTGTTTTCATTAATAATAAATTGTGTCCTATATTTGCATGTTTAAATCCGTGAATAACTTATGTTATTCTAAATTGTCCATTGTCGATTAATGATATGGGAATATCATTAAACTAAGACAAATCTGAGTATTGGTTAGAATATACTTGAAAGTATATTGATGCGTTGACATACCAATTTCACATGATATTCGATGAATTGAATATAGGACTTATCCCAACTACATGATTTTACTTTATGGATCTTGTCAGTAAGTAAATCATGAATTTGTTATCCTCAGACTTGAGATACCAGATAAGTGTCATGGATGTAGTGCATTTTGTGGAGCAATCTACCGCTTACCGTAATTGGAAGTCATAAGGGTTGTTTTCAGAATTGTTGCAAAGTCCATGGGTTATTCTTGTAGTCAAGAAAGAATTTGTTCCTTCAAATTCGTTTTGAAGTTTAATACTGCTGGGCCCCTCGTAGGTTTGACAAGATGTATGCGTGCGCACGCCCAAAGTCTATCTGGAATACGTTCAGATGTTTTGGTAATCTTGCTCAATCATAAACAACGAGAAACAGAATTGTTAATTGAAGAATGACTAAGATCCATATCTTTATTAACGTAGTATTAGAAACAAAAGGATGATAATAATAATGATGAATCATTATAGGTTTTTCCAGGAAACCTTCCTCGAGTTGATCTAGGGGCATTGGCGTGTTGCTAGACGCTTACCAATGTCATTATGTTATTAATAGATATCCAAGTGGGAGCTGTTGGAGTTTATGGATATATATTAATAAACGTATGTCTAGAATCGAACTCGAGACCTCGGGATTGCACACGCTACGAATGAGTATTAAGAAATAATAATTAATATATTTATATATTTATTATTATACACAAGTATGTAACGATCGTTGGTATTTACCGTTAATGACTCACGACCGTTAGACGAATATAAGGAAAGAATTATGTGATAATAATTGGTAAGTCAAGAAGCTTCCGGATTCCCTTTGGGACTACATTGCCGATCGGTTGGGCTTGGGGAAACCCAATCCCACACCAACTTGAGCTCCAAGTTATTAACACTATAAATACAAATCAAGGGTCATTAGTTTTTGTAACTTTTGTACACAATACTAAACCCTAATTTGTGTTTTCTTTCTTGGTATGTAAATCGGCCGAACACCCCTTTTAGGGTGGTTCGACTTTGTTTTATAAACAATAAATTGTTACTTGTGTTGTCACTAGCATCACCTTAATACGGTTTAGTTCGTGTGTACAAGAACGAGGTAACAACATACTTTTGTTGTTATCAAGGGATCGATTAACAAAACGGTAAGGGGTTAATCATTGATCCATATAAACCCTAATTAGGGTTCATCACATGTTCAAGATTATTTATTGATTCTTGTTTTGCTAGAATCACTAAAGGTACGCTCTCTTTATGTTTCAGTTAATTAATTATGAGTATTCGATCTTTTGCTTCCGTTGTGCGTTGTTGATGTTTATATGTTTAATTATGTAATCGTTATGGTACTTAAATTCTAACAAATAATGTTATAGTAATTTGATTACCCCAAAAAATCTCTTACATACGATCATTGACTTTCTATCGTTACGTACTCCAAAAATTTTATGGAGATCTTAAGAAACTTGATAATCTCATTAAGCAAATAATGAGTAATAGTCAACTTTTGGATAGAATCAAGAAAATGTTGTAATATAAAAAACCACTAAGACCTAAAAGAATAGTTTCATAAAACATACTTTTGTAAAAGAGGAGTTATATAAACATTTTATGTTTTATATGTGTACAATCCAATAAATTAATTTGACCCGTTTTCGACCCAACCCGTCGGGTTGACCTGGTTTAAATTGACCCATTTTTCGATCGAAATAGTTCAACCGGTTGAACCACCGGTCGAACCGTGTTTCAAAACATTATGTTTATTCCTAAAATCTTCGAACTTTTATTGTTTTTCGTTTATAACCTATAAACTTTTTTTATCACTAAACGATATGTCAGTATAAAATCTCGTTGCTATGCACTGGTACTCGTCTAGTATACAAACAAACATCTACATAATTACTGTACCGAGCATCACGTGACAATCCACATACTCCAATGAATAATGAACAATGCCTACCATTTTTATAATTCGTTTTTTTTACGCGTATGGACAATATATCTACATTTATACGTAACTAGCTTTATAACCTACCCGATGAAAGAGCTAGTTGCAAGTGTTAACTATATACAATTAAGCATATGATAATATAGTTATGTGAATAAGTCCAAATGAAAATCAATCTATAGAATAAAGTAGAAATAATGTTTTTAGATCATAAAAACAATTTTCTTGTAGACATGACAAAAATATATAGAGGATATTTACCCACGTCGTAGATATGAAAAATCAAATGTTCATAGCTTATTGAGAACTTTCTTGTATACGACATTGTTTGTGCAATTTATGTAGTTGCCATTGTTATCACATCATATGACCATTAGTCATTTTTAACTTTTGGAGTCTAGAAATATGAAAACATAGGCTACACCGCCAGTACCAATAGACGAAAGGTGTTTAAACATCAATGATGATACTTGCTCTTATAGTGGGCTTGTGCAATGTATTATACTCAAATGCTCTTCGATCGGTTGCACAAAGATGAGGTTGATCACTTTCTCGTGTTTCATGAAGGAAAAAAAAAAAAAAAAAAAGTTTTAAGTGAACACCATTCATCTGCATAAGCATGGAAGGAATAAGCACCACACAATTACGAGTGAAAAAAGTATAATTTCAATGTGCGTGTATGCAAGTCAATATCTTTATCATTTTTTTACAGAATTAAATGAAATTTAACTCCATATCCTTCATGTGGCTATGAATATGCTTGCTTATGGCTAAAAATATCTTAACTTTATACAAAAAACATGCCTATGTGTGAAAAGCTTATTAAATACTTCCTATAAATCTACCAAAAGAACATGTACAGATCGATGTAGGCAAGGTACAATTGGTTGTGTAACATTATTTTGGCCTCCACAGGTGCACGTATGGCAAGGTACAATCGTCTCATTGTAAAACGAAGAGAGTGATACTCAGCAAGTGGGTGTTTTTTTAGCCAAAAACTGTGAATATGTAGGACCGTCTCCTTGCTCACCAGTTTGAGTCCCCATCATGGTCCATATCACCTCTTTCTTAGCCCACAAGCAATCTCAAGGTCCATCCGGGAATCAAGACATGGCTGTATCGCTGGAAATTATACATTGTTACGACTGCCTGTAGAAAACACAAGAAATATATGAGTAGCTATATAGTGACATTAAAGATCGTAAATGCACGTGTAGATTTGTGCTTTTTTGAACTCCAAAACTTGATACTTACGATGTAGCCATCAGGTGTCCAACTAATGATATCCCGCTTGATTGTGATGTTTCCATCTGGGTCAAGTGCATCATACGCTTCTACAACTTGATAAACAAAATAAAGGTCAGTAGATACTCGGGGTGAAAGACTATAAACTTTCCAATAGATGGCGTATCATAAACTATAAATTGGCAAGCACAGAATAGAAATCAATATAGAAATCACCCATGATCTGAATTATATAGAATTTGAAAGGGAATGATAAACCGTTCACTTAATGTAATTAACAGTTCACTTAATCTACTAATTCAAATCACACTAAGCAATCAATCATTTTCAAAACACAATGCTAAACACCCCTTAGAACCAAAAGCTGATCAATTATTCAATAGTTTGATTACTTATGTTAAATACAGATGCTTATTAATGTGTATCATTCCATCTATAAATATCACCCATTTACTTATAGACGGGTCAATTCATGTCATGATATTCTCTAACAGGTCAAACGGGTAAAATCAAAACATTAGTTAAGCAAAAAAACTTGTTTAATAGGTTGAACGGGTAAAACGGGTCGAAAGTCATCCAATGTGTGAAGTTAATACATAGAACAGCCTTAGATGTTATGAGATAATAGATTACTATTGAACATACTGAACTTTTGTGATCATATTTCATATACTAACGGTCTAATTATTATAGGAAAGTAATAAATATTGGACCAAAAGTGTTTCAGGGCAACCTAAATCAACCCGCGATAAATACCCAACTTGATTTTTTCGACTTCAAATTTCAGAAGTTAAAGACTTCCAAGGAAAAAGAAATATGGTTATTAAAATATGAAATTAGCTATGAAATTTCAGGCATTTACCACTTTTATGCAGTCCCTGGGATAGATCCAAAGGCCCGATAAAATAATTATTACGTGTGAGTTGAAGATTGTCTTTTACTGATAATTACAAAGAGCTTATTCACCCTAAACTACGTAGATAAGCATAGTCACATTTCATCATCTGCTTAAAAAAAGCAATAAGAAGATAAGCTGTTTACATAAGCAAAAATCCCAAACACCCGACATCACATGTCAAACAATTCTGTATACTAAACACATCATAAAAATTTCAACCCAAAAGTCAACAATCCCAATTCCCACATCAAGCAACTCACAATACTAATGAATCCAATATTCATATCATAGAAACAGTTTCAAATATCGAAAAATGGTCACAAAAAAACACACCTGCAAGTAAAAAGAGTAGGCAAAGGACTTAATTTATAAAGGGTTTGTTATTATATCTATCAGTAAACCTTTCTTGTTTCAAACTATCAGCGCAATACAATTTAGCGCCTCCCAATCAGCTTATTTCACCCTCAAATAAGCATATAATCATGTCTAGACACTCAAACCTTATCCACAATATCAAAAAGCGATAAGCTGTGTTTGGAATTACTATTTCAAACAGGTTATCAGCAGATGATCAGCTTATTTCACCCTAAGAAAACAGCTTATTTCTCCCTAAGAAAACAGCTTATTTCTCCCTAAGAGCAAATTTGCAATATCAAATTCATCAATACTAATCAGTTCAGATAAAGCAATAATAAAATATCAAGCAATACCAAACACCCTTATCAAATATCAAAAAATTCAGTATCCTTAAAAACTGCATTCATATTGGTTTTCGGATATCGAAAAAAAGAATCTTCTCACCTGTAAGTAAAAAGGGTAGGCAAAGGGCTTAATTTAACAAGGGTCTGAATATCATCCCTAGCACTAAATCCATCATGTTTCAAGCTATCCAATCTAATCTCAACAAGATCAGCACCGTAAGATTTAGCCAAATTCATAAGAACCAACATCTGGTGAATATCATCAGCCATTATTGGTGCAATTATCAATGTGCTATTGTTCCTTCTTACTCCATTTTCATTTTCACCACCCATCTTCACAACAGTAGCAGCAGGTGTCACCTAAAAACAACAAAAACAAAAACAGTAAAAGTAAGTAAAGATATGAAGGTGTTATGAAAATGGGTTTTTAAGGATTGGTAGTTTTGACTTACAAGTTCCATTGTTTGTGTGTGTTTGAAGGTGTAATGAGTGTGTGTGTGTGTGTGTGTGTTTTTGTAGGTAAGGGGGGTTGGTGGAGAAGAGAGACGGGTTTGGTTTGAGGAGTGGGTGGGGGTTAGTTGGGAACTAATGTCCAACGTTGGATGGATCAAGTATGTTGTGTTAGTAGTTTTATCTTTTTGTTCAAAATAATATAAATCTATTTTGCCTTTTTTAATTCAAGCATTAACTTTAAATATTTTTGTTCGTATTATATAATATTTGATGCAAAATGTATAAATAGATTAGCTTTTAATGTATTTTTATTCGCATAATTTTCATTAAGTATTATATAATACAAACAAAAATATTTAAGATCAAAGTTGAATTCAAAAAGTTAAAATGAACTTATATTTTAAGATAGAGAGAGTATTTTTCAAAATTTCGTTAAGTAACTTAGGAGCATTAATGGACCGTTTGGTTTCTTGGAAGTTTATGATTTGAATTTGAATTTGAATTTTGTTTAAACTTTGGATTTGGAATTAATGTAAGGGAGAAAAAAATAATATATAATTAAAAAAATTATTTTGAAAGTTAGTTAATGATAGTTATAATTTTTTATTAGTTTATATGAATATGTTGTGTGAGAGTAAGGGCCCGTTTGGTTTAAGCATTTTAAATTCAATGAATGGTTTGATTCTAAATTTAATTGTTTGGTTCAAGTTTTTGAAATTGAAGTGGGTCCGAGGAATGATAGATTGATTCATGTCACATGAAGTATCTTTGGTAAATACAAACATATAATGAACCCCACATTTCATAAATTAATTATTAAAAAATAAAAGGGGATAACATCCCTGCTGTAAACAGCAGGGAGTTACCTGCTGCACACACAAAACCCACCCCTCTAATGTTACTAAATGGTCCCTGAATGTTCATTTTGCAGCAAAAATGGTCCCTGACGAAGCCTTAACAGCAGCGAATGATCACTGCTGTTACAGCAGTGATCATTTTCCCAAAATAAAATTACCCACTTTCTTTTTAATAAATTATTTATCAACTATTAAAATAAATTTTTTTAATAAAATATCATTTTTTTATCTTACCTCATATTCTTTCATTCTAAACCGAATCAAAATCTGATTCCAAATCCTTTTACAAACCAAACGGACCCTAGTAGACCCATTTTGGGTTTGGATTTGCCAAAAGACAACCTAGTTGCCTGGGATCACATTTTACTAGTATGGCCCACATTCATCCATTCCTATTTTGTAGTACCAAACAATTGCTATAACGATTGAAAGTACTCCTTGAATCCAAAAGTATCCAACCAAACGGGCCTTAAGTCTTTCGGAGTTGTTTTATATATTACCATTACACCTACAACTATGTTAAAAAAAAAAAAAAAAAAAAAAAAAAAAAAAAAAAAAAAAAAATTATTGCTATTTTTGCCAGACACATCTATCATCTCGTGGTATAAGCAACTATATTTATCTCATGGTATAAGTAGTTTATTATATGACTGGTTCTTTATATTATACACAAGAGTGGGGAAAAAAATGAAATGTCACAATCAATTCCTATTAACTAATCAATTAACAAAGTTTCATCAAAAATTTTTGATAAAAATGTTTTATGGGACATGGAAATTGAAAATAAATAACATGTGTTGATTTTGGTGGATTCTATATGTAGTATTAGAGGGAGGGGTTTGGTCGAGACTTGAGTTTTTGTTTATAACATGAAAAAAATTATGTACCTGGGCACGTTTAGTTGATTTTATTTAGGTGAGAATTTATGTTAAGAAAAGATTGTGTTTGGTCTATATTAAATTTAGGACCGGGTTGGTTTTAAATCAGGATCCTACGATATGATACTACATGATTTGTTAGTTGGTTCATATATTTAAATTATTAGGTTTTCTTAAGTATTATTTGTTAATGTGATGTTGCTTTATAATCATATTTGAATATAATTTTTTTATTAATAAAAAGATAGTCGGTTTTAGCTAATAGAATGATTAAAGATACAGTCATGTGTTCGAAAGCAAACTCTCGTAAGCATGTTGTTGAGTCATTAGATTAAGCATTATAGTGGTGGTCGACCACGTGGTAGTGGAGTGCACCACGCGCCAAAGCTATAGTGCCCATCTCCAACCGCGCGCCATCACCAAAATTTGTGTAGACCACCGAACTGATTCCAATGTTTTGTGTATGTGTGTTTGTGGGGTATATTGTGGAGTATTTTATATTTTTAATTTGTTGGTGATTATAGCATTTGTTTTGATGGTGGGTTTGGTAGTGTGTTGAATACTCACGTGAAAGTGTTTGGTTTAGTGACCATAATGCTTAGTCTTAAGAAGCATTCAACTTAACGTTTTCTTTCTTAACACAACCTTGAAAGTGGGGGGGTTTGTGGATACTTTAATGATGTCATTTATCAAGATCTGAACATTTTTCAATTGCATAAGGGAGAATTTTTGAAACAAGTCAATCCCTCGCCCTCATTTTGGTTCACCAGAATAATATCTAAGATGTCCTTTTTTTGAATAAATTGCAAAAGTCCTTTTTATGGTTCGGTCAAATTACATGTTTCGTCTTAATCTTTTCGAAAGTGCAGATACCGTTCATGTGAGGAATTTACGAGTGTATTTTTCGACCCTGGACAAAGTGAAATAACTAAATTACCCTTGTATTCCTTTTTATTTTAATAAAATAGAAAGGATGGGCCTTTTAGTCATTTATTTCTGCTAGGGACGAAAAAAGCACTTGTAAGTTTTTCACAAGGATGATGTTTGCACTTTCAAAAAGGCATGAACAAAACATGCAATTTATATAATTCATAGAGACGATTTTAGCAATTTACTTCTTCCTTCTTTTTTAAAAAGAGTCGCATCGAGTGCAAAATAAATTTGTCATTATATTCATTTTGTCAAACGAATTCTTTTTACGAAAATTAGTTCGGACTACTTTAAAATAACACCTTGTCACGTGCCTACACGTGACCAGTTAAACTACCAAAACAGTCTTAACTATTTTTCCCGCCAAATTACAATTCATTTTCCTTTCATTATAAATAACCATTGTAATCAATTAGAACTCAGCTTTTGATTCTCTATCATCTCTGTTGTAACAAACAACTCTTTCATCTATAACAAATCATCATTGCTTTCAATTTCGAGTTATATTCATTCTTTATAATTCTGATTGATTGCTAGAAACATTCTTCATTCTATAAATAGAATTTGGGTGTTTCAATAGTAAACAATACTCCTTGTACTGTCCATTGAAAATTTTTAACCATGTACTGACTGATTAACCTTGATCCACAAGCTACAGAAACATTTAAAGGACAAGTACTTCTGATCTTACATCCTAGTTTCTTAGCTGTATACAGGTCCAAAAAATTATGAGTACTACCAGAATCCATAAGTATGTGTATCAATTGTTTGAGCACATGACCTTTTATTCTCATAGTATTATGTGTAGGTATTCCATTCAAAGAGTTCAAAGAAATATGTGGACTACATTGTGAAACATCTTCAGGCAAAACCATATCATCCATACCTGATTCCTCCTCTTCCAAACACTCCTCAAACACCTCTTCCTCCTCACTTCGAACCTCTAAAGTGAACAATTGCCCTTCACACTTGTGGCCAGGAACATACTTTTGGTCACAATAGAAACATTGATTCTTAGCTCTCTTCTCAGCCAACTCTTTTTGACTCAAAAACTTCCTGGGTGCATTTGACACATTTGCAGGCATCTTATTAACATACTGAGTGTTTGGTGCAGGCAAAGCTAGAGTAGTAGTGGCCTTAGTAGGAATTACTACATTCCTGTTTGCATTCCAATTGCCATTGTTCCTAGGTGTAGGCAAGATTGGTGCATTTCTTTGTTTTCTAACTGCTTCTTGCAAATTAGCCAAACTAAATGCATCTGCAAGTGTTTTAGGCCTAAACATCCTAACATTCAATTCAATAGTAGCAGGCAACCCAGCAAGAAACATACTAACTGATTGAGACTCAGTAATATCTACTTGTGTGATTAACTTCTCAAATTTGCTTTGATAATCACTCATACTAGATTCATACCTGAGTTGCTTCAATTCTGCCATTGGATCTTCATTCAAAGGACCAAATCTTTTCAAAATAGCTTCCTCATACTCAATCCAACCCACATTTCTATAATTCTTAACAAACTGCAAATGCCATGCCAATGCCTTATCATACAGGTGGATTGACAGCATCTTGATCTTGTCCTCTTCATGCACATTATCAACATCAAAGAACTGTTTCACTCTGAACAACCAACCTTGCACATCATCACCATGAAACTTGGGAAACTCCAACTTTCCCATTCTACTAAATCTGCTAGAACCTTCCCCTGTTCCTGATCTTGATTGTTGAAACTGATTAGCCATAGTATCTAATCTTTCAGTGAAACTAGTGATAACATTGTTTAATTGTTCAGTTACCCACAATTTCATACTATCATCAGCTTCAGTACTTCTTGCACCCACCATGGTATTTCGTGTTTCCACCATTACAACAGTAACACTACCACTCAACAACAATGATAAATCACTGATCCAATGGGGTAATGAACACTGTACTGTTCTGGGTTAATCAATCCAACTGCTGCTTGCCAGCTTGTTCAAGATAAGAAAATTTAACGAGAATTTCGGCTTATCTTGTGGCCGTACAGATGATTGACACTAACCAATACGTAAACAGAACAGCGAAATCAGTGGTGGCTGATTTCTTGCCGGAATTCTTGTTTTGTTGCCGGAATTACGCCGGAGAAGAAGACCGGAAAATCAAGATTGTCAGTTTAACAATCTTGACTGGCTCTAGATACCAATTGAAACACCCAAATTCTATTTATAGAATGAAGAATGTTTCTAGCAATCAATCAGAATTATAAAGAATGAATATAACTCGAAATTGAAAGCAATGATGATTTGTTATAGATGAAAGAGTTGTTTGTTACAACAGAGATGATAGAGAATCAAAAGCTGAGTTCTAATTGATTACAATGGTTATTTATAATGAAAGGAAAATGAATTGTAATTTGGCGGGAAAAGTAGTTAAGACTGTTTTGGTAGTTTAACTGGTCACGTGTAGGCACGTGACACACCTGCGAATATAGGTTTTCTAGCTAAAGCATATAGGAGCCATAGACAATATACAACTAATATTCACGTAACTGACAAAAACATTGTAGTATATTGGCTGAATCGCATATGAATATGATATGAAATGGTCATTTAAAGAAATGTACGAAATATTATCAAGTGGTTTGTACTATGTAGAGTTAAAATACAAGCCAGTACCATACAAAATTAGTATGACGCGGAATGAATGGCATAAAGAGATTTATATCTCACTGTGTTTTCACTAGAGTGTGATTTCTCATAAATGAATATAGCAACCTTGTGATATGATCTCTCACTGATTCATCGAATGAATCAAAGAACAATCTATCCTATTAAAAAGAAACTCAAGAGAAAGAATGAATTTCGAATGAATTGAACTAATGATTATGGATAATTTGTTACAAGTGATTACAGAGAAGTTTGAGAATGAAGAGTGTTTGCAAATCAATAACTAACCAAAATATGTTGTGAATGATGTTTTAGACACAGAAATGAGGAATACAACTTGGTGGGAAAAGTTGTTAGAAATTGACACGTGCAAGTTACATGCCGAATCACTTTGACTCGTATCACCTTCGGATACAAAACCGTTGGGCAATAAACGATGTGATTGACCCCTTTTGTTCGAGTATGGAGTTAAAAATAATATTACACTTCAGTTATCCTGAAAATTGATATAATGCTTCTAGAGTGTTTGCCCGAGATAGATTTTTTAGTAATAAGTAATAAGTCAACCTTCCACTGTTGTGGAATTTTTTGGTAGATTTTTTGAAACGATTTTTCTTCTTTGAATCCTTGGTTCTCTTGTCACGTAAAAACCCGTGTATATTTTATCTTTATCCTTAATATAATAATCTAATTATAGCTATTGGGGATAGGATATTAAACTTTACCCATTTGACCTATTGGGGGATAGGATATTACCCAAATCATCCCAGTAAATGGGTGAAAATTTCTACCTCTGCAGACTTTGACTTTGGATGAATGCTTTTTTGGTTGACTCTATAAAATTACGTAAAGCTAAAGTTTTTGTTACTTTGTATGCAGAAGCAGTTGGCTCGAGAGTAACATGTGCTGTGCAAAACGAGACACACAGGAAGCACGAAGGAGGTGATTATAGTTTTTTCTCCATCATTTGTTATTGTATCATTAGTATTTTTGCTCCGACATAATAAGGAATTTTATATTTGACAGCCCTTGTATTCTCGTTTTTTATACTAAAATTAAATTTATTTTTATAAATGCTACGTGGAAGTACTCATAAATATTTATTTGGAAGAATATTGACTTGTAAGTTTTTCTGCTAATAGTAAATTCTTGTGACATGTAAGCTCATATTGTCAATAATTCTTGATATAGATGCACAGTACTTTAATCGATCTTTCAATAGTAAATACATATGATTTTGTATGCAATCTTTCTGTAAGATCAACAATTGACAAGTAGCACTAAGGCTGGTCGTAGGGGGCATTGTTACTCAAGCGTGAGACGTAAAGTCATGCGCCACCACTACGTACTACACATCAAATTAGTCACACGTAAGAAGCCTATAAAGCATCTCATTGGCTTACTGGCTTGACTCATCTAAAGAGTACTTTTATTGATAATAGAAATTTATCAAAAAAGTGTAGGTTTTTCTTAATAATGTTACATTCTCTAAAAATATCAATAATTTTATACCGTACTTCTATGCAACCTACGAGACCTAGTTTGTCATGCGACCAGTCGTACAACTAGTCATTTTGTCATGTAAACCTAATAAAACAGACGTTTCATAAAACAACACAAAAAAAATCACACGATCACGTAACCACCGTGTATGTGTCGTTTCCGTCATTAAGTCGTGGGACCTCGTAAACCGGGTCTCGTAAAATTTTGTTTCTCTTGTAGAACTTAAATTGAGGCTTGTACGTTACACAAAACTATATTATCATCGATTTTTTTTTTTAAATATTCAAGAAATGTGACTTACACCCCCAACACCATGTTAAAAGGGGCTGAGTTTGTGATTCACCATCCGGTAAGAAAACAACTTTTGATTTCCAATTTTACATCTCAGTCGAAACTAAACCCATATAGCATTTTTTCTTCTTTCTTAAAAGTAAAGTTGATGGGTTTAATGAAGTGCATCAAATTTAACTCCGTTGTTTAGATAACTTCATTTAATATTGGTAAGTACGTTTAAGGACCTAGGTAGTATAAGTTTAGTCACGTGTTGTAAATAAATGACTATCTTTACTACTTATAATGCATATGCTGATATGCATCTCTCTCTCTCTTTATTTATTTATTTTTTTTTTTATGAAAATATAGTTTATGCTTCTAGCTACATTTTTTAACCTCTGTTTCTAGGAATACCATATTCATATTGTTACTTTGACACCATATACATTTGTTTTCATGTTAAAACTACAGCCCAGATTTAACAAAATATCAGATGATTTTTTTTTTTAAATTGCAAGTCGATTAGATGAAACCGTTTTCATGAAGGAAACCATGAATATCTTTGAGACTTTAATCTTTGCACACAAGACGATCGGAATAGTACAACCTGATTCTATGATTGGTATTATATTTCATTAATGTCTGAAAAATTAAGAGCGATTTGACTGATGTTAACATAGTTTGTTAGCTTAGCGTGACACAAAGAATACCTGATGTTTCCCTATGAATCATTCTTACCAAAACATAAACTTTTTCAAACTATCTTACTCACAATAAAAGTTGTACATATTTGCGCCTGTAGAGCAACTTGGGAAGCTGTTCGAAAGTTGGAAGCATGAGTCCAGCACAATCCTTGTAATTGTCTGTCAAAAAGAAGCCAATTTGCTTTTCACATTAAACATGCATAAGATAAACCTTCACACATAATTTTTAAAATTATCTGGGTGTGACAATAAGAACCTTTTTCTGATACACGAAGTAAAATCATAAAGTTCTAGCTAGATACCATAGATAGTCCTTTTACAGCGGCCAAAACTCGAGGCCACATACAATGAGGCCAGATAAAGGTCCTTCAAGACTTGTAAATTTCATATTAATCGGAAAAGAGTCATTCTGAAGGTCACGAGTTGAGTTAAATTTCAACAGTTGAATCTCCATCCATCCATCTTCCCTTTGTTTTGGAACCCGAGTAGAATCATTTATATTCAATGGGGTTGGGGTAATAAAATAGAAAAATTCGGTCTTGTTATTTTCTTGGTGGATTAAATCGCGTACTTTCACCGGAAAATGCAGCCCGTGGCAATTTTTTGAAATCTTGAACACAATGTAACAAATGTACTCTGTATCCGGTGATAACATTTGACTTTCAATTGTGCATTTGATGTGAAATACTTGTTGTGGTAAAAGCTCGCACACCTTCCGAAATCTGCATGTGCGGCATATATGATATGGTTACATACATCTTAAAAAAAGTCATTTAGAGACACAGAATACTAAATCCATATGGTAGAGCTTTTCAACCATCTATTCACAAAATCTATAATATTTTATTCGTTAATGTATATTTAGGTTAGCTTTAGTTGTTAATTAATATTGTTTTAAAGTTTGTTGAGAAAATCAAACCTGCAGTTAGTTGATCTTCTTGAACTATAAAGATTCACGTCAGAAATTTTGAATATAGTTGCTTTTGCAGAAAGCATTAGAAGTTTCTTCTCGTTTACGTTGCCCAACCAGATGATGTCCTCAGAGTTTGTGGACTTCTTAAATAAATTTTTAAACTTAGTTGGCAAATGTTGCGGTTGATCGACACTGAAGTTTGATTTCAAGACTTGCGGGACTTCCTCCATCTTTCCAATGTCTTCAACTTTCACCTGTATAGAAATCATGTTATAAGCATGTAACTTAGAATATGTAGCCATGAAGTTCGCAGTTTCGTCATACACACCTTCCACGTCACTTCTTTAAAAAAAATTTTGAGACTGACGTGGAAGATGTGTATGTCGAAACTGCGAACTTCATGGCTTCAAAAAATTCAAAAGGTGGAAGTGGTATCGGGAACAAGAGTATGTATGAGCGTTGGAAAGAGGATTATGATAAAGATCCATATGATGACTATGAACGTGAAGATTTAACTGAAGAACAACTGGCATTGTATGATGCATTTGATATTAATAATCGTAGTCAAACTAGACGTTAGTTTATATTTGGTCTTGAGTCAAATGTATTCTAATGGGTAGTCATTTGTTTCCTTCTTATTGGAATAGTAGTGTCTTGTTATGTTAGCAATGTTTTTGAAGTAATATATTCACCGGGTGTAAAAACCTTTTACCAAAAAAAAAAAAAAAAAAAAAAAAAAACTTAGAATCTACACCTTTTTTCATACATTCACCAGTTTTATAAAATCTAAAGTAAATAGCAAAAACCGTCCACGTGGTTTGCCCAGATCGCAAGCGCAATCCCAATAACATCATAAGTGCAGGCATAGTTCATTTTGGGAACCTTCGGTTCAATTTTCGTCCCTGGCCAAAATGAAATGACTTGCTTTCCCATATTTGACTCTTAAAAAAGAATAATAAAAAAAAATAAAAAAATAAAAAACCAAATGAGGGTATTTAAGTCGTTTTACTTTTTGCCCAGGACAAAAACTAAACAGAAAGTTCCCAAAAATTATGCGCCTGCACTTTTCGAAGTTATAGTGATTTATATTGTAAACAATAATTTAGAACACAACAATGGAATATATTTAAATTTACCTTCTGAATGGCTCGAAATTCAATGCCTTCAACATAAATCACACCATCTCTATTCTGGTAGGTGGAAAAGCTCTCCAGTAGAAACTCAAACACAACATCCTCTTTCTCGTTCGAGTATCGTTCCAACTCAATCATCATCCACTCTTTGTCTCTCCATGTTGCAAAATATGCATGTTGACTTTCGTTCCCCTTTTTATACTTAAGGTTAACATACATAGGTTTACTTGAAAATTTCGGTGAATCAAAAAATTTGAAGACTAAAAAGGCCCCGTAACCAACATTAGGAGATGAAAATTGAGGTTTTGTCTTGATTTCGATGTTCAAGTTGGAAATATCGAACATCTCCATTGATGTCTCAAACCTGCACATATTACTATGGTTTCAATCATCATAGCTTTTATTTCCTATATATGCATTACTACTTTTGGATTTACAATTATTTTCGACTCAAAAATTGACATAAATTCAATGTTCTTAGACAAGAGTCACATTTTAAATTTAAGATTTATTGTGTCAATACTCATATAAATGATTATGGCCGTGAGAACATAATCATTATCGTTGTGAGAACAAAGGACAACTGTACAAGAAAATTAGAACCTGAGACACGTTATATTTAAATTCTACCATCTTCGTATATGAACCTAATGGACGCAGAATTTGAGTTGGCCCACTCAGGTTATTACCCATTAATTAGTGTTATTATATGGGGAGAGTTGCCAAGATAGGAAACAAAAATACCAAACTTGCCAATGTGTGTATCGACTAATTTCTTGCTAATCAAAAGCCTATGATAATCCAATTCAAAACAAAAAGAGACTCTTTTGTGAAAACTGAACATCTACTCATCTCCTTTTGATGTGCAAAAAAGTACCTTCCAAGAATTTTACCAATTATATCATTCATAGCACTATATATATGCGCAAGGGCGAATCCATGCTTTTGGTGTGTCATTCCTAGGAACCTCTTCAAAATAGAAATCCTTTAGGGAATACATGGGCGAATATATGCTCCAATTTGTTTTTTAAGTTTCAAAATTTACTCTCTAGGGCCCAAATTATGTAATTATGAAGTAGAAATGTTATAATTCTAACGTTACTCTTCAAAATAGAAATCCTTTAGGGAATACATGGTGGAAAGAAAGAGAGACTAACCTTGATTCTGGAAGAGATTTCCACTTATGTGGAGAACTGTCTGTGTACGAAAATGTTGTCGCCGATACCATTTCATTTCTTTCTTCATTACTGCCGCATGATAGCCACTATTACACAAAAAAAAAAATAAAAAAAATAAATCAGACTTAAATTTGAGAATGCTTTAAATTCAAGTGTATGTTGAACTATTCCCCAAAAGATACAAGATAGATAGAACACACGAAACACAAAAAAACTGAGATACGAGAATGAACTCATTACCACTTTGTCTTGGTTAAGGAGGATTCCCTTAGAAAAATTGCTGCAAAGTTCCTCTTTCTTTAATCTAGAATAGATTTCTGGGCACTTTGACATTTGGATTATATCTTTATAGTCTCTGGGCAATTTGGACTCCCATCGATCATGATCCTCCTGTATATTTATTTTAGACAAACAATTAACTCATGTTCAAATAAGTTACTTTTTAACACACTCTATTATATACTATACAATTACCCATACGGCCGTACATAAAGGAGATGGTGTAAAGTAACGTTAATTGTGTGTACAATTTATTTTTTTTTATATATAGGTGTGGAGTAATTAAGAGCAGAGAAAATTAGTTGTTTAAATTGTAATTAAGTATTTAAATATTTAATAGATTGCGTTTCCTTTTACATGTAAGGTATTTTATTCTAACAATATTAATAATTTTTTGAGTTTTTTAAGTTTTAAACAAATGTGTTTTCTTTATATGTTATATAGATATATATGTAGTATAGATGTATTAAGAGAAGCAAGTGACGTCCTTTTAATTCAATGGCAAATTAATTAAACTAGTGAAAATCATATTCAAATATCGTAATTTACAAGTTCATTTAATGTGTATTAATGCATTTTTTGATTAATTAAGAAAGTTTATGTTCATTAACTACACCTTAACCCTTGCCCAATTGGTATTGATTAGCAAAATCCTTAATATAATACGGAGTAACCAATTATGATAAAAATTCAAGCAATTAACAAATATGTAATGTTATACCAAGTTGCATAACATGTTCACTCTCATATAAATTGCCTGGGTTCAAATCAGGCCAGGTGTAAGAAGGCTTTTTTTTTTTTTTTTTTTAATCTCAATCTCTAATTGTTCTATATCTACTTTTGTATCAACCAACAACTGGTCTCTAATATATATTAAGATAAAACTCATTTGTTTAAAAAACTCTCAAAATTAGAATTGTAAAATTGCTAGTCTATCTATACACGTTATTCCTTCAATTGTTATACTTTAGAATAATATAATGTCTTCCATTAAGTTAAAAAGTTTGCCTAATAAACTATATTCATCCATTTCATACACTATATACTTAACTAAAATTTCACAACTATAATTAGTTTTTGTTTTAAATTTGGGAGCTTTCGGTTTTCGGTTTATTCGGTTAATTAACCGAACCGTGAACACCCCTAATACGAGGATTGTTGAAGCCCTGATCCCGGGCCAATCTTAAAAGGAAATTTTTGCCCAACAAAAGAAAAGGATAAAAACATTTCAATCTCATCCTTTAGAATCAAAACTGGGTTGGCCTAGTGGAAGAAGGGTAATTTTTTTAGGGTAGATGTTCGAGTTCAAACCTTGTGGGTGACAAATATTTTTATTTATTTCTGTTGTCAAGTGGTTAAATATTGTGGGTGACAAATATTTTTATTTATTTCTGTTGCCTAGTGGTTAAATACCAGCTTTGCGTATGAGAGGTCTGGAGTTCGAGTCCCTGCATAGCCATAATTTTTTCAATTTCATCCCACAACAACCACGTGTCATCCCAGGAATGGCCAGCCGCCAAACGTGCCAGCAGAAATGTTCGAAAACATTAGAATTTCGTGTGGGACCCGCCTGGAACGACTCTATTTCCCAACATTCCTTGCTGTCCGAGTGTGTATTTAATGAGTAGCTTTTCAATAGATTTTTTTTTTCCGTATTATGAATTTATATTAAAATGCAAAATTTAATATTCTTTTGTATAAAACACACAAATTGGTGTTGGTGTGTGAAATATGTGTTTAAGATTGAAGTTTTATCAAGTTAATGTTTTAGCTTAATCATTTTAGTCATTAGCTTGATAGTTGCTTGTCATTGGTTTAATTTTATAAAAGTTAGTGTTTTTAGCATTTTTATGGTTTAAAATTTTAAATCATATAAATTTCAAATATTTTCTTATAAGTCATCATCTTTAGTATTTTAAACTCATAAACTTTGCATATTTTTATTAAAAGAATTATCTCTATTACGTCTTTTGATTATAGTTTTAAACTTTTTTTTGCATATTTAGCTTGAATACTTTTTAAAATCATTTCTTTTGTGTCATTAATTTATAACATTAGTATTTTTAACTTTCAAAAATATTCAAGAACCACAAAAATGTATAGGTTTGATGGTGATGATTAAAGGGTGATTATGGAGCAATCAAGAGATGATTATGTGTATTGAGCTTGTCGATTGGCTAAAATTAGGTTATCTAGAGTTCGTAGTGTCTGCGATTTTCAACTTGGTGACTTCTAATACTTATTCATTTATCTCTTTTATTGTTTAGCATGATTAGTTTAATTTTTGTTTTTTCTATTTTGTTACTATTAAGCATGATTAGTTTATTTAGTTTATATGCATGATTAGTTTTTTTAGCTCTTTTATTGATTTGCAAGATTAGTTTAATTTTAATTTTCAGTATTTTGTTAGTGTTATGAAAGATATGAAAAATATATATATCAAAGTAACACCAAATGCATAAGGTTTAAATTTATATCACCATAAAAAAGTATAACAAACAATTTTTAGCTATGAATCAATTATTTATTATTGGGGAACAAATGTAAATTATAAAAGCTCTAAGGGTGAAAGTGTAATATCAAACTGCACGAATAAAGAAATTAAGCATGAATATCAAAAACACCCAATGTAAAAATATGAATAAAATAATTCGTCAACAATGTAAATCATAAAACTTTTAGGGGTTAAAGTGTAAAATTTGAATGTTTAAAAAAATGAGAAAAATATTTAAAATGAGTAAAATTGAATTCGAGTCTCTTGATTTAGTAAAATTGGACATAACTGGTAACTTCACTTTGTGCTATAAATTGGAACTAATGTAAGTTTTACAACATTGATATGAAAAAAGTCAAAAAAAAGTTTTCATGAATAATATACTTAAGTTGGTGTTGTACATATTGATAATGCTAATGATGGATTTTTTTTTTTTTTTTTTTTTTTTTTTTTTTTTTTTTTTTTTTTTTAATGTAATAAGATTGCATGATTCATATTAAGTTATTAACCTTCACCATACATCTAAATGTTTAAAAAGGAGAAAAGAAAAATCAAACATCATTATTCTGGATTTCTTTTAATATTGTCAATCCATTTCAACCCATCGTAAAGCAACGCAACGCACAATTATTTTTATAGAATATATCCCGAAAACTAGCTTTTCTTTTTCTTTAGAATTTTTTTACAAAGACTTGTTCTTTCATAATCATTTTTATCTTGTCGAATTTTTTTAGATTTTATGTAAACTTTAGGTTATTTTACCTTAAATTAACAGTTTTTTTTAGGTAACAATGGTTTATGAACTTTTAGCCGAATAATCAACGGGGTTAAGATGCACTTTAGAGATTCATCTTGCTAGAATCGAGGTTGAGACCTCTCATTTTAGTTATGACAGTCATAAGTCTTTTTCCACTAGGTCACCCTAGACTCGCTTAAAGTCACAATTAAATTCAAAACAACGAATTAAATTTTATACTAAATTTGCAACCTGCACTCTTTTTTCATGTAAATTTTATAAACTGAAGTGAAAACGATTATTCTTCAAAGGTAAATTGAAGTATGAAGTTATTGTTAAAAATTAAATGTACTTGAAAATACCTAAAAAAAAATTGGTAACAAAATAGAGATTATATAACTTACAAATTTATTGAAGAGAACTCTCTTCATATTAAAATTATATTGTGAAGTACTTGTAAGAATTTAAAAAGTTAACACGAACCTTTAAATAATAAGAAGTAAAATTGATGAATTTTTTTTGAGTTTTTATAAACTTCATAGAAAAAATAAATTGTGAGGTTAACTTTAAACATTGAATTTACTTGGAAAAAATATGAATTTCTTTACAAGAAACTTAAGGTAAGAAGAAGTAACATCGTTGGAAAAACTTAAAAAAAAATTAACTTCACATTTTAAATGAACTATGAAGTTACATTTAACTGTGAATTTTGTTAAAAAAATTCTGAAAAAATTTGACAAGAAAATGAGGTAAAAAGAGGTAAAATCGTAAAATTAGTTTTTTTGAAATAAAATCTGGATATCACAGAATTTACATGTAATAATACAGATATATATGAATCATAAGGTTTCGAAGTTTTATGAATAAGAAACTTACTTTGAATTCCAGTGCTCGCTTGAGTTGTATCACAACTTCACCTGCTTTTGGCCGTCTTTCTCTCTTGTGATGTAAGCACAGATACGCAATCCTTGCAAATGTTGCAAATGATTGTGGATCAACTTGTTCCTTTATACCCTCAAACACTAACTGATCAAGTTTTCCTACTAGATAGCGATTTTTAGCCAAAAAGGGCAAAAATAGAAACTCATCATCTAGTTTTATAGACGATCGTTTCCCACACAATATGTCAAATAAAACAGCACCCAATGAAAATATATCGGATTCTTTAGTTAAGAAGTGTGTTTTCGAATATAGTGGATCACTATATCCAATTGTTCCTGCTGCATCATCGATGACATATTCTATATCCTGATTTATTGGACATACCAAGGAATGCCCAAAACCTGCAATTTTTGCTTTCCAGTCTTCAAATAGTAGAATGTTGCTACTTTTGATGTCCCTATGTATCACCACTTCTTGATTTACATCAGTTGCATGTAGAAAATTCAACCCACTTGCAATATCAATACATATTTTAAGCCGCATCACCCACGTAAGACTAGCGTCGCTCAAGTACCCGTCAAGTCTTCCCCTAGATGCAAACTCATGTAAAATGATTTTTTCAATCTCATCATCACAATAGCCTACAAGACCAATGACATTCTCATGTTTATACTTCAAAGGGATATCTAGCTCTCTAAAAAATCCAGTTTCTCCGTGACCAAAGAACCTCCTATCCAACCGCTTTACAGCAATGATGGTATTTCCATTAGCATGAGAAGCTACTCCTTTGTAGACATTCCCAAAACCTCCTCTTCCAAGGATATTGTCATCGCTAAAGTTTTGTGTGGCTGATTTAATGTCTTCAAGTGACATTTTGAAGTTTTCCTTCTGGCTTTTTTCCTGTGAATCATTGGACAGTCGATCAATTTGATAAGTAAAACGAAAATAGAAAAGGAATGGTATCTAAAATTCTTTTAAATTGTTATTTTGATTTTTTAGTTTCAGTGTCTCTTAGGTTTTAAACTTGCTACAACTCCTATAGAAGTAAATACTGCTTAATTACAAATAACTGACAAAGGCAAACGGGTCAAGTTATATAACAGAATATCAATAATTAAAGGGTAAAATAATCTATCTGACTTTAACTAAACCTTACACTTTCTGAGTCAACATATGCATTCTCCTCTGCAATATCACTTGAAAGCAGATTTATGAGTTCTAAGGTATTTAAAAGGTTCTTCTGGGTTAGGTATTTATATCCTAAAACTCAAATATTTAGCTTATTATGTTTTGTTGAAGTTGATTGGGCAAAATGTCTTATTTTTAGCAAATGAGAAGATAAGTTAGTGCATGATTCTTTAATGTGATAATAAGCCTGCAATACAATTTGCATATTGAACATGTTTCAATGAATTGTCTGATTTACTAATTCTTCCGCTAAGATGAAAGACTTCGGATTCATATAATTAAAGTGAATAAGTGAAGGTTTGTGATAGATGATTTTATGTGATTGTTTCTAAGTGAGAATCATTCAGCAATCAAAAAGCGTTTATATTCTGTTTATGCAGTTTCGCATTGACAAAAAGGCTAACTTACGAGAAAGTGAATGTATCAAGTGTCACATATTACCATGGGATAAGAATATGACTTACCTGTGTTTGTAACGCTTTTTTTAGTTTATGGATGACGTCGTCTATTGTTGGACGTTGGGCTTGAGTTTCTACCAGACATCGATATGCAATTTCTGAAAATATGTCCAAAGAATCTTTGTCGGGTCCTTTGCTTAGAGCAAAGACATGTCCGCCAGCTTCTTCTTTTATCTTTTGATCAATAATTTTGACTAGTGTTCCATTTTCAAAATGATGTCGTGCAATGGGTGCAATCCCCTTCTTATTGACCTTGGTGTAAATACGATCGTAGGCCAACCTCCCGGTTAAGATCTCGAATAACACTACTCCAAAAGAGTAAATGTCCGATTTCTTATTTAATCTACCATACTTCTTATATTCTGGATCCAAATACACATTTGTACCTGCAATCGTGTCAGTATTGAGAGTGCTGGCCTCTTGATCTGCTGGGTGGATTTTGGAGAGCCCAAAATCAGCAATCTTTGCCTCCCAATTATCACCCAATAGAATATTCGCGCTCTTGATGTCACGGTGTATTATCTTTTGTTTGTCCTCATCGGTGTTGGTGTGAATGTATTTCAAGCCATGTGCTATATTAAGACTTATTTGTATACGTTGCACCCACGTAAGATTAGTCATTTTATCATCACTTTCCATATAACTTTCCAGACTTCCTCTAGAAGCAAGCTCGTATATAAGGATCATGTGACCAGGACCTTCATCGCAAAAACCAAGAAGAGAGATTATATTGTCATGTTTACAACTATTTAAAGTTTCAATCTCTGTAATGAACCCTTGCTTTCCTTCTGGATTGAAAATGTGTTTTATGGCTACCGTGCTTCGTCTCTTGGGAAGATCACACTTACTCACCCCTTCTATCAAAGACCAATTACTGCTATCAAAATGTTCGAGTTGTGCCTTGTATACCTTACCATATCCGCCTGACCCAATGCAATATTTTTCGGCAAAATTCTCGGTAGCCAACTCTATATCTTTAAATCCAATCTTCAAGTGTTCCAAACTCTTTCCCTGCAACGTCATGGAGTTATGCAACCGAATGAAATTATAAAAAATTGTTTCTATAACCTAATGAAATTAATTGAATATGAAAACGTTAAAAGCCTCAATTGATTTATTTCAGGTTAATTACTACTGTACTATTCATGCGGGAACGGAATTATTATAGAAAGTTTATAAACATGTATTTAATAATCTTAATTTAATATGATCATCATTATAAAAAAATTCTAACATAACGTAATAATAATGCATTTAATTAATAAATAAGAAATTACGAAACTATATTATAAAAATTGCTAAGTATTAAAAATCTTGCAATTCTTGCAAAAATAATAATTATTCTGATATTGGGTTGATTTTAATCGTATTTCAAAATTCTAGATTAAATAAAGATGGTAATACTTCACGATGTTTCATCCACATCAAGACCATTCGATTGAAAATATACCACTTTTTACCATTTCATGCATCCAGTTTTTTTCCTAAAAAACATGAATTTTGATATTTGTAACCGTAATGATAGTTTAATACTTAAAAACATGTAATGATAGGTGGTACATTTAGTTGGTTAGAAGAAGTTAAATTCATGGGTGAGCAATTATGAAGATACAAACAGTTTATACATGTAAGAGTTTATTAATGTTTAGCATTTTTCAAAAAACATATATGACCTTCAAAACTTCTTTCTTGTATAAATTATTAAATTGTATATCAAAATTAATAGCCAATTGATAGTACTGGACCCGGTGTTTCAAAATTAATAAAAAGTTCTTTCTATTTTATTTGTTATTTTTTAACGACAAATTATCCACACGCCTAAACTACCAAGTACCAATTATCTCACACAAGCTTTAAAATATATTGGACAAGGCTTGAAATCAAAAAGTTGATAGGCTACTCACATACCGCTAAATCACAAAGCCTTTAACTTTTTGACTTCTTATTTTATCCCATTTCATCTAAACAACCCCTTTTTATTCTATCTCCCACCTTCAAACACGGATACTGAAAATTAAATCAAACACACCCAGTGGCGGACCCAGAAATTAAGGTTAGGGTATGCACTATTTCTATAGAGTTATATATAAGTTCGGTTGGTAAAAAAATAAATAATATAAATTCGGTTTTTCCGGGCAAGATTTTTCGGGTCGGGTTTTGTAACAGTATTAGGATTAGGCGCGATTGTTCATTTTCCAGATCCAAGTTTCTATAAATGATACGATTTATCAAGTTCGGGTTGTAGCAGGTTAAATTGGTTATTCGGATTCGATTATGATAATTAAAACTGATTCGGTTTTGGTGTTCATAGAAAGTAAACTTATTTAATAATTTGTAACAAACCTCTTCTAAAAAGTAAAAGACAAAATTCAAAATAAATTAATTTCCCATACAACTCAAAAGAGAAACTAAATATTGAAAATAGGATTATATTCGTTCAAAAGAAAAACAACTCATATAAGAAAAGTGGCCTTTATTAATTTTTTTGATGGTACTGCAATTTCTAGTGGGTTGGGCTTGGGAGAGGAAATACTTGGACTCAAAATTCAATATCATAACTAATTATTTGAATTGGACAACTGGGCCTAGAAGAAAAAGTGCTATTTGACCTAGTTACTCTTCTTCAACATAATGTAACTCTGCAACTGCCGATCTACTTAAATTTGCAGTTGTACTTTTTTCCGCTCTTCCCTTTTTCTCTTCTTTGAAATCCATGGTATGCACTGATATTTTTCCATCGGATTAGAGGGTGTGCACTCATAAATTTGTAATGTATTTTTCCCTAACATTTGAAAAATTAAGAATTCTTTTACACTATTGAGATTCTACACAGGGTATACCCTGTGCTCAATGTAAATCCGCCCCTGAACACACCTAATATACTAATCTCAGTTTTTAGCATAGAAACAACCAATGTATCATTCAACTTTAACAATCGTGCTTCTGAACAAGCTTGACTATAAACTCTCAACCATTCAATCCAATTATACTCTAATCTCCACTGTGACATTTACTCGTTTTAATAAAGATAAGTACATTTGGATGTTTGGTTAGAAAAATCTGCAATACTAATATACTATTATAACATTGTAAATTATGTAGAGAAAAAAATAATATAGTAGAGAAGAGAAGATAACGGACTAAGCATTCAGCAGTTCTTTTATATATAACATAGTTGTAGTTCATTTTATACATAACATAGTCGTAGATACATTTTTATTAAGATAACCCTAAATTTATACTAAATATAAATAGAAAAAACATTTGTTTAAAACTTAAAAACTTAAAAAATGAGTAATGTTGTTAAACTAAAATACTTTTACTTATAAAAGTGCTCCAGTCTATTAAATACTTAAATACTCAATACAATTTCAACCATTAACTTTCTTCACAATCATTTACTCTACACCCCCATATACATAACAAAAATTGCGCACACTAATTAACGCAATTATAGACTGTCGCGCTATGCACGGGTAATCCATCTAGTTTATCTATATAAACGAATAATAAACATATTTTTCCAACCAGACACATACTAAAAACTGAATATCATATTTATTTAAACTGAACTAACTGTATTCGCTCGAAAGTGTTCGATACACACATGATTGTTCGTCTACACAGAACAATAATTATTAATAGAGTTTTGCTATTGAAGCCCAAAAAACGATATATGTTTCAAAGTTCAAAACATACAACAAAGGTGAAATATTTATTTAATTGTGAACAGATAAATTCATAAGTGACTGATTGTTCTAAAGTTACAAACCATTTAATCATGCCAGAAATTTTTGAAATGTTTAAGGTGCGTTTAGTTAGAGAAAAAATTCTTGTATTTTCAATCTCTAGTTTTGTAAAAATTTAGAAGAGAAATTTATCTCCACAAAACACTTAAAAATATAGAAAACGCGTATAGTTAATGTTTGTATTTTCTATTTTGGAAAAGGGGAAGGAGGGTTGTGGGGGTGAGCGCGGTCCAGAACCGCACGGCACCGACCCAGAACCGAAAGAACCGAGAACCGAAATACTCATAATTAGGAACCGAGAACCGGACCGAAGAACATGTTTAGGTTCCGGTTCCGGTATTTCGGTTCTACCCGATTAGAACCGCAATTTTTTAAAAACCATCCAAAATTCAATAGTTATATAATTTTTACTAAAATTTATTGATCATTGATATTCATTTTTGGGTTTATATAATTTTGGTTTCAATGATTACATGTAATTTTTCATTTAGTAATGTAACAGTTAACAACATTGTTAAAATAATACAGTACATGTTATGAATAAACTTGCAAAATATAATATTTAGTGTGCAACATAAGAAAGGGATAATATAAATAATGTGATAAATAAATACATATATAGAAGTTCGCAATCGAGACAATGTTTATTTCATTGTAACAAATAAACAATAAAATGATGATTAGGGTACTCTCGAAGAAGGCATCTATAGAACTTTTGTATTACAGAATAATTTTGATGTCTATATACATATGTAACTAGCATGAATGTGAATCTGTATACATATGTACATATATTTATTATTTACTCCGCTAGTTCAAGTTAAGGGATAAAATTTTAACTAGCACGAAGCATAAATATGTCATCGAGAACTTAAAAAAACTAAACGTCCCATAAAAATCTATATATTTGAGAAGTCATGCGGTTCTTCGGGTCCAGAACCGATGCCCGCGGTTCCGAACCGAGAACGGCAATTTGCAAAATCTAAGAACCAAGAACCGGACCGCGGTTTTAAAATGCGGTTCTGGTTGGGTCGGTTCCGGTTTGCAAAATATTTTGTAGAAAACATTAATTTGAATGCGATCTCTGTTTTTTTTTTTTTTTTTTTTTCAAAACATTTTGTAGAAAACAAAGGTATTTTCCCTCAACTAAATGAACCCTTAGCTTTTGATGCTATTTCCTCTTAAAAAACATTTATATTGACACTAGAGTCTAGAACATGCATATGGCATTTTGAAACATTTTTAAGAGGTTAAAATCATTTCCATACACAAGCGTAATACGGTAGGGGACTTACACAATCGTCCAAGTGGGGGTGCTCCGCTTTTCTACCGAAATGTCTTTTTGTCAATCTTTGACAAAACCTTTGTTAGTAGTATTGTTCTAATTTCACTATATTGTATATAACTCTTATAATATATGCACTTTTATACCACATATCTCATACACTAGATTAAAAATGACGACGCTATTATGATTACTATCACTTTATTATTATTGATAATTCATAGCTAGAGCCTAGAAATAAAAGGTTACGGGTTTTCTTTATTTATAATACTAGATGAATGCCGGCGCAAAGCGACGGTGTATAGTGAAAAATAATAATAATTGTGAAATTGCATGTGATTCTGGTTCAACCCTTGATGCAAAGCTTGTGTTTTTTAAAATATAAAGCATGTGTTTTTTAAAAGTTGCCAAGTACAAAATTGATCAAGAAAAGAAATAATTTAAGTTGCAAAGTTTAAGGAGTATTGAAGGGTAATTTAGGCAAACTACATTAACTTAAGTTTCAAGTTTCTAGATTTAAGAAATACACTCTTTATAAGTAGTAAAGATTTGAAAACGTTCTATGTGATAAATAGATGTTGTAATACAAATCTTAACCTGATGCAAAAGAATAAAATAAAAACAAACATGATTAAAAAAAAAAATTTGAACAGCATAACAAACATGATTAAAATATTACCAATGCACGGAGTGCGGGTAAATTTATCCCCGTTATAATCAAATAATCAATTTTTCACGTGATTGATGAATGAAAAGCAACTAAACAATTTATAAACTATTGTATATTTTGAAAAACTCATAAAGCCTACTTCTTTCACACTTATGAGCCTATGTAGACATGTAGTTGATTATATTTCCTATTTAATGCTATTATTAAGTTGATAAACTCAGGTAAAATTATATATAATAAACTTTTATCTATAAACCAAAATTGACGAACCAAAAACATAAGTTTCAAAGGTGCATTGTTATCATTTAAAAAAATGAAAATAGGAAAGGATTATTTATGCAACACAAATACTGTAAGATAAACAAAATTTGTAAATTTATTGCAAGATTAATGAAATTCATAGTTTTAGATTAAAAAAATGGACTATTTAATTTAAGTTACTCTACAAGTAATTACCTTATGATGAGTAGATGCTATATCGGCTGCAACAATTGAGGGTTCATTGAACTGCAATAACGAGTGAAAAGTAAATAAATCAATACTTTATACAGTAATTATGTTGATAGGATGATGAAAGTAAAACAAGGTCTTACCGCATTTTCATGTTCAAATTGAAGCTCCAAGGCTTTCTCAAGTCTCGAGACAATCTCATCAATGCTTGGACGTTCCCGTTGTTCTTCATTAAAGCAATCATGCGCTGTTTCCACGAAAAGTTTGAGTGAGTGCGAATCCATTTGCTTCCATAGTAATGGATCAATTATATCATTTAGTATTTTCTCTCTATGATGGAAAAGAACAACTGGAACTAGATACTTATTATCTTGGTTGTCAATTATTGATTCTCTACCACACAGTAGTTCAGACAATACTATCCCAAACGAGTACATATCGGACATGTGGCTCACGCTGTTAGTCTCAATATATGTTGGGTCTCCATACCCGTTCATATAATCAACTGTATCAGTATGGAGATAACTGTACCTTTCAGATGCTTTAATCTTCATGGAACGTTCAAAATCAGATAACTTTGGTTCCCAGTAATTATTTAATAGAACTGTAGCACTGTTAATGTTCCGATGTATTACGCTGAAATCACGTGGCTGGTCATAATGAATATAACTCAACGCTTGCGCAATTCCAACTGATATCTCCAATCTTCGCCCCCATGTCAACAACATCGGGTCACTTAGATATTGGCTGAGACTTCCCTTGGTCTCATGCTTGATAATGATGATTTTCTCGTCCTTCTCATAACAAAACCCAACAAGAGAAACAAGATTATTATGCTTGAGTGTAGAAAGCATGAGAATCTCCGTCCAAAACTGTCGTTGTTCTTTATTTAACCACCTCCGAGCATGGATATCAATCAACCCACAGGACCACGAGAGCTGTCCCTTTTTTTTTGGGGTAAAGGGTAAAAAGAGCTGTCCCTTGTATCTCTCTTCAAACCTATTTTTTGTGATGACATTTTGTTGAGCGAAGTTGTTGGTGGCAGATAGGATTATTTCAAGGGGGACTCTGAGGTGAGCAAATTCTTTAATCTGTTAATCAAGTTAAAATGTGAGTGAGAAAAAGGGAGTTTATTGAAGTGCATAATAATGCCTACAAAATGTTTGATGAAATCCCTGAACCTTTTTCTAAGACATGTTGAGCTATACATTTTGCCTTCAATATTATATTGATCTTATTGAGTCTAAAACTGTATATATCATGTACTTTATAGTCATTATGTTTGTTTATAATAACTAAAATAATATCATTTTATATTATGTTTGTGCAAGGTCTTATTAACTTGACATGTTTTGGTAGCATTGTTTCAACTTTCAAAGCAGATCAGCAATCCTAAAAAGTTGTTACCCATTGAGTATTGAGTTTAGATGTCATACGTTATTTTGTTGAGTATTCTTTTCCGAAACTAATACGTGTCCTATGTTTTCCATTTATGGCTCTGTTAGCTGGAATAAAGAGGCCGAGGGATCATATTAAATAAGTATACTGTCAAAACTGAAGGCTAAGATAACCAAGGTCAAAGGGAAGGGTGCCATTGCCTTCTGGGCTGGACCCAACCTGGTTGCGTAAAGGGAAGGGTGCCATTGCCTTCTGTTAGCTGGAGGGTTCCTGGTTGCGTAAAGGGAAGGGTGCCATTGCGTAAAGGGAAGGGCTGGACCCAACCTGGTTGCGTAAAGGGAAGGGTGCCATTGCCTTCCATTTATGGCTCTGTTAGCTGTAGGTTTTACCCTCCTAGGCAAGGTCTCAAGTTCGAGTCTTGTCTAGGGCGATAGGGGTTTCCTCCCGTGTGTGTAAAGGGAAGGGTGTCATTGCCTTCTGGGCTGGACCCAACCTGGTTTTGTGGGCTCGCTACGCCTTCTAGGCTAGGAGCCATGTAGCCACAATTTCCGTTCAATAAAAAAAAATAAATAAATAAATAACCAAGGTCAAAAGGATTTTATAGCTAATATTGAGAAGGTAGTTGTTGCGTTTCGTGATGTTTTTTTTATCGGCCGTCATTTAGCTACCTTTTTTGTCTTTTTAACATGTCGGTTTTTGGTGTTTCATGGTGCTTATGGGATATTAATGTAACTTTTTTTCTTAAGAATTATTCGTTTTTTATCGCCACACCTGGGCAAACAAGTCGAAGCCGTATAAGGAAAGTTGCTTGTCTTCCGGTCAAATGCGTCATTAGTCTATTAATATTTGTGGTGTTCTTTCATAGATTATTTGGAAATGGGAAAATACTTGGAGATTAGAGTCCCTAAAAGTTTATGTTTTGAGGTTAAAAATACAAACAAAAAGGGGATGGACAACTCATTTGTAGCTTACATGTAATTTTGAAGAAAATTAGTTTTGATCTACAGCTTGGACAAGCTATGGTGTAAGGCCATATATACTACCTTGTGTATATCGTAATGAACTTGCTAAACTACAGGTAGATTTTATAACTATACTACTTTTAAAATTTTGATTTTACTTTGTAACTCAGCAATCCCCTGGTTTCTAGTTTTAATCGTCTACCAGGGACACTCCCCGAGTTTCATATAAAGGTTTGCAGGACATCCTATCAAAATCTTGGTTGGGTGGTCATAGTTCACAAATATTTTTAGACATCAACAAGTACTTTTACTATACCACTTTTCCTTTTTCAATGTTCTGAAACCAGGTTGAACCCCGCTGGTTCGACCGGTCGAACTGATTCCGGCTTAGATAACGGGTCAAAAGAAACTGGTTTTTAAGAATTCAAAACCCAGTGTGACCCTCCGGGTTTTACCCGTTTTTATAATTCCGGCTGGTTTTGTCGTTAAATATATATGTGTTCTACATTGCTTTTTACAAGTTTTTAAAGGCTTTAAAAGCTGTTTAGACAGGTTTTTATTGTGTTTTAAACACCTTCTGTATGCTATTTGGACGGCAGAATGATGAGGTGTTTGGACAGGCTTATATGTTGTTTTAACAGCTTTATTATGTTGTTGACATAGCCTTCACATGGCTGTTTGGAAACAAGTTTTTGCAGCAATTACATGCTCTTTTTTTTTAAAAGCAATTACATATTTGTATGTTGTTTTTACAGCTTTTATATGCTGTTCCGACACAGTTTTCGGAAGCAACCATTTTTTTTTTTTTTTTTTTTTTTTGCAGCAATCACATGTTTGTATGTTGTTTTCTACAGAGATTGGCAATTAGATACTTTTAAATGTTTGAATGTTGTTTTTCAGAGCAATTACATGCTGTTCGGACATCAGCAAGATGCTTTAATCTTAGAATAGTTCCTAAGAGTTAAAACTGTTAAGCAGAGTTTGATCATGATATTATACTCTTTGATTCAGGATATTCACTGCAAGTCGAATGGTCTAATTTTGATAGGTGTATTCACTCAAACAAAACTATAGTAGTACTTATTATTATAGAAAGATGAAAGAGGAAAAACCGCCTTACCGCATTTTGATGTTCGCGTTGAAATTCCAACGCTTTCTCAAGTCTAGTGACAATCTCATCAATATTTGGGCGTTGCGGTCGCTCTTCATTCAAACACGCATATGCTATTTCTGCGAAAATGTTGAATGATTGAGGGTCCATTTGACTCCATAGATCCCAATGAATCATTTCATTCAGTTTCTTCTCCTTGTAATGGGTAACGGCCACCGAAGCCAAGTACTCATTATCTTGGTCACCGTTGATTACTGCTACCCTACCACACAGTAGTTCAAACATTACTATCCCAAAGGAGTAAATATCGGACTTGTGGTTTGCACTTTTTGTCTCAATATATGTTGGGTCTGTGCACCCATCCGTACTCCACACTTTATCAGTATCGAAAGAATTGTGCCTTTCAGATGCTTTGATCTTCATGGAACGTATAAAGTCGCCTAACTTGGGTTCCCAGTCATAATTTAAATAAATTGATCCACTGTCGATGTTGCGGTGTATTACGCTAAAATCACGTGACTCACCATAATGAATGTAGCTCAATGCTTGCGCAACACCCACAGATATCTCCAATCTTCGCACCCATGTCAACAACATCGCGCCAGTTAGATGGTTGTAAAGACTTCCTCTGATCTCATCCTTGTAAATGATGACCTTCTCGTCATTATCATCACAGAACCCAACAAGAGAAACCAGATTCTTGTGCTTGAGACTAGAAAGCATGGAAACCTCCATCCAAAACTGTTGGTCTCCATCAACCCATTCTTTATTTAACCTCCGAGCTAAGATATCAATCCGCTCACCGGACCATAAGAGCTGTCCCCAATATACCTTTTCAAATGCATCTTTTCTGAGGAGATTTCTGTCAGATAAGTTGTTGGTGGCGGATCGTATGGTTGCAAGGGGGATTTTTAAGTGAGCAAAGTCATCCTGATTGACCGAAGACATCATGTATGTATCTGTTTGTTATCTTTAACAAAAAAGGGTGTGTGGGTTGTAACAAAAAAGAAGTGAAAGAGTGTTTGGGTGATATACATAACAATCTGTTTGGTTTGTGCTTGTATATATAGAAGATGTGAATAAGCGTGTGGGGTCCTTTGTTATCTTTAATGGTGGAGGTCTATTCTTGCATTAGTAAAGACATACTTTTTGACTATATATAGCGATAGGAACCGTCCCTTTTAGTAAATTGCAAAGCAACAAACATCATTCTCATATAACCCATCATTTTTTCCACTAGTAATAAAAAAGCATTTCTTATAAAAATGATAAAGCAAAAGAAACATTAAAAAATATAATATTCCACTAGTAAGAAAGCTACTCACCTAACCACGAAAAACAAAAGAAACATCAAAAAATATAATACCAATCAAAAGCGGACCCAATAAAATAACCACTACTTTTATATTCACACGGCTTTTAATTGCGACAAAATTGGTGCATTATTTAAAGATGGCGAAAAATCTTTAATAATGTATTATACTTACTAAAAAAATGACTTTCGCGTACTGTACAAAAAAATATCTTTTTCTCTCCCTTAAACTCAACTATTTTGTCCTTTTTGATGTACTGAACTTTCATATTTTGGCTTTTTTGATGTACTTTCGTTGCATTTTTGCCCCTGGATTTATAATAATTTGAGGGGTAAAAATGTCAAAAGTACATAAAAAGACCAAAAAATGAAAGTTCAGTACACATATAAGAAGAAAAAAATTGTTCGCTACACGAAAGTCGTTTTTTTGGCAAGTATGGTACATTTTTAAAGATTTTTCCCTTTAAGGATGCTAACGATTGTGGTGTTTCTTTTGAGTACGTTACATTATACTGTAAAAATATTTTTCTTTATTTCATTACTAGCTTAAAGAGACGAGACGTTAGAACAATAGTTAATGATTTGCGTGTTATGGTTAGAAAAAACCAAATTAGTATAAGCAATAACTTTTCAATTCAAGTCTTTAATTTTTAAACCCTTCATCGATGATGATAGTTGTTAAGGCTAACTATCTTGATAAAGATTTCCTCTTGTCCTTTCGCACAAACTTTTGGAACAACCTCCCACAATTGGTCTTATGTTTGACAATAATTAACTAAAATTTGGATCCATAATTTTCAAAGTTTCAATTGTATACGCCTTCAAAACAAAGATAGTTGGGTTGAGACCTAACTCTTAAACTCTATATCAGATTTTGGAACAAATACAGATATATACACATCAATTATCATTTCAACATCCCGGATTTGTTTAAGATTACTACCTAAACCGGATTTGTTCAAGATTCCATATGGTTGTTTGGGTTTACAACCTATGATCACTAGGCGAGTACCCGTGCATAGCAACGGAATTTTTAGTGGCAAATAATTAACAATTTATGATATTGTGGTGAGTGTTTCGTGTAGCGTTCAAAATAGGACGTGAACCGATCAGAATATAATTGCAAACGGTTGTACTACACGATAACTAACTCTACAAAAAATTCTTAATATCTATCAAACAACATATAAAAACATTTAATGAAACTGAAAGTAAAACATTACATCAGTTATGAGATAAAATCTAACAACTCACGTTACTCTTCGCGTAAAACTTCTTGATAAATGACATTTGAGGTGTAGATTCCTACTTGACGGAACTCTTTGACTGGTTTAACCAATACCTTTGTTGTTCTACGGGATATCCCTCTAGACAATGCCACATAAAGCTGGCCATGTGAGAAAACAGAATCGGGCAAATAGACACCCACATTTGGAATTGTTTGGCCTTAAGCTTTATTAATAGTCATCGCATAGCTAAGACAAATAGGGAATTGTGTTCTCTTTAGTTTTAAAGGAACATGTCTTCTTCATATGGAGTAAGAGGAATTCTTGGCAACAACACTCTAACTCCAGCTTGTTGTCCGACAACAATCTCAGCATTGATAACATTAGGGTCAAAACGTTTACATATCAACCTCGTGCCATTACATAATCCATTTGCTCGATCGAGATTCCTAAAAAGAATAATCGGGCATCCAATTTTCAAACACAAGTAATGAGGGGGCAATCCGCTCACATTGAGCGAGTTTAAGAATTCCAAAGGATAGAAGTTGTGGGTGTCGTCTTTTGCTTCATCAAAACTATGGTAAACCTTCTCTTCGCCGGGAAATCTGTCACATTGACCGGGTTTAAGAATTCCAAAGAATATATTTGATTTGAAAATAGCCAATATGAGATGAAATTATTTTCAATATATATTATCTGATTTGAAAATAAACGATTTGTACTAAAAAAAATAATAAACGACTTGAAAATGTATGATTTGGTCTACTAAATGTGTATTGAACCGTGAACAAAGTGTCCAACAATACAAAACTTGCTTAACTTAGTAACCAATTTTATTTTGTCTAGTAATATATAGCCAATGACACATAGTAATATTACATGTGTTTTCTTTATGGACACGTCATTGCCTAAAATAATAAAGTTTTAAATAAATTAGTCACACATATGGATATGATTTGTAGTATTGACTTGTAATTATTTATCTAAGTTTCACTTGCAATATGAATATGATTTGTAGCATTTATGAATGTGATTTGTAGTAAACTTTGACTTGCAATATGAGTATAAGTTATAATTAAGATAACGAATATCAATATGATTTGTAGTAAACTTTGGCTTTTATACTCTTTTGCTTGGATAAAAAAAATAAAAATAATAATAATTAGGAGAAACTATACTCTTTTTATCGGACAAATTATAATAGTGCGTTGTCATCAGTTGAGTGTGTAGCTCCTTATTAAAAACTTAACCTACATGTTTTAGACTCATTATTGTGGTTAGACTTCCTTTAATTGATAATCAGCTAAATTAACCTTTTTTTAATGCAACATCTCTTTTTATTTCCAAACTTGTGAATGAATTTGGAAAAGAAGATGCGTCCACAATCGAACCATTCAAATTTCAAACTATTTACTTTATGAACAATTGGAATGTATATTTGACATTGATAAATTTGTTTTAGATATGATATTCATATTATTTTCTTTATGGATACATCATTGCCTAAAATAATAAAGTTTGAAATAAATTAGTCCATACATATGGATATGATTTGTAGTATTGACTTGCAATTGTTTACATACGTTTGACTTGAAATATGAATATGATTTGTAGCATTTATGAATATGATTTTTAGTAAACTTTAATTTACAATATTATGAATATAAGTTATAGTTAAGATAAAGAATATGAATAACGTAATGACTTTAATGTGTAGGAACTTGTATGATCTAATCACAACTACACCAAACGTTAAATGTTTGAAAAATCAAAACTTAAATTCATATAAGAATAACATAAGTTTTTTGATAAGGTAAACATAGTCGAAAACATTGTTTTGTTTTAAATGTAAAATGCTAACTACGAATACGTGAAACAAAGTTACTGGGTAACCATAGTGAATGAATAGCTTGTTCTATAGCCTCCTTATTGAAAAGTATGATCAAGCAGTATTAATGGGAATTCATGTGTATGTGACTTCAATATATAAAAATTGATATGTTAATATGCATTTTGGTTACATATCTTCACCTATCAGTAAGTCATTGTTTATGAATTATGATAGTTGACTGAAACGTAACTGGAACTAAATTATTAAAAATTTAGTATGATTGAGTTGATCTAAATATTTAGTAATAGAGTCATGCACAAGTTTGGTAAAGTATGTTTTAGAGTGGATGATCTGCAAAAGCTAGACTCATTTGTCTCAGTCAAACATCTTCCATCCAGATGAATAACATGTCTTAACTTTTAAAGTATGCGACTAATAGTCAATACTTTTATTAGGTCGTGTGTATGTTAAACTGTTCGTATTTCTTTTGAATTTGATATAGCAACATGCTTGTTGCTTGTGATCCTCGACTCATACTATCATACATAATGGGTTCATATGCATATATATTGGCCATAAGAACATACATTACTCATTCACAATTTTATGACGGTCCATATACATAAATAAAATGAAAGGTACAGGCGCATCAACAAACATTTTAACATACTTGAATGAAAAAAAAAATGAAATGAAAGATTAGAAAGAACCTCGAAATCATCATCAACATTCTTTTATTTGGCATTTCCATTTCTTGATGCGTATATCTTCTTGATGTCGAACTACTGTGGGTTTACAATACAGTCGCTTGTTTATATAGGCAAACCCAAACACAATTTTGAAAATCTATGAAATCATTTTCCCGCCTAGCAATGACAGACATTCATTGACATATACTTTCCTTTTGTAAAATTCAGGCATTCCATATTAATCACCAATTAAGTTTTGACTAATGAATTCCATTAATTATTTATCACCTGTTAAGTTTTGACTAAAGTATTTATTGTATGTTTCCATTTCGTGGTGTTGTTTCCCTTTGGTGATTTAGTTTCCATCAATAATGTAGCATATTGTTGTAGTTTCCATTTCGTTGTGTAGTTTTCATGAATAAGAATTTCATTGACCAAGATGTTGAAAACTCAACATTTCACCTTGACCATTTCTCTATTATAAGTAGTTAGGTAACACATTATATATAGAGAGCATATTTGACAACAGTAAATGAATTAGTTAATAGCAAATAATTGACGAAATTAGTTTCGATATTACTTGTATGAGAATACACGTTTTGTGTATATCTCTTCATATCCTATTTTATAGAATATTTACTTGCATGGAATAGGCTATTATGTTGGAACTTTTAGTAGCCTTTTACAAGAAATTAACAAATATCTCCAACTGTACTCAATCGATATAAAACAGGCTGTCACAGTTGAACTAAAAGCTTATTGAACACGAAGTATCTATTAATTATTCTTTTATAGCTTCTTGCAATGTATACCCCGACAAAAAAACTCAAAAAGCAAAAGCAATGAACTTAATAACATAATTTTATAGTCGAACTTATCTATTACATATATGTTTTTCATACATGTACTAAATGAAAAGCTATTTCGAACTATATTAAGGAAACTATTTTAGTTGACTTAATCATTAAACTAAATGATTTATCTTTTAAAATCATGTATTATTTTTTAGAAAGTTGACATACCGTGAACTTGTGTCGATATAATAAATTAGTTTGAAAAAAAAAAAAAAAAAAAAAAAAAAAAAAAAAAGACAAACGTATTACTATAAAAGATGGTTTAGAATTAGAATTTTCCCGCCAATATAAAAGCTGTATCATGGTGTAGTAGCTGGATCATGGTGTAGTTTCATATAATTGCAGGTTTCATGAATAGGCAATAGTGGAGTCATTGTGTTTGTTATTAAATTTTAATATCCACTTATTGTAAAGGAAACATAAAGAATAATAAACCTACCGACCATGACGTGACAATGTACCTACTCCAATGTTACTATTTCTGTACCTAACAAGGGTGGCAGTGGGGGCGGCATCACCCACCGGCAAGGTGATGCCGGCGTGTGTATATATATATATATATATATATATATATATATATATAGGGTGAGGATCAGGTATATTTTTGTCTTTTAGTGCGGATGGTACGGACGAATCTCAGCCCTCCATCTAGTCAACCATCTGAAAAAAGCGGAGTGGCAATATCGTAAATATCCCGTCTTTTTTTAAGATCGTTACTATCGTATTAGCTTTTTTTATGAAAAAAATTCAAAAAAATCTGAAAAAATTAAAAAAATAAAGAGGACAACAAATAATTAAGAATCGCTGAAAAAAATTTCAAAAAAAAAATCGTTTTCATCGTTAAAGGTATTGTGATATCAGAATCTGATTTTGACTTTTTTACAAAAGTCAAAATCAGATTCTGAAAACTTTTTTTAAAAAAAAAATTTAATATCACAATAACTTTTTTAATATCGTAAAAACTTTTTCTTAATAAAAATTATTAATATCGCCATAAAGTCAAGATCAGATCTTGACTTTTGTAAAAAAGTCAAAATCAGATTCTGAAAACTTTTTTTTAATAAAAAATTTAATATCACAATAACTTTTTAAATATCGTAAAAACTTTTTCTTAATAAAAATTGTTAATATCGCCGTAACTATCATGCTTTCTTTATATCAAAGTTAATTTTTTTTTAATATCACTTTAACTTTTTCTTAATATCGTAATATCACGGTTCATTTTTACATGTAAAAAAGCTTAATATCGCGGTAACACTCATAATATCGTTAATATCACATTAGCACTCATAATCAAAAAAGAAAAAAGTGCTCAAAAAAATCTGAAAAAATAAAAAAATAAAAGAACACAACTAGAGTAAGGATCGCTGAGAAGGAAAAAAAAAATCAAAAAAATCGTTTTCATGATCAATTGGTACCGTGATATTAGCGTCAGATCTTGACTTTTTTACAAAAAGTCAAAATCAAATCTGGAATGGGCGGTCCAGATCCATCTGCACGTCCGCACTAAAAACTTGTATCCGCACGTGATCCTCACTCTATATATATATATATATATATATATATATATATATATATATATATATATATATATACCGCCACCTCATCGGCAAGCTCTCAACGGCATATATTGCCTCCGAAGCATTCTCGTTTCAAACAAAAAATTTGACCGTTGCATTAATTGAAAGAGACGTTGGAGCGTGCATTGGGCCAAAAAAAAATTCCTATATATATTACACATTTTACATTTCATTTTCAAACACAATTCATTTCCAAACACAAACACTTTTTACACATATAGTTTGTGAAGCATGGAAAGTGGGAAATCAAGAGGTGGTTCAACACAAAAAGGTCGTGGACATGGCTACTGTCCTCGTGTTCGTCCGCAAGGTCCACCACCGGTGTATCCACAATACCCTCAATCGGGATATTATCCCCAACCTCCACAACCGATGCATCAACAATACCCTCAATCTTTTAACTATCCCCAAGCTCCACCCGCAATGAACCCAAGCCAATATAACATATCGATGACGAGTGACTTCAACCCGTTTGGTGACTACCGTGAAGGTCCTTCGCGTCGTGAACCAAGTGGGGAACGCGAACTTCCTTTATATGGTGACGACGATGATGATGACGTTGAGTTTGTTCCCGAAACGCAACAACAAACTCAAATTGGTATATATATATATTTTTTTATACGCGTTATTTAATTGTTATATTTTTTATATGTTTTTTTTTGCGTTATTTAATTGTTATATTTTTCATATGTTTTTTTTCGTTATTTAATTGTTATAGTTTTTATATGTTTTTTTTTCGTTATTTATTTGTTATATATATATATATATATATATATATATATATATATATATATATATATATATATATATATATATATATATATATATATATATATATATATATTTTAGATGAAGATGTTCAAGTGGGTAAAGGGAAAACTAAAGCGGATAAAAAGAGTTGGACGTCGATCGAAGAGGTTGCTTTGGCCAAAGCATGGATTCATATCTCGACATGTAAAAAAGTCGGGAATGAACAAGGAAGAGATAAGTTTTGGGAAAGAATTTTGGAGCATTTCAAAGCCACAATTAAAAATACTAATCGAACTCATCATGCGTTGAACACAAAGTGGAAACATTTTGAATCACGCAATGGGAGTCTTTAATGGGCTTTACATCCAACAAGTAATTTTTATATACTTGTGTTAATTTTTATATACTTGTGTTAATTTATATATTTGTGTTAATTTATATACTTGTGTTAATTTATATACTTGTATTAATTTATATACTTGTAGAATCGCATTCGTGAGAGTGGGTGTGACGATGTCAATGTCTTGGAAAATGCCATGTCTGATTATAATAAGAGGAATAAGGGCACTTCGTTTAATCATATTGAAGCGTGGAGGGTTGTTAAGGATGAATCGAAATGGTTGGAGCAACCATGTTTTGAAAAAGTATCTTCGACATCTCATTCCGACAAACGAAGAAAGTCGTCGGAATCTAGCTTTTATGGGTCCGAGAGCAATGACAAGATTGATCATGTTATTTCGGATCTAAATGACGACACAACTCCTGTTTCAAAAAGAAAAGGGAAAAAGACCGCTAGTGAGGCGTCGACAAAGAATAGTGCTGCTGAGTTTATTGGGCAGTATACGTCAAAGAAAGCACTAGCGTTGGATGAGACCATGGCAGAAAAACGTGCAAAGGATCAATTGTCCCACCAGTTGCTGCAGACACAAATCGAAAATGCTAAAGAAAAGGCTACGATTCGGGCACTAAAATTCTACAACGAGCCGCACGAACACATAACCAATCAGGTTATGCGAGATTTCATTATCAACAAAAAACGTGGGTACGCGGAGACATATGGATGGCCTACGGATTTTTAGATTTAATAATGTATTATTTTTTTCCAAGTATTATGTAATGTTATTTTAATTATTAATGAAATATTTATGTTTTATTTAAATTGTTTAATTTAATTTATTATTAAAGAAAAAAAAAAGTTGGGAGGTATGAAAAAGGCATGGTTGCCACTAAAAAGGGGTTGAGAGGTATGAAAAAAGTATGAATTAGGTGAAATGAGGTGGAATGATATTATTGGTGGATTTCGGAGGTATGGACGATTTCGGAATTGCCAGTGTCCTAACTAGTATAAGAGCTTTTCATTCACTTTTTAATTTATAGTTGCATGGGAGTTTGATTGGCACATTCACACTTTTGATTGAAACATTCAATTGTACAAACTGTTAAAGCACACTGTAAGTACTGTACAAGTATGTAAAGCATATAGTAGAATGTCTCAATCAAAAGTGTAAGTGTGCAAATCATTTCCCTAGTTGTATATGTGGGACTTAATAAATAGAAGCACCAAAGGAAGCACAATAAGATGCAAAATTTGTCAATTTGAGGTATCAAATTGTTTGTCAGTTCTAAAAGGATTTACAAACGATCTCTCTGACGAAAAGAGTAATATGATATTTAACTTGTGTTTGCACGCACTGTTTTTCGAATGTTATATATTTTTATGAATTGTTTTAAACAATCAAGTAAAGTTCGAAGTTTTTTGTTTTAAACAATAGAGTAAAATTGTTGTCATATGCCATATAATTGCATAAAATTTTCCTTCTAGTTCTTAGATTTCCTACAAATGAGATGCATGGTTGTCATTCTAATACGTGAATTATAATAAGAACCTAAGGTACCATACTTGTAGTGGTCACATTATATGGTGTTTAATTGTAACGAGTTGTTTAGCCCGTGTGTTGCTCAGGAGCATATTTTTAATTATTCCATTCTTTGAAATGATAAACAGAGCTGGTGGTTGCAGCAGACACACACCGTGTAACAATTCACAATTTCAGGTTAATTACCATTCCCGAAAAAATTTCACTATTCACTTTTACTATTCATTTTTCCCGAAATTTTCCCGAAACTTGATTTTTGTTTCTTGGCCTCGGGTGATAATTCATTTCCATGGCAAATTAAAAGTTTAACTTTCATAAGCTCATTTTCGTGAAAGTTATTAAGGAATTACACGTTTTAGGGTAAAACGTCATTCAGAAATTCTACGCACAACGAAACTCGACCGTGTTAAGTGACCCCGCATCAGAAAAATGTTTGACACACTCATGATTTATTTTAGAATTAATCATGAGTGAGAAAAACATGACCAAAATAAGCCTCGGCCGTGAAAAACTGGAATTTTCAGTTTTTAAGCGTTTTTACTCAGCCGTAACCTTAGCCTATACCTGCACCGCATTTCTAAGACGATTTAAGTTTTCAACATTTTAGAAAAAGTCAACATATTTTTCCCTCCTCCATTGACCAGAAATCATCCCTGGATTTTATAAGTCATTCCTTGATTTTTAGGCTTACGGTTTGATGTCTAAAAGACATTTAATACCAACCGACACTAGACTGAGCCCAGTCTAGACATTATAAGTCATTTTAAATCATTTTTATCCTATTAGAAAAGTAACATTTTACTTTTCTCAATTTTACGCAATATTCGTACATTTTACGTATTACGCGTTTTAGACCCATGTTTCCAGTTTTAGCAGGGTTTTACCACCCCAATGGAACCTACCACTCATTTTATATTTTATTATGGAGTATTTTGACAAGTTTAATCATTCCTCCAAGTTTCTTATTTTTACGATACCCAGTTTTACGTTTTGTGAGGTAACAACTTACAGTTAGCATTTTACGGAGTCAAAACATACTAGATATCTTGGATAATATCTTCCAAAGTCCAACCCTTGCTCCCCAAGCTTGGCAAACCGACTTAGGGGGGGGGGGGAGTCACCCCTTGTGTGGCTTGATCTTATGCATTGAGTCATGAGATGATGACAAGTGTTCACCTTGCTCTCCAAGGTTGGACTAGTCAATGTTCTAACCTCCTCAAAGTCATATATAATCCCTCCCCTCCTCTCATTTAAACGCCACACTCACACACACCATTCTCTCATCCTTAGCTCATTCTCTTCCAAGTTTCATGCAGGATTCAAGTACCATATCAATACCTAAAACCTAGTTTGATATTAGGTTATCAAAACACTTCCATAACCTCATATACTTGGTGATTTCTCTTGAGTTTGAATCCACTCAAGTCACCTCAACCTTCATCATCCATCTTTCAAGATTACAAGAGTAGAAAGATTGCATGAAGTGAAGTGGGTTGAAGCAAGTCTATCAAAGTCCTATCCTTACATGTTAACTTCCTTTCTTGTTTGAAAGCCAAAAGTTGTAAGCCAAACCCTAGCTTGCTTCTTGTTAAATAATCATATTCATGTTATTTACATATTATTTGTGCTATATTATGTCTTGTATTCATGTCCATGGTGTATAAAAATTACAAAAACATGTTGTTGTAATTGATTGTTAAGATAAGTTACTAAAACAAGCAAACTAGTGACTTTCTTGGTAAGACCTGATCAAAATGGTAAAAGTTTGATATTGCATTATTACATATTACAGTAGAGGACTTAACAAGGAAACCATAGCAACTTGAACCACCTAAAACGAGTAAACGAGTCAAAAGTTACGCCCATTTGAAGTTACCAAAGATTTCCGGCAAAACTGCCTAAAATGTTTCTGTGACAGAACCTAAAACACGCAAAAAGAGGCATTTCTGGTCCGTTTCATGAAAAAGTTAAAACACGAAAGTTGTCCGGAATCACGTTTTCGTTCAGGATTAGAGAAGCTCGAGCCTTGAAAACGCTTTCTGAGTGAGATATTTCTCAGTTTCTTAACAGCTATTTACATATATATAAGTCACTATATATTGGTTATACTTTATAAGGAACAAAAGGTCTTATGACCTATAATCAAGACCACCACCATGGCTAGAGCCAAGGTTGTGTCTCATGACCTTGGAACAAGGACCAAAGGTCATGGCTAGGCCATGACGAGATGACCATGTAAGTTTACTTAGGCGTAAACATGAAACAAGGAATTAGGCGATAACTTGAATAAGCAATTTGGATCTACTTCACTTAAAAAGGAACCATGAGATATTACAAAGAGAAAATGGTCATACAAAACTTATGAAGCTAACCCTAATAACAATCTTCATGTAATAATAAACTTTCCTAAGTTTATTCAAATATCGGACATGTAACTTTTCGGATCAAAACTCATATCTATATATTTTATCAACTACTACAATAGTAGGGAGCCTCATGTGAGGAGTTCATTATGTAAGCCGTCGAGATGAGTTGTGGATTTACGAATTAAAGTGTCCTGGCTCCTCGAACGCTTACTAACATGACTTCTGAATTATGTCGGCCCGAACGGTAGTAAACGATATACAAAACATACATGTTTCATGAATCTTTTCTTTCTAAGACTTACAATATACATCATACCACATCATGGACTAAATGCAAGATATATATATAGGCACTACTTCATATTCTTTACTCCGATCCTAAGTCGCAACATTCGATTATAGGTTGCTCGTCGAAACCTTCACGATTCAACCGTTACATTCATTACTTGCTATCTAACTTAAGGTGAGTTCATAGCCCCACTTTACATTACTTCAATGTTTTACAAACCCTTGGGGGGAATACATGCTATTATTTTTCTACTCGAACACAATGCTTTCTACTGTATGCTATTCGACTATGTTTTATTATCACTAAGTAACATCCTTGCCAAACCAAGATCCCTTATTATGAACCATTTAATCACTTGCGAGGGTTACTTGCAAGTGAGCGCGAATATTGTGAATAGGCCTATTGGGATTGACGAATCCCATTTGTTTTGACTAAGTTCAAACAAATGCATTAATATTTGAGACATTAGGTATGACGGCAAAGTACCTACCGGGATAAATCTGCCGATCGATATTGGTACACGTTAACGTTTTGGTGTCATAAGCTTAGTGAATTAATAACCTTTACGGGCATATAACAATGTAGCCCATCTTTGTTTTCCAAACATTGGTGTGAGTCTATAGCTCACACTACGATTATTGTGTTCAAACGATTTAACTACAAACACTACGATTATTGTGTTCAAACGATTTAACTACAAACACTACGATTATTGTGTTCAACGATTTAACTACCAACACATTGTGTTCAAACATTAAACAAACTCTATAAATATCACTCAACCTTTGTGTTGACCTCTCAAGCATGTATTTCAGGTTCATGACTATCAAGGATGGCACGGAAGGACACGGATACTCAAGAAAGCTATAAATTTTATTATCATTCAAAAACTCATTTAATGTGATTTGTAAACATGGAACCATTTGGGACCTCATTTTGTAATCTCTGATATTTATACAATTTGAATGATAAATCTTTTAAAACGACTCAATTGGAGTTCGTTTTCTATTATTGTGACTATTGTGCCGTCAAGTAACACTGGTGAGTACTTATTTACTCACCATTTTATGGCCAAACACCAACCCAATACGACTATTTGAGCTAATAATCGCCAAGAAAACGTGTGTTTTTGTGTTTGTGATATGCAGGTACGGATGAATAAGAAATTGACAAAAAATCACAAGAAAACCGGAAAAACGAGCATGAGAGTAAAAGACGGTCAAATAGTCAAAGCAATAATGGAGTCATTGTGTTTGTTACGGCCCAGATAACATGAACCCTAGAACACCACTTCTATCAATTGTTTTAACTTTTTTACGGCCCATGTAATGTAGGTGTCCTCCAACGAAACCAATAATGGAGTCATTGTGTTTTAACTTTTTTCGACGAGCATGAGAGTACCCAGATAACATGAATCCTAGAACACCACTTCTATCAATTGGTCCAAACCATTACACATAGCCATCAATTAAAACAATATTTAAGCCTTCTAGAACCTCACGTGACCTAGCACATGTCAGAAGTTGTAAGAGTATCTATCTAGGTCACGTGTCAGACACTTATTGGTCACGGCACGTCATTCCAATCATTGGGAGTACTTCTAGAAGATTGCTGACACCTCTCTGACACGGAAAGAGAGTGTCCACGCTTGGATGGGACAGGTGGTGCTATACGAGTGGATAAGACACCTCACGGATCATCATCTTGTGGCTCACATTGATTTAAAGAAGCACAAAATTGATCTGAAGGCTGTGAATGACTAAAAGAAGCACAAGGTTGTGGATTGCCAGCTTGGCATTTGATCATCCCCTCATCCTCATTTATCTATAAATAGGTGTCCATTTCTTTCATTTTGTATGTAGAATTTTAGGTACTGTTATGCTGCTGGATTGTACTTAGAGTAGTTATTGTAATAGTTTAGTTGAGATTTATAATAAAATTCTGCATTTCCTTTCTAAATTTTCAGCTTATTTTTATCCTTATTGCTTATTCTGTCTTTTTCTTTAGCTTATTTTCATCTTATATCAATCAAATTTAGCTTAACTCCTTTTCTAAACATTCTTCTTATATCAGTTATAGCTTTTATTAGTTAATTTTTTTAAACACAAAGTCTTTCATATATTCAGAAAATACAAAAAAATTCAGATAAATAATAAAAAGTAAAAAATAGTTTCAAAAGTCATTTTCAATCTTCAATAAGCTTAGCTCAGCTTATATTTTTCATCTTCAAGCTAAAATAGATCAATTTCCTAGTTCACTGTTTCATCCAATTCCAAGGAGAGATGGTATTTTATGGTTGCTGAGATGTGATTGGATAGCTGATTCAGACAGAATAGACATCAGCCTATCATAAAGATAGGCCTCTGTGAACTCCCTCTGTTCTAGCTGAGGGAGAATTTGGGTAAACTTTGTTCCATTTACAGAATTCTAGAATAATATAGATAGTGTAATAGTAGCTATTATCTGTTTGTACTTTGAGCTTTGAGTGTTATTAGCATAGCTTTGTTAGTATAATTGCTAGATTAGTATTGTTGTTGTAGTTATTAGTTTGAATTTGTATTGGATCTCACATTGTACTATTAGTGATAACTAATTGATATAAAGTGTGTAACTGAGTAGTTCATTGACAATTGATCATCTGTATTTTATAGATTGTTGCTAGTTATGTGTGATAGATCTTATCATCTGTGTTATAGCTTGTTATGAAACTGAGTTGTTCGTTGTTTGAAGATAGTTTGGTCACAGCATTTTCTAGTTCATCAACTGTCATCATTTGTGTAACTGTGGATCTAAGATTTCATTGGATTCAGTGTTTGCTTGATGTTAAAATAGTACCTGTGAAGTTTGTGGAAGCTATTTGAGTCTAGCTGATTGGATTTTTGTAGAGTATACTGTTAGTTGCTTAGTAATCTTAACTTTAAGGAGTGTTTGGATTAGGATAATCTGTAGAGTAGAAGTAATGGTAGGACTTGTTTAACTGCATTTATGAATTGCTTAAATCAGTAGTAGCATTAGTTTAGCCTAAAAATTGGTAACTAGTCATTAAAAAGTCGAATTAAATTTTGAGAATCAAATCTGTGGACAGAACTTTTGGATCAGTTGTAAGGTTTAACTGTTATTAGAAATTGTTTTTAAAAGTTGATTTGTAGAATTTGGTAGTTAGGGAACAAGTTTTAAAAAGAAAAAGTGAGTTTGGATTTCAGTTGCTTATATAAAAAAATAACGGAAGTTGTCTGATCAGTCATATACTCCCCTGCACCACTTGTGTTTATCTGTTTTCATGGAATGATTCAGTAGGCAATTAGAGTTTGGAACTCATTATCCTTGGGTGATTTGTGATCTCTGATTAGAATAGTATTAGAAGACACCATTGGCTTATCATCATTAGCTTATTTTATCAATTTATTTTGACCTAGTAGTTCATTTCTTGTAAGCTAATTTCTGATTTAATAAGTAGGTATGCTAGTTTAGAGTTGTGTTTGTTTTTGTGTTTCTACTTGTTATTTGTGATCTTTCTGAGTTTAAATAGCTTTGTGTTTAGTCTTATAGCTTCTGTGTTAGCTTTTGCTTATTGTGCATAGCTTATTGAGCTTGTTCATTTGCTTATTTCCACATTTCTGAGTTTCTGTGTAATTCTGAGTTTATATCTGATCATCTGTTGCATAATCTGAGCTTAATTCATCATCATAAGCTTGTATTCATAGTTTCATAAAGTTGGAATCACAAGTGCTTATAAATAAGCACTTGTAATAAGCAGTTTTGCTTGAATAAGCAGTCCAGCTTTTCAATTTTTCTTCAAAATTTTATTTTAAGTTCTTTTTAATATTTTTGATTTTCTGGAATTTTTTCAGATTTTTCTGACCATTTTTACTATTTTTAATAATTTCTTTTGATTATTTTCAATTTTTAAATAGTTTTTAAATTCCAAAAATCACTAAAAAAATACAAAAAGGTTCTGAAAAATACAAAAATAATTTTTAAATTTCTTTTATAATTAGTTAGAATTTTTAGAATTTAATTTTCAATTTTCCACTTTATTTTTCTATTTTTCTTATTTTTAATTCACTTTTAATTCAAAAAAATACAAAATAAATTCTAGAAAATAAAAGAAAAGTCAAAAAAATATTTTTCTTTTTTCTAAAATTCTTTTTATAAGTTTTTAATTTTTAGAAAATATTTCCAAGTTTGTAGGGTCATTTTTCGTAGAACGTTTCGTTTTAATTTTTACGGTTGCGTTTCCGTTTTAACGTTTTTAAATTCGGTGCATAATTAGCTTGTAATTTTTGCATGCTTTATCATTGTTTGTGAATATTTGAATTCCTTGATTGCTATTTTCACTCTATCATTTTTTTCACCACTCATTTTCACTACACGATTCCCAATCCGATAATTCAAATTTTCCATTTGAGCTTTCGTTGGGAAGAACGACCCGGAAATTACTTTAACCGGTATTTCCTCGGAATATTATTATACTATAATTGACATGAATCAATTTTTGGCGCCGTTGCCGGGGAAGGCTTAAAGTGAATTTTTGAATCATTGTTTTGGAAAATCGTGTTTTGATAAGCCTTCTTCTACTTTGTGTATATATCTCTTATAAAAATAAAAATTAAAAAATCAAAAACACTTTTACTAAAGTGTTTTCAAAAATTCCAAAAATAAAATAAAAGTTACAGCCTCGTTCCGATCGAAAGAAAGGGCGTTGTAAACCAAATAAGTCTCGCAATATAACGAAAACGTGAAATTGATTAATTATCGGATTATTTCATTTACTACAACCGATTAAGCGGGAAATACGGAAGCTAAGACATTAAATTGCTAGCTGAAGAGAGAAACACTCTTCTTTCCCGTCCCGTCGTGCGTAGTTTTGAGAGAAACGGTTTTTGATTAACGTAACGTTTCAATAAAAAGAAAAACAAAAGAAATAAAAAGTTTTTTGTGAAAAAAATATAAAAAACAAAAAGATTTTCCTTTTTCTTTTTCTTTTCTTTTAAATTTTGCTTTTGGTGTATGCACACCCGCTCTTCTTTTGAGAGTCTTATATCACCGTTATCAAATCCCGAAAGGGTAATACGACACACACACCGTGTCCATTTCCTTAACGTTGAGGAAATGGATATGAATAATCAACACCCTCCGGTGGGTGGTGATGAAAACCAACACGAGCCGGCTCCTGATCTCCGAACGATGGAGGAGCTGTGCCAACCCACAATGCATGGTAGAGGTGGCCCGATTGCCCCTCTAAATATTGAGGCTACGGATTTTGGACTTAAGCACCACATGATACAACAAGTCCAAAATTCGTGCCAATTTCACGGATTACCGGGTGACGATGCAAATAAGCATCTCGATAAGTTTTTAACCGTCACCCAAAATATGAAACAAAACGGGGTCTACGATGACGCCCTCCGTCTCTCTCTCTTCCCCTATTCTCTTACACATCATGCCACCGCGTGGTTTGATCGTCTTCCCAGGAACTCGATTCATACTTTCAATGAAATGGTTTCCAAGTTCCTGGCGAAGTATTTTCCACCATCGATGGTGACGAAATTGAGGAACGATATTAGCAATTTTCGACAACTCCCCGATGAGTCTTTGTTTGAGGCTTGGGAGCGTTACAAGCTTGCCATTGATCGTTGTCCGAATCATAATATGCTTCTCGTTACGATAATCGATACGTTTTATAATGGATTGACTTTACGACATAGGGACACGATCAATGCTGCAGCTGGTGGTACTTTTATGAAACGTCGTCCTGAGGATTGTTACGAGCTAATCGAGAATATGACGGCCCATTACAACTATTGGGATTCCTCAGCCGAGAGGAATGAGCCAATAAGATCGACTGCGATTCTTAACTCTTCTTCTAACCCCGAGCTAGCCGTCTTGAATAAGAAAATTGACGATTTGTCGACGGCTATGCTAAAGATGTACCAAATGATGCCAAGTCAAACCAAAAATACACAAGTTAATGTGGTCAATGTTGTTTGTGAAACTTGTGGTGGTCCACACTCGTATTATGAATGTCCGACGACCGGCTCTTTTTCTCAAGAGAACGTGTATGCTGCAAATATGGGTGGCAACGGTTACCCACCTCTTCAAGGAGACCGTAATCTCCTCAGCTACCGTTCGAGCCATTTTCAAGGACCACCCGGGTTTAATCAACCTAATCAAGTGAATCAGAATAATAATGTGCAAAACCGTAATCATCAATTCAACAACAATCAAAATCACAACCGTGGAAATAATGGTTTTCAAGGACAAAATCAGAATTTTCAACAAAATCACAATCGGGGAAATTTTCAACAAGGCCCGCCTCAAGGGAATAATTTTCAAAACAACGGGAATTTTCAAAATAATAATCATCGAAATCAGAACAATGGAAATTTTCAAAACCGTGGGCAAAGTTTTAATAATCAAAATCAAGCTGCTATTCCAAATCCGTCGCCCACGGAAGAGTTGATTAAACAATTGCTTCAAGGACAACAAGCCTTAATTGCTAAACAAGAAGAAACAACGAAAATGTTTGCAACTCAAATAAATGATATCAACAAGCGTTTAAATGATCGACCCTCGGGCTCTGGAACTTTGCCTAGCAACACGATCGCTAACCCGAGGGGCGATGCTAAAGCGATCATTACGAGGAGTGGTGTTACTTACGATGGACCGACGGCTCCGACTACCTCTTCTTCTCTACCTCCAAAGGTAGTCGTCCGTGAACCCGAGGCGACAACGGATACGGAAATTCCTAGTAATAATGGAAGGACCGAGAACATCCAACCTCCGGTGGTCCCAACGTCTAAGGGAAAAGAAAAGGTCGTTAATGATAATGAAAACGAAACACCCGTCAAAACAAAGTTACCATATTCATCACGCCTAAATGAACAAAAGCACCGCGAGAAAGATAAAAACCAAATGGAGAAGTTTTATCAGATTTTTCAAGAATTACATTTTGATATAAGTCTCGCGGATGCTATACTTTTGATGCCGAAATTTGCTTCAATGCTAAAAGGTCTTTTGAATAATAAAGAAAAGCTTTTTGAAACGTCGAGAACCCAAATGAACGAGAATTGCTCAGCGGTTCTTCTTAAAAAGCTACCCGAAAAGCTTGAAGACCCTGGCAAGTTTCTTATACCATGTAATTTTCCGGGTATGGTTCAATGCTTCGCCTTGGCCGATCTTGGTGCTAGCATTAACCTTATGCCGATGTCGATTTAGAAAAAGTTGTCTCTTCCTAACTTGACACCGACGCTTATGACCCTCGAGCTTGCCGACCGATCTACGTCTCGTCCAATTGGCATAGCTGAGGATATTTTTGTCAATGTTGGGAAATTTCATTTCCCTGCTGATTTTGTAGTTGTTGATTTTGATGCTGATCCACGGGTTCCTCTTATTCTCGGGAGAGGTTTCCTAAGGACCGGTCGTGCTTTGATTGATGTTTATGACGAGGAGATTACTTTACGTGTTGGAAACGAAGCCGTCACTTTTAATCTTGATCAAACCGCGAGATACTCCTCCGATTACGATGTTTCTTCCATCAACCGTATCGATGTTATTGATAAACTTACGGAGGAGTATGCTCAAGAATTTATTGGTTTTACCGATAATGCTTCAAGTGGCAATCCCACTCCTTCTTTTGAACCAATCGTCTCCGATTCTTCCCCTTCCCTTACTCCGTTTGAGGGAAGTGATCTCGCTTGGGAAGAAATCAATGCTTGTCTTGCAAATGAATCATTTTCATCGGAATTTGATAATAACAACTTTGATCCGGAGGGGGACATTTTATTAATTGAAAAATTGTTAAATGAAAAACCGATTGTTTCTTCCCCTCCGGTTGACTTAAAAATGGCAGACGTAAAAGAAGTTAAGCCGTCTATTGAGAATCCTCCGGAGCTCGAGCTCAAGGATTTGCCTCCTCATCTCGAATACGCATACTTGGAAAAAAATGAAAAATTGCCTGTTATAATTTCAAAAGGTCTTAAAGATGAGGAGAAGTTACGACTCTTAGATGTGCTTCGGAAGTATAAAAGTGCGATTGCTTGGCAAATATCCGACATTAAGGGAATCGACCCTCGATTTTGTACTCATAAGATTCTTTTGGAGGATAATCACAAAGCTTCCGTTCAGCAACAACGACGGGTTAATCCACAAATCCATGAAGTGATAAAAAAGGAGGTTATTAAACTTCTTGATGCTGGAATGATTTATCCAATCTCGGATAGTTCATGGGTTAGCCCGGTTCATTGTGTGCCGAAGAAGGGCGGAATCACTGTTGTGAAGAATGACGATAATGAGCTTATACCGACTCGACTTGTGACTGGATGGAGAGTTTGTATTGACTACCGCAAATTGAATGATGCGACACGTAAAGACCATTTCCCGCTTCCTTTTATGGACCAGATGCTTGAACGTTTAGCGGGAAATGAGTTCTATTGTTTTCTCGATGGTTTTTCTGGGTACTTTCAAATTCCCATTGATCCCCAGGATCAAGAAAAGACCACTTTTACTTGCCCGTATGGAACGTTTGCCTATCGTAGAATGCCCTTTGGCTTATGTAACGCTCCAGGCACGTTTCAACGGTGTATGATGGCCATTTTTTCAGATATGATTGAAAAAACCATGGAAGTGTTCATGGACGACTTTTCCGTTTATGGTGATTCTTTCGACTCTTGTCTTTCCCATTTGGAAAATATGCTAGTTCGGTGCGAAAACACTAATTTAGTTCTAAATTGGGAAAAGTGCCACTTCATGGTTAAAGAGGGAATAGTCCTCGGCCATAAGATATCCAAATCTGGGATTGAGGTGGATTGGGCAAAAGTCGATGTTATTGCTAAATTACCACACCCGACTACCGTCAAAGGAATACGCAGTTTCCTTGGTCATGCCGGCTTTTACCGACGTTTTATTCAAGATTTTTCTAAAATAGCCCGGCCTCTGACCCACCTTTTAGAAAAAGACGCTCCGTTTAACTTCACGAATGAGTGCGTAGATGCATTTAATGTTTTAAAGAAAAAGTTAACAGAGGCACCAATCTTAGTTGCCCCCGATTGGGACTTACCATTTGAGCTAATGTGTGATGCAAGCGATTATGCCATTGGTGCAGTTCTAGGGCAACGTAAGAACAAGTATTTTCAACCTATACACTATGCAAGCAAGACCATGAATGACGCCCAACATCATTACACAACCACCGAAAAGGAGATGTTGGCGGTCGTCTATGCTTTTGAGAAATTTAGACCTTACTTGTTGCTTAAGAAGTGCATAGTGTATACGGACCACTCAGCCCTTAAATACTTAATGGCGAAGCAAGATGCTAAGCCACGCTTAATGCGGTGGGTTCTTTTGCTCCAAGAATTTGATGTCGAAATACGAGACAAGAAAGGAGCTGAGAACCTTGCTGCCGATCACCTTTCTAGACTTGAGAACCCCCACCAAAGTGTTCTCGAGAATAAGGAAATTACGAAAACATTTCCTCTTGAGACACTTGGGAGTGTGACCAAAATAGACCAAAGTACCCCATGGTTCGCCGATTTTGCGAATTACCATGCGGGGAAATTCATTAGACAAGGGATGTCGTCCCAGCAAAAGAAGAAATTCTTTAAGGATGTCCAACATTATTTTTGGGACGATCCCTACTTGTTCAAAGTCTGTGCGGATCAAGTGATCCGGCGGTGTGTTCACGGTACGGATGCCGTTGAAATACTTAAGGCATGTCATAGTGGACCCACGGGGGGACACCATGGTGCCAATTTCACCGCTAAGAAGGTTTTCGATTCCGGCTTTTATTGGCCGACGATATATCGGGATGCCCATGAATTGGTGAAAACATGTGATTCATGCCAACGTCAAGGGAAAATCTCTCAAAAAGATGAAATGCCGCAAAATGCGATTCAAGTTTGTGAGATCTTCGACGTTTGGGGCATCGATTTCATGGGGCCATTCCCGTCGTCTAGGGGTAACAAGTATATTCTCGTGGCCGTCGAATACTTATCAAAATGGGTTGAAGCGAAGGCGCTCCCCACAAATGACGCCCGAGTGGTTGTTAAGTTTTTAAAGAGTCTCTTTGCCCGATTTGGTGCACCTCGAGCCATCATAAGCGATCGTGGGACCTATTTTTGCAATGATCAATTTGCGAAAGTTATGCTAAAATATGGTGTCACACATCGTCTTTCCACGGCTTATCATCCACAAACGAGTGGTCAAGTTGAGGTCTCTAATCGTGGTTTAAAACGTATACTTGAAAGGACCGTAGGTGAACATCGTGCCTCTTGGGCCGACAAATTAGAAGATGCATTATGGGCTTTCCGGACCGCTTACAAGACCCCAATTGGGTGTACACCATATAAGCTGGTTTACGGGAAAGCTTGTCATTTGCCCATTGAACTAGAGCACAAGGCCTACTGGGCCTTAAAACATGCTAACTTTGACTTGAAAACCGCGGGTGATCATAGAAAAATTCAATTGAATGAGTTAGTAGAACTCCGTGATCAAGCTTACGAGAATTCTTTGATTTACAAAGAGAAAACGAAAAGAATTCATGATGCCAAGATCAAAGACCGCGTTTTTAACGTTGGTGATCAAGTGCTACTTTTTAATTCTTGGTTAAAGATATTCTCGGGTAAGCTTAAAACCCGTTGGTCTGGACCATTCACAATAACCCAAGTTTTCCCTTATGGAACCATTGAATTAGCTCAACAAGATGGTCCCAATTTTAAGGTGAATGGTCATAGGTTGAAACATTATTTTGGAGGGGATGTACCGACTATGGTAGTCCCGGATCTCCAAACTTTCCCCAAGGACAATTGAATTCGGGGATCGAGTCAAGCTCATGTGACTCGGTGAACAAAAACAAGCGCTTCGTGGGTGGCAACCCATGCTTATCCAATTTCATCTTCTTATTTTCTATTTTCTAACGAATAATGTGAGGAGGGGGTGCCTTTTCTACTCTTGTGTTTCGTGGTTGTTTGTGATGTTTGTTCAGGATTGTCCGTGATTTATGATGACTCTCGTGCTCGTTATACTTGGAGTCTCATTCATCGGTGCTATTTGGAAATCCTATATCCGTTAAATCTTATCGACTAACGTTTTCTTTGGCATAATTAATAAACGGCCTAGAATTTTGTTAGGATTACCTTAACCCATCAAACATTGAGGACAATGTTTCGTTCTAGTCGGGGGGAGGATGAATCTTCGATTCGATTTTGACCTTGCATTTTTCACAAGTCGTGTACTCTTGCAACTCTGTTTTTCCACCAAAAATAAAAAAAATTGAAAAATTGAAAAAAATTTCAAAATTTTTGAGAAAAAAAGCAATGAAAAAGTACAAAAAAATGAGAAAAAGATGAGAAAAAGTTGTGCAAAAATATAATAAAGTTTGAATAAGTGTTTTGACACCTTGTTGACTTTCTTGCTGACGAGAGTAGGAATAAATATTTTGACTTGACCGGGCGTGTTGAGCCCTAGCTTGTTCCCTTAACCAATGATAATCACATAAGCTTGTGCTAGTTTTGTACACAAGGAGCTATAAAATGCGAATTCTTTCTTAAGAATCGGCAAGTTCCCGTACTTGACTTTATACATGCGCAGCTTAAAAGCTTTCGCTAGTCTTTTACATCAGGAGCTAGAAAACGCGAATTCTTCTTCTAGAATTTGCAAGTTTCTGTAACTGACTTTATATATGCGTGGCTGATTATCGGCTAAGTATTCGCGGGTTTCATTACTTGGAATCTTAAATTGCGAAGAGCGAGAAATGATAGAGCTTATTTAGAAGTTAGATGCTAAACGTGGAGTAGTGGTTCTCTTTAGAGCTCATAGGAGGTACTTGTGGCTTTTTACTCCCATCAGAAACGTCACCAACATATAAAATAGATGTTCTAGGTTAATTAGTGGTATTTCGGTTTGAATAATATTTAGTTTTTTTTTTCTTAAGAGAATTTTTGCTTTAGAAATTGGGTACATATCAAGGAACACAAAAAATAAGAGCAAAAAGTGAAAAAATCAAAAGTCAAAAGTTGATTATCTATGTGGTTTTGGAGCTACCCGTTAAGCTTCCATTATTGTTAGAAAAAAAAAAAGTCAAGAAAGAAAGAAAAAAAAAAGTGAAAAGTATGAAAAAAGTAATGAGAAAAATAAAAAAATGAGAGTTGTAAGTATTGTTGAATAAGAGCTATGTATGTATCAATAAGTTGTTGGCGCGTGAGGTGCATGTGATACGTGATTAGTAATCAGTCACATGAGGTGCACGTGATCGTACTCCGCAACTTATATCCTTGATATTGTATGTACCCCTCATTCCTTGAAATGGACCGAATTTCTATTGCAGTGGTTCTTAAGAGAAAATGAATAACTATTTATCGTTTTAACTTAGGTATCACTATCGGACTAAAAATTATCGAAACGAGAAATTATGAAGCAATTCATTTCTCAACAAAATAAAATATTGAGATACAAAACCTAGGAATTGGGAGTAAGAAGTTTCACAAGTAACTGTTATGAGTAGTGTTAGCATCTAATTTGTAGATAAGCTGTGATCTCGTTTGTACGCTTAGTTTGGGGACTCGTGAAAAATCAAGGATGACGATTTTTATCCGTATGGTCGCTTCTTAAAAGAAGTGTTTCTATTCGTTGACCCTAATAATTATTGCAAGATAATGAAAGTTCAACAAACCGTCACAAGTTTGAAGTATTGAAAAGTACAAAAATAGAAAGTATAAGTGGAATAAATGAATAAAAAGAAAATTTTGGAAAACGGAGCGTTTTTCGGGAATAAATGATTTTGTAATCTCTTTTGAACCGCCTTGCTACTTTTCAAAGTTAGTAAAAAGAGTATCGAAATTATTTATCCCGAGAGCGTGAATTGATCACATTGCGTGAGGACACGGCAATACTTTAGTCGGGGGGATTTTGGTGAGTACTTATTTACTCACCATTTTATGGCCAAACACCAACCCAATACGACTATTTGAGCTAATAATCGCCAAGAAAACGTGTGTTTTTGTGTTTGTGATATGCAGGTACGGATGAATAAGAAATTGATGAAAAATCACAAGAAAACCGGAAAAACGAGCACGAGAGTAAAAGACGGTCAAATAGTCAAAGCCAGGAATCCAAGAATCAGTTTCAGTCCTCTATCTACTCAGATTTGGCAAGAAAAGTCCCTGGAATATTATTTTGGAGATTGGCAGATTTTACCCTTGAAGTTTGAATAATTACATAAGTGGTTCTTGTGATACAAAATCTGAATAAGTAAACAAGCTTTGGTCCATTTTGCAAAGTCCAATCCAATTCCACTCTTATGTAGTCCAAGCCCACTTTTAAATTCCAAAGGCCCAATCCTATAAACTTTGACCCGAGCCCACCTCACTTTCAGTTAAATAATAAATAAACAAATACCCCGCGCCAAACTTCATCCCCAAAACACCCCGTACCCAGATAACATGAACCCTAGAACACCACTTCTATCAATTGGTCCAAACCATTACACTTAGCCATCAATTAAAACAATATTTAAGCCTTCTAGAACCTCACGTGACCTAGCACATGTCAGAAGTTGTAAGAGTATCTATCTAGGTCACGTGTCAGACACTCATTGGTCACGGCACGTCATTCCAATCATTGGGAGTACTTCTAGAAGATTGCTGACACCTCTCTGACACGGAAAGAGAGTGTCCATGCTTGGATGGGACAGGTGGTGCTATACGAGTGGATAAGACACCTCACGGATCATCATCTTGTGGCTCACATTGATTTAAAGAAGCACAAAATTGATCTGAAGGCTGTGAATGACTAAAAGAAGCACAAGGTTGTGGATTGCCAGCTTGGCATTTGATCATCCCCTCATCCTCATTTATCTATAAATAGGTGTCCATTTCTTTCATTTTGTATGTAGAATTTTAGGTACTGTTATGCTGCTGGATTGTACTTAGAGTAGTTATTGTAATAGTTTAGTTGAGATTTATAATAAAATTCTGCATTTCCTTTCTAAATTTTCAGCTTATTTTTATCCTTATTGCTTATTCTGTCTTTTTCTTTAGCTTATTTTCATCTTATATCAATCAAATTTAGCTTAACTCCTTTTCTAAACATTCTTCTTATATCAGTTATAGCTTTTATTAGTTAATTTTTTTAAACACAAAGTCTTTCATATATTCAGAAAATACAAAAAAATTCAGATAAATAATAAAAAGTAAAAAATAGTTTCAAAAGTCATTTTCAATCTTCAATAAGCTTAGCTCAGCTTATATTTTTCATCTTCAAGCTAAAATAGATCAATTTCCTAGTTCACTGTTTCATCCAATTCCAAGGAGAGATGGTATTTTATGGTTGCTGAGATGTGATTGGATAGCTGATTCAGACAGAATAGACATCAGCCTATCATAAAGATAGGCCTCTGTGAACTCCCTCTGTTCTAGCTGAGGGAGAATTTGGGTAAACTTTGTTCCATTTACAGAATTCTAGAATAATATAGATAGTGTAATAGTAGCTATTATCTGTTTGTACTTTGAGCTTTGAGTGTTATTAGCATAGCTTTGTTAGTATAATTGCTAGATTAGTATTGTTGTTGTAGTTATTAGTTTGAATTTGTGTTGGATCTCACATTGTACTATTAGTGATAACTAATTGATATAAAGTGTGTAACTGAGTAGTTCATTGACAATTGATCATCTGTATTTTATAGATTGTTGCTAGTTATGTGTGATAGATCTTATCATCTGTGTTATAGCTTGTTATGAAACTGAGTTGTTCGTTGTTTGAAGATAGTTTGGTCACAGCATTTTCTAGTTCATCAACTGTCATCATTTGTGTAACTGTGGATCTAAGATTTCATTGGATTCAGTGTTTGCTTGATGTTAAAATAGTACCTGTGAAGTTTGTGGAAGCTATTTGAGTCTAGCTGATTGGATTTTTGTAGAGTATACTGTTAGTTGCTTAGTAATCTTAACTTTAAGGAGTGTTTGGATTAGGATAATCTGTAGAGTAGAAGTAATGGTAGGACTTGTTTAACTGCATTTATGAATTGCTTAAATCAGTAGTAGCATTAGTTTAGCCTAAAAATTGGTAACTAGTCATTAAAAAGTCGAATTAAATTTTGAGAATCAAATCTGTGGACAGAACTTTTGGATCAGTTGTAAGGTTTAACTGTTATTAGAAATTGTTTTTAAAAGTTGATTTGTAGAATTTGGTAGTTAGGGAACAAGTTTTAAAAAGAAAAAGTGAGTTTGGATTTCAGTTGCTTATATAAAAAAATAACGGAAGTTGTCTGATCAGTCATATACTCCCCTGCACCACTTGTGTTTATCTGTTTTCATGGAATGATTCAGTAGGCAATTAGAGTTTGGAACTCATTATCCTTGGGTGATTTGTGATCTCTGATTAGAATAGTATTAGAAGACACCATTGGCTTATCATCATTAGCTTATTTTATCAATTTATTTTGACCTAGTAGTTCATTTCTTGTAAGCTAATTTCTGATTTAATAAGTAGGTCTGCTAGTTTAGAGTTGTGTTTGTTTTTGTGTTTTTACTTGTTATTTGTGATCTTTCTGAGTTTAAATAGCTTTGTGTTTAGTCTTATAGCTTCTGTGTTAGCTTTTGCTTATTGTGCATAGCTTATTGAGCTTGTTCATTTGCTTATTTCCACATTTTTGAGTTTCTGTGTAATTCTGAGTTTATATCTGATCATCTGTTGCATAATCTGAGCTTAATTCATCATCATAAGCTTGTATTCATAGTTTCATAAAGTTTGAATCACAAGTGCTTATAAATAAGCAGTTTTGCTTGAATAAGCAGTACAGCTTTTCAATTTTTCTTCAAAATTTTATTTTAAGTTCTTTTTAATATTTTTGATTTTCTGGAATTTTTCCAGATTTTTCTGACCATTTTTACTGTTTTTAATAATTTCTTTTGATTATTTTCAATTTTTAAATAGTTTTTAAATTCCAAAAATCACTAAAAAAATACAAAAAGGTTCTGAAAAATACAAAAATAATTTTTAAATTTCTTTTATAATTAGTTAGAATTTTTAGAATTTAATTTTCAATTTTCCACTTTATTTTTCTATTTTTCTTATTTTTAATTCACTTTTAATTCAAAAAAATACAAAATAAATTCTAGAAAATAAAAGAAAAGTCAAAAAAATATTTTTCTTTTTTCTAAAATTCTTTTTATAAGTTTTTAATTTTTAGAAAATATTTCCAAGTTTGTAGGGTCATTTTTCGTAGAACGTTTCGTTTTAATTTTTACGGTTGCGTTTCCGTTTTAACGTTTTTAAATTCGGTGCATAATTAGCTTGTAATTTTTGCATGCTTTATCATTGTTTGTGAATATTTGAATTCCTTGATTGCTATTTTCACTCTATCATTTTTTTCACCACTCATTTTCACTACACGATTCCCAATCCGATAATTCAAATTTTCCATTTGAGCTTTCGTTGGGAAGAACGACCCGGGAATTACTTTAACCGGTATTTCCTCGGAATATTATTATACTATAATTGACATGAATCAAACACCCAGTTCGAATTCCGCTGCAACCATGAATTGGGGGTGTTACACACCGCATCGTCTGCTTATATTTCAACAGATCATTCCCAAGGAATAGCCAAAATCCAATTGATTGAATCACAAATCGCGTGTAGCGGAGGAGTGGATTGAGATTAGTTCTCATTATAACAACAAAATGGTACAAAGCTACCTCCAACATAAGGCCAACTGACTCATTATGGTACTATATTTGTGTGTCAGAATAAAACAACTACTCCTATATAAATGGATTATGGATACGTAAATAATCAGAGGTATACTTATTTTAGGGGTTTAAGTGTACTCTCGCCAACATATGCAACTGCTGCAAAATGCATTACTGCATCAAATGCATTTTTTGAGAATATTTTATTTAGCTATAATTATTTTGTCAAGGAAGCAAGACATATCCCATGTACGGTTGTTCGCATTATTAGTGAATGGCAATTTAAACCTATTTGCTTATGAATGTCCTAATTGACTAAGGTTTAATCTTCAATAGCTCAAGTGGTAAGATATATATTTTTTTAACTAAAAGGGCACGGACCAAATGGCTTGAAAGTTTCTCAAAGTTTACTGAAAGTACACATTAAGTGCTGACAAAAAGTATAATGGAGCAACCATTTCAACATTTGCCAAAACTGACCAGTTGCACAAACTACCCATAATGCCCACATTGTCAGTTTGCCACTCTACGTAGTACATTACGTGTTTGTAGCCTGTGTTTCAAAGGATACAGATTTTAGATCCCCTCTGAACCACATCCTCTGAAAAACACCCTCTGAACCACACCCTTTGAATCACACCCTCTAAAAACCGTAATCTGTTATACCGCGACACAATAAACAAAGATAATAAGATATAGTTTTAATAAGCAATCCCAAACAATGTCTTAGCAATCACCAAATATAAGAAATTTAATATATCAAAAGGACGTAAAAGGAAACTAACCAACCCCAAACTGTGGGAACTTCACGGCCAATATAACTGCTGCCTGCAATGCCTGCTTAGCACTCTTAAGTAGCTTGATTGCTATAAGTAGTTGAGTCAAAAGGTCATCAACTGCCTAATAGTTAATTAGTTTTAGCATGACGAACAATAAAATATGACATTTTGAGATCAATAGTGTATGTCATTACAGCTAACTATATCGACATATTTTCTAGGCTAAGTTAAGAAGATTGTCTAAAAGCCATGAAAGTTTTACTGAGAAGAGGTACTGAAATTAGATAGTATGACAAAAGATTAACTTCAACAATTAACTTTAATGTACATACTTAGAAACTTTGACAAAGTTACGATCGGAGAGACATTCACGTTAGGAATATCGAAACGAATGATAATTTCTAGTCAAGATGTACAAACTATTCCTATTAGTATATGCACTGTAATAGTAATTAATTTTCTACCATGATGCACTAAAATAACAAACTCTTTTATTTTGACAACTTTACTTATTTTAAGTTGTGTGCGCATCAATATCTTCAATAGTTATGAAAAATCATTCTGTTAAGCCAAAAGTAAGAATAAGCAATACCTCTCTAGTGTCCCCTTTGTGAACCAGGAATCCCCATTTTTTAAGTTTGTCCACTTCAAGCATAATGCAGCTTGTTCCTCTACAACTTTCAAAAGAGTCATAAACGGCTTCACTAAACCTGATACAGGCTTCTTAGTATTCCCATTACCCGAAACATACAATTGGCATCTACATAGAAAAGAAAACAAAAAATCAGAAAAGAAAAGACACCTAGCTAACGGAGTGTTTGTGATTGCTTATTAAAAGTGCCTATCATATCTGCTTAAGATCAGCTTTTAAGTACTTGTTTTATACTTTATGAATATATCTCTCAATAGGTTCCTCCAGAATAATAGACGAATTCAGCAAACTTTTACTATTTCAACCTAGAAATCAGTTAAATATCACTCGCACGGATATTCGAATCTCACAAAACAAAGAATAGCAGAATGAAGTTTAATCAAAAACTTTTGTACATGGCCACACTTAACCTAAAAACCACTTTCTACTATTTGGAATATCCGAATCACACATCTATTTCATCCAAAAGCATAACAGAATCAATTAATTTAAAAGATATTAATCAATAGTAATAAACAATTAATACCTCATAGGGCCGTGTATTTGGTGGCGCGAAACATAAATCCCCTTGCAAGGTCACCCCAAACGAGGTCTACTTGTCCCTCGACCACATTGTTGCTCTTTCACACAAGGCCAATGTCGGCCTCATCAAAAACATCTACATTCGTAATTTCTCTACCACTATCTTGACATGCACAGGGCTTGCTACTTAGATACACATTTATATTTTCCAAACTTCTATTTTAATGCTTACTTATCATACACTTTTTATATTAGAAATGTTCCATATATTTTTTTTCTTTGAACGATTATTTGCTTTCTAAAACGAAAACAGAAAAAAATAAATTAAAAAAATGTTACCAAATGATAACATCTCTTGTAATATTAGGGTGTTGCCAACAATTCCCTCACCCAAAATCCCATTACTCACTCCCAACCAATCCCCTTTATGCCACATCATTCATCCATCACTCACCCATATTTTTGTTGCAACACTTCACTCACCTCAATTTTTTTTTAAATTCCATTAAAATTAAAAAAAAAAAATCCCATGAAATTAAAAAACCATTACATAATATTACTAAAAAACATAAAAGTTATACTCTTTCACTATAGTTAAAAAAAAAAAAAATAAATAAATAAAACTCTTTCACTAGCCCAATCTTTACAACTCCAATAGCCCAAAACACACACAAAGTCCATTAAAATAAATAAATAAATAAAAAGTTATGGTCGTCTTCTTCCTTGGCTACTGCAAACACACACACAAAGCCTTATTTCCACCCATTTTGAATATGCTCCAACGTTAAAAAAAAAATCACAACGGTCGAAAATTTCCAGCCCTTCCCGTGCGTGAAACTTTCCCGTGTGGGAAGGATCCCGTGCGGTACCGTATGGCCGGCGGCGGTGTTCCCGCACGGGATGGATCCCGTCCCGTGCCTTCAGGCACCCACTGCCAACACCCTTAGCATTAAGGTACACTTTGTGAACCATAAAAGAACAAAGTCTACATTAAGGTACTTTTTTTTTTTATTAATACTACATATAAAATGAAAATGATTAAACGTTGAAAGTTGAAAGTTAAAAATAGATAAATGTGAGAGAAATATATAGTGTACAACATTTTATTGCATTAAGACATTACAAACTTGAAAATTGAAACATACAAACAAAGAAACATATTGTTTAACTTTTTAATGCATTAAGACATTAAACTAACACATAATTAATACACTTATTAAGCAACCCATTAATTAAAAGTAAAATGATTTATTCACATTGTACAACAAATAAAAACATATCTACCGAATTAAATACAACTAATTAAAACACCCTTTATTAAAAAATACAATAAAATTTTCACAGTGTGTAATTTAAACAAGCTACAACATAATCCAAAATATAAAAAAATTAAACACACTAATTAATTATATTTTTAAAACACCTTAAAATGAAAAGTATATGTTATTATGCACAATAATACATTATACAATTTAAAATTAATAAAACACACAAAACTTCATACAAGCTAACAAGTTGATGGTACATATAGGTTTGAAAACCGGACCGGACCAACGGGTTCAACCGGGAACCGGTGTCGCCACCGGTTCGGCTAACCAATAAAAGCCATCCGAAAACGAACCAGCGTAGACCCCGTTGAAACCAATACAAACTGGTGAATCAGGCCTCATCGAGATCGATTCACATTTATATGTGATTCAATAAAAAAATATATAATCTCAAAACCTTCTCGATGTAACCAAAGCTTTGGAGATAGTATGTGTATATATTGGTTTTTTTAGTACACTAACATGTATTTATAGTAGTTTTTATTTGGTGGTCAATAATATAAAATGGATGGCCAAATGGATTGTGGTTAATAGAGATGATCAACAATTCTGTTACGAAAATAGCACTATCAAAATAATATATTACTGGTTGGACTTCTATAACATGTTTAGTGTAGTAATTCTGAATATTTCAATGTATGTCAAATTTTACACACTAAAAGAGCCTATTATTTGGTTTATTGCCAGGGCAACTGAAATTTCTGAGACAGTCTTGTTGTTTGGTATGGAACCTTTTTAAATTTTTTGAACTGTAAGCTTTTTGTTTTGATAAACAAGCTCTTGCAAAAATAAAAGACTTGTTTGAATATACAAAGTCAAAGCTTTTATACTAAAAAAAATCTCGAAATAAAAAAGCTAAACAAGAAAGGATTCAAAATATATTGGAGCTTTTTGTTTCTAAAATTACGCTTATACCCTTTAACTTTGGTCAACGTTCACTACAACCCTTTGTGTAGCGTATAATATTTAAAAAGAAATCTGAAAAAAAAAGAAAAAGAAAAAAATGCAAGAGTAGTGTTTTACAAAAGTAAATATTGGTCGTGTAATTATTCAATTGAGGTTTAACCATTTTGAGCATTTAACAAGAAATTGTAGTTCATTTTACTTCCAGTATATGATTCCAAAATGTGTGATGTCATCATATTACAATGCATATCAAAGTTAGGTCTTAATACAATATGACAATATCATACAAAAACCATTATCCAGTACCAATTTTTTTCCAGAAGCACGGGTAAAATGAGATGGTCACCATTTCCTAGAGAGATAGATGCTATAAGTTCAGAAGTAAAAGCATGGCGAGTCTTGCGACAGGAAGAACGTGTTCGAGGGTACCTATATACATAAGCCCATACCAACAATTAGAGGTGCAAAATCGGGCGGGTTGAGTAATGGGTCAAAATGGGTTGAACCACAAACCTTTTTTAGTCCATTTTTCTTATTTGTACGCATAACAAATGTATAAAAAAAATGATACAAAAACTATGCTACAAAATATACTAATCTATTTATTTTTTTTTTTTTTTTCTGGAAGTAAGTGATATGAGCTGTTGTAAGCAGGTACATCGACGTAGGAGATCCCTTGCTTATACCCGTTCCACTTTAACCAAGTTCTTACAGTTAACCCATTTGACCCGTTAGATGTAAAATATAACTAAAATCAACCAAATTTTAGGTAAATGTGTTGAAAATTACACTTAATGAGCAAAGGTGGCTAAATATATGCAGATTCAGTAACAAGTCAACATCTAATCAGGTTAAGTCAGGTTTCCCCGACCCATCAACACTTTTTTGGAACATTCTGTTTGAACTTATATAATATTCATATTTTCTAATTCTATTTTAAGAGCAATGAAACTCTTTTATAAAAGTAATACCAGTATACAATGTACTCATAAGTTTGATAACACTTTTTTAGGAGATTTATAACATTTGAGAACACCTTGGTGAGTGGTGACTTTTAAAGTGATCAGCCCATATAGCTAAGTTTAAAATGCTACCCATTTAACCATCGAGGATTATGCTTTAGCCAACACCCACCTTTTAGATTGGATGTAAATGGGTCAAATCTGCAACCCCGAAAGGCCTAAATTACTGAGTACCACCAAGATTTCATATCATCAAGAAAATCATTATGTCTACTTACATTTATGAAGGTCCGGTTCGTGCTTCCAAATCCATGATGTATGGCCTAAAATCAATAAGTGAATATATAAACTTCATGCTCAAGAGAATTCAATTGCTCACTGAGTCACTGAAGTGAAACAACATAGAATAGAGATTTAGTGTTCTTACTTGATTTCCTTAGCTAACATGTCGTCGGGTTGCTCCCTAACAACTTGCCTGAGAAAGAACAACACTCATAAGCGGTCAGAAACGAGGAGATATAGTGTCTAGGAATTAAAAAGATCAACTGACTTCACAAGGTTATTATACCGGTACTGGAGGACAGCATATTCTTACTATTTATAACCAAAACTTTTAAAAAAGTAAAACTAATGAAAAGGGGCAAGCCTACCATTAAGTGATTCGCCACCTTTAAAAACATAAAATCTCCATCTTATATCTGGTTTCCTTGCATCAGGCGGCTCCTGAACAGAAGTGTCACATCTGTCATAAAGAATTCCTGTAAACGTAGACTAAAGGGTAAATTAACAAGTAGATGCAAAAGCTCCATCGACTGCTGCAGTGCTGCTTATTACACTGCGTGATACAGAGTTTATGCACAAATTGATTATCAACTTATAATGTTTGTTACTTGAAAACATGTTTTTTCAAACAACAAATTCTATAAGAATCTAGCAAAAGTATTCAAATGATAGCATGAGATAAATGGTTAATGCGACAGTAAGAAACAATACAAATCTAAAATTCACAGTAAAATCTTCTCTTTTGATTTCCTTTAAAGCTTCGAAAAGTAAAACCAATCACTAAAGGACCATGAGTGTTACCAAATCTCAACATTTAGGATGGGCGGTGTAATTTGTACCACTAAAGGACGACATGTGAAATTTATGTACAAACATTAGGACAAACCGTGAAATTTTGTATAAAAAATAAAATATACTCGGATCATATACCATGGAAAATTCAGCATAAGATCCAAACGTCATGATTGCTGCCGGCCTGCAACAAAAAAAGATCTGGAAAGTCACTCTCAACAGCTTCCTACAATAAATCTAGGGTAGTATAGTAGTATGACTAGCAAACTACCATTCAGAAGTTCTATTTCAATTTAAAAAAATGAGCACCATAAAGAAGCACGGGTGGAAGGGGTATCTATAAGGGGTCTATTATCTCACCTTACACTATCCACTTACTGCATATACACTATGTTGCTTCAAGTAGGTGTCCAGGTCAGTTGTTACATGCACAACCTTGAGATATACTTAAAATTCCTAGTTGATCCACAGATCCTTGTATCCGAACAGTCAGAATTCTCTTCTGAGTGACAAGAGTTGAGTGGAAAATTTGACTAACATAATCTCTAACAAACACTTGATTTTAGGGGGTTTATTATGTTTACTAGTTCTCGTTTATACCTACTAGGTACTACACAATCTACATAAACGGCACTTAAATACAAGTACACAATTCAATCCTATATACTATATTAATAAAAAATTAAACAAACAGTATGAGCAAAGCATATAAAGTTGGACTAAGTTTATCATACAACGCCAACAAAATGAACAAATCACTTCTCGTAACATTCAAATGGTGTTTCATCTAATATAGCTTCACTTGAGGTGATTCTAGCGTTTGTCAAACAAAGAGCACATAGTGGTTTCAGATTCATTTTTTCACAAGACATGAGTTAGGCATATCATCAAACACGTTACATGCATCAGATTCAGCTAACAATTATAAATTTACTAACCTCTAGTTAACTAATTTGAGTTAGGCATATCAGCAAACACGTTATATGCAACAATTAACACAACAATTTTTGAGTCCAAATTCAATGAATCACAAGAAGATGCTATTGTTATGGATGACGTCACTGTTGATCCAGTTCACCTATCACTATTAACTCATTACCCACTCAATCCTGAAGCCTAACCAACCAGTCAGAATTCGATTTGCAGGTCAGTTCATTTTTTTGAACTTTTTCTTTATATGATTTAGTTGCATGCTCAAGTTGTCGTAACATTGTACGTGTGGTTCTGTCACATGCATACAACATAACAGTAAGTATCATACGGATTTTGGTTTTTTTCTTCGTTAAATTTTTTTCATTGTTTGGTTACAAAAGATAATTCACGGTTTTATAATAAGATAACGAATAGTTTCATTTCATTTTATGACTTTTTTTTTTTTTTTTTTTTTTTTTTTTTGTTGTCGTTGTTGTGTGTGTGGTTAGCCGGGTTCATATTTTAATAAGCGGAGATATTACAGAGAATTTGAAGAGTAATGATGATTCTGTTGATAATGGGGATTTGTGTACAGAAATTGGGGATAATGTGAATAATGTAAATGCAAATAATAATTGTTGTGTGATTGGGGCTAAAGATGTTAGTGATACTGTAAAGGAGAATGTTAATGATGTTACTGTCAATAATGGAATGGATAGAGTAAATGTGAATCGTACAAAAGCATGAAAAACAGCTAGATACTAGTTTGGATTTTAAACCTACTGAAGTTTGTGATGATGGGACTGAATGTGTTATTTTTGATGAGGAAATTGTTGCTAAAGGAAGTAAGAAATGGAATTTGACAGTGTGTGGTCAGTTCATTGGTTGCTCTGTGAATGAGAATGAACTCAGATATCATAGTATAAATGGAATTTGACACTCGATTTTAGGGGGTTTATCATGTTTACTAGTTCTCGTTTATACCTACTAGATACTACACAATCTACATATACGGCACTTAAATACATGTACACAATTCAATCCTTTATACTATATTAATAAAAATTTAAACAAACAGTATGAGCAAAGCATATAAAGTAAGACTAAGTTTATCATACAACGCCAACAAAATGAACAAATCACTTCTCGTAACATTCAAATGGTGTTTCATCTAATATAGCTTCACTTGAGGTGATTCTAGCGTTTGTCAAACAAAGAGTACATAGTGGTTTCAGATTCATTTTTTCTCAAGACATATATTTAGACGTTGCAACCAATTAAGATTAGTCATCTTATCACTGTTCCCCAAATAGCTTTCAAGACTTCCTTTCGAAGCATGCTCATAAACCAGGATCATTGCACCGTTACCTTCATAACAAAAACCAAGAAGAGAGATTATATTCTCATGCTTACAACTAGTTAGAGTTTCAATTTCTGCAATGAACCCTTGTTCTCCGTCTTGATTGTTAATGCGCTTTATGGCTACCGTGCTTCGTTTTCTGCGTAGATCGCATATATCCACCCCATTTATCGATGAGGAATTACTGCCATCAAAATGTTCAAGATCTGCTTTGTATATTTTACCGAATCCGCCAGACCCTATGCTGTATGTGTCATCAAAATTATTGGTAGCCTCTTTTATAGCTTTTAGTCCAATCTTCAAGTGTTCCAGATTCCCCTGCAATGAGTTCTACAACACCATTTTTACCCAAAAGAGTTCTACAACACCACATTAATGCTTCTAAAGATTGGAGTGATATTAAGAGAAGAGAAGTTTTTATAATCGACTGATGTTCATTAAACGCTAAATAATGCTTCTTTTAAATGTTTTAAACTTTAATTTAACTATTTCTATCCCTAACTCAAACCTATTTAGTTTCACGACAGTTTGAGGTCGTATCTAGAATTGCTGCTCCTAGTTGCAACTTTTCCCCATTTTAAGATTAAATGAACCAGTTGATTTCATTCGAGCATTTTTTTTAAACTCCCATAGACATGAACTAGTATTCCTTAATCAAACCACTAACATGTAAATTTAGTTAAAAAAACAAAAAAAATAAATAAAATAAATAAAAAATAAATAAATAAATAAACAAAAAACGAAAAAAACAAAAAAAACCTTGTCTGTTAAAAGTCTAGTATATGTCAACTCAAAATAATGGATAGAATCATTGTTCACTCTTTATAAAATATGGGAACGTTCAAGAGAAATTGATGATTTTCATCCCTAAAACTAATACCTAAAAAGACATCTAACAAAAAGATCAAGACATGTGACAAGATTGAAAATGGAGATTACGAAGATAATACATATGCAGTGTTTTAAATGATGAATGAAGTGGGAATTAGTTGAAGCATATTAGTTTCTTTTTGGAAAAACATATTAATTAGTTATATCACATTATTATTACTTAATAATTTTAAGCTATTACTCTCTCAGTTTTAAAATAATTGTCACCAAACAAGAAATAAACAATTTAAGAAAAGTGGAACGGATATTATATTTTTCAACCAATCAAATATCATTTTTATCCTCTAAGATCATTTTTGATCGGTTAAAATGAAAAGTAGATAATTATTTTGGGACATCCGAAAATAGAAAGTTGGACTATGATTTTGTGACGGAAGAAGTAATTTTTATTGGATATGCTTTCGTTGCAGGTTCTATAAATGTATGAAATGGAATTGAGTTTGTGTAAGTAATTTTTTTTGTTTTTATTTAGTTAGTTGACTTAGTTTTAATAAGGGGAGGACAAGGACCGGGCATTGGGAATTTTTTTTACTCGACTAGATGTTTAACCTAATTTAGATTTGGTGTTTCATTATCTTGTTAGGCTATTAGGTTAAGGGTTTCTTACTTTATTTAACATGGTCCTCTCAACTTTTAGATGACAAACTCTCATGGTGTGTTTGATTTAAGACTTCTGGGTTTAAATAATGGAATGAAAGAAAAGATAGATGTTTGGAATACGGGGGTTTGAATTCTATAATACAATTTTCATTACTAAAAGTACAGCTTTTGGAAACTCATCATCACAAGTAGCTTTTGGTATTTAAATTATGAAAGAAAAAAGTATGTCGAAATCGCAAGCGACTGAACTCAAAAAAACAACAATGGCTCACTATTTTTTTATAACTCTCAAACCACTAAGAGTTAGCTAATGTCCTTAGCCGGAAAGGCAAGTCCATCGCGGGCACTACACTAATATAACTGCATTTATAGTATTTCACAAAAGAAGGTAATAACTTTCAAATATTTTTAATTTATTGTTTATCAATTATTTCAATTTATAAAACAGAACACTGTTATTATATCATTACTTTTTTTCATTGAACAATTCTCCTTGACACGTTCAAAATAACTTAACCCACTATTAAAGCTTTAACAAAACAAATTTATTTCATACCTCCCGATTTATACATTACTAGATGAATACTCGCATAAAACAACGGTGTATAACGGCAAATAATTATACTTGCAAATTTATTGTTCTGGTGTGACTCTTAATGCAACATTTACGAGTACAATTTGTAGTCCTTGAGAGAAAATAGTTTATGGGTAATAAACGAAAAAAGTTAAAAGTTTGAAATTGAAACAATATTTAGAATTTTAATTTTGTGATGGATGTTATTACTCTTTTTAATCAAATGTATTATAGGGTTACATTACTCAAATTTAAGAACTTTAAGTTTAACGATTATAAGTAGTATAATATAGATGGTAGACGATGTAGATCATGTTGTATTAAATTATTAATATTATTTATCAGTTGCCATAATTTCATATTCAAGAATTTAAAAATTCAAAATTCAAGAAAAATAATACATTTTTATATACAGTATAGATAAATTATATTATATCTTCTATACAATCATGGACCATTATTCCCTGTTCATTAGAATTTTGTATTCCTGTTAAGTTTTGTTAGAAATTAACTACATAAATGGTCCCTTTGGTTTGTTAGAAATTACGGATTTAGTTCATTTTCAATTTTGTATCGGATCTGGTCCTTGTGGTTTTAAAATGTCTCGGATTCAATCTATTTTGACATTAAATGACCAAAATACCACCACTTATAAAATAAATAAGAGTAAATTACATGGATGGTCCCTGTTATTTGCCCAAAATTTCATTTGTCATCCCTCAAAGTTTTCAACCGTTTCTATAATCTTCTGTCCGTTTTTATATGCCATCCCCCAAAGTGAAACAATTAGCCACATGCAATCCTTATTAGAAAAGATCCTAATAAAATCAAGTCTAGGTATAATCATGCATGTAATCAACTAAGGCCTTCCCCTCTTAATGGAAGAGAGTCACATACATTGACGAATCAATTGCGTAGGCCAAAGCTAATATACACACCACATAGCATATAAATTGATTTTAATATATATATATTGGAGTCTTCCCCAATTTTAGATCTATCTAAAACATGTGACAAATAAAAAAAACAAGATCCATGACTAACATGCATGTTTCGTCACGGATAAAACCTAATAATTAGCACATAGGTCACAAGATACGTTCACATAACCGGTTAAAGACCTAGGGTTTCTAGTGATTACAAATTAATCAAGTAAACCACAAACCCTAATTAGGGTTTTAAGTGGAAAATCAAACCCCCCATAAATTAGGGTTAGGGTTTCAAATTTTTATAAAAAAAAATTAAAAGAAAAACCCTATATAAAAAACATGTATCTAAAACAATTAAAGATCCGATTTTTATTATGTTTTAGTAACCAATTACATGTTATACATGGCTCGTGATGCCACTGTTAGAGTTTGACAATCAAAGTACACGTATATGCGGAAGCTAGATCAAGTATAACACATAAATATTAACTAAAACATAATAGGAACGTACCGTGGTGATTCTAGCTCGAACAAGAATCAAATTAGCAAATCTTGAATTAATTGATGAACCCTAATTAGGGTTTATGAATCAATGATCAATCCCTTACCGTTTTATTGATCGATTCCTTGATAACAACTATAGTGAGTTGTTACCTCGTTCTTGTACACACAAACTAATACCGAATCAAATTAATTGCAAGATTAAACACAAGTAATATTTTGTTATTGAAAAAATCGATCAAACCCTAAGGGTTTAGTGGTTCGATCGGCTGGAAGAAACCAAGGAGGAAAAACCAAAACTTAGGGTATTGTGTGTGCACAAAAAGTGTGAATGAATGACCCTAAGGTTTGCTTATATACTAGATGAAACTTGGAGACCAAGCAAGGCATGGGTCGACCCCCCCCCCCCCCCTTGGGCCTTGATCGACCAGCCATCACCCCACAAAGGGGTTCCAGAACCTTCTTGTCATCCAAATTACATTCTAGTCCTTTCCGTTTCCTTTTAACGATAATTGGTCCATATGTTTAATAACTAACGATCATTAATCCTTGAACTTGTGTTATTAATAAATATAACTAACAATTAATATTTATTAATCTTTGACTCTCGTTTGTATTGTGTGCAATCCCGAGGTCTCGGGTTCGATACTAGTCATTTACATATTAATATTTATACGTAACTTTTAATACAAGGCTGTAGACATATTAATCAAATTCACCAATGTGGATAAAGGAAGGAGATATTATATGTTTACAACCTCAAAGATAGCGTTTTACACGAAGCACGCATCGATGGTTGGGAGATGGATGTAGAACAGAGACAGTTATGTTTCCTAGTAGCCTGTGTGACATCATCACAAATTCCAATTTGATAAAAAAAAAAGCTCGTCCTCCCCGGGTGACGTGATAAAGATAGTTTTTTGTTTTCGAATCCTAAACGTAGTATACGACTACATTTTTATTTTTATTTTTTTATTTATTATTATTTTTTTCAACGGCACTTGGGACGTTTTAGAGAATTCCATAATCAAGATAGTCCCATTGTTTAATTCACAAATAGTCTTAGTTGGATCTATAGTTGTCTCCCTATATGATATACTCTAAACGATAGCCTAATAGTCAATGGCATGACTCGGCATTGATTTTTCCCAAAACAGGCCACTCAGTTCAAACACAATTGGGAAACTGCATCCAGAAAAAACAATTGGGAAAGCACCCGTTAAACCTTATACGGACGATACCAAATAACACAAATAAGAGTATAGACAACATCTTTTGAAGAGATTTTGTTCCAATCTCTACATATATAAAGCATCTTTAGGCATTTCATTCAATCCCCTCTTTTAACAAACAATAAGCCATAATAGCACATAACGTAAACATACAAAAATCATTCAGCGCTAAATATGCAAGTCTTACAATAACTCTCCCTACATAAGCAGGAACAGCTAATACAGAACTTATTTGATTCCCATAAGCAGAATGCATCTCACTTGGTCCACCAGTGAAGAAAAAAGTCCTTACGCATGTTGATCTTCTTTTGTAGCTGAAGAAGACTGTATAAGAGAGCTTTGACTGTTGGTGGGCAACCAGGAACATAGATATCAACTGGGACAACCCTATCACAACCCCTAACAACAGAGTATGAGTAGTGATAGTAACCACCTCTGTTTGCACAGCTTCCCATTGAAATCACCCACCTTGGCTCAGGCATCTGATTGTACACCCCGCAATAAGAAAAAAAAAAAAAAAAAAAAAAAAAAAAAAAAAAAAAAAAAAACAAGTTGAGCATGTCATGCAAGTTAAAAAGGCAAATAGCAAACAAGATGCACACAATCAGAACTGACTACATATGAATAGACTAATATGGGTCATGTTCGATCTCATATACATCGACATAAAGGTTAGCAATTAAGAACGGGTCAAACGGATCAAAAGTGGCCCAAGATGTATCTTAATGCATTAGACCTACTAAATTAATTCACACTCAAGATTCTTAATTGTTATCTTTTTGTTTCATATGTTACTCATTAACTATCTATTGAAAACATAAAAAGAATGAAAAAAGGCGTTTAAGGGTCAACATAGCCTTACCATTTTGCCAAATTCACCAGATCTCTTTAAAAAAACATTTTCAATACAGAAAGGGAAAACTTTTGAAAGTCAAACTGGACCGTAGAGAAATGTATTTGGTCAAGTGTGGTTACAACTTTCAACTAAACCATATCGATTTTCACCTGAATGAGTCGCATCTTACAAATTCCAGAACAGTTCTTAAAATAAAATTTGAAAACCTTACTAAGAAAGATACAACCCAAGGATGAAAGATATGACATAGAACATTAGATCAGAATAACACATTAAAGAAGTCAACCCCATTAAAGACAATTATCACATGTCTGATCACACCCAGCATAAACAGGCAGCCTACAATCCATTATATGCCCAACCAATATCTGAAAGTGACACATATATAAATGTGGCATTTTTAACTTCAGTCCATCCTCGGAAGTTAATCAACTATTGCGCACACATCCTTATGCTTTTAAGATTATGTAAAGAATGTTGGATCATCAAAACCAAATGTTGCATTGCAGCTTATGAAGCAAGGACTTGCCTACCATTATAAACACTGGAGATACCAAGAACACGTGAACTAAAATAGCAACCCAGTGTGAACTACATACACTTTTACTATCAGCAATTGACATCCATATGCCATCAAATTGCAATAGCTTACATAGTTCGATATTGAGCGAACAATTTGAACCAAACCCGAACCATAACTTCGATTCTATCAACACAGCAATAACCATAACCAAACTAGCTTTCATTTTCTGTTTGTAAAACTTCTACAACAATGTCTCTCTGTTCGTATAAGTTTTAATACTCTATATCATTCTAAGGTTATTTATCGGCATTAGTATGAAAAATTCTTGTCTACAATACACAATTAAAAGATAATTTTGTTTCTATCTACATGAAGAGCGACACAATAAAGCAATCTCAAGTTCAGATATATATTTTAAAAAAGAAATAACACATGCGTAGTTAGTCATGAAATTGCAGAACCCTCACAAGTTAATTAAGAATCCCATTTTTTGAGTTCGTCAAAATATAAAGAAGCTTAAGAGACTATAATTACGAGCTTGAAAGATAGTCTCCAGAGAACTTCAGGCATATAGCAAAGCACAATGAGTCTATAGCCTAACTGTGAGAAAGTTGGTGGCAAATGGGTCGTTTGGGCCATGGGTCAATTGGGTTATGGGTCAAATTGTTCATGGGTCAAACAGGTCATGTTTTAAAAATAGGTCAAACGGGTCATGGGTCAAACGGGTTGGGTCGAGTCAGCCCATTATTTTTCATTTTTTATCGTAAATTTAAAAAAAGGTCATTTAATTTGTGTTAAATATTGAAAATAACAAAATCATTTTGCGAACAACTGAACAAGATCCTCACTGACCAAATGTATTACAAGTCAAACATATTACGTACACATTACTAAAAATATTTTATGTATTGTAATAATAGTATTTGGTACAACGAACTGCAAAGATAACAAATTTAGACCACTACATTACATTGTGTTAGAAAGTAGAAACCGTGTCTTTCGTCATCATTCTCCATTTAAATTGAAATTCACATACGCTGGAGTACAAAAAATAACGATGACGATGAGTGCGAAATGCAGTTCGACGGTGACAACGATCGTACCGGTAAGCGTTGCCGAGAGACTGTTCATTTCGAAATAGCATCATAAGTTAAAGGACCATAATGGCACTGGTCCAGTTCACCTATCACTATCAACTCATTACTCACTCATTTCTTTGCTATGTTGTACTCCTGAAGCTTAACCGGTCCAAATTCGATTTGGAGGTAAGTTCATTTTTTTGAACTTTTTCTTTATATGATTTAGTTGCATGCATAACAGTAATTTTCATACGGTTTTATAATAATATAATTTCTAGTACTAGTATCCTAAAGCACCAATAACGAATAGTTTTATTTCATTTTATGATTTTTTTTTTTTTTTGTGTGGTTAGCCGGGTTTCACATTTTTAATAAGTGGAGATATTACTTAACTAAGGTGATATGTCACGTTAATAACTTAATACCTTATAAGATATGAAATAGGTTTAGAGTGTGTTTTAAATGATAAATTTTAGAGTAAACTGCAAATATAATACCTGTGGTTTTTCCGATTTGGGAGTAATTAACCATTTTTATCAGTGTCATCTCTATGAAGACAAATATTTAACAATAATCATATCCTTATAAGACCGGGCGTTACGGAGGATGGTCCAGACCACCTAACGAACATCATCGCGAGGCAAGCCCATGACGGCCGAACACCATCGCTTGCCAAGGTCACTTTTTTGCAGCGATTTGTTATTTATTATTTTTTTTCCTATTTGTGAGGTATATTTTGGTTTTTTCTTTTTTTTTTTTTTTTTTTTTTTTTTTTTTTTTTTTTTTTTTGGTTGGTGCCACTACGTATTTAAAGGTGAAGGTATAACAAAGTAGTAGTGGATTATGCCTTATGACTTGTTTTTTGACAATTGGTTTGATATGTCTCATGCCTCTGATTTTGGGCTTTGTTTGCATTTTTTTTTTTTTTTTTTTTTTTTTTTTTTTTTTGGTGTTTAGCTCAACTTTGAACATCACATAATTTTGTTTGTATGATTTGTGCATAGTGCATACCTCGTTCTCATTCTCAATTGGCGGGCTTATTAGCTTTTGTTGGCCCAGTGCCCCAGTTAGTGATTTTCTCCATATGAAATAGTATAAACTGTTAACCTTATAAGATCGGGCGTTACGGAGGATGGTCCAGACCACCTAACGAACATCATCGCGAGGCAAGCCCATGATGGCCGAACACCAACGCTCGCCAAGGATCACTTTTTAAATAGAGACAGACTATTCAAGGCTATTCCTGTGGGAGCTGGAGGACGATTGTATAAAGATACAAACTTTGGCTATTGAAAAAGCTTTCTTCCACATGTATTTGAACCTTTTTTAAAACCAAAAACTGTATGTTACACTACAAGAAAAACTGGTTAGTGACAAGTGGGATTTCGTCACTAACAGCAAAAAGTCATCACAAATCCTACTTGGTGACAAAAACTGAGGTCGTCATTTGTCGTCACAATAAGTCCGTCATTAATTTTTTTTAGAGACGAAAATGCAAACGGTCATCATTAATATGCGACAAAATTAGAGTCGTCACTAAAATTTTTGACGACATCTTTCGTCACAAAATTTGTCACTAATGGCTGTAAGTCGTCACTAATTTTGGTCAAATTGACCACAAAAGGTCGTCACAAATGTAGCATCAACAGTGACCACATAAGTTGTCACTATTTTGTGAAAAAGTATAAGCCTAATAATCATTAGCTAGATACCATTAGATATTTTGCACACATGATAATTCAATATGCTATTTCAAAACGAATGTATCAAATAAGTAATAAAAACAAATCATTAATGTCATTCCGCATGATTTCAAGGGTACACCATAAATCGTACAAAGTACATCTTCATTACATTTTGTAAACCGTCTAAAACATATCTATAGGAAAAGAAAAGAGTGTCTTACCAACATATTGATGCTCAAGTCAATGTTTTAAAGTCATGTTGCCCCTTAGAATGGTGGGAGACATGCTTCCGAAATCACCCATACCTCCCAAATCCACCAATAATATCATTCCACCTCATTTCATCTCATTAATACTTTTTCCATACCTCCAACCCCTTTTTAGTGGCAACCATGCCTTTTTCATACCTCCCAACTTTTTTTTTTTCTTCATAAATTAAATTAAACAATTTAATTAAAACATAAATATTTCATTAGTAATTAAAATAACATTACATAATACTTGGAAAAAAAATACATAATTATATCTAAAAATCGGTAGGTCATCCATATGTCTCCGCGTACCCACGTTTTTTGGCAATAATGAAATCTCGCATAACCTGACTGGTTATGTGTTCGTGCGGCTCGTTGTAGAATTTCAGTGCCCGAATCATAGCCTTTTCTTTAGCATTTTCGATTTGTGTCTTCAGCAATTTTTGGGACAATTGATCCTTTGCACGTTTTTCTGCCATCGCCTCATTCAACGCTAGTGCTTTCTTTGCCGTATAGTTCCCAATAAACTCAGCAGCACTATTCTTTGTCGACGCCTCACTAGCGGTCTTTTTCCCTTTTCTTTTTGAAACAGGAGTTGTGTCGTCATTTAGATCTGGAATAACAGGATCAACATTGCCATTGCTTCCGGACCCATAGTAGCTAGATTCCGACGACTTTCTTCGTTTGTCGGAATGAGATGTCGACGATAATTTTTCAAAACATGGTTGTTCCAACCTCTTGATTTGCCACTATCCATGGATAACAATGTATGTGTGTAAATACACTTTGTGTTTATGTTTGTGTTTGGAACTATGGATCTGAAATTGAAATGTGTAATATATATAGGGAATTTTTTTTTTCTTTGATCCGCTCCTCCAACGGTACAAACATTAAATACAAACGGTAATATTTGTGCCTTGAAAACACCATACCTCCCGGGCAATATATGTCGTTGGAGCAATACCGTTGGGCATGCCGGCCAAGTGGCGGCGGTGTTTTTTTATGTTTTCGTATATTTCCTTAATTTGTCGGTTTTGGTGGGGTGTTTTACATATTCATCCGTTATCGCTCATTTCTTTTTATGTTTTCTTAGGTTTTCGTCTGTTTTTTTATGTTTTTTTACGTTTTGGTCCATTTTTTCCGTTTACTTACGTTTATTTACATTTACGTCTATTTTTTTACGTTTTCATTAGAATACGTAAAAAATTAAAAGAATATGTAAAAATCGGAAGAAATCATAAAAAACGAAGATATTAAAAAATGGACAAATGCATAAAAAATCTGACAAAAACGTAAAAAAACTGATGGAAACATACAAATTCAAACAAAAAGTAAAAAACCGGACGAAAACGTAAGAAAATGGATAAAAATATAAAAAATATGATGAAAACGTATAAAAACGGATGTAAACATAAAAAATCAGACGAAAACGTAAAAAATCTAGAGAAAACGTAAAAACCGGAGGAAAACGTAAAAAATCTGACAAAATTTAAAAAATCTGATGAAAACGTAAAAAATCTGACGAAAATGTAAAAAATCTAACAAAAACGTAAAGAAAAGGATGAAAACATAAAAAATCAGATGAAAACGTAGAAAAACATATGAAAACATAAAGAGAGTGAAGAAAATGTAAAATAAACTGACGAAACTGTAAAAAATATAACGAAAACGTAAAAAAAGAGACAGAAAACGTAAAAAGACTGAAGAAAATGTAAAATAAATTGACGAAACTGTAAAAAATCTAACAAAAACGTAAAAAACAGAAGAAAACGTAAAAAAACAAATGAAAACCCAAAAAATCGGACGAAAACGTAAAAAAATGGACGAAAACATAAAAAAGCTGACGAAAATGTAAAAAAACAGATGAAAACGTCAAAAATCTGACGAAAACGTAAAAAATTAGACGAAAACGTAAAAAAACAGACGAAAACGTATAAAAACAAACAAAAACGAACAAAAACGTAAAATATCGGACGAAAACGTAAAAAAACAGACGAAAACGTTATTTGATATTATATTTTACTGTTTTAATTTCTTTATTTTCTCATATTAGATTTTTTTAGTTATTTTATAATTTAGTTGGTTAGTTTATAATATTTGTTTTGTGTTTTGAAGATGTTTTTATAATATTACTAAGGTGAATAGTGAATTGAGATATAAAACAACAACAGTTAAACATTTTTTCTAATTTTGGAAAATGGAAAACACAAACACATGTTTCTCAAACTAAACGCGTTTTCTAAATTTTCCATTGTTTTGTGGAAATCAAACTCCCCTCCCTTTTCCTAAAAAACAAGAAATAGGAAATAAAAGAAAATGTTTTCCAACTAAACGCCACTTTAGTGTTTATTTTCCGGTTTTCCCCGCTTATTTTGGGCTTACGAGGTTTCTTTGTTGAGCTTATGCCTGCTTGTGGGCTAGCTTTTTTTAGCTTATGGTATTTTATAGTACTTATTATTTTAACTGTTTTCTAAAGGGGTCTTTGGATTGGGTTATTTGAAAGAAGGTTGTTAGGACAATTTTATATGCATATGGGAGCTGACAAGACATCGTTTGGTTTGCCGAGAGATGTGGCCATTCCGTTTGAGGATGTGGTGAGACTTCATGGCCACACTAATCGTATTGGTGAGTTATAAAATTATCAGCTGCGTTTTTATTGGTTTTTTAATATATTGAGTGACTTTAGGGGGTTTTATTGATCGGTTATAATTCGAGATTATGGATGATGTTTGTGTTACGATTAAAGAAAATGTATTTTGTTATGCAAATATGTGATATGGTTGTGATTGCGAGATATTTCAATGCGACTCTTATAGTTCCTAGATTGGATAAAACACCGTTTTAGGCTGATCTGAGGTATGTAGGATTTTTGGTTCGAATGTGTCTTTGGATTAGTGTTATGTGATTCTTATTGTTTTGGTTGTTTTGTGGCAGTGAGTTTCAACATATATTTGATGTTGATCATTCATTTTATCACGCCGTTGAGAGATGAGGTTCACGTGCTTAAACAACTTTCTTCTAGGCTTAAAGAGAAATTCAAATCAGGACATGTGCGTACTATGCTTCCTGTTATTTCGTCGTTGCTATCAATGGGATAGTTGGTATCATTTACAGGTTGAATGTATGTGCATAGCTTATCTTAATTCTCTAGGATTTGGTTGAGTACTTTAAAACGTTGCATCATGTACAGGTGCAAGCAGCTCGAGAAGGCACAAGTTGAAGATCAGCACAATTCAACCCATTAAAAGTGTTCTTTGCAGGATCTCGTATGTGATTTTTAAATTTCGTTGTGAAAATGTCTTTTGTAGATTTGTAATTATAGTAATTATGTAATGCGGCAGTAACGGATGAAGACAGATTTGTGAACAACTTGAATGGCTGTAATCGAGCAGCAATGGGTCAGGTCAAGCTAATTGAACAGCAATAAGCACTTCTAATGAGATAAAATGTTTTTCTAATAAGGGGACCGGAGTTACTAATTCTAAAAAGTCTTTGCTGCACAAATATTGCAGCGACTGAACAGCGTTTTAAAACCATTTTTTTCCCCACAAAAAATTGTGCATCAAAACAACCATCTAGAGTCAAATTTCAGCAGCAAAAAAACTCTTTTAAAAACAACATTTTTCCCACAGAAAATTCAGCAACTGAACACCTTTTTAAAACCACTTTGCTACAAAAATTTAAGCAACCATACCTCATTTTAAAACCACTTTTCTGCATACAAGATTCAGCAGTCAAACAACCTTTCAAGATAACCTTTCCTGTACAAAAAGATTTCAAAATACAAGAGTAACGGATGGCATTGGTGCCTTTGCAAGTTAATCTTTCACTCTTATTTTGAAATAAATCTCTGAATCATGTCGGTTAATGAATGAAATTGATGTTTATAATTTATGTAAGCAGGTAAAAAAGAAGATTAAAGGCCCTAACAAATGGATAACAGGTCTTGCTTTTACGTGTGTGCTTAATGTGCTTGTATCTTCTGGTGCTGATTCTCAGGTAATACAAATTAGATGATCTTTTGTGTTTATTTTGTTAATATTTTCTCAACAGATGGTTTTTGTTGTATTGTATCCCTGATTTAGTAAACTACATATACCTATGTTTAATGAAGCGGTGTCATGGTTGGTAATACATTTTACTCTCTATGCAGTTGTGTGTTTGGAATACAAGTGGATGGGAAATTTAGATAAGTATTTCTTTGGGTAATAATAATGTAGGCCTATGAGAATAGGTCAGTAGAATCTTATTATGACACCATGAGTCATATAAGCTTACTGAAACTTTTATATCAATGTTTTGTGCAGCTGTGTATGTAGGGGCAAGAAATGCACAGAATTGGCAGATATGGAAACTGACTCCTTTCCAGCGGATTGTTGATGAAGCTGACGAATGATTTTCGGTGTTGTGTTCTTTGCAGATGTGAGGTATGTTAGTCATTTTATGTGTTATCATATGAAAATGTATTTTATGTTATCAGATGAAATTCCAATCTGTTATGTCAAATGGGACTGGTCAAAACTGGAAATTTGTACAACTAAGAGGGGTTAAATGTGTTAAGGATTGCTTATTAAGTGCTTACATGCTTATTCCTAAACCAGATAAGCAATGAAGTGTGTGGATGTGCATTTTCAAAATGACTTTTTTCCAACTTAAACTACTACAATCAGATAATATGTTAACTAAATAATCATGTGGTTTAAGTTAGCCGCACAGTTAGATAGTTTTGCATTTGTGTTGTGTAACATTTTGTTTATGCTCATTCTTCTGTGTAAGTAATATAGTTTGTTCCTTTTTTGCAGGGCGTACCTGATGCTAAGGTTGGACTGAGCATGAATTCAGAAAATTGATTGAAGGTACACGTGCCGATGCCAAACTGATGGGTCTCATAAAGATCTCAACCAATAAGGCACTAAGAAGTTGGTCGGTTCGGGTTGTGCATACTGTCACAAATAGGTACCACCGGCTACAAATTTCATTACCAAATCAGGCTGGAACTTTTTGAATTGGTTCGTTGCTTCTGTGAATTTAAACATGTGTGGTTCAATAGAAGTGCTTATATTTAGTGTATGTATGCTATCTTTATTGTGTTTTAAACGGCATTGTTTTGAGTTACATAATCTCAACCAGCTTAGGATCATATATGCAAATAAGCAGACCCAGGGGTTGTAAATCCGAGTAGTCATTGCTGTGATCTTTTGTCGTTTATAACCTGTATGAAGGTTGGTAACGCTTCTTTAGTAGTTCTCTAATCTGTCCCCTAAACAACCACTAAATGCAGGCATGGCTTCTAATCTTCTTAGGGAATCACAAAGGAAGCGGGGGGAAAATCAAACGAGTGGAGATTATTGTTCGTTGGGAGTGTTATTTGGATGTGGCCGCCGGCAGACCAAAAGGCAATCTTTAGGCAAGGGGCTTACTGTTTATAATCCTGGGTTTAAAATATGGGACTAAAGAATGATAGATAAGTTTAGATACACACCAAAAAAATGATCTGTCAAAAAAGCCACTGAAGGGAATCATATAAAGGTGTTTGTGGCCACTATAAAGCAATGATGGAACGTAAAGACCAACTAGGGGTATTCTTGAAGCTGTTCCATTTATGGTCCACGAGACTTTAACAGTATATGCTCATGGTAGGTTGTTTCTGCGTGAGTTGTGCACAGGTGAGTCTACGATTATTTATTTTTATGTTACATCTGTTCCTTTTGATACTTCAAGCGCTAATAACATAAGTGGTTATGCCTTAAAACTTTAATTTTTAAACTAGGAAACGTGATCATGTAACTTTCAACTTCTCTTCAGCTAATTCCTAATATCAGTACCGTACACGCTTTATAACTATTATTTCTACATGTGGAGGATATGGGACTTACCAGTAAGCTTTTTGTCTTCATTATAGGGATGGTGAATGGGCTATAAGCAAATGGGCTTGGGAGAGAACAATGAAGGTGGCTACTTATTTTTTCTTATGCTAATGTGCTTGCTCCAATATAAGATGTAACAATGTTTTAATTATTCATTTGGGGTTTTTTTTCAGGTAATCTCGCAGGGTGCCATTAGTGCACCAATGTTCTACTAAAAGCCCCTGTAATGGTGCAATCCCAACACCCTATTTCTCTTCCCTTGAAGCATCGGAAGAAGGTATAGCTTTCAAAAACTAAACTTATGCCTATGTATTTTTATCGTTGAAGGATATGAGACTTGCTTTGAGCTTAGCTGAATGTGTATCTCAATCAACACCAATTGTAGCTGTTGCAAATGAGCTTTACAAAGGGGCTAAGTCTCATGGTGTAAGTGATCATAACTTTTCCGCTGTTATTGAAAAAAAATGTTAGTTTGATGCTTTTATTTTCAAATAACTTAAAAATATGTTAGTGGATATTATTTAAAAAGAGATCTGACAAAAAAAAAAATAAAAAAAAATACAAGAGTAGTGTTTTACAAAAGTAATATTGGTCAGTGTAAATATTCAGTTGAGGTTTAGCCATTTTCAGCATTTAAAAAGAAGTAGCAGTTCATTTTACATGTTTCCTTGTACCAAAGGATGTAAGATTCCAAGGACGTTTACAGCGTTCATATGCAAAGTCACACATAAATAAAACGTATAAAATGTCACTAGCTTGCGCCATGTGTCCTCACCTGAAGGTATGAAACTCTGAATAACTTCCCACTTTCTAATACCATTTTGCATCAATAATTTGCTCGTTTAAATTAATTTCTCTAAAGTAACACTTACTTTATGGTTTACTTTTTATTTTGCAAATAGTGTAGAATAATACTCCTATTTGTGGTTGTCCGATTGTTTTTTGTTAGCTTTTTGTACTTTGACTTTGCTTTGAACAAACTCATTTTGAAACTTATAAGATTATCTTTTGAAACTAGAACTCTACAAATAGCTATGCAAGACGTATGAAGCCTGACAAAACACTAGGCTTTCACTACTTTTAGATTTAAGTGATTAGGACATAATGACCTGCAAAGTTTTACATGCTTAACGATAGATAGAGAGGTTAACATATTTGGATGTGACTGAATTTTGCATTTTTATTTATTTTTTTTTATTTTTTTTTTCACTTGATATTTAGATCTCTTTATAAAAAAGCTAAACGTAAAAACAAGTGATTTGAGGGTGAAAGTTTTAAAAGTTTATCAGCTTAAGTATTGTATTCGGTATGTTTTGTAGTCCAACGTATACTTTTTTGAGTTAGTAATCCGTATATATCTTTATATATTCAACATAATGTTCCAAAATAAAAATGAACTTTGAACTATAATCTATGTCTAAGGGCTCTTTTAAAATTAATAAAATCACAAGGCTAAGTCTGAAACAATGTAATAACTCAAAGGACCACAATCAGTATTCCATGTGCAAAAGTCTAACCATTTACCCGATCCGTCAAACCTCCAATACTATCAACACACCACACTAATCATTATGATTTTGAAACATAATCATAACTCAAAGGACCAGGTTCATCATTCGTTAATATTCCGCAAGTAAATTCTGGTCCAGTCCACAATCAACTTTTTAAAGCTTCTCTTTTATCTCTAGGGGTTCTTTTAAAATTATTTGAACTATAAGGTTCATTTCAAAATAGCATCACAAGTTAAAGGACCAGAATGACGATTTCTTATGATTAAACTGGTCCAGTTCACTTATCACTATTAACTCATTACTCACTTCGTATTCATTTTTTCCATGGGTGACGTCACTATTGTTTGTAACTGGTGAACCTCAAAAACGGATGTTGATACTGATGATTTCTTTGCTATGTTGTATCTCCTGAAGCTTAACCTTCGATTTGCAGTTCGGTTCATTTTTTTGAACTTTTTCTTTATATGATTCTGTCACATGCATGCATAACAGTAATTTTCATCGATATGGTAATTTTAAACAAAAATTATGCAGGGTGATTTTCACTTGAAACATGCATAAGATAAATCTTCACAAATATTTTTTATAATTATCCGGGTGTAACAAGGAGCCTTTTCCTGATACAGAGTAAAACCAAAGAACACCAGATATGGCAAATAATTCTTTTACATTGGCCGAAACTCAAGGCCACAAACCAGAACCAAGTAAGTTCGATTCTATCAACACAGCAATAACCATAACCAAACTAGCTTTCATTTTCTGTTTGTAAAACTTCTACAACGATGTCACTCTGTTTGTACAAGTTTTAGTACTCTATATCATTCTTAGGTTATTTATCGGCATTAGTATGAAAAATTCTTGTCTATAATACACAATTAAAAGCTAATTTTGTTTCTATGTACATGAAAAGCGACACATAAAGCAATCTCAAGTTCAGATATATCTTTTAAAAAAGAAATAACAAATGCGTAGTTAGTCATGAAATTGCAGAACCCTCACAAGTTAATTAAGAATCCCATTTTTTGAGTTCACAGAAAGATAAAGAAGCTTAAGAGAATTTAACTATGAGCTGAAAGATAAAGAAGCTTAAGAGAATCTAACTACGAGCTGAATGATAGCCTCCAGAGAACTTCAAGCATATAGCGAAGCACAATGAGTCTATAGCTTATCTGCGACAAAGTCAATACTCCGCTGTTCACCATTGTTAGAACCTGCTATCTATCGGCATGAGAGGTGACTGCAGTGCTCCTAGGATGGAATGTTGTGGAACTAAGTGTCAAAAGGAAATATAAAAAGACACGTTCAACTTATGCCCCCTTCAACAATCATCTCATCCATAGTGCATGTGCACCTCTTCCACATTGAAGAACCGCCAGGTCTCAACATCAATGAAAAATGAAGCACCAACTCCTATATACTTGGGTTCTAGATACACTGTACTTTGCTACATATGCTTAAACAAGAAGCTCCAAAATATTGCCACTCACGCTTCATCCTTTCTGTGCGTTATGTGCGTTTACTTAAGGTGTAATAAAGCATTAAAATTTCACATTAACAATTCAACATTGTTCTCTGTCTCTTAAACCCTCCCTTTGAAACTAATAGAAGAAACGAAAGCACGAAGAAGGTAGCAACTTTGTTATTACTATCTAATGACCCAAATTCCACAAACCCAACATATGCCATGTTTCCTAAAGTCCTGTAAACGCTGTTGCTCAAAAAAAAAAAAAAAAAAAAAAAAAAAAAAAAAAAAAAAAAAAAAAAATTGGTCTTCCAAATAAATCTAAATCAAGCGTATAATAAGCACAAATAAAAACCAGCAATTAAAAAGTTTCTATCTAGCTACCAATAGCCAATGGTTCTATCAAGTCAAGCCTATTCAATAAAGTGATCACGAAACCCAAGATATATGCACAAGAGCATAAGCAGTATACAACCCATATTTAAACCATTGGCCTAAGCCTTTTTTTTTGGCAGCTACAGTGATTATTAAAATCCATCATAAATTCATAATTATCAAACTAGCTACCGGCATAAACAACATACAATTCATAGTAATGAAACCTTACAAATCTTAAACTAATGGTGTCTAGGATTGCTTATTAGACATGCGCTTTGTAGAACGGCGCATCGGAGAAATTAGACTCAATAAATCTTCATAAAAAACAACAACTTCTTTCCCTATTTCATTCAGTACAGTAGGGATAAAATCCAGTTTGTTACTCATTTGCTCATTGTTTCTTCTAGCAGCATCAGCATAAGATACATAACCTCTATGTGCTTTCTAGCTCCTTTGTTTTTTCTACACTAACCTCCATATCTTTTTCCACTAGTATCATTATTACTAACAGTCTTATCATTAACAGCTTGGCAGCCAACATTATCACTATTATTCACATACACAGTATTTTCATCAAACACTTAGTACAACAGGCATGCATTGTTATTCATATTCACATTCTCATTCTCATTATCATTTCCCCCAACTGAATCAATTTCCCCCTCCTTTTGAGCCCTAGTTTCCTCAGTTCCCACATTATCGGCTTCAACGGAACCTTTATTTGCCTTTTAGATGATCGTTTTTTATTTGACATTTTAGTTTTGTAATTTTTGATTTTAGGGTTAACTAATCAAAATTGATGAAATCATGGCGAAAATAAAAAATTCAACCAGTAGAACTGATCGTAATTCAATTCTGAACAGTTTGAACGGGTTAGATTATTGTTTCATTGAGAAATAAAGGAGAAATTGAAGAAATTAACGGTGGAAAACGGTTATGGATGGCGGGAAATTAGTTAGGTGGAGAGAAAGAAAATGGCTATAAATTGTAAATTTTCAATTGAGGTTTCACCATTTAAAAAGAAATAGTAGTCCTTTTTATATGTTTCCTTGTACCAAAGGATGTAAGATTCCAAAGACGTTTTAGATAAACGCTCAAATGCAAAGTCACATAAAAATAAAACGTATAAAATGTCACCAAGCTTCCGACATGTGTCCTCACTTTCTAATATAGATTGTGATTCTCATTTTGCATCAATATATGCTCGTTTAAATGAATTTCTCTAAATTATGGTTTACTTTTCATTAAATATTCAAATAGTGTAGAATAATACAGTAATCCTATTTGTGTTGTTCGATTGTTTTTTGCTAGCATTTTGTACTTTGACATTGCTTCGAACAAACTTTTTTTGAAACTTCTAAGATTATCTTTTGTGATCAAGGTAAACTTGGAACTCAAAAAATGGCTATGCAAGATGTATGAAGCCTGACAAATCACTAGACTTTCACTATTTTTTGATTAGATTGAATTTTACATGCTTAACTATTTATAAAGAGGATAACATATTTGGATGTGACTGAATTTTGAGATCTTATTCATTTATTCCTTTATTTTTTTTCACTTGATATTTAGATTTCTTTATAAAACTAAGCGTAAAAACAAGTGATTTGAGGGTAAAAATTTTATAAGTTCATCAGCTTAAGTATTGTCTTCAACATAATGTTCGTAATTGAAATTTGAACTATAATCTATATATGTCTAGGGGCTTTTCTAAAATTAATAAAACCACAAGGCTCATTCTGAAAGAATGTAGTAACTTAAAGGACCTCAATCAGTAGTCCATATGCAAAAGTCCAACCATTTACTTGATCCGCCAACCCCCAATGGGGTCCACACACCAAACTAAATTTTAAGGGTTCATTTAAAAACATAATCATAACTCAAAGGACCAGACTCATCAATCATAACCATTTCTGACAATTTTATGCACCCGTCATTAATATTCGCATCTAAAGTCTGGTCCAGTTCTCTAAGGGTTCTTTTAAAAGTATTTGAACTAAAGGTTCATTTCGAAATAGCATCACAAGTTAAAGGACCACAATGACGATTCCTCGTGTAACATATTTTAACATTTCGGTCCACTCCACTAATGATTAAACTGGTCCATTTTGGTCCAGACCGTCCAGTTCACCTATCACTATTAAACTAAGATAATTTCTAATACTAATATTGTAAAGCACCAGTAACGAATAGTTTTATTTCATTTTATGATATTTATTTTTTCTTTTTTTGTGTGGTTGGCCGGGTTCACATTTTTAATAAGCGGAGATATTACTTAAGTAAGGTGATATCTTATGTTAATTTTTATTAGAATGATAATTTTAATTATCTCACGATACATGTTCTAAGCATAATTTAAAGTCACAACCATTTAATTGGTGTTTTTTTCACACAAAATATTTAGTTAATTGTTTCTAGCTGATTTTAAAATACTAAATTTCAACAAATTCGCAAAACAATTTTATAAAAAAGTAAACTATGTCTTCGGCTTAAAGTATAAGTTCTAACTCGTTTCACTAAACATACCTTTCGGGCCTGTTTGGTAGGGCTACATTTGGGCCAGGTCGGGTTGAGGGGGCGATATAAGGGCTACATTTTATGAATAAGGGCACCTTTTTATGGAAAGCCCAATGTATAAATATTCTCATGTGAATTGTGAAGCCTTCCTTAAAACCCAATAATAAGCCTTGGATAGTTATATTCAAATTTGAGGCCACTTATTATCATCAATTACCACATGCTAGCAAAAAAAAAAAAAAAAAAAAAAAAAAAAAAAAAAAAAAAAAAAAACCCTCATGCCCTCGTGAGTTTCATATCGATCAACATCATCGCATTTAGTTTATATTTTGCAACGATTTGCAAAATATAAACTAAATGCGATGATGTTGATCGATATGAAACTCACGTGGGCATGAGGTGTTTTTTTTTTTTTTTTTTTTTTTTTTTTTTTTTTTTTTTTTTTTATGGAAAGGTAACTCTTGAGTCTTGAGCTTTGTTTCTCTTTTTTTGTATGTTTTGTTGAGATTTTCAATTTGCTAGGATTTATAGCATGTTATAAACTAGTAATCACTTAATTGCTCACGAATTGTATACTTCATTACTTAAGATAACAGCTATCTTCAGTGTGAAATATTTATTTGTATTATAATAGTTAAAACGTGATATATTGGACTTAGTATGTGTATATATTTGTTTTTTAGTACACTAACATGTATTTATAGTAGTTTTAATTTGGTTGTCAATAATATAAGATGGGCTAGAGATGATCAACAATTCTCCTTCGAAAAATGCTATGAAAATATCACTATCAAAATAATATATTACTGGTTGGACTTCTATAACATGTTTAGTGTAGTAATTATGAATCTTTCAATGTATATCAAATTTTACACACTAAAAGAGCCTATTATTTGGTTTATTGCCAGGGCAACTGAGATTTCTGAGACAGTCTTGCTGTTTGGTATGGAACCTTTTTAAATTTTTTTTAGCTATAAGCTTTTTGTTTTGAAAAACAAGCTCTTGCAAAAATAAAAGACTTGTTTGAATACACAAAGTCAAAGCTTTTATACTAAAAAAAATCTCTAAATAAAAAAGCTAAACAAGAAAGGATTCAAAATATATTGGAGCTTTTTGTTTCTAAAATTACGCTTAATACCCTTTAACTATTACTTGGTCAACGTTCACTACAACCCTTTGTAGCGTATAATATTTAAAAAGAAATCTAAAAAAAGAAATAAAATACAAGAGTAGTGTTTTACAAAAGTAATTATTCAATTGAGGTTTAACCATTTTGAGCATTTAACAAGAAATTGTAGTTCATTTTACTTCTAGTATATGATTCCAAAATGTGTGACGTCATCATATTACAATGCATATCAGAGTTAGGTCTTAATACAATATCATACAAAAACCATTATCAAGTACCACAAGCATTACATGTACTTAATACCAAATTTTGTCCAGAAGCACGGGTAAAATGAGATGGTCACCATTTCCTAGAGAGATAGATACTATAAGTCCAGAAGTAAAAGCATGGCGATTGGCGAGTCTGGTCTTGCAACAGGAAGAACGTGTTCGAGGGTACCTATATACATAAGCCCATACCAACAATTAGAGGTGCAAAATCGGGCGGGTTGAGTAATGGATCAAAATGGGTTGAACCACAAACCTTTTTTAGTCCATTTTTCTTATTTGTACACATAACAAATGTATAAAAAAATGATACAAAAACTATGCTACAAAATATACTAATCTATTTTTTTTATCTGGAAGTAAGTGATATGAGCTGTTGTAAGCAGGTACATCGACGTAGGAGATCCCTTATACCCGTTCCACTTTAACCAAGTTCTTACAGTTAACCCATTTGACCCGTTAGATGTAAAATATAACTAAAATCAACCAAATTTTAGGTAAATGTGTTGAAAATTACACTTAATGAGCAAAGGTGGCTAAATATATGCAGATTCAGTAACAAGTCAACATCCAATCAGGTTAAGTCAGGTTTCCCCGACCCATCAACACTTTTTTGGAACATTCTGTTTGAAACACTCTTTAGTATTCAATGTACTCATAAGTTTGATAACACTTTATTAGGAGATTTATAACATTTGAGAACACCTTGGTGAATGGTGACTTTTAAAGTGATCAGCCCATATAGTTAAGTTTAAAATGCTACCCATTTAACCATCGAGGATTATGCTTTAGCCAACACCCACCTTTTAGATTGGATGTAAATGGGTCAAATCTGCAACCCCGAACTGAGTACCACCAAGATTTCATATCATCAAGAAAATCATTATGTCTACTTACATTTATGAAGGTCCGGTTCGTGCTTCCAAATCCATGATGTATGGCCTAAAATCAATAAGTGAATATACAAACTTCATGCTCAAGAGAATTCAATTGCTCACTGAGTTACTGAAGTGAAACAACATAGAATAGAGATTTAGTGTTCTTACTTGATTTCCTTAGCTAACATGTCGTCGGGTTGCTCCCAAACAACTTGACTGAGAAAGAACAACACTCATAAGCGGTCAGAAACGAGGAGATACAGTGTCTAGGAATTAAAAAGATCAACTGACTTCACAAGGTTATTATACCGGTACTGGAGGACAGCATGCTGATTACTGCATGATGGATGATCCGTAGGGATGTCTGCTACCCTTCTTTCTCTCCCAAAAAGATAACAGGTTTGACAATGCACATACAAGGGACCTGTTTACAACTAAAACTGTTAGTGAAACAATAGCATATTCTTACTATTTAGAACCAATACTTTTAAAAAAGTAAAACTAATGAAAATGGAATTTGACAGTGTGTGGCTAGTTCATTGGTTGCTCTGTGAATGAAAATGAACTCAGATATCATGATAGGAGGATGTGGAGTAAGTATGGTTTGATTGATGTGCAAGTTGATAGAAAGGGAGTTTGCTACTTTAAATTCAAAAATAAAGAGGGTTTGGGAAAAGTAATTGAACAAGGACCATGAATTGTAAACATAGGTATGGAAAAAGCTGATGTTGCAAAGATACCTATATGGGCAAAAATGATAAATGTACCACTAGAGGCATGGTCAAAGGAGGGTATTAGTGCTTTGGCAAGTAGTTTAGGGAGGCCATTGAGAATGGACAATGGATTTGTCAAAATGGTAAGGGGAGAGCAGAGTTTCCTAGAGTACTGGTGGAGTTTGATGTTAATAAGGGATTTAAAGATGATATATGTGTGCAGTATAGAAGCAAAGAAAATATAGTGAAAGGTAGGGGTGTCAGTAGGGTCGGGTTGACCCGACCCAAACCCGAACCCCGATAAGCGTTATCGGGTCGGGTCAAATCGGGTCAAAAATTTTAATCTGGTTGTTTTGACCCGAACCCGATAACCCGATAGTGTAATCGGGTCGGGTTAGGGTTAAAAAAAATAATGCTATCGGGTTATCGGGTCAACCCGATAAGACCCGAAAATCACTTTTCCCTTTTTTAATGAATACTATTTAGAAGCCCAAATGTCTGTATCAATACTTTTCCCTACATGAAGAATTTTGGCTGACAATGTGATGTTTTTTGATGTGCATTCTGTCAGGGGTTATAAACCAATTGACAGCAATTTACTTGATTCTATTTTCTGGTAGCTAAGTACATGAGTAATGGTCAGTGCCACTATGTTATGGATTTGCAAAACCAAAAAAATGGTGAGTTGGTGACTATTAGAATCAAGGGCAAATGATATTAAAAGGTATTATACTTGCCACAAATTCATCGAATGGGTAGTGAACTATTTTTTTTCATTTTGAGGGTAATATACTTGTCTTTTTTTCTTTTTGTGGGTATTTTGCAAAATTTTTGGACAATTTTGCCCTTCGGGAAAAAAATTTTTGTATTAGCTATGAGGGGCAAAATTGTCCAAAAATTTTGCAAAATACCCACAAAAAGAAAAAAAGACAAGTATATTACCCTCAAAATGAAAAAAAATAGTTCACTACCCATTCGATGAATTTGTGGCAAGTATATTACCTTTTAATATCATTTCCCCTAGAATCAAATATTAGTTTAGCACTTGTTTAGTAATTTTTCACTGTCAAAGTAACTTTTCATAAAGAAACTATTAGAATCAAATATTAGTTTAGGACTTTGCATGCCGAAACTAATTTTTCACCGTCAAAGTATCCGATCCGACAAACCCGATAACCCCAATAACCTGACCCGATAACACCCCTAGTGAAAGGGACAAAATGTGTAACGGTTGAGTATGTGTGGACAGTGGTGAAGCTAGAAGTTTTTCAGTGGGGGGTCAGGATCTAATTTTTTTTTCTTCCTAAAGCTATCTTTCGGGTAATACCGAAATTTTGTTAATATTATAACTACTCATATTTATAATTGGTTTATCTGTTTATTATAATTGTATTAGATGCATGTGGTCATTCTTTATGAATGAATTATGATATATTTAGGAGGTGTTTGTTTCGGCTTCATAATATGGTTAGTTACTTACTCATTCTTCAGTTTGTTTGTTAATATTATAACCACTCATATTTATAATTGGTTTATCTGTTTATTATAATTGTTAAATGCATGTGGTCATTCTTTATGAATGAATTATGATATATTTAGGAGGTGTTTGTTTCGGCTTATGTTTCATAAGCTCGGTTTTTGTGGCTTATCTCTAAACTTTTCGGCTTATATAAGTTTCTTTTGAGGAAAGTTTCTAAGATGAGCCACAAAAAGCGATTTATGAATCATAAGCCCAAAACTAAATAATCCGTAAGCTGGCTATATAAGTCGAAAGAGAAACCCCCTTATATTAGTTAATTAATATCTAATGTTAGTGTTTTGTTAAAGTTATTGTTTAATGAATAATTAAATCTGATGTGGTTGTGAAATTATGTTCAAAAGTAGGCTAAAAAGTGCAACTTGTGATTTGGGTTTATGATATTGGTGGTGTGAATTTGTGTCATCATAGTATAAAAAGAAAACAGAATAGAGTGTTTAATTAAACTTAATAATCGTTAGGTCATCAATCATTTTAACAGTTTCACAGTTTTGTGTATTCAAAAAAAGGGAGACTACTATATATTGTTCAATTGTGACGTAATTTGTAGATTTATATGTCCTTGTTGGTAATGTTGTGTTTGCAATGTCTGTGTATGGATCATATGAATACCATAGGCATACATTTTGTTGCTTAACAAATCTGAACGAGCTTGATGCCTCCAATTATACTAATGAACTGTTTTTTTTTTTTTTTTTTTTAGTTGTTTACCAGTGCAAAATGTGCCAACAATCCAGGTTCAACCATTGGCATGAGCTTCAACCTGGTTTCCGGTCATGGCATCCCTCTTTTTGCTTCATACAGCTAGAGGATGGCAGCCCCCCTCGAAGCTTCTCGATTGCTTAGGGTTTGACCCATCTTCATCTCATATGGTTCAGCCCCCCCCCCCCCCCCCCCCCCCGGAAAGCTAAGACAGTAAGTCCTTCCTTTAAGATTCTACTCCCCATGGAAAGGTGCATATTGGATTATTGGATATATTCTCGAGTCTCGCTAGGTGCATATTGGATTATTCTCGAGTCTCGCTAGGTGCATATTGGATTATTGGGATGACTAGGATGTCAATGGTTATAATAGACTTGTAAAGGCTTAAGCTTTTTAAAATAAGTTTACACAATTTTATGAATCTTTTATAAGCTATGAGCTTACATAAGCACAAGTTAATTAAAACATGCTTATAAGGGTTTATAATTAGCCAAATTATTTAAATACTTTTAAAAATGTAATAGATTAACACGAGTTTTTTGTTTGATCATAGTTGTTTGAAAACATATATACACAAGTCTTGTACATTTAAAGTTAATTACGCTACTATGTACTCCGTATTTGTTACTTTCTCTACACAATTAGTCAGGTAAATCTTAACTGTGGAGTTTCTTTTCTATTTCTTTTACCATACTTATGTTTTTATATACAATTAATTAATCAACTAACACTATATCTCTTGTTCACAGTCAATCGGAGTATTTTATTAAAGTCATAACATCCCTAACCCATTAACTCATTAAGCATCACAATCTCACAAACATGTAAATTGTTACTCAAATAACTTAAGTCTCGAACTTTAGTACCATATTGATCGGAATCTCAAACAACTGATAAGAAGATTGGCTAAATCATTGATACGGACCTATTATATGTTCTAAAAAGAAAAAACATCACAGTAAACCTCTTAGGAAAACGAAATTCCAATTTGCAAATTAACAATTAAAGAACAATGGTTCTTGGGTGCCACCGTATCATGTTGTTTCTCACATGATCTTTTGCCGCATAATCTAAAATTGTTGTCGTATGTACATGAGAAACATGGAGATTGTGGGTGAGCGTTGCCGAGAGTAATATAACTTAGTCTAATCGTAATTATTCTATCAGTTTGGGGAGGGTTTTGATGTCGTTAATTTTTATGCCATGGAGTGTAAAACTGTAAAAGGATTGAAACAAGAAAATAAGAAAATATATAGTACGTATTACTGTATTCATGTAAATATTTTAACAACTACAATAGTTGTGTATTTATTTTTTTAAATTGCAAGGGTCCAAACAAAAACTCAGATTAACACATAAAAGCTTGAAATATACTCCGACTAATTGATTTATTTTTAAGTGATTTTATGGTAATAAACTTCGACTAATTCGCAATGCAATTATATGAAAAAATAAAAAATGTTTTCAGCTTAAAGTATAAGTTATGACTCGTTCACTAAACATACCTTTTGGGCCGGTTTGGTAGGGCCGGATTTGGGCCAGGTCGGGCTGAGCGGGCGATATAACGGTGCCATTTTATGAAAAGCCCAATGTATAAATATGCTCATGTGAAGCCTTCCTGAGTTTCATACAGATCAACATCATCGCATTTAGTTTATATTTTGCGCCTTTTTTATTTTTTATTTTATTTTTTGGTGTTATGTACATGTAACTCTTGAATCTTGAGCTTTGTTTTTCTCTTTTTTTTTTTGCATATTTCGTTGAGATTTTCAATTTGCTAGAATTTATCGCATGTTATAAACTAGTAATCACTTAATTGCTCACGAATTGTATACTTAATTACTTAAGATAACATGCAATCTTGAGTGTGAAATATTTGTTTGTATTATACTAGTTAAAACGTGATATATTGGACATAGTATGAGAGTATGAGTGTATATTGGTTTTTAGTAAGCTAACATGTATTTATATTACGAGTAGTTTTTAGTTGGTGGTTAATAGAAATGATCAACAATTCTGCTTCAGAAAATGCTATGAAAATAGGGCTGCTCATCGCTGCAGTGTACAGCAGAAAACTTATCTGCAGCAAGGGCAATTTTTTTTTAAATATTTATATTTTTAACCCTTCAAGATGTTGAATTATACACAATATACCCTTGGCTATAATACAACAGCAGATAAGTACCCTGCTGTTTTACAGCAGGGATCATTAAGCCATGAAAATATCACTATCTAAACAATAGATTACAGGGGCGTAGCCAGGAATTCTTTTGAGTGGGGGCCAAAAAAATTTAAAAGACACCCGCATGTTAAAAAGGAACAAAAAAGATTGCGAAGTATAATATATAACTATGTAAAAGGGTTGCAACATATTTGTTTATTCAACGCTTTAGTTGCACACGACACTTATCCCCATAACCAAAATCATCTAAAAATGAATTTGGACCAAAATTCTTAGATATAGGACTTAATATGGATTGGGGGATGGATGAGGGATTAAGTACATACACTAATAGAGAGATATCTAGTTTGTAAGTTGATCAAATGTTCATATACAATAGTAAATTGAGCGTTGGACTACAACACATATATTAACTATTAAGTCTTTGTGGGTGGGTCGTGGCCCACCTTACCCCCCATACGGCTACACCCCTGATTACTGGTTGGAGTCTTATAGCATGTTTAGTAGTAATGATGAATCTTCAATGTATATAAAATTTTACACACTAAAAGTGTAACACCCCCAAAATTTGGTACAGCGGAAGACTCAACAAGCTTTCGGGGTGCTACGGGGATTGGTATCCATTCAAAGTCATGAAAGAACGAGATAAAGTAAACATAATAAAAATACAACCACGCGGGGTTTTAAAGTTTACATTCATCCCAAAATCATCCAAAGTCAGGCCCAAAAGGAATAAATATAGGTCCACAATAGTTATCAGAGTTTTAGAAATATAGATCCATGACCGGTGCCAAATGCCAAGCCTCCAATCCCAAGCATCCATAGAGCATCACTTAATCACCTAAGAAAACGTGCTAAAAGTCAGCTTTTACTAGTGTGGCAATCCAACTTATTTACTTATATATGGGGTATTCAGGTTAAAAAACGGGTCAATGTTAAAATAAAAAAAAATGTCTTAAAAAGAGAGATCAAATGGGTCAAAGGTCACCCATAGTGTATTTTTAGTGCATCATATTTTTTTAAGTCAGATAAAATGATATATACTTTTATGTAATACTATTATTAGAGACAACTAGTATTTACTAAAAAATTGGAGTAAAAATGTTTCAGGTCAGCCATTAGCTTTTTACCAAAACACGCCCATTTTGCCACATCGACACAATACTTATTGAGAATACCTAAGATGTTATGTATATGATATTCGGTGAGTCAGCATCAACTTTAGCTTAACACATATTCCCTAATTTCAAGGTCCACTGATGTGTGCTTATTCACACATTCTTTTTAGACCCAAAATCAGACCAAAAATACCAAATATGCCAAGAAAATGTATGTTTTTGTATTTGTGTGTGTGCAGGTACGGATATGAGAAAAATGGACAAAAACAAAGGCAAAACCGACAAAAACGTGCACGAGAATGGAAAAAGGTCAAAAGCCGGAGCCGGGGAAGCTTAATGATCAAAAGAAGCTCAAAAGGTCAAAGGAAGTCCTCAGAGATTCATAAAGTGCCAAGATTAGTCCCTTGTCAAAGTTTAAAGAGTTTGGCAACTTCAGTCCCTGTACTTTCAGATAATGACAAAATTGGTCCCTTAAAGAAACAATTGAAGAAAAAGTCAAACTTGGTCCTTCATAAATCAAAGAATTTCAATATAGGCCCTTGGAAGAGAGTTTGGAAGAAAAGCAGAAATGGTCCTGTAGTTGCAGAATTACAGCATTGGTCCCAAGTATTTTTAAGTTTGCATATTTGGTCCAAAAATTTAATTACTACTAATCCTAAAATCTGAATTTGGTCCAAGAATTATTACAAGCCCAAATACACAAAGCAGCCCACCATCTTTAATATCCCTCACCCGACCCACCAATAAACCCTGGTCAAACCAAATACCCGTATCCGATCAACACCCAAAACAATAAATAAATACCATTTCAAAATAACCCGCCCCCAAATATTTACCAAACCCAGAATAAAATAACTATTCCATGAACCCTAAATCATCATCCCATAAAGTTACCCTCGTGCAGCAATTAATTACCAAATGATTGAGGTTTCTAGAAGAATGACACGTGGACCAATGAGGATAGACGCACGGGATTCACAATTCACTCACACATGATCCGATGGCAAAAAAGAAAACGCGTTAAGATCAAGGGACAAGATTGATTATGAAGCTTAAATTAGTTTATCTGTGTTGCAGTAGGTTCCAAGGGTGTAATTTAGTTTAAATATCTCATAATAGGTGAACTTAGGTTAGTTTAGGCATAAATTTTATAGTTCATTAAGATATAAAGTCAAAGCTTGTCTCAATTCTCATTACGGCTAGTTTTAATGTATTATTGAACCTGTGATCCTTTATTACTGTTAAAGATTAGTTGCATTTAGGTTAATCAAGATTTGAACCTGTTTAGCAATACATCTAGGATAGATTAGGATCATCAGAAATTCCATTTGGTCAACTTAAGTGTCCAAGTAAAAAGTCAAATCTGCAGGTTGGCCTGTCCAAAACATACCTGATCTAGGGATAATTTAGGTAATCAATTGAGCTTTATATTTAGGGCTTTTTGTCTATTTAGATTATTCATAGTTCAAGCTTTAAGAATCTGTCTTTTAATTACATCAATCAGCTTATTAGATAACTTATAATTAAGATGCAAGTAGGGGCGTTCAAGTACGTGTTCTGTCTAAATTGTGAATATGCATACTGCTTATTCAGCTTATCCTTTGTGCTTAATTGAAATATTTGAGTTGTTTTGTGCTTATTATAGTATACTTAAGCTGTTTATTGGATTTTGTGCTTATTGGGTCGGCAATTGCTTATCATTAAGTGCTTATTGAAACTGTTTTTGAGCCTATTTGCTTATCTTGTGAGCTTATCAGATCATTTCAAGTTGAATTGAGCTTAAATAAGTACTATAGACCTTCTGTAAGCTTATTGTATGATTTGGTGATCATTGCTTATTTATTAGTGCTTATTCCAACTGCTTATTAGCCCAAAACAGCTTATTAGGACTTAATTTTTTTAGTCATTTTATTTTTCCTAGGTTCCAAACTTTATTTTAGAATTTCCATAAAAATTTCATATTTATCTTAGTTTTTTTGCTATTTTTCTTATTTTATTTTAGTTTCTAATCAATTTTTAATTACTTTTATTAAAGAAAATCAAATAATAATAAGAAAAAAACATAAAAAAAATCCAAAAAATATTTTAGAAAATAGTTTTTAGTTATTTTAGATTTTTCAAAACTAATTTTGCAATTTTCTCATTTAATTTCACTTTTATTTGAATTTTAATTAGTTAAAATAGTTTTTAATTCATAATAATTAAATAAAAAGTCAAAAAAAAAAAAAAAAAAAAAAAATTTCTTTTTCTCAAAATTTTCTTTTATCATTTTTAGCTTAGGAAAATTATTTTCATACCCGTAGGATTAGTCTAGCTTCAAATTCACTTTTTATTTCGCGCGTTTACGTTTTAGCTTACGGTTTTAATTCTACGTTACGATTTAGGTTTGGTAATTTGATTAACTTGCTTAATTGGTTAATTGTGCTTTATTTTCATATTCTTTAGTTTAATTCTCATCAAAATCACTTTTTCTCACATTCATGACACTTTTCACGAACCGGGAATTTCAATCACACCTTCACACGGACTACGATCTCGGGATTTGTATTTCCTTCAAATCCTTTGGAGAAATATAAATACTCTATACTATATATTATATTTGAGCAATCATCCACCTTCGCCAGTGCGAGCATTCTCCAAAGCTTTATATATTCTGAATCCGCCCATTTTTCCAAAAGATTTACTCAGTTAAATCCATGGGTAGCCATACCTTCAATATATAATCTGCAGGATAATTGAGGCCATCTCTACTTTCTAAAACAGCAGTCCATGAAGATCCTGCAATTTATGTTTGTTTAATATGTCATTAGACAAGAACTATCCATATATAACATGTAACGAATAATAGACCTGAGTTGAACCAGACGTTCATCGTATCAGTCCCATTGACATAATATGATGCTTTATCACGATACAATTCTTATACCGGCATGTAACACTGCCCTTTTGGGAAATGATTGCCCTCATACTTGGCACATTGACCAAAAGTTCTTTACATAAGATAAAAACTAATATTCTAAATTGCGACATATATAATGGCCATTAAGTTTGATCCAACGGTAATTTAATTTATAGAAAAAAAAAAGTTAATGGCAAGCATGTATAGGAACAAAATCTGTAGCCGTCATTAAGTTAGTTAGATATTCTCTGTTCGTATCCTGTTTGGTTTTTTTTACTGTTCTGATGTTGTTAACGCAAAGGGAGTTAAGAACTTTGGAAATGAGAGATTTTGAGTTCAGAATACCTGAGATGTAGACCGTATGAGTTTACTAATAATATTCACTACAGCCTCTCTGAATCTGTCAACGGAAGCAAACCATTGTCCAGTTGCCCAAAAAATCATAGGCTTTTTAGTTTATATGAATTCTGTGGTAATAAAGGGTATCATTAACATGATAATTTACAGCAGACGTTAACAGTTGGTGCGGACATATCAAACTGAAGTTACTAAGCCTAAAGTAAAACAATCTCTAGCAGTCAAAAGAGTAGAGAAAAGTATAGGTTAGAACTTTTGATTTGGATGAGGCCGGGCTAGGGAGATGTGAAAGATGTGGATGATGCTTCTCTAAATTCTGCAGTCCATGTTGTCAATGGTGTGAGAAGGGCTGAATGCATATTGACAACATGGTTATACAGTTTTAGTAGAGGAAATGTAGTTTACACCGGTTGATTTCCATAGAGTCGTAGTATTCTTTGTTTTAGTTCATGTGTGTCTGTGAGGATGTAAGCTACAGGCATTATATGAATTAGAACTAGTAATCAAAGTGTATTTTTAATGCATAACATTTCTGAAGTCACATAGAAAGAATATATTTTTTGTAAGAATATTAGAGACACTAACCGTTTATGTTGGAAACTATGATCCATTATAATCCATTAATCTTTGTTTACAAGAAAAAGGCCGCATATTTTTTGTCATGCATGGGCTGCAAATCCGTAGGCCTACAAACCCATAGATGGCAGTTACATAATATACGGTTATTTAGTTAGGTTAGAACGCTTTAAAACATTGTGTCGTTTACTTTATTGAAACTTGCCTCTTCTCTAAACGTTGTGATGTATCAAGGCAACGTTTCATCTCTTATATATAGTTTAGGAATTTCTGTAAACGATTGTAACCCATTCATACTTTATAATATCAGATTATGGGTTCACCCATCTTCCTTGTTTCTTTATTATCAATTATTGATTGATGTTTGCATGAAATTTTGTTTGATCATTAAAGATCCTGGAAACATATTTAGAACCGGTGAAAACCGATACATAGTTTTTTAACAGTTTACTAAATAAGTGGACGGAGAATGTTTCGGGTCAGCCATTAGCTTTTTTTTACCAGTACCCGCCCATTTTAATACCTCGAGTATATTTACGCCAAAATCAGTCTCTTCCTCATGAGTGCCACTGGCAAGCCATCTTTCATTTACTGCAGGCCATTTTGATTCAAAAATAAATTTAGCGACGTGAACATTGTCAATATTATATTCGAAACTGAGATTTTGCAACACATCTTCAGCCAGATGAGGCAGTATTGGAGCAATGACTCTCACTATGGAGAGTAGATGATCTGCATGAACTGTTTGAATGCCAGTAAATTAGAGTGTTTTCATTACTATGTTATACAAGGCACCAAGAAATGTATTTAAAGACTGCTCTTTACTCTGGTGTCATTTCAATGCCTGTAAATTAGAGTGTTTGCATTACTATGTTATAAAAGTTGACTAATAATTAGTTTTTAGCCACGACAGGAAGTTGACTTTCGTGCCAGTGAGATCTTTTTATCTATTTGATGTGTCCTTTTAGTGATTTGAACATCCTTTTTGATCATTGTGATTGGGGTATTGTTGAAAATAAATAAATAAATAAATAAAAAGGACCAGTTGGGAACATTATCGACTGCGGTTACCGCTGATCTACCTAGGTTGAGACATGTTGTGATCAGCTGTTGTTAGTATCAAACCAGGTCTTCAAAGACTAGTTTTTAGTCACTGTGGAGGTACAATTCTTATTTGCTTTTTTGGTTTTATGATTAAACAAAACTGTCTCAGAGATGCTAATTGGAAGTTTCAAAATTTACAACAAACTACACTTCTTTTTGGTTTGTGATTCAAAAACCTGATTTTACAAAGTTATAACCAAAATTTGAAAAAATATCTGACAATATTATTGTTAAAATTGCAAGTCATTTTAAATAAGAAAAAAACCATCAACATCTTTGAAACATCAATTTTAAACACAATCTTTCAATTGGTAGCACCTGATTCTTCAATTGGTAATTCTAACCTGAGAAAAGGAACTATATCTTTAGAATCAAGTTCCCCTGTCATATGAAGCTCATGTTTTGTACAACTTCTTTCCAAATAACACTGTAGTTCTCACAAAAATATACATTGATAAAGTAAATTTATGCAGATACCATTTACTTGTCACATTAAACATACATAGATAAAAAGAATAGGTTCATTTCGCCTTTTGTACAAATCCTCCGCCGTACACATGTGACAGAGAACATAAACCTTCCACATGTACATAATTTGTTTATAACTATCCAGGTCTCACATTGTGAAAATAATGACTATGTAACCATTATTTACAACCATTTTTTACAGAAAATACTTAGAACAATCTCACTTAAGACAAAACAAACACACACATATATACCATGTATATATACTTGGACAGATTAGAAAATGATTCTGCAGCCATCCAGACTTCCTCAGCTTTTCACTTTCAGTCTTTGAAGAATCCAGAACTAAGCTAAGTCCAGAAAACGGTCATTTAAAAGGCCTCATTATCATAAGTATAGAGACCGCTTACAACCTCTGCCTTAAACCTTAAAGTCTTAGAAAAAAGTCCCCATTAGCCCAATATCTATAGCTACTAATTTATCCAAATTTGCTTCATAAAAAACAGCCTAACCAAGAAGAACTCAAATGGGTCACACTTATATTCTAAATTCACCCCATTTCTATTCACACATTTCATCAAACACTTGGTTCGCACCTTAATTCAACTAACAAAAAACCAATTAACCCGTGTACAAGAACCCAAAAAAAAACTCCACAAAACAATTGTAAACTACAAGAACTCAAATGGGTCACACTTACATAACAAATTTGCATCACTATTCAGTGAGATACTTCATCAAGTGTTGGCAACTTACTACAAATCTGTATCAAAGAGAAAACCGTATTTTTTACGTTACTGTTATGAACAACAAACTTTCAATTTCCTCCTGATATGATACATTTTTTCTGATGTGTAAGCACCTAACAACACACAAAACTATGTCACCATTCAAGAATTACTACCTTCTTAATCACCACTAGTATCCTAAGCTACATCTAATACTACCAATTTATCTGATTCCGCTTCACAAAAACCATCTAACCAGCAAAAACTAAAATGGGTCACACTAACCCAGCAAATTCATCAAACAAAAAACCACCAAACCCATTTATAAAAACCCAACAAAATTTACACCATTTTTCAGTCAGGCATTGCATCAAACAATTGGTGTTCAACTAAAAAGACCCATTTTCAGAAATACTTACAGTGTGAGAAAATTGGATAGCCATTGAAGATGGGTTTAATTGTTTAAGTAAGTGCACAAATAACGTATTTTGAACCGAATAGTATTGGTGAATTTGATATTACAAATTTGCTCTTACAGTGAAATAAGAAGCTGATCATCTGCTTTTAAGCTGTTTGAAATAGTAATACCGAACACCCCCTTCTCACATTTTGATTATATGCTTATTTGAGGTTGAAATAAGCTGATTGGGAGGTGCGCTGACCGAATTGACATTAGATAGAACAGTTTGAAACAAGAAAGGTTTACTGATAGATATGATATCAAACCCTTTATAAATCAAGTCCTTTGCCTACTCTTTTTACTTGCAGGTGCGGTTTTTTCGGACCATTTTTCGATATTCGAAACTGTTTATATGATATGAATATTGGATTCATTAGTATTGTGAGTTGCTTGACATGTGATGTGGGGAGTTTGGGATGTTTGCTTATGTAAACAGCTTATCTTCTTATTGTTTTTTTAAGAAGATGATGAAATGTGACTATGCTTATCTACTTAGTTTAGGGTAAATAAGCTCTTTGTAATTAGCAGTTTAAGTTTAGGATGAAATGTGGAGTATATGCAAGTATAATAATATTTAGGGACGTATTTGGGAATTGGGAGTTGCTAATGGATAAGCGTTTTCGGATGAAAAAGGGCTTGTGCTTATGATATCGGTAGAACTCTTATGACGTGAATGCAGTTTTTTTCTGATTGTATACTGAATCGTCAACTGTCTAACGTGTGATGGGATTGTTTCAGAATTTGGATTGTTTTTATAACAGATTATCTGCTTATTGTGTTTTTTGAGCAGATGCATAAATTTGACCATGCTTATCTACTTAGTTTAGGGGTGAAAGAAGGTATTTTCAGTAAGAAGTTTCAGATTGTTTAGTTTGAACCGGTTATTGTTAGTGGACTCAGTATTGTAAGTTTAACCTTATGGGTGAAATAAGCTGTTTTGGATAAGTTGATCTTCTGGTTATGAGCATAAGTTGTTTAACTTAGTAATGCCAAGCACCCCTTGTTGCGTTTTGATACAGTAGATCAGCAGTAGTAAGTGTTTGGATATGATTATAGGCTGATTATTTTACGTCTTAAATCCCTAACAGCTGATTTCCGATAACTTACACAAATGCGATATATGATTAACTGGTTTTGTTACTGTAGAAGCCTATCTACACACTTTTTGCAGCATTGCCTTCTATTATAGCAGTTGCTTATTTCATGAAAGCATAGGCAGTTTTAATAAGCATTACCAAACACCCCCTTGATCTAGTCCATATTACATGACGTTGCAACACTTTATCTTTCCCAAAAAGGTTTCTGATTCTATGTTATTTTCTAGACCAACATGGGAAGGTGGTCAGTACGACGGAGATGAACAAAGTCGATTGGCTGCTCTTCGATTAGCAATGGAATTAAGAGCTGATCACATCGATGTTGAGCTTAAGGTTCCTTTCTTCTTGACATTAAATGCGTCTATTCGTGCTCATAGGCTCGTCTAAAGTACGATACTGTTATTCGTAACTCAAATGCAGGCCGTTGATGATTTCAACAATTTAATCTATGGAGACAAGCCTACAAAGTGTAAAAGTTTCTTCCCACAATTATCAAAATACTCTTCGATAGAAGAGCTTGGGAACCTTGTGGCCAAAATACAGTCGACAGGAGCCGACATTGTCAAGTTTGCAACAACCGCTGTAGATATAACTGATGTAGCACAAGTTTTTCTCATTATCGCTAATTCTCAAGTAAGCGCCATAAGTCATGCATCATAGATTCCAGAGATTTATTTTCGTTTGCATATAACAAAATCTATAAGTACATAAATTTATTATTTAGGTTCCAATAATAGCAATGGTGATGGGTGAGAAAGGTCTGATGTCTCGAGTACTCTGCCCCAAATTTGGTGGATATCTGACATTTGGCACCCTTGACTCCTTGAGCATGGAAAGGTATCGGCACCCGGGCAGCCCACAATTAGGGACCTTTTGGACTTGTTTGATTTCAGACAATTAGGACCTAACACAAAAGTATTCGGTATTATTGGGAAGCCAGTTGGACATAGCAAATCACCTTTGTTATACAATAAAGCTTTCCGATCAGTTGGTTTTAATGGAGTTTATTTGTTAGTGTATAATGTAAAGAATTTTCTTGATACTTACTCATCCACAGATTTCGCTGGGTTCAGGTTGAGTTTTATTTATATTATCGGGGCTAGGATTTCAGTTTCTTGGGTCTTTTTTCTCGTAAAATATCTACATCCTCTCATACATGTGCCTTCGTACTTATTTAACTTTCTTTGCGCTTACAAGTCATTGAAAGGTGGCTTTGTTGTACCGGTTGGGTCTTTTAACAACTGGTATATATAAATTTGAAATTTATATAAATAAAGTTGATATTTTTGATTTAAAGTAATCATATTGACCATCGGGTAACCTGGTACCGAATGCCCAAACAGCATACAAAGCCATCTTTTATTGAATCAAATGTTATATAACCATACAATGACCAAAAGGGCACACATGTGAAAGTACGTTGATATTTTATGGAGAAACCTCCGTTTTTGTATTTATTCAGATTAGAAAAATGTATCATTTTTTATGCAGTTGTACCATTCCTCACAAAGAATCTTTACTTCAATGTTGTGATGAGGTTGATCCGGTTGCAAAGGTAAGTTTTATTTTTATAGAACCCTTAAGCGTTGAGGTTGATGTAGATGATTATGAAATTCCGGCTTTTTATGTATTCTGTTATTGATTGTATGCTACAGTCAATAGGAGCAGTCAACTACGCTATCAGGAGACCAAAAGATGGGACGTTATATGGGTGTAATACAGACTATGTAGGCGCGATTTCTGTTATTGAGGATAGTAGGTTTCTGTCTGTACTTCCTATTAGAAGTGGTAATTTGGGCTGTTGGGTCAAAACCGTGCTCTTTGTCCACTTATAAAAGTTTCATACTACGTATTATATTTCACGTGTGAATTTCAACCCGTTTAACCCATTTGACCCGTTTGAGGTTTACTTAAATTCTAAATTGTTGCAACTGTTTACAGGTTCAGGCGTTCAAAATGGTGCAACCAGATCACCCTTGGCTGGTAGACTATTTGTGGTTATTGGTGCTGGTGGTGCTGGAAAAGCTCTTGCTTATGGAGCAAAAGCGAAGGGTGCAAGGATTGTGATAGCCAATCGGACTTACGGTTAGATTCTACTAGTGCTCACATTACCATTCCTAGTACTCGTACTTGATTGCAAATAAAACATTACACTAGTTCTATTGCATTCTTATCAGTTCAGTATGGGTGAAAGCCAACTGCATGGTTCTTGTCATATTTAGACGGTATTTGGATGTGAGTTGTTTATCAAAACATAAAAAATTGATCATTGCAACTTCAAGTCAAAGTAATCAAATAACCAGTTGCAAAATTGAAATCCAAACACCCTCTTACATGCATAGTTAATACACCAACTAAAGGTTTCTCTTACTGATGATACTGCACAGATCGTACAGTCCAGAAGGTGGTATGATACTTGCAAACACTACATCAATTGGTATGCAGCCAAATATAGGCGATACTCCTATTTCTAAGGTACGGCTAACTACCTTTCTTCGGTCATATGTTTTAGAAATGGTGGTTTGCAGTTAGAAACGTAATATGAGGTAAATATGTGCATGAGATGAAGTTTCTATTTTCTTTTGTGGCAGGAAGCTTTGAAGTTGTATGCACTGACTTTTTATGCTGTGTACACACCAAAAATCACGAGATTACTTCGGGAAGCTGGAGAATGTGGAGCCATAATTGTACAGGGGTGGAGATGTTTATAGGAAAGGCATATTAACAATATGAGAGATTTACAGGGTTACCCAGTAAGGTTTTAAATGCAAAGTTATGATATTTCGTTCCTCTCTATTACATGTAAATTCTTTTAAAATGTACCACCATGCATCGTTGCCCTTTTGGGAAATGATTGCTGATGATTGAAAAATGTACAGTTCATAAATGTAAGTTCAAATTTACACTTGATATGATCAACAGTCTCTTCAATTTAGCGGTTAACAACTGATTATTAGCACATAATCTGTAACAAAACCCACAGCCAAACAACCAGACACTTTCACATACTCACATTATGATGTCACATACTCACATGTAATGACTAATAACACAATTCATCTCCATAAATATAAGGCCATTAGCATATGCCAACAATTCTAAACAACATGAAGGGTGTTTCTTTTTTTCCCTTAGCTAAGGGTTGCAATTTAATATTATTACTTTTTTTATGGGGCCCATAAAATTCCCTTTGTTTCATCTATATCCACAAGACTTAATTTATCAACCCCTCCCTATTAAGATGCTTATATAATAGTAGGACCCACATACACATTTAGCTAAGAAAAAAAAGAAACACCCCCGAAGTCTCAATGGTCACACTAATTAACATGACCAATTTACAGAACTATTGAAACATACATTTCTCTGTTTCTAGGAATAGGAATACCGTATTCATATTGTTACTTTGACTTCATAAACATTTTTTTTCATTTTAAAATATGCAATCGAGTTAAATATACTCTAGTAACTACCAAGTTAATCCATGTTAGCTCGAATGTTAAGTTTTCCTTGCCCGAATCCAAAGGATGATAATGATTGTGAAGGAGATGATATGGGTGGATGGTGTGTGCTTCGTAATGAGTAGAAAAGGGTTAAGGTCATATTGGACAACTTTATGGCACATGCCGAGAGTTTGGTCGGGGTAGGCGCGGAACACTTTTTGTGACAGTTTTAAATTGCAGTGTGTTGATATTACACTAGCAACTTTTTCTATTCTCTTTGTAGTTAATCTTGTTGATTTCACTTGTTTGAGCTAGAGATAAAACCTAACCCGAATAAATGAGTCAATTGCCTACCCTTTAGAAATGATTATCACTTTATTTGGTAAGTTGACCGTTTCTGTTCAAATTACAGGATTTGCAACTTTCTTCTCTCGATGAAGACGGGTTGGATTTAATTCAACAACCTATAAATTAATGATTCTGCTGTTCAAATCCGTTGACCCTTGAGATCTTATAATGTAACCATAAGCTATAAACTTGTCAGAAGTCTTAGTTTGTGATCCAAGAATCTGGTTTTACAAAACTACAGCTCAGATTTAACAAAATATCAGATGAAATTATTGTTAATATTGCAAGTAGATTACATGAAACTGTTTTAATGAAAGAAACCATGAATGTCTTTGAGACATCAATTTTTTCCCACAAGACAATCGTAATAGTACAACCTGATTCTATGATTGGTAATATATTTCATTAATGTCTGAAAAAGTAAGAGCGATTTGACTGATGTTAACATAGTTTGTTAGCTTAGTGTGACACAAAGAATACCTGATGTTTCCCTATGAATCATTCTTACCAAAACATAAACCTTTTCAAACTATCTTCAAAATAAAATTTGTGTATATATATTTTGCACCTGTAGAGCAACTTGGGTAGCTGTTTGAAAGCTGGAGGTATGAGTCCAGCACAATCCTTGTAATTGTCTGTCAAAAACAAGCCAATTTGCTTATCACAATAAAACATGCAAAAGATAAACCTTCAGACATAATTTTTATAATTATCCTGGTGCAACAATAAGGACCTTTTTCTGTTACACGAAGTAAAAACATAAAATACTAGCTAGATACCGCAGATAGTCCTTTTACAGTGGCCAAAACTCGAGGCCACATACAATGAGGCCAGATAAAGGTCCTTCAAGACTTGTAAATCTCATATTAATTGGAAAAGAGTCATTCTCAAGGTCACGAGTTGAGTTAAATTTCAACAGTTGAATCTCCATCCATCCATCTTCCCTTTGTTTTGGAACCCGAGTAAAATCATTTATATTCAATGGGGTTGGGGTAATAAAATAGAAAAAATCGGCCATGTTATTTTCTTGGTGTATTAAATCTCGTACTTTCACTGGAGAATGCAGCCCTTGGCAATTTTTTGAAATCTTGAACACAAAGTAACACATGTACTCTGTATCGGGTGATAACATTTGACTTTCAATTGTGTATTTGATATGAAATACTTGTTGTGGTAAAAGCTCACACACCTTCCGAAATCTGCATGTGCGACATATATAATATGGTTATATACATCCTAAAAAAAGTCATTTGGAGACAGTGAGACACAGAATACTAAATCCATATGGTAAAGCTTTTCAACCATCAATCACAAAATCTAAAATATTTTATTTGTTAATGTATATTTAGGTTAGATTTAGTTGTTAATTAACATGGTTTTAAAGTTTGTTCAGAAAATCAAACCTGCAGTTAGTTGATCTTCTTGAACTATAAAGATTCACGTCCGAAATTTTGAATATAGTTGCTTTTGCAGAAAGCATTAGAAGTTTCTTCTCGTTTACGTTGCCCAACCAGATGATGTCCTCAGAGTTTGTGGACTTCTTAAATAAATTTTTAAACTTAGTTGGCAAATGTTGCGGTTGATCCACACTGAAGTTTGATTTCAAGACTTGCGGGACTTCCTCCATCTTTCCAATGTCTTCAACTTTCACCTGTATAGAAATCATGTTATAAGCATGTAACTTAGAATATGTAGCCATGAAGTTCGCAGTTTCGTCATACACACCTTCCACGTCACTTCTTTAAAAAAAATTTGAGACTGACGTGGAAGATGTGTATGACGAAACTGCGAACTTCATGGCTTCAAAAAATTCAAAAGGTGGAAGTGGTATTGGGAACAAGAGTATGTATGAGCGTTGGAAAGAGGATTATGATAAAGATCCATATGATGACTATGAACGTGAAGGTTTAACTGAAGAACAACTGGCATTGTATGATGCGTTTGATATTAATAATCGTAGTCAAACTAGACGTTAGTTTATATTTGGTCTTGAGTCAAATGTATTCTAATGGGTAGTCATTTGTTTCCTTCTTATTGGAATAGTAGTGTCTTGTTATGTTAGCAATGTTTTTGAAGTAATATATTCACCGGGTGTAAAAACCTTTTACCAAAATAATAATAATAATAATAATAATAATAATAATAATAATAATAATAAAAAACTTAGAATCTACACTTTTTTTCATACATTCACCAGTTTTATAAAATCTAAAGTAAATAGCAAAAACCGTGCACGTGGTTTGCCCAGATCGCAAGCGCAATCCCAATAACATCATAAGTGCAGGCATAGTTCATTTTGGGAACCTTCGGTTCAATTTTTGTCCCTGGCCAAAATGAAATGGCTTGCTTTCCCATATTTGACTCTTAAAAAAAATAATAATAAATAAAAAACCAAATGAGGGTATTTAAGTCGTTTTACTTTTTGCCCAGGACAAAAACTAAACAGAAAGTTCCCAAAAACTCTGCGCCTGCACTTTTCGAAGTTATAGTGATTTATATTGTAAACAATAATTTAGAACACAACAATGGAATATATTTAAATTTACCTTCTGAATGGCTCGAAATTCAATGCCTTCAACATAAATCACACCATCTCTATTCTGGTAGGTGGAGAAGCTCTCCAGTAGAAACTCAAACACGACATCCTCTTTCTCGTTCGAGTATCGGTCCAACTCAATCATCATCCACTCTTTGTCTCTCCATGTTGCAAAATATGCATGTTGACTTTCGTTCCCCTTTTTATACTTAAGGTTAACATACATAGGTTTACTTGAAAATTTCGGTGAATCAAAAAATTTGAAGACTAAAAAGGCCCCGTAACCAACATTAGGAGATGAAATTTGAGGTTTTGTCTTGATTTCGATGTTCAAGTTGGAAATATCGAACATCTCCATTGATTTCTCAAACCTGCACATATTGCTATGGTTTCAATCATCATAGCTTTTATTTCCTAAATATGCATTACTACTTTTGGATTTACAATTATTTTCGACACCAAAATTGACATAAATTCAATGTTCTTAGACAAGAGTCACATTTTAAATTTAAGATTTATTGTGTCAATACTCATATAAATGATTATGGCCGTGAGAACATAATCATTATCGTTGTGAGAACAAAGGACAACTGGACAAGAAAATTAGAACCTGAGACACGTTATATTCAAATTCTACCATCTTCGTATATGAACCTAATGGACGCAGAATTTGAGTTGGCCCACTCAGGTTATTACCCATTAATTAGTGTTATTATATGGGGAGAGTTGCCAAGATAGGAAACAAAAATACCAAACTTGCCAATGTGTGTATCGACTAATTTCTTGCTAATCAAAAGCCTACGATAATCCAATTCAAAACAAAAAGAGACTCTTTTGTGAAAACTGAACATCTACTCATCTCCTTTTGATGTGCAAAAAAGTACCTTCCAAGAATTTTACCAATTATATCATTCATAGCACTATATATAAGCGCAAGGGCGAATCCATGGTTTAAAAAAGCGGTCTGAGCGCCTCGAGGCGAATCGGTCATAAAACGAATATGAGGCGGCGCCTCAGGGGGTTGATTTGGAACGTACGCCTCAGGTGGGTGAGACGGTGGTGAAGCGTATGAGGCGGCGCCTGAGGGTCGAGGCGTATTATTCTTTTTGGTGGGAAAATTGGAGCATTTTTTGGTGGTCCACCTTAATTGGCGGGAAACTTGGAGCCAAATCTTTTGGCTGAAAAAAATTGGAGCCAAAATACATGATATACATCCAATTAATACATATCCAATCCAATTAAATCATATCCAATCCAATTAATAATCCAATTATGTTATTTGATTGATTATGAACTTTATTTGATGTTTAATATTTTTTTTTATAAGACATATAATTTTTATATATTTTTTTTTAATTACGCCTCGACCTTACGCCTCGGTTCGTCTCGAGGCTTACGCCTCTTGAGGCGAAGGGAAAACGCCTCGAGGCTCGTTTCCGTACTTTTAAACCTTGGGCGAATCCATGCTTTTGGTGTGTCATTCCTAGGAACCTCTTCAAAATAGAAATCCTTTAGGGAATACATGGGCGAATATATGCTCCAATTTGTTTTTTAAGTTTCAAAATTTACTCTCTAGGGCCCAAATTATGTAATTATGAAGTAGAAATGTTATAATTCTAACCATTTAAATCTTATTAATTTAACTTTTTCTCCATATGTTAATGTACTTACAAAAGATACAATCATCTAGTTACTTTACATATGATCATCAAGCAACAAACGTTGAGGATGAGGAGGAACCAATACATGGAGATATCAAGCAACACTAGTATATGAAAAATGATTTGGTTGTATGTACCAAGCGATAATCGTCATCCCAACCCAAACGAACAAACATGTGTTAAATTGACCAGACCGGAACCAATACACCCTTTAGCCCTTTATTTTATTTCCCTCAAGTAAATAAATGAACCACATTAGCATTACTCTTGAATTTACCACTTCATAAAAATACATAGGTATGCTGTGAACTACTAATTAACGCTGGATATGATATCACTTATCAAAAATGGTGGAAAGAAAGAGAGACCAACCTTGATTCTGGAAGAGATTTCCACTTATGTGGAGAACTGTCTGTGTACGAAAATGTTGTCGCCGATACCATTTCATTTCTTTCTTCATTACTGCCGCATGATAGCCACTATTAAAAAAAAATAAATAAAAAAAAAATAAAAAAAAAACAAATCAGACTCAAATTTGAGAATGCTTTAAATTCAAGTGTATGTTGAACTATTCCCCAAAAGATATAAGATAGATAGAACACACGAAACACAAAACAACTGAGATGCGAGAATGAAGTCATTACCACTTTGTCTTGGTTAAGGAGGATTCCCTTAGAAAAATTACTGCAAAGTTCCTCTTTCTTTAATGTAGAATAGATTTCTGGGCACTTTGACATTTGGATTATATCTTTATAGTCTCTGGGCAATTTGGACTCCCATCGATCATGATCCTCCTGTATATTTATTTTAGACAAACAATTAACTCATGTTCAAATAAGTTACTTTTTAACACACTCTATTATATACTATACAGTTACCCATACGGCCGTACATAAAGGAGATGGTGTAAAGTAACGTTAATTGTGTGTGCAATTTTTTTTTATATATAGGTGTGGAGTAATTAAGAGTAGAGAAAATTAGTTGTTTAAATTGTAATTAAGTATTTAAATATTTAATAGATTGCGTTTCCTTTTACATGTAAGGTATTTTATTCTAACAATATTAATAATTTTTTGATTTTTTTAAGTTTTAAACAAATGTGTTTTCTTAATATGTTATATAGATATATATGTAGTATAGATGTATTAAGAGAAGCTAGTGACGTCCTTTTAATTCAATGGCAAATTAATTAAACTAGTGAAAATCATATTCAAATATCGTAATTTACAAGTTCATTTAATATGTATTAATGCATTTTTTGATTAATTAAGAAAGTTTGTGTTTATTAACTACACTTTAACCCTTGCCCAATGGGTATTGATTAGCAAAATCCTTAATATAATACGGAGTAACCAATTATGATAAAAATTCAAGCAATTAACAAATATGTAATGCTATACCAAGTTGCATAACATGTTCACTCTCATATAAATTGCCTGGGTTCAAATCAGGCCAGGTGTAAGAAGGCTTTTTTTTTTTTTTTTTTTTTTTTTTTTTTTTTTTTTTTTTTTTAATCTCAATCTCTAATTGTTCTATATCTACTTTTGTATCAACCAACAACTGGTCTCTAATATATATTAAGATAAAACTCATTTGTTTAAAACTCTCAAAATTAGAATTGTAAAATTGCTAGTCTATCTATACACGTTATTCCTTCAATAGTTATACTTTAGAATAATATAATGTCCTTCCATTAAGTTAAAAAGTTTGCCTAATAAACAATATTCATCCATTTCATACACTATATACTTAACTAAAATTTCACAACTATAATTATTTTTCGTTTTAAATTTGGGAGCTTTACACGAAACTGGACATCTAAGCCATGGGTCACAAGTTCTAGGCCAGTCAGGCCCCACAGGCCTAAAACTTCATTTTCATTTGTAAGCTAAATGAATAGAGAAATGATCGACTGAACAGCTAAACTCATGACAAATTGTGCTTAAATCTAGGTGGCATTATCTTAATGTTCTATATTAAAGTGGTTCTCTTTGTTACATTGGATGAAATAGTAATACCCAAATTTAGGCATGAGTTTACTCTCTAATCAAATACTAAAGTAGTAAAGTGGGTCTCTTTGTTACAATCAATAAAATATTATGGCTTTTTAAATTTTATAAAACAACTTACACAAATTCCGAAGCTTTATTTCTTTTCTAATTTCTATTTTCTAATTCATTTTCTAGAATTAAACCTTAATAGCATCCTCAGTGCAGTTGTATGAAACTTCCATTTCTCGTCCCTTAAGTTATAAAACGTAAAAGATTTTAAAAGATTTCGCAAAAAAATTAATTTGTATATTCGTCACATGATACACCAAATTTAGATTATAAGAAGTCACAATTTTTTCTTTTATACGGTATATGAGCTTAATCAGATAAAGATAATATTGCAACAAATTTAAGCAATAACAAAAAACAATAAAGAAACAAAGATAACAAAAATATAGTAATACATTTACAACTACACTAAAAGGTCACTTGATTGAAATCACGTTTATACATGTTTTAATATAAGAATAGCATTATTTTAGAGTGTAACAAATGACTAACATGTCTAAATTAAAGTATACATGCAATGTTGGTGTATTTTTTTTTTTGCCTCAATAATGTGGTTATTAGAGTAAGCATAAGCTCTTTAAAACATTTGGGTTGTAACTGAATTTTTGGTACATACTATGGTTGTTTTTTACGTTGCTATCTTTTTGGTTCCACAAATGACTTGCACGGTTGTTGCACTCGCAAAACAGGAGGCGTCATTTGTTTGTGTTTTTTGAGAGACTAAGGGCCATCAATTTATGGGATGATCATCGATTAAGCCGTGACATCGTTCGTGCACGCCAACATATGGAGCAGCTGACTGATTAGATTAGGGAGTTAGAGGAAGGTCCGGCGTTGCGCATGCGCTTGCCGTGTTACGGTCCGTTCTGGTTGGAGAAGAGCTAAGAGTTCGTCTGTACACACATAGTGCTCTGGAAGCTAGCTAGCCACGCGAATATAATTATGCAGTTTGTTGTTGTCTTGCATGTGTAGACGGTTAATAGAACTGGTTGCCACACGTTGTTTCTACTCTTGAATCAACGACTGTCTTTTGGGAACCAATGTTGGGTTTGGTTTGTAGCAATCATTTTAGATGTTTCTAGTGGTAGACTAATCTTGTATTTTACTTATGTAACTATCAACAAAAAAATAAAAGCAGGCCATCGAAACTTTTGTTGGACCAAACAGAGCCCCCTAATGGGCTAACATTTATTTCAATATTATAATACATTGCTAGCAGTTTTTTGCAATATTATAACCGAAATAGTCGGTAGGCCTGTCCTGCTTTAGTATATATAGAATGAATAAAAAATTTAACATTTAAATGAAAATATTAGGTCAAATTATTGTTTTATTTTTAAGGTACATTCGAGAATTCATGGAGCAAAAGAGCAGGATTTAAGAAGCCATACGAGGATTGTTGAAGCCCTGATCCCGAGCCAATCTTAAAAGGAAATTTTGGCCCAACAAAAGAAAAGGATAAAAACATTTCAATCTCATCCTTTAGAATCAAAACTGGGTTGGCCTAGTGGAAGAAGGGTAGTTTTTTTAGGGTAGATGTTCGGGTTCAAACCTTGTTGGTGACAAATATTTTTATTTATTTCTGTTGTCTAGTGGTTAAATACCAGCTTTGCGTATGAGAGGTCTGGAGTTCGAGTCCCTGCATAGCCATAATTTTTGCAGTTTCATCCCACAACAACCACGTGTCATCCCAGGAATGGCCAGCTGCCAAACGTGCCAGCAGAAATGTTCGAACATTAGAATTTCGTGTGGGACCCGCCTTGAACATTCCTTGCTGTCCGAGTGTGTATTTAATGAGTAGCTTTTCAATAGATTTTTTTTTCCGTATTATGAATTTATATTAAAATGCAAAATTTAATATTCTTTTGTATAAAACACACAAATTGGTGTTGGTGTGTGAAATATGTGTTTAAGATTGAAGTTTTATCAAGTTAATGTTTTAGCTTAATCATTTGAGTCATTAGCTTGATAGTTGCTTGTCATTGGTTTAATTTTATAAAAGTTAGTGTTTTTAGCATTTTTATGGTTTAAAAATTTAAATCATATAAATTTCAAATATTTTCTTATAAGTCATCATCTTTAGTATTTTAAACTCATAAACTTTGCATCTTTTTATTAAAAGAATTATCTCTATTACGTCTTTTGATTATAGTTTTAAATTTTTTTTTGCATATTTAGATTGAATAGTTTTTAAAATTATTTCTTTTGTGTCATTATTTTATAAAATTAGTATTTTTAACTTTCAAAAATATTCAAGAACCGCAAAAATGTATAGGTTTGATGGTGATGATTAAAGGGTGATTATGGAGCAATCAAGAGATGATTATGTGTATTGAGCTTGTCGATTGGCTAAAATTAGGTTATCTAGAGTTCGTAGTGTCTGCGATTTTCAACTTGGTGACTTCTAATACTTATTCATTTATCTCTTTTATTGTTTAGCATGATTAGTTTAATTTTTGTTTTTTCTATTTTGTTACTATTAAGCATGATTAGTTTATTTAGTTTATATGCATGATTAGTTTTTTTAGCTCTTTTATTGTTTTGCAAGATTAGTTTAATTTTACTTTTCAGTATTTTGTTAGTGTTATGAAAGATATGAAAAATATATATATCAAAGTAACACCAAATGCATAAGGTTTAAATTTATATCACCATAAAAAAGTATAACAAACAATTTTTAGCTATGAATCAATTATTTATTATTGGGGAACAAATGTAAATTATAAAAGCTCTAAGGGTGAAAGTGTAATATCAAACTGCACGAATAAAGAAATTAAGCATGAATATCAAAAACACCCAATGTAAAAATATGAATAAAATAATTCGTTAACAATGTAAATCATAAAACTTTTAGGGGGTAAAGTGTAAAATTTGAATGTTTAAAAAAATGAGAAAAATATTTAAAATGAGTGAGGAAGGAGACTTGAATTCGGGTCTCTTGATTTAGTAAAATTGGACATAACTGGTAACTTCACTTTGTGCTATAAATTGGAACTAATGTAAGTTTTACAACATTGATATGAAAAAAGTCAAAAAAAAGTCTTCATGAATAATATACTTAAGTTGGTGTTGTACATATTGATAATGCTAATGATGGATTTTAAAAAAAAAATAAAAAAATAAAAAAGGTAATAAGATTGCATGATTCATATTAACCTTCACCATACATCTAAATGTTTAAAAAGAAGAAAAATCAAACATCATTATTCTGGATTTCTTTTAATATTGTCAATCCATTTCAACCCATCGTAAAGCAACGCAACGCACAATTATTTTTATAGAATATATCCCGAAAACTAGCTTTTATTTTTCTTTAGAATTTTTTTACAAAGACTTGTTCTTTCATAATCTTTTTTATCTTGTCGAATTTTTTTAGATTTTATGTAAACTTTAGGTTATTTTACCTTAAATTAACAGATTTTTTTGGTAACCATGGTTTATGAACTTTTAGCCGAATAATCAACGGGGTTAAGATGCACTTTAGAGATTCATCTTGCTAGAATCGAGGTTAAGACCTCTCATTTTAGTTATGACAGTCGTAAGTCTTTTTCCACTAGGTCACCCTAGACTCGCTTAAAATCACAATTAAATTCAAAACAACAAATTAAATTTTATACTAAATTTGCAACCTGCACTCTTTTTTCATGTAAAGTTTATAAACTGAAGTGAAAACGATTATTCTTCAAAGGTAAATTGAACTATGAAGTTATTGTTAAAAATTAAATGTACTTGAAAATACCTAAAAAAAATTTGGCAACAAAATAGAGATTATATAACTTACAAATTTATTGAAGAGAACTCTCTTCATATTAAAATTATATTGTGAAGTACTTATAAGAATTTAAAAAGTTAACACGAACCTTTAAATAATAAGAAGTAAAATTGATGAATTTTTTTTGAGTTTTTATAAACTTCATAGAAAAAATAAATTGTGAGGTTAACTTTAAACATTGAATTTACTTGGAAAAAATATGAATTTCTTTACAAGAAACTTAAGGTAAGAAGAAGTAACATCGTTGGAAAAACTTAAAAAAAAATTAACTTCACATTTTAAATGAACTATGAAGTTACATTTAACTGTGAATTTTGTTAAAAAAAAATTCCGAAAAAATTAGACAAGAAAATGAGGTAAAAAGAGGTAAAATCGTAAAATTAGTTTTTTTGAAATAAAATCTGGATATCACAGAATTTACATGTAATAATACAGATATATATGAATCATAAGGTTTCGAAGTTTTATGAAATTATAGAAACTTACTTTGAATTCCAGTGCTCACTTGAGTTGTATCACAACTTCACCTGCTTTTGGCCGTCTTTCTCTCTTGTGATGTAAGCACTGATACGCAATCCTTGCAAATGTTACAAATGATTGTGGATCAACTTGTTCCTTTATGCCCTCAAACACTAACTCATCAAGTTTTCCAACTTGATAGCGATTTTTAGCCAAAAAGGGCAAAAAAATATACTCATCATCTAGTTCTATAGACGATTGTTTCCCGCACAATATGTCAAATAAAACCGCACCCAATGAAAATATATCGGATTCTTTAGTTAAGAAGTGTGTTTTCGAATATAGTGGATCACTATATCCGATTGTTCCTGCTGCATCGTCGATGACGTGTTCTATATCCTGATTTATTGGACATACCCAGGAACGCCCAAAACCTGCAATTTTTGCTTTCCAGTCTTCAAATAGCAGAATATTGCTGCTTTTGATGTCCCTATGTATCACCACTTCTTGATTTACATCAGTTGCATGTAGAAAATTCAACCCGCTTGCAATATCGATACAGATTTTAAGCCGCATCACCCAGGTAAGACTAGCATCGCTCAAGTACCCGTCAAGTCTTCCTCTAAATGCAAACTCATGTAAAATGATTTTTTCAATCTCATCATCACAATAGCCTACAAGACCAATGACATTCTCATGTTTATACTTCAAAGGGATATCTAGCTCTCTAAAAAATCCAGTTTCTCCGGGACCAAAGAACCTCCTATCCAACCTCTTTGCAGCAAATCTAGTTTCTCCATTAGCATGAGAAGCTACTCCTTTGTAGACATTCCCAAAACCTCCTCTTCCAACGATATTGTCATCACTAAAGTTTTGTGTGGCTGATTTAATGTCTTCAAGTGACAATTTGAAGTTTTCCTTCTGGCTTTTTTCCTGTGAATCATTGGACAGTCGATCAATTTGATAAGTAAAAACGAGAATAGAAATGGATTGCTATCTAAAATTCTTTTAAATTGTTATTTTGATCTTTTTAGTTTCAGTGTCTCTTAGGTTTTAAACATGCTACAATTCCTATAGAAGTAAATACTGCTTAATTACAAATAACTCACAAATTGGCACACGGGTCAAGTTATATAACAGAATATCAATAAATTAGTGAGTAACATATAATCTATCTGACTTTAAATAAACCTTACACTTTCCAAGTCAACATATGCATTTCCTCTGCAATATTACTTGAAAGCAGATTTATGAGTTCTAAGGTATTTAAAAGGTTCTTCTGGGTTAGGTATTTATATCCTTAAAACTCAAATATTTAGCTTATTATGTTTTGTTGAAGTTGATTGGGCAAAATTTCATATTTTTAGCAAATAAGAAGATAAGTTATTGAAGAGGTTTTGCTCCTTATTTGGGTCTCAATGGGTGCCACATCATTTTAATACTTACACTTCAAAATATTGCCTCATTCATAACCAAGGTTGCAAAAAAACGTTAGGCGATAGTTGGGCGGTCAACCATTACCTAGTGCCTAGGCGGATGGACTTTTTCTATATAAAAAATTAAAATCAAATGTATATTAATAAATTTAAATATATTTTAACATAAAACACTAAGCTTCACATAATTGATGTTATAGTAATGCATTATTCATTGTTGTTAACATTTCATGATCACATTTATTTCACTAAAAATAAAACACACATGTTGACAACAACTCAATTGAACAAACACATAATGATAGAATGTCAAACCCACAAGCAAAATCAAACACAAAAAGGGAATTTAATACTCATTTTGCATATTAATTATGTGTGTGACTGTGACAAAATCCGCACACGAAGAAAAACCTCAAAACCCACAGTCCCACACATGAACAAAACACCAAAAACAATCTAAACTAAAAATACGAAATCTAAACCTCCACATATTAAGTTCGGATGTATGTGATTTTGGAAAACAAAGAGGGGTTTCAATTAAAATAATAGCATGCCTTCAAATCTTTAATAATATGTGTTTTAAATTTTTAATTGTGAGTGTTGTGTTTTTATCATCATGAATAGTTCCAATTGTAGATTCAAATGCGTATTTGGTCAGAGTGTATGAAAAGAGGGGTTAATTGGGGTAAAAAAAAGAAAAAAACCCTAATTTGAAGTTTTTTTTAAGTGTTGACCGCCTAGCCCGATTTGACCCGCCTAGGCAGGATGTTGACTGCCTTTTGGCCAAAACGCCTAATTCATCTACCTAGCTTCAAATCGCCACGGTAAGTGACCGCCTAGCGCCTAGGCCGTTTTTTTCAACATTGTTCATAACACAAAACAACTAAGTCATTTGTGCCCCACTCACTCAATATAAAGCACACACACTCACATACCCAACAGATAGTTTCAAAGTTTTAGTGAGTATTTGTCATAAATTTTGTAGTGATGTCTGTATGCTATTATCTTATTAGTCTACTATTGTACAAATCTGTGTATGAGAGTTTCGCATAAAGTTTGTCAATCACTATCTGACTTGTTGGTATTTGTGTCTCGCGCAATTACCAAGTCTTATTATAGGATTAGGATTCATCCTAACCTCATAACTTGGAAAAAAAATCAAATAATATGTCTCCCTTCTCCTCTCCCGAAAACCGGTAGAACAAACACCCCTCTCTAGTGTTTCGGTTTGGTTTTTCTAAGTTTGACAAAGGGTTGTGCTAGACAAGATCGTGACTGATGTTTGAAAATCAAATATATAGTATAGTTTTCTCAAAGGAATTGCTAAGGAGATAAGCAAAACCCGATGTCGTAGTCCGTGTGAAGGTGTGAATGGAATTCAAAATTCCCGATTAGTGAAAAGTGTAGTGAAGTGAGATAAAAGTGATATTGATGAAATTTAAACTAATAAATATGAAAATAAAGCACAAATAAGCAATTAAGCAATAAAATCTAATTACCAATTTAAACTAAACCTAAAATGTAACGTAAAGTTGAAAACGCGAGCTAAAACGTAATTAAATGCTACTTAAAGGCAAACTAAGCTAGGAAGGCACCTAAAAACCTCAAATTTAAACTAATATAACTATCTAATCAGCAGAAAAATGAAAATAATATGTAAACAACACATAATTCAACAGTTGTATTATACCTAATTTGATAATGGTGACGACGATTGAAGACGGTTACGGTGATGATGGTGCCGGAGTTAGGGTTTCGGTGGTGGTGGATAACGACGGTGGAGATGATTAGGTTGACGACGGAGTTAGGGTTTCGATTGGCGAAATTACGGTGGGGGTGGTGGTCGATAATGACGGTGGAGCGATTAGGTGAGAGAGGGACAAAAAGGTCTTTACATTTATATTTTGTTTTTATTTTTATCTTTTGTTGCTTTTTTATTGACTTTCTTAATCTTTAGGGGGTAAAAGTTTTGAGGTCCCTTTAGTTTGTAGATTGAGTTGAAATTTGGGAGAGGTTTAAAATGAAAAAATGAGAAAGAAAATATATAATTATATAAAAATATATACTATTTGAAAAGACACGAAATCAGATTTATACGTACAGAAACCAGTCATTAAAGAACGGAAACACGATTCAAAAAAATATAGTACACAATGTGTACTTACATCAGATGTGCTCTAAAAAGAAATATCAGCATACGCATTAAATGATATGCTGCTGATCCAGACAGCATTAACTTTTTACAAGTAGCATATGCCAAACACCACTTATTAAATAACTTAATTACCGATAAGTTGGATAATAATGATATATACCTTTAAGCCTTGGTAGCCGTATTATTTTCCCATCTTCAGAAATGATACCTGGGTCAACAGGGTCAATGGGGAGGTTTCCGGAGATCCCTCTTTCTCTTCTTTAGAGACTGAAATTTAATATACGAGGACATCATCAGGGCTAAGACAAGCTCAGACAGAGTTACAAACTACGAAATCCACTTCAAATGCTGTGTACGAACAAAATAGTTGTAATTAGCTTAGGATATGGAGTTGCGTCTTAGAAAATAGATTCATTATAGTACATTAAAGTCCCACTAAAGGATTGTTTTTGGCAAAGCTCGTTTTATAACATGAAAATGACTCATTCGACCATTGAAGTCAATATGGGAGTCTAGTGTTAAAATAGAGTAGCAAATTTAACGCTGGCATATGATGAAAATTTGGGATCGAGTGGTTAGATAGAAACCTTCAGTTCGTGATGAAGCACAACACGTCTTCTTCAGTCTATTTTTCTGCAATATCAAACAAATACACAATTAAGACTAGAAATAACAAAAATGTTAAAAAGTTTAACAGGAAATCATTTCTACTAAAATGCAGTATGTAATGCGCTCTAGGAAGAACACAAAAGCAGTTGAGCAAAGAAAGTTAATTTCCACTGGACAAAATTTGGAAAACACAATCCATCCCATTATCACGATATTTGGAAGACATAACTCATTATAAGCTCATTATCACAAAACACAATATCAGTACCACAATTGAATGCCCAACAAACAACAAATTCATCAACGCCACACCCCTCAATATATCCTCATCAAGAACACAGTTAACATCAGCACTCCCCTCACCACGAACAATCACCACTTTACCACACCCTTTAAACGCAAACTCATTTACTATACAATGACAACCCAACCTTTCAAAACAACCCACCCGACAACTAAAAATGAGAAAAAAACACAGACGGCCAAATGGAAAGATTAAAAATAAATGGGTTGATATTGTTACCTCTCGTTTACAGCCTATAGAACTGCTTTATTAGAGCAAAGTCAGCAAACTGAGTTGTTAGTTTAGAACTGCTTTATTATGTGTGTGAGCCCTACCCAACCCAACTCATTTCACCCTTCCTATAAAGTTACCCATTTTAGCCCGTTGTCTGACCCACCCCATTTGCCAGGGCAATTATGAACTTGATCAGAAAGGCTGAAGGAGAACATAAAACAGGGAATATACCTGACCAAGTCTCAACCAGTGGCTGTCAGGGTAATGGAAGAACCGGTAAAGGGCTGCAAAACCAAGCAGTTTTTTTGTGGAATGTCCTGTTGATCACTTTTCTTCTCAACTAGAAGATACATCTGCAAGTCATGATCAGTAACATCAATGGGATTGCTACCTGATACACAAACAGTTGAAATGGAGAATTTAGCTCTAATATATGCAGATAAGCATGCAAAACCACATATTTATTAATCTATCGAGAGCAGCTGAATGTTACCATCAACAAGGAGAAGGACAAATGCTACCAATCAACAGTAAAGAAGACCCATAGATTCGTCCTCAACGCAGATAACCTAATTATAACAGATAGGAATGAGCAACTGCATCTCAACATATTAAAACGTGATACATGCAAATAAAACAAGACTTTTCAATAGACACTAAAGACCTCTATTATTTACTCAGTAAAACGTGAATCAGAAATGGTGGTAAACATGACATGACCTTTCATGTAAATGGTGAGTGTAATACGCACCTCAAGCTCATCACAGATGGCTGAAGTATTTTCCCATCTGAAATCATACATCTCTACATAGACAAGCATCAAAAATCAACCAAGATATCAAAATAAAAAGGGTGATAAGAATCAAATTAATGAACCGACAGAGACACTTTACATACTTGATATACTGATTTTCTGTGGAAAACGTTTTGAGGAAGTCATCTTTTGTCTCAGCTAGATTATCTGCAAAAATATACTACACAGAAGAAAATGAGATGGTCATCAGCATTGCGCTACTGCACACAAATAACACAAATCACTTGAAGAGAAATTTTAAGATCCGTGACTCCTTTCCCAGCCTTTACCAGTGACATACAATATCAACCATTGAAAAGACACAAAGTCAGATTTATACATACAGTGATCCAGTGAACAGTGATCTGCATTAATTTTTTACACATTAATACTAAAAACCAAAACACAATTTCTTCGCACGAAAGAAGATTATGAACAATGACGATTCAGGAGCTTTGACTATGCATGCACTAACATAGCAAATATAATTTATTGAGTAATGCATAACAATAATATATGAGTAGCATATGCCAGAAACCACTTATTAAATAACTTAAATATCGATAAGTTGGATAATAATGATATATACCTTTAAGCCTTGGTAGCCGTATATTTTTCCATCTTCTTCAAAAAAGATACTTGGGTCAACAGGTTCAATGGGGAAGCTTTCCGGAGATCCCTCTTCCTCTTCTTTAGAGACTGAAATTTAATATACAAAGACATCATCAGTGCTAAGACAAGCTCAGACAGAGTTACATACTACGAAATCCACTTAAAAACAGGATAAACAAAATGATACAAAGAATAAACAGATCTTTAGCCACTAAGCAACTAGCCAAACATACCAATAGTCATTTATACCTCTATACATATTTGAATTGTTCCTAAAAAAACGTATCACACACTTTCAGTTTCCAAAATAACAACAATACAATATTAGACAAGTTTATATAGTAGTATTCATATATTGTTTTTAAACATCTAACAAATAACAATTGTGCAAATTATTTTTATAGTTTAAAGAAATACGGACTAATTTCAATAAGCACAATTTAAAAAGTACATTTGACTACAACTCAATATTTCTTTCTTTCTCATTCCAACATTTTTTTTTTTTTTTTTTTTTTAGCAATCTTTCATAAACTTCCTCGCCCGACCTGATCGGTGATTCCATTTTCAACCATCACCAGTTCACCACCACGTCATGTTACTCTATGCTAACGTAAAAAAATTGAAAGTGTTGTCGGTCTATAACAATATTAGAAAGCGTTTGGCTCAATTATGCAAACAACAATGTCCGAATATCATCTGTTACATCAGTCTCTTCATGTTTCTTTCATATAAGCGTTTGGGTCATGAGAAACCCGCCGGTTTAATTCGGTTCCGAAACAGCCAAAAATCCATTTACCTCCGGCCCGGTCTCCCAACCGGTTCCTGGTTTAACCGGTTGAACCGGCCAAGTCGACCCGGGTTTTAAAACATTGATAAGATCAACTCATTATCTGACTTGTTGGTATTGGTGTCGTTTGTAATTATCAAAGTCTTGCTATAGGATTAGGATTCATCCTAATCTTACAACTTGGAAAATTAATCAAAGAATATCTCTTCTCTTCTCTCCCAAAAACCGGTCGAACAAACACCCCTCTCTAGGGTTTCGGTTTGGTTTTTCTAAGCTTGACAAATGGTTGTGCTACACAAGGTCGTAAGGTATAAATAACTAGCACTCAGGTGATACACAGTGACGTGGTCGTGTACTGTGGATATCTATAGAGGCAGTCTCCTTTGAATGCTCTAAGAAGTTTCTGGGTTTCAAGGGTGAAATCAAGAGTTCGTTTTAAGCTCTGTAAAATATACAGACCACACATCAAGAGGTAACTAGAAGGGTACCCGCACAATATGGATGTGGGTATCCGGTGACTATTTTTGTGGCGAGCAGATGTTTTTCATTCTAAACTTTCTTATTTAGCACATCTCAAATATTATAAAGTAGTATAGATATGTTTTTCAAAGTATAAAGTCTAAATTATTAATAGTGTAAACAAGTGGGTGAGCCCGCGCATTGCTGCGGGAATGCCGTGTAAAAATAAATTTGTTTAAAGAGTACACCGTGGTGCAATAAAATGACACCTATACTAATCTGCAGAATTCGGATTTAATTGTGTTGATCTAAAAATTAAAATATCTTACCAGTAAGACACGTACAAATTGGTAGCATATAATTACAAAACATGAAAGTCAAACAAATGTTACAATCTAATCCTACCTATACTAATCTGCATAATTCAGATTTAATTGTATTGATCTCAAAATTAAAGTGTCTTACCAGTAAGAAACATTAACCAACAAAACACAACAATGTAGTTGTCAACTAATACTTTTTTAAACTATCAAATAAGCTTGGGTGGCGTTTGTTTTGTTATGAATAAACGATACCTTTTGAATGAAACTAATGCAAGTTTCACCTACACGGCCCATTGTTCCAAATTCTCATGTGATGGTATTGAACACCCTAAATCTTGCTGAAGTTCCTGGTACATGTTTATCAAACTTGAAGGTACTTTTATTCCTTTTGGAACAGAGAATGAAAAGGCTATTGCTTGAGAGGATCCATGGTACGGGTCCTAATACCCACAAATCCAGAGTGTTAATTCATTTCACACCCGATTGCAAATAAAAACGAATGATGTGTATTCCAATTGGTTGATCATGCATATAGAGGTGTTTGACATTACGCCTTAAAAGTGATTATCTGAGTTAGAGGTGGCAAAACGGGCGGGCCGGGCGGGCACGGGCCACGGGTCAAACGGGCTACGGGCTAAACGGGCGCGGGCGCGGGCTAAACGGGCACACGGGCTAAACGGGCACGGGCCAAACGGGCGCATGTTATACGAATCGTTTTAGAAAATACCCAAAACGACGAAATAAATTCCTCAAACTTAACACCTAATTTATATTTAAAAAATTAAGTATATTATATCTATAAGTTTTTCTTTAAAAACAATTGTAATGTTATCTAATTGAGAGAAAATGTGTGCCCATTTGTGCCCATTTAACTTTTATATGGGCAATATATGCCCATTTCAAAAAAAGTAGGGGGACCAAATGTGCCCAAATCTTTTAAAAGTTTGCCCATTTAGCCCATTTTTTTGATTTTGGGCACAAATTGCCACCTCTAATCTGAGTATTGTGCTTTCCAGCCTCAGATAATCATGTTTCTAGTGTTTGGGTGTAACGAAACTGATTTGGTTATCTGAGTATTTGAGGATCGTTTTCGCATTTACATGTAAACCTTTAAAGAATTAGAATTTTCTTTAACACTCAAACAAAAGTTTATCTATTATCACAATTTCATAACTCATTTCTCTTAGATGTCCTCTCTTTCTTTGTGGTATAACCATTTAGAAAGGAAAAAAAAAGGTACATGATTATGGCAGAAGCTAAGAATGGACTTTGGGAAATATCTCAACTTACCAATAACATCATACCCATGGCAGCCCAATCAGTTTAGAATCTTCTTTGTTGTGTTCATAGACCCACTGGCATTACCACCAAGTTATGAGAACTGATGTCATTAACCTGCAAGGCAGAGGGGTTGCAGTAAAGAATTACTATACTAAATCATCATATAAAAACGGGTCAAAACTGCTACAAATATCACACTATTATACGGCGCTTCATCTATCGCAATGACAGATTGTGCTGGACGAAGGGAAACTAACCTTCTAAGTTTATACTCTTCTATAAAGACAATTGCATATTAAACCATTTTAAGATTCAGTCTTATGGAAATTGGACATCATGCAGATTCTTAGGTAGATCCTACACTTTACCTGATAAAATATGTAAGAAGCGGCGAAAGCGGATTACTACTTTTTTATCCTTATAAATTACTAATTCATAAAGTGTATGGTTCCTCACCATATGCTTGATCACGATTTTTTTTCCAATAAATATCGAAAGGTATCTAACCAAAATAATTCCATTAAATCCATAAGAGTATGGAAGTAGGCTGTAAATGCTCCTTTTTTTCATGACATCCTACCACATAAAGCCTATTTATCATGTCAGAAAGTACTCTGTCACTCCTATCATCAAACTTATCCAAGAATCTGGTGTACACTTCACTAAACTAAGTATCAATAGATTCAAGTTTAATATCTTTACCAGGATGAACAATCGTGAGAACTGCAAAATAAGCTTTAGGAGTTTCCCCTTATCGCGACCATCCTTACTTGAATATCTCTTTGAGTATATTTCCTCCTATTTCTTTTCTTCCATATCTGTTATCCGAAAGCGCGTCAGCAACAACATAACACATCAGCAACAACAGTTAAAAGTATAGATAAAGCAGGAGTAGTTGACCCACTGTGACCTGCACATTTATTGGCTTATTACCCAACTAAAATTAGTAGAATGTAATAATAGCAAGCATAACCCCATACATGGCTTTGCGCCGTCAACTTCAGTAGAATGCAATAGCAACCTGCTCAACTTCCGATTCTGGAATTACTCTGCCTTATTTGTCTCCTTTAGCAAAGTGTTATCAACAATCCTGAAACATATTAGTTATTTCTATCAAGTTTTTGAAGAATACAATAGGCCTTCATAAAAGAGTGAAATCAAACTTGAAGAGCTATCTAAAGGTAAAAACAGTTTCAAAAATGTAACCGAATACACATTTCATCAAAGAATAGAAAAATAAAACCTTTTATATTCATGAGTGTATTTTGTAGCAGAATAGAATTCAGAAAAACAAAAATGAATTTAGCATTGGCAAGCAAGAGGCATACGGTCCTTGCAGATTAGCACATGTTAAGAGCTGCAATGAATAAGCCATAACATTCAAATAGCTAACAATCTATATGCATCCATTAAACCCACATTAAATTAAGCATAAAGTGACAAACTTTACTGCTTAGTGAAGAATTCTTAAGTCTACACATCGCACATAGTCAAAGCATTTTATCCTAAGCAAAATCGCAGCACAGCAATATGATAAACTCACAGCAAAACATAAAAAAGTATTGTATCCTAATGTTAGCATGATATATTGAAGCACCAATCCTCACCGCCAATGCCAAACAGTGTTATGTTACAGATCATATCCAGCACAACATGAGAACCCAAAGAAATAGGCCACACCTAACACACCTTAACTATTTGGCAAGACTATCCTCCACTTCACCTTATAATTTTCCTCATTTTTAATAAGCAGTTTGAATTTGGTTGTTAAAAACCGTTTATTTCTTACACAAATGTTCTGATCATCTTTATCTGATTTTCTGCGTGAACTGGTGGCAGTCGCACTTGGGTTTTCATTGACGCCTGTAACATAAATAATTGATTCAGTAGGCACAGAAGTACAAAATAAACCGAAACTACTAAAGAAACGTTCATCGTGAAAATTGATCATCAAATATGCATTGAGCACGAAAAGCTTATTTTTGGGCCTATAGTTTTTTGAAACTTTGAAAAGTTCATAAGCTAAATTTTCCTACCAATGAGCTTCTAGCCTAATTAAGCTCATAAGCTCAAGTTGATAAGCTCATTGGCCCAAAAATCTGAACTTGTAAGATTTTCAAAAGTTAAATAAGCCCATAAGCTGACCAAATGCGCATAAACAAACACCACCTAAACTACATCAACATCTTATTATTCTTAATAACCACCAATTTTATTCCACTGTATGACATCACAACACATTTTATAATAAACACGAAATAAAAATATAGTGCCCATCAACAGAACATAAAGACATCATCAGGGCTAAGACAAGCTCAAACAGAGTTACAAACTACAAAATCCACTTAAAAACAAGATAAACAAAAAGATGCAAAGAATAAACACATCTTTATCCACTAAGCAACTAGCAAAACATACCAATAGTCACATTTATACCTCTATACTTATATACATCATGATAAACAAACTTCTATTATTTGAGAACAGCAACCCTAATTAAAAGCTTGAAAATAAAAAAAGTGTATCAACGTGCAACTCCAAATTGATAATTGCCACAAAATTATATCAGAAGAGGTGGTTGTGGATTGCAAATTTTCAGCTTACGCTCTATAAGCACTTCAAAAGAAGCACCTACCAATGTGATAATTGCATAAGCTCATAGCAATCCAAACACTTAAAGAGATGTATTCTTCACTTTTAACAACACAATACGCATTCCCAAACACCCTCTAACCAAATCTAACTTCATATCAACTCTAAAAAGTAAAATTTCTTTAAATTTAAGTATCTTCTTAGTCCTAATATATCATAACCTCAAATACCAAATTTACATTTAGAAAGACTAGTAACTATTCCAACTTGGGGAATAATTTAAAGCACATCGAAACACTCTGTATAGTATTATCCGAAACAATTACTGGTTTTATAGTTGGTAATGATAATTATGTAATATTACATCTACTCTATAAAGTCATTTTCCTCCGGATTCAACCAACTTACACCTATAATTCTACGCTCAAATTTTCGTTAATCTGTTTTCACTCCAACTACAACATATATAGACAGCTGTAAACAACAGAACTATCTAATCAGCAGAAAAATGAAAATAATATGTAAACAACACATAATTCAACAGTTGTATTATACCTAACTTGATAATGGTGACGAGGATTGAAGACGGTTACGGTTACGATAGTGCCGGAGTTAGGGTTTTGGTGGTGGTGGATAACGACGGTGGAGGTGATTAGGTTGACGACGGAATTAGGGTTTCGATTGACGGTGGAGCGATTAGGTGAGTGGGTTCATATTGCGAGCGATTAGATAGAGAGAGGGAAAAAAAGTCTTTACTTTTATGTTTTGTTGTTGCTTTTTATTTTTAATAGCCGGTGATTTATTATTATTATTATTATTATTATTATTATTATTATTATTATTATTATTATTATTATTATTATTTGTATGTTTAAAGCATTATAGGCTATGTTTGGTGACCCAGATTATTCGGAGATTACGGGGGCTACATCTTTTTTTCACAAAATAATCTATCGTCTAAAAAGTATTATTGTTTGGCTGCCAAGATTAAGAAATATTATAAGAAAAATAATATCTAAAATTAAAAGTTCATCCAACAAGCTTTTCAAAAAAGACTAGAGATTATTTTTTGTATAATTACCATTTTAACCTTCAAAAACCTCACGTTCATTATAAATCATAATAAAACCCCACTTTAATATGGAATGCATATCGTGGATGATAATTTAACATCATTTTAACGTTGTTTGTATTTCTACATAGATTTTCATGCAATTTTACATATTTATTATTTATATCAATAATTTTATTTACTATTCTTATTCATATTGTGTTTGTTATTTGTATGTTCAATTACGTCATTTTACACTTTTAATCTAAAATTACATGTAATTTGTCAAACACTACAAAAAAAAAAAAAAAAAAAAAAAAAAAAAAAAAAAAAAAAAAAAAAACCACCCTACATTTTTAATATTTTTCATCACCTGCAACAGCACCAGCAATTTTTGCCAAACACACCCATAGGGCCCTTACACCGATTAGGTGAGAGAGGGACAAAATCTTTACTTTTATATTTTATTTTTATATTTTTATCTTTTGTTGCTTTTTATTTTTAATAGCCTAGATTTGGTGACTTTCATAAATGGGTTTGATGTTAATCTATTTGATCTTAGCAATAAGATCAACTCATTATCTGACTTGTTGGTATTGGTGTGTGTAATTATCAAGTCTTACTATAGGATTAGGATTCATCCTAATCAACTTGGAAAACAAATCAAATAATATATCTCCCTTCTCCTTTCTCAAAAACCGGTCAAACAAACACCCCTTTACAGGGTTTCGTTTTGGTTTTTATAATCTTGACAAAGGGGTGTGCTAGACAAGATCGTGAGGTATAAATAACTAGCATTCAGAGATACACAGTGACGTGTAGCGTGGATATCTATAGAGGGAATCTCCTTTGATTGCTCTAAGAGGTTTGTGGCTTTCAAGAGTGAAATCAAGAGTTCGTTTTAAGCTCCGTTAAATCTACACATCACACATCAAGAGGTAATAATAATTGCTCCAAGGATTTCGTGGGTTTCATGGGTGACATTTTCCGCTGCTCTTAAATGTTTTTTTTATATAATTTAGATATAAAATCACCAACAATTTTTGGCCAAGCAAAATGTTTATATATGACCAATTTACACAACTATTGAAGGATACGTCTTTATCAAACAATTAGTTTGCAACTCAGTTAAAGATCTCAAGTTTCGAAGATCAAAACAATAATATTATACCAATTATACATACTGAATACTTGTACCTGAGATGGAGTGCATTCTACTTGATTGATCGCACTCCTAGCAGTCTCTCTGAATACTTCAATAGATACAAACCATTGTTTGCCAATCATATGGAACTTATGCTCTACAAAGATAAAGAATAATGGCATTTAGTTATACTATTTACATGGCATCAAAAGGAACACCCAAAAAAAAAAAAAAAAAAAAAAAAAAAAAGTGGTTTATTAATACTTCCGGGTGAATGATATGACTTACTGTAAGGTTATAGCATGACAATGAATGAAAGTCCATCTAAGTGATCTATTCCAGGAGGATTGTCGTCACCAATTACATCACGTCCACTAAAGATCCCAGCTTCTTCAGTGAGCTTTTCTTCATCGTCGAAACTCAATGATGCTAAAAGAAGACGATTCTGTAGATGATGAACAGCTTATCAGTGACAGAATCTGAACACTTTTGTAGGATAAAGACTAGTGAATAATATGAACATAAGTACTAACAAGAAAATAACAATATAATACTTTGACTAACTATAAAATTCGATCCAAGATTAGATTAAAAATATTATCAGTTTCATGATTAGGATATCAAACATGCATACGAAGATATCAAGAGGACAAGATAATGGTGTGCGAGTTCTTCTCAAGAGCAGATAACAAGATCAACAAAGAAATGTCAAAACAGGTACCATTACATTGATGAGTATCAGAATCCTACTACGCCGTATCACAGGATTGTTCAAGTACAAATACAATCAAACAATCATGATAAAAGTATAAACCCCATCTCTCATAAGTCAAAAAAGACATATGAACTTCAAGCTCTAACGCCTTAAATCATAAACAGAGCAACAAAAAAAGTTCCGATTATAATGACATTTAATAGCTACAAATTATCCAATTTAGCTTCATAAAAACCAAATCATCCACTAAAACAAGGTCAATTAAATCGAAAACACAATGTTTACCAACAAGAAGTCATATGGGCCGAAGTAACATGACCAACTTGTATCACTATTCAAGTAGACATTTCATCAAACACTTGGTATACCATCTTCTTGGTTGTGGATTGCAAATTTTCAGCTTACGCTCTATAAGCACTTCAAAATAAGTACCCGCCAAAGTGATAATTGCATAAGCTCATAGCAATCCAAACACTTAAAGAGATGTATTTTTCACTTTTAACAACACAATATGCATTCCCAAACACCCTCTAACCAAATCTAACTTTATATCAGCTCTAAAAAGTAAAATTTCTTTAAATTTAAGTATCTTCTTAGTCCTAATATATCAAAACCTCAATACCAAATTTACATTTTGAAAGACTACTAACTATTCCAACTTGGGGAATAATTTACAGCACATCGAAACACTCTGTATAGTATTATCCGAAACAATTACTGGTTTTATAGTTAGTAATGATAATTATGTAATATTACATCTACTCTATAAAGTCATTTTCCTCCGGATTAAACCAACTTAGACCTATAATTCTACGGTCAAATTTTTGTTAATCTGTTTTCACTACATTTACATTAAATTTGAAGCATCAGGCTAAATTCACTTCAACTACAACAAATGAACATCTAATTTCTTACTAAAATTCAAATATTAATAAGGGCTGAGGCAACTTATTACGATTCAATAATCCCATTATCACAAAACACAATATCAGTACCACAATAGAATGCCCAACAAAAAACAAATTCATCAACGCCACACCCCTCAATCTATCCTCATCAAGAACACAGTTAACATCAGCACTCCCCACCACGAACAATCACCACTTTACCACACCCTTTAAACGCAAACTCATCACTATACAATGACAACCCAACTTGCAAAACCCAAGCACCTTTCAAAACAATCCCACCCGACAACTAAAAATCAGCAAAAAACGCAGACGGCCAAATGGAAAGATAAAAAATAAATGGATTGATATTGCCACCTCTAGTTTACAGCCTATAGAACAGCTTTATTAGAGCAAACTGAGTCATTAGTTTAGAACTGCTTTATTAGGGGTGTGAGCCCTACCCAACCTAACTCATTTCACCCTTCCTATAAAGTTACCCATTTTAGCCCCTTGTCTGACCCACCCCCTTTGCCAGGGCAATTATGGAATTGATCAGAAAGGCTGAAGGAGAACATAAAACAGGGAATATACCTGACCAAGTCTCAACAGGTGGCTGTCAGAGTAATGGAAGAACCGGTAAAGGGCTGCAAAACCAAGCAGTTTTTTGTTGAATCAGTAACATCAATGGGATTGTTACCTGATACAGAAACAGTTGAAATGGAGAATTTAGCTCTAATATATGCAGATAAGCATGCAAAACCACATATTTATTTATTTATCGAGAGCAGCTGAATGTTACCATCAACAAGGAGAAGGACAAATGCTACCAATCAACAGTAAAGAGGACCCATAGATTCGCCATTGACGCAGACAACCTAATCATAACAAATAGGATTGAGCAACTGCATCTCAACATATTAAAACGTGATACATGCAAATAAAACACGATTTTTTAATAGACACTAAAGACCTCTATTATTTACTCTGTAAAACGTGAATCAGAAATGGTGGTAAACATGACATGACCTTTCATATAAATGGTAAGTGTAATACGCACCTCAAGCTCATCTGCTTTCGAATCCTTTAACCCCTTGCTATTCACACTTCACAGATGGCTGAAGTATTTTCCCATTTGAAATCATACATCTGTTCATTGACAAGCATCAAAAATCAACCAAGATATCAAAATAAAAAGGGTGATAAGAATCAAATTAATGAACCCACGGAGACACTTTACATACTTGATATACTGATTTTCTGAGGAAAACATTTTGAGGAAGTCATCTTTTGTCTCAGCAAGATTATCTGCAAAAACATTCTGCACAGAAGAAAATGAGATGGTCATCAGCATTGCGCTACTGCACACAAATAACAACCAACATGCAAAAGATGTGTAGGATGATCACCTGAAGAGAAGTTTTAAGATCCATGACTCCTTTCCCAGCCTTTACCAGTGACATACAATATCAACCATTGAAAACACACGAAGTTAGATTTAGACATACAGTGATCCAGTGAACAGTGATCTGCATTAATTTTTTACACATTAATACTAAAAACCAAAACACAATTTCTTCGCACGAAAGAAAGATTATGAACAATGACGATCCAGGAGCTTTGACTATGCATGCACTAACATAGCAAATATAACTTATTGAGTAATGCATAACAATAACACTTATTAAATAACTTAAATATTGATAAGTTGGATAATAATGATATATACCTTTAGGCCTTGGCAGCCGTATATTTTTCCATCTTCTTCAAAAAAGATACTTGGGTCAACAGGTCCAATGGGGAAGCTTTCCGGAGATCCCTCTCCCTCTTCTTCAGAGACTGAAATTTAATATACGAAGACATCATCATAGCTAAGACAAGCTCACAGACAGAGTTACAAGCTACAAAATCCACTTAAAAACAAGATAAAAAAAAAGATACAAAGAATAAACACATCTTTAGCCACTAATCAACTAGCCAAACATACCAATAGTCATTTATACCTCTATACGTATATACATCCTGATAAACAAACTTCCATTATTTGAGAACAGCAACTCTAATTAAAACCTTGAACATCAAAAAACTGTATCAATGCGCAACTCCAATTTGACAATTGCCACAAAATTATATTAAAAGGGGTGGTTGTGGATTGCAAATTTTCAGCTTACGCTCTATAAGTACTTCAAAATAAGTACCCGCCAAAGTGATAATTGCATAAGCTCATAGCAATCCAAACACTTGGAGATGTATTTTTCACTTTTAACAACACAATATGCATTCCCAAACACCCTCTAACCAAATCTAACTTCATATAAACTCTAAAAAGTAAATATTCTTTAAATTTAAGTATCATCTTAGTCCTAATATATCAAAACCTGAATACCAAATTTACATTTTGAAAGACTAGTAACTATTCCAACTTGGGGAATAATTTACAGCGCATCCAAACACTCTGTATAGTATTATCCGAAACAAGTACTGGTTTTATAGTTGGTAATGATAATTATGTAATTTTACATCTACTCTATAAAGTCATTTTCCTCCGGATTCAACCAACTTACACCTATTAATAAGCACATAATCAACTGTAGATAATATAACTATCTAATCAGCAGAAAATTAAAAATAATATGTAAACAACACATAATTCAACAGTTGTATTATACCTACCTTGATAATGGCGACGGCGATTGAAGGCTGTTACGGTGACGATGGTGCCGGAGTTAGGGTTTCGATCGATGACCAGATAGAGACAGAGGTGGTGGTGGTGGTGGTTGACGAGGGAGTTAGGGTTTCGATTGGGAAAATTACGGTGGTGGTGGTGGTGGTGGATAATGACGGTGGAGCAATTAGGCGAAGTGTTGTTCACTGCGGGTGTAGCCTGATGAGGAGTGGTGAAGAGGGTGCGTTGGAGTTCCTCAACGTTTGGGACCACTGGTGTGACTTGAGTAGTTCTTATAGGTAGTTCTACTGCTAGGCGAGGTGGGGTTGTTCCTGCCTCGTGGTGACCAGGTGTGCTGGTTGTCCCAGTGACTTGTCTGGAGGTTGGATCTTGTTGATTCTTCCTCTGATGGTCACGTTTTTCTGACTGCGGAGTCCGCTGGCTCGAATTCTTATGTTTCGTCATTCTAGTTCTTAGTAGGGTCCCACGGATGGCGCCACTTGTTGATACAAAAGTTGGGCGTACCTGGTTATGGGCTTATACTCTCGTACCAATTCAATCCTTAGCACTTGTTACCTGCGTACTAAGAAAATAAGACAACACCGTTAGGCTTATCGAGGGATTGTCTCCCCCGATTAGACTCCGGCGTGAGAGTAAGTAATCGATTTAAGATTCTTGTAGAGAGTTAGGGTTGTATATCGTACCTTTGAATGAGAGATGTCATTCCTTATATAGGGGCTGAAACTGTGTAGGTTTCTTGCTCCTTACTTTTCGCACGCGTGGTGCTTATCCGAGGTAATGATATCTATTCCATGAATAAGTAATCCTTATCGCGTGCCCGGATACGTTTAGTTGGGCTTTGGGCTTCGTGAGCCCAAGCCATGTTTATTATGGGCCGTTATTTGTTATAATAGCCCACTCGTGGTGGGTTTGGGCCAAGTAATGTTTATCATTTGGACTTGTGGCCCAAATATAGACTATACGTCATCAAGTATCTAGTAGTGTTACTTTTTGACATTGGTTTGGATTTTACTTGGCAACTTTAAGTAAATTTACAAATCAGTGTCATTGTCATTGTTACTTTTAAGTAAATTTACTTGTCAACTTTGGTTTCGATAGGTGTCATTGTCATTACGCCTTTTTTAATAAATTTACAAATCAAAATCAATTATTAGAAAATCGTTTAAAAATGTAAGTATCTATTCACATGTCAAAAGTCATCACATTGTCATTACTTGTATACATATGCATATGCACTTTGTAATAACATTTAACTTGGTATTCAAATTAAAACACTTCTTTAATTAGTTTCACAATGTCTGGTAAAGCTCCATCTTTTTCAGCTATCGTGAAGCCTGGCTCTTCTTCTACTTCCTCCAATGTTAATACTCGTAACAATAAACCCGTATCGACGCAGTATAAGCTAAGCGACGGGCCTCCAAATATTTCAGATGCTGATCGACGTGCAAAGAATTCGAACGTTGACCCGACTAAAGAAGCTGAACCCCTGGATGATAAGCCGACTTCCATAGGAACTTTTGGTCGTGGTGACAGTAGCTGATGTTGTATCTTTCTAAGACTTGATAGTTATGATTGTGTTGTTGTGTTTGCATCTTCATGAATCACAACACGTCTTCTTCAGTCGTCTATTTTTCTGCAACATCAAACAAATACACAATTAAGACTAGAAATAACAGAAATGTTAAAAAGTTAACAGGAAATCATTTCTACTAAAATGCAGTACGTAATGCTCTCTAGGAACAAAAGCAGTTGAGCAAAGAAAGCTAATTCCCACTGGACAAAACTTGGAAAACACAATCCATCCCATTATCGTGATATTTGGAAAACATAACTCATTATAAGCTCATCGGATTGAACTAGTAGAGGGCTGAGGCAACTTATTACGATTCAATAATCCCGTTATCACAAAACACAATATCAGTACCACAATCGAATGCCTAACAAACAACAAATTCATCAACGCCACACCCCTCAATTTATCCTCATCAAGAACACACAGTTAACATCAGCACTCCCCTCACCACGAACAATCACCACTTTACCACACCCTTTAAACGCAAACTCATCACTATACAATGACAACCCAGCTTGCAAAACCCAAGTACCTTTCAAAACAATCCCACCCGACAACTAAAAATCAGCAAAAAACGCAGACGGCCAAATGGAAAGATAAAAAATAAATGGGTTGATATTGCCACCTCTAGTTTACAGCCTATAGGACTTCTTTATTAGAGCAAACTGAGTCGTTAGTTTAGAACTACTTTATTAGGTGTGTGAGCCCTACCCAACCCAACTCATTTCACCCTTCCTATAAAGTTACCCATTTTAGCCCGTTGTCTAACCCACCCCCTTTGCCAGGGCAATTATGGAATTGATCAGAAACGCTGAAGGAGAACATAAAACAGGGAATATACCTAACCAAGTCTCAACCGGTGGCTGTCAGGGAATAATCAGTCTCAGCATTGAATGAAAACAAAATTCCAGATATACTAATAGTAATATAGGTGGCTGGATGGGCAGGCATGCAGATTATTAGGTTTAAAGAGGTTACTCTTTAGTACCGGTTGACCCACAGACACTTTACTGTCCATTTTTAAAAGAAAATTAATGCACTTGTTATGATAACATACACAATAATGTTCCAACAACAATCTTCCATAAATTCAGAAGTTTTCATGCCTTGGATATTAACTTTGCTGATCTACAGTACAGATTCATTAACACTATCACTAGGAAGTGTAAAATCAAAATTAAAATGATGTTGAATCATGTCAACGCATGAATGGGATTGATAATTATAGTTGACGTTTGAGCCCAGATGCTTGAAAACCAATTTACTTTATGAAAGCCAGCAAACCTAAAGAACGGGCAGAAAACGGAACACGGGAACTGTATACACTCACATAGTATAAAAGATTAATACAATATAACTAATGTCAAATTTGCGAGTGTACTAGAACTAAAAACATTCAAGAATTACAATGTGTCCATCAATTAGAGAGTCAAGAAACATGAAATCATAAAATCAATGTAGATATAAAGTTCAGCAATGCCTCTCATGCACTAAGTCGTGAAAGAATTACACCACACATAATAATATGACTGTATGTAACAGAAGAAGCGGTTTAACATGCATCAATTGAACTGGGTGTAAGAAAAAATACACAAATAAAGTGCAGATGAGTACCTGTGAAAGGATTTTTGCACACTCGGCCATATTAGACAATTCTCTTCTCTGAGATGCGTTATCAAATCGACACAATAACTTGTTCTCCAATTCTGCATAAAGATTTGCCACAGACAAACTTCGCCAGTTAGTAATTCAAATAGAAAAATAGTTACAGTAACTACTTCCTCTATATCAAAATAAGGTGCATATTCATTTGTAGGACAGTTCAAAACTACTCTAGTGCCAAATTATGTTCCAAAGATATCATTATTTGTTATCTCATTTAGGTGGATTGCAGTATAAAACCAGTCAGAACATTCTTAAGTGTAGTGGAAGTCGAAACTTGAATTAACTTATTGTTGAGCAGCAGGGGTTTATCTAGATGAAAACATATGTTCTCAACACTCAACAAATTTTCCTTTCTTATATATGGTGCCAAAGAAAAATAACACTTATAAATGGATGGACAGGTATGGAAATTAGCATCAAGTCCAAAAGTCAAGTACCGATTCATAAGTAGATAGTCAGAGACCATATTTAATTAGTATTTGTTAAGGACACGCATTTTCTCTTTTGGCAATAGAAAGTTATATTTACTTCTTCAGCAGAGACTCAGTTACCGGTGAAGAGATTAATTTGGCATATTAAAACTTAACAACATACCATTACAGTATTCTTGTAGGTTGGTAATTGCAATCTCTAGTCCTTTACCAGCAGCTGCATTCCCAGGAACAGACTGCATGGCCGCACTGTGCCTCCCAATATCTTCCTCCACAAGTGAATCTAAAGTGAAGGATAAAGGCAAAAACATTTCATTTCCCAAAGACTTTACTAGTTACGACATTTTTGAAACATACTTGGGTGCTCATTGGTCATATCAGCGTCTGCGCCACTTGGCTGAGTTTCACCATTGCCACCGATATCACCATTTTCTTGATTCCACACTGCATGTTCCTATACATAATTAGTGACATTTTTTAGCAGGCTATTTTACATCGATTCAGGTGACATCTGAAGTTTAAAAAAAAAAACACCTCATCATTCAGGTGACATCTGGCAATCGCCTCTGAGAGTCTGAACAGTCACACTTACCTTTAATAATGATACACTTCGAACTATCAAATCATTAATTACTTAGATCAGAAATTTCTTAATTCTTGAAATTGAATAACGACATCAATATTATATAATTTAATCATATGTTTGTTACTTATCACATCAGCCAAGAAGAATCACAATAAATGCATTGCCATAAAAGTAACAATCACAGCAAACCAACCTTAGACGTTGTGTAGCCAGCAGCAAGAGCAAGTACCGGCTGCACCGCAATATCAAGCCCCGGAACATTAAATGTCTCAAACATAATCTCACCGGTATACCCTCCACTTTCTGGTGGAATCAGTGGACTTTCCGTCAATAGAAAGTAATGATCCTCTCGATCACACCTCAAGTAATTAAAAATATACTGCTGCCAAAACCGTTCCATCGCATCCTAATTCTCCACCTGCCCATGTTTAATCGGGTAACTCGTCCTTGATTTCGATATTCTTCCCCTATAAAGAAATCAAGATCAGCCATTACACCAGCACTATGTTGAGCCAACCAACTACTACTACTCTTATTAGAGCTATGATTCGGCTGAGTTATAAACGATTCATTAACCGCAACTACTGTTGGAGCAATAAAACAGGGCTCCACGTCCCCGCAAACCCCATTTTGGTATACCTGCAATACCACCATAAGCTACATCAATTTAACCAATCCAAAAAACTAACACATTACATCAAACAGATTAGCAGTATCCGTAGCACCTAACCAAAACGACTCGAGCATTTCAAAAAGATGGTGTACATAAAACAGTTGGTGTGCCCAATTATATCGATAAAACAAAACCAAAACAGCCAAATTTCAGTCATTCATTTCATCAAACAAGTGGTGTGTGCATAGCTATTTCTATTAAAACGTATCTAAATTTCATTCAAGCATTTCACTAAACACTGAGTGTGTGTGTGACTGACGATTAATTTACATGTTTATTGGGGAAAGTGTTTTTATGGAATGAAAATAACCAATTTTATTATAAATATTGTGTTAGGTTAAAGTTTAGTAAAAGTAAAACCGAGCCTTGTATTTAAAATTTTTAACAAGTATAGATACAAGTAAAGCTGAGCATATTAGAACGTGGATTAGACCAAACCGAGATATCAGATCGAACATATTTTGGAAAGGTGTGCTTCAAGCGGCTAAACTGACTGATGTACCACCAGTTTGGAGTGATATCATGAGCACCAGCGTGTTTAGCTTGTATGTCGACTCGAGACACCGCAAGGTGTCGGGACTTTTATGACTTATCGCAGTTTAACATAACAAATTACTAGAGGGTGCGTTTGTTCATTTCACTTGGGTGCGTTGGTGTATGGTTATAGTGTAATGGCTTCATGAGCCCATAAGGTATATAGTTTAATGGGCTCGTGGGCCTAAGCCCATGCAAGTTAATTAATATTGATCTTGGGCTTATTAGCTCAACTCATGTAAAAGAGTGCGTTTGTTTATAAATTATTTTGTAAAAATATATGTTTTGACATTCGGTACGGAGTCGAGTTATATTACAAACCAAACCTTCCTCACATACCAAGGGACTCATCCCCACCATCCATCTAAAAAGGAAATCAATGGTTGAGATTAAAAGGATTTTATTATTTCACCCATTTTTTATAATTTAAATATCTCTTAAACCGTTAATCGTTAAGCGAAAATAATTACACCATCGTGACGGACATTTAATTATCTTTCTATAGACGAGCACTTTGATATACTTTCGAAAAAAAAAAATCGTTTTTTTCACGTTTTTTTTTCCTGGCCGAAAAAAAAATCATATATGATATTGCATATCATATATGATATGCAATATCATATATGATTTTACATATAATATCATATATGATATCATATATGATATTATATGCAAAATCATATATGATGCAATATCATATATGATTTTACATATAATATCATATATGATATTACATATCATATATGATATTATATGTAATATCATATATGATTTTTTCGGCCACGAAAAAAAAACGTGAAAAAAACGAAAAAAAAAAAATTTGTCGAAAATATATCAATTAGCCTATCTATAGAAAGATAATTAAGTGCTCGTCGTAACGGTATATTTTTTTTCGCTTAACGATTAACGGTTTGAAAGATATTAATATTTGAAAAAAAAAGGATGAAAGTGGGTTTTTTAAATTGTTGGGATTAATCTCATCCATTAGATCAAATAAAGATGGAGGGTGGAGATTAGTCCCTTGGTATGTAAAAAAAGTTTGGTCCTCAAATGATCTTTACTCTTCGGTACGTTTCGGATAACTTGTTGGGATAAAATGACTAATATTGAGCCTTACGGATACTTACTGGACTTTGATATGTGGATTATGATTTAAAAATTGGACATATATCGAACTTGAATTATTGGACAATGGACATTCTTGGACTTATTGGACTTAAAACGAATACAATATATTAGGCTCGTCATGAATTTAATATATTTGATTCGCAACGGACACACAATAAGGAAACAATGCCTATTGAACAATAAATCACTAGATATATTCTAATAATAAGTTGTTCTCTATAAAACGTAACTTGGGTAAATTGTTTTGAAATTAAAGCCTTCCGACTTTGAAGTGCTTTATAACAAATGAGATACGGTGAGATTATGTAAAGTTTCTATGCCTTAAAACCTTATTCTCAAAACTCTTTTAATATTTGTCAAATGACGGGCGTATACATTTATATCATGAGACTTTTATTGCAAGGTTGCCATTACTTATAAACATATTTATCTTATAAAACTAATTGGGGATCTCTGGGTAAATACCGAAACTTACCTATTTTGTATCTTATGGTTAACTTGAGTTTTGTTAGCATTTTTCACGACTATGTTGATGTTTGTTCCTCTTTGGCGTGAGTTGTTTGTCGATATCTTTTCCGTAGAACCGTAGAGGGGGAGGGGGTGAATACGGTTTCTTAGTCTTTTTGAATGTTTAAAAACTTTAAGCCGTAAGAGTCACCAAGTCGTTGTACAATAATCCAACAACCACAAATATAACCAAAGTATATAAAGCAAGTAAAGAGACACCACGATATATAATGGTTCGGGATGGGGGGTTTATACCATCCGTACGTCCAGTTGAGAATCCACGGCACGATACTATTCCACTAGTATAATCCTTTCGGTGGACTACAAACCGTTACAATTCACTCCACCGATATTCGCAAATATCGATGCTCACAAAGAAGGAGTTACTCCCCAACGGTATTCCGCCCTCGGAAACCAATATGTGTAGCTATTTTATGCTTCTATGGTGATGCAAAAGTAAGGTTTTTATGGAGGGTTTTGTTTGCATTGTAACTTTCAAGTCCACGTTTGCCATGTTCTTATTTTGTCATGTTTGGATTCTAATATTTAAAATTCGTGCAATTTGGATCTTTTAATATTTTATCATATTAGGAGTAATAATAAAGATATCATCAAAAAGAACATGGGTAATAAGTCTTTTTACATGTTTAATTTGTTCAACATATTATATTTGGTTAATATATGTTATTTTCTGAATTCGAATGCATCATGTCACAATTGCCTCACCTCATATTTGTTTAATAGAAGGTACACATGGTCTACGTAAGGACTGACGTGGTTGCATTCTTCATTTGTTACTATGTTTAGATAAAGACTCATTTTTAGTTAAATGATTAAGTAAACAAACATTAAATATAATTTTTCACTAGAAAAAAAAAATCACTAAAATAATTTTATGTCTCGCTTTCCCTCTAAAAAGGCATAAAAGAACATGGGTAATAATAAAGATATCATCAAAAAGAACATGGGTAATAAGTCTTTTTACATGTTTAATTTGTTCAACATATTATATTTGGTTAATATATGTTATTTTCTGAATTCGAATGCATCATGTCACAATTGCCTCACCTCATATTTGTTTAATAGAAGGTACACATGGTCTACGTAAGGACTGACGTGGTTGCATTCTTCATTTGTTACTATGTTTAGATAAAGACTCATTTTTAGTTAAATGATTAAGTAAACAAACATTAAATATAATTTTTCACTAGAAAAAAAAAATCACTAAAATAATTTTATGCCTCGCTTTCCCTCTAAAAAAAACCCTAAAATTTCATCAAATCCCCAAACCAATTCAATTTCCCTCCATTTTCGCACCCCCCCCCCCCCCCCCGGCGCCAAATCCAAACCCTATATATGTGTTAACAAGTGTTTGACTCAAATTTCTTAAGTGTTAAAGCTGTGAATGGAGTCAATAATGTGATACCCATCGTGTAACAATATATGTGTTGTTTTTATCAGTAGTTCTCATATCCACAAGTCCGACGATAGTCTACTTTATTGAATTACTTATTGTCATTTCGAAATGGTTTTGCAGGTATCATAACATGTTGTCTTGCATGTGTTGCCTCTGTCAGATTGCAGTGGTGTTGGACAAAGGTCGAAGTTGTAATCTACATTTTACTTATATGATTAATTATTAGTGTGTATTCTACATTTTGGAGCAATTTACTTATGATAAATGCATCTTATTGAGAGATGAGATTATTGACTTCACTTGAATACACAACTTGGCCGGAATCTTAGATGTTTAATAGTGTGATCGTTATTTTTTTTGGATAAATTGCGTTGTTTATTAGGCGCACATTATGATTTGCTTAGGTACAATACTGTAGTAGTAACGAGTGTGCCATATGTTCCGCCATGCACGGGTTGAAATCCTCATCCTATCACAAGCTTAAAAAGCATCTCTCGCTTTAACTGAACCACAAAGATATTGATTGCTTTAATTGAACCACAAAGATATTGAAAAACTACATGGGCGAAAGATACCGAAAAAAAAATATAGAGCAAATTGCATTTTGGCTACCTGTAGGTTGACCAAATTGCATTTTTGTAAACCATTAAACACAACATTCATTCATTATCAATGGACTATTAGATGTGCACGACGTGGATATTGGGTTTTTAATCAATAGGCGCTCACACACAGCATTTGCTACTCAAGACAATCATCATCGCAAGGATTGGGTTTTGAATCGATAGGCGCTCACACACATCATTTTATGTTCAAGTCAATCTATTTAAGATTAGCCAACACTATGGTTGTAAATAGATGTGCGGAACACACGTCTTTTGCTACTCAGCACAATAAATTTTGGAGGCCCCAAGCTTGGACGTTTGTTAGTATAATTGTAACATAAGCAATTTCTTATCTTATAACGGACACATTGTCTCATTCTTTGTTTCATATTTTAAATGGAACAAATTTACGTTATTACATTTCTTATCATCTCATTTTTCTATTCTTTTTAAAAAGTACCCGGTGTCAACGGGTTTTCTAAGCTAGTTACTGTATACTTTTAACTAAAAATGATAACGTCATTTACAACAAAATTAATATTTTAAATACTATTTAATCCTTAAACTTTTATTATCTTTTGTTTATAACACGAATTTTTTTCTCGAATTGATTACAAATTGAACCCATAAGGTTGTATTAGAGTCAAACAAAAATAATGATTTTGCAACTATAATTATTTGCATCTGTACACCGTTGCTTTGTGTGAATATTTGTCTAGTATTATTCAATTTGTTCAAATTAAGACGTGGTACTGGTATAATTTTTTTGTTAAAACACTAGAGTATTACGGAGTAATTGAGTATTAACATTTCATAAAGATACTAGTACAACGTTACAAACAGTAAAAAAAATAAAAAAATAAAAAATAAAAAATCCCAACATCACGTGCAAAAACCAAAATCAATTAAATCCCCAAAAATTTCCCTCCACTTTTCCCCCAAATCAAAACCCTAACCCTAACTTTTCAATCCCATAAAAATCAACCTTCATTTCATAAAAAGTTGATATTTTTATGTAATATCTCCAATCTTTTCACAAAACCCATCTTTTATTTCCATCAATTTCATCAATTTATTAAAAAATTTTTTTGATTTTTATTGTTTTTTTTTGGTGCAGGTGAGATTACTAATAATGGGGGATGATGAATCAGATAGTAGTACTAGTTGGGATTTTGTTAGGTGACACCTGCAGCTGCTGTTGAGAAGATGGGTGGTGAAAATGAAAATAGAGTAAGAAGGAATAACAGCACATTGATATGTGCACCAATTATGGCTGATGATATTGACCAGATGTTGGTTCTTATGAATTTGGCTAAATCTTATGGTGCTGATCTTGTTGAGATTAGATTAACCCCTTTGCCTACCCTTTTTACTTACAGGTCAGAAGATTCTTTTTTCGATATCCGAAAACCATTTTTTATATGTTTTTTAGGATACTCAATTGTTTGGGATTACTTATTGGAAAATTTTATCTGATGGGGGTAATTCCAAATTGCTTATTATGGACTGATATGTTTTTGTGGATTTGGTATTACAAATTTTCTGTTAGGCTGAAATAAGCTGTTTTTGATAAGCTGGTCATCTGCTTATTAGTTGCGTAAGCTATTGACCCCTTATTGCACTTTGATATTGTGGATAAGCAGTTTTGAATGTATGGGCTCTGGACATGATTATATACTTATTTGGGGGTGAAATAAGTTGATTGGTAACTGCCTGTTCAGATTGTTTATTTGCTGTTTTTCAGACCCTTGTTAGATTAAGCCCTTTGCATACTCTTTTTACTTATAGGTGCGGTTTATTGGGACTGTTTTTCGATGTTGGAAACTATTTCTATGATTATGTAGTATTGTGAATTGCTTGATGTGGGAATTGGGATTGTTAACAGATAAGCATTTTTTAGTTGAGATTGCTTATTTTGAACTGGTTTGTATTGGTGAATTTTATATTACAAACTTGCTCTTAGGGTGAAATAAGCTGATTGGGAGATGCTGAATTGTAATCGAGATAAGATAGGATGGTTTGAATCAAGAAAGGTTTACTGATAGATATGATATCAAACCATTTATAAATTAAGTCCTTTGCCTACTCTTTTTACTTGCAGGTGTGGTTTTTCTGACTGTTTTTCGATATTCAAAACTGTTTTCGTGATATGAAATGTGATGTGTTAGTATACTGAATAGTAACAATTGTTTGACATGTGATATGGGGTGTTTAGGATTTTTGCTTATTTACACAGCTTATCTTCTTATTGCTTTTTGTAAGCAGACGATGAAATGTGACTATGCTTATCTAATTAGTTTAGGGTAAATAAGCTCTTGTAATTAGCAGTTTAATTTTAGGATGAAATAAGCAGTTTGGGAGTCTAAGTTCAAAATTAACAATCCTAAGCACCCCTTATTGCGTTTTAAACTTTTAATGTAGTAGATAAGCAGAGTTGAGTGTTTGTGTGTGATTATATTTGAGGGTGAAATAAGCAGTTTGGGATTTGCTTATTCACAGTGTATTTGCTTCTGTATTTTAAAGTACTCTTAGCAGAATTACCAAACTCATATATTTGCGTATCTGATTGTATTTCGAGTGTCTGGATGAAAAATGTGCTTATGCTAATGATCTCCTTGATACTGTTATTATGCGAATGCAGTTTTCTTCTGATGGTATACTGAATCGTCTGACATATGATGGGGATGTTTCAGAATTTGGATTGTTTTTATAACAAATTATCTGCTTATTGTGTTTTTGAGCAGATGCATAAATTTGACTATGCTTATCTACTTAGTTTAGGGGTGAAATAAGGTCTTTTCAGTAAGAAGTTTCAGATTGTTTAGTTTGAACTGGTTATTGTTGGTGGATTCAGTATCATAAGTTTAACCTTAGGGGTGGGTGAAATAAGCTATTTTGGATAAGTTGATCTTCTGGTTATTGGCATAAGCTGTTTAATACAGTAATCCTAAGCACCCCTTGTTGAATTTTGATAAAGTAGTTCAGCAGTTCTGAGTGCTTGGATACGAGTTAGGCTCATTTGATGGTGAACTAAACAGCCTCGTAAATCTTTAATAAGCAGAACTGTCAAACACTTAGATAGCTACTTTTCTAGTTGTTGTGCATATTACATGATGTTGTAACACTTTATCTTTCCGGAAAAGGTTTCTGATTCTATGTTATATTCTATTCTAGACCAACATGGGAAGGTGGTCAGTACCATGGAGATGAACAAAGTCGATTGGCTGCTCTTCTTTTAGCAATGGAATTAGGTGTTGATCACATCGATGTTTAGCTCATAGGCTAGTCTAAAGTACTATTATTATTGTTCTTACATAGTAATTTCCTGTTATACTATCAGACAGAATATTTCTATCAGATTTCTCATTTTAGTTACTCAAATGGCAGGCCGTTGATGATTTCAACAACTTAATCCATGGAGATAAGCGGGTAACCAGGTACCGAATGCCCAAACGGCATACAAATCCATCTTTAATTGACTCAAAGGGCACACATGTGGAAGTACGTTAATATTTTAAAGAAAACAACCCTTATTTCTACCTATTCAAATTAGTGACATGTATCATTATTGTTTGCAGTAAGTTTCATTTTCATAGAAACCTTAAGCATTGAGGCTGATGTAGATAAATATTAAATTACAGGTTTTTATGTATTATGTTATTTATTGTATGCTACAGTCAATAGGAGCTGTCAACTGTGCCATCAGGAGACCCAATGATGGACGTTATATGGTTGTAGTACAGACTATGTAGGCGCTATTTCTGCTATCGAGGATAGTCTACGAGGTTTCTTTCTGTACATTCTAATTTCTATTAGAAGTGATTATATGGGCGGTTGGGTCAAAGTAGTGCCTTTTGTCCAGTTATAGAAGTTTCATATATTATTTCACGTGTGACTTCAACCCGTTCGACCCATTGACCCATTTGAGATTTACTTACAACACAGATTGGTACAACTGGTAGACTATTTGTGGTTATTGGTGCTAGCAGTGCTGGAAAAGCTCTTGCTTATGGAGCAAAAGAGAAGGGTGCAAGGACTGTGATAGCCAATCGGACCTACGGTTAGATTCTACTAGGGTTCACATTACCATTCCTAGTACCCGTAATTGATTGCAAATAAAACATTATACTAGTTTTATTGCATTCTTATCAGTTCAGTATGGGTGAAAGCCAACTGCACGGTTCTCGTCATATTTAGTTGGTGTTTGGATGGGAGTTGCATAAATGAAATCTAAACACCCTCTATGCATAGTTATGCACCAACTAAAGTTTTCTCTTACTGATACTGCACAGATCGTGCTCGAGAACTTGCTGACATAATTGGTGGAGAGGCTATATCTCTTGCCGATTTGAGCACTTATAGTACAGAAGGTGGCATGATACTTGCAAACACTACATCAATTGGTACGCAGCTAAATATAGACGATACTCCTATTTCTAAGGTACGGCTATCTACCTTTCTTAGGTCATATGTTTTAGAAATGGTGGTTTGAAGTTAGAAACTTAATATGGTGAATATGTGCTTGAGATAAAGTTTCTATTTTCTTTTGTGACAGGAAGCTTTGAAGTCGTATGCATTGGTATTTGATGCTGTGTACACACCAAAAGTTACAAGATTTCTTCGGGAAGCAGGAGAATATGGAGCCATAATTGCTACAGGGGTGGAGATGTTTATAGGACAGGCTTATGAACAATATGAGAGATCTACAGGGTTACTTGGTAAGGTTTAAATCTCACCGTCTTCCTTCTCTTATGAGTTTATCCTAATTTTCATTTGCAGCACCTAAGGAATTATTTAGGGAGATTATGGAAAAATCTTAATTGTAACACCCCCAATTCATGGATGCAGCGGAATTCAAACTGGGTGTTACTCGACGGCACAATAGTCACAATAATAGAAAACGAACTCCAATTGAGTCGTTTTAAAAGGTTTATCATTCAAATTGTATAAATATCAGAGATTACAAAATGAGGTCCCAGATGGTTCCATGTTTACAAATTACATTAAATGAGTTTTTGAGTGATAATAAAATTTATAGCCCTCTTGAACATCCGTGCCCTTCCGTACCATCCTTGATCGTCATGAACCTGAAATACATGCTTGAGAGGTCAACACAAAGGTTGAGTGATATTTGTAGAGTTTGTTAAATCGTTTGAACACAATAATCGTAGTGTGAGCTATAGACTCACACTCATAGTTAGAAAACAAAATCGTTATTTATTTCACTAAGCTCATGCAACCAAAACATTAACATCGAACCAACAAAATTGGCATTATAGAAGCCCTATCAAGGTACTTTTGCCATTATACCACTAAATCTCAAATATAGTGCATTTGTGTGAACTCGTCGTTGTTCAACACAAATGGGATCCGTCAATCCCAATAGATCTATTCACAATATTCGCGCTCACTATAGGTAGTGACTAATGGTTCATGATATAGGGACTTCGAACATGGCAATCGTTACTTAATGACAATAAAACATAGTCGGGAAGCATACATTAGAAAGCATTGTGTTCGAGTAGAAAAATGATAGCATGTATTCCCCCCATGGGTTTGTAAAATAGTTAAACAATAGAAAGTGGGGCTACGAACTCACCTTAAGTTATGTAGTGAGTAGTGAATGTGATGGTCGAATCGCGAAGGTTTCTACGAGCAACCTATAATAGAATGTTGCGACTTAGGATCGGAGTAAAGAATATGAATAAGTGCCTATATATATATCTTGCATCTAGTCCATGATGTGGTATGATGTATATTGTAAGTCTTTGAAAGAAAAGATTCATGAAACATGTATGTTTTATATAGATATAAGTTTCGATCCGAAAAGTTACATGTCCGATATTTGAATAAACTTAGGAAAGTTTATTAGTACATGAAGATTGTTATCAGGGGAAGTTTCATGAGTCTTATATGACCATTTTTCTTTGTAATATCTCATGGTTCCTTTTAAGTGAAGTAGATCCAAATTGCTTGTTCAAATTATCGCCAATTCCTTGTTTCATGTTTACGCCTAAGTAAGCTTACATGGTCATTTCGTCATGGCCTAGCCATGACCTTTGGTCCTTGTTCCAAGGTCATGAGACACAACCTTGGCTCTAGCCATGGTGGTGGTCTTGATTATAGATCATAAGACCTCTTGTTCTTTTTAAAGTATAACCATAATATAGTGACTTTGGTCTAAAAATGGGCTGTTAAGAATTTGAAGAAATTATCACTCAAAAAGCGTTTTCAGGTCTCGAGCTTCTTTGTTCCTGAACGAAAACGTCGTTCCGGACAACTTTCGTGTTTTAACTTTTTGATGAATCGGAACAGAAATGCCTCTTTTTGCGTGTTTTAAGTTTCTGTAACCGCAAAGTTTTGGTAACTTCAAATGGTCATAACTTTTGACTCGTATACTCGTTTTAGGTGGTTCAAATTGCTACGGTTTCCTTGTTAGGTCCTCTACTACAATATGTAATAATCCAATATCATATTTTTACCATTTTGATCAGGTCTTACCAAGAAAGTCACTAGTTTACTTGTTTTAAATAGCATAAGTTAACAATCATATACAATAACTTGTTTTACTCATTTTTATACATCATGGACTTGCATACAAGACATAATATAGCAAGAATAATAGGTAAATAACATGAACATGATTATTTAACAAAAAGCATGTTAGGGTTTGGCTTACAAATTTTGGCTTTCAACAAAGAAAGGAAAGTAGCAAGTAAGGAAAAGGACTTTGATAGACTTGCTTCAACCCACTTCACTTCATGCAATCTTTCTACTCTTGTAATCTTGAAAGATGGATGATGAAGGTTGAGGTGACTTGAGTGGATTCAAACTCAAGAGAAATCACCAAAGTATATTAGGGTTTGGAAGTGTTTGATGAATGATAACCTAACTAGAGTTTCTATCTTGAAGAAGTACTCTTGATTCTTGCTTGAAACTAGAAGAAATTAGCTAAGTGTGAGATGGTTTGGTGTGTGATGTGTGGCGTTCATATGAGGGGGAGGGGGGGCTTTTATAGTGTCTTGAGGAGGTTACAAAATGGACTAGTCAAAGCTTACATGACAAGCTTAAACACATGGAACTCATCCAAGTGTACTTAGCCTAAGATCAAGCCACACCAAGGGATGACTCCCCCCCTTAGGCAGTTTGGAATGGATAAGGGGGGTGAGGTGTGCCTTGCTTGATATTATCCAAGATATTGGATGAAACTTGACTCCGGGAAATGCCAACCGTAAATGATTAGGCCTCAAAACATAAAACCGGGTGTCGTAAAATTATGGAACTTGAAAGTATTGTTAAACGTGTCCATATGTTCCATAATAAAATATAAAATGAGTGGTAGATTCCATTTGGGTGGTAAAACCCTGCTAAAACTGGAAACACGGGTCTAAAACGCGTAATACGTAAAATGTACGAATATTGCGTAAAATTGAGAAAAGTAAAATGTTACTTTTCTAATAGGTTATAAATGATTTAAAATGACTTATAATGTCTAGACTGGGCTCAGTCTAGTGTCGGTTGGTATTAAATGTCTTTTAGACATCAAACCGTAAGCCTAAAAATCAAGGAATGACTTATAAAATCAAGGGATGATTTTTGGTCAAAGGAGGAGGGAAAAATATGTTGACTTTTTCTAATAAGTTGAAAACTCAAATAGTCTTAGAAACGCGGTGCAGGTATAGGCTAAGGTTACGGCTAAGTAAAAACGCTTAAAACTGAAAATTTCAGTTTTTCACGGCCGAGGTTTATTTTGGTCATGTTTTTCTCAGTCACGATTAATTCTCAAATAAATCATGAGTGTGTCAAACATTTTTCCGATGCGGGGTCACTTAACGCGGTCGAGTTTCGTTGTGCGTAGAATTTCTGAATGACGTTTTACCCTAAAACGTGTAATTCCTTAATAACTTTCACGAAAATGAGCTTATGAATGTCAAACTTTTAATTTGTCATGGAAATGATTTATCACTCGAGGCCAAGAAACAAAAATCAAGTTTCGGGAAAAATTTCTGGAAAAAATGAATAATAAAAGTGAATAGTGAAATTTTTCGGGAATAGTAATTATCCTGAAAATGCGAATTGTTACAGTCTCTACCCCTTACGGGGAACTTCGTCCCGAAGTTCTATGTGTGTTATACGTTGGAGTGGTGTCGATGAAGAGGTGTGGTTACTTATGAGAATTTGAGTGATGTAGTTTGATTTGTCGTTTCAGTGTATGGCGTAGGATGAGGTTACTTATGAGAAATTTGTTTAAGAAAACATACGGGTGACTGCTCCCAGCATAACATGATCCCTCCTGAATTAGACATAGGTGATCAGGCTATGTATAATTTAGGACCGATAATGTGATGTTCGGTTTAGTCATGTAGTATTATGTTTCTTAAAAGTTTTAGATGGTATTCAATCTTGTAAAGCTGATGAGGTTGCTTGTGGTGTAACTAAGGATGATTTGAGCTTTAAAAGTGCATCAAGATCGGATAATGAGCTTGTGGGATTAAGGGTTGTGAAGATGATGATGGTGAGAAGGTTAAGAAGGTTTGTGTTCTTCATTTTGGTATGTTGAGATTTAGTGGTTTGTGATGAAAGTTGGAAATGAAGGCATGATATTGATTTATAGGGTGGTATCAACGAAGTGATTTTTCTAAGATGGTGGTAGAATATCTTGGAGTAAAATGACTTGAAACAATAAAGTGATAACAAAATAGCTTGAAGTAAAATTTGTTGAATGGTTTATAAGCTAACTGGGTAAATCTTATAGAATGGTAATAGTCTGCTAAACAATCAAATTGGTTTGGAGATAGAAAGTACAATAGATGAGAATTATCACAAAGAGTTGTTTATTGAACAGTAAATATTCTTAAGTCATAAAACTCCCATTACTAGGGATGACATACACATAGTACAACATAGTGCATAAATAAATATGACTGCTAAGTTCTAAACTTCATTGTTCCGCAGTGTTGTTGAGATTCTGATAAGCTCCTTCTCCTCTTATCATATATGCTCACCCTTGGTTGTCTTCAACTTGTTGACCTTGGTTTTGGGGACATCGGTTCTTGTAATGTCCACTTTCTCCACACCCGAAGCATATAACTATCGGTTGTGTGTTGCTACCGGTAGCTACCGCCTTGACTCTACAATCTCTGGCAAGGTGTCCAGTGTTTTGACAGTTGCGACACTTAGCTGGGCAAGGACCAGAGTGATGGAAGTTACACTTATTGCATAGTGGAGCATTCCCGGTATACCCTGCGCCTCTAGTTGGTGCAGCCACATAAGCCTTTGCGGCCTCTTGTCTTTTGTTTTGCTGGTTATGATGGTTGTTGTTTTGAGTTTGGTTGTTGTTGTTGTTGTTACTTCCATGGTTACCATCCCATGGTCGCTTGTTGTTGTTGTTCCTATTGTTATTGTTGTTACTGTAGTTGGAGTTGTTGGTGTTGTTTTGTCTTCGGGTTTCTGCCGTACGCACCACTTGATCCATGAGGCTTCGAGACATCCGCATAGCTTCATCAAGTTCCTTGGGATTTGTTGAGGTTACATTCCCTTGTATACTTGGTGGAAGTCCCCAAATATACCGTTCCAACAATTTTTCTTTTGTTGAAACCATTGTTGGACACAGTATTCTCAATTCTTGGAATCGACGGTTGTAAGTTATGATGTCATTTCCCTTAACAGCATGATCCCAAAATTCTACCTCTAACTTCTGTATTTCACTGCGGGGGCAGTACTCTTTGATCATCATCTTCTTCAAGTTATCCCAAGATATCTTATAAGCATTTTCAATGCCTATTGGTTGAGATATTGAATTCCACCATGATAATGCTTCATCTAGCAGTGTACTAGTGGCATATTGAACTTTATCGCTCTCGATACATTTGCTGACCAAAAATACCGACTCCGCTTTCTCAAACCAGCGGGTCAAACCTACGGCTCCTTCAGTACCTTTAAACTTTATGGGTTCGCATTTCAAATAGGAAATGAATGAGCAACCCTTAGGTACTGAAGAAACATTTGTTACAGGAGGGATAGTTGGGCTTGGTCCTCCAATGTTAAGGCTGGCAATTCGGGCAGCTTCTGCAGCTATAGCAACTTCCGCAGCAGTGGCGGCTTCAGCGGCTGCTACAGCATCAGCAGCTGTAGCATCTTCAACGGCTGCTGCAGCACCAGCAGCTGTGGCGGCTTTGGCAGCTGCTGCAGCTGCTGCAGCTACGGCTGCTCGTTCCGTTGTGAGTGCTGCGTTGACGCTGTCTTTAACTAGTTTGCGAATAACAGCTTAAGTCATTGCTGGTGGTGTCTTCTTCTTTGGCGCCATGATTCTATTGTTCAAAAGATACGTTGTGAGTAGAGAGTTGTGAAATAAGCATGATTTTTGATGGGAAATGATAGAATAATTACGTTGAAGATTTAAAGGCATAACACATGATAGTATAAAACAAGAGTTTTATTCGTACAACGTTGGTTGATTTACAAAATCGAAACCTATTACAAGCTTCTTCAAAATTTACTAACTGATACTATCAGTTTAGTAACTACAACGTTTTTACTATCGCTAGTTATTACATAGATTTCGTAACATTTACTAACTGAGTCTAATCAGTTTAGTAGTACAAAAGTTAACTAGTATCATCACACTAGTCTATTGTGGGTTAGAAGGTCCGAGCAGCTCTGATTGATCGGCAACTTCTTGGTTTAGTGTGTCATAGAGGTACGAGTCGATGAAGTTTGAGAAGCTGTAGTTTTCATGTTGTCTTTCTTGTTGGATCAATGGTGGTCGAGGTACGATCCATAATGAGTGATCCAAATCATCACATGTAGGGATATCAAAGGGAAGTGATAGTGGTGGTGGTAATGGCTCTAGTACATATTCATACTCATTATCTTCCTCGGAGTCTGCCTCAACCCAATTTTGTTCAAAATAATTAGAAATATTCATCGCAAAATTAGTTGGCATTGGTTCATCCTCTTCTTCGTCGGTTGAATCTTCAAAAGGTTCTTCTTCGTCATCAGAAGCGAAGGCATTTACGAAGTCAAATCCGAACTCGGGTGGGGGTGGTAAGACTTGGAAGTTATTAGGTAGAGTGGGCACATAATCGGAAGAAGTGGGTACGCACATGATTTCTATGAGAAGAATTACAATGTTAAAACAATTCAATGTTTATGGGAAGTGCTCAAAATAAGGCAAGCATATATATAGCAATATACTAATATGTTTATGTAGCATAACATGCATAATAAGTCCATAATCGTCTAGAGGATGGAAGACACGGATAGCGGAAGACTATAAAATGTTTTTGCTTGTAATTGTGGTTATAGTTTAGGTCTCAATTAGACCCGTTTCTCTATAACCATGGCTCTGATACCAATCTGTAACACCCCCAATTCATGGATGCAGTGGAATACAAACTGGGTGTTACTCGACGGCACAATAGTCACAATAATAGAAAACGAACTCCAATTGAGTCGTTTTAAAAGGTTTATCATTCAAGTTGTATAAATATCAGAGATTACAAAATGAGGTCCCAGATGGTTCCATGTTTACAAATTACATTAAATGAGTTTTTGAATGATAATAAAATTTATAGCCCTCTTGAACATCCGTGCCCTTCCGTATCATCCTTGATCGTCATGAACCTGAAATACATGCTTGAGAGGTCAACACAAAGGTTGAGTGATATTCGTAGAGTTTGTTAAATCGTTTGAACACAATAATCGTAGTGTGAGCTATAGACTCACACTCATAGTTAGAAAACAAAATCGTTATTTATTTCACTAAGCTCATGCAACCAAAACATTAACATCGAACCAACAAAATTGGCATTATAGAAGCCCTATCAAGGTACTTTTGCCATTATACCGCTAAATCTCAAATATAGTGCATTTGTGTGAACTCATCGTTGTTCAACACAAATGGGATCCGTCAATCCCAATAGATCTATTCACAATATTCGCGCTCACTATAGGTAGTGACTAATGGTTCATGATATAGGGACTTCGAACATGGCAATCGTTACTTAGTGACAATAAAACATAGTCGGGAAGCATACATTAGAAAGCATTGTGTTCGAGTAGAAAAATGATAGCATGTATTCCCCCCATGGGTTTGTAAAATAGTTAAATAATAGAAAGTGGGGCTACGAACTCACCTTAAGTTATGTAGTGAGTAGTGAATGTGATGGTCGTATCGCGAAGGTTTCTACGAGCAACCTATAATAGAATGTTGCGACTTAGGATCGGAGTAAAGAATATGAATAAGTGCCTATATATATATCTTGCATCTAGTCCATGATGTGGTATGATGTATATTGTAAGTCTTTGAAAAAAAAGATTCATGAAACATGTATGTTTTATATATCGTTTACTACCGTTCGGGCCGACATAATTCAGAAGTCATGTTAGTAAGCGTTCAAGGAGCCAGGACACTTTAATTCGTAAATCCACAACTCATCTCGACGGCTTACATATGAACTCCTCACATGAGGCTCCCTACTATTGTAGTAGTTGATAAAATATATAGATATAAGTTTCGATCCGAAAAGTTACATGTCCGATATTTGAATAAACTTAGGAAAGTTTATTAGTACATGAAGATTGTTATTAGGGGAAGTTTCATAAGTCTTATATGACCATTTTTCTTTGTAATATCTCATGGTTCCTTTTAAGTGAAGTAGATCCAAATTGCTTGTTCAAATTATCGCCAATTCCTTGTTTCATGTTTACGCCTAAGTAAGCTTACATGGTCATTTCGTCATGGCCTAGCCATGACCTTTGGTCCTTGTTCCAAGGTCATGAGACACAACCTTGGCTCTAGCCATGGTGGTGGTCTTGATTATAGATCATAAGACCTCTTGTTCCTTTTAAAGTATAACCATAATATAGTGACTTTGGTCTTGTAACACCCCCAATTCATGGATGCAGCGGAATTCGAACTGGGTGTTACTTGACGGCACAATAGTCACAATAATAGAAAACGATCTCTAACCGAGTCGTATTAAAAAGATTTATCATTCAAATTATATAAATATCAGAGGTTACAAAATGAGGTCCCAATTGGTTCCATGTTTACAAATCACATTAAGTGAGTTTTTGAATGATAAGAAAATTTATAGCCCTCTTGAACATCCGTGCTCTTCCGTGCCATCCTTGATCGTCATGAACCTGAAATACATGCTTGAGAGGTCAACACAAAGGTTGAGTGATATTCATAGAGTTTGTTAAATCGTTTGAACACAATATGTTGGTAGTGTGAGTTATAGGCTCACACCAATGTTTGGAAAACAAAACAGGTAGGCTACGCTATTATACGCCCGGAACAGTTATTATACACTAAGCTTATGACACCATAACGTTAACGTGTACCAATATCGATCGGCAGATTTATCCCGGTAGGTACTTTGCTAACATACCTAAATCTCAAATATTAGTGCATTTGTTTGAACTTAGTCAATACAAATGGGATTCGTCAATCCCAATAGGCCTATTCACAATATTTGCGCTCACTATTGCTAGTGATTAAATGGTTCATAATAAGGGATCTCGGTTTAGCAAGGTTGGTACTTAGTGATAATAAAACAATCAGGCAAGCATACAATTTAAAAACATTGTGCTCGGTTAAAATAGCATGTATTCCCCCCAAGGGTTTGTAAAACAATTAAGTAATGGAAAATGGGGCTATGAACTCACCTTGAGTTGGATGATGTATAATGAGAATGATGGATATGTCGTAAGAACTTCTACGAGCAACCTAGAATAATTGTTGTAACTTAGGTTTGGAATAATGTCTAAGGAAACATAAACATGCCAATATATATATCTTGCATTTAGTCCATGATGTGGTATGATGTATATTGTATGTCCTTGAAAGAAAAGATTCATGAACATGTATGTTTTGTATATCGTTTACTACCGTTCGGGCTGACATATTTCAGAAGTCATGTTAGTAAGCGTTCGAGGAGCCAGGACACTTTAACTCGTAAATCCACAACTCATCTCGACGGCTTACATAATGAACTCCTCACATGAGGCTCCCTACTATTGTAGTAGTTGATAAAATATATAGATATAAGTTTTGATCCGAAAAGTTACATGTCCGATATTTGAATAAACTTAGGAAAGTTTATTAGTACATGAAGATTGTTATTAGGGGTAGTTTCATAAGTCTTGAATGACCATTTTCTCTTGGTAATATCTCATGGTTTCCTTTTAAGTGAAGTAGATCCAAATTGCTTGTTCATGTTATCGCCTAATTCATTGTTTCATGTTTACGCCTATGTAAGTTGGTATGGTCATTTCGTCATGGCCTAGCCATGACCTTTGGTCCTTGTTTCAAGGTCATGAGACACAACCTTGGCTCTAGCCGTGGTGGTGGTCTTGATTATTGGTCATAAGACCTCTTGTTCCTTTTTAAAGTATAACCATAATCTAGTGACTTATATATATGTAAATAGCTGTTAAGAAATTGAGAAATATCTCACTCAGAAAGTGTTTTCAAGGCTCGAGCTTCTTTAATCCCGAAGGAAAACGTGATTCCGGACAACTTTCGTGTTTTAACTTTTTCATGAAACGGACCAGAAAGGCCTCTTTTTGCGTGTTTAAGGTTTCTGTAACAGAAAGTTTTGGCAGCTTTGCCGCAAAGTTTTGGTAATTTCAAATCATCATAACTTTTGACTCGTATACTCGTTTTAGGTGGTTCAAATTGCTATGTTTTCCTTGTTAGGTCCTCTACTACAATATGTAATGATTCAATATCATATTTTTACCATTTTGATCAGGTTATACCAACAAAGTCACTAGTTTACTTGTTTTATGAACTTATATTAACAATCAATTACAACAATTTGGTTTGCTCATTTTTATACATCATGGACTTGCATACAAGACATATTATAGCAAGAATAATAGGTAAATAACATGAACATGATTATTTAACAAGAATCAAGTTAGGGTTTGCTTACAACTTGTGAAGAAACTAACTAGAACCAAGATCAAGACCAAGAACCACTACTTAATCTTCCAAATATTTTCCAACCATAGCCAAGCTTCCATATCAAAAACCCTATCTTATAATCCCTTGATAAACACTAATCTATCACAAAAACAAGCCTTAGTAAAAATCTTCACTAAGAACACTTGGAAATTTGATGAGTTTTTGTGGTGTTTTTATAGAGTTTTATGGTTGAAAGGTGTTAAGGATCAACTAGGAATTATGACTTGAACTTGTGATGGATTGAATGAGCAAGATCAATGATCAAAATGGTAAGTCAAGGTTGTTTTGGGTCGTTGGTATGGCCAAGGAGGGGAAGAGAAAGATTAAATAAGGTCTTGAGGAGGTTACAAGCTTGACTTGTCAACCCTTGGTGAGCAAGCTTGGACACATGGATGGATCTTAAGGCCTCCTAGCATGAGATCATGCCACAAGGATGAATTCCCCCCCCCCCTAGGTTGGTTCCTAAACTTGGGGGACAAGGTGTGGACTTTGCTTGGTATTATCCTAAGTATTAGGAAGAGTTTTGACTCCGGGAAATGACAACCGTAAATGATTAGGCCTCAAAACGTAAAACCGGGTGTCTTAAAATTATGGAACTTTAAAGTATTGTTAGACATGTCCATATGTCCCATAATAAAATATAAAATGAGTGGTAGGGTCCATTTGGGTGGTAAAACCCTGCTAAAAACTGGAAACACGGGTCTAAAACGCGTAATACGTAAAACGTACGAATATTGCGTAAAATTGAGAAAAGTAAAATGTTACTTTTCTAATAGGATAATATTGATTTAAAATGACTTATAATGTCTAGACTGGGCTCAGTCTAGTGTCGGTTGGTATTAAATGTCTCTTAGACATCAAACCGTAAGCCTAAAAATCACGAAATGACTTATAACATCAAGGGATGATTTTTGGTCAATGGAGGAGGGAAAAATATGTTGACTTTTTCTAATAAGTTGAAAACTCAAATCTTTTTAGAAACGCGGTGCAGGTATAGGCTAAGGTTACGGCTGAGTAAAAACGCTTAAAACTGAAAATTCTAGTTTTTCACGGCCGAGGTTTATTTTGGTCATGTTTTTCTCAGTCATGATTTATTCTCAAATAAATCATGAGTGTGTCAAACATTTTTCTGATACGGGGAAAATTAACGCGACCGAATTTCGTTGTCCGTAGAATTTCTGAATGACGTTTTACCCTAAAACGTGTAATTCCGTGTAATTCCTTAATAACTTTCGCGAAAATGAGCTTATGAATGTCAAACTTTTAATTTGTCATGGAAATGATTTATCACTCCAGCCCAAGAAATAAAAATCAAGTTTCGGGAAAAATTTTCGGGAAAAATGAATAGTAAAAGTGAATAGTGAAATTTTCCGGGAAAAGTAAATATCCTGAAAAATGCGAATTGTTACAGTCTCTACCCCTTACGGGGAACTTCGTCCCGAAGTTCTTTGTGTGTCATATGTTGGAGTGGTGTCGATGCAGAGGTGTGGTTACTTATGAGGACTAAAGTCTGGGATTACTGGTGATGTAATTTCATTTGTTATTTCAGTGTATGGCGTAGGATGAGACTTACTTTTATATAGGGAAAGTATGGTAATAGTCGAATATCAAAGGAAATTGATATAGCAGTCGAATATTAATAGGAATTGAGATAGTAATTGCAATCATAGCCTAGTAGGTAATCGGTTGTTGTACCTAGTGTTTATTGACTTCATACTTATGTTATTTCGGATACAAATAAGCCCACTTGTTTATAATTCTTTATTTACATAGAGAGGCATCCCAAACAATGTAAATAGGGGAATATAAACTTATGGTTCGGTGATTTACAATTTCTTTATTTAAATGAAAAGGCATCCCATTTCATTCAAATAATTATAAATCATCCTACTTAATAATTCCCAACACAACATTCATACTTAGCCGGTGAGTTACAAGGTAGTGTATTATGAGATGATACTGGTGTTCCAAAAGTGCAAGATGAATATTCAATCTTGTAAAGCTGATGAGGGTACTTGTGGTGTAACTAAGGATGATTTGAGCTTTAAAAGTGCATCAAGATCTGTTAATGAGCTTGTGTTTGTAACGGTTGTGAAGATAATGATGTGATAAAAGTGTGTAGTGTATGCTTAACATTAATACTCTTAGGTATAGATGTTGAATTTGCTTTAAAAATCTTAAGAGATTTTAAAAGTTTATGATGGAATGGTATCCTTAGGACCTAAACAGGATAGTACTTCTACGGGATGAAGAGAATAATTGATAACTATCCCAAGATAGTAGTTCGGATTATCTCATAAATGGAAATTTTCAAGAATGAATTTAGGTAGTACAAATAAGGTGTTAAGATTTCGCTGAGTGGTAAGACACTATCGTGTCTCTAGATTGTTTTAATGTATTCTGGTGGTTTATCGAGTTCAAGTAGGAAATCAACCTAAACATAACCTTAGTACAACTACTCTCAGTATTTGAAAATTTTAAGTCGAATATAGTTAGTCAGACTATATTCCACTGTCCCTAGGTTAAATATAGGTGACTAGTCTATATTTAGCCAAGGTTCGATAAAATTTTCAAATACCTAAATTAGGTATACTTGTGATATGTCCGTTGCTTTCGGGAAACTGCCCACTAAACAAAGGCGATGTCAAAACCCTTAAGTTGCAAGTCCCGCCCATACAAGACTTGTAACGTATGTTTTCATATTCCATTGCATAGAAGATAGTAAGGGTAGGTACATATGGAAAGGAAGTTTTAAGTAGTTCTAAAATAGAACATACTTGGCCAGGATCACGAACTTTTAATAATGAAGGTTTCAGAAGAAAACTTTGATGAATGTAGTGCTGAACTTCAGCTTTTGTCAATGATGGATTAGTTTGTCCTTTAGAAATCTCATATTTCTTGTTTGGAAATCGATAGATTGTGATGGGTTTTTGATATCATATGAAATGATATTGATGATGTGATGGAATAATTCTAGAGACCATTACGCAAAACACAATGTCTCGGAAGTAGGTTAGACCATTGTGTAATTCATAATGTCTCGGAAGTAGGTTAGACCATTGTGCAATTCACAATGTCTGGGAAGTAGGTTAAACCATTGTGTGACTCAAAAAATTTGAGAAATGATTAAGACCATTGTATAATACAATGTCTTGGAAAATAGACGAGACCATTGTAATCAGTTACAATGTCCGGGGAATAGGAAAGACCATTGTAATCAGTTACAATGTCTTGGACATAAAATGTTGGAGTAGGAACATGATTGGGAGAATCTGGTTGTGTCGTAATGCCCTAGAATAGGCATACGCAGATATGTTTAGTCCATTGTTTAGATAAATGATTGAAAATAAACCGAGTTTATATATCAATATACTAATGCTTACGGGGAAATGCTCAAAATGGGTATATATGAATATACTAATATGTTTGTGAAGCATAACATGCTTACTAAGTCCATAATCGTCTGGAGGATGGAAGACACGGAGAGTGGAAGGCTATAAAATGTTTTTGCTTGTAATTGCGGTTATAGTTTAGGTCTCAATTAGACCCGTTTCTCTATAACCATGGCTCTGGTACCAATCTGTAACACACCCAATTCATGGATGCAGCGGAATTCGAACTGGGTGTTACTTGACGGCACAATAGTCACAATAATAGAAAACGATCTCTAACCGAGTCGTATTAAAAAGATTTATCATTCAAATTATATAAATATCAGAGGTTACAAAATGAGGTCCCAATTGGTTCCATGTTTACAAATCACATTAAGTGAGTTTTTGAATGATAAGAAAATTTATAGCCCTCTTGAACATCCGTGCTCTTCCGTGCCATCCTTGATCGTCATGAACCTGAAATACATGCTTGAGAGGTCAACACAAAGGTTGAGTGATATTCATAGAGTTTGTTAAATCGTTTGAACACAATATGTTGGTAGTGTGAGTTATAGGCTCACACCAATGTTTGGAAAACAAAACAGGTAGGCTACGTTATTATACGCCCGGAACAGTTATTATACACTAAGCTTATGACACCATAACGTTAACGTGTACCAATATCGATCGGCAGATTTATCCCGGTAGGTACTTTGCTAACATACCTAAATCTCAAATATTAGTGCATTTGTTTGAACTTAGTCAATACAAATGGGATTCGTCAATCCCAATAGGCCTATTCACAATATTTGCGCTCACTATTGCTAGTGATTAAATGGTTCATAATAAGGGATCTCGGTTTAGCAAGGTTGGTACTTAGTGATAATAAAACAATCAGGCAAGCATACAATTTAAAAACATTGTGCTCGGTTAAAATAGCATGTATTCCCCCCAAGGGTTTGTAAAACAATTAAGTAATGGAAAATGGGGCTATGAACTCACCTTGAGTTGGATGATGTATAATGAGAATGATGGATATGTCGTAAGAACTTCTACGAGCAACCTAGAATAATTGTTGTAACTTAGGTTTGGAATAATGTCTAAGGAAACATAAACATGCCAATATATATATCTTGCATTTAGTCCATGATGTGGTATGATGTATATTGTATGTCCTTGAAAGAAAAGATTCATGAACATGTATGTTTTGTATATCGTTTACTACCGTTCGGGCTGACATATTTCAGAAGTCATGTTAGTAAGCGTTCGAGGAGCCAGGACACTTTAACTCGTAAATCCACAACTCATCTCGACGGCTTACATAATGAACTCCTCACATGAGGCTCCCTACTATTGTAGTAGTTGATAAAATATATAGATATAAGTTTTGATCCGAAAAGTTACATGTCCGATATTTGAATAAACTTAGGAAAGTTTATTAGTACATGAAGATTGTTATTAGGGGTAGTTTCATAAGTCTTGAATGACCATTTTCTCTTGGTAATATCTCATGGTTTCCTTTTAAGTGAAGTAGATCCAAATTGCTTGTTCATGTTATCGCCTAATTCATTGTTTCATGTTTACGCCTATGTAAGTTGGTATGGTCATTTCGTCATGGCCTAGCCATGACCTTTGGTCCTTGTTTCAAGGTCATGAGACACAACCTTGGCTCTAGCCGTGGTGGTGGTCTTGATTATTGGTCATAAGACCTCTTGTTCCTTTTTAAAGTATAACCATAATCTAGTGACTTATATATATGTAAATAGCTGTTAAGAAATTGAGAAATATCTCACTCAGAAAGTGTTTTCAAGGCTCGAGCTTCTTTGATCCCGAAGGAAAACGTGATTCCGGACAACTTTCGTGTTTTAACTTTTTCATGAAACGGACCAGAAAGGCCTCTTTTTGCGTGTTTAAGGTTTCTGTAACAGAAAGTTTTGGCAGCTTTGCCGCAAAGTTTTGGTAATTTCAAATCATCATAACTTTTGACTCGTATACTCGTTTTAGGTGGTTCAAATTGCTATGTTTTCCTTGTTAGGTCCTCTACTACAATATGTAATGATTCAATATCATATTTTTACCATTTTGATCAGGTTATACCAACAAAGTCACTAGTTTACTTGTTTTATGAACTTATATTAACAATCAATTACAACAATTTGGTTTGCTCATTTTTATACATCATGGACTTGCATACAAGACATATTATAGCAAGAATAATAGGTAAATAACATGAACATGATTATTTAACAAGAATCAAGTTAGGGTTTGCTTACAACTTGTGAAGAAACTAACTAGAACCAAGATCAAGACCAAGAACCACTACTTAATCTTCCAAATATTTTCCAACCATAGCCAAGCTTCCATATCAAAAACCCTATCTTATAATCCCTTGATAAACACTAATCTATCACAAAAACAAGCCTTAGTAAAAATCTTCACTAAGAACACTTGGAAATTTGATGAGTTTTTGTGGTGTTTTTATAGAGTTTTATGGTTGAAAGGTGTTAAGGATCAACTAGGAATTATGACTTGAACTTGTGATGGATTGAATGAGCAAGATCAATGATCAAAATGGTAAGTCAAGGTTGTTTTGGGTCGTTGGTATGGCCAAGGAGGGGAAGAGAAAGATTAAATAAGGTCTTGAGGAGGTTACAAGCTTGACTTGTCAACCCTTGGTGAGCAAGCTTGGACACATGGATGGATCTTAAGGCCTCCTAGCATGAGATCATGCCACAAGGATGAATTCCCCCCCCCCCCCCTAGGTTGGTTCCTAAACTTGGGGGACAAGGTGTGGACTTTGCTTGGTATTATCCTAAGTATTAGGAAGAGTTTTGACTCCGGGAAATGACAACCGTAAATGATTAGGCCTCAAAACGTAAAACCGGGTGTCTTAAAATTATGGAACTTTAAAGTATTGTTAGACATGTCCATATGTCCCATAATAAAATATAAAATGAGTGGTAGGTTCCATTTGGGTGGTAAAACCCTGCTAAAAACTGGAAACACGGGTCTAAAACGCGTAATACGTAAAACGTACGAATATTGCGTAAAATTGAGAAAAGTAAAATGTTACTTTTCTAATAGGATAATATTGATTTAAAATGACTTATAATGTCTAGACTGGGCTCAGTCTAGTGTCGGTTGGTATTAAATGTCTCTTAGACATCAAACTGTAAGCCTAAAAATCACGAAATGACTTATAACATCAAGGGATGATTTTTGGTCAATGGAGGAGGGAAAAATATGTTGACTTTTTCTAATAAGTTGAAAACTCAAATCTTTTTAGAAACGCGGTGCAGGTATAGGCTAAGGTTACGGCTGAGTAAAAACGCTTAAAACTGAAAATTCTAGTTTTTCACGGCCGAGGTTTATTTTGGTCATGTTTTTCTCAGTCATGATTTATTCTCAAATAAATCATGAGTGTGTCAAACATTTTTCTGATACGGGGAAAATTAACGCGACCGAATTTCGTTGTGCGTAGAATTTCTGAATGACGTTTTACCCTAAAACGTGTAATTCCGTGTAATTCCTTAATAACTTTCACGAAAATGAGCTTATGAATGTCAAACTTTTAATTTGTCATGGAAATGATTTATCACTCCAGCCCAAGAAATAAAAATCAAGTTTCGGGAAAAATTTTCGGGAAAAATGAATAGTAAAAGTGAATAGTGAAATTTTCCGGGAAAAGTAAATATCCTGAAAAATACGAATTGTTACAGGTCTAAAAATGGGCTGTTAAGAGTTTGAAGAAATTATCACTCAAAAAGCGTTTTAAGTTTCTGTAACAGAAAGCTTTGGCAGCCTTGCCGCAAAGTTTTGGTAACTTCAAATGGTCATAACTTTTGACTCGTATACTCGTTTTAGGTGGTTCAAATTGCTACGGTTTCCTTGTTAGGTCCTCTACTACAATATGTAATAATCCAATATCATATTTTTACCATTTTGATCAGGTCTTACCAAGAAAGTCACTAGTTTACTTGTTTTAAATAGCATAAGTTAACAATCATATACAATAACTTGTTTTACTCATTTTTATACATCATGGACTTGCATACAAGACATAATATAGCAAGAATAATAGGTAAATAACATGAACATGATTATTTAACAAAAAGCATGTTAGGGTTTGGCTTACAAATTTTGGCTTTCAACAAAGAAAGGAAAGTAGCAAGTAAGGAAAAGGACTTTGATAGACTTGCTTCAACCCACTTCACTTCATGCAATCTTTCTACTCTTGTAATCTTGAAAGATGGATGATGAAGGTTGAGGTGACTTGAGTGGATTCAAACTCAAGAGAAATCACCAAAGTATATTAGGGTTTGGAAGTGTTTGATGAATGATAACCTAACTAGAGTTTCTATCTTGAAGAAGTACTCTTGATTCTTGCTTGAAACTAGAAGAAATTAGCTAAGTGTGAGATGGTTTGGTGTGTGATGTGTGGCGTTCATATGAGGGGGAGGGGGGGGCTTTTATAGTGTCTTGAGGAGGTTACAAAATGGACTAGTCAAAGCTTACATGACAAGCTTAAACACATGGAACTCATCCAAGTGTACTTAGCCTAAGATCAAGCCACACCAAGGGATGACTCCCCCCCCTTAGGCGGTTTGGAATGGATAAGGGGGGGTGAGGTGTGCCTTGCTTGATATTATCCAAGATATTGGATGAAACTTGACTCCGGGAAATGCCAACCGTAAATGATTAGGCCTCAAAACATAAAACCGGGTGTCGTAAAATTATGGAACTTGAAAGTATTGTTAAACATGTCCATATGTTCCATAATAAAATATAAAATGAGTGGTAGATTCCATTTGGGTGGTAAAACCTTGCTAAAACTGGAAACACGGGTCTAAAACGCGTAATACGTAAAATGTACGAATATTGCGTAAAATTGAGAAAAGTAAAATGTTACTTTTCTAATAGGTTATAAATGATTTAAAATGACTTATAATGTCTAGACTGGGCTCAGTCTAGTGTCGGTTGGTATTAAATGTCTTTTAGACATCAAACCGTAAGCCTAAAAATCAAGGAATGACTTATAAAATCAAGGGATGATTTTTGGTCAAAGGAGGAGGGAAAAATATGTTGACTTTTTCTAATAAGTTGAAAACTCAAATAGTCTTAGAAACGCGGTGCAGGTATAGGCTAAGGTTACGGCTAAGTAAAAATGCTTAAAACTGAAAATTTCAGTTTTTCACGGCCGAGGTTTATTTTGGTCATGTTTTTCTCAGTCACGATTAATTCTCAAATAAATCATGAGTGTGTCAAACATTTTTCCGATGCGGGGTCACTTAACGCGGTCGAGTTTCGTTGTGCGTAGAATTTCTGAATGACGTTTTTATCCTAAAACGTGTAATTCCTTAATAACTTTCACGAAAATGAGCTTATGAATGTCAAACTTTTAATTTGTCATGGAAATGATTTATCACTCGAGGCCAAGAAACAAAAATCAAGTTTCGGGAAAAATTTCGGGAAAAATGAATAGTAAAAGTGAATAGTGAAATTTTTCGGGAATACTCCCTCCGTCCCAATTTATTTGTCCAGTTTTGACTTTTTGAGTCTTTGTTTGTCAACTTTGACCGTAAATATTCTTATTTGTGTTATATAATATTTGATGAAAATTATACAAATAAAAAATACACTTAAAACTCAATCTATTCATATGTTTTGCATCAAATATTAAATAACACAAACAAACATATTTATGGTCAAAGTTGACATAAAAAGACTTTGAAAATTAAAAGTGGACAAATAAATTGGGACGGAGGTAGTAGTAATTATCCTGAAAATGCGAATTGTTGCAGTAATTGTCTCGGGAGCTGCCGTAGGTATGTATCGTTTTCTATCCTATCTTTTCCAATCATATGAAGTTTTGAAAAAACGAAAAGATTCGTTTACGTATAATCTTCATCAGATTACCTTATATATAGTTTATTTTTTGTTAGACATGATCAGTATTCTGTGTCAAGTTGTTCTTGATGTCGTCTCTTGTCTCAAATTGACCAATTTAGTTCTGTAACTCGGTTAAATTTGAGGACTTTGATGTGATTGACCACTTTTGCTCGAGTATGGAGTTAAAAAAGTATTATCCTTCAGTTAAATGCTACTAGAGTGTCTGTCCGAGATGGGCGTGGGTTCAGTAATGAGTCAACCTTCCTCTGTTGTGGAACATTTTGATTTTTTTTCCTTTTTCTTTTGAATCATTGGTTCTCTTCTCATACAAAAACCTGCTTTTATCTGATCACTAGTCTTAACATAATTATCTAATTATTGCTAAACAAAATGATATAGGATTTTGACACACTTTGGGTGACTTGCATCTAATCAAATATTCAAACTTTACCCATTTGACCCATTGGAGATAGGATATTACCCAAATCAGCCCAACTTCTAAGTAAATGGGTCAAAATTTCTACTGCAGCAGACTTGACTTTGGATCAAAATTTCTATAAAATTACGTAAAACTGAAGTTTTTGTTACTTTGTATACAGAAGCAGGAGGCTCGAGAGTAATATGTGTTGTGCAAAATGGTACACACAGGAAGCACGGAGGAAGTGATTATAGTTCTTGTTTCTCCATCATTTGTTATTGTATCATCAGTATTTTTGTTGGGACATGATAAGGAAATTTATATTTGACAGCCATTGTATTAATTGTAATTAAGAATTTCTAATATATGTTTAATATAAATTCATATTTTAAATAGCCGTTTCAACTTATGTCGGGTAAAATTTGATCACGGTATTTGGCATAGGATGGATAATAATTATTGTGTTTCCTTAATTTTTGATTAAATGTTTGTTAGGTACTCTAAGAGAATACATAATCTACTTCACGCTAACCAAATTATTACTCTATACTTTATTGAAGTTTTATGTTTAAGCCCATGCCAAAATGGACATTAAAACCAATTTTTCACTACAAATTTATTAAAAAAAATTAAATTAAAAAAAAAATCACTCAAATAATTTTATGCGTCACTTTCCCTCTAAAAAACCCCAAAGTTTCACCAAATCCCAAATTAATCAAATTCCCTCTAGTTTTCCCCTAAATCAAAACCCAAACCCTAACCTTTCAATCCCGCAAAATTAACCTTCAATTCACAAAAAGTTCACATTTTATGTATTAACTCCGATCTTTTCACAAAACCCATCTTTTATTTTTCATCAATTTATTAAAAAAAACAACTGATTTTTATTGTTTTTTTTTGGGTGCAGATGAGATTAATAATAATGGGGGATAATGAATCGGATAGTCGTACTACTTGGGATTTTGTTGTTGTTGTTTTGTTAGGTGACACCTGCTGCTGTTGTTGTGAAGATGGGTGGTGAAAATGAAAATGGAGTAAGAAGGAATAACAACACATTGATATGTGCACCAATAAATAATGGCTGATGATATTGACCAGATGTTGGTTCTTATGAATTTGGCTAAGTCTTATGGTGTGTAGATTAGATTGGATAGTTTGAAACCTTTTTTAGAGGGGTTTAATGTCAGAGAAAGTATTCAGACCCTTGTTAAATTAACCCCTTTTTACTTACAGGTCAGAAGATTCTTTTTTCGGACTTTCTTTTTATATTCGAAACTATTTCTATGATATGAATGTTGGATTCATTAGTATTGTGAATTGCTTGATGTGGGAATTGGGATGGTTGACTTTTGATTTGAAACTGTTATGATGTGTTAGTATACTGAATTGTTTGACATGTGATGTGAGGTATTTGGGATTTTTGCTTATGTAAACAGCTTATCTTCTTTTTGATTTTTTTAAGCGGGTGATGAAATGTGACTATGCTTATCTACTTAGTTTAGGGTAAATAAGCTCTTTGTAATTAGCAGTTTAAGTTTAGGATGAAATGTGGAGTATATGCAAGTATTATAATAACATAATGGACAAAATCGAAACCGACTTGCCAAACAAAATACACAAGGTAACAAGTTAAGCCAAAACAAGTCATACACCATAATAGTTATGACAGACTACAACAATACCATGCAAGGGTGGGGGAATCACCACAATGAAGCTTTTGATAGACACAACCATATGAAGGTGTAGCTTGACAAAAATACATAAAGTACGTAAAACATACACAGAAGATAAAACTAAGCATCCTTAAATGAGCAAGACGTAAACCAAACAGATCTAAAGTCGAAACCAAAGACAGCATCAAGCTATCGATGACGGACCACAACAGATCTCAGAGAGGGTGGAGTTAAGTTGATGTGCTTGATTTATTTTTTAGAGAGAAGATGGATGAATTTTTTTTAGAGAGAAGATACAGTCATACTTACGGTGTCATCACGTAAAATTTATATACATTAGTTCAAATTAGCATTTGTTAAGTGAATATTAAAATTAGAGTAAATTAGACACATGGTCCCTGTTGAGCCTTAGTCCTTGACTTTTTTTTTCCACAAACAGTCACTAACCTTGAAACTCTTAACACCCGCAGTCCTTTGACTAAATTGACGTTAAGTTTTACCATTAAAGCCCCTCATGTGCAAGTCACGTGAGGGTAAAATAGTGTTTTTACTAGTCTTTTGATCCCAATAACACCTACCCACCAGATTTCTCTATAATTTTTCTCTTTTACCATCCACCCACCTCTCCATTCACCATCTCTAAAACAATCATCATTTTTCTCTTTTCTACCTTCATATCCAAAAGGAAATAAAAAAATATTGTTGTTATTAGTCCAAAAAAACCATTTTCTGGCACATACATTATAATCCCAAGATACAATCTTTATAAACATATACCAAGATTCTTCATGCATACCTCTTGAACAATTAGACATTTCTACTAATTCAAGACTTGTTTTTGCTAATTCCAAGTCTCTTTTCCTACCATTTTTTAAAATGCATGCAAAATCCATTAGAAAAGAGGATGTTTGATTGTTGCTGTCAAGGTTTTAATTCAATTGCTTTGACCATCATAACCATGAGGTAACAACACAACTAAAACAACCTGACGTAGCCATTTGACATCCCTACTACTCAAGTAATAATCGAATATCATTTGAGCTCCATTAGAAAAATCACCAAACTAGGCTTCCTCTCCAGCCATAATAACTCTGAACCCAACAAGAACAAAATAATAATAATAACAATAAAATAAATAAATAAGGTTTGGTGTTTGTTTTAGTAAGATTTGCTTTTGTGATAGTTTGATTCATAGCTTAGTTATGAGAGTTATTGGATTTCTGGATCGATTTATGAGAGAAAAGAATATGTGTTTGATTTTATGTGTGGCGTTTGGAGATTAAACACAAAAATGTGTTGTGTTCATGTTTTTAAATGAGATAGGGATAAATGGGGGCCAAAATAGAAAGAAAGAGACCAATTTACCTTCATGTGACTTGCACATGAGGGGTTTAACGGTCAAATGTAACGTCAGTTTGGTCAAGGACTGCAAGTGTTAAGAGTTTCAAAGTTGGTGATTGTTTGTGTAAAAAAAATCCAAGGGAGATAAAGTGAAAGTCAACGCTGACCACATGGACTATTTGCGTAATTTACTCTTAAAATTATATTCTATGTGTAGCAAAATGGTTGACTATGTTTTTAACAAAAATAAAAAAATAAAATAAAGAATGATTGACTATGTGTGAGCATTGCATTACATCATTTTCTTTTGGTTTCATGAGATATTATAATTCTTTTAGATATTTCTATTTCAAGTTTCATGTGTTCATTGTAATTAAGAACTTCTAATGTTGCGTTTAATATATCTATATATTCATCTTTTAAACATCACTTTTAACTTATGTTGGATAAAAATTTGATTACGATATTTAGCAAATAGGCATGAATAATAATTATTGTGTTTCCTTAATCTTTGATTAAATGTTGGTTAGGTACTTTAAGAGAACTACACATAATCTACCTCACACTAACCAAATTAGTACTCCATACTTTATTGAAGTTTTATGTTTAAGGCCATATGCAAACGGACATTAAAACTAGTAATTTTTCACTACCATGTTTAAAAATAAATAAAAATAGAAATAAAAATAAATAAAAATAAAAATAAAAATATAGTAATTTTATGTCTCTCACTTTCCCTCTAAAACCAAAATTCCCTCCCCTTTCCCCCCAAATCAAAACCCAAACCCTAACTTTTCAATCCCACAAAAATCAACCTTCAATTGGTAAAAAGTTGACATTTTTATGTAATATCTCCAATCTTTCCACATAACCCATCTTTTATTTCCATCAATTTATTAAAAAAAAGTGATTTTTATTGTTTTTTTGGGTGCAGGTGAGATTAATAATAATGGGGGATGATGAATCCGATAGTAGTACTACTTGCGATTTTGGTGGTGAATAAACCCAGATCACCTTCAACCCATTTTCATAAACACCTTCATATCTTTACTTATTTTTATTGTTTTTGTTGTTAGGTGACACCTGCAGCTGCTGTTGAGAAGATGGTTGGTGAAAATGAAAACAGAGTAAGAAGGAATAAAAGCACATTAATATGTGCACCATTAATGACTGATGAAATGATATTGACCAGATGTTGGTTCTTATGAATTTGGCTAAATCTTATGGTGCTGATCTTGTTGAGATTAGATTTGATAGTTTGAAACCTTTTTTAGAGGGGTTTAATGTCACAGAAAGTATTCAGACCCTTGTTAAGTTAACCCCTTTGCCTACCCTTTTTACTTACAGGTTAGAAGATTCTTTTTTCGATATCCGAAAACTATTTTTTTATATGTTTTTTAGGATACTGAATTGTTTGGGATTACTTATTGGAACAATTTATCTGATGGGGGTAATTCCAAATTGCTTATTATGAAGTGATATGTTTTTGTGGATTTGGTATTACAAATTTTCTGTTAGGGTGAAATAAGCTACTTATTAGCTGCGTAAGCTGTTGACCCCATATTGCACTTTGATATTGTGGATAAGCAGCTTTGAATGTATGGGCTCTGGACATGATTATATACTTATTTGGGGGTGAAATAAGCTGATTGGTAACTGCCTGTTCAGATTGTTTATTTGCTGTTTTTCATACCCTTGTTAGATTAAGCCCTTTGCCTACTCTTTTTACTTACAGATGCGGTTTATTGGGACTGTTTTTCGATGTTGGAAACTGTTTCTATGATATGAATGTTGGGTGTATTATTATTGTGAATTGCTTGATGTGGGAATTGGGATTGTTAATAGATAAGCATTTTTTAGTTGAGATTGCTTATTTTGAACTGGTTAGTATTGGTGAATTTTATATTGCAAACTTGCTCTTAGGGTGAAATAAGCTGATTGGGAGATGCTGAATTGTAATCTAGATTAGATAGGATGGTTTGAATCAAGAAAGGTTTACTGATAGATATGATATCAAACCCTTTATAAATTAAGTCCTTTTCCTCCCTTTTTTACTTGCAGGTGCGTTTTTTTGGGACTGTTTTTCAATATTCAAAACTGTTTTCGTGATATGAAATGTGATGTGTTGGTATACTGACTAGTAACAATTGTTTGACATGTGATGTGGGTGTTTGGGATTTTTGCTTATTTACACAGCTTATCTTCTTATTGCTTTTTGTAAGCAGACGATGAAATGTGACTATGCTTATCTACTTAGTTTAGGGTAAATAAGCTCTTGTAATTAGCAGTTTAATTTTAGGATGAAATAAGCAGTTTGGGAGTCTAAGTTCAAAACTAACAATCCTAAGCGCCCCTTATTGCGTTTTAAACTTTTAATGTAGTAGATAAGCAAAGTTGAGTGTTTGTGTGTGATTATATTTGAGGGTGAAATACGTAGTTTGGGAGTTTCTTCACACAGTGTATTTGCTTCTTTATTTTAAAGTACTCTTAGCAGAATTGACAAACTCATATATTTGCATATCTGATTGTATTTCGAGTGTCTGGATAAAATGTGCTTATCCTAATGATCTTCTTGATACTGTTATAATGCGAATGCAGTTTTCTTTTGATGGTATACTGAATCGTTTGACATGTGATGGGGATGTTTCAAAATTTGGATTGTTTTTATAACAGATTATCTTATTGTGTTTTTTGAGCAGATGCATAAATTTGACTATGCTTATCTCCTTTGTTTAGGGGTGAAATAAGGTATTTTCAGTAAGAAGTTTCAGATTGTTTAGTTTGAACTGGTTATTGTTAGTGGATTCAGTATTGTAAGTTTAACCTTAGGGGTGAAGTAAGCTGTTTTGGATAAGTTGATCTTCTTGTTATGAGCATAAGTTGTTTAACTTAGTAATCCCAGACACCCCTTGTTGCGTTTTGATACAGTAGATCAGCAGTAATAAGTGTTTGGATATGATTATAGGCTGATTATTTTACGTCTTAAATCTCAAATTAGCTGATTGCCGAAAACTTACACAAATGCGATATCTGATAATCTGGTTTCGTTACTGTAGAAGCCTATCTACACACTTTTTGCAGCATTGCCTTCTGTTATAGCAATTGCTTATTTCATGAGCATAGGCAGTTTTAATAAGCATTACCAAACATCCCCTTAATCTAGTCCATATTACATGATGTTGTAACACTTTACCTTTCCCGAAAAGGTTTCTGATTCTATGTTATTTTCTAGACCAACATGGGAAGGTGGTCAGTACGACGGAGATGACAAAGTCGATTGGCTGCTCTTCGATTAGCAATGGAATTAGGAGCTGATCACATAGATGTTGAGCTTAAGGTTCCTTTCTTCTTGACATTAAATGCGTCTATTCGTGCTCATAGGCTCGTTTAATGTACTATACTGTTATTTGTAACTCAAATGCAGGCCGTTGATGATTTCAACAACTTAATCCACGGGGACAAGCCTGCAAAGTGCAAACTCATAGTTTCTTCCCACAATTATCAAAATACTCCTTCGATAGAAGAGCTTGGGAACCTTGTGGCCAAATTACAGTCAACAGGAGCTGACATTGTCAGGTTTGCAACAACCGCTATAGATATAACTGGCGTAGCACGAGTCTTTCACATTACTGCTAATGTAACACCCCCAATTCATGGTTGCAGCGGAATTCGAACTGGGTGTTACTCGACGGCACAATAGTCACAATAATAGAAAACGAACTCCAATTGAGTCGTTTTGAAAGATTTATCATTCAAATTATATAAATATCAGAGTTTACAAAATGAGGTCCCAAATGGTTCAATGTTTACAAATCACATTAAATGAGTTTTGAATGATAATAAAATTTATAGCCCTCTTGAGTATCCGTGTCCTTCCGTGCCATCCTTGATCGTCATGAACCTGAAATACATGCTTGAGAGGTCAACACAAAGGTTGAGTGATATACATAGAGTTTGTTAAATCTTTTGAACACAATATGTTGGTAGTGTGAGTTATAAGTTCACACCAATGTTTGGAAAACAAAATCGTTATTTATTTCACTAAGCTTATGACACCAAAACGTTAACGTGTACCAATATCGATCGGCAGATTTATCCCGGTAGGTACTTTGCTAACATACCTAAATCTCAAATATTAATGCATTTGTTTGAACTTAGTCAATACAAATGGGATTCGTCAATCCCAATAGGCCTATTATTAATATTCGCGCTCACTATTGCTAGTGACTAAATGGTTCATAATAAAGGATCTCGGTTTAGCAAGGTTGGTACTTACTGATAATAAAACATCGTCGTGAAGCATACATTAGAAAGCATTGTATTCGATTTAGAAATAGCATGTATTCCCCCCAAGGAATTGTAAAACAATTAAGTAATGGAAAGTGGGGCTATGAACTCACCTTAAGTAAGCTAGCAAGTAATGAATGTAACGGTTGAATCATGAAGGTTTCTACGAGCAACCTATAATCGAATGTCGCGACTTAGGATTTGAGTAATATAACGGAGTGCCTATATATATATCTTGCATCTAAGTCCATGATGTGGTATGATGTATATTGTAAGTCTTTGTAAGAAAAGATTCATGAACATGTATGTTTTGTATATCGTTTACTACCGTTCGGGCCGACATAATTCAGAAGTCATGTTAGTAAGCGTTCGAGGAGCCAGGACACTTTAACTCGTAAATCCACAACTCAACTCGACGGCTTACATAATGAACTCCTCACATGAGGCTCCCTACTATTGTAGTAGTTGATAAAGTATAAGTTTTGATCCGAAAAGTTACATGTCCGATATTTGAATAAACTTAGGAAAGTTTATTAGTACATGAAGATTGTTATTAGGGATAGTTTCATAAGTCTTGTATGACCATTTGTCTTGGTAAAATCTCATGGTTTCCTTCTAGGTGAAGTAGATACAAATTGCTTGTTCATGTTATCGCCAATTTCATTGTTTCATGTTTTCGCCTAAATAAGCTTGTATGGTCGTTTTGTCATGGCCTAGCCATGACCTTTGGTCCTTGTTCCAAGGTCATGAGACACAACCTTGGCTCTAGCCATGGTTGTGGTCTTGATTATAGGTCATAAGACCTCTTGTTCATTTTAAAGTATAACCATAATATAGTGACTTGTATATATGTAAATAGCTGTTAAGAAATTGAGAAATATCTCACTCAGAAAGTGTTTTCAAGGCTCGAGCCTCTTTGTTCCTGAAGGAAAACGTGATTCCGGACAACTTTCGTGTTTTAACTTTTTCATGAAACGGACCAGAAAGGCCTCTTTTTGCGTGTTTTCTATTCTGTCACAGAAACATTTTGGCAGTTTTGCCGGAAAGTTTTGGTAACTTCAAATCGGCGTAACTTTTGACTCGTATACTCGTTTTAGGTGGTTCAAATTGCTATGGTTTCCTTGTTAAGTCCTCTACTGTATTATGTAATAATCCAATATCATATTTTTACCATTTTGATCAGGTTATACCAACAAATTCACTAATTTGCTTGTTTTAGTAACTTGTTTCAACAATCGATAACAATAACTTGTTTTGGTCATTTTTATACATCATGGACATTAATACAAGACATAATATAGCACAAATAATATGTAAATAACATGAACATGATTATTTAACAAGAATTAAGTTAGGGTTTGGCTCACAACTTTTGGCTTTCAAAGATGAAAGGAAGTTAACATGTAAGGATAGGACTTTGATAGACTTGCTTCAACCCTTTTTCACTTCATGCAATCTTTCTACCCTTGGTATTCTTGAAAGATGGATGATGAAGGTTTAGGTGACTTGAGTGGATTCAAACTCAAGAGAAATCACCATGTATATTAGAGTTTGGAAGATTTTTGATTATCTAAAAGAAACTAGGGTTTCAACCTTGAACTTGTACTTGAATCTTGCATGATACTTGGAAGAGAATGAGCTAAGGATGAGAAGATGGGGAGGGTGAAGGGTGGCATTTAAATGAGGGGAGGAAGGAAGTATTTATAGTCCAAATGAGGAGGTTAGGAAACTAGTAGGAAATTACCAAAACTTGGTGACCAAGTTGTAATTTAGAGATGATCTAGGGGTAATTTCATGAGATGAAGCCACATGGGATGACTCCCCCCCTCCTAGGTCGGTTTGTAAGCTTGGAGAGCAAGGGTGTGGACTTTTCTTGGTATTATCCAAGATACTTGGTTAGTTTTGACTCCGGGAAATGCCAATCGTAAATGATTAAGCCTCAAAACGTAAAACCGGGTGTCGTAAAATTATGGAACTTGAAAGTATTGATAAACATGTCAATAAGTTCCATAATAAAATATAAAATGAGTGGTAGGATCTATCGGGTGCTAAAACCCTGCTAAAAACTGGAAACACGGGTCTAAAACGCGTAATTCGTGTAAAACGCTGAATATTGCGTAAAATTGAGAAAAGTAAAATGTTTCTTTTCTAATGTGATAAAAATGATTTAAAATGACTTATAATGTCTAGACTGGGCTCAGTCTAGTGTCGGTTGGTATTAAATGTCTTTTAGACATCAAACCGTAAGCCTAAAAATCACGAAATGACTTATAACATCAAGGGATGATTTTTGGTCAAAGGAGGAGGGAAAATTATGTTGACTTTTCTAATAATTTTGAAAACTCAAAATGTCTTAGAAACTCGTTTTGTGGTCTAACGGTTAATCGCCCATTCGGTTAAGCGTGCTCATGTGAGATTAGTACCGACATGGGTGACCTGCTGGGAAGTTTTAGTTAATTTTTCTTAGTCACGATTAATTCTCAAATAAATCATGAGTGTGTCAAACATTTTTCTGATGCGGGGTCACTTAACGCGGTCGAGTTTCGTTGTACGTAGAATTTCTGAATGACGTTTTACCCTAAAACGTGTAATTCCTTAATAACTTTCACGAAAATGATCTGACGAATGTCAAACATTTAATTTGCCATGGAAATGATTTATCACTCGAGAATATCAAATAAAAATCAACTTTCGGGAAAGTTTCGGGAAAAATGAATAGTAAAAGTGAATAGTGAAATTTTCCGGGAAAAGTAAATATCCTGAAAATGCGAATTGTTACAGTCTCTACCCCTTACGGGGAACTTCGTCCCGAAGTTCTTTGTGTGTCATATGTTTGGAGTGGTGTCGATGAAAAGGTGTTTGTTACTTATGAGGACTAAAGTCTGGGATTACCGATGATGTAACTTGATTTGTCATTTCAGTGTATGGTGTAGGATGAGGCTTACTTTTGTGTAGGAAAGGTATGGTAATAGTCGAATATCAAAGGAAATTGATATAGCAGTCGAATATTAATAGGAATTGATATAGTAGTTGAATATCAAAATAGAACTTGATATAGTTGTCAAGTATCAATAGTAATTGATATAAGAATCGAATCATGGAATAAGCGTTGAGCATGTGGTTGGACCAAGTCCTGTTTGAATTGTACGGCTGCCCATGCATATGGCTATATGGCTTTGCAATGAGTTTGGTACGACTGCACATGCATATGGTTACATGGCCTCGCAATGAGTTTGTTTGTTATTGCACTATCATTATGAAAACCAAAATGTAAACCTCGTACTAATGGAAATTGGGATAGTCGTTGCAATCATAGCCTAGTAGGTAATCTGTTGTTGTATCTAGTGTTTATTGACTTCATACTTATGTTATTTCGGATATAATTAAGCCCACTTGTTTATAATTCTTTATTTACATAGAGAGGCATCCCAAACAATGTAACTAAAGGAATATAAACGTATGGTTCGATGATTTATAATTTCTTTATTTAAATGAAAAGGCATCCCAATCCATTCAATTAAGGACATTATAAATCATCCTACTCAAGAATTCCCGACACAACATTCATACTTAGCCGGTGAGTTACAAGGTAGTGTATTACGAGATGATACTGGTGTTCCAAAAGTACAAGATGAATATTCAATCTTGTAAGGCTGATGAGGGTACTTGTGGTGTAACTATAGATGATTTGAGCTTTAAAAGTGCATCAAGATCTATTAATGAGTTTGTGGTTGCAACGGTTGTGAAGATAATGTTATGATATGTTGATGAACAAAAGTGTGTAGTGTATGCTTAACATTAATACTCTTGGGTATAGATGTTGAGTTTGTTTTGAAAATCTTAAGAGATTTTAAAAGTTTATGATGGAATGGTATCCTAAACAGGATGGTACTTCTACAGGATGAAGAGAATAATTGGTAACTATCCCAAGATAGTAGTTCGGATTATCTCATAAATGAAAAATTTCAAGAATGAATTTAGATCATACAAATAAGGTGTTAAGATCTCGCTGAGTGGTAAGACACTATCGTGTCTCTAGATTGTTTTAATGTATTCTGGTGGTTTATCGTGTTCATGTAGGAAATCAACCTAAACATAACCCTAGTACAACTACTCTCAGTATTTGAAAATGTTAAGTCGAATATAGTTAGTCAGACTATATTCCACTGTCCCTAGGTTAAATATAGGTGACTAGTCTGTATTTAGCCGAGGTTCGATAAAATTTTCAAATACCTAAATTAGGTATACTTGTGATATGTTCGTTGCCGAAAACTTACACAAATGCGATATCTGATAATCTGGTTTCGTTACTGTAGAAGCCTATCTACACACTTTTTGCAGCATTGCCTTCTGTTATAGCAATTGCTTATTTCATGAGCATAGGCAGTTTTAATAAGCATTACCAAACATCCCCTTAATCTAGTCCATATTACATGATGTTGTAACACTTTACCTTTCCCGAAAAGGTTTCTGATTCTATGTTATTTTCTAGACCAACATGGGAAGGTGGTCAGTACGACGGAGATGACAAAGTCGATTGGCTGCTCTTCGATTAGCAATGGAATTAGGAGCTGATCACATAGATGTTGAGCTTAAGGTTCCTTTCTTCTTGACATTAAATGCGTCTATTCGTGCTCATAGGCTCGTTTAATGTACTATACTGTTATTTGTAACTCAAATGCAGGCCGTTGATGATTTCAACAACTTAATCCACGGGGACAAGCCTGCAAAGTGCAAACTCATAGTTTCTTCCCACAATTATCAAAATACTCCTTCGATAGAAGAGCTTGGGAACCTTGTGGCCAAATTACAGTCAACAGGAGCTGACATTGTCAGGTTTGCAACAACCGCTATAGATATAACTGGCGTAGCACGAGTCTTTCACATTACTGCTAATGTAACACCCCCAATTCATGGTTGCAGCGGAATTCGAACTGGGTGTTACTCGACGGCACAATAGTCACAATAATAGAAAACGAACTCCAATTGAGTCGTTTTGAAAGATTTATCATTCAAATTATATAAATATCAGAGTTTACAAAATGAGGTCCCAAATGGTTCAATGTTTACAAATCACATTAAATGAGTTTTGAATGATAATAAAATTTATAGCCCTCTTGAGTATCCGTGTCCTTCCGTGCCATCCTTGATCGTCATGAACCTGAAATACATGCTTGAGAGGTCAACACAAAGGTTGAGTGATATACATAGAGTTTGTTAAATCTTTTGAACACAATATGTTGGTAGTGTGAGTTATAAGTTCACACCAATGTTTGGAAAACAAAATCGTTATTTATTTCACTAAGCTTATGACACCAAAACGTTAACGTGTACCAATATCGATCGGCAGATTTATCCCGGTAGGTACTTTGCTAACATACCTAAATCTCAAATATTAATGCATTTGTTTGAACTTAGTCAATACAAATGGGATTCGTCAATCCCAATAGGCCTATTATTAATATTCGCGCTCACTATTGCTAGTGACTAAATGGTTCATAATAAAGGATCTCGGTTTAGCAAGGTTGGTACTTACTGATAATAAAACATCGTCGTGAAGCATACATTAGAAAGCATTGTATTCGATTTAGAAATAGCATGTATTCCCCCCAAGGAATTGTAAAACAATTAAGTAATGGAAAGTGGGGCTATGAACTCACCTTAAGTAAGCTAGCGTGGTAAGACACTATCGTGTCTCTAGATTGTTTTAATGTATTCTGGTGGTTTATCGTGTTCATGTAGGAAATCAACCTAAACATAACCCTAGTACAACTACTCTCAGTATTTGAAAATGTTAAGTCGAATATAGTTAGTCAGACTATATTCCACTGTCCCTAGGTTAAATATAGGTGACTAGTCTGTATTTAGCCGAGGTTCGATAAAATTTTCAAATACCTAAATTAGGTATACTTGTGATATGTTCGTTGCTTTCGGGAAACTGTCCATTAAACAAAGGCGATGTCAAACCCTTCAGTTGCAAGTCCCGTTCATACAAGACTTGTAACGTATGTTTTTCATGTTCCATTGCATAGAAGGTAGTAAGGGTAGATACGTATGGAAAGGAAGTTTTAAGTAGTTCTAAAATAGAACATACTTGGCCAGGATCACGAACTTTTAATAATGAAGGTTTCATCAGAAAACTTTGATGAATGTAGAGAAAGTTCAGCTTTTGTCGATGATGGATTAGTTTGTCTTTTAGAAATCTCATATTTCTTGTTTTGAAATCGATAGATTGTGACGGGTTTTTGATATCATAAGAAATGATATTGATGAGGTCGTGAAATAATTCCAGAGACCATTGCACAAATCACAATGTCTCGGAAGTAGGTTAGACCATTGTGCAATTCACAATGTCTAGGAAGTAGGTTAAACCATTAGGTGACTCAAAACATTTGAGAAATGATTAAGACCATTGTATCATACAATGTCTTGGAAAATGAATGAGACCATTGTATCTCACAATGTCTTGGAAAATGAATGAGGCCATTGTATCTCACAATGTCTTGAAAAATGAATGAGACCATTGTATCTCACAATGTCTTGGAAAATGAATGTTGGAGTAGGAACATGATTGGGAGAGTGTGGCTATGTCGAAATGCCTTAGAATAGGCATACACAGATATGTTTAGTTCATTGTTTAGATAAATGATTGAAAATAAACCGAGTTTATATATCAATATACTAATATGTTCATGTAGCATAAAATGCCTAGTGTGTATATATCAATATACTTATATGTGTTCATGTAGCATAAAATGCCTAGTGTGTATATATCAATATACTTATATGTGTTCATGTAGCATAAAATGCTTAGTGTGTATATATCAATATACTAATATGTGTTTATGTAGCATAAAATGCTTAGTGTGTATATATCAATATACTAATATGTTTGTGTATCATAACATGCTTACTAAATCCATAATCGTCTGGAGGATAGAAGACACGGAGAGTGGAAGGCTATAAAATGTTTTCGTTTGTGATTGTAGTTATAGTTTAGGTCTCACTTAGACCCGTTTCTCTATAACCATGGCTCTGGTACCAATCTGTAACACCCCCAATTCATGGTTGCAGCGGAATTCGAACTGGGTGTTACTCGACGGCACAATAGTCACAATAATAGAAAACGAACTCCAATTGAGTCGTTTTGAAAGATTTATCATTCAAATTATATAAATATCAGAGTTTACAAAATGAGGTCCCAAATGGTTCAATGTTTACAAATCACATTAAATGAGTTTTGAATGATAATAAAATTTATAGCCCTCTTGAGTATCCGTGTCCTTCCGTGCCATCCTTGATCGTCATGAACCTGAAATACATGCTTGAGAGGTCAACACAAAGGTTGAGTGATATACATAGAGTTTGTTAAATCGTTTGAACACAATATGTTGGTAGTGTGAGTTATAAGTTCACACCAATGTTTGGAAAACAAAATCGTTATTTATTTCACTAAGCTTATGACACCAAAATGCTAACGTGTACCAATATCGATCGGCAGATTTATCCCGGTAGGTACTTTGCTAACATACCTAAATCTCAAATATTAATGCATTTGTTTGAACTTAGTCAATACAAATGGGATTCGTCAATCCCAATAGGCCTATTATTAATATTCGCGCTCACTATTGCTAGTGACTAAATGGTTCATAATAAAGGATCTCGGTTTAGCAAGGTTGGTACTTACTGATAATAAAACATCGTCGTGAAGCATACATTAGAAAGCATTGTATTCGATTTAGAAATAGCATGTATTCCCCCCAAGGAATTGTAAAACAATTAAGTAATGGAAAGTGGGGCTATGAACTCACCTTAAGTAAGCTAGCAAGTAATGAATGTAACGGTTGAATCATGAAGGTTTCTACGAGCAACCTATAATCGAATGTCGCGACTTAGGATTTGAGTAATATAACGGAGTGCCTATATATATATATCTTGCATCTAAGTCCATGATGTGGTATGATGTATATTGTAAGTCTTTGTAAGAAAAGATTCATGAACATGTATGTTTTGTATATCGTTTACTACCGTTCGGGCCGACATAATTCAGAAGTCATGTTAGTAAGCGTTCGAGGAGCCAGGACACTTTAACTCGTAAATCCACAACTCAACTCGACGGCTTACATAATGAACTCCTCACATGAGGCTCCCTACTATTGTAGTAGTTGATAAAGTATAAGTTTTGATCCGAAAAGTTACATGTCCGATATTTGAATAAACTTAGGAAAGTTTATTAGTACATGAAGATTGTTATTAGGGATAGTTTCATAAGTCTTGTATGACCATTTGTCTTGGTAAAATCTCATGGTTTCCTTCTAGGTGAAGTAGATACAAATTGCTTGTTCATGTTATCGCCAATTTCATTGTTTCATGTTTTCGCCTAAATAAGCTTGTATGGTCGTTTTGTCATGGCCTAGCCATGACCTTTGGTCCTTGTTCCAAGGTCATGAGACACAACCTTGGCTCTAGCCATGGTTGTGGTCTTGATTATAGGTCATAAGACCTCTTGTTCATTTTAAAGTATAACCATAATATAGTGACTTGTATATATGTAAATAGCTGTTAAGAAATTGAGAAATATCTCACTCAGAAAGTGTTTTCAAGGCTCGAGCCTCTTTGTTCCTGAAGGAAAACGTGATTCCGGACAACTTTCGTGTTTTAACTTTTTCATGAAACGGACCAGAAAGGCCTCTTTTTGCGTGTTTTCTATTCTGTCACAGAAACATTTTGGCAGTTTTGCCGGAAAGTTTTGGTAACTTCAAATCGGCGTAACTTTTGACTCGTATACTCGTTTTAGGTGGTTCAAATTGCTATGGTTTCCTTGTTAAGTCCTCTACTGTATTATGTAATAATCCAATATCATATTTTTACCATTTTGATCAGGTTATACCAACAAATTCACTAATTTGCTTGTTTTAGTAACTTGTTTCAACAATCGATAACAATAACTTGTTTTGGTCATTTTTATACATCATGGACATTAATACAAGACATAATATAGCACAAATAATATGTAAATAACATGAACATGATTATTTAACAAGAATTAAGTTAGGGTTTGGCTCACAACTTTTGGCTTTCAAAGATGAAAGGAAGTTAACATGTAAGGATAGGACTTTGATAGACTTGCTTCAACCCTTTTTCACTTCATGCAATCTTTCTACCCTTGGTATTCTTGAAAGATGGATGATGAAGGTTTAGGTGACTTGAGTGGATTCAAACTCAAGAGAAATCACCATGTATATTAGAGTTTGGAAGATTTTTGATTATCTAAAAGAAACTAGGGTTTCAACCTTGAACTTGTACTTGAATCTTGCATGATACTTGGAAGAGAATGAGCTAAGGATGAGAAGATGGGGAGGGTGAAGGGTGGCGTTTAAATGAGGGGAGGAAGGAAGTATTTATAGTCCAAATGAGGAGGTTAGGAAACTAGTAGGAAATTACCAAAACTTGGTGACCAAGTTGTAATTTAGAGATGATCTAGGGGTAATTTCATGAGATGAAGCCACATGGGATGACTCCCCCCCTCCTAGGTCGGTTTGTAAGCTTGGAGAGCAAGGGTGTGGACTTTTCTTGGTATTATCCAAGATACTTGGTTAGTTTTGACTCCGGGAAATGCCAATCGTAAATGATTAAGCCTCAAAACGTAAAACCGGGTGTCGTAAAATTATGGAACTTGAAAGTATTGATAAACATGTCAATAAGTTCCATAATAAAATATAAAATGAGTGGTAGGATCTATCGGGTGCTAAAACCCTGCTAAAAACTGGAAACACGGGTCTAAAACGCGTAATTCGTGTAAAACGCTGAATATTGCGTAAAATTGAGAAAAGTAAAATGTTTCTTTTCTAATGTGATAAAAATAATTTAAAATGACTTATAATGTCTAGACTGGGCTCAGTCTAGTGTCGGTTGGTATTAAATGTCTTTTAGACATCAAACCGTAAGCCTAAAAATCACGAAATGACTTATAACATCAAGGGATGATTTTTGGTCAAAGGAGGAGGGAAAATTATGTTGACTTTTCTAATAATTTTGAAAACTCAAAATGTCTTAGAAACTCGTTTTGTGGTCTAACGGTTAATCGCCCATTCGGTTAAGCGTGCTCATGTGAGATTAGTACCGACATGGGTGACCTGCTGGGAAGTTTTAGTTAATTTTTCTTAGTCACGATTAATTCTCAAATAAATCATGAGTGTGTCAAACATTTTTCTGATGCGGGGTCACTTAACGCGGTCGAGTTTCGTTGTACGTAGAATTTCTGAATGACGTTTTACCCTAAAACGTGTAATTCCTTAATAACTTTCACGAAAATGATCTGACGAATGTCAAACATTTAATTTGCCATGGAAATGATTTATCACTCGAGAATATCAAATAAAAATCAACTTTCGGGAAAGTTTCGGGAAAAATGAATAGTAAAAGTGAATAGTGAAATTTTCCGGGAAAAGTAAATATCCTGAAAATGCGAATTGTTACAGCTAATTCTCAAGTAAGCGGTGTTAGTCATGCATGTAATAAAATTTGTAAATTAGATATATTTTTTTCACGGTTTTATTAGCTTACATGGTTATTTAAGTACCTTAATTAATCAGTTAGGTTCCATTAATAGCAATGGTAATGGGTGAAAGTCTGATGTCTCGAGTACTCTGCCCCAAATTCGGTGGATATTTGTCATTTGGCACCCTTGAGCATGGAAAGGTATCTGCACCCGGACAACCCACAATTAGGGATCTTTTGGACTTGTTTAATTTCAGACAATTAGGTCCTGACACAAAAGTATTCGGTATTGGGAAGCCAGTTGGACATAGCAAATCACCTTTGTTATACAATAAAGCTTTCCGATCAGTTGGTTTTAATGGAGTTTATGTACATTTGTTGCTGGATAATGTAAAGAATTTTCTTGATACTTACTCATCTGCAGATTTCGCGGGGTTCAGGTTCAGTTTTTATATATTTTTATTAGAGCTATTGCTTAAGTTTCCAGGGGTTTTTCCATCAAACCGACATGCTTTTTCTATTTTTGTACATAAACGAGTCTTTAAAGGTAGTCTTAGTGTACGGTTTCATTCATTTGATAACCGGAAAATTTAACATTATATATCAATCTAAATCACACGAATATACATCTTATCATTTTTTTTATAATGTTGATCATTTATTCATTTTTGACCGTCAGTTTTTGTGTTACCGAATGCCCAAACAGTTACAAAGCGATCTTATAATGAGTCAAATGTTATAAAAAAAGTAGAATGGCTAAAAGGTACAAATGTAAAAGTACGTTGATATTTTATGGAACAAAACCCGTGTTTCTACTTTTCAGATTAGTAAAATGTTTCAATTTTGGATGCAGTGGTACCATTCCTCACAAAGAATCTTTATTTCAATGTTGTGATGAGGTTGATCCAGTTGCAAAGGTAGATTTCGCTCTTAATAAAAAGCTTAACTATTTAAGTAGATGCAGATAATGATTCAAGTATGTGCAGTCAATAGGAGCAGTCAACTGCGCTATTAGGAGACCAAATGATGGGTGTTATATGGTTGCAATACAGACTATGTAGGCGGTATTTCTGCTATCGAAGATAGTCTACGAGGTTTCTTTCTGTACTTTCTATTAGAAGTGATAATATGGGCGGTTGGGTAAAAACTGTGCTTTTGTCCACTTATAAAAGTTTCATATCATATTTCACGTGTGTCTTTCTACCCGTTTGACCCATTTGAGATTTACTTACTACACAAATTGGTACAACTGTTTTCAGGTTTAGGCATTCAAAATGGTGCAACAGGATCACCATTGGCTGGTAGACTATTTGTGGTTATTGGTGCTGGCGGTTCTGGAAAAGCACTTGCTTATGGAGCAAAAGCGAAGGGTGCAAGGATTGTGATAGCTAATCGGACCTACGGTTAGATTCTACTAGCGCTCGCATTACCATTCCTAGTACTCGTACTTGATTGCAAATAAAACATCTAATACGCCTGGGCCCGAGCCGATTGCTTATTTAGGTCTTAGGGTTTTGTCTTATAAATACTCTTGTAAACCTTTATTATAATCAATCAAAAGTTAATAACAAATCTCTAGTTCTTCTCTTATATTTTTTGATGGAGCCAGCACACGCTTGAAGTGGTGCCTTTTCCCGATACAACCCCTAACTGGGTCGTATCAATTGGTGCTTTCATTGAGAGTTCTCGTTGAGAGGGTTTTTTGATTAGGGTTCAAAAAAAAAAAAAAAAAAAAAAAAAAAAACGTTACTGTTCACCGAGTACTATTCATCAGGTGCTGTTTTGTCGGAGTTACTATTCATTGGGTACTGTTCATCGAAAAAAATTGTTTTTTTTGTTTTTCGAGTTATTGTTTATGGCATCGGGACGCACTATCTAAGCTCTTGCAAATGGGTACCGTGGCCGAATATCATAGTGAGTTTGAGGTACTTATAAATCGAGTAACGGGGATCTCTGAATCTTTACTTATATCGTTTTATATCTCTGGACTTAAACTGGACCTACAATCTTTACTCTTACGGTCAAATCCCAAAACTCTAGACGAAGCTTTTTCATTGACCCATGCGGCGGAAACGCGATTCGCGAACCTAAATATTTGGGAATTTTTGAGGTCAAATCCTTTAACTTTGGGAGAAGACTTCTTCAAAGCTCGTATCACCGAGGGTCATTTTGAGACGATTGCAAAGGAAGAGAAAATAGATGTCATTCTACCATTAGAGGGTGAATTTGCTTCACCTAAGGCTGAGGGGTCATTGAATGCTGATGAGTATATTGGAGTTGAAGAGGTTGTGGGTGGTGGCGAAGCGCTTAATATTGACAAAAATGAGTCGCATATTGTGATATCGCTACTTAAGGATGGAGGTGATGATAGTATAGATGAAATAAATTTGGGTTTAATCAAAGAGTTTGTGATTAAGATGTTGGAGGGTAGAGATGTTTCCGGCGAGAGTTTGGTTGTTTGTTTGAAGTTGGTATATCGCGAGAAGAGTCGTGGGGTGGTAAAAGATGATGGAAGAATGGTGTTGTGTTATGTCCAAGGCAAAGGAATACGAAAGAAGAAAAAGGCGAAGGCTGCAATTCAAAGAAGATTATGAGATCCCGGATTACGCCAATGTTGCAAGAGGACGGACTGCCCAAACGACTCAAGAAGTCCAAACGTATGGCATAAAGATTATGTCATATAATCTATCTTTATTTACATGTCTTTGTTTAGGATTATTTTCATGTTTCTTTAGGAAAGTTGATTAAGAATGTTTTAAGACAACACCTTGAGGGCAAGGTAGTTTTGAAGGAGTGGGGAATGATATACCTAGGCCCGAGCCCATTGCTTATTTAGGTCTTAGGGTTTTGTCTTATAAATACTCTTGTAAACCTTTATTATAATCAATCAAAAGTTAATAACAAATCTCTAGTTCTTCTCTTATATTTTCTGACGGAGCCAGCACACGCTTGAAGTGGTGCCTTATCCCGATACAACCCCTAACTGGGTCGTATCAACATCACACTAGTTTTATTGCATTCTTATCAGTTCAGTATGGGTGAAAGCCAACTGCACGTTTCTCGTCATATTTACAGGGTGTTTGGATGTGAGTTATTTATCAAAACATAAAAAATTGATCATTGCGACTTCAAGTCACAGTAATCAAATAACCAGTTGATAAATTGAAATCCAAACACCCTCTTACATGCATAGTTAATACACTAAAGTTTTCTCTTACTGATGATACTGCACAGATTGTGCTAGAGAACTTGCTGACATAATTGATGGAGAGGCTATATCTCTTGCCGATTTGAGCACTTACAGTCGAGAAGGTGGTATGATACTTTCAAACACTACATCAATAGGTATGCAGCCAAATATTGACGATATTCCTATTTCTAAGGTACGGCTATCTACCTTTCTTCGGTCATATGTTTTAGAAATGGTGGTTTGCAGTTAGAAACGTAATATGAGGTAAATATGTGCATGATATAAAGTTTCTATTTTCTATTGTGGCAGAAAGCTTTGAAGTTGTATGCACTGGTATTTGATGCTGTGTACACACCAAAAATCACGAGATTACTTCGGGAAGCAGGAGAATGTGTAGCCATAATTGTACAGGGGTGGAGATGTTTATAGGAAAGGCATATTAACAATATGAGAGATTTACAGGGTTACCCGGTAAGGTTTTAAATGCAAAGTTATGATATTTCGTTCCTCTCCATTACGTCTAAATTCTTGAAAAATGTACCACCAGCATCGTTGCCCTTTTGGGAAATGATTGCTGCCAAACACAATGATTGAAAAATTCACAGTTCATAAATGTAAGTTCAAATTTACACTTGATATTATCAACAATCTCTTCATTTAGCGGAGGATCCTTTGTTTCACTAATATAATCAATTAACAACTGATTTGTAGCACATAATGTGTAACAAAACAATTCTAATCAGCCTTGCGAACATGACCAATTACCACCTAGCATTGAATAGCCTGCCAAAACTGTCATCTATATCTCACTAAAATGAAGTTCACCATATAAAGCTTGTGTCTTGTACAAAAATTCACATTAATAAACTTGTAAAACAAATTACGTTATATTCTCCAGGTGATTGAAACTCAAAGTGAAAACGAATTTTAATAAGTACAGGAAGAAATCTTTTACATTGGTCGAAACTCTAGACCACATACAATGAGACCAGACATGATTCCTTCATGACTTGTAAATTTCATATTCATAGAAAGAGAGTCATCCTTGAATTCATGAGTTGAGTTAAATTTCCACAGTTGAATCTCCATCCATCCATCTTCCCTTTGTTTTGGAAACCGAGTAATATCATTTATGTTCGATGGGCTCGGGGTAATAAAATAGAAAAAATCGGCCTCATTGTTTTCTTGATGGAGTAAATCTCGTACTTTCACCGGAAAGTGAAGTCCCTGGCATTGTTCTGAAAGCTTGAACATAAGGTAACACACATATTCCGTAGCTGGTGACAACATTTGACTTTTAATCGTGCAATTGATATGAAATACTTGTTGTGGTAAAAGCTCAATCACCACTTGAAATCTGCATGTACGATATATTATATGATTACAATTATACTCCGTAGTTCTCAAGAACAAAGTACATTTAGAGATAACTAAATCCAACATGTGAAACTTTTGTCGACCATCTAGTCACCAATCTTTAATATGTTACTAGAAAACAGCAAATATTTGGACCTTGAATTATCAAATATATTTTTTCACGAAGCACCTTTGGGTAAGCACATATGAGAACATAGCGAATGTATAATTAGAATAAGTTTAGCGGTTAAAGGAAGACGTAATAAAGTTAGTTCAAAAAGAAAAAAGAAAAAAAGAAAAAGAAGCAAACCTGGACAGAGCTGATGGTTTTAAAGTAAAGAGTTCAACATTAGAGTATTTGTATAAAGTTGCCTTTGCGGAAAGCACGAGTAGTTTTTTTTCACCGATTTCGCCCAACCAAAAGAACTCATCATAGTTTCTGCATATCTTGAATATTTCTTCAAAGTTAGTTGGCAAATGTTGCACCTGATCCACATTGAAGTTTGATTTCAAGACTTGTTGGACTTCCTTCAATTTTCCTATTTCTTCATGTTTCACCTGTGTACAAACCATGAAAAATTATGCAGCATGGAATATGGTTTATTTTAATTTTTAATTTTTGGCATGCATCCAATCCCTTTATATAATATAAACAAAAGAATATAAAATAGAACCAAGGGACATAATTTCGAACTTACTTTGTCAATTGCTCGAAATTCAATGCCTTCAACATAAACTGCACTTTCTCCGCAATAGTATGATGAAAAGCTCTCAAGTAGAAACTCAAAAACGATATCTTCATTCTGATTCAAAAACTGGTACAACTCAATCATCATCCAGTCCTTGTCTCTCCATGTTGCGAAATATGCATGTAGACTTTCGAGTCCCTTTCTATACTTTAGGTTAACACACATCGGTTTACTAGAAAATATTCTTGCATCACAAAGTCTGAAGACTAAGAAGGCCCCATAAACAACATCTGGAGATAAAAATTGAGCGTCTATCTTAATTTCGATGTTCAAATTGGAAATATCTGACATCTCCACCGCTGTCCCAAACCTGCACAAGTTATAAATATTCAAGTCTAAGTCAGTCATATCCTTTATTCCCATACACTTCTGCTTTTGAATTTCGTAATTTTTGGAACAAGAGTTTAATTTCTATATTTGAATTTATTGTACCAGACAAATCCTTATTTAAATAAAGGAAGGAATATTATAAAAAACACTATCAAGATGGTAGCAAAATTTATAATTCATGATCATGAGAACAGAGTACCCAAAACAGGGCATACCTCAACTACCTTATTAGAAGGTTTATAAAATTATAGTTCCCAATCATATAGTGAGTATTAAAATCTATTGTGTCATGTACAACATCATTTCTCAATTTTGATATGTATGTATGTAGGACTAATCTTGTTATTAACCTAATGAGATGAGGTCTGAAGTGTAAAAGAGCTTAAGATGAAGCACTATTCCTTTGTTGATAAGCACAAGGGATTAACAGTTCTAGCAGAATAGAGTCAAAGGGATTCAAATATATTTTTTTTGTAATTGTAGTCAGTCATTGTGATAAACGGTAAAGAGAATAACCTTATACTTTAAACATTAAAAAGTATAACATACTTCTACCAATAATGCATATGTTTGCTTATCACTTAAAACTAACAAAGGTGGAGAGGTAGAGAGAATAACCTTGATTCTGGAATACGTTTCCACTCATGTGGACAGCTGTTTTTGTAGGAAAACAATGTCGCTGAAACCATTGCATTTCTTGACATCAACTGTAATACAACAAAAAAAAAACTAGTCAGACTCAACGTTAGGATGTGTAAATGCATGTATGATTTTGATTCATCCTTAATAAACTAAAGGATACATAGAACACAAGATGCACAAAAATATAAGTGAGATTTGAGGATGAACTCATTACCATTTTGTCCTGTTGAAGGATGATTCGCTTCGAAAAAATGTTGTAAAGATCCTCTTTCTTGATGGTAGAATAAATTTCAGGGCACTCTGACTTCTGGATTATTTCTTTATAGTCTTTAGGCAATTTGGGCTCCCATTTCTCATAATCCTCCTGTATATACATTAATCAATTAATAAACTCATGTTTCATACTACTTTCTTACAGTTTATTAAACAGTTAAAGGCCAAAGTTTAGATATATATGAATCAAAAGTTAGCCAATTTTGTCAAACTATAGAAACTTACCTGAAATTCCAATGCTTTCTTGAGTTGTATGACCACTTCATGAGCTGTTGGTCGTCTTTCTCTCCTGTGATGTAAGCATTTAAGGGCAATCCTTGTAAAGGTAATATATGACTCTTGCACAATTTGTTCTTTGATACCCTCGAACACCAATTTATCAAGTTTTTCTACATAATAGTGGTGTTTAGCCAAAAAGGGTAAATAAAGATACTCGTCATCTAGCTTTTCGGATGACAGTTTCCCACACAATATGTCAAATAAGACCGCACCGAATGAGAATATATCAGACTCTTTGGTTAAGAAGCCTGTTTCCGAGTATAGTGGGTCACGATAGCCAATTGTGCCTGTAACATTGTCGATGACATAGTCTACATCCTCATTTGTTGGACATACTAAGGAAAGCCCAAAATCACTAATTTTTGCTTTCCAATCATCAAACAGTAGAACATTGCTGCTGCTGATGTCCCTATGTATTACCATTTCTGGACTTAAAACAGTTCCATGAAGAAACTCCAATCCCATTGCAATATCGATGCATATTTTAAGCCGCATCACCCACGTAAGACTATTATCGCTCAAGTACTCATCAAGACTTCCTCTTGATGCATATTCATAGACAATAATTTTCTCATCCTCTTCATCACAGTAGCCTACAAGACCAATTACATTTTCATGTTTATACTGCATAAGGATTTCAAGTTCTGTCATAAATTCAGCTTCTCCTTCAGCAGATTTCCTACCCAAACGCTTTGCAGCAATGAAGTTATGCCCATGAGTCTGACCCTTGTACACATTCCCAAAATCTCCATGTCCAATGATATTGTCTTGGTTGAAAGTTTTTGTTGCCAACTTTATGTCTTGAAGTGACAGTTTGAGGTTGTCCTTGTGGTTCTCCTGCGAATCATCGGACAATCAGTCGATTTGATAAGTAAAATATAACTGAACTATTTGCCATCTAAAACTCATTTAAAGTCTCTATGTTGAGGGTTATGGTTGTAAATTAAACTTGGTTGTTGCATTTAAGAATTAAAGAAGAAATATTTATACATCATGGTCAAAAGAGGAGGGAGGAGTGAGGAGGTTTACTTGCGAATCATTCACTTGGTAAAGTTTAAGATTAAAACAAAATGTCACAAAAGTTAAGGACTAAACAAGTTGGACGGTAAGATCGTTAATTAAGTAAAAGTTTGAGGTTTTTTATATTAGTTACACAAAGTATGATGTATGAAATGTCACATACTACTATGAAGAATATATGAGGAGATTATGAAGTTATTCAAAAATATTACACACCTGACAGTATAATGCTTTTTTAAGTTCGTTGATGACAACATCTATTGATGGGCGTTCGACTTGAGTCATTGCTAGGCATCGAAATGCGATTTTTGTAAATATGTCCAAAGACTCGTCATTGGGTCCTTTGCTAAGAGAAAAGACATGTTCATCTTTTTCTTCCTTTATCTTGTGATCAACAATTTTCATTAGTGTTCCCTTCTCAAAATGATGTCGCGCAATGGGTGCAATCCCCCTCTCATCGATGTCGGTAAAAATACGATCATAGGCCACCTTCCCAGTCAAGATCTCAAATAACACCACTCCAAAAGAGTAAATGTCTGATTTCTTATTTAACTTGCCAGACTTCGAGTTCTCATAATCCGGATCTAAGTACATAGGTGTACCTGCAATCGTACTGGCATTGAAAGTACTGGCATCTTGATCTGCTGGGTGGAATTTGGAGAGCCCGAAGTCGGCAATCTTTGCCACCCAATTATCGCCCAATAGAATGTTCGCACTCTTGATGTCGCGGTGTATTATCTTTTGTTTTTCCTGATCTGTGTTGGTGTGAATGTAATTCAAGCCATATGCAACATCAAGACATATTTTCAAACGTTGCATCCAAGTAAGATTAGTCAATTTATCACTGCTTCCCAAATAATCTTCAAGACTTCCTTTAGAAGCAAGCTCATAGACAAGGATCATGTGATCAGGACCTTCATCACAAAATCCAAAAAGAGAGATTATATTTTTATGTTTACAACTCGTCAACGTTTCAATTTCTACATTGAACCCTTGTTCTCCTTGTGGACTGTTTATTCGTTTTATGGCTACAACACTTTGTTTCTTGGGAAAGCCACATTTATTTTCCCCGTCTATCGACAATGAATTGCTGCTATCAAAGTGTTCGAGTCGTGCCTTGTATACCATGCCAAATGCGCCTGACCCAATGCAATATTTGTCGGAAAAATTCTCAGTTGCCAACTCGATATCATTAAGTCCAATCTTCAAGTGTTCCAAGTTCTTCCACTGCAACATAGTGGACATTCAAAAGACAACAACATACTTAAATTAATTATTGAATGAAAAAAGAATCACAATCTGTATTAATTGTGATGCTAACAGAATTAAGTTATACAACTCTTTTTCTCAGCCAATGGATTCCATTAGCTTCGATATCAGTTACTATTTTACTCTTTAAAATAATTTGTGATTTGTGACTAGTGTGCAGGTCCATGGTAGTTGGTGCAGATGGTGTTTTTGATTCCTGGTTTTTCGATTTCTGTCCCCATATCAATAAAGTTGTTAACGGTCTTTTATCATTTTAGAGTGCCAGGGTTATGAATATGAGACATCAGAAATGAAAAAAGCCCATTAACCACATAGACCATTCATCTAATTTAATTACTTTTTTGTTTACTAATTAGGATGACCAGCTTCAAACTAAAACTATAAAGAAGTGAATTACCCTCAGGTGATTGGATGATGAACTGTCAACTGCACTCCTTGGAAGTTCCTAAAATAATATTTGCAAAAGAATAGGAGATTAGTAGATAAATATAACAGTTATTATCAGATAAAGTTGATAAGCAAGTTGAGTTTCTTACCGGATTTTCATACATTGATTGAAGTTTCAACGCTTTCTCAAGTCCTTTGACAACCTGATCTATGTATGGGCGAGCTGCTCTTTCCTCTTTTACGCAGCCATATGCTGTTTCTGAGAAGATTTTTAATGCTTCTTGGTCCATCTGATTTCGTAAATGCGGCATGATCATTTCATCCAAATGAGATTTGGCCAGCTGACTTAATAACCCCTCTTTCAACTCATCTTCAAGTTCATTTTCGCCCTCGTCTTTGTCATCATTTGCACTCCTTCCGCACAAGACTTCTAGTAATACAACACCGAATGCAAACACATCTGACTTGTTGGTCACCCCGCCAGTCTTTTCATATTTTGGGTCCATGTATACATTCTTAATAATATCACGAGTAAGAAGAAGACGGTGCCTCCGATCTACTGTATTTTTCAGTGAAAGTTCAAAACCAGATAACTTGGGTTCCCATTTGTCATCTAGTAAAATATTCGAGCTCGTGATGTTGCAATGTATGACACTAAAATCTCGCCCAGGATCATAATGGATGTAACTCAATGCCTTCGCAACATCAACACATATCTTCAACCTTTGCATCCATGTGAGGGTCTGGTCACTTAGATATTGTTCGAGACTTCGGCTGGCAACCTTTTTGTATAAGATCATCTTCCCGTCCTTGTGATCAAAAAAACCAATAATAGACACTAGATTCTTATGTTTGAGACTAGAAAGCATCGAAACTTCTGTCCAAAACCTTTTGCTCTCATCTCTTACATACTCTACATAAAACCTCTTAACAGTAATATCGATGAATTGTTCAGAGCGTAAGAGGCGGCCTTTGTAAATTATTCCAAGCTTAAACTTTTCAATAATATTCTCAACAGCAAAATTGTTGGTTGCTGATTCTATATCTTGAAAGCTGAGTTTTAGGTGAGAAAGATCTTTGAGGAAAGACTTAGTCTCTTTGCTGACATGGGACTCAACACGTGTAGATATGGAGGTCAATGATCCCTATATGTAACAAACAAGACAACATTACCAAGTGTTCCAAATATGACTCGTGTAGATATGGAGGTCAATGATCCCTATATATAAACGAGGTCACGTTTCTAATATTCCAGTAGCTTACAACAATAGTAATAAGTAAATAAGTACCTTTTCATGATTGGATGATGTATCTTCAACTTTAGCCGCAGCTATTGAATGTTCCTTTATATCATAAATACAGTAATAAGTAATAATTTTACTTATGTTAATATTAGAGAGAATTGCAAAAATCGTCCCTAAAGTTTGGCCAAATTGCACGTTTCGTCCCGGATGTTTGAAAAGTGCAAGGATCGTCCCTGTCGAGAAAACTTTGGTGCAAATATCGTCCCCACAGGGACAATACTTGCACCAAAGGTTTCCCCAAAAAAGACGATATTTGCACCAAAGTTTCCTCCATAGGGACGATCGTTGCACTTTCCAAACATCCGGGACGAAATGTGCAATTTAGCCAAACTTCAGGGACGATTTTTGCAATTCTCTCTTAATATTATCAATAAATACAGATTATTATTAAAAAAAAAAAAAAAAAAAAAAAAAAAAAAAAAAACCGCCTTACAACATTTTGGTGTTCCATTTGAAGTTTCAACGCGTTCTCAAGTCTTGTGACAACCTCACTTATATCCGGGCGTTGTGATCGGTTTTCATTCAAGCAGTCATATGCTATCTTCGCAAAAACGTTGAATGATTGCGGATCCATTTGTTTCCGTAGAACCGGATCAATTATTTCATCTAGTATTTTCTTTTTATAATGAAAAAAGACCAATGTAGCCAAATGCTTATTATCTGGATGCTCACTTATTGATGTCCTACCACACAGTAGTTCAAACAATACAATCCCAAAGGAGTAGACATCTGATTTGTGGCTCACACTTTTAGTCTCAATATATGTTGGGTCTCCATACCCATTTACATACCAAAGTTTATTAGTATGAAATGAATGGTACCTTTGAGAAGATTTAATCTTCATGGAACATTCAAAATTAGATAACTTGGGTTCCCATTCATCATTTAATAGAACTGTGTCACTGCTAATGAGCCGGTGTATTACGCTAAAATCACGGGGCTTGTCATAATGAATATAGCTCAACGCTTGCGCAAGACCCACAGATATCTCCAATCTTCGCACCCATGTCAACAACATCGGGTCACTTAGATGGTTGCTGAGACTTCCCCTGGTCTCATCCTTGATAATGATGATCTTCTCATCATTCTCATCACAAAACCCAACAAGAGAAACCACATTTTTATGCTTGAGGCTAGAAAGCATTGAAATCTCGGTCCAAAACATCTGTTCTGCTTCCTTCCTTTCTTTCTTAAACCTACGAGCATAGATATCAATCAACTCACCGGACCACAAGAGCTGTCCCTTGTATCTCTTATCAACCCCACTAGTTTCTCCGATGACATTTTGTTGAGAGAAGTTGTTGGTGGCAGATAGGATATTTTGAAGGGGGACTCTGAGGTGAGCAAATTCATTCATTATCTGTAAAATAGTCAAGTTGAAATGTGGGTTAGAAAAAGGGAGTATAATAATGCTTACAAAGTGTTTGATAAAATTCCTGAACCATGTCTAAGACATGTTAGGTCTAATTCTGCATATATCTTGTAATTAAAAATACTCTTAACATTCTTTAGAAGTTTAGAAGTGATCAAGTAAATGGTCTTATTAAGTTGGATTATTTTGGTTAGTGACTTCATGTTGAGATATAGTCTTGGTTAAGTATGGACCACATGGGTGTAAGTATAGTCAATATTTGGTCCTAAGGTGTTTTTATAGCATTTGGTCCAGAATCAGATGGTGTAAGTATGGACTACATGGGTGATACTTTGTCTACCTGATGCAGTTTTGATGGGATAATATGGATTGGAATTGTCTTGTTTGGTTCCCTCATTTCATTCAAAGACAAGTTTTTGTCTTGTAGATAAGTTCATAAAGTGGTATTCAGAAGAAAAAAGCTGTGGCATGTGCTTTGTGTAACAGTAAATTGTTTAAAGTTGCAATATATTTTTGTTTGGTGTTGATATTTACTATTTAGTCATCTGAAGTTTGAAGATTGCATAAGATTCAAGGGTAGAAGGTGATAAAGTAGATTGGAACACTCAAGATAAGTTGATAAAGTGGAATCTAGGAAAAGCTATGGTATCCAACCTGTGAATGAAATTGCAGACACATGTGTTCCTAAGGTATGGGACTACTTCGTCTTGGTTATGACTTATGACAAAGGCAATTATGGAAATTAAAAGTACAAAAACATGTTCCTAAGGCATTATAGTCATTTTTATCCCTTTTACTTGTAACAGGCGCAAGTATTTTACAAATATGACACGATATTGCATTCGTATCCACACTAGGTATCGAATTGGTACAAACAAACTGCTTGTTTGAACTGTTTGATTCTGCTAAGTCTTTCTAAAACTGCTTGAATCTAGATATATAGAAACGTGATGATTCTGCTTGTAATGTTTCAAAGCAGATCTATAATCCCAAAAAGTCAACTGATAACTGCTTATATAATACCGTAAAAGAATACACTCTGAAATTGGAAGGTTGTTACCCATTTGACCCGTAGCATTGTTTCAACTTTCAAAGCAGATCAGCAATCCCAAAAGGTTGTTACCCATAGGTTATGGGTAATATTGAGAAGGTTATTGTTTCGTTTTCAAGATGTTTTGTTTATTGGCCATCATTTAGCTACCTTTTTCTTCTTTTTAACATGTCGGTTTTCGGTGTTTCAAGGTGCTTATGGGATATTAATGTTGCTTATATTGGCTGAGGTTACTAGGTATGTTGTGTTTAATCTCTTACATTAACTTCAGTTCATGTCAGGCTGGGTGACTATCAAGTCTTAACCAGTGAACTAATTGACCTTTTTTCTTATCAATTATTCGTTTTTTATCGCCACATAGAGACAAACCATAACCTGGACCGACAAATTTACAAGTAAATGAGTCTAACGCGTATAAGGGAAGTTGCTTCTCTTCCAGTCAATGCGTCATAAGTCCCTAAAAGTTTATGCTTTGAGGTTAAACACACAAACAAAAAGAGGATGGACAACTCATATGTAGCTTACATGTAATTTTGAAGAAAATTAGTTTTGATCTACAGCTTGGAGTCTTGGACCAGCTACAGTGCAAGGCCATATATACTACCTTGTGTATATCGTAATGAACTTGCTAAACTACAGGTAGATTTTATAACTATACTACTTTTAAAATTTTGATTTTACTTTGTATTCAGCAATCCCCTGGTTTCTAATTTTAATCGCCACCAGGGACACTCCTCCAGTTTCATATAAAGGTTTGCAGGCCGTCCTATCAAAATCTCGGTTGGGTGGTCATAGTTCACAAATGTTTGCAGACATCAACAAATACTTTTACTATACCACTTTTCTCTTTTTCAATGTTTTGAAACCCGGTTCGACCCGGCTGGTCCAACCGGTCGAATCGGTTCCGGCAAAGATAACAGAACAAAAGAAACTGGTTTTAAGAACTCCAAACCCAGTGTGACCCACCGGGTTTTACCCGTTACTATAATTCCAGCTGGTTTGTCATTAAATCTTTTATATGTGTTCCACATTGCTTTTTACAAGTTTTTGAAAGCTTTAAAATCTGTTTAGACAGGTTTTTATGGTGTTTTAAACACTTTCTATATGCTATTTGGACAGCAGAAAGATGGGCGGTTTGGACAGGCTTATATGCTGTTTTAACAGCTTTTATATGCTGTTTGGACATAGCCTTTACATGGCTGTTTGGAAACAAGTTTTTGCAGCAATTACATGCTCTTTTTTCTAAAAGCAATTACATATTTGTATGTTGTTTTTTAGCAGCAATTACAGCTTCTACATGCTGTTCCAACACGGTTTTTTACAGCAACCATGCCTTTTTGTTGTTGTTGTTGTTGTTGCAGCAATTGCATGTTTGTATGCTGTTTTTGTTACAGCAATTGCATATTGTTTTGTTATTATTTTATTAAAACCCATATATGTTTGGCTAGTACCCATATAGGGCTAGTACTTGTTTTATTGTTTTTTATGTTATGCATCAATCACTTTAGTTGATCCGAACCAGGACTTGAATGGACGGGGGTTGGTCCTTATCCGAATTGAACATAACCCAAACTTTTTGTAGGGTGGGGTGCGGGGTGGGTTTTCTTTCGCACACAATCATAATTGACCCGACGCGAATGAACCTGAACTTAACTAATTAATTTGACCCTATTAACATCCCTATATATAGCCAACACCAACTTACGTGGTAGTTGGGAGTTAAATGTTATAAATTAGTTGCGCAAAGCGTTTAACTTTTGAACAATTTGCTAGTTTGTGACATTTGATAAATTCAGGACGTAAATAAAAGAATTTCTGAAAATTTCAAGAATCACAAAATTTAAAAAGAAAAGGTGACTTTAATTTTTGTGTATAGTGCGAAAGTCACTGGCTCTAGTTAATATACATTCACATAATTACCTATATATAAGCAAGAAATGCTACCCACAAATATTGTTCACGTTGTTGAGTACTATCGCATTTATCTCTTTAGTTTGTTTAGTATTTCTTCGTTTAGTATTTATTCATCCATGGGGTTCCTATTTGCTAATTAATAACAGTTTTGTAGTCACATAAGAATAAACTATAATAGTGAGCTGATAGTTTTCTTATTAAAAAATATAATAATAATATTGGGCTTTTAAAATTGAAAATTTTAAAAAAGATACATGCTATACAAAGTAGAAAAATCATTCATACTCTTGTATAAGTTAGAGTTTATAATTAAAATTTTTTGAAGCTTGAAAGAAACTTAATGGGTCCACCAACACCAAAATAACCCGTATCTACATAATTTGCAAGCAATAATATGAAAACGAAATCATTTTTGCCAAAAACTCTAGTTGTGACATTAGTCATACTAAAAGGGTTTAACTATATATTTGCGTATTTTTATTTGTAATTATAAATAATTCATAATGGTCATCTTCGCCAACAACTATTTGTATTGATATAATATAAAATGATAATTACACGAAAATTTAAATAATAATTCAGTAATAGAATACGACTAATTATTACTCCTTATTTTAAATTCATATGAAAAACTTGTGACTATTAAGTTACATACTGTTATTGATATATATATTTAATTACAAGAAAAAACAAATTATGTAAAGTCTTATAAAGTGGTAAATAAAAGAAATTCATAAAACTTGTCACTAACTCGTATAGTATAATTGTACTTATTAGCCAACTTGCACTCAAAGAAACAGATAGCAGTACTTTTTATGATACAAAGATGGAAGAGGAAAAACCGTCTTACCTCATATTGATGCTCGAGTTGAAGTTCCAACGCTTTCTCAAGTCTCGTGACAATCTCATCAATATTTGGCCGCTGCGATCGTTCTTCGTTCAAGCAGTCACACGCTGTTTCCGCGAAAATGTTAAATGATTGAGAGTCCATTTGACTCCATAGATCCCAATCAATTATTTCATCGAGTCTTTTCTCTCTATAATGGGTAATGGCCAGCGGAGCCAAATACTTGTTACTATCGCTGTCGATTACTGATTCTCTACCACAGAGCACTTCAAACAATACTATCCCAAAGGAGTACATATCTGACTTGTGGTTGACAGTGTCAGCCTTTAAAAATGTTGAGTCTACATACCCAGATGTATGCGGACATCCACCATTATTGAAAGAATGGTGCCTTTTAGATGCTTTAATCTTCATGGAATATTCAAAACAAGATAACTTGGGTTCCCAGTCATCATTTAATAGAACTCTGTCACTAGTAATGAGCCGGTGTATTACGCTGAAATCGCGTGGCTTGTCATAATGAATATAACTCAACGCTTGCGCAACACCGAGAGATATCTCCAATCTTCGCACCCATGTCAACAACATCGGGTCACTTAAATAGTTGTAGAGACTTAACCTGGTCTCATACCTGGTAATGATGATCTTCTCATCATTTTCATCACAAAACCCAACAAGAGAAACCACATTTTTATGCTTGAGACTTGAAAGCATTGAAATCTCCATCCAAAACTGCTGTTCTTTTTCATCATCCCATTCATCTTTATTAAACCTCCGAGCAAGGATATCAATCAACTCACCGGACCACAAGAGCTGTCCCTTGTAAAACTTTCCAAAACCATCTTTTCCCCAGAGATTTTCTTCATCAAAGTTGTTGGTGGCTGATAGTATATCTTCAAGGGGGATTTTTAAGTGAGCAAAGTCATCATGATTGACTGAAGACATCATGTATGTATGTATGTGTTTGTTAATCTGAACAAAAAAGGGTGTGTGGGTTGTTACAAAAAGAAGCGAAGCAGTGTGTATGTATAGAAGATGTGGATAAGCGTGTGGGTCCCCTCTTATCTTTAACGTATGGACTATGAAGGTCTACTTTGGTAGTTGCATTATTATTGTAGTGGACTATTGACTTTTTGACCATTACACTGAAATTAGTAAACAACAAACACTGAAAGTAACTAATTTGAATTTGTAACTAAAACATTAATACACCACAAGTACTGGAAAACTAAATGTACATGATGAGAAATTTCTCACCAACTTCTATGAAATGTTAATAAATAATATGAAACCTGACTTTCAAAAATTCCAATAGAGATTACATGCATGAACAATCCAATGAATAGTAATGTTGGTGATTTGAAAAAATGCACGCAGAGATATTGAGATGATATGATAAAGATAATAACATGAAAATGCTTTATTGAGATTTTCTTAATCACGATTAATATGTATTAAAGGGAATGAAATAAATTCAAGTAATGTAAGCATGTGACGTACCTCAAACAGTTGGCATACCACCCAATTATTATAACGCAATCAGCACGTTGGAACCTTATACTCTATGAGTATTTAGTTATTTAGTCATCTTGATTACTACTAATGTTGATTAAAATCTCAACACTATGTAAAATATTTTGCATGATCATGACATTTGATGCTCCTTTCTTTAATAAAGAGGTTTCAAGAGTGATGATGGTTTATACAATGTCACTCAATTAAAAGACTGCTGCTAGTGCCTAGTGGCAAAAGAATGCAGTACGTGATTGGCATTATGGACAAAGTAGCGACTCAGATGAAAGATTTATGTGGTCTTACACTGCATGAGCGTCTTGTGGCGATGTCCAGAATTGGTAGGAGTGAACCACTTTCTATGATGTTTAATCAGTTGCATGAAGACGGAAAAGTTTGTATCGCACAAATGGTTGCAGTTGGTGTCATAAACCAGTCATAGTAGTATATTTCATTTTGTGGCATCAGGTGAATGTTAGTATTTCTTTTGTGCATGACGTTTTGTGAATCTTTGCGACTTATATAATCGCGCAAGGCGTGAGACTCGTTAACCCGAAGATTATGGTCTGCAGCCTCAGGTAGTTTAATGTCTTATAACTCTAATGTGTTGGTACTTTGTGACATCCCATAGCGTGTTTGTTACAAATCTATGTATGATAAAATCTGAAATTTCATTTACATCTGCAATGTAGTAAAATGGATGAAAGCCACAAAGGTTTATAGCTAAAACATTTCACTTTGTTTTTCCTGTTTTTCCAAATGCGGCTCAGAATCAAGTTTGTGCATCATCCTTTTGTTTGTTTCTTGACGAAGTCTTTAATCATCTCCTTCAAATGCTGTGTACGAACAAAATAGTTGTAATTAGCTTAGGATATGCAGTTGCATCTTAGAGAATAGATTCATTATAGTACATTAAAGTCCCATAAAGGATTGTTTTTGGCAAAAGCTTGTTTTATAACATGAAAATGACTCATTCGACCATTGAAATCAATATGGGAGTCTAGTGTTTAAAATAGAGTAGCAAATTTAACACTGGCATATTATGAAAATTTGGGATGAGTGGTTAGATAGAAACCTGCAGTTCGTGATGAAGCACAATACATCTTTTTCAGTCGTTTATTTTTCTGCATAAATGTTAAAAAGTTAACAGGAAATCATTTCTACTAATATGGAGTACGAGGATGATAGCCCGCGCGTTTGCTGCGGGTTTTTTGCCTATTTGTTTTTGCTTGTGTGTGTTCATATCAGATGATTCAAGCCACAATGAAGGTACAAAATATTATAAACAAAAAGGAAGAGGAGGCGGTTATTTTTGCACTATTAGTAATGATCTAAAAAGTTAAAACATACTTGTTTAGACCTGGAAGGCATGTCATTTCAGGGGTTAGCTTGAGGTCGCTTTTGGCTTCCGTCGTCGCTCTTTATTATATAATGAGAAATCCGCTGCAAAAAATCAAACAAAATGATTTTTTAAGTTAAAAGCAAAGAGTTAATATACCGTCAATCGATCATTGTCTAGTGACGCCATCCTATAAATAAGGCTATAACAAAGTTGTTACTTTCCACTGACCAATACAATTTAATTAAATGTTCTGTCGTATATTTATGTTTCATACGAACCACCTGACAAATTTATGATTCGAGATTAAAAATACAAAATGACTCCGCTGGGGATCGAACCCAGAATCTCTGGTTTCGTAGACCAGTGCCTTATCCATTGGGCCACGGAATCTTTGTTGTATCGTTTTTCATTTCCATACTTATAAGAACAAATAGTCAAATAACCTCAAGCTGTCGAACGGGGCACGGGCATCATCCCCATGTAAACTGCTACAACCCGCTGCTAGTCCTACAATCATACCTACAATAGCAGTAACCATGAATAAATTAGTATCAGGTTTACATTCATTTATTTTTTGGTTTACATCTATTGTGTTACTGTATATATAAACAACTGGTTCACCATTTGTGTACTGATAATAGAATAGGTATGGCTGTCGTTCTTGGTTTACAACTGGATCACATTCATTTATTTTTTAACACCATGGTGTTAAGTATTCTGTTGTCATAGGGTTAGTGGTACTTTCGAACAATTTACATGTTTGTAAATTTCTAGCTGCTTTAGCTAATAAGTGTGCATCTCGCTTTCTATTAGGTGGCTGGACTGACCCGTCGTTTATGCTAACATCAGTTTCTTTTTTGATAAGAAACCATCACGCATTTGACAATAAGTCTGTTTAGAAGGAACTAATGGCTGTCTGGTGTATTCATTCAGTGAATTTTCTATTTGTTTTTTGTTTTTTGTTTTTTTTTTTTTTTTTTTTTTTTTTTTTGTTAAGAAACCTTGTTGAAACTGAGAATAAGTATTTTTAGGGGCTGTAAATATTGGGTTACTACTGGCAAAAGAGATTTTGTTTGAATTTGCATCTCTTTCCATGGTATATTGACATATATAAGCAACTAAAGTTCTCCATTAACGGTGTATGTACAAAAGCAATTCAGAATGATGTATGGAATATCTATTTTTTCTGGAAAATCTATGTATCAGGACTGAGTATACAAAAGTGAAAAATGAATAAAAAAAGAAGACATAATTAGAGTAATTCTAACATAAGGTTAACAACTTTAACAATAATAAGGGTGTGCACAAATATATTGGTTGAGTCTATGATGCATGGGGTGAGCATAGAAGCAACATATGTTCAATAAACGTGCATGTATGTCAAAGATTAGACAATTTACCTGTCGTTAATTCTGATCATAGACTGTTTTGATAATACCTTCCTAGAAGATCGTAACCTGTTTTGATAATACCTTCCCCCACAGGTCCCTTTATATGAAAGTTACGGCTAAAACTTGATCATTTTCACAAACTGCGAAGCCATCGCGTCTGCATCAGAAAATATATACTTTAGCAATAATTATGGAATTTTTTTATTACAGATGATTGTCTAATTCTGATTATTAAATATGATAGTTCCATATAGTTACATACCCCGGTAAATTTGTCATACTTCCCACATATTGCAATATCTCCGAAGGAAAAGAGAGTTGAGTGGCTTATCCCAAACACCCCTACCTTTGATACAACCCCCCCAACCCAAAAAAAAAATTTATTATTATTATTATTATTATTATTATTATTTTTTATAAAACCTCTATAAGAAAGTTGGATTTCAATTATAGGACCAATATAAAAACTCTAACAAACATTCCTTTATATGATGAGCAGAGAAGTCATGTTTATCAACCTGCACCCGCGTTTCACCTTAAATTGTTAGTTAGGCTCAGAGAGGGTACCAATTAGGAAAAAACGGACGCACACATAATGGCTGCAACCCTAACAGGCTGCCCTCCCAAGGTACGGGCAATCTCACCTTTAACCTGACCCGTTCAAAATCATCAAAGCCTCAAGATATTACGCATCATATTCATGATATCAGGTTTTCAAGTATATAGGCTCATATAGCGTAGCAATTAGATAGGTTAGCAATTAGGAAAAAGCAAATGCATACGCCATGGCTGCAACCCCAAGAGGCTGCCCTGCCAAGATACGGGCAATTTAACCTTTAACCCAAACTCATCACAGCCTAATGATATCAGGTTTTTAAATATAGGCTCAGATAGGGTAGAAATTAGGAAAAAAAAAGGATGCACCCGCCATGGCGGCGAGTCCAACACGCTGCCCTGCCAACATTCGGGGAATCTCACTTTTAACCCGACCCGTTGAAACTCATCACAGCCTAAAGAAATTACGCATTATACATATAACAGGAAGACAAAAGCACATCCAAACCTCTCAAGTTTTATGTGCTCTTCCATTCTCGCTCCGCAAACTGAAAAAGAAACGAAAAAAGCTGCCAGTTGTGATTATCTCATTACTGTGAAAACATATAAGAATAGTTAGCCGGACCACTAAATCGGAAATAAGTAATTTTAGAAGACAACCTGGTTGTAAACAATAAAGGTTACCTGAAGCGTTATCCTGAGGGTTGTTGCATAACCTTTTTGTAGCAGCATTTTGTTTACCACCGAGGTTTATATTATCAGGAAAAATCAGACAAAAATGTTTATGAGGCTCAGACAGGGTGGAAATCAAAAAAATCGCAAACATCCGCGATGGCTGCAAGTCTACTGATTTGCCCCGCCAACATGCGGAAAATCACGACTTTAGTCAAATCTGCAGAGATTCATCACAGCTTCTGATAATCAGTACTGTCACCATTCTCATTATACGTAACATCAACAGCGGAGCGAAACGATGAGATAGAACATTCGCCATGGCTGCAACTTTAGTAAGTTGCCGCAGCAAGATGCAAATGAGCTCATCTTTAGTCCTCCCCACCTCTAGACTCATCATTGCCTCGTGTATCCCTAATCCAACCTGCTCCACAACTGACCCTCTTTGTAACCCGATATTCGTCACTCAGTTTCTACTCTCAATCGTCTCGGCTACGTTAAGATCCACATAAAGAGGATCATGTCAGCAAGTGTCCTAATGTGCCTGTGTAGTCCATTAGGTAACATATTGTTTGATTGCTATTCTTTAAAGTTGGTGGTCATTTGTTTGCTGCTGCAACTTTACAAAAATTTTAGTCAAAATTATACAGTAGTTGATTGGGTGAATAAGTTTAATATTTACTTCTGTAAAATGTATTGCAACAATGGCAAAAGGTTTATTTGTTACACAGTTGGTGTTTGTTTAAGCTTATATGTGGGCTTATGTATCAGGTCACCACAATATTCGGGGTCCTAGAATTGCATCCAAAGACAAAATTTTGGCTTAAATATAGGTACCTTTCAACATCTCTCCAATCTGATTCCAATTTGCTCGGCTTCCTCCTGAAGAGTCTTGCACTGACCCATCAGTATCTCTTCATCTAACCATGTGAAGTCAAGTTAACAGCTTGATCATTGCTTCCAGCTCTTTAATCTTTTTATCTTTCTCATCTACCAAACTCTGTAATCACAATATGAGAAAGGGATCTTAGCGTTATGCAAAGCCCTCGTTTAACTGGTTTAGATGCAATGCTGGTTTCCATTAATATTACTAACCTAGTTAACAACTATGAGTGAGATATATACCTGAGAGCGGACAGGCAAGACATGTTTGTCTGAGTAGAGGATGGGTTTTATTTATTTTCGATTGGTTCTATAAACAGTTGGTGCTAAATATGATTAAGAAGCTATTTTACTATCATGATAGTCTAAACTTTTTTGCTAATAAAGCCATTAAAAGGTTTTATGCATTTGTATGAATTTTTTTTATGACTTTCAATCCTTTTTGGTCATTTTTCTTTTTTAGCCGAACTCTTATAAGCTAACTTATTTGACACGGGAGATAAAAACATAATAACATCAACCAATTTGAGGTCAAAAGAAGCACTTTTACCTTTCTTGCCACCATGGTGAAGAGCTGTATGCAAGAACTCGTCACGCATCTATAGCGACTGGTTCCATGTAACTGGTCGTGGAAACTTCCATGGCTTTGGCTTCCTTATTTTTTTCACCGTTCCTGCCATAGAACGAAACACCAGTGGCAAAGGCTATCCAAAACCAGAATTAAATAAAAATAAATCAAAGACTTATGGTTTGGACATCATAGACTTACGGTTAACCCCACTTTTCTTGTTGAACAGTGATGGCCGCATCAACATTGCCTTCTTCCCGGTGTTCCTGCTAGTGTCACTGGTATGGAAATTCAGCTGTCCTCATGAAAAGCACATGTTCTGCAAGAAAGCATGTAATTAGCACCATTTGACCACCAATCAGACCAACAGATGACACCAAACACCCACGGCAAGCTTATTTTGACCCAACTAAACTCACCGTAAAAAACTCAGAGGTCAAACGGAGCTGTAAGAAGTGTCAAAATCATTATACCTGAGGCTTATATAGGCTAACAATTGAAGAAAGAGGATGTATCCGCCATGGGTGCAACCGTAATAAGTTGGCCTGCGAAGACATGGACAATCAGCAAGAGCATAGTCACGACCATTAGCTGAAGCATGATAGTAAGCTATATTAAGCATTTCTTCCGTGTTTATTCGTCAAAAAAACATAAAATTCTAGCATAATCACATGAAACATAATACCAGCCTGTAAATTCCAATCTTCCCGTTAGAATATTTTCCCATACCCTACAGCTTTCAGTCACCTCTTGGCTTCGTCTGCAAATCAAAACAATAAATACACACAATTAACCTTATTAAGCTTCGTATACAAATCAAAACAAAACAATAAAAAACCTCCATCTTTCAGTCACTTGTTTTCAATAACACATATTTTCAACAAAAAAACCTAACAAAAATTGGCTAATTCCAAGAAAACCCTATCAAAAAAAACAAAAAAAAAAAAAAAAAAACAAACAAACAAACAAACAAACACTGAAAAAAATGCCTAATTTACAGAAACCCTAATTTACAAATCAACCAATCAATCATGAATACCTTTAAATTCAACTCGTCCGCCGTTTGAACCAAAGCATCCTGCAAAAGAAATCAACAAAACCCCCAAATTAGCGCAACCCTAATTTGAAAAGAAAACAAATACTGAAACAATTTAATGAAAACATACCTTTTCATTTAGGATAACCTTTGTGTGTGTGTGCTGTGTTTGTTATGAGTTTTTTGTGGAGGAAGATTCAAGAAAGACCGAGGTTTGATGTGGGAGAAGATGAAGATTCTAGAATTTGTGGGGAGGGGAGGCTGTATTATTTTAATCCGGGACGGGTAGCAAAACCGAAATATACCCAACCGGCCCGCCTTTTTTTTCCCAAGCGGTACTGTTCATAAGAACGCCCGCTGAATGTAATATATACTAATGTAATGCTCTCTAGGAAGACCACAAAAGCAGTTGAGCAAAGAAAACTAATTTCCACTGGACAAAATTTGGAAAACACAATCCATCCAATTATCACGATATTTGGAAAACATAACTCATTATAAGCTCATCGGATTGAACTAACAGAGGGCTGAGGCAACTTATTACGATTCAATAAATCCCATTATCACAAAACACAGTATCAGTACCATAATCAAATGCCCAACAAACAACAAATTCATCAACGCAATACCCCTCAATCTATCCCCATCAAGAACACAGTTAACATCAGCACTCCCCACCACGAACAATCACCACTTTACCACACCCTGTAAACGCAAACTCATCACTATACAATGACAACCCAACTTGCAAAACCCAAGCACCTTTCAAAACAATCCCACCCGACAACTAAAAATCAGCAAAAAACGCAGACGGCCAAATGGAAAGATAAAAAATAAATGGATTGATATTGCCACCTCTAGTTTACAGCCTATAGAACAGCTTTATTAGAGCACACTGAGTCATTAGTTTAGAACTGCTTTATTAGGTGTGTGAGCCCTACACAACCCAACTCATTTCACCCTTCCTATAAAGTTACCCATTTTAGCCCGTTGTCTGACCCACCCCCTTTGCCAGGGCAATTATGGAATTGATCAGAAAGGCTGAAGGAGAACATAAAACAGGGAATATACCTGACCAAGTCTCAACAGGTGGCTGTCAGAGTAATGGAAGAACCGGTAAAGGGCTGCAAAACCAAGCAGTTTTTTGTGGAATCAGTAACATCAATGGGATTGTTACCTGATAAGCATGCAAAACCACATATTTATTTATTTATCGAGAGCAGCTGAATGTTACCATCAACAAGGAGAAGGACAAATGCTACCAATCAACAGTAAAGAGGACCCATAGATTCGCCATTGACGCAGACAACCTAATCATAACAGATAGGATTGAGCAACTGCATCTCAACATATTAAAACGTGATACATGCAAATAAAACATGATTTTTCAATAGACACTAAAGACCTCTATTATTTACTCTGTAAAACGTGAATTAGAAATGGTGGTAAACATGACATGACCTTTCATGTAAATCAGTAAATGGTAAGTGTAATACGCACCTCAAGCTCATCATCTGCTTTCGAATCCTTTAACACACTGCCATTCACACATGGCTGAAGTATTTTCCCATCTGAAATCATACATCTGTACATAGACAAGCATAAAAAATCAACCAAGATATCAAAATAAAAAGGGTGATAAGAATCAAATTAATGAACCGACAGAGACACTTTACATACTTGATATACTGATTTTCTGTGGAAAACGTTTTGAGAAAGTCATCTTTTGTCAAGCACGATCATCTGCAAAAATACTCTGCACAGAAGAAAAAGAGATGGTCATCAGCATCGCGCTACTGCACACAAATAACAACCAACATGCAAAAGATGTGTAGGATGATCACCTGAAGAGAAGTTTTAAGATCCGTGACTCCTTTCCCAGCCTTTACCAGTGACATACAATATCGACCATTGAAAGACACGAAGTCAGATTTATACGTACAGAAATCAGTCATTAAAGAACCGGAAACACGATTCAAAAAAATATAGTACACAATCTGTACTTACATCAGATGTGCTCTCAAAAGATATATCAGCACGATAGAAAGATTATGAACAATGACGATCCAGGATCTTTGACTATGCCCCCCAATAATATATGAGTAGCATATGCCAGAAACCACTTATTAAATAACTTAAATATCGAGAAGTTGGCTATAATGATATATACCTTTAAGCCTTGGTAGCCGTATATTTTTCCATCTTCTTCAAAAAAGATACTTGGGTCAACAGGGTCAATGGGGAAGCTTTCCGGAGATCCCTCTCCCTCTTCTTCAGAGACTGAAATTTAATATACGAAGACATCATCATAGCTAAGACAAGCTCACAGACAGAGTTACAAGCTACGAAATCCACTTAAAAACAAGATAAACAAAAATATACAAAGAATAAACACATCTTTAGCCACTAAGCAACTAGCCAAACATACCAATAGTCATTTATACCTCTATACGTATATACATCATGATAAACAAACTTCTATTATTTGAGAACAGCAACTCTTATTAAAACCTTAAACATCAAAAAAGTGTATCAATGCGCAACTCCAAATTGATAATTGCCACAAAATCATATTAGAAGGGGTGGTTGTCGATTGCAAATTTTCAGCTTACACACTATAAACACTTCAAAATAAGCACCTACCAATGTGCTTATTTCATAAGCTCATAGCAATCCAAACACTTCAAGATGTATTTTTCACTTTTAACAACACAATATGCATTCACAAACACCCTCTAACCAAATCTAACTTTATACCAACTCTAAAAAGTAAAGTTTCTTTAAATTTAAGTATCTTCTTAGTCCTAATATATCAAAACCTCAATACCAAGTTTACATTTTGAAAGACTACTAACTATTCCAACTTGGGGAATAATTTACAGCACATCCAAACACTCTGTATAGTATTATCCAAAACAATTACTGGTTTTATAGTTGGTAATGATAATTATGTAATATTACATCTACTCTATAAAGTCATTATCCTCCGGATTCAACCAACTTAGACCTATAATTCAACGGTCAAATTTTCGTTAATCTGTTTGACTACATTTACGTTAAATTTGAAGCATCAGCCTAAATTGACTTCAACTACAACAAATGAACATCTAATTTTCTTACTAATTCAACTATTAATAAGCATATAAATCAGCTGTAAACAACATAACTGCTAATAATTAAGGACATAAAATTTTCTTACTAAAATTCAACTATTAAAAAGCACATACAGAGCTGTAAACAACTACCTAATCAGCAGAAAATTCAGAATAATATGTAAACAACACATAATCAGTTGTATTATACCTAACTTGATAACGGGGAGGTGGTGCCGGAGTCAGGGTTTCGGTGGTAGTCGATAACGGCGGTGGAGATGATTAGGTTGACGACGGAGTGTAGGGTTTCGATTGGCAAAATTATGGTGGTTGTGGTGGTGGTCGATAATGATTAACGGTGGTGGAGCGATTAGAAGAAAAGAGGGACAAAGTCTTTACTTTACTTTTATATTTTGGTGACTTTATTACTGTATTTTTTTTTAACCTTGATTTGTTGACTTTATTATTTTTTTTTAATAGCTTAAATTTCCAACTAAAAAGGAGTTATAAAATTGACCCTTTATATTTTCTTGTTGCTTTTTGTTTTAATAGCCTAGATTTGGTGACTTTTTTTTTTTTTTTTTTTTTTTGGTATGTATGTTTAGAGCATAAAGATTCAGGTGCTTTGAAGAGGTTTGCTCGTTATTTGGGTCTTACTGGGTGTCACATTATTAATACTCACACTTCAAAATATCGCCTCATTAATAACCAAGGTTGCAAAAAAACGATAGGTGCTAGTCGGGCGGTCGACCACCGCCTAGCGCCTGGGGGATTGACTTTTTCTATATAAAAAAATTAAAATTAAATGTATATTAATAAATTTACATATATTTTAACATAAAACACTAAGCTTCACATAATTGATGTTATAGTAATGCATTATTTATTGTTGTTAACATCTCATGTTCACATTTATTTCACTAAAAATAAAACACACATGTTGACAACAACTCAATTGAACAAACACATAATGATAGAATGTCAAACCCACAAGCAAAATCAAACACAAAAAGGGAATTTAATACTCATTTTGCATATTAATTATGTGTGTGACTGTGACAAAATCCACACACGAAGAAAAACCTCAAAACCCACAGTCCCACACATGAACAAAACACCAAAAACAATCTAAACTAAAAATACGAAATCTAAACCTCCACATATTAAGTTCGGATGTATGTGATTTTGGAAAACAAAGAGGGGTTTCAATTAAAATAATAGCATGCCTTCAAATCTTTAATAATATGTGTTTTAAATTTTTAATTGTGAGTGTTGTGTTTTTATCATCATGAATAGTTCCAATTGTAGATTCAAATGCGTATTTGGTCAGAGTGTATGAAAAGAGGGGTTAATTGGGGTAAAAAAAAAAAACCCTAATTTGAAGTTTTTTTTAAGTGTTGACCGCCTAGCCCGATTTGACCCACCTAGGCAGGATGTTGACTGCTTTTTGGCCAAAACGCCTAATTCGTCCACCTAGCTTCAAATCGCCACGGTAAGTGACCGCCTAGCGCCTAGGCCGTTTTTTTCAACATTCTTCATAACACAAAACAACTAAGTCATTTGTGCCCCACTCACTCAATATAAAGCACACATACTCACATACCCAACGGATAGTTTCAAAGTTTTAGTGAGTATTTGTCATAAATTTTGTAGTGATGTCTGTATGCTATTATCTTATTAGTCTACTATTGTACAAATCTGTGTATGAGAGTTTCGCATAAAGTTTGTCACTCACTATCTGACTTGTTGGTATTTGTGTCTCGCGCAATTACCAAGTCTTATTATAGGATTAGGATTCATCCTAACCTCATAACTTGGAAAACAAATCAAAGAATATGTCTCCCTTCTCCTCTCCCGAAAACCGGTAGAACAAACACCCCTCTCTAGTGTTTCGGTTTGGTTTTTCTAAGTTTGACAAAGGGTTGTGCTAGACAAGATCGTGACTGATGTTTGAAAATCAAATATATAGTATAGTTTTCTCAAAGGAATTGCTAAGGAGATAAGCAAAACCCGATGTCGTAGTCCGTGTGAAGGTGTGAATGAAATTCAAAATTCCCGATTAGTGAAAAGTGTAGTGAAGTGGGACAAAAGTGATATTGATGAAATTTAAACTAATAAATATGAAAATAAAGCACAAATAAGCAATTAAGCAATAAAATCTAATTACCAATTTAAACTAAACCTAAAATGTAACGTAAAGTTGAAAACGCGAGCTAAAACGTAATTAAACGCTACTTAAAGGCAAACTAAGCTAGGAAGGCACCTAAAAACCTCAAATTACTTTCTAAAAGTCCTAAAGGGTTAATAAAAATTTCAGGAAAAAGAAAAATATTTTTTTGAATTTTCTTTAATTAATTATGAATTAAAAACTAATTAAAAAGGACAATTAAGAGAAAAATAGCAAAACAATTTGGAAAATTATGAAAAATTAAAGAAAACTTTTAATTGATATTAGAAACTAATTGGAAAAATAAAATTTGAAAAATATTGAAAATTACCCTAAAACACAAAAGTCTCGGGAAATCCCGGCCCTTTTTATAATTTTAAGAAAAATAAGTCCAAACTGAAATTTTTTAATTTTCCTAAATTAAACTATTAAAAAGAAATTTTCCAAAAAAAGTTTCACTAATTTTGATTATTTTTGGATTTTTTATGATTTAATTACTAAAGAAAAGAAAATAAAATGGGAAAAATAGAAACTGAAATCAGAAAAATATGAAATTTTTTATAAAAGTCCTAAATTATAACAGAAATGTATGAAAAATAAGAAAAGTGAAAAAACTATTTGGAATAAGCAAGAAATAAGCTAAACAGTTTGCAAATAAGCTATATTAGAAAAAAGAAAAGAAGCTATAAAAGAAAGGAGAATGCAAGTCTAAATGAAAAAGACCTAATGGCGCAGTGGTGAGTGTGTGGGGGTGAGCTGGTTAGCCAGTGTTCAAATCCCAGCAGTGGCAATTTTTTTGAAATTATAATTTTTTTATTTTTCTTTTTGTAAAACTTTAAAATAAGCAAAAATAAGAAACTTTAATGAAGGCACCTTTTTTGAAAACTTGAAATAAGATGAGAAATAAGCACTAAGTGCACCAGAAGGTAGTACATCTTATTTTGAAACCAAAGTAAACAAGCAGGCTACTCTAAATGATTATAAGCTAAACTCAAGGTGCAATTATCTAAAAACTATCTATCTCTATTCTAATAAACTATAATAAGCAGGAAAATAAGCTAGATTAAGCAGAAACTACAACCAATGAGCAATACACTATCCTACACCTGCTCAGGTATTGCAGGTCTAAGGGCACAAAAGAAGGACCAAAATAAGCAGATTAAATAGGCAGATAGAAGCCAAATAAGCACAGAATCTAAAACTCAGTTGAACAAGCTTCTAATAGCCCCTAAATTCAAACACTTAGCTTAAAAGAGCAATTAGAAAAAAAACTTGTGAATGCAGCTGTTTAGACAGAACTCAATGGTGCAGGGGATCCAACTGAGTAGACAGGTCACTTTAAGATCAATTTCAGGCAATCTAATGAATAGCAAACTGAGAAATTCTTGTTGTTACAGATGCTCAAGCAACCAATTTACTCAAATCAACAAGCAAAATATATTTCCAAACAATTATGAAGCCTACAAGTGATCTACAAGTTCTGGCCAATTCTGAGTACAAGATTTTTTTTGACTTTTTGATATTTTAACTAAGTTGACTTAATCTAAATTCTAATGATCTAATATGAATTATTATGTAAGATTAAGCTAAAATGCAACTACTATAAGCTAGATAAACAAGATTTGCAACTATCTCTATGATTATTCTAACTAAATACACCAACAGTTAACTGTTATTAAAATATAAGAACAAATTTGACTTTTCTCTAATGAACCTACTGTTTTTCTGCTTTATATGACCTAAATGAACCTAGTATGAGTTGTCTAAACTGATTGCAACTTCTGAAACACAGTCAATCACATAAAAATTTCCTGTTCCAAACACCCTTTAACCAACTGTTTTGCAAGTTTTGTGAAGCAATACACGAAGTTACAAACAACGAAAATTAATATACGAAGACATCATCAGGGCTAAGACAAGCTCAGACAAAGTTACAAACAACGAAATCCACTTAAAAACAAGATAAACAAAAACATACAAAGAAAAAACACATCTTTAGCAACTAAGCAACTAGCCAAACATACCAATAGTGTCATTTATACCTCTATACATATATACATCATGATAAACAAACTTCTATTATTTGAGAACAGCAACACTAATTAAAACCTTGAACATCAAAAAAGTGTATCAACGCGCAACTCCAAATTGATAATTGCCACAAAATTATATTAAAAGGGGGTGGTTGTGGATTGCAAAATTTCAGCTTACGCTCTATAAAATGAACATAAGTACTAACAAGAAAATAACAATATAATACTTTGACCAACTATAAAATTCGATCCAATATTAGATTAAAAATCTCATCAGTTTCATGATTAGGATATCGAACATGCATGCAAAGATATCAAGAGGACAAGATAATGGTGTACGAGTTCTTCTCAAGAGCAGATAACAAGGTCAACAAAGAAATGTCAAAACACCATTACATTTATGAGTATCAGAATCCTACTACGCCGTATCACAGGCTTGTTCAAGTACAAATACAATCAAACAATCATGATAAAAGTATAAACCCCATCTCTCATAAGTCAAAAAACACATATGAACTTCAAGCTCTAACGCCTTAAATCATAAACAGAGCAACAAAAAAAGTTCCGATTATAATGACATTTAATAGCTACAATTTATCCAATTTAGCTTCATAAAAACCAAATCATCCACTAAAACAAGGTCAATTAAATCGAAAACACAATGTTTACCAACAAGAAGTCACATGGGCCGAAGTAACATGACCAACTTGTATCACTATTCAAGTAGACATTTCATCAAACACTTGGTATACCATCTTCTTGGTTGTGGATTGCAAAATTTCAGCTTACGCTCTATAAGCACTTCAAAATAAGCACCTACCAATGTGATAATTGCATAAGCTCATAGCAATCCAAACACTTGGAGATGTATTTTTCACTTTTAACAACACAATATGCATTCCCAAACACCCTCTAACCAATTCCAACTTCATATCAACTCTAAAAAGTAAAATTTGCTTTAAATTTAAGTATCTTCTTAGTCCTAATATATCAACTCTAAAAAGTAAAGTTTCTTTAAATTTAAGTATCTTCGTAGTCCTAATATATCAAAACCTAAATACCAAATTTACATTTAGAAAGGCTACTAACTATTCCAACTTGGAGAATAATTTACAGCACATCCAAACACTCTCAATAGTATTATCCGAAACAATTACTGGTTTTATAGTTGGTAATGATAATTAAGTAATATTACATCTACTCTATAAAGTCATTTTCCTCCGGATTCAACCAACTTAGACCTATAATTCTACGCTCAAATATTCGTTAATCTGTTTCGCTACATTTGCGTTAAATTTGAAGCATCAGCCTAAATTGACTTCAACTACAACAAATGAACATGTAATTTTCTTACTAAAATTCAAGTATTAATAAGGGCATACAGAGCTGTAAATAACATAAGTATCTAATCAGTAGAGAATTGAAAATGATATGTAAACAACACTTAATCAGTTGTATTATACCTAATTTGATAACGGTGAAGATGATTGATGGCGGGTACGGTGATGATGGTGCCGGAGTTAGGGTTTTGGTGGTGGTGGATAACGGCGGTGGAGATGATTAGGTTGACGACGGAGTTAGGGTTTCGATTGACGGTGGTGGTGGTGGATAACGACGGTGGAGCGATTAGGTGAGTGGGTTCATATTGCGAGCGATTAGTTAGAGAGAGGGGAAAAAAAGTCTTTACTTTTATGTTTTGTTGTTGCTTTTTATTTTTAATAGCCGGTGATTTATTATTATTATATTTACTCCCTCCGTCCCATATTAAGTGTCCATAATGGAATCTTGGCTTGTCCCAAATTAAGTGTCCATTTGTACCTTTCAACCAATAAAATGAGACTTTAGTGGGTAAATATAATATTTGATTGGTGGAGAGTGTACTTAGTGGAATCTCTTAAAACTTTGTGCATTTGGTAAGTGGACACTTAATATGGGACGGAGGGAGTATTATTATTTGTATGTTTAAAGCATTATGGCTAATTTAAGGGTGTCAAATGGGTCGACCCGACCCGAACCCGAACCCGACCCGAACCCGATAATGCCTTATAGGGTCGGGTTTATTCGGGTTCAATTCGGCTTATCGGGTCTATCGGGTCAACCCGACCAACCCGATAGCCTTATAGGGTCGGGTTAGGGTTATATTTTTCATATGTTATCGGGTTCGGGTTCAACCCGATAATTGTATAAGCCTTCCTCGGTCATTTCTGTAGCTTGGAATGATCTCAAAGAGACACACTTAATTTGAATGTATTTGTTATAAGTATGTATCTATATTTATTGCCTCTCTCGTATATATTTCTGAGCGCGAAAATGTACAAACGGTACCTGTGAATCACATACATAAACCATCGATCAAACTGTTTTAACTGGCGAGATTTGTAATAATATAAGATACGTTTAGACAAAAATCATACAGATATGCAAAACACTTGATCCCAAAAAGTCTAAATAAAGTTATAAATAAATGAGACATGCAAGAAAACTACCCTGGTAACATGTTTACAGCTAATTGAGCGTCTCTTTAAGAGGTTTGTGTAAAGGAAAATCATTATCCCAGTATTTACCAAGTGAAGCTTAACCGTATTTCTTCATCCTTCCATGTGATCTTACCACCTACTCGATTATATTACTGCACAAGTACACATAATAATACATAACATCACACATGTTGGTACAGTTGTGTATCCAATAATAGATATTGATTTTTCAAAACATTAATAATCTAAAGATGTGGCAAAATGGTTGGGTCGGATAATGAGTCAAAACAATCAATTTTGGTTACAGTCAATGTTGATCCAAACACTTTGTCCAACAAATTTAAATGCTTGTTAAAAGTTAGGTTGGTAAAATATGACTCAAAATCTAAAACTATATGAATGGTAATATGGTTTTTTTTAATAAAACGACCCAGCAAGTTTCATGAATTTATAGTACACTTTGGGTGACTCTTATGACCTGCTTCCTTTCAAGCTCGTCTCTAAAAATGTCACCTGAATCAACGTATTTATTAGCAACCGGACCAAAATTAACACCTTTGATATTTTAATTTTTACTATAATCAAATCATCATTCTCCATTATTCAAAATGATCGATTTGCTTGTCTTTTTCAATTACCCAATATTGTTCAGTCTTGCGAAATGGCTTGATATTTTTTCTTTGTATAAAAATTATGCTAACCCGAATTGACCCGATAACATAACCCGATATAACCCGAACCCGATAACCCGAATCCTTATAGGGTCGGGTTGCGGGTCATATTTTTTTAGTTCAAAACCCGATACAACCCGACCCGATACACCCGATAACACCCCTAATGGCTATGTTTGGTGACCCAGATTATTGGGAGATTATGAGGGCTACATCTTTTTTTTTCACAAAATAATCTATCGTCTAAAAAGTAGTATTGTTTGGCTGCCAAGATTAAGAAATATTATAAGAAAAATAATATCTAAAATTAAAAGTTCATCCAACAAGCTTTTCAAAAAAGACTAGAGATTATTTTTTGTATAATTACCATTTTAACCTTCAAAAACCTCACGTTCATTATAAATCATAATAAAACCCCACTTTAATATGAAATGCATATCGTGGATGATAATTTAACATCATTTTAACGTTGTTTGTATTTCTAGATAGATTTTCATGCAATTTTACATATTTATTATTTATATCAATAATTTTATTTACTATTCTTATTTATATTGTGTTTGTTATTTGTATGTTCAATTACGTCATTTTACACTTTTAATCTAAAATTACATGTAATTTGTCAAACACTACAAAAAAAAAAAAAAAAAAAAAAAAAAAAAAAAAAAAAACCCCACCCTACATTTTTAATATTTTTCATCACCTGCAACAGCACCAGCAATTTTTGCCAAACACACCCATAGGGCCTTTACACCGATTAGGTGAGAGAGGGACAAAGTCTTTACTTTTATATTTTATTTTTATATTTTTATCTTTTGTTGCTTTTTATTTTTAATAGCCTAGATTTGGTGACTTTCATAAATGGGTTTGATGTTAATCTATTTGATCTTAGCAATAAGATCAACTCATTATCTGACTTGTTGGTATTGGTGTGTGTAATTATCAAGTCTTACTATAGGATTAGGATTCATCCTAATCAACTTGGAAAACAAATCAAATAATATATCTCCTTTCTCCTTTCTCAAAAACCGGTCAAACAAACACCCCTTTACAGGGTTTCGTTTTGGTTTTTATAATCTTGACAAAGGGGTGTGCTAGACAAGATCGTGAGGTATAAATAACTAGCATTCAGAGATACACAGTGACGTGTAGCGTGGATATCTATAGAGGGAATCTCCTTTGATTGCTCTAAGAGGTTCGTGGCTTTCAAGAGTGAAATCAAGAGTTCGTTTTAAGCTCCGTTAAATCTACACATCACACATCAAGAGGTAATAATAATTGTTCCAAGGATTTCGTGGGTTTCATGGGTGACATTTTCCGTTGCTCTTAAATGTTTTTTTATATAATTTAGATATAAAATCACCAACAATTTTTGGCCAAGCAAAATGTTTATATTTAAAGGGTCACAACATTGGAGTTAAGACACCCCAACAACATTTTCACGACATTCTCATGAATACTTTGATAGAAAGTACATTTTTGCCAAATCATATGTCCATGTCAGCAACATAAAATATATATGTCATAAAAAATAAATGTGTCATCAAAAAAGGCTACAAAAATTTAAAATTACAAAAAAATAAAACATTTGTGAAACTTGAGTGGTTAAACCTTACAAAAAAATATGAGTGACAAAATTAAATCACTAATGAAACTTCATTACCATTTGGTGACTTTTCTCTAAACTAATATCGTGAAAATTAGGATATTACAAATTTATTTTATTTTTATTTAATAAATGTATTATTTAAATTGTTTCATATTTTTTTTTAATTAAACTCAAATTCAAATCTTATTTCAACTCACCCATAAGGTAATTAAACTACCCTCTATTTGCAATGTAACTTTAGTAAAAATGAATAGTACAGTTTTTCCTAAAACACAATTAATATTCAACAATGACATCCAATTGGGCAGTATGCAAGCATCAAACCTTTCTCCTTAGGGGATTAACCCGACTCCTGCTTCTATGTTTTCAGGCCCCTGAAGGTCCATGGTGAGACTCGAACCTGAGACCTCTCCAAGGATATCTCCCCAAAGTTACCCTTGGTGGCCAACAATTAACCAACTTGCCCAAGAGACCAATCATTCTTCACTAAAAAGAAAAAAGAAGTATATATATATATGTTGGGAATTAAACTAACAGTACAAAATGCTAGTGTTGGAGTTCCCACTGCTGGAAGTATACACTAGCAGTGGAAACATTATTCCTACTACTGAAGAATACACTAGCAGTGGAAACGTCATTACCACTGCTAGTGCATATAGTTATCTGCTTAGTTTATAACTGTTATAGATAAGTATAGAAAAGATCTTGTGAATATCTTATTTATTTATCATTATACTTATCTTGTAAAGGACTCCTTGTGTCTTATAAAAGGAGATCTTAGGATTAGGGTTTGATATATCAGTTGTCATATATCTTTCAAATACGTTTTCTTAAGAGCTTCAAGGTGTAACCCTAGTGATATCTTAGATCACTCGTATTATTATTATTAATAATATTGGAGCTAGTTGTTTTGTTACATTCATTGTTCATACATAAAACTGTTTCATTTACAATCAATCTTCTAAGTATCATTAAGTAGATTCCGCATACTTAGTGGTATCACTCAAAGTATCATTATTAACACAAGTTCAAGGTGTTCACGATCCAACAATATATGGGTAGTGAGGATGAATCACATAGTCGTACTACTTGGGATTTTTTTGTATTATGTAACTGATCGTATGCTACAGTCAATTGCGCCATCAGGAGACCAAATGATGGGATGTTATATGGTTGCAATACAGACTATGTAATGGTAGTCCCCATTTTGAAGTTTGGATTGCATTTTTGGTCCCTGGATAAAGTTAAATGACTAAAATACCCTTTGTCTTCTTTAGTAAAAGGCAAGGGTAATTTGGTCATTTCACACTGATAAGGACCAAAAATACAACCCAAACATCAAAATGAGGACTATCGCTGCACTTTTAAAGTTTTGAGGACCAAACCTGCAATTTGGCCAAATCACAATGACCAAAAATGCAATTAACTCTATTTATTTTCTTGAAGTAGGAAGAGGATTCATTCACTTTATTTTTCTTGTAATGTTTAAAAAAAATGAAACTCAACAAAATAAAATCTTCCAATTTTACTAAGCAAAACACAGCTCTTACACAAACTCATGAAACATCACCCTTTAGACCATGTAAATTTACACTTGCCTCAAAAGTCGAAACATCAAAGTAGTTTCACTATGTTTTCCTGTTTTTCCAAATGCTGCTAAGAATCAAGTTTGTGCATCATCCTTTTGTTTGTTTCTCGACGAAGTCTTTAATCATCACCTTCAAATGATGTGTATGAACAAAGTAGTTGTAATTAACATAGTTTGTTAGCTTAGTGTGACACGAAGAATACCTGATGTTTCCCTATGAATCATTCTTAACAAAAAATAAACTTTTTCAGACTATCTTACTCACAATAAAAGTTGTACATATTTTGCGCCTGTAGAGCAACTTGGGAAGCTGTACGAAAGCTGGAAGAATGAGTCCAGCACAATCTTTTGTCTGTCAAAAAGAAGCCAATTTTCTTTTTTACATAAAACATGCATAAGATAAACCGTCAAACATTATTTTTATAATTATCCAGGTACAACAATAAGGACTTTTTTCTGTTACACGAAGTGAAATCATAAAATACTAGCTAGATACCGCAGATAGTTCTTTTACAGTGGCCAAAACTCAAGGCCACATACAATGAGGCCAGATAAAGGTCCATAACTTGTAAATCTGATATTAATCGGAAAAGAGTCATTCTCAAGGTCACGAGTTGAGTTAAATTTCAACAGTTCAATCTCCATCCATCCATCTTCCCTTTGTTTTGGAACCCGAGTAAAATCATTTATATTCAATGGGGTTGGGGTAATAAAATAGATAAACTCGGCCTTGTTATTTTCTTGTTGAATCAAATCTCGTGCTTTCACCGGACAATGTAGCCCCTGGCATTTTTCTGAAATCTTGAACACAATGTAGCAAATGTACTCTGTATCGGGTGATAACATTTGACTTTCAATTGTGCATTTGATATGAAATACTTGTTGTGGTAAAAGCTCACACACCTTCCGAAATCTGCATGTGCGACATATATAATATGGTTACATACGTCCTAAAAAAATTCATTTGGAGACACAGAAAACTAAATCCATATGGTAAAGCTTTTCAACCATCTATTCACAAAATCTTTAATATTTTATTTGATAATGTACACTTAGGTTAGCTTTAGCTGTTAATTAATAATGTTCTAAAGTTTGTTTAGAAAATCAAACCTGCAGTGAATTGATCTTCTTGAACTATAGAGATTCACATCAGAAAATTTGAATATAGTTGCCTTTGCAGAAAGCATGAGAAGTTTCTTCCCGTTTACTTTCCCCAACCAGAACATGTCCTCAGAGTTTGTGTACTTCTGAAATATATCTTTAAACTTAGTTGGCAAATGTTGCAGTTGATCCACACTGAAATTTTTGAAGACTTGGGGTGCTTCCTCCAGCTTTCCAATGTCTTGAAGTTTCACCTGTATAGAAATCATGTTATAAGCATGTAACTTAGAATATCTACTTATTTTTCCATACATTCACCTGCTTTATAAATTATAAAGTAAATTGCAAAAACCGTCCACGTGGTTCGCCCAGGCGCAATCCCAATAACATCAAAAGTGCAGGCATAGTTCATGTGGTGAACTTTCGGTTTAATTTCCGTCCCTGACCAAAGTGGAATGACTGACATACACATTTTAACCTTTTTTACCCAAATGACTGAAAGTTCCCACAAACAAACTGCGCCTGCACTTTCGGAGTTATAGTGATTGCACCCGTGAGATGGACAAACCATAAGGACGTTTTTTTCAGTTTAATCTTTATTATAAACAATAATTTAGAACACATCAAAGGAATATTTATAAATTTACCTTCTCAATGGCTCGAAATTCAATGCCTTCAACATAAATCGCACCATCTGCATACTGAAAGGTTGAAAAGCTCTCTAGTAGAAACTCAAACACGACATCATCTTTCTGGTTCGAGTATCGGTCCAACTCAATCATCATCCACTCCTTGTCTCTCCATGTTGCAAAATATGCATGCCGACTTTCTGTCCCCTTCCTATACTTAAGGTTAACATACACTGGTCTACTTGAAAAGTTTCTTGAATCACAAAATTTGAAGACTAAATAGACACCATAAACAACATCTGGAGATAAAAATTGAGCATTTGTTTTGATGTTGATGTTTAAGTTGGAAATATCTGACATCTCCAATACTGTATCAAACCTGCACATATTATAAAAAGATGTTCATGATGTGTTTATCAGTAGCAGCTTACTCCCTCTAACATACACTTATACTTTTGAATTTAATAATTGTTTTTTTTTTTCTCCGTAAACATTAGAAAAAGAAAGATATATGCACGTTCAACAACAATGCATATATTGACTTATCACTTGTGTACTAACAGGGGTAGAGAGAAAGAGAGAAGAACCTTGATTCCGGAAGAGATTGCCACTTCAGTGGACAACTGTTTATGTATGAAAACGTTGTCGCTGATACCATTTTATTTCTTTCCCGATTACCATCGAATGACAGCAGCTGTTATACGACATAAATTAATTTAGACTTGATTTATACCATGTGTAAATGCAAGTATGATTTTTACGCTGTCCATCAATAAGTAAAAGCTGCATAGAACACTGGAAACACAAAATAAGTGAGATATATTAATGAACTGCTTACCACTGTGTCCTGTTGAAGGAGGACTCCTGCTGAGAATATGTTGTAAAGATCCTCTTTCTTTATGGTAGAATAATCTTCGGGGAATTTTGACATCTGAATTATTTCTTTATAGTCTTTAGGCAATTTTGGATCCCATAGCTCATGATCCTCCTGTACATTGTATAAACAATAAGTAAGCTCATATTTCATACAATCCCATTTCTACCGTTAAGGTAACTAGTAACGACCTTCTACTAAACATGGACAACACATTTTTGTCTGGATCATGTTAACTTGTTGTCTTTTTCATTTTGACATTTGATTTATTAAGAAATATGTTTATTTATCATGTTTTATGGTTCAACATCACTTGTTTGAACAATAGAAGCGTAAAACTTATAAAAACTTACTTGGAATTCCAATGCTTTCTTAAGTTGTATTATCACTTCACCTGCCGTTGGCCGTCTTTCTCTCCTATGATGTAAGCATTGAAGGGCAATCCTTGTAAAGGTAATATATGACTCTGGCACAATTTGTTCTTTGATACCCTCGAACACTAACTCATCAAGTTTTTCTAAATGATAATGTTGTTTAGCCAAAAAGGGTAAATAAAGATACTTGTCATCTAATTTTACGGATGATAGTTTACCACACAATATGTCAAATAAGACCGCACCCAACGAGAATATATCAGACTCTTTGGTTAAAAAGCCTGTTTTCGAGTATAGTGGGTCACTATAGCCAGTTGTGCCTGTAACATTGTCTATGACATAGTCTACATCCTGATTTGTTGGACATACTAAGGAAAGACCGAAATCACTAATTTTTGCCTTCCAATCATCAAGCAGTAGAATGTTGCTGCTGCTGATGTCCCTGTGTATTACCATTTCTAGACTTGAATCAGTTCCATGAAGAAACTCCAACCCGACTGCAATATCAATGCATATTTTAAGCCGCATCACCCACGTAAGACTATCATTGCTCACGTACTTATCAAGACTTCCTCTGGATGCATACTCATAGACAATAATTTTCTCATCCTCTTCATCACAGTAGCCTACAAGACCAATTACATTTTCATGTTTATACTCCATAAGGATTTCAAGCTCTGTCACAAATTCAGCTTCTCCTTCAGCAGATTTCCTATCCAACCGCTTTGCAGCAATGAAGTTATGCCCATGAGTGTGACCCTTGTAAACATTCCCAAAATCTCCATGTCCAATGAGATTGTCTTGATTGAAAGTTTCTGTGGCCAACTTTACGTCTTGAAGTGACAGTTTGAGGCTGTCCTTGTGGTTCTCCTGCGAATCATTGGACAATCAATCTATTTGATAAGTAAAGAATAACCGAACTATTTGCCATCTAAAACTCCTTTGAAGTCTCAAAGTTTAGGGTTAGCGTTGTAAATCAAGCTTGGTTGTTGCATTTTAGAATTAAATAAGAAATTTATACGTCACACTTAGAAGGGGAGGGGGAGTGAGGAGGTTTACTGGCGAATTGGTGGCTTGGTAAAGTTTAAGATTAAAACAATATGTCACAAAAGTTAAGGACTAAAAAAGTTAAATGGTAAGATCATTAATTCAGTAAAAGTTTGAGGTTTTTCATATTAGTTACAGAAAGTATAATGTATGAAATGTCACATACTACTAATGAAGAATATATGAGGAGATTATAGTTATTCAAAAAAAATATGCACCTGACAGTATATGGCTTTTTTAAGTTCATTGATGACAACATCTATTGATGGACGTTCGACTTGAGTCACTGCTAAACATCGAAATGCAATTGTTGAAAATGTGTCCAAAGATTCTGCATTGGGTCCTTTACTTAGAGAAAAGACATGTTCATCCGTTTCTTCCTTGATCTTCTGATCAACAATTTCCATTAGTGTTCCGTTCTCAAAATGATGTCGCGCAATGAATGCAATCCCCTTCTCATTCACCTTGGTGTATATAGGATCATAGGCCAACCTCCCGGTCAAGATCTCAAACAACACAACTCCAAAAGAGTAAATGTCTGATTTTTTATTTAATCTTCCAGACTTCTCATATTCTGGATCCAAATACACATTTGTACCTGCAATCGTTTCGGTATTGAGAGTGCTGGCCTCTTGATCTGCTGGGTGGATTTTGGAGAGCCCAAAATCAGCAATCTTCGCCTCCCAATTTTCACCCAATAGAATATTTGCACTCTTGATGTCACGGTGTATTATCTTTTGTTTGTCTTGATCTAAGTTGGTGTGCATGTAATTCATGCCATGTGCGATATCAAGACATATTTTCAAGCGTTGCATCCAAATAAGATTAGTCATTTTATCGCTGTTTCCCAAATAATCCTCAAGACTTCCTTTAGAAGCAAGCTCATAGACAAGGATCATGTGATCACGATCTTCATCACAAAAACCAAGAAGAGAGATTATATTCTCATGTTTACAGCTAGTCAGGATCTCAATTTCTGCAATGAACCCTTGTTCTCCTTCTCGATTGTGAATGCGTTTTATGGCTACCGTGCTACGTTTCTTGGGAAGATCACATTTATTCTTCCCTTCTATGGAAGATGAATTACTGCTATCAAAATGTTCGAGTTCGGCCTTGTACACCATACCATATCCGCCTGACCCAATGCAACATTTGTCGGCAAACTTCTCTGTTGCCATCTCGATATCGCTAAGTCCAATCTTCAAGTATTCCAAGTTCTTCAAGTGCAACATTGTGGACATTCAAAATACAACATACTTAAATTAATTATTGAATGAAAAAAATAATCACAATTTGTACTAATTATGATGTTAATAGAAAAAAGTTATACAACACTTTATTCTCAGCCAATGGATTCCGTTAGCTTCTATATCAGTTACTATTTTATGCTTAAAAATGATTTGTGATTTGTGACTAGTGTGCAGGTCCATGATAGTTGGTGCAGATGGTGTTTTGATTTCTGGTTTTTGGGAGTTGATCGTGTGGTGTGGAGGTGGTCATCTCAATAAATTTATAGATGTTGTTTATCATTTTAGAGTGCCAGGGATCAAATGTAAAAGCCCCTAACCACATAGACCATTAGTGTAATTTACTTTTTTGTTTATTAATTAGGATGACCAGCTTCGAACTAAAGGTATAAAGAAGTAAATTACCCTCAGGTGATTGGATGATGTACTGTCAACTGCACTCCTTGGAAGTTCCTAAAATAATATTTGCAAAAGAATAGGAGATTAGTAGATAAATATAACAGTTATTATCAGATAAAGTTGATAAGCAAGTTGAGTTTCTTACCGAATTTTCATACATTGATTGAAGTTTCAACGCTTTCTCAAGTCTTTTAACAACCTGATCTATGTATGGACGATCTGCTCTTTCCTCTTTTACGCAGCCATATGCTGTTTCTGAGAAGATTTTTAATGCTTCTTGGTCCATCTGATTTCGTAAATGCGGCATGATCATTTCATCCAAATGAGATTTGGCCAGCTGACTTAATAACCCCTCTTTCAACTCATCTTGAACTTCATTTTCGCCTTCGTCTTCATCTTCGTCTTTGTCACCATTTGCACTCCTTCCGCACAAGACTTCTAGTAATACAACTCCGAATGAAAACACATCTGACTTGTGGGTCACCCCGCCAGTCTTTTCATATTTTGGGTCCATGTATACATTCTTAACAATATCCCGAGTAAGAAGAAGACGGTGCCTCCGAGCTACTGTATTTTTCAATGAAAGTTCAAAACCAGATAACTTGGGTTCCCATTTGTCATCTAGTAAAATATTCGAGCTCCTGACGTTGCAATGTATGACACTAAAATCTCGTCCAGGATCATAATGGATGTAACTCAATGCCTTTGAAACACCAACGCATATCTTCAACCTTTGCATCCATGTGAGGGTCTCATCACTTAGATATGTTTTGAGACTTCGGCTGGCCTCCTTCTTGTATATTATAATATTAACCCCCTCATCTTCATGAAACCCAATAAGAGACACTAGATTCTTATGTTTGAGACAAGAAAGCATCGAAACTTCCGTCCAAAACTTTTTGGTCTCAGCTTTTACATATTCTACATAAAACCTCTTTACAATAATATCGATGAATTGTTCAGAATGTAAGAGATGGCCTTTGTAAATTATTCCACGCTTGTTTTTTTCAATAATATTCTCATCAGCAAAATTGTTGGTTGCTGATGTTATAACTTCCCAGCTGAGTTTTAAGTGAGAAAGATCTTTGAGGAAAGACACTGTCTCTTTGCTGACATGGGACTCAACACGTGTAGATATGGAGGTCAATGATCCCTATATGTACCAAACAAGACAACATTACCAAGTGTCCCAAAAATTACACGTGTAGATATGGAGTTCAATTATCTAAAATACAGTGACTTGCAACAATAGTAATAAGAGGGTGTTTAGTGTTGCGTTTCGGTGCAGCTTATTTGATTATAGTGATTCGAAAATGCAAATAATTCATTTGTGTTTGTATGGCTTCAAAACGGCGTTTTGTGGCTGTTGTGAAAAGCAATTCTCTCTTGATGGCAATATTACAAAATTACCCCTCTTATATGACTTTTCTTTAATATACTTTGTTCCTATGCTGATGGCAGACATCAATATGTGGATAAGAGAGTTATGGATAATAGTTACGTATATTATATAAAAATGATTATTTTGAATGAATAGAATGATTATAAAAGATGGATTTTGCCTAAAACACCCCTGGGCATAAGCTACATTAAACAATCTGTTCTTTCAATGTTTAAAGTAATTATACATTTAAAGCACAATAAATGAACATAAAAACTAACTTAAATATATGCAATTTTTGATTAAATACAGTCTAAATTTCCTTTTATATTCATATTAAACATTGCCCGGTGGGCATTGTTTAGCAAAACCCATAAAAGATAATCATGAAAGTTATATACGGAATATGTTACAACAATAACTTTTGTTAAATTATTCTTTCGTATATATAATTTATATGGTTATTTAATATGTATAACTTATTTGATAAAACAATCTATAAGTTAAATTAAAATAACTTAATAGTGTAAATGTCTATTTTTGTCATTAGCATGTTAAGTCATAAATAATCTAATTTGCCAAACACTTAAAAAAACTAATTATTTGATTATTGTGTTATTATACAACATGATTAGATCCAAACATACGTTTTGCAACAACGGATTCGATTATCTGATTATGGTTTTCAAAACGAATAACATATTTTCAATAAGCAATCCCAAACACCCCTAAGTAAATAATTACCTTGTCATGATTGGATGATGTATCTTCAACTTTGGCCGCAACTATTGAATGTTCCTTTAATATCATAAATACAGTAATAAGTATATAGTTTAACTTGCGTTAATATTATAAATAAATAGAAATTATTTATAAAAGAAAGATGAAAGAAAAAAACCGTCTTACAACACTTTGACGTTCCATTTGAAGTTTCAACGCGTTCTCAAGTCTTGTGACAACCTCACTTATATCCGGGCGTTGAGATCTTTCTTCATTCAAGCAGTCATATGCTATCTTCGCGAAAACGTTGAATGATTGCGGATCCATTTGTTTCCGTAGAACCGGATCAACTATTTCATCTAGTATTTTCTTTTTATAATGAAAAAAGACCAATGTAGCCAAGTACTTATTATCCGGATGCTCACTTATTGATTTCCTACCACACAGTAGTTCAAACAAAACTATCCCAAAGGAGTACATATCTGATTTGTGGTTGACACTTTTAGTCTCAATATATGTTGGGTCTCCATACCCGGTCACACACTCAAGTCTATTAGTATGAAATGAATGGTGCCTTTGAGATGCTTCGATCTTCATAGAACATTCAAAATCACATAACTTGGGCTCCCATTCATCATTTAATAGAACTCTGCCACTCTCGATGTACCGATGTATTACGCTGAAATCGCGTGGCTCGTCATAATGAATGTAGCTCAATGCATGCGCAAGACCGACAGATATCTCCAATCTTCGCACCCATGTCAACAATATCGGGTCACTTAGATGGTTGTTGAGACTTCCCCTAGTCTCAAGCCTTCTAATGATGATCTTCTCATCATCCTCATCACAAAACCCAACAAGAGAAACCACATTTTTATGCTTGAGACTAGAAAGCATTGAAATCTCCATCCAAAACAGCTGTTCTACTCCATCAAATTCTTTATTTAACCTCCGAGCAAAGATATCAATCAACTCACCGGACCACAAGAGCTGTCCTTTGTATCTCTGTTCAAACCTATCTTCTCCGATGAGATTTTGTTGAGCGAAGTTGTTGGTGGCAGATAGGATATTTTGAAGGGGGACTCTTAGGTGAGCAAATTCATTCATTATCTGTAAAATAGTCAAGTTAAAATGTGAGTTAGAAAAAGGGAGTATAATAATGCCTACAAAGTGTTTGATAAAATTCCTGAACCATGTCTAAGTGATGTTAGGTCTAATTCTGCATATATCTTGTGGTTTATAGTTATTATGTTTGTGGATAGTAATTAAAATACTCTTCACATTCTTTAGAAGTTTAGGAAGTGATCAAGTGAATGGTGTAAGTATGGACTACATGGGTGATACATTATTTGGTTAGTGACTTCATGTCAATATTTATCAAGTTGAGTGTATATGAAAGTGAGACACATGAATATGTTGGAAAGTATATTGGAGTACAAGGTATTAATTTGAAGTTGTTTCCAGTGACATGTTTTTGTAGCGGTTGCAGGATACTTTATTCGACAATGGTGGAATTGGAGGATTTTTCAGGATATAGAAAGGAATGGAGAGACATTGTTTGATGTTGTAATGGAAACTTTAAAAGCCAAGTTGATATTGAAAGGGAATAACTCTCCTGCTGTTGGAAAGAAAAACTAGCAGTAAGATGCTGGTATTTGGTAATCTGAAATTTAGTGTATATTCAAGGGTTGACAAGTTTATTATCAAGATGAGTGTATATGAAATTGAAGAGCAGTGAGAGTGTGAAACACATGAATATGTTGGAAAGTATATTGGAGTACAAGGTATTAATGAACTTGAGAAATTGCTAAAAGATTGCATAAGATTCAAGGGTAGAAGGTGATAAAGTAGATGGGAATACTCAAGATAAGTTGATAAAGGGGTATCTAGGAAAAACTATGGTATCCAACTTGTGAATGAAATTGCAAACACATGAGAAGGGGACCATAATACCAACGACCTATTAAAGGACTACATATGGAAAGCCTTGAAAAGTGGCAAGGTAATGTTCTAAAGCAGATCAATAATCCCAAAAAGTCTACTGTCTACTGATAACTGCTTATATAATACAGTAAAAAGAATAAACGCTGAAATTAGAAGGTTGTTACCCATTTGAGCCAATAGCATTGTTTCAACTTTCAAATCAGGTCAGCAATCCCAAAAGGTTTTTACCCATTGCTTGCATACAATATTGATAAGGAGTTCGGGTGCATGTTGAGTTTAGATGTCATACGTTATTTCGTTGAGTATTCTTTTCTGAAACTAATACGAGTCTTATGTTTTCCGTTTATTCCTCTGTTACGCGGAATAAAGAGGCCAAGGGATCATATTAAATAAGTATACTGACAAAACTGAAGGCTAAGATAACCAAGGTTATGGGTCATATTGAGAAGGTTGTTGTTTCGTTTTCATGATGTTTTGTTTATTGGCCATCATTTAGCTACCTTTTTCGTCTTTTTAACATGTCGGTTTTTGGTGTTTCAAGGTGCTTATGGGATATTGATGTTGCTTATATTGTCCGAGAAAAACTGATAGTCAAATATTTTTTATAGTCATTATTACAATAATAATCTATTTTTTTTATACACTGTGGGTGACTATCAAGTCATAACCAGTGACCTAATCAACCTTTTTTCTTGTCAGTTATTCGTTTTTTATCGTCACATAGAGACAAACCATAACCTGGACCGACAAATTTACGAGTAAATGAGTCGAACCCTTATAAAGGAAAGTTGCTTCTCTTCCAGTCAATGCGTCATAAGTCCCTAAAAGGGGATGGACAACTCATATGTAGCTTACATGTAATTTTTAACAAAATTAGTTTTGATCTACAGCGTCTTGGACAAGCTACAGTGCAAGGCCATATATACTACCTTGTGGCTTGTGTATATTGTAATGAACTTGCTAAACTACAGGTAAATTTTATAACTATACTACTTTAAAAAATTTGATTTTACTTTGTAACTCAGCAATCCCCTGGTTTCTAATTTTAATCATCTACCAGGGACACTCCCCCAGTTTCATATGAAGGTTTGCAGGACGTCCTATCAAAATCTCGGTTGGGTGGTCATAGTTCACAAATGTTTGCAGACATCAACAAGTACTTTTTACTATACCACTTTTCTTTTTTCAAAGTTTTGAAACCCGGTTCGACCCGGCTAGTTCAACCGGTCGAACCGGTTCTGGCAAAGATAACGGGTCAAAAGAAACTGGTTTTAGGAATTCAAAACCCTGTGTAACCCGCCAGGTTTTACTCGTTTCTATAATTCCGGTTGGGTTTGTCATTAAATCTTTTATCCGTGTACCACATTGCTTTTTACAAGTTTCTAAAGGCTTTAAAAGCTGTTTAGACAAGTTTTTATGGTGTTTTAAACAATTTCTATGTGCTATTTGGACAGCTGAAAGATGGACTGTTTGGAAACAAGTTTTTGCGGCAATTGCACACTTTTTTTTTTAAAAGCAATTACATATTTGTAAGTTGTTTTTTAGCAGCAATACAGCTTTTATATGCTGTTCTGACACAGTTTTTTACAGCAACCATGTTTTTTTTGGAGCAATTACATGTTTTTATGCTGTTTTTTACAGAGATTTGCAATTAGATACATTAAAGGTTTGTATGCTGTTTTTCAGAGCAATTACATGCTGTTTAGAAACTGATCAGACATTTCAGTATATTGTCAAAACCGAAGACTAAGATAAACAAAGTCAAAAGGATTATTATGGGTAATATTGAGACGGTAGTTGTTTCGTTTACGTGATGTTTTGTTTCTTGGCCATCATTTAGCTACCTTATTCGTCTTTTTAACATGTCGGTTTTTGGTGTTTCATGGTGCTTATGGGATATTAATGTTGCTTATACTGGCTAAGGTTACTAGGTATGTTGTGTTTAATCTCTTACATTAACTTCATTGCGTGTTAGGCTGGGTGACTATCAAGTCTTAACCAGTGACCTAATCGACCTTTTTTCTTATCAGTTATTCGTTTTTTATCGCCACATAGAGGCAAACCATAACCTGGACCGAAAAATTTACAAGTAAATGAGTCGAACGTGTATAAGGGAAGTTGCTTCTCTTCCAGTCAATGCGTCATAAGTCCCTAAAAGTTTATGCTTTGAGGTTAAACACACAAACAAAAAGTGGATGGACAACTCATATGTAGCTTACATGTAATTTTGAAGAAAATTAGTTTTGATCTACAGCTTGGAGTCTTGGACAAGCTACAGTGCAACACCATATATACTACCTTGTGTATATCGTAATGAACTTGCTAAACTACAGGTAGATTTTATAACTATACTACTTTTAAAATTTTGATTTTACTTTGTAACTCAGCAATACCCTGGTTTCTAATTTTAATTGTCTACCAGGGACACTCCTCCAGTTTCATATAAAGGTTTGCAGGCCGTCCTATCAAAATCTCGGTATGTTGTGTTTAATCTCTTACATTAACGGTTGACTTGAAAAAAAAAATTTGTCCAAGAAAAACTGATAGTCAAATATGTTTTATAGCCATATTATTAAAATAATAACTGAAATTTTTTATATATATAAAAAGGATTTAGAAAGTTTTATTCACTAAAAGTACACTGTGGGTGACTATGAAGTCTTAACCAGTGGCCTAATTGACCTTTTTTCTTATCAGTTACTCGTTCTTTTATCGCACCACATAGAGACAAACCATAACTTGAACCGACAATGTACAAGTAAATGAGTGGAACCCGTATAAGGGATGTTGCTTCTCTTCCGGTCAATGTGTCATAAGTCCTAAAAGTTTAAGTTTTGAGGTTAAAGACGCAAACAAAAATGGGGATGGACAACTCATATGTAGCTTACATGTAATTAGTTTTGATCTACTGCTTGGACAAGCTAGAGTTCAGGACCATATATACTACCTTGTGTATATCGTAATGACCATATATAATACTTTTAAAATTTTGATATTACTTTGTAACAATGTAACTCAACAATCCCCCACCAGGGACACTCCCTCAGTTTCATATAAAGGCTTGCAGGACGTCCTATCAAAATCTTGGTTGGGTGGTCATAGTTCACAAATGTTTGCAGACATCAACAACTACTTTTACTATACCACTTTTCGTTTTTCAATGTCTTGAAACCCGGTTCGACCGGTCGAACCGGTTCCGGCTTAGATAACGGGTCAAAAGAAGCCGGTGTTTAAGAATTCAAAACCCAGTGTGACCCGCCGGGTTTTACCCGTTTCTATAATTCCGGCTGGGTTTGTCATTAAATCTTTACAAGTTTTTAAAGGCTTTAATAGCTGTTTAGACAGGCTTTTATGGTGTTTTAAACACTTTCTATATGCTATTTAGACAGTAGAAGGATGCTGTTTGGACAGGCTTATATGTTGTTTTAACAGCTTTTATATGTTGTTTGGACATAGCCCTTTACATGGCTGCTTGGAAACAAGTTTTTACAGCAATTACATGCTCTTTTTTTTAAAAGCAATTACATATTTGTATGTTGTTTTTTAGCATGCTGTTCCAACGACTAGGGCTGAGCATACCCGACCGACTACCGCCTCCCGTCCCGATTCCGACCATCCCGCCGTCCCGATTCCGATTCCGACTAGTAGACGGGTCGGGAGTCGGTTTACGTTTTCCGGCCAATCGGGAGTCGGGACTGTCGGTATCGGGTCGGGACGGGATGGAATTCGAAAAACAACAAAGAAAACCGACAAATCCGACCGATCCCGACCAATCGGGACTGTCCCGATACCGAACCGACTGGTTTCGGGCCGGGAGTCGGTTTGGTTTTCCAGCGAAATCGGGAGTCGGGACTATCGGTATCGGGTCGGGACGGGACCGGGCTCACCCCTAGTTCCGACGCAGTTTTTTACAGCAACCGTTTTTTTTGGGAGCAATTACATGTTTGTAGGTGACTTTGGTTTAAGAATCTCGCTAAATCTTTTTTCTTCACATACCCATTTGGTTGGAATGCTAGAATGAAAACTAACCAAAAACTATTTGTTGTTGCTTTAACTCATACGTGTGTTGGCCTAGTTAGTTGCTAAGCCTGTTGTTTATGTAAAATGGGTGATTAACAAATAAGCTTTGGTGTGGGTGGCGGTTCGAATAATATGGGTTTGGATTACTTATTTTGCGTTAACCATCCGTATTCATATTCTCTTTCTTATTATTCATATACTAGTTTTAAACCTTCATGTGTGAACACTGTTGTGACATAAGTCGCACTAAAGGGGTTTTTGTGCTTTTTCTAAAAAAAATAATTATTAATAATTCATGATGTTCATCTTCTTTGATAACTATTTTTATTCATACAATATAAAATGAAAATTACATGAAAATCTAAATAATAATTCGGTAATAGATTACGACTAATTATTGAGTATTATTTAAATTCATATGAAAAACTTGTCACTATTAAGTTACATAATATAACTGTTATGGGTATATATATTTAATCACAAGAAAAAGAAATTTACAAAAAGTCTTAGAAAGTGAAATAAAAGAAATTCATAAAACTTGTCACTAACTTACTATAGTATAACCATACTTATTAGCCAATTTACAATAAAAAAAATTAGTCAACTAATATAGCGACAGATTTAATCATTTGATACATGCTAAGCTAATTAACTAGCTAGGATCGGTAGAATAGACGAGTTAAGGAGAGTGGGAGACGAGTTAAGAGTATTAAGGTTTAGTGCGGCTGGCGGGATAAAAGAACATAGCAAATATGGTCTCTTTGGTCACCATGAGAACCTTAACTTTAGTTAATGCACGACTAAACATAAACAGTAACCAAATTTGAGAAGTGTTTCTTTTAGGTCACTATAACATAAAAATTACACAAGAATGGAACAGTTTTGAAACTTTGATGGCTTTTATGGTTAATATAAAGTTCGAGTGACCAAATTGGAACAGATCTCAAGCTTGATTACTATTTGATGATTTTCACCTAAAGGAAACGTAATCTTAATGTTAAGGAGGAGATTAAATACGATGAATAAAGATTTCAATATATCAAAAAGTGGTTACTCCTTCCGTTCTAAACTAAATGGCTATATTTTCATTTTGGAAAAACATGGGCATTTTTTATTAATCAATTAAAAAGTGTTTAGTTGGTGAAAACTACGGTATATTTGATTGGTGAATATTGAAGTTAATGTGAATTCCTAAAACGTAGCACATTGTTATTGTGAACATTTATTTTAGGACGGAATAAAGATAATATTTTGCTACCCGATTAGAGGTGACTCGTGATTTAGACACAAAGAGCTAGAATTCCAATTGTGTATGTGCATCCAGGCCCGGCCCACCATACCTAACTACCGTTAACAACTAAAGAGGTTTTGACTATGTATTTATTTATTTTTATTTAAAAAATAATTATAAATAATTCATACTGGTCATCTTCTTCGACAACTATTTTTATTCATACAATAGAAAATGATAATTACATGAAAACTTAAATAATATTTTGGAAATAGAATACGACTAAGTATTATTATTTTAAATTCATATGAAAAAATTGTCACTATTAACTTACATAATATAACTGTTATAGATATATATTTAATTACAAGAAAAATAAAATACGTACAGTCTTAGAAAGTGTTGTCACTAAAACTCACTTAGTATAACTATACTTATTAGCCAACTTGCACTCAAAGAAACAGATAGTAGTACTTATTATGATAGAAAGATGGAAGAGGAAAACCTGTCTTACCTCATTTTGATGCTCGAGTTGAAGTTCCAACGCTTTCTCAAGTCTCGTGACAATCTCATCAATATTTGGCCGTTGCGATCGTTCTTCATTCAAGCAGTCATACGCTGTTTCCGCGAAAATGTTAAATGATTGAGAGTTCATATGTTTCCATAGATCCCAATCAATTATTTCATTGAGTCTTTTCTCTTTATAATGGGTAACGACGAGTGGAGCCAAATACTTGTTACTATAGCTGTTGATTACTGCTTTTCTACCACAGAGCACTTCAAACAGTATTATCCCAAAGGAGTACATATCTGACTTGTGGCTCACAGTGTTAGTCTCCATAAATGTTGAGTCTACATACCCAGTTGTTAACTTACATGCACCATTATTGAAAGAATGGTGCCTTTTAGATGCTTTAATCTTCATGGAATATTCAAAACAAGATAACTTGGGTTCCCATTCATCATTTAATAGAACTCTGCCACTGGAAATGAGTCGGTGTATTACACTGAAATCACGTGGCTCATCATAATGAATGTAGCTCAACGCTTGCGCAATACCAACACATATCTCCAATCTTTGCACCCATGTCAACAACATCGAGTCACTTAGATGGTTGTGAAGACTTCCTCTGATATTACGCCTGGTAATGATGATATTCTCATCATTTTCATCACAAAACCCAACAAGAGAAACCACATTTTTATGCTTGAGACTTGAAAGCATCGAAACCTCCGTCCAAAACTCTTGTTCTCCATCCTTCCTTTCTTTATTAAACCTCCGAGCATCGATTATAATCAACTCACCGGACCACAAGAGCCGTCCCTTGTAAAGATTTCCAAAATGAGCTTTTTGAACGACATTTTTGTCATCAAAGTTGTCGGTGGCGGTTAGTACATCTTCAAGGGGAATTTTTAGGTGAGCAAATTCTTCATGATTGACTGAAGACATCATGTATGTATGTATGTATCTGTTTGTTTATCTGAAAAAAAAGGGTGTACGTGTAGGTTGTTACAAAAAGGAGTGTGTGTTTGGGTGATATGCATAAAAATCTATTCGGTTTGTTTTGTATATAGAGAAGATGTGGATAAGCGTATGGGTCCCACGTTATCTTTAATGTATGGACTATGGAGGTCTGGTAGATGCATTATTATTGTAGTGGACTATTGACTTTTTGACCATTACACAAATTGTCTCTACTCGTATAAGAAACTTCCTTGTAAAAATTTTAAGTACTCCGTAATAAATAACATAACAACAAACACTGAAAGTAACTAATTTGAATTTGTAACTAAAACATTAATACACCACAAGTGGAAAACTAAATGTACATGATGACAAACTTCCCAACAACTTCTATGAAATCTCAATAAATAATACGTATGAAACCTCACTATCAAATATTCGAATAGAGATTACATGCATGAACAATCCAATGAATATTAATTTTGGTGATTTGAAAAAAAATACACACGGAGGTATTGAAATGATGATATGATAAAGATAATAACATGAAAATGCTTTCTTGAGATTTTCTTAATCATGATTAATATGTAATAAAGGGAATGAAATAAATTCAAATAATGTAAGATGTGACCTCATATAAGTTACAAGTTAAACAGTTGGCATACAACCCAATTCTTATAACGCAATAAGCACGTTGGAACCTTATTTCAGTTATTTAGACATCTTGATTAATGTTGATTAAATATAAACACTGTAAAATATTTTGCATGATCATGACATTTGATGCTCCTTTCTTTAATAAAGAGGTTTCAAGAGTGATGCTGGTTTATACGATATCACTCAATTAAAAACCGAATCTCCACTAAAAAAAGTGCCAGTTTCTTATAGGAACAATTCTAAGCTACTAACTCAAGATAGAATAATGGTATGGGATCAAGGAAATGATTTGAGGTGTACTCTATGTAAAAGTTGTGTTGATAATCATAGCCATTTGTTTGTTGAATGCCCTTATTCTTGGAAAGTATGGAATGTGATAAATAGAAAGGGGAGATGCATCAGAGGTGGTAATAGCTTAAATAGTGTGGTAAATCATCTAGCAGCAAGTCCTCTAAATAACAACATTTGGCAAATTGTTGACAAGCTTATTCTATCCTCCACTGCATGTGTACCATATTTGGAATGAAAGGAACAAAAGAACATTTCAAAATGTCATGAGAACTGAAGATGAACTAGTGGTGGCAATCACTAGTATTAGTAAATTGTAGTGCAGCTGGAATATAACAGAGTGTTTGGTTTAAGGATCTGCCTATACATTGCAGTTTTAATTCAGGATTCTAATGCTTTAACTCCTATTTCTGTGTACTTGGCAAGTAGCTAAATTGGGTTAGTAGCATTGTCTCCTGGGTTCAGAGCTGCATAAGGAGGTTTCCTGCTTATTAATGAGTATATATTTAAATTTTCATGATAGTCTGCACATATTCTGGTTATACCAGTATTTCAATGATTCTACTACTTGAAGACTTGAAAGATTCTTTTTAAGTTCACTACATTAGATGGCCTTGTAATTTGGAAAGCTTTATGCTATTGCTCTGATTATGTATGCAGGATTTGAGCAGGCCTTTGTTAGGTTGCTTTTTGTCTTGAATATAATACTTTCACAGCAGTAGTAGTTTAGCTCTACATTAGGTAGGTTTCATAATGTGTAGGGTAAGTGAGCTTGGTGGGTAATGCATGTTGCTTTGAATAGAGAGTTGTGCCAGATGAAACTTCTTGGTCTTAGCAATGCATTGCCATGGAGGTTAGGTTGGGCATATCCTTCCTTCATGTATTGATGTATAAGGTTGTATTAATATATATTCACCATTATTCAACAAAAGAAAAAAGTATTAGAGATCTCATTAACAATAATTTACGGCACTACTGAAGCAAACATGTTTACCAAACAACTAATGTGCAACTTAATCAATTACCAAAAACCCGTCTAGTCTTGATGATTCGTTTAACCCGTGACATAAATTTTTTCGCTGATTTTTTTCTATATTTTCTTTTTAAAAACTTGTCAACATTTTTACCGTAAGAGAAGAGACATGCAAAATTACACAACTCAAAATCACAAGCTTATGCAACATATATCGAATGAACAGATTATCAAGGGAGGACGGTTACCTAATTGCTAGCCTATATCACTATATTCTTATGGCTTTTTTATATTGATTCTCATTCTAGGCGTTCCTCTTATATTTGTTAAAATGTGGGGCACGGGTGCTAAACAAGGAGGAATATTCCAAATGTTAGTTATAGACTAGATCACCATAAGTGTTTTGGACCACTGCACCCACTATATACATTGATTGTTAACATGTGCTTGTGGGTGCAATATTAGTGTTTTGGACCACTTACACTCCCACTATATACACCGACACACTTACATTCATATTCAACATCTAATTAATATGTTAATAATTGTATGTTATAAATGATGTAGATTACAACAATAAAGCTGGGTGTAATGGACCTAATGGTGGGTGATCCAAACACTAATATTAATTAGATGTTGAATATGAATGTTCCTAAGCAAAATGATTTGGAGAGAGTCTCCCTCTATTATATGTAGTATAGATATAGATAGACCAATTAAGGTATGATTGCCTTTCAAAAAAAAAATTAAGGTATGATTGGCGAAATTAGCGATAGCATGAAGTGGTTGCTGGAAGAAATAGCAAGAAGCGGTTGTAGTAAGTATAAATTACTATTGTGTAAATGTTCTTCAGAAGGTGAAGAATTGCGGGATCACCCTGTTCTCATGCATCTTAAGGATGCCAACCCGACCCTCCCCCAAATACCCGATCCCAGGCAATGAGCACATGTCCCAGTGACTCTACTTATCAAGAGGTGGGTTTTGAAACCTGGCCATTTTTTCCAATAAGTCTCTCGTTGACCAGTCAATCTAAGCATTTGCGGTGGGATGGTACTATTGAGAACTTTTAGGACAAGTGTGGGACTCAAACTGAGTCTATTAACTCGTGCACAAGAGCTCCACCCATTGGACTAAAGCTCCAATAGTAAGTGTAAATGTTAGTTGCTAGTAAATGCTACTAGAAGCATCCTTTGGACTAAAGTTTCATTATTAACCTCGTGAACCACAAAATAAAGCAAACTCATTGTTCAACTTTTTTTTACTAAAGACATCATGTTTGTTTATCTGAACAAAAAAAGGTGAGTGGGTTGTTAAAAAAAGAAGCGAAGGAGTGTTTGGGTGATATACATAAAAATCTGTTCGTTTAGTGTTTGAAGATATGTGGATAAGCGTGTGGGTTCCTTGTTATATTTAATGTATGGAGGTCTGGTAGTTGCATGTATTATTGTAGTAGACTAGACTTTACTTTTTGACATAGTTCACACCAAATGTCTATGGCGTATAAGAACCGTTCCTTTTATTGAATAATTCAAGGTTTGAAAACAATAAATATGAAAACAACAAACATCATTATCAAAATGATAAGGGTGTGCTAACTTCAAAAACCCATCCTCAGTTCGGACAAAGCTCATTTTTTACGAGTCATATCAAATTGAGCTTATGTTGCTTATATAAGTCCATAAGCCTGAATTGGTAAAACTCATAAAAAGTGAGATACCATCTTTCCAAATTATTGAGCCTAGAAAATATGCTAAACTAAGCACCTCATATGTGTAGATAAAACAACAGGTAAATAAACATGTTGAGGCTACCCGGAAAAAGTCGAGCCTTTTTGGGCTCTAATGTACGCGGCCTAACGGGTATTCTCGTGGCCGTGACTTTTCTCTGGCCATCCCTTCATGTTTACTTGGTGAGATTTGAACCTTGGTCTCTTCTGAGACCTTCGCGACACCTTACTGTTGGTTTTATAGACAAAATAATAATAGTCGTGTGTTAGGATCGAACTTGAGAACACGGGATTGCACACAATACGTATGAAGAGGAAATGTAATAATTATTTATAAAATGTTATAATTAATTATTAAACACAAAACATATAAATAATAATTAGTATTATTGATTAATGACTAATTAATTATTAAATGAAGATTAGGAAAGTAATTACTAGACTATACATGGAAACAAGAGAAGGTTCCGGAATACCCTTGTGGGTACCAAACCGATCGGCCAAGGGGGTTTACCCACCTCCTTTGTGCCTTGAGCTCCAAGTATTGTGTAGTATATAAGCAAACCCAAGATGTAGGTTTTTCTCATAACTTGTACACACACATCTTGGTGTTTTCTTCTCCTTGTCTTTTCTTGGTCGATCCAAAACCGAACACCCCTAAGGGTTTCGATTTTCTTGCATCATCAAAAGGGTTTTGTGTTTATTACTTGCATAAACTTTTCCTTGAATTAGTACGTGTGTACAAGAACGTGAATCAAACACACTATTGTTTGATTCTTGGATTGAATTACAAAAAGGTAAGGGGTAATTCATATAATCCTTATAAACCCTAATTAGGGTTCATTGGTTCCGGAAGATTGCATTGATTCTTATTCAGGCTAGAATCACTACGGTATGTTTACTATTTAAATTAATGATTAATTAATTACATGTTATTCGATCTATTATAATTGCTTCCGCTTATGCTCACTTTGATGTACTTGGTTTATTAATATGAATGTCATGATATAATAATTCCAACAGTGGCATCTAGAGCCGTTATAATGTGTAATTAATTATCGAAACGCATAAAAATTGGATTTTGATTCGTATAGTTACATGTTTTTTATGGTTTATGTGTTTTATCCCTAACCCTAATTTTTTGGGTCGAATGACCTAAAGGGTTTTTAGGGTTTTACTTTTATTTTTTTATAAAATTTGATTAGAAACCCTAAGATGTCATGTAATTGTTATGCGTTTTAGTAAACGATCTTGGTGCAATGTGTTAATTGTTAAGCTAAATCCATGAAAAAGTGCATATTTGCATGGATTTTTATTGTGTTATTTAAATTGTTTAAATTGCTTATATATATTAATGGTTAAGTTATATATTAAAACATGTAAATTTTAATAGATGTCGAATTGGGGAAGACTCCAATATTAAGTAATCAATTATGTGCTATGTGGTATTTATTTAATTTTGGCTTACGCAATCGATTTATCGATGTATGTGGCTCTTTTTCTAAGAAAAAAAAAGCCCTAATTGAATTAATACGTTATACGCCTAGATTTGATTATTAATAGGACTTTTGAATAAGATTTGCATGTGGCTACATGTTTTATACATATTTAATTGTTATGATTATGTATATGTGTTTATTTAGTTGTTTTATTTTTTATTGCATATTACTTGTTTTGTTTATTTATTGTGTTAGACATGTATAAACGAAAAGGGTAATTTTTTGAATAGAAAAATAATACGGACTAAATAATGGCGAAATTGTTTTGGTTTTTAAGAGTTAAAATTTCAAAGGATTGGTTGATTGATGTTTTTGTACGTAATGGTTAAATAGGCTCGACCGAAGTTTACACACTATAAGATGGGTATAAGGATGGCAACGCATTAAATTGTGGCCTTAGATAGACAACATTCTGTCTTAACGCTCGTTTGTGTGTAAATTAGACTTACCGAACAACCATTACATGTACATTGTCATCTTAAGGGTGAATAATCCACAATTCCACAATGATTATCCGAAACACTAAGCTTTCGGGCTTATGCAAAAGTACGATATAGTGGACGATAATTGATGGTTATTCTTTAATTGGTGAACCCGATACCTCAATCAAAACTTTGTTATTTTACTCTTAGCAAATTGGTAATAAAATTGTTTTGTAAAACCAATGTTATGAAGTTGTATGCATGCTTCTTCATACATTATTTTGATCACATCAAAATATTAATGCCCTTATAAAATTAAGTTGAATGCCATCTAATTAAGAACACTTGAAGTTGTAATTTACGTTAAGTGAGACTTGGCGAGATTGCAATGGAAAGGTAAATTTCATAAATTCATTGCTAGCAGATCAACTGATGTGATGGATTTGTGAGTTTACAGTTTTTAAGTTAGACGACTTAAATTGAGTAGGAAGTGAGACTTGGACTCAAGGCATTAAGATGGGGACTAAACATGCTTACAATACAAATGTTTTGTGATTGTAAATCCCATATATCTAGGAATTGGACAAATGTTATGCCAATTACTTGTACGACAAGTTACCTTATATTATACTTTCATTACTAGCAGATCAACTGAATGTGATGAAACTATGTTTATGGAGGATCCTAGTTTTCAAGATTATTCTATGGATTTATTTTCCTTGGGTATTTTAATTTTCTTGAAAAATTGTATTATCAAAAATACTAATGTTTTGAACTTTCTTTATCTGTAGAAATGGATCAAACTGATAACACCAACTTTCGTTCTGTGTTCAAAACTTATTTTGAACGAGAAAAATTGACTGGCTCGGAAAATTTCAATGATTGGTACCGTTCACTAAGGATTGTCCTGCAAGTGACTGGTCAACTCGAAATCTTGAAAAAGCCTTGTCCTGAAGAACCTGTAGGCGAGGCAGCTACTGAAGCTGCTAAAGCCAAATGGAATCTTGATTGCAAGGAACATATTGATGTGGCCGCAATGATGTTAGGGGCGATGTCCACACCTCTTCAAAGGCAGTTTGAGGAGTATTTCCCCATGAACATGATTGATGAACTCAAGAAACTCTATGAGAAACCATCAAATGTAGAGATTTACGATTTGATGAAGGCTCTACATGGTTGTAAGCAGGGCGATGGTGAACCTGTGAGTGCTCATGTGTTGAGGATGAAAAGCTTCATGGATCAACTACAAACACTTAAGAAACCCTATGACAATGATATGGCTGTGAACTTAATCAATAGGTCCCTTAACAAGGATTTTAATGGTTTTGTGAGGAACTTCAATATGCATTGCGTGGGGAAGACAGTAAGTGAATTGCACGCACTGCTCATTGATTATGAGAAAGGGTTGACACCAAAGGCTCCTACGCCCCAAGTTCTTGCTATACAAGGGGGTAGAATTAACAAGCCAACTGCAAACAAGAAGAAGGGTAAAGGAAAGAAGAAGGCTGATAAGAATAAGCAGGTTATGGCTTATCAACCACCTCAACCTAAGAAGAACCCTCCTATCAAGAATAATCCAAAGAAGGATCAAGGATGCCATTACTGCAAGGTGATTGGCCATTGGAAGAGGAATTGTCCTCTTTATCTCGATGACTTGCGAAACAATAAGGTTAAGAAGACTGGGCACATGGGCGCCAGCACTTCAGGTAACTTATTTGTCATTGAATTATTTACTTTATCTCGTGTAATAAATTCATGGGTATATGATACTGGATGTGGTATTAATATTTGTAATACACTGCAGGGGTTTAGAGAGGAAAGGAGACTAGCTTATGGGGAGCAATTTCTGCATGTGGGAAATGGAGCACAAGCAGCAGTTGAAGCCATAGGAATGTTTGATTTAGTTTTACCTTCGGGTTTAGTACTTTGTTTTAAACAATTGTCATTATGCACCTTCTATAATTAGAGGTGTTGTTTCCTTTTCATGTTTGTTGGATCTTGGTTTTTCTCATACTATTGATGGCAATAAAAATTCTGTTTCTTTAAATGGTGTATTTTATTTTAATGTTGTTGCTGTGAATGGTGTGTTTGAAATTGATATGAATAATTGTGTGACTTCCAACAATAATAATAATTCGATGTACAGCATAAGTAAGAGAATGAAGTATGACTTGAATTCGTCTTACCTTTGGCACTGTAGACTTGCCCATATAGGCAAGACTCGCATGCAAAAGCTACAACGTGAAGGGCTTTTGAATGATATCATTGATGAGTCATTTGATAAATGCGAATCTTGTATTTCTGGGAAGATGACGAAGAAACCTTTTCATAACAATATGGAAAGAGCTTCAGATCTACTTGGTTTGATACACACGGATGTATGTGGACCACTTAGACATGTGTCAAGGAGAGGTGTTGTCTACTTCTTAACTTTTACGGATGATTTCAGCCGTTATGGTTATGTTTATTTACTTAAACATAAACATGAGGTGTTTGAAACATTTAAAGTTTTCAAAGCAGAAGTAGAATTGCAATTAGGAAAGAAGATTAAAGCTCTTCGTTCTGATCGAGGTGGTGAATACCTTAGTCAAGATTTTAAAGATTTCTTAACTGAGAATGGAATTGTCCAGAATCTCACATCTCCATATACTCCACAACAAAATGGTGTATCTGAGAGAAGGAATCGTACATTGTTGGACATGGTTCGATCAATGTATAATCTTACTAATCTTCCTTTGTCTTTTTGGGATTATGCTCTTGAATCAGCTGTTCGTATTTTGAATATGGTTCCCACCAAGAAGGTTGATAAGACACCATATGAGATATGGACTGGAAAAGCTCCGAACTTGTCTTATTTAAAGGTCTGGGGTTGTGAGGCGTATGTTAAACGTGACTCACAAGATAAACTCCAACAAAGATCTGTAAAATGCATTTTTGTAGAATACCCTAAGGAAACTATGGGTTACTACTTTTACTACCCACCTGAGAACAAAGTGTTTGTTGCAAGATATGGTGATTTTCTTGAAAGTGAATTTGTGGTTCAAGAAATCAGTGGGAGGGTATATGATCTAGAAGATGATCTAAATAATGCATTGCCTTCAGAAAACACTAGCACACTTCCTATAGAACCGGAAAGTCTGGGTCCTCCACCGGAAGTTGAAGTAATTCCCATTCGCAGATCTTCGAGATCTGTGAAAGCTCCTGACCGTCTATGTCTTAATGTAGAGGTCGATCAGCATACACTAGGGGATCTTAATGAACCTACTAGTTATAGAGCTGCCATTAATAGCCCTCAAAAAGCTAAATGGAAAGCTGCTATGGATGGGGAAATACAATCCATGCATGACAATGAAGTCTGGGAAGAAGTTGAGTTTCCTCCTGGTGCCAAGGTAGTTGGGAGTAAGTGGCTTTACAAAATCAAGACTGACATGGATGGATATGGACACATTTATAAGGCTCGTCTAGTTGCTAAAGGTTTTACTCAAACTTTTGGAATAGATTACGAGGAGACGTTTTCTCCTGTAGCAGACATAAGAGCTATAAGAATTCTCATAGCTATAGCAGCGTACTATGACTATGAGATTTGGCAAATGGATGTGAAAAGCGCTTTCTTAAATGGTCATCTAGATGAAGATATCTATATGGCACAACCAGAAGGGTTTGAAAATCAAGAATTTCCAAATCGTGTTTGCAAGCTTAAGAGATCCATTTATGGATTAAAGCAAGCATCACGACAATGGAACAAAAGGTTTGATGCTGAAATTAAAAAGTTTGGATTCACTCAAAATCTTGATGAGCCATGTGTGTATCACAAAGCTAGTGGGAGTGATAATGTAACTTTCCTAATTCTATATGTTGATGACATATTGATCATGGGAAAAGACATTCCAAGTTTGCAAGAAGTAAAGGCATATCTTGGAAAGTGCTTTTCTATGAAAGATTTAGGAGAAGCTGCATACATTCTGGGAATCTAAATCTATAGAGATAGATCAAGGCGGTTAATTGGATTAAGTCAAAGTGCTTACATTGACAAAATATTGAAAAGATTCAATATGCAAAATTCCAAGAAAGGATATTTGCCGATGGAAGTAAAACATGGCTTATGTAATGAGTTTTGTGCTTCAACACCTAATGAGGTGGCTCGCATGAGTAAAGTTCCTTATGCTTCGGCTGTAGGATCTATTATGTATGCGGTTAAGTGCACAAGGCCAGATGTGGCGTTTGCTCAAAATATTACCAGTCAATTTCAACAGAATCCAGGTGAAAAACATTGGATTGCTGTTAAACATATTCTTAAGTATTTGAGGAATACAAAAGATATGTTTTTGGTATATGGTGGAAATCCAGCTGTAGAACTTTGTGTTACAGGTTTCTGCGATGCATCCTTTCAAAGTAATAAAGATGATTCGAAGTCTCAGACAGGTTATGTCTTTGTTATCAATGGAGGAGCTGTAGACTGGAGGAGCAAGAAGCAGAGTACAATTGCGATGTCTGCAACAGAAGCTGAATACATTGCTGCTTCAGAAGCTGCTATGGAGGCTGTTTGGATTAGGAAATTCGTTTCTGGGCTTGGTGTTATGCCTTCAATTGAATTACCTATTAATATGTATTGTGACAATTCTGCTGCAATCATATTTGCCAATGAACCTGGAGTCATGAGAGGCACCAGACATTTTCTACGGAAGTATCACTTTGTTCGTGAAAAGGTTGATGAAGGTGAAATAAATCTGTTGAAGGTTCACACGGATGAAAACTTAGCTGATCCGTTCACTAAGGCTTTGGCGAAAGAGAAGCTTAATGAATTGGCCAATGGAATTGGACTTAAATTAGCTAGTAGTTTCATGCATAACTGTGATTAGTATTTGGATAAAGGATATTGTAAACAATTATTATTTTAATGAAATAAAGTATGTTGGTATGTTTATTTCTGTTATTAATTATTGTTGTCCTATTTTTGCATGTTTAAATCCATGAATAAGAGTTATTCTAAATTGTCCATTGTCAGTTAATAATATGGGAGTATTATTAAATTAAGACAAATCTGAAGTTGATATAATATACTTAAGTATATTGATGCGTAGACATGTCATTTCAGACGATATTCGATGATACTGAATATAGGACTTATCCCAACTATATGATGTTACTTTATGGATCTTGTCATTAAGTAAATCATAAGAAGTTATCCTTAGACTTGAGATACAAGATAACGGTCATGAATGTAGTACATTTTTGTGGAACAACTTAACGCTATACGTAACTGGTAGTCATAAGGGTTGTTTTCTGAAGTGTTACAAAGTTTGTGTGTTTTGCTTGTAATCAATAAAGAATTTGTTCCTTCAAATTAAATTTTGGAGTTTAATACTGCTGGGCCCCTCGTAGGGTTGTCAAGGTGTTTGCGTGGCCACGCCCAAGGTCTTTTATGAAAGGTTCAAAAGATTTGGTAATCTTGTCAATTTCTAAAAACGAGAAACAGAATGGTTAATAAAGGAATGACCTAGATCCATATCCTTATTTAACACGGTATTAGAAACAAAGGGATAATAATAATGAGAAATCATTAAAAGGTTTTCCAGGAGCCTTACTCAAGTTTTACTAGAGGCATCGACGTGTTGCAAGACGCTAATCGATGTGATCACACTATTATGATATGTCTAAGTATGAGCTGTTGGTTTTATAGACAAAATAATAATAGTCGTGTGTTAGGATCGAACTTGAGATCACGGGATTGCATACAATACGTATGAAGAGGAAATGTAATAATTATTTATAAAATGTTATAATTAATTATTTGTAACACCCCCAATTCATGGTTGCAGCGGAATTCGAACTGGGTGTTACTCGACGGCACAATAGTCACAATAATAGAAAACGAACTCCAATTGAGTCGTTTTAAAAGATTTATCATTCAAATTATATAAATATCAGAGGTTACAAAATGAGGTCCCAATTGGTTCCATGTTTACAAATCACATTAAGTGAGTTTTTGAATGATAAGAAAATTTATAGCCCTCTTGAGTATCCGTGTCCTTCCGTGCCATCCTTGATCGTCATGAACCTGAAATACATGCTTGAGAGGTCAACACAAAGGTTGAGTGATATTCATAGAGTTTGTTTAATCGTTTGAACACAATATGTTGGTAGTGTGAGTTATAGGCTCACACCAATGTTTGGAAAACAAAATCGTTATTTATTTCACTAAGCTTATGACACCATAACGTTAACGTGTACCAATATCGATCGGCAGATTATCCCGGTAGGTACTTTGCTAACATACCTAATCTCAAATATTAATGCATTTGTTTGAACTTAGTCAATACAAATGGGATTCGTCAATCCCAATAGGCCTATTATTAATATTCGCGCTCACTAAAGGTAGTGACTAATGGTTCATAATAAGGGATCTCGGTTTAGCAAGGTTGGTACTTAGTGATAATAAAACATCGTCGTGAAGCATACATTCGAAAGCATCGTGTTCGATTTAGAAATAGCATGTATTCCCCCCAAGGATTTGTAAAACAATTAAGTAATGGAAAGTGGGGCTATGAACTCACCTTAAGTAAGATAGCAAGTAATGAATGTAACGGTTGAATCGTGAAGGTTTCTACGAGCAACCTATAATCGAATGTTGCGACTTAGGATCGGAGTAATGTCTAAGGAGACATAAACACGCCAATATATATCTTGCACTTAGTCCATGATGTGGTATGATGTATAGTATAAGTCTTTGAAAGAAAGATTCATGAAACATGTATGTTTTGTATATCGTTTACTACCGTTCGGGCCGACATAATTCAGAAGTCATGTTAGTAAGCGTTCGAGGAGCCAGGACACTTTAATTCGTAAATCCACAACTCAACTCGACGGCTTACATAATGAACTCCTCACATGAGGCTCCCTACTATTGTAGTAGTTGATGAAATATATAGATATAAGTTTTGATTCGAAAAGTTACATGTCCGATATTTGAATAAACTTAGGAAAGTTTATTAGTACATGAAGATTGTTATTAGGGGTAGTTTCATAAGTCTTGAATGACCATTTTCTCTTGGTAAAATCTCATGGTTTCCTTTTAAGTGAAGTAGATCCAAATTGCTTGTTCATGTTATCGCCTAATTCATTGTTTCATGTTTACGCCTATGTAAGTTGGTATGGTCATTTCGTCATGGCCTAGCCATGACCTTTGGTCCTTGTTCAAAGGTCATGAGACACAACCTTGGCTCTAGCCATGGTTGTGGTCTTGATTATAGGTCATAAGACCCCTTTGGTCTTCATAAACCATAACCTATATGTAATGACTTTGTCTAAAAATGGGCTGTTTAGAATCTGAAGAATTTTATCACTCGGAAAGCGTTTTTAGGTCTCGAGCTTCTTTGTTCCTGAACGAAAACGTCGTTCCGGACAACTTTCGTGTTTTAACTTTTTGATGAATCGGACCAGAAGTGGGACTTTCAAAACCTAAATTTGATCAGGAAGCTATTTGGCAGTTTTGCCGGAAATCTTTGGTAATTTCAAATCGCCATAACTTTTGACTCGTATACTCGTTTTGGGTGGTTCAAATTGCTATGGTTTCCTTGTTAAGTCCTCTACTACAATATGTAATGATCCAATATCATATTTTTACCATTTTGGTTGTGGTTTTCCAAGAAAGTCACTAGTTTACTTGTTTTAGTAACTTGTTTTAACAATTAATAACAATAACTTGTTTTGGTCATTTTTATACATCATGGACATAACTACAAGACATAATATAGCAAGAATAATATGTAAATAACATGAACATGATTATTTAACAAGAATCAAGTTAGGGTTTGGCTCACAACTTTTGGCTTTCAAAGATGAAAGGAAGTTAACATGTAAGGATAGGACTTTGATAGACTTGCTTCAACCCTTTTTCACTTCATGCAATCTTTCTACCCTTGGTATTCTTGAAAGATGGATGATGAAGGTTTAGGTGACTTGAGTGGATTCAAACTCAAGAGAAATCACCAAGTATATTAGGGATTGGAAGAGTTTTGGTGAATGATATCCTAACTAGGGTTTCTACCTTGAAGAATCACTTGAACCTTGCTAGAAATTAGAAGGAATTAAGCTAAGAATGGGAGGGTTTTGGGGTTGGAGGTGCACGGCACAAATGGGGAGGGGAGGGGGGTATTTATAGTCCAAAAATGAGGAGGTTAGGAAAGTGCTAGGAAAGTGTTACAACTTGGTGACCAAGTTGTAAATAAGTGATGATTTTAAGGGTAAATTCATAAGTTTGAGCCACATAGTGTGAAACCCCCCTCCTAGGGCGGTTCACAAGGATAAGGGAGGGTGAGGTGTGCCTTGGATGATATTATCCAAGTTACTAGATGAGTTTTGACTCCGGGAAATGCCAATCGTAAATGATTAAGCCTCAAAACGTAAAACCGGGTGTCGTAAAATTATGAAACTTTAAAGTATTGTTAGACATGTCCATATAGTCCATAATAAAATATAAAATGAGTGGTAGGATCTATCGGGTGCCAAAACCCTGCTAAAAGCTGGAAACACGGGTCTAAAACGCGTAATACGTAAAATGTACGAATTTTACGTAAAACTGAGAAAAGTAAAATGTTACTTTTCTAATATGATAGAAATGATTTAAAATGACTTATAATGTCTAGACTGGGCTCAGTCTAGTGTCGGTTGGTGTTAAATGTCTTTTAGACATCAAACCGTAAGCCTAAAAATCAAGAAATGACTTTTTGGTCAAAGGAGGAGGGAAAAATTATGTTGACTTTTTCTAATAAGTTTGAAAACTCAAAACGTCTTAGAAACTCGTTTCGTGGTCTAACGGTTAATCGCCCATTTGGTTAAGCGTGCTCTTGTGAGAGTAGTATCGACATGGGTGACCTGCTGGGAAGTCATTGGTCATGTTTTTCTCAATCACGATTAATTCTCAAATAAATCATGAGTGTGTCAAACATTTTTCTGATGCGGGGTCACTTAACGTGGTCGAGTTTCGTTGTACGTAGAATTTCTGAATGACGTTTTACCCTAAAACGTGTAATTCCTTAATAACTTTCACGAAAATGATCTGACGAATGTCAAACATTTAATTTGCCATGGAAATGATTTATCACTCAAGAATATCAAATAAACAAATCAACTTTCGGGAAAGTTTCGGGAAAATGAATAGTAAAAGTGAATAGTGAAATTTTCCGGGAATGGTAATTAACCTGAAATTGCGAATTGTTACATTATTAAACACAAAACATATAAATAATAATTAGTATTATTGATTAATGATTAATTAATTATTAAATGAAGATTAGGAAAGTAATTACTAGACTATACATGGAAACAAGAGAAGGTTCCGGAATACCCTTGTGGGTACCAAACCGATCGGCCAAGGGGGTTTACCCACCTCCTTTGTGCCTTGAGCTCCAAGTATTGTGTAGTATATAAGCAAACCCAAGATGTAGGTTTTTCTCATAACTTGTACACACACATCTTGGTGTTTTCTTCTCCTTGTCTTTTCTTGGTCGATCCAAAACCGAACACCCCTAAGGGTTTCGATTTTCTTGCATCATCAAAAGGGTTTTGTGTTTATTACTTGCATAAACTTTTCCTTGAATTAGTACGTGTGTACAAGAACGTGAATCAAACACACTATTGTTTGATTCTTGGATTGAATTACAAAAAGGTAAGGGGTAATTCATATAATCCTTATAAACCCTAATTAGGGTTCATTGGTTCCGGAAGATTGCATTGATTCTTGTTCGGGCTAGAATCACTACGGTATGTTTACTATTTAAATTAATGATTAATTAATTACATGTTATTCGATCTATTATAATTGCTTCCGCTTATGCTCACTTTCATGTACTTGGTTTATTAATATGAATGTCATGATATAATAATTCCAACACTCACCACTAGGCCACTGTTACTTGCTTAATATTACTCGTAATATATAAGTTTAGTGATGGTAAACGTTACTCTATGTTGTAGAGATGGCAGGTATACTAGGTGGTAGAAAATCCAAAACATTTTGGACAAAAGACGAGGATTTGGTAGTTGACGTACTCATTAAATTACATATATCAGGGGAATATGTATATTGCTGATATCCAACCTGAGTATGTTCGCACAGCGCAACATTTGATGGGTGGTAATTCGGTTTATTCAAAAAACTCTATTAAGACTAGGATGAATTTTTTTAAGGAAAACTTCAACATAGTGCACGACACCCTTATTACCCATTTGATCTCTTGTCAGTAAAATGTATCCCAAACTGACCCATTGGAGTTAACCCACGGCAGGCCCTGGTACCGGGCGAGCTTGGCGACGGCCCAGGACATCAAGTATTTAGGGGCATCATATTTTAAATCGATGTTCTATACTTTGTGAGGACAAGAACTAAATATGAAGACTAAGATTTAAAATTTATTTAACAAAAAAATGATAGAATTTATTTAACAAAAAAATCGATGTTCTATACTTTGGGCGAGCTTGGCGACGGCCCAGGACATCAAGTATTTATGTAAGGTCGCACATGGGTGAGGGAGTGACACATGAAGAATAGAGTTAAAAATGATAGAGTTTTTTATTTTAAAATTTATTTAACAAAAAAAATAGTATTTTAAAATTTATTTAATAAAAGATACTACTTTTATATAAACTATGATTTTTTGTATTTTTTTTCTTTTAATTAGGATACATATTCACGTACTCATTAAATCATCATCTTCATGTTATTTGTTTGTGATTTCGTTGCATGTTTCACGTTGCTACTAACTTTTGAACTTCGATATAATAAAGTAAAATTGGTGGGAAAGTATTCACATTTCCTAATCACTTGGGAAGCCTCGTGGTCCCTTCAAGCAACTAGATGAAAGGTTCCACGTTGCTAGTATCTTTAATTGTGATTCATTTAGTCAATATCTCAATAATACAGTGTTCCTTTTCAAAGAGTTGTGTTTGTGGAAGATATTGTTAGTTGTTACATCTTTTGATTTTAATGATTATAGAATATGCATATTATTGGTGTTCAATTCATGCACGTCAGCTCAAGAATTCATTAAACTGATAATGATTTAAATGATCATATAATAGTACGTGAATATGCATGCTAAAACAAAATGGGGAAATGTTACCTGCTTGTTGATGTAGGCAATTGTCTACTTTTTTTTAACAAAAATAGAACACCACTTTTATAAACATTACAATTACCCCCCTTCCAAATACCCCCTGTTTCCATCTTTTATCTTAAATGTATAGTTATGTTTTGCTAAACCATTTGAAACATGCCCATGAGTATTATTAGTTCCAATTGTAAAACCATTTCAATGCATGAATACAAGTCCATGAATATTAAAACATGTCCATGAATATTATACATTTCAATCAGATGTTGTATTACAACCTTGAATATTAAAACAAGTCCATGAATTTAATAAAAATGTGACCTCTTGTACACCATTTTTCACAGCAATTACTTAACCATTTGCACAACAATAACTTAGTCTTTAGTTATAAAATGTTAATGACAGTGAGTATGGTTTATTTTTTATACCATTGTTTGGTTTAATAATAAGGCAAGGGTAGCCATTAGACATAAAGGTAGCTTCATTGTTCATCTAAGTTGTATCTAGAGAAGAAGAACAAACACAAAAAGGGTTGTCCAAACACTCCTGCTGCAGCAGTAAACTCAGTACCAAACACCCCTGCTGCAGCAGTTAACTCAGGTCTAAACACTCCAAATGCAGCAGTAAACTCAGTACCAAACACCCCTTTGGACAGTAAATAACCAAATACAGTTTCTTCACTACGCAAACAACCAAATACTATTTCGGCAATTTGAAACAAACCAAATACCATATGAAACAACCAAATACAGATTGATTACAGTACACAAACCAGATGCTTAACCAAAAACAGATTTTGCTTATGAAAAAGAGGTATGCGAAATAAACAAAATGCCATATGAAACAAACAACAACAATATTTAACAACCATAATGTTGATTTGGGTCATGTATCATCTTTTCACAAAAATGTTGGCAGTTCAACCCAACCCAACTTGACCCACTTTGACCCGCAACAAATTTTACTTATTATAACCATATGGAACTAATGCAAAAGCCACCACTCCTCAAATGCAAACGGACTCACGAGCATTAAAAGGCCAAAACCAAACCAGTTAATTTGTTTGTGCAGTAGAGGAATAACATAATGAAGTTAAGTTGCAGAACAGATTGTGGACCATATAAGTTGCAGAACCAATTGCAGACCACACAACCAAAATGCAACTCAGAACCAAAATGCAGACCCACAAATTCAAAACCTTAAAATTACAGACCCGCACCATCAGAACCAGCAACTCATAACTACACTTCACTTAATTATCAGCTTCACCTTGTTCAATCGCTCTTTTTTCTGCATCATCCTTCTGAAATAGTAAAATAATAAAAATGAGAATCAAACCCCAAAAGATGAAATGTTGAGTATGAAGCATAAACAAACCTTTTTCTTTGGATTATGACCTTTTTTTTCCACAATGACCACAACGATTTTTTCTTTTCAAGTCCAAAGAGACCTCCAAACCATGCTTTACTCTTACAGCAGCTTTTGAGCGACCTTTTGTCTTCACTCGAACTTGGGGATCAGAAACTAAAAGAGGTTGTGACATGTTCCTTCTTTATGTTGAAGGCGTTGTTGTGATATGTTCTCTTGTTGCGTAGATGGTATACCATCATCAACATTTGTGTTTAACTCGACTGTAGCCTTCTTTCTTCTACTTTGTTCTTTCAAAACACCATTAAGAATAACATCAATTTTATTAATTTCATCGTGGGAATCTCGTCCATCTTGTAGTATTTTTTTGAATTTCGCTCGAATGGACAAGAAAGTTAATAAAATAACTTCTTTCGTAGCAATATCATTTTTATCACGCCATCGAGTTTCAGTACCTCCCACCTTATATGTTGCCTTCATAGTCCACCTTGGTATTATGTAATGGTCTGGAATGGTTATTAAAGACTCTCGTCTCATGACGTAGATAATATGTTTGCACAAGATTCCAGAAGTCTCAAACCTCGCACATGAACCAGTAACAAAAATATCCGAGGTAACATTGTACTCAACGGTCTTCCAATTTTCCTTATTACCTTTCAAAAAGCCGACACGGTCTATGTTACATTGACACGGGTACGGGTATCCGATATTGGTACGGATCCGAGTGTCGGATACGTCATCCAAAAAAATTTAGGACACGGGGACACCGTCCTAACTTTGGACTCGGGTATGGATACGGCAATAATTTTTCCTAAAAAAATATACATATAGATAATTCGTGCAACAAATTTAAACATATTCAATGAAATTGATTACTTAAACACATAACATAAGAAAAAAAAAAGCAAACAAATTTACAAATAAAAACTTTGGGAAGCCAAATCTAGAACACTTTACCTCATTCTTGGAAAGGAATAGAATCTACAAAACTACATTTAGTTTACCAATAAAATGGTACAACAATAAAATGGTACTTTTTTTTGCTTATTTTATTTGTGGTGTGTCCCACCTTTGGTCCCTCTAAAACTTATAAAACAAAAATTTTATTCATTTTATTTATTTAATTCTCTCACCAAACACCCACACACTACTATCCTTTCTCTCTCTAAACCTTTCACCGGATCTTCATATTTTTCCGGCACACTAGCAGATTTCGGCCGTCGAAATATTTTCCGGTGACTCCTTTTTCTTTGCCGAATCAATAGATCGGCCCACCCTCGTCTTATCTGGAGCTTTTGAGCTCGCGTGAACCACCACAACCCCCTCACGCGCCACCCCACTTTTTGCCGCCACCACCGAAGACCACCACCACCACTGTCGCACCTTCCCCCGCCACTTCTCTCTCCATTTTTGGTAACCCAAAAAGATGAAGTTGCCGTACCCAAGCGCAAAGTGACGTGTCCGGACCGGATTTCATACCCGGATCCGTGTCGCGTCGTACCGACCCGGGTATGACGGCCACTCAGCCGTGTCCGGGTAACATAGGACATGGTATATAAACTTAACACCATCTGTGCTTAATATTTGATGACCACAATCAAAACTAGCCTTCCACTATTTCTAAAATATATCATAAATATTTGGCGTATAACATGTTGCCGCCATTTCTTCAATCGGATGATTACTATATAATGTGGGCTTTGAATTCAAAGTTCTAAAATCTTGGTCTTTTTCTGCACTTCTTCAAGAGCTCACAACTTTGTCATACTGGACTACAAACTCATTTAGCATAGTCTTAGCATTGACAAAACCATCAAAAAACAAATGTATACTTTCACTCCTTCCACTCGTTGTCATGCCAGCAAAGAAAGTATCTTTGATATATGCTTTTACCCAATGACGACGCAACTTGAACATGTTTCCCAACCAACTATCTTCTATGTGATATTTCTCCTTTAACGTTTACCATCCCGATTCAAATTCTTCAACATATTGGCTTTTAACCCATTAAGTGTATGTATCCTCAAAATCATCATATCGATATCGAAATGGTTGTAGATGCTCTAAAACATGCCTTTGAATATGTCATGCACAATACTGATGTTTCGTCTTCGGAAAGACTTTCGAAATTGCTTTACCCATTGCCAAATCTTGGTCTGTAATGAGAGCTACAGGAGGATACTCATGCATACATTTTAGAAACTTCTCAAATAACCATTTAAACGTTTTTTCGGTCTCATTTTCCAACAACGCGGCTCCTAGTAGAATAGATTGGCCATGGTGGTTCACTCCAACAAATGGTGCAAATGGAAAACTAAACTTATTTGTCCTATAAGCTACATAAAAAACAACTATATCATCGAATTGGCAATACGATGTTCTTGATCTACCATATGCCAAAAACACATTTTGTACTACGCCATCTTCATTTATGTCCATTGCAAAGAAAAAATATTTATCCACCTCAGCCTTTTCTTTAAAATGCATAATAATTCCATGACATTCTTTGCCTAAGTTACATTTTCTCTCTTCACTAACAATAGCAGAACATTGAGCTCAAATAAGTTGATCCTCTTCACCACCTCTAAACGCATTAACTATTTTAGTGATTTCAGAAGGTTTCATCCATGCTTTTCACAATAATGTTACAACATCTTTGCATTCACTGGAACGATGAAAGATGCTATGAGACCTTTGCTTGATTACTTTTGATGGAGAATCAAAAGGATGATTGTGTTCATTACTAAACTTGTCTACAACCCACTCACCTTGACTTGATAATCTCACTTGCATTAGCGCCTTACAACCGGTTCGCGTAATATAACAACGTTTTACATCATCGCGTAACTGTCTCTTATCATTCATATCCTTAAAACCTTCCTTGTTACATGAGAATATTCATCGATAAAATTTTGTTTGTGTCGTTGTATCTATAAAGTTGATGCTTTCGAATACCAAAACCCTTGGATAGACCTTACCGGTTGTAAAAATCTTATGCATCATCTAAAGTGGAAAATGTTCTTCCTAGTATTGTATACCTTAAAGATCGATTGTAAATATCTGTAAAATCTTCTTGTAACAATTCGCATTTTTCAGGATAATTACTATTCCCGAAAAATTTCACTATTCACTTTTACTATTCATTTTCCCCGAAAATTTTTCCGAAATTTGATTTTTATTTCTTGGGCTGAAGTGATAAATCATTTCCATGGCAAATTAAAAGTTTGACATTCATAAGCTCATTTTCGTGAAAGTTATTAAGGAATTACACGGAATTATACGTTTTAGGGTAAAACGTCATTCAAAAATTCTACGTACAACGAAATTCGGTCGCGTTAATTTTCCCCGTATCAGAAAAATGTTTGACACACTCATGATTTATTTGAGAATAAATCATGACTGAGAAAAACATGACCAAAATAAACCTCGGCCGTGAAAAACTGGAATTTTCAGTTTTAAGCGTTTTTACTCAGCCGTAACCTTAGCCTATACCTGCACCGCGTTTCTAAGACGATTTAAGTTTTCAACTTATTAGAAAAATTCAACATATTTTTCCCTCCTCCATTGACCAAAAGTCATTCCTTGATTTTATAAGTCATTTCGTGATCTTTAGGCTTACGGTTTGATGTCTAAAAGACATTTAATACCAACCGACACTAGACTGAGCCCAGTCTAGACATTATAAGTCATTTTAAATCATTTATAACCTATTAGAAAAGTAACATTTTACTTTTCTCAATTTTACGCAATATTCGTACATTTTACGTATTACGCGTTTTAGACCCGTGTTTCCAGTTTTAGCAGGGTTTTACCACCCCAATGGAACCTACCACTCATTTTATATTTTATTATGGAGTATTTTGACAAGTTTAACCATTCTTCCAAGTTTCGTATTTTTACGATACCCGGTTTTACGTTTTGAGGCTTAATCATTTACGATTGGCATTTCCCGGAGTCAAAACTAACCAAGTATCTTGGATAATATCAAGAAAAGGCTAACCCTTCCTTCCCAAGCTTTGTGAACTGCCCTAGGAGGGGGGATTCACCACCCATGTGGCTTCATCTCATGAATTTACCCATAGTTCATCACTTAATTACAACTTGGTCTCCAAGTGTTGACTAGTCAACATTGTAACCTCCTCATTTTTGGTATAAAAGAGAGATCATTCTCTTCCTTTCTCTTGCAATACCAACGACCCAAAACCATATAAATGCACCATTTTGATCATTGATCTTGCTCATTCAATCCATCACAAGTTCAAGTCATAGTTCCTAGTTGATCCTTAACACCTTTCAACCATAAAATCACCATAAAACACCACAAAAGCTCATCAAATTTCCAAGTGTTCTTAGTGAAGATTTTTACTAAGGCTTGTTTTTGTGATAGATTAGTGTTTATCAAGGGATTATAAGATAGGGTTTTTGATATGGAAGCTTGGCTATGGTTGGAAAATTTTTGGAAGATTAAGTAGTAGTTCTTGGTCTTGATCTTGGTTCTAGTTAGTTTCTTCACAAGTTGTAAGCAAACTCTAATACACTTCCTTGCTTAAATATCATGTTCATGTTATTTACCTATTATTCATGCTATATTATGTCTTGTATGTGTTGGAGTATGCTCGTGTCATAATAAATAATTATATGGCTAGACATATGTGAGCCTATGGGGTCACACACTTATACACAGAGACACCATTTTATAGATTGTATTTATCGTATTTACAATATATAAACGACTACGTAACTCGGGATCAATAATGGGCTACTAATAACTAAGCTAGTACTTAGTTTATTGGATTGGACCAACAAATGGGCAAGCCCATTTAAGGCCCCCATATGGCCAGACATGGTGGGAAACAAGAGGAAAAAGAGCAAGGGGTTAAGTGTAACATTTTTGTTATAACCTCCTATTGAATTGGTCAATTAAGGTTATCAATGATAATAACCACTTACCAAAAGTCTCTCCTCCTTCCCCTCCTCAAAAGCCACGAAATTAAACTCAACCATATGAGTTTTTGGTGTTTTTGATCTCATCTAACCTTATTCTAGTGTAGTTCAAGGCTAGATCGCGTGTTACGGGGTCAAGACTAGCATCGGGTGGTGATCTATGACGTGTAGTGTGTTTCCATTATAGAGGTGATCTATTTTGGTCACTTGGTTTCATAGATGGTTCATGGTGTTGGTGATAGTCTCCATATGATTCTACCGATCACGCTACAAAGGTATAACATGTTGTTGTTTATTATTTGATTGATCATATGGCTATATGAGATCCGTGTGGGTGATGTTGTTCCGCTGCGTTTATTTGATTCTTATATATTTTATATTCATACATCACCTATAGTGGTATCACGAGCCATCATATGTGCCATATGATTATCGGGTATGCATAAAAATGGCTAGAACGGGTGTTTTTTGATGATTTTTGAAGTCATGGTTAAAACAGCCCTAGGGCTCCAATTTTTTTCTCATAGGACGACCCTTTAGGGGTCTTATGATCTGCACTTTTTGGTCCCATGGCCACTTGTTATGCATATGCTAATTGGTTACTTGTCGGGTACGTGAAAAATGGCCTAAAACGCGTGTTTTTGATCGGTTTTTGAAACGGTTTTAATTCAGCCCCTAAGGCTATATTTTCTATGGTTAAATGGTATTTGGAAGGTCCTAATATCAGTGGGTTTTGACCCTTAAGTCATAGGAAACACGTACCTAAAGGGGTTTTAATTCTTGTCAATTAATTTCTTCGTTTTCGTTGGCTAACAATTTAATTCTTGTTATTATTTTGTTTTCCATGGCAAATACATGCATGTTTGTCCATGGAGTTAGCCAACACCTTATTTAATTCATAATATTATGGTATTATTATGCTTATATGCAAAGCCGATGAAAACCTAGACCACTTGTGCATTGAATGGTTGTTTATGTTGTTTAATTTCGTGTTTTGGGGTTTTGCCATTGTTTCGGCATTTATGTAATTATATTCTTTTGGTTGTAGCCATTGTTTGGGCACTTTTACAGTAGATTAAAATTAGATTAATTGTATTTTACTTTCAATATAATGTAATCGTGGCTTGGTGGTGAAAGGCGAAAGAGTTAAAGACGTTTTTGCCGAAAAATGACTGCTGGAACACCAGTTGGTAAAACGGAGTTTCCCGGTGATTGGTAAGGTCTTTTTGGCTGAAATGTTTTTTGCAGGTACCCAAGGCATGGGCCTACAACTTTATAGTTTTGAGCTAAGCCCGGGGAAGCCTCGTTCATGGACTTTTGGGCCCTCTAACACAGAAATTCTGGAAGGACAGAAACTGCTTTTCATGTGCATCATGGGCTTCCAACTTGCTCTTGATTGTCTTGGAGCAAGTGGGAGTCCTCTGTGTGGTTGTGTCGTTTGTCCCTAGTTGACTCTTGGTTGTCGTGATGGCTCACGAGACCAAGCATAGGTTTTTTTCATCGGTTGAGGCTTTGCATATTGTGGTTGTGTGTTTGTGTTGCTTTTTATATATTTTGTTTCATATGTAAAATTGCAAATAGTTTTCTATAAAACTTAAAACGAAACACAAACCATTTTCAAAACTAAGTCTTATGATTTAGTTTTACTAAGTTTTTGAAACTTAAAATCATTGTTTCTTAAAATAACATCTAAACTTGTTATGTATGTTATTTTATTTATGTATTGTCCAAACTTTATTATCCACGTAGGATTAATATTAGTCATGAAAATGGACAACTCGACACATATAAATTAAAACAATGATTAGAATTAAGTTAAGAAAAGTTTTTAACTTGTACTACGAAGGATGAATGCATGCTTCTTTCGTACACCTTTTGATTCATATCAAAACTTTTACCCGTCAAAATTTAAGTCATGCCGTCCAATATTGAGAACACTTGTAATTACCTTTTGCCTATGCGTGGGACCTAGGTTGAATTGTAACCCAAGGTGACTATTCTCTATGCGTGAGACCTAGATATATACTCGCACGTTCTCAAATTGGATGACTTAATCGAGTTAAGCGGTGAGACCTTGACCCGAGGCAAAGATGGGACTAAACATGCCTACATGACACTAGTTGTTTGACACTAGATGGCATGAGTCCCATAAGGATCTAAGAGTTGCACTTGTAATGCAATTGGTGATCGTCGCCTACCAATTGAATCTACTATTGCTAGCAGATCAACTGATGTGATAGTAGAAGCACAATGTGGATCTTAGCCTTTTACGTAAATTAATTGTTTTAAATTGTAAACATGGGGTAATTAATTCATAAAAGGATACTTATCGAAAATACTAAATATGAACTTTGAGAATTCAATTAATGAATTAATGCAACACAAATCGTAAACAAAAGTTTGTTCTTTTCTTGTTAAAAGGATCAAACTAAGTCTTCCTTTCCTTGTAAGAAAGAGACTTGTTCCTATCCTTTTCCTTATGAGGAAAAGCCATAATAGGAATATTTGAATTGTCCTAATTCTAATCAAACTCAAAGCACACATACTCTAGAAATCGTGATGTCTTGTAAAGTCAAAACGGTTAAGTATGTTTGCACATCTTATTCTTTCAAGTTCGTTTTATAACCCTAGTTCCGGTTTTGAAACCTTCAAGAAATATAAGATATTTGGATAACTAGAGAACATGTTTTCTATAGCTACCAAACTAATATGAGTTAAAATAATTAGAAAACGGAAATATCAATAAACCAAAAAGTGGTAAAGGCAATTACTAGCATGATTACCTAGCAATGTGTCTTAACCCGATAAACATGGAGGAACTGCATGCCTAATTTTCAAGTTTAAAATGATGGCTAGCCCATCATCTATATATTAGAACTTGATGCACTTCCTTGAATACCTAAGTACATGTTACTAGTCATAGTGACTCACATTAGCAATAATGTGTAGATATTCAAAGAAAGCAGGAAAGTATCCAATTATCACTCACTCTCCACTGGTGATGTAACACTTTTAATGTTGTCTAATCCAGTGGGAGCTAAATGATTGTATTACTGGGGACGAAACACATGTAATGTTCTCTAATCCAGTGGGAGTTGTAAGCTCTATTAACTTACAAGTTGCCCATCTTATTTCTAGATTGTCTTGAAATAATACATTACTTTCCACATATGAAGCATCATAGTTTTTATGAGAACCATTGCATGAATTTTATTAGATAACTTGTCGCGTTCCTGATGTTGCTTCCTGAAATGTTATCAATAAAATTGTTATGCATGATTCATTATAAAAGCGATAAAGTTCTACATATCTATATTTTGATTTTGATTAAAATCATATGTTATCTGTGACATTGTCATATTTGCTTGCATAATGTTGTGCCATGCACAAGTGGGAGAAATCTTAATTGTGTGCAAGGTACAACATATAACAATATGACTAATGGTTTTTTTGGTTCTACTAGGACTTATACACATAAAATGTATGTTGCCCTAATTAGAAAAAATGTCAAGATAACATGAAAAGCTACTTCAACATATTTGCTGAATTGTTTAGTAAATATGATTATGTCTTCTTGTAAATTCATAATCATGAAGTATGTAATTAACTTGAAATTACTATTGAGGCCAATTATCGGCACTCATAATACTTTAGTTGAATATGTTTAGGTCTCTTGTAAAGACATAAACATCAATTCCTGACGTTAATTTGTTATGTGTTCTTGTTAAAGACATGAACACTTACGGCGTATAATAAAATATTTAATGTTTATGTTTTCTAGTTAAAACATACACATGAAGTCATTGACTTGGTCAAAGACTTTAAATATAAAGTATGCAGTAGGCTAAAAATACTATTGATGCCATCTGGTATGACTTGGTTGGCAGATAAGTAAGCCAAAGAGTATAAGTTCATCTAATGAGTTGTGTGATAGTCTCACAACATCTATCCACGTGGAATACCACAACTTTATGGTATGTCCATCATGGATATCATTTGATCTTTGATGACTTAAATTCTTTTACCTCAAAAGCAATCAAGGTTAGAAAATTGGATGTGCCATGCGTACACCCAATATGGTTTCAACCCAGAAGGAATTTAAGACACCATTGTATTATGGAATGGGATGAATCCCATTATGTATTGATTGAAGTTCTGAATTTGTTAAATACCTAAGAGTAAGTAATTAGCAAACTAGAATCAAGAACTAATGATGTATTTTGGATGTCCCACTTGAAAACAATTTATTGTTATCAAGATGCTGAGTACTTGGAGATTAGTCTCCACTTACAAAAGCAAGTGGGAGCACCTTTAGATCTTGAAGTTATTCAAGAGCTAAATACACAACCTTCTGAGTACACTTGCTAATGTCATACTAAGGTTGAACATGCATATGTTAAACCATAGATTGATATCTCTCATTCATAAATCTGCAAGGATACCCCTAACACCTGAATGATATATTTTTTATATCAATGTTAAGGGACATAAGTTGGAGGATCATAGTGAATCTGCTAACTAAAGAGATGTATTATCAGATCTTGAATCTGATGAATAACTCAAAACTATGAATGTTAAGATGCAGTCCTTTGAAGATAATCACTCATGGAGCTTGATTGATCTCTTACCAATCAGTTAGACTGTGAGGTTTAAAATGAGTTTCTTGTTGAGAATACTCAAAAGGACAAACTTGTACACATATTTAATGCATGCGTAGTAGAAGGAGTTTACTCGCACTCAAGAAATTGATTATGATTAAATCTTCCTACCTACAAACATTAAATGTATAAATATGATTAATTGTCATACTTGTTTTCATGTAAATGAAATATGACAATAGGATTTTAGAACACTTTTGATTACTTTTGCGAGGACGATGAGTAATCAAAAGGGTTTATGAATCTGTATAATCTTTATTATGTATACAAGACATAAGAATCCAGGTGTGGATTAGATCATGCATCAAGGAGTAGAGATCTTAATTTAATCATTAATTTGATTTTGATTAAATAAGATTACTCCCGAGAACTCAGAGTGCAAGTAGGATAAATGAATTTATTTTCTTAAATCTCATATGTTGTTAACATATAAGAAACAATATTCTATCTAAGCTAGACTTTAATCCTTAGCCTGGAATGAAGTTTCAATTAAGGAATTTAGGAAATAAAACATACAACCTTGTTGCATGTGTTTATTAGAATAAACATAAGCGGTTAATAATCTAAACACAATATGACATGTCATTGAGGGGAGTCTCAATAATCAATCTTACCTGATGAGATTAAATGCATGAATGGAAACCTTAAGTTTAACTAAAGGATTCATTATGTAAGTCGTATTATGTATTGGATTATTTATATCATTTGCATGAATGCAAGATGAGTTGATAACAAAAATATCTAAGTGAAAGTCATTAGATAATTGTTAAACGAACAACCTAATGGACCTGCAAAGGACCAAAGATTTGTTCAACTGTTTACGGATATTTGAGGAGCTCTGTTATGTTTTCATTCATTGATGCTTATATAACAGAGATGATGCTCAACCCTAGTCGTATTAGGATGACATCATGAATGATGACACCTCTAACTAGATGTGCTCAATTAAGAGCATTAATGCATTATACATTAAAAGAATAATAATACTTTACAGTTTAGGAAACTGTTATTATGACTGTCTAAAGTAGGTGTTTTGCTAGCTTCAAATACACTATGGAATGTATTGTTGCAATACTCGTAATGTACTTGATTGCACACATACAAAAGGACAATCATCATTCAAAACATTTTTTTAATTTTGAAACAAGTATTCTCAAAGTTTACTCAGATGACTACTTGTTGTCTTGTACAACAAAATTGATCATGGTGGAAACATCGGATTCTGATCTGTATGTAGTTTTGTGCATATCTGTTTTTAGTATTTGGATAATGGAACTGTAAGCAGTCGTATTATATAATGAATTGATATACCGGGTATTATCGTCTTCATTTATACTACTGTGTTCTATATTTGCATGTTTAATCCATGAATAATTTATTTATTCTAAAATTGTCCATTGCCAATTGACGATACGGGAGTATCATCGAATTAAGGCAAATGTGAGCGTGTTGGTGATTTATTTGCCAAACTCATATGTTGTTCATTGTGATGAACATTGGACTGACCCAACCTTCGAGAATTCACTGCATGGATCGGCGTCAATAGTGAATCTCGCAAATGGTTATGTCTCTTATCCTTAGACTTGAGATGCAAGCAGGTCTTGCATGTGCGGAATTTTATTCTTTGATATGGTTAAACGCTGTCCTGAATAAGGTAGTTATAAAAACCATTTTCAGGAGTGATTTGAAACACATGAATGACACGTGCAGTCAAAATAGGATTTGTTCCTCCACATGTCATGGAGTTAGATACTATTGGGCCCCTCGATGAATTGAACAGATGTTTGTATGGCCGTACCCAAATGAGATTAAGATGAATCTTAATTCACTTGGTAATCTTGTTCAATATCTAGATCGAGAAACAGAATAGTTGAACAAATGGAATGACTTTGATCCATGTCTAGTGTTCAACATAGTATCTGTAACAAAAGGAAAGATGACATTAAAACCATTTAAATGAGAAGTTTAAGAAACTACCCTCACATATTTCTAGGGGCATTGGCGTGTTGCTAGACGCTAACCTTTGCTTGTATAATTACTTGATTATTATGACGTCGCAAGTGGGAGCTGTTGGAGTATGCTCGTGTCATAATAAATAATTATATGGCTAGACATATGTGAGCCTATGGGGTCACACACTTATACACAGAGACACCATTTTATAGATTGTATTTATCGTATTTACAATATATAAACGACTACGTAACTCGGGATCAATAACGGGCTACTAATAACTAAGCTAGTACTTAGTTTATTGGATTGGACCAACAAATGGGCAAGCCCATTTAAGGCCCCCATATGGCCAGACATGGTGGGAAACAAGAGGAAAAAGAGCAAGGGGTTAAGTGTAACATTTTTGTTATAACCTCCTATTGAATTGGTCAATTAAGGTTATCAATGATAATAACCACTTACCAAAAGTCTCTCCTCCTTCCCCTCCTCAAAAGCCACGAAATTAAACTCAACCATATGAGTTTTTGGTGTTTTTGATCTCATCTAACCTTATTCTAGTGTAGTTCAAGGCTAGATCGCGTATTACGGGGTCAAGACTAGCATCGGGTGGTGATCTATGACGTGTAGTGTGTTTCCATTATAGAGGTAATCTATTTTGGTCACTTGGTTTCATAGATGGTTCATGGTGTTGGTGATAGTCTCCATATGATTCTACCGATCACGCTACAAAGGTATAACATGTTGTTGTTTATTATTTGATTGATCATATGGCTATATGAGATCCGTGTGGGTGATGTTGTTCCGCTGCGTTTATTTGATTCTTATATATTTTATATTCATACATCACCTATAGTATGCAAGTCCATGATGTATAAAAATGAGCAAAACAAGTTGTTGTAATTGATTGTTAAGATAAGTTACTAAAACAAGCAAACTAGTGACTTTCTTGGTAAGACCTGATCAAAATGGTAAAAATATGATATTGGATTATTACATATTGTAGTAGAGGACCTAACAAGGAAACCGTAGCAATTTGAACCACCTAAAAAGAGTATACGAGTCAAAAGTTATGGCGATTTGAAGTTACCAAAACTTTCCGGCAAAACTGCCAAAATGTTTCTGTGACAGAATAGAAAACACGCAAAAAGAGGCCTTTCTGGTCCATTTCATGAAAAAGTTAAAACACGAAAGTTGTCCGGAATCACGTTTTCGTTCAGGAATAAAGAAGCTCGAGACCTGAAAACGCTGTTTGAGTGATAATTGCTTCAAAATTCTTAACAGCTATTTACATAAATACAAGTCACTATATTATGGTTATACTTTAAAATGAACAAGAGGTCTTATGACCTATAATCAAGACCACAACCATGGCTAGAGCCAAGGTTGTGTCTCATGACCTTGGAACAAGGACCAAAGGTCATGGCTAGGCCATGACGAAATGACCATACCAACTTACTTAGGCGAAAACATGAAACAAAGAATTGGCGACAACTTGAACAAGCAATTTGGATCTACTTCACCTAAAAGGAACCATGAGATTTTACCAAGAGAAAATGGTCATTCAAGACTCATGAAACTACCCCTAATAACAATCTTCATGTAATACTAAACTTTCCTAAGTTTACTCAAATATCGGACATGTAACTTTTCGAATCAAAACTTATATCTATATATGTTATCAACTACTACAATAGTAGGGAGCCTCATGTGAGGAGTTCATTATGTAAGCCGTCGAGATGAGTTGTGGATTTACGAGTTAAAGTGTCCTGGCTCCTCGAACGTTTACTAACATGACTTCTGAAATATGTCAGCCCGAACGGTAGTAAACGATATACAAAACATACATGTTCATGAATCTTTTCTTTCAAAGACATACAATATACATCATACCACATCATGGACTAGATGCAAGATATATATATATATAGGCACTTATTCATATTCTTTACTCCGATCCTAAGTCGCGACATTCTATTATAGGTTGCTCGTAGAAACCTACACGATCCAACCATCACCTTCATTACTTGCTATCGTACTTAAGGTGAGTTCATAGCCCCACTTTACATTTCTTCAATGTGTTACAAACCCTTGGGGGGAATACATGCTATTTCTAAACCGAACACAATGCTTTAAATTGTATGCTTGCCTGATTATTTTATTATCACTAAGTACCAGCCTTGCTAAACCAAGATTCCTTATTATGAACCATTTAATCACTAGCAATAGTGAGCGCGAATATTGTGAATAGGCCTATTGGGATTGACGAATCCCATTTGTATTGACTAAGTTCAAACAAATGCATTAATATTTGAGATTTAGGTATGTTAGCAAAGTACCTACCGGGATAAATCTGCCGATCGATATTGGTACACGTTAACGTTATGGTGTCATAAGCTTAGTGTATAATAACTGTTCCGGGCGTATAATAACGTAGCCTACCTGTTTTGTTTTCCAAACATTGGTGTGAGCCTATAACTCACACTACCAACATATTGTGTTCAAACAATTTAACAAACTCTATGAATATCACTCAACCTTTGTGTTGACCTCTCAAGCATGTATTTCAGGTTCATAACGATCAAGGATGGCACGGAAGGACACGGATACTCAAGAGGGCTATAAATTTACTTATCATTCAAAAACTCACTTAATGTGATTTGTAAACATGGAACCAATTGGGACCTCATTTTGTAATCTCTGATATTTATATAATTTGAATGATAAACCTTTTTAAAACGACTCAATTAGAGTTCGTTTTCTATTATTGTGACTATTGTGCCGTCAAGTAACACCCAGTTCGAATTCCGTTGCATCCATGAATTGGGGGTGTTACACTTCTTGCATGAGATACCATTGTTGTCAATATCATCGATTAGCGTATGCTCAAATTCATCATTATTATCATCTATTAAGAATAAAAACTAAGAAAATTAAGATAAATAACCTAGTTAAAAAATATTTCAAAGAGAAGAAAAATGAATAAATTCAACAATGAAGAATATGATGAATAATATAATCAAACCTGATATGATTTCCTCTTCTTGATATGGATCGGTTCTTGAAAAACTTATTAATTTTTTGTTAGTGATTTGGAACGGTCTTTTGATTAGTCTAAAATTGGAACCACATACAACAATACAGACATATAATATGCTCTTGCAAGTTTTTTTTTGGCGGGATATTTTGGCGCTCAAAAAATGACTTATGGTGGTAAAGAGTATTGAAGAAGATATGTTAATGATAAAAGATGGAAATGAGGAGTGTTTTGTAAAGGGTGTAATTGTAGTGTTTGTAAAAGTGGTGTTCTTTTGTTGTTAAAAAAAAGTAGGCAATTGCCTACGTCACAAAGCATGTAACATTTCCCCAAACAAAATTAGAAGAAAAGATTTAAAAAAAAAGAAAAAGAACAAAAAAAACATAGTTTATGTAAAAGTACTATCTTATGTAACTAAAGAATTTATTTCGTTGTCTTTTTTAAAGCAATTCATATAACATGAGTCCGTTTAGCCCGTGCCCGTTCGAGCTTGAATAATTATATAATATACTTTATTATTTGTATTAGTAACATTTAACGCAAGAATTGTGTTTAAATTGGTTGTACAATATGATTGATAATTTGTATTTCTTATGTAAAAGGTGTTTTAATAATTGCATAATTATATTTATTGACCAATTAATTTATGAGTGTAATTGTGCAAAAGGAAATTGTACCTTTTGCTTTAGAATTTGTATTCATTAAAAAATCTGGATCACATTAATTGCTCATTTAAAACTAAAATATGTGTTTTTGTGTTTTAAAGTTTTGTACCCTATGCTTTATAAGTAGTACGTCTTAATTTTGGGAGAGAGAGAAAGAGTGTGTGTGTTTTTTTTGTGTATTATATGTAGTATAGATTTATTTACGAACAAAAACACTCATCTAACGATATGGTTCTTCGAAAAACTTTTAAACCTTTTTCTTTGTTTTGTCACTTACCTGCCATGCATATTTAAAGTTTAAACACAAAAAAAAGCGGCTAAACGTTGGTACATCATATGAGGCATCTCAAACAAATAAATAGTCTGTAATTCTGTATATAAACACATAAATTAGGGATCTAATGTTCTTTATGTAAAGACATCATATGGAAGTAGTTTGATGGATGGAGTTTCTTTTCCTCTTCGAAATAATATGATCAATTATATCACTAATTCATTGGTGGTAATATAAGCGTAAATGGATAGCAACTGGCAAAAACATGAAAAATAATAGTAATCCCTGAATGTTACAAAATCAGTTTTACTTTTTAATAGCAACACACACTCATACGATCCAATAAAATCATGAATTCACCACTAATATGGATGAATAGATACATGATCTTGGTACAAATAAGGATTGTTTTTCAATTTAAAGTATTGAGATCTAAGGGGTTCCAAACTATGAACTCAATGGCACGAACACGATCATCAAACAAGGGTAGAAAAATGACTGCACAAATTGGTTCATGAGAGAAAAAAAAAAAAAAAACTAGTAAAACCTTTCATTAGGGTAATTTAGGAATAACAAAAATATTTTTGAAATGAAATAAATAAATAACATGTGTCATTATATTATTCTTAGGCCCATTTTTAGGTCTATCTATTTTGGCTCATTTATCATTTCTCTTATTTTTATTCTTTTTGTGTTACAACAGTTTTTCGTTTTCAAGTGACTAATTTAAGGAGATTGAATACATTGTCAAACCAACTTAAATAAGATAAACCTTTCTTTTTTTATGAGTTTGGCGTAGCCGGTTTTAAAGTATTTGTACTTAGCAAAAAATGAACATGACACTTCCCATATTTTAGTGACTACGATCACAAGTTTTTTGCCATTAAACTATTCATGAAAGATTAAAAAATAAAGATGTTTATATTGTAGTTAAAAAAAACTCATTTTTAATTCACCGATTCAATACACCAAGAAAAAAAAAAAAAAAAAAAAAAAAAAACTTATTTTTATCAGTTTACTAAATAATGATATTTAATAGCATATGTTGGTTAAATTATTAATTTTATAGTGTTGGAATTTCATAAGATTTATTGTTAAATATTACAATTAGTTTGTGATAATGTGATATTTTATAGCAAATGGGCTATAATGAGGTAACCAGAGTTTTTTCTTTAAGAAATGCGTAAGATATTGTTGAAGGTGAAGAGAACGTCGGATATCAAAATAAACACGAGTTTTGAAGCAGAAGACATTGTTGAAGGTGAAGACAACATTGAAGAAATCCATATAAACACGAGTTTAGAAGCTAAGACCATGAGGAATCATAACTTGAGTTATGAAATAACTCAGTGCCACATCAGCGCCACGTTAGCGCAACACTAAATAACATAACACCAGGAAATCATAACACCCAATAACACCACATTTTTGGACCCACTTAAAAAAATAATGCAAACCATAATAACTTGGTATAACTCAAGTTATAATTTGGTAAGGGAATCATAACTTGGCATAACTCAAGTTATAACTTGAGTTGATATACCAACTTGAGTTGTAACATGGGAGTAACGTGAGAACTCAGGAAATGGTCATAACTTGCGTTACCAAGTTAAAAATGTGCCAAAAGTGAGCTATATGAAACTTGTGTGGAAACAAAAGTGGCTAAGCAATGACTCAATGCAGAGAATGAGATTATAGGCATAGTAACGACTGAAATGAAAGATTTACATGGTCTTACTCTTGATGAAAGTCTTTTAGCGATGTATGTGGTTGGTAGGAGTGCACCACTTTTCCTAATGTTTGAATGGCTGGACGATGAGGGAAAGATATTCGTATGGCGCAAATGGTAACTAATGGTTACATAACCTAAGGAAAATAGTTTTTTTTCTTTTTCTTTTTCTTTTTCTTTTTTTTGCGCAACATTATGTTGTTACTTTACTAATGTTTTGTGAATCGCGTGACTTCAAGTTCTGGTTTAGTAATGGTATTATGCAACTGTTTGTATGAGTTGAGTTGTGTACAGATAAGATGGACGTACAGTAGATTAGTTCAATAACCAAAGACTTGTATTTTAGTATGTTTATTTTGTGAACTATTTGAGCAAGAAACCATGACATTGTATTGAATTATCCTTAAGATGCAAAGAATTCCACAAAAATCATCTCCAAGAAAGACTTTTTGCATAAATCATCCTTTAAAAAGATAGTTTCTTTAGACTTTTGTCTCTTATGGATGAGTCATGGCGATATCTTTTAACATGCATGGTTTATTTGAAAACGGAAAAACTAAATGAACGGATTTTGGAGTTTACTCTTATGAACGATATTAAAAACAAACTTAAGCTATTATAACCATTTTTGGTTTAAAAGTTGGTAAATCATAAATGGATATCGGGTTTATATTTCTTCCTTTGGAAACGAGAAGAAAATAAATATTGTTTATTAAAAATTAAAAACATACATATTTGTCCAATAATTACCATTTTCTTGCTAGTTTCACTTTTAAAACGACGATGTAAACAAATATGCAAAAGCATTCCCGAACCAAAATGATGCTTGATTCGAGTAACAAGAGTTATTTCCATTAAATCTACTTATATTTGATAAAGTCAGACTAATATTCTAACATTATAACAAAATTATCTGACAAAAATAAAAGTCATAACTTCTGATTTGTTTATTACCATAACTTTCTCAATATTTATCAGCTTAACGTTTTTGTATCTTTCGCCATATAACTCATCGTCCTTGTATCTGCAGTCGTCAGTCCGTTACATAACAATGATAACGAAATAATACTAGTAGGAGGTTATTTAAAAAAGGGCAAATGATTAAAAACATTATAGCAGTATTTTAAAATCCAATCCAATCTTACAATCTCAATATTGCAAAATTAAAAAAAGTGATGAATAAAACCCCAATGTTGAAATCTTTGGTAGAAACTATACTTACAAAGTTACAAATAGTAAAAATAAAATAAAATAAAAATAGAGTTAACTACATTTTTGGTCTTTGTGTTTTAGTGCGGATTTCACTTTTGGTCAATTTTTTTCGAAAAGTTGTGGTTTTAGTCCAAAGTCGATAGTTTCATTTCACTTTTGGTCCAATTTTCTAACGAAGTTAGTTCAATTAGTTAAGTCTAATTGTAAAGTGGCAACATTAGTCATTTAGCCTAACGATTATTTGCAACGTTTGTCCTTTATACCAAAGATCGTTTACAACATTAGTCCTTTAAAAAAAATTTCTAAAAAAAATTTCGAAAAAAATGTTTTTTTTTTCGAAAAAAAATTTTCCAAAAAAAAATAATTCGAATTTAATTTTTTAAGAAAAAAAATTTATAAAATTTTTTTTCTAATAAAAAAATTCATAAAAATCCGAAAAAAATTATAAAAAAAAGTTTTTTGCCCAAAAACTCTTTTTCCTAAAAAAATAAAAAAAATAATTCGGAAAAAAAATTTCTATTTTTTTCTAAAATACAATTCTAAAAAATGCGAAAAAATTTTCAAATTTTTTTTCGAATTTCTTTTTTTTTTTTTTTTTTGGAAAAAAAACATTTGTTTAGAATTTTTTTCGATTTCTTTTTTTAGAAAATTTTCTTTAAAAGACTAACGTTGCAAACGATCTTTGGTATATAGGACTAACCTTTCAAATGACAATTAGGTTAAAGGACAAATGTTGTCACTTTACAATTAGACTGAACTAACTTCGTTAGAAAATTGGACCAAAAGTGGAATGAAACTATCAATTTTGGACCAAAACCGCAACTTTTTGAAAAAAATGGACCAAAAGTGAAATCCGCACCAAACCACAAAGACCAAAAATGTAGTTAACTCAAAAAAATAAATCCCCAAAAACATGTGCAAAAACCAAAATCAATTTCCCCTCTAAAAAAACCTCCGAAAATTTCACCATCCGAAAACCAAATTCAATTTCCCCCCAAAATCAAAACCCAAACCCTAACTTTTCAATCCCACAAAATTAACCTTCAATTCATAAAAAGTTCACATTTTTATGTAATAAATCCGATCTTTTCACAAACCCCATCTTTTATTTCCATCAATTTCATCAATTTATTAAAAAAAAATGATTTTTATTGTTTTATTGGGTGCAGGTGAGATTACTAATAATGGGGGATGATGAATCAGAAACCCACATTTTCATTAACTTCATATCTTTACTTATTTTAATCATAAAGCTGCTGTTGAGAAAATGGGGTGTGAAAATGAAAACAGAGTAAGAGGGAATAACAGCACATTGATTTGTGCACCAATTATGGCTAATGATATTCACCAGATGTTGGTTCTTATGAATTTGGCTAAGTCTTATGGTGCTGATCTTGTTGAGATTAGATTGGATAGTTTGGAGCCTTTTTTTAGAGGGGTTTAATGTCAGAGAAAGTATTCAGACCCTTGTTAAATTAACCCCTTTTTACTTACAGGTGAGTAGACTCTTTTTTCGATACCTGAAAATCGTTTTTAATATGTTTTTTAGGATACTGAATTGTTTGATATTTAGTTATACAGAACATATTCAGAGTTTTAGACCCTTGTTAAATTAAGGGGGTGTTTATTTCGGCTTATATTGCTGGCTTATGGCTTATTTGGTTTTGGGCTTATACTTCATAAGCTCACTTTCTTTTGGCTTATTTTGAAACTTGCCGGCTTATATAAGTTCATTATGTCATAATAACTTATATAAGCTGGAAAGTGTCAAAATAAGCCACAAAAAGTGTGCTTATGTAACATAAGCCCAAAACCAAATAAGCCATAAGCCGAAACAAACACCCCATAAGCCTCTTTGCCTAGTATTTTTACTTACCGGTGCGGTTTTTTGGACTTTTTTTCGATGTTGTCACTTGGAAACTGTTTCTATGATATGAATGTTGGGTTTATTAGTATTGTGAGTTGCTTGATGTGGGATTTGGGATTGTTGACAGATAAGCAGTTTTGAGTTGAAAATCTTATGATGTGTTAGCATACTGAATTGTTTGATATTTTGTTTTTGAGTGTTTGGACACTTTGAGATTGCTTATTTTGAGCTGATTAGTATTAGTGAATTTGATATTACAATTTTGCTCTTACAGTGAAATAAGAAGCTGATCATCTGCTTATAAGCTGTTTGAAATAGTGATACCTAACACCCCCTTATCGCATTTTGATATTGTGGATAAGGTTTGAATTTCTGGACATGATTATATGCTTATTTGAGGTTGAAATAAGCTGATTGGGAGGTGCGCTGACTGAATTGACATTAGATAAAACAGTTTGAAACAAGAAAGGTTTACTGATAGATATGATATCAAACCCTTTATAAATTAACTCTTTTGCCTACTCTTTTTACTTGCAGGTGTGTTTTTTTGTATTAGGCCAAACTAGATTACATGGGTCGGCCAAACTAGTCTACACACACCACCCTTCTCACGGGCCCCAGTAAACACGGTCTCTACCCCATCAATCTTCCTCAATTGAAGTCAATCAACAAAGTCTCTTTTTCGGCTGTACGAGCTTCTCCAACCATTTGGCATAGGCGGCTCGGACATCCTCATCAGCGTCTTTTACGTTATATGCTTTCTAGTTTTTCTCTTCCAGTTACAAATAAATTTTTGCCAAGTTTGTGTAATTCTTGTCCACTAGGAAAATCTTCCAAACTACCTTTATTTGTATCCGAATTTCGAAGTAATAATATTTTAGACTTGGTTTATTGTGATGTATGGGGTCCTGCACCGATGTTATCTTTTGAAGGTCACAGATATTTTATGTTGTGTGTTGATCATCATTCTCGTTACATGTGGATTTATCATTTAGCTCAAAAATTCGATGTGTATGCCACCTTTAAATCATTTGTGCAAATGGTTGAACGCCAATTCACTACTAAATTAAAGAATGTTCAAACTGATTGGGGTGGTGAGTTTCGTAATTTAGCTCCTTTTTTCTCTTCGCTAGGAATTATTCACCGGCGATCTTGTCCTCATACAAGTGAGCAAAACGGCTTTGTTGAACGTCGCCATCGCCACGTTGTGGAAACTGGTCTTACTCTTCTAGCTCAATCGTTTGTTCCTCAACGTTTTTGGCATTATGCTTTTGATACTGCCGTTTACCTAATCAATCGCATGCCCTCCCGCACATCAACAAACAAGTCACCTTTTGAACATCTCTTCAAACGGTCTCCCGACTACTCTTTTCTTCGAGTCTTCGGGTGCCTATGTTTTCCCCATCTTCGTCCATACAATCATCACAAAATGGATTTTCGCTCAACTCCGTGTGTGTTTCTTGGCTACAGTCCCTCCCATCATGGATATCGTTGTCTTGACATCTCAACCGAGCGTCTTTATATCGCTCGGCATGTTCGTTTTAATGAAGAACAATTTCCTTTCAATACCCCTAAAACAACTTCCCCACCCCCTTCAAAAACATCTCCCTATTACTCCTCAGAATCACCTTATGTAATTCCTACTACAGACCATCCAAGTCCAAATTCGCCACGTTCACAAATATCATCTCCGTCAATTTCACAATTGAGTCCAACTTCTCCCGAGCCTTCTACTGGCCAATCATCTCCTGTCTCGGCTACATCGATACCAACCCCACCACCCCCACCACCGCCACCACCTCCTGTACCTCGCCAACGTCCCTCTAATCTTCGTCAAAATCCCAAACAACGGGTTCCTTACAATCCTTCCGCAAACCATGCTACCGTCTTCCCCACTACCATCACTGAACCAACCTCGTTTACCGTTGCCAACAAGTCTCCAGAGTGGCGTCAAGCTATGAAAGAAGAGTATGATGCTCTAGTAAAAAACGAAACATTTTCTTTAGTACCTTGTCCTTCTAACACCAATGTTGTTGATGGCATGTGGGTTTACAGGTTAAAACGAGACAAAAATGGTGCTATCACTCGCTACAAAGCGAGATTCGTTGCCAAAGGTTTTCGGCAAAAACCAGGTATTGATTTTCATGAGACCTTTAGCCCGGTTGTTAAGTCAACAACTATCCGAGCTGTTTTGTCACTTGCGGTTACTAACAACTGGCCGCTACGCCAATTAGATGTTCAAAATGCATTTCTTCATGGCAATCTCAAGGAGAAGGTTTATATGAAGCAACCCCCAGGTTTTATTGATCCACAACGACCAAATCATGTATGTTTGCTTCATAAGTCTCTTTATGGCTTAAAGCAGGCCCCGCGTGCTTGGTTTGAACGACTCTCCAAGGCTCTCTCTGATCTTGGATTTAAAGGCTCCAACACGGATCCATCTTTGTTTATTTATTCGCGTGGGCAGACACTTTTGTACATTCTGGTATATGTGGATGATATCATCGTTACAGGTAATGACAGGGGCACTATCGACAATATCATTTCCCAACTTGGATCAGCTTTTGCATTAAAAGATCTCGGGCCACTTAACTACTTCTTGGGTATTGAACTTGTTCCTCATGGGTCTGGTATTCTGCTTTCTCAAAAGAAGTATATTTTGGAGCTATTACAAAAGGCTGGTCTTTCTAGCTGCAATCCCATGTCTTCTCCCATGGTTGCCTCGAGCTCACTAAGTCTAGATGACAGTGATGCTTTCTCTGATCCGAGTAAATATCGGCAGGTAGTGGGTGCTTTACAATATGTTACCCTATCTCGGCCTGACATAGCCTTTGCTGTTAACAAGGTATGTCAATACATGCATGCTCCGACCGAGAATCATTGGTCTGCTGTTAAACGGATTTTACGTTATCTTCATGGCACAGTTGAATATGGTATGCTCATACGTCGTTCTTCTGGTTCTACCCTTCAAGCTTTTACTGATGTCCTATGGAAAGGTAGTCCCAATACTTCTCTTGAAGCTTTCTCAGATGCTGATTGGGCTGGGGATTCAGATGATCGACGGTCCACGGGGGGATTTGCTATATATCTTGGTTCAAACCTTATATCTTGGACCGCTCGTAAGCAACGTACGGTTTCACGTTCCTCTACAGAAGCTGAATACAAAGCTCTTGCTGACACAGTTGCTGAGCTCACATGGCTTCAAGCTCTTCTTCATGAGCTTGGCATACGTTCATCTTCAACGCCTATACTATGGTGTGACAATCTTGGTGCAACATACTTGTCAGCTAATCCTATCTTCCATGCGCGTACAAAGCATGTGGAAATAGACTACCACTTTGTTCGGGAAAAGGTTGCTCAAGGAGATCTTCGGGTTCAACACATATCTACACATGATCAGATTGCAGATATTTTTACAAAGCCACTACCAACTCCGAGATTTCTCTTTCTAAGATCCAAGCTACAGGTCGTTGCCCGCCCTTAGCTTGCGGGGGCGTATTAGGCCAAACTAGATTACATGGGTCGGTCCAATTGTATAGATGGTAGTTGCTTGGTCTCCAAGCAACAGTATTAGTATATATACATACGCTATCTAATGTACAGTACACAATTACAATAACATCAATACAATACCTATTAAGGTTTTACATTTTGGGACAACTTTTTCGACATTCGCAACTGTTTTCGTGATATGAATATTGGGTTTATTAGTATACTGAATTGTTTGACATGTGATGTGGGGAGTTTGGAATTTTTGCTTATGTAAACAGCTTATCTTCTTATTGCTTTTTTTTAAGCAGATGATGAAATGTGACTATGCTTATCTACTTAGTTTAGGGTAAATAAGCTCTTTGTAATTAGCAGTTTATGTTTAGGATGAAATGTGGAGTATATGCAAGTATAATAATATTTAGGGGCACATTTGGGATTTGGGAGTTGCTAATGGATAAATGTTTTCAGATGAAAAAGGGCTTATGCTTATGATATCGGTAGAACTCTTATGGCGTGAATGCAGTTTTTTTCTGATTGTATACTGAATCGTCAACCGTTTAACATGTGATGGGATTGTTTCAAAATTTGGATTGTTTTTATAACAGATTATCTGCTTATTGTGTTTTTTGAGCAGATGCATAAATTTGACTACGCTTATCTACTTAGTTTAGGGGTGAAATAAGGTCTTTTCAGTAAGAAGTTTCAGATTGTTTAGTTTGAACTGGTTATTTTTAGTGGATTCAGTATTGTAAGTTTAACCTTAGGGTGAAATAAGCTGTTTTGGATAAGTTGATCTTCTGGTTATGAGCATAAGCTGTTCAACTTAGTAATGCCAAGTACCCCTTGTTGCATTTTGATACAGTAGATCAGCAGTAATAAGTGTTTCGATATGATTATAGGCTGGTTATTTTATGTAATAAATCCCTAATTAGCTGATTGCCGAAAACTTACACAAATGCGATATCTGATTATCTGGTTTTGTTACTGTAGAAGCCTATCTACACACTTTTTGCAGCATTGCCTTCTGTTATAGTAGCAACTGCTTATATCATGAAAGCATAGGCAGTTTTAATAAGCGTTACCAAACATCCCCTTAATCTAGTCCATATTACATGATGTTGTAACACTTTATTTTTCCCAAAAAGGTTTCTGATTCTATGTTATTTTCTAGACCAACATGGGAAGGTGGTCAGTACGACGGAGATGAACAAAGTCAATTGGCTGCTCTTCGATTAGCAATGGAATTAGGAGCTGATCACATCGATGTTGAGCTTAAGGTTCCTTTCTTCTTGACATTAAATGAGTCTATTCGTGCTCATAGGCTCGTCTAAAGTACTATACTGTTATTCGTAACTCATATGCAGGCCGTTGATGATTTAAACAACTTAATCAATGGAGATAAGCCTACAAAGTGCAAACTCATAGTTTCTTCCCACAATTATCAAAATTCTCCTTTGATAGAAGAGCTTGGGAACCTTGTGGCCAAAATACAGTCAACAGGAGCTGACATTGTCAAGTTTGCAACAACCGCTGTAGATATAACTGGTGTAGCACGAGTTTTTCACATTACTGCTAATTCTCAAGTAAGCGGCGTAAGTCATGCATCATAAATTTTAGAGATATTTCTTCGTTTGAATGAATTTATAAGGTTGTTAAATATCTCAAGTTATTTCTTGCTTTATTTGTTTACTTGGTTGTTTAAGTGCATTATATATTTATCATCTAGGTTCCAATAATAGCAATGGTGATGGGTGAAAAGGTCTGATGTCTCGAGTACTCTGCCCCAAATTTGGTGGATATCTGACATTTGGCACCCATGAGCATGGAAAGGTATCGGCCCCCGAATAGCCTACAATTAGGGATCTTTTGGACTTGTTTAATTTCAGACAATTAGGACCTGACACAAAAGTATTCGGTATTATTGGGAAGCCAGTTGGACATAGCAAATCACCTTTGTTATACAATAAAGCATTCAGATCAGTTGGTTTTAATGGAGTTTATGTACATTTGTTGGGGATAATGTAAACAATTTTCTTGATACTTACTCGTCTACAGATTTCGCGGGGTTCAGGTTCAGTTTTGATCTATTTTTATTAGAGCTAGTGCTTAAGTTTCCATGGTTTTTTCCATCAAACCGACATACTTTTTCTATTTTTGTATATAAATGAGTCTTTATAGGAAGTCTTAGTGTACAGTTTGGGTCATTTGGTAACCGGAAAATTGAACATTATATATCATTTTTTTTATAATGTTGATCATATTTGATAGTCGCTTTTTGTGTTGCTGAACGCCCAAACAGTCTATAGAGCGATCTTATAATGAGTAAAATGTTATAAAAAAAGTAGAATGGCTAAAAGGACAGAAATGTGAAAGTACGTTGGTATTTTATGGGAAAAAAAAACCCATTTTTCTACTTATTCAGATTATAAAAATGTATCATTATTGTTTGCAGTTGTACCATTCCTCACAAAGAATCTTTACTTCAATGTTGTGATGAGGTTGATCCAGCTGCAAAGGTATTGTAATAGTAAGCTTAACTATCAAAGCATATTTAATGATGAAAGTATGGCTTTTTATGTATTCTGTTACTGATTTATGCCACAGTTGGAGCAGTCAGTTGCACTATCCGGAGACCAAATGATGGGACGTTATATGGTTGCAATACAGACTATGTTGGCGCTATTTCTGCTATCGAGGATAGTCTACGAGGTTTCTTTATCTGTACATTCTAATTTCTATTAGAAGTTTCATGTCATATTTCATGTGTGGCTTCAACCCGTTCGACCCATTTGAACTGTTTACAGGTTCAGGTGTTCAAAATGGTGCAACAGGAACATCCTTGGCTGGTAGACTATTTGTGGTTATTGGTGCTGGCGGTGCGCTTATGGAGCAAAAGCGAAGGGTGCAAGAATTGCGATAGCCAATCGGACTTACAGTTAGATTCGACTATCGTTCACATTACCATTCCTAGTGCTCATACTTGATTGCAAATAAAACATTATACTAGTTTTATTGCATTCTTACGGTTAGATTCAGTATGGGTGAATGTTTTCTGTATGGTTCTCGCCATATTTAGAGGGTGTTTGCATTTGAGTGGTTTATCGACTTCAAGTCAGAGAGTCATAACTGAGATTCAAACACCCTCTATCCATAGTTAATACAACAACTAAAGTTTTCTCTTACTGACACTGCACAGATCATGATAGAGAACTTGCTGACATAATTGGTGGAGAGGCTATATCTCTTGCCGATTTGATACTTGCAAACACTACTTCAATTGGTATGCAGCCAAATATAGACGATACTCCTATTTCTAAGGTAAGGCTATCTACCTTTCTTCGGTCACATGTTTTAGTAATAATGGTTTGCAGTTAGAAAGTTAATATGAGGTGGCTATGGGCATGGGATAAATTTTCTATATTTTTTCTGGCAGGAAGCTTTAAAGTCGTATGCATTGGTATTTCTTGCTTTGTACACACCAAAAATTACAAGATTACTTCGGGAAGCTTGAGAGTGTGGAGCCATAATTGTTACAGGGGTGGAGATGTTTATAGGACAGGCGTATGAACAGTATGAGAGATTTACAGGATTACCTGGTAAGGTTTTAAATGCAAAGTTATGATATTTCATGCCTCTCCATCATGCCTAAAATCTCATCATCTCCCTTCTCTTATGAGTTTATCCTACTTTTCATTTGCAGCACCTAAAGAATTATTTAGGGAGATTATGGAAAAATATTGATTATAGTTGGAAATGTTATTGCCATTGATACCTTTTCCAATCATATGAAGTTATGAAAAAACGAAAAGATTTGACTCTCACATACTCGTATTCTTATGCTTATCTCTCACATTGTTAATCTTCATCAGAATACCTTAGGTTCTCTAGTGTATATTTGGCATGATCAAATTGAGCATTTGTGTTATGTACTCGTTTAAATTTAAGGAATTTGATGTGATTGACCACTTTTGCTCGTGTATGGAGTTAAAAAAGTATTATACTTCAGTTGTCCTGAAAATAGATATAATGCTTCTAGAGTGTCTGTCCGAAATAGGCGTGGGTTGAGTCATGAGTCAACCCTCCTCTGTTGTGGAACTTTTTTTTTTTTTTTTTTTTTTTTTTTTTGAATCATTTGTTTTCTTCTCACACAAAAACCTGTTTTTATCTGATCACTAGTCTAACATAATTATCTAATTATTGCTAAACAAAATGATTTAGGATTTTGACACATTTTGGGTGACTTGCATCTAATCAAATTATTAAGCTTTACCCACTTGACCCATTAGAGATAGGATATTACCCAAATCAGCCCAACTTCTAAGTAAATGGGTCAAAATTTCTACTGCTGCAGACTTCGACTTTAGATCATAATTTCTAGAAATTACGTAAAGCTGAAATTTTTGTTACTTTGTATACAGAAGCAGGAGGCTCGAGAGTAACGTGTTGTGCAAAATGGTACACACAGGAAGCACGGAGGAGGTGACTATAGTTGTTTCTCCATCATTTTTTATTGTATCATTAGTATTTTTTTTGTTCGGACATAACAAGGATTTTATATGTGACAGTCTTGTATTCTGAGTTTTGTGATACTAAATTAAATTTATTTTTATAAACGAAGAACTCATAAATCCTAGAAAATGAACAGTGTCATATTTATCTGGATAAATTGTAACTTTGTAGGTTTTTCCGTCACGATAGTAAACTCTAGTGAGTATATGTATGCTGATGTTGTGAAAAACTAGATAGATTTGAGAATTTTGATGGACTATAGTAAAATGTCATAATAGTAAATATATGTCTTTACCAGAATTCTTTCCGAGAGCAGTCTTTTCTACAATATTCTACCTTGCACATACGTCGCACATGAGTGCCCTTTGTTAGGTGGTCTTCATCATCAAAACAACACAAAATTCTATTCAGCATGCGCGATGGTAGACACGTGTTATGGGAAACCACACGTGGCTAGAGTGCCTGTCGTGGGTGGTGGATGACTCCATTATGCATGGTCTAAGAAATGTGACTTTTGATAAAGATAGTGGGTTTGAAGAAGTTGAGGAATAACGATATACTTTTCACTAGTTTAAATAAAACACCTTAGTGATAAGAAAGAAATTTCAAAACTACTAATTTTTAGATATTGCTTGGGCATGGAATTTAAAGTTTACTTTAGACAATACCTTTGCCAATCCTAGAAGTTTATAAAAACGTTTCTAATCATATTAATTGCTGGACTAAAACAGGGTGAATGTGCTGCTATACTCTTGATATAGATAGAGGGTGAATGTGCTGCTATACTCTTGATATAGATAGATGTCTGTTTGCATTGATGAAGACTTGTTGGATGGCCACTCTGAATCAGACTTGGTGAGTCTAGAGTGGACTGCTACTCTGGTTTGCCTTGTGCTATTTCAGTCCAGAGAAATGTCGTCACATCCTCTTCATAGACCGACATCAAAGGCCTACCACGCAACCTAATTCTCCATACATCAGATGCGGGGGTTTCCTTAATCCGAAATGAATGTTAACCAATAACAAATTAGATTTACATAACTTGATTTAGCGATAAATGAGAGTACAAGAGATTAAATAGAAAACAAACTTACAAAACTATTACGGCCAAACAAACCTTTATTAAGATAACATCCACTCAAACTCACAAATACTACATTAAGATGTATTGAGGTTGACAAATAAAACTCAGAATAAGACTGAAAAATATATTAGACGGAACCCGAGCAGACACATGCACAAGCAAAATTAAGCATATGTTGATGAAACAGAATCAGAGGATGCAAACAGAATCCGAATAACATGGAATCAGATGCAGAACCAAAGTAAATCATATGGAACATGGTAGAATCAGGCGGAGAACCATAACGTAACCAGAGCGAATGCACAACTAGTGTGAATCAGATGGAACACGGTAGAATAGGACATAACAAACCAGATGCAAAGCCATATAACCAGAGCGAAATCAGGTAGAATGGGATGTAAAACCATGCGGAATCATAGCAAAATCGGACATACTTCTGTCATCTTTTCGTCTTTTTTAGGCTGAATGTACGTGTGGGTTTGGGAACTTCATTGGTTGGAACTCGAGGCCACATACAATGAGGCCAGACATAGTTCCTTCATGAGTTGTAAATTTCATATCAATAGAAAGAGAGCCATCCTTGAATTCATGAGCTGAGTTAAATTTCCACACTTGAATCTCCATCCATCCATCTTCCCTATGTTTTGGAACCCGAGTGATACCATTTATGTTCAATGGGTTTGGGGTTATAAAATAAACAAATTCAGCCTCATTGTTTTCTTTGTGGAGTACGTCTCGTACTTCTACTGGACAATGCAGCCCCTGGCATCTTTCTGAAAGCTTGAATACAAGGTAACACACGTATTCTGTATCTGGTGACAACATTTGACTTTTTATTGTGCAATTGAGATGAAATACTTGTTGTGGTAAAAGCTCAATCACCTCTTGAAATCTGCATGTATGATATACGTAGTATTAAGGACCAAGTAATATATATACACATGAAACTAAATCAAAAAAGTTAAATATTTGTCAACCATTTATTCACGAATCTTTAATTGTTAAACTTTTATGTAACATCTACATATTTGGACGTACAATCAAAAAAAGTTTAGCGGTTAAAGGGTAGGGCTGGCAATCCGTGTGGGGTTTGGGTTAGTGAGGATACCCCAACCCGAACATGACCTGTTTAAATAATTAGGCCAGACTTGTAATTAACTTCTTTAAATATATATTCTGAACACGATTCATTTAATCCGTTTATCTAACAGAGTAGGCGGATTAGCAAGTTACAGAGGTTAAATAGTTTAAATGTGTTGGCAGGTCGACCCGTCTATCCCACCAACCGAAGATTGTTTACACCCAACCCTAACCCATTTATTTTCGTATCGGTTTTGGTCGTGTTTCATGTAGAGTCAAGAATTGCCGCCCCTAGTTAAAGGAGACTAACAAAATTAGCTATTATATATAAGAAGTGAACCTGGACTGGGCTGATGGTTTTGAAGTAAAAAGATCCACATTAGAGAATTTGTATAAAGCTGCCTTTGCCGAAAGCACAAGAAGTTTCTTTTCGTCGACTTTGCCCAACCAGAACAACTTGTCGTAGTTTCTGAAAATCTTGAATATTTCTTCAAAGTTAGTTGGAAGTTGCTGCACCTGATCCACATTGATGTTTGATTTCAAGACTTGTTGGGCGTCCATCAATTTTCCGATTTCTTCATGTTCCACCTGTATACAAACCATGTTAAATGTGCAACATAGAACATGGGTTTAGTTTAATTTTTTTTTTTGGCATGCATCCGACCTCTTGGTATAATAAATAAATAAAAAGAGTATATAATGGAACCAGGGATATAATTTCAAACTTACTTTGTCAATTGCTCGAAATTCAATGCCTTCAACATAAACTTCATTTTCTCCACAATAGTGTGATGAAAAGCTCTCAAGTAGAAACTCAAAAACAACATCTTCGTTCTGATTCAAGAATTGGTACAACTCAATCATCATCCAGTCCTTGTCTCTCCATGTTGCGAAATATGCATGTAGACTTTCGAGTCCCTTTCTATACTTTAGGTTAACACACATCGGTTTACTTGAAAATTTTCTTGAATCACTAAGTTTGAAGACTAAATAGACACCATAAACAACATTTGGAGATAGAAGTTGAGCGTTTGTCTTTATTTCGATGTTCAATTTGGAAATATCAGACATCTCCACTACTGTCTCAAACCTGCACATCACAGTCATTAGAACGGAGGACACAAAATAGGGGTATAGCTCTACCACCGGTTGAAAAGAAAAATCCAGCTACAAAACATCAAACAACAAGTGATATCTAACATAATACCCATTTACCAAATATGTGACTATATAATTAGTTGAGAAAACACTGAAACCTTGTTAGATATCTACCATCTTCATGTAGGAGTCTAAGCAACAAAGTATTTGATGTTGTTCCACTCTGGTTTATTTACCCTTTAATAGTATTATACATAAAGCACCGAGTTTATCAATATGGGGAATTTATAACTCTCTCTCTCATCAGAAGGACTAAGAAATCCAGTTCATGAAAAGAAGATATACTAGTTTAATTTTATTTTTTTTATCAAAATTTAAGAATTTGTCAAATCCTGACATTTTGACTAGCGAAAAAGTAACTTTGTTGGAAAAAATTTCTGGTATATAATACACAACACTGCAAGAAAAAAGAATCACAATGCAAGTTCAAAATACATAGGTCGGCGGTAAACTAATTACTATGCTCCCTTAAATAGCTTGTCATGCATAAACCAGTAAAGTAACTACATTTTTTTCAAAGAAAAAGAAATATATACATGTAACAGCATTGCATATAATGCTTATCACTTATGTAGTGATAAATTTAGAGAGGTAAAGAGAATAACCTCGATTCTTGAAGAGATTTCCATTCATGTGCACAACTGTCTATGTAAGAAAACGTTGCCACTGATACCATTTTATTTCTTTCTCCATTACCATCGAATGATAGCAACTGTTACATAAAATATATTATAAATCAGACTCAATTTTTATCATGTGTAAACGCATGTGTGATCTCAAATTATCACTCAAAAAGGAAAAGATATATAGAAAACTGGAAAACACCAAATAATACAAGATGAACTGATTACCACTTTGTTTTCTTGAAGGAGGATTCCCTTCGAAAAAATGTTGTAAAGATCCTCTTTCTTATTGGTAGAATAGATTTCAGGGCACTTTGACATCTGGATTATTTCTTTATAGTCTTTAGGCAATTTGGGCTCCCATTTCTCATAATCCTCCTGTATATACATTAATCAATTATAAACTCATGTTTCATACAGTTACTTTCTTACAGTTTATAAAAAAGGCCATAGTTTAGATATACATGAATAAAAAATTAGCCAATTTTGCCAAAATATAGAAACTTACTTGAAATTCCAATGCTTTCTTGAGTTGTATGACCACTTCATCAGCTGTTGGTCGGCTTTCTCTCCTGTGATGTAAGCATTTAAGGGCAATCCTTGTAAAGGTAATATATGACTGTGGCACAATTTGTTCTTTGATACCCTCGAACACCAACTTATCAAGTTTTTCAACATAATAATGGTGTTTAGCCAAAAAGGGTAAATAAAGATACTCATCATCTAGCTTTTCGGATGATAGTTTCCCACACAATATGTCAAATAAGACCGCACCCAATGAGAATATATCAGACTCTTTGGTTAAGAAGCCCGTTTTTGAGTACACTGGGTCACGATAGCCAAATGTGCCTCTAACATTGTCGATGACATATTGTACATCCTGATTTGTTGGGCATACTAAGGAAAGCCCGAAATCACTAATTTTTGCTTTCCAGTCATCAAACAGTAGAATGTTGTTGCTGCTGATGTCCCTATGTATTACCATTTCTGGACTTGAAACAGTTCCATGAAGAAACTCCAACCCGATTGCAATATCGATGCATATTTTAAGCCGCATCACCCACGTAAGACTAATATCGCTCAAGTACTTATCAAGACTTCCTCTTGATGCATACTCATAGACAATAACTTTTTCATCCTCTTCATCACAGTAGCCAACAAGACCAATTACATTTTCATGTTTATACTGCATAAGGATTTCAAGTTCTGTCATAAATTCAGCTTCTCCTTTAGCAGATTTCCTACCCAACCGCTTTGCAGCAATGAAGTTATGCCCATGAGTGTGACCCTTGTATACATTCCCAAAATCTCCATGTCCAATGAGATTGTCTTGATTGAAAGTTGTTGTGGCCAACTTTATGTCTTGAAGTGACAGTTTGAGGCTGTCCTTGTGATTCTCCTGTGAATCATCAAACAATCAGTTTGATAAGTAAAAAATAACTGAATAATTTAGCAACTAAACCTCCTTTAAAGTCTCTAAGTTCAGGGTTACGGTTGTAAATCAAGCTTGGTAAAGTTTAGATTAAAACAATATGTCACAAATGTTAGCTGTAATGTGCTATGGATATGCACTTAGTTGGCACTTAGTTGTATATTATATATGAATAGCTTGTGATTAGAGGATGATTTCCAATTTACCCAATGTAGATCATGGTTAGGCACTATTTATGTAACTGTGTATTCTTGTATGTCTCATCAATCAAATAATAAACATTATCATTCACTCATATTTATGTAACTTTTTTTTTCTCTATTTACTACTCCAGTTCGAGGTTTCGCGATTTCACCGCTCGAACTGCGGGGGGAGTGTTAGTTATCCATTAGCTGTTATTATCTCTTGGTGACTAGATGATTGGTATTTTTCATATATAGCTCTCGTATTGGCACAATATATATCGGGGTGTACATTGTATGAAATGATCAAATCAATAAAACACATATCCCCTCTCTTACAACAAAAGGTAAGGACTAAAAAAGTTAAATGGTAAGATCGTTAATTCACTAAAAGTTTGAGGCTTAAAATATTAGTTACACAAAGTAAAATGTATAAAATGTCATGAGGATATTATATAGTTATTAAAAAAAATTGTGCACCTGACAGTATAATGCTTTTTTGAGTTCGTTGATGACAACATCTATTGATGGACGTTCGACTTGAGTCAGTGCTAGACACTGAAATGCGATTTTTGAAAATACGTCTAAAGACTCTTTATTGGGTCCTTTGGTAAGAGTAAAGACATGTTCATCGGTTTCTTCCTTTATCTTGTGATCAACAATTTCCATCAGTGTTCCCTTCTCAAAATGATGTCGTGCAATGGGTGCAATCCCCTTCCCATCAATGTCAGTGAAAATACGATCATAGGCCAACTTCCCGGTCAAGATCTCAAATAATACAACTCCAAAAGAGTAAATGTCTGATTTTTTATTTAATCTTCCATACCCTTGATATTCTGGATCCAAATACATATTTGTACCGGCAATCGTATTGATATTGAGTGTGCTGGCCTCTTGATCTGCAGGGTGGAATTTGGAGAGCCCAAAATCTGCAATCTTCGCCTTCCAGTTATCGTCCAGTAGAATATTCGCGCTCTTGATGTCCCGGTGTATTATCTTTTGTTTGTCGTGATCTGTGTTGGAGTGAATGTAATTCAAGCCATGTGCAATATCAAGACAAATCTTTATACGCTCCACCCAAGTAAGATTAGTCATTTTAGCATTGCTTCCCAAATAGTCTTCGAGACTTCCTTTAGAAGCATGCTCATACACAACGATCATTTCACCGTTGCCTTCATAACAAAAGCCAAGAAGAGAGATTATGTTATCATGTTTACAAGTAGTTAGAGTTTCAATTTCTGCAATGAACCCTTGTTCTCCTTCTTGATTGTGAATGCGCTTTATGGCTACTGTGCTTCGTTTTCTTGGTAAATCGCATTTATTCACACCTTCTATCGACGAGGAATTATTGCTATCAAAATGTTCAAGATCTGCTTTGTACACTTTACCGAATCCACCGGAACCGATGCAATATGCTTCATCTAAATTGTTGGTAGCCTGGATTATATCATTTAGTTGAATCTTCAAGTGTTCCAAGTTCTTCTCCTGCAACATTATGGAGTTATGTAGCACCACATTAATGCTAATAAGGATTGGGGTGAAGTTACAAAAAGAAAGAAAAAGAGAGAAAATATTTACTGATATTCATAAAATACTAGCTAAAAATTGCTGGGTTTTTCAAAGAAAATTGATGAAAATATAGAATTTATAGTAACTACTAAACTGGAAAACATGAACAAGTATTATTGGTCACGAGTATTTAAATTCTAATGACATATGGTTTTCTCACAATGTTTTAATGGGTGATGCATATTAAATTTATAATGATAGAAGGTTTTTAAATTTACATATATTATTGGTCAATAATTGTAAATGTGCTGGTTAATAAACACTATAATACAATCTTACTTAACCTCAGTTTGCTAAGAGTGTGCTCAACAACGTCATTGATATGTGTCCAAAATGAAAAGTCAATTAAAGTCAAAGATGATAGTCAAAGATCAAAAAGTCAAACAACAACCCAACAGTTTTTCCCGCCCAATTACTTTTACCCATTTCCATTATATAAATACACTACTTGTAATCATTTAGCACTTAGTCTATGAATTGTAATCTTCTTCTCTACTGTAAACCTTCATCTATCAATAACAAAGCCTTTTTCATTATAATTCGTGATTCTATTCTTATATCTTGGAATTGCCTATTATCTTAAAAGTACTACTTCATTTTCATAGTGATTTCTAGTAGTACATATCAGTCATCAACATTAATTGGAGCATTCATCTTGCTCTTCTTCTTCTACAATTATTTTTTTTATATCATCTCTACAAATATTGGATGGTGAGAATAGTTTTGTTATATATAGTAATAAAATATGTGCACTACATATGAAAATTTGATTAAATGTGATTGAGTGCTTAAAAATGAAATCGTGTGACACATAAGTGAACAATTTTTTGTTGTCAAGTAAAACAAATATTTCAAATTTAAAATTCAAAAACATATTACCATCAATGATGGATCCTTCCTAATTGTGGTAATCAGAGGGTCAAGTAGCAGAAGCACAGAACAAGAACAGAACATGTTCACAGGTTAGTTTTATTGAAGAAACTCACTCAAAACTCCAATTTGATACTATGAGAATCCCTACCCTCCACGGTATATATAGACTAAACTAAACGTATTAGACTATAACTAGGATTACACTATACATAACCTAATAGCTATCTAACAGGCTGGAAGATAACTACTTGCACGTCAAGTACTAGTAAAACTGTTGGACTTCTACTCCAACTAGGACGACTTGGCAACACGCATCAAGCCATATCCAAAGCTCAGGAATTCTCCAACACTAATCATGCGAATATAGGTCAAACTTTTTATGGTGACAAACAAATAATTCTTGTTAAAAACCACTAATTTAAACATAAACGGTATAAGTTTTTTTTTTTTTTTTTTTTTTTTTTTTTTTTTTTTTTTTTTTTTTTCTTTTTTGGTCAAACCGCTTTACTCAATTTTAATATATTTAAAAAAATCTTGTTTTCTTTTCATATATAATAAAGATGTATATAGTTATTTTATATTTTGGAAAAATATATGTCACATTTATTATATTTAATATGATATTTGTTTTGACCTTTTAATTGCGAAGTTATGGTTTTTTGTCAAGGGTCTAAAATTCGTGTAGAATCAGATATAGTCACCACTCCATATAAAGGAGGGTTTGTTCAAATCTCATCTTCCCACATTTAATTAGGTAAAAACACGTGTCCCACTACTCCCCAAAAATCCCTCCACCGTCCGATCATTATACATCCCGCCCAATTACTCCTTTAGTCAAAATCCCTAAGAACCAGGACCCTAATTAATTTTTTCATACGGTTAATTGCTCCCAAAAATCTCTCGAAATAATTCAAACCCATTGATTATTCACAAATCAATACATGGAATCCCTAATTTTGATCCCCAATTTATTTCCTCTAACCGGATCTCAACAATTATTTCATTCTCCCCAAATTGAAATCACTACAATTAATCAATCATTAACCCTAAATTTGGTACTCAAAACCCCCAAAAATCCTGACCCTTCTATTAACCTCAAATTGAAATACCTAAAATCAATCTATCATCATAGTATACCAACCCTAAAATCGACTTATAAATGGATAAATATTTGTTCTTTTGGAGAATCGATTTAATCATGGTAAAACAATGTTTGGTAGTTGGATTTGTGCTTTATCATTTATCCAGGTTAGTGTTTTTAATTTCATTGCATATTAATATTCTTATATGTTTATGTTTAACTATAAATTATTGTTGTCGATTGTTGATTTAGGCTTTATCATTTATCCAGGTTAGTGTCGATTATATTGTAAATGATAAGTGGGAAAGTTGTGAGATAGGAAATTTATTTGTGACAACTGGCAAAATAGGGAGCCATTTATAAAACCCGCATTACATTAAAAATTATAATTTTGGAATTTTTGAAAGTTTATCGTGACGAGATATTTTACAAACGTTGGTACGCGATTTTTAATCGTACGATATTTATGAGATTTGGTTATTTATTTATGGTTTGGATTGATTCGGTCGTGATGATTTATTGTGAGATCGTTATTTCTGGCACTACATTGACTCCGGCACTAGAATAACCTAACTAAAAGTTTTATGTCTTGAGTCTACGGATTCGACTATATATAATTATTTATGGAACGTCTCGTAAGTTATTAAAGGTTTGAAACGAGTTTCGGGTTTTGGTCTGTGTATTCTACACCTAGTCACCTTACCCTTAATGTTACTAATATTATTATTATTAGTATTATTATTATGATTATTATTATTGTTTAAATCAAAAGAAAGAATGAAAATAAAAATAAATAGAGTAAACTACAAATCGTCCTTGTGGTTACAGACTTTTCACACACAAATAACTCATCACCATCCTCTCATTTCTCTCTCTCTCTACCCTACTTCTAACCCTAGCCACCGCCACCCTTAAACGGCCGCCACCATCACACCGCCGCCTCCACAAACAAACCAACACCACCATTTTAATCATCTCATCGAGATCTATCATTTGGTATACTACACGCGCTCTAAAACCTCCCATAACATCATTTTTCATCAATAATCCGATTCCATCTTTGTTGTTTTTATGAGATTCGTGAAGTTTCAAGGTTCTGGAAGGTGAGCAAGTGACAAAACAAGTATAAACTTGTCTTGGTTTCTGTCGATCTATGAGATACGGAGTACATATATATCGATTTGGGTTTTGGGTTTTTCTTGGTTTACTTTGATTAAAAACATGAAAAACATGTGGGTTTATATATATAAATGAGATTTGATATTGTTTGGTATCCGGGTTTGGTGACCCTTGTGAGGTCGATTTGGAAACCGTGAGCTATGGCTCACGGCTTGGTTTTATTTTCCAGCCAATGTGGTCTTTTTGATGGTTCTAACCTCGTGGTCAGGGTAGCGAGGGTGTTGGACATATGGAGTTCTATTTTGGTTTGAATCTTGGTTGCTATATGGATACTTGTTGTAGCTCATGTGATGCCACGACCCATTTGGCTGTTTTGGTGTGCTCGGATGAGCCTAAGCCGAGACCAAAGCGGTCTTGAGTTTGAGTCACCTTGACTCGTGGTGTAGCCGAGACCCAAGTGGGTCTCTCGGCACGGGTTGACTTGGTAAAATCGACCCGGAACGCATATATTTTGATGTTTCTTGCTATTGTTCCATGTTATTGTTATTGTTGTAACTCCTGTTACTTGTTGTTGTTATTTTAATTGTTATTGTTGGGATATATTGTTAATGGTATTTTGGTACTATTGATGTTACTTTGGAGCCGAGAAGGTATTGGAACAATGATTATTTTTGTGAAGTGTTGTCGATAAAGTGGTATTGGGGACCGATTGTGAGACGGTCACTTAGATTGACGGAGATAGGTTAGTCGGGTGCCGTAGTCGGACCCTATTGTTGTAGCACGTGGATTGAGATTGTGTTGGACGGAGATGCTTTTGGTTATTATGACATTTTGTTATTATTTTGGACTTGGACAATGAGCCGAGAGTCATGACTCGGACATGTGACCAAATTCTTATGACTCGATAAATATTTAAAATCAAACGTTAAAAATAATACTCGTAATAATATTATTAGTAATATAATCGTTTATATAAGTATATAGACGTGATAAACGTATATATATTATTATAAATGCGTATATTAATAATAAAACGATCACGAGTAATATTATAACAATAACGTAACGATAAATATTATACTATGAAAGTGGTGTAATAAATGTCGGGAGCGTTATTATAATTAAACGGCTATAAATAACGATGAAATCTTGACGCTAAATAAATATTAAATAAAATAATTTCTTTTAAATAAATAAAGGAAACTATTGAGTTATACGGGGTCGTGGTCACTTGAGTCCAAGTGGTTTATTATTTGTGACGTTTGTGTTGTCACGGATATATGACGATTAATACATTCATTTTCGATAACTACGTAACTTATTTAATCGACGGGTTAAATAAGAGCTATTTAGTTATTTAAATTGAGTATATTAATGGGCATCGTATCCTACGACGCCCATAGGTTGTGGTATGTGTACGGGAATAATAAGTTACTAAGTATCTCGTGGGATTACCAAATTGACGAATTTGGTGAGCTTAACGGTATAGTTAGTGAAGTTATTAAATTTTGATATATACCATATAGTACTTTATGTGCAATGTGTGACCTAGGATTCGGGTATAATCCTAGAATGGTATATTAAGTAAATAAATATGGAGGATTACCAAATCGACGGATTTGATAAACTTCGATGATTTATTTAAGTAATATATTAGGCTAATATTAGACCCATAGATTGTTTTATCATCCTTTTTGTTATGACTTCTTGGTTTGAGTTGTGTCGACCCACCACCCGTATGGATACCAAACGCAAATACACCAAACTAATACGAAATGGATTTTCGGAAATAAAACGGATTCTCGTCCGGGTTTGGGAATATCTTGAATTTGAGGAAATGATTTCTGAACGAGTTGATATTGTTAGGTCGTGCCGAGTCCGTAGTTGCCGTCTTTTGAATTATTATACATCTTACCTCTATCGATTTCTTATTGCTGATATCTGGACTTGAGGTGAGTCATAGCCCCACTTTTTACTCTTGAACTTTGTTTTCAATGCTTGGGGTGAGAAACGTGCAAATGCTTTATGTGGACTATTATCGCTTTTTCATTTCAAAACTTGCTATGCTTATAGAACTAGGTAGAGCGAGGCCTAGACTAGATCTAGGTAAGCTATTTATTCGGTTATTGAGCGAGGCCTAGACTTGAGCTAGGTAAGCTATTGATTTGGTTGTTGAGCGAGGCCTAGTCCCCGAACTAGGTAAGCTATTGGATTGGTTATAGAGCGAGGCCTAGCCTAGAGCTAGGTAAGCTAAACAACGAGGCCTAGACTAGATCTAGGTAAGTTGAACATGTCGTATCCTTACGAATGTTGGGTATGTCGTATCCTTACGCATACATATTGAGCGAGGCCTAGACTAGATCTAGGTAAGCTATTGGATTGATTATAGAGCGAGGCCTAGACTTGAGCTAGGTAAGCTATTGATTGGATTGATTTGAGCTATAGCGTGCACCTATAGGGATGATTTGATTTGGTTGGATTATTTTGGTTGGATGATTGAGCCCTAGTCTAGCTAGCAAGCGTTTTGCGTATATGTCCACTATATTGAATTAAGAACCTAAACCTATGATCTCACCAGCGAAAGCTGACTTTTAGCACGTTTTCTCAGGTAATTAAGTGATGCTCTGCGGATGCTTGGGATTGGAGGCTTGGCATTTGGCACCGGTTATGGATCTATATTTCTAAAACTCTGATAACTATTGTGGACCTATATTTGTTCCTTTTGGGCCTGACTTTGGATGTTTTTGGGATAATGTAAACTTTAAAACCCTGCGTGGTTGTATTTTATCTTGTTTACTTTATCTCGTTCTTTTATGTCTTGTGTTTGGATACCAATCCCCGTAGCACCCCGAAAGCTTGTTGAGTCTTCCGCTGTATCAAATTTTGGGGGTGTTACAGATTGGTATCAGAGCCAAGGTTATAGAGAACTAGGTAAATAGACACCTAAACTATAACCGATTTTTATAGAAAACGATCCTCGACCATTGCCCGCCAGCCCGCCAAGCCGAAGCATCATTGTTTATTATTGAGGTATTATGAGATATTGACATGGAATGAGATTATTGAGATGATTATTAGAATTGGGATTCTTGAGATGATTTGAGGATTTGAGGTTTATTGATTTAGCGATATGATGGCGTTTTGAGGAATTATATGCGTTTTGAGGAATTATATGCGTTTTGAGGAATTATATGGCTTAATTGTTTTACGAATGATTTTAGTGATGCGGTATTTTAAATCTTTCTTGATATATATGATTGGGAATTATACGATGATTTTTGGATTTGATAATTTGAGTTCGCGGTTTAGTTGTTTTTGAAACACTTACACCTACCCTACGCCGTTGTCGCAAATCATAGCCTCCTTTGCACGTGTTGTTATTAAGAATTGTTATTGCTAGTACGCGTCGCCCCTCGTAGATCACTATGGCCCCTAATGACCCATACGTGTTGGTCATGCGTTCGGCCACAACTTTATCGTCTCATTGTCGCCCTAAGTCACCAATTTTACCGCCTCGTGGTTCACCTGCTCAGAGATGACGATTGATGGAGTACCCCTCCGACGAGGAGTATGAGGAGGAGTACGAGGGCAAGCAGAATGATGACCCTCAAGATGAGGAAGAGAATGATGACCCTCAGGATGACGAAGAGGATGATCATCAGGAGGAGGAGATGCCTGATGATGATGGGTCGCTAGCACATTCAGCTCATTCTGCGAAGCCCGACTTACCGATACATCCGTTAAAACCGGTTTCACCTGATCATCCATTTTTGTTTGAGTTGCCGCCTGGTAGTCCCGTTGAGTTGGATGCACCTTCTGAGGTTTCTGCTGAGCATGCAGACTTTGGTGAAATTGGTAGGATGTGGACTCGAATTACTGCACAGGGCGAGAGGATCTCGCGGATGTCTGACCGACTTGAGATGATTATGCTGAGTTATTGCTGAGTTTATTGCTGAGTTTGTTGCTGAGTTGAGAGTAGATTTGACTACTGTCATGGGCAGGACGACAACGATTAGGAGAGGTATGATTGAGATACATGAGCAGATAGAGAGTCTGCAAAGAGGTTTCCTCACGGCTCACGAGGCAGATCGCAAGCTGTGGCAGAGGAACACGGAGTTAGAGAAGGAGGCAGCAGACCTCAAGAGAGATAGAGATATACACAGTGTTGAGCTGAGATCGTTATGGAGAGATTTGGATGGTTTGAGATCGGAGTTGAGGAGTCTACGCCAGCTTCATGGCTAGATGAAATTTGGATTTGTGATGTTGTTGTGTTGCTTCTTAAGTCAGGGAGTAATCGGTTATGAGAGCTGGTTATTCTATCCCTTAAGTCATGTTATTCGGATTTTACATTCGTCTCGTATGGAACGATTAGTATTTATTATGCCTTTTGGTAGTATGGAACGATGTATCGATCACTACTTGTATGGACGATGGTGATCTCGTATGATATTCTACGGTTTTTGGCGTACATGGAGAATTGTGTTCCTATTTGCGTAGTTGACCTTGTGTTGGTACTATATTAATGGTTGCACGACGAAACCCTGTTAGAGCTACCAGAACTGGTCCTGCAGCGACTACCCCTGGTCGTCGAGGACGCCGTCCTACTCGAAATGTTGAAACCCCTACTCCTGATAACCTGGACACTACTAACCGCAACAACAGGAATCAAAACGTTGATGTTCAGGGAGACAATGATCAGGATCCACTTAATGCACCTACTATGGATCAAGCGATGATCAATCAACTTGTGGAGCAACGAGTTGCTGAGCTACTAGCTGAGTCAAATCATTCCAAACAATTCTGTTGGAACATTTCCACTTGGTCGTACTAATGGATGTAACTACAAGGAGTTTAAAATTTGTGGACCCATTGAGTTTGGTGGAACTGAAGGAGTGGTCTACTTGGTCAGGTGGATGGAGAAGACTGAGTCAGTGTTTAATGTTAGCGGTTGTGCGGAGAATGCGAAGGTAAAGTTTGCTTCTTTTACTTTCAAGGATGAAGCTTTAACTTGGTGGAACAATTACCGAATTTCGGTTGGGAGTGATGTGGCTTATGCTATGACTTGGGAGCAATTTAAGTCTTTGCTGATTCAGACTTACTCCCAAGAAATGAGATTAAGAAGCTGGAGATTGAGTTCTGGAACCATAAGGTGAAAGGTACCGATATGGCAACTTACAATCGCCGTTATCGAGAGTTAGCCTTACTTTGTCCCGATATGGTTAGGACTGAGACTCAAAGGATTGAGAGGTATACCAATGGTTTGCCTGTAGCTACAAGGAACGATGTGATTTCTGCTAAGCCTGCAAACATTCATGAGGCTAACACTATTGCTCAACAATTGATGGACTCGTTGGCATTGGAAGAAGCTGAGAAAGATAAGAATGGAAAGAGAAAGAGGGACGATCACTCTAAGGGTAATGATCGTCGAAACAAGAGACAAGCAACTACTAGAGCTTATGCCATGGGAGACGGAGACAAGAAGAACTACAATGGAGATGCACTCAAATGTAACCGATGTTACAAGCGTCATTCTGGTCGATGTACTGTGATGTGCAAGAATTGCTCTAAGATGGGACACATAGCTAAGGATTGTAGAGCTCGACCACTTGCTATGGTTCAAGCTACTCCTGAAACTATGAGCAAAGCAAATGTTACTTGCTATGGATGTGGAAAGAAAGGAAATTATCGGAATAAGTGTAGGGAATCGTGGAACCGAGGAAATCAAGGATCGGGTGGTACTGGGTACAATAATGGAAACCGTGGAGCTGGAGGAAATCGTGGACGATAAGATAATGGGGACCAAAGTGTGGAAGCTAGAACTGCTCATGGAAGAGTGTATGCACTTGGGAACGAGAGAGGAGAAGACCCGAACGTCGTTACTGATACGTTCCTTCTCAATAATCGTTATGCTTCCATACTATTTGATACTGGTGCTGATAAGAGTTTTGTGTCCACTAAGTTTGCACCCTTACTAGAGAAACCCCCGATGGCCTTAGGAATTGGTTATGATGTAGAGTTAGCTAATGGAGACATAGAAAGGATTAGGACTATCATTCGCGGTTGCACGTTAAACTTTCTGAACCGTCCTTTAACATAGATCTTCTACCCGTCACATTAGGAAGTTTTGATGTTATTATTGGTATGGATTGGTTGTCGAAGTATCGTGCTCATATAATTTGCGATGAGAAGATCGTGCGTGTGCCATACGGCAAGGAGATTCTGAGCATACCAGGAGATAGAAAGGATTTGTGAGGCCCATCTAGATTAGCGGCCATATCTTGCACTAGGTTGCCAAAGCTAATGGAAAGAGGAAATTACCTTTTCTTAGCCCACATTTCTGAGGAAGGAGAGAAGGAGAAGAAGGAAAGGTGCATTGGGGATGTACCTATAGTTCGTGATTTTTCGGATGTGTTTCCCGATGATTTGCCGGGAATTCCGCCTACTAGACAAATGGAATTTCAGATTGAGTTGATACCTAGTGCTGCACCTGTAGCACGAGCGCCTTATCGTCTTGCACCTACTGAATTGGAAGAGTGGTCGAAACGATTAGCGGAGTTAGCCGAAAAGGGATTTATAAGACCAAGTTTTTCGCCTTGGGGAGCCCCGGTCTTATTTGTGAAGAAGAAGGATGGATCGTTTCGTATGTGTATTGATTATCGAGAGTTGAACAAGTTAACGGTGAAGAATAGATACCCGTTACCGAGGATCGACGATTTGTGCGATCAGCTTCAAGGATCGAGTGTGTATTCGAAGATCGATTTGAGATCGGGATATCATCAGCTTCGAGTGCGCGAGGAAGATATTCCGAAAACGGATTTCAGAACCCGTTACGGGCATTGCGAGTTTCAGGTGATGCCGTTTGGGTTGACTAACGCACCGGCGGTATTCATGGATCTCATGAATCGGGTGTGTAAGCCTTACTTAGATAAATTCGTGATCGTGTTCATCGATGACATTCTGATATATTCGAAGAGTGAGAAGGAGCATGAGGAGCATCTAAGACTTATCTTAGAATTGCTCAGGAAGGAGAAACTGTATGCCAAGTTTTCGAAATGTGAATTTTGGATCCCGACAGTGCAATTTCTAGGTCATGTGATTGATAGACAAGGAGTTCATGTAGATCCTGCAAAAATTGAGGCTATTAAAGATTGAGCTGCGCCTACGACCCCAATAGAAGTTTGTCAATTTTTGGGATTTGCCGGTTATTACCGAAGATTCATTGAGGGATTTTTGAAGATAGCAAAACCGTTGACCAAATTGACTCAAAAGAGTGTTAAGTACGAATGGGGAGATAAGGAAGAGGAAGCATTTCAGTTGCTTAAGGAGATGTTGTGTAGTGCTCTTATCTAAGCGTTACCTGAAGGTAACGAGGACTTCGTCGTCTATTGTGACGCTTCGCATAAAAGTTTAGGAGCTGTGTTAATACAACGAGGGAAAGTGATAGCTTATGCTTCCCGACAGCTCAAGAAGCACGAGAAGAACTACACCACCCATGATTTGGAGTTTGGTGCTGTGGTTTTTGCTTTAAGGATATGGAGACATTACTTGTATGGAACCAAGTGTGTAGTGGTTATTGACCACAAAAGTCTACAACACATTTTGAATAAAAAAGAGCTTAACATGAGACAGCGACGTTGGATTGAGTTGCTAAGCGATTACGATTGTGAAATTCGCTACCATCCCGATAAAGCAAACGTCGTTGCTGATGCTCTTAGTCGAAAGGAGAGAATCCCACCGTTACGAGTTAGGTCATTGGGAATGACTATCGTATCGCCATTACCGTCTCAAATATTAGAAGCTCAAATGGAAGCGTTGAAAGCAGAAAATCGACCTGCTGAGAAAATATTTGGGGATGGCAGAAAATGATAAGGGATTTGTTAAGCGTTCCGATGGAGTATTATGTTTTAGAGAGCGAAATTGGGTACCTTTGTATGGAGGAATTCGAGAGTTGATTATGCACGAGTCGCATAAGTCAAGATACTCTATTCATCCTGGGTCTGACAAGATGTACCAGGATTTGAAAAAGTTATATTGGTGGCTAAATATGAAGGCAGATATAGCATTGTATGTTAGAAAGTGTTTGACTTGCTTTAAGGTTAAGGCAGAACATCAAAGACCGTCAGGATTATTGACGCAACCAGAACTTCCAGTCTAGAAATGGGAGCGGATTACAATGGACTTTATTACCAAATTACCGAGGACAGCTAGCGGCTGTGACGCTATCTGGGTAATTGTGGATCGTCTGACTAAGTCTGCTCATTTCCTAGCGATTAGTGAAGATGATAGTGTGGATAAACTTGCGAGGTTGTATGTGAAGGAGATAGTTTCTGGTCATTGAGTTCCGATATCGATTATCTCTGACCGCGACAGCCGCTTTACGTCAGCGTTGTGGCAATCACTTCAAACCGCTTTGGGGACGAGACTTGATATGAGTACTGCATATCATCCCCAAACCGATGGTCAAAGTGAGAGAGCTATTCAGACTTTGGAGGATATGCTTCGTGCATGCATAATAGACTTTGGTAAAGGCTGGGAGAAATATCTACCCCTTGCGGAGTTTTCCCACAACAATAGCTACCACACAAGTCTTAAGGCTGCACCATTTGAAGCTTTGTATGGTCGTAAATGTCGTTCACCTATTGGTTGGGCAGAAGTTGGAGATAGCCAACTCACAGGCCCTGAGCTTATCTTGGAAACTACGGAGAAAGTAACGCAGATTCGAGATCGACTGCAAGCAGCTAGAGATAGGCAGAAAAGCTACGCCGATCAGAGGCGTAAACCCCTAGAATTCCAGGTTGGAGACAGAGTGATGTTGAAGGTCTCGCCTTGGAAGGGTGTGATACGTTTTGGGAAACGTGGGAAACTTAATCCCCGCTACATTGGACCATTTCTTATTTTGGAAAGGATTGGGCCGTAGCTTATCGTTTGGAGTTACCACCGGAATTGAGTAAAGTTCATGATGTGTTTCATGTTAGCAATTTGAAGAAGTGTCTTTCGGATGAAACGCCGGTTATACCAATTAAGGATATTCGTGTGGATGAGAGTTTGAATTTTGTGGAAGAGTCGATTGAGATTATGGATAGAGAGATTAAACGACTTAAGAGAAGTCGTATTCCGCTCATCAAAGTTCGTTGGAATTCGCGGCACGGACCGGAATTCACGTGGGAACATGAGGATGAGTTTCGAAAGAGATATCCGAAGCTTTTTACTTCGTAGATGGTTTGTTCCGAGAGAAACCCGGGACGGGTTTCTTCTGAGGCTGGGAGGATGTGACAACTGGCAAAATAGGGAGCCATTTATAAAACCCGCATTACATTAAAAATTATAATTTTGGAATTTTTGAAAGTTTATCGTGACGAGATATTTTACAAACGTTGGTACGCGATTTTTAATCGTACGATATTTATGAGATTTGGTTATTTATTTATGGTTTGGATTGATTCGGTCGTGATGATTTATTGTGAGATCGTTATTTCTGGCACTACATTGACTCCGGCACTAGAATAACCTAACTAAAAGTTTTATGTCTTGAGTCTACGGATTCGACTATATATAATTATTTATGGAACGTCTCGTAAGTTATTAAAGGTTTGAAACGAGTTTCGGGTTTTGGTCTGTGTATTCTACACCTAGTCACCTTACCCTTAATGTTACTAATATTATTATTATTAGTATTATTATTATGATTATTATTATTGTTTAAATCAAAAGAAAGAATGAAAATAAAAATAAATAGAGTAAACTACAAATCGTCCTTGTGGTTACAGACTTTTCACACACAAATAACTCATCACCATCCTCTCATTTCTCTCTCTCTCTACCCTACTTCTAACCCTAGCCACCGCCACCCTTAAACGGCCGCCACCATCACACCGCCGCCTCCACAAACAAACCAACACCACCATTTTAATCATCTCATCGAGATCTATCATTTGGTATACTACACGCGCTCTAAAACCTCCCATAACATCATTTTTCATCAATAATCCGATTCCATCTTTGTTGTTTTTATGAGATTCGTGAAGTTTCAAGGTTCTGGAAGGTGAGCAAGTGACAAAACAAGTATAAACTTGTCTTGGTTTCTGTCGATCTATGAGATACGGAGTACATATATATCGATTTGGGTTTTGGGTTTTTCTTGGTTTACTTTGATTAAAAACATGAAAAACATGTGGGTTTATATATATAAATGAGATTTGATATTGTTTGGTATCCGGGTTTGGTGACCCTTGTGAGGTCGATTTGGAAACCGTGAGCTATGGCTCACGGCTTGGTTTTATTTTCCAGCCAATGTGGTCTTTTTGATGGTTCTAACCTCGTGGTCAGGGTAGCGAGGGTGTTGGACATATGGAGTTCTATTTTGGTTTGAATCTTGGTTGCTATATGGATACTTGTTGTAGCTCATGTGATGCCACGACCCATTTGGCTGTTTTGGTGTGCTCGGATGAGCCTAAGCCGAGACCAAAGCGGTCTTGAGTTTGAGTCACCTTGACTCGTGGTGTAGCCGAGACCCAAGTGGGTCTCTCGGCACGGGTTGACTTGGTAAAATCGACCCGGAACGCATATATTTTGATGTTTCTTGCTATTGTTCCATGTTATTGTTATTGTTGTAACTCCTGTTACTTGTTGTTGTTATTTTAATTGTTATTGTTGGGATATATTGTTAATGGTATTTTGGTACTATTGATGTTACTTTGGAGCCGAGAAGGTATTGGAACAATGATTATTTTTGTGAAGTGTTGTCGATAAAGTGGTATTGGGGACCGATTGTGAGACGGTCACTTAGATTGACGGAGATAGGTTAGTCGGGTGCCGTAGTCGGACCCTATTGTTGTAGCACGTGGATTGAGATTGTGTTGGACGGAGATGCTTTTGGTTATTATGACATTTTGTTATTATTTTGGACTTGGACAATGAGCCGAGAGTCATGACTCGGACATGTGACCAAATTCTTATGACTCGATAAATATTTAAAATCAAACGTTAAAAATAATACTCGTAATAATATTATTAGTAATATAATCGTTTATATAAGTATATAGACGTGATAAACGTATATATATTATTATAAATGCGTATATTAATAATAAAACGATCACGAGTAATATTATAACAATAACGTAACGATAAATATTATACTATGAAAGTGGTGTAATAAATGTCGGGAGCGTTATTATAATTAAACGGCTATAAATAACGATGAAATCTTGACGCTAAATAAATATTAAATAAAATAATTTCTTTTAAATAAATAAAGGAAACTATTGAGTTATACGGGGTCGTGGTCACTTGAGTCCAAGTGGTTTATTATTTGTGACGTTTGTGTTGTCACGGATATATGACGATTAATACATTCATTTTCGATAACTACGTAACTTATTTAATCGACGGGTTAAATAAGAGCTATTTAGTTATTTAAATTGAGTATATTAATGGGCATCGTATCCTACGACGCCCATAGGTTGTGGTATGTGTACGGGAATAATAAGTTACTAAGTATCTCGTGGGATTACCAAATTGACGAATTTGGTGAGCTTAACGGTATAGTTAGTGAAGTTATTAAATTTTGATATATACCATATAGTACTTTATGTGCAATGTGTGACCTAGGATTCGGGTATAATCCTAGAATGGTATATTAAGTAAATAAATATGGAGGATTACCAAATCGACGGATTTGATAAACTTCGATGATTTATTTAAGTAATATATTAGGCTAATATTAGACCCATAGATTGTTTTATCATCCTTTTTGTTATGACTTCTTGGTTTGAGTTGTGTCGACCCACCACCCGTATGGATACCAAACGCAAATACACCAAACTAATACGAAATGGATTTTCGGAAATAAAACGGATTCTCGTCCGGGTTTGGGAATATCTTGAATTTGAGGAAATGATTTCTGAACGAGTTGATATTGTTAGGTCGTGCCGAGTCCGTAGTTGCCGTCTTTTGAATTATTATACATCTTACCTCTATCGATTTCTTATTGCTGATATCTGGACTTGAGGTGAGTCATAGCCCCACTTTTTACTCTTGAACTTTGTTTTCAATGCTTGGGGTGAGAAACGTGCAAATGCTTTATGTGGACTATTATCGCTTTTTCATTTCAAAACTTGCTATGCTTATAGAACTAGGTAGAGCGAGGCCTAGACTAGATCTAGGTAAGCTATTTATTCGGTTATTGAGCGAGGCCTAGACTTGAGCTAGGTAAGCTATTGATTTGGTTGTTGAGCGAGGCCTAGTCCCCGAACTAGGTAAGCTATTGGATTGGTTATAGAGCGAGGCCTAGCCTAGAGCTAGGTAAGCTAAACAACGAGGCCTAGACTAGATCTAGGTAAGTTGAACATGTCGTATCCTTACGAATGTTGGGTATGTCGTATCCTTACGCATACATATTGAGCGAGGCCTAGACTAGATCTAGGTAAGCTATTGGATTGATTATAGAGCGAGGCCTAGACTTGAGCTAGGTAAGCTATTGATTGGATTGATTTGAGCTATAGCGTGCACCTATAGGGATGATTTGATTTGGTTGGATTATTTTGGTTGGATGATTGAGCCCTAGTCTAGCTAGCAAGCGTTTTGCGTATATGTCCACTATATTGAATTAAGAACCTAAACCTATGATCTCACCAGCGAAAGCTGACTTTTAGCACGTTTTCTCAGGTAATTAAGTGATGCTCTGCGGATGCTTGGGATTGGAGGCTTGGCATTTGGCACCGGTTATGGATCTATATTTCTAAAACTCTGATAACTATTGTGGACCTATATTTGTTCCTTTTGGGCCTGACTTTGGATGTTTTTGGGATAATGTAAACTTTAAAACCCTGCGTGGTTGTATTTTATCTTGTTTACTTTATCTCGTTCTTTTATGTCTTGTGTTTGGATACCAATCCCCGTAGCACCCCGAAAGCTTGTTGAGTCTTCCGCTGTATCAAATTTTGGGGGTGTTACATTATTGCTTACTGTTTTTTGTTTTTGGTTTTTGCAGACTATTTTCTTGAACACATTTGGGTGTCGTTTATGAAGCTTATTGGTTAAAAATCTTGATTTCCTGCCTGAGTATTTTGAGGTATGAACCTAGGCTTACCATTGTGATCTGGTCCTTATTTTAACATCGGCTGTAATAACTCCATCTTACTCCATGTTGGATTCATAATTCCACCTAGATATATATGGTCATTGCACCCATTTAGTTAGAAATGGGTCTATTTAGGCTGTGTTTTATCTCAAGATGTTTTTCTCAAATGTTTGTGGTGTTATGTTATTTTTTTTATTGTAGTGCCGCTTCTTGCTAATCGCTGGAGTTGGAGAAGATGTCGAGCATGACACCTCATCAAGCTGCTATCATTTCTATGGAGGTAGTTGCAGAGGCATAAACTACCATCAAGGTTGGTTTCGTATACCTTTTAGTTTGTGAAGCACCGTCTTATAGATTTTTGAAAGAATAATTATAATATGAAGGAAATATATCACACACACAAAAATCTATAAACAGCGGTTCCCCTTCTTTTATTTGGCATTGTGGGCATGTATATTTGTCATCTTTCGGTCAATTGTCCATTGTGTGTCTATATGGTTAGCTGAGATCTTGATTTTATATGTTAGAATGATCATTGTAACTTATGGAATACCTTTAAAATAATATTTTAATTCGAGTAAACTATGGAGTTTACAGCTCAAATAGTAATTTTATTTAGTACAAAGAATTCACTAATCTATACATTTCAATCATTAGATGTATGTTTCTTCCTACATTATCATATCATAGTTTCCTCGTCATGAGTTATGTGATATAATAGTTTCTTCCTACATTATACATAGATATACAAATGCACTTACATATCCTTCATTAGTTAACAACATCGTTGTACCGTTTCTTATGTGCATATCCTTCATCTGCACGATTCTTGATATTGCAAGTGGCCATATCCATTTGCTCCCCCCTTTGGTATGTTCGTATATTACATACAATAATAAATTTTTTGTTGTTTGCCATTAATTTTTTATACGAGGTTATATCAATAATATAGCTCCACTAATATGTTTAAAACGACCAGGGGCTGCAATATCACATGAGAAGATGATAAATTATATATTGAACATGTTTGGTTGTTGCTGACTAAAAGAAGAGTGTTTGGATGTAGGTCTAATGGGTGTATGGAGGTTTCTGTCTAAAAGGGTGTTTATCTTTCTGTTAAAAGAAATGTCGGGTTAGGTTGACATCTTTTATATATACACACAAAAACACTAATACATGTTATATTTACATTGTATGGGGTGGTGGGTCAAAACCAGTTTTACTTTTGTACATGATAGGGAAAGAAATCTTGGATCTTTCATATCAAACTTATTTTAGAATAAGCAATTTGAAATGGGTCAGTGCATTGCAAGTCAGGCACTATGTCATTTTAATGCATATGTAACTTTTATACTAAAAATCCCGTAACATTTTCTTAACAGTATATGTAACTTTTAGTCTGGCACTATGTCGGGTTAGGTTTAACTTGGACTATAAAGTCTCGTATTAACCTAAGTAACATTTTCTTAACAGTATATGTAACTTTTATACTAAAAATCCCGTATTTAACACAATGACTCATGTTTTTCTGTTGCAGGAGGCCACAAGGTTGTTTTAAGTAACTATAACTCTTTCTAAGAATAGTTGAATACATCGTCTTATTAGGTGAGTTAATCTCCTCTTCTTTGGCACCATACTTTAATTAAGTGTTGTGTATTTCTTGAGCACCATTTGTTCCAGTATAATGGTCATGGTATAAATAGCGTCGTTTTGAATGGCATTTAGGATTTAGATGAATTTATATAAATGCAAGGTGCACAACGTAAACAACACACTCACATTACTTTTGGGTAATGGATATTTGAGGGGAGTTGTTCTCCTACCCTTTAGGAAGATCTGATGGCAACAGATTAATGTAGAAATTAGCATATGAATGGCATATCTTAGCTTTAGGAACTGAACATAGATTTTTCCTAGATAAATGTATTTTATTTTCTTTTTAATAGTACATATAGGATTCATATTTCAATAATGTAAATATGTGAATTATTTAGTTTTTTTAATACCTGTATAATGGTTGTCAAAGATGGAGGTATAATGGGTATTGCGATGACAAGTTAAATGCATATGTCGTGGCTGGTGCATTTCTTATTGGATTTGGTTTGAGTAAAATTCCAAAAGGTATCTGGATAAATGTCTATTACTTACAACACTGGTAAAAAGGTTCTTTCTCAAGTCAATATAACAGATGTAAAGCTTGATGACTCTTATTGAAATGGATCGGTGCGGGTCTTATTAACCGTATGTAGAAAATAAATCTACAACGTTGAACTGAATCTTTTAAGGCCTTAGGATTGTAGATAACACACACCACATTTCTTTTAGACTATAATTTTTCTATGATGGACGGCTTATTGGGTGGGTTGAACTGAATGTTTTTCTATCATTGCAGGTTCATCTTGACGCTTAATCAAAATGGTGGAACCGAAGTTGTTCAGGTAAAGAAGATCTTTTTATTTTGAAAGTGACAAAATGGATGGGTGGGTCAGAATGGCTATAAAATGTGTATGCATTGAGACGGGCAAGACTTGCTTTACCATAAACACCTTGAGCCAAATATCTATACACCATTTGCTTACTTCAGTAGTAATCAAAACTTCCAATATTATCTTGGTGGTTGTTATGCAATTAAAATACACTATCAACCGGTTCTCTTTTGAGCTATATTGTTATATTATTTTTGTTCATCAATTAGAGGTAAAGCATTATTTATATGTGACCATTACAGGTAGATATTTGAGAGGATGATAGAATTCATGCATGGACCTGCTGGTATGATATTCTAGACTTTCTCAACTCTTAAATGTTGCAATCTCTGGTAAACCTGCTTTAAAAAAATACATATTTGAGACTTTTGACTATAAGCAAATGTTAGTGATGATTAAAAAGAGAACTTTTCAAGAAATTTGCAGCACAAAGAGTATGGGATGATGATAATTAATTGGTAATTCTGATCCAAAGCTTCTCAAAAAGTAAAAGTATTCCGTATTTCATAGCACTTGCGCAAATAAAAAGGGTTACAATCTTTTCGGGATGGGAAGACTTTTTTTTGCATGATATTACTACAATATCACCATCAACAGGGGTGTTAGGACTTTGGATGTGCGTTTTTATACATTTATTGCCTTGAAGAGTCGGATACTAATCAAATTAGAATGTGATTAGTATTATACATTTATTTGCTAATCAATTTCCTTAGTGACTTCGTACCTATTTATCCGCGTCTAAATACTTTGACCTTAAATAATTTAAACATTGTGACAAATCAAGTAATCAACATTGATTTTAAACATTGGATAATATTTTGGTGACGATTATATAAAGCTATATTTGGTTTAAAGTTATGTTTAAGATGATAAATCCATAATTTTTTTAGACATATTTACTTGATGGGAGTCCTGCAGGAACCGAGCTGCAGAAAGCTTATGGGCGAACTCAAATTGAGCTTTTAGCGGAACTTAAAGAATCTATATGGTTATACAGCTGCCGAAGTGTATGGAGAATATTTGATAAATCGACTTTAACAGATAAATTATGGTCGCCATCTTAACAAACGTTGTGTATCAAGAGATAGCTTCATAGATTATGAAGTTTGTTTATATGTATGGTTTCAATTTTTTCAATAATATTTTTATTGCCAGACGTGATGTCACAATTATCTTAAAAACTCTATTACTAATTTTTATCTTGACGATATCTAAAAGGTAGCCGCCCAACGGGCGGGCCTGGAGCTAGTTAAAATATATATTCCAAGCAAATATATTAATGCCGACAGTGTTCATTATTAATATACACTTACCAAGTCTTGAACAATGGTAAAAGTTAATTGATTCTACTATAATTTATGTCTGATGATTAAGAAAAATATTAAATATTGTCGGTAGGATGAAAATACTATTAATATGGATATACCTACGTCACTTAATAAAGTTACATGTATGCATACTTGACAATTGTATGGCAATCTACTGTGGAGAATGTGGCTTTAACATTTGTTAACTTAATAGCAGTCTCGTTTTGGGATCAAGATCCTCTAAAGTTCACTTTGAACATGATAGATCAAGTTGAGGTTTTTGCGAGGAGGAAAAAAAAGTGAGCCCTCTAAAGTTAGACTTTTATTTGAGAGGATATTAATCCCTCGTGTTTTGTTTTAGACTACAATTAATATTGCAAAATGAAACTTTAAACATCTTTGATTACATATAATTTGAGCAACATCCAAATTTTATATCAGTTGACGAATTTCGTGATGTTCGGGGCATAAAACGAACACCCAAAACAACTTCGAAGAAACATCTATTGAGATAAAATGATTCATCATTGATATTGCTACATCAATATTGATGTACGACATCAATGACCGTTACGAGATACTTTTTTTAATAACATTTAATTAATTATCCACATAATTCTTTTTTTTTTTTTTTTTTTTTTTTTTTTTTTACTAATCATGCAAATGACTTTTAGTGCCATTTTACATTTTATAGTGACAACCACAACTAACTTATCAAACACTAGTATTTTAAAAAAAAAAAAAGAAAAAAAAAAGAAAAAGGGTTCGTAGTACCACTAAGAGGTAACAATTATCGGTTTATATTTACTTGTTATCAACTTACAATCACACAACTAGTTTTACCAAACATACCTTTAGTCTTAGTTAGCGTTTTTGATAAAAACCTTGTTTGTAAACAAGATTTAGAATTATAACGTTACTTTTCATACAATTCACATTAAATTTATACAGCTATAGCTGGTGTTAAAGGATGTTGCTTACAGCTACTTCTAAACGCTAGTGCTTACAAATTGCTATTTTTGTCAAACATACACTTAATAAAACAAAGAGAGAATTGCAAAAGTCGTCCCTAAAGTTTGGCCAAATTGCACGTTTCATCCCGGAAGTTTGGAAAGTGCAAGGATCGTCCCTGTGAGAAACTTTTGAGGCAAATTTCGTCCCTTGCATACATCAAATGACTAAAATACCCTTGTCTATATATTACTTTTCAGATTCTTACATAAATGGTCCCTTTGTGTCGCCAGATTTTACTAATTTAGTCCTAACTTTTTTTTTTAATTTATTTATTTAAATATTAATATTAGTAATATTTTTTTATACGTTTTCGTCCGTTTTTGTCCGTTTTTGTCCGTTTTTCTTACGTTTTTGTTCGTTTTTTCCCACGTTTTTTCCGTTTTTCGTCCGTTTTTCTTACATTTTTGTCCGTTCTTCTTACGTTTTTAACATTTTCATACGTTTTTGTCCTTTTTTCTTACGTTATTGTCTGTTCTTACGTTTTTGTCCGTTTTTCTTATGTTTTTTTCCATTTTGTCCGTTTTTGTCCGTTCTTTTTACGTTTTTTTCCATTTTCATACGTTTTTGTCCGTTTTTCTCACGTTTTTTTTTCGTTTTTGTCCGATTTTCTTATGTTTTTTCTATTTTTATACGTTTTTGTCCGTTCTTCTTACGTTTTCATAAGTTTTTCACGTTTTTTTGTTTTTGTTCGTTTTTCTTACGTTTCTTCCATTTTCGTACGTTTTTGTCCGGTTTTCTTACATTTTTGTTTTTCCGTTTTCATATGTTTTTGTCAGTTTTTCTTACGTTTTTGTCCGTTCTTCTTACATTTTTTCCATTTTCATACGTTTTTCTTTCGTTTTTCCACTTTTTCGACCGTGTTTACATTGTCCATCACCACCAAAAAATTTCCAAAAAAAAATAGAAAAAGAAATAAAAAAAAGTTTTCGAAAAAAAATTCGAAAAAATGTTTTTGAATTTTAAAATTCCAAAAACCATATTTTCAAAAAAAGAATTTAAATAATTCGAATATTTTTTCCATTTTTTTAAATTTTTCTAAAAAAATGTTTTTTAAAAAATATATTTTTTTTAAATATTTTTTTTTTCAAATATTTTTCTAAAAAAAATTTATTCGAAAAAAAAATTATTCGATTTTAAAAATATATATTTTTTAGGTTTTTTTTTATTCTAAAAAATTCCGAAAAAGTATTTTTATTTTTCCAATATTTTAAGAATTTTTTTTTCGATAATTATTTTTTGAAATTTTTTTTCAAAATTTTTTGAAATTTTTTTTTCATATGAAAACGGAAAAACGTGAGAAAAATGAACGAAAACGTAAGAAAAACATACAAAAACGGAAAAAAACGTGTGAGAACGGAAAAAACGTAAGAACGGACAAAAACGTATGAAAATGGTAAAAACGTAAGAAAAACGGACAAAAACGAAAAAAATATGAGAAAAATGGACAAAAACGTATGGAAATGGAAAAAAAACGTAAGAAGAACGGACAAAAACTTAAGAAAAACAAAAAAAAACGTATGAAAATGAAAAAAAAACATAAGAAAAACGGACAAAAACGAAAAAAAAACGTATGAAAACGAAAAAAACGTAAGAAAAACGGACAAAAACGTAAGAAAAACGAACAAAAACGAATGAAAACGGAAAAAACGTAAGAAGAACGGACAAAAACGTAAGAAAAACAGACAAAAACGTATGAAAACGGAAAAAAACGTAAGAACGGACAAAAACGTAAGAAAAACGGACAAAAACGTATGAAAAAGGAAAAAACATAAGAAAAACGGACAAAAACGAAAAACGAGAGAAAAACGGACAAAAACGGAAAAAACGTAAGAAGAACAGACAAAAGCATAAGAAAAAGGGACAAAAACGTATGAAAACGGAAAAAACGTAAGAAGAACGGATAAAAACGTAAGAAAAACGGAAAAAATGTGAGAAAAACGTAAGAAAAACGTAAGAAAAACGGACGAAAAACAGAAAAAAAAAGTGGGAAAAACGAACAAAAACGTAAGAAAAACGGACGGACGAAAACTTATAAAAAAATATTACTAATATTAATAGTTAAATAAATAAATTTTAAAAAAAGGTTAGGACTAAATTAGTAAAACCTGGCGACACACAGGGACCATTTTATGTAAGAATCTGAAAAGTAATATAGAGACAAGGGTATTTTAGTCATTTGATGTAGGCCAGGGACGAAATTTGCCCCAAAAGTTTTCCACAGGGACGATCCTTGCACTTTCCAAATTTTCGGGACGAAACGTGCAATTTGGCCAAATTTTAGGGACGATTTTTGCAATTCTCTCTAAAACAAATTTATTTAATACTTTCACATTCACCAGATTAATTCTAAAAAGTTAGTTTTATGTAATATTTATATAGTTTCAATATAATATCAATGTTAAAAATATTAGAATGTAAAATCAAAATGACGTATGCTTAAAGCCATAATTGTTTGGTGCTTAAAAAGAAAACATATAAAGTAACTCCTATCCGCATTTAAATGAAAAGTTTAAAGAGTTTAATTACCTTCAAGTGATCAGATGATGCACCGTCAACTACATTCCTTGAAAGATCCTATAATAATATTTGAAAGAGAATAGGAAATGAGTTGATAATATAGCAGTTATTGTTACATAAAGTTGATAAACAAGTTAATATTCTTACTGGATTTTCGTGGTTCCATTGAAGCTTAAATGCTTTCTCAAGTCTTTTGACAACCTGATCTATATATGGGCGATCTGCTCTTTCCTCTTTTACGCAGCCATATGCTGTTTCTGAGAAGACTTTTAATGCTCTTGGGTCCATCTGCTTCCGTAAATGTGGATCGATCATATCATCCAAACTAGATTTGCCCAATTTACTTAATAATCCCTCTCCCAGCTCTTCATCCGGAAGAACGGCACTCTGTCCGCACAAGACTTCGAATAATACAACACCGAATGAATACACATCTGACTTGTGGGTCACCCCGCCAGTCTTTTTATATTTTGGGTCAAGGTATACATTCTCGATAATATCACGAGTAAGAAGAAGACGGTGCCTCCGACCTACTGTATTTTTCAAAGAAAGCTCAAAACCAGATAACTTGGGTTCCCATTTGTCATCAAGTAAAATTTTGGAGCTCCTAATGTTGCAATGTATGACACTAAAATCGCGTCCAATATCGTAATGGATGTAACTCAAAGCATTTGCAACACTAACACATATCTTCAACCTTTGAATCCATGTGAGGGTCTGGTCACTTAGATATGTTTTGAGACTGCCGTTGGCCTCCTTCCTGTATATGATAATCTTCTCCATCTTTTCATCACAAAATCCAATAAGAGACACTAGATTCTTATGTTTGAGACTAGAAAGCATCGAAACTTCCGTCCAAAACCTTTTGCTCTCATCTTTTACATATTCTAGATAGAACCTCTTTACAATAATATCGATGAATTGTTTAGAATGTAAGAGACGGCCTTTGCGAATATTTCCAAACCTAAATGTTCCGATGATATTTTCTTGAGCAAAATTGTTGGTTGCTGACTGTATATCTTGAAAGCTGAGTTTTAAGTGAGAAAGATCTTTGAGGAAAGACTTTGTCTTTTTGCTGACATGAGACTCAACACGTGTAGATATGGAGGTCATTGATTCCTATATGTACCGAACAAGACAACATTATCAAGTGAGTAGATTAACAGGGTAAAACATTCAGTAATTATAACGTTTATCAAAAGAAGAAAAGTTGACATATCCTTCTACTTGCTAAAATGTTTGTTCCAGTGTTCCACAAGAGTTAGAAAGAAAAAGAAAAAAGAAAAAAAAAAAAAAAAAAAAAAGTACCTTGTCACGATTGGATGATGTACCTTCAACTTCGGCCGCAACTACTGAGTGTTCCTTTTAACATTATAAATACACCACTAAGTAAATTACCATTATTATTACAAAGAGTAGTTGTCATGATATAGAAAAATGAAATAGAAAAAAGTGACTTACAAGCCTATTTTCATGTGCCAATTGAAGTTTCAAGGCTTCCTTCAGTCTTGTGACAACTTCACTTATGTCCGGGCGTCCAGATCTTTCTTCATTCAAGCAGTCATATGCTGTCTTTGCGAAAACGTTGAATGATTGCGGATCCATTTGTTTCAATAGAACCGGATCAATTTTTTCATCTAGTATTTTCTTTTTATAATGGAAAATGGCCATTGGGCCCAAATACTCATTATCTTGGTCTTGAATACTACCACACAGTAGTTCAAACAATACTATCCCAAAGGAGTAGATATCTGACTTGTGGTTCACAGTTTTAGTCTCAATATATGTTCGGTCTCCATACCCATACTGATACTTAAGTATATTAGTATGAAATGAATGGTGCCTTTTAGATGCTTTAATCTTCATGGAATATTCAAACTTTGATAACTTGGGTTCCCATTCATCATTTAATAGAATGGTGCCACTGTTGATTTTCCGGTGTATAATGCTAAAATCGCGTGGCTCGTCATAATGAATGTAGCTCAATGCATGCGCAACACCGACAGATATCTTCAATCTTCGCACCCATGTCAACAACATCGGGTCACTTAGATATCGGCTGAGACTTCCTTTTTTCTCACGCTTGAAAATGATGATCTTCTCATCATTTTCATCACAAAACCCAACATGAGAAACCACATTTTTATGCTTGAGAGAATAAAGCATCGAAATCTCTGTCCAAAACTGTTGTTCTGTTTCATCATCCCATATATCTTTATTAAACCTCCGAGCATGGATATCAATCAACTCACCGGACCACAAGAGCTGTCCTGCATATCTCCTATCAAACCCACTACTTTCTCCGATGACATTTTGTCGAGCGAAGTTGTTGGTGGCAGATAGGATATTTTCAAGGGGGACTCTGAGGTGAGCAAGTGAAGACATTATCTGTAAAATAGTCAAGTTAAAATGTGAGTTAGAAAAAGGGAGTATAATAATGTCTAAGACATGTTAGGTCTAATTGTAGCAGTTATAAAATACTCTTAACATCCTTCAGAAGTTTATGAAGTGATCAAGTGAATGGTCTTATTAAGTTGAATTGTTTTAGTTAGTGACTTCATGTAAGTGTTATTCAGAAAAAACAACGGCATGTTCTTTGTGTAACAGTAATATTTATAATGTTGCAATATACTTTTGTTTAGTGTTGGTGGTTCCAGTGACATGTTTTCATAGCTGTTGCAGGATACTTTATTTGATAATAGTGGAATTGAAGGATTTTTCAGAATGTTGAAAGGAATAGAGAGAGGATTCAGATATATGGAATAACTCTCCTGTGCTTTGGTAGAAGATTCAGATATATGGAATATATAGCTCATGGTAATCCGATATATGAAGTGTATATATGCAAGGGTTGATCGACATATATGTTGAATATCAAGATGTTTGTCGAACATGTATACGAAATTGGAGAGCACTGAGACGTATGAGTATGTTGGCACAATAGTTTTGAATTTGAGAGTAAGTTGGAAGGAAAAAAAAAATGTGTTAGTTGAATTTGAGAAATTGGGTAAAGAGGGATAAAAGAACTGAGCAAATATGGTGGATCACCTTGAAAACCTTAACTTGAGTTTTGTTAGCATTGCATAAATGGTGAAGTTATATAAAGTGGGGTCGAGCAATGGAAAACCTTATATATATCAGAGGTGTATATACATAACAATTATAGATTAGTTATTATAATAGAAAGATGAAAGAGAAAAACCATCTTACAACATTTTGATGTTCCAACTGAAGCTCCAACGCTTTCTCAAGTCTCGTGACAATCTCATCAATATTTGGGCGTTCCAATCGTTCTTCGTTCAAGCAGTCATATGCTATTTCCGCAAAGATGTTAACTGATTGAGAGCCCATTTGATTCCATAGATCCCAATCAATTATTTCATCGAGTTTCTTCTCCCTATAATGGGTAACAGCCACTGAAGCCAAGTACTTATTATCTTGGTCGTCGTTGATTACTGCTTTCCTACCACACAGTAGTTCAAACATTACTATCCCAAAGGAGTACATATCTGACTTGTGGCTCACCCTTTTAGTCTCTATATATGCCGGGTCTGTATACCCCTCCCTATCCCAAACTTTATCAACAGAGAAAGAATGATGCCTCCGAGATGCTTCAATCTTCATGGAAAGTCTAAATTCAGATAACTTGGGCTCCCAATTATCATTTAATGCAATTGTCTCACTGTCGATGTTACGATGTATAACGCTAAAATCACGTGGCTCGTCATAATGAATGTAGCTCAGTGCATGCGCAAGACCAACACATATCTCCAATCTTCGCAGCCATGTCAACATCATCGAGTAACTCAAATAGTTATCAAGACTTCCCCTGGTCTCCAGCTTGATGATGATGATCTTTTCATCATTCTCATCACAAAACCCAACAAGAGAAACAAGATTTTTGTGCTTGAGACTGGAAAACATTGAAATCTCCATCCAAAACTGTTCTTCTTTTTCATTCCATTCCTTATTCCACCTCTGAACATGGATATCAATCAACTCACCGGACCACAAAAGCTGTCCCTTGTAATGATTTCCAAAATCAGATTTCCCCCCGAAATTTTTGTCAGAAAAGTTGTTGGTGGCGGAAAGTATAATTTCAAGGGGGATTTTTAAGTGAGCAAAGTTGTCATGATTGACTGAAGACGTCATGTTTGTTTATCTGAAAAAAAGGGTGTATGGATTGTTACAAAAAGAAGCGAAGGAGTGTTTGGTTGATATACACAAAAATCTGTTCGTTTAGTGTTTGTTATATTGATGATTTGGATAAGCGTGTGGGTTCCATGCTATCTTTAATGTATGGAGGTCAGGCAGTTGCATTATTAAGGGTAGTAGACTATTGACTTTTTGAAAATAATACAGTAAATAACAAAACAACAAACATAATGGCACCTTCTCACCAAATTGTCATATACATAGTATGTTAAGCTGGTCGTTAAAGGCTGCTGCTAGTGCCTAGTGGCAAAAAAATGCAGTACGTGATTGGCATTATTATGGGCAAAGTAGCAACTCAGATGAAAGATTTATGTGGTCTTACACTAGATGAGCGTCTTGTTGCGATGTCCATGATCGGTAGCAGTGAGCCACTTTTTGTGATGCTTTGTGAATCTTTGTGACTTATATAATCGCGTTAGGCGTGAGACTCATTAACCCGAAGATTATGGTCTGCAGCCTCAGGTAGTTTAATGTCTTATTACTCTAATATGTTGATACTTGGTGATATCCCATAGCGTGTTTGTTAGAAATCTATGAATGATAAAATCTGAAATTTCATTAACATCTGCAATGTAGTAAAATGGATAAAATCAGAAATTTCATTAACATCTGCAATGTAGTAAAATGGATGAAAGCCACAGGTTTATAACTAAAATATTTCACTTTGTTTTTCCTGTTTTTCCAAATGCTGCTCAGAATCAAGTTTGTGCATCAACCTTTTGTTTGTTTATCGACCAAGTCTTTAATCATCTCCTTCAAATGCTGTGTACGAAAAAAATAGTTGTAATTAGCTTAGGATATGGAGTTGTGTCTTAGAGAATAGATAGCTCATTTTATAACATGAAAATGACTCATTCGACCATTGAAGTCAATATGGGAGTCGAGTGTTTAAAATAGACTAGCAAATTTAACGCTGGCATATGATGAAAATTTGGGATTGAGTGGTTAGATAGAAACCTGCAGTTCGTGATGAAGCACAACACGTCTTCTTCAGTCGTCTATTTTTCTGCAACATCAAACAAATACACAATTAAGACTAGAAATAACAGAAATGTTAAAAAGTTAAAGGGAAATCATTTCTACTAAAATGCAGTATGCAATGCTCTCTAGGAAGAACACAAAATCAGTTGAGCAAAGAAAGCTAATTTACACTAGACAAAATTTGAAAAACACAATCCATCCCATTATAACGATATTTGGAAAACATAACTCATTGTAAGCTCATCGGATTGAACTAGTAGAGGGCTGAGGCAACTTATTACGATTCAATAATCCCATTATCACAAAACACAATATCAGTACCACGATCGAATGCCCAACAAACAACAAATTCATCAACGCCACACCCCTCAATCTATCCTCATCAAGAACATAGTTACATCAGCACTCCCCTCACCACGAACAATCACTTTACCACACCCTTTAAATGCAAACTCATCACTATACAATGACTACCCAACTTGCAAAACCCAAGTACCTTTCAAAACAATCCCACCCGACAACTAAAAATCAGCAAAAAACGCAGACGGCCAAATGGAAAAAAAAAAAAAAAAAAAAAAAAAAAAAAGGTTTGATATTGCCACCTCTAGTTTACAGCTAGCCTATAGAACTGCTTTATTAGAGCAAACTGAGTCGTTAGTTTAGAACTGCTTTATTAGGTGTGTGAGCCCTACCCAACCCATCTCATTTCACCCTTCCTATAAAGTTACCCATTTTAGCCCATTGTCTGACTCACCCCCCTTTATGTCACAACTCACCATTTCAGGTCATTTCCCGAACTTTGGAAAAACACTATTCATCAAACACTATTCATCAAAACACTATTCATCAGTTTACTATTCATCATTTTTTGTGTCAGTTTGACATTCAGAGAAGCATTCAAAAATTTTACTATTCACAGAACACTATTCATTGCGGGAAAAGATTTCATCATTCACGTGCATTACACATTTCATCGTAAATTTAGTTTACGGGTATTCAAATTCGCGTAACCGTATTGGTTCAGGTGCGAATTCATGCATTATCAGTAATGACATTTCATACGGACTGGAGATAGTCTGCATATCATCAGTAGGTCATTTACATGTTATACCACTCTTAGGATTTTCAAATTTATATATTTGATACATTTAACGTTTTACGTATAATTATTTATAAATAAACGTTAACACCCGGTTTATACACGACGAATATATCTAAATATTCCCACAATGGTCCCGACATATTTTTATATCCATTTTATCATCATAAAAGTTATAACATTCATTTACCCAGTATTTTGGAAATTTATTTTATTTATAACGTAAGCTTATGAATATTACGACGGTTTTCGTGAAAACTAAACAATAATCACCCGAACACTCAGTAACTGTACCCAACATATTTTTAACATTTTTACAACTTTATTAAGTCCCGGTTAACTTTGTTAACATTTATTTCTATCAAACCCGGTACCCGATTATAACTAATACTTACACTAAACTACAACTAATATTACCCTACATTTTCTAAGTGATCAAAACCGATTTGGCTACTCTTTTATACATTGAAAACCGGCCCCCTAAACCATCCAAGACCACAAGTAGTAATTTTTAACCTCATGCTTTATTATGTAGTATTATACATTATAACTAGTTACTTATTTACATAAACCACCAAAACATAAACATACAAATTTACAAGAATCATAACATAACTTTTTCATAAGCCAAAAATTCTCATCTCATCTTCTCTTTCACCAAAACCACGACCCAAACTCATACACCATGACCAATCCATTATTTTTCAAAGTACAAAGCATCAAAGTTGTTCATTTCATCATTCTAATCAAGAATCTTACAACAAAAACACAAGAAACACAAGGTTTCTCATCATCTAATCACCTATTATTTCAAAGTGAGTATTCAAATTTATTTTTATGTTTTCATCTAATTAACACATGTATCTTATAGTATTCATGATTAATTTCATGCACAAACTAGTTATACCACTTTATTTTTGTATACTTTTTGAACATACAAACCCTAGATTGTGATTTAGGTGTTTCTTTGTTAAATTAACTTGATTACTAGTCATTAGGAACCCATGGCACCCTAAGAAGGTGTATGGTAGGATTAGTATAGATTTGTGGTGTTTGCAAGAGATTTGGTTGAAGTAAAAACTAGTTTTGAACCTTGGAAATGGATTTCTAACAAGTTTATAAACATGCTGTCCCATTTTGGTAAATTCTGGAAAATCAGTAAACATAAAGGAAACTTTGGCAAAATTTTTAGAAAATACTTTCAAAAACGAATCCGTAGGCGAAAGAACGGATTAAAAAGAGTTTATAACGAAGAAGTTATGATTTTTGCAAGTTTATTGACGAAAACTATTTTCCGGAAAAATACATGCTGATGGACGTTTTTCGTCGGACAAAAAGAGAATTTAGACATAACCCGGAGGGGTCAAGCTTTCCAAAATATATTACTACATGTTAAGACGTAACCGTGGATATAAAGAACAAGTAAAACGGGCTTATAACGACAAAGATATTCACGTTTCCATATCGGCAAAAATCCTCTATAATTGGCAGCTTTTAGAAATAATAATAATAACACTACGTACTAAATTCTAGATTTTCTAGAAATATTAACCAAGTACCTAAATTCATAACTAATGACGTATTAGTGAACACAAGTATATTTTCATCACCACAAGGCGTTATTTCAAGGATTTCAAACCGAGGATTTCAATACAAACATTGGTACATACGATATATATATAAGTATATATATTACAACTAGTTTATTTTTCTAATAGCCATATTTTTCCTAAGTCTTGGAATATATACTTTTGATAACAACAAGTGTTTTTCAAAGAGTAGAGTGGTATAGGAAACATGTGCATGGACATTCATAACATCATTTCATGATCTAAAGTAGATCGTTCATCATTCATATTAGGTTGCGGCTAGTGTGCGCGCCTTGTTTTTCAGCTCATTACATGTTCATGGTACCATCATATTGGGTTGCGGCAGCTAATTGTTCATTGGTGTTCATTTCATTTCATCACAGTTTCATCAGTTAAGGTGAGTTTTCATAGCCCCGTATACATTTTTATTGTTTTCAAATCCCACGGGGGAGAATACATTGCACCATTTTAGTACGAGCCCAAGTATCAAAACCTATGTACATAGCTTAAGTAGCTTGTCTGCCATGTGATAAGTCCCCTGTAACATCATGAACTGTTAATTTACCATTAAGCGAGAGTGAGTGGATAGATCTATCGAGGGTGACGCCTCCATCCGTGGTAGTGATTACCAACAGTAAGCGGATGCATGTCATGTCTTTTACATTTGAGTGTTTCGGCAGAACATTCAGGAGGGGCATAGAGTTTCATCAGTCATAGCTTCGGTGTCATGAGCTTAAGGTCTATTGTACAATTTTCATGAGATTTTTATCTTGCACTTTTACTTGTGGTGGCCGTACATTATTACATTTTACAAACCTATGGAATTCACCAACATTCGTGTTGACGTTTTAGCAATGTATTTCAGGTTATTAAGGTAGCTCATGTGACATGCATTTGGACCTTCATGGAGTCGCGGAGTCGACGCGTCTCATCATTATTTCATGCACTTATGTAAACGTTTGATCTAGTATGACTTGTTTTTCATAAACATGCAACATATTTTGGGGACCTCATTTTGTAAACTCTGGATTATTCCAATGATCAAATGCAGTATTTTCCAAACGACACTTTAGGTCGTTCAATGTAACTGTAACTGTGGTGCTATGACAGACACCCCCAGGTATTCCATTCCGCTGCAAGTCAGGTAAATTGGGGGTGTGACACTTTACCAGGGCAATTATGGAATTGATCAGAAAGGCTGAAGGAGAACATAAAACAGGGTATATACCTGAGCAAGTCTCAACCGGTAGCTGTCAGGGTAATGGAAGAACCGGTAAAGGGCTGCAAAACCAAGCAGTTTTTTGTGGAATGTCCTGCTGATCACTTTTCTTCTCAACTAGAAGATACGTACACCTGCCAGTCGGGATCAGTAACATCAATGGGATTGCTACCTGATACAGAAACAGTTGAAATGGAAAATTTAGCTCTAATATATGCAGATAAGCATGCAAAACCACATATTTATTTATTAATCGAGAGCAGCTGAATGTTACCATCAACAAGGAGAAGGACAAATGCTACCAATCAACAGTAAAGAAGACCCATAGATTCGCCCTCGACGCAGACAACCTAATCATAACAGATAGGATTGAGCAACTGCATCTCAACATATTAAAACGTGATACATGCAAATAAAACATGACTTTTCAATAGACACTAAAGACCTCTATTGTTTACTCTGTAAAACATGAATCAGATAAACAAAAAGATACAAAGAATAAACACATCTTTAGCCACTAAGCAACTAGCCAAACATACCAATAGTCATTTATACCTCAATACGTATATACATCATGATAAACAAACTTCTATTATTTGAGAACAGCAACTCTAACTAAAACCTTGAACATCAAAAAAGTGTATCAATGCGCAACTCCAAATTGACAATTGCCACAAAATTATATCAGAAGAGGTGGTTGTGGATTGCAAATTTTCAGCTTATGCTCTATAAGCACTTCAAAATACGCACCTACCAATGTGATTATTACATAAGCTCATAGCAATCCAAACAGTTCGAGATGTATTTTTCACTTTTAACAACACAATATGCATTCCCAAACACCCTCTAACCAAATATAACTTTATACCAACTCTAAAAAGTAAAATTTCTTTAAATTTAAGTATCTTCTTAGTCCTAATATATCAAAAACTCAATACCAAATTTACATTTTGAAAGACTACTAACTATTCCCAACTTGGGGAATAATTTACAGCGCATCCAAACACTCTGTATAGTATTATCCGAAACAATTACTGGTTTTATAGTTGGTAATGATAATTATGTAATTTTACATCTACTCTATAAAGTCATTTTCATCCGGATTCAACCAACTTAAATGAACATCTAATTTTCTTACTAAAATTCAAGTATTAATAAGCACATATATAGACAGCTGTAAGCAACATAACTATCTAATCAGCAGAAAATTGAAAATAATATGTAAGCAACACATAATCAGTTGTATTATACCTAACTTGATAACGGCGGCGATGATTGAAGACGGTTACGGTGACGATGGTGCCGGAGTTAGGGTTTCGGTGGTGGTAGATAACGACGGTGGAGATGATTAGGTTGATGACGGAGTTAGGGTTTCGATTGGCAAAATTAGGATGGTGGTGGTGGTGGTCGATAATGATTAACGATGGTGAAGCGATTAGAAGAAGAGAGCGATTAGGATGGTCTGTACTTTACTTTTATATTTTGTTGACTTTATTATTTTTTTTAGCCTATATTTGCTGTGACTTTATTTATTAGTAATTTTTTTAATAGCTTAAATTTCCAACTAAAAATAGAGGAGTTATAGAATTGCCCTTTATATTTTCTTGTTGCTTTTTGTTTTTAATAGCCTAGATTTGGTGAACTTTTTTTGTATGTTTACTTCCAGTTTCGAGTGTATTCTTGGATAGTTATAGCGGCCCATAGGCGCGAACATCAAAGATTCAGGTGCTTTGAAGAGGTTTTGCTCCTTATTTGGGTCTCATTAGATGGCACATCATTTCAATACTCATACTTTAAAATATCGCTTCATTAATAACTAAGGTTGCAAAAAAAGTTAGGAGCTAGTTAGGCAGTCGACAATCGCCTAGTGCCTAGGCGGATTGACTTTTTCTATATAAAAAATTAAAATCAAATGTATATTAATAAATTTAAGTATATTTTAACATAAAACACTAACTTCACATAATTGATGTTATAGTAATGCATTATTCATTGTTGTTAACATTTCATGTTCACATTTATTTCACTAAAAGTACAACACACATGTTGACAACAACTCCGATCAATTGAACAAACACATAATGGTATAATGTCAAACCCACAAGCAAAATCAAACACAAAAAGGGAATTTAATACTCATTTTGCATATTATTTATGTGTGTGACTGACTTATGTGACAAAATCCACACACGAAGAAAAACCCAAAACATCAAAACCCACAGTTCCACACATGAACAAAACACCAAAAACAATAATCTAAACTGAAAATACGAAATCTAAACCTCCACATATTAAGTTCGGATGTACGTGATTTCAGAAAATAAAGAGGGGTTTCAATTAAAATAATAGCATGCCTTCAAATCTTCAATAATGTGTGTTTTAATTGTGATTGTTGTGTTTTTATCATCATGAATAGTTCCAATTGTAGATTCAAATGTGTATTTGGTCAGAGTGTATGAAAGAGGGGTTAATTGGGGTTAAAAAACCACTAACTTGAAGTTTTTTTTAAGTGTTGACCGCCTAGCCCGATTTGACCCGCCTAGGTGGGATGTTAACCGCCTTTTGACCAAAACGCCAAATTCGCCCGCCTAGCTTCAAATCGCCACGGTAAGTGACCGCCTAGTGACTAGGCCGCTTTTTTCAAATAGATACTAGTACTTATTATTATAGATGAAGGCACGAGAGGTGTTTGAACCTGGTGCAAGGGTAACACATGTTACCTAGACGTGTGTGTAACAATTCGCAATTTCAGGTTAATTACTATTCCCGGAAAATTTCACTATTCACTTTTACTATTCATTTTTCCCGAAAATTTTCTCGAAATTTGATTTTTATTTCTTGGGCTAAAGTGATAAATCATTTCCATGGCAAATTAAAAGTTTGACATTCATAAGCTCATTTTCGTGAAAGTTATTAAGGAATTACACGGAATTACACGTTTTAGGGTAAAACGTCATTCAAAAATTCTACGCACAACGAAATTCGGTCGCGTTAATTTTCCCCGTATCAGAAAAATGTTTGACACACTCATGATTTATTTGAGAATAAATCATGACTGAGAAAAACATGACCAAAATAAACCTCGGCCGTGAAAAACTGGAATTTTCAGTTTTAAGCGTTTTTACTCAGCCGTAACCTTAGCCTATACCTGCACCGCATTTCTAAGACGATTTAAGTTTTCAACTTATTAGAAAAAGTCAACATATTTTTCCCTCCTCCATTGACCAAAAATCATTCCTTGACTTTATAAGTCATTCCTTGATTTTTAGGCTTACGGTTTGATGTCTAAAAGACATTTAATACCAACCGACACTAGACTGAGCCCAGTCTAGACATTATAAGTCATTTTAAATCATTTTTATCCTATTAGAAAAGTAACATTTTACTTTTCTCAATTTTACGCAATATTCGTACGTTTTACGTATTACGCGTTTTAGACCCGTGTTTCCAGTTTTAGCAGGGTTTTACCACCCCAATGGAACCTACCACTCATTTTATATTTTATTATGGAGTATTTTGACAAGTTTAACCATTCTTCCAAGTTTCGTATTTTTACGATACCCGGTTTTAAGTTTCATGACTTAACGACTTACCGTTAGCGATTAACGGGACCAAAACTCACTCCGTAACTTAGATAAGACCATGACTACTCATATAGTCACCCTAGACCAGCCTTGGACGACTATAGGGTGGGGGGATTCATCACCCATGTGGCTTGATTTCAAGCCTTAAGCTCTAGGAATTGTACATGATTGATAAGACAAGTTCATAAAACAAGTAAACTAGTGACTTTGTTGGTATAACCTGATCAAAATGGTAAAATTATGATCTTGGATCATTACATATTACAATAGAGGACTTAACAAGGAAACCATAGCAATTTGAACCACCTAAAACGAGTATACGAGTCAAAAGTTACGCCCATTTGAAGTTACCAAAGATTTCCGGCAAAACTGCCTAAACCTTACTGAATCGCATTCTGACTTTTTGAAAGTCACTCTTCTGGTCCGATTCATCAAAAAGTTAAAACACGAAAGTTGTCCGGAACGCCGTTTTCGTTCAGGAACTAAGAATGTCGAGCCCTGAAAACGCTTTCTTAGTGATAAATTCTTCAAAATTCTAAACAGCCCATTTTTAGGCCAAAGTCACTATACTATGGTTATACTTTAAAAGGAACAAGAGGTCTTATGACCTATAATCAAGACCACCACCATGGCTAGAGCCAAGGTTGTGTCTCATGACCTTGGAACAAGGACCAAAGGTCATGGCTAGGCCATGACGAAATGACCATACCAACTTACATAGGCGTAAACATGAAACAATGAATTAGGCGATAACTTGAACAAGCAATTTGGATCTACTTCACTTAAAAGGGAACCATGAGATATTACCAAGAGAAAATGGTCATACAAGACTTATGAAACTACCCCTAATAACAATCTTCATGTACTAATAAACTTTCCTAAGTTTATTCAAATATCGGACATGTAACTTTTCGGATCAAAACTGATATCTATATATTTTATCAACTACTACAATAGTAGGGAGCCTCATGTGAGGAGTTCATTATGTAAGCCGTCGAGATGAGTTGTGGATTTACGAATTAAAGTGTCCTGGCTCCTCGAACGCTTGCTAACATGACTTCTGGATTATGTCGGCCCGAACGGTAGTAAACGATATACAAAACATACATGTTTCATGAATCATTTCTTTCAAAGACTTACACTATACATCATACCACTTCATGGACTAAGTGCAAGACATATATTGGCATGTTTATGTTTCCTTAGACATTATTCCAAACCTAAGTTACAACAATTATTCTAGGTTGCTCGTAGAAGTTCTTACGGCATATCCATCATTCTCATTATACATCATCCAACTCAAGGTGAGTTCATAGCCCCACTTTCTATTGTTTAACTATTTTACAAACCCTTGGGGGGAATACATGCTATTTCTAAATCGAACACAATGCTTTCTACTGTATGCTATTCGACTATGTTTTATTGTCACCAAGTAACATCCTTGCCAAACCAAGATCCCTTATTATGAACCATTTAATCACTTGCGAGGGTTACTTGCAAGTGAGCGCGAATATTGTGAATAGGCCTATTGGGATTGACGAATCCCATTTGTTTTGACTAAGTTCAAACAAATGCATTAATATTTGAGACATTAGGTATGACGGCAAAGTACCTACCGGGATAAATCTGCAGATCGATATTGGTACACGTTAACGTTTTGGTTTCATAAGCTTAGTGTATAATACATTTTATGGGCGTATAATAACGTAGCCTACCTGTTTTGTTTTCCAAACATTGGTGTGAGTCTACAGCTCACACTACGATTATTGTGTTCAAACGATTTAACTACAAACACTACGATTATTGTGTTCAAACGATTTAACTACAAACACTACGATTATTGTGTTCAACGATTTAACTACCAACATATTGTGTTCAAACATTTAACAAACTCTATGAATATCACTCAACCTTTGTGTTGACCTCTCAAGCATGTATTTCAGGTTCATGACGATCAAGGATGGCACGGAAGGGCACGGATGTTCAAGAGGGCTATAAATTTTATTTTCATTCAAAAACTCACTTAATGTGATTTGTAAACATGGAACCAATTGGGACCTCATTTTGTAATCTCTGATATTTATACAATTTGAATGATAAATCTTTTAAAACGACTCAATTGGAGTTCGTTTTCTATTATTGTGACTATTGTGTCGTCGAGTAACACCCAGTTTGAATTCCGCTGCAACCATGAATTGGGGGTGTTACAGTGTGTAACCACTGTACGAAAATAAGACTTTTCACATGGGTCATTAAATTTACAATGTACTATGTTCAGTGTAAGAGAATTCACACCACAAATTGGTGGATTACATAAGTCAACTTTGTCTTCTTCAATACAAACATTCACTGACATTGACAAAATAAGGGAATCATTGATAAAGGTATCACATTTTTTTTTACCCTTTGTCTTGCTAGACTACTTAAGTTTACAAATGCTTTTACTTGATATTTACTACCCAAAAAATAAAATGCAACAAAACATAAAATTTACAATGATACTTGCTCATATATTAGTTGGTTATATTATTTCTTGCAATTCTGCTACTTTTATTTTGAAACCTTTAGTTGTAGTCACTGTTGTTACAAATATTAAATTATGCCTACAAAATTAATAGGAAAAAAAAAAAGTAAAAATAATAATTATACATACCAACCTGTGCCTGATTATTATTGCCTTCTGTTATAGCAATTGCTTATTTCATGAAAGTATAAGCAGTTTTAATAAGCATTACCAAACATCCCCTGAAGTCAATTTAATCATAAAAGTATTGATGTTGTATATTATGAATCCTTCTTACATAAAGGGACATTTATATTTTTCTTTAGGACAACCAGGGCTATTGGTTTCTTGATTAATCTAGTCCATATTACATGACGTTGTACCACTCTATCTTTCCCGAAAAGGTTTCTGATTTTATGTTATTTTCTAGACCAACGTGAGAAGGTGGTCAGTACGATGGAGATGAACAAAGTCGATTGGCTGCTCTTCGATTAGCAATGGAATTAGGAGCTGATCACATTGATGTTGAGCTTAAGGTTCTCTTAAATAAAAATCGATTTCTTTCTGTCATGGGCCTGTCTAAAGTAATATTATTAGTGTTCTTACATAGTAAATTCCTGTTATACTATCAGACATAATATTTCTTTCAGATTTCTCATTTTAGTTACTCAAATGCAGGCAGTTGATGATTTCAACAACTTAATCCATGGAGACAAGCCTACAAAGTGCAAACTCATAGTTTTCTTCCCACAATTATCAAAATACTCCTTCGATAGAAGAGCTTGGGAACCTTGTGGCCAAAATACAATCAACAGGAACATTGTCAAGTTTGCAACAACCGCTGTAGATATAACTGATGTAGCACGAGTCTTTCACATTACTTCTAATTCTCAAGTACGCGGCGTAAGTCATGCATGTAATGAAATTTTCTTATTGGGCCGAAAACGATTGGTTTGGAATTGTTGGACTATTGGACTCATATGGGGCTTAAGAAATCTACGTAATTTGATGCCCCCGCCATGTACGATGCCCTGGGCCGTCGCCCGCTCTGCCGATAGCCAGAGCCGGGTTACGTCGAGTATAACTAAATGGTGAGTCCGGGTGACTGAGAGGAAAATGAGATATTCGATGGGGGTAATTCCAAATTGCTTATTATGAACTGATAAGTATTGGTGAATTTGATATTACAAATCTGCTCTTAGGGAGATATAAGCTATTTTCTTAGGGTGAAATAAGCTGATCATCTGCTTATAATCTGTTTGAAATAGTAATCCCAAACACCCCCTTATTGTGGATAAGGTTTGAGTGTCTGGGCATGATTATATGAAGTCCTTTGCCTACTCTTTTTACTTGCTGGTGCGGTTCTTTGGGACTATTTTTCGATATTCGAAATTGTTTCTATGATATGAATGTTGGATTCATTAGTATTGTGAATTGCTTGATGTGGGAATTGGGATTGTTGACTTTTGAGTTGAAACTGTTATGATGTATTAGTATACTGAATTGTTATGATGTATAAGTAACAGTTTCGGAGTTGCCTATTCAAACATCATATCCTATTCTGATTATGTTATGTCTTAAATCCCTAATTAGCTGATTGCCGAAAACTTAAACAAATGCAATATCTGATTATTTTTCGTCACTGTAGAAGCCTATCTACACACTTTTTGCAGCATTACCTTCTGTTATAGCAATTGCTTATTTCATAAAAGCATAAGCAGTTTTAATAAGCATCACTAAATGTAGAACCCTGTAAAAATTTCTTGTAATCAAATCGTTAATAAATATATAATCTTTCGTTATCGTTTCTAATTCCCATTTTCTCGGAAAAATTTAAAATTTTTCTTATTATATTATTTTGGTGATTTTCACAAAATAATATAATTCACGAAATGACGGAATTAATCCTCGACACGTTACACGAAACTTAAACTTTTCATTTAATCCTAAACCTAAATCCTAATCCTAATTATATTTATTAAATATAATTAAAATCCTTAATTACCCTATTAATCAAACCGGACCCTTAATAATTTTCGGCCCACTCCATTTTCACTATTTATCAGCCCACCAAATTAAGGCCCAACTTCCAAATTATAATTAGTTTTCATCCGATCGACATAACCAAACCACCTCCAAATCGCATCGTTTATTCCCAAATCTTGCACACGACCTATATATTTTATTTTCTCATCTCGTTAACCTACTAGCCAACAATTAGTGTGTCAAGTCTCGCGTTCCTACGTTGAGTTTTGATACGTTTTTAAGAGGCAAAGTAGTCGACCATAACAAACCCAAATCGAATTTACACTATATTCAAAACTTAACCGTTTTGAATCTAGTTTGTTTCTAAACATTCCTAATATTATTCCTAAGATGATTCTATGCTCAAATGTTAAGGATGATCAAGTATGTACGAGTGGTAAACGATTTATGAATCGTATGTATGTATATGAACTTGGTCGACATAGGGCAATGAATCACCCCAACATTCTCCTCATTATATGCTCTCACAACACCTTTTAAAAACAATATAAAACATTACCTAGAGCTAGTTACTGACATGAAATAGTGTACTAAGAAGTTACATTGAAACTTTCTACTAAAACGTTATATATTAGTATATATATAGTACGTCCTTGCATGCATACTACTCTCATTCATTACCAATCCTTCTCACTACAATAATTCGATCTCCATTTCATTTTTACAAAGCTCACGAGTCGTATAGTTGGGTATTGGAAGCAAGGAAAGACAATCGGGTTAAAAATATATATATAACGTTTGGGTTATATAAGTTTGACGTGATTTCTTGTGTTCTTTTCTACCTAGCTCGACTCTAAATCACTTTAAAAGTGTTCGTAAGTCTCTTGCACTTGTTCTTAATCCATTTCATACGTTATCATATTGTCATGCACTTGGTATACTTTGTTTCGTACGTGTACACTTTGCACACTAAATTCACGTATATAATTGTTAGTAGTACACGAAACGTGATTTGCCTCTATCTTGGATGGCTTAGGAATCACGTAGCACACATCATTCACTCTAGTTGTAACGATATAATCATTTCATGCATCTATTTCTACTTGCATCCATCGATATAAAAATAGTATAACACTTAGTAAAATTTTGTTAGTTTTCAAGTTTATATACCGACCCAACCATGTCACTAAACCAACGTATAACTTAAAATTTAGTCTAACAACGGTACCATATCTTTTCACGACGTCATAGACCACCTAGCAAACTAAAGTTTTCATGTAAACAACTTGTAAAAATAATCACGTTTTGACATCTTAAACGACCCATTTTGAATGTACCTAAACCGGATATCAAAACTAAAAATTATTTATAAAAACTTTAAGTTGTCGAGTGGGCTTAACTAAAGCCCACTAAGCTTTTGAAATCCGTAAGCCCACTGGGCCTATAAGATATGTTTTTAGAATCATAAAAATGGTCCAAAGCCAAGCCCAAAACTTTTTCCATGCCCTCGCCTCCAAAAATCTTAACGGGCCTTGATATAATTCGAACCAGGCCCATAAGCTATAAAAATAAGCTTTTGAAATAAATAAGCAGTAAAATAAGCTTTATAATTGATAAATAAGCTACGGAAATTTTTAGAAAAGTTCCACAATCATTTTTGTAAAATTGGACTAAAAATGTAACGCGACGACACCTAGAGGGACTAAATGTGTAGATATTGAAAATCAAGGACTAAACCTGTAAATACAGAAATCTAAGGATAAAATGTGATAAAAATAAATATTAGAAGGTTTGTATTGACTTTTGGACAAAGTAGAGGACTATAGTTGAAAAATATATAAAAAGGACTAAGGGTGTAACGCAAGTATCGTTAGTGTAAAAATGGTAAAAAAATTGGAAAAGGAGACAAAGACTAAATTTATTTATCATTCTTATTTATTTTATATTTTTGTAAATTTATTTCATATCATGTTTAAATGTTATTTATAATTATATATATATATATATATATATATATATATATATATTATTAACCTAACGTTAATAATATATAACGATATTTTAAAAAGATTAAGATTTTAGTTACGATTAAAAATTCCGATGGATAATTTTTAAAAATCATATTCTGTCATATCATGCATATCACAATTGCACAGCACTTAATCGTCATAACGAATATCTAATATTCGTTATTTTCTTTAAAGTTACCGAATAGTTTTTGGCCAATTACTTAGATAAATTTATTTATCAGGTTGTGTTTCGAAGCCGTTTTCATAAAATTCATCCGACTTTATTCTCTTCATTTTCAGTATCAATCAAGGTGAGTCATAGCCTCACATTTAATTATTTTCAAAACTCCGTGAGGGGGATACATGCTATAAATAGATCACAAGTATTTTCTGTATGCTTTCCTGACTGATATATGCCTAAGTTAGCTATTGCCAAAAGACCCTTATTCATGAACCATTAATCACTGCGGTGAACGCGAATATAATGAATAGATCTATTTAAGGTTTGACAGCCTGTCCCACTAATGCTTGACGGAATGCCATATGCATGTGGTTAGCCGCATTAGTCGTGATAATTATATTTGAGTAAAAATAGGAATTGGCAAATCACCTATTACACGAGGGCAAAAATGTATCATTGATTTGATATACACCCGCCGTTTACGGTATTTGTTAACGTTTGCGTGTCATGAGACTTAGTGCAATATATGAACTGCAATATCAATGTTTTCAAACTGATTGTGTTTTCCAATACAATCTTGCTTGTGTATCAAAATGATTATTAAATTCAAACTCTATGATTTCACTCAACAATTTTGTTGACTTTTAAGCATGTATCTCAGGTATTTGACAGGGGAAGCAAGCATGGAACGGGCGGCAAAAATCTTCAAATTATGTTTACTTTATTTCAATAATAATGTAAAATAAATGATGTTTGATTTATTTCAAGACATCAAAGTTTTTATAATACTCTGATAAGGACCTATTGTATTTCAAATATTTATAAATGAAATTATGTTTTTAAAACGTCTCTTCGAGTCGTTTTCTATCATTATGACTTCGATCCTCACCGTAACACCCAAATTTCTATTCCGCTGCCGCATTTCAAATTAGGGGGTGTTACACCAAACATCCCCTGAAATCAATGTAATCTTAGAAGTATTCATGTTGTATGCTGAATTGACATCAGACAACTCCGTCGATATTAGTATTATGAATCATTAGAAGTATTGATGTTGTAACACTTTATCTTTCCCGAAAAGGTTTCTGATTCTATGTTATTTTCTAGACCAACATGGGAAGGTGGTCAGTACGACAGAGATGAACATAGTCGATTGGCTGCTCTTCGATTAGCAATGGAATTAGGAGTTGATCACATCGATGTTGAGCTTAAGGTTCCTTTCTTCTTGACATTAAATGAGTCTATTCATGCTCATAGGATCGTCTAAAGTACTATAATGTTATTTGTAACTCAAATGCAGGCTGTTGACGATTTCAACAATTTAATCCATGGAGATAAGCCTACAAAGTGTAAACTCATAGTTTCTTCCGACAATTATCAAAATACTCCTTCGATAGAAAAGCTTGGGAACCTTCTGGGCAAAATACAATCAACAGGAGCTGACAGTCTCAAGTTTGCGACAACCGCTATAGATATAACTGATGTAGCACAAGTTTTTCACATTACTGCTAATTCTCAAGTAAGCGCCGTAAGTCATGCATCATAGATTCGAGATATATATTTTCGTTTGCATATAACAAAATCTATAAGTACATAAATTTATCAATTGGGTTCCAATAATGGCAATTGGTAATGGGTGAGAAAGGTCTAATGTCTCAAGTACTCTGCCCCAAATTCGGTGGATATCTGACATTTGGCACCCTTGACACTTTGAGAATGGAAAGGTATCGGCACCCGGGCAGCCCATAATTAGGGATCTTTTGGACTTGTTTAATTTCAGACAATTAGGACCTGACACAAAAGTATTCGGTATTATTGGGAAGCTAGTTGGATATAGCAAATCACCTTTGTTATACAATAAAGCATTCCGATCAGTTGGTTTTAAGGAGGGTGGCAGTGGTGGGCGGCATCACCAACGGCATGCCCATGCCGGCGGTGAACACAACCGCCACCTAGCCGGCATGCCCAACGGCATAGGTCCAACGGCAAACATTGCCTCAGCGGTTTGGATATTTTCGAAGCAAAATATGACCGTTTGTAATTAATTTTGGAAAGTTGGAGGAGCGGTGCAAACCAAAAAATAAAAAATAAAATAATAATAAAAATAAAAATTCCCTATATATATTAAACTAAAACACATACATTTTTAACACAAACAATACAATTCACATATATAACCAATTCACATATTTTTACAATGGTTTTATTATCTTCTTCTTCGTCCGACTCGATATTGAGTCCCGCCGAATCGTTCGAACTATTGCCATCTGGGAAGCTCGGACTCGGCTAACATCCCCGGCGTACCGGTGTCGACCCGGTGCGACGCGGGTACCGGTGCGAAATCCGGACGGGACGCGGGGAGGAGAAAGTGGACGCGGCTGTTCAGGCCTGGCATCAAATTTTTAGATCTATATTACGTAGATACAGAAAAAAAAAAAAAAGACATGAAGAAGCAGATGAATCTGAAAATGGGAGATGATGTTGGGAAGAAGATGTTTATTGTTTAGTGGAGAGAGAATATAAATTAATAATGTATTTAATAGGGCCCACATGGGTGGGAGGAAGTAGTCTTTTAACTTTTCAAACACAATTAAATTTTTTTTGGAAAGGTCAAACACAATTAAATACTCCGTAACTTGCTTAGTATTTAATAGTCATCATTTTAATTTCTTTAATTTACAAAATCTGTATTGTAATATGTCATAAAACTTTTAACATGTCTTGTTTTTAGATTTTAGTATTAGTATTGAATTAAAATATTTACTACTAATATAGAAAATGCGAGTAACGATTCTATGTTAGTGATGAGTCATTTTTTAATTTGTCTTTTGACATTGTTGGGACAAAATTTAAGTTTATTTATAAAAAAAATTGTTACATTATGAATTATAATACCCCGTGTCCCCGAGTCCATATTCAAAATTTGGACTCTTTCAAAACGAGTCCACGAATCCTTGAAATCATATCTTGAAAGGTCCGACCCTTGGACACGTACCCGAGTCCGACACCCGTACCCGAGTCCGAGCATCCTAGCTTTACATACTTGATATACTGATTTTCTGTGGAAAACGTTTTGAGGAAGTCATCTTTTGTCTCAGCAAGATTATCTGCAAAAATATTCTGCACAGAAGAAAATGAGATGGTCATCAGCATTGCACTACTGCACACAAATAACAAGCAACAAGCAAAAGATGTGTAGGGTGATCACCTGAAGAGAAGTTTTAAGATCCGTGACTCTTTTCCTGGCCTTTACCCGTGACATACATTATCAACCATTGAAAAGATACGAAATCAGATTTATACGCACAGAAACCAGTCATTAAAGAACGGAAACACTATTCAAAAAAATATAGTAAACAATGTGTACTTACATCAGATGTGCTCTCAAAAGAAATATCAGCATACGCATTAAATGATATGCTGCTGAGTGCTGATCCAGACAGTGATATGCATTAATTTTTTACAAGTAGCATATGCTAGAAACCACTTATTAAATAACTTAATTACCCATAAGTTGGATAATAACGATATATACCTTTAAGCCTTGGTAGCCGTATATTTTTCCATCTTCTTCAAAAAAGATACTTAGGTCAACAGGTCCAATGGGGAAGCTTTCGGAGATCCCTCTTCCTCTTCTTTAGAGACTGAAATTTAATATACGAAGACATCATCAGTGCTAAGACAAGCTCAGACAGAGTTACAAACTACGAAATCCACTTAAAAACAAGATAAACAAAAAGATACAAAGAATAAACACATCTTTAGCCACTAAGAAACTAGCCAAACATACCAATAGTCATTTATACCTCTATACATATACACATCATGATAAACAAACTTCTATTATTTAAGAACAACAACTCTAATTAAAACCTTGAATATCAAAAAACTGTATCAATGCGCAACTCCAAATTGATAATTGCCACAAAATTATATTAAAAGGGGTGGTTGTGGATTGCAAAATTTCAGCTTACGCTCTATAAGCACTTCAAAATAAGCACCAACCAATGTGATAATTGCATAAGCTCATAGCAATCCAAACACTTTAAGATGTATTTTTCAGTTTTAACAACACAATATGCATTCCCAAACACCCTATAATCAAATCCAACTTTATACCAACTCTAAAGAGTAAAATTTTCTTTATACTTAAGTATCTTAGTCCTAATATATCAAACTTTGACAATAAATTACAGCACATCCAAACACTCTCTATAGTATTATCCGAAACAATTACTGGTTTTATATATAGTTGGTAATGATAATTATGTAATATTACATCTACTCTTTAAAGTCATTTTCCTCCGGACTCAACCAACTTAGACCTATAATTCTACGCTCAAATATTCGTTAATCTGTTTTCACTACATTTACGTTAAATTTAAAGCATCAGCCTAAATTCACTTCAACTACAACAAATGAACATCTAATTTTCTTACTATTAATAAGCACATACAGAGCTGTAAACAACACATAATCAGGTGTATTATACCTAACTTGATAACGGCGATGACGATTGAAGACGGTTACAGTGATGATGGTGCCGGAGTTAGGGTTTCGGTGGTGGTGGATAATGTCGGTGGAGATGATTAGGTTGATGACGGAGTTAGGGTTTCGATTGGCAAAATTATGGTGGTGGTGGTGGTCGATAATGATTAACGGTGGAGCAATTAGGTGAGAGAGGGACAAAGTCTTTATTTTTATATTTTGTTTTTATTTTTATCTTTTGTTGCTTTTTATTTTTAATAGCCTATATTTGGTGACTTTCATAAGGGGGAGGGAGTGGTTCTGTCAGTCACTCTCCCTTCACTCACTCTCAACCAATTTCCTTACGCCACATCATTCTTCACTTTTTCCCTCACTCGCTCATATTTTTAGAGGCGCACTTCACTCACCCTTCACTCACTTCCTTTTTTTCTTTTTTTCTTTTTTAAATTCCATTAAAATTTATTAAAAACTAAAATTTCATTAAAATTAAATAAATATTACATAATATTATTAAAAAACATAAAATAACTAAAATTCCATTAAAACTAAACTTAAAACATTAAATCCTACAAACTACACGGCCACCCGTATTTGGCGCATATCTCGCGTTTCCGTGTGATGACGAATTGCTTAAACTCCGGGTCCAGGATATTGTCGTGCGGGTCCATATCGACCTCTTCCTCCTCTTCGACTTGTTCTTCATCAATTTGTTGTGTCTCGGGTACCACGTTAGCATTGTCAAAATATTCACCATCATCGGTATCATCACGAATGGGTAACGGATCACTAACCCGTTCATGCCTTTTTTGTTGGGTATAGCGCGGCTCATACAGGTCGAAGTTAGTAGGCATTTTTGGTGGGGTTTGTTGGTTATAGTTCGCCTCAAATGGGTCGAAGTTAGTAGGAATTTGCGGGAGGGGTTGTTGGGTGTAGAAAACCAATGGTGGAGATTGCAGGTACATTTGGGGGTGGTAAGGTTGTGCTTGAGAAGATGATTCGAGACCGGGTTGAGATTGAATTCGAGGACGAATTGCGCCTCTCGATCCACCTCTCGATCCACGACCACCTCTTCTAGGATCTCTAACTTTTTTGCCACGTTCCATATTTTTTTTTCTTTCAATATGTTTTTTTTTCTCTCGGAAGTTTTTTTATTTTTATTTATTTTTTATTTTTTTATTTTTTTTATATGGGTATGTTTTTTTTGTGCTTTCCACCCTCAACACACTCCTTTATATAAAAAAAATAAAATAAAAAAAAATTAACGTTACAAACACCCAACGGCTAGATTCCTTCCCCAACGTTCATATTTTTTTTCTTCCCCGTGCGTGAGCTCCTCACTCAAAATGGGCTCCCCGTGCGGTAAGGAGATGCCGGCGGCGGTGTTCCCGTGAGTGAGGGATCCCGCCCTGCACTCTCACTCACCCACTCCCAGTCCTCTAAATGGGTTTGATGTTAATCTATTTGATCTTAGCAATAAGATCAACTCATTGTCTGACTTGTTAGTATTGGTGATATGAAAAAAGTTTATAGGTTGGAAACGAAAAATAATAAAAGTTTGAGGATTAAACATAATATTTTAAAACCCGGTTCGACTTCGGTGGTTTAACCGGTTGAAAAACGGGTCAACCCGACGGGTAGGGTAAAAAAAGGGTCAAATTAAACCAGGTCAACCCACCGGGTTTGAAGCATCCCGGGTCAAACCGGTTTTCGATATGTATTAATAGTTTCTTTTTGAAACATATATGTATTAATAGTTGAAATTGCTCATAATTAATTATTTCAACATTATCTTTTTTACTTTTTACAACATTTCACTTTTCACTTTTACCAGTAAGTTGTAAAAACTTCCAAGTTACATACTCCATCTCTAAAATTTCAAAAGTGCAAGCAAAGTCTCTGTCAAAAAGCTTCAATTCATTCTTTGTTCATGTCTAAAGCGGTTGAATGATATACTCTTATCATATTGGTAAAAGGGTGAATATGAATATTGTGGTCATTTCAATTTTGCCTGAGACGAAAATTAAACAATTTATTTTTACTTTTTTTTTTTTTACAAATATCATGTATGCACTGCAAAGTTATGCAAATTGCGCCGATTTACTCTTTAATAGGATACTATAATACAGTAATTGTTAAGAAACTAATTATATTCAATCATTAACATTCACAAACATCAATCATTCTCGATTATAAATCATGGTTGTTAAAATTTCGATCATAATCTTAATTACTTACAATTTTACGATACTAAGAAGCAAAATGATTCAGATGTTACGTATGATTTTTGACAAACATTTATACGATCCTGATCTCGACTATAAGATCTTAAGATCTAATCAGATTTGATATTACTTTTTCGAATCACAAATTAAAAACAAAGTTATGGATTGTGTTTTATATAATTTTAAAAACAGCGTGTTAATCTTTTTATATATTCCATATTGATAATTTAATACAACATTTTCATTAAACATTTATATAATCTTATGTTTATGATACATCATAATTTGTAGATGGGAATATTATTTACAAATAACAAAATAACATTATAGTAGTATTTTAAAATCCAGTCCAATACAATCTCAATATTGCAAAATTGAAAAAAGTGATACAATAAAACCCCAATCTTGAAATCTTTGCTAAAAACTATACTTACAAAGTTACAAATAGTAAAAAAGATAGTAAAAAAATAAATCCCTAAAAACACGTGCAAAAACCAAAGTCAATTTCCCCTCTAAAACATCCCCCACCAAAATTTCACCATCCCAAAACCAAATTCAATTTCCCCCAAATCAAAACCCTAACCCTAACCTTTCAATCCCACAAAATTAACCTTCAATTCATAAAAAGTTCACATTTTTATGTAATAATTCCAATCTTTTCAGAAAACCCACCTTTTATTTCCATCAATTTCATCAATTTGAAAGAAAAAAAAAATTACTATACAAACCACAATATCAAAATACTCCTTCTAATCCATTGATCTTGGGAACCTTATTTGTGAGCTTATGAGCTTATATGATTTGTAAAGTGGCAACACTAGTCATTTAACCTAATGATCATTTGCAACGTTAGTCCTTTATACCAAAGATCGTTTGCAACGTTAGTCCTTTAAAAAAAATTCGAAAAAAATGTTTTTTTGAATTTTTTTTCCACAAAAAATAATTCAAATTTAATTTTTTAAGAAAAAAAATTTTCTAATTTTTTTTTTCTAATAAAAAAATCTGAAAAAAATTATAAAAAAAAGTTTTTGCCCAAAAGCTCTTTTTCCTAAAAAATAATTCGGAAAAAAACTTCTAATTTTTTTTTCTAAAATAAAATTCTAAAAAATGCGAAAAAAATTTCAAAAAAAAGCATTTGTTTAGATTTTTTTATATATTTTTTTTAGAAAATTTTCTTTAAAGGACTAACGTTGCAAACGATCTTTGATATATAGCACTAGCGTTTCAAATGACAATTAGGTTAAAGGACTAATGATGCCACTTTACAATTAGATTTAAGTAACTGAACTAACTTCGTTAGAAAATTGGACCAAAAGTGAAATGAAACTATCAATTTTGGACTAAATCTCAACTTTTTGAAAAAAATGGACCAAAAGTGCAATCCGCACCAAACCACAAGGACCAAAAAAGTAGTTAACTCAAAATAATAAATCCCCAAAAACACGTGCAAAAACCAAAATCTATTTCCCCTGTAAAACAACCCCCAAAATTTCACCATCCCAAAACCAAATTCAATTTACCCCCAAATCAAAACCCAAACCCTAACTTTTCAATCCCACAAAATTAACCTTCATTTCACAAAAAGTTCACATTTTTATGTAATATCTCCACTTTTTACACTCAACCCATCTTTTAATTCCATCAATTTGAAAAAAAAAAAATTATTATACAAACCGCAATATCAAAATACTCCTTCTAATCCATTGATCTTGGGCACCTTATTTGTGATCTTATGAGTTTATATGATTTCGTCTTATTTTGAGACTTATTGGCTCACATAAGCTTATTATGATGTACAGTAATAACTTAATATAAGCCCATAGGTATCAAAATTAGCTGAACAATTTGAGCTTATATAAAGATAGCCGAAATCATACAAGCTCACAAGCCCACAAATAAGCTTAAACAAACACCTCATGCTTGTTATGAACTGATAAGTTTTTGTGGATTTGATTTTGCTAATTTTTTGTTAGGGTGAAATAAGCTGTTTTTGATAAGCTGATCATCTGCTTATTACCTCTTATTGCACTTTGATAATGTGGATAAGCAGTTTTGAATGTATGTGCTCGGTACATGATTATATGCTAATTAGGGGGTTAAATAAGTTGATCGGCATTTGCTGTTGTTTTGAAATAACGAATAGTTTATCTGCTTAATGCTTTTTTGGTAATAGGTATGCACTTATGAGTGTTTGGGCACTTTGAGATTGTTTATTCCAAATTGAATATAGTGGTGGATCTGATACTATAAGGTTACCGTTATGTTGATATTAGCTGTTTTGAATGAGTTGATTATCTAGTTATGAGAATAAGTTATTAAAATTAGTAATCCTAAACGCCTCTTATTGCGTTTTAATTTAGTAGATAAGCATAGTTGAGTGTTTGTATGTGATTATATCTTTATTTGAGAGTGAAATAAACAGTTTGGGAGTTGCTTATTCAGACAATGTATTGCTTATGTATCTTTGATGTACTCTTAGCGGAATTGCCAAACTCATATAATTGCGTAACTGATTGTTTTTCCAGTGTCTGAATGAAAACTGTGCTTATGTTTATGATCTTCTTGACACTGTTATGATGTGAATGCAGTTTTTTTATGTTAGTGTAGTCAATTGTTTGGCATGTGATGGGTGGTGTTTAGGAATTTAAACAGAGTATCTGCTTATTGCGATTTTTTGAGCAGATGGAGAAATGTGACTATGCTTATCTACCTACTTTAGGGGTGAAATAAGGTCTTTCCAGTATGGAGTTTGATATTGTTTAGTTTGAGATAAGTTGTTTGTGGTAAGCTGATCTGTTTAAAATAAGAATCCCACACACCACCTGATTCATTTCGACACACTTTTGAGTATTTATATATAATCATATGCTTATTTGAGGGTGAAATAAATAGTCAGGGATAAGCAGTTTAGGAGTTGCTTATTTAAACTATTTACTGATTTTTGATTATTTTAGATGTAATTATATGCTATGTTGTGCTTGAGTGTTTAGCCAAGTTGTTTGCTTATCGCGATTTTTAAAAACCATTATTCTCGTTTTGAGTGTTTGGGGACATGTGATTTCTTATTTTGAACTGATAAGTATTGGTGGATTCGGCATTAATACAAATTTGCTCTTAGGTTGAACTGTTGAAGTAAGCTGTTTTGGATAAGCTGGTCATCTCCTTATAAGCTACATAAGCTGTTGCAATAGTAATCCTAAACACCCCTTACTGCGCTTTGATATATGGATAAGCTGTCAAGAAATAGTAATCCCAACTCATTCAAATCCCTGTTGAATTAAGTGCTTTGCCTACTCTTTTATACTTACTGGTGCAGTCTTTTTTCGGACTATTTTCTATATTCAAAACTGTTTTTATGACATAAGGTTGTTTTTTTTTTTAAGTTAGTTAGTTATATGCAAGTACAATAGTATTTGTGGTGTGTTTTGGAATTAGGATTGCTATATATACACAAAAAAATATGCACACACAAATTGATGCTACTATACACTGTCGCCGCGCTACGCGGGTAATCATCTATCTACTTAGTTTATGGGTGAAATATGGTCTTTTCCGGTAGGAGTTTGAGAAGGTTTAGTTTGAACTGGTTATTGTTAGTGGATTCGGTATTGTAAGTTTAACCTTAGGGGTGAAATAAGCTATTTTGGATAAGTTGGTCTTCTGGTTATGAGCATAAGCTGTTTAACTTAGTAATGCCAAACACCGCTTGTTGCGTTTTGATACAGTAGATTTGCAGTAATAAGTGTTTGGATATGTTTATAGGCTCATTTGATGGTGAACTAAGCAGCAGCTATAATTAACAGTTTGGGAGTTGCCTATTCAAACAGCATATCTGATTCTGATTATTTACATCTTAAATTCCTAATTAGCTGATTGCCGAAAACTTAAACAAATGCAGTATCTGATTATCTGGTTTTGTTGCTGTAGAAGCCTATCTACACACTTTTTGCAGCATTGCTTTCTGTTATAGTAATTGCTTATTTCATGAAAGCATAAGCAGTTTTAATAAGCATTAGTATTATGAATCCTTCTTACAAAAAGGGACATTTATATTTTTCTTTAGGTTTCTTGATTAATCTAGTCCATATTACATGACATCGTAACACTTTATCTTTCCTGAAAAGGTTTCTGATTCTATGTTATTTTCTAGACCTACATGGGAAGGCGGTCAGTAGTCAGTACAATGGAGATGAACAAAGTCGATTGGCTGCTCTTCGATTAGCAATGGAATTAGGAGCTGATCACATCGATGTTGAGCTTAAGATTCCTTTCTTCTTGACATTAAACACGTCTATTCGTTTGCAACAATTTAGTTACTATCAGACAGAATATTTCTATTAGATTTCTCATTTTAGTTACTCAAATGCAGGCCGTTGATGATTTCAACACCTTAAAATACTCCTTCGATAGAAGAGCTTGGGAACCTTGTGGCCAAAACAGTCAACAGGAGTTGTCATTGTGAAGTTTGCAACAACCGCTGTAGATAACTGATGTAGCACGAGTTTTTCACATTACTGCTAATTCTCAAGTAAGCAGCATAAGTCATGCATCATTTATTTTAGAGATGGTATTTTTGTTTGCATGTAATAAAATTTGTAAATTAGATATATTTTTTTTTCGCGGTTTTAATACCTTTATTGATCATTTAGGTTCCAATAATAGCAATGGTGATGGGTGAAAAGGATCTGATGTCTCAAGTACTCTGCCCCAAATTCGGTGGATATTTGACATTTGGCACCTTTGAGCATGGAAAGGTATTGGCACCCAGGCAGCCCACAATTAGGGATCTTTTGGACTTGTTTAATTTCAGACAATTAGGACCTGCCACAATAGTGTTCGGTATTATCGGGAAGCCAGTTGGACATAGCAAATCACCTTTGTTATACAATAAAGCTTTTCGATCAGTTGGTTTTAATGGAGTTTATGTACATTTGTTGGTGGATAATGTAAAGAATTTTCTTGATACTTACTCGTCTACAGATTTTGTGGGGTTCAGGTTGACTTTTTATGAACTTTTTATTTCTAGGGGTTTTTCAACAAAGTCTTTGTGTACAGTCTGGGTCATTCATAAAAAATTCACATTTTTATAATGCTGATCTTATAGAGTCAAATGTTATAAAAGAGTAGAATGTGAAAGTATGTTGATATTTTATGGAAAAAAAAAAGAGCCATATTTCTAATTATTCAGATTAGGAAAATGTATCATCATTGTTTGCAGTTGTACCATTCCTCATAAAGAATCTTTACTTCAATGTTATGATGAGGTTGACCCGGTTGCAAAGGTAAGTTTCATTTCCATAGAAACCTTAAGCATTGAAGCTGATGTAGATAATTATTAAATTACGGCTTTTATGTATTATGTTATTGATTGTATGCTACAGTCAATAGGAGCAGTCAACCGCGCCATCAGGAGACCAAATGATGGGACGTTATATGGTTGCAATACAGACTATATAGGCGCTATTTATGCTATTGAAGTTTCTTTCTGTATTTTCTGTTAGAAGTGATAATATGGGTGGCTGGGTCAAAGCAGTGCTTTTTGTCTACTTATAAATTTTTCATATTATATTTCACACCCATTTGACCCGTTTGAGATTTACTTACAACACAAATGGGTGCAAGTGTCTACAGGTTCAGGCGTTCAAAATGGTGCAACAGGATCACCCTTGGCTGGTAGACTGTTTGTGGTCATTGGTGCTGGCTGTGCTGGAAAAGCACTTGCTTATGGAGCAAAAGCGAAGGGTGCAAGGATTGTGATAGCCAATTGGACTCACGGTTAGATTCTACTAGCGTTCACGTTACCATTTTTAATACCGGACTTAATTGCAAATAAAACATTATACTAGTTTTATAGCATTCTTATCAGTTCAGTATGGGTGAAAGTCAACTGTATGGTTCTCGTCATATTTAGAGGGTGTTTGGATGTGAGTTGTTTACCAAACATCAAAAATAGATTATTAGCAACTTCAAGTCAGAGTAACCAAATGATCAGTTGCAAAATTGAAATCCAAACACCCTCTATGCATAGTTAATACACCAACTAAAGTTTTCTCTTACTGACACTGCATAGATCGTGCTAGAGATCTTGCTGACATAATTGGTGGAGAGGCTATATCTCTTGCCGATTTGAACACTTGCAGTCCAGAAGGTGGCATGATACTTGCAAACACCACATCATTTGGTATGCAGCCAAATATTGATAAGACTCCTATTTCCAAGGTTTTCCTATCTACCTTTTTCTTGTCATATGTTTTGGTAATAATGGTATGCACTTAGATCAATTTTTCTATTTTTTTTATGGCAGGAAGCTTTAAAGTCTTAATGTCTTGGGAGAATTATTTAGGGAGATTATGGAAAAATCTTAATTGTTTCGGGAGCTGTCGTAGGTATGTATCTTTATCTATCCTATCTTCCTTTATCTTGAATTTTCAGTTTATGGGTACCGTGGAACAGTAAACTAGGCAAAATAGTTGGAAATGTTATTGCCATTGATACATTTGCCAATCATATGAAGTTATGAAAAAATGAAAAGATTTGACTGTCACATACTAAATTACTAATATTCTTATGCTTATCTCTCTCACATCGTTAGTCTCCATCGGAATACCTTAGATTACTTCTATGTTTATTTGGCATGATCAAATTGGCCATCTGTGTTCTGTAACTTGTTTAAATTTTAAGGAACATTGGGAGATAGGATATTACCCAAATCATCCCAGTAAATGGGTGAAAATTTCTACCTCTGCAGACTTTGACTTTGGATGAATGCTTTTTTGGTTGACACTATAAAATTACGTAAAGCTGAAGTTTTTGTTACTTTGTATGCAGAAGCAGTTGGCTCGAGAGTAACATGTGCTGTGCAAAATGGGACACACAGGAAGCACGAAGGAGGTGATTATAGTTGTTTCTCCTTCATTTGTTATTGTATCATTAGTATTTTTGCTCCGACATAATAAGGAATTTTATATTTGACAGCCGTTGTATTCTCGTTTTTTATACTAAAATTAAATTTATTTTTATAAATGCTACGTGGAAGAAGTACTCATAAATATTTATTTGGAAGAATATTGACTTGTAAGTTTTTCTGCTAATAGTAAATTCTTGTGACATGTAAGCTGATGTTGTCAATAATTCTTGATATAGATGCACAGTACTTTAATCGATCTTTCAATAGTAAATACATATGATTTTGTATGCAATCTTTCTATAAGATCAACAATTGACTAGTAGCACTAAGGCTGGTCGTAGGGGGCATTGTTACTCAAGCGTGAGACGTAAAATCATGCGCCACCACTACGTACTACACATCAAATTAGTCACACATAAGAAGCCTATAAAGCATCTCATTGGCTTACTGGCTTGACTCATCTAAAGAGCACTTTTATTGATAATAGAAATTTATCGAAAAAGTGTAGGTTTTTCTTAATAATGTTACATTCTCTAAAAATATCAATAATTTTATACCGTACTTTTATGCAACCTATGAGACCTAGTTTGTCATGTGACTAGTCGTGCAATTGGTCACTTTGTCATGTAAGACTAATAAAACAGACGTTTCATAAAACAATACAAAAAAGTCACACGATCACGTAACCACTATGTATGTGTCTTTTCAGTCATTTAGTCGTGGGACCTCATAATCTAGGTCTTGTAAAATTTTCTTTTACACTCGTCTAACTTAATTGAGGCTTGTACGTACAAAAAGCTATAGTACAAAATCATTGACTTCTTTTAAATATTCAAGAAATGTGACTTTTTTATTTTAACAAAAAAAAACCCTATAAAAATGAATTCTTTATAAAAAAATTCGAAATATAAACACATAAAACTCTCCAAGACCATGTAATTGCCCCTTTATAAACAACTTTTAGTAAAGAGAGTGGGGTTGAAACTGTACGGTAAAATCCCTATTTTCATCTTCTCATTTCAGCCTCTTTCATTATCCGGTAAGAAAATAACTTTTCATTTTCATTTTCATTTTTTACACACATTTAAGTTGAAACTAAACCCAACTTGCAGTTATTGTTACTATTTATTTATTTTTGTGTTACATCCTCTAGTACTTTCTTTACAATAAAGATAAATTTAACGGATAGTAACAATGATGCTGCGGTAGCTCAAAGAAAGTTAGAGGTTAAACAACCGGAACGAAAGACAAACACGAACTGTTTGGTAGGCACATCTTGGTGCAAAGGTGGGGCAAACATTATGGAAACTAAAGTATGTGGTCAAGAGGGTAATACTACTGAAAGGAATAAGGTGAAGGTGGTCTAAGAAAGCTAACTTGAATATTTACTAAGGTAGGTGGTCCCTGGTTCAAGGTTCCAACATTTGATGAAGATGTTGAGTATCGTTATAGACTAAGAATCACTACTAAGGTCGAAACTGTTTTATTACAATAGCGGTTTAATGGCCTAAAGTGTAACTAGTCTATGTATAAGGATTTAATTGTACTTAGTTAAATAGAGTTAGAGTTAGACTTAAAGTAGAATTGCTTAGTGTGCATGGCAAGCAAAGATACTATGGAATTTTAATGGGTTAATTACTTGAAAATGTATCATATTTGCCACTTTTTATTATTGTGTGTATTGAACTTATTTTTTTCTTATTGTGTGTATTAAACTTTCAAATTTCGATTATTGTGTGTATTTTATGACTATTCAGCCATGTAAAATGACCATTTTACCCTTCAAAATTTGAAAAAAGTAAGGGTAAAATGGTCACACAATAATCGAAATTTGAAAGTTTAGTACACACAATAAGAAAAATAAAAGTTCAATACACACAATAACAAAAAGTGGCAAGTATGATACATTTTCAAGCAATTAACCCAATTCTAGTTCCATAAGGATTGTACCCCCTCATCTCTATGAAAGGAGGTGAGGGGGGATGCTAGTTTGTACATTCTTCCTTGCTCATTTGTATCTGTATAAAGATGTAATGTTTGAGGTCACGTGTGTGGTTACTTTGAGTTAATATTCCACATTAGCTTTCAAGTTTTTTGTTTTTTATCCAACAACTAGTACTAGCATGGTACCCGGGCAAAGCGATGATGGGCGAATTGTATTTCGATTTCTGACTATGGTATTGTAAGGGAGGAGGTGGTGTGAGAAAGGTATGGAAAATGCGTCACATTATCAATGGGTCGAAAAAAGATGGTGGTATGGAAGTGAAGCTCGGGTGGATTTTAAGATGAATGGAGGTTGGGGCCATAAATACTTTATAATAGAGTATACATAATTATCAAATATAACCATGTTGTAAAATACGTTGCTATTTTGATGGAATTTGCCCCGTTCCCTTTCACTTAAGTTATTTAGGATCAGAAGTAGTACTAACGAAATCATAAACAAAGACCTCGTGTTTATGTGGTTAAATAATTTACCTACTTTCATGGTTGATACTAAGATTATGCAGTCCTGACATAATTATGATCTTGGGGACTATTCGTTTTAGATAAATTTTATAAATGCTTTACTTAATCGCGCACTTAGAATTAGAACAATCACTTTCAGTTCTTAAAGAATCTATAAATAAGCCAATCGAAAAGCTATAGATTTTTTACATTTTGAATTATTAAAAAAAAAAAAAAAAAAAAAAAAAAAAAAAAAAAAAAAAAAAAAAAACCTAAGCTCTGTAAATAAGCCAATCCAAACACCCACTTAGAACAATCACACTTAAGACAAAACAAACACACATATACAAAGTATATAAACTTGAAAAGGTTAGAAAATGACTCTGCAGCCCGCCATACCTCCTCAACTTGTCACTTTCAGTTCTTAAAGAATCTAGAAGTAACGGCAGTCCATCAACCTTGACTTCAAGCCTACAAGTTTAAAAATCACACAATAAGCCACTGTAAACTCATTACCAGTTTTGGTGTGATAAAGTATGCTATATCTTAATACAAATACAATACAAGCCTTTTGCTGATACTCAAAGTAAACACGAATTTTGAACAGGTTGGGAATATATTCTTACACTGGACGGAACTCGAGACCACATATGATGAGGCCAGACATAATTCCTTCATGACTTGTAAACTTCATATCTATAGAAAGAGAGCCATCCTTGAATTCATGAGTTGAGTTAAATTTCCACACTTGAATCTCCATCCATCCATCTTCCCTATGTTTTGGAACCCGAGTGTTACCATTTATGTTCAATGCACTTGGGGTTGTAAAATAAACAAATTCAGCCTCATTGTTTTCTTTGTGGAGTACGTCTCGTACTTTAACCGGACAATGCAGCCCTTGGCAATTTTTTGAAAGCTTGAACACAATGTAGCACACGTATTCTGTATCTGGTGACAACATTTGACTTTTGATCGTGCATCTGATTTTTAATATCTGTTGTGGTAAAAGCTCAATCACCTTTTGAAATCTGCATGAACGATATGTAAATCATCATAAAAACCACAAAGTAAAATTCCAAGACACATAAAACCCGATCCAAGAAGTGAAAACTTTTCTCAACATCTATTCGTGAATCTTCAATTTTACTAGACAACAAAGAAGGTTAGTGCCTTAAATGATCAAATGCTTCATAAGAACTTTCAAATATTTGGGTAAGCAAAGATAAGCACATATAGTAAACGTTCATAGGGATATGTAACAAAATTTATTTCAAAAAAGCAAACCTGGACTGGGCTGATGATATTGAAGTAAAATTATTTGCATCCGAAAATTTGTATAAAGACGCCTCTGCTGAAACCATAAGAAGTTTCTTTCCATTTACTTCATCCAACCAGTACAGCTCGTCATTTCCTTTTTGTATCTTTAATTTATTTTGGAGGGTAGTTATAAATCCTAGCGCCTGATCCACATAAGTGTTGGAATTTTGGACTTGTTGGACATTCATCAACTTTTTGATCATTTCTTCATGTTTCGCCTGTATACAAATAGTGTTATGTATATGTGCAACTTAGAACATGATTTTTCCCCATGCATCAATCCTTTTATACAATATACTAAACAATTGAGGATTGAACCAGGAAATATTTTCAAACTTACCTTGTCAATGGCTCGGAATTCAATGCCTTCAACATAAACTGTAGCATCTCCACAACAATACGATGAAAAACGCTCAATTAGAAACTCAAAATCGACATCTTCGTTCTGATTCAAGAAACGGTACAACTCAATCATCATCCACTGCTCATCTCTCCATGTTGCAAAATATGCATGTAGACTTTCGTGTCCCTTTCTATACTTTAGGTTAACATACACAGGTTTTCTTGAAAATTTTCTTGAATCACAAAATTTGAAGACTAAATAGACCCCATAGACAACATCTAGAGATAAAAATTGAGCTCTTGTCTTGATTTTGATGTTCAAGTCGGAAATATCTAACATCTTCACCACTGTCCCAAACCTATGCATATTATAAACATCCAAGTCTAAATCAGTCATAGCCTTTATTCCCATACACTTCTACTGTTGAATTTCGTTAATTTTTGGAACAAGAGTTTAAATTCTATGTAAGAATTTATTGTACCAGACAAATATCTATTTAAATAAACGTAAGAATATTAATTAAAAAGAAAAAAACTATCCAGATGCTTGCAAAAATTATAATTCATGGTCATGAGAACAGAGGACCCAAAACAGGGGCAAACCTCAACTACCTTATTAGAAGGTTTATAAAATTATAGTTCCCAATCATATAGTGAGTATTAAAATCTATTTTTTCATGTACATCATCAGTTCTCATTGTTGATATGTATGTATGTATGCATGACTAATCTTGTTATTAACCTGATGAGATGAGGTCTAAAGTGTAAAAGAGCTAAAGATGAAACACTATTCCTTTGTTGATTAGCACAGGGGATTAGCAGTTCTAGAAGAATAGAGTCAAAGGGATTCAAATATGTTTTGTTTGAGAGCATGCAGTCATTGTGATAAGCAAGTGTATTACAGGGGCAAAATTTGAACTTAGTCAAAGGGGTTTTTAAGTTTGGTCCTATTTGATCATAATTAAAATTAAATGATCAATAATCATATTATGCTATCGTAAACCACTTGTCATGCATTAAACAGTAAAGAGAATAACCTTATACTTTAACATTAAAAAGCATATCATTTAAAACTAACAAAGGTGTAGAGAGAATAACCTTGATTCTGAAAGAGGTTTCCACTCATGTGGACAACTGTTTATGTAGGAAAACTTTGTGGCTGAAATCATTTCATTTCTTTCTCCATTACCAACGAATGACAACAACTGTTATACAACCAAAATACAAATCAGACTCAATATGTATGATGTATAAATGCATGTATGATGTACAAATCAGAAACGGGGAAACACCCAATAAAGGAGATATATGAAAATGAACGGGTTACCACTTTGTCCTGTTGAAGGAGGATTCCCTTCGAAAAGATGTTGTAAAGTTCCTCTTTCTTTTTGGTAGAATAGATTTCAGGGCACTTTGACATTTGGATTATTTCTTTATAGTCTTTAGGCATTTTGGGATTCCATTTCTCATAATCCTCCTGTATATATAGTAATCAAAAGTTACTTTCTTACAGTTTATATGAATAAAAGGTTAGTCAGTTTTGTCAAAATATAGAAACTTACCTGGAATTCCAATGCTTTCTTAAGCTGTATGACCACTTCACTTGCCGTTGGCCGTCTTTCTCTCCTGTGATCTAAGCATTGATAGGCAATCCTTGAAAATATAGCAAACGACTGTGGCACAATTTGTTCTTCTATACCCCCAAACACTAACTCATCAAGTTTTCCTACTTGATAGTGACTTTTAGCCAAAAAGGGTAAATAGAGATACTCGTCATCTAGCTTTTCAGATGATAGTTTCCCACACAATATGTCAAATAAGACCGCACCCAATGAGAATATATCAGACTCTTTGGTTAAGAAGCCTGTTTTCGAGTGTAGTGGGTCACAATATCCGATTGTGCCTGTAACATTGTCGATGACATAGTCTACATTCTGATTTGCAATTGGACATAATAAGGAAAGCCCAAAACCTGTAATTTTGGCTTTCCAGTCATCAAATAGAAGAATATTCCTGCTGCTGATGTCCCTATGTATTACTATTTCTGAACTTGAAATAGTTTCATGAAGAAACTCCAACCCAATTGCAATATCGATGCATATTTTAAGCCGCATCACCCACATAAGACTATCATCGCTCAAGTACTTGTCAAGACTACCTATGGATGGATACTCATATACAATAATTTTTTCATCCTCTTCATCACAGTAGCCTACAAGACCAATGACATTTTCATGTTTATACTCCAAAAGGATTTCCAGCTCTGTCATAAATTTAGCATCTTTTGCAACAAACTCCTTATTTAACCGCTTTGCTGCAATGACATTACGTCCATGAGCGTGAGTAACTTCTCCTCTGTAAATGTCCCCAAAATCTCCATCTCCAATGATATTGTCTTGATTGAAGTCTTGCGTGGCTAACTTTACGTCTTCAAGTGAAAGTTTAAGGTTGTCCTTATGGTTCTCCTGTGAATCATGGGTCAGTAAGTTGATTTGATAAGTAAAAAAGAAACTGAAACTATTACGTGCTATGTAAAATTTTCATTGTGACTTACCTGACAGTTTAATGCTTTTTTGAGTTCTTTGATGACTACTTCTATTGTTGGACGTTGCTCTTGAGTTTCTGCCACACATCGAGATGCGATTTCTAAAAAGATGTCTAAAGACTCTTTATTGGGACCTTTACAAAAGACATGTTCATCGGTCTCCTCCTTTATCTGGTGATCAACAATTTTCATTATTGTTCCCTTCTCAAAATGATCTCTTGCAATGGGTGCAATTCCATTCTCATTCACCTCAGTGTATACAGAATCATAGGCCAACCTCCCAGTCAAGATCTCAAGCAACACTACTCCAAATGAGTAAATGTCTGATTTCTTATTTAATCTACCAGTCTTCTTATATTCTGGATCCCAATACAAAGGTGTGCCTGCAATGATATTGGTATAGATAGTGCTAGCCACTTGATTTGCTGGGTGAAATTTGGAGAGCCCAAAATCCGCAATCTTTGCTTCCAAATTATCTCCCAATAGAATATTATCGCTCTTGATATCACGGTGTATCATCTTTTGTTTGCCATGATCTGTGTTGCTATGAATGTAATTCAAACCATGTGCAATATCAAGACATATATGCAGGCGTTGCACCCAAGTAAGAATAGTCATCTTATCACCGCTTCTCAAATAGTTTTCAAGACTTCCTTTCGAAGCATGCTCATAAACCAGGATCATTGCACCATTACCTTCATCACAAAAACCAAGAAGAGAGATTATATTCTCATGCTTACAAATAGTTAGAGTTTCAATTTCTGCAATGAACCCTTGTTCTCCTCGTTGATTGTGAATGCGCTTTATGGCTACCGTGCTTCGTTTTCTTGGTAAATCGCATTTATCCACCCCTTCTATCGACGAGGAATTTCTGCTATCAAAATGTTCAAGATCTGCTTTGTATACTTTACCGAATCCACCAGACCCGATGCAGTATGCATCATCAAAATTGTTGGTAGCCTTGTTTATATCATTTAGTCCAATCCACAAGTGTTCCAAGTTCTTCCCCTGTGACATTATGAAGTTGTTCAACACCACATTAATGCTAGTAAGGATTGGAGTGATGTTTTCTCTACAAAGAGAGGAGTTCAACTAAAATAGCATGATAAAGTAAAAAGTGTAGGACAAATTATGGACCATTGTCCATCAGATGATGAACACAATGCAGTTCAAACATCCAGTTTTTTAGACGCAGGATGATGATGCAGATCACGTTCAAGATGATGCAAGATTATCCAGTTTTAAGATGCAAAGTTATCAACTTTTAACGATGCATAGAATAGATGCAAAACCAATATTAAGATGATGCAATGTGTGATCAGTATAATCTAAAAAAAAATCATAATTCCAGTGATGCTAATTGATACATGCCTAAAAAAGCAGAGAGATCTTGTAAGTTATATCATAAATTGATGCAATATTGTCCACTCCATACTATTTGATAATCAATCCATGCAGTATGACTAGAGAGCCAGAGAGCTTAACAATAAATGGACGTGATATAATCTTACAAAATAAAATGATGCTTATGAGATGCAATATTGTGGCACAATTGTTCATTGTCATATAAATTAAAAATCAAATGAACATTCAAACGTAAGAGTATTAAATAAAGAAACAAGTAAAGTCAACGAATAAATGATTTAATCAAATGGTTAATCAAAGTTGAAAACAAAACCATTGTCCAAAATAGTCAAATGGTTAAACTATAAATTTGCTCAAAATAATGGATATAATGGTAGAAGTGGTCAGTTGTGTGATACTTTCTGAGTTTTAGTTTTAAGGTTATATGACAGATCATGGGTTTCAGTGGGGTTAAAGGTTGTCTTCTCTTGGTTAGCGGGTTTGTCCGACCAAGTGTGATTTTCTTTTTTCCTTATTGACCTCATGATTGGATTCACTGCATATGGTTATCTGTTTGAGTGCAAGCATCAGGTTGTGAATATATGTGATGGATATATTTTGGGATACTGTCATTGCAACAATTTTGAGGATACATAGTGTCAGATTTCTAGTGTGGATCAGGTTTATACTTTAAAGTTTGTGTTGGGATCAGTGGGGTTCAAGAGTAATTTAAATAATGTTAGTGGGTGTGTCCGTCATTGTTTAGATTGCTTTTGTTTGTTGCTGTCGCCCCAGTGCTTGCAGCAATGTGTTTAGGATATTGCAGCAGTGTGTTTGGGATAATGCTGTGTTTTGGATATTGCAGCAGTGTGTTTAGGATAATGCAGATTTGCAGCAGTGTGTTTCGGATATTGCAGCAGATTTGCAGCAGTGTGTTTGGGATATTGCAACAGTGTGGGATTGGTTTTTTTCTGAGCAATGTTTTACGCTGTGGTAGCATCATATAAAGGGACATATAGTTGACATCAATGACTAGTGTAAGTCATGGGCCCTCATATAGTTGTTAGTGTTTTGCGAATGTTTTATCATTTGGTTTTAGTTGTATCATTCTTTGTTTGTATTATGTTTTTTGGGCCTCATTCTCTTTTAATCCTCTTGATTATTTGAGGTGGGGTGTCATGTATTATATCTTTTGTTCTTCCCTTTTCGGGGTCTCGTTATAATATTTTACCTTTCTATAAAAAAAAATAATAAAAAAAAAATAATAATAACTTCACCCTTTATAATTATAAAATATGAGAATGTTCAAAAGTGATCGGATGATTTGTTTTAAGTTAACTATCTAGAAAATGATTTTCATCCCTAAAACAAACGCCTAAGAAGATGATTTCCATCCTTAAAATAACGCTTAAAAGTACATCTAACAATAAGATGAAGACATGTGACAAGACTGAAAATGGAGATTAAGAAAAAAAAATACATATGCAGTGTTTAATTAAAGTGATAAATGAAGTGGGAATTAGTTGAAGCATATAAGTTATATCTCACTATCATTACTTAATTATTTTCACAATATCACTCTCTTCATCTCAAAATTATTGTCATCAGACAGTTTAACAAAAGTATGATTATTACAAATTTCAACCAATCAAATATTTTTTTACCATTAAGATCTTTTCCGATTAGTTAATAGAAGTGAAAAACTATTTTGGGGCATCCCAAAATTAAAATTTAGACTATAATTAAAAAACAGTATTCTTTTTATTGGGTATTCTTTTGTTGTAAGTTGTATAAATTTAGCTATAATTGGGGAGAACAAATTTTACTTTTAGATAAATTATCATGTATTTTTTGAAAAGGACCGGGTGGGGATCTTGTTATGCTATTAGTTAAAGGTTTTTTTTTTTTTTTTTTTTTTTTTTTTTTTTTTTTTTTTTTTTTTAAGTTCTCTTAGCTTTTAGATGACAAACTCTTGCGTTCCCGAGTTATTTTTTTGAAAGAAGAGAAAAGAAGTGGGAAGAAATCAAAATAAATTTATGTTCCGAGAATTTTCAGGAGAGAAGAGAAAAGAGATGGAGAGGAAATTTGGTTCAGTTTCTTTCCAAACTCTTCTTCCCAGAAATGGGATGATTTGGAGAGAAAGTAAATAAGGAAACTTTCAATTAATAAAATGACTTAAATGCCCCAAAATATAGTATAATTTTTTATACAACAATGGTTATACTTGTAAAATCATTAGTTTTTATTTCTTTTCTCTCTAACTCAAGAACACGAAATAAAAAGTTAAACTTTATTCCTCTCCTCTTCTTTTCTGCCCGTTTTTGTCACTTCTCTTCTTTTCTTTTATTTAAAAACTCACGAAAGGGTAATGAAAAAGCATACCGAACTCACAAGCGTTGTCACAATGACATGCCATCACGCACCGGAACAAAGTGGTCATCGAACATAACTTTTATCTATTTCATGCTTAAGGTCATTAGTCACATCTCTTCAACATAATTTTGGTTAATTTCAGACTTTTGATCGGACCAAGTTTTGCTATTCATAAGCTAAGCCATTAAGCTAAGAATATATAATTTAATTATGGAGTACATAATCAGTTGTTGTTGTTGTAGCTTAGGCGGTCAACAGTTCTACCCTCAAATCTATCTTTTTTTTAGTCTTTTTTTTTTTAGTACTCTTTCACTATTAATCGTTTATGACTTTATGTTTTCCAATTATTAGACAAAATAAAGTGACTAAGATGTATGTATGTGTATATTTATATAAGATTCTGACAATTACTTCTTTGAAAATATTAATATTAACTTATTTAAAATATTTACAAGTACATCTTGAGAAATTAGGCTATGTTTGGCACACAAGATTGTTGGGAGATTGTGCTTATTTTTTCAAAAAATAAGCTACTTATAAAATAATATTTGTTTGGCAGACATAACTTATAAGAGATTCTAAAAAAAATAATCTTTCATAATCTCTTAAAACCAAAGGTTACTTCATGTAGCTTATAAAAATATCTCTTTTTATAATCTCCAGCACCAGCACCATCTCCAACAACAATTGCTTTCGCCAAACATACCCTTAGCCTCTTTGAAAGGATTTATCATATTTACTTCTTTTCTCATGTTATTAACTTATATAAAACAATCAATTATAAATATGAAGCTATAAAATCATATCAATAAGTTTTCAAAATACCATAAGGCTTGTTTATTAATTTTTTTATTAACTAATGTGTAATAAAAAGATAATTTAATGCAGATACTTTCAGTTTTATTATTTAATATTCTCAGTTATTTTCCTCTATTAAGTCACAAACAAACAGTATTCGTATTACTTAATGACTTCAGTCTTTTTTTTTTTTTTTTTTTTTTTTTTTACATATTAAGTCAATTAAGTCGAATTAAAACACAACCTTAGTTTAATAAAGCGAAGATCGTGCCATCATGGTCACATTTGTTCAGACAATCAATTATTTTTTGGGTATATATCGAAAGTGTACGTACTACATATTTTTATTACAAGCTTAGCTCAAATTTTAAAAAATTTCAACTTTGAATCATTTATAAACTTAACCAAAATAATAAAGTTATGCACCATAATAATATATATTTTCTGATAAAATTATCATGCAATCATGTTCCATGGCAAAGTGCGGCCACGTAACTCTCGTCCACCACATTTATCATCAAATTCTTTGTTTTACATAATATTATTTAGTTCTATGAATTATATTCTAAGAAATATAAAATACAATGTTAAAAAAATATAATAATGTAAAATCGAAATCACATACACGTTTTAGTATGGTGATAATTTTTTGATACTTGACAAGAAATGTACTGGTATTTGTAGTGGTATTTGTAGTGAGGATAGATAGTGGAGTAGTGGTTATATGGTTAAACAAGACGATAACAGTCGGTAACATAGAATAACTCTTGTTTATTTATAACGATAATCTGCCTTAAATTTAAAGTTTAAGTAAATAAATTACGTACCTTCAAGCGATTGAGTGACGTTCGCTCAACTGGATTTTCATGTCTCCACTGATGTTCCAAAGCTTTCTCAAGTCTTTTGACAACCTGATCTATATGTGGACGCTTCGCCCGTTCCTCTTGTATGCAGTAATATGCTGTTTCTGAGAAGATTTTGAATGATTCTGGGTCCATCTGTTTTCGTAGATGTGGATCGATCATATCATCCAAATGAGATTTGGCGAGTTGACTTAATAACCCCTCTTCCAACTCTTCATCTTGAAGGACTGCACTCCTTCCACACAAGACTTCGAATAATACAATACCGAAGGAATACACATCTGATTTGTGGGTCATACCGCCAGTCTTTTTATATTTTGGGTCAAGGTATACATTCTCAATAATATCACGTGTAAGAAGAAGACGGTGCCTCCGAGCTACTGTATTTTTCAACGAAAGTTCAAAACCAGATAACTTGGGTTCCCATTTGTTATCTAGTAAAATTTTCGAGCTCCTGATGTTGCAATGTATGACACTAAAATCTCGTCCAACATCATAATGGATGTAACTCAATGCATTTGCAATGCCCAGACATATCTTCAATCTTTGCATCCATGTGAGGGTCTCATCACTTAGATATTTGTCCAGACTTCCGTTGGCCTCCCTCTTGTATATGATAACCTTATGACCATCCTCATCCTCATCCTCATCGTCATCCTCATCCCCATCATAAAATCCAATAAGAGACACTAGATTCTTATGATTGAGACTTGAAATCATCGAAAGATCCACCCAGAACTTTTTGCTAACATAAACCTTTCCAAAGATATCGATGGACTGTTCGGAACGCAACAGACTGCCTTCGAAAATCATTTCATCTCTGTTGTTAAAAATTTCTTCATCGGAATCACTGAACATTGATTCCATATCTTGATCGCTGAGTTTTAAGTGAGATAGATCTTTAAGGAAAGACTTTGTGTTTTTTCTGACTTGGGATTCATTGCCTATAGATGCGAAGGTCATTGATCCCTGTATGTGTAGATTAACAGGATGTAACACATTAGTTAGCTTGATTGATCAATTCAAGAGACGAAATGGTGAGAAGCTAAGTACATATAATATGAGATCTTGTATCTCACTCTCAAGATTATTTTAATACATGAGTCATATTCAATGGGCTGATAATTAAAGCTGGTACAGTAAGTGTAAAGAAGATAGATATAAAAGATAATCATGTTTAACTTAGGTGAAGATTGTTTAAATATAGTGATAGAAGCTAACTGAGTTAGCAAATCTCTAACAATACAATAAATTAGTAGACTAAACTTTAGATATTCTTTCTCCCTTTCCAAAATGCAACGTAATTACAATTAAATAACAAAAGAACAAATGAATGATCTTCTAAACTTAAGGAATAAACTAAAGACTTGGAAATAATGTATGGGTGGTACGTGGTCACGTGGACAACTTATAAACTAAAAGACTAAAATTATGCATGCGTACACACCTATTGTACATGTATGGGATATTGACATGGTTGGATTCGGTTGAGTAGCAGATAAGATCTAACTTGAAAAATATATTCTTCTCTCTTAAAAATTTCAGTGACTTACAAGTTTGTAAGTTACAACAAGATTTTAAATAAAATAAGGAAAATGCTATTAGATGCTTACTCGGCATTATATAAAGATTATATCGATTCTTAATACCACATCGTATTATATTCTGCCCCTCTCTACTCGCATCTTTCTTGTTTTGACATTTACCAGCCATTTTTTTTAAAGGAAAAAAAAGAAAAAAGATTGCATTGGTTTACACTAGAGATAAAAAGAAAATTAATTACCTTCTCATGACTAGATGATGTCTCTCCGACTTCAGCCACAAGTGATGAGCGTTCCTTTAACATCAATGGCAACAAATACAGCAATAAGTAAATAAACGTTACTCATATTATATAGTAGTTATTGTGCTAGAAAGATAAAGGGAAAAAAACCATCTTACAGCATTTTTCCATTCCAATTGAACTTCCAATGCTTTCTCAAGTCTTGTGACAATGTGATCCATATTTGGGCGTTGCAATTGTTCTTCATTCAAGCACTCATACGCTGTTTTCGCGAAAATGTTTAATGACCGCGAATCTATTTGTTTCCATAAATCCGGATCGATGATCTCGTCGAGTATTTTCTCTCTATAATGAAAAATTGCCACCGAAGCCAAATACTTATTATCCTGATCATCAATTACTGATTCCCTACCACAAAGTAGTTCAAACAATACCAATCCAAAGGAGTAGATATCTGACTTATGGCTCACAATGTTAGTCTTTCCATATGTTGGGTCTGTATGCCCCTTCATAGACCAAACTGAATCAGTATGGAAAGAATGGTGTCTTTCGGATGCTTTAATCTTTATGGAATGCTGAAATTCAGATAACTTGGGTTCCAAGTCATCATTTAACAGAATTGTGTAACTGTTGATGTTCCGATGTATAACGCTAAAATCGCGTGGTTCGTCATAATGAATGTAAGTCAATGCATGCGCAACATCCACAGATACCTCCAATCTTTTCACCCATGACAACAACATCGGGTCACTTAAATACTTTACAAGCCTAACCCTGGAGACGTCCTTGTAAATGATGGTCTCTGAACCAACTTCATTACAAAACCCAACAACAGAAACAAGATTCTTATGCTTGAGACTAGACAGCATCGAAATCTCCGTCCAAAACTGTTGTTCTATTTCATCCCATTCTTCTTTACTTAGCCGCTGAATTGTGATATCAATCAACTCACCACGCCAAGAGAGTTGTCCCTTGTATATCTCTCCAATTCCACCTTTGATATAGCCGTCATTTTCTTCACCACACCAAGAGAGAGATCCCTTGATGGCGGACAATAAATCTTCAATTGGGATTCTTAGGTGAGCAAGGTGGTTGGGCGAAGAGTGAATCTATCACAAAAAACAAAGTTGGGGTTACAAAAGGACGATATTCAATAGATACACAAATTAACATCAACTTCTGTATGTCAACGTATTAGTTTATTTTGGATAACTGTTTAATACAAACCTTCAACCAACATTCATAATGTTATTGACAATGTTTTTATCCATAACCTTTTACTTTGACTACCGGACACGACCCATGATATGTCAGATTTTGGGACTTAAGTTATCAAATTTATTTATTAATTTTATTTTATTTTATTTTATCTTTTATTTTATTATTATTATTATTATTATTATTATTTGGATAATGGGGATTGATATGATTCATCAAATTTGCAATTTATATTTTTGTTTCCAGTTATCGACGTTGAATGTCAACTATACCTGTTACCTGTTTAAAGGAATAAGAAGTCCGAATAGTCAAAACACAAGAAAAATCGATAACCTAATAACTAAAAACCGAAAAATGCGAAGTGTCATATGTGTCAGATTGGGTAATCAAAATACTGTAATAGTAGGTCATTTAATGTTATAAATAAAAAATTATCAACGTTAGTTGAAAGATTTTATTAAATGGTTATCCAAATTTAGGTGCTTATATAATATTAATGACAAAAACGTTGCTAAGAAAAATGATGGGTTGTTTTCTAACGATTATTTAAATTTAATTAGTCTTTTTAAAAGGTCAAATAACATTATGAATAAAAATGCTTCAAGAAAAAGTTAAATGGTTAAATCAATAACTGATCAAAAGTTTAGGATTAAATAATAAGTGAGCCTAAAAATTACAACCAAACTATAAAGTACGGAGTAAAATAATATGAAGAAAACAATAAGTGTTAAATACTGATTATATCACGCATTTAGATATGTCTTTGTTATATCTAAAGTGATTCAATATGTTAAGATTGGTTTGTTTTTGTCATCTCATAATGTTTCATTTAAAATTTCGTTAAAACTAATATAAATTAAAAAGAAAAAGAAAATATTATGCAGAAGTATTAAGGAGAAAATATAAAGGTCTTACCTGCCTATTTTCACGTGCTAGTTCCAAAGCTTTTTCAAGTCTTGGAACAATGTCAACTATATTTGGGCGTCGCGATTGTTCTTCGTCCAAACACTCATACACAATTTCCGCGAACATTTTAAGTGAATGCAAGTCTATTTGTTTCCACAGTTCCTCATCAATTACATTATCGAGTTTTTTCTCTCGATAATGGGTAATAATTAGCTTAGCCAAATCATTTGTATATATTGATGTCCTACCAGACGATAGTAGTTCAAACAATATTATCCCAAATGAGTACATATCCGACTTGTGGTTCACATTGTTCGTCTTTATATATGTTGGGTCTCCATACCCTTCCACATACTCAAGTTCATTAGTATGAAATGAATGGTGCCTCTGAGACGCTTCAATCTTCATGGAACGTTCAAAGTCAGATAACTTGGGTTCCCAGTCATCATTTAATAGAACAGCTCCGCTGTTAATTTGCCGGTGTATCACGTTAAAATCCCGCCGCTCATCATAATGAATGTAACTCAATGCATGTGCAAGACCCACAGAAATCTTCAATCTTTGCACCCATGTCAACCTAATTGGGTCACTTAGATAATCATCGAGCATTCCCCTGGTTTGATCATACTTGGTAACGATGACCTTCTCATCTTTTTCATCACAAAACCCAACAAGAGAAACCACATTCTTGTGCTTGAGACTAGAAAGCATGGAAACCTCCGTCCAAAACTCTTGTTGATCTTCGTCATCCCTTCCTTTATCTAACCTCCGTGCATTGATATTAATCAACTCACCGGACCACAAGAGCTGACCCTTGTATTCCTTTGCAATTCCCCTTGACCTGATGTAATTATTCCAATCAAAGTTGTTGGTGGCGGATAGTATGCTTTGAAGGGGGATTTTGAGGTGAGCAAGATCGTCCTTTGGTGAAGACATTATCTGTTTATCAAGTAAAAACGTGAATTAATACACAAGATAAGATAATACAATAAGAGAGTTTGATGAAGTGCCTACAACGTGTTTGATGAAATTCCTGAGCCATTTCAAACACATGTTGCGGTATATACTTGCCTTGTATGTTATATCGATCTTGAATTTGAGTCTAAATCTGTATATAATTTTCTACTTTATAGCTATTATCATGTTATGTTTGTGAATAAAAACTAAAATAAGATCCTTTTATAGTTAAGGAAGTGCACGGTCTTATAAACTTGAAATGTTTTGGTTCTTCATTCATGTTGTCCTACAATACCTTGGTTTCGAGATTACCTAAAAAGTTCAGGAGGTGTTGTTTGCTAGTGATTTCATGTTGAGATAAAGTCTTGGATAGTGCAGTTAAATTTGCTCCTGTGGTGTTTTCAAAGCATATTTTGGTCCATAATCAGATGGATGGATGATATACATTGCATAGTGGTGAGTGGAGTTTGTCCATTTTAGGCTATTACATGTTCTTTGTCTGCTGATGCAGTTTTGAAGGGATACTAGGGACTGGAATTGTTTGTTTGCTTCCCTCATTGCATTCAAAGACATGTTTTTTTCTTGCAGATGACAATTAAGGACAGGTTGACTGCATAAGATAAGTTCATAAAGTGGTATCTAGAAACAAAAAAAAAAAAAAGAAAAAATTTATGGCATGTGCTTTGTGATATAGTAAATTGTTTAATTTGGCAATATACTTCATTGTTTAATGTTGATATTTGGTCATCTGATGTTTGAAGTTGTTTCGAAAGACATGTTTCTGTAGCTGTTGCAGGATACTTTATTTGGCAAAACAGGAATTGGAGGATTTTGAGAATGTTGAAAGGAATGGAGAGACATTTTTTGATGTTGTATTGGGTAGTTTATAAGTCAAACTGTTGACTTTAAAAGTGAAGAATTCTCCTTCTATGGTAAAAGTTTCAGAAATACGTTGTATCAGCTCATGGTTGATACTAGTATAAAGAAAAACTAGTAGAGCTGCTGATAGTATGTTTTGTATGCAAGGGTTGAATATCAAGATGATTGTCCAACTTGTGAATGAAACTGGAGAGCACTAAGACACATGAGTATGCTAGAAAGTATTTTGCAGTACAAATATAGGCAACTTCCGCCAACCGTCCTCTTTTCTACAATCCTAACTAGATCTACAAGTTTTGCTATGCTTATTAATATTTCAAATATCAGAATTCGATATCCTTAACAATTACTGATCGATAATAAAATTAACCTGTGACATTTGTTTCTTAAGTTTTAGTGACTTATTTATTCACATTTATTATCTGTAACTAAATTGTAATATCAAATTGATTTGAATTTGAGTTTCTCCTTTTCGTTAATAGTTTCAGATGAACAATATTTCCTTCTATAATCATTGCAAAATTCGAATTTAGGGGTTGAATGGCCCCAAAAGTCAATTTCAAACTAAAATGTAATAGGTTGGTTATTTTCACTGTGTGACACTTGTATAAATTTTACTATCGTATTGTTCCGACTTTAGAGTTTCTTAATTATTTAGTTTGTGCTACATTGTGTTTTGTATTCCCTATCGTTAGTGTTATTGTTGTTGGTTGTTGTAACATTGCATTTTGTATATAAAGATTGCACAAGACGTTTTTGGCATATCAAGGTGCTATTTGGGCTCCTGGGCTCATGATTGTTTTACTTTGTGAGTATTTTTTATTAGTTTCTTTTTGGTTTCTTTTGGTCTACCTACAAGCCCATTCGTATGATATTATTATATGTAGGCTAATTTGGTTAACTTTTTAGTGGGAAATCCACTATAGCTCATTCAATACTCCTAATTATATGTTTATAAAAATCTACCGTGGTCTATATCCTTTTATCCAAAAAAATGACATAGAGAAATAGAACATGCAATTTTTATTATATCATTTTTTATTAAAAGGATATTTTGAAGTGAAGATAGTCACAAATCATACACCTTCACTAAATTTTGTCAAAAGATAACAATATCTTGAATTGGCTCTTACCTTTAAAAAAAGGGACAATGCATATGTCCTCAAGGAAACTTCAAAATTTACATATGATTTAAGTACAATGTGCACAATGATATAATAAAAGAATTAAATAATAGAAAACCATTTGATGCAATAGAACAATGCATATGATTTAAGTACAACGTGCATATGATTTAAGTACAATGTGCACAATGCATTAAGTAACATGTGTATTGGTATAAAAGAATTAAATAATAGAAAGGGATGTGTTGACCGCACCCTCCCTACCAGGGGGCCCACCTACTTTTAGTCAAAATATACAGGTTTTAATGCAGACAGTACAAGCGGCGGCAGCTGGTTAAATAGGGAGGGTGTAGCTTAAGGAGGGTGTGGTTAACTCATGCCTAATAGAAAACCATTTGATGCAATAGAAGAATCTATCTTTAGTTTAGCCTTCGTGAGTAATAGATGAAAAATACTGTAGTAAGAAATTTTATGGCCAACAACTTTTAATTTTAAATTCAAATTCTGTACAAAACATGTACTTTTTTTAAAGATACAGGTAAGCAAGTACTAGAAGCTTTTACCTTTATCATTTTGCCTTTAAAACAAACAATACGTGTAAAAACAAACAATAAGTTGCTAGTGGCCTAGTGGCAATTTATTATTATTATTATTATTATTATTATTATTACTATTATTTATCAAGGTTGTTTAAAGCTTTTCACCGAAGTTCAAATCACGACACCTGCGTTTTTTGTGCTTAGCTGTTGTTTTACATAATTCATTGTTAATTAGGATAAATTATAAAGCTTCGTAGAGGTGGCGGATCGAATAACGTGAATTTTAATTACGTTAATAACCCACAAAAATAAATAAACCGTTTATATCACATACTTCATGCGTCAAAAATGATTACAAAACTTGGATATATATAAAATTCTCGCTATCATTTATTTATTGATCAGTGACTAATTGTTGATAAAATATAAACTTATTGACCTTATACTATATGCATGTAAGTAAAAGAGGAATATAAGAACTGAGCAGATATGGTCTCTTTGGTCACCTAGAAAAATCTTAACTTGCTTTATATTAGCATTGCATATATTGGGAAGTCATATACAGTGTGAGGTCCAGCAATGGAAGACATCATATCAAGTGGCTATTAATTATCTGTAAACAGGTTTTATGGGGTCTATCTAATGTGCAAACTGATGAAGTGAAGGTGTATAAAGAAGAGGTCTTACAGGCATGTTTTCACGTGCGAGTTCCAATGCTTTCACAAGTCTTGGGACAATCTCTTCTATATCTGGGCGTTGCGATCGTTCTTCTTTCAAGCAGTCATACGCTATTTCAGCGAACACGTTGAGTGACTGCGAGTCTATTTGTTTCCACAGACCCCAATCAATTATTTCGCTGAGTTTTTTCTCACGATAATGGGTAATGGCCACCAGAGCCAAATACTTATTACAGTCGCTGGCTATTACTGATTTCCTGCCACACAGTAGCTCAAACATTACTATCCCAAAGGAATACATATCAGACTTGTGGTGTGCACTTTTAGTCTCTATATATGTTGGGTCTGTATACCCATCCGTACTCCACACTTTATCAGTATTGAAAGAATTGTGCCTTTCAGATGCTTTGATCTTCATGGAACGTATAAAGCCACCTAACTTGGGTTCACAGTCATCATTTAAAAGAATCGATACACTGTCGATGTTGCGGTGTATTACGCTGAAATCACGTGACTCATCATAATGAATGTAGCTCAACGCTTGCGCAATACCAACAGAAATCTTCAATCTTCGCACCCATGTCAACAACATCGGGTCACTTAGATAGTTGGTGAGACTTCCGCTGGTCTCATGCTTGTAAACGATGACCTTCTCGTCATTATCATCACAAAACCCAACAAGAGAAGCCAGATTTTTATGCTTGAGACTAGAAAGCATGGAAACCTCCATCCAAAACTGTTGGTCTCCATCAAACCTTTCTTTATTTAACCTCCGAGCAGAGATATTAATTGACTCACCGGACCACAAGAGCCATCCCAGGCAATCCTTTTCAAATTCATCTTCTCGAACGAGAAAGTATTTAGAAAAGTTGTAGGTGGCTAATAGTACATCTTTAAGGGGGATTTTTAGGTGAGCAAAGTCATCATGATTGACTGAAGACATAATGTATGTATCTGTTTGTTAATCTGAACAAAAAAGGCTGTGTGGGTTGTTATAAAAAAGAAGTGAAGTAGTGTTTGGGGTGATGTGCATAAAAATCTGTTCGGTTTGTGTTTGTTATATATAGAAGATATGGATAGGTGTGTGTTCCTTGTTATCTTAAATGTATGGACGTAGTAACTGCATTGACCTTTTGACCATAACACACAAGCGTGTAGGAAATTTCCCTTTCAAAGTTTCAAAATGGTACTCCACAAAACAACACACACGGTAACCGAAACAAATAATACACCACATGTGAAAAACAAAAGTATGATGGGAAACTTCTTAGCAACTACTATGAGATTGGATTGGTAGTTGCATTATTAATGGTATAGTAGACTATTCACTTCTTGACCATAACACAAATAGTGTCAAGTGTATAGAACTTCCCTTTCAAAGTTTGAAAAAAAATTCGAATAAAGATTTAAATGAACAAACCAATGAATGATAATGTGGATTTGAAAAAAATGCACACCGAGATATGAGATGATATGATAATATGAAAAGTCTTTCTGAAAATTTTCTTAATTACCATTAATATGTACCAAAGGGAAAGTATTAATGCAATTAAGCATGACCTCCTATAAACTATAGTCTTATATAAACAAACATTGACACAATCACAAAGAAAGTACACTTATTTTTTAGTTGCGCCTAGTAAATCATCAAAAATGAACATGTAAGTGTTCACCAAAAGCATTGTATGTAGATCTGATACAAAAGTCAATATAAACTATAGTCTTATATAAACAAACATTGACACAATCACAAAGAAAGTACACTTATTTTTTAGTTGCGCCTAGTAAATCATCATGGACCAAAAATGAACATGTAAGTGTTCACCAAAAGCATTGTATGTAGATCTGATACAAAAGTCAATATATAAATTAGTTGCAAGTTACATCAATTATATCATCCATCTAATGTCTATGCCCAGGATGGATCCTATGTGGTCGGTCCACTAGTGCATACCTAACGACTCAAAATCAATTATTATCAAAGACATGTCAAAAACACAATTAAATTAACGAGCCTTCACAATCTAACTACTAGCTTATGTCAAGATAAACACACTCAAGATATCTTAAAATAACCAAACAGTTATACAACCCAACTTTCTTAACCCGATAAACACATAGCAATCTCTAACTCCTAATGTTTATTAAACTATAAAACTTTAGAGAAAGAAAAAAAAGTTGCTCCTTTAGAAAAAGTTTTGAGGGGTGCTACTACTTGATCCAATTTTGCTCAAATGTAACCGAATTATGCTAAAAAAGGTCATTCATTTTTTAAAGGCGATTTTAGTCCAGAGACCATCCGAACATGAAACGATTTTTAATAGTTTCAGTAAGATGACATATTTATAAAAGGGAATTGATTTGCACACTATAACTTTTTATTCTTTCACCATACCGTGTGTATTACAGTATTGTACGGTGTGATATACAGATTATATAAAATGGTGTTTTTATCAAAAAAAATTGATGTGCAAATCAACCCCCTTAACAAAATTATTGATTTATTATTATTATTATTATTATTATTATTATTATTATTATTATTATTATCTTTTCTTTTTTTTTTTCTTTTTTTTTTTTTTGGGGGGGGGGGGGGGTGTAACGGGTGTCTTACCCTGAAAAATAGATCATACATTTTTCAAACAACAATGACAACATTATCAACTTGTTTAAAATGAACATTAGAGAATCTCACCCCTATAAATTAACCATGTAGTATATTTTCAAGGGAAAAATTTTAACTAAGCAAATTCGATGGGTGAATACATATGTTTCTATTTAACCAAGTAAAACAATCTCATGTAGACTTAGATTATTAAAAAATAAAAAAATAAAAAAATAAAAAAAAAAAATAAAAAATCACAACAAGGGTAAAAAGTGAAGGAAGTTGTTGGGTAAAAGTAAAATGTTTTTTTTTTTCAACTTAAAGTAAAGTGTTTTGGTGAAGACAATTTAATTGGTCAAGAGTTTAATAGAGGGATTGAACGGTTGGTGCAAAGTAATTTATGTTAGTTGTACTTTGAACTTTGAATGGCTTGGTGCTTCATACGATGCATGGCGCCTTCACTTTTTTTTTTTTTTTTTTTTTTTTTTTTTTTTTAACTTTCATTCGTAAGGTTTTTGTAAAAATAAAGTTTGTGTCTTTAAAAAAAATGTTTAACTAACTTTTAGCTATTGCAATGGAACCTTAGTTACAATGGCGGATGTATCTAATGTAATGTTGATCTATGATGGGATTTTTCTAAACACCAGCCTATTTTTATAAGATGTTTTTAGCTATTGAAACAGAAACTTAGTAACAGTGGCGGACCAAAGAAAACAATAGTTAATATACAAATTAAACATGTTACTAAACTTTTTTCTAAAATGCGTCTAAGGTATTTAACTTTTATTTTGTTCACTTAGGTTACTAAATTTATAGGAAGCATACATTTCTATAATTTTAGTGTTAATCAGGGTGACTTGAACGTATATTTTGGATAAGTTAAGTAACATAACTATTGTATGCCGATGACATTTACGTCGGCGAAGTTGTTCGTGACTTAATAGTATATTTTCAAGGGGGTTTTTAGGTGAGCAAAGTCATCGGGTGAAAACATCATGTTTATGTATTACTACGTACTACTAGAATAGGGCGTTTGGGTAATTGGGTTTACAAAATGATGCAAAGGAGTCTCACAAGATGTGGATTGTTGAACAACAAATACACATATAGAGAGACAGAGAGTGAGGTAGCTGGTGGTGAGGTGATCATAATCATATCAATAATAAATACAATGTTTGAAATTCGGGTTCGAAATCGACCTGGTCGAGTCACCGGGTCAACCCGGTTTTTAATTTATTATTTTTTTATTTTTTTTGACCGGTTCAACCACCGGGACAACCCGGGTTTTTATTAAAAAATCTTGAAAAAATAAAACCCGGTCGGGTTTCAAGAACCGGGTTGACCCGGGTCAATCAAAACCCGGCGAGTCTAACCGGTTAACTCGGTTTTAGAAACCCGGGTTTTTTACCCCTTTTTTTTTTTGCCGAAACCGATCAAACTGGTAACCCGGCCGGGTAGATCCAGATTTCAAAACACTGAATTAATGTGTTTAGCTTTGTATATGTGGTTTGTCGATGAGCCTCTGTGTCCCATCACGTGTTATATAAAGTTATGTCTTTGCATTATTGTACTATGACAACATCATGGAGATGTGCTTTTTGCATTATTGTACTATGACAACATCATGGAGGTGTGCTTTGTGCATTATTGTACTGCAACGAGTAATATGCGACTGTCTTTTTTGCATTATTACCAAATATCTTTTTACCAAAATCTTTTATATACGGAGTAATAAAAGAATAGTAGAGTTATTTTACATGCTAAAAGTTTTTAAAAGCATCTACCATAATCAATCTTTATAAATGTTTATAATAGCGCCCACTGCCCAATCATTTTACATCATTAATTCATAAATCTTTTTTCTTATTATAAACATTTCTATACTATGTATAAACTTCTAAAAGCTTTATAAAAATCTCACTAAACACCAATGCATTAAATTTAAAAAAAGTTCAAAATGTTAGACATTTTCATTCCATATAATCATGAGACACATTTTCACTATGATTACAAAATGATAGACTACTTCAAATTTTCTTAGACTTTTTTATAAACCATCATACTAAATGTCATAAAGGACAAATCTTAGCAACTCAATTTTCAGTTGAAAAAAAAAAAAAAAAAAAAAAGAGAGAGAATATTAATTAATATTAAAATTAAAAGTTCAATCATAGCCATTTTTTATAATTTAAATATTTCATGAACCGTTAATTGTTAGACAAAATATTATACTGTTACGACGAGCATCTAATTATTTTTTATACACGGACACTTTCGTATACTTTTGACAAACTTTTTTTTGTCACTTTTTATGTTTTATTTTCGTTATTAAAATTCGCATGACATATCAATGTGATTGAACACTAATATCGAAGCTTGAACACTAAATATTTGTACTAAAACTGACATAAGTATTTATATAAAAATTAAAGATTTTTCCCCATTTTTGTGAAGAAAAACACAATTTCATTGCTTTTCAACCATATATCACACAGTGTATTCGGTTTATAGATTATAGCAATTCGTTCGTGAAACTTCTATAATCACATTTGAAAACAACACATGTAGTAAAATACACATATGATTGAAATCACGTGTGGTTTAAAATCACATGTGATTTTATATGTTTTATTCAAGTTTGATGAATTAACTAGAATAATTTACAACTCAAAATACAGTGTGTTATATATAGTTGAAAGCTATAAACGTCTAGTTTCAAAGGAAAAAAACGGTTAAACTTTTAAAATATCGTAGAAAAGTTATATTCAATTTATTACATCTTTAGATATTCGAATATTCAAAGTAGTGTTTAATCACATGTGATTTCTCACTAAAGTTTCAATAACGAAAAAAAACGTGAAAAATAAAGTTTGTCGAAATCGAAGTGCCCGTCTATAGAAAGATAATTAAATGATTGTTGCGATGGTGTAATCTTTTTCGCTTAATGATTAACGGTTTAAGAGATATTAATTTTTTAAAAATATGGTGGTGAAACTGGGTTTGTTATCTTATCTAAAAAATGATTGGCTAGGATTGATCCATTGGTATGTAAGTCAAGTTTTGGTATGTAAATGAACTTAAATATAAAAGAGTTACATTATTTTGCTAAAATAATCTTATTGAGAAAAATATTAGGCCGGTTACGTTGTTCTATTTTGACACATGGCAAAATTGAGTATTTTTATTGGCTAATTGAAAATCAAAATTGAAAATTGGTCAAACTTTGATAAATTTGGTGGAAAAAAAATACAAAAATATAGGTGTCAAATTTGAGAAAACAAAATTTTTTAAAAAGATGAAGTCATTAATAAAAAATTCTAGTTATTGAATTTTATATTATACTACATAATATAAAATTTAACGTTTGCTAGGTAATACGAACATAACCTATGTTTTTGGGCTGTTAGATTGAGTTTTGAATAACACATGCAATTTCTATTTTTTATTTTTTAGTGCAGGATCTGTCATCGTAAGAGCCTTCGGTAACATAACGTGGATACCCAAGGCAAATGTTAACGCGGTTCGTTATTAGTGCATTATGTGTTACCGGCCTTCGAGGGCAAGCCCACGTTAACGTGGTGCGTTGCCGAGTTAACGCAGGTTAACGTTGGAATTGAATAAAAAAATCACTTTCGCCCCTGTAACGTGTATATTATCGTTACATTCAATTTTTTTTTTCATTTTAACCCCCCAACGTTTATATTACCGTTGGAATCAGCCTTTTGTGTTAAAAAAAAAACAAACAAAAAAACAAAACAAAAAAACAAAACAAAACAACTTATTCAAACTCATTTTATCACAACTATAAATACCATTCACCCACACAATTTTTTTTCACACTTCTACTACTATATAAACTTTACAATATACTTCTACTAGCGAAAAAAAAAAAAAAAAAAAAAAAAAAAAAAAAAAAAAAATCGGGCGGCAACAACAACAATGACTCGTTCTCGAATCTCCTCGGAGGGTGAGGTAACCCATACACGGGTTCTTCCTCAAATCCGAATTGGAATAACCCAAACGAATTAGGTATGTCGAGTGAAGAAGTTTTTTTAACAACACCAAGAATACCAATTTTGGCGAGAAAGCCAACAAAACACCCTAAACACCAATTTTCAAAATCTTCAAATTAACTCAACAATCACAACAATCCCAAATGGAAACAAATGAAGTTCCGGAAACACTGTCACACCCCCAAAATACATGTTTTAGCAGCGGAATGGAATACCTGGGGGTGACTGCCATAGCATCACAGTTACAGTTGTATTGAATGACCTAAAGTGTCATTTTGAAAATACATCGTTTGATCAATAAAACATTCAGAGTTTACAAAAATAGGTCCCAAAATGGTGTTGCAAATTTAGGTAAAATAAGTTCAACAAGATCAAACGTTTCATAAGTTCAGAAAATATATGTAAAGTGAGACGCGTCGACTCCGCGACTCCAGGTAGGTCCAAATGCATGCCACATGAGCTACCTTAATTACCTGAAAATACATTGCTAAAAATGGTCAACAATAATGTTGGTGAGATCCATAGATTTATAAAATGATATGTTATACGGCAACCACAAGTATAAAAATGATGATGAAATATCCCATGATGAATAAAATCGTACATTAGCACTTAAGCTCATGACACTGAAGCTGACTGATGAAAATGCCCCTCCAGAGTGTTTTACCAGGCACTCTAATGATGTTAGACATGAAATGCATCCGTTGGATTGTTGGTATAACCAACGCGAATGGAGGCGTCACCCTCAATAGATCTATCCACTCACTCTCGCTTACAGGGAATTAACGGTTCATGATAAATAAATAGGGGACTTTAACATGGTAATGCAGTAACTTAAGCAATGTACATAATTTGATACTTTGGCCTGTATAAATTGATGATGCAATGTATTCTCCCCCGTGGGATTTGAAATCAAAATATTGAATTGAAAACGGGGCTATGAAAACTCACCTGATATGATGGTACAATGATGGTGAAATGATCAGGACAACAAGGCGCGAACACTAGCCGCAACCTAATATGAATGATAGGTTCTAATGTAAGCAATGAAATGATGCTACACATGCAAATACGTATGTTATCGATACCACTCGTGAAATTTGAAAATAATGTTTATCGTGAAAAATATATTTTTGACGTCTCATTAAGTTAATAAACACTCTTCATGTAAATATGTTGAAACGGTACTCCACGATCCTTGTTTGGTGTTCTATCGGCAACTATAATGTTTTCGTCGCAAAAATAACATTTTCATTACTTGAAAAATATGCCCAAAATGGCCTCGTAAAACTAGTCGCGAAATATTGTACGTTATGTGTTAAAGCATAATCTTGGCGTTTTTGAAAACCTTGCAACAATGTCTAGAAGTCGTGTCATTTAACTTTTGTCCGTACGGGTCTCGATCAATGAGAAAAATGGCTCTCAACATGACGTATTACAAAAACTGTTTTTCTATACTTAGAAATATTTTGCTATTAGAAGCTGTCAAAATAAATAGATTTCGTCGGGTTTCAAACGTGTATATCTTGGTCGTTATGAGCTCGTTTTCTACGTTCTTTATATCCACGGTTTCGTATTAACATGTACTAATATATTTTCAATAAGTCGGCCCTTCTAGATCACGTCTAACGCCTCGTTTTGTCCGTTGAAATTCGTGCAACAGCATGTGTTATTTTCAGAAAATAGTTTTTCGTCGTTAAACTTAGAAAAATCATATCTCCTTCGTTATAAGTTCGTTTTTATCCGTTCTTTCGCCCATAGCTTCGTTTTTGAAAGTATTTTTTGAATCTTTAAGCCAAAATTACCCAGGAACCCCTGATGTTTCCACGTTTTGCATAAATAGACAGCAACTTTCTAATAGTGTTTAAAACTCATTTTTCTAGTTTATAACTTGTCCAAAACTTAACCAAACTACTTCAAATCAACTCCACAAGTACTCAATCCTACCATACACCTTCTTAGGGTGTCATGGGGTCTTAAACATCACTAACCTTTGTGGGTTTCATGGGAATAATTATAGGAAAATCAAAAACCCATTATATGTAGTAAAAACCTAATAAAGTGGTATGGATCATAACATACTTGCATGTTTTGTTACTAGTTCATAAAAATACATCAAGTAATAGTTTGAAAGAGTAGAAAAATGATTAGTAACTTACTTGTGATGATTATTAAGAGATGGTGATGAAAACCCATTTAATCTTTGTGGTTTTTATTTCAAAACCCTAACTAGATCACTACTAAGACTTAATAAACACTTGGATCTTGAAAAAAAATGATGGATTGTTCCTTGTTCTTTGATGTTGGCCGATCCATATGGAGAAGAAAGAGAGAAGAGAAACTTTGCTAGTTGATTTTTAAGTGTTAACTAAATAAATGAAGTATATGAAATGTAGATATTTGTTAAAAAGGAAGGCATGTGCATTAGCTGGGGGGGGGGGCACGTGGCCGGTTTCTAGGGGAAAGGTGGGGGGTTTTGAGGCTAATTAAATGATCTTGTCTAGTTATTGGATGAGTTAGTGTATTTTGTGTACACTTTGGGTGTTATCGGGTACCGAGTTAACTAAAAATAAATCGTGACGAGTTGAAATAAAATATGACGAAGTTGTAAAAATCATGAAATTAAATTCCTGATGAGAATCGGGTGTTAAAATAATTATCGGGTTGAAATAACGCAAACCGACGGAATTATAAGCTCCTAACGTAAAATGTAGCAGTTGACTTGAAAATACCGTGTAAATTAATAATATAATTTTTATATCATTATAATGAGTATCAAAATATATTAGAATCGTAGTCAAAGGTGTCGGGCATATGTTAGTAGTAAAAACTGAGTGGTAACGTTAATTACAAATTAAGCATACGTAAATGGAAATAATGCATATCCGTGCATGATCTAAAGTGCTGATGATGTTACTGATGATATGTAGGTCCTTACTAATGATGCATGAATTTGAAACTAAACCAAACTGGTTACGTGAATTTAAATACCCATAAACTAGGTTTATAAGAAGATGCATGATGAATGTGAATAGTGTTTCCCTTCCGAAAATGAATAGTGTTTTGTGAATAGTGAAATTTTGAAACACTTCTCAGAATCTCAAACTGACTCTGAAAACGATGAATAGTGAAATGATGAATAGTAACTTTCCGAGATGAATAATGAAATTTCGACGTTTGAAAAAGGACCTGAAATTACGAGTTGTGACAGTCTTCCCCTCTAAAAGGAACTTCGTCCCGAAGTTCAGTTTGTGTTGGTCTCTAAAGTGTACTTGGTGAAAAGATGATGATATTTGAGTCGCATCTGGTCTTCCTGCTCCCAAGTGAACTCGGGATTTCTTTAGGAATTCAGGGGGCTCTCATGATAGTAATCCGACTTTGTTTCATTGTCTGACCTCACGGTCCATGATTTCTATTGGTTCTCCTACAAGGTTTAAGTTTGTCATTGGGTTGGATTCCTTCCAATGGAATCATGAGTGACTCATCTGAAAGACATTTCTTGGGATTTGAAAATGTAAAACATGTTTGTGTAACTTACTGTTTTCTGACAAAGACTCAAATCTGACAGCCACCAGGCCTACACTGCCTAATATGTTGAATGGTCCAGTGTATATCGGGTTTAGCTTCACGTGTTTTCTGAATTATATCATGCCTTTCCTAGGCAGAACTTTCAACATGACCCTTCCACCAACTTGAAATTCTATTGGTTTACAACCTATCGAACTTGTAACTGATTCTAGATTTGTAGGAAATTCTTGGTTATTTCATGAATGCGTACTGGACTAGTGAGTTGGGCTTTTTCCGAGTTCGGTCCGTCAGTAGATGGTCGGCACTTCAAACATAGAGTGCTTCAAATGGTGTAGTCTCTATGTTCGTGCAATAACTATGATTGTAAGGGAATTTGACTTATGGCAAATGGTTAGTCCAACCATTTTCTAGAGTCAATCACTCATGCTCTGAGCATATCTTTCCTATGTTTGAATTGTCCTTTCGCCTTGACCATTGGTCTAAAGATGGTAGGCGGTGTTTACATCTAAATGAGGTTCCGAAGGAAATCTTAAAATGATTGCTAGGAGTCTGAGGTGATTCGATTACCTTAATCAGGGATAATTGAAATGGGTACAATGAATCTTGTGACTAATTCTACAACGTTATGTCTTTCGAAAAGGGCGTTATTTGAAGAAGACAGAATGTGGGTAGCAGTTTTGATTCCTTATGTTTTGTTCTAATGGGTGCTACGACATGTGTCTTTCTTTGCCTATTGTGCTTAGTCTCTATTACTGAAGTTCATAATTGATTGATGGTGTCCCTACTAATTTCCTTCATCAAATCTTCCAATGTTCTTTGTTGTCAAATCATAAAACCCTAAATGCATAAGCGATGTAGTACGGTGATTGGTTTTCAAAATTTGTCTTGCGATTGTGAGTTTTGGTCGAAATCTTTTTCTGAATAAAAGAATTTAGAAAATTGAGTAAATAGTTTACTAAGTAATATCTTTCTTGATGATTCAAAATTCAGTAGTTATGAAATGTGAAACTGTTTTCAAACGTGTTGTGATTAGGACTGTTTACCAAAGTTTGATGTTTATATTTTTCTCATTATACGATGGTTTTGCTAAATATTGACAAAAAAGGATCGTACTTGTCCAAATAGTTATTTCAGAATTTATTTTCTACAAGGTATGTAATTTGTATAAATGTATTTTAAATAAAATCCGTTTAAAAGCAAAAACACTAACGAGGATGAAATGGTGGGATAGGTAATGCTCGCATAAATGCATAGATGTCTAACGTTTAGTTCCTGATGTTGGATAATGCCTATTGGTGGGTATCAGGCAAAACTACAAGCCTAGGTATTCAAACTAACTTAAGTCCTGAAATGGTTTATCGTTGAAATTGTCATCATGTTGGCAAAACAAAGTTATCAACTGATACTATGTCGATGAATGTCTGTTTTATTTTTTACATGTAGATGGGGAGATATGTGGCGGGCCTGATGCCTCTCTTGATGTAAAGGTGAGGTTATCTAGAATTTCTAGAGAACACAACGCCTTAGGGGAATCTATATCGATATCCTTAATTCAAATCAATTATCCTTTGCTAAAACTCACTGCAGGGAAGTTTGCGTTTGGATGAGGCCATGTTTAAATGGAATGCTCTACAGTCTCGATTAGGGGCTTGGTTCATTTCTATAGTGTTGCTTAGCGTACATTCATATTGTGCTCGATCCTGTAACTCAATCTGGCTAGTACTTTTGAATGATAGGATTGGACAACTAGGTCAGAGATGGTGATTCAGATGGTCTCGTGGTATCTTAAGATTTCTGTTGAGTTATAAATTGTCCTACTATATACTTCTAGTCCTGGTTAGTGGTGCTGTAATCCTTTCACTGCTTTTCTTGTATCGGGGAATCCTCCTTGTAATTGATATGGAAAGTCTCTCCTAGAGAAGTCAATGGAAAATCCAACATAATGGCTGAGTGAGTGACAGGTGGGGTAAGTATCCAGGGAGGGTTTGTCAAAAAGAGATGTTTATGAAAGAGTTTATTTGTTTACAAAGCTTTTAAATGAAGATTGTTATTAACAATTCTTAAAAAAAAAATATTTTCTTCATGGCATAATCCTTCCTGAATTATACATAGGTGATCAGGCTATGTATAGTTGAGGACTAATGATGTGATGCTTGATTTAGTCAAAATAGCATTACTTTCTCAAAAGTTTTAGATGGTGTTCAACGTATTGTTATGAAAAATGGTATCACTACAAGAAAAGTGGCTTTTTAGTACCCCCATAAGCGTCCTAAAATGGTACTTTTTAGGACCTTTCATTTAATAGGACCAAGGATGAAAGCGTTTCATGTAAGGCGGTTGTAATAGGTCCAAAGCGTCCTAAGCCTTATGAAACCAATTTTATGGTCGTATTATATGTCTATGAACAACACAAATACTGTCCTAATAAAACCATATTAGGACACTTTTACATTGTTTTAACATGTGATTACCTACTTTTAATCTTTTGAGACACATAAAAACGTCCTTAAAAGTATTGTTAGGACGCTTATGATGTAACATCATAGCTATTTTAGTAACCAAGAAAAAGGTCCTAATAACTCAAATAAGATTATGATACCAATTTTATGGTCGCATTTTACGTCTATAAACAACACAAATAACGTCCTAATAAAAACATATTAGGACACTTTTCCAATGTTCTAACATGTGGTAACCTACTTTTAATCTTTTGATACACATACAAGCGTCCTTTAATATTAATTCTTAGGACGGTTATCATATACCATTATAGTTACTTTAAAACCAAGAAAAGGGTCCTAATATCCCAAATACGATTATGAAACCAAATTTATGGTCGCATAATATGTATATGAACAACCAAATAACGTCCTAATAACAACATATTAGGACACTTTTACAATGTTGTAAAACGTTTTAATCTTTTGATACACATACAAGCGTACTTAAAAGATGATTGTTAGGACGCTTATCATATAACATTATAGCTAATTTAGGACCAAGAAAAGGGTTCTAATATCTCAAAGAAGATTATGAAACCAAATTTTTGGTCGTATAAAATGTCTATTAACAACCTAAATAACGTCCTAATAACAACATATTAGGACACTTTTACAATGTTAAGTTAATTGTTAGGACGGTTAATAAGTTTAATAGGACAATTTCAAAGTCCTGACAAGTCATATGATAGGACGCTATTTTCACCATCCACACTGTATTATTACGATATGAATAAAACATCAACTAAATATTAAATGAATAAAACGAAATTGTATTTCAAATTACCAATTGTCATAACAAAAGCACTACACATAAATAAGATAGACAGAATCTAACATAAAGTCTGTTAACATTAAACAATACATTAACGCAACAAGAAGCTTAGTCCGTGGTCATCATGCATCATTTCTCTCAATCCTCACGGAACACCTACAAATAAACACCCATGTATAAGCATTAAGGTCCATGTTAGTAAAATTATTGGTATCACAAGATTAACAAAGACCTAGTAACATTTGCTGCTTATCAAGGGGTATAGTACACCATCAGTTAACCTCTTCTCTACAAACAGGATGAGTGCATAATGACTCATGACTCAGAATGTAGAAATAACCGTAACTATACATAGAGCAGAAACCAGCATGGTACTATACCTGTTTCCCTTGCAAGAGAGAAGCAGATTTTCCTATCACCAAAAGATACAAATTAGGGTCGGAGTAGCTACCAGTTTGTCTAAAAGTACATGGACAACTGTATTTGATGGATGGACTAACGAGTTTCAGTCTAGCAGTGCACGTTCAGAGAACATTCATGTTGGCAAGCATGAGCTGTTGCTCAGGAGGAAGATGGTCTTTCAAAGCAACACAAGTATGATGCATCACTTCCAACAGAAACTTACCCATGTCTTTCTCTGATTCATCAACTGACCCTTGGCTTGAAAAGTCGTTTGCGTTGGTAACCCAATCATATATACGCTTGGTCGAAGTCCACATAATCAAAACCACTGATTCAGCCACTAACCCCCAATTACTGTCATCTAACAGTAAAGAGCTAAGAGTCACAAGTAGGTCACTCAACACAGAATGCGGGTTCACAGTCAGAAAAGGCATATATTTTGAGAAGCTCCCACTTAACAAACTAATAAACTGTATGGCCTGTAAAAGAATGCAGATAAATATCAGAATGTAGACAGGCATATATACTCACAAATCTTGGATCTAAGTTTAAAAAAAATAAAATTCTGTTATCAAAGTGCTAATAATAACGGAATTAGTACTTACTGTAGTAGGGTAACTTGTCACACAGCTAATTTCAGCTGCATCAACAAGCCACTGACTTTTAACGCTGCCTTCAGCATGCTGCAAAGCCATCACTAACTCCACAAGAACGTCCCATACACCTGTAATTTTATATAAAATATGACTTATTGCAAGGAAGATTACTCTCTCTAGAGGCTCATAGCTAATATAGTGGGCGCTAGGAGAGAATGCAGCCACAAGCATAATCGATCATGTGGGATTCCAAAAATTATACCACACAGGCACATATGCACACAATATATACACCTGTAAATACATACATCACAGCTACACACATATCATGCATACACATTCACATGAAAATATCAGCCCATGCAAATATAGATAAGATCGTAGTTATTCATGCATGCTATCTCGTTAATACATTTCTCTCACGTTAAGAGTTTTAATATGAAAACATATATTAGCATCTTTTATATATAAGTGCTCGAATGATACGTCTCTTGCTATAATATCAGATGGCAAAAGCTTATGACCAAGATGTAAGACATAACTTGAAATATTAATGTACCTCGATCACGATAGGTACCCTCGAAGTTGCAAACATGAACACGACATATCGAATGGGTAAGGTCGAATCTAAACCCAGCTACACGTGCACTTCGAACCAATTCTTAACCTCCTGAACAGACCACGATCGTACCCATAACTCCAACGTAACCGATCACGAAAACTACACCTGGACGATGACACGAACATTACCAGGATCATGATGTTAAGTTGGGTTTCACATGAGTTGGAAACTACAACGGGCCTTGTGGGTTCCTTGGGTGTCTCGGATAACAACAAACAACACCAACTTGGTCCAAATCCGAATCCAAATAATCATTACCCAAATAATCTTGGACCCAAAATGATAATAACAACCTGAGTTGACTCGGAAATGAGTCAACCCGCGCGTAAAACGCGTTTTCTTACCTTGACACAACTAAATCTATTAAAGGTGCAGTTATTGGTGGCGGTGAGGGTGGTGGTACGCGGCGGTGATTAACAAAAATGGTGATGGGGAGTCGTTTTTAGGCGCGTGAAGTGAATGAAAAGAAAGATGATGTGATGGTGGTTCGATTGGTGGTGGTGGTGTAGTAGTGGAGGCGGCGGTGTGATGGTGGCGCGGCCGTGAGTTCAGTGGCGGCTAGGGTTTATTTGAGAGAGATGGGGAAGAAGATATGTAAGGGGAGTGTTTGTTTGTGTGTGATATAACCACAAGGACAAATGCAGTTTTCCCTTTTATCAAATAAAAAAAATGTAGTAATAATACTTTAAAAAGGGGCGCCTGTTTTTAACTATAGGGACCATTCATGTAATTTATCAAAGTTTCCCGACTCTCTCTTTCCGAGCTCCCATTTATAATCAAAAGTTCTCAAGATACGTTTATACGTGCGCCATCATTTTTAAAGAAGTTTTCCCGTAAAAGTTGATAACAAATACGTTTATAAAATAACATAAAATGTTTTCTTAATTATTGTTGACGAGACTCAATCGAGGCTAGAAAAATGTGTCACCACCATTTCCGGGTTTATTCAAGTTGTTTCATCGTTTGCAACCCTTAATTTTAACTGATTATGATCCCTGTTTATGACGAAGCAAAACGAGCGTCATCTAGCAGGCTAAATTTTAACTGATTATTCAAGTTGTTTATGACGAACACAATTTTTTGTTTCACTTAAAAAATAGTTTTGTTTGGGAAATATTGTAAGGTTTTTAATGCAATTAGTATTAGGGTGTAGGGCCGAGCAAATGACTTATACCGAGACCGGACCGAATATGGTCGGTCTGGTCTCAGTCCGGTCCGGTCTCGGTCCAAATAGGCTAAATGTCCGATTTTTAAGTCGGACTGGACCGAGACCGGAATTATAAAAAACCTTGGACCGAGACCGGACCGACCGAATGTGGTCGGTCCGGTCTCGGTCCGGTCGATTTTGTCGGTCGGTCCTGTCCATCCAGTCCGTTTGCTCACCCCTAATGGCAAGAGCTAACAATTATATATATATCTTATAAGACTACCCAAAATTGTCACGATCCATCACTTTTCACATCAGCGCTACATTACTATTTACCTGAAATTTTACACGTAATGGTCACCACTGCTCTCATAAAATACTCATTTTATAAAACATACCTCACAAAATATTCACACACACTCACAAATCAAATAATTAATAATAAAAAAATCTCATGAGCCTACTTATGCAAAAAAAACAAGTAGCCAAAGGCCCACCGTTCGCGAGGTCAGACCAATACGAGGGTAGCGCATGATCCGCGTGTCTCACGGAAGCTCACGAGCTACCATTGTGAGTAGCCTAAAGCATTTATGTCTTGACGGCCTAATGACGGATGGGAGATACCGTAAGTATTATGTCTTGAAAATCGATGGATCATCGAGCATCGAAGATCCGTTGTTAATTACCGGCATAAGGTTATTCATTTGTTATCTCTCATTATCACTAAAGGATTACCGACGTTCTTGCCATATATAATAAGTCGTGACGCCTATAGCCAATTCCATTCACTATACTCTACGCACCACTTCCATTCGAGATAATAATAAGAAAGTTCCATATAGGCATATAGCCATTCAACGCACTCTATTTTACACAACAATTCCATTCAAGATAAGAATTAAGAAAGTTGATCAGATTAGTCTATCGACCCACTATACCTTGAAGACATGGGAAATTCCATTGCATTAGTCTTGCGTAGCTTTTCTTTGTATCCGTGCGTTTTATAATTATGTTTTGTTTGTTTGTTCAATTTAGTCGGTTTGTTCACTTTAGCTTGTTTATGTTCATTTGTGCCTTGATGACTTAAGACAAATAATCTCACTCTTCCCATGTCAAGCTTTTGTTTTCGTTTGTCTCTTTACCTTAAACTCAAATAACCGAATATGAAAACCTCATTTTTGATTTCGATAATGGTGATACTTATAACCATAAGCTTAAAATTATGAAACACTGGGCTAGACTTACTTATTAGATTTACACAAACAAGTGCTTATAGTAAATTAACGCACGCATTCTTCAATCACGAATCACGTTTATATGACACAAATTAGTTTAGGATTTATTTTTTCTTTTTTTATATAAAAACAAAGGTTTATGGTGTATTTGTTAAAAGTAGCAGTGAGCAGTAACTGTGTTGTGAGCTATGAGCAGTAGCCATAGCTCACCGCTTGCTAAACAAGCATTGCTAAAAATAATCCAAAGCTCACTGCTTTTTTGTCAAACGACTATTAAAATTTAAAATATTAATTGGTCATCGCTCACTATCTCAAAAAACTCCACACCGCTCCGCACCAAACACACATGTGTTAAATATATTTATGAATTATTTGAATTTTGATGATTTTTTCCAAAAGTTAATAGTACGTCCTCTCCACATTTTCACTAAATCCCGCTCTAATTTTCCCAAAAATCAAAATGTCCCTCCCTATATTTTTCACAATCACCCGCTTACAACCTGCTCCCCTCTTTCTCTCACTCTCGTTATTCTAAACCCTATATTTTTCTATCACCAAACAAACACAAACTCAAAGTCTTCCCTTACTTGATCTACTTCTACGTTTTTCTTTTTTAATTAGCTATGTGTCTTATACTATGTGTAATAGATTAGATCTGATGCTGATTTGAGTTTGTTTGTGTGATTAGAATTGTTATTAATGTATTTAATAAGATTGAAGAAGAATAAGAAAAGAAGATGTTTGGAAGAGTACCTAAGAAGAGTGATAAAAAAAATACTATGAGGTTTTGGGGTTCCGACATGACGAATTAAAGAATGCTTGTCAAAAGCTGCTATTAAGAATCATCCTGACAATGGTGGAGATTATGAGAAGGTATTATATTTATTTGAGCGAATTATATAATTTTAATTCATGATAATTGATGATCCGATATTTATTTAGTAGTATCCTTTAATAATGTTGTAAAGATGTAAAAAAAAAAAAAAAAGTTTATGCTCTTTAGTTATGGTTAGTATCTGTAGTATCAAAAGTTGATATATGATGATATGTATTATAGGGTTAGTGACTAAGTATCGATTAAGTAAAGCAGCCTATTTCCAGGTCATATGTGTTTTGAACCTTTACAAGACAAATAGTGAAATACTCCTTAGTTAGTCAATGAGAATGAAAACGAGTCTAAGAATTATGAATGAATTAGGGACGTTGGATTGGTGTGCTAAAAGTGAATAAGGAGTTAAGGACCCAAATGGGAGTTCTTTATTACAAATAGATCATCTATCTCAAATTCAAAACGAGTCTCTAATATTAGTAACAATGGTATATAATTACTTTTGGAAGCGATGGTTAGTATTTTTGTGACGTTTGTTTTGAATTCTTCATTCAATTATTTGTGTTGCTTTTATAGGAGTGATGAGACTTGTTCAGGGTGTTCTGCTGTCTCTTGCGGCTTGCAAATCACCTGGCAGCTAGGGGTTTTCGGTTGCTAGGAATTTCACTACAAGTAGTGCTTCAGGTACTTGAATGGTTGTGGTTCTTTCTGTAATCTTCACTATAAGCTAGTGCAGTATCATTATGTACCCACATATAAAATAAACCTTTTGGTGATTAAGTTGATTGAAGCGTCATGATCGTTTAGTTTTTCAAGTGTAATGAAAACTACACGAGTATGTAACTTGAAATTAACATGGGGTCAGGGTAAACTACCTGTTAAAAAACAGAGACCTATGTGAACTTATACCCCTTATGGTTCATTTGCTTCCATGTCTATTACATTATGGGATTTTTTGTCATCTCTCTTTGAGCTTCCAAAATGCAGTACATATTAAATTTTTGTTTCAAAGATGGCTAAGCCTATAGTCGAATAAAAGAGCGACTACATATCCGCTTTAAGTAATTTTTTTTGCTTCGAAGATGGATAAGCATCATATCATTCTAGCTTGAAACTCACTGTTTAGAAATCAAGGATTAGTGGATTACCAGCCCTTGTTAAAACTCAGCTTATCTTACCAACCCTTGTTTAAACTCAGCTTATCTTACCAACCCTTGTTTGTTTACAATTATTATCCATAAAATGATTTCTGAAACGTGCTATTTTGGGTTACTAGCTAGCTTAAACGAAATACCGCAACATATCATTCATCTGTTGGTTGTACTTTGCATATGCATAACTGTATTTGGATCTTGGAAGGAGTTGAGTTCAATTTTCCATTAGTTAATAATGCATTAGTGCAAATTTAGTTTAGGTTAACATATTATTCATAACTCTTTAAAGTCCCCCATGCATGGTAGTTTTGTACACATATTCTCAGTTGTTGACCCCTACCTGGTTTTCTTATTTCTGCATAGCTATTGACCCCGATGCGAATACAAACTCTTTAGAGACCATGAAAGAATTTGAAAGAAGCTTATTTGGTGATCCTCCAAGCAACAGTCTGAGACTTTGAGTTCAAGTTCCTTCTTTCAAAAGCTGGATCAACAAAAAAGGGTTAATGAAAATCTGCAATGAATTCTATAACTATGATGTTAAGGTATGAACAATAAACTATAACTACCCTTTAGCAATTTTAGGCTCTTTGTGACTCTTTAACCTTCTCAATTATTTTTAGCATGCTTCACTATCCATCATATTGCACACATTATCTAGTTCTTTAGTGTTTAAATGTTATTTTAATTGTAAGTATCTTTTAGATATGCATGCTCAGTTTGGTCTCATGCGTAAATATATTCGATATTGCATTTTCCAAGTAAAGAACAGTGGACATTATTAAATCATTTTACATAGTTTTTTACGTCTACATCATACACCTCTACGGGTTTATGAAGGATCTTGATCTTATAGACCCGACCGACCTGAATTGACCCAACCTGAATTGACCAAAACCCGACTAACACGAACTATAAATAGGGTCGGGTCCGGGTATTTTTTAAGACTTGACCCGTTTAAACTTCTATTTTGTATATCAAACTTTTTTTTTTTTTTTTTTTTTTTTTTTTTTTTTTTTTTTTTTTTTCACACATATTTCTAACGTTGGAATATTGTATTATGCAGTGTTTATGATGAGGACGTGATCCGGCGAGCTTTATTCATTTCCGTTAATAGTAAATCATCCTAGTGATTTATATTGAGTTCTACTTATGATTTTGTCATTCTAAAGACCATGGTTTACAAGGATGTTGGGCATTTATTTTCTACTTTATGGTATTTAAGTGACCATGTTGACTTGATTTTATAGATGATTAATAAAAATTGAGTTCAATTATTTTCGGCTTCGATTGAATTATACTTAAGATGGTTAGTTGATACTATGGTGTACTAAACCTGTTTGTAATGTAAAATGGTGCTAATCCATGTTAGGAATGATTATCCAAACCGTGCTAAAAATTGACGAATGCAAAATCGTGCAAAATGATTTTTATAATGATCGCAAAGGCGTGCCAAATGTTTTTTTGGCAAGGCGGATACTAATGTGCCAAATATGTTTGGCACAAAAAATAGAAACCGTGCCAAATACGTTTGTCACAGTACATAAAACCGTCCTAGTTAATTTTGGCACGATAACATAAAAACTCTACCAAATACGCATTCGGCATGGGCAATGAATTGGTACCAAATATGCATTGGGCACGAGATATAAAAGTGTGACGAATGTCAATTTGGAACGAAAGATTGTCGACCGTGCCAAATACCTCACTCATGGCACCACAAAATTAAACCGTCCCAAGAACCGTGCCAAATACTATTTAGCACGGTTTTAACCCGATCCAATGTATTTGGCACCCTCATATTTAGGACAGAGCCAAAAGCCGTGCCAAATAGCATTTGGCACGGCTTTTTGAGTTTTTGGCACACTTTTCCACCCTCCCAAATACCAGTTTTTCTTGTAGTGTAAATTTTTCATATTTGTGTACTCCGTATATGTATAAGGCCAAACCATTACACCTGATGGTTGCTGAGTGCTAATAAAATTATGACAATTAGATTCATGTGTTATTAACATATTTTGACGAACGTACACAATAACGTTGTGTATTTCATAATACGATATTAATTGTTATCTGTTGCAGAAAACTCTCTTGTTTACCAAGGTGAGAGAAGTTCGATCTCACCATGACATGAGATCTTTGGTTGTTTGTTTGATCTTTTGATGGTTTTAAAGTTTATTGTAAACCACGAATGAAAGAAAACTGAGATCTTTGGTTGTTTGTTTGATCTTTTGAGTAATCTATGATGATTTTATCTTTAAACATTTGCTCTAAGAACAAATTTTGTGATAAACAAAGAGATAAAAAGAGATTGTTGTTCTTGTTCTTGTTCTTGTATGCGTCGAGTCTTGGTTAAGCCTTGTTGTTTGATATGGAGATGTGAATAGGGACAGTTAAGGTTATGGTATGTTGGATTTGTTTGTTGTTGACTTCACTGTTCTAAGTTTTCTTACATATTGTCCAAAATAACTAACGAGCTCAAAACAAATAAACGAGCTCTAGATAAACGAGCTCGAGCAAGGAAGCTCGAGAAGCCTATACGCATTACAAACGAGCCGAGCTCGAGCTTTATATATCATATCACGAGCCGAGCTCGAGCTCAAACCTTAAGGCTCGAATCGAGCCGAGATCGAGCTCGAGCTTTCTAAAACATTAACGAGCTGAGCTCGAGCTTTGGCAGGCTCAGGCTCGGCTCAGGCTCGTTTCCACCCCTACCTTTAAGAATGACTCAAATAAAATTCTTTGTAGTGGATGACCTCCTTTAAGAATGACTCAAATAAGGAGTGTTCTATTATGGCGTATGATAATAAAACAATAACAAATAAGCGTACTATAAAGGTTAATATTAAAAGACACAGTTGTCAAGGGTCGTATTAATTTTTGTTAAAATAAAACTTTTGCAACTAAGCGTTCTATAAAACTGAAACTTTATGACTCAAATTTTAAGTGTCCTATAATGGTGGATGAATTTATGAGACCCAACTGTCAAGTGTCATATAAAGTTATGTTTTAATAAAATTTAATTTGAAAAAGCATTATAAAAAGCGGATGTTTTACGACTCTAAAAAGAAGTGCCATATTATGGTGTATCATAAAAAAACCATTATGAATAAGCGTTCTATAAAGGTTAACGTTATAAGACGCTATTGTCAAGGGTCCTATTAAATTTTTTTATAATAAAAAACGTTTGCGAATAAGCGTTCCATAAAACCGATGTTTTATGACTCAAATATCAAGTGTCCTATAATGGTGTATCAATCTATTGGACCCAAGTGTCAAGTGTCATATTAAGTTATGTTTTAATAATACGTTTGCGAATAAGCGTTCTAAATAATCAATGTTTTATGACTTATGTATCATGTGTCCTATTATGGTGTATTGTAATAAAACCATAATTAATATGCATATCCTTTAAGGGTCCTATTAAGTTTTGTTATAATAAAACTTTTGCGAATAAACGTTCTAAAATACTGATATTTTATGACTCAAAAATAAAATGTCCTATTATGATGTATGATACTAAAGCCATTCTGCATAAGCGTCCTATAAAGGTTAACATTATAATACCCACGTCTTAAGGGTCCTATTAAGTTTTGTTATAATAAAACTTTTGCAAATAATCGTTTTAAAAAAATGATGTTATAAAACCATTGTACATAAGCGTCCTATAAAGGTTAACGTTATAATACCCACGTGTCGAAGGTCCTATTAAATTTTGCTATAATAAAACTTTTTGTGAATAAGCGTTTTAACTAACTGATGACTTATGACTCAAAACTAAAGTGTCCTATTATGGTGTATTATAATACAACCATAATGAATAAACGTCCTATAAAGGTAATTTATTAGGATCCATATTTTAAGTGTCCTATTAAGTTATATGATAATAGGACCCCAAATCATCGATCATCCTATTATATACCTTATTAGGACATCGCCTAAGTAGCAAATATTTAAAAAGGACCCTAAATGCTCATATGTCCTATTAAACAGTTTTTTAGGACTCCATTATCATACCGTCCCACACAAAGGGTCCTAAAAAGCCACTTTTGTTGTAGTGTATCCTAATATTTCCTTTCAAGTAACATGAAAATTATTTCGCGTAATAATAGTAAATACTTGGTGTAAAGACGGAAAAATCAATTTATAGGGTGGTAATAAAATAACTTATTTTAAAAATTCTGTAAAACAATTTCCCCATATGATAGTAAAATAGCTTGAAGTAAAATTCGTTGAATGGTTTATTGGACACATGGGTGAATCTTATGGAATGGTAATAGTCTACTAATCCACTATTTAAAGAATGTAAATAACTTAGTTCATAACAGGGTAGTGGTTTATGATTATGAAGTGGTCGAGAATATGGTAGTGATATTGAGAGCGTGAAAGATGAACGTGGCGTTAAGACATCTACTGTCAACTGAAGAGGATAGTCTATGTGTTAAAGGATATAGGGCAGAAATTGGTGCCAATGATTTGAAGTATTCGAGAATTTATACTAGGTAAAGCTCGCAGGTTCAAAAGCTTAATCCCTCTAGGCATGACTAAGATGTATAAAGAATGGAAATTGTTGTACGGGTGGTCTGAGTCAAGTAGATACCACATCGAATGATGTTTGATTTGCCATGAATGAAAGCTAAATGCCTTATGGTCAGGTGAAACTTCTCGATATTCTTTCATGAAAATGAGGTCTTGTCCCAATGTGACTAAGCTATATCGATCTCCGAAAAGAATATAAATTTTGTTGAGTAATTGTACCTTGATCTTTTAACCCAACGAACTTATACTAGCGTGAGGGTCTTATCATATGGAATATGCGAAAAAGTTGTAATTTGAAGCAGTGGTATTGAGGCATGGTGTATCAATATTGGCAATCTCTGGTAGAGGTGTTTCTTTCGCTTCTAAGGTCAAATAGTGAGTAGGTATAGGGGTTGCTTTCGAGATTTGTTCATGAGTTATGCGTGTTCCTTCTTGGTGATATGGTTTCTAAAATTTGTTAACAACATTTATTTGAGTGAAACATTGTGAAAATTTGATCATAAATGTATTTTGGAGTGACTTTATTTGAAGTTTGTAGTGAGTATAGTCATGTAAAAGATGTGACTACGAAATATTTTGTACTTTGATAAAAACAATATCTCATATATATATATGTCTTTGGAAAAAGGGAATTCAAGAAGATTGTTGCTTAAACAAAAATGAGTTTTAATCCAACCATTGAGGATCAATAATTTGTCGTACTTCGTAAGGTTTGCAAGAAATATTTTTGTTTGTACAATAATTTAATTAGACTTTGACTTACTTGAATTGTTATTATCTCCGAAACACGAAAACTAGGGTAGTCATTGTTATCTTGGTCAACATGACCATTAATCGTAAAGACATCCTCGTCTTTATTAATCCTATTGTCTTACTTGCATCTTCCCAGAGTTGTAATTATATGTCAAAACTACTAATATGACCACATTGGTCAGTGGAGTGTTGCTAGAGCGACTAATGATGTAATCATCGGCTTAGAATGTGGTGTAATCAAACTTGATAATGAAGGGAGAGTTGTGATGAGTTCCCTCATGATGGTATAATACCGTTCGAATCATCTTGTTGGTTTATTGTGTCATGGAGGTATGAGTCGATCATATCTTAGATAGTATAGAGTCCTTGTGATAGATGCCACCCTTGGGCGATTCGTTGCAGTTCTTATTGTGTTTGTGAAGTTTGTGGTATTATTCGGAGTGTATCGTCCAAACACTCGTGTGTAATCTCAAATAATTAGAGGTCATCGTCTAACGATGAAGAGTAGTAGGTTGTCAAGCAGTAGAGGCTCTCAAACTCTCACCAACCTCAAACCTATAAGGTGGTGTAACGTGTGGTAGATGGTAATTGTATGTCAAATAGTGGGCGCTTCTTAAGCGGCATGTCATATATGGGTGTAGGGTCTCTGAGATGTGATGGTGCTGGTGGTGCTCTAGACAATGAGAATGAAATTGATGACGATGAGATTCTAGTGGTGAGTTAGGAGATGATGGTGATAATAGTGAATGGAATACTACCCTCTTTCACACTATCTCGCAACATCTAAGAGGTAAAACTGAAGTATCCACTATGGGAGACCAATAGTTTTATAAGTAGCTGATGGTGGTGGTAATATACGAGTAGTGAGTGCCTTACTTGTGAGGGAAAGAAAACATACAATCTTCCTTGCAATAAGCATCCTAATAGGTCCATTAAGATTAAGTCTGAATACCCTACTAAACGGCACTCTATGTATGGGCTGAATGATAGGAAAACCCTGTTCCCATGACAAATCAATGGTGCTAATGGTGGTGTAAGTGCAACTGGTGGTGGTGTAGGTGTATTAATGGATGAAAAAGCATCCTCGATACCCGAGTCTGCTAAGATGATCACAGGGTGGTTGGGTGAAGACATTTCACTTGTGAGCCAGGTCAATATAATTATATATGAGTATAAGTATAAATAACTCGCATAGGGTGTGCATGAAACAACATGTGTAGTGAATATGCACTTATGATGAAATGATGAGATGCTATGACGATGTGGTTATAATCTAGGGTCCTAAATACAACCTAGTTCGATATAACCTTAGCTCTGATGCCAATCTGTCACACCCACAAAATACCTGTTTTAGCAGTGGAATGGAATACCTGGGGATGACTGCCATAGCATCACAGTTACATTTGTATTGAACGACCTAAAGTGTCGTTTTGAAAATACATCGTTTGATCATTAAAACATTCAGAGTTTACAAAAATAGGTCCCAAAATGGTGTTGCAAATTTAGGTAAAATAAGTTCAACAAGATCAAACGTTTCATAAGTTCAGAAAATATATGTAAAGTGAGACGCGTCGACTCCGCGACTCCAGATAGGTCCAAATGCATGCCACATGAGCTACCTTAATTACCTGAAAATACATTGCTAAAAACGGTCAACAATAATGTTGGTGAGATCCATAGGTTTATAAAATGATATGTTATACGGCAACCACAAGTATAAAAATGATGATGATGATGAAATATCCCATGATGAATAAAATCGTACATTAGCACTTAAGCTCATGACACCGAAGCTGACTGATGAAAATGCCCCTCCAGAGTGTTTTACCAGGCACTCTAATGATGTTAGACATGAAATGCATCCGTTTGACTGTTGGTATAACCAACGCGGATGGAGGCGTCACCCTCAATAGATCTATCCACTCACTCTCGCTTACAGGGAATTAACGGTTCATGATAAATAAATAAGAGAATTTAACATGGTAATGCAGTAACTTAAGCAATGTACATAATTTGATACTTTGGCCCGTATAAAATGATGATGCAATGTATTCTCCCCCGTGGGATTTGAAATCAAAATATTGAATTGAAAACGGGGCTATGAAAACTCACCTGATATGATGGTACAATGATGGTGAAATGATCAGGACAACAAGGCGCGAACACTAGCCGCAACCTAATATGAATGATAGGTTCTAATGTAAGCAATGAAATGATGCTACACATGCAAATACGTATGTTATCGATACCACTAGTGAAATTTGAAAATAATGTTTATCGTCGAAAAATATATTTTTGACGTCTCGTTAAGTTAATAAACACTCTTCATGTAAATATGTTGAAACGGTACTCCACGATCCTTGTTTGGTGTTCTATCGGCAACTATAATGTTTTCGTCGCAAAAATAACATTTTCATTACTTGAAAAATATGCCCAAAATGGCCTCGTAAAACTAGTCGCGAAATATTGTACGTTATGTGTTAAAGCATAATCTTGGCATTTTTGAAAACCTTGCAACAATGTCTAGAAGTCATGTCATTTAACTTTTGTCCGTACGGGTCTCGATCAATGAGAAAAATGGCTCTCAACATGACGTATTACAAAAACTGTTTTTCTGTACTTAGAAATATTTTGCTATTAGAAGCTGTCAAAATAAATAGATTTCGTCGGGTTTCAAACGTGTATATCTTGGTCGTTATGAGCTTGTTTTCTACGTTCTTTATATCCACGGTTTCGGATTAACATGTACTAATATATTTTCAGTAAGTCGGCCCTTCTTGATCACGTCTAACGCCTCGTTTTTTTCGTTGAAATTCATATCTCCTTCGTTATAAGTTCGTTTTTATCTGTTCTTTCGCCCATAGCTTCGTTTTTGAAAGTATTTCTGAATCTTTAAGCCAAAATTACCCAGGAACCCCTTATGTTTCCACGTTTTGCAAAAATGGATAGCAACTTTCTAATAGTGTTTAAAACTCATTTTTCTAGTTTATAACTTGTCCAAAACTTAACCAAACTACTTCAAATCAACTCCACAAGTACTCAATCCTACCATACACCTTCTTAGGGTGACATTGGGGTCCTAAACATCACTAACCTTGGTGGGTTTCATGGGAATAATTATAGGAAAATCAAAAACCCATTATATGTAGTAAAAACCTAATAAAGTGGTATGGATCATAACATACTTGCATGTTTTGTTACTAGTTCATAAAAATACATCAAGTAATAGTTTGAAAGAGTAGAAAAATGATTAGTAACTTACTTGTGATGATTATTAAGAGATGGTGATGAAAACCCATTTAATCTTTGTGCTTTTTATTTCAAAACCCTAACTAGATCACTACTAAGACTTGATAAACACTTGGATCTTGAAAAAAAATGATGGATTGTTCCTTGTTCTTTGATGTTGGCCGATCCATATGGAGAAGAAAGAGAGAAGAGAAACTTTGCTAGTTGATTTTTAAGTGTTAATTAAATAAATGAAGTATATGAAATGTAGATATTTGTTAAAAAGGAAGGCATGTGCATTAGCTTGGAGGGGGGGTGGGGCATGTGGCCGGTTTTTAGGGGAAAGGTGGGGGGTTTTGAGGCTAATTAAATGATCTTGTCTAGTTGTTGGATGAGTTAGTGTATTTTGTGTACACTTTGGGTGTTATCGGGTACCGTGTTAACTAAAAATAAATCATAACGAGTTGAAATAAAATATGACGAAGTTGAAAAAATCATGAAATTACATTCCTGATGAGAATCGGGTGTTAAAATAATTATCGGGTTGAAATAACGCAAACCGACAGAGTTATAAGCTCCTAACGTAAAATGTAGCAGTTGATTTGAAAATACCGTGTAAATTAATAATATAATTTTTATATCATTATAATGAGTATGAAAATATATTAGGATCATAGTCAAAGGTGTCGGGCATATGTTAGTAGTAAAAACTGAGTGGTAACGTTAATTTCAAATTAAGCATACGTAAATGGAAATAATGCATATCCGTGCATGATCTAAAGTGCTGATGATGTTACTGATGATATGTAGACTACTCCAGTCTATATGACGTGTCCTTACTGATGATGCATGAATTCGCAACTAAACCAAACTGGTTACGCGAATTTAAATACCCGTAAACTAGGTTTACGAGAAGATGCATGATGAATGTGAATAGTGTTTTCCTTTCAAAAATAAATAGTGTTTTGTGAATAGTGAAATTTTGAAACACTTCTCAGAATCTCAAACTGACTCTGAAAATGATGAATAGTGAAATGATGAATAGTAACTTCCGAGATGAATAATGAAATTTCGACGTTTGAAAAAGGACCTGAAATTACGAGTTGTGACAAACACCTACTTCTCATATGAAACCGAAAAGCCGTGGTAAACGAAAGGCAAAAAAATCCAAAGAACATGTAGAAGACGAGGGCAATGAAGACCAAGCTGAAAAGAAAAAGGAACGCTGGACGCCAAGTGAGGAAAAATTACTTGCTGATTGTTGGGTGGTATGTTCAGAGGATTCGTGTGTCGGCCGTTCCCAATCTCGCGATACGTTATGGCAACGTATAAAAGCTGAGTTCAATAGAGTAAATTCAAGACCCCGCAATAAAGATATGCTATAATCCAAATGGAAAACGTTGAACCGTGATTGCACTAAGTTCAAGGCTGCTTAAAAACGGGCGCACCGCGACCAAAAAAGTGGGGAATGTGAATTTGATATCCTACAACGGGCTAACCGCTACTATCGTGAAGAAAGCGGCAACACGCCGTTCTCGAATGAAGAAGCTTGGAATGTTTTGCGTAAACATTCCAAATGGAACTCGCTGGACCCGATTGATTTAACCGGCGACATCCCAAGCCAAACTAATGAGGCGTTGTCTGGTCATGATGTGCTACCACGACCTATTGAAAAAAGCGGGCATCAAAGAAATAAAAATCCAAGACAAGAACAAGCACCGGAGGCACGAGTGGCACCGGAGGTTCCTTTTATTCTATCAATTTCGGGGAGATTATTCAAGAAGAATATCGGGCAAAACGTGTAGATGCGGCCAAGGCGTATCAGGCGACCGCAGAAAACACATACACACAACAGAGGTTGCGGGAGCTTAAATTTTTGTTGCTCGACACTACCGGAAAAGATCCACAGTATGTGGCGTTGGTTAATATGGAAAAGGACCGAATCATCAAGAAACTTGGGTTGCCTCCTCGTGAAGACTGAATAATTGTGTGATGTTGTGTTTTATGTATTTCATACTTTTTTTATTAGCATTTTTTTCTTTTAAATTTCATATTGTAATGTGCTTCCGAATTAATGTTATGTTTTTAATAAATGAAGTATTAGTTAAAGTTTGGGGTTGAAATTGAAAATAATTGAGGTGAATGTGAGTTAAGGTGAGTTATGGGTGAGTTATGCTACCATGGTGGAAAGTGAAGAGTAAGGTTAAAAGGTTAAAGCTGATGTGGCACTGACGTAGCAGTAAGTTATAACTTAACCGACGGGCATGTTACCCAACGCTCTAAGGGAACAATCACCATGTTGCCCCATTTTGCCTGGGAATGGATTCCCGCTTACTCACAACAGGAGAAAGGCGGCCCCAATTATGACATTCAGCTGCGATGGAGTTCAGCCCATCGAGTTCGTGAGCTGTGGTCTTTGGGAGGGTGTGACGGTATGCTATGCATTTACTTATAAATCATCATTTTACTTTCTCTTTTTCTCAAGTCATAAACATTATACGGCCAGCATGGTAGATTGGTAGAGTAGCTAGTGTGTCAAAATTGTGAAATTTTAGAGGTGTGAACGGTTGAATTGAAAACATTCTCGTTACGTCCACTTTTTCATTTGTCATAACTCCACACTTATAATAAGCTTACTGAGATATTTGTGTTTTCTTTTTAAATTCTGAAACTTAGTTTGTTAGGTAATAAGTAGCAGGGCTATCATATAGTAATATTTTAGAGGGGTTATCATAATATTTTAATGATCGTAATTATAAAATTTTCAATAGTCTATAGTAATAGCATTATTAGTTTACATTGTGAGTTGGGTCATTTGACCCCTCTCAACACAATGTGGCTCGGTCCATGGTGTGCAGCAATTATACATAGCAGACTAGTAGCTAGCAACAGTTCTTAACCATAGTACCAGCCAACAGTAGCATTAGAATCAAATTGATGTGTCTATTTTTTCTGTCCATTGCGGACTCACCTTTTAACCTTTATAGCCGCAAGCTATAACTAATTGGGAAACCCCTTGATTGACTTACAAAAGTTTGGACAATATTGTTAGCTGACCTGATTTAGAAAGGGTTCTTCGGGTGAACCCGAAGTTGGGTTGAGCCAGGTTATCCGGATTCAGTTGTAAGCGACACCGCTAACTGTATTTGTTAGCATTTTTCCCCTTTTAGTTTTTACCGTTACCATACCTCTAATTGAGCCTAATTCTAACCCTCCGATTTTGCAAGATAATCAGGGTCATGGGACTTCCTTTAAGGACATTGACCTGAAGTCAGGAAACTTTGGATATTCTAAAGAAGATGGGGAGCCTGAGGTGGTGATTTCAAACGTGGAATTCAGTTTCCAAGTTGGACATTAGGAGGGTAAGTGCCAAAACAATGCCCGCGTTTGATTGACCTTAAGTTTGTGTTATGAAATGGTTTTGCAATTGAATTGATTCATTTAAGATATAATTGGTTGTGTTATGTAACTTATGTTTTGATATGCAGGGTTGCTAAGGGCTATTTGTGATGGTCACTGCTAGAGGCGGATGGTTTTTGCGGAGTGTTAAACTAAAACTAAGAAAAACCAAAAATTAAAACTATGAGAAAAATTACAAAACCCCTCATGGCCTTTTATTTGTTTTTCAATATCGAGTTTCACGACTTTGCCAATGATAGCATTCATCGTAATGTTTTTCTTAGTTTTAGAGTTGTTTGCAGATTGCCGGTTAGTTAAGTTTCTGATGGTAGATGGTTGATGGTGAAGACTGTAATAAGGAAGTAGTGGATTATGAATTTCCTTATGACTTGTTTTACGACTATTGGTTTGATTTTTTTTCTTTTTTTTTGGAAGTTTAGCTCAACTATGACCATCAGGTGAGTTTTATTGAATGCCTACTTGTTTGTATGATTTGTGCATAGTGCATACCTCATTCTCAGTAACCAAATCAAATGAAGTTCTTAAACAACGCTAGCATAACACACTTGGCGAGATTATTAGCTTTTGTTAGCCCAGTTAGTGATGTTCTCTATATGCATAAGTATAAACTGTTAAGTTGTTACCACAGGTATTGATATAAATAATGCCTAAAAACGTTATTAATATTTCTCGATATCTCTACGTTTTGATAATCACAAAATGTAAACTCATTAAACTAAAAGATTATGACGTAAACAAGTATTTAGTAAATATTCATTTTAAAAATTAATCACTTAAGGTATGAATAAACAAAATGCCTAATGCATTTTATGATCAAAGGAACATTTTCTAAACCACTAGATTTTTTATTTTTACAAACCTTACATTTTTTATAAAATGGGACAAACGTTTTTAAACTTATACAAAATGTTTTTGTATTTATAAGAAATGTTTTATTCAAAATAAATACTTTGAATTCAAATTCTTACCTAAAAATCGGCTAGATTTCTCAGATAAAACCTTCTCCACAAAAGGACAAAAAAATTCTGAAAAAGTTTTTTTTACTAGGCGGCCTCCTTAAAGTTACTGGCCGGTCCCCTTCCTTTAATTATTAAGGGGACCGGCCACGCTCCCGAATAGTATTTTTTCCCTATAAATACTGGCTCAAATTTGGCATTTTTCCCAACCTTTTGCACTCCAAACTTTCTGATCCATATCTCCTCTCTATTCTTTCACCTTTGATCATATAATCATAAGCTTTTTTTTTCAAGTGATTCAAGCTTCATCCATTAAAGTGCAAGAGAAGAATACTTCTATCAATCAAGACAAGAAGTATTACAACTTAAGTGTGACCTCAACATCTAAGTTGTTTGTATATCATCATTTTTATATTATCTATCCATTTGTGTATAAGTTGTGAATATTAGTTACATAAGCGTAAGCATAAGGAATTAGGCTAGTAAGGTGTGTAGGTTGAGAAGTTGTGAAGAGATAATGGTGTGGAATTAGTATAGGTGTGAAGAAGTAGTGGTGTAATTAAGTAGTGGATAGGTGTGAAGTAGTTGTGTAAAAGGTGTGACGAAGTTGTGGTGTGATAATTGGTGTGTAAGGTTTTCTCCGCCATAAGGGAGCTTGTTGACATAGTGAAGAAAACTCTCGACTAGGTGACTCGGGGAGTGGAGTAAGGCAAGGAAGGTGTCCTTGTAGCCGAACCACTATAAATCCTTTGTCTCGCGGTTTGATCTTTCCATCTCTAACTTATTACTTAGCTTACTCACTTATCTCTCGTATATAGCTATAATTGTTTATATTATGCATGTGTCGATTTCCTATACTTAGCTTACATCATTATTACTTTTCATACTTAAATATAGTTGTTCATATTGTTCAAGATTTGAGTTTACATAAGATCGAATCAAAGTTTTTAAACGTAAACAAGATTTTAAAACTAAACAAAGGTTTTCAAAATTAATTAAAAAGACGTAAAACTATTCAACCCCTCCCTTCTAGTTTTCCACAATGGGTATCAGAGCCACGTCAAGCAAGATTTTTAAAATATATTGTATTTTAAAACTTGAAACGATCTATGGAACCGGAAAAATATTTTGAAGGGCAATCTATGCAAAGACCACCACTATTTGAAATTGATGGTTTTCTTTATTGGAAAAATAGATTCGAAACTTATGTGAAATCAAAAGATCTTGATCTTTGGCATGTCATTAACTTTGGTGATTTTCCCCCTATTCAATATAATTTCGAAACTAAAAAGGATGAAATTGTATCTTTTGAAAAACAGAATGATGATTTGAAAAAGAAACTAACAAAAAATAATGAGGCTAAAATGGTCATTTATAATGCATTACCATGCAAAGAATATGAAAGAACTTTTATGTGTAAAACCGCAAAAGAAATTTGGGATTCTTTACTAATCACTCACCAAGGTAATAGTCAAGTTAAAGATAACAAAATAGATCTTCTTGTTCAACAATATGAAGAATTTACGATTCTCAAAGAGGAATCAATTGATAATGCTTTTGCTAGGTTTAACACTATCATCACAAGTTTAAAAGCATTTGATGAGAATTTTTCTAGTAAGAATTTTGTTAGGAAATTTCTTAGGGCTCTTCATCAAAAATGGCGAGCAAAAGTTACAGTGATAGAAGAATCAAAGAACTTGTCAACTCTTCAACTTGACAAGTTGATCGGAAACTTGAAAGTCTACGAAGCAATCATAAAAAAAGACTCCAAGATGGTCAAAGGAAAAAGAGAGGAAAGTAAGTCAATTGCATTGAAAGCTAGGAAGGAATCTAGTGACGATGATAGCTCAACCTCCGAAAGTGATGACGAAGAATATGCCATGGCCGTAAGAGACTTTAAGAAATTCTTCAAAAGACGAGGAAGATTCGCTAGACAACCGCATGATGAAATGAAAACATCTCAAAGAAATAAAGATGACATAAATAGCAAGAGTGAAAGGAAGTGCTTCAAATGTGGTGATCCAAATCATCTCATCAGAAAATGTCCAATGATGTCAAGAGATCAAAATCAAAAGGTGTTCGTTGGAGGTGCTTGGAGTGATAGCGATGAAGATGAGAAAGAAACCAGAAAGGAGGAGAAGTGTCTTATAGCCAAGGCATCCAATGAGGTACTTTCCGAAACCAAATACTTTAGTGACGAAAATCATTCATTAGACGAAAAAGACCTAGATAATGAATATAGTAGGTTATACAAATTAGTTCAAAAAGTCATGGCTAAAAATAAATCACTAAAACATATTAATAATCGATTAGAAAATGAGATACTCGAATTAAAAATTAAACTACAACATTTAGAAAAATGAAAAGAAGTTTTTATAGAATGTAAAACATGCTTAGAGGTCAAAAATTAAAACGAAAAACTTAAAGATGAAATTATCAAACTTGACAAGTTTAAAAATAGTAGTAACTCACTTAAGAAAATAATAAGTGTTCAAGAAACTTCGGGAGATAAAACCGGTCTAGGATTCAACTCAACTAATGTTTCAACTAGGGAAAATAAAAATATAAAGTTTGAATGTGAATCTAGCAAACAAAAACCATTAGAGTCAAAACCTAAGTATATACTTATAAAAGATAGAAAAATACCTATTGCTAGTGATGAGGAAGTAAAAAGTTTTTATAAACCATCATTAAAAGCCAAAACCGGATTTTCTAAACCAAAATTAAGATCTAAAACTCCACCTTCAAATAGACCAAATAATCCTCATCCTCGGTCTAAAACCCCTCTACCTAGAAGTGTTGGGATATAAAGATGAAAGTACTTCTGAAGATCAAAGTACTGCTGTGTCAAAGTGCTGCTTGAAGTTCAAAGTCAAACATGGTCAAAGTACTGCTAGATATTGAAGATTATTAAAAGTACTTCGAAGAAAACAAGGACTTAAGTGCAATATTGATTAAAGGGTTATTATGTAATATTGTATGAATATTCTAGAATTAGTTAGGGATAATTACTTATCGTTCAAGTATTGTAAACCGACTTAAGGATATCCTTGTGTCTATAAAAGGAGCCTTAAGAGGTATTAGTCGTAGAATGTGTTTTTTACAAGTTAAGAATACAAGTTAGAAAAGTCGACATTAGTCAAGTTAGGGATTGTTAGTGAATCTCGGTAACAAAGCAGGTTCAAAGTTGATTTAATATAAAAGTTCTTCTTAAGCTTTGTGTTAGTAGATTCCGCATACTTTACAAAGTTAATACAGTGTTTCATTATTAATAGTGTTGAGTTTACTCAATATTGTTAAATCTTACAAGCTATAAAGTAGTTTGGTCAGAGTACATCGATCCAACAAGTGGTATCAGAGCTTGTGTTGGAAACTCTGATTAAGAAGAAAATCTTTTAAATCGATTCTACTACAAACCCTTCAAGATGTCTACAGAAGCTGCACCTGCTCCATCCATCACTGCTGTTAGAATTCCTATTGTGAAGAAGGGAGAATATGATTTATGGGCCATGAAGATGAGGCAGTACATTGCCATCACAGACCATGCTTTATGTGACGTGATTGTCAATGGCAATATGGTACTTGATGAACCAATAGAGCTCCCAGGATAACCTAAACCACCTAAACCAACCATCCCAGCTGCTACAAAGAGAAATCAAGACAAAGCTCTCAACATATTACTGTCTGCTATTCCTGATGGACACCTATTGAAGTTTCATGATGCTCAAGATGCAAAACAATTATGGGCTGCAATTAAGAAAAAGTTTGGAGGTAATGATGCTTCCAAGAAGATGTACAGGAACTTGTTGAAGCAACGATTTGAAACTTTCACTGTTGGTGAAAGAAAAGGTATTGATTCTGCTTATTAGAGATTCCAAGATCTTCTGTGTATGCTAGAACTATATGGAGCTGAGGCATCAGTTGAAGATGCTAATTTGAAGTTCTTAAGAAGCTTACCATCCGCATGGCATGTAGTTGCTACTATGATCAGAGGACAACCAGGTTTGGACATAATGGACTTTGATGATCTCTACAACAATCTGAAGGTGTTTGAGCATGAGATGAATGGTACTACAGGTTCAAGCACACATCAGAAACCCCAAAACATTGCTTTTGTATCTTCTGAAAACAGAAGCAGTACTTCCAATAAAGGTACTGCTTATTCTGTCCAAAGTACTGTAAGTGAAACTCAGCTTCCATGTACAACTATGGTCACTACCACTTCATCACCATCAACAACCCCCACCTCAGATGATGTTCTATGTTCATTCTTTGCTCAACAAGCATCTCTGCCTGTAACCTATCAAGAAGATGTCTTGGAAATTGACGATGATGCTATGGAAGAGATTGATATCAGATGGCAAGTTGCCATGATCACTGCAAGGATCAAAAAGTTTATGAATAAAACTGGAAGAGGCATTAATTTCACAGCTAAGCAGGGAATAACATTTGATAAGTTCAAAATTGAATGCTTTAATTGTCAAAGGACTGGTCACTTTGCAAGGGAGTGTAAATTTGCAAAGTATCAAACAAACAAAATGATTGAATAGCCCAAGACTGAAAGAAAAGAGGTTCCCATTACTGAACCAAAACCAAAAGCTTTGGTTGCTCAAGAGAATTTATCATAAATTGATTGGTCCAATGAATTTGATGATGAACCTGTAACCTACTCAATGGTTGCATTGGAAGATTGGAGCACAACTTTTGATGAAGAACCTGGATATGCTGCTTTGGAGTCAAGAGATGGTCTAGGAAGCTTTGATTGGAGCATGGAATTTGAAGAAGATCCTGTTCAGCTTGCTATGGTAGCTACTTCACCAAGTTCATCCACTATCTCTGAGGTATTCTCTAAGTGTAATGATAAGTGTTGGATCGATATACTCTGACCAAACTACTTTGTAGCTTGTAAGGGTTTAACAATATTGAGTAAACTCAACACTATTAATATTGAAACACTGTTTTACTTTGTAAAGTATGCGGAATCTACTAACACAAAGCTTAAGAAGAACTTTATATTAACCAAACTTTGAACCTGCTTTGTTACACAGATTCACTAACAATCCCTAACTATTAACTTTGATCGACTTCTAAACGTATCTAAGACTTGTAAAACTTATATCGACTAATACCTCTTAAGGCTCTTTATATAGATAACCTTAAGTCGGTTTACAACATGTAATCCTTGAACGACAAGTAATTATCCCTAACTAATTCTAGAATATTCGTTTAATATTACACATTAATCCTTATCTAATATTGCATATCAGTCCTTGTTTCCTTCGAAGTACTTTAAGCATTCTTCAATAACAGCAGTACTTTGACTTTATTCTTCAGCAGTACTTTGACTTTATTCTTCATGCAGCAGTACTTTGACATCCAGAAGTACTTTGATATTTCATATCCCAACAATCCTCCCCTAACTTGAACTCTACTTGCTTGATTTCAAGTTTCTTTGTTATCTTTAATCTTCAAATCTTTAATTATGCAGTGAGATTGTTTCTTTATTCCTTTCCTTCTATCTGTCATCTGTCAAAGTACTCTTTATCAGCATCATATCTTCCATAGTATCTTTTCAGCAACTCAGCAACATTTTGGTACAAAGATCATCAAATCTTAAAAGTTTCATACTATTCTCATCACTTCCAGGTGTGTTAACTCCTGTGAGAGGTGAATCATTGAAAATTATGATTTTTAGCAAATCATCAGCTATCACTTGGATGTATGGTGAGTTGATAACCTAGTTTTTGGTAAACTATCAACCATCAACGGATTTGATTTTCACATCAGAGCCGTACCCTCATGATGAGTCAAACTCTTTCTTGTTTGTTAAACATGGTGAGTTGATTACCATTTGTTGTGTAGTATAAATACTAACACCATGTGTTTCTTTTCAAATCCTTTTTCCTTTTCTTTTAAACATCAAAACATTTTATTTTATTTTAAAGAACTTATACTGGTTTATATCAGCAAGCAGTACTTTGATAAAGTACTGTTCATTTTTGCAGTACTTTGAAAAATATTTTAATTTTATAAAATAGATCATACCAGTATTATGTAATATTACTCTTCAGACTTGACCCATCTGATAAATAGCTTGATAAAATCCAAAGCTACTTCAGATTCATCTTCAAGTTCCATTCCATGATCCAGCATTCTGAGCATTATTTCTATGATCAATGGATATCTCCTCTCAGCCAACATGTGAATCATAGTACCATCTTCCATCTCTAGTGTATGAACTTTTGATGACTCAAAGAATCCCCATCTTGTTATTTCCCAATTCTCTTGATCATTCCAGAGAGGATCAACACTTGTTTCTTCAGTATCCCAGATGGTAAATAAATCTCCAAGCAGAACTAATCCCACTCCTGAAGCTTCATTCTCTGCATAATAAGTCTGCCCTTGCACATATAAGTCATAAAGATCTGCCCTTGTGATACAGTGCAACAAATCCCATAACATATAAAATGTTGTGAAGCTTTCATCTTCTCTGTGGATCATAAAATAATTTCCCTCTTTAGATTCAACCACAGAAAATGAGATTATCTTGGACTTCTTTCCAGAATCTTCAATCTTTTTGTTCTCAAAATCAACAACTCTGAAATAATTTCTGAGTTCATCAACTGTATCTTCATGAACTAACTTCAGCCTTTTTGTCAGTTGATCATCTTCAGCTAATTTCTTTCTTTTCAATCTCCTTTGCTCAGCTTCTTCTTTTCTGATATCTTCTAATTTCTTCTTTCTATCAACTTCCATGGGTACAAAACTTTCTACTTCTCTTCTGATATCTTCTTGTACTTTATCCCATAAAGCTTTTATTTCTGGATACCTTTGTTTATGTAAATTCTTGTATCCCTTCTTTCTTAAGAATTGCATCATCCAATTCCTTTCCTGAGCTTTGGTCATTGACTTCTTTGTAATTGGCCTACTAACTTCTTCCAAATACTCAACATCATATTCAGCTTGTTGCTTTCTAGCAAGGTTTAAATCATCTGCAGTCTCTAATTCTCTAATCTGAGCAATAGAAAATTTATTCTTCTTCTTCTTAGTATCTTTCTGAACCATTATTCCTTTCCCTTTATCTTTTGGATCTAGTTTTTCTGATTCAGAAGTACTTTCATCATCTTTTTGTGCAGGCTCAGATATATGTATTCCTCCAGTAGGTCTTCTTAAATTCATCATAACTTGAGCAATTGTTTAATCATCACTAGCAGTATGTACTCTTTCTTCTTCTTGCTGTATAAAAGTGGAAGGACCAGCTTCATCGTCATGATACTTTATAGAAGGACCAGCAATATCTTGTTCAGCAGTACCTTGCACAACAGTATTTTCAACAAAAGTACTTTGAGCATTATTTCCTTCTAAATCAATTTCCTCTGTATCCCAACTTTTTACATTCTCATGCTCAACTTCAAGATTAATTTGCTCTGTCTCACCACTTTTTCTTTCAGTACTGATTTGAGCCACATTTTCATCTTGATCATTCTTGTTCTCTAAAAATTGAACCATATCATCAAATCTATCCAAATTATCATCCTGATTCCTCCCCAATTTGATAGATGATGATTTCCTATGCCTCCTCTTAGACTTAGACTTCTTCTTTTTAGATTGTGGCTTCTGAGACTGCTTCTTTTCTTTCACATAAAGCCTAAAATTATGAACAAGAGGCCAAACAAACTTCTTCAATCTTCTGAACTTCTTTCTTAGCCTTTTGATTTCTACAGCTTGAGCATTAACAGTTGACTTTAGCTTCTCCAATTCCTTAGCCAAATCAGAATTACTCTCAGTACCTTTAAGTCCCTCATCTTCTCCAGGTGTTTGAAACCCACCTGTGGAAGTATAATCATTGGGATTAGGTACTTGCGAATCCTCTGAAGCAATACGTTGAGGATCAGTACTTTGTGGAGAAGTACCTTGAGCAGAAGCAGGTTTATCCAAAGAGGCTGTGACTGAGGGAGTCCTTTCACCTGAAACAACATGCTGAGGAGAAACAATAGGTGGTGTGGGAGTATTTACTGAAGCAGAATGCTCAGCAAAATCAGATTGACTAGCATTATTAGAATGTGCAGAACCACTATTGTCTTCTTCATCCCTAACAGCTTGAGCTACCTCTAACATATAAGCATTAAGAGGTGTATTCCTACCCGAAAAATTAACTCCCTTATTGGACATAAAAGTGAAAACTTTAGATGGCATCCTAATGGTAGGTACATAATCCTGTGGTTTGGGTATACCATCTAGTGGATTTTCTAAAAGCAATTGAACAAACCTAGGATACATAAAAAAAGGTTTGCCAGCCTGAATATGAGAAAGCATACCCTCAAGAATCATGTATGAAAAGTTAAAAGGCTGATTGGTAATAAGACCAACAAAAGCAGAAGCTATGGAATGACTAAATTGATCCCAAGTAGTACTCTTTGGACTCAAACAATGTAGCAAAACATGAATAAGAAATTTCCAATGAGGACTAACCATAGCCTTCTGAAAAGTAATCTTAGTCAAAGAACCTTCATACCCAATATCTCTGAGTGTATTCCAAACTTCTTGTTTCCCAAATAAAACAGAGCCTCCTTCATCATCAAATAACAAAACCTCCCTGATTGAAGCTTCTGTAACACGTATAGCTCTCCCAGCAACTGTAGCAGTAATGATATCCTCTCCATCTTCAACCTGAGACCTGGCTGTATCCCAAAAAGCTTGAATCCAGGGTCCGATAATCTCAGGGTTGACAAGGATGGAGTAACAGATGTTGGTACTAGTAAGTAAATCAATAATTCCTTGAAAATCAAGGTTTGTTTGGGTTTTCTCAAGGTTTGCAATCATGTTGTGTTTGGTGTTGGTACGTCGATTAGCCATGATAAGTAGGGTTAGAGTAAGAAAAGTGATGATGGATGCAAAGTAGGTATGCGTTTATAAAGATGAATAAGGTGAATAAAAGGAAAAGATATGAGGTTTATATTATGATAAAATTACAAAAAATCACGGTTAATTAATGATTTTACCGTTATTTTTGGAAGTAAATATCCCATATCTTTTGAAAGGTTGTTAGCCGCAAATCTGACCGTTGGAACAGTATCTAACACGCCAGCAAACCCTTTTAATAACACCAAGCAGTACTTTCCATAAAGAATGGAGTAGTACTTTCCACCATAAGGTCAAACAGTATATTGACCAAAGTACTTTCCCACTAAAAATCTTGAACGTTAACCATTTGATTAAAATATCTTAGAAAGTCAACTCTCATTAATGACTATCACCAAATTAAATTCCAAAACAACCAGGGTAAGTGAACTTCAATACACTTCATTAAATGCCCATTTACCTTCACTTTGCTTATAAAAGCAACTTCACCAACAATTTGCAAACACCATCTCACAAAAACAAGTAAACACAATGAGTCACATTCCTATTGTGAACATTTCTTCAGACTCAGAGGGTACCACAGACTCAGAGATAAGTTACTACTCTGATTCTGAGTTTGAAGATCCAGGATGGTTAGACTATTTTCCTCCTCATGTGCAATGGATGGGACACCAAGAAGCTTCATCAACAATGATTGCAGCCAACTCTACCATAACTGATGCAGGTAGTACTACCAGCAAAAAGCCTAAAAAGAAAGTTGGTTTTGGTTCATCTCTGGCTAAAGAGCTTCCACATGCTTTGACTCAGGCCCTGGAAACAGCTATCCAGAACATGAAGTGGCCTGCTCCAAGAAAAGAAAGACCTCCCAAACAAGTTCTAGGCCTAGCTTGCCCAAGAAAACAGACTTCTTTTGATGACAAGAGAAGGACTGCTCAAAAGGGAAAGCAAAGCTATGAGGGCAAGGGTAAAAGGCCTATGGAGTAGGTGTGTGGAGCTTGGTAGTAGGCTGATGTAGTCTTGTGTTTATGTTGTCTTTGTTGTGTCTGTGTCTGTATCTTGAAAACAAGAATGGTGTTGTACTTCTGAATGGTAGTTGTAAGAACATGAATGAATAAAATCCTTTCTTTGGAATGATACATGTAGCCTCCCCTCAAATAATGACTAACTAATAACTACTTATGCCTCCCCTAAAAAATAGCTTACATATTAATCATGTCAATACTCACAACCAAGAAAGTAAATCTTGAAACATCAAAGCCCTTTGTGAGTTGATCTGCTACATTATCATCAGTATGAACTTTAACCACATTGATAAGCCTTTGTTCATAGCAATCTCTTATAAAGTGATGTCTAATCTGAATGTGCTTGGTCTTGGAATGATAGACTGGATTCTTAACAATACAGATGGTACTCTCATTATCAATGTTGATAGGATTATTCTTGAAATTGAATCCATAATCCAAAAGCTGATTCTGCTACCAAAGTACTTGTGCACAACAGCTTGCAGCAGCTACATACTCTGCTTCTGTGGAAGAAGTTGCTGCAATTGTTTACTTCTTACATTGCCATGACACTAATCTGCTTCCAAGGTACTGGCATCCTCCAGTTGTGGACCTTCTATCATAGTTATCTCCAGCATAATCACTATCTGAGAAGGCATGGAGATGGAAAGGTGAATCCCTAGGATACCATAATCCTAGCTTAGGTTGTTGCCTAAGATACCTGAAAATCCTCTTGGCAGCATTCAAATGAGATACTTTTGGATTAACCTGATGTCTTGCACATAAGCTCACAGCAAAAGTAATATCAGGTCTTGATGCAGTTAAATACATAAGACATCCAATCATAGACCTGTATAGTGTGACATCAACATCTTCTCCATCTTCATCTTTTCCCAAAGGTTTGTTAGTATCCACTGGTGTAGATGTAGGCCTAACAGTTGTAAAAGTGAATCTCTTAAGAATATCTGCAACATACTTATTTTGACAAATATAAATTCCACTGCTTGACTGTTGCACTTGAAGGCCTAAGAAAAATGTTAATTCTCCCATGGAACTCATCTGAAACTCTTTCTGCATAAGTTCTTCAAATTCCTTCACCATAGATTGCTTGGTAGCACCAAAAATAATATCATCTACATATACTTGAACAAGCATAATATCCTTCTTATCTCTCTTGATAAACAAAGTCTTGTCAATAGCTCCTCTTCTATAACCATGTTGCAATAGAAAATTGGAAAGCCTTTCATACCAAGCCCTTGGAGCTTGATGAAGTCCATAAAGAGCTTTTATTACCTTGTAGATTTTGTTTGGATGTGCAGGATCTTCAAAACCAGGAGGCTGTTTGACATAAACTTCTTCTGTGATTTTGCCATATAGAAAAGCACTTTTAACATCCATTTGATATACAGGGAATCCCATATAAGATGCAAAAGCCAAAAATAGCCTGATGGCTTCAAGCCTTGCCACAGGAGCAAAAACTTCATCATAGTCTACTCCTTCTTCCTGTCTATATCCTTGAGCCACTAACCTTGCCTTGTTCTTAATAACATTTCCTCTTTCATCTCTTTTTACTCTGAAAATCCATTTAGTTCCAATAAGTTTCTTTCCATCAGGTAAATCACATAATACCCAAACTTCTTGAAGTTTAAACTGTAGAAGTTCTTCTTGCATAGCCTCCACCCAACTTTCCTTGGCTAATGCTTGTTTGATATTCTTGGGCTCTTCCTGAGATAGAAAACAAGCAAATAAACACAACTTCTGATCCTTGTGATTCACCCTGTTTTGCTTGTAGATAAAACTATGTAAAGAAGTATGTTGTTGAGACATATTCTTAGACTTAGTCCTTGTGAGCACCCCTGATGATGAGGGTCCAATAATATTGGTAACAGGATGAGTTTTATGAATTCTGAGAGTAGGAGTTGGTGAGACTTCAAGATTATGTTCCAAATTAGTTATATCAGGATCTTCATTAGAATCAGAGAAAATGCCTTCTTGATCCAATTCATCATCAGTGTCTTCTAAAGTAATTGTGTTTGGATCAGCAGTATCTTCTAAGTCAGGCATATTAGGATCATGAACAGCATCAATATTTATCCAATCTGAAGTATTCAATGGTTGAAAAGTACTTTCAAATGGATTAGCAGTACTTTGGGGTAAAGTACTGGCTGTTTCTTTTGCCTTCTTCTTTTCTGCTTCATAAGCTTTCCTTTGTTCATCATCATACAACTTAGCCATTGTTTCTTGAAAAAGCATCCTAGAAAGTTCATCTTGAATGGCTTGATCTTCTGCAGATACTGGTATTTGTGGTGGAACAGTACCTTGAGGATCAACAGTACTGTTAGGTTGAGAAGTACCTTTCTTCTCATCATTGGCATTATCTTTTGGCTCATCTTCAGATCTTAAATTAACATCATGAACAATGTACTGTGCTTCTTCTTCAGTGGGAGCAACTTGATTTTTGTCCCTTACAGGTACATAATTCATTGATGAAGACATTAAATCAGGATCAAACATCCAATCAGGACCTTTACCTTTAGAATTCTCTTGTTCTTCCAAAAAATCAGCATGAAGACATTATTGAACCTTCTTGGTAGCCCTATTGTACACTCTGAATCCTTTGCTATTTGTACAATATCCCAATAAATATCCTTCATCTGACTTCCCATCAAATTTGCCCAAATTATCAGCAGTATTTAAGATGGTTAGGGGACATCCAAAAGGTTTCATAAACTTGATGCTTGGCTTCTTTCCCATGAGTAACTCATAAGGTGTCTTCATTTGAGGTTTAGTCACTGATACTCTATTCAATACATAGCAAGCAGCACTTACAGCTTCAGCCCAGAATGGAACAGGTAGTAGAGAGTCTGCAAGCATTGTCCTTGCTGCTTCTATAAGAGTTCTATTCTTTCTTTCTGCAACTCCATTTTGTTGAGGAGTTCTAGCAATACTGAACTCTCTTTTAATTCCTTGGCACAAAATTCATCCATAAGTTGATTCTTGAACTCAGTCCCATTATCACATCTAATGCCTCTAACCTTGAGTCTTAATTGATTTTCATGTGCTATAATTAGGTCATGAATAGCATCAAAAGTTTCATCTTTAAAACATAAGAAAAAGACCCAACTAAATCTGCTATAGTCATCTGTGACAACCAAACAGTACTTCTTCTTGTTCAGACTAACAACTGAAACAGGTCCAAACAGATCCATGTGCAGCAATTCCAAAGGCTCTCTAATAGTCTTCTCATCAATCTTCTTACAAGAGGCCTTGTGCTGTTTACCCTTCTTACAAGCAAGACATGTGTGATCATTCTTGAATGTCTTAGAAGGTAAACCTCTAACTAAATTACCTCTGACCAGCTTATTGATATTCTTGAAATTAACATGTCCCAGTCTTCTATACCATTGATGTGCTTCCTCCATAGATGCTCTTGCAATCAAACATGTTGCTCTTTCAGCAGAATTTACATTCTTCAAGTCTATGTTATACACATTATTGGTTCTTGGTGCTCTCAGTAACACCAAGTTTCTATCTTCTAACTTGAAATTAGGAGAAAGTGTAAGACATTCTGTGTCAAAGAATAACACAGGGTTCTTCTTATCACAAATCTGAGAGACTGACAAAAGATTAAATTTGAGCTCCTTCACATATCTAACATCTTTAAAATCAATGTTTCCTGCCTTGATAGTTCCTTTGCCAGTTATTCTTCCTCCATCAGGATCATTCCAAAATGCAACTTTTCCTCTATAATAAGCTTTAAAATCTGACAAGAGCTCCTTTTCTCCTGTCATACTGCCAGAGCAACCACTATCTACAATAAGATGATCTTTAAGCTCCTCCTCTGGGTTGCCCTGCATTCACATGAAAAAGGTTAGTTATTTTTAGGAACCCAAGCCATTATTGACTTGTGTTCCCCTTGTGGAGTGACATACTCAAAATTTTTGAGTATGTAATCACCACTGTCTTTGAAAGCATGATCAAGAGTTAAGGTTTTTGTTTCCAAAACTGTTGATTTTTCAAGATCACTTGTCCCCTTTTTACCCTTAACTTCTGAAAGTACTGGTTTTTTTCCAGCAGTACTTTCTTTCTTAACCCATTTAGTTGTAACTTTAGGAGTTGGGTTCTGTGTCCTAGCATCTTGTCTTGTGTTGTAAGGCTTTCTAGGGTTGTAATGATTGTGCCTCCTAGATCTTACACTTGATTGTTTGCTAGAAACATTAGGGAACTTTCTATCAGTACTTTGTGAAGGTACTGAGGGTTTGGAGTATGACCTTTTCTGATGAGGGTACCTATAGTCTTTTGAGAAATTACTATGGTTGACCCTATTTGTATAGTTCCAAATTGGTTTGTTGTCCCTTGGCTTATTCTCCCTATGACTTGGTTGTGCAGTTCTGGTCTTTGGATATTTACTTAGGTATTCTGAATGATAATCACAGTCTTTAATCAAATGATGAGGACTGTAACAAACATAACAGACCTTTGGACCAATATCCCCAAATCCCCTTCCATAAGTGTTTCTAAAATTAGCAGTATTTTGAAAGAATTTTCTTTGAGGTACTGCTGAGTGATCAGCAGTACTTCGAAAAGAGTTTGAAGGTACTACTTGTTTTGAAAACTTGGTCTCTTCTACCTTAGGTGCTTCAATAGATTTTTCTAAAGTTTCAGGATTAAATTTACTTTTAAGCTTTTTCCTAAACTCTAGATTATCTACACCATAACAATCAACATCTTTTCTAGGTGGTTGAAAGCTACCTGGGGAAAGAGGAACTGCATTATAACCCTTTTCTTTCTGAAATACAGGAGGTGTTGGACTAGGGGATTCCTCATCACTAGAAGTGTTTTCATCTAGACTTATGAACTCTTCATCACTAGTGGAGGTATCAACAGTAAGATTTAGTTCCTTGCTCTTAAATGGAATACCTTCATTGCTATTATTATTATAACCTAGGCCTGTCTTAATATTGGATGTTCTTTGCTTTTCAACAAATTGAACATGTGACACACCTGCCTCATTCCATACAGCAAGTTTTTCTAACAACTTATCCCTTTCAGCAGTCACTTTTTCTAGTTCAGACACCTTGCAACCTAGTTTCCATTCATTCAACTTAACTAGGTAATCCTTTTGTTTATATGTTTCAAGCCATGCTACTTCATTGTTTTCATGTGTAAGAATTTTGGCTTCCATTGACTCTAAAGTTAATTGATAACCAGTTATCTCAGCCCTAGCTTTTTGAAATTTATCTCTTTCAGCTACATACTGAGTAAGTAACCTTTGATACATATCATTACACTTAGAGCATACCTCAGAGTTAGTGGATGAACTTGGTGAAGCAGCTACCATAGCAAGCTGAACAGGTGCTTCTTCAAACTCCATGCTCCAATCAAAGCTTCCTAACTCATCTCTTGACTCCAAAGCAGCATATCCAGGCTCTTCATCAAATGCTGTGCTCCAGTCTTCCAATGCAACCATTGAATAGGTTACAGGTTCATCATCAAACTCATTGGACCAATCAATCTCTGACAGATTCTCTTGAGCAACCAAAGCTTTTGGTTTTGATTCAGTAATTGGAATCTCTTTTCTTTCAGGCTTGGGTGGTTCAATCATCTTGTTTGCTTGATACTTTGCAAATTTGTACTCCCTTGCAAAGTGACCAGTCCTTTGACAGTTGAAACACTCAATCTTAGACTTGTCAAATGTTATTCCTTGTTTAGCTCTGAAGTTGATGCCTTTTCCTGTCTTGTTTACATACTTCTTGATCCTTGCAGTGAGCATAGCAACTTGCCATCTGATATCAATTTCTTCTAAAGCATCATCATCTATTTGCAATACATCTTCTTGATAAGTGACAGGCAGAGATGCTTGTTGAGCAAAGAATGAACATAGAACTTCATCTGAGGTGGGGGTAAGTGATTGTGATGAATTGGTGGTGACCATTCTTGTGCATGGAACCTGTGTTTCAGTCACAGTACTTTGAACAGGGTAAGCAGTACCTTTGTTAGAAGTAATGCTTCTCTTTTCAGAAGAGACAAAAGCAATGTTCTGTTGTGTGCTTGATCCTGTAGTACCATTCATCTCATGCTCATACACCTTCAGATTGTTGTAAAGATCATCAAAGTCCATAGTATCCAGCCCTGATTGTCCTCTGATCATAGTAGCAACTACATGCCATGCTGATGGCAAACTCCTTAGAAACTTTAAATTAGCATCTTCAACTGATGCCTCAGCATTATATAGTTCTAGCATACTCAAAAGATGTTGAAATCTTTCATAAGCAGAATCAAGACCTTCTCTTTCACCAACTGTGAAAGTTTTAAATTGTTGCTTCAGCAAATTCCTATGCATCTTCTTGGAAGCATCATTACCTCCAAACTTCTTCTTTATTGCAGCCCATAGTTGTTTGGCATCTTTGGCATCATGAAACTTTAATAGGTGACCATCAGGAATAGCAGAAAGCAGTATGTTGAGAGCTTTGTCTTGATTCCGTTTGGTAGCAGCAGGTACAGTTATTTTTGGTGGTGTTGGTTGTCCAGGTACCTCTACTGGTTCATCAATTTGCATGTTACCATTGACAATCACATCCCACAAAGCATGGTCTGTGATGGCAATGTACTGCCTCATCTTCATGGCCCATAGGTTATATTCTCCCTTCTTAACAATAGGTATTCTAACAGCAGTGATTGAGGGAGCAGGTGCAGCATCTGTCGACATCTTGAAGGGTTTGTAGTGAAATTGGTTTAAAGGTTTTAAAGGTTTGTCTTCTTAATCAGAGTTTCCAACACAAGCTCTGATACCACTTGTTGGATCGATATACTCTGACCAAACTACTTTGTAGCTTGTAAGGGTTTAACAATATTGAGTAAACTCAACACTATTAATATTGAAACACTGTTTTACTTTGTAAAGTATGTGGAATCTACTAACACAAAGCTTAAGAAGAACTTTTATATTAACCAAACTTTGAACCTGCTTTGTTACACAGATTCACTAACAATCCCTAACTATTAACTTTGATCGACTTCTAAACGTATCTAAGACTTGTAAAACTTATATCGACTAATACCTCTTAAGGCTCTTTATATAGATAACCTTAAGTCGGTTTACAACATGTAATCCTTGAACGACGAGTAATTATCCCTAACTAATTCTAGAATATTCGTTTAATATTACACATTAATCCTTATCTAATATTGCATATCAGTCCTTGTTTCCTTCGAAGTACTTTAAGCATTCTTCAATAACAACAGTACTTTGACTTTATTCTTCAGCAGTACTTTGACTCTATTCTTCATGCAGCAGTACTTTGACATCCAGAAGTACTTTGATATTTCATATCCCAACAATATGTATCAAAAGTTACTTAGTAAATATGTAATTGAAAGAGATAAATTTCAAAAGGCTAGGTCTGAGATAGCTGGTTACCAATTGACTTTAGAGTCAATGGAAGCCAAGATAATAACTCACGAAAACAATGAAGTAGCATGGGTTGAAAAATATAAGCAACAAAAGTACCAAGTAAAGTTGAGTGAATGGAAACTAGGATGTAAGGTGTCTGAACTAGAGAAAGTTACTAATGAGAGGAATAAGTTGTTAGAAAAACTTGCTGTTTGGAATGAATCAGGACTGTCACATGTTCAATTTGTTGAAAAACAAAGAACATCAAACATTAAAACTGGCCTAGATTAGTTATAATGATAATGACGAAGAAACCTTGTTGTCAATAAATTTGATTTGTTTTAATTCTGCTGTGTATCATCTTATTGTCTTTGTTATTGGTTAACCCTAGTGCTCAAAACGATCCATGGAGTATAACAAACTCCACAAGTTGGATCGATGTACTCTGACCAAACTACTTTATAGCTTGTAAGATTTAACAATATTGAGTAAACTCAACACTATTAATAATGAAACACTGTATTAACTTTGTAAAGTATGCGGAATCTACTAACACAAAGCTTAAGAAGAACTTTTATATTAAATCAACTTTGAACCTGCTTTGTTACACAGATTCACTAACAATCCCTAACTTGACTAATGTCGACTTCTCTAACTTGTATTCTTAACTTGTAAAAAACACATTCTACGACTAATACCTCTTAAGGCTCCTTTTATAGACACAAGGATATCCTTAAGTCGGTTTACAATACTTGAACGACAAGTAATTATCCCTAACTAATTCTAGAATATTCATACAATATTACATAATAATCCTTTAATCAATATTGCACTTAAGTCCTTGTTCTCTTCGAAGTACTTTGAGTAATCTTCAATATCTAGTAGTACTTTGACCATGTTTGACTTTGAACTTCAAGCAGCACTTTGACACAGCAGTACTTTGATCTTCAGAAGTACTTTCATCTTTATATCCCAACAATCCTCCCCTAACTTGAACTCTACTTGCTTGATTTCAAGTTTATTTGTTATCTTTAATCTTCAATATCTTTATCATTCAGAAAGATTGTTTCTTTATCTCTTTATCTTTTATCTGTCTTGTGTGTCAAAGTAATCTTTATCAGCATCAGATGATATCTTCTCAGCAATAACCTTCACAGCTACTCAGCAACATTTTGACAAAATGTACATCAAATCTTTTAAAGTTTCATGCTATTCTCATCACTTCCAGGTGTGTAAACTCCTGTGAGAGGTGAATCATTGAAAATTAATGCATTTTGATGTCTCTTTACCAAAGCCATTAACTCTGGAGTAGCCAATGTTTAGGTTAAAACAACCATGGTACATTGATAACCATATGATTTTTAGCAAATCATCAGCTATCAACAGATTTGAGTAGTCTTTACCAAGAGCCGTGTACTTTTGGACTAGTTAGTTCTTTGATTTCAACCATGGTGAACTAATTACCATAAATGGATTTTCCACAGCCTTTACCACAAGCCATTTTTCTTGTGGGCTAGTTAACTCTTCACTTTTACAGATATGGTGAGTTAAATACCATACATTTTTTAGTAAATTGTCAACTAAAAACGGATTTGATTATCACATCAGAGCCGTACCCTCATGATGAGTCAAACTCTTTCTTGTCTGTTAAACATGGTGAGTTGATTACCATTTGCTGTGCAGTATGAATACTAACACTGTGTGTGACTTTTCAAAAATCTTTTATAGATATCATCATAAGCTTTAAAACTTTTTATTCAAAAGACTTATACTGGTTTTATACAACAAGCAGTACGTTGGTAAAGTACTGTTTGTCTTGCAGTACTTTGAGAAAAATACTTTTTATTCAAAACAAATCATACCAGTACTTGTGCAATATTATTCTTCTGATTTAGTCCACCTGATAAATAGCTTAATCACCATGAAAGCTATATCAGTTTCATCTTCAATCTCCATTCCATGATCTAACATCCTGATCATCAGCTCTCTTATCAGAGGATATCTTCTTTCAGCAAACATGTAGATCATGGTACCATCTTCCATCTCAAGTGAATGAACTCTTGAGAACTCAAATAATCTCCATCTTGTTATCTCCCAGTTTTCTTGATCATTCCAAAGAGTATCATTATTTGTTTCTTCTGGTTCCCAAATGGTTTTCAAATCTCCAAATAAGATTAACCCCACTCCTGTTGCTTCAATATTCTCATAGTATGTCTGCACTTGTAAGTACAAGTTATACAAATTTTCTCTATCAATCATATGCAAAACATCCCATAACATATTAAACACTGTGAAGCTTCCATCTTCTCTGTTGAACATAAGATAGTCCCCTTCTTTTGATTCAACCACAGAGAATGAGATAATCTTTGATTTATTTTCAGAGTCTTCAGTTTTCTTGTTTTCAAAATCAACCACTCTGAAATAGTTCCTCAGTTCATCAACTGTATCTTCATGTATCATTTTAAGCTTCTTTGACAATTGATCATCTTGTACAGCTTTCTTTCTTTTAATCTTTCTCTTATCAGTTTGTTCCTTCCTTATATCTTCTAATTTCTTTCCCTTGTCAGCATCCATGGGCACAAAACTTTCCAACTCATTCCTTATAGACTCTTGAACTTTATACCATAGAGCTTCTACAGCAGGATATCTTAACTTATGCAGATTCTTGTATCCTCTTTTATTCAACAAACTAATCATCCAGTTTCTTTCTTGAGCAATTGTCATTGGCTTTCTTATAATTGGCTTACTTATCTCTTTTAAATACTCTGCATCATACTCAGCTTGTTGCTTTCTAGCAATCTCTGCATCCTCTACTACCTTTATTTCTCTAAGCTGTGCAAGAGTAAATTTCTCCTTTTTCTTCTTGATATTCTGCTTCAAAATCCCTTTTCCTTTATCTTTTGGATCTAATTATTCATATTTAGAAGAAGATTCAGATACTTGTTGTGCAGGCTCAGAAATATGTATACCTCTTAAAGGTCTATCCAAATTGAGCATTATCTGAGCTATAGTGTCATTATCACTTGCAGTATGCTCCTTGACTTCTTCTTGTTGAATAGGATTAGAAGGACCAGCTTCATCTTCAAAAACACTTGTAGAAGGTCCAGCTGTAGAAATTCCAATTCCATCAATATCCATAGCAGCAGTACCTTGCACATTAGTATCTTGCATACCAGTACTTTCATCAATAGTACTTTGAACTTCAGTACTTTGAATGTGAGTACTTTGAACATTTTGTTCTCCAGCTTCTTCTTGCACAACAGCTTCTTCTTGAACATTATACTCATCTTCATCAATCCTTTTCTCTGGCACAAAATTCAAAAGATCTTCTGGATAATGCCAAAGATGAACATTTTCTTTTGAATTTTGTACTCCAGCATCATCTTCATTCACATTATCATCTTGATTCCTCCCCAATTTGAAAGATGATCATTTCCTGTTACTTCTGTTTGACTTAGAAGATTTCTTTGCTGATTTAGACTTTTTCTTTTGGGATTGTTTCTTCTCTTTCACATAAAGCCTAAAATTCTTCACAAGTGGCCACACAAACTTCTTTAATCTTCTGAATTTCTTTCTTAAACTCTTGATTTCTACAACCTGTGCTTTAGACTCCTTCTGCAATCTCATGATTTCCCTAGTCAAAGCATAATTGTTCATCTCCTTAACTCCCTCAACTCCTTCATCTCCTCCAGATGTTTGTAACCTATCTGTGGGAGTAAAATCATTAGGAGTGGGTGATTGAGTTTCACCATGTTCTGAAACAGTACCTTGCAGAGAGGTACTTGTCATCAAAAGAAGCTTGCTTCCTTGGGCAAGCTAGGCCAAGTACTTGCTTGGGAGGTCTCTCTTTTCTTGGAGCAAGCCACTTCATGTTCTGTATGGCTGATTCAAGGGCTTGGGTCAAAGCTTGTGGAAGTTCATTTGCCAATGATGTACCAGGAGCAGGGACAGACACTTTTTTCTTGGGTTTTGGGTTGGTAGTGCTTGCTACATCAGTGATGTTGGATGTAGATACATTCGAAGGAAAGTACCCACTCTATCCTGCATCATAATCAAAGTCAGAGTCAGAAAAGTAGATGATCTCTGAATCAGTGGAGCCATCTGAATCAGATGAGATGTAGACCAAAGGGAAGTTATTCATGATGCTTAGAGTATTTGTGTGTGAGGTATTACAAATGTGGATGAAAAGATGTGTTGGTGGACACTTTCTTTTATAGGCAAAGAGTAGTTAATGCAGTTCATTTAATTCTACTTACCTTGGTAGCTTTGGGAACTAATTTGGAAAGTTATTAAATGTGACAACTGGCAAATTAGGGAGTTATTTTGAAAACCCGCATTGCATTAAAGTTCGTTTATAAACTTTTATTTGAAGTTTTATTCGTAACGAACTTGTAAAACCTACATTATGGTTGATTATAGTTTAAAATCTTTATGAGATTTGAATATTTATTTTAAGGATTCGATATGAATATATGTGGTGATTTAATTATGAAATTCTCATTTGGCATTACGTTGACTCCGGCACTAGGATAACCTAACAAAATTTTATGTTTTGAATTTACGGTTCGACTATATATCTATTTATTTATTGAACGTATCGTGAGATTTTAAAGTATTTGGGAACGAGCTCGGTTCGAGAAAGAGTTGGAGTATTTTAAAAGTTACGGGTTTTGGTCCGTGTAATTTACACCTAGCCACCTTACCCTAAATACAATAATACATTCATCTTTATTATTATTATTCTTATTATTATTATTATTAGTAAAAAGAAAAAAAAATAATAATAAGAAGAGTAATATACAAAGCGTCCTTGTGGTCTTCTCCTGTGAACACACAAACAAACACTACATTTATCATCATCATCTTTAATAACTCTCTCTCTCTTTAACACCATAACAGCCGCCACCCTTTAATCCGATCACCACCATCACACCGCCACTCCCACCCACGCCATCTTACCACCATCTTCTGATCTATCATTTGGTATACACCACGCACCCTAAAACCCATCTTAACACCACAAAATCTTTATAAATCCGACCCTATTAATGTTGTTTCACTAGATCCGCGAGTTCCAAGGTTTAAGAAGGTGAGAAAACGCGTTTTCACGCGTGGGTTTGACTGAGCCGAGTCAGACTCGGACTAACTCGAAATGGGGTTTAAAGATATATGATTTCTTTTAAAGATTTTGATAAGAAAATAAATTGGGTGTCCATTTTGGTGTGGTTTTGACTCGGATTTGTATAAATCCTTGTTGGGGTCTTGCTTGGATTGATGATTTGCTTGTAGTTTGGTTGTTTTGGGTTATGTCGTGATCCTACGAGCCGTTTGGCTTGGTTGTGGTTCGATGGAAATCAGGCCGAGGCCCCCCTATGGGCTCGTGCCTCATGTTTCTTTCGGATCCATGGTTAGCCGCGACCCGTTTGGGTCCGGCGGTGGTTATGTTTTGTTTCCAGATTTTTTTGGTGCTCACTTGTGGTGATTTGGTTATTTTTGGTACCTGTTCTTGCGGCTTATATTATTGTTGGCCGAAGGTTTTAGATGGGTCGAGACCTTGTGGTCTCGACAATGGGATTATTGTTACTATTGCGTTGTTGAGGAGTTGTTGACGAATGGTAAATGTGGGGACCGATTGTGAGACGGTCATTAGATGACGGAGATAGGTTAGTTGGGTGCCGTAGTCGGACCCTCATGTTGTAGCACGTGGATATGGGATTGATTTGGACAGAGTTGATTCATTTATTTTGATTTGGTTATTATTTTTGGACTTGGACTATGAGCCGAGAGTGATGACTCAGACATGTGACCATTTCGTATAACTCGATGAATATTTATAATTAAACGCAAATAATAAAACTCGTAATAATATTATTGGTAATATAAACGTTTATATAAATATATAGACGTGAATAACGTATATATAAATATATAAATGCGTATATTAATAATAAAACGATCACGAGTAATATTATAACAATAACGTAACGATAAATATTATACTATGAAAGTGGTGTAATAAATTTCGGGAGCGTTATTACTATTAAACGACTATAAATAACGATGAAATCTTGACGTTAAATAAATATTAAATAAAATAACTTCTTTTAAATAAATGAAGGAAACTATCGAGTTATACGGGGGCGAGGTCACTTGAGTCCAAGTGGATTATTATTTGTGACGTTCGTGTTGTCACGGATATATGACAATTAATACACTCACTTTCGATAACTACGTAACTTATTTAATCGACGGGTTAAATAAGAGCTAATTAGTTGTTTAAATTGAGTATATTAATGGGCATCGTATCCTACGACGCCCATAGGTTGTGGTATGTGTACGAGAATAATAAATTACTAAGTCTCTCGTGAGGTTGCCAAATTGACGAATTTGGTAAGCTTAACGGCATAATTAGAGAATTTATTAAACTTTGATATATACCATATAGTACTTTATGTGCAATGTGTGACCTAGGATTCGGGTATAATCTTAGAATGGTATATTAAGTAAATAAATATGGGGGATTACCAAATCGACGGATTTGATAAACTTCGATGATTTATTTAAATGATATATTGGGCTAATATTAGACCTATAGATTGTTTTATCATCCTTTTGTCGTGACTTCTTTGTTTGAGTTGTGTCGACCCACCACCCGTATGGATACCAAACGCCAAACTCCAAACTAATACGAGATTTATTCGAGAAATGGATTTTCGGAAGTAAAATGGAATACGTTCAGGTTTGGGAATATTTGATTTTGAGGAAATAATTTCTGAACGAGTTGATAATGTTAGGTCGTGCCGAGTCCGTAGTTGCCGTCTTTTGAGTTACTATACATCTTACCTCTACCGATTTCTTATTGCTGATTTCTGGACTTGAGGTGAGTCATAGCCCCACTTTTTACTCTTGAACTATGTTTTCAATACTTGGGGTGAGAAACGTGCAAATTATTTTATGTGGACTATTATCGCTTCTATATTCTTTCTAAAACTTGCTATGCGTATGGACTAGGATGTATTGTCAGCTTTAGTCACATATATTCTGTGTGTACTATTCAAGGTTGGCTTATTTGGTTATTGGTGGATTGTCAGCTTTAGTCACATATATTTTGTGTGTACTATTCAAGGTTGGCTTATTTGGTTATTGTTTGGAATTGTCAGCTTTAGTCACACGGTTCGTGTGTACTATTCAAGGTTGGCTTATTTAGATACTGTAGCGTGCACCTATAGGTTATTAATACTTCGGAGGTTATCCGAGTATTTATGATATTGCGGGGGTTACCCGAATATCTATGTTAGAACGGAGGGTATCCGTGTGTTAGGTTGGAGCGGAGGGTATTCGCAGGCTTTTAGCGAATCCTTAGTCTAGCTAGCAAGCGTTTTGCGTATATGTCCACTATATTGTTAGATGAATTTAAACCTATGATCTCACCAGCGAAAGCTGACTTTTAGCACGTTTTTTCAGGAAATTAAGTGATGCTCTATGGATGCTTGGATTGGAGGCTTGGCAATGGCACCGGTTATGGATCTACTTTTCTAAAACTCTGATAAACTATTGTGGACCTACATTTATTTCTTTTGGGCCTGACTCTGAATGAATGTTGGGATAAATGTAAACCTTAAAAACCCGTTTTGGTTGTGTTTTTTTCTTATGTTAACTTTATCTCGTTCTTTCATGACTTTGAATGGATACCAATCCCCGTAGCACCCCGAAAGCTTGTTGAGTCTTCCGCTGTATCGAATTTTGGGGGTGTTACAGATTGGTATCAGAACCAAGGTTATAGAGAACTAGGTAAATAGACACCTAAACTATAACCGATTTTTATAGAAAACGATCCTTGACCATTGCCCGCCAGCCCGCCAAGCCGAAGCATCATTATTATTATTGAGGTATATTGAGATGATTATTAGATATGGGATTCTTGAGATGATTTGAGGATTTGAGGTTTATTGATTTAGTGATATGATGACGTTTTGAGGAATTATATGCGTTTTGAGGAATTATATGGCTTAATTATTTTATGAATGATTTTAGTAATGCGGTATTTGAAACTCTTTACTGAGATTATATAATTGGGATTTTATGATGATTTTGATGCGATATTTTGAGTTCGCGCTTTAGTTGTTTTGAAACACTTACACCTACCCTACGCCGTTGTCACAAATAATAGCCTCCTTTGCACGTGTCGTTATTAAGAATTGTTATTGTTAGTACGCGTCGCCCCTCGTAGATCACTATGGCCCCTATGACCCATGCGTATTGGTCATGCGTTCGGCCACTACTACTTTATCGTCCCATTGTCGCCCTAAGTCGCCAACTTTATCGCCTCGTGGTTCGCCTGCTCGGAGATGACGAGTGATGGAGTACCCCTTCGACGAGGAGTACGAGGGTGAGCGGGAGAAGGATGATCCTCAAGAGGAGGAGATGCCTGATGATGATGGTTTGTTAGCACCGCCAGCTCAGGCTTAGGAGCCTGACTCCCCGATACATCCGTTAGAACCGGTTTCACCTGATCATCCGTTTTTGCTTGATTCACCACCTGGTAGTCCCGTGGCGTCGGATGCACCTTCTGAGGTTTCTGCTGAGCATGCAGAGTTAGGTGAGACTGGTAGGATGTGGGCTCAGATTACTGCACAGGGCGAGAGGATCTCGCGGATGTTTGACCGACTTGAGATGGTCATTGCTGAGTTTATTGTTGAGTTGTTGCGGATTTGAGGAGTCTACGCCAACATCGTGGCTAGATCGATTTGGAATCAGGTTGTTGTGCTGCTACATAAGCCAAGGAATATTTGGTTAGGAGAGCTAGTTATTATATCTCTTATGTCATGATAGTCGGATTGTACGTTCGTCTCGTATGGAACGATTAGTATCTATTATGCCTGTTGGTAGTATGGAACGATGGATTGATCGCTACTTATGGACGATGGTGAGCTCGTATGATATTTTATGGTTTTTGGCGTACATGGAGAATTGTGTTCCTATTTGCGTGGTTGATTTAATGGCTGTACAACGAAACCCTGTCAGAGCTACCCGAACTGGTACGGCAGCAACTACCCCTGGTCGCCGAGGACGTCGTCCTACTCGAAATATTGAGACCCCTACTCCTGACAACCTGGACACTACCAACCGCAACAACAGGAATCAAAATGTTGATATTCAGGGAGACGATGATCATGATCCACTTAATGCACCTACTGTGGATCAAGCAATGATCAATCAACTTGTGGAGCAACGAGTTGCTGAGCTACTAACTGAGTCAAATCATTCCAACAATTCTGCTGGAACATTTCCACCTGTTCGTGCTAATGGATGTAACTACAAGGAGTTTAAAATTTGTGGACCCATTGAGTTTGGTGGAACTGAAGGAGTGGTCTGCTTGGTCAGGTGGATAGAGAAGACTGAGTCAGTGCTTAATGTCAGTGGTTGTGCGGAGAATGCGAAGGTAAAGTTTGCTTCTTTTACTTTCAAGGATGAAGCTTTAACTTGGTGGAACAATTACCGTAATTCGGTTGGAAGTGATGTGGCGTATGCTACGACTTGGGAGCAATTTAAGTCTTTGCTGATTCAGACTTACTGCCCAAGAAATGAGGTTAAGAAGCTAGAGATTGAGTTTTGGAACCACAAGGTGAAAGGTAATGATATGACGACCTACAATCGTCGTTACCAGGAATTGGCCTTGCTTTGCCCAGATATGGTTAGAACTGAGACTCAAAAGATTGAGCGGTATACCGATGGGTTGCCTGTGGCTACAAGGAATGATGTGTTGCTGCTAGACCTGCAAACATCCATGAGGCCATCACAATCGCTTAACAATTAATGGATTCATTGGAATTGGAAGGAGCTGATAAGGATAAGAATGGAAAGAGAAAGAGAGACCATCACCCTAAGGGTAATGATCACCGAAACAAGCGACAAGCTGTTGCTAAGGCTTATGCTATTGGGAATGGAGATAAAAGGAACCAAAATGGTGATGCACCCAAGTGTGGTCATTGCTACAAGAATCGTACAGGACAATGTACTGTGATTTGTCAGAGTTGCTCAAGGAGAGGACATGTAGCTAGGGATTGTAGAGCACGACCCCTTGCTATGGTTCAAGCTACTCTTGAAACTATGAGTAAGGCAAATGTTACTTGTTATGGATGTGGAAAGAAGGGACATTATAGGAATGAGTGTAGAGAATCGTGGAACTGAGGAAATTAAGGATCGGGTGGTAATAGGTACAACAATGGAAACCGTGGAGCTGGAGGAAACCGTGGACGACAAGATAATGGGAACCAACGTGTGGAAGCTGGAGTTGCTCATGGAAGAGTGTATGCACTTGGAAACGAGAGAGGAGAAGATCCGAACGTCGTTACTGGTACGTTCCTTCTCAATAATCGTTATGCTTCCATACTATTTGATACTGGTGCCGATAAGAGTTTTGTGTCCACTAAGTTTGCACCCTTACTAGAGAAACCCCCGATGGCCTTAGGAATTGGTTATGATGTAGAGTTAGCTAATGGGAACATAGACAGGATTAAGACTATCATTCGCGGTTGCACGTTAAACTTTCTAAATCGTCCTTTCAACATAGATCTTCTACCCGTCACGTTAGGAAGTTTTGATGTCATCATTGTTATGGATTGGTTGTCGAAGTATCGTGCTCACATACTTTGCGACGAGAAGATCGTGCGTGTACCATACGGAAAGGAGCTCCTAAATATAGTAGGAGATCGAAAGGATTCTAGGAGCCCATCCCGATTAGCAGTTATTTCTTGCACTAAGTTACCAAAGCTAATGGAGAAGGGATGTTACCTTTTCTTAGCTCAAATTTCTGAGAAAGGAGGGACGAAGAAAAAGGAAAGGTGCATTGGGGAGGTGCCTATAGTTCGTGATTTTCCTGATGTGTTTCCCGATGATTTGCCGGGAATCCCGCCGACTAGACAAGTGGAGTTTCAGATTGAGTTGATACCTGGTGCTGCACCGGTAGCACGAGCGCCTTATCGTCTTGCACCTACCGAGCTAGAAGAGTTGTCAAAACAATTGGCGGAGTTAGCCGAAAAAGGATTCATCAGACCAAGTTCTTCACCCTGGGGAGCCCCAGTCTTATTTGTGAAGAAGAAGGATGGATCGTTCCGTATGTGCATAGATTACCGAGAGCTGAACAAGTTAACGGTGAAGAATAGATACCCGTTACCTAGGATCGACGACTTGTTCGATCAACTCCAAGGATCGAGTGTGTACTCGAAGATCGATTTGAGATCGGGATATCATCAGCTACGAGTTCGCGAGGAAGATATTCTGAAAACGGCTTTCAGAACCCGTTACGGGCATTACGAGTTTCAGGTGATGCCGTTTGGGTTGACTAACGCACCGGCGGTATTCATGGACCTCGTGAATCGGGTGTGTAAGCCTTACTTAGATAAGTTTGTGATTATGTTCATCGATGACATTCTAATTTATTCGAAGAGTGAGAAGGAGCATGAGGAGCATCTAAGACTTATCTTAGAATTGCTCAGGAAGGAGAAACTGTATGCTAAATTTTCTAAATGTGAATTTTGGATTCCGACGGTACAATTTCTGAGTCATGTGATTGATAGACAAGGAGTTCATGTAGATCTTGCTAAGATTGAAGCGATTAAAGATTGGGTTGTACCTACGACCCCAACAGAAGTTCGTCAATTTTTGGGATTAGCCGGTTATTACCGAAGATTCATTGAGGGATTTTCGAAGATAGCAAAACCGTTGACCAAATTGACTCAAAAGAGTGTTAAGTACGAATGGGGAGATAAGGAAGAGGAGGCATTTCAGTTACTTAAGGAGATGTTGTGTAGTGCTCCTATCTTAGCGTTACCTGAAGGTAACGAGGACTTCGTCATCTATTGTGACGCTTCTCATAAAGGTTTGGGAGCTGTGTTAATGCAACGAGAGAAAGTGATAGCTTATGCTTCCCGACAGCTCAAGAAGCATGAGAAGAACTACACCACCCATGATTTGGAGTTAGGTGCTGTGGTTTTTTGCTTTAAGGATATGGAGACATTACTTGTATGGAACCAAGTGTGTAGTGTTTACTGACCACAAAAGTCTACAACACATTTTGAATCAAAAAGAGCTTAACATGAGACAGCGACGTTGGATTGAGTTGCTAAGCGATTACGATTGTGAAATTCGCTACCATCTTGGTAAAGCAAACGTCGTTGCTGATGCTCTTAGTCGAAAGGAGAGAATTCCACCGTTACGAGTTAGGTCATTAGGAATGACTATCGTATCGCCATTACCGTCTCAAATATTAGAAGCTCAACGGAAGCGTTGAAAGCAGGAAATCGACCTGCTGAGAAAATATTTGGGATGGCAGAAAATGAGAAGGGATTTGTTAAGCGTTCTGATGGAGTATTATGTTTTAGAGAGCGAAATTGGGTACCTTTGTATGGAGGAATTCGAGAGTTGATTATGCCCGAGTCGCATAAGTCAAGATACTCTATTCATCCTGGGTCTGACAAGATGTACCAGGATTTGAAAAAGTTATATTGGTGGCCAAATATGAAGGCAGATATAGTGTTGTACGTTAGTAAGTGTTTGACTTGCTCTAAGGTTAAGACAGAACATCAAAGACCGTCAGGATTATTGACGCAGCCAGAACTCCCAGTTTGGAAATGGGAGCGGATTACAATGGACTTTATTACCAAATTACCAAAGATAGCTAGCAGTTGTGACGCTATATGGGTAATTGTGGATCGATTGACTAAGTCTGCTCATTTCCTGGCGATTAGTGAAGATGATAGTATCGACAAACTTGCAAGGTTGTATGTGAAGGAAATTATTTCTCATCATGGAGTCCCTATATCGATTATTTCTGATCGCGACTGCCGCTTCACGTCAGCTTTGTGGCGATCCCTTCAAACCGCTTTGGGGACGAGACTTGATATGAGTACTGCATATCATCCCCAAACCGATGGTCGAAGTGAGAGAACCATTCAGACTTCAGAGGATATGCTTCGTGCATGTATAATAGACTTTGGTAAAGGCTGGGAGAAGTATCTACCCCTTGCGGAATTCTCCTATAATAATAGCTACCACACAAGTCTTAAAGCTGCACCATTTGAAGCTTTGTATGGCCGAAAATGTCGTTCGCCTATAGGTTGGGTGGAAGTTGGAGATAGCCAACTCACAGGCCCTAAACTTATCTTGGAGACTACTGAAAAAGTGACTCAGATTCGTGATCGGTTGCAAGCAGCCAGAGATAGGCAGAAAAGTTATGCCGATCAGAGACGTAAACCCCTAGAGTTCCAGGTTGGAGACAAAGTGATGCTGAAAGTCTCGCCTTGGAAAAGTGTGATACGTTTCGGGAAACGTGGGAAATTCAACCCCCGCTACATTGGACCATTTCTTATTTTGGAGAGAATTGGTCTCGTGGCTTATCGGTTGGAATTACCACAGGAACTGAGTAAACTTCACGATGTGTTTCATGATAGTAATTTGAAGAAGTGTCTTTCTGATGAGACGCCGGTTATACCGATGAAAGATGTTCGTGTTGATGAGAAATTGAACTTTGTGGAAGAGCCGATTGAGATTTTAGATCGTGAAATTAAGCGACTCAAGCGAAGTCGCATTCCACTCATTAAGGTTCGTTGGAATTCCCGACATGGACCGGAATTTACGTGGGAACGTAAGGACGAGTTTCGAAAGAGATATCCGAAGCTTTTCACTTCGTAGATGGATTGTTCCGAGAGAAACCCGGGACGGGTTTCTTCTGAGGCTGGGAGGATGTGACAACTGGCAAATTAGGGAGTTATTTTGAAAACCCGCATTACATTAAAGTTCGTTTATAAACTTTTATTTGAAGTTTTATTCGTAACGAACTTGTAAAACCTACATTATGGTTGATTATATTTTAAAATATTTATGAGATTTGAATATTTATTTTAAGGATTCGATATGAATATATGTGGTGATTTAACTATAAAATTCTCATTTGGCATTACGTTGACTCCGGCACTAGGATAACCTAACAAAATTTTATGTTTTGAATTTACGGTTCGACTATATATCTATTTATTTATTGAACGTATCGTTAGATTTTAAAGTATTTGGGAACGAGCTCGGTTCGAGAAAGAGTTGGAGTATTTTAAAAGTTACGGGTTTTGGTCCGTGTAATTTACACCTAGCCACCTTACCCTAAATACAATAATACATTCATCTTTATTATTATTATTATTATTATTATTAGTAAAAAGAAAAAAAAATAATAATAAGAAGAGTAATATACAAAGCGTCCTTGTGGTCTTCTCCTGGGAACACACAAACAAACACTACATTTATCATCATCATCTTTAATAACTCTCTCTCTCTTTAACACCATAACAGCCGCCACCCTTTAATCCGATCACCACCATCACACCGCCACTCCCACCCACGAAATATTACCACCATCTTAACCACCATCTTCCGATCTATCATTTGGTATACACCACGCACCCTAAAACCCATCTTAACACCACGAAATCTTTATAAATCCGACCCTATTAATGTTGTTTCACTAGATCCGCGAGTTCCAAGGTTTAAGAAGGTGAGAAAACGCGTTTTCACGCGTGGGTTTGACTGAGCCGAGTCAAACTCGGACTAACTCGAAAAGGGGTTTAAAGATATATGATTTCTTTTAAAGATTTTGATAAGAAAATAAATTGGGTATCCATTTTGGTGTGGTTTTGACTCGGATTTGTATAAATCCTTGATGAGGTCTTGCTTGGATTGATGATTTGCTTGTAGTTTGGTTGTTTTGGGTTATGTCGTGTTCCTACGAGCCGTTTGGCTTGGTTGTGGTTCGATGGAAATCAGGCCGAGGCCCCCCTATGGGCTCGTGCCTCATGTTTCTTTCGGATCCATGGTTAGCCGCGACCCGTTTGGGTCCGGCGGTGGTTATGTTTTGTTTCCAGATTTTTTTGGTGCTCACTTGTGGTGATTTGGTTATTTTTGGTACCTGTTCTTGCGGCTTATATTATTGTTGGCCGAAGGTTTTAGATGGGTCGAGACCTTGTGGTCTCGACAATGGGATTATTGTTACTATTGCGTTGTTGAGGAGTTGTTGACGAATGGTAAATGTGGGGACCGATTGTGAGACGGTCATTAGATGACGGAGATAGGTTAGTTGGGTGCCGTAGTCGGACCCTCATGTTGTAGCACGTGGATATGGGATTGATTTGGACAGAGTTGATTCATTTATTTTGATTTGGTTATTATTTTTGGACTTGGACTATGAGCCGAGAGTGATGACTCAGACATGTGACCATTTCGTATAACTCGATGAATATTTATAATTAAACGCAAATAATAAAACTCGTAATAATATTATTGGTAATATAAACGTTTATATAAATATATAGACGTGAATAACGTATATATAAATATATAAATGCGTATATTAATAATAAAACGATCACGAGTAATATTATAACAATAACGTAACGATAAATATTATACTATGAAAGTGGTGTAATAAATTTCGGGAGCGTTATTACTATTAAACGACTATAAATAACGATGAAATCTTGACGTTAAATAAATATTAAATAAAATAACTTCTTTTAAATAAATGAAGGAAACTATCGAGTTATACGGGGGCGTGGTCACTTGAGTCCAAGTGGATTATTATTTGTGACGTTCGTGTTGTCACGGATATATGACAATTAATACACTCACTTTCGATAACTACGTAACTTATTTAATCGACGGGTTAAATAAGAGCTAATTAGTTGATTAAATTGAGTATATTAATGGGCATCGTATCCTACGACGCCCATAGGTTGTGGTATGTGTACGAGAATAATAAATTACTAAGTATCTCGTGAGGTTGCCAAATTGACGAATTTGGTAAGCTTAACGGCATAATTAGAGAATTTATTAAACTTTGATATATACCATATAGTACTTTATGTGCAATGTGTGACCTAGGATTCGGGTATAATCTTAGAATGGTATATTAAGTAAATAAATATGGGGGATTACCAAATCGACGGATTTGATAAACTTCGATGATTTATTTAAATGATATATTAGGCTAATATTAGACCTATAGATTGTTTTATCATCCTTTTGTCGTGACTTCTTGGTTTGAGTTGTGTCGACCCACCACCCGTATGGATACCAAACGCCAAACTCCAAACTAATACGAGATTTATTCGAGAAATGGATTTTCGGAAGTAAAATGGAATACGTTCGGGTTTGGGAATATTTGATTTTGAGGAAATAATTTCTGAACGAGTTGATAATGTTAGGTCGTGCCGAGTCCGTAGTTGCCGTCTTTTGAGTTACGATACATCTTACCTCTACCAATTTCTTATTGCTGATTTCTGGACTTGAGGTGAGTAATAGCCCCACTTTTTACTCTTGAACTATGTTTTCAATACTTGGGGTGAGAAACGTGCAAATTATTTTATGTGGACTATTATCGCTTCTATATTCTTTCTAAAACTTGCTATGCGTATGGACTAGGATGTATTGTCAGCTTTAGTCACATATATTCTGTGTGTACTATTCAAGGTTGGCTTATTTGGTTATTGGTGGATTGTCAGCTTTAGTCACATATATTTTGTGTGTACTATTCAAGGTTGGCTTATTTGGTTATTGTTTGGAATTGTCAGCTTTAGTCACACGGTTCGTGTGTACTATTCAAGGTTGGCTTATTTAGATACTGTAGCGTGCACCTATAGGTTATTAATACTTCGGAGGTTATCCGAGTATTTATGATATTGCGGGGGTTACCCGAATATCTATGTTAGAACGGAGGGTATCCGTGTGTTAGGTTGGAGCGGAGGGTATCCGCAGGCTTTTAGCGAATCCTTAGTCCAGCTAGCAAGCGTTTTGCGTATATGTCCACTATATTGTTAGATGAATTTAAACCTATGATCTCACCAGCGAAAGCTGACTTTTAGCACGTTTTCTCAGGAAATTAAGTGATGCTCTATGGATGCTTGGATTGGAGGCTTGGCAATGGCTCCGGTTATGGATCTACTTTTCTAAAACTCTGATAAACTATTGTGGACCTACATTTATTTCTTTTGGGCCTGACTCTGAATGAATGTTGGGATAAATGTAAACCTTAAAAACCCGTTTTGGTTGTGTTTTTTTCTTATGTTTACTTTATCTCGTTCTTTCATGACTTTGAATGGATACCAATCCCCGTAGCACCCCGAAAGCTTGTTGAGTCTTCCGCTGTATCGAATTTTGGGGGTGTTACATTAAATCTCTCGGGTTGACTTTCAAAAGATATTTTGGTCAAACAGTCAACATTAAAGATAATTGGGCATTCCAGCTAGAACATCAACGAGGGGTACGTTAATTCTATCTTCTTTGATCATCTCTATAAACTTCTTATTTCGCTCCTCTCTTTTCACTTTTCTTAGGACTTGTGGATATGGGATTTTTGGTGTATAAGGTTTTATTGGTTGAACGGTATTTTCTTTGGTTGGTGTTTCGGTTGGTTTTTCTTCAGCTTCTTCTTCTTCAGCTTCTTCCTCCTCCTCATCTTGAATAATAGTATTATCGGTAGGAATGGGTGGTGGATCATATGAGAGACCACTTCGAGTGAATACAGCATTGATATGCCCATTTCTGTTTTGTGGTGGACGATAATTCTTATCGTTTGATCCAGACGGTTTTGGATTGGATTGGGTGTTACTTGGTAATGTACCAGGAATTCGAGAAGAAAATTGATCAGAAAGTCTACCAAATTTTTGTTCAAGATCCTGGATAGAAGCTTGATGATTTTTCTGACCTTGCTCAACTTTGGTTTTGAGATTGAAAAATTGAGTTTTTACAAACTCATTTGTAGTTCTTTGAGCAGTTACGAAATCTCGCATCATTTTTTAGAAATCAGATTCTTCCTTTTTATCGGAATTTGGTGGGTTTGGGTTGTCTGTTCGGGGTTGAAAATCATGGTTGTTATCCCTTTGTTGGCGGTCTTGCCAATTTCTAGAACTTCTTCCGTAATAATTACCACGAAAACCTCCTCCACGATATCCTCCTTGGACATAATTCGCTTCCCCTTCGTTGGGTCTATTCATAGGTTGGTCATCACACTCGGATGATGTGTGATTTCCTCCACAATTATTACAGCCATCTCGCATTTCTTTCATTTCTCCTTTTATATCTTTGTATTGCGAGTCGATTTTAGAAGACAAGGCTTCTATTTTGTCCATGAGTTTCGAATTATCTGAACTTTCGGCAAAAGCAACGGTTTTCCGTAAGGGTTTGGTTTTGGAATCTTTTGACTAATCGAGTTTAAGGAGTACTCGATCTTCGAGAAGTTGATATGCCTCGTTAGGTGTTTTGTAAAGAAAAATTCCTCCGGCATCAAGGATTGCTTGGGATGCTTCATCAAGACCATGATAAAAGATTTGGATTATTGTTCCTCGTCCTAAATTATGACCATGACAACTTCGAAGCAAATCTTTCATACGAAGCCAAGCTTCAACAAGAGATTCATTAGGATTTTGTGAAAAAGCACGGATTTCGCCCATTAGTCTATCATACATGGCAGGTGGAAAGAATCGGCTTACAAAAGCTTGCCTCATCTCCTCCCAAGTATTGATAGTTCCTGGGGTTAATTCGTTATACCATACTTTGGCATCTCCGACGAGTGATGATGGAAAAAGTTTGAGCTTAATAGCATCGACATTGGTATTTCCATAACGAAACATGCCACAAATTTCAATGAATTCGGCAATGTGTTTATGCGGATCGGCCCGCGAACGGCAATCAAATTGACGGTCTTTGATCATAGAAAGATGGTGACCTTTAACGGTAAAGTTTTCACCAAGGTCGGCGACAACAATAGCAGCTCCAGGAGTAGGTGCTACGGTTCGATTGTCAGCCCACATGGGTTGATCGTCAGCCATGGGTATTGGTTTAAAAAGATCGGAAATCGGATGTTCTTCGGAAAGATTATCAAACCAATTAAGAATAGATGAAGATCTCTTCTTACGAAACAAACTTTCAGGATTGGATAAAGGTGAACTAAGCTTTTCAGTAGTAGAACGAGTGTTCATACAACTACCAAGAGAATCGAGTCAATTACCTAAACAAAAGAACAAGAAAAAAAATTTTGAAAACAGAAAATTCTATCCGAATCGGTTGGATGACAAACCGATCGGATGGATGCTACGGTAAAATTAAAAAACTGGGAAATCCGATCGGTTGGATGTCTATCCGATCGGTTGGATGCTACTGATTTTTTTTTTTTTTTAGAAAACGAACACGAAAAGAAACGGACTTTTAAAACTTAAAAGAAACACAATCAAAATCCCCGGAAACGGCGCCAAAAACTTGATGTGCGTTTTGTTAGTACAAGTTTTAAATTTATAAGGGTGAATTACCAAATCTAGAAACAACACATACGAGCAAGTGTACTCGTCCGTTATAGCAAGATATGATGGTAAGTCGGGATCGTTCGCAGGGATTTGTGAGTGAATCAAAATATAAGTCTAAAAGTAAATCTCTAATGTACGCAAATAAGATAATAAGCAAATTTAATAATTTAAAAACTACACTTGTTTAGACTAGTTTTCTGCTTAATGACACACATGATTGTGATAACTTTTGATAACATGTTGGTTGTGATAATTAGATGGTGGTCTAATCTATTGTTTCTACAAGTTAAACCTTCGTCAAGATTTTAGTTCATAAAAACAAGCTTTAGGTATAAACCAATCAATTCAAGATCCATCCAAGGTTCATAAGGTATGGTGAATATCTTAAACACAAGAACAAACTCTTATTACAAATCAAATACTCTTAGGAAATGGTCATTACAAAAGGTAACCCATTCATAGACAAAAAGGTTACAATTGTTTATAAACATCTAAACTTTCGTCCAACTAAAGGTTTACAAACAATCCGATTTGATGTTATAAAAGCATTCTCATTACAATCATACTTCTTGTTTCTTTGTTTAGTCAAGAATAATTATGGTGAAAAACAATCATTCATAGACAAATGATTATAACTAGTTGAATAATAACAAATCTTTCGACCCTTGAAACTATTATCAATTAGTTAACCTTAGCTCAACAAATGTCACGATGAAACTTAAGGTACAATTGGTTCTTAGGATTGACTTGAAATTGAATTAAAACATGTTATCACAATCATAACTATCACTAAGCATAAAACATCATCAAAACAAGTGTAAAAAGATTACTAGCCACTCATAGCAAACAGGCAAATAAACTCAGAATATTTAACATTAGAATCCATGGTTTTAAGTCTTACAATGCTTTGGAATTGATAACAAATGACAAGGTATTGTTAACCTAAGTATTGGTGATGATTTCTTGAGATTTTCGGCCTCCAAATGTTGCTTCCTTGGTCCTCCAAGGTTCCAGGTTCTTTCTGCACGAATTTTCCTTCTTTGAGAGCTAGATGATGATAATAATTTAGAGTAGTAATGAGAGTAATTGATCTCTTCAATTGTGTCTTCCAATTGTGTACTCTTGGGGTCCTTTTAGGCTTGTCAAATACTCCTAGTAATGAATAGGGACTTAAATACTGGAGCTTGGACAATAAGACACTAGGAAGGGCCTAGAACAATGGGACAAAAGACCAAGATTCGTGCACAAAAAGTTGGTATAAACAGGCAGTATGACCATCCGATCGGATACGGGTTGATACCGATCGGATGGATTGTGGTAATTGTGGCTATCCGATCGGTTATACTCCAACCGATCGGATGGTAGGTTCTAGTTGCTTTGGACTTTGACTTTTCCTCATGTAGTTCTTTATGCACTATCCAAACTTGATTAACTCTGAACTTGGAACTTTTAGATGACAAAACTTAGGTTCTCCTTATGAAATGCTTCACAGATTGGACTTTTGAACTTGGGAATCTTCGTGTAATCGCATATACTTCATTTTCTTCACTTTTTCTCCATTTTTCCTATATTTGGCTACATATGCTACAAAAACATACTTTGATATGATTTAGTGGCAAAAACATATAAAAACAACCAAATAGCATACACAAAAACACAAATAACGCTTATAAAAACATGTTAACTTTGAGCGTTATCAAATCCCCCACACTTAAACTTTGCTTGTTCTCAAGCAAATCTAGAAGAAAACTAAATATCCACATGATAACCAAGAATGATTAGAAAAATGTGATGCAAATCCACCAAGTACAAGTACAAGATAAGATTCATCATTTTTAAGCTTAAGTGGTGAAATACCGAGATGTTTGACAATACCCAATGATTTTCTTGCTTGATTAACATTTCTAAAACCCCTCACGAAAGAAGAATAAGATATAATTCACTCATAACACTCATATATGGGGTAGCGTATATAAGAGAAATCACACTCATTGCTCAGTCATGATCCAATTATTACTATAGGCTTGTACAAGAAACAAAACTTCACTGTAATGGCGTAAGCACCAAGTCTACATATCAAAGAGGACTTTTATTCGGGTTGTAATGTAAGGCTTCAGGGTTGTACCAGGCTTATGTTCAAACATCTCGTACAAAAACATAATAGATTGCTGGCGCGAATTCTTGATTACTCAAAAACCGGATGGTCACTACAATATTCTTGCACTTGATATTCTCACAAAGCCATTACTATATCCGGATAGATAAAGTAATTTGGTAAGGGTAGGGATAAGGCATGTGAATATTTATGAAATTGGTTTTAAAAGAAAAATAAAGTCAAGTCTAAGTACATTGTTGCTAGTCACCGAACTATACGCAAACCCGAAAAATGATTATAGTTACAATCTTTCTTCTTCAAATATCAATACATCGATTCGTCATAACAATATTCTTCATACATAGCACACTGACTAACAACATATCACATAACTTCATCTTCACATATAGCACATTTGCTATAATTGTCACCTTATAGTTGCGATGACTTATTTTCACTTTTTTTTTTTTTTTTTTTTTTTTTTTTTTTTTTTTTTTTTTTTTGCAAATAGATCTCCCCCACACTTAGCATAAGCATCACCACAAAAATACAAATAAGAAGTTGCAGTCTCCGTCTTTGTCGGAATGGCACACACATAATTGGTGAAGTGTGGCTAACTAATAATCATCAAAAACAATCCAACATACCAAGCAACTAGCAACCAACCGTTTAGACTTTGACAAGGGTTAGGCTAAGGTTTAAAGTGTAAAATATTTTTGTATTTTTCTGGATTTAACAAAATGAAAAGGTTGGCTCGGAGGGTATAACTAGGGGTATCTAGCGTTAAAGATGAACGCTAACAAAAGGGTTAAAAATTGGAAATTAACTAATCAATGTGACTAGCTAAAAATCAATAAGGAAGGCTATTTGGTTAAAATCCTAAGGTTGCCTCTTATCACGTATGTATACTTATATTACAAAAATGTAATCTCACAACGGTCTCGTAATGATTTACAAGTACAAGTTCTAGAATAAATAAAATCACTGGCACACTCATAACAAAAGATTCGAGCATATAAGATGTATGCTAGATATGAACAGGCTAAAATCCTCACAATTTAGTGGAAAGGGTTATAATGTGTGCTAGAAAATGTTATCGATCCAAAAGTGGATTGCAATATTAATCGGGACACATCTCAAATTTTTCAAAATTTCTGATTTTTCCAGTGGATAGATCCAGTTATTCTAATAAATTACGCCTAAAAGTGTGAAAATCAACTAGATTATAAGGACAAACAAAATTTAAAAATTAAATCAATATTAGACTTAATTTCTTATTCTACCTACTCACCCCCCCCCCCCCACTTAAGTTAAGCATTGTCCTCAATGTGATAAACGAACTTAAAAGTATGAAAGTAGGGAAAATGAGAAAATAAACCATGATATCCGGTTTTATCTTCTTTCCAATCTTCTGTTTCTTGCAATCAACACATGCATTATTAGAAACAAAAACAAACAAACAAAAAGCATTGCAATTTTATTCAAATTAGTGGCACACCCCCACACTTAAGTTTGACCAAATGGTAAAACTTTGGGGTGTAGACACTGAAAAATAAAATAAATTAAAAATAAACACACGGGTTACCTCCCGAGAAGCGCTTGTTTTATTAACGAGTTCTCAGCCGGACTCAAACATCGAATAGATTATGTAGTTGTAGTGTTACTTTTCCTTTTAGGGATGTACACCACATTTCCTATCACAATTCCCTCCCCTGTTTCATCTATGTTTTCCAATGTAACTTTTTCCCATGCTCTAGGAAGAGCATCATAGATAAAACCATTATTGTGTGCCCAAGGGACCATTCCCTTGTGTGGAGCCATGAATGTGATAGCTTCATATTCAAATTCGGATGAAATTTCTTCATTAGAAATTACGTTTAATTGCTCTTTATCATAATAGTGTTTAATTCGGTGCCCATTTACAATGAAACTTCCACCATGTCTGTCATAAAGTTCAACATATCCTGATGGAAATCCATGTTTCACTACATATGGTCCAAACCATTTTGGCTTGAGTTTCGGAGCTTTAAACTTGTATTTCATATTGAAGAGCAGAACTTTATCTCCAGCTTTGAATTGCTTTCGAATTCTCAGCTTTCTATCGTGGTATGCTTTGGTTCTTGCTTTGTATAGCTTGGAGTTCTCATAAGCTTGAAGTCTTAACTCATCGAGTTCATGCAATTGCAAAAATCTCTTTTCTCCAGCTATTTTTAGATCAGGATTACAGCTTCTTAGCGCCCAGTAAGCACGGTGCTCAAGTTCGAACGGTAAATGACATGTTTTCCCATACAAGAGTCTGTATGGTGTTGTACCTATTGGTGTCTTATATGCCATACGAAATGCCCATAGAGCGTCGTCTAATTTCCTTGACCAAACGGAAGGACTGTCCTTAACCGTTTTTTCAAGTATTCTTTTTATAGCTCTATTGGTATTTTCGACTTGACCACTAGTTTGTGGATGATAAGCTGTAGCAAAACGATAATGAACTCCATATCGTTTCATTACTTTCTCCATTTGTTTATTACAGAAATGGGATCCTCTATCACTTATTAAAGCTTTACGAATTCCATAGTGAGCAAAAAGCTTTTTGAGAAAGTTGACAACAACTCGTGCATCGTTAGTAGGAAGATCTTCAGCTTCAACCCATTTGGAAACATAATCGATTGCAATGAGGATATATTCGTATTTGTGTGATTTAGGGAAGGGTCCCATAAAATCAATTCCCCAAATGTCGAATATTTCGCAGACTTGAATGCTCTTTTGAGGCATTTCGTCTCTTCGAGAAAGGTTACCGGATTCTTGGCACGCATCGAAGTTTTGAACGAGAGTATGTGCTTCTTTGAAAATTGTAGGCCAATAGAATCCAGCATCAAAAACTTTTCTAGCTGTAGTAGAAGGACCATAATGTCCTCCAGTTGGGCCATGATGACATTCATCAAGAATTTTTCTTGTTTCGGCACCCGAAACACATCTTCGTATTATTCCATCCTTGTACATTTAAAAAGGTAAGGTTTCTCCCAATAATAGTGTTTTAGTTCTTAAAAGAACTTACTACGTTGGTAGTGACTCATCCCTTTTTTAAGAATATTTCCTGCAAGATAATTTGCATAATCTGCAAACCATGGTACTTCCTCATCATCATCTTTATCTATCGTCATGAGAGTTTCATCTATGAAATAATCGTTAATTTCATTTTCTTTTAATTCTTCCAAATTCGGATTCTCGAGACATGACAAATGATCAGCTGTAAGATTTTCTGCTCCTTTCTTGTCTTTTATTTCGATATCGAATTCTTGGAGTAGTAAAATCCATCTGATAAGACGCAGTTTTGCATCTTGTTTGGTAAACAGATATTTGAGTGCGGGATGATCTGTAAAAACTATCGTTTTTGAAAGCACGAGATAAGATCTGAATTTGTCGAATGCAAAAACTACGGCTAATAATTCCTTTTCCGTAACCGTATAGTTTTGTTGAGAATTATTGAGTGTTTTACTAGTGAAGTATATAAGACGAAAATGTTTTCCTTCACGTTGTCAGCTCCAACAACGAAATCGCTTGCATCACACATGAGTTCAAATGGTACTGACCAATTAGGTGCAACCATAATTGGGGCCCTAGTCAATTGACTTTTCAATGTTTCGAAAGCTTTAATGCAGTCAGCATTGAAATCAAATACAGAATCCTTTTCTAATGCATAGGACGTGATATTTTTGAAAAATCTTTGATACATCGGCGGTAAAAACCGGCATGTCCTAGAAAACTTCTAACGGCTTTAACGTTAGTTGGTGGTGGTAATTTGGTGATAACATCTATTTTAGCTTTGTCTACTTCCATTCCTGAACTTGATATCTTATGTCCTAACACAATTCCTTCAGTTACCATGAAATGACATTTTTCCCAATTAAGAACTAGATGTGCAGCTTCACATCTCTCAAGCATTTTATCGAGATTGGAAAGACAAGTTTCAAAAGAATCACCAAAAACTGAAAAGTCATCCATGAAAACATCCATAGATGTTTCAAGCATGTCTTGGAATATTGCAATCATACACCTTTGAAAAGTTGCAGGTGCATTACATAGACCAAAAGGCATACGCCGGTAAGCGTAGGTTCCAAAAGGACATGTAAATGTGGTTTTCTCTTGATCGGCTGGATCGATAGGAATTTGGAAATATCCCAAAAAACCATCAAGGAAGCAAAAGTATTTGTTTCCTGCTAATCTTTCGAGCATCTGATCCATGAACGGTAGAGGAAAATGATCTTTCCTGGTGGCTTTGTTAAGTTTTCTGTAATCAATACATACTCGCCATCCAGTGACAGTTCTAGTCGGAACTAATTCACTCCTTTCATTGGTCACTACAATCATTCCTCCTTTCTTCGGAACACAATGAACTGGACTCACCCATGGGCTATCCTCGATAGGATAAATAATTCTTGCGTCAAGAAGTTTGATGATTTCCTTCTTAACAACTTCTTTCATATTGGGGTTGAGTCGACGTTGTCTTTCTACAACGGGTTTAGTACCTTCTTCACAATTGATTTTGTATTTGCAAAAATCTGGACTAATTCCTGGAATATCAGAAGTTTTCCACGCAAAAGCGCGTTTATGCGTCTTAAGAACATAAACGAGTCTTTCTTTTTGATTTTTTTTAGCAACGACGATATGACTACTGGAAGAAGTGAATTTTCTTCTAAGTAGGCGTATTCGAGATTATTGGGAAGGGGTTTGAGTTCCAAATCAGTGGGTGGTTCTTCTAGAGATGATTTGATTTTCATTTGATATTTTTCAGTGATATCTTCAAATTTCTCTTCTTCCTCTTCTTCTAATTTTACTTCCATGAATTCCTCAAATTCTTTATCAGAATCTATTTCACTGATCTTTTCTGAAGTAGTCATGAATGGTTTTGAATCGTCAAGTAATGCATCCAATTCTTCTTCAGTGACTTCATCAATTACATCGATGTTATAACATGTTTCATCACTGGAATTTGGATATTTCATTGCTTTATCGATTAAGAATGTGATTCGATCTTCTCCTACTCCAAGATTGAGTTCTCTGCCTTTGACTTTAATCATGGCGTCAGCAGTGTTTAAGAAAGGTCTTCCTAAGATTAAGGGTACTCGACTATCTTCCTCCATTTCTAAGATGACAAAATCCACAGGAAAAACAAATTTACCAACTTGAACAAGCATATTTTCAGCAACCCCAACAGGATATTGGTATGTATGGTTGGCTAATCTTATACTCATCTTAGTAGGTTTCAATGTATTGATGGAAAGTTTAGAATACAACGAATAGGGCATCAAATTGATACTTGCACCTAGATCGGCTAAAGCATCGCATGTGATGTTATTTCCAAATGTACATGGTATAAAAAAACTTCCGGGATCACCTAGTTTTGGTGGAATTTTGTTTTGAATGATAGCAGAACATTCTTCATTGAGAACGGTAGCGGAAATTTGTTCCAACTTATTTCGATTATTAAGAAGTTCTTTCAGAAATTTCCCATAATTGGGCATTCCAGCTAGAACATCAACGAGGGGTACATTAATTCTATCTTCTTTGATCATCTCTATAAACTTCTTATTTCGCTCCTCTCTTTTCACTTTTCTTAGGACTTGTGGATATGGGATTTTTGGTGTATAAGGTTTTATTGGTTGAACGGTATTTTCTTTGGTTGGTGTTTCGGTTGGTTTTTCTTCAGCTTCTTCTTCTTCAGCTTCTTCCTCCTCCTCATCTTGAATAATAGTATTATCGGTAGGAATGGGTGGTGGATCATATGAGAGACCACTTCAAGTGAATACAGCATTGATATGCCCATTTCTGTTTTGTGGTGGACGATAATTCTTATCGTTTGATCCAGACGGTTTTGGATTGGATTGGGTGTTACTTGGTAATGTACCAGGAATTCGAGAAGAAAATTGATCAGAAAGTCTACCAAATTTTTGTTCAAGATCCTGGATAGAAGCTTGATGATTTTTCTGACCTTGCTCAACTTTGGTTTTGAGATTGAAAAATTGAGTTTTTACAAACTCATTTGTAGTTCTTTGAGCAGTTACGAAATCTCGCATCATTTTTTAGAAATCAGATTCTTCCTTTTTATCGGAATTTGGTGGGTTTGGGTTGTCTGTTCGGTGTTGAAAATCATGGTTGTTATCCCTTTGTTGGCGGTCTTGCCAATTTCTAGAACTTCTTCCGTAATAATTACCACGAAAACCTCCTCTACGATATCCTCCTTGGACATAATTCGCTTCCCCTTCGTTGGGTCTATTCATAGGTTGGTCATCACACTCGGATGATGTGTGATTTCCTCCACAATTATTACAGCCATCTCGCATTTCTTTCATTTCTCCTTTTATATCTTTGTATTGCGAGTCGATTTTAGAAGACAAGGCTTCTATTTTGTCCATGAGTTTCGAATTATCTGAACTTTCGGCAAAAGCAACGGTTTTCCGTAAGGGTTTGGTTTTGGAATCTTTTGACTAATCGAGTTTAAGGAGTACTCGATCTTCGAGAAGTTGATATGCCTCGTTAGGTGTTTTGTAAAGAAAAATTCCTCCGGCATCAAGGATTGCTTGGGATGCTTCATCAAGACCATGATAAAAGATTTGGATTATTGTTCCTCGTCCTAAATTATGACCATGACAACTTCGAAGCAAATCTTTCATACGAAGCCAAGCTTCAACAAGAGATTCATTAGGATTTTGTGAAAAAGCACGGATTTCGCCCATTAGTCTATCATACATGGCAGGTGGAAAGAATCGGCTTACAAAAGCTTGTCTCATCTCCTCCCAAGTATTGATAGTTCCTGGGGTTAATTCATTATACCATACTTTGGCATCTCCGACGAGTGATGATGGAAAAAGTTTGAGCTTAATAGCATCGACATTGGTATTTCCATAACGAAACATGCCACAAATTTCAATGAATTCGGCAATGTGTTTATGCGGATCGGCCCGCGAACGGCAATCAAATTGACGGTCTTTGATCATAGAAAGATGGTGACCTTTAACGGTAAAGTTTTCACCAAGGTCAGCGACAACAATAGCAGCTCCAGGAGTAGGTGCTACGGTTCGATTGTCAGCCCACATGGGTTGATTGTCAGCCATGGGTATTGGTTTAAAAAGATCGGAAATCGGATGTTCTTCGGAAAGATTATCAAACCAATTAAGAATAGATGAAGATCTCTTCTTACGAAACAAACTTTCAGGATTGGATAAAGGTGAACTAAGCTTTTCAGTAGTAGAACGAGTGTTCATACAACTACCAAGAGAATCGAGTCAATTACCTAAACAAAAGAACAAGAAAAAAAATTTTGAAAACAGAAAATTCTATCCGAATCGGTTGGATGACAAACCGATCGGATGGATGCTACGGTAAAATTAAAAAACTGGGAAATCCGATCGGTTGGATGTCTATCCGATCGGTTGGATGCTACTGATTTTTTTTTTTTTTTAGAAAACGAACACGAAAAGAAACGGACTTTTAAAACTTAAAAGAAACACAATCAAAATCCCCGGAAACGGCGCCAAAAACTTGATGTGCGTTTTGTTAGTACAAGTTTTAAATTTATAAGGGTGAATTACCAAATCTAGAAACAACACATACGAGCAAGTGTACTCGTCCGTTATAGCAAGATATGATGGTAAGTCGGGATCGTTCGCAGGGATTTGTGAGTGAATCAAAATATAAGTCTAAAAGTAAATCTCTAATGTACGCAAATAAGATAATAAGCAAATTTAATAATTTAAAAACTACACTTGTTTAGACTAGTTTTCTACTTAATGACACACATGATTGTGATAACTTTTGATAACATGTTGGTTGTGATAATTAGATGGTGGTCTAATCTATTGTTTCTACAAGTTAAACCTTCGTCAAGATTTTAGTTCATAAAAACAAGCTTTAGGTATAAACCAATCAATTCAAGATCCATCCAAGGTTCATAAGGTATGGTGAATATCTTAAACACAAGAACAAACTCTTGTTACAAATCAAATACTCTTAGGAAATGGTCATTACAAAAGGTAACCCATTCATAGACAAAAAGGTTACAATTGTTTATAAACATCTAAACTTTCGTCCAACTAAAGGTTTACAAACAATCCGATTTGATGTTATAAAAGCATTCTCATTACAATCATACTTCTTGTTTCTTTGTTTAGTCAAGAATAATTATGGTGAAAAACAATCATTCATAGACAAATGATTATAACTAGTTGAATAATAACAAATCTTTCGACCCTTGAAACTATTATCAATTAGTTAACCTTAGCTCAACAAATGTCACAATGAAACTTAAGGTACAATTGGTTCTTAGGATTGACTTGAAATTGAATTAAAACATGTTATCACAATCATAACTATCACTAAGCATAAAACATCATCAAAACAAGTGTAAAAAGATTACTAGCCACTCATAGCAAACAGGCAAATAAACTCAGAATATTTAACATTAGAATCCATGGTTTTAAGTCTTACAATGCTTTGGAATTGATAACAAATGACAAGGTATTGTTAACCTAAGTATTGGTGATGATTTCTTGAGATTTTCGGCCTCCAAATGTTGCTTCCTTGGTCCTCCAAGGTTCCAGGTTCTTTCTGCACGAATTTTCCTTCTTTGAGAGCTAGATGATGATAATAATTTAGAGTAGTAATGAGAGTAATTGATCTCTTCAATTGTGTCTTCCAATTGTGTACTCTTGGGGTCCTTTTAGGCTTGTCAAATACTCCTAGTAATGAATAGGGACTTAAATACTGGAGCTTGGACAATAAGACACTAGGAAGGGCCTAGAACAATGGGACAAAAGACCAAGATTCGTGCACAAAAAGTTGGTATAAACAGGCAGTATGACCATCCGATCGGATACGGGTTGATACCGATCGGATGGATTGTGGTAATTGTGGCTATCCGATCGGTTATACTCCAACCGATCGGATGGTAGGTTCTAGTTGCTTTGGACTTTGACTTTTCCTCATGTAGTTCTTTATGCACTATCCAAACTTGATTAACTCTGAACTTGGAACTTTTAGATGACAAAACTTAGGTTCTCCTTATGAAATGCTTCACAGATTGGACTTTTGAACTTGGGAATCTTCGTGTAATCGCATATACTTCATTTTCTTCACTTTTTCTCCATTTTTCCTATATTTGGCTACATATGCTACAAAAACATACTTTGATATGATTTAGTGGCAAAAACATATAAAAACAACCAAATAGCATACACAAAAACACAAATAACGCTTATAAAAACATGTTAACTTTGAGCGTTATCAAATCCCCCACACTCAAAACTTTGCTTGTTCTCAAGCAAATCTAGAAGAAAACTAAATATCCACATGATAACCAAGAATGATTAGAAAAATGTGATGCAAATCTACCAAGTACAAGTACAAGATAAGATTCATCATTTTTAAGCTTAAGTGGTGAAAAACCGAGATGTTTGACAATACCCAATGATTTTCTTGCTTGATTAACATTTCTAAAACCCCTCACGAAAGAAGAATAAGATATAATTCACTCATAACACTCATATATGGGGTAGCGTATATAAGAGAAATCACACTCATTGCTCAGTCATGATCCAGTTATTACTATAGGCTTGTACAAGAAACAAAACTTCACTATAATGGCGTAAGCACCAAGTCTACATATCAAAGAGGACTTTTATTCGGGTTGTAATGTAAGGCTTCAGGGTTGTACCAGGCTTATGTTCAAACATCTCGTACAAAAACATAATAGATTGCTGGCGCGAATTCTTGATTACTCAAAAACCGGATGGTCACTACAATATTCTTGCACTTGATATTCTCACAAAGCCATTACTATATCCGGATAGATAAAGTAATTTGGTAAGGGTAGGGATAAGGCATGGGAATATTTATGAAATTGGTTTTAAAAGAAAAATAAAGTCAAGTCTAAGTACATTGTTGCTAGTCACCGAACTATACGCAAACCCGAAAAATGATTATAGTTACAATCTTTCTTCTTCAAATATCGATACATCGATTCGTCATAACAATATTCTTCATACATAGCACACTGACTAACAACATATCACATAACTTCATCTTCACATATAGCACATTTGCTATAATTGTCACCTTATAGTTGCGATGACTTATTTTCACTTTTTTTTTTTTTTTTTTTTTTTTTTTTTTTTTTTTTTTTTTTTTGGAAATAGATCTCCCCCACACTTAGCATAAGCATCACCACAAAAATACAAATAAGAAGTTGCAGTCTCCGTCTTTGTCGGAATGGCACACACATAATTGGTGAAGTGTGGCTAACTAATAATCATCAAAAACAATCCAACATACCAAGCAACTAGCAACCAACCGTTTAGACTTTGACAAGGGTTAGGCTAAGGTTTAAAGTGTAAAATATTTTTGTATTTTTCTGGATTTAACAAAATGAAAAGGTTGGCTCGGAGGGTATAACTAGGGGTATCTAGCGTTAAAGATGAACGCTAACAAAAGGGTTAAAAATTGGAAATTAACTAATCAATGTGACTAGCTAAAAATCAATAAGGAAGGCTATTTGGTTAAAATCCTAAGGTTGCCTCTTATCACGTATGTATACTTATATTACAAAAATGTAATCTCACAACGGTCTCGTAATGATTTACAAGTACAAGTTCTAGAATAAATAAAATCACTGGCACACTCATAACAAAAGATTCGAGCATATAAGATGTATGCTAGATATGAACAGGCTAAAATCCTCACAATTTAGTGGAAAGGGTTATAATGTGTGCTAGAAAATGTTATCGATCCAAAAGTGGATTGCAATATTAATCGGGACACATCTCAAATTTTTCAAAATTTCTGATTTTTCCAGTGGATAGATCCAGTTATTCTAATAAATTACGCCTAAAAGTGTGAAAATCAACTAGATTATAAGGACAAACAAAATTTAAAAATTAAATCAATATTAGACTTAATTTCTTATTCTACCTACTCACCCCCCCCCCCCCCCCACTTAAGTTAAGCATTGTCCTCAATGTGATAAACGAACTTAAAAGTATGAAAGTAGGGAAAATGAGAAAATAAACCATGATATCCGGTTTTATCTTCTTTCCAATCTTCTGTTTCTTGCAATCAACACATGCATTATTAGAAACAAAAACAAACAAACAAAAAGCATTGCAATTTTATTCAAATTAGTGGCACACCCCCACACTTAAGTTTGACCAAATGGTAAAACTTTGGGGTGTAGACACTGAAAAATAAAATAAATTAAAAATAAACACACGGGTTACCTCCCGAGAAGCGCTTGTTTTATTAACGAGTTCTCAGCCGGACTCAAACATCGAATAGATTATGTAGTTGTAGTGTTACTTTTCCTTTTAGGGATGTACACCACATTTCCTATCACAATTCCCTCCCCTGTTTCATCTATGTTTTCCAATGTAACTTTTTCCCATGCTCTAGGAAGAGCATCATAGATAAAACCATTATTGTGTGCCCAAGGGACCATTCCCTTGTGTGGAGCCATGAATGTGATAGCTTCATATTCAAATTCGGATGAAATTTCTTCATTAGAAATTACGTTTAATTGCTCTTTATCATAATAGTGTTTAATTCGGTGCCCATTTACAATGAAACTTCCACCATGTCTGTCATAAAGTTCAACATATCCTGATGGAAATCCATGTTTCACTACATATGGTCCAAACCATTTTGGCTTGAGTTTCGGAGCTTTAAACTTGTATTTCATATTGAAGAGCAGAACTTTATCTCCAGCTTTGAATTGCTTTCGAATTCTCAGCTTTCTATCGTGGTATGCTTTGGTTCTTGCTTTGTATAGCTTGGAGTTCTCATAAGCTTGAAGTCTTAACTCATCGAGTTCATGCAATTGCAAAAATCTCTTTTCTCCAGCTATTTTTAGATCAGGATTACAGCTTCTTAGCGCCCAGTAAGCACGGTGCTCAAGTTCGAACGGTAAATGACATGTTTTCCCATACAAGAGTCTGTATGGTGTTGTACCTATTGGTGTCTTATATGCCATACGAAATGCCCATAGAGCGTCGTCTAATTTCCTTGACCAAACGGAAGGATTGTCCTTAACCGTTTTTTCAAGTATTCTTTTTATAGCTCTATTGGTATTTTCGACTTGACCACTAGTTTGTGGATGATAAGCTGTAGCAAAACGATAATGAACTCCATATCGTTTCATTACTTTCTCCATTTGTTTATTACAGAAATGGGATCCTCTATCACTTATTAAAGCTTTACGAATTCCATAGTGAGCAAAAAGCTTTTTGAGAAAGTTGACAACAACTCGTGCATCGTTAGTAGGAAGATCTTCAGCTTCAACCCATTTGGAAACATAATCGATTGCAATGAGGATATATTCGTATTTGTGTGATTTAGGGAAGGGTCCCATAAAATCAATTCCCCAAATGTCGAATATTTCGCAGACTTGAATGCTCTTTTGAGGCATTTCGTCTCTTCGAGAAAGGTTACCGGATTCTTGGCACGCATCGAAGTTTTGAACGAGAGTATGTGCTTCTTTGAAAATTGTAGGCCAATAGAATCCAGCATCAAAAACTTTTCTAGCTGTAGTAGAAGGACCATAATGTCCTCCAGTTGGGCCATGATGACATTCATCAAGAATTTTTCTTGTTTCGGCACCCGAAACACATCTTCGTATTATTCCATCCTTGTACATTTAAAAAGGTAAGGTTTCTCCCAATAATAGTGTTTTAGTTCTTAAAAGAACTTACTACGTTGGTAGTGACTCATCCCTTTTTTAAGAATATTTCCTGCAAAGTAATTTGCATAATCTGCAAACCATGGTACTTCCTCATCATCATCTTTATCTATCGTCATGAGAGTTTCATCTATGAAATAATCGTTAATTTCATTTTCTTTTAATTCTTCCAAATTCGGATTCTCGAGACGTGACAAATGATCAGCTGTAAGATTTTCTGCTCCTTTCTTGTCTTTTATTTCGATATCGAATTCTTGGAGTAGTAAAATCCATCTGATAAGACGCAGTTTTGCATCTTGTTTGGTAAACAGATATTTGAGTGCGGGATGATCTGTAAAAACTATCGTTTTTGAAAGCACGAGATAAGATCTAAATTTGTCGAATGCAAAAACTACGGCTAATAATTCCTTTTCCGTAACCGTATAGTTTTGTTGAGAATTATTGAGTGTTTTACTAGTGAAGTATATAAGACGAAAATGTTTTCCTTCACGTTGTCAGCTCCAACAACGAAATCGCTTGCATCACACATGAGTTCAAATGGTACTGACCAATTAGGTGCAACCATAATTGGGGCCCTAGTCAATTGACTTTTCAATGTTTCGAAAGCTTTAATGCAGTCAGCATTGAAATCAAATACAGAATCCTTTTCTAATGCATAGGACGTGATATTTTTGAAAAATCTTTGATACATCGGCGGTAAAAACCGGCATGTCCTAGAAAACTTCTAACGGCTTTAACGTTAGTTGGTGGTGGTAATTTGGTGATAACATCTATTTTAGCTTTGTCTACTTCCATTCCTGAACTTGATATCTTATGTCCTAACACAATTCCTTCAGTTACCATGAAATGACATTTTTCCCAATTAAGAACTAGATGTGCAGCTTCACATCTCTCAAGCATTTTATCGAGATTGGAAAGACAAGTTTCAAAAGAATCACCAAAAACTGAAAAGTCATCCATGAAAACTTCCATAGATGTTTCAAGCATGTCTTGGAATATTGCAATCATACACCTTTGAAAAGTTGCAGGTGCATTACATAGACCAAAAGGCATACGCCGGTAAGCGTAGGTTCCAAAAGGACATGTAAATGTGGTTTTCTCTTGATCGGCTGGATCGATAGGAATTTGGAAATATCCCAAAAAACCATCAAGGAAGCAAAAGTATTTGTTTCCTGCTAATCTTTCGAGCATCTGATCCATGAACGGTAGAGGAAAATGATCTTTCCTGGTGGCTTTGTTAAGTTTTCTGTAATCAATACATACTCGCCATCCAGTGACAGTTCTAGTCGGAACTAATTCACTCCTTTCATTGGTCACTACAATCATTCCTCCTTTCTTCGGAACACAATGAACTGGACTCACCCATGGGCTAACCTCGATAGGATAAATAATTCTTGCGTCAAGAAGTTTGATGATTTCCTTCTTAACAACTTCTTTCATATTGGGGTTGAGTCGACGTTGTCTTTCTACAACGGGTTTAGTACCTTCTTCACAATTGATTTTGTATTTGCAAAAATCTGGACTAATTCCTGGAATATCAGAAGTTTTCCACGCAAAAGCGCGTTTATGCGTCTTAAGAACATAAACGAGTCTTTCTTTTTGATTTTTTTTAGCAACGACGATATGACTACTGGAAGAAGTGAATTTTCTTCTAAGTAGGCGTATTCGAGATTATTGGGAAGGGGTTTGAGTTCCAAATCAGTGGGTGGTTCTTCTAGAGATGATTTGATTTTCATTTGATATTTTTCAGTGATATCTTCAAATTTCTCTTCTTCCTCTTCTTCTAATTTTACTTCCATGAATTCCTCAAATTCTTTATCAGAATCTGTTTCACTGATCTTTTTTGAAGTAGTCATGAATGGTTTTGAATCGTCAAGTAATGCATCCAATTCTTCTTCAGTGACTTCATCAATTACATCGATGTTATAACATGTTTCATCACTGGAATTTGGATATTTCATTGCTTTATCGATTAAGAATGTGATTCGATCTTCTCCTACTCCAAGATTGAGTTCTCTGCCTTTGACTTTAATCATGGCGTCAGCAGTGTTTAAGAAAGGTCTTCCTAAGATTAAGGGTACTCGACTATCTTCCTCCATTTCTAAGATGACAAAATCCACAGGAAAAACAAATTTACCAACTTGAACAAGCATATTTTCAGCAACCCCAACAGGATATTGGTATGTATGGTTGGCTAATCTTATACTCATCTTAGTAGGTTTCAATGTATTGATGGAAAGTTTAGAATACAACGAATAGGGCATCAAATTGATACTTGCACCTAGATCGGCTAAAGCATCGCATGTGATGTTATTTCCAAATGTACATGGTATAAAAAAACTTCCGGGATCACCTAGTTTTGGTGGAATTTTGTTTTGAATGATAGCAGAACATTCTTCATTGAGAACGGTAGCGGAAATTTGTTCCAACTTATTTCGATTATTAAGAAGTTCTTTCAGAAATTTCCCATAATTGGGCATTCCAGCTAGAACATCAACGAGGGGTACATTAATTCTATCTTCTTTGATCATCTCTATAAACTTCTTATTTCGCTCCTCTCTTTTCACTTTTCTTAGGACTTGTGGATATGGGATTTTTGGTGTATAAGGTTTTATTGGTTGAACGGTATTTTCTTTGGTTGGTGTTTCGGTTGGTTTTTCTTCAACTTCTTCTTCTTCAGCTTCTTCCTCCTCCTCATCTTGAATAATAGTATTATCGGTAGGAATGGGTGGTGGATCATATGAGAGACCACTTCGAGTGAATACAGCATTGATATGCCCATTTCTGTTTTGTGGTGGACGATAATTCTTATCGTTTGATCCAGACGGTTTTGGATTGGATTGGGTGTTACTTGGTAATGTACTAGGAATTCGAGAAGAAAATTGATCAGAAAGTCTACCAAATTTTTGTTCAAGATCCTGGATAGAAGCTTGATGATTTTTCTGACCTTGCTCAACTTTGGTTTTGAGATTGAAAAATTGAGTTTTTACAAACTCATTTGTAGTTCTTTGAGCAGTTACGAAATCTCGCATCATTTTTTAGAAATCAGATTCTTCCTTTTTATCGGAATTTGGTGGGTTTGGGTTGTCTGTTCGGTGTTGAAAATCATGGTTGTTATCCCTTTGTTGGCGGTCTTGCCAATTTCTAGAACTTCTTCCGTAATAATTACCACGAAAACCTCCTCCACGATATCCTCCTTGGACATAATTCGCTTCCCCTTCGTTGGGTCTATTCATAGGTTGGTCATCACACTCGGATGATGTGTGATTTCCTCCACAATTATTACAGCCATCTCGCATTTCTTTCATTTCTCCTTTTATATCTTTGTATTGCGAGTCGATTTTAGAAGACAAGGCTTCTATTTTGTCCATGAGTTTCGAATTATCTGAACTTTCGGCAAAAGCAACGGTTTTCCGTAAGGGTTTGGTTTTGGAATCTTTTGACTAATCGAGTTTAAGGAGTACTCGATCTTCGAGAAGTTGATATGCCTCGTTAGGTGTTTTGTAAAGAAAAATTCCTCCGGCATCAAGGATTGCTTGGGATGCTTCATCAAGACCATGATAAAAGATTTGGATTATTGTTCCTCGTCCTAAATTATGACCATGACAACTTCGAAGCAAATCTTTCATACGAAGCCAAGCTTCAACAAGAGATTCATTAGGATTTTGTGAAAAAGCACGGATTTCGCCCATTAGTCTATCATACATGGCAGGTGGAAAGAATCGGCTTACAAAAGCTTGTCTCATCTCCTCCCAAGTATTGATAGTTCCTGGGGTTAATTCGTTATACCATACTTTGGCATCTCCGACGAGTGATGATGGAAAAAGTTTGAGCTTAATAGCATCGACATTGGTATTTCCATAACGAAACATGCCACAAATTTCAATGAATTCGGCAATGTGTTTATGCGGATCGGCCCGCGAACGGCAATCAAATTGACGGTCTTTGATCATAGAAAGATGGTGACCTTTAACGGTAAAGATTTCACCAAGGTCGGCGACAACAATAGCAGCTCCAGGAGTAGGTGCTACGGTTCGATTGTCAGCCCACATGGGTTGATCGTCAGCCATGGGTATTGGTTTAAAAAGATCGGAAATCGGATGTTCTTCGGAAAGATTATCAAACCAATTAAGAATAGATGAAGATCTCTTCTTACGAAACAAACTTTCAGGATTGGATAAAGGTGAACTAAGCTTTTCAGTAGTAGAACGAGTGTTCATACAACTACCAAGAGAATCGAGTCAATTACCTAAACAAAAGAACAAGAAAAAAAATTTTGAAAACAGAAAATTCTATCCGAATCGGTTGGATGACAAACCGATCGGATGGATGCTACGGTAAAATTAAAAAACTGGGAAATCCGATCGGTTGGATGTCTATCCGATCGGTTGGATGCTACTGATTTTTTTTTTTTTTAGAAAACGAACACGAAAAGAAACGGACTTTTAAAACTTAAAAGAAACACAATCAAAATCCCCGGAAACGGCGCCAAAAACTTGATGTGCGTTTTGTTAGTACAAGTTTTAAATTTATAAGGGTGAATTACCAAATCTAGAAACAACACATACGAGCAAGTGTACTCGTCCGTTATAGCAAGATATGATGGTAAGTCGGGATCGTTCGCAGGGATTTGTGAGTGAATCAAAATATAAGTCTAAAAGTAAATCTCTAATGTACGCAAATAAGATAATAAGCAAATTTAATAATTTAAAAACTACACTTGTTTAGACTAGTTTTCTGCTTAATGACACACATGATTGTGATAACTTTTGATAACATGTTGGTTGTGATAATTAGATGGTGGTCTAATCTATTGTTTCTACAAGTTAAACCTTCGTCAAGATTTTAGTTCATAAAAACAAGCTTTAGGTATAAACCAATCAATTCAAGATCCATCCAAGGTTCATAAGGTATGGTGAATATCTTAAACACAGGAACAAACTCTTATTACAAATCAAATACTCTTAGGAAATGGTCATTACAAAAGGTAACCCATTCATAGACAAAAAGGTTACAATTGTTTATAAACATCTAAACTTTCGTCCAACTAAAGGTTTACAAAAAATCCGATTTGATGTTATAAAAGCATTCTCATTACAATCATACTTCTTGTTTCTTTGTTTAGTCAAGAATAATTATGGTGAAAAACAATCATTCATAGACAAATGATTATAACTAGTTGAATAATAACAAATCTTTCGACCCTTGAAACTATTATCAATTAGTTAACCTTAGCTCAACAAATGTCACGATGAAACTTAAGGTACAATTGGTTCTTAGGATTGACTTGAAATTGAATTAAAACATGTTATCACAATCATAACTATCACTAAGCATAAAACATCATCAAAACAAGTGTAAAAAGATTACTAGCCACTCATAGCAAACATGCATATAAACTCAGAATATTTAACATTAGAATCCATGGTTTTAAGTCTTACAATGCTTTGGAATTGATAACAAATGACAAGGTATTGTTAACCTAAGTATTGGTGATGATTTCTTGAGATTTTCGGCCTCCAAATGTTGCTTCCTTGGTCCTCCAAGGTTCCAGGTTCTTTCTGCACGAATTTTCCTTCTTTGAGAGCTAGATGATGATAATAATTTAGAGTAGTAATGAGAGTAATTGATCTCTTCAATTGTGTCTTCCAATTGTGTACTCTTGGGGTCCTTTTAGGCTTGTCAAATACTCCTAGTAATGAATAGGGACTTAAATACTGGAGCTTGGACAATAAGACACTAGGAAGGGCCTAGAACAATGGGACAAAAGACCAAGATTCGTGCACAAAAAGTTGGTATAAACAGGCAGTATGACCATCCGATCGGATACGGGTTGATACCGATCGGATGGATTGTGGTAATTGTGGCTATCCGATCGGTTATACTCCAACCGATCGGATGGTAGGTTCTAGTTGCTTTGGACTTTGACTTTTCCTCATGTAGTTCTTTATGCACTATCCAAACTTGATTAACTCTGAACTTGGAACTTTTAGATGACAAAACTTAGGTTCTCCTTATGAAATGCTTCACAGATTGGACTTTTTAAATTGGGAATCTTCGTGTAATCGCATATACTTCATTTTTTTCACTTTTTCTCCCTTTTTCCTATATTTGGCTACATATGCTACAAAAACATACTTTGATACGATTTAGTGGCAAAAGCATATAAAAACAACCAAATAGCATACACAAAAACACTAATAACACTTATAAAAACATGTTAACTTTGAGCGTTATCATATACCTACAAATAGGCTGCTACCTAAGGTGTTTACTTTTATGTTGACCAAGGGAATTCATTTTTCTGGTACCAATACACCTCTTAATGCTTATATGTTAGAGGTAGCACAGGCTATTAGGGATGATATTGATGATGTAGATAAAGCTAGTGGTTCTGCTCAATCTAATAATGATGACCTATCTGATCATTCTGAGCCTGTTGCATCAATGCATACACCTACACCATCTATTGCTTCACCACAGCCTGATGATTTAAGTGAAAGAACTGCTTCAGTATCTGTTTCTAGTGAAAAATCTATTTTTGAAGGTATTTCTCCACAAAGTACCTCTCTGCAAGGTACTGTTTCAGAACATGGTGAAACTCAATCACCCACTCCTAATGATTTTACTCCCACAGATGGGTTACAAACATCTGGAGGAGATGAAGGAGTTGAGGGAGTTAAGGAAATGAACAATTATGCTTTGACTAGGGAAATCATGAGATTGCAGAAAGAGTCTAAAGCACAGGCTGTAGAAATCAAGAGTTTAAGAAAGAAATTCAGAAGATTAAAGAAGTTTGTGTGGCCACTTGTGAAGAATTTTAGGCTTTATGTGAAAGAGAAGAAACAATCCCAAAAGAAAAAGTCTAAATCAGCAAAGAAATCTTCTAAGTCAAAGAGAAGTAACAGGAAATCATCATCTTTCAAATTGGGGAGGAATCAAGATGATAATTTGAATGAAGATGATGCTGGAGTTCAAAATTCAGAAGAAAATGTTCATCTTTGGCATTATCCAGAAGATCCTTTGAATTTTGTGCCAGAGAAAAGGATTGATGAAGATGAGTATAATGTTCAAGAAGAAGTTGTTGTGCAAGAAGAAGCTGGAGAACAAAATGTTCAAAGTACTCATATTCAAAGTACTGAAGTTCAAAGTACTGTTGATGAAAGTACTGGTATGCAAGATACTAATGTGCAAGGTACTGCTGCTATGGATATTGATGGAATTGGAATTTCTACAGCTGGACCTTCTACAAGTGTTTTTGAAGATGAAGCTGGTCCTTTTAATCTTATTCAACAAGAAGAAGTCAAGGAGCATACTGCAAGTGATAATGAGACTATAGCTCAGATAATGCTCAATTTGGATAGACCTTCAAGAGGTATACATATTTCTGAGCCTGCACAACAAGTATCTGAATCTTCTTCTGAATCTGAAGAATTAGATCCAAAAGATAAAGGAAAAGGGATTATGAAGCAGAAGATCAAGAAGAAAAAGGAGAAATTTACTCTTGCACAGCTTAGAGAAATAAAGGTAGTAGAGGATGCAGAGATTGCTAGAAAGCAACAAGCTGAGTATGATGCAGAGTATTTAAAAGAGATAAGTAAGCCAATTACAAGAAAGCCAATGACAATTGCTCAAGGAAGAAACTGGATGATTAGTTTCTTGAATAAAAGAGGATACAAGAATCTGCATAAGTTAAGATATCCTGCTGTAAAAGCTCTATGGGATAAAGTTCAAGAGTCTATAAGGAATGAGTTGGAAAGTTTTGTGCCCATGGATGCTGACAAGGGAAAGAAATTAGAAGATATAAGGAAGGAACAAACTGATAAGAGAAACATTAAAAGAAAGAAAGCTGTACAAGATGATCAATTGTCAAAGAAGCTTAAAATGATACATGAAGATACAATTGATGAACTGAGGAACTATTTCAGAGTGGTTGATTTTGAAAACAAGAAAACTGAAGACTCTGAAAATAAATCAAAGATTATCTCATTCTCTGTGGTTGAATCAAAAGAAGGGGACTATCTTATGTTCAACAGAGAAGATGGAAGCTTCACAGCGTTTAATATGTTATGGGATGTTTTGCATATGATTGATAGAGAAAATTTGTATAACTTGTACTTACAAGTGCAGACATACTATGAGAATATTGAAGCAACAGGAGTGGGGTTAATCTTATTTGGAGATTTGAAAACCATCTGGGAACCAGAAGAAACAAATAATGATACTCTTTGGAATGATCAAGAAAACTGGGAGATAACAAGATGGAGATTATTTGAGTTCTCAGGAGTTCATTCACTTGAGATGGAAGATGATACCATGATCTACATGTTTGCTGAAAGAAGATATCCTCTGATAAGAGAGCTGATGATCAGGATGTTAGATCATGGAATGGAGATTGAAGATGAAACTGATATAGCTTTCATGGTGATTAAGCTATTTATCAGGTGGACTAAATCAGAAGAATAATATTGCACAAGTACTGGTATGATTTGTTTTGAATAAAAAGTATTTTTTTCAAAGTACTGCAAGACAAACAGTACTTTACCAAAGTACTGCTTGTTGTATAAAACCAGTATGTCTTTTGAATAAAAAGTTTTGAAGCTTATGATGATATCTATAAAAGATTTTGAAAAGTCACACATGGTGTTAGTATTCATACTGCACGGCAAATGGTAATCAACTCACCATGTTTAACAGACAAGAAAGAGTTTGACTCATCATGAGGGTACGGCTCTGATATGATAATCTAATCCATTTTTAATTGACAATTTACTAAAAATTGTATGGTATTTAACTCACCATATCTGTAAAAGTGAAGAGTTAACTAGCCCACAAGAAAAATGGCTTGTGGTAAAGGCTGTGGAAAATCCATTTATGGTAATTAGTTCACCATGGTTGAAATCAAAGAACTAACTAGTCCAAAAGCAAACGGATCTTGGTAAAGACTACTCAAATCCGTTGATAGCTGATGATTTGCTAAAAATCATATGGTTATCAATGTACCATGGTTGTTTTAACCTAAACATTGGCTACTCCAGAGTTAATGGCTTTGGTAAAGAGACATCAAAATCCATTAATTTTCAATGATTCACCTTCACAGGAGTTTACACACCTGGAAGTGATGAGAATAGCATGAAACTTTAAAAGATTTGATATACATTTTGTCAAAATGTTGCTGAGTAGCTGTGAAGGTTATTGCTGAGAAGATATCATCTGATGCTAATAAAGAGTACTTTGACACACAAGACAGATAAAAGATAAAGAGATAAAGAAACAATCTTTCTGAATGATAAAGATATTGAAGATTAAAGATAACAAAGAAACTTGAAATCAAGCAAGTGGAGTTCAAGTTAGGGGAGGATTGTTGGGATATAAAGATGAAAGTACTTCTGAAGATCAAAGTACTGTTGTGTCAAAGTGCTGCTTGAAGTTCAAAGTCAAATATGGTCAAAGTACTGCTAGATATTGAAGATTATTCAAAGTACTTCGAAGAGAACAAGGACTTAAGTGCAATATTGATTAAAGGATTATTATGTAATATTGTATGAATATTCTAGAATTAGTTAAGGATAATTACTTGTCATTCAAGTATTGTAAACCGACTTAAGGATATCCTTGTGTCTATAAAAGGAGCCTTAAGAGGTATTAGTCGTAGAATGTGTTTTTTACAAGATAAGAATACAAGTTAGAGAAGTCGACATTAGTCAAGTTAGGGATTGTTAGTGAATCTGTGTAACAAAGTAGGTTCAAAGTTGACTTAATATAAAAGTTCTTCTTAAGCTTTGTGTTAGTAGATTACGCATACTTTACAAAGTTAATACAGTGTTTCATTATTAATAGTGTTGAGTTTACTCAATATTGTTAAATCTTACAAGCTATAAAGTAGTTTGGTCAGAGTACATCGATCCAACAAGAAGAAATCAAGATAGACAAAAGTTTCCAAAATTCACAAACACATTTTATTCCAATCCATCTAACAAATTTTATCAATCCTTAATCCCACCAATCCTACACTATAAACATGCCCATTCCTTACAATCTCCACTCATCTCATCATGTTCTCTCCCATCCAACCAAAACCAAAAACCTCAAGTGTAGCTTAGATGACCGAGAAACTCGTTTGGAGAAGAAAGCCTAACATCCATAAAAAGCCCATCGAACCAAGAGATGTTGTCAAACATCCAACACCAAAATCCTCCTATGTCTCCAACTATACACTCAACCCTCAAGCTCACTCAAGTGAACCCTTCATCAATCCTCATAATGGTCAAGCATCCACCTATGCTCCCAACTATGTACCTACATTTCATCCATTTCCTCCAAACAATCCTTTTGTTAAAAATAATCCCAACCTCCAAACAACAATCAACATTACATCCCTAACACCTCACTCTCTTTCCCACCAAAATTACATGTCAACAACAACAAAATTCCTCCATCATCATCTTCCTTGGAAACCTTGAAGTTTCGTGAAGAACTTGACCAACTCCATGATCTTCGTGATCTCAATACTATGCACCTTGCATAACGCAATTTGCATCACCCACCTTCCTTTCCATACTCAAATTGCTTACCTCACCTAATTCCTCCACCCACATTTGTTCCCAACTATACTCCCAATCCTCAAGCTAATCCCAATGAATCCTTTCACAAACCTCATCATAATATTCAACCATCTATCTTTGCAACCAAAAATACACCTTCATCTCACCCATATGATTCAATTGAAGAGCATACTCAATCTCAAAACAACAATCCAAATCTCATTCCTAACACCTCACATCTTGTTCAATCTACCAATGCACCATCCAAAACACCATCCACTCATGAAACACCCTTTTCTTCCATACCTTCATCTTCATCCATTAATTATTACCCAAAATAAAAAATGTCTCCACCACCAAAGGAATTACCATCACATGCTACTCCTATGTTGCATATCCAAACATTCATCCCAAATAACAACCACACTCCACCATCATCACCTTCCTCCGAACACTTGAAGTTCATTGAAGAACTCAAGGAAGCCCATGAGCTTAGTGCTCTTCTTGCTCTACACTGTGTTCAACGCACCTTGGATCAACCTCCTTCTAGCTCTCCTTCATCATTCCACAAGCTGAACCAAGTTGAGAAACATGTCAACAATAGTCCTTGTTGCATCTTTCTCGAAAACCAAACCATTGCATTGAATGAACACTTCACTTGGATTGAGTATCTTCTCACTAGATCTCATCCAACACCCTCATTTGAACAACATCCAAACCCTCAATCAACATCTTCCACTCCTAACTCTCCACTTCCAAACTTTCCACCACCAAACTCTCCAACATCCATGCAACCAAACATATACCTCCATTAATCCAACAACCTTACCCTAACTCAACTACTTTCATTCCAAACACTCCATCATCAACCATCTAAGCATACTATATGCTTACGATTTTCACTTTCCGATAAGAATCAACCAACCTTTTGTTGCAAGCAAGTCCGATGGCTCTCTTTGGCAAATTAGGATCTCTTACTTATTATTTTGGATAAATGTATGTATTACTACGTGCCCTTATTATTTATTTACTATGCTTGTTGTTTCCCATATTTTGCTATATATGCTTGTGCTTCTAATATTTTTCTTGCAAGAATTCCATATCTCCATTCCTTGGTGCCCTCGAATGAGGGGGAGCACACATCAAGGGGGAGCTTTCTTGCCATCTAACTTCATTTATGAAGCTAGTCGGCATAACCTTTTTGATTCTACAAAAAAGGGGAGAAGTGAATATAAACTCACTAAATACTTGTCTAAAAATTAATTTTTGATTTAATGAGTTTAGGTTTTGTAATCATCAAAAAGGGGGAGATTGTTGATATAAATAATGCTTAAAAACGTTATCAATATTTCTCGATATCTCTACATTTTGATAATCACAAAATGTAAATTCATTAAACTAAAAGATTATGACGTAAACAAGTATTTAGCAGTAAATATTCATTTTAACAAATCAATCACTTAAGTTATTAATAAACAAAATGCCTAATGCATTTTATGATCAAAGGAACATTTTTTAAATCACTAGATTTTTTATTTTTACAAACCTTACATTTTTTATAAAATGGGACAAACATTTTTAAACTTATACAAAATGTTTTTGTATTTATAAAAAATGTTTTATTCAAAATAAATACTTTGAATTCAAATTCTTACCCAAAAAACGGCTAGATTTCTCAGATAAAACCTTCCCCAAAAAAGGGCAAAAAAATTCTGAAAAAGTTTTTTTTTTTTTACTAGGCGGCCCCCTTAAAGTTACTCGGCGGTCCCCTTAATTATTAAGGGGACCGGCCAACTTTAAGGGGACCGGCCACGCTCCCGAACAGTATTTTTTTCCCAATAAATATTGGCTCAAATCTAGCATTTTTTCCAACCTTTTGCACTCCAAACTTTCTGATCTATATCTCCTCTCTATTCTTTCATACTCCTTTGATCATATAATCATAAGCTTTTGTTTCCAAGTGATTCAACCTTCATCCATTCAAGTGCAAGAGAAGAATACTTCTATCCATCAAGACAAGAAGTATTACAACTTAAGTGTGACGTCAACATCTAAGTTGTTTGTGTATCATCATTTGTATATTATTCATCCATTTGTGTATAAGTTGTGAATATTAGTTAGATAAGTGTAAGCATAAGGAATTAGGCTAGTAAGGTGCGTAGGTAGAGAAGTTGTGAAGAGATAGTGGTGTGGAATTTGTATAGGTGTGAAGAAGTAGTGGTGTGATTAAGTAGTGGATAGGTGTGAAGAAGTTGTGTAAAAGGTGTGACGAAGTTGTGATGTGATAATTGGGGTGTAAGGTTTTCTCCGCCATAAGGGAGCTTGTTGACATAGTGAAGAAAACTCTCGAGTAGGTGACTCGGGGAGTGGAGTAGGGCAAGGAAGGTGTCCTTGTAGCCGAACCACTATAAATCCTTTGTCTCACGGTTTGATCTTTCCATCTCTAACTTATTACTTAGCTTACTCACTTATCTCTCGTATATAGCAATAATTGTTTATATTATGCATGTGTCGATTTCCTATACTTAGCTTACATCATTATTACTTTTCATACTTAGATATAGTTGTTCATATTGTTCAAGATTTGAGTTCACATAAGATCAAATCAAAGTTTTTAAAAGTAAACAAGGTTTTAAAACTAAACAAAGGTTTTCAAAATTAATTAAAAATACGTAAAGCTATTCAACCCCCCCTTCTAGTTTTCCACAACAGGCATTATACCAAAACTCATTCTGCATCTTTAGTGATAATACTTTTAACAATAAAATTATAGTTACCATTTACCAAAAATAATAATGATGCACTTAGAGTGAAACAAGTATTTAGAAATCAGAATGAAATGAAAATACTTATTCAATAGCAATAAACCACTGAAGAATCTATGAGAACGAATTAAGAGTCGAATGAGTATGTTACAATGATTGAGAAACAAGAACATAGAGAAAGTTTACAAATCCAGAAGTAAAATGAAAGGAAAGTGAAAACGGGTATTTAAGGGCGTTTGGGAAAGTTACCTAACTTTCCCGTCATTTTATGTTTGACTATTGAGTTTGACTTTGTTGACTTTTTTTACTTCAATTAAGCTTTTTACAATCCATTCTCCCTTAACAAAATTCTTGTCCTCAAGAATTTATTAGGAAGTCTGGAAACCTTTGCATAAATCTTCACATAGTTCCCATGTTGCGTCCTCTTCACTGTGATTAGCCCATTTCACCAACACATACACAGCTGCTCTATTGTTGACTTTGGCTAACTTCCTATCCAAAATGGCTTCTGGTTCAACTGATAGGAGTCAATCTTCACCATAATGAGGCAAAATGCCCATCTTAAAAGAGTTTCCTCTGCACAACTTTAACTGAGAAACATGAAATGTTAGATGGATTTGACTTATGCTAGGCAGCTCCAATGTGTATGTCACTGCTCCAACCTTAACCACAATAAGAAAGGGTCCATAGTACTTTGCAGATAACTTGTTTTGCTGACTTGGTCTTATGGTTACTTGCATGTGTGGTTGAAGTTTTAGGTACCCATTGTCCCACTTGAAACTCTCTCTCAGATCTCCTTTTATCAGCATAACTCTTGATCTGTCCTAAGCTCTCTTCACGTGGAACTTGAGCATCTCAATAGCAGCCTCTCTAGCCTGCAGTGTCCAATCTACAGTTTCAAAAACACTCTCTCCAGCCAAGTATGGGATATGCAGAGGTGGTTTTTTACCATAAACCACTTCAAAAGGGGTCAAATTAGTGGATGAATGCTTATTTGTATTGTACTAGAACTCTGCTAATGGCAACCACTGTACCTACTCCTTTGGTCTTTCTCCTGTCATGCATCTTAGGAAACATTCCAAGCACTTTTTCACTACCTCAGTTTGCCCATCAGTTTGTGGATGGTAAGCTGTGGACATCTTGAGGTCCACTTTTAACAACTTAAAGAGTGACGGCCAAAAGTGGCTAAGAAACACACTATCTCTGTCACTAACAATTGAATTTGGAAGGTCATGTAACTTGTATATAGAGTCTAGAGACATCTGAGCCACAGAACATGAAGTGTAGGGGTGACTGAGTGCCATAAAGTGTGCATATTTGCTTAACCTATATACTACAACAAAGATCACATACTTCCCTTGTGACTTAGGTAGTCCAACAATGAAATCCATGGATATTTCAGACCACACTCTTTCTAGAATAGGCAACGGCTGTAGATAACCAGAATAAGCTGCTAAGTCAGGCTTTTGCCTCTTATAAACTTCTTCACCATCTTATGCATACCATTCTAATAAAATAAAGTACCAATATTATGAGAAGTGACATTAGTTCTAGAATGCCTACCTACTGCATCAGAATGGTAGTTCTGCACAATGGTGAGTCTCAACTGCTTACCTTTCCTCTCCACCCAGCTTCCAAAGCATACTTCCTTCATAAGAACCATCGTGCAACTGCTGTATCACTTCTGTCAACACACTGTCTTGCATATAACTTTCCTTAATTTTTGCAACAACCCACTAGTTATGGTGGATAAAATCAAATAATTGAGCTCACTGCCACAATTAACTCTCGATAAAGCATTTGGAACAATATTTTCGCTGCCCTTCTTAAATGAAATCTCATAGTCATAGCCCAAAAGATTAGGTAACCACTTTGCTTGAAATGGAGTAGTAAGCCTTTGATCTAGTAGGTACTTGAGACTAAAATAGTCAGTTTTTATTTTGAAATGTCTGTCCAACAGATACCCTTTCCATTTATCTAAGGAAATCAATACAGCTAATAACTCTTTTTTTATAAGTTGATAGAGATTGATGTTTGGAAGATAGAGTTTTACTCAAATGAGCTATTGGATGCCCCTCTTGTTGAAGCACTTCACCAATACCCACTCCTGATGCATGTGTTTCCACTACAAAGGTCTTTTGAAAGTCTAGAAGGGCAAGAATTGAAAGTCTGGAAGGGCGAGAACTGGTGACTGAATCATAGCCTGCTTAAGTCTAGGTAAAGCCTTTGTGCCTCTTCACTCCACATAAAAGTATTTTTCTTCAACAAATTAGTCGGTGGTTTGCTTATCAAAGGCATAATGTTGAATAAATCTCCTATAGTAGCCTGTCAAACCCAAAAAATCTATGAGTTACTTAACTTTTTGAGGTACTAGCCACTCTTACATAGCTTGTGATGCGTGGTTTTGCAACCTTGCAAAAGGTTTTACTTCTCAAGGGATCTTGAGAAGCTTGCAATCCCCACTAGGCAGTGTACCTGGCCGATGTAGTATAGTGAGTGGCAAGTACCGGGGGATTGATCGTTCTCTCGGGGAATAGTGTTCGTTATGATTGAAAACTAAGTCATTTAGGTCTAAGGGTGAGGGAAGTTTCTTTTTGTATTTTTATATTTTATGAAAAGCAAGTAAAATTCTCAGGTTTTGGAGGAGTGGGCGGAATTAGTTGCTAGTCAACTAACCCAAATACTACAAATGCAAATAAAAATAAAATAACTGAAAATAAAGGTGAGAGACTTCTAATGAGGAGACAAACGTGTTTACTTAGGTTTCACTACTCCCTAGTTATCTTTTACTGATTGATAGGTTTGTTACAATTGCGTGGATGCCGGGTTGTATTCCTTAATACCATTCGTGGGGGGGTGTACGATCTTCCCCAACTCTATAAGCTCTTATCTCCTCCTAAGACGACACGTTAAGCGCCCAATCCTAGGGATTATAAACAGTGGCTCATGCATTAAATACAACCAAATAACCATAGTACACATCCGATTCATGTTTCTTAAGACGTTCAAGCATGTTACCGAATAGGAGATTAGCCTGTTTTCTTAAGCATAACATCGATAAACATCCACCCACAACAATTAATAACAAACCATTCAATAAATAATCAATAACTAGGTTTCATTAGACCTAAGCAAACACAAACAAACCTAGCCTAGCATGATAAAAGAAAGACAAGCGTAAGATAGAATCAAACAACACATAGACATATTGAATGATTGAAAGATTACTTATCTTCAATTAATCATGGAAGAAAATAGGCTTTGAAACCTCAAAAAAGCTGCAAAAGTCAACTAGGGTTCGTACCCTAAGTTCCTACCAAAAGTCCCCCCTTAATGAATTAAAAATAGAAGAGTATATATAGATTTTACAACTTGACGGCGTCACCTTTTAGGTCATGACGCCGTCATCTCACCGTATTAGGGTTTCCTTGACTGCCTAGATCTACTCTTGATGCCGTCTGGGCCGTCACTCTTTAACTTAAAACGTGACCACCTTGGTGAAATAACACGTGACGCTGTCACGTGTAAATGCTTCAAAATCTTTCTGGCCCGTCAAGTGCAAAGTAAACATCCATCTATTTATTAACATGTGACGGCATCACCTTGTAACATTTGACACCGTCAGGTACTATTCCAGCTTGAATTCTTGACTTTGTCGTTTTTTTCACTTTTATGCTCCAAAAATGTCCAAAATGCTGTGTTTTCCAGAATTCCTCCCAAAAGTACCTAAAATGACAAAAGGAACGATTTGAGGCAATATTTGATCATATTATCACGACTTAAGGCTTAAATGACCCCTTAAAAGCGTAACACTTTTTGTCTCATCAGCTTGTATCTTGGAAGGATCAGTTGACACCCCCTCAACAACAATAATATGGCCAAGTACTCCACCTTACTCACCCCCAAAGAAGCATTTACTTTCCTTAGCAAAGAGAGAATTCTGTTCCATGACTTGTAATACCCTCTGCAAATGTTGCCAATGTTCTTCCTCACTCTTGCTGTATATCAGTATATCATCAAAGAAAACTGACACAATTTTTTTCAAAAACGGTTTTAATACAACATTCATCAAAGACTAAAAAGGTTGAGGGTGCATTAGTGAGTCCAAAAGGCATTACTAAGAACTCATAATGGCCTTCATGAATTCTGAAAGCAGTTTTGTGTATATGAGCATCATTCATTCTTATATGATGGTACCTAGGCTTGAGATCAAGTTTTGTGAACACCTTAGCACCATTGAGCTCATCAATTAGTTCCTCAATTACTCGCATTGGAAATTTGTCCTTAGTACACATCGATGGTCGGGGGTGGATGTAAAATAGAGATAGTTATGTTTCCTAATAGCCTATGTGACATCATCACAAATTCCAATTAAATTTGAAAAAAAAAAAAAAAAAAAAAAAAAAAAAAAAAAAAAAAAAAAAAAAGTAGGGTGGTAACTAGTAAATTTTAAACAAAGCGTTTTTGGCATAGTTAAGCATAGAGTTTAAAGTCCTTGGTCTATGATTATATTGGTTTCTTTGTTTACATCAATACATATTTTTATGTTCACAAATATGATGATTTCAATTAACCACCACTAATAGCCTATTGGTAAGGTCGTTAGTTTCCTCATAAAGTGTATTGGGTTCAAACCTCGCTAGATGTGTACATTTTGAGGGTGGTGAAGGAAGAGTTGGGAACGGTTCCGGGATTAACCCGGTGAGGCCGCACACATATGAGTCAAAAAGGTTCGCCCTCCCCGGTAACTTGACAAGGGAAAACCTCATCCTTTAACCCAATTTACAAATGATGATTTCCATTCCAACCTCTACCGTATTTTTTTGTTTTCAAATCCTAAACGTAGTATACGATTATTATTATTATTATTATTATTATTATTATTTATTTATTTATTTATTTAATTATGTGTTTTTTTATATGAGGAGGGAGGGTATATTATTATTATTATTATTATTATTATTATTATTATTGTTGTTGTTGTTGTTGTTGTTGTTGTTATTATTATTATTATTATTATTATTATTTTATTTATTTAATTATGTATTTTTTTTTTTATATGGTTGAGATGGTCCCATTGTTTACCTCTTAGGAGGTGTTTCTTTTTTCTATATGGGGAGGGAGGTATATAATAATATTTCTTTTGTGTTTGGTCTCACATATTTCTCTTACTTCATCTATATCTCAAAGGCAAAAAAAAATGAACATCCGCCCCGATAAGAGGCTAAATCACACGTGAGACCCGGATATATCCTCTTCATAGAAAAAAGAAACACCCCCTAATTGGATATGTACTTGTCTCTCTATATGATATACTCATTTATGATAGTCTAACAGTCAATGGCATGACACGGCATTGATTTTTCCCAAAACAGGCCACTCAGTTCAAATACAACTGGGAAAGCACCAATAAAACGGACGATACTAAATAACACAAATAAGAGTATCGACAACAGCTTTTGAAGAGATTTTGTTCCAATCTCTACATATATAAAAGCATTTTTGGGCATTTTATTCAATCCCATCTTTTAACAAAAACAACAATAAGCCATAATAGCACATAACGTAAACATACAAAAATCATTCAGCAGAAAATATGCAAGTCTTACAACAACTCTCCCAACATAAGCAGGAACAGCAAATACAGAACTTATTCGCTTCCCATAAGCAGAATGCATCTCACTTGGTCCACCAGTGAAGAAAGTCCTTACGCCTGTTGATCTTCTTTTGTAGCTGAAGAAGACCGTATAAGAGAGCTTCGGCTGTTGGTGGGCAACCAGGAACATAGATGTCGACTGGGACAATCCTATCACAACCCCTAACAACAGAGTATGAGTAGTGATAGTAACCACCTCCGTTTGCACAACTTCCCATTGATATCACCCACCTTGGCTCAGGCATCTGATCGTACACCCTGCAACAAGAAAAAAATGAGTTTAGCATGTCATGCGAGTTAAAAAGGCAAATAGCAAACAAGACGCACACAATCAGAACTGATTACTTATGAATAGACTAATATGGGTCATGTTCAATCTCAAATACATTGACGTAAAGGTTAGCAAATAAGAACGGGGTCAAACGGAGCAGAAGTGGCCCAAGATGTATCTTTTATGCATTAGACCTACTAAATTAATTCAGACTCCAGATTCTTACTACTATCTTTTTGTTTCTGTGGACGTATGTTACTCATTAACTATCTATTAAAAACCCATATAAAGAATGAAAAAAAAAAAAAAAAAAAAAAAAAAAAAAAAGGCGTTTAGGGGTCAACATCATAGCCTTACCATTATGCCACATCCACCAGATCTCTTCAAAAAATATTTTCAACACAGAAAGGGAAAACTTTTCGAAGTCAAACGGGACTGTAGAGAAATGTATGTGGTCGAGTGTGGTTACAACTTTCAAATAGCCATTGTGATGCGTTATCAGATGAGTTGCATCTTACAAATTTCAGAACAGTGCTTAAAATAAAAGTGATAACAATACCAGTATACTACAACGCATTCAAGGCCACAAGATATGGGAGAAGAACCACAGATGAAGTAACAGAAGCCATTCATAAAATCATTAATACTACCCAATAACTTGAACAAAATTTGGAAACCTAAGATACAACCCAAGGATGAAACATATGACATAGAACATTATATCAGAATAACACATTAAAGAAGGCAACCCCATTAAAGAATAAAGCCAGCTATCACATGTCTGATCACAGGGAGTCTATGATCCTGTATATGCCCAATCAATATCTTAATCAACGTAACACATACATAAATGCATCAAATTTAACATCAAGTTCAACAACCTCATAATATCCCAAATAAGCAATAAATATGACGACACATAAAACTTACATAATCAAATAACAGATGCTAAGCCATAATAAAAAACAAACTAGCTCTTGCTAAAACCTTCAAATTCAGTCCATCGTCTCAGAAGTTAATCTACTATTGTGCACACACATCCTTAAGCTTTTAAGATTATGTAAAGAATGTTGGATTATCAAGACCAAATGTTGCATTGCAGCCTATGAAGCGAGGACTTGCCTACCATTATTAACACTGGAGATACCAAAAACACAGTGAACTAAAATAGCAGCCAGGTGTATGTTCAAATTATATACACTTTTTACTATCAACTATCGACTTACATATACAATCATATTGCAATAGCTTACATAGTTAAGAGGTTCAGAGAAATTTGAACCAAACCAGAACCAAGTAAGTTCGATTCTATCAACACAGCAATAACCATAACTAAACTAGGTTTCATTTTCTGTTTGTAAAAATTCTGTTTGCAATAGCTTTCATATTCACTCTGTTCGCACACTTCAAGAATATAGCAAAGCACAATGAGTCTAAAGCCTAACTGTGAGAAAGTCAATACTCTGCTGTTCACCGTTGTTAGAACCTGTTATCTACCGGCATGGGAGGAGACTGCAGTGCTCCTAGGATGAAATGTTGTGGAGCTAAGTGTCAAAAGGAAATATGAAAAGACACTTTTCAGCCTGTGCCCCCCCCCCCCCCCCCCCCCCCCCCCGGTCCTCTTCAACAATCATCTCATCCATAGTGAATGTGCACCTTTTCCACATTGAAGAACCGGCAGGTCTCAAAACATCAATGAAAAACGACGCACCAACTCCTATATACTTGGGTTCTAGATGCATTGTATTTTGCTACATATGCTTGAACAAGAAGCTCCAAAATATTGCCACTCACGCTTGTCCTTTCTATGCGTTATGTGCGTTTGCTCAAGGTTACAGCATTAAAATTTCAAATTAACAAATCAACATCGTTCTGTCTATTAAACCCTCTTTGAAACTAATAGCACACATAAGAGTAATAAGAAGGTAGTAACTGTGCTATTACTATCTAATGACCCAAATTCCACAAATGTGAAACACAACATGTCATGTTGCCTTAAGTCCTGTAAGCGTTGTTGATCACAGAAAAGCACTAATCAGGTCTACCAAATAAATCGAAAACCAAGCACTCAGTAAGCACAAACAAAACCTATTATTCAATTTTATAACTAGCTATCAATAGCCTTGGGATCAATTGGTTCCTATAAAGCCACTTCGATAAAGTCAATTAATCAATAGTCATGATTCATGAAACACTAGAGATCCTAACAAAAATAATATACAACACTGAAGCGTTTAGGGGTGCTGTTTGCAGATATACACTAATTATTTCCTTGTTCAGTTATAAAGTCAACTAATCAATTTTAGATTTTTGGATGAAATAAAGCATATCACTATATCAGCATATGTGACTACTCCCAAATCCAAAGACAATCAGCTGCATCGCTTTCTTTTACAGCTGATTATCAACTTCTGCTTAGCAATCCCAAAATAATTATCAAACGTACACTCACGCAAAGCTTTTCTACAAGCTATTTATTAACATCCATGACAATTACCAAAATACATACGAATATCCATTAATCAAATAAATTTCTATCAAACCTTTTGAACAAAAAAGTGGCCATGACTCATACAAACCGTACATTAAAAACAGTATACACTATATAGCCTACAATAATGAACCCTAGATATCCTTTAGTAAATATACACACAACATGAGGTCCACTTTTAGGTGGTGCCTGTATTGCTTATGTTACCTGCTTAAACATAAGCACTTCAAGAAATAGTGTTTAAATTAGCTTAGTTTGTACAAAAAACATGAATAGTAAAAAAGAAAGTAACAGTTTGTTTGAAATTTTCACTCAAATACAATTACAAAGGTTTTAATTCAAATTTGGAAGTAAAAAAAAAAATGTATTTCATCTGAATCATTAAAAATAAAAGTTCCAAAAAAACAAAAAGCTTTGTTTGGTCAAGTTATTTGAAGCTTTATTTTTAAACAAACAGCTCAAAACTCAAACACTTTTACATAGAGTTTAAAATGTTGTGGAACTTTTTGTTTCTAAAATTACCATAATACCCCATTGCACTGCAAACCAGCGTGATGCATCTTTTTCTTTCTATCTCGTCCAAAATCCAAAGCTCCTATTATGCGTTTGCTGTTCATAGCAGCACAGATTTATATATTACTGTTCTCTACGACTACAAGTGACTCCTCTTGGCAACGAATGAATTGTCCATTTACTCATAGCATACTGATGTATCTTCTATTCAAGTTGGTTAGTACTACTAATGTGACTAAAACAAATCGAACCCAAATTGGTAACCTAAATGAAAATTTAGGATTCTATTTGTGAAATATGTATAGTTACTGAAATGAGATTCATTGTTTTTATTAACTGAAAATTTACATGATTAGTCATTAGTCTTAAAGTAATGTCCACATGTAAAACGAGTAAATAATTTTTGATACGACCATGTTATCTCCTTATAAAAGATTAAGTTATAATATATCAAGTTTTCTATTTTATACAACACAATACTACAGTTTTAGCTTTATAGCTAGCAACTTACAATTAGTTTTGCCAAAAATACCCAGAGTCCCAGTAAATAACTATAAATATGAGGTAAAAGCTAAACCCTAAGAATTTGTTATATAATCAATTCAAATAGAGGCACTATATTCTAAACACTAAGAATTTGTTATATAATCACTTCAAATAGAGGCATTACATTCTAATTAGACTTCAAAATAAGCCGATGCAGTTTTTGGATGACACAAATCCATCTATTTGCTTTAAGGAGCCAAATAAGCAGAAAAAGGCAGTCCTAAAACCATTTATAATTATAGGCAAACACTTTTATGTAACACTAAACTAAAGTTTGTAGCTATTGTTACAAATTATCAGCTTATAGCACACAGCTCTTTCAGCTTAAAGTTAATAGCCAACAACTTACAGTTAGTTTTGCCAAACATACCCAGAGTCCCCGTAAACAACTATAAAAACGAGGTAAAAGCTAAACGCTGAGAATTTGTTATATCATCACTTCAAATAGAGGCATTATCATATTCTAAACGCTCATTGCAAGCCCTAATTTAAACAAGCTAATTAACCCTCCAACTAATAAAACATATCAATAAACGAAAGGATAATCGAGAGTTAGAAAGTATACTTTCTGAGAGCTTATATGTGGGCTTATGAGCTTATTTGATTTCGGCTTATATTTCATAAGCCAAAATTTTCCGGTTTGTTTTAGGATTTTTGGGCTTTAAGCCCAAAAATCCTAAAATAAACCAGAAAATTTTGGCTTATGAAATATAAGCCGATATCAGATAAGCACATAAGCCCACATATAAGCTTAAACAAGCACCCCCTAGAACACTTTATAATTACAGATACATATAAGCTTAAACACGTAACTGTTAGAGGATGGTAATGAGAAGGATTAGATTAAGGTGGCGCGTGTGGTTGCCGGATGAGGAGTGTGTTTTTGTAAAAGCCTAGTTGTTAGTTAGTTTAGTTTTATATAAAACCATTTATTAACATACCTCTATCTCTAACAAACTATTATAAAATAAATAAACAGCTACTCCAACTAATAAAACATATCAATAAACGAAAGGATAAGCGGGAGTTAGAAAGTATACTTTCCGAGAGCTTATATGTGGGCTTTTGAGCTTATTTGATTTCGGTTTATATTTCATAAGCCTCAATTTTCCGGTTTATTTTGAAACTTGTGGGCTTATATAAGTTTATATAAGCGCAAAAAATCCTAAAATAAGCCGGAAATTTTGGGCTTATGAAATATAAGCCGAAATCAAACAAGCTCATAAGCCCACATATAAGCTTAAACAAACACCCCCTAAAACAAACAGCTAGCTAATTGTTACATTATCACTTCAAATAGAGGCATTATATTCTAAACGCTCATTGCAAGCGCTAATTTAAACAAGCTAATTAACCCTCCAACTAATAAAACATATGAATAAACAAAAGGATAAGCGCGAGTTAGAAAGTATACTTGAAGAAACGTCTTAGTTTTTTCGTCATTTAACACTTTATAATTACAGATACAGCTACGTTACCAAACACTTAATTGTCAGAGGACGATGATGAGAAAGGATAAGATTAAGGTGGCACGTGTGGTTGCCGGATGAGGAGTGACATTTTTGAAGGATTATGTATGTTTGTAAAATCCTAGTAGTTAGTTTGTCTTAGGGGGTGTTTGTTCCGGCTTATATAGCCGGCTTATGGCTTATTTGGTTTTGGGCGTATGTTTCATAAGCTCATTTTTTTGGCTTATTTTAACACTTTCCCTTCTCGCTTATAAGTTCATTATGTTGACATAATGAACTTATATAAACCGGAAAGTGTCAAAATAAGCCACAAAAAGTGAGTTTATGAAACATACACCTACTTTTTAATATTTGAAACATACACCTACTTTTTAATATTTAAATGGAATGGGATCCATATAAATTCACCTACTTTAAAAAAAAAAAAAAAAAAAAAAAAAAAAAAAAAAAAAAAAAAAAAAAGTTTTTGTATATAATAATATGGTACATGTTTTAAATATTAAAAAGTAGGTGTATGTTCCATAACCTCACTTTTTGTGGCTTATTTTCACACTTTCTGGTTTGTATAAGTTCATTATGTCCAGAAAGTGTGAAAATAAGCCACAAAAAATGAGTTTGTGAAACATAAGCCCAAAACCAAATAAGCCATAAGCCGGCTATATAAACTGAAACAAAAACCCCCTTATATAAAAGCTTTTGGCACATACCTCTAGTCCTCTATCTCTAACAAACTATTTGTTAACATTATTATAAAATAAATAAATAAATAAACATCTACTGCATACTCCTAAACTATTAAATAAACAAACGAACTTACAAGCTTAAACAAACACCCCCTAGAACAAACAATTTATTAACATACCTATATCTCTAACAAACTATTATAAAATAAATAAACAGCTACCGATACTGCTAAACTACTTTCAAAGAGTGAGGGCCATCTTATTAGTTAGTCATATATAAAAGCTATTCGTACCATACCTGTATCTCTAACTAACTATTCGCAAACACTATCTATCTACACTACTATATAATGCATTTGGGAGTATTTTATAATTAGAAATGCTTAAAATTCAGACTTTTACTTGCTTATTAGGGAAGGATTTCAAAATTAATTGGTTAGGAAGCAGGTTGGTTAAGGAAGTTGGCTAGGAAGTTTGTTAGGAAGCGGTTGGTTGTTCAAACTAAAATTATTTGGCTTAACCATCTCTAATATCTCTACTTATAAAGCATAAAGACAACTAACCGTGTAACCGAATAACGCATAATATAGTCACAAGTAAGGGTGCTCACGATATAAAAACCGGACCGGACCGGACCGAGACCGAACAAGGCAAAAACCATAGACCGAGACCGGACCGAATGTGGTCGATCCGGTGTCGGTCCGGTCCAAATAGGCTAAATGTCCGGTTTTTAAGCCAGACCGAACCAGACCTATCTGGACCGTTGGTCCTTTGGTCAGTCCGGTCTATCCGGTCGAATTGCTCACCCTTAGTCACAGGTACCCGCCGCCGCATTGCGCGGCACCGTTCTAGTTATAAAATAAATAAACATCTACTAACTGCTACCGCTAAACCATTAAACAAACAAACAAACAAAACAATAAGCGCGAGTAAAACAGAAAATATACTTTCGAAGCGCCGGGGCCATCTTATTAGTAAGAGTCCCGGCCACAATCATACAATCACTCTGTCTCGGACTCGGTCTAACTAACTAACTATTCGCAAACACTATTATAAAATAAATAAACAGCTAGTGCTAACTAATACGGCTAAACCATTAAATAAACGAAACGAAACATACTTTCTAAGCGCTATCTATTCACAAACACTATTATAAAATAAATAAATAAATAAATAAACAGCTACCGCTAACTGATACTGCTAAACTATTAAATAAATAAATGAAAGGATAAGCGCGAGTAAAATATAAAGTAAGGGGGTGTTTGTTTAAGCTTATGAGCTTATTTGATTTCGGTTTATATTTCATGTAAGCCTCAATTTTGCAGCTTATTTTGAGACTTGAGAATTTATATAAGTTTATTATATATAATAAACTCATATAAGTCTCAAAATAAGCTTGAAAATCTGGGCTTATGAAATATAAGCCGAAATCAAATAAGCTCATAAACCCAACTAAATGCACCCTAAGAATATAAGCCGAAAATTGAGGCTTATGAAATATAAGCCAAAATCAAAATAAGCTTGTGATTTTGAGTTTTACAAAACATTTTGTTGGAAAACGCTTATTTGAACGCGATCTCTCTAAAACAAGGGTGTTTTGCCCCAACTAAACTCACCATAAGAATTTGTTACATTATCACTTCAAATAAAGGCACTATTATATTCTAAACGCTCGTTGCAAGCCCTAATTTAAACAACATCAATAAACAAAACAATAAGTGCGAATTTGGTCGGTCCGGTCTCGGTCCGGTCCAAATAGGCTAAATGTCCGGTTTTTAAGCCGGACCGGTCCGGACCGAGACCGAAATGATGAAAAACCCCGGACCGTTGGTCCTTTGGTCGGTCTGGTCTATCCGGTCGGATTGCTCAGGTACCAGCCGCCACATTGCGCGGGTACCGTTCTAGTTATAAAATAAATAAACAGCTACTAACTGATACCGCTAAACTATTAACCAAACAAACAAAACAATAAGCGAAAGTAAAATAGAAAGTATACTTTCCAAGCGCAGGGGCCATCTTTTTAGTCAGTCTTATATAAAAGCGATTGGTAACACACCTCAAGTCCTCTATCTCTAACAAACTATTCGCAAACACTATTATAAAATAAATAACTAAATAAACAGCTACCGCTAAACCATTAACCAAACAAACAAAAAAATAAGCGCGAGTAAAACAGAAACTATACTTTCTCAGCGCAGGGGCCATCTTATTAGTAAGAGTCCCAGCCACAATCATACAATCACTCTGTCTGGGACTCGGCCTAAAAATAATCCCCTCCTGGCCCAGTTCATCAGGTCGTCTACTTTTGAGATCACAAATTCAGCCGTTTTTGATAAACCAGGTGATGATCCAGTTGTTGAGGGTGGGGGTGGGGGGGAGTAGGGGGAGGGGGTGTGGAGTGAGGCGGCGGCGCGTGAGTGGGACGCGAGGAGTGAGAGGCGGTGGGATTGACGGAGGAGATGTGATGCCATTTTTTTTTGTTGGATGGATCGTGATGGAGTGAGGGTTTGTGTGTTTTGTATTTTTGGGAGTGGATCCGGGTTGACCCGGGTTGAGGTGGTTCGGGTTGAAGGATGGATAATGGATTAATGGGGGTATGTTCTTGTTTGGATGTGTATAGTTGGGAAGGTATACGTTTTTGGTATCAATTACCGCTCATCTTTTCAGTATAATTAGTTTTGCTATTGCTCAAGGTGTGGGGTTCAAATAGTTTCAAGACTCCTCACTAATTTTTTGTAATTCTATGATTTTGTTTCTAATAAAAGTGATGTTAAAGCTATCGGCTAGGTGTTCCCCTATTTTCTACTCAGATGCCGTGTTCAGCTTGCTCCAGGGTTTTTGTGGGAGACACTTATGGGGACCACGCGGTATCGTGTGCTGGTATTATCGGGATTAAACATCGGCATAATATAGTTTGTGATACCCTTGTTGACATATGTACTCGGTCGGGGATCTCGGCTCGTAAAGAGGTTGACATTGGGCTATGTGGAGAAGGGGACAGAACTCTACGTCCAGCTGATGTGTTGCTCTATTATTGGGATGGTGGACAGGACACATGTGTTGATTTGACAGGGTCGTCTCCCTTGACACAAACCAACATGGTTGATTTTGTTCATGGTCGTGTGGTGGTCGATGCCGAACAACGCAAACGTGCCAAGTACGATGCTAGATATGCGGACATTGGATATGGGTTTCTCCCCTTCTCATTCTATTCCTTGGGAGAACTTGAGAAGGATGCAGTGACCTTACTAAAGCGTATCCGGAGATTTTCGGTGACTCAGGACATTGGAGCACGTGCTGCTGATCACATTTTCAGTAGGGTTAGCTTTACTATAGCTCGAGGAGTGGGGGCCCAGTTGGTATCTCGGCTCCCCACTAATTTCTTGTAAATCCTATGATTTTCCAATGAATTGATGTTTTTATAATAATAATAATAATAATAATAATAATAATAATAATAATAATAATAATAATAATAATAATAATAATAATAATAATATATTTTTATCAACATACTTCGCCAAATAATTATTTTCTTCAAAAAATGTGAAATACTCAAAAACTCTGCAAGTTTTGCGAGAGTTTGCGAATTTAATGAAAACTCGAAAGGTTTGACTTCGCAAAGTCAAAACTTGTGAATTTTTGAAAATTGATCCTTTTTTTCGGTTTTTACGTTTAGCTCAAAACATGAAAGTTGTAGATACCAATTTTTTCATTTAGTGGCTTTTGGAATAACCCAAAAAGAAGTTCGTATGAGAAAATGTTATGGCGAAAATACAATTTTTTCTCGTTTAGTTGATGTGGTATTTTGGCCATAACTTACTCATACAAACTCCTTATTTTGGTGATTTAAAAAGCCACTTGACAAAAAATAATAATAATAAAAAAATTAAAAAAAAAAAAGATATACAACTTTCATATATTTGAGCTAAGCGTGTAAACCGAAACAAAAGAGAACAATTTTTTAAAATTCGCATAGTTTAACTTTGGAAATTTTATAAAAACTAGCAAGGTTTGACTATACGAGGTCAAACCTTACAAATTTTTTTTTTAAAGAAAAATTCATAAGGCTTAACCTCCCGTGTCTAATGTCTTGGCCGTATATAACCGGGTCTTGGCCCCAATAGCCAGATTCTGGCCGAATATAGTCGGGTCATGGCCAGATATAGCCGGGTTGCATGCTTGTTTTATTAGCTTCTTATTGTTTAATAAAATGCAAACACTAAAATGTTGTTTTCAAACAACTTTTAGATTTTAAACGCTAAACACTTTTTAACTATTTTTAAAAAGTTGGTTGTCAAACGTAGCATAGTGGAACAAAATGATCGATAGTTGTGGTGTATTCGTGTTTTGATGTGCGTTGTAAATTTAATGTGATAAAGTCAAGGATATTAAAGTATTTTTTTGTTGTGACGTTGATGTTATTCATGTGTATTTGTATGGATTGGTGCGGTAGCTTTTAAACTTTAAATTATAGAGCCGGTTTTAGAGGTAGATTAATTTTGACAAAATCGGTAAATGACAGAGAGACATAAAAATTATGGCAAATCGAACAAAAAGGTATCACATTTAAGGTCAATTTGAATTTTAGGTACTCAATTTTATTTTCTCAATTTAAGTTATCAAAGTTATTTTTTGTTTAATGTAAGGTTTTTTCGAGTTTTCAAAAAGTGTTATCGGCCATTTTTTCTACTGAATTGGTTAATTAATGTAATATAACGTTATAATTGAGTTTTTAAAAGTCATTTTGGCTAACATTATAACTGGTAATCGTTTTTGAAAAGTTGAGAAAATCTTGTATTGCATAAAAAATAACTTCGATGCTTTAAACTAAGAGAAAAAAAAGTTTAATATTTAAAATTAAAATTGACCTGTGTGATACCTTTTTGTGCGATTTTGTGTGTAACATGTATCAACTAAGCTCATTCGATCGTGAAGTAGTGGGCCTTGTCGTTACTACTAATGAATTATGCACATGCAACTTTAGTAGAGTAATAAAATTAGGTTTAAAATTAGTTTTCTCAAAGGGTAATACCAAAATAAAGCATCATACTTGTCAAAAAAAGTTGTTTTTAGTAGCGAACTTTTTTTTTTCCTCATTGGGGTACTAAACTTGAATTTTTGGCCTCTTTTACGCATTTTCCCAAATGAACTTAGAAAAATCTGAAAATTTTATGGAAAATCTAAAATATTATACTAATCCTAGGAAAATATAAAAAGTTAGATAAGCCCACTAATAAGCTGATTTGGGCAAATAAGCATTTAAATAAGCACTTCAAATAAGCTAATAAGCACCAAATCACACCAAAAGCTTAGGGAAGGTGTAATAGACCAAAACAAACTTGATTCAACTCAAATAAGCCCCGGCCGTAACCTAAATCGAGTACTTATGAAGTTTTAGTTATAAGGCTTAAGTGGCCTACTTGCAGCTGAATTTTAAGCCACCTAATAAGCTGTTTAGTGAAACCTAAAAGGGGAAAAAGCAAGATTATACTACTGGGAACCTAAAAATGTGAAAAGACCTAATTCTCATGCTCAATTGCTACCCTAAAATGAACCTAGTTCAGGTCCTGTTTGGACAGGTCTACACCTTTGTTTTGACTTTTTTCAGTTATTGAATAAGTTGTCTAATATGGATTATAATCTACTATAATTGAATGAAAATGATGTTGAAAGCTAACTTATGAATGAATTAAGCTAAAATACCTACTAATGCTTCTATTTTTATGATAATGCAACTAATACCTTAACTGATGTAAACTAGAATTGGAATTGCAATAGATTTTGACATTTTATTGAATGCACTATGATTTTGATTGTTTAACTATGCTATATTGACCTAATATGAACTTTTTGAACCATACTAAATACCTACAAATTACCTTAACATAGAAATCAAGTTTAAACCAAACACCCTTTAATATCTACCTTTACACTACAACTATGAAATCTAAGCCTTAACCTACTCATTTTAAGATTCAAAAAAATTAAACAAACATAAATAAAGCTATTTCAACACAAATCAAACACAGGGGACACAAGAACAAGATAATGCATGGGAATAGCAGGCCTAGGGGTGTTATGCAAAAGTTAAAAATAAAGTTCAAAAACTTCAAACTACTAGGAATAAGCAACTAGAAAGTGAGAAAGAAATAAATTAAAAGCTATTTGAACTACTAGGGAATCTAGAAAATGAGATTTAAAAGGCCTAGTTGCGACATAAACCACTGTTGAAGCATCGGGTCTAAATGGGTGAGAATGGAATTTTTGACCTACAAACCTATTGTATCAAATATAGAGCAGCTCAAATGACCTATATAGAACTTAACTAAAGCAATAATAACAACTTAAAACTCCTTAAACCTACTGATTCAATTATGGGCTATTAAAGCTTTATTATGAGATGAAACTTAGACTAGCAATGCAAATTGTATAAAACAGCTTAACAAGGTTAAAATTAGATCAATATCTATCAAAAATAACAAATCTCAAGTAAATCAAAATCAACAAATGGACAAAACACTCTAAAATAGTCAAATTCACCTTATCCCAAACACACCATTATAGCATAACTGATTTTTTGTTTAAAAGGATCAAACCTGTTTAAGCTTAGGATTTGTAATTCAAAGGCTCAATAAGCTAAACAATGAACTAAAAAGCACAGATTCACAGAAATTAAGCTCATAAATAAGTTGGAAAAACTGTTTGAGTAAATTTGACTTCTGCAAAATTTTGAGATTAAGCAGTTTTGAAAGCAATTAGATCTCACAAAAGCTTAAACAAGCTTTTATGAGTTTGTGAAAACAGAAATGGACAACTGTAAACTATTTTTAAAACAAACTACAGGCTGAACAATGTAAATACGACAAGTAATTAAAGTGAAACTTGAACTTTATTAAAACTAAACATTTGAATACAAAGACAGAATATTAAGCTACAAATTATTCTAAGCTATTCCTACTCCTAATTGCCTTCAATCCGTGAGCAGGGGAGGCTTTTTATAGCCATCAGGGGATCCTTCCAGAGCTTAGGGTTCCCTTGAGTAGCATCATCGTATGCAATATGTGCCCTTGGATCATATTCCAGATCTTCTATCATGTTCTGACATGTTCCAGAAGATACGAGGACATGTACGAGGTTAATGGAGGTGGGGGTTGAACACTGAAACAAGGTTAAAAGGGAGGGAAGGAGGGATTATTTATTTTGACCGGGTGTTTTTATTTGGTACACCGGGTATGGGTTAGGATAAAATGGGTTGTGTTGTTTTATGGTGTGGGCTTGGGTGGTTTGGTTTTGGGCCTGGTGTGTTGGGGTGTTGGATTGGATTTGGATAATGGATTATTTAAGGGTTAGATAGTATAGTTTGATCCGTTTGGGTTTATAGAGTTAACTAGGGACTAAATGTGTAAACTCTGAAATTTAAGGGACTGGTTCTGCCATACTTCACAAATATTGTTCAAGGGCCTTTTTGACAAGTAGATGATCTTCAAGGGTTGACTTTGACTTTTTGATCATAACTTGATTTGACTTCGAGAAATTCATCCCCGGCCTCGGCTTTAAATAACCTTTTCCACTCTCGTGCCCGTTTATGTCGTTTTGGCTCGGTTTTTGTTACTTTCTCATATTTTATTACCTGCATGTACAAAAACAAAAAAAAAACACATATATTTGGCATTTAGTTGTTAGTTTTTGGTATTTTTTGGGTCTGATTTTGGTAAATAAAATGTGTGTGTATTTACTCACACCAGCACCCAAGGAAGATTAGTTATTATATCACTACTTCTAAAATATTTATCAAGACTTCCTTTCGAAGCATGCTCATACACTAGGATCATTGAACCGTTAACTTCAGAACAAAAGCCAAGAAGAGAGATTATGTTATCATGCTTACAAGTAGTTAGAGTTTCAATTTCTGCAATGAAACCTTGTTCTGCAAAGAACCCTTGTTCTCCTCCTTGACTGTGAATTCGCTTTATAGCTACTCTGCTTCTTTTTCTCGGTAAATCACATTTATTCACACCTTCGATCGAAGAGGAATTAGTGCTATCAAAATGTTCAAGAACTGCTTCATACACTTTACCGAATGCGCTTGACCCGATGCAATATGCGTCATCAAAATTCTTGGTAGCCTTGATATAAGATCTAGTCCAATCTTCCAGTGTTCAAATTTCTTCTCCTGCAACATTATGGAGTCATGCATCATCTCATTTACAAAAAAGCAAGTTTTTATAATTGATTAACATTTACAAAATATGAAAATGTTCAAAAGCAAATATGGCATGTTCCAAAATGATAGGGGAAGTAAAATTGGACATTAAGTCGAACAGTTTTCCATTGGTTTACAACATGTCATTAGTTTAAAGGTTTCTTTACTTTTGTCCGCAATCATTTTCGGATGGCAATTTAGTTCTTGTCTTTTAATTTATTATTCATCCCTCTTGATGGTTTTTTCTTTATGTTGTTACCGGTTTCCCTTCTTGGGTGCCTTTTGGAAAATTGTTTCGTCATTTCTAGAAAAAATAGGAAAAGAGTAATATTTCATTAGTGGTTGTGTGAAATAACAAGACTAATAAAAATAGAAAAGATAACATGGGTCATAGTATGTTAAATTAGGAAAATAATACTCATACCCACTAAAAGACTGTTAACTTTAATAAACCTCACCTTTTGGTATGATCATTTTAAGTCCTTAAACTAGAGGTGAGCATCGGGTCAAATCCGACCGAACCCGACAAAAACGACCCGACCTGAAAAAGGAAAAACTGAAACCGATAATCGAACCGAGAAATATATATCAAAAGTGAAACCAAATTCGAGTTTCGTTCAACTCTTTAAGTATATTCTATGACTTCACATTGTCAATAGGGATAACTCATACCGAGAGTAGTTGTCGTATCGACATAATATGTCTGTACAAATTCGAGTTTCGTTCAACTCTTTAAGTATATCATGCTCCAAGTAATTCTTGAGTATTCCAAATAGGCAAGAACTTCATGTTTGTTGATGTTCTTTTGAACTCTAGCTAGGCCGGAATCCCCCACATGGAATTTATCTCAAGAATTTTGTAGAAAGGTTCTCCCTTTTAATATATTAATCTTGTTTATAAGATTTTTCTCACATGGATATGACACCAAGATCATTAGTAATTTGTCACCTCAAAAGTTTCATACTAGTGTATGCACACTTTTGAATGTCTTATGTTAATTATTTTCCGTATCATAATTAACAGATTCCAAATCTAGCATGCTATAGACCAAGGAATCAAGCGTATGACAGAAGATGCATCATTCTGATTACTCATAGCTTCATCTACTAACATTCTTCTTTTAGACAAATCACCATGTTTTAGGAGGATCCCAGTTATATGTGTAAGTCCTACACTTATAACGTGTCATTCCAATTCACTTGTGATTATATATATAATCACATTTAATCTCTTTATCATTATGTGATTATCACAATTTATTGCGTGATTATAATCACATAAAATCAACGTGTAATCATTTTACACAATCAAAATATGTCCAACTTAGCAAATGGACAATATCTCACATTGAATGACAATCATACCGTTCAAGTTAGTTACATAAACCAACGTAATTCGTTGTCATCTATATGTGTGTTCTTTCTTGACATTTCACAATGTCCTACACGTTTATATTCAACACATAGTCATTTCTTAAATAATGACTAACCGTTCGATTATTAGCAATATGAGTTAGTAACAAGTCTAGACGATTATTCATCTTTCTAGAATAACAAATAGTTTGATTATTCGCACCAATATTCACAACAGAATATTTGCAACATCCAAACTCCCAATATTCGATACAAAATCGAGCGACTTGTTTATTCTCATGTTACAAAATTAGTTGCACAAAACCGCAGAAACAATTTTAAATATGCACTACTTTGCCACTATATATTGCACCAAATGAAACAAACAATTTTGCGTTGAAAATTGTACAAAAAATTCACATAATTTTGTATTATAACAACCAAAAAATGTTGTACCAAACAAAATCAAATCAACACAAATATTGGCACACAAAAATATAAGCCGCTTGGAAAAAAAATGTTTTACTAAAACACAAACAGCGATCATCTGATTCTTTCGTTTAAGCTCAACATTTTTTTTTCCGAAATCAAGTTTAAGATGTTTCGTTGTTACCTAATCAATGGGGAAAAAAATTGGGTGCAAAACTCATTTGTTACCATGCGAAAAACATATTTTTCCATGACATAGCAGTACAAACTGAATTGATGTACCAAAATAAATAATGTGACCAAATGGTTCACCCATTTAAGCTCAAAATTTCCAGAAATCAAGTTTAATGTCTTAGACGAGCTCTTTAAAAACAAAAATTGGGCTCAAACATTTGTTTACCACGTGAACAACGCATTTCCCATGAATGCGCAATTGTGACAACTAATTCTCCAAAATGAATTGTTGTACCGAAATACTTTGTGACCAAACAGTTCACCTATTTCGACTCAAACTTTTCAACAATCAAGTTTAAAGTCTTAGAGTGCAGCATAACGGAATTGGAATTAAAACTCGTTCATTTACTATGCGAATAAAGCACTTTTTTTTCCCACAAGTGCATAGTTGTGATAGCAAATATTTTGGATTTTAAATAACACCAAAATTCTCATTTCGTAAGAAGGAGTTTAATCTCAATATCTGTGTCATGAAATGAATACTAGTTACACAAACCAGTACCGCAACACAATTTCAAACAACATGCTTAAAGCCCTCTATTGTTCCATCATTATTTAATGATTTAGAAACTATCAAGATAACAATGAGTTAAAGATTTATCTTTAAATAAGTTTCCATAAGACTACAACTCATTTTTTTTTCTTAAAAAAAATACCATAGTGTCAGGTTCAAAAAAAATCGTAGTTAGTTTTGTACAAATTCACAAGAAAGAATTTAATTCTATTTATGTAACCAAAACAACCGTTTAAGATCACATTTCTTGCACAAAAATTAAGCAAACAAACAGCCCTTTAAACCTCATTGTACTTCACAAAATTTCAGCAGACAAAATGCTTTATCATATGAATTATGCACAACTCTTTGTATCGAAAAACACTAATATCTCCACAATGAACTTCATTTGTATATTATATTCAATTATGAATGAGAGAGAACATCATAATATAACAACCATCCAAATAGCTAAAACCGTTCAAACATTCACCAAAAGACCAAAATGTTCCACGACTCATGTGTAATTGTAGTCGACTAGTGATTAGAATATCTTTCATTTGACTAGTGAATTGAAGCAGTTTAGTTTCCAAATACTATAACTATCTATCAATTACTCACATGTAGGTAACCTACTAGTGATTAATCTTTTAATGTCTTTATTTCACTTATATGAAACAAACCAGTTTAACATTTCTTCTACAAATTAAAAAAAAAATATTCCGCATTATATTTTAGCCTCTAATAGCAAAGGAGTCTGTCTTAAGATTGTTATATATATAGTGTATTGCTACTAGAGTCAAATAAACCATAACATTAAAAACATAAAAGTGTAGGTAATCATACCGTAAATATTTGATCGTGAAGCTAGGTTCAAAACACAAATAAGGAAAATGTTGAGGCCTGTGATGAACACAGTTTCCTTAAGACAGATTCGTCCTCTCCACGGTGCTTGAGAATCGTGAACGTCTATCTCCCAGGATACAACAACAACAGATAACCCCGTTAGCACAAATGGGTTATCAAGGTGAACCAAAACCGTGCCTTCCCTCTATTACGAATCAATACAAAATGAATCAACATCGAGGTTAACAATGAAAGGAGAGGAATGAGTTATGTGTTTTCCATATCTCAAAAAACTTGAAAGGACACTCAAAATATATAAGGGGAGGAGGTTAAGAAAAACTGATCGGATTAATTACTGCAATTAATCATACTAATGCCCATAAACACATAGTTAATTCGGTGGTTACAAGACCAACATTAACCTTATGATTAACTCTCATTAATATACATGATGACCATCAATTGTCATTCAAACAATTTGACCAATTTTCCAACAAATACATCGAAACTGAACCTTCTTCAAAGAATAAACATTCTTAGAGATGTTTCGACCGCACTTGATTAACTTCACAATCGCTGCCAAACAACGATTGTTCATGGTGACTTGAAGCATAGCAATATTCTGCTTGATGCTGATATGGTGGCTCATGTTGGAGACTTTGGTTTAGCTCGACCACTTGGTACTGACTTGCTACAAAATAGCTCAACAGGGGTTAAAGGAACAATTGGTTATGCACCTCCAGGTAGTATTCCATGATGCTTATATTTACTTACACACAGTTTGTAGATTAACCAAAAATATTTTAATTCGCAAAGTATAGTCGCATTCCCGGATCAAGTAATCGATGTTATTGATGGTGATGCAATTGTGTTGCAAAGTTCGGAAGCGAATGCAAAGAAAGTGGAAGAATGTTTGGTTGCAACTATCAAGATTGGAGTATCATGCTCTGTGGATTCCCCACCCAAACGAATGAAAATGGAAATTGTTGTCAATGAGTTGCAGCGTATTCTCAATGTGCTTCAAAATATATAAGGTACTATGTTCTCCCTTTTTGTAAAATCTGATTTACATGAGTTTGTTAATAAATAATCACTAACTTGGTTTTATTTTTGAACGCTTTCAGGTCTAATACAATGCTTTCTAGGTGAAATTTGAAAGTAACTGCAACAAGGAGCGGTGCATGTCGTAGTTGTATAAACTTTACTTTGTCAAATATGGTTGTAAGTGTGTTTTTGTTTTCATGTTGAATAAGTAATGTAAGAGACGTAAGAATTCATTTACATTCGTGAGTTTATTTTTCCTCAATCCAATTTCTGTAAAATTGAAAATTGCAAAAGAGTTGGGATAACCTTTCACAGGACTTGCTATAATCTTGTATCCTTTCATGCCTCTATATGTTTGTTTTATTACTACCAGTACACTTTATTTTTGATTTTATTGGTATTTTTCTAAGTCATATGTCAAACATGTACTTGGAGATTATGGGTGTTTCGTTAGGCGTTCGTGTTTAAACTGTTTTTGTAAAGAAAGTTCAAGTAGAACTGACCCTTGAAATCTTAGTGCAAGACCATGGTGTATCTGAATAAGGATTTTTTTTGAAAGTTGTAGTCAGATTGGTGTAGCACTCATTACTTACAAGTGAAAGCTCTACAAAAGGCCCGGGAAGTAAGTTTTCAGTTACTCGACATCTGGAAAAATCTCATGATCCAGCTGACATCATGTGGGTCGAATTGGGACGTCATCAGAAAAGCGATATGCTCAGTTTACTTACATAACGCTGCAAAACCTAAAGGGATCAGGAATACATAAGTATTAGGAACCAGATGCCGTGCCATTTGCACCCGACCTCAGCTTTATGTTATAATAGTATGGGTATGGGTATGTGTATGACTGCTCTTTGAGTAAACATTCGTATGGGTGGGAAAATGGGCAAGATTTGCGCTTGTGTAACGGGTCAAAACGAGAACATTTTTTGTAAGGATCAGGTTGGCCTGGAATGTTTTTTGCCCAGTATTGTTAGAATCCCTTATAGATGTTATCGTGCTAAATATGATTGCAAAAGTAATGTTTTTGTTTTATTCATTTTTACCACATAGGACCCATTAAGATATTTATTATACCTTTAACTTTATTAATCTGATGTTCATATTAATTAGCTTCATACTTCATAAGCTGAGAACAATTCATATGTTGAATCTGGACTCTTCTATAGTTTGAAATATTGCTTCATTTGGCCCAAATGAGCGCAAAAGAGACGGAAGATTCAATTTTTTTGTGCAATAACTTAATGGTTTGTATAAAAACGTAACTCGAGTTCATGCAAATTATATGACGTATGAGAAACATGGACGGGTTGGGAAATGGGTCAAAACAGGACCAGGCTGAAATGTATCACTTTTAATAGTGGTTGAAACGAGACACTCAAGAATATGGTATTACGGTGCATGTTGATTTCTTACTGTAGGTTCATCATTGTTTTGGTTTCTTACTATACATATTTCTACCGTCCATTTTTCCACTTCATTTTTTTGTTGTTATAGTGGAAAATGTTGCAAATATAGGGTTTACCACAAACTTGTACCACACCCGGTCAGGGTTCGTTCATGTGTTTTGGGTGTATAGGACTGTAACCCATTCAAAACAAGACCATGCCATGAATTTACCACAAACTTTAGACTACTCGTCAAAGACTCGTGTATGGCCTAAATGAGCATTGTTCACTGGACTATACCAAAACACATACGCACATAACCAAATGGATTTACCAGTTTTGCACTCTCATGGTATCAGCATTAGTCGATAAAATAGCAAAAAGTGAGTACTCCAGTCTATTTTAGAAGACTGCCAAGTAAAAAAGTAGAAACCATAAATGGGGACTGCTGATGAATTCAAGACTAGTCCGTTGTTGCAGGATCTCATCCTGGTCCAACAAGCACACACAAACAAACGACACCTATTTAAGATAGGCAATTGACTTCAAATCATATTAATACAATCCTATTTGTTTTCTTCTTCTGTAGGGGAATTCTGGGATTCTAATGGTTTGTCTGCACCGCAGTTCTGTCGGTTACATTTGGTCCTAAAAGGATAGTTTATGTTGTTACATTTGTCACACTTCCAGCTCCCTTCTGGCATATCCGCTTCTGAAACAAAATAAGATATAGATATATGATTCAGACTCGAACGTCACTAACAGGTAACCAAATATATACATGAAGTAGTTACTGGAACTCTTGGCTGACTTTGCAACCTGCATATTAGCGTCATAAAAATAAATTAGAATGACACGTTATATAAAACATAGCTAAAAGCTTCAATGTGTCAAAAATAATGCTGGTATAAAGATGGCATCTCACCTGAGATCCTGGTTGAGGTGTGTTGCATTTCCTCATGTTACAGACTGTTCTGAAGGAGAAATTGACATTTCCACATTTCGGGCATTCCCGGTCATTTTCTCGTGTTCCATCTGTAAGAAGGAAGTGAAACAATGAAAAACAGATCATAAATTACAATCATCTGCTAGTCTATGTAGCAGTATATGAATAGGTTAGATATAACATACCTTTCTTTTGAGATGGCTCTTCTGGGAAAAATCCAGGCCGAGGTCCCTACAAAAATTCAAAAACCAATTGATCGATCAATATAGCATCACATGTTTATATACATGTTGTAAACATAGGGAGTAGGTGAACGAATAATCAAATTTACTAGTTGCAATTAGGGGGTGTTTATTGCGGCTTATATTGCCGGATTCTAGCTTATTTGGTTTTAGGCTTACATTTCATAAGCTCACTTTTTGTGGATTATTTTGAAACTTTTTGGCTTATATAAGTGAGCTTATGAAACATAAGCCTAAAACCAAATAAGCCATAAGTCGGCTATATAAGCCGAAACAAACACCCCCTTAGTTGATTGATATAACAAAATTCAGATATACCATGGCAGCCTAAGCAATGGGCAACCGCAAAACGAATTGTTCCATCAGCTGAGGTAAACCATACAACGCACCTTTAAAAAAGATGTAATTCCGGTTTCAGCAAGATGTCACATAGTTGCAGGTAGCGGTGTTAATCGGGTCGAGGCTAAAAATAGCATACCCGAACCTGACCCTATTTGAACTCGGGTTAGTTGGGTTCGGGTTCACTCGGGTCGGTGCTATTCGGGTTTGGGCCAACCCGAATATGAGTAAAATGGTCATAAAATTGCCTATTTGTTCTAATTTAGATAGATAACTTATAAAAAACCATATTAAAAAAAAAAAAAAAGAAAAAAAAAAAAAAGAAAAAAACGGGTTGACCTGAACCCGAGTTAGCCAGAAATATCTAACCAGACACCCAACCCTAGTTAGCATCAACGTTGACCCAAACAACCCGAACAAGATTATTGAACAAAATAAGTATCAGAATACCATAACTTCTAAAAGACTAAAACAACACACGGTAAACAATAAAAAGGCCAAAATCAACCCCAAAAAAAAATAAAGACAAGTTTCACATAAATATGATTAGGCCTATTTATTAGGCTTGTATATCAACGCAGAAAACCTTCCACTGGCAGGCGATCGTGTTGATTTATCAACACAGAATGCCCTATTTCAAAACCTAGATGGACGAAACGAAAGAGAAAGAAACCCTTATTTTTATTTTCTAATCAAAATCTCTCAAGCCGCAACAAAAAAGAAAACTCACCGGTAAGCTGTTTATTTTTATTTTCTTATATATCTTTGTCAATTAGGTTATTATTTATTGATTGATTGATTATCTAGGTCAGGTTTGTTGGTATATGTTATTAATTTGATTATGAATTGCTGTTTTTATTATTTTCGTTGATTATGTTATTGATTGATTCCAGATATATGTTATAATACAAGATGTCTGATGAAAAATTGTTTTTGGATTGTTTCCTTTTAGCCTTTGCAAACATACGCTTTTTCTTTCTTTTGGTCTTTCTCGGCCAACCGTCTTTGGTTGTATCCTGATAAACGGAAGTGACATCTAAATTTGGGAGTGGGAATATTGATTGTACCCCAACATCTAAATTGGTCTTAAGCAAACTAGGGTTTGTTGCTTGGAATATTGATTGATTGAAGATACATGTTATAATACAAGATGTTTGATGAAAAATTGTATTTGCTGTTTTTTGGTTGTTTTCTTTTTATATATAGCAAACATAATAAGCTTATTATAACATGATAAAAAGCTTATATTAGCTTGAAAGTTTCATAAGCTAAAAAAACATAAGCTTTAAACAAACATCCCCCACACATGTGTTTTATGCTAATAAAAATTCAGATTAGTAAAAATTGATGTTATTCATCATAAGGCCGCTTTGGAAAAAATTAATAAATTAGTAATTGAAACATACTCCATATTATTTAAGCAACATTTAATGTTTATTTATTTTTTTTATTTTTTTTTGGTAAAAGGTTTACCCCGGTAAAATAAGCAACATTTAATGTTTTGGTCTAAGTTCTTACATTTTGTTTTTCTATTAGGCAAAAATGTCACTCTCTCCAGGAAAACATGAACTCCCTTTTCCATCAACAAATAAAGTAAGTCTATTATTAGTAAGGTACACATTGTCATTTTTTTTTTAAATTTACACCGGCATTGTTTTTTGTAATACAGGAATTTGATAGAGTGACGCTCATAGAAGAACTGCTAGACATATTTAATGAATCAATCGAACAGTGTTTCCCTGAATTAGATAACGAATTTTCAGATTTGTCTCGTTTGGAAGGGCTTGCTCGAGAAAAGTACGGCGATTATGTATGGTATGCAATTTATATTCTTTTGTATGTAATTTTTTGAGTTTTTTTTTCAGAATGATGATGACAAGTTTACATTTGGTAATTATTATAGCATGAATATCTTGACAATATGCGAAGGTTTAAGAAGATTAGATCCATATCTTTTTCATCAAAAGCGAACACAAGTTATTGCCCGAAAACTTTTAAAGGTAGTATCATGTGAAATATCATTAACTTTTGGATATACAAAGTTTTATATGTATATATACATGAATGTGTGTGTGTATATATATATATATATATATATATATATATATATATATATATATATATATATATATATATATATATATATATGTTTCGGTGTGATGTTTTATTATTCTTGTAGGTTGTCAAGAAAGAAAATCAGAAATCCAAGATAATAGAAAAACTTTGCCTACGTGATGTTGGTTTTCTAACTTTTAGGTTATCCCCGAAATGGATGACCCAGGTATTCTTTTTTCTTTTCCTAAACTCTCTCTTTTAAAACGCATGTTAATTTCTTCTTGTGGACATCTTTTTCTTTCCAGAGGATCAAGAAAATGATAAATGCTGGTATTGATATATGGGCACCAGTTCTAGATGAGGAATCCGTGATAATAAACAGCCCCACACCTCTTCCAGATGTGGAAGCGATCAGGTCCCATTACATCAAAGAGATGCTATCTCGTATGCTTGACTATTCTGGAGTTTCTGTCAGCACATGCCTTGTTAGTGAAAAGGTATTTATGCCGTTGACCTAGCTGTTTGAATGTTTATTATCTTTAAACATTTTATACTATATATAAACGTATGAAATTACATGTATAAACTAAGCATATCTTGCAGTCTAATGAGTCTAATGTTGTGGTACGGGAATACTTTACTAAAAAGCAAGGGGTGATTACAAGTTTAAGCGACAACAATCATTTTTTTGAAGATCTCCAAGCTTTGTGGTATTTTACTTGCTGACTTTATCTTTTAGATGTTTTTCATATTCTATATGCGCAGCGGCTAGTAAACCCAATTTCTAAACCATTTCCGCTTGCAATTTTCTAACTATTTTATTAATATTCCGTATGAACTAGTTTTAGTAAAAGATATCTTCTTTAATGTCACTCTAGCCGTATGCGTCTTTGTAAACTCTGAGTGTATATGTAGGTCTGCAATTTACAAGAAAAGAGGACAACTCGTATATGTCACATCCGTACGCCATAGAGAATATGTCAAACAATGCATTGATGTAAGTAACTTTTACACAACACGATAACTACTAGTATCTTAAAAAAGAAGATTAGAGGAGAAATTCACTGGTTCTTTTTATAGGTTGCCACAAATGAAGAGTGGCTCTCATGTGAGTGGAACCCTTCGGTATGTTGTTGTGGGTACCGCACTTCAAGTGTTGAAAACGAGTATCTGTCTCGTTTTTGGAAAAGATGTCCAAGTGATTCTAAATTTGCATCCCTTCTGGCACTAGGTATATATTATTCATTTATCATGTATTTTTATTTGTGAAAAGAGTGATTATATTACTAAAAATATTTTATTGCAAATATCATTCAACTCCCATTGATAAAGAAATCTAGCTTTCTACATAAAATTATATGAGTATATTTTTGTTAACCCACTAAAGATAAAATAACATGGCCCAAATCCATTACTATTTTAACGGAATTGATTTAACATAGCTAAATTTCACAAATTTTCTTTTAATCAGGCAAGCAAGCTGGCTATACTCCTAAAGCAGCCTTCGAATGTGTGATTAAGTAAGTATTTCACGCTTTTATCTTAATTTTTACCCTTATTGTACTTTATTATCATCAGTAATCATCTGAGTAGAGTGGTAAATATTATTGTCTTGTCAACTTGCTATAGTCAGTTTTTTATCAGCAATTTGTTATAATGAATTCAACAATGTAACACTAGCTATATTCTTTGTTTTATAAAATGAGAGACCCTACTTTTAAGTTGACTTTCGTATTTATCCATATTTATAGTTTTGCGTTTTTGTGTTCTTAACAGGTATACGTACTTGAAGACCCATCGATTGGCGGAATGTAGGCTCTTCATTAACGAGATGCTTGACGAAGAGGTATTTTTAATGATGTTATGCTATTGTATATTGAATTGCATATTGATTTGAAATCTTTAAATCCTCTGATAAATAGGGAAATACTTTTCTATATCTATTGAAGACACGAGTCCTAATTTCTTCACTTTCCGAGAATTCTAGTGTTAGAGGCATGGTTAAGTATACGAAGGTAAGACTTTCTTTTCGTTTCAATGTTGTTACAACTTTCTCATCTCGGCCCCAATTTTATTATTTCCTTTCTTGTTCTTGGCTCAACAGGCGTTTTTTGAGAGAGAACGTGAGTTGGCATTACACTTGGTTCAGTTTACTGAGGTAAGACAAACATACATCGGGCTGAATATTCAATACTAATATACATACCTAAATGAAGACATTTCACTAATGTAGAGGCAAAACTTAAGTGATGGATTTTGGTTTTTTTAGATTTTGCTAATTTTATTAAAATGATCATTTAAAGTACATTATTGTATTAATAATCTAACTTTCTTTTCCAGGTTATTGAAAAGGCTTGTTTAACGTTCTTGCTACATCCGGTGTGCATATACCTTTGTGATTTATGTAAGAAATTTACGAGTTACTAATATGAGGTACATTTACGTGCATATGCTTTTTCTCATATAGTATTGATTGTAATTTGCTGTTCTCATACAATATTGATGGTTCCTTTTCAAAAAGTTCAATGGAATTTTAAAATGGCAAACGCGATGATTTTGTCCCGGAAGTTTTTTAGTAGCAGATCATATTGATATATTGTGTTAACAATTTTTTTTTCACACAATATTGAATTGAATTTCTATTCTATTAAGTTAATTTTCTAAAAATTAATTTGATTTTTTTAAAGACATTATTATTTTGGCAGGTTATGGAGTTTCTCGACTTAAGGACTTTTAAGTTCAAATTTTTTAGGTGTGATGCAACTAAAGTGGTAATGGAAAAATGCTTTCATCTTTTGGGGATCACTCCGGTAGGCTTTCATCTTTGAGTTTATGTTCTTTAACTTAAGATAACATTAAATCATAATATCATACTATTGAATCAGTTCATGTCTAAATAATTTACTATGAAGGAGTAAACTATAAAAATGTTATTGTTTTTTTGTTTTTTTTTTGTTTTTTTTTGTTTGTTTGTTTTGTTTTGTTTTTTTTTGTTTTTCCTGTGTGTGTGTAAAACCGACTTAAGTTTAAATAACAAGTAAAAGTATTGCATTAGTATAAAAAGAAAATTTAGTCGCAGTTCCACATTATATATCCAATTTTGAACTTTTTTGGCGTAGGAATCCTCGAGAAGATGTCTAAGTTCCGCATTGTTGACGGATTTTAAGGCCATTCCTCGACCTGTTTGTGATGCAAGGTAACTACCACTTTGGATATTGAAATTTATCGATATTTTTTATGCCAGTTTACTTTATTTTGTGCAATCTATAAGTAAAATATAAACTATAGTACCTTTTCAATATGCCTTCTAAAAATGACCTTGTGTGGAAGTCCATTTTGTAATTTGTAATTGAAATATTATATATAATTAAAATTAAAATATGCATATAATTTTGAAAGACTAGCTTCATTGGTTTTTTTGATGTGAAATGACGCAAGCTGATTATGTTCTTAAATCATTTTTGAAAGACTAGCTTTACGGGGTTTTTTGTTATAAAATTGTGGATTTTTATAATGTTAGATTATGAATTAATAAGATCAGTGTTTACAAAATGACCCAACGTGACCCAAAACCATCTTTTAACGACTACGGTATGGCTAGCGGGAAGTGAAATTCTGTAGTTCATGTAAGCCAATTGATTTCTCGATCCTATCTATATCTTATCTATAATATTTGTTTAGTCTTCGAAAAAATCTTCTTATCTTCAGTTAATATTTGCTTTTAATTGTGGTGGTTCTTTTATCAGGCCTGAAAACGTAAACCCTCGATTCGAGATGTTCTGCATGAACGTCGTCGTTGCAGATGGTTCTTTTCAGGGGTGGAAAATGCATGGGATCGTTTCGTTAGTTGATGCTGATGGGTTACTCTCTGACGAAAGATTGCCGCTAAATAGGAATGAACATGGCCATGTTGTGTATTTCTATCGTGAGTGGTATGACACGATCGGTATATCCAAGAACGCATTTGTACACTTCGAGAGTCCTAGCCCTTGCTATATTGCTCCGTTTTCACCGGCCCTTCAGATTTACGTGAACGTTTTCGTTACTTCGGCCGATAAGTGCTTCCAGATTTGCAACCTTGAGCCACCACCAATAAAGTTACCGGAGATTTGGGTCGATAATAAAGATTATATGCGTGGTACTCTTAGCTTTGAAGGTAATAATGGACGCATACACATTGACTACATCGCGTTGAGAGATGCTGTGGACCTGACTATGAAGTTGAGTCTTGTGTCGCGTAAGTATCCTGCTTTAAAAGCATATGTGTCTGGATGTATATACGCGTACTATGGAGATATGATTGATGGCCTTGATGACCTTAGACAACGTTGCTACAAGGCGATTGTCTTTAAGGCCGATGGTTCTGAATTTGATGCTGGCCCAGTCCCGTTGAAGAAATCCTGTATGGCTGTACCGTTCAATGGAAACCTTGTCCTTGAAGCATGTTTCTATGATAGTTCTAAAAGAGTTATATTCAGAGACACTTGCAGATTCCCTGCGCAAACCCGAGGTAGAAGACAGTGGAGAATGGCCTTGAATCAAAATTGCTTATTAAAATTGACACTTGGATGGAGCCAAGGTAAAGTTGCCACACCATTTGATTACTCCACCTTAACAATGACAAGAAATAATTACCGAGTTTGAATTGTTGTTATTATGCAGGTCCCAAGTCTTCATACTGTTAGGAATTTATGTGGCTGTTAGTATAAAGCATTCGATCTAAATATGGGTCATGATGTCTTCAAACAAAACGCTTGGTGGTAATTTTTTTATATTTACTAGTCTAACAAAATTTGTATTTACTATAAATGTTAACGTTTGAGAATGTTTCATTTTTAGAACTATGCGTGTAATGTGTATGCGTAAGAATATGAATGATTTCATGTGCAAGTGTCATTACTTTTTTCCCACAAAACTTCTTCCCATCAGCTTTCATCTTATTGCATAAAATTTGAAAACACAACATGTAATAACAAGTATGTTTTCTTAATTTCTGCGTTGTATTATGTTATCCAAGCACAACATCTCATACATCTAAACTAAAAAAATGTTCATTATACACCACAAATATCTATAGTTCCAAAATGGTCTGGTATGGGCTCATGCCTATAAACGAATGCAATAAGATAAATTGGCCCAATTGATAAGTACCATAAGAGCCCAAATTCACGATTTCATTTGTGTGTTTTTGGATATGGCTATTTTAAGGTGAATTTTTGAAAATGAGTAGGGAAATAAATAAATAAATAAAAGAAAAAAAAACAGAATCAATTTCCCTCTAAAAAACCCCCAAAATTTCACCATCCCAAAACCAATTCAATTTCCCCCCAAATCAAAACCCAAACCCTAACTTTTCAATCCCACAAAATTAACCTTCAATTCGTAAAAAGTTGACATTTTTATGTAATATCTCCAATCTTTTCACATAACCCAACTTTTAATTTCATCAATTTGAAAAATATATATATATATATATTATACAAACTCCAATATCAAAATTTTCTGTTAGGGTGAAATCATACAAGCTCACAAGCCCACAAATAAGCTTAATGCTTATTATGAACTGATACATTTTTGTGGATTTGATATTACAAATTTTCTGTTAGGGTCAAATAAGTTGTTTTTGATATGCTGGTCATCTGCTTATTACCTTTTATTGCACTTTGATATTGTGGATAAGCGGTTTTGAATGTATGTGATCTGTACATGATTATATGCTTATTTGGGGGTTAAATAAGCTGATCGGCAGTTGCTTGTTCAGATTGTTTATTTGCTGTTGTTTTGAAGTAACGAATAGTTTATCTGCTTAATGCTTTTTTGGCAATATGTATGCACTTATGAATGTTTGGGCACTTTGAGATTGTTTATTCCAAATTGAATATAGTGATGGATTTGATACTATAAGGTTACCCTTATGTTGATATTATTTGTTTTGAATGAGTTGATTTTCTGGTTATGAGCATAAGTTATTAAAAATAGTAATCCTAAACACCCCTTATTGCGTTTTAATTTAGTAGATAAGCGTAGTTGAGTGTTTGTATGTGATTATATCTTTATTTGAGAGTGAAATAAACAGTTTGGGAGTTGCTTATTCAGACAATGTATTTGCTTCTGTATCTTTGAAGTTTGTAGTACTCTTAGCAGAATTGCCAAACCCATATAATTGGGTATCTGATTGTCTTTCGAGTGTCTAGATTAGAAATGTGCTTATGCTTATGATCTTGTTGATACTGTTATGATGCGAATGCAGTTTTCTTCTGATGGTATACTGAATCATCTGACACGTGATGGGGATGTTTCAGAATTTGGATTGTTTTTATACTCCGTAACAGATTATCTGCTAATTGTGTTTTTTTAGCAGACGCATAAATTTGACTATGCTTATCTACTTATTTTAGGGGTGAAATACGGTCTTTTCAGTAAGAAGTTTCCGATTGTTTAGTTTTAACTGGTTATTGTTAGTGAATTCAGTATCCTAAGTTTAACCTTAGGGGTGAAATAAGCTATTTTGGATAAGTTAATCTTCTGGTTATGAGCATAAGATGTTTAACTTAGTAATGCCAAACACCCCTTGTTGCGTTTTGATACAGTAGATCAGCAGTAATAAGGGTTAGGATATGATTATAGGCTCATTTGATGGTGAACTAAGCAGCAAAGATAATGTTGACCATTTTTGACAGTCGGTTTTTGTATTTCTGAATGCCCAAACTGTCTATAGAGTGATTTTGTAACGAGTCAAATGTTATAAAAAAGTAGAATGGTTAAAAGGGCAAAAATGTGAAAGTACGTTGGTATTTTATGGAAAAAACCCATTTTTCTACTTATTCAGGTTAGAAAAATGTATCATTTTTTGATGCAGTTGTACCATTCCTTACAAAAAATCTTTACTTCAATGTTGTGATGAGGTTGATCCAGTTGCAAAGGTAAATTCCATTGTTATGGAAAGCTTTACTACTAGAGCTGATGCAGATAATGATTAAAGTACCGCTTTTTATGTATTATGTTATTTATTGTATGTTACAGGAGCAGTCAACTGCGCCATCAGGAGACCAAATGATGGGAAGTTATATGGGTGTAATACAGACTATGTAGGCGCTATTTCTGCTATCGAGGATAGTCTACGAGGTTTCTTTCTATACTCTATTCGAAGTGGTAGTATGAATCGTTGGGTCAAAACAGTGCCTTTTGTCCAGTTATAAAAGTTTCATATCATATTTCATGTGTGACTTTCTACCCGTTCGACCCAATTGACCCGTTTGAGATTTACTTATAACACAGATTGGTACAACCGTTTACAGGTTCAGGCGTTCAAAATGGTGCAACAGGATCACCCTTGGCTGGTAGACTATTTGTGGTTATTGGTGCTGGCGGTGCTGGAAAAGCACTTGCTTATGAAGCAAAAGCGAAGGGTGCAAGGAATGTGATAGCCAATCGGACTTACGGTTAGATTCTACTAGTGTTCACATTACCAATCCTAGTCCTCGTACTTGATTGCAAATAAAAAATAATAATAATAATTGTGTTTTTAGGTGCAGGTGAGATTAATAATAATGGGGGATGATGGATCGGATAGTTGTACTAGTTGGGATTTTGGTGGTGAAGAAACCTACATCAGTTGCAAAGGTATTGTTATTGTAAGCTTAATAACTATCAAACCAGTTAGGGTAAAATAAGCTGCTTATTAGTTGCGTAAGCTGTTGACCCCTTATTGCACTTTGATATTGTGGATAAGCAGTTTTGAATGTATGGGCTCCGGACATGATTATATACTTATTTGGGGGTGAAATAAGTTGATTGGTAACTACCTGTTCAGATTGTTTATTTGCTGTTTTTCAGACCCTTGTTAGATTAAGCCCTTTGCCTACTCTTTTTACTTACAGGTGCGGTTTATTGGGACTGTTTTTCGATGTTGGAAACTGTTTCTATGATATGAATGTTGGGTTTATTAGTATTGTGAATTGCTTGATGTGGGAATTGGGATTGTTAACAGATAAGCATTTTTTAGTATTGGTGAATTTTATATTACAAACTTGCTCTTAGGGTGAAATAAGCTGATTGGGAGATGCTGAATTTTAATCGAGATTAGATAGGATGGTTTGAATCAAGAAAGGTTTACTGATAGATATGATATCAAACCGTTTATAAATTAAGTCCTTTGCCTACTCTTTTTACTTGCAGGTGTGGTTTTTTCGGACTGTTCTTCGATATTCAAAACTGTTTTCGTGATATGAAATGTGACGTGTTAATATACTGAATAGTAACAATTGTTTGACAATGTGATGTGGGGTGTTTGGGATTTTTGCTTATTTACACAGCTTATCTTCTTATTGCTTTTTGTAAGCAGACGATGAAATGTGACTATATATTTGCGTATCTGATTGTATTTCGAGTGTCTCGATGAAAAATGTGCTTATGCTAATTATCTTCTTGATACTGTTATAATGCGAATGCAGTTTTCTTCTGATGGTATACTGAATCGTCTGACATGTGATGGGGATGTTTCAGAATTTGGATTGTTTCCATAACAGATTATCTGCTTATTGTGTTTTTGAGCAGATGCATAAATTTGACACTGCTTATCTACTTTGTTTAGGGGTGAAATAAGGTCTTTTCAGTAAGAAGTTTCAGATTGTTTAGTTTGAACTCGTTATTGTTAGTGGATTCAGTATCCTAAGTTTAACCTTAGGGGTGAAATAAGCTGTTTTGGATAAGTTGATCTTCTGGTCATGAGCATATGCTGTTTAACTTAGTAATGCCAAACACCCCTTGTTGCGTTTTGATACAGTAGATCAGCAGTAATAAGTGTTTGGATATGATTATAGGCTGATTATTTTACGTCTTAACTCCCTAATTAGCTGATTGCCGAAAACTTGCACAAATGTAGAAGCCTATCTACACACTTCTTGAAGCATTGCCTTATGTTATAGCAATTGATTATTTCATGAAAGCATAGGCAGTTTTAATAAGCATTACCCAACATCCCCTTAATCTAGTCTATATTACATAACGTTGTAACAATTTATCTTTCCCGAAAAGGTTTCTGATTTGATGTTATTTTCTAGACCAACATGGGAAGGTGGTCAGTACGACGGAGATGAACAAAGTAGATTGGCAGCTCTTCGATTAGCAATGGAATTAGGAGCTGATCACATCCATGTTGAGCTTAAGGTTCCTTTCTTCTTGACATTAAATGCGTCTATTCATGCTCATAGGCTTGTCTAAAGTACTATACTGTTATTCGTAACTCAAATGCAGGCCATTGATGATTTCACCAACTTAATCCATGGGGACAATCCTGCAAAGTGCAAACTCATAGTTTCTTCCCACAATTATCAAATACTCATTCGATAGAAGAGCTTGGGAACCTTGTTGACAAAATACAGTCAACAGGAGCTGACATTGTCAAGTTTGCAACAACCGCTATAGATATAACTGACGTAGCACGAGTCTTTCACATTACTGCTAATTCTCAAGTAAGCAGCGTTAGTCATGCATGTAATGAAATTTATAAGTTAGATATATTTTTTTCGTGGTTTTATTAGCTTACGTGGTTTTATAGCAATGGCGATGGGTGAAAAAGGTCTGATGTCCTGAGTACTCTGCCCAAAATTTGGTGGATATTTGACATTTGGCTGGAAAGGTATCGGCACTCGGGCAGCCCACAATTAGGGATCTTTTGGACTTGTTTAATTTCAGACAGTTAGGACCTGACACAAATGTATTGGGTATTATTGGGAAGCCAGTTGGACAAAGCAAATCACCTTTGTTATACGATAAAGCTTTCCGATCAGTTGGTTTTAATGGAGTTTATGTACATTTGTTGGTGGATAATGTAAAGAATTTTCTTGATACTTACTCATCTACAGATTTCGCGGGGTTCAGGTTGAGGTTTGATACAACATGCTTTCATGTTTGTGCAGTTTTAGTTATTTTATTTCGTACAAACGAGTCTTTAAAGGAAGGCTTTGTGTACAGTTTGGGTCATTGGTAACTGGTAGATTTAACATTGTACCACTCAGATTTTTATGTGCAAACCTATCATTATTATTTGTAAAATTGATCATGTTTTTACAATCGATTTTACTGTTACCGTATGCCCAAATGGTATACCGAGCCATCTTTTATGACTCAAATGTTATAAATAAGTAGAATGACTAAAAGGAGCAGTCAATTGGGCCATCAGGAGACCAAATGATGGGACGTTATATGGTTGCAATACAGACTATGTAGGTGCTATTTCTGCTATCGAGGATAGGCTGCAAGGTCTCTTTCTGTACTTTCTTGTAGAAGTGATAATATGAGTGGTTGGGTCAAAACAGTGCCTTTTGTCCACTAAAAAACTTTCATATTATATTTCACGTTGACTTTCAGCCCGTTCGACCCATTTGACCCATTTGAGATTTACTTACAACACAGATTGGTACAACTGTTTACAGGTTCAGGTGTACAAAATGGTGCAACAGGATCACCCTTGGCTGGTAGACTATTTGTGGTTATTGGTGCTGGCGGTGCTGGAAAAGCACTTGCTTATGGAGCAAAAGCGAAGGGTGCAAGGATTGTGATAGCCAATCGGACTTACGGTTAGATTCTACCAACTCTCACATTACCATTTCAAATACCAGATTTAAATGCAAATAAAAAATTATACTAGTATCATTGCATTCTTATCAGTTCAGTATGGGTGAAAGTCAACTGTATGGTTCTCGTCATATTTAGAGGGTGTTTGGATGTGAGTTGTTTACCAAACATCAAAAATTGATTATTAGCGACTTCAAGTCAGAGTAACGAAATGATCAGTTGCAAAATTGAAATCCAAACACCCTCTATGCATAGTTAATACACCAACTAAAGTTTTCTCTTACTGATATTGCATAGATCGTGCTAGAGATCTTGCTGACATAATTAGTGGAGAGGCTATATCTCTTGCCGATTTGAGCACTTACAGTCCAGAAGTTGGCATGAGACTTGCAAACACCACATCATTTGGTATGCAGCCAAATATTGATGAGACTCCTATTTCCAAGGTTTTCCTATCTACCTTTTTCTGGTCATATGTTTTGGTAATAATGGTATGCACTTAGATCAGTTTTTCAATTTTTTTATGGCAGGAAGCTTTAAAGTCTTAATTGTCTCGGGAGAATTATTTAGGGAGATTATGGAAAAATCTTAATTGTCTCGGGAGCTGCCGTAGGTATGTATCTTTATCTATCCTATCTTCCTTTATCTTGAATTTTCAGTTTATGGGTACCGTGGAACAGTAAACTAGGCAAAATAGTTGGAAAGGTTATTGCCATTGATACCTTTTCCAATCATATGAAGTTATGAAAAAATGAAAAGATTTGACTGTCACATACTCATATTCTTATGCTTATCTCTCTCACATCGTTAGTCTCCATCGGAATACCTTAGATTACTCCAATGTTTATTTGGCATGATCAAATTGACCATCTGTGTTCTGTAACTTGTTTAAATTTTGAGGAATGTGATGTGATTGATCTCTTTTGTTCGAGTATGGAGTTAAAAATAATATTAAACTTCAGTTATCCTGAAAAATGATATAATGCTTCTAGAGTGTTTGCACGAGATAGATGTTTTGGTAATAAGTAATAAGTCAATCTTCCTCTGTTGTGGAATTTTTGGTAGATTTTTCGAAACCTTTTTTCTTATTTGAATCCTTGGTTCTCTTGTCACGCAAAAACCCGTGTAAATGGGTAAATTTTTTTACCTTTGCAGACCTTGACTTTGGATGAATGCTTTATTGGTCGACTCTAAAATTACTTAAAGCTGAAGTTTTTGTTACTTTGTATGCAGAAAGAACATGCAAGGGACACACCATTCCAGTGCAGGTAAACAACAAGAAAAAAAGAAAAGCTGCAAGTTGTCCAAGTCAATCTGCTCCAACTAAAAAAGGTGCAAGTCAAGTTGCTCCTTCTAAAAAAGGTCCTAGTCAAGCTGCTCTAAGTCAAACAGGTCCAAGTCAAGATGGTAGGGGAAAGAAGACTGCAAGAGGTGTTGCTGGTATGGGAAAGGAGAAAAATGCAGGTGGTGCTGGTAAGGGTAAAAAGAAAAATGCATGTCCAAGTCAAGCTTTGTGATCTTATTTAGTTTACTAATGTGTTTAATATAAACAAGTTTTTGGGCTACTTCCTCTTTTCTTTTTAACCGTCTTCTATTCTGGAAGCAATATATAATATATTTCTGACTAGAACCTTAAAAATTGGGGTGTTACAGAGAAACAACACGGTGTGAATGTTATGGCAGTGGAAGTTCAAATAGGGTGGCTTTGGATGTGGCCGAGGACGAGTCCGTGGATCCGGTAGACGTCGAGATGGTAATGAACGTGTCTAACGGGATGCCATGTTACATGTTACAAGTCCGGTGTCCAGAAAGGTCGAGAATTGGTATGGATCGAAAAGAAGGTGATTAAAGCTGCTGTGACTAAAGGGTGTGAATAAATGATTAAGGAGGTGAATGTTGGGTTGAGCGTTAATTTGGTTCATGTGCTACAAGGCTATAAGGAATGACCAATTATGCAAAGTAGTAAATATTAAAGGGTACCAAATGTAAGTTGTAAACTTATTTTCTTTTTGCATATGTTGGGCTGCTATTTGCAGCAGCGATGCTTTGCCATTATGTTTTTAGTTAATAGTATATTTATGCTTGGTAAAAGTATATGACCGAAGCTCATGGATAAAGAACATGTGAGGAGAGTGGTCGTTGTGTTACCTGGTCTTTAGGAGGAGTAGTACTTTTTGTTGCTACTTTCATGCTTGCTTTCTTGTATAGGCTATAAATAGCCTTAGTTTTATTCAATAAATGAATGAATATGCAAGTTTATCCTTCATTTGACATTCGTGAGTTTTGAGGCTGGATATTCTTCATTGTGGGGATATCAAATGCCTAACCACCAGTCCACAAGGCCACTTTAGTGGTCATTGGTAACAAAAGGTACACGTTTCGGATAATGTTGAATATGCCATAAATTGTAATGAAACTATTTATCCACAACAATATTGCATAAAATGAAAGTTGCAGGTTTCTCCAAAAGAAAGAGAAGAGGATTTTTTTTTTTTTTTTTTTTTTTTTTTTTTTTTTTTTTTTTTCTTGGAATTTTTCTTAAGGAGTTCACCTTCAAAAAGCATTCGTCTGATCTCATTTGTTTCGGCACCAATCTAATATAATTTGGCATCTCGAAGACGTCTCCAAATTGGGTACTCATTCAAGCAGTACTGATCAACTCTCAAGCATTGAATAGCTATTGAAAATTATATTGCAAAAATCAAGTTCATGTTTTTAATTATCATGTTTTCTTAGTAAGACTTTTTGTAACAATAATGGTCGTTTTGATGACTAAAATATGTTGCACCTGGAGAGCAACTTCTTCGAAATCACAATTATGTCTTCTTGAAAAATTCCACAATAGAAAATGAGCTTTCCAAAAAGATGCTAGGCATTACTCCATTGTCAAAATGAGCTTGTTAATTTTCATATCATGAATCTAGTCATTTTACTGATCCCATTATATTTGTCACAAAACATAAATTCATAAAAGGAATAATTTATTTATATAAATCACTCGATGTATACACGCACAAAGAACATGAACCTTCACACGTACAAGATTTTATAACTATCCAGGTTTCACTTAGCATTTTTCAATACTCATAGTAAAAAACTAATGTTAATGAGAACAGGAAAAATTCTTTTACACTGGTCGAAACTCAAGGCCATATACAATTAGGCCAGACATAGTTCCTTCATGACTTGTAAATTTCATATCTATAGAAAGAGACCCATTCTTGAATTCATGAGTTGAGTTAAATTTCCACACTTGAATCTCCATCCATCCATCTTCCCTATGTTTTGGAACCCGAGTGTTACCATTTATGTTCAACGCACTTGGGGTTGTAAAATAAACAAATTCAGCCTCATTGTTTTCTTTGTGGAGTACGTCTCGTACTTTTACTGGACAATGCAGCCCCTGGCAGTTTTCTGAAAGCTTGAACACTAGGTAACACACGTATTCTGTATCTTGTGACAACACTTGACTTTTGATCGTGCAATTAAGATGAAATATGTTTTGTGGTAAAAGCTCAATCACCTCTTGAAATCTGCATGTAGGATAGATTAAGAATGAAGTTATTTATAAAGATAGAAAACTACATCCAAGAAGTGAAACTTTTGTCAACCATTTAATCAAAATTTTTGATTGTTAACTAACAAATCAAAAAACATTGAGTTAGAAAATCTACTTTTTCGTGTGACATCTACATATTTGGATGTACCATCAAAATAGTTTAGTGGTTAAAGGTAGTGCTGGCAATTCGTGTGGGATTCAAACTTGTCAACCCCAACTTGTTTAAACATAACTTGATACACAGGTTAACTATGTTAATTGGGTTGGCAGGTTTCCCCTTTTAACCCATTTTAACCCATTTAGCAGTATAAAATTAGTATTTTCTTCCAAAGAAAAACTTAAACGGGTTGTCTGGTCGACCTATTTAACCCAAACCAACCCAAACAGAATCCAAAATCAGTTTACACCCAACCATAACCCGTTTATTTCTGTATCAGTCTCAGGTTGTGTTTCATGTAGTGTCAGGAATTGCCGCCTCTAGTTAAAGGAAACTGTAATAAAAATAGCTATAATGAAGCAAACCTGGAATCAGCTAATGGTTTTGAAGTAAAAAGATCCACATTAGAGAATTTGTATAAAACTGCCTTTGCTGAAAGCACAAGAAATTTCATTTCGTTGACCTCGCCCAACCAGAACAACTCGTCATAGTTTCTGCATGTCTTGAATATTTCTTCAAAGTTAGTTGGCAATTGTTGCACCTGATCCACATTGAAATTTGATTTCAAGTCTTGTTGGACTTCCTTCAATTTTCTGATTTCTTCATGTTTCACCTATATACAAACCATGTTAGATATGCAATATAGAACATGGTTTTAGTTTAAATTTTTGGCATGCATCCGACCTCTTTATATAATGTAAACAAAAGAGTTTAGAATGGAACCACGAGATATAATTGCAAACTTACTTCGTCAATGGCTTGAAATTCAATGCCTTCAACATAAATTGCACCATCTCCACAATAGTACGATGAAAAGCTCTCAAGTAGAAAATCAAAGACAATATTCTCATTCTTATTCAGGAATTGGTACAACTCAATCATAATCCACTCCTTGTCTCTCCATGTTGCGAAATAGGCATGTAGACTTTCAAGTCCCTTTCTATACTTTAGGTTAACATACATCGGTTTACTTGAGAATTGTCTTGAATCACTGAGTTTGAAGACTAAATAGACTCCATAAACAACATTTGGAGATAAAAGTTGCGCATTTGTCTTTATTTCTATGTTCAATTTGGAAATATCAAACATCTCCACTACTGTCTCAAACCTGCACATATTACAGATATTCAAACTATACAAAATAGAGTGGGAAGATGCTAGCAAAATCAGTCATTAGAAAAATCCACCAGTTACGAAACTTAAAACAGCAGGTGATATCAAACATAATACCCATAAGCCAAATATGTGACTGTTATAATCAGTTGAGAAAACACTGAAACATTGTTAGAACCATCTTCATGTAGGAGTCTAAGCAACAAAAAATTTGATGTTGCATGAAAATAAGATGCTTTTTTTTTTTTTTTAATTTATTTATTTATCAAAATTTAAGAATTTGTCGAATCCTTTAACTTCCATACACTTTGACGATCGAAAAAAGTACCTTTGTTGGAAATTTTTTCTATTATATAATACACAACACTGCAAGAAAAAAGAACCACAATGCAAGTTCAAAATACATAGGTATGCTGTAAACAAATGATTATGCTCCCATAAATAGCTTGTCATGCATAAACCGGTAAAGAAAGGAAATATATACATTTAACAGCAATGCATATGTACGCTTATCACTTATGTACTGATAAATTTAGAGAGGTAAAGAGAACAACCTTGATTCTTGAAGAGATTTCCACTCATGTGGACAACTGCTTTTGTAAGAAAACATTGACGCTGATACCATTTTATTTCTTTCTCCATTACCATCGAATGACAGCAACTGTTACATAAAATAAATTATAAATCAGACTCAACTTTTATCATGTGTAAACGCATGTGTGATCTCAAATTATCCATCAAAAAGGAAAAGATATATAACAAAAGGAAAAGATATATAACAAAAGGAAAAGATACAAGATGAACTGATTACCACTTTGTCTTCTTGAAGGAGGATTCCGTTCGAAAAAATGTTGTAAAGATCCTCTTTGTTAGTGGTAGAGTAGATTTCAGGGCATTTTGACATCTGGACTATTTCTTTGTAGTCTTTAGGCAATTTGGGCTCCCATTTCTCATAATCCTCCTGCATATACATTAATCAATTAATAAACTCATGTTTCATACAAATACTTTCTTACAGTTTATAAAACAGTTAAAGGCCATAATTTAGATATATATGAATCAAAAGTTAGCCAATTTTGTCAAAATAGATACTTACCTGGAATTCCAATGCTTTCTTGAGTTCTATGACCACTTCATCAGCTGTTGGCCGACTTTCTCTCCTGTGATGTAAGCATTTAAGGGCAATACTTGTAAAGATAATATATGACTCTGGCACAATTTGTTCTTTGATACCCTCGAACACTAACTCATCAAGTTTTTCTAAATGATAGTGTTGTTTAGCCAAAAAGGGTAAATAAAGATACTCGTCATCTAGTTTTACGGATGATAGTTTCCCACACAATATGTCAAATAAGACCGCACCCAACGAGAATATATCAGACTCTTTGGTTAAGATGCCTGTTTTCGAATATAGTGGGTCACTATAGCCATCAGTGCCTGTAACGTTGTCTATGACATAGTCTACATCTTGATTTGTTGGACATACTAAGGAAAGCCCGAAATCACTAATTTTTGCCTTCCAATCATCAAGCAGTAGAATGTTGCTGCTGCGGATGTCCCTGTGTATTACCATTTCTGGACTTGAATCAGTTCCATGAAGAAACTTCAGCCCGACTGCAATATCGATGCATATTTTAAGCCGCATCACCCACGTAAGACTATCCTTGCTCACGTACTGATCAAGACTTCTTTTGGATGCGTATTCATAGACAATAATTTTCTCATCCTCTTCATCACAGTAGCCTACAAGACCAATTACATTTTCATGTTTATACTCCATAAGGATTTCAAGCTCTGTCACAAATTCTGCTTCTCCTTCAGCAGATTTCCTACCCAACCGCTTTGCAGCAATTAAGTTATTCCCATGAGTGTGACCCTTGTACACGTTCCCAAAATCTCCATGTCCAATGAGATTGTCTTGATTGAAAGTATTTGTGGCCAACTTTATGTCTTCAAGTGACAGTTTGAGGCTGTCCGTGTGGTTCTCCTGTGAATCATCGAACCACTATGTAAATTCTATTTTGATAAGATTAAATATATTGGATTAAAAAAACAAAAAAAAAATATATTTATACATCACGTTCAGAAGGGAGGAGGGGAGTGAGGATTAAAATATTAAGGACTTAATAACTTAACTGGTAAGATCGTTAATTTAGTAAAAGTTTGAGGATTAAAATATTAGTTACACAAAGTATAATGTATGAATTGTCACGTACTACTATGAAGAAAATATAAGGAGATTATAAAGTTATTCAAAAAAAAAAAAAAAAAAAAAATGCACCTGACACTTTAAAGCTCTCTTTAGTTCGTTGATGACATCATCTATTGTTGGGCGTTGCGCTTGAATTTCCGCGAGACATCGAAATGCAATTTCTGAAAATATTTCCAAAGACTCTTTATTGGGTCCTTTAGTTAGAGAAAAGACATGCTCATCAGTTTCTTCCTTTATCTTGCGATCAACAATTTCCATTATTGTTCCCTTCTGAAAATGATGTCGTGCAACGGGTGCAATCCCCTTATCAAAATGATGGGCCAACCTCCCGGTCAAGACCTCAAATAACACCACTCCAAAAGAGTAAATGTCTGATTTCTTATTTAATCTACCATACTTCTTATATTCCGGATCGAAGTACATAGGTGTACCTGCAATCGTACTGGCATTGAAAGTACTGGCATCTTGATCTGCTGGGTGGAATTTGGAGAGCCCGAAGTCGGCAATCTTCGCCACCCAATTATCGCCCAATAGAATGTTCGCGCTCTTGATGTCGTGGTGTATTATCTTTTGTTTTTCCTGATCTGTGTTGGTGTGAATGTAATTCAAGCCATGTGCGATATCAAGACATATTTTCAAGCGTTGCATCCAAGTAAGATTAGTCAATTTATCACTGTTTCCCAAATAATCTTCAAGACTTCCTTTAGAAGCAAGCTCATAGACAAGGATCATGTGATCAGGACCTTCATCACAAAATCCAAGAAGAGAGATTATATTTTTATGTTTACAACTCGTCAACGTTTCAATTTCTACATTGAACCCTTGTTCTCCTTGTGGACTGTTGATTCGTTTTATGGCTACAATGCTTTGTTTCTTGGGAAAACCACATTTATTTTCCCCGTTAGATGATGAATTGCTGCTATCAAAGTGTTCGAGTCGTGCCTTGTATACCACACCAAATGCGCCTGACCCAATGCGATATTTGTCGGAGAAGTTCTCGGTTGCCAACTCGATATCATTAAGTCCAATCTTCAAGTGTTCAAAGTTCTTCCACTGCAACATAGTGGACATTCAAAATACAACAACATCCTTAAATAAATTATTGAATGAAAAAAGAATCACAATCTGTATTAATTGTGATGCTAATAGAATTAAGTTATACAACTCTTTTTCTCAGCCAATGGATCCATTAGCTTCGATATCAGTTACTATTTTACTCTTTAAAATAATTTGTGATTTGTGACTAGTGTGCAGGTCCATGGTAGTTGGTGCAGATGGTGTTTTTGATTCCTGGTTTTTCGATTTCTGTCCCTATATCAAAAAAGTTGTTAACGGTCTTTTATCATTTTAGAGTGCCAGGGTTATGAATATGAGACATCAGAAATGAAAAAATCCCATTAACCACATAGACCATTCATCTAATTTACTTTTTTTTTACTAATTAGGATGACGAGCTTCAAACTAAAACTATAAAGAAGTAAATTACCCTCAGGTGATTGGATGATGTACTGTCAGCTGCACTCTTTGGAAGTTCCTAAAATAATATTTGCAAAAGAATAGGAGATTAGTAGATAAATATAACATTTATTATCAGATAAAGTTGATAAGCAAGTTGAGTTTCTTACTGGATTTTCAAACATTGATTGAAGTTCCAAGGCTTTCTCAAGTCTTTTGACAACCTGATCGATGTATGGGCGATCTGCTCTTTCCTCTTTTATGCAGCCATATGCTGTTTCTGAGAATATTTTTAATGATTCGGGTTCCATCTGCTTTCGTAAATGTGGCATGATCATTTCATCCAAATGAGATTTGGCCAACTGACTTAATAACCCCTCTTTCAACTCATCTTCAAGTTCATTTTCGCCCTCGTCTTCATCTTCGTCTTTGTCATCATTTGCACTCCTTCCGCACAAGACTTCTATTAATACAACGCCGAATGAAAACACATCTGACTTGTGAGTCACACCGCCGGTCTTTTCATATTTTGGGTCCAGGTATATATTCTTAACAATATCACGAGTAAGAAGAAGACGGTGCCTCCGAGCTACTGTATTTTTCAATGAAAGTTCAAAACCAGATAACTTGGGTTCCCATTTGTCATCTAGTAAAATTTTTGAGCTCCTGAGGTTGCAATGTATGACACTAAAATCACGTCCAACATCATAATGGATGTAACTCAATGCATTTGCAACGCCCAGACATATCTTCAACCTTTGCATCCATGTGAGGGTATGGTCACTTAGATGATTTTTGAGACTTCGGTTGGCCTCCTTCTTGTATACGATAATCTTATCCTCCTCATCATCATAAAACCCAATAACAGACACAAGATTCTTATGTTTGAGACTAGAAAGCATCGAAACTTCCGTCCAAAACCTTTTGCTCTCATCTTTTACATATTTCAGATAGAACCTCTTTACAATAATATCGATGAATTGTTGAGAATGTAAGAGAAGGCCTTTGCGAATAACTCCAAACCTAAATCTTCTGATGATATTTTCTTGAGCAAAATTGTTGGTTGCTGATGCTATATCTTTCCAGCTGAGTTTTAAGTGAGAAAGATCTTTGAGGAAAGACTTTGTCTCTTTGCTGACATGGGACTCAACATGTGTTGCGATGGAGGTCAGTGATCCCTATATGTACCAAACAAGACAATATTACCATGTGTTCCAAAAATGACACGTGTAGATATGGAGTTCACTTTTCTAAAATTCCAGTGGCTTACAACAATAGTAATAAGAGGGTATTTAGGAGATTATTTGATTATCGCGTTTCGAAAACCCAAATAATTCATTTGAAGTGTTTGGCAAAGAAAAATAGATAAATGATTTTTTTGCGTTTGTATGGCTTGATTGGCTTCAAAATAGCGTTTTGTGGCAGCAGGTAGAGACCTGCTGTTGTGAAAAGCACATGTGGATGAGAGAGTTATGGATAATGGTTACGTATAATATATAAAAATGATTATTTTGAATGAATAGAATGATTATAAAAGATAATCATGAAAGTTATATACGGAGTACGACAACAATAACTTTTGTTAAATTATTATTGTATATATAATTGATAAGGTTATTTAATATGTATAACTTATTGGATAAATCAATCTCAATGACTTTCTTATAAGCTAAATTAAAATAACTTAATAGTGTAAATGTCTATTTTAGTCATTTGCATGTTAAGTCATAAATAATCTAATTTGCCAAACACTTAAAAGATGATTATCTGATTATTGCGTTATTATACAACATAATCAAATCCAAACACTATATTATGATTATTAGATTATTCAGTTTCAAAACGAATAATCTATTTTCAATAAGCAATCCCAAACACCCCCTAAGTAAATAATTACCTTGTCATGATTGGATGATGTATCTTCAACTGTGGCCGCAACTATTGAATGTTCCTTTAATATCAAAAATACAGTAATAAGTAAATAATTTTACTTCTGTTAATATTATCAATAAATATAGATTATTTATAAAAGAAAGATGAAAGAAAAAAAAATGTCTTACAATATTTTGACGTTCCATTTGAAGTTTCAATGCGTTCTCAAGTCTTGTGACAACCTCACTTATATCCGGACGTCGAGATCTATCTTCGTTCAAGCAGTCATATGCTGTCGTCGCGAAAACGTTGAATGATTGCGGATCCATTTGTTTCAATAGAACCGGATCAATTATTTCATTTAGTATTTTCTTTTTATAATGAAAAAAGATCAGTGTAGCCAAATACTTATTATCTGGGTGCTCACTTATTGATTCCCTACCACACAGTAGTTCAAACAATACAATCCCAAAGGAGTAGATATCTGACCTGTGGTTGACACTTTTAGTCTCAATATATGTTGGGTCTCCATACCCTTTCACATACACAAGTCTATTAGTATGAAATGAATGGTGCCTTCGAGAAGCTTTAATCTTCATGGAACGTTCAAAGCCATATAACTTGGGTTCCCATTCATCATTTAATAGAACTGCGTCACTGTGGATCCTCCGGTGTATTACGCTGAAATCGCGTGGCTCGTCATAATGAATGTAGCTTAATGCATGCGCAATACCCACAGATATCTCCAATCTTCGCACCCATGTCAACATCGGGTCACTTAGATAGTTGCCGAGACTTAACCTGGTCTCATACCTGGTAATGATGATCTTCTCATCATTCTCATCACAAAACCCAACAAGAGAAACCACATTTTTATGCTTGAGACTTGAAAGCATTGAAATCTCCATCCAAAACTTTTGTTCTACTCCATACCATTCTTTATTTAACCTCCGAGCATGGATATCAATCAACTCACCGGACCACAAGAGCTGTCCCTTGTATCTCTGTTCAAACCTATCTTCTCCCCTGGCATTTTGTTGAGCGAAGTTGTTGGTGGCAGTTTGGATATTTTCAAGGGGGACTCTGAGGTGAGCAAATTCATTCATTATCTGTAAAATAGTCAAGTTAAAATGTGAGTTAGAAAAAGGGAGTATAATAATGCCTACAAACTGTTTGATAAAATTCCTGAACCATGTCTAAGACATGTTAGGTCTAATTCTGCATATATCTTGTAGTTTATAGTTATTATGTTTGTGGATAGTAATTAAAAATACTCTTAACATTCTTTAGAAGTTTAGAAGTGATCAAGTAAATGGTCTTATTAAGTTGGATTATTTTGGTTAGTGACTTCATGTTGAGATATAGTCTTGGTTAAGTATGGACTACATGGGTGTAAGTATAGTCAATATTTGGTCCTAAGGTGTTTTTATAGCATTTGGTCCAGAATCAGATGGTGTAAGTATGGACTACATGGGTGATACTTTGTCTACCTGATGCAGTTTTGATGGGATAATATGGATTGGAATTGTCTTGTTTGGTTCCCTCATTTCATTCAAAGACAAGTTTTTGTCTTGTAGATAAGTTCATAAAGTGGTATTCAGAAGAAAAAAGCTATGGCATGTGCTTTGTGTAACAGTAAATTGTTTAAAGTTGCAATATATTTTTGTTTGGTGTTGATATTTACTATTTAGTCATCTGAAGTTTGAAGATTGCATAAGATTCAAAGGTAGAAGGTGATAAATTAGATTGGAACACTCAGATAAGTTGATAAAGTGGTATCAAGGAAAAACTGTGGTATCCAACCTGTGAATGAAATTGCAGACACGTGTTCCAATTGTGGAAATTAAAAGTAAAAAACATGTTCCTAAGGCATTATAGTCATTTTTATCCCTTTTACTTGTAACAGGCGCAAGTATTTTATGAATATGACACGATATTGCATTCGTATCCACACTAGGTATCGAATTGGTACAAACAAACTGCTTATTTGAACTGTTTGATTCTGCTAAGTCTTTTTGAAAGTGCTTGAATCTAGATGTATAGAAACGTGATGATTCTGCTTGTTGTTGATTGCTGAATGATTATAGATGATTAGAGTTGTGCTTATTGAGTCAACTAGGTAAAAAAATGGCTTGATTTCGCTGATTACTGATTGTAGAATAAATATATTAGATTGATTTCAGTTGTGTTGATTGAATCGATTGGGTCGCCAAGTATCAAATCAAGCTCTGGTACCGTAATACTAATCTAAACTACTCCAACTAACTAAATATTAGAGAGTGAAAGTGTAGTGCATAATGTAACAGATGATACTAGAGTAGAGTGTTCAGTGACACTATATATATGGTAAATTTACACATAATCTTATGTGATCTCATATGCCACAGCAGGTATATATATTTTTAGTTTTCTGTACGGAAATCTGTTGAGTAATCTTTCTATAGACTTTTTGAAATCAAATGATTATGCTATTGCTGCATTCATTCCATTTCTTAAGTTATGTTCATCTGAAAAGGAGGAACTTGAATATTAAACTATTGAGGAAGATCAAGAGCTTGTATAAGTTCGATTCAGTTCTTATATACTACTCATGCTTGTTTCAGGCACAAAATGATTTTTCCAAAGCGTATGAGAAGGAGACCCATAATACCAAGGACCAATTAAAGGACTATATATGGAAAGCCTTGAAAAGTGGCAAGGTAATGTTTCAAAGCAGATCTATAATCCCAAAAAGTCAACTGATAACTGCTTATATAATACCGTAAAAGAATACACCTGAAATTAGAAGGTTGTTACCCATTTGACCCATAGCATTGTTTCAAATTTCAAAGAAGATCAGCAATCCCAAAAGGTTGTTACCCATTGCTTGCATACAATATTGATAAGGAGTTCGGGTGCATTTCGAGTTTAGATGTCATATGTTATTTCGTTGAGTATTCTTTTCTGAAACTAATACGTGTCTTATATTTTCCATTTATGCCTCTGTTAGGCGGAATAAAGAGGCCAAGGGATCATATTAAATTAGTATACTGACAAAATTGAAGGCTAAGATAACCAAGGTTATGGGTAATATTGAGAAGGTTGTTGTTTCGTTTTCATGATGTTTTGTTTATTGGCCATCATTTAGCTACCTTTTTCGTCTTTTTAACATGTCGGTTTTTGGTGTTTCAAGGTGCTTATGGGATATTAATGTTGCATATATTGGCTGAGGTAACTAGGTATGTCGTGTTTAATCTCTTACATTAACTTCATTGCATGTCAGGCTGGGTGACTATCAAGTCTTAACCAGTGGCTATCAAGTCTTAACCAGTGACCTAATCGACCTTTTTTCTTATCAGTTATTCGTTTTTTATCGCCACATAGAGGCAAACCATAACCTGGACCAACAAATTTACATGTAAATGAGTCTAACGCGTATAAGGGAAGTTGCTTCTCTTCCAGTCAACGCGTCATAAGTCCCTAAAAGTTTATGCTTTGAGGTTAAACACACAAACAAAAAGAGGATGGACAACTCATATGTAGCTTACATGTAATTTTGAAGAAAATTAGTTTTGATCTACAGCTTGGAGTCTTGGACCATATATACTACTTTTAAAATTTTGATTTTACTTTGTATTCAGCAATCCCCTGGTTTCTAATTTTAATCGCCACCAGGGACACTCCTCCAGTTTCATATAAAGGTTTGCAGGCCGTCCTATCAAAATCTCGGTTGGGTGGTCATAGTTCACAAATGTTTGCAGACATCAACAAATACTTTTACTATACCACTTTTCTCTTTTTCAATGTTTTGAAACCCGGTTCGACCCGGCTGGTCCAACCGGTCGAATCGGTTCCGGCAAAGATAACAGAACAAAAGAAACTGGTTTTAAGAACTCCAAACCCAGTGTGACCCACCGGGTTTTACCCGTTACTATAATTCCAGCTGGTTTGTCATTAAATCTTTTATATGTGTTACACATTGCTTTTTACAAGTGTTTGAAAGCTTTAAAATATGTTTAGACAGGTTTTTATGGTGTTTTAAACACTTTCTATATGCTATTTGGACAGCAGAAAGATGGGCTGTTTGGACAGGCTTATATGCTGTTTTAACAGCTTTTATATGTTGTTTGGACATAGCCTTTACATGGCTGTTTGGAAACAAGTTTTTGCAGCAATTACATGCTCTTTTTTCTAAATGCAATTACATATTTGTATGTTGTCTTTTAGCAGCAATTACAGCTTCTACATGCTGTTCCAACACGGTTTTTTACAGCAACCATGCCTTTTTGTTGTTGTTGTTGCAGCAATTGCATGTTTGTATGCTGTTTTTGTTACAGCAATTGCATATTGTTTTTGTTATTATTTTATTAATAATCCATATATGTTTGGCTAGTACCCATATAGGGCTAGTACTTGTTTTATCGTTTTTTCTGTTATGCATCAATCACTTTAGTTGATCCAAACCAGGACTTGAATGGACGGGGGTTGGTCCTTATCCTAATTGACCAGAACCTAAACTTTTTGTAGGGTGGGTTTTCTTTCGGACACAATCATAATTGACCCGACGCGAATGAACTTGAACTTGACTAATTAATTTGACCCTATTAACAAACTTATATATAGCCAACACCAACTTACGTGGTAGTTGGGAGTTAAACGTTATAAATTAGTTGTGCAAGGCGTTGAACTTTTGAACAATTTGCTAGTTTGTGACATTTGATAAATTCAGGACGTAGATAAAAGAAATTCTGAGAATTTCAAGAATCACAAAATTTAAAATGAAACGGTGACTTTAATTTTTGTGTATAGTGCGAAACTCACCGGCTCTAGTTAATATACATTCACATGATTACCTATATATAAGCAAGAAATGCTACCCACAAATATTGTTCATGTTGTTGAGTAGTACTATCGCATGGGTTTCTTATTTGTTAATTATAAGTTTTGTAGTCCCATAAGAATAAACTATAATAGTGAGTTGATAGTTTTCTTATAAAAAAATAATAATAACACGAGTCTTTTATAATTGAAAATTTTAGGAAAAACATATGCTATAAAAAGTAGAAAAATCATATATAAAAAATAAAAATAAAAAAAAAAATAAAATATATAAAAAAAAAAAAAAAAAAAAAGTCTTGTAGAGTTTATAATTGAAAATTTTTGAAGCTTGAAAGAAATTAATGGTTCCACAAATATCAAAATAACCCGTATCTACATAATTTGCAAGCAATAATGAAAACGAAATCATTTTTGCCAAAAACTCCAGTTGTGACATTAGTCACACTAAAAGGGTTTAACTATATATTTGCGTATTTTTATTTATAATATAAATAATTCATAATGGTCATCTTCGCCAACAACTATTTGTATTCATACAATATAAAATGATAATTACAAGAAAATTTAAATAATAATTCTGTAATAGAATACGACTAATTATTACTCCTTATTTTAAATTCATATGAAAAACTTGTCACTATTAAGTTACATAATATAACTGTTATGGATATATATTTAATTACAAGAAGAAAAAAAGTTACGTAAAGTCTTAGGAAGTGATAAATAACAGAAATTCATAAAACTTGTCTCTAACCATACTTATTAGCCAATTTGCACTCAAAGAAACAGATAGTAGTACTTATTATGATAGAAAAATGGAAGAGGAAAAACTGTCTTACCGCATTTTGATGCTCGAGTTGAAGTTCCAACGCTCTCTCAAGTCTCGTGACAATCTCATCAATATTTGGGCGCTGCGATCGTTTTTCATTCAAGCAGTCATACGCTGTTTCCGCAAAAATGTCAAATGATTGTGAGTCCATTTGATTCAATAGATCCCAATCAATTATTTCATTGAGTTTCTTCTCCCTATAATGGGTAACGGCCACCGAAGCTAAGTACTTATTATCTTGGTCGTAGTTGATTAATGCTTTCCTACCACACAGTAGTTCAAACATTACTATCCCAAAAGAGTAAATATCTGACTTGTGGCTCACCCTTTTAGTCTCTATATATGCCGGGTCTGTATACCCCTCCCTGTCCCAAACTTTATCAACATGGAATGAATGATGCCTCTTAGATGCTTCAATCTTCATGGAAAGCCTAAATTCAGATAACTTGGGTTCCCAATTTTCATTTAATAGAATTGTCTCACTGTCGACGTTTCGATGTATGACGCTAAAATCACGGTGCTCGTCAAAATGAATGTAACTCAATGCATGCGCAATACCGACAGATATCTCCAATCTACGCCCCCATGTCAACAACGTCGGGTCACGTAAATAGTTGTTGAGACTATACCTGGTCTCAGGCTTGATAACGGTTATCAACTCATGATTCTCATCACAAAACCCAACAATAGAAACAAGATTCTTATGCTTGAGAGTAGAAAGCATGGAAATCTCCATCCAAAACTGTTGTTCTTTTTCATCATCCCTTTCTTTATTTAACCACCTCCGAGCATGGATTTCAATCAACTTTCCTGACCACAAGAGCTCTCCTTGGTAATGATTTCCAAAATCAGCTTCTCCCAGGAAATTTTCATCATCAAAGTTATTGGTGGCTGATAGTATATCTTCAAGGGGGATTCTTAGGTGAGCAAAGTCATCAAGGGAAGACATTATATATTTTTTTGTTATATTATGAGGCGTTTGGGTTAAAAAAAAAGATGCAAAGATATTTGGAAGAACAAATACAAGAAGAGTAAAAAGAAGATGCAAATATATTTGGAAGAACAAAGATATTTGGTGCAATGGAGTTAATTTGTAATGACTGTATTCAGTGTTTATGGCATCACTACAATATTATATATGGCTCTCCAACGAAACCTTATTATAAAAGTAATTAAACGTGGATCTCTAAACCACACTTGACCAATCGTGATTATTAAATTCCAAAAAATCAGACTTTTGGCCGACAAAGTTGACGGAAAATGCATAATTACAAAAAGTGTTGTGCACCCCTTTACCAAATGAACAAGTAAAAAGGCGCCTGCCGCGTTGCAGCGTGAGTTTTCGATAAATTTTTGCGATAATCATTTACGAACAATGTTTGGGCGGAGCTTGAGATCGTGGTATGTTTTTTGCCGACACGTGTTATATTTGTTTGGAATAAATGTTGTGTCCAACTATATTTGTAGTTGTCGTATTGACTCGGGTACCGGTGTATTGTAGCGGGGCAAATTTTGGCCTTTTATAGTTTTAAAAAAATTGACGATAATTTTTAAAATTATTTGATAAGTTAAGGGTGCAGTTTGAAAGTTATTTTATTTAAAAACTATTTATATATATATATATATATATATATATATATATATATATATATATATATATATATATATATTAAACTTCAACATTTTTTATAAAGCCATACATATGTCAAAAGCATATTAATATTGGGTTTGTTTTGTTCGTTATCGAAAGGCCTTTTTGCCAGTATTTTTTTTATTCAATAAACGGCTAGGTATCTGTTAGATATTTGGCAGATAAAGTTTGTTATATAAAAAAATCGTAAATATTAAAAAGTTGAGGGTGTGTTTTGTAATTTTTTTTTCAACATTTTTTATTAAATCGTACGTATGTCAAAAGCATATCAATATTTGGCTCATTTTGTACGTTATCGATAGACATTTTTGCTGGTATTTTTTTTGTTCAAGAAGTAGCGAAATATATGTTAGATACTTGGCAAATAAAGTTTGTTGTATAAAAAGATCGTAAATAGTAAAAAGTTGAAGGTTTGATTTGCAATTTTTTTTTACCTCTCGAATGTTTGCTTAAAACGTACTACGTATTTCGTTTGTCTGCTACTTCTTGATTTTTTTACTTTTTTATTCGAGTGTCTATTTCTTTAGTCAGGCACAAAACCCTATGCCCTCTTCCTTACTATAGCCAAACGAAATAATTAAAAATAAGATCAATTTTATATTGTGGCACCGGAACCTATTTCCCCGCCTTTAGTATATAGAAGAATAAACAAATTGTATCACACACCGGGCATCACGTGACAATCCACATATTCCAATGAATAAACAAGTTTATAAACTATGCCTACTATTTTTATATTCAGGGTTTTTTTTTGGACAATATATCTACATCTATACATAAATAGTATAAGAGATTTTATTTAGGGGCTTTAAGCTATAGTTGTTGTATATATGGGACTAGTTGCATAATCTGATTGATGTATATAGATCATGTTAATATTAGTAGACCAATATTCTTGTGTAGTAATAAATAAATAATCGGATTTTTGGATATGACATGATTGAGTGTTTTCTTAAAGTTATGATGTATATAGATCATGTTAATACTCTTTTTAAGACTTTAAATTTTGACATCATAATTACACTAAAAATACTAAAGAACCCTTAAAAATCTAGTCACAACAATTAGGCTACAAAAATAAATACGGAAGACCCTAAAAAAAACGATTGACGAGTGGAATCCGAACTTATGTTATTTCTTACATTTGTTTCTTCATTTCATCAACTCCATAATCCTGTATCCAAAATATTGAGATACATAATGAACCTCATGCAAGTGATATTATTGAAATGGAGGCTCAGAGTAGTTATAATCATTTCCTACTTTCATCTTAGCGGTAGTTCAACAATATAGTAGACTAAATAGAATTATAGGATTAATCAAGGTTAAACAACAAAATAACAAACAAATTGTTCATATCATTTACGAAGAGAAGTATATTTTGGACCCAAGAAGAGAAGTATCATTTTGCGGAGTGTTTCATTCAAAAATCAGAGGATCCAAAAACGGGTGCGGATCAAAAGTGCTCGACACATACAACAAGGAAGCCAAGAGGGTCAACTACGCAATTCGTACCAAAAACATGTTGACGGGAAAGTGGACTCCAATGAATAAAGATGTTTATAAGTGGAATACGGTAGTGGATGAAACGGCTGTTATGAGTGGGGATAATGATAGATATTTTATGACCCGTTGTCACGTATTGTTTAAAAAAAACAACGGGTTATGACTTAAGACACATGAACGCTTGGGACTTTTTGAAAGACAAGCACAAGTAGAAAAATCCCAACTCAACTTTGGCAAGACGTAATCGTCTTTAGGTTACGGACGAGGACCCCAAGCATTTTGGAGCAGACGCGTTGCCACACCCAGACATGTACCAGATTTCTAAGGGTCAATGTTCATCAAACTCGACCGCTAGTTCTGGTTCAAACCCGGCAATATTTCAAGAAATGCTGCAAAAACAATACGAGTTAGACTGCAAGACAAAGATGGATGTTCTCGAACGAGAGTCACTCACGAGAGTTACTTTATATGAATCTCAAAAAGGATATGCGAGTGCTACAAATGGATACAAGCAAGATGGATCCGATCGACGCGGCGGTCGTAAAATCCCAAAAAGCACGAATTTGGGCAAATTATCCAACCAACGAGCACTAGGTTTTTATTTATATGTACGGAGTACTAGGTTTTTAATTATTTTTTTATTTTTATTATTTTTTTAATGTAATATTTTTTTTAATCAATGAAATTTATTTTAGTTAATATTGTGTATGTTTTATTTTATGTAAGTATAAAAAATATTAAAAAATAGACGACAGCGCCACATTTTCTGATGTCAACGGTAACGGCCAGAATGTGGTGCCATAGGATTTCTGGTGCCATAGAGACTTTTACTGACGTGGCAGCACTTTTTGTCCATGGCACGAGAGCCACGACACCACTGTACACAGTGTTCTTAATCCAATAAATAAACATGATTATGAATTGTTTGTACTTCCCATAACCCATCCATTTTCATAAGAGATATGTGGTATATCCGTAAAAAATTACAAAGAAATATTCACATAAAGACATGTCAAGAGATTTGAACCAATAGTTTTATAATCTTTTATGTTTCATCCATCTAATTGACAATATTTACATGACACATGTGGAATTTCTTTTTAAACTTTATGTGAATATAACATTTCTTTTTTATAAAGAAAACATAAATAAATTGTACCGTACCTGATTTCACGTGACTGCCCACGTATTTCAGTGAATAATGAACAATGCCTACTATTTTTATTATCCATCTCTTTACGTGTATGGACAATATATCTACATTTATACATACCTAGCTTCATGACATGGCCCGATAAGTGGGTTAGTTCAAGTGTTTTCATTAATGGTTTTGCTAACCACAACCCATTGGGTTGTGATTAAGGTTACCATTTGTGTAAATATAGCATTTAATGAACTCATTATTTCCAAAGTTTTACATATTAAGAGATTCTAATTATAAAATGTATTGATAAACAAGGAATGTTTGATATTTATAATTGTTAAATTTTCAATTAAGGAAACCTTAATCACAACCCAATTGTTTGTGGTTAGCAAAATCCTTTCATTAAATGCCTTTCAAATCTAGTTAATAAACAAATTAAACAAAGTAATAAACACATTTGAAGAGCAACTCAAACAATTCACAATCATTAAAAATCTTAAAAAACATAAACAAAGGGATCTTATCACTAAGAGCGAGGGTGTGGTGGTGCCATTGGTGGCGCCATCACCACCAGCCCAAAAATAGCCATGGCGCACCAAACCACGGTTGGCGCCGTCACCGCTTGCGCCGTTGTGGCCAGCCCGCCGCGGGTATATATATATATATATATATATATATATATATATATATATATATATATATATATATATATATATATATATATATATATAATTTTAACATTGGAATAGTGCTAGCTTTTTAAAAAATAACGGCTAGTAGGGTATTAAATGTGTATTTTTCAAAAAAAAGAAAAAAAATAACAAAAGCAATGAAATTCAAATTCAAATTCATAATTAATAATTCAATACAACAGAAGCAATACGGAAAACATAAACACAATACAGAAAAACATGAACACGATACGGGAAAACATAAACACGATACATATTGAAAAATAAACACGATACAAAAAACAAAATATTTCATTCGTCCCATTTTGGGTGGTTTCTCAAAATGAACCACACATGAACATATTCAAAACTTCTCCCACCAAAACGTTCTTCAAAAATGTTCTTTGTTGTCTGGAGACGATTATTGTCATCCAGGCTAGTACGTTGCAAATGCTTGTAAATATCATTGAATTTTTTACATTCAGTGCTAACTGCTAAGTCGTCCCCATTTACTCGTAACCATGTTTTTGTTACGGTGGTCACCGTCAGACTGGTTGTTGAATCTTTCTACAATCTCGTTTCAAAAAGAGCGTTTTTTGTAGTTTTCTTGGGAAACTTCATGCCAAACTTCAGCTAGCAAGTTTTCTTCTTCCATTGACCAACGATTAGTCATTGTAAAATTGTTTGCAAACTAAAGTGTGTGAAATATATTATGTTATGGTATGTTATTTATAGGGGTTTATAGATATTTGAAATTCAAACCGAGCGAGATTTTTACAAATCTGAAAATTCAAACTTTCAAACGAGATTTTTTTCAAATTTGAAAATTCAAACTTTAAAGCGAGATTTTTTTTTAATTTGAAAATTCAAACTCTAAAATGGGATTTTTTTCAAATTTCAAATTCAAATTGAAACGGGCAGGATTTATTGATAGTTCAAATTCAAATTGATATTCAAATTTCTAACTTCATTATTTTAATTAATGAAGTTTTTTTTTAGTTTATATTGTGTATATTTTATTTTGTGTAAAAGAAAAAAAAAATGGCCGACATCACCAGAAATCATGGTTTAACCTCGTGGATTAATCGGCCAAAAGATCGGAAATCATGGTTACAAAAAAAAAAGAAAAAGAGAAAAAAAAAAAAAAAAAAAAACTGGTTTCTTGTCATCTTTGTTTTTAAAGGCACATTGTTAGTAAATGTAAGAATGCTTGAGTCCTATGTCATTGCAACTTTGCAAGGGATCGTTTTCTTGTACCTAGTGGGAAAATGTTTGCCAGTGATGGAAGGTGATTTTATCTTAATGATGCATTACCATGTTATAATGATTCAAAAGCTGTCTTTTGAATTTTTTACGTGACGGGTGGTCAGTATATAATGAAAAAATTGCAGTTATATATTATTCTGTTTTATTAAGAGACGTTTTGGTTAAAAAATGGATGCACATATATTCGGGTGAACAAATAAAACAAAGAGTAGAAAGATGTGGTGACTATAATATATTATATGGCCCTCCAATGAACAAATAACACAATTAAACACTAATTACTATATATTACTTAACCAATGTTTTGTCCGAATATACACATACAATACACATTAGTCTTATATTATATGTGTTGTCTTAATATCTACGATGCTTTAAAGTTGCATTAACATTGTAACTAATTTAAATATGACTGATATACATTTCTTAAAACACATTAAGGGTCAAATTCCTCATATTTTAGATGAGTTTGTGTATTTTTATGTTTACTTGATAACGATGGAAAATCCCCGAATCCCCACGGGGATCCCCTATCACCAATGGAGATGGGGATGGAGATGTAAAACTATTCCCCAACGGTGATGGGGGCGGGGATGGGGAGGCGGGTGGGAAACGGGGATGGAGATGGAAAATACATTCCCCGAAATTCTCCGACCCGTTGCCATCCATGTATATGAGACTAGTTGCATGATCTAATCAATGAACGGGCTACTTTCATTTTATTATTTGTAAATATTTGTAGACTAATATTCTTGTGTAGTAACAAATAAATAATCGGATTTTTGGATATGACATGATTGAGTGTTTTCTTAAAGTTATGATGTATATAGATCCTGTTAATACTCTTTTTAAGACTTTAAAATTTGAGTCATTGGAGTGTTAATTGATGTACTACTTTTATCAAAGTGTTATTGAAGTTTTTAAGAACTCAAATCATCAATCTGATAACATAAAAGGATATGGATAGTTACACTATTAATATTATGTATATCTGACAGTAAATTACACTACAACTAGTAAAGAACCTTTAAAAATCTCGTCAAAACAATTAGGCTACAAAAACAAATACAAAAACACCCTAAAAATCATGGATGAGTGGATGTAGATAGAAAGCTCACTTATATATTCCTTACACTAGAAAAACCTGGTATAATCGGTTTAGTTAGGATAGAATGCGAAACTTTTAGGAATTCAACCAAAATAGCCCATTTGTTTATGTTTATGTGTATATTGATTTTTCACATTGATTAGTCAATCTCATATGAAACCATTACTATTACATTCATTTTTAGTGTAAGATACCCTTAGTACACACTGTCTAAGCCAATCTTTCTTTTTGTTTTCACCCATTGACGAGTGGATGTAGATGGAATGCTCATTTATGTTCTTCCATATTTGTTTCTTCATTTCATCAATTGCATAATCCTCTATCCAAATATACAATAAATAAATAAATAAATAAACTAACTTAATTATCAGCAATAATATGGAGATACATAATGAACCATATGCAAGTGATATTATTGAAATGGAGGCTCAAAAGTAGTTATAATCATTGATTAAGAAAAGGTTAAACAAAGAATTTCCTATAATTTAAAAAGATTCAACTTGTGGGTTTAGTTAATTACATGTTGTCTACTTGCAAAATGAGCTGGAGACCGATGGTGATACACTAATTATTTGACAACTGGCAATTTAGGGAAACAATTTACAAACCCGCATTACTTTAAAATTAATGATTTTTGGAATATTTGAAAAGTTTATTCGTGATGAGATTTGTAAACGTTGAAATGTGATTTTAAACCTTGTGTTATTTATGGAAGTTGATTGTTAATTATTGGTTTGGTTTGGTATATTCGTGATGATTTATTTTTGAGATATTTATTTGGCACTACATTGACTCCGGCACTAGGATAACCTAACAAATTTTATATATTTTAAATGTTTGGTTCGGTTATTTTATATTTTTGGAAGTATCGCGAGATTTTGGATATTTGGGATGAGCTCGGTTCGGGAGAGTCGTTTTACTTTAAATGAGTCTCGGGTTTGGTCCGTGTATTCTACACCTAGTTACCTCACCCACTTTACCACTATTATTATTATTATTATTATTATTATTATTATTATTATTATTATTATTATTATTATTATTATTATTATTATTATTATTATTATAAGAGTAATACAAAAATCGTCCTTGTGATAACCTGGACACACAAACACAACCAACACCCTCACCATATTCAATTCACTTCTCTCTCTCTCTCTTGAAATACAACACCACCGCCACCCTAAAACACCACCACAGCCGCCACCGCCCCTCTCCTAAACAAAATAACACCACCATCATCACCCCCTCGTTCCGATCTATCTTTTGACATAAAGCACGCGCCCTAAATCCTATTTATCACCACGTACGAATCACCACAACCACTTAAATACCGCCATTTTCATTTAATCTTGTTGGGTTTTTAGTGAAAACACGTTTTGAAGCCGATTGGAAGGTGAGTGGCCACGATATTCATATCGTGTGCCTCGATTCGTGCTCAAATTCGTGTGTGCACGGGTTATTCTTGTTGGGTTTTAAATTTTATATAGGGGAAATGAAGTTTTGTTAATGTTTTGATGGTTTGGTATCCAGGTTGGGTCGACTTGGTGTCGAATTTGTGGAAGGATTTGATATTTGGATGATTCTTGGTGGATTGATGATGGGTTTGAGCATAACCAAGACCCAAGAGGTCTCGGGGTCGCGTATTTGGTGGCTCGTTAGTCATGTCGAGACCCAAGGGTCCCTCGTTGCTATCTTGTTGTTGTTGCTTTGGGTTAGGCCGACGACCCAAGGGTCCGTTTGGCTTGTTTTGGCTCGATTAGAGCAAGGCCGTGACCCTTTGGGGTCCGGTCGAATATTATTGCTACATGTGTTGTTATTTGACCACTATGGTCCGGTTGGTTGGCTCATATGGAGCAAGCCGAGACCCAAGAGGTCTCAGGTGATATCACATTTCATGTGGTTTAGTATTTGACCCGGGTTGACTTGGTAAATCAACCCGTAAATGTGTCATATTATTTGGGTACCGTTTATGATTGTCGGATTATTTTTGTTGTCGAGATTGTTATTATTTTGATCATGGTAAATTTGGACTTGTGATATTTGATTATGGAGTTGTGTTGACGAAGTGGTATTGGGAACCGATTGTGAGACGGTTAACTAGATTGACGGAGATAGGATTAGTCGGGTGCCGTAGTCGGACCCTCTTGTTGTAGCACGTGATTTGGGATTGATTTGGACGGAATTGGATTGCTTGTTTATGACTTGGTTGTTTTATTTTTGGACTTGGACAATGAGCAGAGAGTGATGACTCGGACATGTGACCAACTCATATAACTCGATAAATAATTATAATCAAACGTTAATAATAAAACTCGTAATAATATTATTGGTAATATAACCGTTTATATAAGTATATAGACGTGAAAAACGTATATATATATATATATATATATATATATATATATATATATATATATATATATATATATATATATATATATATATATATATATATGCGTATATTAATAATAAAACGATCACGAGTAAACATTATAATAACGTGACGATAATTATTATACTATGTGAATAGTGTAATAAATGTCGGGAGCGTTACTACAAATAAATAACTATAAATGATGACGAAATCTAATACGTTGAATAATTATTAAATAAAATATGTCTTTTAATAAACGGGGAAAACTATCGAGTTATACGGGGTTGTGGTCACTTGAGTCCAAGTGGACTTTATTTTTATTATGTGACTTTTGTGTTGTCACGGATATGTGACGATTAATATATCCATTTTCTATAACTACGTAACTTATTTAATCGACGGGTTAAATAGGGTCTATTTAGCTAAATAAAATGAATATACTAATGGGCATCGTATCCTACGACGCCCATAGGTTATGGTACGTGTATTAGAATAATGAATTACTAAATATCTCGTGGAGTTGGCTAAATTGACGAATTTGACAAATTTGACGATATTTATAGGGAATTTATTGGACTACGATACTTACCATATAGTATTCTTTGTGCTATGTGATTTAGGTTTGGGTATAATCTTAGAGTGATATATTACGTAAATAAATATGAGGGATTACCAAATCGACGGATTTGATAAACTTCAATGATTTATTTAAATAATATATTGGGCTAATATTACACCTATAGATTGTTTTACTATTCTTTTTCGTTGTGGCTTCTTGGTTTGAGTTGTGTCGACCCTCCACCCGCATGGATACCAAACGTCAAACTCCAAATTAATATGAGGATAATACGAGAAATGGATTTTGGAAAGTAAAATGGAATACGTTCGGGATTGGGAATATTTGATCTTTGAGGAAATGATTCTGAACGCGTTTATATTGTTAGGAAGTGCCGAGTCTGTAGTTGCCGTTATTTGAGTTGCTTTACGTCTTTCATCTATCGATTTCTTTTGCTGATTGCTGGACTTGAGGTGAGTCATAGCCCCACTTTTACTCTTGAACTTTGTTTTCAATATTTGGGGTGAGAAACGTGCAAATTGTTTTATGTGGACTATTATCGTTTTTGTTTATTTTAAAACTTGTTATGCTTATAGAACTAGGTAGGATATAGTGCGAGACCTAGTCTTGAATTAGGTGAACTATTGATTTGGTTATAGAGCGAGGCCTAGTCCCGAACTAGGTAAGCTATTGATTGGTTGCGAGCGAGGCCTAGTCCCGAACTAGGTAAGCTATTAGATTGGTTATAGAGCGAGGCCTAGACATGAGCTAGGTAAGCTATTGATTGGATTGATTGGAGCTATAGCGTGCACCTATAGGGTTGGTTAGATTTGGTTGGTTCATTTTGGTTGGATGATTGAGGCCTAGTCTAGCTAGCAAACGTTTTTGCGTGTATGTCCACACTATTTAGTTATGAATTTAAACATATGATCTCACCAGCGAAAGCTGACTTTTAGCGTTTTTTCTCAGGTAATTAACTGATGCCCTTGGATGCTTGAATTGGAGGCTTGGCTATGGCACCTGGTTATGGATCTATTTTCTAAAACTCTAATAAATAATTGTGGACCTATATTTATTTCTTTTGGGCCTGACTTTGGATGAATTTGGGATAAATGTAAACTTTAAAACCCCGCGTGCTTGTATTTTTCTTATGTTTACTTTATCTCGTTCTTTTACGTCTTGTGTTAGATACCAATCCCCGTAGCACCCCGAAAGCTTGTTGAGTCTTCCGCTGTACCAAATTTTGGGGGTGTTATAAATTACTGCACGGCCGGCCATGATTTATAATATACATAGTCTACGATATGATGACCAATTAAAATAAAAAGACTATAGCCTTCAAAAGTTCTAATCTATAATATCTATAAAAAATGGTGAAAAATAAAACGTTAAGAAAGTGAAATGTGGAAAAAATTTAAAAATACAAATAGGACAAGCCAAATAGGCTAAACTTGTGATAAAGTAGTTAGACCTTTCTAAATGGGAATTGATTGGCACACATTGATTTTTGATTGGGACACTCCAATTAACGCACCAGACAGTTGTACCATATTGACAGCATGCTCTGATTACTTGTACTGTGAGTGTGCAAATAAAAAAGAGGAGTGTGCAAATCACCTCCCTTTTTAAATTTCTTATAAAAGCTTATATATTATAATATAGATGTGTTTTTCTTGATGTTAGCATAAACTTTTTCCGAAGAACGAAACTAAAATTTAAAACTTGAACTAATCACTCCTTTAGTTAGTGTTACTTACTTACAAAAAGTGTTTTTTTTATCTTAAAATAAAACTAGCCCAGTCCATTTTGATTTAAAAAAATAAATAAATAAATAAAATCACATTATCGAATCATTCTTTTGCTCGTTGCTCTCTTCGATTCGATTTTTTGGCTACGCTACTACATGATGATGCTTATGTACAATAACTTTTTAGTTTTTTAGTGTTTAGACTATAAAATAACGATGAACATTCTTCAAAGTCATCTTTTGATACGTAAACTCCAAAAAAATATAATTAAATATAACAAACTTTCATCAAGTGTTCTAATATGCACATTTTGATATGTTGTCAGACTAAAATTAGTGAATCGTGTATGTGTTTTTACTACTTTTTCTAGTATGAAAACATATTAAATATGCATTTTTTGACAGTTTATGACATTTAATGTTATATTTTGAATTTTAATTACCAAAATGAGATTTTGAATAAAATTTGTTGCAATTTTATGACCTGAACTACTTTTTAATGTAAAAGGTATGTCGATATTACTTGTAGGCTAATAATGTGCATTTTCAATTTTTCATGATCTCTTCAAGCTACTAAGTACATGCTATTAGGGCTGTCATTCGGGTGGACCCGGCCGGGTTCGGGTCAACTCCGGTCGGGTCAACTAGGGTCAAGCCTTCAAAAAATATACCCGAATCCGACCCAGTTTAGAACTCGGGTCAACTCAGGTCGGGTCAATTCGGGTTCGGCGTCAACCCGAGTATTTTTACATTGTAGAGTGTTAGTTTAGCTGGGTTAGTCGGGTTCGGGTCGGGTTGAGGCTAAAAAAACATACCCGAACCTGACCTTGTTTAGAACTCAGGTCAATTCGGGTTGACCCGATTGACACGAATATAATTTTTGACCCGATTGACCCGACCCGAATTGACTCGGATCGGGTTCGGGTCGAATCAGCCCGAATGATGCCCCTACATGCTATAGTAAGTTGACTTTTAATTCTATTGGTTGTTATTAGGGGGAAATTTCGGATACTACGTGGAACATGACTTGAAAGTTACATTGAAATAAACAGGCATAGGTTAAAGGCATGTTATCTCCTATGAGGTCCGGGTTAGCTAAGTGTTAGACATGTGAGCTCATCAAGATGTTTAACTACATAAACCAATAAAAGTATTTTTATACATAGATATTGAAAACTAAATATGTGTAGCCGAAGTTATAAAAGTATAATTTGGTTGTACCCTAATTAGTTGAATTTGTGATTAGTTTTTTAAAGACTTTTTAAAGTTTATACGTGATTTATGTCTGTTTTAATTAATTTGAACAGCTTATAATTTTAGGACATAAATGAATTATAACATTAACCTGTCGACCTATCAATCCGCTTAACATATACAGTTAAATCAGCATGTTACACCGATTATAAACAGGTCATATGTGTTATACATGTGTGGATTAGGATTGAGATGCTTTACACAATTAATAAATAGCCATTGTGTTTGGGTTGACATAATGTTGATCCACCAAGCTACTCACCCAAATAAATTAACTCAAACGTCACTTAATTATCGCCTTGCTTTTGGTAAGATATTTTATTAGAAATTGTTTTGATAATGTAAATTATTTAAATAAAAATTATAAGTTGGCACGTTATTAGAAAAAATGACCATAAATAATTGTAAGTTCCAACACATTTTTAGTTGACTTTTTTTATTTGTTAATCATAGTGTCTATTTGTGTGAGTGAATAGCCGAACATGCTTCATTCATAATTTTGTACAAGTTTTGTAGTACATTAATAAATTATAACTAATTTGGATTGTATTTTATTTACTAGATAATCGTAAGATGATCATTTGACAAAAAACTAAATTTGTTTTAACGTAAACTGAATATGGTTGTAAACCTTTAATTTCCATACTTTACTTGATTTGCTCTTAATAACAACTAATACTGGCCAAAAAGTCATTTTTTTCATTTAGTCAACGATCAAAATGTGTTCCTTATAATTGTAAGAAAGAGAAAAAGTCAAAGGAAACATAAGAACATTTAAACAAATTTTATAATTAGCTGCTAATAAATTTAGATATAATAAAAGTTGCCAACTATCAATAGAATTTTTTGATTAGTTAGTCATTTCATGTGTCATTATGTTAATCTTTATTTATATCCTTCATTGACGTTGTGAAATACAATTGAACATTCATCATGACTTCATGTAAGATGCATTGAAACTTATCACTGTATATGCCATCCATCAAAAAACATATAAAAGAAATTCATATACATTTAATTTGAAACAACCACAAAAGTTATCTATTTCTAGATGATTTATCACATACGATAATCTATATATAGGCAAACTCCACTGATCGACCTTTTTAATTATCCTATTAGTAGATATACAAATTTTGCTATGGCTATTAATTTGTTTACATTTGTTTTTATAACAATTCTATATCCACAACAACCATTGATACTAAAGTTAAACACCGATTTCTTTTAATACTTGAATATGTTATATTACTAATGTACATGTAATCAAGTTTTTATTAAAATTATTTGTTTAAGTTTCTCTTCATCTCATGCCTACAATACTTCGACTTCGTTACAAGTTCCTAATTCAAACTTGTAGGTTGAATGGTCCCAAAAGCCAAATTCCAAGTTGGCACATCATTATACAAGAGTGATAATGATTTAAATGAAAATTGTAAGTTGCACGTTATTAACCATAAACAATTGTATGCTCTTTCTAAGAAACTTGTATGTTCACATACAAATTTAATTGATTGTATTTTCTTTATTTAGTAATCGTAGTGATTGTCTACATGAGTAAATAATATGCTTAAAAACTAGAGTCATACCAATCATTAATCATATAATAAATAATTTTTTTGAATGAGTCACTTACTCTTCTTTTTATTCACGTAGAAAAACCCAAGCCGAAAGCAAACCCGAGGCTTCACTAACCCTGCAGACATATAGAACTGAACCACTAGTATTACTTGAAAATATGGATTGTTTCGCTTGAGATGGTCACCCTAGGAGGTTAAAGTGTGATATAAACCCAACAGACCACTTATAAAGTCAAAGTTGTCTAGTGTAATGGTACAATTTCTATGAATTTTGCATGTTACTAATCCAAAAATGTATAATACGAAGTATTTACTAGAATATTACCAAATCATTAAGAATTTCTTTTTGGCAAAACACTAAACTTGGTTAAAAACATGAATGAAACATCAATATATGAATTGGATCCTACAAGACTACGTACAAAATCTTAATGTGAGATTTGGATGTAAATCTTTCATAATAACATGTGGACAAGTTTCTTTAATCAACTATTAATAATCTAATTAATATTAGAATATTGGCCAAATAGCTACTACAATATTTATATGGGCAGTGATATCTCCACATAGAAAAATACTTCATACACATAAATTTAGTGAGACCCACATAAATTTTACAAATAAAAGTTATGTGGGCCTCATGATTGCTCCTAAACCAACCAACTTTATTTCTCAACCACTTGTGAATGGTCAGTACTAAAAGCCAGACAGCCCGGGAGGAAATGCAATTGTGAACGAGGAGTATAGAATGTTCCTAGGTCGTTATGTCCCAACGAGGTGTGAATTCTGTAATACAACGAATCTGTGATCTGGTGAAGTTAAATATAAAAACAGGAATCTGACTTACTAACACTAGAAAGGTGAATAGTAAATAGCTCTTGTCACAGCTATATCAGTAAAAACGTGCAATCAGAAACCCTAAAATGTAAAAGGATTTACAAACGTATGTTTAGGTTCAAATAAACGTAAACGTACTGTGACAACCGGCAGTTTAGGGAGCTATTTTTAAAACCCGCATTACGACTTAAGTTCGTTTATAATTTTTATTTGAAATTTTCATTTCACAACGAATTTGTAAGACCTATTTTATGGATATTTTAATTAATGACGTTATGGAATTCGTGAATTATGTTCATAATTCATTTTTTATTATACGATCGGTAATGTATATTTGAATTCTCACTTGGTACTACGTTGACTTTGGCACTAGGATTACCTAACGAAAGTTTATGATTCGTCTTAACGAGTCCGTTATATATTTTAATTAATTACGAGAGGTTCTCATGTGATATGGAAATTTTAAAATGAGTTCGGGTTCGGGCCACGTGTTTTTACAATTACCCGCGTTACCCGCTCCACCGTAATAATATCCTTATTATTACTATTATTATTATTATTCTTATTATTATTATAACTTTAAAAAAAAAAAAAAAAAAAGAAAAAAAAAAAGAGAAAAGTTAATATAAGGGGGCGTTTGGTCCGGTTTTACCCACACAACACAAACACTCACTCACCATTTCTCATCTCTCTCCCATCTATCTCATCTCCCCTAACCCTAAAGTTAGCCGCCGCCGACCACTAATCCGGCCACCACCGCCGCACCTCCGGTCACCCAACAAAACAAATACCACCATTTAATTCCTCTCTTCACCCTCTTTCATTTGGTGTATAATACTTACCCTAGAACCTCCGTTAACACCACCAAATCTCTAATAATCCGTTCGAATTTTTAGTACTTTACTAGATCCGTTCTTTTGGAGGTCCAAGAAGGTGAGAAGAAGCATTTTTTTGGTTTTGGGTGCCACGATTTGGCATGAATCCATGGCTACACGGATTATTTCGTGTGAATCGAGATGGTTTTTAATGGGAAACGATTTTTAATGACGAATGTAGTTTGGTATCCGGGTTTTTCTTGGGTTTGGTCGTGGTTGACTTGGAACCGAGAGCAAGCTCTCGGCTTATTGTATCTTTTTGGGTTCGAAGCCCTTGGTGGCTTTAGTCCTTCGATTGATTGATTGTTGTTTTGTTGTCGAGGGTATGGTGAACCCCGATTCGTTGCTAGCCGAGACCTTGTGGTCTCGGGGATTTCTCTTGTGCTCTTTGGCCATACCGAGACCCTCTTAGGGGGTTCTCTTTGGGTGTGGTTCGAGCCTATTGGCTCGTTTGGTATTGTGGTTCGACCCTTTGGGTCGCGGCTCTTAGCCGAATGCAACCTTGTTGCCATTTGACCATTTGGGTCGAATGGAGTATATGATATCTTGGTTAGACTCAAGTGAGTCGAGGGCTCGGGTCGGCTTGGTAAACCGACCCACACATTAACTTGTTAATGTTATATTTTTGTATAAGTGTGAACTTGTTTAATTGTTGTTGTGGTATTTATTTTCTCGGCCGTATATACTTGTGGGTCGAATTGGACATTGATTTTGGTATTGAGGAGTTGTTGTCGATTGGAATGTGATTTGGGGACCGATTGTGAGACGGTCGTTAGTTTGACGGAGATAGGTTAGTCGGGTGCCGTAGACGGACCCTATTGTTGTAGCCCGTGGTTTGAGATTGTGATTGGACGGAGATTTGTTATTTATGACTTTTGCATATTATTGGACTTGGACAATGAGCCGAGGGTCATGACTCGGACATATGACCATTTCGTATAACTCAATAACTATTAAAAATTGAAACGGAAATAATAAAACTCGTAATAATAATTATTGACAATATGAACGTTTGTATGAAAGTATATACGTGAATAACGTATATATAACTATATAAACGCGTATATTAATAATAATAATAATCACGAGTCGTATTATAAATAATACGATTAGATATATATTAGGCTACGAAAGTGGCGTAATATTATTAAACGTATTGTTATTATAAAAATTGTGTATAAAACGGGAAACTCCCGACAATTATGAAACGTTTAATAAAAAGTCATTTCGGATATATAACGGATAAACTTATTGAGTTAGGCGAAATTGTTGTCACTCGGGTCCAGGTAAGTTATTATTTGCGACGACCGTGTTGTCACGGATATATGACGACTAATATAGATGTTTTCTATAATTAAATAACCACTTAACCGAAAGGTTGAGCCGGGTTGTTTGGTTATACGGAATAAATATATTAGTGGGCATCGTATCCTACGACGCCCATAGGTTGTAGTATATGTAAAGTGTAATAGATTGCGAGTGTATATATCGGGAAATCTGGCCAATTTGACGATATATATGAGGAATTTATTAAACTATGATATATACTATATAGTACATATGTGCTATGTGCTTTATATGTGCTTTAGATTGGGTGTAATCTTGGAACGGTATATTACGTGAATAAATATGAGGATTATCAAATCGACGGATTTGGTAAACTTTGGCAATTTATTTAAATGATATATTGGGCTAATATTAGATCTATAGCTTATCTTACCTTGCTATGTGTGATCTTCTTGGTTTGTTTTGGAGTCGACCCACCACCCGTATGGATACCAAACGCAAATACGCCAAACTAATACGAAATGGATTTTCGGAAATAAAATGGATTCTCGTCCGGGTTTGGGAATATTATATATTTGAGGAAATGGTTTCTGAAAGAATTAATATTGTTAGGTCGTGCCAAGTCCGTAGTTGCTGTTTCGTGAGTTATCATACATCTTATTTCTACCTACCTCGTCTTGCTATTTTCTGGACTTGAGGTGAGTCATAGCCCCACTTTTTACTCTTGAACTATGTTTTCAATGATTGGGGTGAGAAACGTGCAAATCATTTTACGTGGACTGTTATCGCTTTTATATTCTTTCTAAACTTGCTATGCGTATGGACTAGGATATATTGTCAGCTTTAGTCACACCTTTTGTGTGTACTATTCAAGGTTGGCTTATTTGGTTATTGGTGGATTGTCAGCTTTAGTCACATATATGTTATGTGCACTATTCAAGGTTGGCTTATCTGATTATGTGGAATTGTCAGCTTTAGTCACATATATGTTGTGTGTACTATTCAAGGTTGGCTTATTTAGATACTGTAGCGTGCACCTATAGGTTATTATACTTTGGAGGTTATCCGAGTTATTATTGGTATTGCGGGGGCTACCCGAATATCTATGTTAGTACGGAAGGGTATCCGTGTGTTATGTTAGTACGGAAGGGTATCCGTGTGTTATGTTGGAGCGGAGGGTATCCGCAGGCTTTTAGCGAATCCTTAGTCTAGCTAGCAAGCGTTTTGCGTATATGTCCACTATATTATTAGTTGAACTTAAACCTATGATCTCACCAGCGAAAGCTGACTTTTAGCACGTTTTCTCAGGTAATTAAGTGTTGAGGTGCATGCTTGGATTGGAAGGCTCGGCTAAGGCACGCGGTTTATGGATCTATATTTTCTAAACTCTGATAATTAAATTTGGACCTATTGTTATTTTATTTTGGGCCTGACTCTGAATGATGTTGGGATAAATGTAAACCTAAAACCCCGTTTTGGTTGTGTTTTTATTTTGTTTACTTTATCTCGTTCTATATCGTCTTGTGTTGGATACCAATCCCCGTAGCACCCCGAAAGCTTGTTGAGTCTTCCGCTGTATCGAATTTTGGGGGTGTTACACGTACAAAAACAAAGGGGGAATTATAACAAAAGATGGATTTGCATGCCTTAGTGGCTTAAATGCAAATTAAACAAACTTAAAATATTTATTTATTAACTACAAACTTATTTAAAAGATAACAAAACCTAAAAACCTAAAAATGTGAAAAGTAATAAAAATGTACGTTTAAATTAAATTAAACGTCTACGAACCAAAAATAAACTGAAAACTGATCAATACAAACCCCACAAATGTGAAATTTATATTTTTATGATCCTAATAATAAAAGAAAATTAATTATGAATTAAAATGATTTTTACAAGTATTTATGTAATTACTATTAATTAAAAACTATTTACTTATTAATTAACTAAATAAACTGATTTAAATTATTACACATACTAAAAAGACTTAGATAATTAAGAAGATTTTATAAATCTAATTAACCATCACAAGAATCCTAAAAAAATTATAAAATTATTTTTACAACTTATTTTTAAGCTATTTCTTATTTAATTACTTAATTGTTAATTAAAAGTTAAATATACTAATTTAAATCTAAAAATTATAAAATTAAAAGTGAAAATTGAAAAAGTAATTTTTACATATGCTAAACAACTTATAAAAGTTAGAAAAATTACTAGGATAAAAATTAAATACTAGAACTAATTTATTTTTGATTTTTAAATTTAAACTAATTAAATTAAAATTAAATCTAAAAACTATTAAATGAACAGTAAAAATTGTGAAAAAATTATAGAAAGTATATTTACTTATAAAGAAGCTGGGAAAAATAAGTTGGGGTCATCAGCTTATTCCAATAAGCTGGAATAAGCAAAACAGTCCACATAAGCTTAATATACTAATACTATGTTAAGTATATTAATGATGCAAGTATAAACGGAATTGGTGCCCCAGAGCAAGTGGAAGGGGTGTGTGTTATAAGCATGTTATACTATCCAAAAGGTCCCAGGTTCGACTCTCACACACACCCATTTTTTTTTTTAATTTTTTTTTTTATTTTTTCTTTACAAATCTATTTGCTAACTATATACAACTAACTTTAACAAAGGAAAACTTTTTACAAAAGCTAAATAAGCTTTGTACAAGCTTATTTTATTAACAGTTATGAAAAATAAGCAAATAAGCAATGAATCTTCTAAATAGAAGCTATCACTTAGCTTTAAAGCATCTTTTTGGCTTTTTCTTTTTATGGAACTCAATAAATATAGATATTATATATATTTAACAAAAATTGAACTTTACAAATGTAACAAACTGGAATTTTCCAAACTAATTTTAAATAATAAATGTCAATTTACCGAACCATACATGAGCTTACAAAACTATTTCTGGAAAACAAACCCGCGCACTGTAAATCACTACATTGGTTATTTTATTAGAAAATGTGAATGTGCCATTTTCTAACTGTTACTGATCATTGTTGATCAAACACGAGAATTATCTCGCACCAGACACCACACGCGTACCGACACAAATTCTAGTAACGGCATGAACTCGATACTTGTTATCTGAAATTAATAAATTTTGTTTTTATATTACTATTATAAAAACGTTCTCGTAAATAATATTTTAGTACTCCCGCTAACCTCGAAAAATCAGTTTACACCGGAGCTCAACGAGACTCAGAATACGTTTAAATATCCGCGAGTGCTATGGGAATCGAAAGCACAATACATTGCCCACACGTACTCACTCACCATTTCTTTATAATACAAAAACTTTAATTAACCTTCTTATTACACTTTTGAAAAAAAAATAAAATAAAAAAAAAATAAAAAAAAAGGGGAAAACAACAAATCGTCCTGGTGATAAGCTTATAACCGAACCCCCCCCCCCCCAACGTTTTATCACCTTTCCCTTCTCTCTCACTCTAATAATACAAACGAAAACAAAAACCAAAACCAGGCCTGGATCCGGCTGTGACGCTGCAAACAACCCCCACCTCCTCTTTTTCATCTCAGGTTAACCACGAGGTGGTCACACAACATCAGGCCCTGTCTTTTTGAGTGTCAGCGAGACAGAGTGAGGTGTGGAGGGGACGACTTCCTCTTATGGCTACAAGTCACATCCTATCAAGAAGTGAGGGAATCAAACCCATCTTGTTATCTCTCTTTAAAAATAACTGATTTCACACAAGCTCCACACACTAAGATCAAATTATCCAAGCGAAAATGGAAGTGTTGTAATCGGATTCAAGGTAGGAACCAGTGAAGGAATCAAGGGTGTGTGGATGATTGTTGTGGAATCGGCTTGGAGCTTTCTATTTCGTGTGTTTCTTGCTTCTTGTAATCGACCTCATATCGTAAGAACCCTATTCTATCTTCCTTCCTTTCATTCGAATATGTAAAGGTCTCTGTGAAATTTTGTAACCTAGAGATGTTATATTTTTTTTTTTAGTCTTAAATCGATTGGGTTATAAGATTATGCGTAATACCTACGTTGCGTTACTGTTAATGTGTGGCAAACTAATAAGTTATAAAATAAAACTTAAAAATTGGCTCATACACTGGAAGTGTTTCTTTTGGTTGGCTTATGCTTGGATTTGCTTATTTGCGTTAATGGTGGTGTTGAATAGATTTTGGTCTAATCGATTGGTTATAATAGATATTAAAAACCTTGTTGTGTTCGGGATTGTTACGTGGGTCGAAACCCACTGTGGTCGAACCACAGTGGTTGAGTTTTTGCTTATTTCGAATCACTCACGTACACGCTTATTGGCTAGATTTTTGGTTAGTGTTTAATTGGTTTCATGTTGTTTTACTCTAGTCCCACATTTGAATCCCACAAGAGTAGAAAAAGGGGTAAAATTTTCAGTCCTTGCTTTGGGATGAAACCCTATGTGGGTCAAACCACAGTGGAATGTTTTGGTTTGGGCTGTCAACACAGAGTCGCTTGGGTGTGTCTTAACGCGAGTCACTTGGATAGTATTTGTGTGCGTCGTGTGGCTGTTGAGTCACACCCAACCGACAGCTATATCACGAGGCCAACCAAGGTCGTAGGTTGAGTCATATTACGAGGTCGTAAGTACTCAAGTCTCACTCCGCTTTGGGTCAAAGGGCATGAAAACTGTCAGAACATTTTTTTTCCCTCACCTTAAGTGTCAAAACGGTTTCCTTTTCTTTTTCCCAACTGTATTTTGTAATTGTAATATGACTAAGCAGAAATCTAAAGATGGGTTTTTATGTATGTGTGCTGAGTCGAAGCCTATTGAAAAATTAAAGGAGTGTTAGGGTGTGTTCAACTTACATTGGGCCACAACCCAAGCATGGGTAAATAACTGAGTATTTCTTTAATTGACCCAAAAAGCCAGACATCATATCTGTTATCATTACGCGTCCGCTGGGTCGAGGTCCGACATTATATCGTGTACTTTTGATTCAATATATACGACTTGATTTTTGACTCGTTATACTCCACTCGATCACAAATCACACAATATAATTTCTAACTAGATTATACAACATACTTTTTTTTTTTTAACTAAACATGGTTTTATAACGAATTGATTTGCTTACTTTATAACTCGAAGTTGGTTATACATTACAATTTAACCCTAAATGCGGTTATACATTAGAAGACTAAAAACGAATCAAAGACTAAAAATGCTTGCTTATTTATATCGCCAAATTAACTTGTCATGCTCGAAATGATTATATATAAAAACCTACTAACGTTTTATAAAATTATAAAACAGTCTTTTACCTAAACATTTGTTTTGTAACTTATAATTACCACTCGAAATCAACATATATGCATGAGACATGCCCATTTTCTCAACACTAAACTTAATATGTACTATAAACGCTTTTTCCACACTTCTCCCCGACAACGCCCAATAAACATCAACGCTTATTTTCTGTCCATGTCTTTTGTATATTTGCCTAACGAGTACTTTGCTTCATATACACTTAACGTCACTATTTGTGATTATTTCCTCACACCTCGTCTTCCGGATATTTTCGAACCAAGGGTTACTCATCCTCGACATCTCATTCGCCGTATACTATTTTCGAACCAAGGGTTACTCATCCTCGACATCTCATTCGCCGTATACTTACACACTTCCAAGAGCCAATACACACCAATGTTTAGAAAACTGTTTTCAAACTTAAACGCTGCCACACAAGCAACAATAACACAACACTCTAAAACTTTTGAGTTTAATTAAACTTCGTTGAGTCTTAAACTTAAACTATGAACTAAATCATGCCTTACTAATCTAGGTCGCGTGTTGGTGCCACACTCTATTTGACTCACTTGGTTTACTGCATACTCCATTGAGGTGAGTTCATGACCCCTACTTTTACTTGTTTTATAACTGTTTTGGGGGAAAATACATGCTCGTTTTTAACTAAACTCGACGCTTGTTTTATTTGAATGTGCAATACTTGATTGATTATTCAAATGCACCTATGTGTATATTGGTTGCATACTTGATTATTTTCTAACATACACAAGTGTTTTAAAAACATGCAACATACTTTATGAACTATTGCTTTTATGCAACACACTTTATGAACTATTGCTTTTATGCTACACACTCTATGAACTATTGCTTATATGCAAAACACTTTACAAATCATTGCTGTTACGCAAACACTTCTATCGAATAACAATTGCTTTTAAGCAAACACTTTTATGGACCACACTGAAACTTATGCTTTATTTACACTATTACGCGGATTAGCCTAAGACACTGAATCCCACAATGCCCAAACTCATGAACCGTCAATTCCTGCTGGGAAGCGCGAATGCTATAAATAGATCTATTGGGGTTGACACCCCCGTTCGGTTTGGCCGGATAGGCAAACGCGAGCGTATAACATGTCGAAACACGAGTGTCACGGGATAGACACTTGCAAGGGCTTTATTTTAACATGCTTCTAGAGCATGCACACTGTCAAGCTTCGGTTGCATGAACTTAGTGCTAGCGTAATAGACTATTTTACTATGTGACATTATATTCGTTGTAATGATCACACACTCTACTCATGGTCCACAATTCTAATTTTTACTATAAGGTAAACACTATTTTCATGACATTGTGGGCCACACAATGGTCACAGAACTCTTTATTGAACTCTCAATACTACTGTTTTCTTATAAACCTATGAACTCACCAACCTCGTGTTGACACTTTTTAGCATGTATTTTCAGGTTTAAGGTGATAGCTAACTGTTGAAGGCTTTGGCATGGCATGGCATGGTCATAGATGACTCTGTTATAATTGGGACCGCTTAAACTCTTTCGTGGGCCTACATTTCCGAACTATTTTTGAACGATGTAAACTTGAATATATTGATAATGAAAGTTATTCTAAATGGTTGAGATAAAAACCGTTCTTTGTACTTGTGTTATGATACCGATTGACTAGCACCCCAGTAACATGTATGCTTCCGCTGGACCTGATTTTGGGGGTGTTACAACAAACATCAAAATAAGCAAATTATGAGCTTATGACTCATTCAGTTGAGCTTATGGGCTCATAGTGGAATAATAAGCTCATAATAAGCTTGAAAACTAAGAGTAAAAATCTATTTGTACATGTATTATGGACAGTTATGAACAAGCTGGTACATTAGAATTGGCCAATAAGCTTTTGATAAGCTAATAAGCAATCCCAAAGTACAGCAGTCCCAAACACCCTGCATACTTTTTGATTGGTAATTTAAGCTCATAGAATAAGCTTAAAATGCCAAAATAAAAGTTGGAGAAGCAAGATGGGTTGGTTGTGATTCCAAAAAGCTCAAGCTCAAGCTCAAGCTTAAGCTGTGGGGTCCACAGCTAAGCTTTTGAGGAGCCATTGAAAAAGATACCAAGTAACTGAGTATGCTAATTTCTTAGCACACTTAGAAACATGGGACAATCAACAAGCTAGTTGCAAATGAGTTGCAAAAGAGAATTAAGAAGCTGGGCCTTGTAGTTTGGTGGATTGGCTTCTCAAAAAACCAATCCACATAAGGTGGGACCCACTGAGTAGCTTATTGCAAGCTTATGAAGTTGTCTTGTGAACACTGATGAGTCAGTGCTCACAATGAGATGGACCAAAGTTTCAGCTTAATGCAAGCTTACAAAATAAGCTTGAATATGGATATTTAGCCTTAAAACCTTGATACTGGTTGCTTGGCTCTATAAAAGACCAAAGCTCACAAGCTTAAGCTCAGTGATGAGCTTTTGCTAGGCTTATGAAGGTTACACACCTACTCTGATTGATCAGTGTAGGGGGTAAGTTTGAATAAGCTTTTATCCATGATGGGCAGTTCAATTAAGCAGATAAAGGTGAAATAACCACACAAATAAGTAACTAGACACAAGGACAACATAAAACAACAAGAATCACAATCTATGGTCCACTTATGAACAAGTTACAAGCCTATGAGATTGCCTTGTTTCCCTGTGCACAGGGGAGATTAGTGAAAAAGTACAAACAAAGAGCACTCAAATAAGCAATTAATAAGCTAAATAAAAAATTAAACAAAAATAACCTAAGAAAGAAAAGCAGCAAATCTATAATACCTTACAAGCATAAAACACAAAACTCAATATTAAAACCTACACAAAATTCACAATTTAATTCAAAAACAGATAACAAAGAAATTTGACTTTTTTACATAAACACTTAAATTGACTTATATGAGATTAGATCCTAATATATTGACTGAATAAGTTAAATTAAGCTATAGTAACATGAAAATAAGCAAGATACATTAATTATACACTAGTATGATGAATTTGGAGTTGTGAAACTACACAGTGAACAAATTAGTGATCCAAGATATTTATTTTGACTTTTGTATAAGTATGCAATAGATTTGAATGGTTGTCAGCCCTCAAAGAACTTAGTATACCATATACTAACCACAAATAACACCTTAACTCAGTTCATCACCAAGAATTCAGTAATCCCAAACACACCTTAAACTAAATGCAATTTTTGATTTCCAAAGCATATCAATGATTAACACCTTAAAACTGCATCCAAACATCATAATAACATGTAATAATCATAATTAAACAGATAAACAAGAATTAAAACAACAAAACCCAAGAATTACTCAAGGATGATTTTCACAGTGAAAATAACATTTCAAGCAACTTTGAATTTTAAAATACAAACAGCTAATTTTAAACTTTAATAACATTTAACAATAACAAATAAACATAAATACACAGGAATTAAAGCAGATTAAGCATAAGAACAATAAAAAGTAAAAATTGATAAAAAGGCTTACCAAATAGAATTTGATGAGAACTGAGGAACAAGGATCAAGACACTTCCTATAGCTCCCAAATGAGCCTCTAAACCATAAACATTCCAAAATTCCCATGCTTTATGCAGATTTCACCATGAACACCTATTTTTTTATTTTTTCATTAATTTTCTTGATTTTTATTGATTTTTGAATTTTAAAAGATTATAACTGAATTAAGGTTTCTAAAAGCTTATAAGCTTTGTCAGGAGCTTATGTGGGCTATTTGAGTCCAAATCACAACTATAATCAACATAAATTTAAATTGCAAGAAATTAAGAGGTACAAATTTAAAGAACTTGAAATTTAAAGATAACTTGTAATTAAAACTGTAAATAATGATTATTACACATTGTTAATGTATAATAAAACATTGAAAGCAGTAAATGACTTTTAATTAAAAGAAAGCAATAAGCTAAATTATATTACGACTAAGGCTATTCCCAAGTATTTATTCCATCTTGCTTCTGCTCCTATTTATAGCATTTTGAATTCCTCACAAGTCTCTGGTTCAATCCCACTTGTAATCATGGCCATTGATTGCTTTTAACTCATCCTAGCCTTTGAATACGTTTTGGCGCCAAAACTGAGACACGTGGCTAGGGGCATTTTCAGAACAATTAATGCATCTTGTTTACTTGTAGAGGTGGAGGGTGGAGTGTAGAAGCAATTTGGGGTGATGGAGGTGAGGTATTGTCAGGTTGCAGGTGTAGGGGTGTGGTGGAGATGGTAGGAATTCCACATGGCCTCTCCTGAGGTAAAACCAAAGGTTGGGTTTTGTTTAGGAGGTGACAGAGAGGGTTTGAGGTGGAAAGTATGGAAGGTGGAGGTGGAAGGAAGTATAGTAGGTGGCGGAGTGGTGTTGGGGAAGAAGGTGGTCAACGCGGGGTTTGACCCCGCTTTTATTTAAAAACGGGGTAAAGGGCTTAGGGTGGTTGGGCTTTTCTATTTTGGGTCAGGGAAAGGTTTTGGGTTTAATATTTGGATATTAAGGTTTTGGATTAAAGGGAGTATATAAATGATCCGTTTGGTAGGCCCAAGGACTAAACTTGTAATTCTTGAAATTTGAGGGGGCTGGTGTGACAAGTTTCCAAACATCATTCAAGGGATCACACCTGCCAAATAACAATAGTACAAGGACCAAAGTTGTAAATTTCCAATTTTAAACCTTAAAGGACCATTTATATAATTTCACCAAAGTTTGAGGGGTGAAATTGTAATTTTCCAAAAGTTATCAAAAGAGTTCCAATTTGTATTTTATGAATAGTACAAGGGTGTTATTTGTTAAATTTCCATTTTTGAACACCCAGGGACTAATTTTGCCAATTTTGAGACTTGAGGGGTAAAAGTTGCCATTTTGTGTAAACTTTTATCCAGGGATCATTTGTGAACATGTTTGACTTCCCAAGGACTTAAGTTGACTTTTATTCCATTTTTAAACTTCAAGGACTAGTTTTGCCAATTTGTGAAACTTGAGGGACTGAAAGTCTGAAACTACCAATTATGCAAACGTTGTTCGTTTTTTTATCTGTTTTTGATTATTTTGCATTTGAAACATATAAAACACACTTCTAAGATATTTTCAGTATTATGATGCATATTTGAGTGTTTTTGGATGTTTTGGCAGCTCAGATTAGTATAAAATGATGAGTATTTAGACACTCATCACCTCACTAAAATTATATGTATGAATTAAATTCTTATGTGGAGATATCATCTCCCTATTTATATAGTCATCAAATGTGTAAATAATTAGATGCGAATCTTTTTTTTTTTTTTTTTTTTTTTTTTCTTTTTTTTTTTTTTTTTACTACGGAGGCAAACTCTTTCAAAGGTCTTACATTTCAAATTTTAAACTATCATTGTTATCATCATTAGAATTGTCAAGATTGTATATGTTAAACACGAAACATTATATCAGTCTTATTACTACACCCTATTTACTCTAAAAATATTTTTGTTTTCATAAACTATATACCAGAAGAATCACTGAGTAAAATCATGGGGTTGATGGTGATACTTAAAGAAAATCAAGATGTGGATTTTGTTACATTTTGTCTAATTGCAAAATGAGCTGGAGATTATGACATTGACTATAGAACATGACCAACCATGATATATATAAGATAATCGTTTTCTATGATTACATTTAAAAAATAAAAAGACTATAAGACACGATCAATATTCAACACTAATAAATTATAAGATGCAAGCTGGCATCCAATGAATGTGAATCTATTGCATGTTAGCTTATTCTATTAATCTTTATAATACTTGCTTTCTTTACTGTCTAAACGTTGACAATAAAGTTGGGATTATCGATGTACTAATTATGCTAGTTAATAGCCAATGAGAATATGCCTCAAAGCTCGATTCATCCCTATTTCTTATCATTTAATAATTTTTAGAAAGAGTTTCTAATTATAATTATTCTAATAATCAGAAAAATTCTAGCGGAAAGCAAACCCGGGGCATCAGGAAACCCAACAACTCTATCGAAATAAACCAATAGTACTACGGTATTATAGATTGTTTTGCTTCATATGGTAGCCTCAAAAGGTTAATTGAAGTTGTCATGATTAGAACCCAAAACCCCTTTTGGCGAATTATAGCACTTAGCCACCTATTCACCAAGTGTACAGTCTTTGTAATAACAAATCCAAATGATCTCTGTCGTGTAATAAGTGTTCACACACATTTAGAAAAAAATTTAACATTTTCACTTTTATCCAATAAAATTTCACGTTTACTTCTTAGAAATTTTTGGATTGGTTGAAATTTAGTATTAGACGCTTATTATGAGACACACCAAAATACTAAGGTGAACACTTACTATGAGACCGAGAGAGTATTACATTTACCAAAAACTTGAGAATGATCAATGATTTCTTTTTGAGCAAATAACTAGAATTTTCTTGGATTGAGGTATCAACATAAACTGCATACCACAATGTACAAGTTCGTGAAGTGAGATTTTGTCTTAGATCTTTCATTTTCAAAAACATACTAGAACTGCACTCAATTACAACATCACATTGGCTAAAAAGGCTTTGTTACATTTAGTCAAAGACTAGTATGGGTTGCGTATGAATGTGAGAAAGAGAAAGAGTCAGAGACAATACAAAAACATGTGAATAGATTTTCTTAATCTGTTGTTAATTACTTAATTAATATTAAAATATTGGTAAGCTAGCAATGGAATATTATTACTTAGTCAACTCACAGGTGTCATTAGTTAGATGCTAATTTGTTTTGATATCAATTGTCAAGACCTACCACTTCTTTTGTGATTCATGAAAGAATATGAAATGAGTATCTAGACACTTGATATTTATAAAGTCTCGAGATCGATCTGTAGATATTATGAAGGCCCATTATTTATTTAAAAGTTTCAATGTGGATTTTTGTATAATATTCACAAGAGAACCAAGATATTCCCTAGACATGTTGAAAGTTTCAATGTTGTATTTAATTGATATAGACCTTGTTTACTTGATTATAAAATTATAAGCGTTTATCATGACTTCATTAAAAAGTACATCCAAACTCGTCAGTGCATAGGTCATCCATCAATTTTTTGTATTTATTTATTTTTTTATAATTAAAACTCATAGATGCTTGTCATGATAAAACATGACATTTAAAATTCATAGATTGAGTAACATTATTTCAGGTCATTTTGTATGATAGTCGTTGAGTTTACTTAACCCTCCTTGCATACTCAACAAAAGATCTATCGCAACATTGAACTCGTCTCTTTACACTCACTTTGACCAGAAACATTATAAGCTTGAACACAGTTAGACTATTATGATTACATAATATATCGAATCAAATGTGAAAATGGCAACATGCAATTGATTGCAAGACTTGCAACCAATTTTAAGACGTTAGCGTTATACACAAGGGGTTTAATAATATCGACCATAAATACATTTCAACAGTACTAGCAGTAATGAAAGGTGTCTAATAAAGTTCCTTTTAACTCTAGTGAGACCAAATGTAATTCTGTAACAAAGAATTCCATCTTCAGCCAAAGAAAATGTGACCAGAAGCATGTGCACTTCTGGTAATCTACCCTTTGATTTAACATTCCATAACCTTCATTGCTCTAGAAAAAAGTTGAGATTAGTGACGTAAAACAGGGTTGTGTAACAGCTTAACACGGGTTATGGCTGAAACAGGTTTCGTACAGGTCAACTTGAAAAGAGATTTTTCTGTCAACATTTAAACCTTTTGATTGAACATTAGTACATCGATAATTTCAATTTTATTGATAAAATATTTATGAAGTTTGATGCAATACAATTTGGGAGACTTTCGACCAATTGCAGCCCAATTTGTTTTAAGAACCTTTTTTAGTTTACCCAGTTTAGCCCATTAAAGATAATACATAACACAGATAATATAAATTTATATTTGTCAGGAATTACCTAAAGCATAACTGTCACTGAAAGAACACGAGTTGGTTGGCCAGCAATAACATCATAGCAGCGACTTCAAAGTGTGGAGTGATCAAGAAAATTGCCAACTTGAGTTGAGAAGTCCTAATACCTTTAACATGCTGAACCTTCTACACGTGAAACACCAATCCATATTTTCTTCTCTCCTTGAATCAAATAACCTACAGAATATGGTATACTTTCGCTTGGTGCATCCTCCAAAGTAGAAAGAATCTCAACCTACAGTATGAATGCTGGATTTATTATACAATTATCGTCAACAAAATGCGTTCAATGATGTGTAATTCGGCACCATATACTAGTGTGGCAATTCGAATTATTTACTTATATGTGGGGTATTCAGGTTATGCTTTATTTCTAATAGGTAGAATTAAAATCATTTTAACAGGAAAGAGATCAAACAGGTCGAAAGTCAAGCAAAATGTATTTTTAATGCATAAAATGATATATATTTTTTGTAATAATATTAGAGACACTAACTATTTACTAAAGAATTGGTCTAATAATGTTTCGGGTCAGCCATTAGCTTATTTTACCAGAACCCGCCCATTTTGATACATCTACAGTTTTGCTCATAAATCTTTTAGAGTCTTCATACATGCTCATATGTATCTTGCCAAATCTACAGAATAATTATAGGGAATACCTGATATGTTACTAATATGCGATTCAGTGAGTCAGCAACAACCTAAGGTTCACACATATTACCTACTCTCGCAGCAAGGTTATCCTGAAACGAATGGAGATACACCTTCTCCTCCGACTGGAACCAATGAATTTGCTGGTGCGAGCACTCTCTAAAGCTTTAATTACCTCCGTTCTCAACTAGCAAATTCATACAAATTAGGTTTAGGTGCAGTGTCGTAAAATTGTACAGCCATAAACAGTCGATGTAAAGATTGATATATCAAAGGTAGTAGCAGCAAGACATTATTGTGGTTACCTTGAGTATTTTTTTCCCTGAAAATCAGTCTCTCTTCCTCACAATACGCAAGCCATCTTTCATTTACTGCGGGCTATTTTGATTCAAAAACAAATTCAATGACGTCAGCATTTTCAATATTATATTCAAAAGTGGGATTTACCACACATCATTAGCCAGATGAGGCAGTTTTGGAGCAATGACTCACTATGGAGAGTAGATGCTCTGCAGTCTGCATTAACTGTTTAACATCTCCACCTAGTAAAAACTCAAACCACCGCTGAAACAGAATCAAACTTCATTGAAATATAGTCTACTTAATACTTATGTCCTTATAAAGTGAATAAAGCTTCATTGAAATATAAAAGAAAATGTCTTACGCAACATTAAGCCGACATTTGGCAACATCGAAGTAGAAAATCTATCCCCCAATTCTGCAATATAACACTCCAATCATCTATCTCCCAATTCTGATTCAACTTATCTTAATCTATGTACTAAATCCAAACCACTCCACTAATGGTGCACAGATTCTACACAATTATGAAAGACAAGTCCAAAACACAATCACATCTAAAAGTGTCATAATCTTACCACCAGCTCAAGTTAAAATAAACACACTCAGAATACTAGATAATAACCATAGAGTTGGCATGTCTATGAGCATTCAAAAACTACCATCTCCTTGATTATTACTAATGTTAATTAAACTCATTCAGAGATTAGATTAAATATCTAATAAGTTTTCATGATTTTATATCAAACATGCATACAAAGATTATTTAGAGGACAAGATAATGGTGTACGAGTTCATCTCAAGAGCAGATAACAAGGTCAGCAAAGAAATGTCAAAACACCATTACATTTATGAGTATCAGAATCCTACTACGCCGTATCACAGGCTTGTTCAAGTACAAATGCAATCAAACAATCATGATAAAAGTATAAACCCCATCTCTCATAAGTCAAAAAAGACATATGAACTTCAAGCTCTAACGCCTTAAATCATAAACAGAGCAACAAAAAAAGTTCCGATTATAATGACATTTAATAGCTACAATTTGTCCAATTTAGCTTCATAAAAACCAAACCATCCACTAAAACAAGGTCAATTAAATCGAAAAGACAATGTTTACCAACAAGAAGTCACATGGGCCGAAGTAACATGACCAACTTGTATCACTATTCAAGTAGACATTTCATCAAACACTTGGTATACCATCTTCTTGGTTGTGGATTGCAAATTTTCAGCTTACGCTCTATAAGCACTTCAAAATACGCCCTACCAATGTGATTATTTCATAAGCTCATAGCAATCCAAACACTTTAAGAGATGCATTTTTCACTTTGAACAACACAATATGCATTCCCAAACACCCTCTAACCAAATCCAACTTTATATCAACTCTAAAAAGTAAAATTTCTTTAAATTTAAGTATCTTCTTAGTCCTAATATATCATAACCTCAATACCAAATTTACATCCGAAACAATTACTGGTTTTGTAGTTGGTAATGATAATTATGTAATATTACATCTACTCTATAAAGTCATTTTCCTCCGGATTCAACCAACTTACACCTATAATTCTACGGCCAAATGTTCGTTAATCTGTTTCACTACATTTACATTAAATTGACTTCAACAAATGAATATCTAATAAGCACATACAGAGGTGTAAACAATATAAGTATCTAATCAGCAGAAAATTAAAAATAATATGTAAACAACACATAATTCAACAGTTGTATTATACCTACCTTGATAATGGTGACGATGATTGAAGACGGTTACGGTGACGATGGTGCCGGAGTTAGGGTTTAGGTGGTGGTGGATAATGACGGTGGAGGTGATTAGGTTGACGACGGAGTTAGGGTTTCGGTGGTGGTGGTGGTGGTGGAGCGATTAGGTGAGAGAGAAGGACAGAGTTTTACTTTTTATATTTTGTTTTTATTTTTATCTTTTGTTGTTTTTTATTGACTTTTTTTTTTTTATCTTTAGCGGGTAACTGTTGTCCCTTTAGTTTGTAAATGGAGTAGAGATTTGGGAGAGGTTTAAAAGGGAAAAATGAGAAAGAAAATATATAATTATATAAAAACATATATTAATTTTATTTCAATATTAAATATGAAGAAATAAAAAAGCAAAAAAGAGGATTAGAAAAAAAAAATTGGCTAAGTAGGTGGACGAGAATGATGCAGAAGTGGGCCTTTGTCAAAATGACTTGAATCCTTTTTCAAAACCTACCATATTAATGAGGAATTACATTTAAAGGTGTAATTGCCATTTTTCGATCCAAACCACAAACCAAACTACATTTTACCATCACATAAATCTAAAACCCTAACCAATGTGTCAAAACAAAGGCCAACTTAGTGAGTATTTGTCATAAAATTTGTAATGTTGTATGTTCAGGAACATCAAAGTCTGTATCCTACTAGTCTAGTACTATACAAATCTATGTGTATGAGAGTTTCACATGAAGTTTCACAAACTTGGCTTTCATAAATGGTTTTGATATTAATCGATTTGATCTTAGCAATAAGATCAACTCATTATCTGACTTGTTGGTATTGGTATTGTGTGTAATTATCAAGTCTTATTATAGGATTATGATCCATCTTAATCTTATAACTTGGAAAACAAATCAAATAATAATTCTCCCATCTCCTGTCCAAAAAACCGGTCGAACAAACACCCCTCTCTAGGGTTTCATTTTTGTTTTTCTAAGCTTGACAAAGGGTTGTGTTAGACAAGATCGTGAGGTATAGATGATTAGCATTCAGGTGATACACAATGACGTGTAATGTGGATGGCAATCTCCTTTGATTCTTCTAAGAGGTTCGCGGGTTTCAAGGGTGAAAACAATAGTTCGTTTCCGTTAAATCTACAGAACACACATCAAGAGGTAATAATAATTTGCTCTAAGGGTTTCGTGGGTTTCATTGGTGACATTTTTCGCTACTCTTAAATGTTTTTCATATGATTTAGATAAAAAATCACCAACGGGTTTTGCCAAGCAAAATGTCTATATTAGATGAGTCAAATTGAAATTAAGACACCCCAACAACATTTTCACGACATTCTCACGAGTCAGGACTACTTTGATACAAGAAAACTACCTACAATGTAACTTTAATAAAAATGTACAGTACAATTTTCCCTAAAATAGGGTTAATATTCAACAATTAACATTATTTTAGTAAAAATGTACGGTACTATTTTTCCTAAAACAGGGTTAATATTCAACAATTAATCTTACTTGCCCAAGAGACCAATCATTCTTCACTACAAAGTTTTAAAAAAAAAAAAATTAAAAAAAAATAAAAACGTGCGAAAACCAAAATCAACTTAATCCCCCAATATTTCCCTCTAAAAAAACCCCCACAATTTCATTAAAACCCAAACCAATTTAATTTCCCTCCACTTTTCCTCCAAATCAAAAACCCAAACCCTAACAATTCAATCTCACAAAAATCAACCTTCAATTCACAAAAAGTTGACATTTTTATGTAGTAACTTCAATCTTTTTACAAAACCCATCTTTTAATTTCATCAATTTGTTAATGTAAAGAATTTTCTTACAGTAAATGCTTATCTCAGAAAGCATAAGCAGTTTTAATTACAATCCCAAACACTCCGTGTAGTCTACGACTCCCTTCTAATCCATGGAGATAATTAAGCCTATAAAGTGCAAACTCATAGTTTCTTCCACAATTATCAACAGGAGCTGACATTGTCAAGTTTGCAACAATCGCCGTAGATATATTTTTTTCGTGGTTTTATTAGCTTATGTGGTTATTTAAGTACCTTAATTAATCATTTAGGTTCCACTAATAGCAATGGTGATGGGTGAGAAGGGTTTGATGTCTCGAGTACTCTGCCCGAAATTTGTTGGATATTTGATGTTGGGTTTATTAGTATTGATGTAGGAATTGGGATTGTTGACTTTGAGTTAAAACTGTTATAATGTGTTAGTATATTGATTTTTTTGGGATTTTTGCTTATGTAAACAGCTTATCTTTGTATTCCTTTTTTTTAAGCAGATGATGAAATGTGACTATGCTTATCTACTTAGTTGAGGGTAAATAACCTCTTTGTAATTAGCAGTTTAAGTTAAGGATGAAATGTGAAGTATATGCAAGTATAATAATATTTAGGGGTGTGTTTGGGAATTGGGATTTGTTAATGGATAAGTGTTTTCGGATGAAAAAGGGCTTATGCTTATATTATTGTTAGAGTTAACTACATAAATGGTCCCTATGGTTTGTTAGAAATTACAGATTTAGTCCATTTTTCATTTTTGTATCAAATCCGGTCCCTGTCATTTTAAAGTGTCTCAGATTCAGTCCAATTTGTCTAATAACGTATGTGAAATGACCAAAGTAACCCTACCTTTAACATTTTATTTATTTTTTACGTAGGGGTATTTTGGTCATTTTCATGTCAAAATGGACTGAATTCGAGACATTTTAAAACCACATGGACCGGATCTGATACAAAAATAAAAAATGGACTGGATCCGTAATTTCCAACAAACCACAGGGACCATTTATGTAGTTAACTCTTATTGTTAGAACTCTTATGATGTGAATGCAGTTTTCTTCTCATGGGGATGTTTCATAATTTGGATTGTTTTTATAACAGATTATCTGCTTATTGTGTTTTTTGAGCAGATGCATAAATTTGACTATGCTTATCTACTTAGTTTAGGGGTGAAATAAGGTTTTTTCAGTAAGAAGTTTCAGATTGTTTAGTTTGCACTGGTTAGTGTTAGTGGATTTAGTATAGTAAGTTTAACCTTAGGGGTGAAATAAGCTGTTTTGGATAAGTTGATCTTCTGGTTATGAGCATAATCTGTTTAACTTAGTAATGTCAAGCACCCCTTGTTGCATTTGGATACAGTATATCAGCAGTAATAAGTGTTTGAATATGATTATAGGCTCATTATTTTACGTCTTAAATCCCTAATTAGCTTATTGCCGAAAACTTACACAAATGCGATATCTGATTATCTGGTTTCGTTATTGTAGAAGCTTATTTACACACTTCTTGCAGCATTGCCTTCTGTTATAGCAATTGCTTATTTCATGAAAGCATAAGCAGTTTTAATAAGCATTACCAAACATCCCCTCAAGTCAATTTAATCATAGAAGTATTGATGTTGTATATTATGAATCCCTATTACAAAAAGGGACATTTATATTTTTCTTTAGGACAACCAGGGCTATTGGTTTCTTGATTAATCTAGTCCATATTACATGACGTTGTAACACTTTATCTTCCCGAAAGGTTTCTGATTCTATGTTATTTTCTAGACCAACATGGGAAGGTGGTCAATACGACGAAGATGAACAAAGTTGATTGGCTGTTCTTCAATTAGCAATGGAATTAGGAGCTGATCATATCGATGTTGAGCTTATGGTTTTCTTCTTCTTGACATAAAATCGGTTTCTTTGTGTCATGGGCCCATCTAAAGTACTATTATTAGTGTTCTTACATATTAAATTCCTGTTATACTATCAGACATAATATTTCTATCAGATTTCTCATTTTCGTTGCTCAAATGCAGGCCGTTGATGATTTCAACAATTTAATCCATGGAGACAAGCCTACAAACAATTATCAAAATACTCCTTTGAAAGTGCAAGCTTGGGAACCTTGTGGCCAAAATACAGTCAACAGGAGCTGACATTGTCGAGTTTGCAACAACCGCTGTAGATATAACTGATGTAGCATGCACTTACTTAACTTTCTCTTTACATACAAGTCATTGAATGGTGGCTTTGTTGTACCGGTTGGGTGAACTAAGCTGATTGGCAATTGTTCAGATTGTTTATTTGCTGTTATTTTGAAATAACAAATTTGCTATTACGGTGAAATAAGTTGTTTTCTTAGGTTGAACAAGCTGATCATCTGCTTATAGGTGTTTGAAATAGTAATCCCAAACACCCCTTAATGTGTTTTGATATTATGGATAAGGTTCGAGTGTTTGGACATGATTATATGCTTATTTGAGGGTGAAATAACTCAATAAGGTGATTGGAAGGTGTGCTGGCCTAATGGAGATTAGATAGGATAATTTGAAACAAGGAAGGTTTACTGATAGATATGATATCAAACCCTTTATACATTAAGTCCTTTGCCTACTCTTTTTACTTGCAGGTGCGGTTTTTTGGGACTATTTTTCGATATTCGAAACTGTTTCTATGATATGAATGTTGGATTCATTAGTATTGTGAATTGGTTGATGTGGGAATTGGGATTGTTAACTTTTGAGTTGAAACTGTTATGATGTGTTTAGTATGCTGAATTGTTTGACATGTGATGTGGGATGTTTGCGATTTTTGCTTATGTAAACAGCTTATCTTCTTATTGGTCTTTTTAAACATATGATGAAATGTAACTATGCTTATCTACTTAGATTAGGGTGAATAAGCTATGTCAAATTAGCATTTTAAGTTTAGGATGAAATGTGAAGTATATGCAAGTTTAATAGTGTGTAGGGGTTTGTTTTGGAATTGGGATCTGCTAATGGATAAGCTTTTTTCGAGTGGTTGATGAAAAGAGTGCTTATGCAGTATGTTTATGATCTTGTTCGAACTGTTATGATGTGAGTGCTTATACACATTAAATCTCCAGCCAATCACAATTGAGACACATCAACACATTAATGATTTATTGTGCTTAGAGGACTTGTAAATTATTCACGTTTATTATATAGTATAGATAGATTAATGAATGGTTAAACAAAACACATAGGATTATTGTTAGCCAAATCCTACTAAATCGCTAGACAATAACAATTATCATGTCACTCAATTTTTTATTACTCTCACTTTCTCGATACTTATTAGCTTAATGTTTTGTAACTCAGTCGTCATTTTATCCTCTATAGTAAGTCCATTATACAACAATGATAACGAACTAATAGTCTACAAGTTTCTTACGGAGTATTTAAAAAAAGTGTAATTTGGAAAAACAACGTGGTTTGTTTAAATTGCAGTCACAGTTTACAAAAACTTTGAAAGAACATGCCGTGGCTTGTGGGAAATATTTGTTCATTTTCTGTCCTTGTATAAGTGACATGACTCAAAATATCGTCATTTGGGGAAACTATTGCATCTTAGTATTTCAATCATTTCACTACTGTCAAGAACGAAAAGTGAATCAAAATTTCTTTTCACAACTACACTTGTATTTCTTAAGTTATGGGATGTGTGTCTATGATTTGAACAAATTAGAGGATAGATGTTGCAACTTACTTGTACAAATTGAACTGTTATATTATGGGAGGTGATATACGTACCATTAAAATTCATGTGCATATTATGAAATCTGTTGATATAAATAAATGACTAAAAACGTTATTCATATCTTTCGATATCTCTATGTTTTGATTATCACAAAACGAAAACCCATCAAACCAAATATCATGACGTAAACAAGTATTTAGTAGTAGATAATCACTTTTACCATCTAATCACTTAAGGTATGAATAAACAAAGTGTCTAATGCATTATAAGATCAAAGGGGTATTTAATTAATTATTACAAAGTTTATTTAAACATATTATATATTTTTGAAAAACACTTTTGGTAATAAAGAAAAATGTTTTAATCATACTAAATATATGAATTCAAACTTTTAACCAAAATCAGTTAGTTTTTCACCAAATAAACTTTCCCCACTAAATGACAAAGTTTCTGGCCGTTACAGCTGGGCGGCCCCCTTAATTATAAGGGGCGGTCCCCTTAAAATTAAGGGGACTGGCCATGAATTAAGGGGACCGGCACACTCCTGTATAGTGATTTCTGGCCCTTTAAATACTGGATCATTCCACATATTTTTCTCACCTTTTTGCACTAAAAACTCTCTGATTCAAACCTCCATTTCTATCTTAAAAATCCTTTGATCATATAATTCATAAGTCTTTGTTTCCAAGTGATCCAAAGCTTCATCCACTTAAGTGCAATGAGAAGAATACTTCTATCTATCAAGACTAGAAGTATTACAACTTAGTATCATCTTGCTATCTAAGTTGTTTGATCATTTCATCTTGTATATCATTCATTCTTTGGTGAACAAAGTGTATAAATTGGTTAGCTAGATTTAGATGTAGGATCTAGATTTATTGAAGGTGTGAAGTGGCACTAGAAGTGAAGAAGTAGAGGTGCATAGGATTAGTGGTAGAAGAAATAAGAAGTGATAGTATATTGAAGTAGAGATTAGTTGTGAAGACAAAGAAGTTGAAGCCTTGAAGTTAAGAAGACCTTGAAGCCTAGAAGTTGTGAGAAGTATAAATCTTGGGGTAGTGGATAGAACTAAGTTGTGAAGGTGTGAAAAAATAAGTGGCGTGAAGAAGAAGAGTTAGGAAGTAGAAAGGTGTGACGAAGATTGGTGTGAAGTAGATAGGTGTGACGTAGAAAGGTGTGAAGAAGAATTGGTGTGAAGTAGATTGGTGTGAAGAAGTTGTGTAGAAGTTGTGATTAAGTTGTGACGAAGTTGTGGTGTGTACATTGGTGTGTAAGGTTTTCTCCGCCATAAGGGAGGATATTGATCTAGTGAAGAAAACTCTCGAGTTCGGTGCTCGGGGAGTGGAGTAGGGCAAGGAAGGTGTCCTTGTAGCCGAACCACTATAAATCCTTTGTCTCTTGGTTTGATCTTTCCATCTCTCACTCTTTGTTTATTTACTTGTTAGCATTTCATACACAGTTATAATTGCTTGTGTTGTGCATATATTGATTTCACATAAAGATCAAACTAAGCTTCATTCACAACATTAATTTTATACAAACAAACCAAGTACATAAACTCATATTAAATCACATATACATATATATGTTTATATGTGATATATGAAATTATAAATTTTCACTCAACATTATATATAAGTAGTGTTTATATGAAAATCGTGAATAAACTAGTATCTATATTTTTGCATCAAAGAGTTTTGAAATTTACGTCTACTCTTTAGAAGCAAACTTTTATAAAACAAATAAAACGAAAAAGATGTAAAACTATTCAACCCCCTTCTAGCTAGTTTTCCACAAAATCACATTCGTAATGGATATGGTATAACATTAGATATGTATGTTTGTGATTTGCACATAACTTATACTTATTGTTTGTGATCTGCACATTACTTATACCATGTAATTAAAATTTTCGTCAAACAATGTTTTTTAATAATACATTTTTCGTGACAAAACCTTCATTGAAGACGATAATTTTAGGTTCTACTTATACCATGTAATAAATATTGTATTAATTTTAGTTTATAAATGTTTTAGTGTGTTTGATGTGAGTATTTAAAAATGTATTCTAATAGCTTGTTTGATTTGTGCCACGTGATTTATTAATTGTATTTTTACATTGAGGTAATTATTTTAGTTGAAAATGTTAATTACATTTTTATGCATACGTTATTTGTACAACATGCAAATGTAGTTGTATTGCTTAACATTTAAGTTTGTAATGTCCAGTTATTTAATGGAGGAATCAGTCTTCATCATATAAGTCTTCCTCATTATATGTAGTTTAGATAGGCATATCACTTTACTATCTCTACAATTTATAATGCATGCATATGCGTTTATTTTAAACTTAAATTGGTTAAAATATGAGTAATGTTGTATTACTGTATACTTTTAACTAAAAATGATAACGATATTTACAACTAAATTAATATTTTAAATATTATTTAATCCTTAAACTTTTATTATCTTTTGTTTATAACGCGAATTTTTTTCTGTAATTGACTAAAAATTGACCCATAAGTTTGCATTAAGAGTCGAACAAAAATAATGATTTTGCAACTATAATTATTTGCATCTATACACTGTTGCTTTGTGTGGGTATCTGTCTAGTATTATTCAATTTGTTCAAATCAAGACATGGTACTGGTATAATTTTTTTGTTAAAACACGACTATTAATTGAGTATTAACATTTCATAAAGATACTAGTACAACGTTACAAAGTACAAACAGTAAAAAAAAAATAATAAAAAAATAAAATAAAATAAAAAAAAGAAAAAAAATCCCAACATCACGTGCAAAAACCAAAATCAATTAAAAAAGACATGTTTCAACCTACGCCCCCTTCAACAATCATCTCATCCAGTCATCCATAGTGCATGTGCACCTCTTCCACATTGAAGAATACATTGTATCTTGCTACATATGCTTAAACAAGAAGCTCCAAAATATTGCCACTCACGCTCGTCCTTTCTGTGCGTTTACTTGAGATATAATAAAGCATTAAAATTTCACATTAACAATTCAACATCGTTCTGTCTCTTTTACCCTCTCTTAAAAGCTAATAGCACAAACAAAAGCAATAAGAAGGTAGTAACTTTGCTAATACTATCTAATGACCCAAATTCCATAAATATGAAACACCCAAATATGTCATGTGGTCTCAAGCATATAATAAGCACAAAAAAACCAGCAATTCACAGTTTCTATCTAGCTACCAATAGCCTTTGGTCCTATCAAGTCAAGCCTCTTCAATAAAGTGATCACTAAACCCAGGATGTATGCGCATGAGCATAAAGATTATACAGCCCATATTCCATAGTTATGAAAACCTCAGAGATCCTGATTGAAAAATATACAATACTGATGCTTTAGGGGGGTAGGGCTGAGCATCGGGTCAAAGCCGACCCGAACAGACCAAAACCCCCGATTTAGGGTAAAACGTGAATAAGGTCGGTTCAGGTCGGGTCGGTTTAACTAGTTCGAACCGAATTGGTGTGTTTTGACCCGAACCGAACGGAGTAAAACCGAAATAATTATACAAAACCAAAAACCGAACTGAATAAGGTCGGTTCAGCCCGGTTCAGCTCATTTGTCGGTTCAGTTCGGTTTTCAGTTGATTTTTCTCAACCCTATGGTGTGTGAGATTGCTTATATCGACCAAATATCTCATTGTTTTACTTAAAATCCAAATAAGCACTTTTGGCATTCTCTGCTTACTGCATTTTTATACATCATTAGCAAAGTCAAACACTATCAGCTGCAAATGCTTGTAATAATTGTCAACCATAGGCCTAAGCCTTTTTTTAGAAGCTAATTATTAACATCCATCATAATTATCAAACTAGCTACCAGCATTAACAACATACAAGGTACAGTAATGAAACCTTATAAATCTTAAACTAAGAGTGTCTAGGATTATTGCTAATTAGACACGCGCGTTGTATGAAGGCGCGTCGGAGAAATTAGACACGCGCCGCTGAGGAGGTGGATTGGAGTCGTCGGCCATTGATGTTTGTGTAAATTTTGGGTTTTACGTTTTTACTCTCTCATGTTTGGGAGGTGTTTGGGTTTGTGCACCTCTAAGTTATGACTCGTTTCACTGAACATACCTTTTGGGCCTGTTTGTTAGGGTCAGATTTGGGCCAGGTTGGGCTGAGCGGGTGATACAAGGGCACCATTTTATGAAAAGCCCAATGTATAAAATTTACATAAACATCTCGACCAAATATGCTCATGTGAAGCCTTCCTTAAAACCCAATAATAGCCTTGGATAGTTAGGGGGTGGCAGTCATGATTCCATGCCTCCCCGATGCCTCACCACCTACCAATAATATCCTGCCACCTCATTTCATGCCTCTCTAATGCCTCACCATACTTTTTTAGTAGCAACAATGATTCTATGTCTCACCTAATTTGATTTTGTTTAAAATCCAAACGTTCAAAAAAATAGCCGTTCAACGGCTCTATTTTTCCTTCCCATCTCTCATGATTCAACGGCAATCTATGCCGAGCCCGTGAATGCCGAGTCCGTGCCGCGTAGGTGGCAGCGGTATTGACTAGCGGCATGCTCCATGCGGAGCCTACTGCCACCCCCTTATATTCAAAATTTCAAATTTGAGGCGAGTTATTAATTCATCAATTACCACCTGTTAGCAGAAAACAAAAACAACTAACATAACAATAATTCATATTCCCTCCTGAGTTTCATATCGATCAACAGCGTCGCATTTATTTTATATTTTGCAATGATTTTATTTTATTTTATTTTATGGAGATGTAACTCTTGAGTCTTGAGCTTTGTTTTTCTCTTTTTTTTTGCATGTTTCTTGAGATTTCAATTTGCTAGGATTTATTGCATGTTATAAAGTACTTATCTTATCCTACTACAAAGTATCTTATAAAACATTTAAGGGGTGTTTGGTTGGAGCAATTTTACGAAATTTGGGGGAATTTGAAATTAAAATTCCCCCAATTACCATGTTTGGTTCATTAGAAAGGGGGAAATCTAAATGGCAAAGCAAATTAAAATTTCTTAAAATGAGGAAATTAGAATGTCTCCAAAATGTGAGGAATTTTAATTTACTTGAAATTTTTTTATAAATTTTTTTTCTTATTTTTTTTATAAACTTTTAAATAGAAAATTTATGAAAAAAATATTTAAAAACTTTTTTTATAAATGTTTTATAATTTTTTTTATAAAATTTTATTATAAATTTTTTATTAATTTTTTATAAACTTTTTTTTATAAATTTTTTATTAACTTTTTTTTATAAAGTTTTTTTATAAACTTTTTTTTTTTTTTTTTTTTTTTTTAAATTTATAAACTTTTTAAAAAAAAAATTATAAATTTTTTATAAACCTTTTTTATAATTTTTTTTTTATAAACTTTTAAATAAAAAATTTTATCAACCAAATATGCGAAGGTATTTTAAATTCCGGAATTCTAAATTCTCAAAAATTTATATTTTTTAGAATTTAAAATTCTGAAATTTTAAATTGCTCCAACCAACCCCCCCCCCCCCCCCCCCCCCCTTAGTCTTTTTGGGGCATTTAATGCTTTAAAATTCAACAATACAACTATATAGGCTAAATAAATAAAATAAAAACACCAAAAATCACTCAAATAATTTTCACTTTCCCTATAAAAAAACCCCAAATTTTCATCAACTCCCCCAAAACCAAATCAATTTCCCTCCACTTTTCCCCCAAATCAAAACCCAAACCCTAACTTTTTAATCCCACAAAATCAACTTTCAATTCACAAAAAGTTCACATTTTTATGTAATATCCCCACTTCTTACACTCAACCCATCTTTTAATTTCATCAATTTGTTAATGTAAATAATTTTCTTACAGTCAATGCGTATCTCATAAAGGCATAAGCAGCTTTAATTACATTCCCAAACACCCCCTTATCGCATTTTGATATTGTGGATAACGTTTAAGTCTTTTGCCTACTCTTTTTACTTGCAGGTGCCTTTTTTTGGGACTATTTTTTCTATATTCGCAACTGTTTTTGTGATATGAATGTTGGATTTATTAATATACTGAAATATTTGACATGTGATGTGGGGAGTTTGGGATTTTTGCTTACGTAAATAGCTTATCTTCTTATTGCCTTTTTTAAAGCAGATGATGAAATGTGACTATGCTTATCTACTTAGTTTATGGTAAATAAGCTCTTTGTAGTTAGCAGTTTAAGTTTAGGATGAAATGGGGAGTATATGCAAGTATAATAATATTTAGGGGCATATTTGGGAATTGGGAGTTGCTAATGGATAAGTGTTTTCGGATGAAAAAGGGCTTATGCTTATGATATCGTTAGAACTCTTATGATATGTATGCAGTTTTCTTCTGATGGGGTATACTGAATTGTCTGACATGTGATGGGGATGTTTCAGAATTTGGATTGTTTTTATAACAGATTATCTGCTTATTGTGTTTTTTGAGCAGATGCATAAATTTGACTATGCTTATCTACTTAGTTTAGGGGTGAAATAAGGTATTTTCGGTAAGAAGTTCAGATTGTTTAGTTTGAACTGGTTATTTTTAGTGGATTCAGTATTGTAAGTCTAACCTTAGGGGTGAAATAAGCTGTTTTGGATAAGTTGATCTTCTTGTTATGAGCGTAAGCTGTTTAACTTAGTAATGCCAAACACCCCTTGTTGCGTTTTGATACAGTAGATCAGCAGTAATAAGTGTTTGGATATGATTATAGGCTGATTATTTTACGTCTTAAATCCCTAATTAGCTGATTGCCAAAAACTTGCACAAATGCGATATCTGATTATCTGGTTTCGTTACTGTAGAATCCTATCTACACACTTTTTGCAGCATTGCTTTCTGTTATAGTAATTGCTTATTTCATGAGCATAGGCAGTTTTAATAAGCATTACCAAACGTCTCCTTAATCTAGTCCATATTACATGATATTGTAACACTTTATCTTTCCCAAAAAGGTTTCTGATTCTATGTTATTTTCTAGACCAACATGGGAAGGTGGTCAGTATGATGGAGATGAACAAAGTCGATTGGCTGCTCTTCGATTAGCAATGGAATTAGGAGTTGATCACATCTATGTTGAGCTTAAGGTTCCTTTCTTCTTGAAATTAAATGCGTCTATTCGTGCTCATAGGCTCGTCTAAAGTACTATATTGTTATTCGTAACATGACCAATTTACAACACTATTAAAATTAGTTTTTATACATCATTTTTTTTTTTTTTTTTTTTTTTTTTTTTTTTTTTTTTTTAACATGGATTTCATTTCACTCATCACAAATGGAGGTAATTTGAACATAACAAGTTACATCGAACATAATGGACAAAATCGAAACCGACTTGCCAAACAAAATACACAAGGTAACAAGTTAAGCCAAAACAAGACATACACCATAATAGTTGTGACAGACTACAACAATACCATACAAGGGTGGGGGGAATCACCAGAATGAAGCTTTTGGTAGACACAACCATATGAAGGTGTAGCTTGACAAAAATACATAAAGTTCATAAAACATACACAGAAGATAAAACTAAGCATCCTTAAATGGGCAAGACCTAAACCAAACAGATCTAAAGTCGAAACCCAAGACAACATCAAGCTATCGATGATGGACCACAACAGATCTCTCTCATACGATCATACATCTTAACATCCCTTAATCGATTCTCATTCATACGATCATACATCTTGGACTCCTGATCCTTGTGTGATAGTTCCCCTAGGGTGTTTTGTTGATTTGCGATTCTGCTATTAAGGTTAAGTCGACTGTCTATCATTCATTAATTTATCTTCGATTTACCCTTCTTATTATTTTACCGATCACCATTAAAGTCCATTGATTGATTCATCATGGTTGGCGGTTAGATCTTGGTGCGTGTTTCGTTTAAACCCTAACTGGTTAGTTAGGGTTTTGTGATGATAATTGGCTGTGAATTCTGGGTTTGTTGTGTCGATAACTGGTATTTAAGGTTTCGTTTTTCTTTTTTGTGGTGTTGTGGGTTTGAGAGATGATTAAGCAAGGGTTTCTGAATCACAAGAATAAGAACACTTCGGATGGTTCTACTAGCTTGATGGGTGCTGCCTCTAAGGGTAGTGATGTTGTTGGGGATTCGGTTTCTGCACCTAGTATATCCATGTTACAAGATGATGGTAATTCTCAAGGAGGTTCGATTGAGGCGAAAAAGGTTGGTTTAGGTGATGATGTCTCATCACCTCTACGTGAGTTAGGATCCCTATCAACTCGTGATGATAACATGGAGCAACTACCAAACCAAGGGAATCCGGTTTCACTTGGTAATGTTGGTAATGTTATTATTGACAATGATAAGGTTGTTTTGGATGATGTGGAGCTGCTTCATGGTACATCTGATTCTAACTTGTCTTCTAAAGGCTCTAAACAGCCTAATGTAGAACAATTGTTTGCTAATGCGAATCAGAACTTTGATGATGCCATGAACAAAATTCAACGTGAAATTGGTGCCGAAGCTAATTTTACAAGTAACCCTTTGTCGAGTGCAATTTCTGGTAGTCCTAAGGTTGGTACTACTAATGGTACTGGAGTGAAGTTGGTTTCTTATGCGGGTGCTACTTCTAATGAACAGCAGAAACATGTGTCTAATTTTCGGAGGTTGGAATGTAGCAATAAGAAGGTTGATGTTGACCTTTCAGTTCCAATGAAAGTAGTGGAAGAGGTGAACACACGGTTTGAGAATACTCTTTACGGTTACTTTCTTGGCCAACGCCTTGCTTTTCCTGTTGTTGATTACTTTATCCGCAATGCATGGGCTAAGTTTGGTGTGCAAAAGGTAATGATGAATGCTAAGGGGTTCTTCTTCTTTAAATTCAACTCGAAGAAAGGTGTTGATGATGTGCTTGAAAACGGTCCTTGGTTGATCAGAAATGTTCCTATCATTCTTAAACAATGGACTTTGAACACAAACGTACTTAAAGAGGATTTGACTAACATATCGGTGTGGGTTAAATTCCATGATGTTCCCCTTGCTATGTTTTCTGATGATGGCCTTAGTCTTCTTGCCACACTGATTGGCATGCCCAAAAGGTTAGATGCTTTTACAAGCCAAATGTGCAAGGAATCGTAGGGCCGCAGTAGTTTTGCTCGATGCATGATAGAAGTGAAGTCGGATGAGGTGCTTCGGGACAGCCTCACTGTTGAGATACCATTACTTGATGGTTCGGGTTCGACTATTGAGAAGATACGGGTTGAATATGAGTGGCTACCACCTCGTTGCGACAAGTGTAAGATATTTAGTCATACTCTGACTGACTGTCCTAAAGTTGTTATAACTCTTATTCAGCCTACTAAGCCTGTTAATGATAGTTTCAAGACTGTCAACAACAGGAAGAAAGGAAAGCAAGGTGGTCCTACAATTCCGGGTCAAGGGGGTTTACTAAGCCTGTTGTGGGTAAGCAGTTTCAGTATCAACCCAAAAAGACTCCTCCTGAACCTAAGAAAGTTGGTGGCACTAAGAAGCAGACTTCTGATGTGGTTAGTTCTAGTGGCACTAAGATTTCTACATCTAACCGATTTGATACTCTTAATATGGATGATACGGATGCGTTTGGTATTCCTACTAATGAAACCAATATGGATGTAGATGCTGGCCGTACAATGGAAGTTAATGAAGATGAGTCAGTTAAGACTGGTCACTACTACAAAAAATGCTACAAACACCCCCTGATAGAGACTGGTTGTATAAAAGCCGGTTTCTATGGTATAAAATTAAAGGGCGTGGAAGAAAGTTTTGACAAAAGAACCAGTTTCTATCATACTAAACACATAAGAAACTAGCTTTATTGGGAAAAACGGTGTTTATAAGGTTGGAAAATATACATAATGAACTCACTAATAAATAAGTAAATGTAAATCCAAAAACTTTACAAGTGTATAAGTAGTCCAATGGTAAAACATGGTTCAATTTTACATGAGACATTGGTTCGAAATTCAACATGGCTTGTAAATCATTTGTGTTTTTGTTTGTTAGTTTTTATTTTGATATTACTATTTATCACTAATTATTTTAAAAATATACTTTCTTCTAGAAAAAACTCTTATTCATAACGAAATAATTTTTCATAAATCATACCAAACAAACAAAAGGTTCATATAACTTGAAAATATAAAAGAAAACGACTTAGGTTATGTTTGGCGAAAGTAACTAGACAAGTCGATTCAAGCTCTTATAAATTGAACGAGCACGAGCTCAAGTTTACTCGAGTTATATGCATCCATAGCTAAGTTGCTATTTGCCACACGGTTTATAAGGGCTTGGGTTTTTAAAACAAGCTAGATTATAAAAAAATTATTTTTTTGTCACACAGGCTTATGAAAACGTTTACAAGCTTTAAGTCTCCATAAGCCCAATCCATTTAAACATGCTTATGGGGGCTTATTGTTAGTTAACTTATTTAAATACTCTTCAAAATATAATAGTTTATTACGCAAAAACTGAAAATATATCTGAATTCAATTTGTTGTATTTTTATACGATTTACAATAATAAACTTTAGCTACAACTAATTCATCAAATAAATTTTTTAAAATTTTAAGCTTCAGCTTCCAACTTATAATATAAGCTCTAGCGCCAACCACAACTCTACCCCTCTAGTCCATTTTTCCAAACATACCATAAATTGATATATTAATATTTAATACATCAAGCATTAAATGAGTTTATGAACAAAGGTATAAACAATGTTGTAAAAACTGGACTAGGCGGCCGATTAATCGGCGAATAATCGTTAGGCGGTGATTAACCGCCACGATTTTCACCAATCGGTCTTATTAATCGGTTTGGTCAAAAATCGGTCAACATATCAATTAATCGGATAAAAATCGGTTAAATCAGACAAAATCGGATAAATCAGTTATAGATAAAATTGGCCAAATTAGGCATAAATCGGCCAAATCAGAAAAAGTCAGCTAGATCGGCCAAATCAGGTATATATAATTTCAAAATTTTATAATTTAATTTATAAAAAATCCATTAATCCCCTCCTAGCCGATTAATCGCTAGGCGGCACAGCCGATCAGCTACCGCGTAACAATTTTTGCAACCTTTTGTATAAAAAAATTAGCATACTTTATCAAGTACTAGGCCACTAAAATAATACAATATTGAAGATTAAATTAAAGTTCGTCGAATCGCTGTATACAAATTACATATGTCTTTCATCTTCAATACCGTAAGTTTTTATTATTTCATATAGTTACCTTAATTTAAATTTGAATATTTTTCTCATAACATATTCTACCAAAATTTGAGTTGCCTCTCATTTTCCCCAAAATTTGTTTTGTTCCCGCTCATTGATTTTCCCCTATTCAAACCCTCATTCCGCTTAGAAAAGTTACCTTCTGTGAATTCCCCCAAATCAAAATGCCACAACAACTTGTTCATCATTTTATTTTCAATGATCTCTCTCAAATGATTACACACACACACTACTGCAAAAGATACTGTGGTTATCGGCCACCTCCTTTCATCGTATATACCACCGCCCACCGCTAATGGCGAGTCATCTCTTTCTCCTATATTTTTATTTAAATTGAAGGGCATAATGTTTGTATTTATTAATGTGTATAATTCTGTGTGTTAAGTAAAGGCTTCATGTATGTGTTAATTTTTGGTTTATTTCTATGCTTAATGTGGGCACCAGTGTATTTGTTAAAAGGGTTTGTTGTATATATCCCGAAAAGCCTTATTTTCTGGTTTGAATTAGTAGGCTAATATAAATTCTTCGAAGACACTAATTGTGAATACTCACCCAACATATTAGAACTGGTATCATGCATGTTTACTTTTCAAGAATGTTTTAAATGGTCTTGGAATGTCAAAATGTTTTAAAATGTTCCCATAAAACTGTTATTGTTAGTCTTATAGTGGAAAATGGTTATTCAATTTGAGGAATCTTATAGCGTTGTAATGTCTAATTTGATATTGATATCACTTTTCTAGACTATACAATACTATGCTTAGTTTAGTCTAATTAAGTTGATGAAATTGGCTTTTGACTGTTGTCTGTTGATGTTTAATGCAAATGCAAGTACAAAAACATGCTGGACTTTGTGAATCGATGATAGCATGCATTCGAATGGTAGAGTATGGTTCATAGTTTAATAGTTAGAACTTCTAAAGGTTTCACCCACAAAATATGGAATATGTTTTCTACTAAATGTTGTTTTTCATCCAACGATAAAAGAGCTTTAAGCGGTAAATATTTTGCTACGGATGGAAATAGACGAAAAGTAGTTCGTAAATGCGTTATGCAGTTTAAGCATTAGAAGCCAAACCAATGCAAAGATCCATCACAACTTAGATGTGAGTGAAGTTTGTTTCTGTTTGCCCGCCTTTCACATGTAAGTCACAATTTTGAATTAGTTGGTAATAATTTATTACAACTCTTTAATCTATTTATTTTATTGTTGTAATGTAGATGAAGATGGTTCCGGTTAATGCTACGATGTGCCATTTTATCAAGGTTTAACTTTTGGCAAATATAAAGTTTTGAATTGTTGAAATTTATAATAATAAGCTAATGAGCTTATAATCATTTGGTGCATGATACTGTAGGCAATGTATATGATCAAGGGCTGTCAAGGTAGTCAAGGAGGTGGAAGTAAAGACACAAAGGAGGTTGTTGTTGCGATAGTATCAACGTTACCAGCTAAAAAAGCTCATGTCTATTGTCAAGTATGAAATTACTGATTTTAACTATAGGCGTTGTTTGGGATTGATTGTACATGTTGATTTTCATTTATAGCGAATTTGACATGTTTACTTATTTATAACATTTGTTGCTTGGTTGGCTGGAATTGAATTTGAGTTACTTTAAATACATGGTTGATTGGGTTGTCTGGGGTTGTACATTGAATTAACAACTGCTTAGAGGGATGTTTGGGATTGCTTATTGAATTATCACTTTATAGAGGCTATTTGGGATAGCTTATTAATATGCTAATAGAGGTTGTTTGAGATTGTTTATTGAAACTAATTATAAGAGGGTATCCATAACATCCCTTATAAGCAGCAATAATAATGACAAACAATTTTCTACATAAGCCGTCTTAATTAGCAATTCTAATAAGCTTCTCTAATGTGGAGTTGCGATAAGCTATCCTAAACGTCCCGAATATTTTTTGGTAAAAAAAATAATAGAGACCGGTTCTTACAAGAAAACCAGTTTAATGCTCCCCAATTAGAGACTGGTTGTAAAACCAGTTTCTATGTGTTTTGGGCAAAGAGATACCCTTTCACAGAGAGTGGTTCCAAAACCAGTCTTCATGAGCCATTCTAACCGGTTTTTATGAACTTTTTTGTAGTAGTGGGTACTATATCACAAGAACTGCTTGTGAGTGATTCAATGGGAACTAAGGAAGTTGGTTCTACTCCTATAGTTGAGAAAATTAGTAAGCTTGAAAAGCTACTTATCGATGGGAAAGCTACTCTTGTGGATGATGAAGGTCATCCTATTCCGTCTGCATCTGTCACTAAGAGGAATAACCCATTTTCAAAGGTGGGTGATGTTGTGGTTTCTGATAGTGATGAGGAAGAGGTTCTTAACACGTTCGACGAATCAACAAATCTTTTTGGTGGAGGTCATGAGCGTGAAGATGAGTTTGATGACTATGATGATTACTCGAAGCAAATTTATGATCTTCCAGGGGAATTGGATGCTCTTAATGCCATTTATGGCTTTAATCTCCAAGGTCGTAGGAAGTAGTTTATATTTTTGTCCGAGTCTTTCAATATTATGGGGTAGTGGTTTTGTTTTCTTGTTTAGAAAATAGGAAGTATCTTGTTATGTAAGTTTTTCGCCTATGTAACGGGCTGAGATATGGGATTCACTCATATCCGTTGTACTTAAATGTTTTTTGGAGTAATATATTTACCGGGTCGTTGACCTTTTACCAAAAAAAAAAAAAAAAAAAAAAAAAAAAAAAAAAAAAAAAGGGTGGAGTTAAGTTGATGTGCTTGATTTATTTTTTAGAGAGAAGATGGATGAAATTTTTTAGAGAGAAGATACAGTCATACTTACGGTGTCATCACGTAAAATTTATATACATTAGTTCAAATTAGCATTTGTTAAGTGTATATTAAAATTAGAGTAAATTAGACACATGGTCCCTGTTGAGCCTTAGTTCTTGACTTTTTTTTTCCACAAACAGTCACTAACTTTGAAACTCTTAACACCCGCAGTCCCTTGACTAAATTGACGTTAAGTTCTACCATTAAAGCCCCTCATGTGCAAGTCACGTGAGGGTAAAATAGTGTTTTTACTAGTCTTTTGATCCCAATAACACCTACCCACCAGATTTCTCTATAATTTTTCTCTTTTACCATCCACCCACCTCTCCATTAACCATCTCTAAAACAATCATCATTTTTCTCTTTTCTACGTTCATATCCAAAAGGAAATCAAAAAATATTGTTGTTATTAGTCCATAAAAACCATTTTCTGGCACATACATTATAATCCCAAGATACAATCTTTATAAACATATACCAAGATTCTTCATGCATACCTCTTGAACAATTAGACATTTCTACTAATTCAAGACTTGTTTTTGCTAATTCCAAGTCTCTTTTCCTACCATTTTTTAAAATGCATGCAAAATCCATTAGAAAAGAGGATGTTTGATTGTTGTTGTCAAGGTTTTACATCAAGTGCTTTGACCATCATAACCATGAGGTAACAACACAACTAAAACAACCTGACGTAGCCATTTGACATCCCTACTACTCAAGTAATAATCGAATATCATTTGAGCTCCATTAGAAAAATCACCAAACTAGGCTTCCTCTCCAGCCATAATAACTCTGAACCCAACAAGAACAAAATAATAATAATAACAATAAAATAAAATAAATAAATAAATAAGGTTTGATGTTTGTTTTAGTAAGATTTGTTTTTGTGATAGTTTGATTCATAGCTTAGTTATGAGAGTTATTGGATTTCTGGATCGATTTATGAGAGAAAAGAATATGTGTTTGATTTTATGTGTGGCGTTTGGAGATAAAGAAAACACAAAAATGTGTTGTGTTCATGTTTTTAAATGAGATAGGGATAAATGGGGGCCAAAATAGAAAGAAAGAGACCAATTTACCTTCATGTGACTTGCACATGAGGGGTTTAACGGTCAAATGTAACGTCAGTTTGGTCAAGGACTGCAAGTGTTAAGAGTTTCAAAGTTGGTGATTGTTTGTGTAAAAAAAATCCAAGGGAGATAAAGTGAAAGTCAACGCTGACCACATGGACTATCTGCGTAATTTACTCTTAAAATTATATTCTATGTGTAGCAAAATGGTTGACTATGTTTTTAACAAAAATAAAAAATAAAATAAAAAATGATTGACTATGTGTGAGCATTGCATTACATCATTTTCTTTTGGTTTCATGAGATATTATAACTCTTTTAGATATTTCTATTTCAAGTTTGATGTGTTCATTGTAATTAAGAACTTCTAATGTTGCGTTTAATATATCTATATATTCATCTTTTAAACATCACTTTTAACTTATGTTGGATAAAAAATTGATTACGACATTTAGCAAATAGGCATGAATAATAATTATTGTGTTTCCTTAATCTTTGATTAAATGTTGGTTAGGTACTTTAAGAGAACTACACATAATCTACCTCACACTAACCAAATTAGTACTCCATACTTTATTGAAGTTTTTATGTTAAGCCCATATGTAAACGGACATGAAAACTAATTTTTCACTTAAAAAAAAATAATAAAAAAAATAATTGCAAACAACAACCAAAAATCACTCAAATAATTTTATGTCTCACTTTCCCTCTAAAAAAACCCCCCCAAAATTTCATCAAATTCCCCCAAACCAATTCAATTTCCCGTCACTTTTCCCCCAAATCAAAGCCTAAACCCTAACTTTACAATCCCACAAAATTAACCTTCAATTCATAAAAAGTTCACATTTTTATGTAATATCTCCAATCTTTTCACAAAACACATCTCTTATTTCCATCAATTTCATCAATTTGTTAAAAAAAAATTGATTTTTATTGTTTTTTTTTCATAATGGGGGATGATGAATCAGAAACCCACATCAGGTAAGTCAAAAGAAACCAATCTTTAAAAAAAACCCATTTTCATTAACTTCATATCTTTATTTATTTTAATCATAAAGCTGTTGTTGAGAAAATGGGCGGTGAAAATGAAAACAGAGTAAGAAGGAATAACAGCACATTGATATGTGCACCAATAATGGCTGATACAATTGACCAGATGTTGGTTCTTATGAATTTGGCTAAATCTTATGAATTTGGTTCTTATGAATTTGGCTAAATCTTATGGTGCTGATCTTGTTGAGATTAGATTGGATAGTTTGGAACCTTTTTTAGAGGGGTTTAATGTCAGAAAGTATTCAGACCCTTGTTAAAGTAACCCCTTTGCCTACCCTTTTTCGGACTTTTTTATGATATTCGAAAATGTTTCTATGATATGAATGTTGGATTTATTAGTATTTTGTTTTTGAGTGTTTCGTCACTTTGAGATTGTTTATTTTGAACTGATTAGTATTGGTGAATTTGGTATTACAAGTTTGCTCTTAGGGTGAAATAAGCTGATCATCTGCTTATAAACTGTATGAAGTAGTAATCCCAAACACCCCCTTATTGAGTTTTGATATTGTGGATAAGGTTTGAGTGTCTAGATATACTTATATGCTTATTTGAGGCCTTGAGGGTGAAATAAGCTGATTAGGAGATGCTGAATTGTATGGTCCTTTATCTACTCTTTTACTTGCAGGTGCGATTTTTTGGGACTATATTTCGATATTCGAAACTGTTTCTATGATATGAATGTTGGATTCATTAGTATTGTGAATTACTTGATGTGGGAATTGGGATGGTTGACTTTTGATTTGAAACTGTTATGATGTGTTAATATACTGAATTGTTTGACATGTGATTTGGGGTGTTTGGGATTTTTGCTTATGTAAACAGCTTATCTTCTTATTGCTTTTTTAAGCAGACGATGAAATGTGACTATGCTTATCTACTTAGTTTAGGGTAAATAAGCTCTTTGTAATTAGCAGTTTAAGTTAAGGATGAAATGTGGAGTATATGCAAGTATAATAATATTTAGGGGCATATTTGGGAATTGGGAGTTGCTAATGGATAAGTGTTTTCGGATGAAAAAGGGCTTATGCTTATGATATCGGTAGAACTCTTATGGCGTGAATGCAGTTTTTTTCTGATTGTATACTGAATCGTCAACCAGCTAACATGTAATGGGATTGTTTCACAATTTGGATTGTTTTTATAACAGATTATCTGCTTATTGTGTTTTTTGAGCATATGCATAAATTTGACTATGCTTATCTACTTAGTTTAGGGGTGAAATAAGGTATTTTCGGTAAGAAGTTTCAGATTGTTTAGTTTAACCTTAGGGGTGAAATAAGTGGTTTTGAATAAGTTGATCTTCTTGTTATGAGCATAAGCTGTTTAACTTAGTAATGCCAAACACCCCTTGTTGCGTTTTGATACAGATACAGCAGTAATAAGTGGTTGGATATGATTATAGCCAGATTATTTTACGTTTTAACTCCCTAATTAGCTGATTTCCGAAAACTTGCACAAATGTGATATCTGATTATCTGGTTTCGTTACTGTAGAAGCATATCTACCCACTTCTTGCAGCATTGCCTTATGTTATAGCTATTGCTTATTTCATGAAAGCATAGGCAGTTTTAATAAGCATTACCCAACATCCCCTTAATCTAGTCCATATTACATGACGTTGTAACACTTTATCTTTCCCAAAAAGGTTTCTGATTCGATGTTATTTTCTAGACCAACATGGGAAGGTGGTCAGTACGACGGAGATGAACAAAGTCAATTGGCTGCTCTTCGATTAGCAATGGAATTAGGAGCAGATCACATCGATGTTGAGCTTAAGGTTCCTTTTTTCTTGACATTAAATGCATCTATTCGTGCTCATAGGCTCGTCTAAAGTACTATACTGTTATTCTTAACTCAAATGCAGGCCGCTTACAGGTAAGAAGATTCTTTTTTCGATATCCGAAAACCGATACGAATGCAGTTTTTTATATATGTTTTTGAAGGGTGCTTAATTGTTTTGGATTACTTATTGGAACAATTTATCTGATGGGGGTAATTCCAAATTGCTTATTATGAACTGATATGTTTTTACGAATTTGGTATTACAAATTTTCTGCTAGGGTAAAATAAGCTGTTTTTGAGAAACTGATCATCTGTTTATTAGCTGCGTAAGCTGTTGACCCCTTATTGCACTTTGATATTGTGGATAAGCAATTTTGAATGTATGGGCTCTGGACATGATTATATACTTATTTGGGTGTGAAATAAGTTGACTGTTAACTGCCTGTTCAGATTGTTTATTTGCTGTTTTTCAGACCCTTGTTAGATTAAGCCCTTTGCCTACTCTTTTTACTTACAGATGCGGTTTATTGGGACTGTTTTTTGATGTTGGAAACTGTTTCTATGATATGAATGTTGGGTTTATTAGTATCGTGAATTGCTTGATGTGGGAATTGGGATTGTTAACAGATAAGCATTTTTTAGTATTGGTAAATTTTATATTACAAACTTGCTCTTAGGATGAAATAAGCTGATTGGGAGACGCTGCATTGTAATCGAGATTAGATAGGATGGTTTGAATCAAGAAAGGTTTACTGATAGATATGATATCAAACCGTTTATAAATTAAGTCCTTTGCCTAGTCTTTTTACTTGCAGGTGTGGTTTTTTCGGACTGTTCTTCGATATTCAAAACTGTTTTCGTGATATGAAATGTGATGTGTTAGTATACTGAATAGTAACAATTGTTTGACAATGTGATGTGGGGTGTTTGGTATTTTTGCTTATTTACACAGCTTATCTTCTTATTGCTTTTTGTAAGCAGATGATGAAATGTGACTATGCTTATCTACTTAGTTTAGGGTAAATAAGCTCTTGTAATTAGCAGTTTAATTTTAGGATGAAATAAGCAGTTTGGGAGTCTAAGTTCAAAACTAACAATCCTAAGCACCCCTTATTGCGTTTTAAACTTTTAACTGTAGTAGATAAGCAGAGTTGAGTGTTTGTGTGTGATTATATTTGAGGGTGAAATAAGTAGTTTGGGAGTTGCTTATTGTAAGCTTAATATATTTGCGTATCTGATTGTATTTCGAGTACATGTGATGAGGATGTTTCAGAATTTGCTATTTTGGATAAGTTGATCTTCCGGTTATGAGCATAAGATGTTTAACTTAGTAATGCCAAACACCCCTTGTTACGTTTTGATACAGTAGATCAGCAGTAATAAGTGTTAGGATATGATTATAGGCTCATTTGATGGTGAACTAAGCATCAAAGGTAATGTTCATTTGATGAAATAAGCTATCATTTTTTTGTAATGGTGACCATTTTTGACAGTCCGTTTTTGTGTTACCGAATTCCCAAACAGTCTAAGTTCAAAACTAACAATCCTAAGCACCCCTTATTGCGTTTTAAACTTTTAATGTAGTAGATAAGCAAAGTTGAGTGTTTGTGTGTGATTATATTTGAGGGTGAAATAAGCAGTTTGGGAGTTGCTTATTCACACAGTGTATTTGCTTCTGTATTTTAAAGTACTCTTAGCAGAATTGCCAAACTCATATATTTGCGTATCTGATTGTATTTCGAGTGTCTAGATGAAAAATGTGCTTACACTAATGATCTTCTTGATACTGTTATAATGCGAATGCAGTTTTCTTCTGATGGTATACTGAATCGTCTGACATGTGATGGGGATGAAAAATGTGCTTATATGGGTGTAATACAGATTATGTAGGCGCTATTTCTGCTATCGAGGATAGTCTACGAGGTTTCTTTCTATACTCTCTATTAGAAGTGATAGTATGAACCGTTGGGTCAAAACAGTGCTTTTTGTCCAGTTATAAAAGTTTCATATCATATTTCATGTGTGACTTTCTACCCATTCGACCCATTTGAGATTTACCTACAACACAGATTGGTACAACTGTTTAAAGGTTCAGGCGTTCAAAATGGTGCAACAGGATCACCCTTGGCGGGTAGACTATATGTGATTATTGGTGCTGGAAAAGCACTTGCTTATGGAGCAAAAGCGAAGGGTGCAAGGATTGTGACAACCAATCGAACTTACGGTTGGATTCTATTAGCGTTCACATTACCATTCCTAGTCCTCATACTTGATTGCAAATAAAACATTATACTAGTTTCATTGCATTCTTATCAGTTCAGTAGGCCGTATGGGTGGAAGTCAACTATATGGTTCTCGTCATATTTAGGGGGTGTTTGGGTTTGAGTGGTTGATCATCAAAACATTAAAAATTGATTATTGCGACTACAAGTCAGAGTAACCATATGATCAGTTATTCAGTTGCAACATTGAAATCCAAACACCCTCTATGCATAGTTAATACACCAACTAAAGTTTTCTCATACTGATACTGCACAGATCGTGCTAGAGAACTCGCTGACATAATTGGTGGATAGGCTAGATGTCTTTGCCGATTTGAGCACTTACAGCCCAGAAGGTGGCATGATACTTGCAAACACAACATCAATTGGTATGCAGCCAAATATAGACGATACTCCTATTTCTAAGGTACGGCTATATACCTTTCTTCGGTCATATGTTTTAGTAATAATGGTATGCAGTTAGAAAATTTATATGAGGTGACTATGGGCATGGGGGAAATTTTTCATATTTTTTTATGTTAAGTTCTCCTTGCCCGAATCCAAAGGATGATAATGGTTGTGAAGGAGATGATATGGGTGGATGGTGCGTGCTTCGTAATGAGCAGAAAAGGGTTAAGGTCATTATGGACAAGTTTATGGCACATGCCGAGAGCCCGAGAGTTTGGTCGGGTAGGCGCGAAACACTTTTTGTGACAAAGTTTTGAATTGTAGTGTGTTGATATTACACTTGCAACTTTCTTTCTATTGTCCTAGTAGTTAATCTTGTTGATTTTACTCGTTTGAGTTGTTAGAGATAAAACCTAACCTGAATAAATGAGTCAATTGCCTACCCTTTAGAAATGATAATGATCACTTTATTTGGTAGGTTGACTGTTTTTGTTCAAATTACAGGATTTACAACTTTCTTCACTGGATGAAGGTTCGGATTTCATTCAACAACAAATAAATGATTCTGGCGTTCAGATCCATTAGCCTCTCTATGACGAAATGCATTTGATATACACAAACGGTCAAAGCTTCTTGAAAACATGATCCATCATGTAACATTATACAAGGCACCAAGAAATGTCAGGTTGGCATGGTTGACTGATTTATTTCTATGTGCTAATGAATTATTTTAACCATTGGATGTGGCCTTTTGGTGTTTTGAAAATAATTTCCAGGGTGATTGACTAAATTATTGGCTGCTTAAAGGCCTTGTGAATGAGTCTTGTAAAAAAGAACCAGACCAGTTAATGCCAGTACTAGTACCAAGCTTTCTTGAGACCAGTGGTGATCAGCTAGCTGGGGTTGTTACTAGTACCAACCCATGCCATCAACGGCTAGTTGTTTGTCATATTACAAACTTGTATCACGGTAGAGGTACCTATCACTTGTCATTCAATTCAATTGGTAGAGAATGACAAACCCAATCAGGAATGTAAAGAACTTTACAGTTTTAGAGAAACTGTCGTATCTAGTTCTACTTGTTATTCAATGCGATATAAACTGTATCATTCTGTCGAACATATCCAGTATCAAAGTGCAAAGTGAATGTTGCGACCATCATTTATATCAGTTAATGCATGTTCCATGTTTAAATCACCACTAGTATATGGAGGGCCATCATGTGAAGAATAGAACGTACCTATCAAAAGCAAAATTGATGTCAAATAAGAGTGGAGACAGGAATTTTGTAGCACAAAAGATGAACTCGAGTAAGCTTCAAAACTGACCCGTTGTTTGTTTCAGCAACTTCTTAAAAACCTATTTTCATCCCATAATTTACGGATTTCAGGTTCCTTCGAAGCATAATTTGCTCCCATACCAAAGGTTGTCTTAGCAAGGTCAACAACATGCTTGTATTTTCCATCTTGTACGTTGCTTTGTTCCTAAACAACTGAATACATCAACCAGTTAAAGGTCAGTTGGTCAGAAGAAAATATAAGACGAATATGAAAGGTTGCCCTCAAATTCTATTTCTTTTCCCTGTGCAAGTAAGTTTGCGCAAAATATTGTTGAAATGTATTTTGGCCTGGATAAAAGTTAAGGGACTAATGTTGCATTGTTTATATTTCAGGTTCGTTGCTTTGATAGTTTGGTGGTCTAAAGATAAGAAGAAAAAGATGAAGGGGGTTTGTGCTATTTTGGAAGATGGTTGCTTATCTTGGGCTTCACACACTCACATCCTTGAGTGTGGTATAGCTGTATCTGGTGTTTGAGCCGTTTTCTTGTCCTCTTCTTGGATATCATCTTCTGCTGATGATCTATATATATCAGCTCTCTCCTCTCCTTGAAGTTCATCACAAAACATTATTCATTCTCTTGTATTATTATTTTGTGTTCCTTGATTGAGATCAAGTATTCGTATAACTGTTTGAGAACAGTTTGGTTGTTAAACTCTTTATTATTAATCTGATTGGGCAATATTAAGTTTTCTTACATGGTATCAGAGCCAGGTTGCTCTGAAAAAACGTTTTGAATAATTATGGTTTGGGAAATTTGGGGCTTTTACGCTTTAAAGGATCCAGAGGTTGATTAAGTTCCTTAATTGGAAGGTTTGGTAGTTTGCTTGTTGATTGCAAGTGATTCTGGTGATTTGCCCTAATTTTAAAAAATTAGGGTTTGGTGGATCTTGGTTGGTGGATCTGGGTTTGCCGTGTACATCTGCTATATCCCTAGACTAAGTGAATCTAGGGTGTAGTAGGTTTGATTCCGCTGCTGCTCTGCCTTGCGTACACTGTAACACCTCTCGCACCTTTACCTTTCTTGCATTTTTTTTTCTAGATTGACGGGGAGTAGGATTTGGGTTGCTGAAGTTGTGATTATTATGATTGGTGGTATTGGTATTGATCTTGTGCTTGTCTTATCTTTGTTTAGTAGATAAAGCCCTTGACCTACCACTTTAGTGGCAAGGAAGCCTGGGAACTTCGTTCTTCCCTTTCTCTTTATGTGTTTAGCTTTGTTCAGCACTTACTTGTTTCATTATGTCTTTGCATAATACTACTCCACCTCCCTCTGTTCAGGCTTCTGATACAGAGGAAGATGATGCTGTGCCTGTTACTCTTATTAGCAAACTTGATATCAGTCACCCTCTACACTTGCATCCTAATGACTCTGCTACATTAACTGTTATATCTATAAAATTAAAAGGAACTGAAAACTATAATGTGTGGTCTTGTGCTATGCTGTTAGCTCTTGAAGGCAAAAACAAAATTGGTTTTATAGATGGTTCTTGTAGGAGGTCTAATACTGATGAAGTTCTTGGGAGACAATGGGACAGGGTTAATGCTATTGTTCTGGGTTGGATCTTAAACTCCATCTCTGAGGAACTGTTTCTTGGACAAATTTTTTCAAAAAAGGCTTCCGATGTCTGGACTGAGTTAAAAGAAACATTTGATAGAGTTGATGGGTCTGTTACCTTTAATTTACACCATAAAATCAACTCTTTGTCTCAAAATGGTACATCTATTGCTGAATATTTCAACAAGTTAAGCACTTTGTGGAAGCAATTTGATGCTCTTATTAAATTGCCTAGATGCACTTGTCATGCTGCTGATGATTTCAAGAAACATAACCAGTTAATGAAGTTAATGCAATTCCTTATGGGGCTTGATGATTCTTATATGCAAATTAGAAGCAACATTTTGTCTAGAGACCCATTGCCTGATGTTAAGGGGGCCTTTGCCATTATCTCTAGTGAGGAGTCTCACAGAGCTGTGGTTTCTGGGACTGGGGTTTCTCAAAGACCTCAGTCATCTGTTTTTCACTCTAATGTGCCTAATAGAGGTAGTACTCAGAGGCCCCAAACCTCTGGGAACTCTTTCAGGCTCAGTAATGCCCCTAGACCTAATACTAATTGGAACAATAGGGCTGCTGGTGGCTCTACTCTTGTTTGTGAAAATTGTGGGATAAATGGACACACTGAGGATAGATGTTTTAAGTTGATTGGGTACCCTCCTAATTTTGGGAAACGAAATGGTTACATTGGCACTAATTCTAATCAGGGTGCTCAAAACTTTAACAAAAAGTTTATAAAGAACAACAACTCTGTTGGTTCTAGCTCTCTTTCAAACCTTTCAGATGATCAGATTTCTAAACTCTTGTCTCTCATCAAAGACACTTCTGTCAATGATGACGAAAAGGGCAAAAGTGTTTATGCCAACATGGCAGGTATAGTTTTTAACAACAGCAAGTTTTTTAACCAAAATTTTCATAGATTTTTTTGTAATAATAGTAAGACTAGGGCTGCTCTCATTGCTGCTGGTATTATTGTTGACTCTGGAGCTAATCAACATCTAACATACACTGATAAATTTTTGGTTAATGTTGTCGATATTTCCAAACTTGGAATCAAAGTCTCTCATCCTAATGGAACAGAGGCTTTAATTACCAAAGTTGGAAATATGATCCTAACCAAAAACTTAACTTTGTATGATGTGCTTGTGGTTCTAGAGTATTGTGTGAGCCTTATGTCTGTTCATAAGATTGCTAGAGATAGCAAATTTGTTGTGGCCTTTGATGAATCCAAATGCTATGTGTTATCTCAGGGTTTGAGGGATGTGAAACTTCTAGGGACTGGTAGACAGTCTGATGGTTTATATTTCTTTGATAAAACTGAAGGTAATTTACCTTCTAGAGATCAACCTTATTTTTTCTCTGGTTTGTCTAAACACTTGTGGCATTGCAGACTTGGTCATCCTTCTGACCAAGTTCTAAAAGTTCTAAACAAAGATCTTAATTTTAAACCTAATGATAATATGCAACTTTGTGAAATTTGTCAAAAGGCCAAACAAACCAGAGAACCCTTTCCCTTGAGTGAACACAAAACTTCTGCCCTTGCTGACCTTGTCCATCTTGATGTTTGGGGGCCCTATCGGGTTACCAGTAGAGAAGGATATAAGTACTTTTTAACTATTGTTGATGATTACACCAGGGCTGTTTGGGTTTACTTGCTTAAGACTAAAACTGAAGTGTTTGATTGTGTCTATACCTTCTTTAATTTGATCCAAAATCAATTCAAGAAAACTGTTAAAATTTTCAGAAGTGATAATGGCACTGAATTTGTGAATAAAAGGTTTAGTGAATTTTGTGTCACTCATGGAATAATACATCAGACCTCTTGTGCTTATACCCCTCAGCAGAATGGGATTGTGGAACGGAAACATAGGCATCTGCTTAATGTGGCCAGATCCCTTCTGTTTCAGGGGGGAATTCCCTTAAATTTGTGGTCCGAATGTGTTCTCACTGCTTGTTATCTCATTAACAGGTTGCCCTCTTCAGTGCTAAATGGGAATTCTCCTTACAACATGGTTTTTAACAATAAATGTTCTTTAAATCACCTAAGAACTTTTGGATGTTTGTGTTTTGCTACTGTCCTTAATAATGATGATAAGTTCAGTAGCAGATCTGAAAAATGTGTGTTGGTTGGCTATGCGTCTTTTAAAAAAGGTTATAAACTGTTTAGTCTTGAAAGGAAACAATTCTTGTACTCAAGAGACGTTGAATTCTTTGAGAATATGTTTCCCTTTAAGACTAACCCTGTGATTGAGACTTGTCAGGATCTGGATCATACAAACTTTTTCGATAAAGTTGTATATGAGGATCCTGACATACCCCATGATGAGAAAAACGTTAACAAAAAACCATCTTATGATGGAAACAAGTATGCTAACTCTCCTAGTGAAGGCAGAAACTCCTTTCTTGATGGCAGTCCAACAATTGACCTAGTTGAGGATGAGTTGGGGCATCCTCAGGGTTCCAATGGTTTTGCCCCTGAAAATGAGGTGTCAGCTACACTTGAGAATGATAATGCATTATCTGAGGGTACATCTCATAATAGTCCAATCACAGATCATCTTATGATTCCTCAAACTCAACCCACTAGAAGATCTGAAAGATCCTCTACTTTTCCAAACAAATATAATGACTTTGTGGTTAATTCTAAAGTAAAATATGGGCTTGAAAAATTTGTTAGCTATGCCAACCTCAGTTCTGAAAACTTCTGTTTTGTAACCAAGTTAAATAAACTTTCTGAACCAAAAAATCATTTGGAAGCTAGCAAATCTGAGCACTGGAAAGGGGCAATGAACACTGAAATGAACGCTTTATATGAAAATGATACTTTTGAGATTGTTGAATTACCTTGTGATAGAAAGGCCATTGGGTCCAAATGGGTGTTTAAGATTAAATATAAGTCTAGTGGTGAGATTGATAGATTTAAAGCGAGACTTGTTGTTCAGGGGTTCAATCAAAAGGAAGGGGTTGACTTTGATGAGACTTTCTCCCCTGTGGTCAAAATTGTTACTATTCGATGTGTTATTAATTTAGCTGTTCAACAATCTTGGCCCATTTTTCAATTGGATGTTAACAATGCCTTTTTATATGGTGACCTTGAGGAAACTGTTTACATGAAACTTCCTCCGGGTTATTTTGATGAAAATGACAAGAGAGTGTGCAGACTTAAAAAGTCTTTATATGGCTTGAAACAAGCTCCTAGACAGTGGAATGCCAAACTGACTAGCACTCTTCTTGAAAATGGTTTTGTGCAAAGTAAAAGTGATTACTCGCTGTTTACTAAAAATGAGTCTGGTGTGTTTATCGCTTTACTTGTTTACGTTGATGATATTATTATCACTGGGAATGATCTTGGTGCCATTGATGATGTCAAAAGGTATCTTAAGACCAAATTTCAGGTAAAAGATTTAGGCAAACTCAAATATTTTCTTGGCATTGAAGTTATTGAAACTAAGAATGGGGTTTGTTTATCTCAAAGGAAATATTGCCTAGATTTATTATCTGAGTTTGGTCTCCTTGCTTGTAAACCTTCTGCTACTCCTTTAGAGCAAAGTGTGTACATCACCTCTGAGCCAACTGACACAGATCCCTTACTTGATAATATCACTGAGTATCAAAAACTCATTGGGAAACTGATTTATCTAACTCACACTAGGCCTGATATTTCTTACACTGTTCACTGCCTGAGCCAATTTATGCATTCCCCTTTAAAGTCTCATTTAAAAATTGCTTTAAAGGTGTTGAGGTATTTAAAAGGATCTCCAGGTATGGGTGTGCATATAACTAAGAATTCTGGGAATTCTTTGAATGCATTTGTAGATGCAGATTGGGCCAAGTGTGTGGTTACAAGAAAATCCGTCACTGGATTCTGTGTTAGTCTCAATGGTTCTATGATTTCGTGGAAAAGCAAAAAACAAAATACCCTCTCAAAGTCTTCTGCTGAAGCTGAGTACAGAGCTTTAGCTTCTGTGACTTCTGAGATTGTTTGGATCCTTAAGATTCTTAGGGATCTTAACTGGGAACATTTTATGCCGGTAAAAGTTTTCTGTGACAGTCAAGCTGCAATTAAGATTGCTGCTAACCCAGTCTTCCATGAGAGGACTAAACATTTGGAGATTGATCTCCATTTTGTTAGAGAAAAAATCTTAACTGGTGTTATTGAAACTGCCAAAATTCATACTGCTGATCAAACAGCAGATATCTTTACAAAGGGTCTTGATAAATCTCAACATTTCAAAATGGTTTCAAAACTGGGTTTGATTGATGTCTTCCAGGCCAAAATTAAGGGGGGATGTTGAAATGTATTTTGGCCTGGATAAAAGTTAAGGGACTAATGTTGCATTGTTTATATTTCAGGTTCGTTGCTTTGATAGTTTGGTGGTCTAAAGATAAGAAGAAAAAGATGAAGGGGGTTTGTGCTATTTTGGAAGATGGTTGCTTATCTTGGGCTTCACACACTCACATCCTTGAGTGTGGTATAGCTGTATCTGGTGTTTGAGCCGTTTTCTTGTCCTCTTCTTGGATATCATCTTCTGCTGATGATCTATATATATCAGCTCTCTCCTCTCCTTGAAGTTCATCACAAAACATTATTCATTCTCTTGTATTATTATTTTGTGTTCCTTGATTGAGATCAAGTATTCGTATAACTGTTTGAGAACAGTTTGGTTGTTAAACTCTTTATTATTAATCTGATTGGGCAATATTAAGTTTTCTTACAAATATCACTCCAACTAGCAATTTGACTACTACCTAGCTTATCTCGAAATAACCTTACAGTTATGCAACCCAACTCTCCTAACCCAATAAACACATAGTAATCTCAAACTCCTAATGTTTATTAAACCATAAAACTATGAATGAAAAAAAAAAAAAAAAAAAAGTTTGCATTATCATATGACATTTGATGCTCCATTTTATAACAAAAAAGGCTTCAGGGGTGCTACTACTTTATCAGATTTCGCTCAATAAGAACCAAATCTCCACTAAATAAAAAAGGTCATTTACTTAAATGTGATATAAGTCCGCAAAACAATTCTAATCAGCCTTGCGAACATGACCAATTACCACATAGCATTGAATAGCCGGCCAAAACTGTCGTTTATGTCTCACTAAAATGAAGTTCACCACATAAAGCTTGTGTCTTGTACAAAAAATTACATTAATAAATTAGTAAGTGTAATCAAATTACGTTATATTCTCCAGGTGATTGAAACTCAAAGTAAAAATGAGTTTTAAAAAGTACAGGAAGAAATCTTTTACATTGGTCGAAACTCGAGACCACATACAATGAGGCCAGACATGATTCCTTCATGACTTGTAAATTTCATATTCATAGAGAGAGCGTCATCCTTGAATTCATGAGTTGAGTTAAATTTCCACAGTTGAATTTCCATCCATCCATCTTCCCTTTGTTTTGGAACCCGAGTAATATCATTTATGTTTGATGGGCTCGGGGTAATAAAATAGAAAAAATCCACCTCATTGTTTTCTTGATGGAGTAAATCTCGTACTTTCACCGGACAATGAAGTCCCTGGCATTGTTCTGAAAGCTTGAACATAAGGTAACACACATATTCCATATCCGGTGACAGCATTTGACTTTTGATCGTACAGTTGATATGAAATACTTGTTGCGGCAAAAGCTCAATCACCTCTTGAAATCTGCATTTACGATACATTATATGATTACATTATGTAATTTACATAATTCTTAAGAACATGAAACTAAGTCCAGGAAGTGAAACTTTTGTCAACCATCTATTCACTGTTTGCTAGTTAACTAGAGAGCTAAAAGGATTTGGACCTTGACTAATCAAATCTAGTTTTTCATGACTGTAACAAATTAGTTATATAAAAATAAAAATGAGAACAAACCTGGATTGGATTGGTGGTTTTGAAGTAAAAGTATCCACATTAGAAAATTTGTATAAAGTTGCCTTCGCTGAAAGCACAAGAAGTTTCTTTCCATCGACTTCGCCTAACCAGAACAACTCGTCATAGTTTCTGCATACCTTGAATATTTCTTCAAAGTTGGTTGGCAATTGTTGCGCTTGACAAACATTAAAGTCTGATTTCAAGACTTGTTGGACTTCCTTCAATTTTCTGATCTCTTCATGTTTCACCTGTATACAGTTATTTTAGATATGAAACTTATAACATGGGTTTTTTTTTTTTTTTTTTTTTTTTTTTTTTTTTTTTTTTTTTTTTTTGGTTACAGTGCTTTCATGTTTCCTTTATACAACTTTAACAAAAGAACATAGAATGTAACCAAGGGATAATTTCAAACTTACTTTGTCAATGGCTCGAAATTCAATGCCTTCAACATAAACTGCAGCATCTCCACAATAGTACGATGAAAAGCTCTCAAGTAGAAACTCAAAAACGACATCTTCATTCTGATTCGAGAAACGGTGCAACTCAATCATCATCCACCGCTCATCTTTCCACGTTGCGAAATATGCATGAAGACTTTTGTGTCCCTTTCTATACTTTAGGTTAACATACACAGGTTTACTTGAAAAGTTTCTTGAATCACAAAATTTGAAGACTAAATAGACCCCATAAACAACACTTGGCGATAAAAATTGAGCTCTTGTCTTGATGTCGATGATCAAGTTGGAAATATCTAACATCTCCACCACTGTCCCAAACCTGGGCATATTACAAACATCCAAGTCTAAATCAGTCATAGCCTTTATATTCATAGACACTTCTACTTTTGAATTTCATAAGCTTTGGAAAAAGAGTTTAAATTCTATATTAGAATTTATTGTACCAGAAAAATCTCTATTTAAATAAAGGTAAGAATATTATAAAAAAGCACTATCAAGGAGCTAATAGTGCTCATCGTATGGGAAAATATTATGTTACATCTATACATTGTCAAATATTACATACCACACTAATACAAAAATTGACATAGAGCCCGGTTGAAAAGGCTAATAGTGCCCGGTTTTTCATGAGGGCACAAAGGGGGGGGGGGGACTCTATTAGGAATTGGCATAGAGCCCAGTTTGAGAAACGGGCTTTATGATGTTTAATAGAGGCCGGTTTTTTCGTTCAAAACCTTGCTATATGTGATTAAAAAAAAAATTAATGAGAATAGACCCCTGTTTTTTCCTTACAAAACATGGCTCTATCGTTTTTTTTTACTTTTTCAAATTTTGTTAAATACCACCTGTTTACATTATTTCCACAGCAGAAACTAGCAAAAACATCAACAAACTAGCAGAAACATCAACAAAACATAACTATAACAAAACCATAACCTTGATGGTCTATACCAAAACCAAAGGCATTAAGATCCAAGATCAGGTTTACAACAACCTAATACGGGTCCTATGGACTACATAACATACTTAATACGACTAATTAGACATCACAACAGTTTCACAATAAAATGTTTTGTTGGGCCAAGGGAAAGGAGATATACAAAAAGACATGAGTACATGCCAACCTTTCCTAAATACTACCATGATTGATGATCAAATGCCACACACCGAAATGCACGAGCTCACGATGTCGTCCAGCTCCTTAGTAGTAAAAGGCTTCTTGTCATTCCAAGGCATCTATAAAAAAAATCCATAAGTGATATTAGTATGATGAAACAAATAAGACCAGCTTTGATGGCTGGAAATTTATTCATTTTATGCTGATTGATTGTTGTTTTTCATCAGCCATTTCTCTTTAGTTAATGCTCATCTTATCGACCCAAAATTCCAATTTAAATGACTTTGTGTAAAAGTTGTCAACAAAAAGGAAAAAACTTAGAAGTAGTAGTTCAAACTTCAAACCATACATATGCAGTAAGTTGTATCATTTCACAGAACAATTATGGTGTCGAAAAACAGATATCGATATTTTTTGTTCTTATAAGGCTATTGTTATGTGAAATGATACAACCTATATGGTTTGAGACCAGCCTTATATAATGTTGCAATAGATCTCAAACGAGAACAGAGCACATAATATAAGGTTGTTCACTTAGCCTTAAATTAAGACTAGAGCACATAATATAACAATGGAATCTATTTAAACGAGACCAGAGCACATAATATAAGGCTGGCTAAAGGGGAATTTGTATTGGCTTATTTAATGAACTGATGAGCTTAAAAACTGTTTGGGCATCAACCAACGAGCTTACACTTCTTAGTTAATTGAGACATGCGTGTATTCTTTTGATTTCCAATCCCATTGGACAAATAAGTTTTTTTGCTTTGTATACAGAAACGGGCAACTTTCGGGGAGCAATTCATTCACTGCCTCTAACAAATCTATAAAACCTTTATCTCTCCAACCATTAGCTGCCTTTACGTCAAACAATCTCAACACTGCACTTAGTCTAGTGTGTTTTTTACACCCAGCATATAATGGCTTTTCCGCATGGACAAACAATTCTTGAAATTTCACATGATTATTGTCATCTATATCACCCTCCAAATCATGTAACATGTCATCTAAGTTATCGGGACCGCTGTCGTACGAATTATCGTCATCATCCTCGCTATGATTAGAATCAACCATGTCACGCTCTTGTAATAATTCACCATGCCATGACCAACAAGTATACCGTTCTGTAAACCCAGTTGATATCAGGTGTCCTTTTATTTCATCAGAGTCAGTTTAAAATTATATATGGTTACAATCTTTACACGGACAAGATATTCTAATTTTCCTTTCTTTTCCCGATCATCCTCGGCAACTCTAATAAATTCAGACAGCCTGGTCAAATATTCCTCTGAATTTCGATCTATCTTGTACATCCATCTACTTCGATCCATCTAGAATTTCGATCTATCTAGTACATTCCCAATATGTTAATAACATTCGCATCCTAAATGGGATAAATTATTTAAAAGGCAATCCTAAAATGGGAGCAATCCAAAATTAATCTCTATTAATATCAGCTAAGTATTATACTAAAAGAGAATAACTTATACCTTATTTGTACTAAATGAATGTCATAACAACACTATTAGTGGTTCGAAAAATCATAAAAAGACACCTTACTTGCACGGGCCTATCAAGCTAGTATCAAGTTTCGCGTGCTAAATTATTTCCGAAAACAGTCCTACAAATACAAATAAGTTACAAGTTAACAAAACAAAGATTCATATATCTAAACATATTTATGGTAGCATGGTTCGGGTCTATCGGGTTGCGGGTAATCGGGTTGGGTCTATGCAAATATTGTATGAGTTTAGCCAATCTATTTGATCCATGAATCATATATATTGTTACACATTAATTAAATAATCAATCCTAAAATTACACATATAAAGTCTAATTCGTATATTGTTATTTGGCCTAATATTCCAAACAAACTCTAAAGGCAACTTGCAATTCATGTACACTAGTAAAGTCTAATTCGTATACTAAGGTTAGGTAAATATATATCTTCTTCTGTGTCTACTACAATCGTGTTGCTAATTAATTTCACTAACATTACATGAGAATGAAGTAAACCAAATATGAGCACAAGAGTACCATGATTTTGTAAACAGTTTGAAGATAAGAATTGCAGTATTGTGTTTACATACATGAGGAAATTATATACGCAAGCTAAGGACATATTGATCACGAATTAACAATAAAGATTTGCTTAACTTTGAAATTGAACATGTGTATGTATGAAAATAAGCAAGAGTTATATAACAGTAATTAAATATAAGAACTTACCTTTAATTATGATTTGAGATTGAACAAAATTTGATTATTTAATGCTTATATATGGAGACAATTAAAATTTGATAATTTAATGCTTATGGAGACAATATATTAAAATTTGATCATTTAAAGCCTATATATGCAAAGGTTTTGAAAAAAAAGAGTCAAAAAATGGTAATAAATGTGATTCATATGGTTCTCCCCCATTGAGTATGTTGTTTTTGTTGCCAGCCGTTGGTGGTCACTCTAATAGAGCCCGGTTTCGTGGAAGAAAAACGGGCTCTAATAGTTTTAATCATAAATCCCGGTTTCATTAAAAGAACATGGCTCTATACAAAGGAATAGAGCCAGGTTTCGAAGGAAAAAACACGACTCTAAAAATTTTAAGCATAGAGCCCGGTTCTATCAGAAAAAACACGGCTCTATACCCTTTTCCACAACCCGGAATCCCTTTAGAGCCCGTTTTTCACAAAAATCGGGCTCTATTAAGGGGGCTCTATTTTCTTTTTTGTAGTAGTTCCATCACTTCTGAAACCATCTGGGCTACCATACCACGTCCCAGCAGCGTCAGCCCAGTTGGTGGCTACCTTGGATATGTTAAAATGTGTTGGTCGTGCTAATGACAATGTGAAGTAGAAGGTTAGAAGACATAACACCGAGAAATGTGAATAATTAGTAGCCATTGCTAAATGGTGCTATGCTACTATGTGTAGCTATTTTATGCTTCTATGGTGATGCAAAAGTAAGGTTTTTATAGAGGGTTTTGTTTGCATTGTAACTTTCAAGTCCACGTTTGCCATGTTCTTATTTTGTCATGTTTGGATTCTAATATTTAAAATTCGTGCAATTTGGATATTTTAATATTTTATCATATTAGGAGTAATAATAAAGATATCATCAAACAGAACATGGGTAATAAGTCTTTTTACATGTTTAATTTGTTCAAACATATTATATTTAGTTAATATATGTTACTTTCTGAATGCATCATGTCACAATTGCCTCACCTCATATTTGTTTAATAGAAGGTACACATGGTCTACATAAGGACTAACGTGGTTGCATTCTTCATTTGTTACTATGTTTAGATAAAGGCTCATTTTTAGTTAAATGATTAAGTAAACGAACATTAAATATAATTTTTCACTAAAAAAAAAAAAAAAAAAAAAAAAAAAAAAAAAAAAAATCACTCAGATAATTTTATGCCTCGCTTTCCCTCTAAAAAAACCCAAAAATTTCATCAAATCTCCAAACCAATTCAATTTCCCCCCATTCCCCCCCCCCCCCCCCCCCCCCATCCATTAAGGGTAATGTCACTACCTCCAAGGCTGCTGATCTCCATGAGGCTATGGAAGTGGCCAACAAGCTAATGGACCAATTAATCGAGGATGCCGCTGAGCAGGTGGTAGATAACAAAAGGAAATGGGATGATCACTCCGTAAATAACAACAACAACCAGAACAAGCGACAAGAGACTGCCAAGATCTATACTGCTGGGTCGGGAGAGAAGAAAGGTTACGCTGGAACTCTACCCAAGTGCAACAAGTGTCGATTTCACCACAAGGGACCTTGCCCTGCTCAGTGTGGGAACTACCAAAAGGTCGGACACAAAGCCAAAGATTGCAAGGCTCCCACCTTCGTGATGGATCCTAATGTCACGATAACCTGCTATGAATGTGGAGTGATAGGGCACTTTAGGAGTGAATGCCCAGAGCTGAGGAATCAGAATAGAGGAAGAACTCATGGGAATGCATACGCGTTTGGAGGAGAAGAAGCTCGTCAGGACCTCCAAAACATCACGGGTGATGACAATGTTTAAGAAGAGAGAGTTTCGTGCTTTGCATAATAAGACCTAAATCTAGACCCTCTTGAGTTGTATTTTCCTTGAGTGTTTGTACTTCTTTAAGATTTTCTGTTTCGTTGTATTGTGTGGATTTTCATCTAATGAATTCCCTATCATTTTATGCCGAGGTATTATGATGACTTCTTTCCGTTATGTTCTTTATTATATAAACCATCTTTGAAATTTTCCTGCAAACTATTTTGCTACCGTCTTATATACACGTTTGTGCTCCTTTATAAATATTTTGATTACTGTCTTATAAATAGAATGGCCGATACTGTTTATCCGTAATAAATCGAATAATATCTTGACTAAACCGAACGTGGCATTATCAATCCTCAATTAAACATAGCCTGATCACCTATGTTTAATTCGGGAAGGATCATGCTAAGATGGGAATAGTCATCTCAAGAATTTTCTACTTCAAAGCGAACACTTCATGTCCCGGTCGTCGAAGTTCAATAATTTCCCAAAGAAGTCCCGAATTCACGTTGGAGCGTGAAGAAGAAATCAAGCGTAAATACCCTCATCCTTTCTCAACTCCATTTGGTAACTCTAACTAAAAACCGAGGACGGTTTTCATTCTAAGGCGGGAAGGCTGTGACACACGGAAATTTTTCAGCTAATATTTTAATAATAAACAAATTTATTATTACCAAACTATTTAACTAAGCATTCATGAGCTTACATAACTATTTCGGGAAGCTATCCCGCGTACGGTAGCTTACAGTGACCACTAAAACTACTTATTGTGGTCAGAAATACTAAATATTCATTTCCTGATACTTACATACTAGTTATGTGTTAAACTGAGAAGTTTTCTCGCATTTACTGAAAAACGACCCCGTACGCGTACCGACACTCAGTTAATTATGGCAAATGTCAAATAAATATTTTTACGAGTCAGATATAATATTTTTATATCACTTTTATAAAAACGCAATCAAAACCGTATATTACACGTTTTTCTAAAAATGTCAAACCGAGACACCGCGGCACACGTTTAAGCTCAAACGGGACACGAAACAAATAAAAACAATTTTTCCCCTCCGAAAACTCAACTTTGCCGCCCATAGGGTGGATAAGGCTTCACATGTCTACTTAGTTTTTGTAAAAAGTACCTTTGTTACTTAATACATGGATAATACCATGTAAAAGCGCTAACCAATCTTTTATACACTAGCTTATATAGGCTAAAGTGGATTCTTTTCCTTGCTTATAATCAAACGAACTCAGCCATGGTGTAACACCCCCAATTCATGGTTGCAGCGGAATTCAAACCGGGTGTTACTCGACGGCACAATAGTCACAATGATAGAAAACGAACTCTAATTGAGTCGTTTTAAAAAGATTTATCATTCAAATTGTATAAATATGAGAGATTACAAAATGAGGTCCCAGATGGTTCCATGTTTACAATTTATATTAAATGAGTTTTTGAATGATAATAAAATTTATAGCCCTCTTGAGTATATGTGCCCTTCCGTGCCATCCTTGATCGTCATGAACCTGAAATACATGCTTGAGAGGTCAACACAAAGGTTGAGTGATATTCATAGAGTTTGTTTAATGTTTGAACACAATATGTTGGTAGTGTGAGCTATAGACTCACACCAATGTTTGGAAAACAAAACAGGTAGGCTACGTTATTATTCGCCCATAAAATGTATTATACACTAAGCTTATGACACCAAAACGTTAACGTGTACCAATATCGATCGGCAGATTTATCCCGGTAGGTACTTTGCTGTCATACCCATGTCTCAAATATTAATGCATTTGTATGAACTTAGTCAATACAAATGGGATTCGTCAATCCCAATAGGCCTATTCACAATATTTGCGCTCACTATTGCTAGTGATTAAATGGTTCATAATAAGGGATCTCGGTTTAGCAAGGCTGGTACTTAGTGATAATAAAACAATCAGGCAAGCATACAATTTAAAAACATTGTGCTCGGTTAAAAATAGCATGTATTCCCCCCAAGGGTTTGTAAAACAATTAAGTAATGGAAAGTGGGGCTATGAACTCACCTTGAGTTGGATGATGTATAATGATAATGATGGATATGCCGGAAGAACTTCTACGAGCAACCTAGAATAATTGTTGCAACTTAGGTTTGGAATAATGTCTAAGGAAACATAAACGTGCCAATATATGTCTTGCATTTAGTCCTTGATGTGGTACTTTGTTTAGTGTAAGTATATGAAAAGAAATGGTTCATGAAACATGTATAGTTTATATATCGTTTTCTACCGTTCGGGCCGACATAATTCAGAAGTCATGTAGTAAACGTTCGAGGAGCCAGGACACTTTAATTCGTAAATCCACAACTCATCTCGACGGCTTACATAATGAACTCCTCGCATGAGGCACCCTACTATTATAGTAGTTGATAAAGTATATATATATATATATATATATATATATATATATATATATATATATATATATATATATATATATATATATATATATATACTAGTCTCAAAGCCCGCCCGATAGGCGGGCATGACTTGTAATTTTACATTTTAATTTAATTTTAATTTACTTATGTATATATTTAGTGATCTTTTACGGTTATTGTTTATTTTAAATATTGTATTAATTTTGTTTATTATTATTATTTTTTATTGGTTAGTATGAGATATTTACGGGGTTTATTTTATTTTTATGCTATCTGCCAACAGTAATTAATATTTAAGGATGATATTTTCAAAATTGTATGTATTTTTTAGTACCATACGGTGTTAAATCCAAGTGTCGCATTTTAAAGATAAGTTGTTGCAATATTTAGTCTAAGTCTTTGTATTGTATACAGGGTATACAATTCAAATACATGTTAATTAATTAACTAAAATAAAAAATGATAGTAGAATAATAAATCACCAAATCAATGGGCGGGCATGACTTATAATTATCGTTGGTATATTTAGGGAGGTCAAGTAGAATGGTTGGAAAAATAGACATGTTGAAAGAAAGGGTTATATTTTCAGAAGAAAAATAAAATGAATGAATACACATAAAAGAAACTTACACTACTAATGATTCTTAGTTCAATAACAGACATCAAATAATATTATATTTTACATTTTTTTGCTTCGAAACCCTCCCAATGGGACACCGCTCCAGCACTATGCAGTGCCCCTACAGCTTCATCTATCATATATGAAAACTACCAACACATAAATTATCAATTAAGCGACAATTTTAGTGGTTACAAATCTAATCAATCTCTTAGATTCACTTGTTTTGGTCAATAAATATAATAGAGAATAAATAATGATATATGTGATTATATTGAATAACAACAGCCTACGGCTATGCAGACAAACTACCAGTTGACATTTCCTTTTGTACAGCAAGCTAATACTTTAATCACACTGGTTAATCAAGGAAAAGTGAAGGACTGATAAAAGATACTCACCTATTCGGGCAAGGACAATAATCGCGTTCAAAGCTTCTTTACGTGAGGCATCATCTTTTGCATCGTCCAACATCTCAACAATTTTTTGCGCACCACCCATCTCAACAATTTTCATTATTTGTTTATCTAAATAAAAAAAAAATGTTTGGATGAATACTCATAACATTGCAAAAGCGCTCATCAAATAATTCAAAGCAAACATGTCAAACATATCGAATATGTGATGTTATACAACATTTTTATCACTTAGAAGTTAGAATCAATGTAATCTCTTACCTTAAGATATCCAAATGTAAGGGTGTTTGGTTCTATATAGGGGTGATTTGGTTGATGTTGGAGGGTGCTGGGAGTTAAAAAAAAGTAATGCATTATTTATAATCTTATGTTTCTAAAAGACCAACCTTACATTGGCCAAGCAAAGCGCTTTAGCACATTTCGATGTGCCCATAAGCTCTACAAATGCACCAAACTAAACAATCCTTTCGTTAACCACCACAAAAGTAGCCTCTTACTTCGAACAATGCGTTCGGAAAAAATAAGCAAATAATTGATCATCTTGTTTGCTAATTATCTCATATTTTTCTGTATTACTTACTAAATGCTATGCCAAACACCCTAATAATTTTAATGGAATTCAACGACATTCCTAATAAAGTAGGCTAACTCAGTCATTGCTTATGTTGGTGAACTATATGACATGACCCGCATATACATAGTTTAGAAACTTTAAAGATTTCAAATAAAACCATAAGCCAACAACAAACTCGTGCCTTTTTTATCGTCAATGAACTCAACAGCAAAAGTACCAATAAAACTAACGAAGTAATTGTCCTTTTCAAAGATTTTTAATTTTTCTCATCAATGGGATAAGGTAATCCTAGAAATGTAGTCTGCCACACGTGTAAAATTTGTTTGTGTCACAAACATGCATGTGTGTGTAGGATTGTGAATGTAGGTGTATATAGATGAAAAAAGAAAGAGAGATGAGCACCTTATACATACAGTTCTAGCTCCTTTATCGAGCTTTTAACTATTCTTCCATACTCTATGCCCCAATTCATCCACCAATAGCTCCTTTATCGAGCTTCTTACTATTCTTCCATACTATATGCCCCAATTCATCCACCAATAGAGCATTGTCGAGCTTACCTAAAAGAGAAAACCTACAAAGTTACCATCCATGTGGCCATGTGTTAACTCTTACGTGAAATACTATAATGTAGAAATAAATATAGAGACACACACCAATTCACTAAAATGACACAAGCACTTTACCATTCATTAGGAACTTGAATCTACAATCAACAACCGAAATATTAATAATCATATTATTTCTAGCAACATCAAAATATACAGATATTTAATAAATAAAAAATCCTAATGTACTCGTGTAAGATTAAAATATTAACAATCCTAATGTACCCCTTCTGACCCGTTACACGAGCCGTCCCACATTCTTCTTTTCAACGATAATATTAGCACCCACAACCCACAATGTACTATTTAGAAGTCAAATCAACCAGAGTTGCTATCCCTGAATGGTGCATCTCAAGCACCCATAACGTATGTTGGTAACCTTTGGTTGATGGGAGTCGAATGGAACTTTCAAAATCTATTAAACCAAACAAAATTTTGAAATGAAGTCAAGAAATGATCTCTTTTTTAATCACACCACGTGAACAAAATTTGTGAGTACTCATATATTAACCGGAACAACTTGTAACTCGAAAATCTGTATATATATGGTGGTTTTACATACCATAAATACAAATTTATTAACAATGTACTTCATATATGCTTGTGACCGGTTATAATTTTGGTTATTCATTCCAGCTTAAGCTTTATGCTTAGTATTTTAAAAGTGGAATTGTGTCGAAATTCATGCTTTCAAAAAGGTGATTCAAATTCAGTACCCAAATTCATCAGATTCACATTTTGGTAAAATCCCATATAACACATTTTGAGTACCACAGTTTACTAACACCCACCCGAATAACCAACCCCAGATAAAATGTCTACAATAGATGGTACCCTTGTTCGCCATAAATAAACAGCAATGGGAAGTGCAGTGCCATGTAGCGTGGGTACAGCCTGTTTATCCTTTGTGGTTCACCGGAATGTGCTTCTACAATAATGTCAAACTCGACCTCTGTTTCAGGACCACTATCAAACACAATTATTCATTTTGAATTACTGTATCTAATACCATATTTATGCTTGACCACATGTTTCAGTGGCCCGTTGGCCCGCCCATTGGTTGCTCCCAACGCTTTTGGAAAACAGCAGCTAAATGCCAATTTTCTCCTTTCTGAGATTTATCAAAGTTCTTCCTCCCACACAAGATCTCTAACAGAACAATCCCAAAGCTGTACACATCCACTTTTTCTGTTATAATCGAGCTCAACCATTCTAGAGCCAGATAGCCAGGTGTTTCCCTCATTGTAGTCATCACTCAGTTTCATTACTGTTGATGAGTTTAGACAGCTCAAAATCAGAAACTTTGGCGTTGAAATTGTTGTCTAAAAGTATGTTTTGAGGTTTAATATCAAGATGGATATTTTTTGCCTACAATCTTCATGAAGATATGCTAAACCCTTTGCTATATCCATAATTCTAACTAAATTCACATGGTGAATACTTCAAATGGATTCAACCTCGGCTAAGAATGATCCAATGTTGTAAAATCGACAAATAAAGCTACAGCATACAGCAAATATACGTTCGTGGACTTACATGTGGAAATATTGCCGACAAAAGTTTATTTACATGAGAAGAAGTTGTCGTAATCCAACCCGTCATGTCTCAACATCAGCAGCCTAAGCAAAACAATCCAAAATAAAGGTTCTATCTTTATATAATATCGGCACAGAGCAAGTAAAAATCATTACTTTAAACAAAGACATACTTTTAGTAGAAGTGATAGCCAGTTTCCGACAGTAACATTAGTAGACTGAGATTGAAGGGATGCAAGTAAACACTCCTCAAGATCAAGCTCGTACAGTGAGAACACACATAGTCGCACGGCCTAAAAGCTCTATAATCAGTCGGCGGACCTGTGTGATGTACATTACAAACAATAATCAGCACCATCGGTAAAGTGACAATCAATACTAATGGGTGCGAGTAATAAAATGTTACTATAGTTTATTGACCTGAGCACATAGCATGTGCACGCTGATTGGGTATTGCCGCTGGTTGCCCGCTTGTAGAGTGAGCAGGCATTTGCACCTTGGATGCATGTGTGGGAGCTGGCGAAACACGACCAGCATGTGAATGTGCATCGCCATGGTAGGGAGACAACGGTGTAGACTCGACTGCATTTCCACCACTATGAATCCCAAACACCGGACATGATGTTCCTACATGACCATCAATTTGCAAGTAATTCAGTTAAAGAAGTAAGCCTTAAATTTTTTTGAAAAATTAGACACACAAATGGGGTGACGTTGTGCTTACCTACAGGTGCAGCGTGCAAGCTTTCGCCATTCAATATCATTGGCGCTACATCATCGTATCTATTGTTACTGAAACGTTGTGAATGTGTGGTACTAACAGATGGGATTTGTGCAACACCAACAGCTCAAATTTCAACCACAGTAAATGTAAGTGTAGTGAAGAATGATATGCGAGAATTGTCAAACGCATAGTATGCAATACCTGGAATCGGCTGGCCAATGATGTGAAGAGCACCCGTAGGTTGAGACCCTGCGTTAGCAGCAAGTGTTAGAAACATCATATATTGTGAGTAATTCAGAAATAAGATGAGAACATCTACAGCCTATGGTAAAACACGTGCGTCAATTTAGAGTAACAGACATTTGCGAACATACGTTTGGGAAGCTGGCTATGCCGCCTTTTTAGTTGCACATTTCTATCAGCTGTGTTGTCCATCTAACCGTCAAGTGGGTTGTTGTGCCAGTTCTAGGCAGTCTTTCAATATTTTTAGTGCGATATTTACAAAATAAATGATAAACTGATAATCATTTAGTGTTGTGAAAATTTTATGACAATAGCTACAAAATAGCTCTTCATGTAATCTACTGAGTGATCAGATTTCAGGATCTTAATTAGGCTAATCCATATAAATAGTAGATCAATGCATAACAGATTAAGGTATTTTGTATATTTTGCAAATTTATTAAAGGCATAATGTTTTATCAAGTAAGATATCCTCTTACCTTAATGTTCAAAATAAATATGAAGGCATAAATCTCAAATTGCTACCTATTGAGAATTACTCACCAAAGAGATCAGCCTCAATGCATTTTAGTACCACCCAACCCCAATTATGTTGATTCCAACCATCATCTGCCATATTATTGGAGTTATCATACAAATATTCCACAGTGCCACGGTTGCCAAATAAAGCCGCCATGAACAGTGGCATCATTTCATTGCTACCCGGAATCGTCTACATGCTTTTGTTCTTATCCACCATGATTTTAGACATTCTGGTGTTCCCAGTAGCAGCTGCTAAATAAAGGTCAGTGTTGCCACTTTTATTTTCTAATTTGCTCCAACTATTAGACACAAAACCACAAATTAAGTAAGGAATTCTTCATTTAAACAACATGTACAGTAATAAGTAGCTTGTGCTAAAACACAATGAAAATGGAACAATTAGATATTGTTTGAATTACCTTATTTTGAGGGAGTGTTTGGGAACGAATATCTTCTTAAGTACTAAGAAACATAATTACAACTATTTGGTCATATTTGAACACATTCGAAGGACCAATGAATATACCTCTCATGCATAAAAGTTCTTTTAGTTTATTTGGGCCACATTTGCCTTATTACTCAGTTGAGAGTAGATAGCATTCTTGACCTACATAAACAAACACAATACTGATCAGCTTAATAACCGGTATACCAAAAAACATTTTATGATCAGCTTAAAAATAGTAGATGAATATACAACAGAAATTTGAGCAGTAATCAAGACAATAATCCGATGAAAGAGCCTGAAGGTGATAAAGCTTTTGATCTGCACGACAATTGATCCCTTGTGAAGAGAAACCTATTGTTTGTTTTGCCATCTATATATCAAAAACCTAAAAAACTAATTACATCAACCCCAAATAAGGCCTAATTCAATCACGTCCGCTAAATCACGTATAATTCATATCCAATATAAGCCAATGATATACTCTTCTTCAGACTTATAGCCATTGATATACAAAATACATTATGATTTTGCAGTCAAATAATCACCACATGCACTAATGTATTGTGTAAATTCAAAATACATCGTAAATATATATATTATAATGCATGTTTAATGGATATACGTGTGCCAATGATCATGTAACAAAATACATTAAGTTATTATACAAATTACAAAATACAGAATTTAGTGAATGTTAAGGTGTAGTAAGAAAAAAATCATGAGCAAACTTACCATGCTACTTCAAAGAAAACCTAGCTAGTATTGTCAAACCTACAAACACAAAAAGAAGATCAGTGTGAGAAAATTGAGGAGGAAAAAGGTTTCGTGTTAATGATATTAGGGTTTGTCACTAATGAATGAATAAAATACCGTATGTTTTTTTGGGAGGCATATATTAATAATATTGGATTAAGTTTGCTATATATTTAGCCATATATTTATTTTGTTTTCGATTTGTGATCACAATCAATGGATTGTATCCATTGGTTGAGACGTTTGCATGTTAACCTAAAGACGCAGGTTCGAATCTCAATATGTTCATTTTTAATCAAATTTAATCTGAATTTTAAATTAAATAAATGGTATATATAATTTCGAAATAAATTAAAAAAATACAAAATAAATTATAAAAATTGCTTACATGGACAGAATGTGATGACATGGCTGATAATGAATTACTGGGCATTGACTGGGCAATGAGGTGGCATATTTCTTCAAATGCCTCCTGTTATATATAATGTATATATATATATATATATATATATATATATATATATAAGTTTTGATCTGAAAAGTTACATGTCCAATATTTAAATAAACTTAGGAAAGTTTATGATTACATGAAGATTGTTATTAGGGTAAGTTTCTTATAACTTATCTGACAATTTCTTGTAATATCTCATGGTTCTTTAGATGAAGTAGATCCAAGTTGTATGTTTAAGTTATCGCCAACTCTTTAGTTCATGTATTTGTCTTGGTAAGTTTATATGGTCGTTAGCTCATGTTTTCGCCTTGGTATGTATATATGGTCTTAACTCATGTTTTCGCCTTGGTATGTATATATGGTCTTAACTCATGTTTTCGCCTTGGTATGTTTATATGGTCTTTAGCCATGACCTTTGGTCATTGTTCCATGGTCTTGAGACTCAACCTTGGCTCTAGCCATGGTTGTGGTCTTGAATCTAGGTCATAAGACCTCTTGGTCTTATTAAAACATAACCATTATATAGTGACTTATATATATGTAAAATAGTTGTTAATAAACTGAGAAAAATCTCATTCGTTATTGGTTTTCTGGAGACGTGCTCTTGAGTTTTTGAAGAAAACGTGATTCCGGACAACTTTCGTGCTTTAACTTTTTCATGAAACGGACCATAAGGGCCTCTTTTTGCGTGTTTTATGTTCTGTCACTGAAACATTTTAGGCAGTTTTGCCGCAAAGTTTTGGTAACTTTAAATGGTCATAACTTTTGACTCGTGTACTCGTTTTAGGTGGTTCAAATTGCTATGGTTTCCTTGTTAGGTCCTCTACTGTAATATGTAATGATCCAATATCATAATATTACCATTTTGATCAGATTATACCAAGAAAGTCACTAGTTTACTTGTTTAAATAACATAAGTTAACATATGTATATCAATACTTGTTTTACTCATTTTTTTATACATCATGGACATGATCACAAGACAATATATAGTATGAATGATATACAAATAGCATGAAAATGATATTTAAGCAAGGAAGTGTATTAGAGTTTGCTTACAACTTTGGCTTTCTACAAAGAAAGGTAAGTAGCATGTAAGGAAAAGGACTTTGATAGACTTTAGCTTCACCCTACTTCACTTCAAGCAATCTTTCTACACTTGTATTCTTGAAAGAGAGATGATGAAAGTTGAGGTGACTTGAGTGGATTCAAATTCAAGAGAAATCACCAAAGTTTCTAGGGTTTGGAAGTAGTTTGATGAATCAAAACCAAACTAGTGTTTCTATGTTGTTGTAGCACTTGAATCTTGTATGAAACTTGGAAGAAATTAGCTAATGAAAGGGTGTTGGTGTGTGTGTGCGATATGGGACAGCCAAGGAGGGGGAGGGGGTATTTATATGCCTTGGAGGAGGTTAGAAATGTTGACTTGTCAACCCTTGGAGGCCAAGTTCTACACTTGTAACCAATCTAAGGCCTCCTAGCATGAGATCAAGCCACCTATGGGGTGAATTCCCCCCCTAAGTCGGTTCATGAGGCTTGGGGAGCAAGAGTTGGCTTTTAGATGATATTATCCAAGTTATTGAGTTAGTTTTGGCTCTGTAAAATGCTAACCGTAAATGGTTAAGCCACGAAACGTAAAACCGGGTATCGTAAAAATACGAAACTTGGAAGAATGGTTAAACTTGTCAAAATACTCCATAATAAAATATAAAATGAGTGGTAGGTTCCATTGGGGTGGTAAAACCCTGCTAAAACTGGAAACACGGGTCTAAAACGCGTAATACGTAAAACGTACAAATATTGCGTAAAATTGAGAAAAGTAAAATGTTACTTTTCCAATAGGATAAAAATGATTCAAAATGACTTATAATGTCTAGACTGGGCTCAGTCTAGTGTCGGTTGGTATTAAATGTCTTTTAGACATCAAACCGTAAGCCTAAAAATCAAGGAATGACTTATAAAATCAAGGAATGATTTTTGGTCAAAGGAGGAAGGAAAAATATGTTGACTTTTTCTAATAAGTTGAAAACTCAAATCGTCTTAGAAACGCGGTGTAGGTATAGGCTAAGGTTACGGCTGAGTAAAAACGCTTAAAACTGAAAATTCCAGTTTTTCACGGCCGAGGCTTATTTTGGTCATGTTTTTCTCAGTCATGATTAATTCTCAAATAAATCATGAGTGTGTCAAACATTTTTCTGATGCGGGGTCACTTAACGCGGTCGAGTTTCGTTGTGCGTAGAATTTTTGAATGACGTTTTACCCTAAAACGTGTAATTCCTTATTAACTTTCACGAAAATGATCTGATGAGTGTCAAACTTTTAATTTTCCATGGAAATGATTTATCACTCGAGGCCATGAAACAAAAATCAAATTTTGGGAAAATTTCGGGAAAAATGAATAGTAAAAGTGAATAGTAAAATTTTCCGGGAATAGTAATTAACCTGAAAATGTGAATTGTTACAGTCTCTACCCCTTACGGGAAACTTCGTCCCGAAGTTCTATGTGTGTTATATGTTGGAGTGGTGTCGATGAAGAGGTGTGGTTATTTATGAGGACTAGAGTCTGGGATTACTAGTGATGTAGTTTGATTTGTCGTTTCAGTGTATGGTGTAGGATGAGGCTTACTTTTATGTAGGAAAGGTATGGTAATAGTCGAATATCAAAGGAAATTGATATAGCAGTCGAATATTAATTGGAATTGAGATAGTAGTTGCAATCATAGCCTAGTAGGTAATCTGTTGTTGTACCTAGTGTTTATTGACTTCATACTTATGTTATTTCGGATACAAATAAGCCCACTTGTTTATAATTCTTTATTTACATAGAGAGGCATCCCAAACAATGTAAGTAAAAGAATATAAACTTATGCTTCGGTGATTTACAATTTCTTTATTTAAATGAAAAGGCATCCCAATCCATTCAAATAATTATAAATCATCCTACTTAAGAATTCCCAACACAACATTCATACTTAGCCGGTGAGTTACAAGGTAGTGTATTACGAGATGATACTGGTGTTCCAAAAGTACAAGATGAATATTCAATCTTGTAAAGCTGATGAGGGTGCTTGTGGTGTAACTAAGGATGATTTGAGCTTTAAAAGTGCATCAAGATCTGTTAATGAGCTTGTGGTTCCAACGGTTGTGAAGATAAAGATGTGATATGTTGATGAACAAAAGTGTGTAGTGTATGCCTAACATTAATATTCTTAGGCATAGATGTTGAGTTGGCTTTGAAAATCTTAAGAGATTTTAAAGGTTTATGATGGAATGGTATCGTTAGGTCCTAAACAGGATAGTACTTCTACAGGATGAAGAGAAGAATTGATAACAATCCCAAGATAGTAGTTCGGATTATCTCATGAATGAAAACTTTCAAGAATGAAGTTAGGTAGTACAAATAAGGTGTTAAGATTTCGCTGAGTGGTAAGACACTATCATGTCTCTAGATTGTTTTAATGAATTTTGGTGGTTTATCGAGTTCATGTAGGAAATTAACCTGAACATAACCCTAGCACAACTATTCTCAGTATTTGAAAATTTTAAGTCGAATATAGTTAGTCAGACTATATTCCACTGTCCCTAGGTTAAATATAGGTGACTAGTCTATATTTAGCCGAGGTTCGATAAAATTTTCAAATACCTAAATTAGGTATACTTGTGATATGTCCGTTGCTTTTAAGAAACTGTCCACTAAACAAAGGCGATGTCAAACCATTCAGTTGCAAGTCCCACCCATACAAGACTTGTAACCTATGTTTTCACATTCCATTGCATAGAAGATAGTACGGGTAGATACGTGTGGAAAGGAAGTTTTAAGTAGTTCTAAAACAGTCCATACTTGGCCAGGATCACGAACTTTTAACAATGAAGGTTTCATAAGAAAACTTTGATGAATGTAGAGAAACTTCAGCTTTTGTAGATGATGGATTAGTTTGTCCTTTAGAAATCTCATATTTCTATTTTGAAATCGATAGGTTGTGATGGGTTTTTGATATCATATGAAATGATATTGATGATGTGATGGAATAATTCCAGAGACCATTGCACAAATCACAATGTCTCGGAAATAGATTAGACCATTGTGCAATTCACAATGTCTAGGAAGTAGGTTAGACCATTGTATGACTCAAAACATTTGATAAATGATTAAGACCATTGTATCATACAATATCCGGGAAATAGGAAAGACCATTGCAATCAGTTACAATGTCTTGGACATAAAATGTTGGAGTAGGAACATGATTGGGAGAATGTGGTTGTGCCAAAATGCCCTAGAATAGGCATATGCAGATATGTTTAGTCCATTGTTTAGATAAATGATTGAAAATAAACCGAGTTTATATATCAATATACTAATATGTTCATGTAGTATAAAATGCTTACGGGGAAATGCTCAATTATGTTTAGGGTACATATATTAATATGCAATTATGTTTGTGTAGCATAAAAATGTCTACGGGGAAATGCTCAAAATGGGTATATATGAATATACTAATATGTTTGTGTAGCATAACATGCTTACTAAGTCCATAATCGTCTGGAGGATGGAAGACACGGAGAGCGGAAGGCTATAAAAATGTTTTTGCTTGTATGTGTGGTTATAGTTTAGGTCTCAATTAGACCCGTTTCTCTATAACCATGGCTCTGGTACCAATCTGTAACACCCCCAATTCATGGTTGCAGCGGAATTCAAACTGGGTGTTACTCGACGACACAATAGTCACAATGATAGAAAACGAACTCTAATTGAGTCGTTTTAAAAAGATTTATCATTCAAATTGTATAAATATCAGAGATTACAAAATGAGGTCCCAGATGGTTCCATGTTTACAATTTACATTAAATGAGTTTTTGAATGATAATAAAATTTATAGCCCTCTTGAGTATCTGTGCCCTTCCGTGCCATCCTTGATCGTCATGAACCTGAAATACATGCTTGAGAGGTCAACACAAAGGTTGAGTGATATTCATAGAGTTTGTTTAATGTTTGAACACAATATGTTGGTAGTGTGAGCTATAGACTCACACCAATGTTTGGAAAACAAAACAGGTAGGCTACGTTATTATACGCCCATAAAATGTATTATACACTAAGCTTATGACACCAAAACGTTAACGTGTACCAATATCGATCGGCAGATTTATCCCAGTAGGTACTTTGCTGTCATACCCATGTCTCAAATATTAATGCATTTGTATGAACTTAGTCAATACAAATGGGATTCGTCAATCCCAATAGGCCTATTCACAATATTTGCGCTCACTATTGCTAGTGATTAAATGGTTCATAATAAGGGATCTCGGTTTAGCAAAGCTGGTACTTAGTGATAATAAAACAATCAGGCAAGCATACAATTTAAAAACATTGTGCTCGGTTAAAAATAGCATGTATTCCCCCTAAGGGTTTGTAAAACAATTAAGTAATGGAAAGTGGGGCTATGAACTCACCTTGAGTTGGATGATGTATAATGATAATGATGGATATGCCGGAAGAACTTCTACGAGCAACCTAGAATAATTGTTGCAACTTAGGTTTGGAATAATGTCTAAGGAAACATAAACGTGCCAATATATGTCTTGCACTTAGTCCATGATGTGGTACTTTGTTTAGTGTAAGTATATGAAAAGAAATGGTTCATGAAACATGTATAGTTTATATATCGTTTACTACCGTTCGGGCCGACATAATTCAGAAGTCATGTAGTAAACGTTCGAGGAGCCAGAATCCACAACTCATCTCGACGGCTTACATAATGAACTCCTCACATGAGGCTCCCTACTATTGTAGTAGTTGATAAAATATATATATAGAAGTTTTGATCCGAAAAGTTACATATCCAATATTTAAATAAACTTAGGAAAGTTTACGATTACATGAAGATTGTTATTAAGGGAAGTTTCTTATAACTTATATGACAATTTCTTGTAATATCTCATGGTTCTTTAGATGAAGTAGATCCAAGTTGTATGTTTAAGTTATCGCCAACTCTTTAGTTCATGTATTTGTCTTGGTAAGTTTATATGGTCGTTAGCTCATGTTTTCGCCTTGGTATGTATATATGGTCTTAACTCATGTTTTCGCCTTGGTATGTATATATGGTCTTAACTCATGTTTTCGCCTTGGTATGTTTATATGGTCTTTAGCCATGACCTTTGGTCATTGTTCCATGGTCTTGAGACTCAACCTTGGCTCTAGCCATGGTTGTGGTCTTGAATCTAGGTCATAAGACCTCTTGGTCTTATTAAAACATAACCATTATATAGTGACTTATATATATGTAAAATAGTTGTTAATAAACTGAGAAAAATCTCATTCGTTATTGGTTTTCTGGAGACGTGCTCTTGAGTTTTTGAAGAAAACGTGATTCCGGACAACTTTCGTGCTTTAGCTTTTTCATGAAACGGACCATAAGGGCCTCTTTTTGCGTGTTTTATGTTCTGTCACTGAAACATTTTAGGCAGTTTTGCCGCAAAGTTTTGGTAACTTTAAATGGTCATAACTTTTGACTCGTGTACTCGTTTTAGGTGGTTCAAATTGCTATGGTTTCCTTGTTAGGTCCTCTACTGTAATATGTAATGATCCAATATCATAATATTACCATTTTGATCAGATTATACCAAGAAAGTCACTAGTTTACTTGTTTAAATAACATAAGTTAACATATGTATATCAATACTTGTTTTACTCATTTTTTTATACATCATGGACATGATCACAAGACAATATATAGTATGAATGATATACAAATAGCATGAAAATGATATTTAAGCAAGGAAGTGTATTAGAGTTTGCTTACAACTTTGGCTTTCTACAAAGAAAGGTAAGTAGCATGTAAGGAAAAGGACTTTGATAGACTTTAGCTTCACCCTACTTCACTTCAAGCAATCTTTCTACACTTGTATTCTTGAAAGAGAGATGATGAAAGTTGAGGTGACTTGAGTGGATTCAAACTCAAGAGAAATCACCAAAGTTTCTAGGGTTTGGAAGTAGTTTGATGAATCAAAACCAAACTAGTGTTTCTATGTTGTTGTAGCACTTGAATCTTGTATGAAACTTGGAAGAAATTAGCTAATGAAAGGGTGTTGGTGTGTGTGTGATATGGGACAGCCAAGGAGGGGGAGGGGGTATTTATATGCCTTGGAGGAGGTTAGAAATGTTGACTTGTCAACCCTTGGAGGCCAAGTTCTACACTTGTAACCAATCTAAGCCCTCCTAGCATGAGATCAAGCCACCTATGGGCTGAATCCCCCCTCCTAAGTCGGTTCATGAGGCTTGGGGAGCAAGAGTTGGCTTTTAGATGATATTATCCAAGTTATTGAGTTAGTTTTGGCTCTGTAAAATGCTAACCGTAAATGGTTAAGCCACGAAACGTAAAACCGGGTATCATAAAAATACGAAACTTGGAAGAATGGTTAAACTTGTCAAAATACTCCATAATAAAATATAAAATGAGTGGTAGGTTCCATTGGGGTGGTAAAACCCTGCTAAAACTGGAAACACGGGTCTAAAACACGTAATACGTAAAACGTACGAATATTGCGTAAAATTGAGAAAAGTAAAATGTTACTTTTCTAATAGGATAAAAATGATTCAAAATGACTTATAATGTCTAGACTGGGCTCAGTCTAGTGTCGGTTGGTATTAAATGTCTTTTAGAGACGCGGTGTAGGTATAGGCTAAGGTTACGGCCGAGTAAAAACGCTTAAAACTGAAAATTCCAGTTTTTCACGGCCGAGGCTTATTTTGGTCATGTTTTTCTCAGTCATGATTAATTCTCAAATAAATCATGAGTGTGTCAAACATTTTTCTGATGCGGGGTCACTTAACGCGGTCGAGTTTCGTTGTGCGTAGAATTTTTGAATGACGTTTTACCCTAAAACGTGTAATTCCTTATTAACTTTCACGAAAATGATCTGATGAGTGTCAAACTTTTAATTTGCCATGGAAATGATTTATCACTCGAGGCCATGAAACAAAAATCAAATTTTGGGAAAATTTCGGGAAAAAATGAATAGTAAAAGTGAATAGTGAAATTTTCCGGGAATAGTAATTAACCTGAAAATGTGAATTGTTACACATGGTCCATAATCACTTTTCCTTTCGAGTTTACAAAGAAATCAATAAGCATAATCAAGAAGCTTTGTGTGGAGCTTTGGAAAGTCGGGGGTAAAAATAGTAATCTTGGGTCAATTATTGCTTTTGTCTCTCCTCTTGCTGGACCAAGTCTCACACTAACTGTAAGGTCCAATTTTTTTTTACTTGTATTCCTTTTGAGTACTTAAAGTAACAATGAATTAATACTTAAGCATGTGTTATTAGAGTTAAGTTATAAAGCTAAAAGTGTGCTTCTTGAAGTTTATATTACTCGACAGTCAACATATTTACATATTTATAGTTGTGTTTTTAGCTTGTGTGGTAATATCTTGTTGTGTTTAACGCTTATAAGCACACTAAAAATAAACTAGTGCTTAATTCTTTATAAATCGACACATACATATTAATATGAAATTATTTGGAGCTTTTGGACTAAAAAGAAACATGAGAAATCATAGATCTAAACGTAAACATAAGTCTTGGCTCAAAATTGGACAAGTGGTTATTTTCTTACTTTGATGTAAAGGGTTAAACGACACACAATTATTTAACGAGCTCGATTTGTAAAAATTAGTTTGGTTGACTTTTTTTTTTTTTTGGTCATATGGGACACTGGAGCGAGATCCACTCAAGCCCAATGTTTAATCTTTGAGTTTACAACTTATTGGAGTAATGACATAACATATTAACATAGAAAGCATGCTTCAAATCGACTAAACCAAACACAAACTATATATATAAACACAATGTCAAGAAACTTGCACTGGAAGCCCTGCCTAAACTGAGTGTTATATGCCAACAGCGGGGAGAAACTAGCACCAAAGTGGAGCTAGTACAATGGTATTGACGTTGGGCATTTGAGCTAGAGGTCTCGGTTTCGGTTCTTAGTGCCTGCCATTTTTTTATTTTTTTTTTCAATTTAATACTTTGACATGTTTTCACTTTTAGTACCTACGCTATTTAACTAATATTTTTACAACAAAATTTATATTAAGCACATGTATTGAGTTAAATTATTTTAAAAACTATATATTGACGAGGGATATTTTGCGTCACTAAAATTAAGATGGGAAAACAATTAATTACGGATGGGTCATGCCTGATTTTCGTCAAAATTTTATACTTTGTATAAAATTAGTGATAATGGATATATTACAATATTTCTCTAACATATTGTTCACTAACTTATCGCATATAACCTTATCTATATGTACACTTTACGACTTAGAAACTTTTTACAGATATACTAAACAATTAAATACTTAATAAAAGTATTTATTACATACCGACGACGTATAATTATCACGACCACATTACTTACGAATATTTTCACATACTTATACACTTTTCAAGAGCTAATACTTACAACACTTAGAAAACTGTTTTAAAATTAATGCTGCCACACAAGCAATAACAACACAAACACTTTAACTCTTTTAAGTTTATTCAAGCTTCATCGAGTCTTAAATCTGGAACTGCAAACTAAACTTGCCATACTAATCTAGGTCGCGTGTCGGTGCCACACACTTATACTATTTGACTTTACTCTATTCAGACTGCTTTATTGAGGTGAGTTCATGACCCCTATTTTACTGTTTTGAAATACTTTTGGGGGAGAATACATGCTCATTTTTATCTAAATGCAATACTTGTTTTACTTGAATATGCCACTTGTTTACTCAAATCATTACTTGCTCTACTTAAATATTTGTTTGTTTACTCGAATGTGTTACGTGGTTACATGTTACATACTTGATTTCTTACTAATGGACACAGGTGCTTAAAACATTTATGCTTGCATAACCGAATGAACTGGCCCAACTGCTATGTACATAAATAACCGAATGAATTGGTAACATAACCTTTGACCTTTTACCCAAAAATTGGTAACATAACCGAATGAACTGGTCACATGACCGAATGAACCGGTCGAACAAACTTTAACGCTAGTGGTCCACATTGCAAAACATTTATTATCATGACATTGTGAGTGACACAATAGTCACTTTTGAACTCACATTACTCTTACTCTTCATTTATATTTATGCAAACCTATGAACTCACCAACCTCGTGTTGACACTTTTAGCATGTATTTTCAGGTTAAGGCGGTAGCCTAGTTGTGGAGGCTTTTGGCATGGCATGGCATGGTCATAGATGACTCTGATGTATTTTGGACCACTTTATTTCTTTTATGGGCCTATATTTTCTGCACTATTTTTGGAATGTTGTAAACATAATGCTTTTGATTATGAAATTTCTTCTAATCGGTTGAGGTAAAACCGTTCTTTATACCTTGTGTTACGATCTAATTTAGTAGCACCCAAACATGTATGCTTCCGCTAAACCATATTTTAGGGGTGTTACATGCTAGACAAGATCGAGAGGTATAAATAACTAGCATTCAGGTGATATCTATAGTGACGTGGTCGTGTAGTATGGATATCTATAGAGTCAGCCTCCTTTGATTGCCCTAAGAGGTTTGTGGGTTTCAAAGGTGAAATCAAGAGTTCATTTTAAGCTCTGTTAAATATACAGACCATACATCAAGAGGTACTAATAATTGCTCTAAAGGTTTCGTGAGTTTCATTGATGACATTTTCAGCTGCTCGTAAATGTTTTTTAATATGATTTAGATATAAAATCACCAGCAGTTTTTGGCCAAGCAAAATGTTTATATTTGATGGGTTACAACATTGGAATTAAGACACACTACAAAAATTTTAAAATTACATAAAAATAAAAAACGTGTGAAATTTGAGTGGTTAAACCTCACAAAAAAAATATGAGTGACCAAATCGGAACACTAATGAAACTTCATTACTATTCGGCGACTTTTTCTCTAAAATAAATATCGTGAAAATTAGGATATTACAAATTTATTATATTTTTATTTAATAAATGTATTATTTATATTGATAAGTAACTTTCTTTCATATTTTTTTCAAATAAAACTCAAATTCAAATCTTATTTCAACCCACCTATAAAATAAAGATACGTTTGATACATCACTATCAGAATGCATCAATTACAATAATTATTATTGCAAATGTTTGGTTACTAAGTTGGGGAATGAAACTATCATTTGATACCCATAGACTCATAAGAGGGGGAGTAGGCACCTTTTCTAACTCATTCCCGTAGGAACTACCACTAACGTATGGACCATATGTCTTTCTAAAAAAAAAAGAAAAAAAAATGTGATAATCATACATTAGAGTTCATAACAAACAATAGAAATAAAATTGGTATTCTCAATCCATACTACCCTCTAAAATTTTTTCCTAAAACACAGTTAATATTTTAACAATTAACATTCTTCAATACAAAATTACATGAAAAAAAAAAAAAAAAAAAAAAAAAAAGTGCAAAAACCAAAATCAATTTAATTCCCCAATATTTCCCTCTAAAAAAACCCCACAATGCACCAAAATCCCCAAAACCAATCCAATTTCCCTCCACTTTTTCCCCAAATCAAAACCCAAACCCAAACCCTAACTTTTCAATCCCACAAAATCAACCTTCAATTCACAAAAAGTTCACATTTTTAAGTAATAACTTCAATCTTTTCACAAAACCCATCTTTTATTTCCATCAATTTCATCAATTTATTAAAAAAAAATTGATTTTTTTTTGTTTTTTGGGTGCAGGTGAGATTAATAATAATGGGGGATGATGAATCGGATAGTAGTACTACTTGGGATTTTGTTATTGTTGTTAGGTGACACCTGCTGCTGCTGTTGAGAAGATGGGTGGTGAAAATGAGAATGGAGTAAGAAGGAATAATAGCAGATTGATATGTGCACCAATAATGGCTGATGATATTCACCAGATGTTGGTTCTTATGAATTTGGCTAAATCTTATGGTGCTGATGATCTTGTTGAGATTATATTGGATAGTTTGAAACCCTTTTTAGAGATGGGTTTAATTTCAGAGAAAGTATTCAGTCCCTTGTTAAATTAAGCCCTTTGCCTAGCCTTTTTACTTACAGGTGAGTAGACTCTTTTTTCGGACTTTTTTTCGATATTCGAAACTGTTTCTATGATTATTAGTATTTTGTTTTTGAGTGTTTGGGCACTTTGAGATTGCTTATTTTGAACTGATTAGTATTGGTGAATTAGGTATTACAAGTTTGCTCTTAGGGTGAAATAAGCTGATCATCTGCGTATAAGCTGTATGAAGTAGTAATCCCAAACACCCCCTTATTGCGTTTTGTTATTGTGGATAAGGGTTGAGTGTCTGGACATGATTATATGTTTATTTGAGGCCTTGAGGGTGAACTAAGCAGCAGGTATCCCAAACACACCACTTATAAAGTTACAAATAGTAGAAGGAAAAAAAGAAAAAAAAAAAAAAAAAAAAAAAAAATCCCAAAAACAGGTGCCAAATCAACAAATCCCCCAAATTAATCAACTTCCCTCCACTTTCCCCCAAAATCAAAACCCAAACCCTAACTTTTCAATCCCACAAAATTAACCTTCATTTCCTAAACAGTTCACATTTTTATGTAATATCTCCAATCTTTCCACATAACCCATCTTTTATTTCCATCAATTTCATCAATTTATTAAAAAAAATTGTTTTTTATTGTTTTTTGTGTGCATGTGAGATTGATAATAATGGGGGAGAATGAATCAGAAACCCACATCAGGTAAGTCAAAAGAAACCAATCTTTAAAAAAGACCCATTTTCATTAACTTCATATCTTTACTTATTTTAATCATAAAGCTGCTGTTGAGAAAATGGGCGGTGAAAAGGAAAACAGAGTAAGAAGGAATAACAACGCATTGATATGTGCACCAATTATGGCTGATGATATTGATCAGATGTTGGTTCTTATGAATTTGAGTAAGTCTTATGGCGCTGATCTTGTTGAGATTAGATTGGATAGTTTGAAACCTTTTTTAGAGGGGTTTAATGTCAAAGAAAGTATGCAGACCCTTGTTAAATTAACCCCCTTTGTCTACTCTTTTTTTTTTGGGTAAAGATTTGCCTACTCTTTTTACTTACAGGTGAGTAGATTCTTTTTTCGATGTCCGAAAACCGATATGAATGCAGTTTTTTTTTATGTTTTTTAGGATACTCAATTGTTTGGGATTACTTATTGGAACAATTTATCTGATGGGGGTAATTCCAAATTGCAGTGGTGTTTGTTTAAGCTTATTTGTGAGCTTATGAGCTTATATGATTTTGGCTTATTTTATGTAAGCTTAATTTTCCGGCTTATTATGAGACTTATTATGATTTTGGCTCATATAAGCTTATTATGATGTACTGTAATAACTTAATATAAGCCCATAGGTATCAAAATAAGCTGGCAAATTGAGCTTATGTAAAATTAGCCGAAATCATATAAGCTCATAAGCCCACAAATAAGCTTAAGCAAACACCTCCTGCTTAGTATGAACTGATGTTTTTGTGGATTTGATACTACAAATTTTTTGTTAGGGTGAAATAAGCTGGTTTTGATAAGCTGTTGCACTTTGATATTATGGATAAGCAGTTTTGAATGTATGGGCTCTGGACATGATTATATACTTATTTGGGGGTGAAATAAGTTGATTGGTAACTGCCTGTTCAGATTGTTTATTTGCTGTTTTTCAGACCCTTGTTAGATTAAGCCCTTTGCCTACTCTTTTTACTTACAGATGCGGTTTATTGGGACTATTTTTCGATGTTGGAAACTGTTTCTATGATATGAATGTTGGTTTTATTAGTATTGTGAATTGCTTGATGTGGGAATTGGGATTGTTAACATATAAGCATTTTTTAGTTGAGATTGCTTATTTTGAACTGGTTAGTATTGGTGAATTTTATATTACAAACTTGCTCTTAGGGTGAAATAAGCTGATTGGGAGATGCTGAATTGTAATCGAGATTAGATAGGATGGTTTGAATCAAGAAAGGTTTACTGATAGATATGATATCAAACCCTATATAAATGAAGTCCTTTGCCTACTCTTTTTACTTGCAGGTGCTGTTTTTTGGGACAAATTTTTGGTATTCGCAACTGTTATCGTGATATGAATGTTGGATTTATTAGTATACTGAATTGTTTGACATGTGATGTGGGGTGTTTGGGGTTTTTGCTTATTTAAACAGCTTATCTTCTTATTGCTTTTATTAATCAGATGATGAAATGTGATTATGCTTAGCTACTTAGTTTAGGGCAAATAAGCTATTGTTGAGATTTGATTGGATAGTTTGAAACACTTTTTAGAGGGGTTTAATGTAGAGAAAGTATGCAGACCCTTGTTAAATTAACCCCCTGTGCCTACTCTTTTTTTTTGGGTAAAGATTTGCCTACTCTTTTTACTTACAGGTGAGTAGATTCTTTTTTCGATGTCCGAAAACTGATATGAATGCAGTTTTTTTATATGTTTTTAAGGATACTCAATTGTTTGGGAGTTATGAGCTTATATGATTTCGGCTTATTTTATGTAAGCTCAATTTTCCGGCTTATTATTAGACTTATGGGCTCATATAAGCTTTTTATGATCTAATAACTTAATATAAGCCCATAGCTATAAAAATAAGCCGGAAAAATGAGCTTATGTAAAATAAGCCGAACTCATATAAGCTCATAAGCCCACAAATAAGCTTAAGCAAATATCTCCTGCATAATATGAACTGATGTTTTTGTGGATTTGATACTACAAATTTCCTGTTAGGGTGAAATAAGCTGTTTTTGATAAGCTGATCATCTGCTTATTAGCTGCGTAAGCTGTTGACCCCTTATTGCACTTTGATATTGTCGATGAGCAGTTTTGAATGTATGGGCTATGGACACGATTATATGCGTATTTGGGGGTGGAATAAGCTGATTGGCAATTGCTTGTTAAGATTTTTTATTTTCTGTTATTTTGAAATAACAAATTTGCTCTTATGGTGAAATAACTATCTTCTGAGGGTGAACTAAGCTGATCATCTGCTTATAAGCTGTTTTGAATGGTAATCCCAAACACCCCCTTATTGTGTTTTGATATTGTGGATAACGTTTGGGTGCCTGGACATGATTATACTATATGCTTATTTGAGGGTGAAATAAGCTGATTGGGAGGTGCTAAATTGTATTGTGTTTGAAACAAGAAAGGTTTACTGATAGATATGATATCAAACCCTTTGTACATCAAGTCCTTTGCCTACTCTTTTTACTTGCAGGTGCGGTTTTTTGGGACTATGTTTCGATATTCGAAACTGTTTCGATATTGTGAATTGCTTGATGTGGGAATTAGGATTGTTGACTTTTGAGTTGAAACTGTTATGATGTGTTTAGTATGCTGAATTGTTTGACATGTGATGTGGGATGTTTGGGATTTTTGCCTATGTAAACAGCTTATCTTCTTATTGGTCTTTTTAAACATATGATGAAATGTAACTATGCTTATCTACTTAGATTAGGGTGAATAAGCTCTGTCAAATTAGCATTTTAAGTTTAGGATGAAATGTGAAGTATATGCAAGTTTAATAGTGTGTAGGGGTGTGTTTTGGAATTGGGATCTGCTAATGGATAAGCTTTTTTCGAGTGGTTGATGAAAAGAGTGCTTATGCAGTATGTTTATGATCTTGTTCAAATTGTTATGATGTGAATGCAGTTTTCTTCTGTTAGTAGACTGAATTGTTCGACATGTGATGGGGGTGTTTCATGTTTGGGATTGTTTTATTGAAATTAGATACTTGCTAGGTGGTGTTTGGGATTGCCTTATTGAAACAATTTATCTGCTTATCGTGTTTCTGGAAATAGATATGCACTTGTTAGTGTTTCGGCACTCTGAGTTTGTTTATTCCAAACTGAATATAATGGTGGATTTGATATTTAAGATTACTCTGAGATAAGCTGCTTTAAATAAGTTGATTAACTGGTTATGAGCATAAGTTATTAAAAATAGTAATCCTAAACACCCCTTATTGCGTTGATGTGGCAGATAAGCAGATTTGAGTGTTTGGATGTGATTATATGCTCTTTTTAGGGTGAAATAAGCAGTTTGGGACTTGCTTATTTAGATGGTGTATTTGCTTCTGTATCTTTGAAGTACTCTTAGCAGAATTGCCAAACCCATAAATCGCGTAGCTGATTGCTGCTTGACATGTGGTTGGGGGGGGGGGGGGGGGGGATTTGGGATTGCTTATTTTATCTGCTTCTTGTGTTTTTGTAAACAGAATAGCAGGTGAAGAAATGTGACTCTTCTTGAGATATGGTTTGCTTATTTTAAGCAGTTTGAGATTGTTTATTTTAAGCTGATTATACTTGCTGGATTAATCATTACAAGTTTACTCGTAGGTAAAATATGTTGTTTTTCATAAGTTGATCATCTGATTATGAGCATAAGCTGTTTAAAATAGTGATCCCAAACACCCCCTACTGTGTTTTAATACAATAGATAAGCAGTTTTGAGTGTTTGGATATGAGTATATCCTCCATTGATGGTGAATTAAGCAGCAGTTATGAGTAACAGTTTTGGGGCTGCTTATTCATATATCTTGGCTGAATCTGATTAGTTTACCTCTTATATCCGTTATTAGCAGAATTGCCAAACACTTAAATAGCTACGTATCTAGTTATTGTGACACTATATCTTGAATTGCATATGTTACAGTCAATGCTTATCTCAGAAAGGCATAAGCAGGTTTAATTTCAATCTCAAACACCCCCTGAAGTCTATACAACCATAAAAGTAATTGATTAGCAACTAGTTTAGTGTTTTGGCTAGTCTTGTATTGATTCTGTATGTCAAGCTGACAGCAAACTAGTCCTTCCGAGTTATTAGTACTATGACTCCCTTCTTACAAATAGGGACATGTAAATTTTCCTTGAAGCAACTAGGGGTGTCGAAGTGTTGATAAATTTACGCTGAATTACATGATGTTATAACAATTTATATTCCTGTAACAGGTTTCTGATTCTATGTTATATTCTAGACCAACATGGGAAGGTGGTCAGTATGATGGAGATGAACAGAGTAGATTGGCTGCTCTTCGATTAGCAATGGAATTTGGAGCTGATCACATCGATGTTGAGCTTAAGGTTCCTTTCTTCTTGACATTAAATGAATCTCTTCGTGCTCATAGGCTCGTCTAAAGTACGATACTGTTATTTGTAACTCAAATGCAGGCCGTTGGACAGAGCAAATCACCTTTGTTATACAATAAAGCTTTCTGATCAGTTGGTTTTAATGGAGTTTATGTACATTTGTTGGTGGATAATGTAAAGAATTTCCTTGATACTTACTCGTCCACAGATTTCGCTGGGTTCAGGTTGAGTTTTATTTATATTATCGGGGCTAGGATTTCAGTTTCTAGGGTCTTTTTTCCCGTGAAATATCTACATCCTCTCTTATATGTGCCTTCATACTTATTTAACTTTCTCTGCGCTTACAAGTCATTGAATGGTGGCTTTGTTGTACCGGTTGGGTCTTTTAACAACTGGTATATATAAATTTGAAATTTATATAAATAAAGTTGACATTTTTTATTTAAAGTAATCATATTGACCATTGGGTAACCTGGTACCGAATGCCCAAACGGCATACAAAGCCATCTTTTATTGAATCAAATGTTATATAACCATACAATGACTAAAAGGGCACACATGTGAAAGTACGTTGATATTTTATGGAGAAAAACCCGTATTTCTACTTATTCAGATTAGAAAAATGTATCATTTTTTGATGCAGTAGTACCATTCCTCACAAAGAATCTTTACTTCAATGTTGTGAAGAGGTTGATCCGTTTGCAAAGGTAAGTTTCATTTTTATAGAAACCTTAATCGTTGAGGCTGATGTAGATGATTATTAAATTCCGGATTTTTATGTATTCTGTTATTGATTGTATGCTACAGTCAATAGGAGCAGTCAACTACGCTATCAGGAGACCAAAAGATAGGACGTTATATGGGTGTAATACAGACTATGTAGGCGTTATTTCTGCTATCGAGGATAGTCTGCGAGGTTTCTTTCTGTACTTTCTATTAGAAGTGGTAATTTGGGCTGTTGGGTCAAAACCGTGCCTTTTGTCCACTTATAAAAGTTTCATATTATATTTCACGTGTGACTTTCAACCCGTTTAACCCATTTGACCCGTTTGAGGTTTACTTAAATCCTAAATTGTTGCAACTGTTTACAGGTTCAGGCGTTCAAAATGGTGCAACAGGATTACTCTTGGCTGGTAGACTATTTGTGGTTATTGGTGCTGGAAAAGCTATTGCATATGGAGCAAAACCGAAGGGTGCAGGGATTGTGATAGTCAATCGGACCTACGGTTAGATTCTACTAGTGTTCATATTACAATTCCTGGTACTCGTACTTGATTATCTGCTTATTGTGTTATTTGAGCAGATGCGTAAATTTGACTATGCTTATCTACTTAGTTTAGGGGTGAAATAAAGTCTTTTCAGTAAGGAGTTACAGATTGTTTAGTTTGATCTGGTTATTCTACTTAGTTTACGGGTTAAATGAGCTATTTTGGATAAGTTGATCTTCTGGCTATGAGCATAAGCTGTTTAACTTAGTAATGCCAAACACCCCTTGTTGCGTTTTGATACAGTAGATCAGTAGTAATAAGTGTTTGGATATGATTATAGGCTCATTTGATGGTGAACTAAGCAGCAGCTATAAGTAACAGTTTTGGAGTTGCCTATTCAAACAGCATATGCGATTCTGATTATTTTACGTTTTAAATCCCTAATTAGCTGATTGCCGAAAACTTAAACAAATGCAATATCTGATCATCTGTTTTCGTTACTGTATATTATGAATCCTTCTTACATAAAGGGACATTTATATTTTTCTTTAGGACAACCAGCCGACCAGGGCTATTGGATTTTTGTGACACACATCGATTTTTGTGGCGTAGTGTTAATTCTTGTTAAAAAAAAAAAAAAAAAAAAAAAAAAAAAAAAAAAAAAAAGCTCATAATCATGTTTAGCTTTTTGTAAATGCACCGGGTCATTTGTAGTTCTTGTTCCATGGTACCGTCCCAAGGATATCTGCTCGGCTTATGAGCAAATTGAACTTTAAATGTAAGAACCTTAATGGTCAATGAGCTTATTTGACTCTCCTTATTTTTTGTATGTCTATTTTTCCACTCTTATTTTTTAGACTAATGAGCTTATTATGGCTTAATGATGAAAAATAAGCCCATAAGTTGGAAAATAAGCCTGAAAAATGAACTTAGGAAATATAAGCATAGTTAAATAGGCTCAAAAAGCCCAAAAATAAGCTTAAACAAACACCCCCTTAGGGCTTATGCGCTTGTCAACTTGAGCTTATGGCTTATTCAAGTTCATAAGCTCATAAGCCCTAAAAGTTAAGCTTATTAGCTTTTTAAGAGGTCAATAAGGCCATTAAGCCGGACAACTAACTGACTAAGGTTAAAGAAATACCCCCTAAGCTCAAGATTATGTGCTTATTTACGAAGGTTTTAATAATTTTACTTTATGTGGCTTATGGGTTTATACAAGCTTGTAAGCTCTTTTTATCATAAGCTAATCAACACTCGACTAGAGCTTATGAGTTTATTATCTTAAGCCATAATATGCTGATTGGAGATAAGCTCATAAGCTTAAGCCTACACAGTAAAGCTTAGACAAACACCTCATATTTATAAACTTAGTTATCTACTTACCTGCTTATTACAATGCTCCGTATAAGTTTATTGGTGTGAAAAATTATTAGTAGCCTTCAAGTGGCCAAAAGCTTCAACCCATTTTAGTAACTTAAATAAACTTGATGTCAACACCAATGGATTACAAGATGAAGAATTATAAAGGGATTAGTATGGACCTCTACTTATTTTGGCATTCTTTTTGTGGTTAATATTTATGGTTTATATTATATAATTGTAGCCAGGTCCCGTATATTCACATATAATAGATATCAACACTGTTTGTTGCAGACATGGCAAGTGTAGCTCGTGCAGGTTACCGTTATGGTTTCTGTGGTGGCAATATAGTCTATGAAGGTAAAGGCACCATGGACAGAAGAGGAAGATAAAATGCTAGTTGATACACTCTTGGAACTACATGTATCAGGAAAGTTTGTTCATGCTCATATTGAATCCGACTATGTGAATGCAGAGCACCAGTTGATAGATCCTGATAAGCAATATCCAGATAATTTCTTTTCGATGAATTCTTTAAGGAACAGGATGGCGACTATCAAAGATGACTTCTAGGAGTACCACTTAGTATGTTCACAACAACTTTTCAATATGCCTCAATTTCCGTCAATATGCCTCAATTTCCCCCAATTCAATATCCCTCCACTTTTCCCCCAAAATCAAAACCCAAACCCTAACTTTTCAATCCCACAAAATTAACCTTCAATTCGTAAAAAGTTCACATTTTTATGTAATATCTCCAATACTCCTAATCCATTGATCTTTTAATTTCTATCAATTTGAAAAAAAAAAAAAAAAAAATTATTATACAAACCGCAATATCAAAATACTCCTTCTAATCCATTGATCTTGGGAACCTTATTTGTGAGCTTATATGATTTCGTCTTATTTTCAGACTTATGGGCTCACATAAGCTTATTATGATGTACTGTAATAACTTAATATAAGCCCATAGGTATCAAAATTAGCTGAAAAATTTCAGCTTATATAAAGTAAGCCGAAATCATATAAGTTCATAAGCCGACAAACAAGCTTAAACAAACACCTCATGCTTATTATGAACTAATAAGTTTTTGTGGATTTGATATTACAAATTTTCTATTAGGGTGAAATAAGCTGTTTTTGATAAGCTGATCATATGCTTATTACCTCTTATTGCACTTTGATTTTAGGGATAAGCAGTTTTGAATGTATGGGCTCTGTACATGATTATATGCTTATTTGGGGGTTAAATAAGATGATTGGCAATTGTTCAAATTGTTTATTTGCTGTTATTTTGAAATAACAAATTTGCTCTTACGGTGAAATAAGCTGTTTTCTTAGGTTGAACAAGCTGATCAGTTGCTTATAAGCTGTTTGAAATAGTAATCCTAGACACCCCCTTATCGTGTTTTGATATTGTGGATAAGGTTTGAGTGTCTGGACATGATTATATATGCTTATTTGAGGGTGAAATAAGCTGCTGACCTAATCGAGATTAGATATGATAGTTAGAAACACGAAAGGTTTACTGATAAATACGATATCAAACAAACTAAGTCCTTTGCCTACTCTTTTTACTTGCAGGTGCGGTTTTTTGGGACTATTTTTCGATATTTGAAACTGTTTCTATGATATGAATGTTGGATTCATTAGTATTGTGAATTGCTTGATGTGGGAATTAAGATTGTTGACTTTTGAGTTGAAACTGTTATGATGTGTTTAGTATGCTGAATTGTTTGATATGTGATGTGGGATGTTTGGGATTTTTGCTTATGTAAACAGCTTATCTTCTTATTGGTCTTTTTAGACATATGATGAAATGTAACTATGCTTGTCTACTTAGATTAGGGTGAATAAGCTCTGTCAAATTAGCATTTTAAGTTTAGGATGAAATGTGAAGTATATTCAAGTTTAATAGTGTGTAGGGGTGTGTTTTGGAATTGGGATCTGCTAATGGATAAGCTTTTTTCGAGTGGTTGATGAAAAGAGTGATTATGCAGTATGTTTATGATCTTGTTAGAACTGTTATGATGTGAATGCAGTTTTCTTCTGTTAGTAGACTGAATTGTTCGACATGTGATAGGGGTGTTTCATGTTTGGGATTGTTTTATTGAAATTAGATACTTGCTAGGTGGTGTTTGGGATTGCCTTATTGAAACAATTTATCTGCTTATCGTGTTTCTGGAAATAGATATGCACTTGTTAGTGTTTCGGCACTCTGAGTTTGTTTATTCCAAACTGAATATAATGGTGGATTTGATATTTAAGATTACTCTGAGATAAGCTGCTTTAAATAAGTTGATTAACTGGTTATGAGCATAAGTTATTAAAAATAGTAATCCTAAACACCCCTTATTGCGTTGATGTGGCAGATAAGCAGATTTGAGTGTTTGGATGTGATTATATGCTCTTTTTGGGCTGAAATAAGCAGTTTGGGAGTTGCTTATTTAGATGGTGTATTTGCTTCTGTATCTTTGAAGTACTCTTAGCAGAATTGCCAAACTCATAAATCGCGTAGCTGATTGCTGTTTGACGTGTGACTCTTCTTGAGATATGGTTTGTACATTATTCATTAAGCAGTTTGAGATTGTTTATTTTAAGCTGATTATACTTGCTGGATTAATCATTACAAGTTTGCTCGTAGGTAAAATATGTTGTTTTTCATAAGTTGATCATCTGATTATGAGCATAAGCTGTTTAAAATAGTGATCCCAAACACCCCCTACTGTGTTTGAATACAATAGATAAGCAGTTTTGAGTGTTTGGATATGATTATATCATCCGTTGATGGTGAATTAAGCAGCAGTTATGAGTAACAGTTTTGGGGCTGCTTATTCATATATCTTGGTTGAATCTGATTAGTTTACCTCTTATATCCGTTATTAGCAGAATTGCCAAACATTCAAATAGCTATGTGTCTAGTTATTGTGACACTATCTCTTGAATTGCATTATGTTACAGTCAATCCTTATCTCAGAATTGCCAAACACTCAAATAAGCAGGTTTAATTTCAATCCCAAACACCCCCTGAAGTCTATGCAACCATAAAAGTAATTGATTAGCAACTAGTTTAGTGATTTGGCTAGTCTTGTATTGATTCTGTATGTCAAGCTGACAGCAAACTAGTCCTTCCGAGTTATTAGTACTATGACTCCCTTCTTACAAATAGGGACATGTAAATTTTCCTTGAAGCAACTAGGGGTGTCGAAGTGTTGATAAATTTACGCTGAATTACATGATGTTATAACAATTTATATTCCTGTAACAAGTTTCTGATTCTATGTTATATTCTAGACCAACATGGGAAGGTGGTCAGTATGATGGAGATGAACAGAGTATATTGGCTGCTCTTCGATTAGCAATGGAATTAGGAGCTGATCACATCGATGTTGAGCTTAAGGTTCCTTTCTTCTTGACATTAAATGAATCTCTTCGTGCTCATAGGCTCGTCTAAAGTATGATACTGTTATTCGTAACTCAAATGCAGGCCGTTGGACAGAACAAATCACCTTTGTTATACAATAAAGCTTTCTGATCAGTTGGTTTTAATGGAGTTTATGTACATTTGTTGGTGGATAATGTAAAGAATTTCCTTGATACTTACTCGTCCACAGATTTCGCTGGGTTCAGGTTGAGTTTTATTTATATTATCGGGTCTAGGATTTCAGTTTCTAGGGTCTTTTTTCCCGTAAAATATCTACATCCTCTCATATATGTTCCTTCATACTTATTTAACTTTCTCTGCGCTTACAAGTCATTGAATGGTGGCTTTGTTGTACCGGTTGGGTCTTTTAACAACTGGTATATATAAATTTGAAATATATATAAATAAAGTTGACATTTTTGATTTAAAGTAATCATATTGACCATCGGGTAACCTGGTACCGAATGCCCAAACGGCATACAAAGCCATCTTTTATTGAATCAAATGTTATATAACCATACAATGACTAAAAGGTCACAAATGTGAAAGTACGTTGATATTTTATGGAGAAAACCCCGTATTTGTATTTATTCAGATTAGAAAAATGTATCATTTTTTGATGCAGTTGAAACCATTCCTCACAAAGTATCTTTACTTCAATGTTGTGATGAGGTTGATCCGGTTGCAAAGGTAAGTTTCATTTTTATAGAAACCTTAAGCGTTGAGGCTGATGTAGATGATTATTAAATTACGGCTTTTTATGTATTCTGTTATTGATTGTATTCTACAGTCAATAGGAGCAGTCAACTACGCTATCAGGAGACCAAAAGATGGGACGTTATATGGGTGTAATACAGACTATATAGGCGCTATTTCTGCTATTGAAGTTTCTTTCTGTATTTTCTGTTAGAAGTGATAATATGTGTGGCTGGGTCAAAGCAGTGCTTTTTGTCCACTTATAAATTTTTCATATTATATTTCACACCCATTTGACCCGTTTGAGATTTACTTACAACACAAATGGGTGCAAGTGTCTACAGGTTCAGGCATTCAAAATGGTGCAACAGGACCTTGGCTGGTAGACTGTTTGTGGTCATTGGTGCTGGCTGTGCTGGAAAAGCACTTGCTTATGGAGCAAAAGCGAAGGGTGCAAGGATTGTGATAGCCAATTGGACTCACGGTTAGATTCTACTAGCGTTCACATTACCATTTTTAATACCGGACTTAATTGCAAATAAAACATTATACTAGTTTTATAGCATTCTTATCAGTTCAGTATGGGTGAAAGTCAACTGTATGGTTCTCGTCATATTTAGAGGGTGTTTGGATGTGAGTTGTTTACCAAACATCAAAAATTGATTATTAGCGACTTCAAGTCAGTGTAACCAAACGATCAGTTGCAAAATTGAAATCCAAACACCCTCTATGCATAGTTTATACACCAACTAAAGTTTTCTCTTACTGATACTGCATAGATCGTGCTAGTGATCTTGCTGACATAATTGGTGGAGAGGCTATATCTCTTGCCGATTTGAGCACTTAAAGTCCAGAAGGTGGTATGATACTTGCAAACACCACATCATTTGGTATGCAGCCAAATATTGATGAGACTCCTATTTCCAAGGTTTTCCTATCTACCTTTTTCTGGTCATATGTTTTGGTAATAATGGTATGCACTTAGATCAGTTTTTCAATTTTTTTATGGCAGGAAGCTTTAAAGTCTTAATTGTCTCGGGAGAATTAGTTAGGGAGATTATGGAAAAATCTTAATTGTCTCGGGAGCTGCCGTAGGTATGTATCTTTATCTATCCTATCTTCCTTTATCTTGAATTTTCAGTTTATGGGTACCGTGGAACAGTAAACTAGGCAAAATAGTTGGAAAGGTTATTGCCATTGATACCTTTTCCAATCATATGAAGTTATGAAAAAATGAAAAGATTTGACTGTCACATACTCATATTCTTATGCTTATCTCTCTCACATCGTTAGTCTCCATCGGAATACCTTAGATTACTCCAATGTTTATTTGGCATGATCAAATTGACCATCTGTGTTCTGTAACTTGTTTAAATTTTGAGGAATGTGATGTGATTGACCACTTTTGCTCGAGTATGGAGTTAAAAAAGTATTATACTTCAGTCATCCTGAAAATAGATATAATGCTTCTAGAGTGTCTGTCCAAAATAGGCGTGGGTTAAGTAATGATTCAACCTTCCTCTGTTGTGCAGCTTTTTGATTTTTTTTTTTCTGAGTCATTGGTTCTCTTCTCACGCAAAAACCCACTTTCATCTGATCACTAGTCTTAACATAATTATCTAATTATTGCTAAACAAAATGATTTAGGATTTTGACACACTGTGGGTGACTTGCGTCTAATCAAATTATTAAGCTTTACCCATTTAACCCATTGGAGATAGGATATTACCCAAATCAGCCCAACTTATAAGTAAATGGGTCAAAATTTCTATTGTTGCAGACTTTGACTTTGGATATAAATTTCTATAAAATTACCTAAAGCTGAAGTTTTTGTTACTTTGTATACAGAAGCAGGAGGCTCGAGAGTAACATGTGTTGTGCAAAATGGTACACACAGGAAGCACGGAGGAGGTGATTATAGTTCTTGTTTCCTCATCATTTGTTATTGTAAATTCTAGTGACAATTTTTCATAGATTTGAGAGTATAGATCTTTCAATAGTAAATACAGTTTATATATGCAAATCTTTGTAGAACATCAAACATTAAGAACATCAACCTTCACTCTTACATGATTTTATAACTATCCAGGTTTCACTCAGCATTTTTTCAATACTCAGAGTAGAAAACGAATGTTAATGAGAACATGAAAAATTCTTTTACACTGGTCGAAACTCGAGGCCATATACAATTAGGCCAGACATAGTTCCTTCATGACTTGTAAACTTCATATCAATAGAAAGAGAATCATCTTTGAATTCATGAGTTGAGTTAAATTTCCACAGTTGAATCTCCATCCATCCATCTTCCCTATTTTTCAGAACCCGAGTGATACCATTTATGTTCAACGGGCTTGGGGTTATAAAATAAACAAATTCAGCCTCATTATTTTCTTTGTGGAGTAGGTCTCGTACTTTTACTGGACCATGCAGCCCCCGGCAGTTTTCTGAAAGCTTGAACACAAGGTAACACACGTATTCTGTATCTCGAGACAACATTTGACTTTTGATTGTGCAATTAAGATGAAATATGTTTTGTGGTAAAAGCTCAATCACCTCTTGAAATCTGCATGATAGATTAAGAATGAATTTATTTATAAAGATTGAAAACTACATCCAAGAAGTGAAACTTTTGTCAACCATTTAATCAAAAATTTCGATTGTCAACTACAAATAAAAAACATTGGGTTAGAAAATCTACTTTTTCGTGTGACATCTACATATTTGGATGTACAATCAAAATAGTTTAGTGGTTAAAGGTATTGTTGGCAATTCGTGTGGGATTCAAACTTGTCAACCCCAACTTGTTTAAACATAACTTGATACACAGGTTAACTATGTTAATTGGGTTGGCAGGTTTCCCCTTTTAACCCATTTTAACCCATATAGCAATATAAAATTAGTATTTTCTTCCAAAGAAAAACTTAAACGGGTTGCCTGGTCGACCTATTTAACCCAAACCAACCCAAACACAATCCAAAATCAGTTTACACCCAACCATAACCCGTTTATTTCTGTATGAGTCTCAGGTTGTGTTTCATGTAGTGTTAGGAATTGCCGCCTCTAGTTAAAGGAAACTGTAATAAAAATAGATATAATGAAGCAAACCTGGAATCAGCTAATGGTTTTGAAGTAAAAAGATCCACATTAGAGAATTTGTATAAAACTGCCTTTGCCGAAAGCACAAGAAGTTTCTTTTCATTGGCCTCGTCCAACCAGAAAAACTCATCGTAGTTTCTGCATGTCTTAAATATTTCTTCAAAGTTAGTTGGCAATTGTTGTACCTGATCCACATTGAAGTTTGATTTCATGACTTGTTGGACTTCCTTCAATTTTCCGATTTCTCCATCTTTCACCTGTATACAAACCATGTTAAATATGCAATACCGAACATGGTTTTTAGTTTAATTTTTTGGTATGCACCTGACCTCTTTATATAATGTAAACAAAAGAGTTTATAATGGAACCACGAGATATAATTGCAAACTTACTTTGTCAATTGCTCGAAATTCAATGCCTTCAACATAAACTGCAGTTTCTCCACAATAGTATGATGAAAAGCTCTCAAGTAGAAACTCAAAAACAACATCTTCGTTCTGATTCAAGAATTGGTACAACTCAATCATCATCCGGTCCTTGTCTCTCCATGTTGCGAAATATGCATGTAGACTTTCGAGTCCCTTTCTATACTTTAGGTTAACACACATCGGTTTACTTGAAAATTTTCTTGAATCACCAAGTTTGAAGACTAAACAGACCCCATAAACAACATTTGGAGATAGAAGTTGAGCGTTTGTCTTTATTTCGATGTTCAATTTGGAAATATCAGACATCTCCACTACTGTCTCAAACCTGCACATATCACAGTCATTAGAATGGAGGACACAAAATAGGGGTGTAGCTCTACCACTGGTTGAAAAGAAAAATCCAGCTAAGAAACTTCAAACAACAAGTGATATCAAACATAAGAAACTTCAAACAACAAGTGATACCAAATTAGTCGAGAAAACACTGAAACCTTGTTAGATATCTTCCATCTTCATGTAGGAGTCTAAGCAACAAAGAATTTGATGTTGTTCCACTCGGGTTTATTTACCCTTTAATAGTATTATACATAAAGCACCAAGTTTATCAATATGGGGCATTTATAACTCTCTCACTCATCAGAAGGACTAAGAAATCCAGTTCATGAAAAGAAGATATACTAGTATAATTTTTTTTTATCAAAATTTAAGAATTTGTCAAATCCTGACATTGACTAGCGAAAAAGTAACTTTGTTGGAAATTTTTTCTGTTATATAATACACAACACTGCAAGAAAAAAGAATCACAATGCAAGTTCAAAATACATAGGTCGGCTGTAAACTAATTATTATGCTCCCGTAAATAGCTTGTCATGCATAAACCAGTAAAGTAACTACCATTTTTTCAAAGAAAAAGAAATATATACATGTAACGGCAATGCATACAATGATTATCACTTATGTAGTGATAAATTTAGAGAGGTAAAGAGAATAACCTTGATTCTTGAAGAGATTTCCATTCATGTGGACAACTGTTTGTGTAAGAAAACATTGCCGCTGATACCATTTTATTTCTTTCTCCATTACCATCGAATGACAGCAACTGTTACATAAAATAAATTATAAATCAGACTCAACTTTTATCATGTGTAAACGCATGTGTGATCTCAAATTATCCATCAAAAAGGAAAAGATATATAGAAAACTGGAAAACACCAAATACACGAGATACAAGATGAACTGATTACCACTTTGTCTTCTTGAAGGAGGATTCCATTCGAAAAAATGTTGTAAAGATCCTCTTTCTTAGTGGTAGAGTAGATTTCAGGGCATTTTGACATCTGGACTATTTCTTTGTAGTCTTTAGGCAATTTGGGCTCCCATTTCTCATAATCCTCCTGCATATACATTAATCAATTAATAAACTCATGTTTCATACTACTTTCTTACACTTTATAAAACAGTTAAAGGCTGTAGTTTAGATATATATGAATCAAAAGTTAGCCAATTTTGTTAAAATATAGAAACTTACCTGAAATTCCAATGCTTTCTTGAGTTGTATGACCACTTCATGAGCCGTTGGTCGTCTTTCTCTCCTGTGATGTAAGCATTTAAGGGCAATCCTTGTAAAGGTAATATATGACTCTTGCACAATTTTTTCTTTGATACCCTCAAACACTAGCTTATCAAGTTTCTCAACATAATAGTTGTGTTTAGCCAAAAAGGGTAAATAAAGATACTCATCATCTAGCTTTTCGGATGATAGTTTCCCACACAATATGTCAAATAAGACCGCACCCAATGAGAATATATCAGACTCTTTGGTTAAGAAGCCTGTTTTTGAGTACAGTGGGTCACGATAGCCAATTGTGCCTGTAACATTGTCGATGACATAGTCTACATCCTGATTTGTTGGACATACTAAGGAAAGCCCAAAATCACTAATTTTTGCTTTCCAATCATCAAGCAGTAGAATGTTGCTGCTGCTGATGTCCCTATGTATTACCATTTCTAGACTTGAAACAGTTCCATGAAGAAACTCCAACCCGACTGCAATATCAATGCATATTTTAAGCCGCATCACCCACGTAAGACTATTATCACTCAAGTACTTATCAAGACTTCCTCTTGATGCATACTCATAGACAATAATTTTCTCATCCTCTTCATCACAGTAACCTACAAGACCAATTACATTTTCATGTTTATACTGCATAAGGATTTCAAGTTCTGTCATAAATTCAGCTTCTCCTTCAGCAGATTTCCTACCCAAACGCTTTGCAGCAATGAAGTTATGCCCATGAGTCTGACCCTTGTACACATTCCCAAAATCTCCATGTCCAATAATATTGTCTTGGTTGAAAGTTTTTGTGGCCAACTTTATTTCTTGAAGTGACAGTTTGAGGCTGTCCGTGTGGTTCTCCTGCGAATCATCGAACAATCGGTCGATTAATAAGTAAAAAATAGCTGAACTATTTGCCATCTAAAACTCCTTTAAAGTCTCTAAGTTACGGTTGTAAACAAGCTTGGTTGTTGCATTTTAGAATTAAAGAAGAAATATTTATACATCACGATCAGGAGAGCGGGGTGATGATTAAATAATTAAGGACAAAATAACTTAAACAGTAAGATCGTATCAGTAGAAATTTGAGGATTAAAATATTAGTTACACAAAGTATAATGTATGAAATGTCACGTACTACTCAAGAATATCTGAGGAGATTATAAAGTTATTTAGAAAATTACGCACCTGACATTTTAACGCTCTCCTGAGTTCGTTGATGACAACATCTATTGTTGGGCGTTGTGCTTGAGTTTCTGCAAGACATCGAAATGCAATTTCTGAAAATATATCCAAAGACTCTTTATCGGGTCCTTTGCTTAGAGAAAAGACATGCTCATTGGTTTCTTCCTTTATCTTGCGATCAACAATTTCCATTAGTGTTCCCTTCTCAAAATGGTGTCGTGCAATGGGTGCAATTCCCTTCTCAAAATCATAGGCCAACCTCCCAGTCAAGATCTCAAATAACACCACCCCAAAAGAGTAAATGTCTGATTTCTTATTTAGCTTGCCAGACTTCTCATATTCTGGATCGAAGTACATAGGTGTACCTGCAATCGTACTGGCGTTGAATGTACTGGCATCTTGATCTGCTGGGTGAAATTTGGAGAGCCCAAAATCGGCAATCTTAGCCTTCCAATTATCGTCCAATAGAATATTCGCGTGTCACACCCCGCAAAGGCGGAAATTCGAGGTGTAACGAGAAATGGAATCGTCATAACACATGGTAATAACAATAGAGAATGTACTAAGTGATCAAACAAACAAATGTCATGACGACTCCTGAACAAGCATGGAACTTGTGTCAAGGATAGTCGAAACATAACAACATAATCATATAATATCAAAGAATCTCCCAAAACGGGTAAGAATACACCAAACAAAGTCATAACATCCAACTAGAAATCAAGTCTCCAAAAGCCATAAAACATCCATAGTGATAAATGCCTAAGGTCTCTTGTTAAACCATGCAAGTGATCAACTCCTTAAGCAGTCTTATTCTCTTCACCTGAAAATGATACTCGAAAATGTCAACATAATGTTGGTGAGTTCGTGGGTTTAAAGTAACCATAGTTTGCCATGCATAAGTGTTTAGGACAAGTGTGCATATAATGAGATAGCATAGGGCAAGTAGCACAATATGAATCCTCCCAAATAACCATCATAACACTCTTCATCTCCGAAAATGAATATGACATGCAAGCCTACCAGCTGGAGCTAATACATGAGATAAGATCACACAGATATATGTCAAGTGGAAATGAATCCATGACATGAGATCACACAGATAAGATCACACAGATAACATTACTAATGCACCTAGCAATATAATAAGCACACAACTTGTCCAAATAAAATAAGAGATTTAGCACAGCATAAAACAAATTTGAGTATCATTCTCCCCCAAGGAAAACATAAGTAAAATGGGGCCACGAAAACTCACCTTGCAACCAGAAAGACAATTGCCAAATCCCAATAAATCACAAGGAATAAACAACGGAATCTCGACTACTCTTCCTTCAGTGGATCTACACAATATGGGTATAACTTATTACTTAATAATCCATTATTAGGTTTATTATACTTTAAAGTTTTTTTTTTTTTTTTTTTTTTTTTTTTTTTTTTTTTTTTTTTTTTTTTTTACTAATTTATTAACTTTCTATATTACTAACTTCAGTATTTAGTAAATTCCCTGAATTAGTAACTTTCCGTATTAGTGAGTTTCCCGATTTGTAATTTTGATGCTTTAAGGTTATAAATGACAACTAAATAAACTTAATAGTTTAATTTGATCAATATTATAGTTTAGAATTGATTTATCAATTTAGTAAAGTTTAGAGTCTAAAATATAAATGATCAAAAATTAATTATTAAAATGTCAAATAAAATTATTCTAAGGTTTATACTATAATTTTATATCAAAATGGTAATTTTAGACCCCATAGTTTATAATTTATTTATGCGCGCTCTCGACTTTAATTTAGACCGCGACTACCAAAAAATATGATTATCACGTATATACAATGATCGGTTTGAACACGCACTTGACACCACATGCTATCCTAAAGTCAAAAACACACAACACACATGCATGATTACACGCCCAAAAGATTGACACCTGCATGCCTCATTTCTCTTTTATTAAAAATGCACATGCTCCTTTATATTAGATCAAGATCATATTAAATATATAAAATGAACCTTACCAGAATATAACTTATAATAATTTTATTTAGTATTACCTCAGTAATACATATTATAAAGTTTTTTTTTTAAGTTCTACTTATTCCTTTAATTACTTTAGGTTATAACTAGGTAGATCCACTAGCAATGCATATATGATTAAAAGTGTAAATCAAAACTAGGTCAAGGTTTACGATGACTAACCAGGTTAGGTGACGGTTCTCACAGTATCATCCCGTTAGAAGAATTTCGTCCCGAAATTCAACTGGATCCACCACCGGAACTCTGCTCATCAAACAAGTGCGGGTACTTAGCCCTCATCTGATCTTCTCGTTCCCAAGTAAATTCAGGTCCTCTCTTCGAGCTCCATCGGACCTTGACTAAGGATATCTTGCCACGCTTCAAATTCTTTACTTCCCTATCCATAATCTCGACTGGCTCTTCTACGAAACGTAGGTTGCTTCTTATTTTCACTTCGTCTAAGGGCACATGCAAAGTAGTATCTGTCAGACACTTCTTCAGATTGGACACATAAAATATATCGTGGATATTGCTCAAGTCATGTGGCAATCTCAGTCGATAAGCTACAGGCCCAATACGTTCTAAAACCTCGAATGGTCCCACATATCTTGGTGCCAATTTTCCCTTTTTACCAAAACGTACCACTCCCTTCCAAGGTGACACCTTGAGTAGTACATGATCACCGACGTTGAATTCCAAGGGCCTACGTCGTTTATCAGCATAACTCTTTTGACGATCTCTAGCTGCCTTAAGTCTTTCCTTGATCTGAAAAATCTTATCAGTAGTATCTGTTACAATTTCCGGACCAATCATCTGACTCTCTCCAACTTCAGCCCACAGAATTGGTGATCTACATTTTCTTCCATAGAGCATATGGAATGGAGCACATCGAATACTTTTGTGGTAACTGTTGTTGTAGGAAAACTCGGCTAAAGGAAGATACTTGTCCCAACTTCCACCAAAATCCAAAACACATGCCCTGAGCATGTCCTCCAAAGTCTGAATCGTCCTCTCACTCTGTCCATCAGTCTGTGGATGATAAGCTGTACTCATGTCTAGTCGTGTCCCTAGAGCCTTCTGTAATGATTGCCAGAATCGAGAAGTAAATCGACTGTCACGATCAGATATAATGGATACATGCACTCCATGCCTTGCCACTATCTCATTGATGTAAATCCTGGCTAACTTCTCCATCTCATAGTCATCTCGGATTGCTAGGAAATGAGCAGACTTCGTCAATCTGTCTACAATAACCCAGATTGCATTATGCCCGCTGCTGGTGCGAGGAAGCTTAGAAATGAAGTCCATGGTGATTCTCTCCCATTTCCATTCGGGAATCTCTGGCTGCTGTAATAATCCCGAGGGTTTTTGGTGTTCGGCCTTGACCTTAGCACAAGTCAAGCATTTAGTAACATAAATGGCTATATCTTTCTTCATTCCCGGCCACCAATAAGCATCTCTTAGGTCATAGTACATCTTGTCGGATCCTGGATGAATGGAGTATTTAGTGGTGTGAGCTTCATCCATGATTAAAGACCTTACGTTACCCGCCAAAGGAACCCAAATTTGATCTAAAAAATACCATCCACCATCCGTCCTCTTTTCCATCTGTTGCCCCAAACCACGGAGCATCTCTGCCGAAATATTCTCGTCCTTACATGCTTCCTCCTGAGCTTCCAAGATTTTTCCCTTAATACCCGACTGTATAGTCATACTCATAGCCCGTACACGCTTTGGTTTAATTCGATCCTTCCTACTTAAGGCATCGGCCACGACGTTCGCCTTGCCTGGGTGGTAGCGAATATCACAGTCGTAATCACTGAGTAGTTCTAACCATCGCCTCTGACGCATATTCAGCTCCTTCTGATCGAAGATATGTTGAAGACTTTTATGGTCTGTATAAATAATACTCTTCGTCCCATACAGATAATGTCTCCAACTCTTAAGAGCAAAAACTACTGCTCCTAGTTCCAAGTCGTGAGTGGTGTAGTTCTTCTTATGAATCTTTAACTGTCGAGAAGCATAAGCAATCACTTTACCCCTTTGCATTAGTACACATCCAAAACCATGGTTCGAAGCATCACAATATACCACGAAGTCATCCGGTCCGTCTGGAAGTGTTAAAATTGGGGCATTACATAGGTTATCTTTCAGGGTTTGAAAGGCTTTCTGCTGTTCTTCCTTCCACTCATACCTTTTATTCTTCTGTGTCAACAATGTAAGAGGTTTGGCGATTTTCGAAAAATTAGCGATGAATCGTCTATAGTAACCTGCTAAACCTAAGAAAGAACATATCTCCGATGGTGTAGTAGGCGGTTTCCAATCCTTCACTGCTTCAATCTTTTTGGGGTCAACCTGAATTCCTTTACTATTCACCACATGCCCAAGAAACTGAACCTCTTGTAACCAGAACTCACACTTCGAGAATTTAGCGAACAACTGTTCCTTTTTAAGTAGCTCAAGAATTAGTCTCAAGTGGTTTTCGTGTTCCACCTTCGACTTTGAGTAGATTAAGATGTCATCGATAAAAACAATAACGAACTTGTCCAGGTACGGCTTGCATACGCGGTTCATTAAGTCCATAAAGATGGCAGGTGCATTGGTTAACCCAAAAGGCATCACAGTGAACTCGAAATGCCCGTAACGAGTTCTAAAAGCAGTCTTTGGGATGTCTGCTTCATGTACTCTCAGTTGATGGTATCCAGAACGAAGATCAATTTTTAAGAAATATCGGGAACCCTGTAGCTGATCGAATAAGTCATCAATTCTGGGAAGAGGGTAACGATTTTTGATTGTGAACTTGTTTAATTCACGATAGTCAATGCACATACGGAAAAAACCATCCTTCTTCTTGACGAATAAGACAGGTGCTCCCCAAGGTGAATGACTTGGGCGGATGAAACCCTTGTCTTGCAGTTCTTGGAGTTGTTTAGACAATTCCTGCATTTCTGAAGGTGCTAAACGATACGGGGATTTGGCAACAAGTGTTGCCCCAGGAATTAGGTCTATACAAAATTCGACTTGTCGTTTAGGAGGTAATCCAGACAAGTCGTCAGGAAAGACTTCAGGAAAATTTTGGACAACAGCAATATCTTTTAGTTCATTAGTTTTCACACTCATAAGGGATTTTGGGTTTTCTTTAGTACGTTCTCCTAGAACATGGAGAAAGTAGCCATTTGTTACCGGGATTCGAACTACCTTCTCGTGACAGATAATTGCGGCCTTGTGTTTTGATAACCAGTCCATACCCACGATTACATCAAAACTCCCATGACCAAAAGGTATAAGATCGATAGTGAATGGGGTATCCTCTAATAGTAGAGTGCACCCACGGATGATTTTATTAACTTCTATCTCTTTACCATTAGCTACTTCAATAATATAACTGGGTTTTAACACACTAGACTCTACGTTCAGCATGTTCGCAAACTCAGTGGAGATAAAGCTAAAATCGGCACCAGAATCAAATAACACAGTAGCATAATGATTGTTAAGAGAAAATGTACCAGTCATAATGTTTGGATCCTGACGAGCTTCATTCGCACCCATGATGAAGACTCTTCCCCTCGGTTGGTTTCTAGCGTTTCCCTGTTCCTGATTTCCCCCTATAGCCAAACGGTTTCCCGCCTGACCAGGTGCCCTATTCAGCTTAGGACACGTGCTTCGAAAATGGCCTGGGTCCCCACACTCATAACAAAACCTTCAATTATTCCCCATGTTGACCGCATTAACCGGAGTTACATGTCTGTTCACGGCTCGGCAATCCTTTGCAAAATGACCGACTCCATTGCAGTTGAAACACACACGGCAATGATTTTGTGGTGAATGATGATAAGTACACTTGTCACACTTGGGAAGGTTACCCGTATACCCCCTCCTCACCTGGTTGTCTGTAGTCACCGGTTTAGCTGCCACAAACCCCTTTCCTGTCTTAGCCCGCTTGTTGCCTGTCCAAGAACCTCCATGCTTACTTGACTCGCCATCTTCCTTCCTCTTTTCACCATTCTTCGGAAGTAACCCACAACTGACCGCTTCATCAGTCAGTGCCCCTGCTTTCTGTATGGCACTTTGAAGAGTAGTTGGTTCAGTAGCCTTTACCATACCACGAATTTGAGGAACCAACCCATTGATGTACCTAGCAATACGTTTGGGCTCCGGAGTAACCAAATGTGGAACCAACCTAGCTAGATCATGGAATTTGTCAGTATATGTCGCGTGACCAGATCCTACCATAGCATGATTCCAAAACTGAGTCTCCAACTTCTGCATCTCATTATCTGGACAAAACTCCTCAATGATCAACACCTTAAAATCTTCCCATGACATAGCAGTCGCAGCATCCGCACCCCTAGCCTGTTTTTGAGTATTCCACCAGGTCAGGGCTTTATTGATTAGGAAACTAGCCGCATACTTCACTTTCTGGTGATCAGCACATTCACTAATATCCATAACCGACTCCATCTTCTCTATCCACCGGGTAAGTGCTATTGCACCTCCTTTACCATCAAACTCCTTCGGTCCGCAAACAGTGAACTCCTTAAAAGTACATCCCACCTTTCCACTACCACTACCACTACTTCCATCACCATGACTTTTTCCTTTTCCACCATTTTTAATGACGTGGTCACCCACTTGAGTGACAATTTCTGGGAGTAGTGCCTTAAGTTGTTGTTCGATGATTGTAGCAAAGTTTGGGGGATTTCCGGATTCGCTTTCATTAGTCGGTTTGGAGGGTTTGGAGGGTTTAGAGGGTTTGGAGGATTTGCGTGTCTTTGGAGCCATCGTTCTATATAAGAAAAGGTATTCATATTGGTCAGATAGATAGTGGAAATAGAATAAATAAGAATATAGTGCCAAATACGACTGTTCCTCTTCAATTTATACATGTTAATACTTCTTGATGCAACCGTGTTCACAAGTCCACGTGTGTCGTGATGCATTTATAATTACGTTGGCCACCCATAATTATACATGCATCCATTCACACGTGTACTCATTACCAAGGTTACACCTGTCAGTGTTAACACTCAAAATAAGTAAATATGAGCCCACAAAATAAACCAAAAGTATAATTCTCTCAAAACCTACAAGTTCCATATAAAGTATGCCATAAAATAATCCCTTATAAAACAAGTTCTCATAAAAAAAAATGAGGGAAAAATATAAGGGTAAAAAGGCAGTCACATAGTTTAATGCACACATAGTTCCTATGATGCATACTACTTGAGGAATCCTAGGTTATAGTCTAGGTAAAACCACCTAATTCTCTATAACCAAAGCTCTGATACCATTCTGTCACACCCCGCAAAGGCGGAAATTCGAGGTGTAACGAGAAATGGAATCGTCATAACACATGGTAATAACAATAGAGAATGTACTAAGTGATCAAACAAACAAATGTCATGACGACTCCTGAACAAGCATGGAACTTGTGTCAAGGATAGTCGAAACATAACAACATAATCATATAATATCAAAGAATCTCCCAAAACGGGTAAGAATACACCAAACAAAGTCATAACATCCAACTAGAAATCAAGTCTCCAAAAGCCATAAAACATCCATAGTGATAAATGCCTAAGGTCTCTTGTTAAACCATGCAAGTGATCAACTCCTTAAGCAGTCTTATTCTCTTCACCTGAAAATGATACTCGAAAATGTCAACATAATGTTGGTGAGTTCGTGGGTTTAAAGTAACCATAGTTTGCCATGCATAAGTGTTTAGGACAAGTGTGCATATAATGAGATAGCATAGGGCAAGTAGCACAATATGAATCCTCCCAAATAACCATCATAACACTCTTCATCTCCGAAAATGAATATGACATGCAAGCCTACCAGCTGGAGCTAATACATGAGATAAGATCACACAGATATATGTCAAGTGGAAATGAATCCATGACATGAGATCACACAGATAAGATCACACAGATAACATTACTAATGCACCTAGCAATATAATAAGCACACAACTTGTCCAAATAAAATAAGAGATTTAGCACAGCATAAAACAAATTTGAGTATCATTCTCCCCCAAGGAAAACATAAGTAAAATGGGGCCACGAAAACTCACCTTGCAACCAGAAAGACAATTGCCAAATCCCAATAAATCACAAGGAATAAACAACGGAATCTCGACTACTCTTCCTTAAGTGGATCTACACAATATGGGTATAACTTATTACTTAATAATCCATTATTAGGTTTATTATACTTTAAAGTTTTTTTTTTTTTTTTTTTTTTTTTTTTTTTTTTTTTTTTTTTTACTAATTTATTAACTTTCTATATTACTAACTTCAGTATTTAGTAAATTCCCTGAATTAGTAACTTTCCGTATTAGTGAGTTTCCCGATTTGTAATTTTGATGCTTTAAGGTTATAAATGACAACTAAATAAACTTAATAGTTTAATTTGATCAATATTATAGTTTAGAATTGATTTATCAATTTAGTAAAGTTTAGAGTCTAAAATATAAATGATCAAAAATTAATTATTAAAATGTCAAATAAAATTATTCTAAGGTTTATACTATAATTTTATATCAAAATGGTAATTTTAGACCCCATAGTTTATAATTTATTTATGCGCGCTCTCGACTTTAATTTAGACCGCGACTACCAAAAAATATGATTATCACGTATATACAATGATCGGTTTGAACACGCACTTGACACCACATGCTATCCTAAAGTCAAAAACACACAACACACATGCATGATTACACGCCCAAAAGATTGACACCTGCATGCCTCATTTCTCTTTTATTAAAAATGCACATGCTCCTTTATATTAGATCAAGATCATATTAAATATATAAAATGAACCTTACCAGAATATAACTTATAATAATTTTATTTAGTATTACCTCAGTAATACATATTATAAAGTTTTTTTTTTAAGTTCTACTTATTCCTTTAATTACTTTAGGTTATAACTAGGTAGATCCACTAGCAATGCATATATGATTAAAAGTGTAAATCAAAACTAGGTCAAGGTTTACGATGACTAACCAGGTTAGGTGACGGTTCTCACATCGTGCTCTTGATGTCCTGATGTATTATCTTTTGCTTGTCTTGATCTGTGTTAGTGTGAATGTAATTCAAGCCATGTGCGATACCAAGACATATTTTTAAGCGTTGCATCCAAGTAAGATTAGTCATCTTATCACTATTTCCTAGATAATCCTCAAGACTCCCTTTAGAAGCAAGCTCATAGACAAGGATCATGTGATCACGATCTTCATCACAAAAACCAAGAAGAGAGATTATATTCTCATGTTTACAGCTAGTCAGAATCTCAATTTCTACAATGAACCCTTGCTGTCCTTCTTGATTGTGAATGCGCTTTATGGCTACTGTACTTCGTTTTTTTGCGTAAATCACATTTATTCACACCTTCTATCGACGAGGAATTACTGCTATCAAAATGTTCAAGATCTGCTTTGTACACTTTACCGAATCCGCCTGACCCGATGCAGTATGCTTCATCAAAATTATTGGTAGCCTGGATTATATCATTTAGTCGTATCTTCAAGTGTTCCAAGTTCTTCCCCTGCAACATTATGGTGTTATGCAACACCACATTAGTGCTATTAAGGATTGAAGTGAAGTTACAAAAATAAAGGAGGAAAAATTTTACTGACATTTATAAAGTACTAGCTAAATGACCTGTCGAATTGCCGGGTTTTTCAATGAAAATTGATGAAAATATAGAATTTATAGTAACTACTAAGCTGGAAATGAACATGTATTATTGGTCACATATTTTAAAGTTCTAATGACATATTGTTATCTTGGAATGTTTTAATGGGGTGATATGTTAAATTTATAATGATAGAAGGCTTTTAAATTTACATATATTATTGGTCAATAATTGTAAATGAGTTTGTTAGTACGTAAACAACATAATATAATCTTACTTAACCTCATTTTTGCTAAGAGCATGTTCAACAACGTTATCAACATTAATTGGAACATTCATCTTGCTCTTCTTCTTCTACAATTATTTTTTTCTATCTTCTTTACAATTATTGGATGGTGAAAATAGTTCTTTAATATATAATAAAATATGTGCCGCACTATATGAAATTTGATTAAATGTGATTGAGTGCTTAAAAATGAAATCGTGTGACACATAAGTGAACCATTTTTGTTAAGTAAAACAAATATTTCAAATCTAAAATTCAAAAACAAATGTGACTCATTAAACATATGACCATGATCAATGATGGATCCTTCCTAATCATGTGTGTATAGGTCAAACTTTTTTGGTGACAAACAAATAATTCTTATTAGGGGGAATTGTATATATACCCAATGAAACTTGTATATTTGTATATTTTTTCAAAATACAAGTTTTTGATGCATAAAATACAATAATGTTTAAGCATGTTTTGAGGAAATATACAAATATGCAAGTTTCAATGAATATATATGTAATTGTCCCCTTATTAAAAACCACTAATTTAAACTTATACGCGGTATAATTTAAACATAAACGCGGTATGATTTCTGGCTTCTGTTATATTTTTTTTACCTGGTTTGTTTTTTTTTTTTTTTTTTTTTTTTTTTTTTTTTTTTTTTTTTTTTTGTCAAACCACTTTACACAATTTTTATATATTTAAAAAAATCACTTAAGGAAAAATGCAAAAATGCAATAGACACTTTGTCAAAAGAAGGTGCTTAGTTATCTCAGAAAAATATTAATGATTTAGCTTTTAAAAATGTGTTTAGTAATTTTAGATATATAGATTTAATATGACATTTGCTTTGACATTTTTAAATTCCAAATTAAGGCCTTTTTAGTCAAGGGTCTGAAAGTCGCATAGAATTAGATGGAATAAGTGATAGTTAAAAAAAAAATTATATTCCACGTAAATGTAAATTAAAGTTGATGGATAACACTTTATTTAAATCAGGGCTCTCAGTTGTAGATAAATAGTCAAAAATAATTTACAATGTAATTTTAATTCTCACTTCGTTCTCATTTAGTAGGCGGTCGTATTCAGAAAGCAAGCATTGGGTGTTTTCACGCCTTTTTTTAAGGTGCAGATCCTAGTACTGATATTAAGTACTAATTCAAAAAAATTATGAATGATAAAGTCTCAAAATATACTTTCATAACTTACGTGTGATAGTTAAAAACTCTACTTATTAATGACAATAGTTTTCATTATTAATCTACGCTAAAGAAGTTTGTAAACAGTTGAAAGAGTTAATGACATAGTTGTGAATAACTAATTTTGACGGGAGAATTCAAGAGATAATTCAAAAAACTGGTTAAAGAAAAATGCCATGGACACTTGTCAAAAAAAGGTGCTTAGGGCATCCTCTGTGGTTAAAATTTATAAAGCTTTATAAGTGTTCCATATAATCACATATCAATAAATTATAATTCTTTGAGATTATAAACCTTTTTTTACTATGATAAAAAGGTGTTACAACTTTATAAATGCTCTACATTACACATGCATTTATTGTGTTGAGTTTATGAAGAGGTCCAAAAACTATGACCTTTTCATGCCACTTAGATTTCTCACTATAGTTGAAACAAGGTATAAACCTTTTCAAGTTTCTTAAACATATTCATTGACCTCTTATAGTGGATGCTCTTAGTTATGTTAAGAAAATCTTAATCATTTAAGCTTCTAAAAAGTGGGCTTTTCTAGTATTTATGGATAGATGAGAACGTTCAATAGCAATAGTTGATTTGTTTTAAGTTGATTATTAGGAAAATAGGATGAAAATCATCAAATCAAATAGTAACTAAGGGGCCGTTTAGTTGGTGAAAAATTTATCAATTTTTTCATTTCTAAATTCCTTGAGTAGAGGATGGTTTTTCTTCTCTAGAGAAGAGTTGAGAATTTTGAAAACGCGTTTAGTTGCAGTTATATTTTTCTTTTTTTAAATGATAAGAAGATCACCTCAAATTGCGATGGTGACGGCGGCGGCGACGGTCGTTGGTGGAGGATGACACGAGAGATTAAGGGTAGAATGGTGTATGTGTTTTTTTTTTTTTTTTTTTTGAGTTGAGAAAAAAAATGAGAAAGAAAAAAGTAAGAATTGTAAAATGGACTTTTCAATTTCTTATTTAAAATTTAGAAAATGAGAATTTTATTTTTTTTTTGAAAATTGTTGAAAAAAAATGCGACTAAACGTATTTTCAGTTTTTTTATTTTCTTATGAAAAATTTCTTGGAAAATAGAGAATTTCTCTCCAACTAAACGCACCCTAAGTTTCAGTTTGTTTCCAATCTAATACTAAAACTTTCTTTTAATTATAAAAATCACTCAAAGTTTCAATAATGTTTTATTGTTGTGAAAATTTTGAATTCTAATGACTTTAATAGAACAATTTTAAAACTTTGTTACTATTTTGTGACTTATTTTTCTTTTCAGATTGAAAAAGTTGGTTATAGATAGAGTTGGTTGTGAGAAGTTATCGTTAGAGGTAGGTGTTTAAAACTATAGTACAATCAAACAATGCATGTTTAATTGCCCCTAAACATAACACTTTTGAATATTTTCACAATAATGAGACAAAACTTGGATTGTTTTAGTAATTGATATAGAGTTTGAGTGACATAATTGAAACATTCAAGAAACTTGATTACTATTACATGACATTTACTCGTAAAATGAATATCATCCCTAAAACTAATGCCTAAAGATACAGCTAATAAAAAGATCAAGACGTGTGGCAAGATTGAAAACGAAGAATTATACAGAAAATACATATCCCATGTTTCAAATAATGAATGACTTATACATAGTTTTGTTATTGGGTACCACTTTCGATAGAGGTATCAATTCTATTGTTTTAATGTGTCTAGGGGAAGAAAAGTTATATTTTAAATCAAACCATTCTTTATTGGTTTACGGAGGATGGTCGTTGGGTATCAAATCCGGTTGGATGTTTACCCCTTCCTTTACCTTAATTTAGGTTGGCGGTTTTTGATCTTGTTAGACTGTTCCTTTAAGTGTTTATTTACTCTCTATTCCTCTATTAAATTACATATTCTTAGTTTGTGTCATTTACAACTTTTTATTCCTCTCTTATGGAGGATTGTATGATGATGTTATTAGTAGTGCTATAAATGAACAGAACGTTCAATGAACAATTCAAAAACTATGCGGTAAAATGTTCATTTACGCGTGTTTATTTATTAAATGAACGAAAATAAACAAGATTCTATATCTTTTTATTCAAATAAACGAAATGAGCAAAAGTCTCATTCGTTCATTTATGTTCATGAATGTCCGCTTATATGTTTGTTAATGTTTATTCATGTTCGTTTATGTGTTTATAGTCGTATATCATATATTTTTTTTTATATACTTTATAAATTGACATACTCAAACAAATGTACACTTAAAACACAATATTTTGTATATTTTTTGTTTGTCATAATACACTCATTTATGTTCGTTCATTTATGTTTGCTTAATCTCTTAAATGAACATAAACGAACACGAACAACCTCATTTAATGAACGAACATGAATAAGAAAATTCATCCATTTAAGCGTTCGTGTCCGTTCATTTGTCAGGTTAAAAAAAACAAACATGAACATGACTCCACTCGTGTTCATCCGGTTCGTTTATGGCCCTAGTTGTCGGTTTACCTTCTCGGATGTCTTTTATTATTTTTTTTCTATGTTTCTAGAAAAAAGTCATAAAATTATACTCCCTCTGTCCCATATTAAATTTCTTATTTGACTTTTTGAAGTCAACAATTTTCAACTTTTACAGTAACTATTTTTTGTTATTATATTAATACTTGATGCAAAATGTATGAATAGATTGAGTTTTAAATGTATTATCTTTGGTATAATTTTCATCAAGTATTATATAAAATAAACAAAAATATTTATAGTCAAATTTGAAAAACAAAGACTGCAAAAGTCAAAACAGGACATTTAATATGGGACGGGGGCAGTAACATTTTATTTGTGGTTGTGTGAAAGAACAAAAATATAGAAAGGAAAGAACAAATGAAATGGGCCAGAGTATCAAAATTAAGAGAAGAACAGTCAAACCCATTAAGGTTCGTGAAAGGGAGGTGATTTGCACACTCAACTTTGTGATTGAGACACTCAACTGTACAGACAGTTAAAGCACACTGTGAACCTAGTACAAGTATCCAATGAACACAGTGGAGTGTCCCAATTAAAAGTTTGAGTGTGCAAATAAATTCCCTTCGAGAAAACCAACTTTTGGATGTGATCATTTTGTGCCCTTAACTCAAACAAACTGTATCACGCTCCTAATTTGATTGCCTATTCAAGTAATTTACTAAAATGACTATGGTGATAACTTTTAAGTATTTTTATTTTTGATATATAATTTCCGTTTAAAATGATTGGTTGTCATCCGAAAATTTGTGTCATAAAGTTATATTGTGGCTCTAATTTAGGAGGTTAATTATTTCACATGGGTAGATTGGGTATTTAAATGACAAAGTGACTACGAAGTATTTTACGATATTGTTTATTTGGGTTTAAATTGACATTTCACGGGTGCGTGTATTTATTTAGAGCCTCTTGGGAAGGAGTTTTTTTTTTTAAAGCTTTTTATAGCTATAAACTTTTTGTTTTAGAAAATAATCACCTTCAAATAAAAGATCTTTGTTTGGGAATACTAGCTTTAAGCTTATAATTCAAACATACATCCCATATTTAAAACGCTTCTAAACAAAGCTTTTAAAATTCAAGAAGCTTGTTGGTCCAACTTCACGTATTATCACCTTTTTTAGTAATAATAGATGACTTTTGGTACGTGTGATGTGTTATATTCTAACAATAATTATGCATGTTAGTTGATTTTACTATAATTTATGTGTGTGATGATTAAGAAAAAGATTAAATATTATCGGTAGGATGAAAAATACCATTAATATGCATATACTAACGTAGCTTATAAAGTTACGATGTATGCATACTCGACAGTCGTTCGTATGGCAATCTACTGTGGAGAATATGGTTTTAACATTTTGTTAACTTAATAGTGGTCTCGTTTTGTGTTAGACAGGACTACAATTTAATATTGCAAAATGATTCATTAGTGATATTGCTACATATCGATGTACGGCGCGTCAATGATTGTTAAGAGATACTTTTTTAACTTACAATTATCAGGCTATAGCTAGTTTTACCACACATACCCTTAGTATTAGTTATCGTTTTTGATAAAACGCTTGTTTGGCAACATGGTTTAAAACAAGCATTAAAATTCTTACCCTATTTATTTTAAGAGGTTTGCTAGAACCACACAAGATTAATAATAATAATAATAATAATAATAATAATAATAATAATAATAATAATAATAATAATAATAAATAAATAAATAAATAAAATCCACATAATGATGTGGCATGACACTTGGACCACTCATTAACTCTCTTCATTCATAACTCTTTTTTTTTAAAACAAATCATTTTGTTACACATAATTGTGTGAAAGTTTTTTTTATAATTTTTGTGTGGTTCTAACATTTCTCTTATTTTGATACATTTCACACATTAAAATTATACAACTATCTTACAAAAAAAAAAAAAAAAAAAAAAAAAAAAAAAAAAAAAAAAAAAAAACCTGGTTTTAAATGATGTTGCTTAGAGCTACTTTTAAACGCTAGTGCATACAAATTGCTATTTTTGTCAAAATACACTTAATAAAACAAAAGTATTTAATACTTTCATATTCACCACATTAATTATTAAAAGAAAAAGTTAGTTTTATTTAATATTTATAGTCTCAATATAATATCAATGTTAAAAAGATTATAATGTAAAATCAAAAGCACATACATTGAAAGCCGTAATTGTTTGGTACTTAAAAAGAAAACATAAATAAAAGTTTAAAGAGTTTAATTACCTTCAAGTGATTGGATGGTGTACCGTCAACTACATTCCTCGAAAAATCCTATAATAATATTTGAAAGAGAATAGGAAATGAGTCGATAATATAGCAGTTATTGTCACATAAAGTTGATAAACAAGTTAATATTCTTACTTGATTTTCGTGTTTCCATTGAAGCTCAAATGCTTTCTCAAGTCTTTTGACAACCTGATCTATATATGGGCGATCTGCTCTTTCCTCTTTTACGCAGCCATATGCTGTTTCTGAGAAGATTTTTAATGCTCTTGGGTTCATCTGCTTCCGTAAATGTGGATCGATCATATCATCCAAACTAGATTTGCCCAATTTACTTAATAATCCCTCTCCCAGCTCTTCATCTGGAAGAACGGCACTCTGTCCGCACAAGACTTCGAATAATACAACACCGAATGAATACACATCCGACTTGTGGGTCACCCCGCCAGTCTTTTCATATTTTGGGTCCAAGTATACATTCTTAACAATATCACGAGTAAGAAGAAGACGGTGCCTGCGACCTACTGTATTTTTCAATGAAAGTTCAAAACCAGATAACTTGGGTTCCCATTCGTCATCTAGTAAAATATTCGAGCTCATGATGTTGCAATGTATGACACTAAAATCTCGTCCAGGATCATAATGGATGTAACTCAATGCCTTCGCAACACCAACGCATATCTTCAACCGTTGCATCCATGTGAAGGTCTGGTCCCTTAGATATGTATCGAGACTTCGGTTTGCTTCATTCTTGTATATGATAATCTTGTTCACCTCAGAATCATGAAACCCAATAACAAACACTAGATTCTTATGTTTGAGACTAGAAAGCATCGAAACTTCCCTCCAAAATTTTTTGCTCTCGTCTTTTACATAATCTAAATAGAACCCCTTTACAATAATATCGATGAATTGTTCAGAATGTAAGAGACGGCCTTTGTGAATCATTCCAAACTTAAATTTTTTGATAAAATTCTCATGAGCAAAATTGTCAGTTGCTGATTTTATGTCTTCGAAACTAAATTTTAAGTGAGAAAGATCTTTGAGGAAAGACTTTGTCTCTTTGCTGACATGGGACTCAACACGTGTGTGGATACGGAGCTCAATGATCCCTATATGTATCAAACAAGATAACATTACCAAGTGTCCAAAAATGACATGTAGATATGGAGTTCACTTATCTAAAATCCAGTGATTTGCAACAATAGTAATAAGAGGTTGTTTAGGATTGTGGTATATATATAGTTTATATGGTTATTTAATATGTATAACTTATGTGATAAAACAATCTCGGTCACTTTCTTATAAGCTAAATTAAAATAACTTGATAGGGTAAATGTCTATTTTAGTCATTTTGCATGTTAAGTTATAAATAATCTAATTGCCAAACACTTAAAAAACTGAGTATTTGATTATTGCGTTATTATACAACATAATTAGATCCAAACACTATATTTCAAAACAGCGTTTTGCAACTAATTATCCATTTTCAAAACGAATAATCTATTTTCAATAAGCAATCCCAAACACCCCCTAAGCAAATAATTACCTTGTCATGATTGGATGATGTATCTTCAACTTTGGCCGCAACTATTGATTGTTCCTTTAATATCATAAATACACTAATAAGTAAATAATTTTACACGTGTTGATATTAATATTATCAATAAATAGAGATTAGTTATTAAAAAAAAATAATAAAAAAAATAAATAATAAAAAAAATAAAGGATGAAAGAGAAAACCGCCTTACAACATTTTCACGTTCCAATTGAAGTTTCAAGGCGCTCTCAAGTCTTGTGACAACCTCACTTATATCCGGGCGTTGAGATCTTTCTTCATTCAAGCAGTCATATGCTATCTTCGCGAAAACGTTGAATGATTGCGGATCCATTTGTTTCCGTAGAACCGGATCAATTATTTCATCTAGTATTTCCTTTTTATAATGAAAAAAGACCAGTGTAGCCAAATATTTATTATCAGGATGCTCACTTATTGATGTCCTACCACACAGTAGTTCAAACAAAACTATCCCAAAGGAGTAGACATCTGATTTGTGGCTCACACTTTTAGTCTCAATATATGTTGGGTCTCCATACCCTTCCACATACCGAAGTCTATTAGTATGAAATGAATGGTGCCTTTGAGAAGCTTTAATCTTCATGGAACATTCAAAACCAGATAACTTGGGTTCCCATTCATCATTTATTAGAACTATGTTGCTGTGGATCCTCCGGTGTATTACGCTAAAATCACGTGGCTCCTCATAATGAATGTAGCTCAATGCATGCGCAAGACCCACAGATATCTCCAATCTTCGCACCCATGTCAACAACATCGGGTCACTTAGATATTGGCTGAGACTTCCCCTGATATTACGCCTGGTAATGATGACTTTCTCATCATTCTCATCACAAAACCCAACAAGGGAAACCACATTTTTATGCTTGAGACTAGAAAGCATTGAAATCTCGGTCCAAAACTCTTGTTCTGCTTCCTTCCTTTCTTTATTCCACCTCCGAGCATAGATATCAATCAACTCACCGGACCACAAGAGCTGTCCCTTGTATCTCTGTTCAATCCTATCTTCTACGAGGACATTTTGTCGAGCGAAGTTGTTGGTGGCAGAAAGGATATTTTGAAGGGGGACTCTGAGGTGAGCAAATTCATTCATTATCTGTAAAATAGTCAAGTTAAAATCTGAGTTAGAAAAAGGGTTTATAATAATGCCTACAAAGTGTTCGACAAAATTCCTGAACCATGTCTAATTCTGCATATATCTTGTAGTTTATAGTTATTATGTTTGTGGATAGCAATTAAAATACGCTTAACATTCTTTAGAAGTTTAGGAAGTGATCAAGTAAATGGTCTTATTAAGTTGCATTGTTTTGGTTAGTGACTCCATGTCAATGTTTGCTCCTGATGGTGTAAGTATGGACTACATGGGTGATACATTATTTGGTTAGTGACTTCATGTCAATATTTATCAAGTTGAGTGTATATGAAAGTGAGGCACATGAATATGTTGGAAAGTATATTGGAGTACAAGGTATTAATTTGAAGTTGTTTCCAGTGACATGTTTTTGTAGCGGTTGCAGGATACTTTATTCGACAATGGTGGAATTGGAGGATTTTTCAGGATATAGAAAGGAATGGAGAGACATTGTTTGATGTTGTAATGGAAACTTTAAAAGCCAAGTTGATATTGAAAGGGAATAACTCTCCTGTTGTTGGAAAGAAAAACTAGCAGTAAGATGCTGGTATTTGGTAATCTGAAATTTAGTGTATATTCAAGGGTTGACAAGTTTATTATCAAGATGAGTGTATATGAAATTGGAAAGCAGTGAGAGTGTGAAACACATGAATATGTTGGAAAGTATATTGGAGTACAAGGTATTAATGAACTTGAGAAATTGCTAAAAGATTGCATAAGATTCAAGGGTAGAAGGTGATAAAGTAGATGGGAATACTCAAGATAAGTTGATAAAGGGGTATCTAGGAAAAACTATGGTATCCAACTTGTGAATGAAATTGCAAACACATGAGAAGGGGACCATAATACCAACGACCAATTAAAGGACTACATATGGAAAGCCTTGAAAAGTGGCAAGGTAATATTCTAAAGCAGATGAATAATCCCAAAAAGTCTACTGTCTACTGATAACTGCTTATATAATACAGTAAAAAGAATAAACGCTGAAATTAGAAGGTTGTTACCCATTTGAGCCAATAGCATTATTTCAACTTTCAAATCAGATCAGCAATCCCAAAAGGTTTTTACCCATTGCTTGCATACAATATTGATAAGGAGTTCGGGTGCATGTTGAGTTTAGATGTCATACGTTATTTCGTTGAGTATTCTTTTCTGAAACTAATACGAGTCTTATGTTTTCCGTTTATTCCTCTGTTACGCGGAATAAAGAGGCCAAGGGATCATATTAAATAAGTATACTGACAAAACTGAAGGCTAAGATAACCAAGGTTATGGGTCATATTGAGAAGGTTGTTGTCTCGTTTTCATGATGTTTTGTTTATTGGCCATCATTTAACTACCTTTTTCGTCTTTTTAACATGTCGGTTTTTGGTGTTTCAAGGTGTTTATGGGATATTGATGTTGCTTATATTGTCCGAGAAAAACTGATAGTCAAATATTTTTTATAGTCATTATTACAATAATAATCTATTTTTTTATACACTGTGGGTGACTATCAAGTCATAACCAGTGACCTAATCAACCTTTTTTCTTGTCAGTTATTCGTTTTTTATCGTCACATAGAGACAAACCATAACCTGGACCGACAAATTTACGAGTAAATGAGTCGAACCCTTATAAAGGAAAGTTGCTTCTCTTCCAGTCAATGCGTCATAAGTCCCTAAAAGGGGATGGACAACTCATATGTAGCTTACATGTAATTTTTAACAAAATTAGTTTTGATCTACAGCGTCTTGGACAAGCTACAGTGCAAGGCCATATATACTACCTTGTGGCTTGTGTATATTGTAATGAACTTGCTAAACTACAGGTAAATTTTATAACTATACTACTTTAAAAAATTTGATTTTACTTTGTAACTCAGCAATCCCCTGGTTTCTAATTTTAATCGTCTACCAGGGACACTCCCCCAGTTTCATATGAAGGTTTGCAGGACGTCCTATCAAAATCTCGGTTGGGTGGTCATAGTTCACAAATGTTTGCAGACATCAACAAGTACTTTTTACTATACCACTTTTCTTTTTTCAAAGTTTTGAAACCCAGTTCGACCCGGCTAGTTCAACCGGTCGAACCGGTTCTGGCAAAGATAACGGGTCAAAAGAAACTGGTTTTAGGAATTCAAAACCCTGTGTAACCCGCCAGGTTTTACTCGTTTCTATAATTCCGGTTGGGTTTGTCATTAAATCTTTTATCTGTGTACCACATTGCTTTTTACAAGTTTCTAAAGGCTTTAAAAGCTGTTTAGACAAGTTTTTATGGTGTTTTAAACACTTTCTATGTGCTATTTGGACAGCTGAAAGATGGACTGTTTGGAAACAAGTTTTTGCGGCAATTGCACACTTTTTTTTTTAAAAGCAATTACATATTTGTAAGTTGTTTTTTAGCAGCAATACAGCTTTTATATGCTGTTCTGACACAGTTTTTTACAGCAACCATGTTTTTTTTGCAGCAATTACATGTTTTTATGCTGTTTTTTACAGAGATTTGCAATTAGATACATTAAAGGTTTGTATGCTGTTTTTCAGAGCAATTACATGCTGTTTAGAAACTGATCAGACATTTCAGTATATTGTCAAAACCAAAGACTAAGATAAACAAAGTCAAAAGGATTATTATGGGTAATATTGAGACGGTAGTTGTTTCGTTTACGTGATGTTTTGTTTCTTGGCCATCATTTAGCTACCTTATTCGTCTTTTTAACATGTCGGTTTTTGGTGTTTCATGGTGCTTATGGGATATTAATGTTGCTTATACTGGCTAAGGTTACTAGGTATGTTGTGTTTAATCTCTTACATTAACGGTTGACTTGAAAAAAAAAATTTGTCCAAGAAAAACTGATAGTCAAATATGTTTTATAGCCATATTATTAAAATAATAACTGAAATTTTTTATATATATAAAAAGGATTTAGAAAGTTTTATTCACTAAAAGTACACTGTGGGTGACTATGAAGTCTTAACCAGTGGCCTAATTGACCTTTTTTCTTATCAGTTACTCGTTCTTTTATCGCGCCACATAGAGACAAACCATAACTTGAACTGACAATGTACAAGTAAATGAGTGGAACCCGTATAAGGGATGTTGCTTCTCTTCCGGTCAATGTGTCATAAGTTCTAAAAGTTTAAGTTTTGAGGTTAAAGACGCAAACAAAAATGGGGATGGACAACTCATATGTAGCTTACATGTAATTAGTTTTGATCTACAGCTTGGACAAGCTAGAGTTCAGGACCATATATACTACCTTGTGTATATCGTAATGACCATATATAATACTTTTAAAATTTTGATTTTACTTTGTAACAATGTAACTCAACAATCCCCCACCAGGGACACTCCCTCAGTTTCATATAAAGGCTTTCAGGACGTCCTATCAAAATCTTGGTTGGGTGGTCATAGTTCACAAATGTTTGCAGACATCAACAACTACTTTTACTATACCACTTTTCGTTTTTCAATGTCTTGAAACCCGGTTCGACCGGTCGAACCGGTTCCGGCTTAGATAACGGGTCAAAAGAAGCCGGTGTTTAAGAATTCAAAACCCAGTGTGACCCGCCGGGTTTTACCCGTTTCTATAATTCCGGCTGGGTTTTGTCTTTAAATCTTTTTATGTGCTCCACATTGCTTTTTACAAGTTTTTAAAGGCTTTAATAGCTGTTTAGACAGGTTTTTATGGTGTTTTAAACACTTTCTATATGCTATTTAGACAGTAGAAGGATGCTGTTTGGACAGGCTTATATGTTGTTTTAACAGCTTTTATATGTTGTTTGGACATAGCCCTTTACATGGCTGCTTGGAAACAAGTTTTTGCAGCAATTACATGCTCTTTTTTTTAAAAGCAATTACATATTTGTATGTTGTTTTTTAGCATGTTGTTCCGACGACTAGGGCTGAGCATACCCGACCGACTACCGCCTCCCGTCCCGATTCCGACCATCCCGCCGTACCGATTCCGATTCCGACTAGTAGACGGGTCGGGAGTCGGTTTACGTTTTCCGGCCAATCGGGAGTCGGGACTGTCGGTATCGGGTCGGGACAGGATGGAATCCGAAAAACAACAAAGAAAACCGACAAATCCGACCGATCCCGACCAATCGGGACTGTCCCGATACCGAACCGACTGGTTTCGGGCCGGGAGCCGGTTTGGTTTTCCAGCGAAATTGGGAGTCGGGACTATCGGTATCGGGTCGGGACGGGACCGGGCTCACCCCTAGTTCCGACGCAGTTTTTTACAGCAACCATTTTTTTTGGGAGCAATTACATGTTTGTAGGTGACTTTGGTTTAAGAATCTCGCTAAATCTTTTTTCTTCGCATACCCATTTGGTTGGAATGCTAGAATGAAAACTAACCAAAAACTATTTGTTGTTGCTTTAACTGATACGTGTGTTGGCCTAGTTAGTTGCTAAGCCAGTTGTTTATGTAAAATGGGTTATTAACAAATAAGCTTTGGTGTGGGTGGCGGGTCGAATAATATGGGTTTGGATTACTTATTTTGCGTTAACCATCCGTATTCATATTCTCTTTCTTATTATTCATATACTAGTTTTAAACCTTCATGTGTGAACACTGTTGTGACATAAGTCGCACTAAAGGGGTTTTTGTGCTTTTTCTAAAAAAAATAATTATTAATAATTCATGATGTTCATCTTCTTTGATAACTATTTTTATTCATACAATATAAAATGAAAATTACATGAAAATTTAAATAATAATTCGGTAATAGATTACGGCTAATTATTGAGTATTATTTAAATTCATATGAAAAACTTGTCACTATTAAGTTACATAATATAACTGTTATGGGTATATATATTTAATCACAAGAAAGAGAAATTTACAAAAAGTCTTAGAAAGTGAAATAAAAGAAATTCATAAAACTTGTCACTAACTTACTATAGTATAACCATACTTATTAGCCAATTTACAATAAAAAAAATTAGTCAACTAATATAGCGACAGATTTAATCATTTGATACATGCTAAGCTAATTAACTAGCTAGGATCGGTAGAATAGACGAGTTAAGGAGAGTGGGAGACGAGTTAAGAGTATTAAGGTTTAGTGCGGCTGGCGGGATAAAAGAACATAGCAAATATGGTCTCTTTGGTCACCATGAGAACCTTAACTTTAGTTAATGCATGACTAAACATAAACAGTAACCAAATTTGAGAAGTGTTTCTTTTAGGTCACTATAACATAAAAATTACACAAGAATGGAACAGTTTTGAAACTTTGATGGCTTTTATGATTAATATAAAGTTTGAGTGACCAAATTGGAACAGATCTCAAACTTGATTACTATTTGATGATTTTCACCTAAAGGAAACGTAATCTTAATGTTAAGGAGGAGATTAAATACGATGAATAAAGATTTCAATATATCAAAAAGTGGTTACTCCTTCCGTTCTAAACTAAATGGCTATATTTTCATTTTGGAAAAACATGGGCATTTTTTATTAACCAATTAAAAAGTGTTTAGTTGGTGAAAACTACGGTATATTTGATTGGTGAATATTGAAGTTAATGTGAATTCCTAAAACGTAGCACATTGTTATTGTGAACATTTATTTTAGGACGGAATAAAGATAATATTTTGCTACCCGATTAGAGGTGACTCGTGATTTAGACACAAAGAGCTAGAATTCCAATTGTGTTTGTGCATCCAGGCCTGGCCCACCATACCTAACTACCGTTAACAACTAAAGAGGTTTTGACTATGTATTTATTTATTTTTATTTAAAAAATAATTATAAATAATTCATACTGGTCATCTTCTTCGACAACTATTTTTATTCATACAATAGAAAATGATAATTACATGAAAACTTAAATAATATTTTGGTAATAGAATACGACTAATTATTATTATTTTAAATTCATATGAAAAAATTGTCACTATTAACTTACATAATATAACTGTTATAGATATATATTTAATTACAAGAAAAATAAAATACGTACAGTCTTAGAAAGTGTTGTCACTAAAACTCACTTAGTATAACTATACTTATTAGCCAACTTGCACTCAAAGAAACAGATAGTAGTACTTATTATGATAGAAAAATGGAAGAGGAAAAACTGTGTTACCGCATTTTGATGTTCGAGTTGAAGTTCCAACGCTCTCTCAAGTCTCGTGACAATCTCATCAATATTTGGGCGCTGCGATCGTTCTTCGTTCAAGCAGTCATAGGCTATTTCCGTGAAAATGTCGAATGACTGAGAGTCCATTTGATTACGTAGATCCCAATCAATTATTTCATCGAATCTTTTCTCTTCATAATGGGTAATGGCCAGCGGAGCCAAATACTTGTTACTATCGCTGTCGATTACTGCTTTTCTACCACAGAGCACTTCAAACAGTACTATCCCAAAGGAGTACAAATCTGACTTGTGGTTCACAGTGTAAGCCTTTAAAAATGTTGAGTCGACATACCCATTATTGAAAGAATGGTGCCTTTTAGATACTTCAATCTTCATGGAACGTTCAAAATCAGATAACTTGGGTTCCCATTCATCATTTAATAAAACTGTTGCACTGTTGATTTGCCGGTGTATTACGCTGAAGTCACGTTGCTCGTCATAATGAATGTAACTCAAGGCATGCGCAATACCGACACATATCTCCAATCTTCGCACCCATGTCAACAACATCGGGTCACTTAGATAACTGCCGAGTGATCCCCTGGTCTGAAGCTTGATAATGATGATCTTCTCATCATTGTCATCACAAAACCCAACAAGAGAAACCACATTTTTATGCTTGATACTAGAAAGCATTGAAATCTCCATCCAAAACTGTTGTTCTTTTTCATCATCCCATTCATCTTTATTCCACCTCTGAACATGGATTTTAATCAGCTCGCCGGACCGCATGAGCTGTCCCTTGTAATGATTTTTAAAAGCAGTTTCTGCCCAGAAATTTTCTACACCAAAGTTATTGGTGGCGGATAGTACATCTGCAAGGGGGATTCTTAGGTGAGCAAAGTCGTCAGGATTGACTGAAGACATCATGTATGTATCTGTTTGTTTATCTGAACAAAAAATGGTGTGTGGGTTGTTACAAGAAAGAAGCCAAGGAGTGTTTGGGTGATATATAAAAATCTAATCGGTTTGTGTTTGTATATATTGAAGATGTGAATAAGTGTGTGGGTTACAAAATGATACGAATTGAAGGAGTACGTACTTGCTCACGAGATCTGAAAGAAGAAATACAGAGAGTAGCTAGTGGTGGTTGACTGGTAGTGAATAGTGAATAAGGAGAGAGGTAGGTGGTGGTGATATGAATGTGTTTAGCATGTGTTTGTAGATATGTGTGGTTGTGGATGAGTATCTATATATCTTTGCATTATTACTATTATATTAATAAAGAAAGACTATATTGACTTCTGCATTTTCATAGGAAACTTCCTTTATTTCTTATACTAGTTAACATGGAAATAATGTTTTTTAGTTTAACATGTATATGTATTACTCGTACTTTGCAAAATAAAACATCACTAATGCCTAGCAAATATATCAACATCTTGACAAAATTTTATGAAAGATGTTTATGACTTTATATTCATTTAAATATTGCATATGAACAATCTCGAACACAACAAAAAATATGCATTAATGAGATATGCGGTATGAGCTATGAAAGGGGATAGCATGTGTTTTAGACAAAAGAGACTAACAAAGCGTGTATAGTTGACCATAAAGATAATGGTAGGTTGTTGTTTCTTCAACTTTGGAGTAAGGAGATGAATATTGCATGATTATTGGTTGCTTATGTTTCATTATATTTAGGGCTGTAACATGAAAGTCATAACATATTAAACATCATGTAGATAAATAATTCAAAGTTCAAGAAGATAAAACTTGTGAGAAAAATGATATTAAAAATACGATGCATTTTACATATAAATGTAAATAAATAATTCAAAGTTTCACAAGATTAAAAAAAAAAAAAAAAAAACACTTATGAGAAAATTTGTATTTGAAATACAAATATGATTTTAATTAAAAAAAATGTTATATTCACATAAAGTTTACAAAAACGTTTTCACAAAATGATGTAGCATGATAAATTTAACTTAAAAACATCCTCTCTCTTCTTTTAATTGCCTAAATGTAGTAGTTACAATGACACATCACAAGGTTTTTTTTTTTTTATTTTTTTTTATTTTTATTTTTTTTTTAACCATTGCATATACTAGAAAAGACATAAAAGAAGGAAAAAATATATATAACAACACTGTTAGGTTCGACGCCAGAGCCTATGGCACCATGTCCCGTATGGGTCTGTTGTTATTGGTTCGCGTTATCGGTCGGCGCAAGAAAAAAAACGCCTCATACCTTGCGCTTTTATTGTGTGTTTGTACTTGGGTATAGAGAAACGATTATTGGAACAATAAGAACGTCTCGTGCATTGAAACAGGTTCAAATGCCGGAGTATCAAGAAAACGTATGGAGAGTATTAAACACCAAATTAAAAAAACATCAACAGCTATAACAAAAGGGATGTGATATGTAGACATATGTATTTACTTCATACCCATACAATGTAGGGGAAGGAGTGTGGGACCATTAGAATCATACAAGCAAATTTTATGTGTATGAAGTAAAAACATATGTGTACATATCACCTCCCATAACAAAAGTGTTCTCATCGTCACAATAACTTATGAGTTTTTTGTTTATGTTATCATCTTTGACTTTTAAATTGTTCCAGTAGATTTGTGAGAAAAGGAAAGAACAAATGGTACGCATTAAAAGAAACACTTTGACTAACATTATTAAACAAGTTATCATTTGGTAGATATTTTTCAAAAAGTTAAAGATTGGCAAAAAAAAACTCGAAGACATTGTATACGTTTCTGTTTTAGCTAGAAAGAAAGGCAAAAAATCACAAGGCAAAAAATCACAAGGTTAAAAAAGTGAAGGAAATTGTTGGGTCAAAGTAATTATATGTGCTGATGAGTACAATTTATTTGGGCAAAAGTTTTAATGCGGATTGAACGGTTGGTGCAAAGGGATTTATGGATTTATGTTTAGTTGGTGTGCACCATAATGGAGAGAGTATATATTTGTCACTTGTAGTTTGAACGTGCTTCAAACGTTCACATAAATAAATGGATTGTACGGTCCACTTAGTTACTCCGTATTTACTTTTCCTTTTTTCTTTGTCAAGGGTTGTTCAAAAAAACCCTAAAATTGACATACCGAAACTATCCAGTTAAACCTAAACCCAAAGACCAATAATTAAGGGTCGTTCGGTCAGCGGGATTTTGATTGGCTTAGGATTAAAAGTTGCAAATACTATGTTTGGTTGCATTTTTATTTTTTGAGTTTAGACTCATATGTCAAATATTAGGGGATGGGTAAAAAGAATGGATGGTGAAGTAGTTTATGACAAAGTGGGTCCAGATTTATTTTTCTCTCCATCTTTTTTCTTTTTATACTTTTATATTAATATAAATAAATTTTAATTTATATTTTAATATATAATATATTTTTATATACAATGTTCTCTCATATCCCAAATCCAAATTCAAATCCTAATCATAAACTCATCTATAAACCAAACGGGCCCTAAATGAACCAAACCCTGAAAATCCTGAAACCGGGAAAAACCGATTTAGTACGGTTCGGTTACGGTTATATTTGGGGTTATATAAAAGTAGCCAAGTTGATGGGATTTTAACAAATACGTGAGGCCAACTTTCTCTTCACTATTTTTCTCTCTTTTTCAAATTTAATAAAATTTAATTATTAATTACTTCACTAATTATTTAATCCCTCCGTCTTTAAATTATAGTCCACGTTTCTTTTGTAAGACGTCCCAATTCAATTGTCTACTACTAAATATAGATAGTGATGTTTGATCGAGTTTATCATATTATCCTTGCTTGAAATTATTATTACAAGCTTTAAAGAAGACATTAATTAATTACTTAAAGGTAAAACTATCATTCTAATAAAAATAAGAGAGAGAAAGCAGTAATAATTATGTTTTTCTTAAACTATGTATTTTTTTGTTGGAGACAATAATTTTGAAACGGATGGAGTAAATAATCATTTCAAATTAAATATAATATCTTCTCACACCTGAAATCCAAATCATAAATCAAATTCAAATTCAAATCGTACGGCCCGTTTGGTTCGTAAAAGGATTTGAAACTAGATTTTGATTCGGTTTAGAAGAAAGAAAATGATGTAAGAGAAGAAAATAATATTTTATTAAACAGTTTATTTTAATAGTTGATAAATAATATTTTATTTATTTCTAATCAATGTTGATGTATGATTTGACTTTAAATAACGTTTTAAAATTAAAATGAAAATATAATGCGAGTGGAAAAGATAAAGGGCTACATGTTTTAAATGATATCATCCATGCTTGTAGCGATTCTAAAAAGACATATTAATGGGTATTGAAAATATCAACTAGAGTAACCAAACATTGTGTATGACAATAACACTCAATCACTTCATTCAAAACCCTTAAAGCAAACGGGCCCTTAATCTTATTCTTAAATCCATCTACAAACCAAGCGGGCCCTTAGTAAATGAAGAGACTTGTAGATAAATAGGAGTATAAACAAGCGCTCATGGAGACTCATAAAAAGATCATAGCTTAGAAATTAAGAAAGATAAACATTAGAGTAAACTCCAAAATACATCCCTGTGGTTTACTCTGATTCGCCTATACATCCATTTCTCAAAAGTTTCAACAGATTCATCAATCCGTTAAAATAAGACAAACGGCGCAAATTATTTCTCCATTATCTCCTAACGATATAGAAAATATCTACACCGTTAGTCATATGGGTTAACTGTATTTGCATCGTTGGTCTTTTTTTTTTACGTTTTCGTTCATTTTTTTACCATTTCGTCTACTTTTTTTACGTTTTCGTCCGTTCTTTACGTTTTTGTATGCTTTTTTACATTTTCGTCCAATTTTTAACGTTTTCATCTGCTTTTTTACGTTTTAGTATGCTTTTTTTTTTACATTTTTGTCCGTTTTTTTGACGTTTTCATCCGCTTTTTTACATTTTCGTCCATTGTTTTACGTTTTCGTCCGTTTTTTACGTTTTTGCCCATTTTATTACGTTTTCGTCCATTTTCTATGTTTTCGTCATTTTTTTACGTTTTCGTCTGTTTTTTTTTACGTTTTCATCCATTTTTTATGTTTTCGTTCGTAAAAAAGCAAATCGACATATGTACACTTTTGGATGTAAGGGTTTTAATTATAGCATATAGTTTGTTCCTCCCTAAAAGAAGGTAGAGTTAGACCAAAACCAAAAACGAAAGTATAGTTTACATATAATCTATTGTTTTACATGTGTGAAATAAAATGAAAGAACTTTCTGAGAGAGAAAAGTATAGTATCCTTTTGTGTATTGATTTTCTTAAACAATACAACGTAAAACTAGATAGATAGTTACATAAAAGAATTTATAATACAATCGGCAAACGCCTTTGTAAATGTGAGTTGTTTGTATAATTGTATCTTATAGCGTCTTGCTAGTTTTATATAATTGTATCTTATAGCATCTTAAACAATATAACGTAAATGTTTGTTGTTTGTATAATTGTATCTCATCACAAACGTTTGCTAGTTTTATATAATTGTATCTTATAGCATCTTAAACAATATAACGTAAATGTTTGTTGTTTGTATAATTGTATCTCATCACAAACGTTAGTTTCTTGGAGTCAAAACCTCAAAATTGGCCCATAAAACAAAAGTAATACATATTCAAAACCTCAAAAAGGTAATAAAAAAAAAAAAAAAAAAGGAAAATAATAAAGAAAAAAAAAAGGAAATGCCTCATATTTTCCTAATCTTTAAATATAACTTGCTAAAACAAGTTAATACAACATAAGAGTGAGACAAGATTAAAAAAGATCTCAAGTTTGTATCTCAAAACGTTAAAAAGTAGACGTAAACGTAAAAAACGGACGAAAATGTAATAAAACAGACGAAAACGTAAAAAAGAACAAAAACGAAAAAAAATGACAAAAACGAAAAAATGGACGAAAACGTAAAAAATGGATGAAAACATAAAAAACGGACGAAAACGTAAAAATGTGGACTAAAACGTAAAAAAAGCAAATGAAAACATAAAAAATGGACAAAAAAATAAAAAAGCAAAAGAAAACGTAAAAAATGGACGAAAACATAAAAAAACGGACGAAAACATAAAAAAATAAACGAAGACGTAAAAAATGAACGAAAATGTAAAAAAAATGACTAACTGTGCAAATACAGTTAACCCAAAGGACTAACGATGTAAACATTTTCTATCTCGTTAGGAGATAACGGAGAAATTTTTTGCGCCTTTTGTCCTTATTTTAATGGAGGGATGTATATACTATATAGGTTAACTTTTACTAACGGAGTGAGAGATGTATAGTTTGAATCGGGTAAATCACAGGGATGTATTTTGGAGCTTACTCTAAATATTAAGAAAATAGAAGCGCTTATTGCTTTCAAAAGGGTTGGGCCGGTAGGGGTGTGCATCGGGCCTAAACCGACTCCGACCCGTCTCGACCCGACAAACCCGACTCCCCGATTTCGCCGGAATTGCAAACCGACTCCCGAACCGTTTGATAGTCGGGATCGGAATCGGGCCGGCGGTTTGGTCGGGATCGGGATCGGGATCGGTTTTCTTTGTTGTTTTGTCGGTTTTCTTCCCGTTCCGACCCGTCCCGTCCCGACCCGACTCCCGATTTCGCCGGAATTGTAAACCGACTCCCGAACCGTTTGATAGTCGGGATCGGAATCGGGCCGGCGGTTTGGTCGGAATCGGGCCGGACGGCGGGCGGCGGGCGGTTTTGCTCACCCCTATGGGCCGGTTTAATCAAATAATGAATGTGCGTAACCAAATTGTTAAGTTTCAAAAAATTAAAATTTATATATATTTGTTTATGAAGCCAACATTTTTAAGTTGTTTTCTTCCTTCAGTTTTACATATTTTTAGTTGATGCTATTCATAAATATGGTATTATGGTGTGCATAATGTATACATAGATAGAAGTCATGGCTTTATAACTTTCTTAAGTCATGCATGGAAGTGGGTTTATCGTTGGATGTTAGACTCATCACTCATGTAGTTAGTTTCATATTTGGTTCATAAACTATACATATTTTGACAGAATTCTAAGCATCCTTGACATTAGCATAGATATTCAAGTACTTTTTTAAACGTGTGGTCTTTTTGGATATGGAAATTTTGGAATTTGCTATGCACAATATATATTTTTTTATATTAGAATACTTTATTTTGTATACCAACAACTTGTAGAAAAATGGCTATTTTCATCCGTCTTAAAGTGTGATAAGATATGTGTAGTTCACTCGGTCTATTTTTCTTATAACACACACATTTTATTGAAACTAAATAATAAGCCATCCAAGTGCGTATGTGTTTACGTATCAGTGATAGTGGTAGTGATAGACGTCGTAGTTTAAAGAGTTAATTACTCCTTTCGTCCCAAAATAACTCTCCTCATTTGACTTTTTAAAGTCTTAATTTCTCAACTTTGATCTTTAATATTGTTTATGTATTATATAATACTTGATGAATTTTATACCAATGAAAAGACATTTAAAAACCAATCTATTCACATATTTTGCATCAATTATCATATAACACAAACAAAAATACTTAAGATCAAAGTTAGAAAAAAAAGACTTCAAAAAGTCAAATGAGAACAGTTATTTTGGGACGGATGTAGTATAAATTTTGTCATCGTGGTTACACTAATTTGCATCTTGCGTCCCTAAACGTAATGGTAAATTAGTAACTCGACTAGTTCTTAATTGTTACAAACTATTTTAATAGTAATTACCAATGGTTATATCAAGTAACCAAATGTGTAACACAAAAATACAAACTAATGTAACTAGACGGGCAAATTGCACAAAAGTGAATCAAACTTAGGCTCAAATTCAATTTAAGGTACTCTACTTATTTTTCTTTAATTTAGTGTACTCAACTTATTTTTGATTGCAATGTAAGACATATAACGGCTTTCACAATTATCTTATAACAAAAAAATTACATGTTTCGTCCATATGGTTGATCCCAAATAACATTTGTAGTCCCTATTTCAATTTAATTACGCCAGATATATGTTTTAGTCCGTTTTCATACCTTTTTCCATTTTTTTACGTTTTCATTAGGTTTTTTACGTTTTCGACTGTTTATTTATGTTTTCATCCGTTTTCGCCCGTTTTCTTAAGTTTTTGTCCGCTTTTTTACGTTTTCGTCTGTTTTTTTTTACGTTCGTCTTCTTTGTTTTATGATTTCGTTCCATTTTTTACGTTTTTTTTCTATTTTTTAACGTTTTTGTCCGTTTTCTTACGTTTTCGCACGCTTTTTTACGTTTTCATTCATTTTTTACGTTTTCGTCTGTTGTTTTACGCTTTCGACTGTTTTTTTACGTTTTTATCCATTTTTTACGCTTTTGTCTTTTTTTTTATGTTTTTGTCTATTTTTTACGTTTTCGTCTGTTGTTTTATGTTTCGTCCACTTTTTCCATTTTCGTCCGTTTTTTACATATTCGTCCATTTTTTACATTTTCGTCCATTTTTTACGTTTTTGTCTATTTTTTTACGTTTTCGTCTTCTTTTTACGTTTTCGTTCATTTTTCTGGTGTTTTCGACCTATATTTACGTTTTCGTCATTTTTTTACGCTTTAGTTGATTTTTATATGTTTCATCAGTTTTTATACGAAAACGCAAGAAAACGGACGAAAACATTTAAAAAATAGAAGAAAACATAAAAAGTGAACGATAACATAAAAAAGACAAAAACGCAAAAAAGGGACAAGAACGTAAATACGGACGAAAACTTAAAAAACAGACGAAAGCATAAAAAACAAACGAAAACGTAAAAAACGAACGGAAATGTAAAAAAAAGACAAAAACGTAAAAAGAATACGAAAACATAAAAAAAAATGGACGAAAACGTAAAGAAACAGATGAAAACGTAAAAAATCGGACGAAAACGTAAAAAAACGAACAAAACATAAAAAAAATAGACGAAAACGTAAAAAAACAATGAAAACGTTAAAACATGGACGAAAACGTAAAAAAAATGAACGTAAACGTAAAAAATAGACGAAAACGTAAAAAAAAAATACAAAAAACGTAAAAAAATAAATGAAAGAAAAAGTAAAAAATGAAAGAAAACGTAAAAAAGCGGACAAAAACTTAATAAGATGGGCGAAAACTTTAGAATATGGATGAAAACGTAAAAAAACAGTCGAAAACGTAAAAAAAATGTCGAAAAGGTAAAAAACTGATGAAAACATAAAAAATGGACAAAACGTATGAAAACTTATAAAACCTCGTGTGTGCATGCGTATCATAACTAGTTACAACAACAAGATTATTTGACAACCACCGAAATACAATACAAATCAATCTAGGGTGCATGAGTCAATTATTTCTGAAGCGGCAACGCAAATTGGTTGTTCGGTGTTGAAAACTCCATTTAATTATTTGGGAATCATGGTAGGAGGAAATAAGTCTTTGGTGAAGTCCTGGGATGAGACTGTACATAAGCTCAAGAAACGGCTTTCCAATTGGAAATTTAAACTCTCTCGATAGGTGGGCGTTTAACTCTTCTTAAATCAGTGCTTGGTTCTACACCGATTTATAATTTGTCATTGTTTAAAGCTCCGAAATCAGTTCTCAACAAGATGGAAAATCTTCGTAGTAACTTCTTTAATGGTATACAAGAAGGAGATCGTAAGATAGTATGGGTCAAATGGCTTAAGGTTCTAGCAGCTAAGAAATTCGGAGGTCTTGGGGTTTCGAGTTTTTTTGCTCTTAATAGGGGTCTTATTGCAAAATGGGTTTGGCGTTTTATTTCTGGTGATAATTCTCTTTGGCGTAAATTTATTTTGGCCACTCATGGATCTAGTCATTCTACTTCTAAAGTGACGTACCCTTCGATTTGGAAGTCTATTCTTAAAGAGTTTTATTCGCTCAAGGTGCAAGGTATTGACATTTTTTCTCATTGTAAAATAAGGATTGGTAATGGATTGTGTACTAGTTTCTGGAAAGACCGGTGGCTTGATAATAGCTCTCTAGCTGATTCTTTTCCACGATTGTTCGCTTTAGAAACGAATACCAATATTTCAGTGGCTGCTAAACTTCAATCTATTGTAGCTTCTTTCCGCCGATATGTTAGAGGTGGCGTTGAAGATCACCAACTCCAGCAACTAGTTTCTATGCTTGATTCTGTTATTTTGTCTTCTTCAAATGACAGATGGATTTGTGATTTGAATGGAGACGGAATTTTTCGTGTTAAGGATATTAGGAATTTGTTGGATGAGTTTTTTCTTCCCAAAGTGAATGTTCCTACGAGGTGGGTTAATGTCGTCCCGATCAAAATTAACATTTTCGCTTGGAAACTTACTTTAGATCGCTTACCTACCCGTGCAAATCTGGCGTTAAGAGGTGTTGTTTCTGATTCTATTTCGTGTCCTATTTGCGATTCTCATGCAGAAGATTTGTCGCATTTGTTCTTTAATTGTTCTTTGGCTAAAGATGTGACGAGTTTAGTTTGTCGTTGGTGGAATGTGGGAGTACCAAACTTTACTTCATATGCTGAATGGCTTGTTTGGTTCAATACGCTTCGCCTTGTTTCTAAATTGAAGAATATCTTGGAAGGGATCTTTTACGTTACGTGGTGGAGTTTATGGTCATATCGGAATCAATATCTTTTTGCAAGTAAGAAGCCTCGCAAAGACTCCATTTTTGATGATATCGTTCTTCGCTCTTTTGGTTGGTGTAATGCTAGAGGTAGTTTTAAATTCAAGTGGGATAGTTGGTTGCAACACCCCTTTTTGATCACTTTGTAATCTAGCATCTTGCTAGTGTTCTTTCTTTTTCTCTAATAAAGTTGCCGTTCAAAAAAAAAAAGGAAGTGATGTGCACACCATAATAAGTGATGTACACACAGGGGCGGAGCTATGTGAGGACCAGGGAGGGTCCCGACCCCCTAGATCCAAGCCCGTTAGTGTATTTATTTGCGATTTCATGTGTATTTTTGAAAAAAAAAAATTTTCGTCCCTCCCATTTAATGTATTTCCCGAAAAAATTTGTTTCGGCCCTCCCACAGAAATTTTTCTAGCTCCGCCATTGTGTACACATCACAAAATCACACATGTAATGCATAAAGTACAACATTATATATGTATGTTCGTAGTGTCCACATCACTTATTACTTATTGTGGTTTGTAACTTTGTATATCACCTTTCCAATATATAAATGTGAGATGTCATATACTCATATCCAGTCAAGGATTTGTGCAAGTTGGCTATTATAGATATACAATGAATAGTTTTTATTAAACAAAGACCGTAAAGACTTTTGACCGATTGAATGATATATGGTTTATCAAGAGACTTTGTAAACTGCTTATTAAGTTATGGTGGTGAAACTAACCGATATGATTTTACATTATTACTCGATAACAAGTTGAATTCATGAATGAAACACAATGGTTATGTTTAGAAAAATGGGCTGGGGTTGGGGCTGAGGCTAGAGCTGGGCTGGAGCTTATATTATAAGTCGAAACTAGAATTTTTAATTTTATAAACTTGTTTGGCAAATTAGTTTAAGCTGAAATTTATTATTGTAAAATTACTAAAAATGACATATGAATAAATTAACATATGTATACATTAGATATTTTGTGAGTAATTAAGTAATTTAACATATTAGAAGCCCCATCTAAAAATTTTAGCCTCATTTTCGAGACTGGGGCTTATTTTTGGGTTGGGGCTTATAATTTCAAAAGCCTCTACGGCAAACGAGACTTATTTTTGGCTGGGGGTAATTCTTGAAATTTAAGCCTCATGAACCTCGTATAAGCCCCTCTTAAACACACCCAATGTTGTTTATTAAATTGGAAAGTTTCACATATCAAGCGCGTTAGATGCAAGTATAAATTTTACAAGACCAACACAAAGAATAACATATTGAGATTAAGGGTGCGTTTGATATTTCACTATGGAAATGAGACTCTGACTATAAAAGTGATTAAAGATGTTTGTTTAAGATGAGGGGGCCCACCACTATGGTAATGAATGATAAATATAATCCATACTTTATATACATCAATAGAGCTATGTATGGACCTACCACTACTATCAAACTCATACCCATTGTCATTCATGACAACATACCAAACTCACCCTAAGCGTTGAAGTGTTGGTTTGAATTTTAAGATACGCAAAAACGAGATGAAGAACTAACATGTACAACCAAAAAAGTGATATATTAATATTATAGTACAAATTCCATTTGAACAAGTTAGTCTTGAATCTTGATCAATATCTAGAGAGAATTAATTATTATTTATTTTATTTATATATATTATTTAAATTATTTAAGATAGAAACAAATTTTTTTTCAATAAAAAATTCTGATGAAACAACTAGTCAACTTTATCATGTGGATAGGAATTTTTTTAAAATAAAAAATAAATATTTTGTTGTCTAGATAATGAAAACCCAAGAAACCAGTTGGAGATAGAATATGGGAACAATGCCCGCGCGTGAACCCAAAGCACAAATACCAAACAACTAATTTTATTCACCTATCAGCCTAAACCCTCTTAAAACCATGTACCAAACACGCCCCTAGTAATGTTATTTTTCGGTTTGGATTTTACTTTCAACATTCTTAGAGTGTCCGGTGCATTAGTGCTATGACATTTTTTTTTCTCGCCAAACTACAGTTGCTGCACCACCTTTGATGACATAGCCACATGCATGACGAGTGTCCTTTTTTTTTTTTTTTTTTTTTTTTTAATCAAGTGTGGTATTTTTTATGATATATTATAAGATTTTTATCGGGATAAATGTTTATGTTATAGTGGTATTATATGGTAGATGCTAACGTGACGGTAAATAAGACACCTATAACACTTAATTGCACATAACTCTCTTTCCGTGATTAAAATATGATTAATTTAACATTTAACTAACTCAAATTGTTTCATTGCCGACATTACTATACCTTTTTGGGTTATGTTATTAAGACCCCATATGATGTGACAATAGAGGGTTTTGATCAAAATCTACAAACCACGGTACACACCGTATAAACCCGCAATACACAGGGCCCAACGAAACCCTTATTGGAAGGTTCATATAAACTCTCCGTACCTTTTTACGTAGTATTATTTTCGTGTAAATGTGAGATGTCATATCAAGTCTAGGACAATTTAGTTTATGCAAGTTGGCTATTATAGATAGGGACCCTTTATAGATGTGCAATGAATACTCCGTAGTACGAAATATTTATTAAAAAAAGACCGTAAAGACTTTTGATGGATTGCAAGATATTCGGTTTACCAAGAAACTTTGTAAACTGCTTGAGTTATATTCCTTCGTCTCAAAATTATTGTTATAAGACAAAAATAACAAAGTTTAATAAATGTGAAGTCACTTTAATTTTCAATCACTCAAATAAAATATTCCCTTACTAAATTCTTTAGTTTTTACTTAAAAAAAAAGTAAACAATTATTTTGAGACATTCCAAAAAAGAAATATGAACTATAATTTTGAGACAGAGGGAGTACTAAAGAGAGGTGATTTGCACACTTCCTAAAATAATTTGCATAATCTAATTATTTGTGTTTTGACATTTATATTTTTACATGAGTGAATATACTAAAGTGATGTAAGAGTATAAATGTCAAAACACAAAAAGTTTAAGTGTGCATTTGATGGAGTGTACAAATCATCTCCCTATATTAAAACTTACCTATATGATTGTACATTATTACTCGATAACAAGTTGAGTTCATGAATAAAAAACAATGTCGGTTGTGGATTAAATTGGAAGTTTCGATGGATGTCAAGCGCGTTAGATGCAAGTATAGATTTTACAAGACAAAACACAAAATAACACATTCATATTATTAAGTGTTAGTGTTGGTTTGAATTTTGAGAGCAAAGTATGAATACACAAAAACAAGGTAAAGAGGCAACATGTACACCCAAAAAAGTACTATATTCTACAAATTCCATTTGAAAAAGTGATGATCTCGATCAGTACCTAGTAATGTTACTTTTCGAAGTTGGTTTGGATTTTACTTGGCAACTTCAAGTAAATTTACAAATCAGTGTAATGACAATTTTACTTGGCAACTTCAAGTAAATTTACAAATCAGTGTCAATGTCATTACGCGTTGCGATCAGTGTCATTGTCATTGTTACTTTATGTAAATTTACTTGGCAACTTTGGTTTCGATAGGTGTCAGTCATTACGCGTTTTTTAAGTAAATTTACAAATCAAAATAACACATTGTGAAACTTAGTATTCAAATTAAAACACTTCTTTAGTTTCACAAGTCGGGTAAAGCTCCATCTTTTTCAGCTACCGCGAGGCCTGGCTCTTCTTCTACTTCCTCCAATGTTAATACTCGAAACAATAAACCCGTATCGATGCAGTATAAGCTAAGCAACGGGCCTCCAATTATCTCGGATGCTGATCGACGTGCAAAGAATTCAAACGTTGACCCGACTAAAGAAGCTGAACCCCTGTATGATAAGCCGACTTCCATAGGAACTTTTGGTCGTGGTGACAGTACTGATGTTGTATCTTTCTAAGACTTGATAGTTATGATTGTGTTGTTGTGTTTGCATCTTCATGAAGCACAACACGTCTTCTTCAGTCATCTATTTTTCTGCAACATCAAACAAATACACAATTAAGACTAGAAATAACAGAAATGTTAAAAAGTTAACAGGAAATCATTTCTACTAAAATACAGTACGTAATGCTCTCTAGGAAGAACACAAAAGCAGTTGAGCAAAGAAAGCTGATTTTCACTGGACAAAATTTGAAAAACACAATCCATCCCATTATAACGATATTTGGAAAACATAACTCATAATAAGCTCATCGGATTGAACTAGTAGAGGGCTGAGGCAACTTATTACGATTCAATAATCTAATTATCACATAACACAATATCAGTACTACAATCGGATGCCCAACAAACAACAAATTCATCAACACCACACCCCTCAATCTCTACCCTCATCAAGAACACAGTTAACATCAGCACTCCCCTCGTCACTATACAATGACAACCCAACTTGCAAAACCCAAGTACTTTTCAAAACAATCCCACCCAACAACTAAAAATCAGCAAAAAACGCAGACGGCCAAATGGAAAGATAAAAAATAAATAGGTTGATATTGCCACCTAGGGGTGTTAATCGGGTCGGGTTGGTCGGGTTCGGGTCAAATGGGTCGGTTCCAAGTCGGGTCGAGACTAAAAATAATATACCCGAACCCGACCCTATTTAAGGTCGGGTTAGTCGGGTTCGGGTCAAATCGGGTTGGGTCGGGTTCGGGTATGTGCCATTTACAAAATCACATTTTTTTTTACTTGGTAGCTAAAATGCTTATGAAATTAACCAAAGCCTATGAGATAAGCCAACTAGCCTGCTTACAATGAATAATAGAGCATATTGTTGTTTTCGTGACTACTATATTAACATACATTTTAGACTACGAAAGAGATCCTGTTACTGACATAGTAGATACAGGTTCAACATGATGCACATGTTCAGGTATCATCAATTCATCATGCCCAATCATACACACTTTTAATGATCATCTCACTATCAAATTTGGTAACCAAACTTATATAGCCATAGGCTTAGTTTCAATGAAACAACGTGCAGAATTGGATTGCATTTCACTTGTAGGCTTGTAGCATACTAGTATAAATGTATGGCAGTGACTCACTTTTACCATCTACAATATAACTTAAAAATATACAGTCTTATGAAAGGACTCAATCAAACAACATATATATAACATGAATTTACTCAATTACACTTTTACCACATATAACAAACACAATGATACAACTTGCAGACTTGCAGACCTACAGACCATGTAACATACACAATGAATATGATGCAATATATGTAAAAAACCAAAGATACAAGTACTAGAACAACATCAGTATGCAAATAATAAAACAACATGTAATAATTGGAAAATATATCCATTCATATTACAATACTTAAACAACATAAGTACTTCAGTTTAATATGCAACATCAGTCAGCAGGCAACATCACAAAATACAATACTAACAATGACAGTAGGCCTTTAATAATTAAAGATCGAGTACAGTTATAAAACCACAGGAAGAAAAAAAAAAGTCGGGTCAGTCGGGTTGACCCGAACCCGAATTGACAAAGTATTTTGAACCCGGTACCCGACCCTACTTCGTACTCGGGTTAATCGGGTTGACCCGAGTTAGATTTTGGACCCGAGTAACCCGACCCGATTATCCTTATTCGGGTTCGGGTCCGGGTCGGGTCAGGATTTATGACACCCCTATTGCCACCTCTAGTTTACAGCCTATAGAACTGCTCTATTAGAGCAAAGTGAGTCGTTAGTTTAGAACTGCTTTATTAGGTGTGTGTGTGTGTGAGCCCTGCCCAACCCAACTCATTTCACCCTTCCTATAAAGTTACCCATTTTAGCCGTTGTCTGACCTACCCCCTTTGCCAGGGCAATTATGGAATTGATCAGAAAGGCTGAAGGAGAACATAAAACAGGGAATGTACCTGACCAAGTCTCAACCGGTGCCTGTCAGAGTAATGGAAGCCAAGTTGCTCCTTCTAAAAAAGGTCCTAGTCAAGTGCTCCAAGTCAAACAGGTCCAAGTCAAGATGGTAGGGGAAAGAAGACTGCAAGAGGTGTTGCTGGTATGGGAAAGGAGAAAAATGCAGGTGGTGCTGGTAAGGGTAAAAAGAAAAATGCATGTCCAAGTCAAGCTTTGTGATCTTATTTAGTTTACTAATGTGTTTAATATAAACAAGTTTTTGGGCTACTTCCTCTTTTCTTTTTAACCGTCTTCTATTCTGGAAGCAATATATAATATATTTCTGACTAGAACCTTAAAAATTGGGGTGTTACAGAGAAACAACACGGTGTGAATGTTATGGCAGTGGAAGTTCAAATAGGGTGGCTTTGGATGTGGCCGAGGACGAGTCCGTGGATCCGGTAGACGTCGAGATGGTAATGAACGTGTCTAACGGGATGCCATGTTACATGTTACAAGTCCGGTGTCCAGAAAGGTCGAGAATTGGTATGGATCGAAAAGAAGGTGATTAAAGCTGCTGTGACTAAAGGGTGTGAATAAATGATTAAGGAGGTGAATGTTGGGTTGAGCGTTAATTTGGTTCATGTGCTACAAGGCTATAAGGAATGACCAATTATGCAATGTAGTAAATATTAAAGGGTACCAAATGTAAGTTGTAAACTTATTTTCTTTTTGCATATGTTGGGCTGCTATTTGCAGCAGCGATGCTTTGCCATTATGTTTTTAGTTAATAGTATATTTATGCTTGGTAAAAGTATATGACCGAAGCTCATGGATAAAGAACATGTGAGGAGAGTGGTCGTTGTGTTACCTGGTCTTTAGGAGGAGTAGTACTTTTTGTTGCTACTTTCATGCTTGCTTTCTTGTATAGGCTATAAATAGCCTTAGTTTTATTCAATAAATGAATGAATATGCAAGTTTATCCTTCATTTGACATTCGTGAGTTTTGAGGCTGGATATTCTTCATTGTGGGGATATCAAATGCCTAACCACCAGTCCACAAGGCCACTTTAGTGGTCATTGGTAACAAAAGGTACACGTTTCGGATAATGTTGAATATGCCATAAATTGTAATGAAACTATTTATCCACAACAATATTGCATAAAATGAAAGTTGCAGGTTTCTCCAAAAGAAACATAAGAGGATTTTTTTTTTTTTTTCTTGGAATTTTCTCTTAAGGAGTTCACCTTCAAAAAGCATTCGTCTGATCTCATTTGTTTCGGCACCAATCTAATATAATTTGGCATCTCGAAGACGTCTCCAAATTGGGTACTCATTCAAGCAGTACTGATCAACTCTCAAGCATTGAATAGCTATTGAAAATTATATTACAAAAATCAAGTTCATATTTTTAATTATCATGTTTTCTTAGTAAGACTTTTTGTAACAATAATGGTCGTTTTGATGACTAAAATATGTTGCACCTGGAGAGCAACTTCTTCGAAATCACAATTATGTCTTTTTGAAAAATTCCCCAGTAGAAAATGAGCTTTCCAAAAAGATGCTAGACATTACTCCATTGTCAGAATGAGCTTGCTAATTTTCATATCATGAATGTAGTCATTTTTGCTGATCCCATTATATTTGTCAAAAAAACATAAATTCATAAAAGAAATAATTTATTTATATAAATCACCCAATGTACAGGAGGCACAGAGAATATGAACCTTCACACGTACAAGATTTTATAGATACCGGATCCCTTGCAAAGGGGATTAATTGTAAAAAGTCTAAAAAGTTTTCTGGAGATGCCACGTGTCCCCCGTCCCTTTTAGACTCAAGGGCAGTATTGTAAATTTACTCCCTCCTGCTTTTTTCTCTCTTTCCCTCTTTCTTCTTTCTCTTATCTGATATGCTTTCCTTTTTCCGATCTCTTTTCTTTGATTTCTTTCAATTTTCCGGCTATATATAAACGAATTTACACAATGATTTCGATTCAATTCATTCATTCATTCAATTTTACATTTCTTTATTCTTTCATTTGTTCATATTTTGCAAAATTAGGGCTTTTTTGTTCTCAATTCATATTCCTTTATTTGAATCGTTAATATTTCTTCAAATCGTGTTAATTGTTCATATCGGCTTCGAATTAGCCGTTGGATTGCTTAATTGCAATAGAATTAGGGTTTTAATCATTCAATTGGTTAATTGGAATACAATTGGGGGTTTTGAGTATTCAATTGGTCTATTGGAAGAAAATTAGGGTTTTAACCGTTCAAATTTGGGGATTTTTGATTGTTAAATCAGTTTCTGATGGCTGAGAGTGATTCTCATGTGTTTAATCAAGGTAATTTCATTTTTTGTTATATATTCATCAGTCAGTTATTTTTTATTAGGTTCATCAATTAGTTTTTTGAAGATATTATGCCTGCATTGTTTGCTTAGTATGATGTGGATTCATCAGAGCATATTAGAATGAGGTTCATTAGTTATTTCTCGTTATTCTGGATTAATTAGAGGTTCGGATTCATTAGAATAACTTGTTAGTACATATTAGAATGAGGTTCATCAATAATTGATATTTATTGTGGTTTAATTAGATGTTGCGGATTCATTAGAATAACTTGTTAAAACGGATTAAAATAAGGTTCATCAGTGATTGCTTGTTATGATGGTTTAATTATAGGTTGCGGATTCATTAGAATAATTTTTTAGAACGGATTAAAATGAGGTTCATCAGTGATTGCTAGTTATGATGGTTTAATTATAGGTTGCGGATTCATTAGAATAATTTTTTAGAACGGATTAAAATGAGGTTCATCAGTAATTCCTAGTTATTGTGGTTTAATTAGAGGTTGCGGATTCATTAAAATAACTTTTTAGAATGGATTAAAGTGAGGTTCATCAGTGATTGCTAGTTATGATGGTTTAATTATAGGTTGTGGATTCATTAGAATAACTTTTTAGAACGGATTAAAATGAGGTTCATCAGTAATTCCTAGTTATTGTGGTTTAATTAGAGGCTGCGGATTCATTAGAATAACTTTTTAGAACGGATTAAAATGAGGTTCATCAGTAATTGCTATTTATCGTGGTTTAATTAGAGGCTGCAGATTCATTAGAATAACTTTTTAGAATGGATTAAAATGAGGTTCATCAGTTATAAAATGTTATCAATTTTATTTGTCTTGGTTCATCAATTATTGATTGTAATAATATATAATAATGAGGTTCATCAGTGATTGTTTTTGGTTCATCAGTCATTCATTGTATATATTTTTTTTCAGATGATGATTATGAAGTTGTTCCATATTCTGTTGGTATTGTTTCTGAGGAGGGGGGTGAGAAGTTATGGATTCCTGATATTCCTGATGGTGAGAAGCCGGCTTATGGTATCATGTATCATTCTCTGGAGCAGGCTTATGAGTATTACAAAGATTATGCAAAAAGAGCTGGTTTTGAGATTCGTTTAGGTCAACATTATAAATCTACGAAGAATAAGGACAATAATCCTGATCTGCAATATTTTGTTTGTAGTAAAGAAGGTATAAATCCTGCCCCAAAGAAAGTTGGATCAAAGAGAAAACATAGGAAACATCTGTCTAAGCGTACTGATTGTAAGGCTGTTTTACGTGTGAGGTATGTTGAAGGAAAAGGATATTGGTGTTATGAATTTGTTGAGGGTCATAACCATAGCCTAGTTAGTCAGGAAGATAGTGTTTTTCTTGTTTCGTCTCGTGATGTTTCTTATACTCAGCAAGTTTTTCTATATCAAGCATCTCAAGTGAATCTTGGTCCAGTGAAGGGCTTTCATTTACTTAGGCAGATTTATAGGGACTATGATTTTATTGGGGTTAGTTCGGTTGATTGTAAAAACTATAGGAGAGATGTGCTTGATTTCATTGGTAAGAATGATGCTCAGATGTTAGTTGAGATGTTATTGAACAAGAAGGATTTTCATCCTAATTTTTCATTTGAGTATCAAACTGGTGAGAATAACGCGTTGACGAATCTTTTTTGGGCCGATGAGTACCCAAAAAGGAATTATTATGCTTTTGGCGATGTTATTTCATTTGATGCTACATTCAGGACTAATAAGTAAGTTCATTTTATATATGTTTTTTATTTTTCAACTGATGAACATCTTTTAATTAATAGGTTCATCTGTATTTTAAGATAAGATAGATATTGTTATTTGATTGTACCCCACGTATCTTATCTATTTATCAGAAAATCCACTTTTCTTATCTCTCTACCCCACATATCCTATCTCTTTATCAGAAAATCCTCCATCCCAACTATTCTATATTTTTTCCTCTACCCCACATATCCTATCTCTTTATCTCTTTAATATCTTTTAAATTCTGATGAAATGAGTGTAATAGGTCATGTTTCTAGCTTGAATTGTTTCCCCGGAGTGGTCGTTGGTGAGTGTGAGTAGCTTTTTGAAACTCATTGATAAGCTCAAACACACAAAAACTTTGCTGCAACAAGATGATGGTCAACGGTATAAAAGTTAATTCGCGTTGCACATCATCTTGTTCTGGCAGTTTGTGTGTGTTTGAGATTATTAATGAGTTTCAAAGCCTACGCAGAGTCACCAACGACCATTTCTGGGGAAACATTTGAAGCTAGAAACATTTAATTTTTTTAAAGTTGCTGTATTTGATTGTTATAAGCTGATGTTGTTGAATTTAAATGGTTCATCAGTATTTTAAGATATGGTTCATCAGTATTTTTTAAACAAAATTTTTTAAAGTTGGTGTAAATAAGTTCATCAGTATTATAAAGCTGCTGTATTTGATTGTATAAACTGATGTTGTTGAAAGGTATTGAATTTAAATGGTTCATCAATTATATTATAACGGTTCATCGGTTTTATAATAATGTTTATCATTTATTTTTGATAGGTACAAAATGGTTTTTGTACCATTTACTGGGATCGACAATCATAATAATTGTGTTACATTTGGAGCTGCGTTGCTGTCGTCGGAGACTAAAGAATCTTACATTTGGTTGCTTGAATGTTTTCAAAGAGCCTTCGTGCGAGCACCAAAGGTTATTGTTACTGATCAAGACGCATCAATGAAAGTTGCTATAGAGACAGTTTTCCCGTTATCTCGTCATAGATTATGCATGTGGCATATCATGCAGAAGTTGACTTCAAAGGTATGTTCATCAATGTATTTTTTTTTAATTATTTTTGTTTATTAGTTACTTATATTTTAAAGGTTCATCAAATAGTTTTACAGTATAATGTTCATCATTTTATGGGATATTGTTTTGGATTGATAGAATAATGTTCATCATTTATATAATAATGTTCAGCAGTTAGTTTTTTTATATAATAATGTTCATCAGTTAGTTTTATACAATAAGGTTCATCTTGATTTTTGTAGGTTGGTCCTGATCTAGCTAAAGATGAAACTTTTAAACGAAGAATATCATATATTGTTTGGACTGATAGAATAGAGCCTGATGTGTTTGAAGCTTTGTGAGAGAAATTATTAGTTGATTTCGATTTGAAGAGTCACAAATGGCTTTCTGATATGTATGATTTGAGGTATAAATGGATTCCAGCCTATTACAGGGATGAGTTGATGTCGGCTTTAATGTGTACTTCTTCTAGGTCTGAGAGTGAAAACAATGCGTACGGTCGCTTGACGAGTATTGATTTGACTTTATGGGAATTTTATAATCATTTTGAAAGTGTGGTGGGTTGTCAAAGTTTTGCTCAACGTAAAAATGATCATGACAGTCGGTATACTATTCCAGATATGCACACAGAACTTCAATTAGAGAAGGAGGCATCATAATTATACACTCGGTCCATTTTCTTTGATGTTCTAAATGAGATTTATGCTTCTGTGATTTCTTGTATGTCGGTTAGTGTTTCGGATGTTGATTCTGGCAAAAATTTTGTTATAAAAGATACTGGCGAAGATGAGCAGATTTCTAGGCGACATCGTATAGTGAAAGGGAAACCACAGTATGATGTTTTTTATGAGGTAACATCTTTTTATACATACAGTTTTGTTTCATTATTTTTTTTTTTAATTTTATAAGTATGAGGTTCATCAGTCATTGTAGATAATAATGAGGTTCATCAGTCATTGTAGATCAGAATGAGGTTCATCAGTCATTGAAGATTATAATGAGGTTCATCGTTGCTTTTTATCATGTTTTTTGTAATCAGATAATGTATATAGATAATAATGAGGTTCATCAGTCATTGTAGATTAGAATTAGGTTCATCGTTGCTTTTTATCATGTTTTTTGTACTCAGATAATGCATGTAGATAATAATGATGTTCATTAGTCATTGTATATCAGAATCAGGTTCATCAGTCATTGTATATTAGAATGAGGTTCATCAGATAATGCAAGGGAGTCATAACTTGGCATAACTCAAGTTATAACTTGAGTTGATATACCAACTTGAGTTGTAACGTGGGAGTAACGTGAGAACTCAGGAAATGGTCATAACTTGCGTTACCAAGTTAAAAATGTACCAAAAGTGAGCTATATGAAACTTGTGTGGAAACAAAAGTGGCTAAGCAATGACTCAATGCAGCGAATGAGATTATGGGCATAGTAACGACTCAAATGAAAGATTTACATGGTCTTACTCTTGATGAAAGTCTTTTAGCGATGTATGTGGTTGGTAGGAGTGCACCACTTTTCCTAATGTTTGAACGGCTGGAGGATGAGGGAAAGATTCGTATGGCGCAAATGGTTACTAATGGTTACATAACCTAAGGAAAATAGTTTTTTCTTTTTCTTTTTTTTTGCGCAACATTATGTTGTTACTGTACTAATGTTTTATGAATCGCGTGACTTCAAGTTCTGGTTTAGTAATGGTAGCTAATTTATGCAACTGTTTATATGAGTTGAGTTGTGTACAGATAAGATGGACGTACTGTAGATTAGTTCAATAACCAAAGACATGTATTTTAGTATGTTTATTTTGTGAACTATTTGAGCAAGAAACCGTGACATTGTATTGAACTATCCTTACGATGCAAAGAATTCCACAAAAATCATCTCCGAGAAAGACTTTTTGCATAAATCATCCTTTAAAAAGATAGTTTCTTTAGACTTTTGTCTCTTATGGATGAGTCATGGTGATATCTTTTAACATGCATGGTTTATTTGAAAATGGAAAAACTAAATGAACGGCTTTTGGAGTTTACTCTTACGAACGATATTAAAAACGAACTTAAGCTATTATAACCATTTTTGGTTTAAACGTTGGTAAATCATAAATGGATATCGAGCTTATATTTCTTCCTTTTGAAACGAGAAGAAAATAAATATTGTTTATTAAAACATACATATTTGTCCAATAATTACCATTTTCTTGCTAGTTTCACTTTCAAAACGACGATGTAAACAAATACGTAAAAGCATTCCCGAACCAAAATGAGGCTTGATTCGAGTACCAAGAGTTATTTCCATTAAATCTACTTATATTTGATAAAGTCAGACTAATATTCTAACATTATAACGAAATATTTGACAAAAATAAAAGTCATAACTTCTCATTTCTTTATTACCATAACTTTCTCAATATTTATCAGCTTAACGTTTTTTTATCTATCGCAATATAACTCATCGTCCCTGAATCCGCAGTCGCCAGTCCGTAAAACAACAATGATAACGAAATAATACTAGTAGGAGGTTATTTAAAAAAGGGCAAATGATTAAAAACATTATAGTAGTATTTTAAAATTCAATCCAATCTTACAATCTCAATATTGCAAAATCGAAAAAAGTGATGAATAAAACCCCAATGTTGAAATCTTTGCTAGAAACTATACTTACAAAGTTACAAATAGTAAAAAAAAATCGAGTTAACTACATTTTTGGTCATTGTGTTTTGGTGCGGATTTCACTTTTCGTCTATTTTTTCAAAAAGTTGTGGTTTTAATCCAAAGTCGATAGTTTCATTCCATTTTTGGTCCAATTTTCTAACAAAGTTAGTTCAGTTAGTTAAGTCTAATTGTAAAGTGGCAACATTAGTCATTTAACCTAACAATTATTTGCAACGTTAGTCCTTTATACCAAAGATCGTTTGCAACGTTAGTCCTTTCAGTTAGCTAGTCCTTTAAAAAAAATTCGAAAAAAAATCGAAAAAAATGTTTTTTTTTCGAATTTTTTTTTCCAAAAAAAATAATTCGAATTAAATTTTTAAGAAAAAAATTTTCTAATTTTCTTTTTCTAATAAAAAATTTCATAAAAATCTGAAAAAAATTCTAAAAAAATGTTTTTTTTCCCCAAAAGCTCCTTTTCCTAAAAAATAATTCGGAAAAAAAAACTTCTAATTTTTTTTTCTAAATAAAATTCTATAAAATGCGGAAAAAAATTCAAATTTTTTTTCAAATTTTTTTTTGGAAAAAAATTTTCGAAAAAAAACATTTGTTTAGAATTGTTTTCGATTTTTTTTAGAAAATTTTCTTTAAAGGACTAACGTTGCAAACGATCTTTGGTATATAGCACTAGCGTTTCAAATGACAATTAGGTTAAAGGACAAATGTTGCCACTTTACAATTAGACTTAACTAACTGAACTAACTTCGTTAGAAAGTTGAACCAAAAGTGGAATGAATATCAATTTTGGACCAAAACCGCAACTTTTTGAAAAAATGGACCAAAAGTGAAATCCGCACAAAACCACAAGGACCAAAAATGTAGTTGACTCAAAAAAATAAATCGCCAAAAACACGTGCAAAAACCAAAATGAATTTCCCCTCTAAAAAAGCCCCCCAAAATTTCACCATCCCAAACCCAAATTCAATTTCCCCGCAAAATCAAAAAACCCAACTTATCAATCCCACAAAATTAACATTCAATTTCATAAAAAGTTGACATTTTTATGTAATATCTCCAATCTTTTCACAAAACCCATCTTTTTATTTCATCAATTTGAAAAAAAAAAATATTATACAAACCGCAATATCAAAATACTCCTTCTAATCCATTGATCTTGGGAACCTTCTCTGTGAGCTAATGAGCTTATATGATTTCGTCTTATTTTGAGACTTATGGGCTCACATAAGCTTATTATGATGTATTGTAATAACTTAATATAAGCCCATAGGTAGCAAAATTAGCTGAACAATTTGAGCTTATATAAAGTAAGCCGAAATTATACAAGCTCATAAGCCCACAAATAAGCTTAAACAAACACCCCATGCTTATTATGAACCGATAAGTTTTTGTGGATTTCATATTACAAATTTTCTGTTAGGGTGAAATAAGTTGTTTTTGATAAGCTGCTCATCTGCTTATTATTACCTCTTATTGCCCTTTGATATTGTGGATAAGCAGTTTTGAATGTATGCAAGTGCATCTTTCCATTTAGACGAATGCAAGTGCATTTGAAGAAGTTTTATAATAAATTGTTATAGTATTGACCAACTATCAATAGAATATATTCGTTGATTAGTTGCAATAAAACATATTCATTCACTTGTTATTAAATTAGCTGACTAGCAGTACAATATATTAATAATGAAATTTGTACGTTATGTGAACAAGTTCTATAATCATGTATCATTTGCTACCTTTATTTATTTATTTATTTATTTATTTATTTTATCTTTATCTTTCATAAAGTTCCTAGCAGCAGGCAGTGGTTGACCAGCAATATCATTATAGTGACGTCGGGAGTGTGTGGGGTGATCAAGAAAAGAGCCAACTTGAGTTGAGAAGTTACAACTATTTTCACATTTTGAATCTTCTGCACGTGATACACCAATCCGTATTTTCTTTTTCACCTTAAGTCACATACTCTCCAAAGTATAAACTAGTTAATATATATGATTTAGTTACCTGATGATTTTTTTTGGTGTATTAACAAAGGTATAGAATTATATATAGTAAATTCTTGGTCGTTGAAGTTGTGTTCTCTATTTCATGAATATAGTTTGTTTGTGGATGTGTTTGGTTATTAACTTTGTACTATCGTTTTCAAACGGGACATTTCAAAACTTATACGTAGTAATTACCAATGTGGATCAAACATGAAAGTATGTGAGATTGTGAATGTGTGTGTGTTCCATGTTAATTTATATAATGGATAAAGGTCCTTTTTTGCATTATTGTAATAATAAAATAAAATTATTAAGAGACAATTCACACATAACTTGAATATGTAACTAAACATCAAAGTATAATAAGGTACAAAGGACGCGGTTTTGGTGATGTTAGACGTGTCAACTTTAAAACAGTTACCCCACGCGTCGGTCTAGGTTTTGGTTTTGGTGATGTTAGACGTGTCAACTTCAGAATAATTTTAGTGACGCATTTCATCACACAAATTACATGCATATTTATTTACATGCAGTGATGATAATAATCCTTAGCCAAAAGTTCCATGTAGATCTAATATTTACCAAAGATCCCATCCATTCATCTCGTCCATCCATTTCTATTCCTCCCAGCCGTTAGATTATTTTGTTTTTTTTTTTTTTTTTTTTTAGTAATAACCAAAAGGGGCAAAAGTGACAATTCACTTATTAGTATATACGCTACTCAAACCCTCCCTTTTTCATAAATCACAAACGGTTATATTGTTCGTCTCTCACCCACCCCATTCAAACCCTCCCATTTCAATCTCAATCTCTCTCAATAACCGTTAGCCGCCGTCGCCACCGTTAACCGCCGCCGTTAAACCGCCGTTAAACGTCTTATTTGTTGAATTAATGAAGTCAGTTGCTGAATCGATGGGTAAAATTGCTTATTTTGTTTATTTTTTACGTTTTGTTTATTTTTTTGCTTATTTTGTTTCTTATTTTGTAGATTTTTATCTATTGCTGATGATTTTATTGTATTATTAAGCTATTTTGACCTAATTTTGAATCTGATGCTGAATCTGATGCTAATTTTGTATTATTTTGTAGATTTTTATCTATTGTTGATGATATTATTGTAATATTAAGCTATTTTGACCTATTTCTGAATCTGATGCTGATTAGATTAGGTTTGTAGATTTTTAGGTTTGTTGATGATATTGTTGCTGTTGTTAATTGATTGATATGTGTGACTGTCGTGTTGAGTGTTGAGTTTTTGATTAGATTATATTAGGTTTGTAGAGTTTTTGTTTTTGTTATTGTTGCGTTGAGTGTTGATTGACTGTCATGTGTTGAGTGATTGTTGTGTGCTGCAAGTGCTTTGAGTGTTGATTGACTGTCGGTGTTGAGTGACTTGCTGAGATGTAATTAGATAGGGACTAGCATACACGTGAGAAGTGTACATTTGAGTAGAAATACTTTTAATATTAGGCGTACAAGTTTCTTGAATTTATACAGCTGAGAGATGTATAAAGCTGCAAGTATCCAGACACGTTAGAAGTTTTTAGTGTTATTTCAGCTAAAGAGGTTGAAACTTGTGATAAATATTGCATCTCAGCTATAGTGATAAATATTGCATCTCAGCTGTAACGTTTGAATTGAGATTGTGAGTTCTGATTGTTAATTGTTATATTTTATTGTTTATTTAGCTTCTATCGCTGTTAGTGTAACTGTTTTGATCATCTGTTTGGTAGCCTGTAGTTGTTTGATTCAATTTTTAGTTTTAGTAGTTAGAATAAGGGGTGTTTGGCTTAACAAGATATTAAGTAGAAAATTTGTTTGGTTGCTGATTTGGTATTTCACATATGTTGCATAAGAGTAGTAATAGATTTTGAGTGAATCATATATGATTCTGAGTGAATCATATATGATTCTGAGTGAATCATGTATGATTCTGAGTGAATCATATATGATTCTGAGCTAGTCACTTTCCTTAGGAAATTTTGAACCATGTACCTATGAAGTTAAGTGCCTTACCACTAGGCCGTTTGTGATGGTTTTTCCTATATATACTTAGTTATATGCAGTTAAGTTAGGCGTTCGTGTCATTTAACGGATAAGCACATACAAATGAACGATATGTTTTGTAGATGAAGAATTTCTGTGATATTGTATAACTTGCAGTTTGGTTGCGTCTTTGTGTTAGGTATCGAAGTGTGTACATACTAATTAATGAGATGTTTTAGAGCTTCTGTAGTTTCAAGCTGTTTAGAAATAGTATATGTTGCACACTGATATAGGATATGTTCTGAATTGTATGCAATTAGCTTATCGTTTGTGTGGCATATCGATTTGCATATACAAGTAAATGAGATGTTCTGACACTGCTATTATGAGTGAATCATATTCTGATTTCATGCAGCCAACAGGCTGCTGAACTTACATCTTTTTAGGGAAATTTATGGTTAAAACTGAGTAGGATTTTAGCTGAATTGTGTTCTCAGTAGTTTAGAGTGTGATTTGCCCCCAAAATATTGTAGCTTAGAGCTTATTATGTGCAACTTATTGGATTTGATAAGTAGTTGTTTGGACCTGTTTTCTGACTTGTACAGTTAGGACTGTTTTCTGATAAGTAGTTGTTTGAGTTTGTATTTGTGTTTTATCAACTGCTTATTGTCAAATGCTTATTTTATTGATGTATATGATGTATTTTCTTTATAAGTGTATTTTGTCATATATGATTCTGACAAAATCATATATGATTCTATGAGAATCATATATGATTCTATGAGAATCATATATGATTCTATGAGAATCATATATGATTCTGATAGAATCATATATGATTTTGTCAGAATCATATATGATTCTCATAGAATCATATATGATTCTCATAGAATCATATATGACTGTATTAGATTATTTTATGGTTATTAACATTTAAAATTTTTATGCAGGTCGATCAAAAACTTATGCACGTAAGCCTAAAGATAAGATAACAAATGAATCATCTAAGAAGGCTACGACAGCTGATAAACCAAAGTTAAAAATTGTCAAACCTAAACCTCAACCTTCTCCTGTAAAACAAAAAACTCAACCTCCTCCTGTAAAATCAACTAGGTTTAGGTCTGATAAGAAAAGTGAGTCTAAGGATTCGTCTGAAGAAGAGTCTGAAGAAGAGGTTGAAGAAGATAAGAAAAAGGAGTCTAAGGACGAGTCTGATGAGGTTGAAGAAGACGAGTCTGATGAGGTTGAAGACGATAAGGAAAGTGAGTCTAAGGACGAGTCTGGTGAGGGTGAAGATGTTAAGGATAGTAGTGAAGATGTTGAGGATGAGGGTGAAGAAGGTGAAGATGTTAAGGACGAGGACGAGTCTGATGAGGGTGAAGAAGGTGAAGATGTTAAGGATGAGGACGAGCCTGATGAGGGTGAAGAAGGTGATGATGAAAGTAGTGAAGGTGAAGAAAGTGAGGAGGAGGCAATAACAAATTATAAATCAAAGGTTGTAGTGAAGAAAACAAATGTTAAGAAAGTCGTTTCTGATTCTGAGAGCGATTCAAATGAAAAGAGGTCTAAAAAACAGAAGCGTGTTGCAACAAGTAATAAACGAAAGCGTGTTTCTGACTCAGATTCTTTTGTTGAAGAAGAAAAGGGCTCAAAGCCTAAGAAGAAATCTTTGAAAAAGGCTATTGTTGAAGTGAAGTCTGAGAATGTTTTGAAGCCGAAGGAGCGTGCAGTAAAGGCACAAGAGAAGGTCTTGAAGCCTAAGAAAGTTTTGAAGCCGAAGAAGCTTAAGTCAGAACCAAAGGAGCTTAAGTCAGAACCAATTGAAAAAAAGAAGAAACCTGTTTCCGATGCACAAATTAAGAAGGAAGAGTATCTGAGAAAATTTCCGGCTCTCCTTTCTAGGATAGTACATGCGAGTTTGTTTTCTGCTATTCGTGATGCAAGAGTTGATATGAAATCTTTCTTGGAGGATATCGGGTTTTCTTCACTTGATGGGGTTAATATAGAGTCGGTGCCTTCTCGTATGGCTGGGTTTGTGGTGGCAAATTTTAATAAAGAAACTTACGAGCTTGTGTTGGAGAAGGGGAAGATTCTCGTGACTCCTGAGAAAATCCATGAGATTTTAGGAGTCCCTCTTGGTGGAATAAAGTTTTTTGAGTTACCCGAGAGATCTTTGGATGATCCTTTTGTGAATCTGTGGATTAAACAATTTCATCCAAAGAAGTATAAAGAAATCAGAGCTAGTGATGTTGCTGGAAAGTTGATCACTGCAACGGAAGTTGACTTTATGTTTAAAGTCAACTTCCTTACTCTATTTGCCAATGTTATGGCCAAAGCTCATACAATGAAGGCGCTTATAGATTTGACGGTTGTTAGGCGTATTACTGAAGAAATTATCATTCCAAACATTGATTGGTGTGATTATATTTACCACTGTCTTAAATACAGTGAAATACCTAAAACGTCTTCAGGCTTCTACAATGGCGCATTGTGCTTCTTGATTGTAAGTTTTTCCTTTTTTGTTTATAGATTTTGTGATTACTTTTTATGATCTCATTGTGTATTATTTCCTATTAACAGCTCCTGTATTTTGATTCCACAAAATTTGAGGGTTTGCCCATTATTCGTTACCGTCCTGCTATCCGAAACTGGAGCTCAAGTTTGATGAATCAACGTCAGAAGCTTGAGATTGAACGAGAGGAAATAGGTACAATGGAATTGCATGGGGAGTGGAGTGAATCTGAAGTACAAGGTACTGAAGGTTTTTTTGGTGGTAGTGTCAAAGTGAGCCAGGCTCGTAGTTCCCGTGTGCCTCCTACCGACAAACAGGTTCGACTATTTTCTGTATACTATTTTTTTAATTTTTTGTTTGTACTGAATCATGTATGATTCTGAGTGAATCATGTATGATTCTGAGTGAATCATGTATGATTCTGAGTGAATCATGTATGATTCTGAGTGAATCATGTATGATTCTGAGTGAATCATATATGATTCTGAGTGAATCAGCTGCGCTAGTCATTTATGATTCTGTGTGAATCATGTATGATTTTATTTATTTATTTATTATTATTATTTATTTTTATTATTTTTTTTTTGCAGAATTTTTGCAGAATGATTAATGAGAAGCTTTCAAGCATATCTCGTCAAAAGGTTGAACTTGAAAATCTTCTAAAAAATGCTAATACGGAGTTCCCAAACGACGAAGATGTGCTTGAATTATACAACAAATATGGAGCTCTTTTCAAGGAAACTGTAGCTCTTGAAGATCTTCATATTGATCATTCTGAGCCACAAGATCGACAAGATGATGATAGCAATGATCGTGGCAAGAAAGATGGTGATGCTGCTAAGAAAGATGTCGGGGTAGACAAGGTGGTTTCTGAGAATGTTGGGGTAGATAATTTGGTTTCTGAGAATGTTGCTGCTAAGAAAGATGATGGTGCCACGAAAGATGCTGAAATTGAGCGAGAGTTGAGTGACGAAGAAGAACCAATATTGAGTCAAGACAGTTTTACGCAATGGCTCCAAGATAACATTGACTGGATTGGAGAGGTGATTGACTGCATTTACGATGCATACTATGATGTATGTATCGGCCAGTTTTTTTAAATACTTTTCTTTTTATTTATTTATTTAACTATAAATTTGTTTTGATTCAGGATGATTTCCTAAACTGGCCTCGGGTTGTACAGCCACTTAACACAGATTGTCCTAAGACTCCAGAACGAGTGGTTACTCGTTCATCTCCAAAGAAAAGAACTGTTAAGCCATCTTCTTACCTCTCATCTCCATATGAGAATAAGCCGACAAAAGTTATTGCTATGGTTCAGAGGATTGAATTTGAGTTGGGCAATAGTTTGTTTGCAATGCAGGGCGATAAGATGTAAGTTCACTGTTTAATTCCCCCTGCCATAATTAGGCATATCTACATAATAGTGTTCTAATAGTTATTTGATTGTTTCTAGTGTTCAATAAGCCTTTAATACAGTTAATAGATATGTCTTGATCATTAGTTTAGGCATTGAGAGCTTAATTCTTAGAATCATAGTGTACCTGCCATTTGAGAGGGTGTTTGGATTAATTGAGAATGGTGTGTTCTAGTTGTTTGTGTTAGGTGTATTCTGCAACCTTAGACTCATTTAGGGACAGGTAGGATAAAACAAGCTTAGTTTTGCAGGTTACTACATCTAAAGTCAAAATTGCATCAAATAACAATTTCTTTCTTCCTTAGTTGTTAACTGATCATACTATTCTACTCAGTCAGTGGATTATGTTATTGTGTTTATGTTTGTAGTTCTTAAACCAGTTAAATAAACACTTAGGGTAAGATCTGAGCTATCAAAATTGAGATTGGTCAAAGTTCTTGTGCAAAATAAAAAGTCAATCCTACATGATTCACTCAGAATCATATATGATTCAATCAGAATCATACATGATTCACTCAGAATCATACATGATTCACTCAGAATCATACATGATTCACTCAGAATCATACATGATTCACTCAGAATCATATAATATGTAATTTAAAAGTTCTAATTCACTTTTTTGTTTTTCTAATTTTATTTAGGGAAACAGTTTTTCAAACTCGTTTTGGTGATCATGAGGTATCAGCTGTAAGAGTGAATATGGAGACATTGGCACCAGGTTTGTGGATAGATAACAATGTCGTTGACTGTTGGGGAGCTATATTGAATTATGAAGAATCTGTTAAAAAGGATCCAGCACCCAAAAGGCATTTTTTTCCAACTGGTTGCATTGTAAGTGTTTTAATTTTTATGCATAATATGTTTACTTTTATTATCAAGTGTATTTATTTTTACACTTGTTGTTTAATACAGACAGATGCTATGGTGGAAGGTACTATTGGTAAAAATGAGCAGTGGGATGTATTTTTAACGGAGATTACGGCTCATTTTAAAAATGTCAATGTCCCTAAGTTTCTTGCAGAAATTGAATTGGTAATTTCTCATTTCATTTACATATATAATTTTTGAAAGTCTTAATTGGTTTTTTAAGTTTCCTTTTTTTTGTTTTTTATAGGCGATCTTCCCAATTCAAGTCTCCAATCATTTTTACGTTGTTGTTTTTAACATTAAGAAGCCTGTTTTAACAATGATCATCCTTGATAATTCTCCACAGACGTATGCCTCAAAGTACAAGGGTGCGTGCGATATTCTGGTAAGTATTTTATTAGACAGAGCTCATTAATAATGTTCTTATGATTATGCTTATGATTTTCTAAAATGATATATTATTTTCTGATTATTTTTTGTTTCTACTACTGATTATTTAGCAGTAGGATTAGGAGTAGGTATAAATTAGTGGTAGTTTAGTAGTTTTTAGTGTAATTTCTATAGCTTTAGCTTATTGTAATCTCATCTTTCAGTTTTCAATTGAATTGTATTCAACTCAAGTTTTTATAAAATTTAAGCTTTCAATTTTACTCTTACTGTTTTCAATATTTTCAAGTAGTTATAATCTGTGTTAAAGCTCTTATTATTGTTTACATATGATCATTTAAGCTGATTATTATTGTTGCTTTCTAGCTTGTTTGAAGCTCTCGTTCTAGGACTGTTGTTACCCCCTGTCATCAGATCTGTCCCTATAGCTCCAGTTCATAAGTCCATATATGATTATGTGTGAATCATATATGATTATGTGTGAATCATATATGATTCTGGAGAATCATAGTATAATTGATAAACGTATTTTTTGTTTTTCTTTTTTGTAGAAGGACTTTTTTTCCAGGTTTCTGCTGCTACATCGACATCCAAAAACTCATGACGTTGTAAATGTTAGACCATGGGTTCTTCAGCCGAAATGGAAGACTAAAAACAACCATTATGACTGTGGAGTTTTTGCAATGATCCATATGGAGTCCTATTTTGGTGAAATTGCAGCAAAATGGGATGTTGGTTTGTGTAAAGAATCGGAGAAGCAAGTGTCGTTGTTGAGGCGAATGAGGTTCAAAATTGCCACCAAGATTCTGTTGCATAAGTTGAATTTGCATTCACAAAAGATGTATGATTTGGCTTTCAAGTTCCAGTCAGATATAGATGAACAAACAAGGATCTCGATTATTGTGAAGGCAATCAGGAACAGGGCTGCTCGTGATCCAGGAAAAGATGTTCATAAAGAAGATGTTCATAAAGAAGATGTTCTTAAGAATGATGTTGATAAATAGATGTCATTAAGAGATTGAAAACTGATGTCGTTAACTGATGCTATTTGTATATTTTGAAAACTGATTGTAGTATTGAAAACTGATGTCGTTAACTGATGCTATTTGTATATTTTGAAAACTGATGGAAGTATATGAAATGGTAAATTGATGCTATATTGATGTTTTAAATTTTCTGATGGTATTTAGGTGCTTCTCTTATTTTTAATAACATATATATTTTCCAGAATCATATATGATTCTGGAGAATCATATATGATTCTGGAGAATCATATATGATTCTGGAGAATCATATATGATTCTGTGTGAATCATATATGATTCTGGAGAATCATATATGATTCTGAAGACTTTTTCTTAATATATATGGCACAAAAAGTAGATGAAACCAACCACAAGAGTTTGGTTGATGCAATTAAATTAACATTGAATCCACTTCATGACACAAGAATGAAAAATAAAAATAAGTCCAAAACCAACATGTCTAAATCTAGTTCATTTTGGATTTTGTACAAAAAACAAATCTGCTTTATTGTTTAGATTAAGCGTTTTCATACATACTAAGCGCGGAAAAGGGATAATGTTGGATTATATGAAATTTTGCAAGTTCTAAAGTTCTAAAAATAGAGTATGAATAGAATCATGTGAAAATGAGTTTGAAATATGACTTTTTATGATTGCAAAGGTGAATGCTGATGGAACAAAAGATCCAAATATGCATGCCTTACTCATAAAAATACTACATGATGAAACAAAAGAATCATATATGTGTTTAAAGTGGGAAATCATATATGATTCTGGAGAATCATATATAATCATATATGATTCTCCAGAATCATATATGATTCTGGACCAAAGTTGTCCTTGTCTCAAATTCTCAAAACCTGAACCAAAATTAAATTGTTTCATATAAGATTTAAAGTGCAATAAACAAAATTTTCCAACAGTGCAATAATAATAAACAAATTTAAAGAAATTGTTATTCAAGAAGCGTTAGTCGCTTTTTCAGTTGCGACATTTCTTGTTTGTTGTACACCTGCATCAGTTCCACCATTTTGTGCAGCAGCAACTCTCGCAAGTTTTGCAATATACTTTGGATTTTGTGGACATGTCGACTTTGTGTGCTTGTTAGTATTCTCACCACAGTATCCACATTTCCTTTTCCGCTTAGATGATTCTTCAAGTGCTATTTCTCTTGCACTCTTTCTACGTTCTTCTTTAGACCAACCTTTGGTTTTAGCTCTAGATGGATTGTTGACCACTTGTTTCTCAGGTTTCTTAACTGCATATACATCCTCAAGCACATTCTCAATTTCTTTTTTCCGTGAAGGAGGTTTAGGCGCTTCATCCTCAATTCCTTTCTTGATTGATTTCAATTGTTCCACAAACTTCCCTAACTTTCCTTCATCTTTACCCAACAAATATAGACACTCGTCTACTACAAACGTAGCCTCATTTGTTAATTTCTCAACTGGTATATTCTTTTCACCATACCTATTTGTCATTCTTCTCAATGCAGGTGGTATTATGTCCCTCCTCCATCGCCTCAAGATGTACTTTTCTGGAATCTTTTGAACATCACGGTTCTTCAAAGCGCAGAATGCATGTCTACATAAAAATCCAAATCGGAGAAAATGCCTACAAGTACATTCCACTGACCCGTCTTCAAGAGAACGTATAACCTTATTACAGAAAAGAAAGGGAAGAAAATTAGAACCTATATTATTCATTAACAACTAATGTTCAGAATCATATATGATTCTGTAGAATCATATATGATTCTTGAAGAATCATATATGATTCTGTAGAATCATATATGATTCTGTAGAATCATATATGATTCTGTAATCATATATGCAAGTAAATTTACCTTGTATTCTACTACTTTTTCACATTCCTGCACTTGTTCTTCTCCTTTTTCTTTATAAAGTGTCCTATAAGCAGCCGCATTTCTATCTCTAATCCTAAGCATCTCACAGCCCTCTTCCGTTCTAAACTCTTCTATTGTGCAATTCCAACAAGCTTCCTTTAATTCCTTTTGAACAAGCAGAAACATTGTTCTTGTGTATACTTTAGATGCATGACGTTCCATACTCAATTGTGTAGAAAATTTTGGAGCTGAGTCATATGTGTTAAAGTCCATTTGTTCTTGCCGATACCTTTGCCTCTCCATTGCAGATTCGAAGCACATCATGAAATGAACCAATGTTGATCCGTGATTTGTGAAATTTTTGAAGAATGCGTTTTCACTCTCAGACCTTGAAGTAGTTCTCATTAATCCAAACAGTGGTGAGTCAATAAAATACGCTGGTATCCACATTGCTCGAAGTCCAAACATCTTCTTCATCCATTTGTGGTCTTGCAATTCAAAATCTTCAATCAATTTTGCCCATTTTTCTTCAAACTTCAACGGTTCAATGAACATATTCCACATAATCTTGTTCAAACGCTTTTTGAAATCAGTTTCATCATATATTTCTTTACAAATCTGTAAAAAAAAAATTATGTTATTCAGTTGATTCTTCAAAAATCATATATGATTCTATGAGAATCATATATGATTCTATGAGAATCATATATGATTCTCAAAGAATCATATATGATTCTCAAAGAATCATATATGATTCTCAAAGAATCATATATGATTCTATGCATAGTCTGTGTTTGGATTCAGTAAAATACCTTTCCTGGAATTTTTTGTGAGATATGCCACATGCATAGTCTGTGTTTGGATTCAGTAAGTACAGCTTCAATTGCTAACTTCATGGCTCCATCTTGATCCGTTACAATCATTTTTGGTTGTTTCCCATGTGCCTTCATGAATGATTCCAGTAGCCATGTGTAAGCTTTTGTATCTTCTCTTAGAAGCATTCCCGCACCAAAAGTCACACACTTTTTATGATTATCTACCCCGGTGAATGGAACAAACACCATTTCGTACCTGAAAATCATCAGTTTCACAAAATTATTTCAAGAATAGAATCAAGAGTTTCAAATCTCACATAATCATATATGAAAAGTTACTTACTTGTTTGTTCTGTATGTTGCATCAAATGACACTACATCTCCAAATTCCTTATAGTTGCATTTGGCAACTTCATCCGCCCAAAAAAGTGCAACCAACTCACTTTTTTCAACCATATAATGAAATGTAAAGTTCGGCACATAAGTCTGTCGATTTTCCATTTTGTTTATCAGCATTTGCGCGTCACTTTCACCTATACATACATTTATATCCCTTTGATGATTCTTGAAATCACTGCTTGTGCCATGAACATATTGATAACCACCTTTAATACCACATAACAAACGGTGTGCCTTTGTTGCACCAAGTTTCATATTTGAAGATTTCACAACGAACACCTTTTCCGCTTGAGTCATCTTCCTTTGTTTTTTTGTTAGATGCTGATACTCTTTTGGAATCATTAAATGATTGTGCTTAGAATGGAATTTATGAACTACATATTTTCCAGAAACCTCATCCAAAGTTATTAATACTCGCGCCATACAACCTGTTACCCGTTGTCTTGTATTTCTTACTTTCTTGTCACTGTTTTCAGGATCCAATGTGTTTATATTTATCTCTTTTGGAATCCCTTGCCTATTACACATAAGGTACTTACTTTTTACCAAACCACTTCTTGTATTTTTTTGCGCCGATTTTTTAACTTCAAATCCTGCTACTTCAGCATATTTGTTATACATTTCAACGCATTCCTCTATCGTATCATACTTTTTCCCCTCAACAGGTATATAAATATCATCAACTACTGGTTCCCAAGTAACAGATCCCCCGGGAGTTTCTTCATGTGCGTATAAAGTTGGCCTTGGTGTTGTCACAGATGCTGAAATATAGTATTTTCATTAGAATCAGATATGATTTATGAAGAATCATATATGATTTTTGAAGAATCATATATGATTCTTCATAAATCATATATGATTCTACAAGAATCATATATGATTCTACAAGAATCATATATGATTGCTTTTTTTTTTTTTTTTTTTTTTTTATTTACAGAAAGTATAAACCAGATTCCCAAATAGAATCATATATTATTCAACAATAATCTATTAATAAGATTAAAAAGCAAAAACAAAAAAAAGCTAAATCAATATTACCTTGAATGACAGCAATATTTTCTTCTTCCACATCAGCATCTACCAATATTTCATCAATATTTTCTTCTTCCACGTCAGCAATATTTTCTTCTTCCACATTAGCATCCACCATAACGATCTGAGATTCTGTTTTTTAAGAAAATCACATGTTATTTTGTTTATATATATATACATATTATATATATATATAAATATATATATATATATATATATATATATATATATATATATATATATATATATATATATATATATATATATATATATATATATGTTATTAACATTACAACGATCAAATACTCTTTATTTTCTGAATAGAATCATATATGATTCTCCAGAATCATATATGATTCCACAAGAATCATATATGATTCTGTTACAGATAAAACAAAATTTATTCATACCTTCATATCTGATCTACATTTCATATAAGCTTAAAAAGCAAAAAAATAAGCTGATTTACAATTCATATCTGATCTACTATAAAAACAAAAAAAAAAAAGAAACACAGAAGCTAACATGTCTGATTCTATATATATATATATATATATATATATATATATATATATTCATACCTTCATCCACATCAGCATCCACCATACCTTCTTCCACATCAGCATCCACCGTACCTTCTTCCATATATGATTCGACGGTTGTGAATGACGACTGTTGGGGATGACGACGGTTGGGGATGACGACGGTTGTGTATGGCGACAGTTGGGGATGAAGATTGGGTAGGTTTTCTACTGGGGATGACGATTTGGGAGTTGCTGAAGGGTTGGAGATGACGGTTGGAGGTGGTGAACGGTTGGAGATGACGGTTGGAGATGACGGTGGAGGTGGTGGACCGTTGGAGGTGGACGGTGGAGGTGGAGGTGGAGGTGGAGGTGGAGGTGGGGAAAGCATCGGAGAAGAAGGATGTAAAAAAACACACCGGTGTGTGTGTTTTTTTTTTTGAAGAAGGATGTAAATGATTTTTTTTTTAATTAAGTAATTGCCTTTTTTGCCCCTCTATTGTAAATATTATATCTAATCTAAGCCATTGGATCAAATTAGATTGTATGGTTATGATTTGTTGATTAGATCTATGGTAAGGAGGGGATCTTCATGGATCTCAACTCATAATCCTTATCACTTGCCTAAACATGAATTAATTAACAAACATAAGCCATGTATTGATTATTAGTAATGATCAAGTTTTTTTTTTTTTTTTTTTTTTTTTTTTTTTTGACAAATATCTAGAACCAGAGACGGAGACAGTGGGGGAGCTCGGCCCCCTCCAACACGCCCAATTGCTTTGCTATTTACCTTATAAAATTTAAGCATATGACGCAAATATAAGCAAATGACCCCCTAACATTTAGTTAAATTACTTTGTTAGCTTGAGAAAAAAAAATGGCCCCCTTTATTCCTAATTCATGGCTCCGTCCCTGTCTAGAATTGGTTGAAATGAAACATAACGTAAATAGAACAAGTTTTAGATAAGTATGTGAACAAGTTTTATAATCAATTGGCTAAAAAGTCTTCTTTTCATTTAGACAAATACTCGTAGATAAGCATGTGAACAAGTTTTATAATCAATTGTTATTAAATTGGCCAACTAGTAATAGAATATATTCATTGATTATTCAACGCATGTATCATTTGCTATTGGGCTTTTGTATCTTTCGTATAGTTCCTAACAGCTCATTTGTCATCTATGAAGTGATGAAAATGAATTTTCCTTTTTTTAATTTATAGAGATAAAAACAAGCTAACAACCCTATAAAATGAAATAAAATTTAGCTATGAATTTTGAAAATTTCAATTTTCAAACACTCATTTCACACCTTTCTATTAACATAATAGACTTTGCTTATAATTGATCATAGACCATCAATTAAAAACAATTAAGCATCCATCACTTCATATAAGATGTATCAAAAATCGTGCGTGCGCATCATCCATGAGATTTTTTAAAAAACATAATTCATAGACTACATTTGCAGATGTTTAATCTGAAACAACACAAAAAAATTCTCTATTTTATCTGATAATCCACACTCCTTGATTCAATCGATCGTTTTCTTGTATTTTTTCCTCTCAAAGTCCCTCCTTAGAATCAGTCACATATATTTCTCTATATGACAAGATCTATCACAACATGGAGCACTTGTCTCTTTAATAGCATATGGCCTCATATATGTAATTGATGAAATGAGTAACTGAGGATACATAAATAGTTATAAGCAACATGCATCTACCTTTCATGAATTCAAGTTATACTAGTGATAAGGTAATTTGTATAAATCAGATCTTCACAATCGCTCCATGGTAAAGACAAACTAGTTATATGAACGATACTGCTATGAACCCTGTGTGTAGAAGTATTTAAGTACACCTGAATATTCCAAGGTAATGGAGTCCCTTATAACTCTAATGAGATCAAATGAAATATCATACAAAAAATAACGGTAAAATATCTTTTTTTCTTTGCTCTAACATATCAAGTAACTCCATCTCTAGATAGAAAAAATCTGACCAAAAGCATGTTCACTCCTAGGTTTAGAATATCAACGTAAACACAAGGTACACTATAGAGGTGAAACAACGCAGGTTGTGTAATGTGTTATGGCAGGAACAGGCTTCAAACGCGTAAACCCGGAACATTTTTTTGTAAAAATTTCCAGAATTTTATAAATAAATAGTGTGAATATGATTAATAAAATGATTTATGAAGTTTGATGCATTAAAACTATAGTCTGGGAGATTTTCGGCCAGATTCTGACCCGTTTTGGTCTAAGCAGACATTTTTAATTAAAAAGATTTGCTCATTAGAGATATAACCTAACCTGAATTGATCCATCCATAAGTCAATGGGTCAAAATTGCCAGGTAAGCAGGTATTATATGAAATTATTTTTCTTATCAAGAGACTACCTGGAGCCCAGGTCACAGCTGCAAGAGCACGACCCGGTTGACCAGCAATAACATCATAGCAACGTCTGCAAAGAGTGGGGTGATTAAGAAAAGAACCAGCTTGAGTCAAGAAATTCACAATTTGAACCTTCTGCAAGTGAAACGCAAATCCATATTTTCTTCTCCCCTTGAATCAAATTATCTTCAGGATATGATACATTTTCAATTCATCAATTGGTGCATCCTCCAAGGTGGAAAGAATCTCAACCTACAGAATCATCAATGAACAAATGTAAATAATATTTTATCAAAACCTTAAAGGCTATATTGTGTGCAACAATGTGTGCTTCAATACTATATACTAGGCATAGAAATCTTGATTTGTTTCTTATAAATAAGTAGAGTCCCGCGTGTGCGGAGGGTGGGGGTCCTTTGAACAAACTTTTTTTGGACAAAAAAGTGTTTTGGGTCAACCACCCGATCCATTCAATTTTTTTTACCCGAGCCCTTCCATTTTGCAACATCCACAAGTGCAACTTTTTGACATTATTTATATGCAAAAAGTATCATAGAACTAACCTAAATATACTAGTTGTTATAAGGTAATTTGCATAAATCAGACCTTCATTATCGCTCCATGGTAAAGACAAACTAGTTATATTAGAAGTATTGAAATACACCTGAATGCTCTAAGCTAATAGAGTCCCTTATAAGTTATAACTCTAACGAGATCAAATGCAATTTCAAACAAAAAGAGCTGTAACATATCGAGCAACTCCATCTTTAGATAGAAAAATTCTGACCAGAAGCATCTTCACTCCTAGGCTTAAAATATCGACATAAAAACATGGTACACTAAACAGTGCGCAGGTTGTGTAATGGAACAGGTCATACGGGTCAACCCGGAAAATTTTTTTGTCAAAATTTCTAGAATTTTATAGATAATTAGTGTGACTATAATTAATAAAACTGTATTTGAACATCAATAATCCCATCTTTATTAATAAAATGATTTATGAAGTTTGATGCATTAAAGCTACAGCCTGGGAGACTTTCGGCCTGTTTCTGACCTGTTTTGTTCTAATAGAACATTTGTAATTAAAAAGATTTGCCCATTACAGATATCACCTAACCTGAATCGATCCATCCATAAGTCAATGGGTCAAAATTGCCAGGTACAATATGAAATTATTTTTTTTTTGTCAAGAGACTACCTGGAGCACAGGTCACAGCTGCAAGAGCACGACACAGTTGACCAGCAATAACATCATAACAACGTCTGCAAAGAGTGGGGTGATAAAGAAAAGAACCAACTTGAGTCGAGAAGTTCACATTTTGAAGTTTGAACCTTCTGCAAGTGAAACGCCAATCCATATTTTCTTCTCTCCTTGAACAAATTATCTCCGGAATATGGTACTTTTTCAATTCATCAATTGGTGCATCCTCAAGATAGAAAGAATCTCAATCTACACTATCGCCAACTAGCAAAGGAATATAGAAGATTCATTATTCTGAAAAACAAGTCCAAAACACACTCACATTTAATAGTGTCATAATCTAACCACCAGCTCAAATTAAAATAAATACACTCAGAATACCACAAAATAACCATAAAGTTAGGCATCTATATGAGCATTCAAGAATTACCATCTCCTTGATTATTACTAATTATATATATATACTAAAAGGTAAGAGGTTACTGTAGCAAGCACTGTGCTTACTACAGTACTTGCTACAGTACTTGCTGCAGTACTTGCTACAGTAACTTTTTTTTTTTTTTAGTATTAACGGTCGTTAGTTATTTAACAGTTGTTAACTAACGACCGTTATCTTTAACATTTTAAAAAAAATTGTGCGCACTTTGTCCATCTCAGTGGTTCATTGCAAATTTAGTCCTCAAATAATTTACATAAATGGTTATTCATGTTATACATCAATTGCAAAATCAGTCCTAAGTAACTAACTTCACGTTAAGTAGCTAACGGCAACAAAAGAATTCCGCAGCAACGCGCGGGTACCAAACTCGTGTTAACTAAACTATAACCACTATGAAAGGAAGTCTACATATCACAACTACTTTCTATATACAAATAGGTTTCATGGGTGCTACCAGTTTATCCAATTTCGCTGAATAAAAACCAAATCTCCACTAAAAAAAGGCCATTCTCTTAAAGGCCATTTAAGTCGATATAATATTTCTATCCAACAACAAGTCCAAAAGATCTCAATGATATGACCAATTTACACCACTATTGAAGGATACGTCTTTATCAAACAGTTAGTTTGCAACTCAGTTAAAGATCTCAAGTTTCGAAGATCAAAACAATAATATTATGCCAGTTATACATACTTAATATTTGTACCTGAGATGGAGTCCATTCTACTTGATTGATTGAACTCATAGCAGTCTCTCTGAATACTTCAATAGACACAAACCATTGTTCGCCAATCATATGGAAACTTGTACTCTACAAAGATAAAGAATAATGGCATTTAGTTATACTATTTACATGGCATCAAAGGAACAAAAAAAAGTAGCTTATTAATACTTCCGGGTGAATGTTATGACTTACTGTAAGGTTCTAGCATGACAATGAATGAAAGTGCATCTAAGTGATCTATTCCAGGAGGATTGTCGTCACCAATTACATCACGTCCACTAAAGATCCCAGCTTCTTCAGTGAGCTTTTCTTCATCGTCGAAACTCAATGATGCTAAAAGAAGACGATTCTGTAGATGATGAACAGCGTATCAGTGACAGAATCTGAACACTTTTGTAGGATAAGACTAGTGAATAATATGAACATAAGTACTAACAAGAAAATAAAAATAGAATACTTTGACTAACTATAAAATTCGATCCAATATTAGATTAAAAATCTCATCTGTTTCATGATTAGGATATCAAGCATGCATACGAAGATATCAAGAGGACAAGATAATGGTGTACGAGTTCTTCTCAAGAGCAGATAACAAGGTCAACAAAGAAATGTCAAAACACCATTACATTTATGAGTATCAGAATCCTACTACGCCGTATCACAGGCTTGTTCAAGTACAAATACAATCAAACAATCATGATAAAAGTATAAACCCCATCTCTCATAAGTCAAAAAAGACATATGAACTTCAAGCTCTAACGCCTTAAATCATAAACAGAGCAACAAAAAAAGTTCCGATTATAATGACATTTAATAACTACAATTTATCCAATTTAGCTTCATAAAAACCAAATCATCCACTAAAACAAGGTCAATTAAATCGAAAACACAATGCTTACCAACAAGAAGTCACATGGGCCGAAGTAACATGAACAACTTGTATCACTATTCAAGTAGACATTTCATCAAACACTTGGTATACCATCTTCTTGGTTGTGGATTGCAAATTTTCAGCTTACGCTCTATAAGCACTTTGAAATAAGCACCTACCAATGTGATAATTGCATAAGCTCATAGCAATCCAAACACTTAAAGAGATGTATTTTTCACTTTTAACAACACAATATGCATTCCCAAACACCCTCTAATCAAATCTAACTTTATATCAACTCTAAAAAGTAAATAAATTTTCTTTATATCAAAACCTCAAAATACCAAATTTACATTTTGAAAGGCTACTAACTATTCCAACTTGGAAAATAATTTACAGCACATCCAAACACTCTCTATAGTATTATCCGAAACAATTACTGGTTTTATATATAGTTGGTAATGATAATTATGTAATTTTACTCTATAATTATGTAATTCTACGCTCAAATATTCGTTAATCTGTTTTTCACTACATTTGAAGCATCAGCCTAAATTGACTTCAACTACAACAAATGAACATCTAATTTTCTTACTAATTCAACTATTAATAAGCACATATATATACAGCTGTAAACAATATAAGTATCTAATCAGAAGAAAATTGAGAATAATATGTAAACAACACATAATTCAACAGTTGTATTATACCTAACTTGATAATGGCGATGACGATTGAAGACGGTTACGGTGACGAAGGAGCCGGCGTTAGGGTTATGGTGGTGGTGGATAATGACGGTGGAGGTGATTAGGTTGATGACGGAGTTAGGGTTTCGATTGGCAAAATTAGGATGGTGGTGGTGGTGGTAGATAATGACGGTGGAGCAATTAGGTGAGAGAGGGAGTATTTTTTATTTTTTTATCTCTTGTCGCTTTTTTTTTGCTGACTTTTTGGCCTTAAAATAGTTATATCCAGGCCAGGGGATAGCTAGACCACGTTTTATATAGGAAGCCTGTTAGGAAAGTTTATATGTTATACAACAAGCATATGCACTTATATATATCAAAACTTCTTTTAAACTGCTTCAAAAATAAGCTGATACACTTTGATGTGTTGTTTTGTTCTAAATTAAGCAAAAAGCAGCTGAGCTAATTTGTTTAGAAAATAAACAAATAGGCATTTATAATTGCAATCCCAAACACCCTCTAACTTGTTAGTCCATTACAAATAAGCAGAGGCATTTGAATAACCAAATATAAGTTATGAGTAGTAGTTCTTACTTAGGCCGAGTGCACGGCAGACTCACATGGGAGTCGGGTGTAGCACGGGCCACATACAATTTTAAGTTACGAAGTGTAACTTTTTTTTCTTTTTCTTTTTTTTTTAAATGCGTATTTTTTGGGTACGTGTTACCTTCAATTTTACCTAAAATTTCTTTATAGGACGGCTTTAGTACACAAAATCATTAAAAAAATGGTGCAACACCTTTCTAAAAATCTTGGGTCAGTTTCTGGCCGAGTATAATGGTCACTAAAACCCACCACCTCAAAGTCACAATCACATCATCATTCAACATATCGCCGAGCAATCGTAGTGGTGACCACCAAACTCTTAATTAGTGTGAAGGGTTGATGCGCAATCAGTATCGGACCCAAGACCAAGAGTCATCAGATTCTAAGAAAAATAGAAAAATACCGAAAATCGTAACCAAAAAATTAAGAACCAAGTTCATTTTAGAAAAACAATATTTTTGACATAAATACGCCCAAATAAATAAATAAAAATCTACGAGATTCTCGTGCGCTCTCAAAAACCTCCCTCGGTCCGCCCCTGCATGTAGGGGTGTTATCGGATCGGGTTATTGGGTTTGTCGGGTTGGGTTTTGAAATTAAAAAAAAAAAAAAAAAGTGTCCCATAACCCGACCCAATTAGAAATTGGGTTAGCGGGCACTATAAGTATAAATACATATGTCCTATATAAGTAAGTATAGATTTTGAGTTTTTTCTTGCTTAGAAAAAAGTCTAGGAACGGTCGTATAAATAAGATGATTGTGATCAATTTTTGTAACTATTTGAATGACACTAGGAAGTAGTACTCTAACGATAGTTCACTTTTTGTCACCAGTGCATGGCCGCATATGGGCATGTGCAGAGTGATCAACTACACAAAGCCCAATATCAGTAAGGGGCCTCAAATTTGATCCAACATGTATCCCAACCTATATAAAACACAAGTGTGATTGCTATTTTTAGAGGCAATAAATCATCTCAAAACTCTAAAAAAATGACACCTGGAAACCACACCACTATTAGTAAGTTTTCAAAAATCTTTAAATTAAAAAACAGGAGAAAAATTAGGAGCAATCAATGCCAGTCAAAGAATATCTCACCATCCCCTGCATTTTCAATTTCAAATCCCAAATAACAAAACACATATTCTCATTCGTCATCATCATCAGATTTCACATATTCTAATCCAGTTATCTCAACCACCAAAAGATCTCACAGGCTACGACATCATCATCAAAGGTATCTTCAAAGGGAATTATAACCCTAATTCCCAAAATAGTCAACTTTGAGTTAGTGATTTAATAGCAAATTAAAATGTTCCAATTGATATCACAATTGCAAAATTCGAAAAAGTTTAAATTGAATCAATTTGTGGGTTTTGTTTGCTAAAGATTTGAACTTTATGATCAATATGTGTAAATGATTTGCGTATGTTATTGGTTTAGTTTATTTTATTTGCAATGATGATATGAAAAGGAGGTTAGACATCTATTAATATATGTTTCACACAGTAGTTTGGTTGAATTGGAACTTGAGGCCACTAAGGAAGATGTTGTTGCTCTTTTATGGATGAAATATTCACGGGGTGTGTGCAGGTTCATCCACACAGGTAAAATGTAATGTATTTAAAGCTAAAATTTGAACTTAAAACTTACTTAGGTGTTTTGGATTTGCTTATTTTTTTTACGTTCATGACATAAGTATAAGCAGATGTGTATCTTTAAAATAAGGACTTCGATAAATAGTGTTTGGATTTACAAATTTTGTAAAAAACAAATGTAGTAAGACAGAAAAATAATGTTTGGAAATTCTCATAAGCAATCCCAAACACCCTCTTAGTGAACAATGCAATTTATATGACCACATTATGACAAATACTTTTCTTATTATTTTGTTTTGGTGATGGTTGCTTCCATGAAAGTTAGTTGAACTATGGGGAAAAGGAAGTCAAGAGTAAAGCCTGCAACTAGAAAGCGGAAGGACAAACTTGACACTGTATTTAGTTGCCCCTTTAATGTCGCATGTAAGTAATATCTCATTTGTCTTTCATTGTTGAAGGTTGGTTAATTAATTTTATTTATTAGTTGTGACATGGTTAACTGATATGGTTACAACAATATTAACAATAGTTATGACTATCATGACTTATAATGAGTTATGGTATAAATATTAACAATGGTTATCATGACTTATAAAGATTACTTTTTTGTTACATGATTTAGAGGGTGTGTGGATGTGCTTTTATAAAGTATCTATACGATAATCCAATACGTATAATTAGATAGTTAGTGGTACTGAAACAATGACAAATAGATAAATGTACTTTGTTGACGACAATATAATGACGTAATATCATTTCTGTTGGTGCCTTTATAGGGCATGTGTTAATTTGTGTTTTTGATTCAAAATTCTGGCAGCGAGGAGTCACAATTGGCGATTGAAACCAGTGGTCGTGAAGCAACAAAGGAGTGTTTGATTCACCTTTATATGCAGGTCAACCTATTAAATTTTTGTAACTCATTATATATACATATATATATATATATATATATATATATATATATATATATATATATATATATATATATATATATATATATATATATATATAAACCAAAATATTTCCCCCTAGAAAAACCCCCGGAATTCAACAAATCCCAAACCAATTAAATTTCCTTCCACTTTTCCCCCAAATCAAAACCCTAACCCTAACCCTAACCCTAACCCTAACCCTAAATTTTCAATCCCACAAAATTCAACTTTCAATTCACAAAAAGTTGACATTTTTATGTAATAACTCCAATCTTTTCACAAAAGCGGCGCCAAATTTTGATTGGCCTCAAACAGTCAGATAATATCAACCAAGTAATGGTCAATAAGTCAAACAGCCTAAACCAATACTCCGGTGAGTTTAGTGTTTCCCCGGATCGTTAGATCCCAACGAGATGTGAAATCTGAAATAAAACGACTTCGAGATCAGGTGAATTGAACAGGAAAAGGGTTTAAGTGATTGTACTACTGAAAAATAAGAGTGAATAGCTTTAATAAGCTATATCAATCAATACGTGAATCAGATACGTACAAGTGAAAAAAGAAGTGGAAAACGTAAACGTTTATTAATTAAACGTAAACAAAAACAAATTTAACAATAGTAGGATTTTGCAAGCCTTAGGGGCTTAAATGAAAATTAAATAAACTTAAAATATTTAATTTATAATTACTAATTATTTAATTAATTATTATTATTTAATAACTTTTATTAATTATTTAATAATTAACTAATAATTAGGAAAATGTAAAATAAGTCTAGAAAATTAAAATTAAAATTTCTAAAAATCTAAAATATTATAAAACTTATTTTAAAACTAAAATTATATTTTTCACACAATTTATCTATTTATTATTAATTAATTATTATTTAATTTATTATTTAACTAATTATATTGATTTAAATTATTTATAAATACTAAAAAGACTTAGATAATTATGAAAAATTTTATATATCTAATTAACCATCATGGGAATCCTAAAAAATTATAAAAACTTTATTTTATGTATTTTAATTTAATTTACTAATTATTATTCTATTATTTAATTATTTATCAATTAAACTAATTATATTATTAAAAATAGAAAATGAACAATATAAATTCTAGAAAAATTTATAAAATTACTTTACCTTATATAAAAGCTATAAAAATTATAAAAACTATGTGGTACTTTATAAAATATAATTATGCTATATAATTCTTATTTATTAATTAATTATTAATTAAACTAATATTAATTCTAAATAACACTAGATGACAAAAGAAAATTCTGGAAAAATTTATAAAATTACTTTAATATATAAGAGATTTAATAAAAATATAAAATAGCAGAGGTGCTTATAAATAAGCTAAAAAGAAATTTAAATAGATAATTTCTATTAAATAGAAGCTATCACTATAATTAAATTTGGTTTTTTCTTGTTTTTCTTTTATAAAACTAATAAAATACTTAAAATAAGAAACTTTAATAAAGGAAAATAATTTATAAACACAGAATAAGCACTAAGAGTGCTTATTAGACCACACAGTTGACTTTTGTGACTGTGGATGGATTTAAGCACAAATGATCTAATGTGGGGTCCACAAGGGCAAAAGCTTATCTCTCTGAGTTGTGTGGATGACAATAAGCAAGAATCACTTAAATAAGTTGGCCAAATAAGCTAGGAATCCAAAATAAGCAGTTGCTTATTTCAATTCTGAGGCAGACTTGGGACAGATTTAAGAGGCTAAATTAAGTGGGGTCCACTAATCTAGAGGTCAAACAAAAGGTCAAGGGTTCAAGCCTGGTAGGAGGGGGTTGTAAGAGCCTATTTCTGGGGTGTGGGACCCACTGGGTTAACCACAAAACACCACCAAAGGTGGTGGGTGAGCTATGGTCTGCTGAGACAGGGCAATCACCTTGCCCTGCAGCTCAGTTCAAGGGGCATTTTAGTCCACTAAAAAAATCATAAAATTATAAGCTATGTGAGATCTAAGAGTTAAGCTAGTAATCTATCACTAGGAACAAGTTTCAAGTCCTAAATCCTATTCCTAAATTCTAAACAAATCTCCCAAGTTTTGGAAAAATCTGAGAACCTAAAATTTGACTTTTAATGAAAATGAACTAGTTTGACTTTTGTGAATTTAGATGTGATCCTACTGACTTAATATGATGTAATAAGTTATTTAGGAGTGAAATTATGCTAGGTAACCAACTTATGAGCTACTATAATGAAAATGGAACAAGCAATCCTTAACAGTGGACTGTCAAGGATTATGGGATGTGATTTTGACTTTTAGACCTAAACTTACCCAATTATATGACTTACCTAACTGACTTAGGCCTAATATGACTTGTGTAAACAGAAAACAACAATAAATACAACCTATAATACAGTGAATAGCACATATCCAAACACTCCTTAAAAGTTATATATTGATGATTTTCAAAGTAAAACAAAGTTCTAATCCATAAAACTGATTCCAAATACTGTAATATGATTAATTAAAATCAAATGAACATGAATCAACCTTACCACAAGCTTATAACTCAGATTTGCTAATTATGAGTTTTCCACCTTGAGATTTTTAACTTAAGCTACAATGATTCTCAATGAAGAAACAAACAATTTTAAACTATATTATAACTAATAAACAACAAACAATTATAAAAACACAAATATAACTAGGTTTAAACAACAAAGATATTTAAATGAAAAAGTGAAATTGAGCTTACAAATGAGCAATCAAGCTGAATTCATGAAACCAAGAACCTAGATCACACCTATATGCTTTCCACAAAGCCTCTAACCCAGGGCAATCCACAATCAACCCTGCTCCAGCTTCTTCATCATTGCAGACTAATTTTTTAATTTTCACTCTATTTATTTTGATTTTTTAGTATTTTTATTTATTAACTATAAACTGATTTTTAAGGTTTCTAATAGCTTATACAAGCTATGTGAGGAGCTTATGTGAGCTTATTTGTCCATAACAACAACTCTAAACAACATTCATAGTATCATGAAAATTTGAGGTGAAAATATGCATAAAGTGAGTATGGAATGATAATATGAAATTAAGGACTTAAAAGGGTTTAAAATACACTGGAAATACTTAAAACATTAACTTTAAGCTGGAAATTACACTGGAATTAAGAAAATTAATACATTCGACCTAAAAATTAAAATTACACTAGATAGCTCTCCATATTGCTTCCCTTCTCTGTATTTATCACCAATTTGCATCCCACTTGACCAAAGATCTTTTCCCACTTCATCTAAGCCATTGAAAATCTGTAATTGATCTAAACCGTTCAAACTTAATTTTTGCGCCAAATCACTCCACGTGGAATTAAGGCAGTTTGAGTACAATTAAAGCTTTGTGTTGTGTTGTGGAGAGTTGTGGGAGACAAATTAGATATTTTGAGGCAAGTTGGGGTAGTATTGATCAATACCGTGGGCAGGTTTGGTACAGTGGTGGTTTTGGGTGAAAATGGGGTGAGAACAGCATTTATTGTGGCATGTTTCTGTGGAAAGAGGTGGTGGAGAGTGGGTAGTAAAGTAGGGTGTGAGCTGGAAGGGGGTGAGGTAGAGTTACAGGTGGAATGGGGAAGGTGGAAGACGAAGAGGAAAACGGGGGTAGGGGTGTGTTGTTTGTTTGACTTGTGGGGGTCAACGATGAAGGGATAATACGGGGTAAGGTTTTTATTATTAGGTGTGGGCCGGTTGGATACATGGGCTGAGGAGTGAGGTGTGGGCTGGAGGGTGTTTTTGGGCCCAAGGTTTAGTAACTGGGTGGGCTGGATTCATTTTGGTTTTGGGTTTTATATTTACAAAGGGTCCGGTTTGTATTGTAACTAACAAGGACCAAAAATGTAATTCGGCCAAAGTTGAGGGACCTGCTGTGACAACTTTTCAAACTTCATCCAAGGGACCATACATGCCATACTTGAATACCCCAAGGACCATAAATGTATATTTTCCATTTTAATATTTCCGGGGACCTTTTCTGCCAATTCCACAAACTCCAGGGACCAAACCTGCAATTTTCTAATTTTTTGAAGGGTTTAACTTGTAACTTTTCAAAAGTTATCATAAGGACCAATTTTGTCAATTTAGAATAGTGCAAGGCTTATTTTTCACATTTTTCATTTACAAAACCTTAGGGACTATTTTTGACATTTTCCAAACTTGAGGGACTAAAGTTGTCATTTTGCAATTTTTAAACTTTAAAGGACTTTTCTTGACAACTTATGAATCCCTAAGGACCTTTGATGATATTTTTCATGTTTTGATTTACCAGGGACTAGTTTTGCCAATTTTTCAAAGTTCAGGGACTAAAACTGTAAATTATGTGAAATGTATTGTTTTTCATCAGTTTTCAATCCTTTTGCATAAAAACACAATCCAGGGATAATTTTATGTATTTTAAGGCATTCCTGTGTGTTTTCATATGTTTTTGCAGTTTAAATGTAACAGAAATGATGAGTATTTACACGCTCATCAATCCCCGACACTAAACTATTGCTAGTCCCTAGCAATCTTTTTGAGAAAATTTAATGGATTTTTTTACTCTTTACCAAAAGCCATCACTTCTGGAGTAGCCAGGTGTAAGAACTGTGGCACATCTGATAACCGTGTGATTTTTAGCAAACCACCAGCTGTCAACGGATTTGATTCGTCTTTACCAAAAGCCGTTTGCTTCTGGACTAGCCAGCTCTTGATGGAATAGTCAACATCTTGGTGAGCTGATTACCAATTATGGATTTTCCACTGCCTTTACCACAAGCCATAATCTTGCGGGCTAGCCAACTCATTATCTTTTGAGGATGATGGGGAGTTGAGGAACCATACAATTTTGGGCAAATTGCAAGCCATCAACGGGTTTGAGTTATCTTTACCAAGAGCCGTTTACTCCTGGATTAGCCAATCCCTTTGTCGGTTAGACCTGGCGGACTGATTACCACAAAATTTTTGAAATAAAGTGAAAAATTTTTGAAAATTTTGGCAAAAAACGGGGGTACTAGAAGATATATTTTGATAAAAATTCGCTAGAATTCCCCCCCCCCCCCCCCCCCACACACTTAGAAATGAATATTGTCCTCAATATTCAAAGTCCCGGCTATTATGCCGACTCTTTGAACGTAAAAAGTCAAGATTCGAATTTAACTGCGAAAATACCAAATTTCACTTTATTTCTCTATATACACATTTTTTTTTTTTTTTTTTTGAGCTTATATACATATATACATTTTTTCAAACAGCGGGGGGGGGGGGGGGGGGGGGGGGGGGGGGGCTGGCCATTCCCCCACACTTAGGTGGTAGAAAATAGAAAGAATCAGAGATACGGGTGAAAACCCGTATTGTGCTATTGTTTTTGTTCATCGAGTCGCTAGCTTGACTCGATCCCCGAATTCAATTGTCCTTGGGGAAAGTTTGGAGATCCGGGACAACCATGTTTGGTAAGTCCTCTCCAAAGTAATGTTTCACACGATGCCCATTCACTTTAAAACATGGACCGTCATTTTGAGATAACTCAACGGTACCATATGGATAAACCTTAGTGATAGTGAATGGACCAGTCCAACGGGTTTTTAATTTACCCGAGAAGATCTTTAATCTAGAATTAAATAGAGGTACTCGATCACCAACGTTAAAAACGCGGTTCTTTATTTTTGAGTCATGAATTCTCTTTGTTTTTTCTTTATAGATTAAAGAGTTCTCGTAAGCCTGATCACGTAGTTCATCTAATTCATTCATTTGAACTTTTCTGTGATCACCCGCAGTTTTGAGGTCAAAGTTGGCATGTTTCAATGCCCAGTAGGCTTTGTGCTCAAGTTCCATCGGTAGATGACATGTCTTTCCGTACACAAGCTTGTAAGGTGTACACCCAATGGGTGTTTTATAAGTTGTACGAAAGGCCCATAGTGCGTCATCTAATTTATCCGACCAGGCAGCACGGTTTTCACCAACAGTCCTCTCAAGTATCCTTTTGATACCACGGTTTGAAACCTCAACTTGCCCACTTGTTTGTGGGTGATACGCAGTAGAAAGACGGTGGGTTACACCATACTTTTGCATGACTTTGTCAAATTTGTCATTGCAGAAATGCGTACCACGATCACTTATAATAGCACGTGGGGTTCCAAAACGGGCAAAAAGAGATTTCAGGACTTTTACTACAACTCGGGCATCATTTGTGGGTAAAGCTTTTGCTTCAACCCACTTTGATAAATAATCAACTGCCACAAGCATGTACTTGTTTCCTCTGGATGATGGAAATGGCCCCATAAAGTCAATGCCCCAGATATCAAATATTTCACATACTTGAATAGCATTTTGTGGCATCTCATTTCTTTGTGAAATGTTTCCATGACGCTGACAAGCGTCACAGGTTTTAATGAGATCCTGGGCATCTTTATAAATTGTGGGCCAGAAGAATCCGGAATCAAACACCTTTTTGGCGGTGTAATTAGGACTATGATGTCCCCCAGTGGGTCCAGCATGGCAAGCCTTGAGAATTTCAGTGGCTTCCTGTCCATATACACACCGTCGGATGACTTGATCCGCACATATTTTGAATAAGTAGGGGTCATCCCAGAAGTAATGTTTAACATCTTTAAAGAATTTATTCTTCTGTTGGGTTGACATCCCTTTCACAACAAAGTTACCCGCATGATAGTTTGCGAAGTCGGCAAACCATGGGGTAATAGAATCTCCGCAAAAAGCAACGGCATTGAGTGTTTCGAGAGGAAATGTTTCATTTATTTCCTTTTTCTCATACACATCTTGGTGAGGGTTCTCTAATCGGGACAAATGATCAGCAGCCAGGTTCTCAGCTCCTTTTTTATCACGAATAATGATATCAAATTCTTGGAGGAGGAGAACCCAACGGAGCAATCTCGGCTTTGCATCTTGTTTTGCAAATAGATATTTTATAGCCGAGTGATCCGTATACACTACGCATTTAGTCAAGATCCGTATATAAACCAAAATATTTCCCCCTAGAAAAACCCCCGGAATTCAACAAATCCCAAACCAATTAAATTTCCCTCCACTTTTCCCCCAAATCAAAACCCTAACCCTAACCCTAAATTTTCAATCCCACAAAATTCAACTTTCAATTCACAAAAACTTGACATTTTTATGTAATAACTCCAATCTTTTCACAAAACCCATCTCTTATTTCCATCAATTTCATCAATTTATTAAAAAAATAATAATTGATAATTATGGGTAGTGAGGATGAATCAGATAGTAGTACTACTTGGGATTTTTATGGGACATTATATGGTTGCAATACAGACTATGAGGTTTCTTTCTGTACTTTCTATTAGAAGTGATAATATGGGCGGTTGGGTCAAAACCGTGCCTTTTGTCCACTAAAAAACTTTCATATTATATTTCACGTGTGACTTTCTACCCGTTCTAACCATTTAACCCGTTTGAGATTTACTTATAACACAAATGGGTGCAATTGTTCACAGGTTCAGGTGTTCAAAATGGTGCAACAGGATCACCCTCGGCTGGTAGACTATTTATGGTTATTGGTGCAGGCGGTGCTGGAAAAGCTCTTGCATATGGAGCAAAAGCGAAGGTTGCAAGGATTGTGATAGACAATGAGACCTACGGTTAGATTCTACCAGCCTTCATGTTACCATTCCTAGTACTCGTACTTGATTATCTGCTTATTGTGTTTTTTTAGGAGATGCATAAATTTGACTATGCTTATTCTACTTAGTTTAGGGGTGAAATAAGGTGTTTTCAGTAAGGAGTTTCAGATTGTTTAGTTTGAACTTGTTATTGTTGGCGGATTCAGAATCAAAAGTTTAGCTTTACGGGTGAGATAAGCTGTTTTGGATAAGTAGATTTTCTGGTTATGAGTATAAGTTGTTTAATATGGTAATCCCAAACACCCTTTGTTGAGTTTTGATACAGTAGATCAGCAGCTTGAGTGTTTGGATATGATAATAGGCTCATTTGATGGTGAACCAAGCAGCAGCTATAAGTAACAGTTTCGGAGTTGCCTATTCAAACAGTAAATCCAGTTTTGATTATTTTACATCTTAATTCCCTAATTAGCTGATTTCCGAAAACTTAAACAAATGCAATATCGTATTATCTGCTTTCGTTACTGTAGAAGCCTATCTACACAGTTTTTGCAGCATTGCCTTTTGTTATAGCAATTGCTTATTTCATGAAAGCATAAGCAGTTTTAATAAGCACTACCAAACATCCCCTGAAGTCAATCTAATCATAGAAGTATTGATGTTGTATATTATGAATCCTTATTACAAAAAGGGACATTTATATTTTTCTTTAAGACAACAAGGGCTATTGGTTTCTTGATTAATCTAGTCCATATTACATGACGTTGTAACACTTTATCTTTCCTGAAAATGTTTTTGATTCTATGTTATTTTCTAGACCAACATGGGAAGGTTGTCAGTACGACGGAGATGAATGAAGTTGATTAGCTATTCTTCGATTAGCAATGGAATTAGGAGCTGGTCATATCGATTATTAACAAGACCAAAATACTAAGGTGAACACTTATTATGAGACCGAGAGAGTATTACATCCACCAAAAACTTGAGTAATAATCAATGATTTCTTTTAGAGCAAATAACTAGAATTTTCTTGGATTGAGGTATCAACATAAATTACATACCACAACATACAAGCTCGTGAAGTGAGATTTTGTCGTAGATCTTTCATTTTCAAAAACTTACTAGAACAACACTCAATTACAACTTGACATTGGCTAAAAAGGCTCTGTTACATTTAGTCAAAGACCATGATGGGTTGTGTATGAATGTGAGAAACGAAAAAACTTAGAGGCAATACAAAAACATGTGAACAGATTTTCATAATCCGTTGTTAATTACTTAATTAATATTAAAATATTGGTCAACTAGCAATAGAATATCATTAATTAGTTAGATGCTAATTTGTTTTTTAATCAATTGTTAAGACCTACAACTTTTTTATTATTCATGATAGAATATGAAATGAGTATCGAGACACTTGATATCTTATAATTAAAGTAATTTATTTGAAAGTTTCAATTGTGTCTACCTGTATAATATTCCCTAGACATGTTAAAGTCTCAATGTCGTATTTAATTGATCGTAGAACTGGTTTACTTGATTATAAAAGTATAAGCGTTTATCATGAATTCATTAAAAAGTACATCAAAACTTGTCAGCACACATGTCATCCATCAATTTTTTCATTATTAAAATTCATAGATGCTTGTCATGATAAATCATGGCATTTAAAAGTTTTTGGTTCAATTATGTTGATTCCTTCATGATTTATTTTTTCTTCTCAAAATTCAACGGATTCAGTAACATTTATTTCAGATCATTTTGTATGATAGGCGTTGAGTTTACTAAACCTCTAAACCCTCATTGCTTACTCAACAAAAGATCTATCACAACATTGAGATCGTCTCTTTACACTCACTTTGACCAGAAACATTATAGGCTTGATCACAGTTAGATTATTATGATTACAGAAATTATTGAATCAAATGTGAAAATGGCAACATGCAATTGAATGTAAGACTTGCAACCTATTTTAAGACAATAACGTCATACATAAGGGGTTAGTAATATCTACTTGCAACCCATTTTAAGACAATAACGTCATACATAAGGGGTTTAATAATGATGAGGCGAAAAATGATCCGTTTTTAGGGGGTCATTTAAGCCCGAATCCGACTTTATTTGATCAAATATTGCCCTAAATCGTTCCTTTTGTGATTTTAGGTGTTTGGAGAGTGAATTCTGGAAAAGAGGCTATTTTGGACGTTTTTGGAGCATAAAGTGAAGAAAACGACAAAGTACCAAAAATCCAAGCTGGAAATACAAGGTGACGGCGTCAAGGGTTTGCTCTTGACGGCGTCAGACAAGATGAATATTTTACCGTAGCTGGTGACGGCGTCAGATGGAGAGATGACGGCGTCAAAGTGGCCAAGATTAATTTACCGTAGGTGGTGACGGCGTCACATAGGCCGTCACAATTGGATCTAGGGCGTCCGAGGAAGTGTATGGCGGCGAGTTGACGGCGTCAGATTTTACTCTTGACGCCGTCAGGACGATTTTCCTATATATAGTTTTCTAGTTTTTTCATTAAAAAAGAGAGAAGTTTTGGTGAAACCCTAAAGACGATTTTGGTGCCTCTTTTACAGGTTTTTCAAGGGTTCCAAACCCTTGAGACCTTGCATTGTAATTGAGATAAGTATACTCTTAATTCAATCAATATGTCTATGTGTTGGTTGTTTATCTTTTGCTCTTATCTTAATTCTACTATGCTAGGCTAGATTTCTTTTGTGTTTGCTTAGATCTAATGAAACCTGGATGTTGATTATGTGTTGATTACTTGTTTATTCTTGTTCTTGGATGAATGATATTATATGTTAGGCTTAAGAAAACTGGCAGATCTCCAAATGGTAACATGCTTGAACGTCTTAAGAAACATGAACCGAGGCGTACTAGGTCTTTATTGGTTGTATTTAATGCATGAGCCACTGTTTATAATCCCTATAGTTGTGCTGGGTCATGGTGTAGGAGGAGATAAGAGCTCATAGAGTTGGGGAGTTATGTATGCCACCCCACGAATGGTATTAAGGAATACAATCCGTCATCCATACAAGTGTAACAAGTAATTGACATGTAAAAGATATCTAGGGAGTAACGAAGTCTAAGTAAACACAACTTCTCCAAATACTGCTCACAACCTTAGTTTAATATTAGCTTAATTTCATTTTCATTAGTTTAATTAGTTATAAAGTAGTTTTTGGGTTAGTTGAATAACAACTAATTCTGCCCACTCTTCCAAAACCCGAGATTTTACTTGCTTTCATAAAATATAAAAACACAAAAAATAATCATCTTTCATCTTTAGAACTATTAATTAGGTTTTCTAATCCTAGCGACACTATTCCTAAGCTGAACGATCAATCCCCCGGTACTTGTCACTATACTATACTACAACGATCAGGTACACTGCCTGGTGGGGGTTGTAAGCCTCGCGAGATCCCTCGAGAGGTAAAGCAAGGTGTGATTCCCACGCATCAAATAATATCTACCACAAATAAATTTTCAACAGTACTAGTAATGAAAAGGAATCGCCATATTATAGTCTACTTAATACTTATGTCAATATAAAGCAAATAAACCTTCATTGAAATATAAATGAAAATGTCTTACCCAACATAAAGGCGATCTTTGGCAACATCAAAGTAGAAAATCTATCCCCCAATTCTAGTTAGTACATTCTATTTCGTCTCCCTATAGAAGTAAATTTTCGCAAAATAACACTCCAACCATCTATCCCCCCGAGGGGTGTTTCTTTTCTTCGTAATGGGGAAGAAATGTGGACCCAAACCCTTAATGCATCTTAATTGGGGGAAGCATTAAAGCTTCTCTCTCCTCAATAAGGGGGTTGGTAATGGGTGCGGGGAGGCACGGTACGGGGTTGTTCCCGTGCGGGAACACCACCGCCGGCCATGCGGTACTGATTCGTGTGAAAATTAAGTTATATATAGTATAGTATTACTCAAGAGATCCGCAAAGAAATACGAATAACCCGATGTCGTAGTCCGTGTGAAGGGTTGAATGGAATTTCGAATTCCCGAATCGTGAAATGTGTCGTAAAAGTGGTAAAAAGTGATTTTGATGAGATTACACTAATGAAATAGTAAAAGAAGCACAAATAATCACTTAAGCACGTATTTCAAATAAAGAAACTAAAAACGTAACGTAGAATCGAAAACTTAAGCTTAAACGTAAATAAAACGTAAACGTACAAAATGAAACGCGAATTTTAGGCTACACTACTCCTACGGACTTCAAAATAATTTTGAAAAGCTAAAAATGATAAAAGAAAATTTAAGAAAAAGAAAAATATTTTTTTTTACTTTTTATTTATTTTTTTATGAATTAAAAACTAATTTTACTAATTAAAAATTTAAAAGAAAATGCAAATAAGGTGAGAAAAATGAAAATTTAATTTTGAAAATTATAAAATAACTAAAAAGTAATTTTAAAACTAAAAACTAATTTTTTTGGCTTTTTGTATAATTTTTGGGAATTAAAAACTATTAAATCTAATTAAAAATTCAAATTAAATTCAAAATAAATGGGAAAAATGCAAGATAGATTTCTAAAATTCTAAAATAAATGAAAATAAATTTCTAAAATATTTTTGGATTTTTCTTGGCTTTTTCTGATTTTTTTTTATTTTTTAGTAATTAAAATGAATTAAAAATGGAATAAAAATGAAAATAAAATAAGAAAAATATGAAAAATTCAAGGAAATTCAAAAATAATATTCTAAACTTAAGAAAATTTTGAAAACTTGAAAATAAGCTGTGGAAATACTGTTCGGCTTAAAATCAGCTTATATAAGTGCTTATTTATAAGCAATACTTGACCCAGTTGACCAAAACTTTGACCAGTTGACTATTTGACTTAAATAAGCTCAGATAAACAGATTTAAGACCAAAAGATACACAGAAACTCAGAATAGGATCAAACAAGTTGCAAATAAGCTATGGAGATAAGCCAACAAACCAAGCAGATAAGCAATAAGCAATATTAGAAGGGGTGGTTGTGGATTGCAAATTTTCAGCTTATGCTCTATAAGCACTTCAAAATAAGCACATACCAATGTGATAATTGCATAAGCTCATAGCAATTCAAACACTTAAAGAGATGTATTTTTCACTTTTAACAACACAATATGCATTCCCAAACACCCTCTAACCAAATCAAACTTTATATCAGCTCTAAAAAGTAAATTTTCTTTAAATATAAGTATCTTCTTAGTCCTAATATATCAAAACCTCAATACCAAATTTACATTTTGAAAGACTACTAACTATTCCAACTTGAACAATAATTTACAGCGCATCCAAACACTCTCTATAGTATTATCCAAAACAATTACTGCTTTTATAGTTGGTAATGATAATTATGCAATTTTACATCTACTATATAAAGTCATTTTCCTCGGGATTCAACCAACTTAGACCTATAATTCTACGGTCAAATATTCGTTAATCTGTTTCACTACATTTACATTAAATTTGAAGCATCAACCTAAATTCACTTCAACTACAACAAATGAACATCTAATTTTCTTACTAAAATTCAAGTATTAATAAGGACATACAGAGCTGTAAACAACATAAGTATCTGATGAGCAGAAAATTAAAAAGAATATGTAAACAACACATAATTCAACAGTTGTATTATACCTAACTTGATAATGGTGGAGAAGGTTGAAGAAGGTACGGTGATTGGTGGTAAACAGTCAGATAATATCAACCAAGTTATGGTCAACAAGTCAGACAGCCTAAACCAATACTCCGGTGAGTTTAGTGTTTCCCCGGATCGTTAGATCCCAACGAGATGTGAAATCTGAAATAAAACGACTTCGAGATCAGGTGAATTGAACAGGAAAAGGGTTTAAGTGATTATACTACTGAAATATAAAAGTGAATAGCTTTAATAAGCTATATCAACTAATACGTGAAATCAGATAAGTACAAGTGAAAAGGGACTGGAAAACGTAAACGTTTAATAATTAAACGTAAACAAAAACAACTTTAACTATAGTAGGATTTTGCAAGCCTTAGGGGCTTAAATACAAATTAAATAAACTTTGAAATATTTATTTTAATATTAATAACTATTTAATTAATTATTTTTATTTAATAACTATTATTAATTATTTAATAATTAACTAATAATTAGGAAAATGTGAAATAAGTCTAGAAAATTAAAATTAAAATTTCTAAAAATCTAAAATATTATAAAACTTATTTTAAAACTAAAATTATATTTTTCACACTATTTATCTAGTTATTATTAATTAATTATTATTTAATTATTATTTAACTAATTATATTGATTAAAATTATTATAAATACTAAAAAGACTTAGATAATTATGAAATTTTTTTTATATCTAATTAACCATCATTGGAATCCTAAAAAATTATAAAAACTTTATTTTATGTATTTTTAATCTAATTTACTAATTATTATTCTATTTGTTAATTAATTATCAATTAAACTAATTATATTATTAAAAATATAAAATGAACAGTATTATTTCTAGAAAAATTTATAAAACTCTTTTACCTTATATAAAAGCTATAAAAATTATAAAAACTATGTGGTACTTTATAAAATATAATTATGCTATTTAATTCTTATTTATTATTATTAAATAAACTAATATTAATTCTAAATAACACTAGATGACAAAAGAAAAATCTGGAAAAATTTATAAAACTACTTTAATATATAAGAGATTTAATAAAAATATAAAATAGCAGAAGTGCTTATAAATAAGATAAAAAGAAAATTAAATAGATAATTTCTATTAAATAGAAGCTATCACTATAATTAAGTTTGGTTTTTTTCTTGTTTTTCTTTTACAAAACTAATTAAACACTTAAAATAAGAAACTTTAATAAAGGAAAATAATTTATAAACACAGAATAAGCACTATGAGTGCTTATTACTCAAAACAGTTGACTTTTGTTGACTTTGCTAAGAAATAAGCTCAACTGAGCTTGTGTGGGGTCCACAAGGTAAAACCTGGTACAAATGAGTTGTGTGGATGACAATAAGCAAGAATCACTTAAATAAGTTGGCCAAATAAGCTAGGAATCCAAAATAAGCATTTGCTTATTTCAATTCTGAGGCAGACTTGGGACAGATTTAAGAAGCCAAATTAAGTGGGGTCCACTAATCTAGAGGTCAAACAAAAGGTCAAGGGTTCAAGCCTGGTAGGAGGGGGGTTGTAAAAACCTAATTATGGGGTGTGGGACCCACTGGGTTAACCACAAAACACCACCAAAGGTGGTGGGTGAGCTAACTGGGTGAACCACCAGTGTGTGTGCTAGTTGAGTGGGACAAGCTTCAAGCTTGATGCAGCCCTATTAAAAGGGCTTGTGAGTGAAAGTTTAAGCTTATAATGTGAAGATGGGTTGCTCAGCTACTTAAAGAGCCAAAATTCACAAGCCAAAGCTCAATGATGAGCTTATGATGAGCTGGTGATAGTTGATGATTTCACTGGGTGACCAGTGGTTTGGTTTATATTGTAGCACAAATTAAGCAAGAATAAGCAGACCAGATAAGCAGTTATAGGCAAATAAGCACTCACTCAAGCAACTAGCCACAAGGGCATCACAAACAACCAAAATACACAGACTTATAAGCACTTATGAGGCTTCTACAAGCTTATTCAAATAGCTTGTCCAACTGTGCACAGGGCACTTTTGTGAAAAAGCTTGGAAAGTTAAATACTAATTAATCTATTTAACTACCTATATAAAATTAACTAAAAATACTCAGATTAAGATAAGCAACAATATTTTAATACCTAAAAAGCACAAGTGCTAAATCTATGTATTAAAGCCTATGGAAAATCTACAAGTTAATTCAAAATTTTATCTACTGAAAATATTGACTTTTTAATTACCTATCTAGTTTGACTTAGATGAAATTCTACCGAATCCTACTCACTATTTGTGATGTATTAAGCTAATATAAGATTACTTTAAGCTGAATTACCAACTTATGAACTATTATGCAGATTATGGCATGAAAACTTAAAACAGATAACAAGTTAATAAGATTAGACTATGATTTTGACTTTTGTTCAAGAAAACCTGAGTTATTGTGTTTGAAATGAGTTATTGAGACTCAGTGTGATATGTTTGAACAAAATGCAACAACCAAATCCAGGTCTGAGACCAATAGATCAGCAAAACCAAACACCACTTAATACAACTGATTGTGTGAGATTTCAAAGCAAATCACAATTTCATACCACAAACTTGATTCCATTCATCATAATACCATAAAACAATACTGATTAAGCATAATCCAGCAAACAAACAAGCATGAAACAAAGATATCACCAAATTGCACTTAAACTGTGAGATTTTAAGATTTTAAACAGTAATGAAATTCCATAAACAACCAAGTGATTTTATGCAATATTACTAACAACTAACACAAGCAGATCATAGAAAAACAAATTTCATCCTTAAACATCAACTGATGCAGTAACAAGAAAAATTGATCAAAAGCTTACAAATGATAGCAATCCAGCTGAGATCAAGAAACAAGGACCAAGAACACTCCTATAGATCCTCCTCAGGATCACTAACCCATATCCATCCAGAATTAACCATGCTTCAGCTTCCTTGATTACTTCAACTGATTTTTGTATTTTTATCTATTTTATATGTATATTTTTTTAGTTTTGATTTCTTTTTGCTTTTTAACTATAAACTGAATTTTATGTTACTAATAGCTTGGATAAGCTATCTGGGAGCTTATATGAACCTAGAAAGTCCACAAACAACAACAACTAACAATATTTAAATAAACATGGAAATTGATACGATTTGACATAAAATGAACATAGAACTTTATATTGAAATTGATACTTGAAAAATATTTCTTACACACTGAGGATGATAATGAAAGTACTTTGAAAGCTAAAAATACACTGGTAATTGAAAGAGCATAAAAAACGATTTAAAACTTAAAATTACAATTAAACTAGGTACTCTCCACAATGCTTCTTTCTTTAATCTTTATAGACTTTTTGGACTCCCCATGTGATCCTGAGCATTTCCCATCATTAACCTCAGTCATTGGATTAGTCAAAGTGATCCAAGCCGTTTAAATCATTTTTTGGCGCCAAATTCTACAAAGGTTGCTTGAGGCAGTTTTATTTTAATTAAGGAACTTTGGGAGTATTAGGAGGTGGAAGGGACAAGATTGGAAGGGTTTAGTGGGTTTAGGTTGAAAACAGAGGTTGTGAGGAAGAGGTGAAGGGTTGAGTGGTGGAGAAGCATTAATTGGGAGTGGTTTGAAATGATGAGGGGTGTGAGGTGTTAGGCCAGCTGGGGGGTTGAGGTGGATGAAAACCATGGTGGTTTTGGTTTGCAGAGGATGGTGAGGGAGTGGTACAGTGGTGGTGGTTTGGGGAAGACGGTCAACGAGGGGTCAAACCCCCCGTTTTATTAAAAGGGTGTGTTGGGTTTACTTGGTGGGCTGGGAAAAGGTTGGGCCCAAGAAAGTAGAAAAGGTTGGGCTGTTTGTTTTGGACTGGATTGGATGGGGTTTTAATAATAAAAAGGGGTTCGGTTTGTATTGTAACTAACAAGGACCAAAAATGTAATTTGGCCAAAGTTGAGGGACCTGCTGTGACAACTTTTCAAACTTCATCCAAGGGACGATACATGCCATACTTGAATACCCCAAGGACCATAAATTTATATTTTCCATTTTAATATTTCCGGGGACTGATGAGTGTGTAAATACTCATCATTTTTGTCTTATATGAACTGCCAAAACATACAAAAACACCCAAATATGTATCAAAATACTTAAAATATCTTAGAGGTGTGTTTTATATGTTTCAAACACAAAATATGCAAAAACAAATGAAAAACGTACAAAGTTTGCATAATTGGCAGTTTCAGTCCCTCAAGTTTCATAAAATTGCAAAACTAGTCCCTGAAGGTTTTAAATGAAAGAAAAGTCAACCCAAAGTTTTTAAAAGTCAAAAATTATCAAATTTAGACTTTGGGTGAAAAGTTTGAGAAAATTACACATTTGGTCCCTCAGAATCCAAAATTGACATAAAAGGTCCCTGGAGTTTTGGAAATTGACAGATTCAGTCATTGGTGGGATATTTTTGGATACAAAATCATTTTTAGTCCTTGGAAGTTTAAAAGTGTTCAAATTTGGTCCTTGGATAAAAGATTTCACAAAATTACAAGTTTAGTCCCCGGAGTTTAGAAATTTGCAAAATTGGTCCCCGGGTGTTTTATTTTGGAAAATTGTAATTTTTATCCTTATAATATTCTAACTTGTCATTTTGGGTCCTTATAATAAATGTGGGAAAGATTCATAACAGGTCCTTAATCTTTTGATATTTTACAAAATTAGTCCTTGTGAATTAAATCCAAAAACCACATCCGGATCATAACCAAAATAAAACCAAACCCAAAAAAAAATAACAACCCAATCCTAAGCCCACTCCATCACCACCAGGCCCACCTTATTTCCCCATTTTAGCCCACCACTAAAGAAAACTAACACCCCGTATTATCCACTCCCAGTCAACCCACGTTGACCACCCCTAACCTCACCACTTGGACCCTGCTACATCCCCCCTCCTCAACCTCTGATTACACTCCACCTCCCACACCTTATCCTATCCTCACACCTCCCAACATCCAGTCACATCACCCCTACCCCTAGCCTGCTTCCTCAGACCCAATTGCTCAAATCAGACTTTCCCGCCAAAATACAAATGAAGAGCTGAGATGAGTTCGAGTGATCCAACAGCTCCAAATCAAGGTGGGATATGATTCTTGGGTCCCACATAGCTCAGAGGTTCTATAATAAGAATGAAATGAAGCTGCTGAGAGGGTAGTAGTAGTAGTTAGTTTTAGTTTTTCTTAAAGTAGTTTTAAGGTTCGAATTAAATTAATGTAATGCTTTAAATTAAATGTTGTGATTCATACTCTCAGTGTTGTAATCAAGTTTCAAATCAATTCAAGTCATTTCACTTTAGTTCTGTGCAATCTAATTTCATTTTCAAGAAAGAAAGAAAAGAGTCAACAAAAGTCAAAACAGGTTGAGTAGCAGTGGAATAAGCTTATTGAACTTATTTGAGCTTTGTCAGCTTTGACTAAAGCTAATTGACATTTCCAATCCTGTTAAGTCCATTCTTCCTTGTAATTTTCATTTTTACTCATTTTTAGCTTATTTAATAAACTGCTTATTATTTGTCTTATTAGTTCAATCTCAGTTGTTTATTCTTATTTATGGTAATATGTGCTAGGGATATTAGATTGATAGTTCAGAATAGCTTAGGTTCACAAATTCACTCTTTAAACTGCCAACATCAACTTATGAGTCATCTTGGTTAGTTCCTAGGTCTAATGGCTTATTTCAAGTTTTGAAGTGCTTATTACACCTTAGGATAAGATTAATGGATCATTGTCTTATTAAGTTGTTCCCAGAAACACATGTGTTTGCCTTAAAAAACCATGACAGTACCCATACAGGGGTGTTTGGTTTAGCTTGGCATTTCTGAGTTAAGAGTCTTATGGAGTTAAAATGAGTTGAGACAGTCTCACATAGTTGTATTTAGGTTAGCAATTTCATAAAACTCATTGTTCACAAGCAGAAAAGTCAAATCATTAACTTAAGCACCCTCACAGTTAACTGTGAGGGCATTGAGTTCCATAAACCTCTAATTTAGCTCATAACTTATAGCTTTAGGTTATCTTAGCTTTCTTTTGGCCTTTCACTTATTTCTCAGCTTATTAGATTAGATGCAAGTTCAATAAAGTCAACATTTCAAGTTTTTAGCAAAAGTCAAATTGCACTCTTTCAGTTTTTTTTCAAACTTCAAAGAATTAAATAGAATTTTGTGCTATGTTTGAGTGATTGAAATTTGTTTCTTTGAAAAGTCTATTAGCTCAATTTCATGTTCACATGGTGCTTTGATTTTTGTGATTTTTCTTTGTGGGTCCTACACCCCCACAAACTCAGCTGCAGGGCAGCCCATACACTGCATCAGCAGTACAGCCATCCACCACCACCACTTTGGTGGTGGCTGCACCCTTCAATTGTGGGTCCCATAGCCCCCTCCTTGCACCCCTAAACCCCCCTCCTGGTGGGCTTCCAACTTTGACCATTGGGCTGACCTGGAAACCACTGGGTCCCACCTGAATTAGCCCACCAAAGCTGTCCCACTTTTCAGTTGCATAACAAGTCTCAAGAGCTTATTTATAGCTTATTAGCTTATTCTGAGTACCACTTTGCTTTTTTTTCCAGCTTTTACTAATTAGCATAGCTTATTGGAATCTGTTTTCACCATTGTGGGTCCCACTTGTAGCCATTTTAGCTTATTTTTCATTTGGGTCAACTAAAGTCAACTGTTTTGACTTGTAGCTTATTCAGTGCTTATTTCTAATTTCTAAAAAGTTTGTTTTTACAAAAGTTTACTGTTTTTAGATATAAAATAAGTTTTTAAAATAAAAATCAAGAAAAACAAATATAAAATTAAGTGATAGTTTCTATTTAATTAGATTTAATTTTAATTTCCATTTTTACATTTTTATTAAGTAAGTTGTGTTTTTATATTTTTAATAATTTCATCTTAGGTTAAAATAGCTATAATAAATTTTTCAGATTTTTATTTGGTCATTTAGTATTTATTAGAATTAATATTAGTTATATTTATAATTAATTAATAATTAGATTAAAATAGCTTAATTAGTTTTTATTAAGTAAAATCAAGTTTTTATATTTTTTATAGCTTTCATATGTTATAAAGTAATTTTAGAAATTTTATTAGAATTTTTACTGTTCATTTAGTATTTTTCTTAATTTAAAATAGTTAATTAGATAATTAGTAATTAATAAGTAATTAATTAATAGAAAATCCACAAAAAGACAAAAACATTTATTTTTATTTTTAAAACTTATTTTAAGTTATTTTATAATTTTAGAAATTTTATTTTCATTTTTCTAGTATTTAATTAGTATTAAATTATATTTAAGTATTTTAATTATTAATAATTAGTAATAATTAGTATTTAATTAATATTAAATAATTAATTAGGGTTAAAATTTATTTTAATTTTCTAAAAATTTTCTTTTACCTTTTAGTTTGTAAAAAAGTCATTTTCACCCCCTGGGTGTTTTCAGAATTCAGATTTCACGTTTTATTTTGTACGTCTACGTTTATTTAAACGTAACTTACGCGTTTTTAGGTTTTAAACGTTTCTAGTTTTCCTGCCTTTCCAGTATTGTCAATATAGTGTATTTAAGCTGTTTTCTTTCATATTTCAGTAGTGTAATCATCATCACTCACTTATATCCATTTTCATCCAAATTCACTCGATCACGAAACCGTTTTAATACCATCCACACCTCGTCGGGACATAACGACCCGGGGAAACACTATACTTCCACGGAGATTGATTCTAGGCTATCTTTGACTTGTTGACCTTGGTCAATAATAATCTGACGGTTCAGCACTAATCAATTTTTGGCGCCGCTGCCGGGGAGGTTGTGCGCGTATTCTACACGGTTTTGCAGATTAGTGAACCTGGATATACATTCATTGTATATTTACCATCCCTTGTTCATATTTTCTTATTTTAAAAAAAACAAAACTGTTTCTGAAATCTTTGTAAAATTAGTTTTCAACAAACACAAAAAACACAAAAAGATTTTCTTTCTTATAAAATGTTTTCCAAAAACACCAAAAACATCCATCTTTACCCTCTTACCTTTTTGATTCTCCATTTCTTACCCTCTAAAACCTTTTGATTCTTTCTATGTCTCATCCACATTTTCTGATTTGTCAGTGGTGTGGTAATCCTTATAATGGTGGCAATTGCCCCAGTTGTGGCATGGTAGAGTCGGGAAACGGGTCTGTCTATAACCAGAATCCCTATTCCTACCATGACACAACTGATTCATTCCATCAGTTACCACACCATGAGACTCAGCAGTTTTACTGTTGTGAGTACTGTGGTGGTCCACACTACAGTTCTGATTGTCAATCGGGAAACACGCTTGTCTATGAGCAGTTTCCTGATAACAATTTAGACTTTAGCACATACGACTCACAGCCTCAACAGTTTTACTGTTGTGATTACTGTGGAGGTCCACACTTTAGCTCTGATTGTCAAACGAGGAATCCATTTCCTTGTAACAATTATGACTCTTCGTATCAAGACCAACCTCCACAGTGTCAAACTACCCTAGCAACTCCTCAAATCCAGCAAGACTTTTTAGAAGTTCTTGAGAAATTTAAAGAACTTAAAGAGGAGTTAGCTAATATTTCACTCCGCCAAACTCCAAATTCTTCTTGTGCTTATTGTGGGGGTCCTCATAGTGATTTTCAATGTCAACCTTACGGTTTTGACACATCCACATCCCCACAATTTCCTTTCATTCCTGATTCTCGTGGGAAATCTATGGCAGAATTACTTGCTGAAGAACGAGAATCTGGAAAAAGCATGGAAGAATTATTGGCTGAGCAACGAGCAGCTAAATTTCGTGCTAACATTCGAAATACTGCTCTACTTGATGACTATGATGACAGTGATGATGAAGATAACATTGTTATTATTCAAAATGAGTCATCAAGTTCATCAATTGATATCCCAGCAGTTGAGATTTCATCTCAAACAACTGCTATCACACCCGAGGTTTCCACTCACTCTCCGAACATGGGGGATGAGCATCTTGACACTGTTCCTTCAAAGGAATCGGACGAATTCATAAAGTCTAGTGTCGAGATCCTTATCCCAATCCCAGGAGAGTCACAGGAAACTTTGGATCATGTGTGTGATCTACCTTCTCACCCTGAAAATCCAAAAGATCATTTTGAGACCTTCTCCGATTTTAATGATGATTATACATCTTATGGAGAAGTTGAGTATGAGGAGGCACCATTTCCTCATTCGGATGTTGACCCTCTTATTGAGGAAGTCACAAACGAACTTACTCACATCAATCCACTTCCTTTGGGAAATGATGATGGTCTCCTTGACCTTGAAGCCGATATGGGAGAAAATGAAAATCTTTTAAACTCTAATCCCAACATCGAGCTTAGTACTTCCCATGCTGATGAAAATTCTTTATCTTCTGGAGACATCAGTCATGTGGAAGACTTGCCTTCCGAGCTAGTTAGCTTAGAAGAAGAGAATGATGAGATTGACACTGAAATCAAGGATGAAGCACTTCGTGCTACATTACTGAAAGTCAATCTCCTCATTTCTAAAATCGAGGCTTTCAATATGAAACCTATTTCATCTCCTATCCCCATAAAGGATAGTGACATGCTCTCCGATGACCCTATACCGGAATTTGAAGCCTTTACCTTTGATCCTATGGGAGAGAAGATTAGTGGCAGTACCACTTCTCATTCTCATAATTCTCTCCCCGATTATGAATCATTTACCTTCGATGAGTTCTCCTGTGAACTCACGCACATCAATCCTGAATATGATTCATTCACATTTGATGAGTTCTCCTGTGAACTCACTCATGTCATGACTCCTCCGGAGTTTGATATCCCGGGGGGAGATGCTCTCAATCATGAGAGTTTGCAAATTCCCACCCACCCTCCCGGGATGTTTACGAGCTTAACCTTTGAAATCCAAAATCAGGCTAATGAGCCTGCCTTCGAGGAAGAAGACCTTATCTTGATTTTCATCATGGTTTTCTTCCTTTTCTTCACCTACAAGGTGACTTCTCCTGTTCTTCACTCCTTTGGGAATGAAGACATTATCTTTGATCCCGGCATTTTCATTTACCATTATTTTGGGCCGGGATTATATCTCATCGGTGTGGAACTTTCACGTGCTTCAAATGTTTATCCAAACATCTTGAATGAAAGTCCGAGTGAGATTGTTTCTTCCACTTCATACTTCCCCATGGACTATTGAATTCGGGGTCGAGTCAAGCTCGCGACTCGGTAAACAAAAAATGAGCATGCTTATAGGGTTTTCACCCTAAGTGTGGGGGAGTCCCCCATGCTATGATTACAGAAGTGAAAATACAAATGATGTTTTCCACGCTTAGCTTGTAATGTTGCCCTTTTACGTTCAAAGAGTCGGCATAATAGCTGGGACTTTGAATATTGAGGACAATATTCATGATTAGTGTGGGGGGGTATTCGCTATTCTAGCGAATTTTATCACATTTTATTATCCTATACCCCCGTTTTTTTACCAAAAATTTTCAAAAATTTTTTCACTTGAGTTCAAAATTTTTTGTGGTAATCAATCCGCCTTGTCTAAACGACAAAAGGGATTGGCTAGTCCAGGAGCAAACGGCTCTTGGTAAAGACATCTCAAATCCGTTGATGGCTGGCAGTTTGCCAAAAACTTGCATGGTTCCTCAGCTCCCCCGCATCCTCATAAGCAAATGAGCTGGCTAGCCCGCAAGATTATGGCTTGTGGTAAAGGCCGTGGAAAAACCATAATTGGTAATCAGCTCACCAAGATGTTGACTATTCCATCAAGAGTTGGCTAGTCCAGAAGCAAACGGCTTTTGGTAAAGACTAATCAAATCCGTTGACAGCTGGTGGTTTGCTCAAAATCACACGGTTATCAGGTGTGCCACAGTTCTTACACCTGGCTACTCCAGAAGTGATGGCTTTTGGTAAAGAGTTTAAAATCCATTAATTTTCTCAAAAGATTGCTAGGGACTAGCAATAGTTTAGTGTGGGGGATTGATGAGTGTGTAAATACTCATCATTTTTGTCTTATATGAACTGCCAAAACATACAAAAACACCCAAATATGTATCAAAATACTTAAAATATCTTAGAGGTGTGTTTTATATGTTTCAAACACAAAATATGCAAAAACAAATGAAAAACGTACAAAGTTTGCATAATTGGCAGTTTCAGTCCCTCAAGTTTCATAAAATTGCAAAACTAGTCCCTGAAGGTTTTAAATGAAAGAAAAGTCAACCCAAAGTTTTTAAAAGTCAAAAATTATCAAATTTAGACTTTGGGTGAAAAGTTTGAGAAAATTACACATTTGGTCCCTCAGAATCCAAAATTGACATAAAAGGTCCCTGGAGTTTTGGAAATTGACAGATTCAGTCATTGGTGGGATATTTTTGGATACAAAATCATTTTTAGTCCTTGGAAGTTTAAAAGTGTTCAAATTTGGTCCTTGGATAAAAGATTTCACAAAATTACAAGTTTAGTCCCCGGAGTTTAGAAATTTGCAAAATTGGTCCCCGGGTGTTTTATTTTGGAAAATTGTAATTTTTATCCTTATAATATTCTAACTTGTCATTTTGGGTCCTTATAATAAATGTGGGAAAGATTCATAACAGGTCCTTAATCTTTTGATATTTTACAAAATTAGTCCTTGTGAATTAAATCCAAAAACCACATCCGGATCATAACCAAAATAAAACCAAACCCAAAAAAAAATAACAACCCAATCCTAAGCCCACTCCATCACCACCAGGCCCACCTTATTTCCCCATTTTAGCCCACCACTAAAGAAAACTAACACCCCGTATTATCCACTCCCAGTCAACCCACGTTGACCACCCCTAACCTCACCACTTGGACCCTGCTACATCCCCCCTCCTCAACCTCTGATTACACTCCACCTCCCACACCTTATCCTATCCTCACACCTCCCAACATCCAGTCACATCACCCCTACCCCTAGCCTGCTTCCTCAGACCCAATTGCTCAAATCAGACTTTCCCGCCAAAATACAAATGAAGAGCTGAGATGAGTTCGAGTGATCCAACAGCTCCAAATCAAGGTGGGATATGATTCTTGGGTCCCACATAGCTCAGAGGTTCTATAATAAGAATGAAATGAAGCTGCTGAGAGGGTAGTAGTAGTAGTTAGTTTTAGTTTTTCTTAAAGTAGTTTTAAGGTTCGAATTAAATTAATGTAATGCTTTAAATTAAATGTTGTGATTCATACTCTCAGTGTTGTAATCAAGTTTCAAATCAATTCAAGTCATTTCACTTTAGTTCTGTGCAATCTAATTTCATTTTCAAGAAAGAAAGAAAAGAGTCAACAAAAGTCAAAACAGGTTGAGTAGCAGTGGAATAAGCTTATTGAACTTATTTGAGCTTTGTCAGCTTTGACTAAAGCTAATTGACATTTCCAATCCTGTTAAGTCCATTCTTCCTTGTAATTTTCATTTTTACTCATTTTTAGCTTATTTAATAAACTGCTTATTATTTGTCTTATTAGTTCAATCTCAGTTGTTTATTCTTATTTATGGTAATATGTGCTAGGGATATTAGATTGATAGTTCAGAATAGCTTAGGTTCACAAATTCACTCTTTAAACTGCCAACATCAACTTATGAGTCATCTTGGTTAGTTCCTAGGTCTAATGGCTTATTTCAAGTTTTGAAGTGCTTATTACACCTTAGGATAAGATTAATGGATCATTGTCTTATTAAGTTGTTCCCAGAAACACATGTGTTTGCCTTAAAAAACCATGACAGTACCCATACAGGGGTGTTTGGTTTAGCTTGGCATTTCTGAGTTAAGAGTCTTATGGAGTTAAAATGAGTTGAGACAGTCTCACATAGTTGTATTTAGGTTAGCAATTTCATAAAACTCATTGTTCACAAGCAGAAAAGTCAAATCATTAACTTAAGCACCCTCACAGTTAACTGTGAGGGCATTGAGTTCCATAAACCTCTAATTTAGCTCATAACTTATAGCTTTAGGTTATCTTAGCTTTCTTTTGGCCTTTCACTTATTTCTCAGCTTATTAGATTAGATGCAAGTTCAATAAAGTCAACATTTCAAGTTTTTAGCAAAAGTCAAATTGCACTCTTTCAGTTTTTTTTCAAACTTCAAAGAATTAAATAGAATTTTGTGCTATGTTTGAGTGATTGAAATTTGTTTCTTTGAAAAGTCTATTAGCTCAATTTCATGTTCACATGGTGCTTTGATTTTTGTGATTTTTCTTTGTGGGTCCTACACCCCCACAAACTCAGCTGCAGGGCAGCCCATACACTGCATCAGCAGTACAGCCATCCACCACCACCACTTTGGTGGTGGCTGCACCCTTCAATTGTGGGTCCCATAGCCCCCTCCTTGCACCCCTAAACCCCCCTCCTGGTGGGCTTCCAACTTTGACCATTGGGCTGACCTGGAAACCACTGGGTCCCACCTGAATTAGCCCACCAAAGCTGTCCCACTTTTCAGTTGCATAACAAGTCTCAAGAGCTTATTTATAGCTTATTAGCTTATTCTGAGTACCACTTTGCTTTTTTTTCCAGCTTTTACTAATTAGCATAGCTTATTGGAATCTGTTTTCACCATTGTGGGTCCCACTTGTAGCCATTTTAGCTTATTTTTCATTTGGGTCAACTAAAGTCAACTGTTTTGACTTGTAGCTTATTCAGTGCTTATTTCTAATTTCTAAAAAGTTTGTTTTTACAAAAGTTTACTGTTTTTAGATATAAAATAAGTTTTTAAAATAAAAATCAAGAAAAACAAATATAAAATTAAGTGATAGTTTCTATTTAATTAGATTTAATTTTAATTTCCATTTTTACATTTTTATTAAGTAAGTTGTGTTTTTATATTTTTAATAATTTCATCTTAGGTTAAAATAGCTATAATAAATTTTTCAGATTTTTATTTGGTCATTTAGTATTTATTAGAATTAATATTAGTTATATTTATAATTAATTAATAATTAGATTAAAATAGCTTAATTAGTTTTTATTAAGTAAAATCAAGTTTTTATATTTTTTATAGCTTTCATATGTTATAAAGTAATTTTAGAAATTTTATTAGAATTTTTACTGTTCATTTAGTATTTTTCTTAATTTAAAATAGTTAATTAGATAATTAGTAATTAATAAGTAATTAATTAATAGAAAATCCACAAAAAGACAAAAACATTTATTTTTATTTTTAAAACTTATTTTAAGTTATTTTATAATTTTAGAAATTTTATTTTCATTTTTCTAGTATTTAATTAGTATTAAATTATATTTAAGTATTTTAATTATTAATAATTAGTAATAATTAGTATTTAATTAATATTAAATAATTAATTAGGGTTAAAATTTATTTTAATTTTCTAAAAATTTTCTTTTACCTTTTAGTTTGTAAAAAAGTCATTTTCACCCCCTGGGTGTTTTCAGAATTCAGATTTCACGTTTTATTTTGTACGTCTACGTTTATTTAAACGTAACTTACGCGTTTTTAGGTTTTAAACGTTTCTAGTTTTCCTGCCTTTCCAGTATTGTCAATATAGTGTATTTAAGCTGTTTTCTTTCATATTTCAGTAGTGTAATCATCATCACTCACTTATATCCATTTTCATCCAAATTCACTCGATCACGAAACCGTTTTAATACCATCCACACCTCGTCGGGACATAACGACCCGGGGAAACACTATACTTCCACGGAGATTGATTCTAGGCTATCTTTGACTTGTTGACCTTGGTCAATAATAATCTGACGGTTCAGCACTAATCAGGGACCTTTTCTGCCAATTCCACAAACTCCGGGGACCAAACCTGTAATTTTCTGATTTTTTTAGGGTTTAACTTGTAACTTCTCAAAAGTTATCATAAGGACCAATTTTGTCAATTTAGAATAGTACAAGGCTTATTTTCCATATTTTTGTATTTACAAAACCTTAGGGACTATTTTTGACATTTTCCAAACTTGAGGGACTAAAGTTGTCTTTATGCAATTTTTAACTTTAAAGGACTATACTTGACAACTTATAAATCCCTAAGGACCTTTGATGATATTTTTCATGTTTTGATTTACCAGGGACTAGTTTGGCAATTTTGTAAAGTTCAGGGACTGAAACTGTAAATTTTGTGAAATGTTTTGTTTTTCATTAGTTTTCAATCCTTATGCATAAAAACACAATCCAGGGATAATTTTATGTATTTTAAGGCATTCCTGTGTGTTTTTATATGTTTTTGCAGTTTAAATGTAACAGAAATGATGAGTATTTACACACTCATCAATCCCCCACACTAAACTATTGCTAGTCCCTAGCAATCTTTTTGAGAAAAATTTAATGGATTTTTACTCTTTACCAAAAGCCATCACTTCTGGAGTAGCCAGGTGTAAGAACTGTGGCACACCTGATAACCGTGTGATTTTGAGCAAACCACCAGCTGTCAACGGAATTGGTTTGTCTTTACCAGAAGCCGTTTGCTTCTGGACTAGCCAAATCTTGATGGAATAGTCAACATCTTGGTGAGCTGATTACCAATTATGGTTTTTCCACGGCCTTTACCACAAGCCATAATCTTGCGGGCTAGCCTACTCATTAGCTTTTGAGGATAATGGGGAGTTGAGGAACCATACAATTTTTGGCAAATTGCAAGCCATCAACGGTTTTGAGATGTATTTACCAAGAGCCGTTTGCTCCTGGACTAGCCAATCCTGTTGTGGGTTAGACATGGAGGATTGATACCATTTATTGCATTTCTAAGTGTGAAAAAACTTTAAATTTTGATCAAATGAGGGTGCTTGATGGAACATGTGTTTGAATTCGTGAGAATCCCCCCCCCCCCACACTTAGAAATGAATATTGCCCTCAATATTCAAAACACCGGATGTTAAACCGACACTTAGAACGTAAGAAGGAAATATTAATAACCTTTATTTTAGGCTATTTACATACAAACTCACTTTTTTCTTTTGTTTTGAACTTTTTTTTTTTTTTTTTTTTTTTTATTTTTTTTTTTTTTTTAAGATATATACATATATACAACATGTGGGGCATCTCCCCCACACTAGGGTGGTAGAAAAGAGAAAGAAATCAGAAATATGAGTGAAAACCCATATTGCTACGCTTTTGATTACCGAGTCACTAGCTTGACTCGACCTCGAATTGATTTGTCCATGAGGGAGCTACTGTTTTTGTTTACCGAGTCGCTAGCTTGACTCGACCCCGAATTTAATTGTCCTTGGGGAAAGTTTGGAGATCCGGGACAACCATGTTTGGGATGTCCTCTCCAAAGTAGTGTTTCACACGATGGCCATTTACTTTAAAACATGGACCTTCATTTTGAGATAACTCAACGGTACCATATGGATAAACCTTAGTGATAGTAAATGGACCAGTCCAACGGGTTTTTAATTTACCCGAGAAGATCTTTAATCTAGAATTAAAGAGAAGTACTCGATCACCAACGTTAAAAACGCGGTTCTTTATTTTTGAGTCATGAATTCTCTTTGTTTTTTCTTTATAGATTAAAGAGTTCTCGTAAGCCTGATCACGTAGTTCATTTAATTCATTCATTTGAACTTTTCTGTGATCACCCGCAGTTTTGAGGTCAAAGTTGGCATGTTTCAAAGCCCAGTAGGCTTTGTGCTCAAGTTCCATCGGTAGATGACATGTCTTTCCGTACACAAGCTTGTAAGGCGTACACCCAATGGGTGTTTTATAAGCTGTACGAAAAGCCCATAGTGCGTCATCTAATTTATCTGACCAGGCAGCACGGTTTTCACCAACAGTCCTCTCAAGTATCCTTTTGATACCACGATTTGAAACCTCCACTTGCCCACTTATTTGTGGGTGATACGCTATAACACCCTTTAGGCTTTCACAACGTATATGCACTATGCTAAACTTATCACTCACCTAATATACTTAATTTGAGTATGTTTGTAAGTTTTAACATTTCTTTAGGTTTTATATTTTTACGTTACCCGATTTTAAGTTTCATAACTTAAGGACTTAACGTTAGTAAATTACCGGGATCAAACTATACCCTCTAAACACTAAATATCTAATAATATATCTAAGAAGTCAAATTCTCTTTCATTTTTTTCCTTCTTTCAATCCATCGACACGTACACACAGCTATTGCTTAGTCACTTTGATATTTGTTTATTTTTCTCTCTAGATATTTCGATACAACTTACCAGATTTTAAAATCGTCTTTATATATATTTATTCTCAGTATTTCACTTCTCATTTCGCATATATAAAAACTAAGGACACTCTTGTATTTTATTTTCTCTTTTGTTGTACATACCAAAGAAACACCTCTATTTCATAAATTCATCTTGGTCTTGTAAAGATTTTGGGTATATGAAGACTAGTTAGAGTATTGGTGATTCTGATCTGAGACCTAAAACTTGTTCTAATCGCTTTCTCATTAAAGTCGACATCAGGTTACCATGTTTTCTGTTTTGCTCCTTCTATTTGAAACCTGTACATGTTAAATCAAGATTAAAAACTATACTAAATAATCTTTGTATATATGTTGTTTATCTTGTTAACTTGTCACTATAAAACTGCATGAAATCATAAAAATACATGCGCCTGTGTAACTGTTTTGTGTCGCGAGTATGGGCTGTTTTGTGTCACTTGTTCCAGCCCTATATCGACCCTAATATATCTCTAATTAAGCACTAAAAACCTGTCATAAATGGTTATTAATGTAGCGCTAAAAATCAGAAACCCTTGGCTACTTATTTAACATAAGAGTTATGATTTTATGTGAGGATTTCGCTTTGATTTCTGGCTCGTTAAAAACTGATTAGTGTGGGCTGTTTTTGGTGTGACGTTTGAGTGAGTTTAGAACCTGTTTATCACATGTTGCTATCGTATATTAGTGGTGTTGTTTTGCTTTGTTTGCTGCCCCGTTTAAATCGGCGTACCACCTTGGTTTTGCCTCACTAAAACTTTCCTTGTTCTCTGGTGCCTTGTGTCTCGCTGAAGTACCACCAAGAGTGTGTTTGTTTATTTCCTTGTATCTCGATGTGGATAGGGTCACCGAGGTCAGTCTACGTAGCTCACGATCAAATAGAACTTGGCGTGAGTCATTGACGCTTGCACTTAAATAAGAAAGAAAGAAAGATGTAAACCATGCATACTAAATAAATTAAGACATTAAGTTTGGAGAATTTTGTGTAAGCATGCATATGCATGCTATATTGCGTATTTGTAAAAGCTACAAGTAAAACAAAGTTAGCCTAAACATTATTATTAACACATCAAACCCTATACTTTGCTAAAATGGCATATAAAGCCTTAAACTATAATAGTTGTCACATTAAACCATTAAGTTAACCTATTATCATTTGTAAACCTCTAAGTTTGGCTAATTAATGGATATTACCCTGAACATAAAATAAACTTATAAAATGAGCTTATAAGTAATTTTTGATCGTTAACTTGTGTAGATTTCATGAAAACAGAGTAGCTTCGGTTTCTGTTTGCTTTTGAGATATTTTGCTTGCTGTGACAAGGTACAGATATTCTATCCCTTTTCTCTAGGGATTCCTCATGACATTTCGATCCTTGATTTCGATTCATTTATTTTGATATGTTTCGTTTGACATGATATGATTCATTCGATATGCTATATGATATGATATGATATGATTTGTTTCGTTTCGTTTCGTATGCCCGAGTTTTTAACTACTCATGGAGGTACCATGGGCGTGTCGTCGAGGCACCGATGGCATGACACTTTCTGTGGAGGTGTGATTGATCCACGACATCCCTATTTCGATATGATATGATATGATATGTGATCACTTGGCCATTTAACGTATATGTAGCCCTGTCATGCGAGCAGGATGCATGTATGATTTTGTTTTGTAGGGGGCGTATGGATGCATCCTAGGCTTTGTTTCGTTTTGTTTCGTAGTGTGATGGTTGTACGTGCTCTGTACCCATACACCTTCGGGAGTGTGCGCGACTCCATGTGGTACCGAGAGTTGTCTCTCTCCGTATCCTTTGATATGTAGTACCGAGAGGTATTCCTTCTCCGTATCCTTTGATATGTGATTATGTGATTTCGAGACCTATTCGAGTGTCTCGGGTAGGTCGGCTCGTGGCTTTCCTATTTTCGCCTTGTCTATTCGAGTGACTCTGGTAGACACGCCTTTGTTGATACGTGCTCTTATTCCTTTCCATATGATTATGTTTATGCTGATATCACTATGATGCTTCATTCTATTATGACTTGTGATACACTATGCGATCTTTGATCTTTCTTCGTTTCATTTGCTTATTACTTTGCTTTGCGTATATATCTGTTCACTGGCTTTTTAAGCTCAGCCGCATTTCTTTTCCTGCGGCAGGTTTAGGTTGGAAGCTGGGTTTGGGTGAAGAGTGCATAGGAGCGTTAGTGGACCACCCCGTTGATTAGAAGCCCATTTACACCTGGATTAGACGTGGACCTGGATTCTATTAGATTTTGTTTGGATTTGTATTTCATCTTGTATAGAGCTTCCATTTCTTTCGTACCCTTATGATACCTTCGTAACTTTATGTTTATAAGTCTTCCGCTTGTGTTTTATGTTCTGATTTGGCACCATAATGTGACATTTTGACCCTTGTCGGGTTGGGGTGTTACAATTACGGTATCAGAGCTCAGGCTGCGACTTGTACTACATAAGTTATGGCCTGTGAAATTTTGGACCCTTAGGTTTTTACCTTAGAAGCTTATGGAATAACCTTAGAAGGATTTGCTTTAGGTTCTCCCTTTAAGAACCTTAGTTATGACTGGTGAAGATTTGGTAGATTATGATTAGTTATCTTTCTTCCGCATCACTCTGATTTTGCCTCTACTTTTAATTAAGCTCTTATAAGATCATTCATTCCGGAGATTTAGAAGATTTATCAGGAGACGCAAGGTAATTTTAGAATGCCTTGAGACTTTGTAGAATGCTTTATAGGTTTCCTTTTCTGAAGTTACCACATTCTTGTGAACTTCAATTTTTGATTCATTTGTCATTCGTTAGACGCCTTTTCGTTTGTCCAGAGAATTCGCGTACTTATGAATCTGATGTGTTCGACACATTCTGTAGCCTTTCTTACTTTGTTCTTTCTACACTATTGGTTTTTGCTCTATCTATCTATCTCTACGTTAATCTTGTGACCTTCCATCATATATATCTAATTTCTTCGATGCATCCTGGAGATATTTGAAGATGCTTTTCATTTTTCTAATCTGTTTACGTTGGAGATGTTCGATTCGATATTATTCTGGATATTGATTTGTTCACTTATCATTTTGATGCTAACAACGGTCATGTTATATTTGTCATCTTTGTCGATTTTTGAAACTCAAATTCTGTACCATGGTTCCCAACCTGGTAATCATTTATGATCACATCTGTTTTGAAAACTCGTGCGTTAATCTCTCGTGGTTGTGAAGAAACTTCTTTTAATGAAACTCGCCTCAAGAGTTATCCGGATTGCTTGGAACGTTCGCCGTGTATCATTGATTGACTTCTATTCTATTCACGGAGAAGGATGATGAATAGCTATGTTGGAAAATGGAAGGAGGCAGATTGAAGTGAAGTACACACTTTTGTCAACTCTATTCATCTTAGTTGTACTAATATGCATAAAGTCTTGAAGTAGGAGCTGGACGAGATGGTAAGGAGACGGTGGTGACTACATCGGTGATTTCCACGCCCAGGAGGAAGGACAACACAAGTGGAGTTGCAGTGGAGCATTGACTAGGATGGCTTGGTTCACATTTTCAGAAGTGGTACAGAAGAGTTTGACGATTTGGCATTTGAGGAAGCTTTTGGTTCGCGACGTGTCAGATTCTGATTTCATTTCTATTCGTACGATTATTTTACCTTTCGGTTATGCCTTTGATACGTTTTGATACTCGGATTCGTGATTGGGAACGTCAGTATGAATTTGTTATCCATCTCTTTATGATACTCTTGATACGTTTGACGATTTGATTTGTGCTCTTTCAATTTTAGCAAGTTCCTTCGTTCGTTCAGAATTCAGTAAGAGTCGATGAAGAATTATCTTTTAGTGCTATTTTTGTGCTTGTCCCGTAGGTATGTGTGGCTAGTGTATCTCTTTGTAGAATTCCAACTATCCTTTATCACTTGTCATTTGACACGCATTGTTTCGCATTCGTTGGATTCGATTCGTTATGATTTTGGAGCGTCAGGATCGAGTCATGAAAAAGTTTTGTTTGTGAAGATCCTTTTGGAAGAACCTCCCTGAACGTGAGAATATTTGTAACGATCTTTTTGTGATTCGCTACGACAACGTCTAAATTTGCGACTTCAATTTTCGAGGACGAAAATTTTCTTTTTAGAGGGGAAGAATTATAACACCCTTTAGGCTTTCACAACGTATATGCACTATGCTAAACTTATCACTCACCTAATATACTTAATTTGAGTATGTTTGTAAGTTTTAACATTTCTTTAGGTTTTATATTTTTACGTTACCCGATTTTAAGTTTCATAACTTAAGGACTTAACGTTAGTAAATTACCGGGATCAAACTATACCCTCTAAACACTAAATATCTAATAATATATCTAAAAAGTCAAATTCTCTTTCATTTTTTTTCCTTCTTTCAATCCATCGACACGTACACACAGCTATTGCTTAGTCACTTTGATATTTGTTTATTTTTCTCTCTAGATATTTCGATACAACTTACCGGATTTTAAAATCGTCTTTATATATATTTATTCTCAGTATTTCACTTCTCATTTCGCATATATAAAAACTAAGGACACTCTTGTATTTTATTTTCTCTTTTGTTGTACATACCAAAGAAACACCTCTATTTCATAAATTCATCTTGGTCTTGTAAAGATTTTGGGTATATGAAGACTAGTTAGAGTATTGGTGATTCTGATCTGAGACCTAAAACTTGTTCTAATCGCTTTCTCATTAAAGTCGACATCAGGTTACCATGTTTTCTGTTTTGCTCCTTCTATTTGAAACCTGTACATGTTAAATCAAGATTAAAAACTATACTAAATAATCTTTGTATATATGTTGTTTATCTTGTTAACTTGTCACTATAAAACTGCATGAAATCATAAAAATACATGCGCCTGTGTAACTGTTTTGTGTCGCGAGTATGGGCTGTTTTGTGTCACTTGTTCCAGCCCTATATCGACCCTAATATATCTCTAATTAAGCACTAAAAACCTGTCATAAATGGTTATTAATGTAGCGCTAAAAATCAGAAACCCTTGGCTACTTATTTAACATAAGAGTTATGATTTTATGTGAGGATTTCGCTTTGATTTCTGGCTCGTTAAAAACTGATTAGTGTGGGCTGTTTTTGGTGTGACGTTTGAGTGAGTTTAGAACCTGTTTATCACATGTTGCTATCGTATATTAGTGGTGTTGTTTTGCTTTGTTTGCTGCCCCGTTTAAATCAGCGTACCACCTTGGTTTTGCCTCACTAAAACTTTCCTTGTTCTCTGGTGCCTTGTGTCTCGCTGAAGAGTGTGTTTGTTTATTTCCTTGTATCTCGATGTGGATAGGGTCACCGAGGTCAGTCTACGTAGCTCGCGATCAAATAGAACTTGGCGTGAGTCATTGACGCTTGCACTTAAATAAGAAAGAAAGAAAGATGTAAACCATGCATACTAAATAAATTAAGACATTAAGTTTGGAGAATTTTGTGTAAGCATGCATATGCATGCTATATTGCGTATTTGTAAAAGCTACTAGTAAAACAAAGTTAGCCTAAACATTATTATTAACACATCAAACCCTATACTTTGCTAAAATGGCATATAAAGCCTTAAACTATAATAGTTGTCACATTAAACCATTAAGTTAACCTATTATCATTTGTAAACCTCTAAGTTTGGCTAATTAATGGATATTACCCTGAACATAAAATAAACTTATAAAATGAGCTTATAAGTAATTTTTGATCGTTAACTTGTGTAGATTTCATGAAAACGGAGTAGCTTCGGTTTCTGTTTGCTTTTGAGATATTTTGCTTGCTGTGACAAGGTACAGATATTCTATCCCTTTTCTCTAGGGATTCCTCATGACATTTCGATCCTTGATTTCGATTCATTTATTTTGATATGTTTCGTTTGACATGATATGATTCATTCGATATGCTATATGATATGATATGATATGATATGATATGATTTGTTTCGTTTCGTTTCGTATGCCCGAGTTTTTAACTACTCATGGAGGTACCATGGGCGTGTCGTCGAGGCACCGATGGCATGACACTTTCTGTGGAGGTGTGATTGATCCACGGCGTCCCTATTTCGATATGATATGATATGATATGTGATCACTTGGCCATTTAACGTATATGTAGCCCTGTCATGCGAGCAGGATGCATGTATGATTTTGTTTTGTAGGGGGCGTATGGATGCATCCTAGGCTTTGTTTCGTTTCGTTTCGTAGTGTGATGGTTGTACGTGCTCTGTACCCATACACCTTCGGGAGTGTGCGCGACTCCATGTGGTACCGAGAGTTGTCTCTCTCCGTATCCTTTGATATGTGGTACCGAGAGGTATTCCTTCTCCGTATCCTTTGATATGTGATTATGTGATTTCGAGACCTATTCGAGTGTCTCGGGTAGGGTGGCTTGTGGCTTTCCTATTTTCGCCTTGTCTATTCGAGTGACTCTGGTAGACACGCCTTTGTTGATACGTGCTCTTATTCCTTTCCATATGATTATGTTTATGCTGATATCACTATGATGCTTCATTCTATCATGACTTGTGATACACTATGCGATCTTTGATCTTTCTTCGTTTCATTTGCTTATTACTTTGCTTTGCATATATATCTGTTCACTGCTTTTTAAGCTCAGCCGCATTTCTTTTCCTGCGGCAGGTTTAGGTTGGAAGCTGGGTTTGGGTGAAGAGTGCATAGGAGCGTTAGTGGACCACCCCGTTGATTAGAAGCCCATTTACATCTGGATTAGACGTGGACCTGGATTCTATTAGATTTTGTTTGGATTTGTATTTCATCTTGTATAGAGCTTCCATTTCTTTCGTACCCTTATGATACCTTCGTAACTTTATGTTTATAAGTCTTCCGCTTGTGTTTTATGTTCTGATTTGGCACCATAATGTGACATTTTGACCCTTGTCGGGTTGGGGTGTTACATACGCGGTAGAAAGACGGTGGGTTACACCATACTTTTGCATGATTTTGTCAAATTTGTCATTGCAGAAATGCGTACCACGATCACTTATGATAGCACGTGGAGTTCCAAAACGGGCAAAAAGAGATTTCAGGAATTTTACTACAACTCGGGCATCATTTGTGGGTAAAGCTTTTGCTTCAACCCACTTTGATAAATAATCAACAGCCACAAGTATGTACTTGTTCCCTCTAGATGATGGAAATGGCCCCATAAAGTCAATGCCCCAGATATCAAATATTTCACATACTTGAATAGCATTTTGTGGCATCTCATTTCTTTGTGAAATGTTTCCATGACGCTGACAAGCGTCACAGGTTTTAATGATATCCTGGGCATCTTTATAAATTGTGGGCCAAAAGAATCCGGAATCAAACACCTTTTTGGCGGTGTAATTAGGACTATGATGTCCCCCAGTGGGTCCAGCATGGCAAGCCTTAAGAATTTCAGTGGCTTCCTGTCCATATACACACCGTCGGATGACTTGATCCGCACAGATTTTGAATAAGTAGGGGTCATCCCAGAAGTAATGATTTACATCCTTAAAGAATTTATTCTTCTGTTGGGTTGACATCCCTTTCACAACAAAGTTACCCGCATGGTAATTTGCGAAGTCGGCAAACCATGGGGTAGTAGAATCTCCGCGAAAAGTAACCGCATTAAGTGTTTCGAGAGGAAATGTTTCATTTATTTCCTTTTTCTCATACACATCTTGATGAGGGTTCTCTAATCGGGACAAATGATCAGCAGCCAGGTTCTCAGCTCCTTTTTTATCACGAATAATGATATCAAATTCCTGGAGGAGGAGAACCCAACGGAGCAATCTCGGCTTTGCATCTTGTCTTGCAAATAGATATTTAAGAGCCGAATGATCCGTATACACTACGCTTTTAGTCAAGATTAAGTATGTCCGAAATTTCTCAAAAGCATACACCACAGCTAATAATTCTTTTTCTGTAGTGGTGTAATGAGTTTGAGCTTCGTTCATAGTTTTGCTTGCGTAGTGGATAGGCTGAAAGTGTTTCGTTTTGCGTTGCCCCAAGACTGCACCGATAGCAAAATCACTTGCATCGCACATAAGCTCGAAGGGTAAATCCCAGTCGGGGGCAATAAGAATGGGTGCCTCAGTAAGCTTTTTCTTTAATGTTTCAAAAGCTTCGATGCACTCTGGTGAGAAGATAAAAGGAGTATCCTTTTCAAGGAGATGAGTCATAGGCCATGAGATTTTAGAAAAATCTTGTATAAATCGACGATAGAAACCGGCATGACCCAAGAAACTCCTAATACCTTTGACGGTAGTAGGGTGAGACAGTTTTGCAATGACATCAACCTTAGCTCTGTCAACCTCAATCCCATTCTTGGAAATCTTATGGCCGAGGACAATGCCCTCTTTGACCATAAAGTGACTCTTTTCCCAATTTAGACATAGATTGGTGTCTTTACACCTTTTCAACATTTTTTCTAAATTGGTGAGACATGTTTGGAATGAATCCCCAATGACCGAAAAGTCATCCATAAAGACCTCCATAGTTTTACCGATCATGTCGGTAAATATGGCCATCATGCACCTCTGAAACGTACCTGGAGCATTACATAAGCCAAAAGGCATACGTTTATAAGCAAAGGTTCCATAAGGGCATGTAAAGGTAGTCTTTTCTTGATCCGATGGATCAATGGGGATTTGGAAGTATCCTGAGAAACCATCAAGGAAACAATAGTACTCGTTTCCTGCTAATCTCTCAAGCATCTGGTCCATAAAGGGCAGCGGAAAGTGGTCTTTGCGGGTGGCTTCATTTAACTTATGATAGTCAATGCAAACACGCCATCCGGTAACTAGCCGAGTTGGAATCAACTCATTTTCCTCATTAGTGACAACAGTAATTCCACCCTTTTTTGGGACGCAATGAATGGGACTAACCCATGGACTGTCAGAGATAGGGTAAATCAATCCTGCATGTAACACCTAAAATCTAAGAACATGTGAAAAGACCAAATTGCCCTTACAAATTTGAAATTTAATTAAAAGCTTATTAAAGTACCAAATATAAATCCTAAACTCCTAACAATGCACAAGTTATGTATCCAAATAATTTTAACAACTTCATTTAACATTTATAAAAGTTGCAAAATTACCAAAATACCCCTCATAGGGCCGATTGACACAAAAGTTATTTATATTATGATTTATTTGATTTAAAATGAAAGATATCTTTGTAATTAAGGAAGATAATTATCACAAATATTCTAGCAACCAAAATTCCGAAATTCTGGTCTCCCCCCCCCCCTTATACCACACGACATTCCCTTTAAAAAAATCAAACCATATCTTTTCTCTTAAAAACCCTAAAACCGATTTTCATAACACACAAAGAAATGCTCACAGCCTCCATTCGACATTCACAACACTCCTAAGCAATTTTCTGTGATCTATCATCATCCTAAGAAGCCAAGAAAAATACCCTTTTGAATTGTTGAAGCTTGGTTTGATCGTGGCACAATTTTCCTTTTGTCGAGCCCTATAAACAAGGTAAATTCGTTTTGATTCATTCGACCTCCACAAAAATTATTTCTTATTTTTCTGGTGATTCTTACATCATATACAACCCACGAAAACTGGTTTCAAGGTTGGAAGGTCATCGGTGAAGTCGTGGTGATTTTTGGATCATTTGGCCTCTACGCGTAGGTTATAAATCGTACAGCCCTCTCCACACGTTCAAGCCTTGGTTTGGTATTTTTCTCAGGTCCCTTACATCCTATAAACATCAAATAAAATGGTTGAATCGATCCATGCATGCTCTATATCATATTCGTAAATAAAACCCTAAAAACATGTGTAAATCGTAAAATACACCATGCGATCCATAAGAATTCCAAATATAATTTATTTACATATGTTATAATGTAATATGATCTGGAAAAATGTTGGAAGAATTATCATGGCCTAGAACATTGTGTTTCGTAATTATGTTGTTTTGATTAAATCGTATAAAAAAAAAAAAAAAAAAAAAAAAAGTCGTGTGCCCTAGGGTTTTGGTTTAGGGCTGGAAATGGTGTTAATTAATGACATTTAATGATGAGGTGATGATTAAAAATGGATTAGAGTTGGTTAGGGTTTTTAATCTTGGTATTTTATGTTATACGATTTGTAATAAAAGTTTTGGGTGAGTTTTGTAACTTTTGAAACTTAAGGGTTATTTTTAAAACTTATTATGGGCTGGGTAATATTCGACTAAAATGTAACTTGAGGGTATCATGTGTAATTTTTGTAATTTAAAGGATTAAAATGTATTTATTAATTAATTATGGTTCGAAAATTAAATAATTAAAGTAGAGGGACTAAAAGCGTAATTTCTGGAAACTTGGGACTGATTTGAGTAATAAAATATATTCAGGGGGTTTTGTGCTAATTTGGTAATTTAATGGCTTAATATGTAATTATAGATAATTAAAAGTGGGAATTATAAATTAAAAGGTTAAATATGTAACTTTGATAACTTGAGGGACTTAATGTGTAAATTATGAATACCTGAGTATCCATTCGTATTATATGATAAAATAAGTGCTCATTATGTAAAATGGATAAGTTAAGGGTTTAATGTGTAACTTTGAATACTAAAAGGTTTAAAGTGTAATTTTGGAAAGTAAAGGATATAAAATGCAAAGTTATGAAACCCCAAGGACCAAAGGTGTAATTATGTTAAAAGATATCTTATTACCAATAAAAATGATTTAACTTTCTAAATATGGAAACTTTCTAAAAGTGGAAACCACTATTTATAGAAACCTGCTAAAAAGGGAAAGTTACTTAAAATGGAAAGGCATGAATTTGAGAATGAATTATGATTCCCCCTCTTCTCCTCTAGGCGTGAAGAAGAAAAGATCTTGAGCTATTCCTTATTCTGTGCTTGTTTCTATTTGTGCTTTCGTAATAAGGTACGGATACTCTGCCTTTTCAGTAAAGGCTCCTATATTCTTCTTATGACTTTGAGCTATGACTCAGTTAAGATTCCCCAAGCCATTACTATGTTTCCTTCTGTTGTGAACTTCCTCTGATTTCTGTTAAACTTTGATTTGTTAGCTTCTGATCTGATTTCGTTGCTATGATTTCTGACCCTTGAATATCCGATATCTCTGGTTCATCTTTTATGATGATTTGATATGAAAACTTTTTGAAAATATAACTTGATGTTACGGAAGGAAACTGTTTTGAAATGACACTCTATGATTTTGAAACGAAACCATTTTAAAGGAAGGATTAATTGGCTTTTATGAAGAATGTTTAAAGAGGGAGATCTTTGAGATGAAATGGGTAAATAACTATTAAAGTTTTAAATCTATTTTCTCTTAACTCTTTCACATTTTATTTTGAACTTACGAAACTTAATAACGAATCTTTTGAAATGAACCTTTGGGAATGAACCTTGGATATTCTGAACCATTGATATGACTTTGGATATTATGACCTTTGATATTCTGAATCTTTGCTATGACTTTGAGATGGCTTTGAGATATGACCTTGAGATGCACTTTTGCTATATGACCTTTTGCATGACTTTGAGACCTGACTCTTAGTTTGATACCCGAGCCATTTATGTTTCTCCTACCTATGGAGGTACCATAGGCATGTCTGTGATGCACCACTGGCATGACTCATGTGTGGGTGAGTGATTTCTCACGCCGTCCCTTTTATGATTATCTGCCGGCTATTATGACTTTGAGTATATGACTCTGAGATTGACTTTGAGTAAGGGGCGTATGGATTGCAATCCTAGACATGTATGCTTAGTGGATTTAACTATGACTTTGAGTTGACTTTGAGGTGACTGGTGCTGTGTGCAATACACGCCTTTCACAATTTCTGGGAGCTAGCTACTCCACCCTTTTGATACATGAGGACACCCCTCATATTATCTGGTTGCCTGAGAGGTATCCCCTCTGATTGTGAGATTATGACTTTGAGATTATGATGTTGAGATATGACTTTGAGTTTTGGGCTCGTGGTAGATGACTATCCTTTTTCTTGTTTCTATTCTATTACTCTTTTATCTATTCCTTATTCTATTTCCCCAATGCACTATAATTCAGTTCTGTTTTATTATCATTGTTTTGTATATGTATCTGTTCACTGGGCTTTTTAAGCTCAGCCGCATTTCCTTTTCCTGCGGCAGGTTTTAGTAGGAAGCTGGGTTATGGAAAGAGTGTACCCTTGGATTAGAAGACTTGATAGCAAATCTGGACTTGATAACCTGGTAGATCCTAAATCTTATTTGAAACTTTTGTATTACTGTAATTGTATGCTTTATTATGATCTGATGTGAAACCATTGTTGTGATATCTTTACCCTTGTCGGGTTGGGGTGTTACAATTATGGTATCAGAGACCAGGCTGCGATTCGTAATACATTTACCCTTGACCTGTGTAAGTTAGGACCACTAAGTTTCCACTGTAGGCGCTCGTAGGACAACCTTTGAGGAATTGCCTTAGGATTTTCCCTATAGGAACTAAATTTCTAACCAGTGAGGAATGGGTAGACTATAATACATCTGCTTACGTATATTCGTTTCCGCATCACTCTGATCCATGTTTTTCTCTTGATTTAAGCCTGTTGGAATTACTCTTAGAGATTCAAAACGTATGTATTGCACCACCTAAGGTTTGAAACCTTGAGAGCATTGAGACTTGCACGGTGACTTCCTGACACAAATTGATCCTTGTCTCCAGACTCCGACTCTAACCTCTGAATCTTCTGCTAACCATTTTGATCTTTTCGGACTTTCCCATATTTCCCATGAAGACGATATATCTGATACAATCTGTTACTTGTTTCTTCCTTCTAATGAATTATCTATACCCCTTCAATCATTTTTCCAAGATCATCAGGCGCTGGCATTATACGTGTTTAAATTTTTCTGAAGTTATGAGTAATTGAGACGTTTATTAGATTCTAGCACTTATTATCGTTTGTGTCATCTTCAGCATGGCACCTCCAACAAACAGCAACTACCGTCGGACGATGGTTTTGCCAACTGGCCAAAGACGAATTGGTAACTGGAAGAGGACAAGCTGGAGAATATGGGTCCCAGCAGGCATGTGGCCATGCCTAATTGAAGAAAATTTGACTGTGGTAAAGATGTTTGGAAAAGAGGTACATGTGTATGAAACAGAGGTCACTGACAGGAATGGCATCGTGACAAGGTACCAGGGAAAGTGTCCCCAGTTTGTGGAAGTAGGAGGAAGAGTGCGGGCTGTAGAGAGGAATCATGACAATGATTTTGCAAGACAACCACAGCTACAACCAGAGGGGAACAGAAACAGTTGGCCCAGCGAAGAAGAGGAAGCAGACTCAGATTTGGAATCCACCGCAAGTAACTCTATCTAGACAGGGAAATGGAGCTCAAGCCATGCGTGTTTGTATTATTTGTTTAGGTTTCTTTTGAACGATGATGATGTATGGATTGTGTTAAACCATGGGCTTTTTCCGAATGTGAAATAATAAGGCTTGAGAGAATTTTGGGAATTATTTTGATATGTGCCTATTTTGATTCTTCTTCCTTTTTAGTCTGTCAAACATTTTGGCTATGGAAGCCCGAATTTTGATTTTTCTCATGATTATCCTGATTTCTGACACCAATTACAAATACCTCCTTAGATTTTCAAGTATTGAAGTCTTTTAGAATCTTTTCGTGCATCAAAAGAATGAACCTCACTTTGAGAATGATTGAAAATTTTAAGTTTTCGGAAGAAGATTTCTGATTAACCCACCAGTATGTTTAATTTCATCCAACTCAGGAACGATCACATGTTTGCTCAAATTTAAGAGTGAAGTTTTCCCTTTTGGGAATGAATTTGAGAATCACCATCCAAATTTATAGACACCTGTAATAATGATTAGTTACGCAAATGGTACTAGCTAAACCTCTGACTGCTTAGGAGGTTGAAAATTAGAGTTTTGCACGACTACTAGGATAATGGTCATTGTATGACTTAGTAGTAAGATCGGAAACAAAAGAAGAACATAGAGATTATTGGTGAGATGACCTTTTGTTCTGGAAGAGAAATTTGATTGACGTTCAGAATTCATAGTAGACAACACTACCCTGTATAATGTGGAGACAGAGCTTTCACAAGAGGGACCAAGATCGAAGACCGTTATCGGAGGTAGAAACCAGGTGGAAAAGTAGGAGGAGATGGTTGTGACAAGCATTATCATGGAAGAAGCATACAAGAAGAAGAGAGGAACTGGGATAGTGCTCAATCATACATCATGCAACACGTGAAAATTTCAGCTTGGGCATCAAGACAACCAGACCAAAGAAGACGAACCATTCAACACACAACCTGGAGTCAACAACAACATCATGCACCTTAAAACCTGGAGCTATGTTAGAAGACCTGTCGAAGACACGCAGTCTTGTTTCTCTATTCATTTTAGTTGTACTAAGATGAATTGAGAGCAGAGCGGACCTGCAGAGCGGACCTGCAGATGGAGAGAAATTTGACTGCCGTTACGATACCACACTACCAAGAGGAACTGCTGAAGACCGGAGGGACCAGACTCGAGTTTAAAATTCTTTCAATCATGAGTAAAGATGGACAAGAGTAAACAACTACTCCAACTTGAAGGAAATTTGGAAATCTGAAATTGAGTGGACGGATTTTGAAGCGGACGTTGTGTTTAGACGAGATGATTCAATAGAGGATTGACGCTACTGATGACGTACCTTAAATTTGAATGACATTTTCGGATTTTCGTTACTCTTCGAGTAATTTCGTTCTCTTAGTTATGTTGTTTGATTCTGATGACCTTTGAGACTGTGGAAGTACTAGGTGGATTAAGATAAGTGGTTTTGACTCACGACTCGAGATAGAGGATGACCACCATGAGGGCATGTTATGTGAGGCTAGTATTATGACGCCTGATCAACGTGATAATACTAACGTCATATAAAGTGCACTTGTTGTGGGCATAGGATACCTTGAGGAGTGCTTTATAGAAGCCTTAGATTTCTTTCCGTTTGCGATTATCCGCGATATAGTGAGACTTTAGGTTCACTCTACCTATACGTTTGATATGCTGTCCTTGTCACACGATTCGATACGTTTGGACTCTCGACACGTGTTTTGCTGATCTTGCAAATTTCTGATAAGAATCTTAGGTTCCATTATGAAATTCTGCCGTTGACGATATCTAACGATATGCTTTCTGTCCATATACGATTCGCATTCGTGAAGTTGTTCATTATGATCTGCTATGAGTAAAATATGTGATTGTGGACTTTGAGGAAATGAGCCCTGTTTGTTTATGAGAATACCTTTGGAAGGTTATTTAAAAGCCGAGACTATCTGAGAAGCTGAAGAGTTAAACCTTATATCACCTCGTGTCTACTACAATTCAATGTATTCTCATCTGATTCACCGATTCAATCCCTATGTATTTTTATACCTCTTCCTAGAGAATTCGATCATCATCCGTTATGTTTGATACATTATCCTTTTGATTCAAATTCAGTATGATATGCCTTTCTGAGAAATCTGAAACTGTTTTGACAATAGTTACGAGTCATGAGAAACTAATTGGTCTGAAGATCTTTTTGGAAGAACCTCCCCGAGCGTGAGAATGTTTGTAATGACCTTTTGCGGTTTACTACGACTTCGTCTAACTTTGCGATTTCAAATTTCGAGGATGAAATTTTCTTTTAGAGGGGAAGAAGTTGTAACACCTAAAATCTAAGAACATGTGAAAAGACCAAATTGCCCTTACAAATTTGAAATTTAATTAAAAGCTTATTAAAGTACCAAATATAAATCCTAAACTCCTAACAATGCACAAGTTATGTATCCAAATAATTTTAACAACTTCATTTAACATTTATAAAAGTTGCAAAATTACCAAAATACCCCTCATAGGGCCGATTGACACAAAAGTTATTTATATTATGATTTATTTGATTTAAAATGAAAGATATCTTTGTAATTAAGGAAGATAATTATCACAAATATTCTAGCAACCAAAATTCCGAAATTCTGGTCTCCCCCCCCCCTTATACCACACGACATTCCCTTTAAAAAAATCAAACCATATCTTTTCTCTAAAAAACCCTAAAACCGATTTTCATAACACACAAAGAAATGCTCACAGCCTCCATTCGACATTCACAACACTCCTAAGCAATTTTCTGTGATCTATCATCATCCTAAGAAGCCAAGAAAAATACCCTTTTGAATTTTTGAAGCTTGGTTTGATCGTGGCACAATTTTCCTTTTGTCGAGCCCTATAACCAAGGTAAATTCGTTTTGATTCATTCGACCTCCACAAAAATTATTTCTTATTTTTCTGGTGATTCTTACATCATATACAACCCACGAAAATTGGTTTCAAGGTTGGAAGGTCATCGGTGAAGTTGTGGTTATTTTTGGATCATTTGGCCTCTACGCGTAGGTTATAAATCGTACAGCCCTCTCCACACGTTCAAGCCTTGGTTTGGTATTTTTCTCAGGTCCCTTACATCCTATAAACATCAAATAAAATGGTTGAATCGATCCATGCATGCTCTATATCATATTCGTAAATAAAACCCTAAAAACATGTGTAAATCATAAAATACACCATGCGATCCATAAGAATTCCAAATATAATTTATTTACATATGTTATAATGTAATATGATCTGGAAAAATGTTGGAAGAATTATCATGGCCTAGAACATTGTGTTTCGTAATTATGTTGTTTTGATTAAATCGTATAAAAAAAAAAAAAAAAAAAAAAAAGTCGTGTGCCCTAGGATTTTGGTTTAGGGCTGGAAATGGTGTTAATTAATGAAATTTAATGATGAGGTGATGATTAAAAATGGATTAGAGTTGGTTAGGGTTTTTAATCTTGGTATTTTATGTTATACGATTTGTAATAAAAGTTTTGGGTGAGTTTTGTAACTTTTGAAACTTAAGGGTTATTTTTAAAACTTATTATGGGCTGGGTAATATTCGACTAAAATGTAACTTGAGGGTATCATGTGTAATTTTTGTAATTTAAAGGATTAAAATGTATTTATTAATTAATTATGGTTCGAAAATTAAATAATTAAAGTAGAGGGACTAAAAGCGTAATTTCTGGAAACTTGGGACTGATTTGAGTAATAAAATATATTCAGGGGGTTTTGTGCTAATTTGGTAATTTAATGGCTTAATATGTAATTATAGATAATTAAAAGTGGGAATTATAAATTAAAAGGTTAAATATGTAACTTTGATAACTTGAGGGACTTAATGTGTAAATTATGAATACCTGAGTATCCATTTGTATTATATGATAAAATAAGTGCTCATTATGTAAAATGGATAAGTTAAGGGTTTAATGTGTAACTTTGAATACTAAAAGGTTTAAAGTGTAATTTTGGAAAGTAAAGGATATAAAATGCAAAGTTATGAAACCCCAAGGACCAAAGGTGTAATTATGTTAAAAGATATCTTATTACCAATAAAAATGATTTAACTTTCTAAATATGGAAACTTTCTAAAAGTGGAAACCACTATTTATAGAAACCTGCTAAAAAGGGAAAGTTACTTAAAATGGAAAGGCATGAATTTGAGAATGAATTATGATTCCCCCTCTTCTCCTCTAGGCGTGAAGAAGAAAAGATCTTGAGCTATTCCTTATTCTGTGCTTGTTTCTATTTGTGCTTTCGTAATAAGGTACGGATACTCTGCCTTTTCAGTAAAGGCTCCTATATTCTTCTTATGACTTTGAGCTATGACTCAGTTAAGATTCCCCAAGCCATTACTATGTTTCCTTCTGTTGTGAACTTCCTCTGATTTCTGTTAAACTTTGATTTGTTAGCTTCTGATCTGATTTCGTTGCTATGATTTCTGACCCTTGAATATCCGATATCTCTGGTTCATCTTTTATGATGATTTGATATGAAAACTTTTTGAAAATATAACTTGATGTTATGGAAGGAAACTGTTTTGAAATGACACTCTATGATTTTGAAACGAAACCATTTTAAAGGAAGGATTAATTGGCTTTTATGAAGAATGTTTAAAGAGGGAGATCTTTGAGATGAAATGGGTAAATAACTATTAAAGTTTTAAATCTATTTTCTCTTAACTCTTTCACATTTTATTTTGAACTTACGAAACTTAATAACGAATCTTTTGAAATGAACCTTTGGGAATGAACCTTGGATATTCTGAACCATTGATATGACTTTGGATATTATGACCTTTGATATTCTGAATCTTTGCTATGACTTTGAGATGGCTTTGAGATATGACCTTGAGATGCACTTTTGCTATATGACCTTTTGCATGACTTTGAGACCTGACTCTTAGTTTGATACCCGAGCCATTTATGTTTCTCCTACCTATGGAGGTACCATAGGCATGTCTGTGATGCACCACTGGCATGACTCATGTGTGGGTGAGTGATTTCTCACGCCGTCCCTTTTATGATTATCTGCCGGCTATTATGACTTTGAGTATATGACTTTGAGATTGACTTTGAGTAAGGGGCGTATGGATTGCAATCCTAGACATGTATGCTTAGTGGATTTAACTATGACTTTGAGTTGACTTTGAGGTGACTGGTGCTGTGTGCAATACACGCCTTTCACAATTTCTGGGAGCTAGCTACTCCACCCTTTTGATACATGAGGACACCCCTCATATTATCTGGTTGCCTGAGAGGTATCCCCTCTGATTGTGAGATTATGACTTTGAGATTATGATGTTGAGATATGACTTTGAGTTTTGGGCTCGTGGCAGATGACTATCCTTTTTCTTCTTTCTATTCTATAACTCTTTTATCTATTCCTTATTCTATTTCCCCAATGCACTATAATTCAGTTCTGTTTTATTATCATTGTTTTGTATATGTATCTGTTCACTGGGCTTTTTAAGCTCAGCCACATTTCCTTTTCCTGCGGCAGGTTTTAGTAGGAAGCTGGGTTATGGAAAGAGTGTACCCTTGGATTAGAAGACTTGATAGCAAATCTGGACTTGATAACCTGGTAGATCCTAAATCTTATTTGAAACTTTTGTATTACTGTAATTGTATGCTTTATTATGATCTGATGTGAAACCATTGTTGTGATATCTTTACCCTTGTCGGGTTGGGTGTTACACTGCATCAAGAAGTTTAAGAACCTCTTGTTTAATCACATCATGAATTTTTGGATTTACCCTTCTTTGATGTTGCACTGCAGGCTTGAAGTCATCCTCCATCAAGATTTTGTGTGTACAAAAATCTGGGTTAATACCCTTAATATCAGAGAGTTTCCAAGCAATTGCTTGCTTGTTTGACTTCAAGACCTTTATGAGAGCAATCTTCTCCGCAACACTTAAACCTTTAGCAATAATGACGGGTAATTTATCATCACCCTCCAAGAATGCGTATTCAAGATGAGGAGGTAAGTCCTTGAGTTCGACCTCAGGAAAATCATCAGTTTCCTCAACATATTTGATTTCCAGATTATGAAGTTGTACGGGAGGGAGTGGAGGAGAATTGTCTTGATTTAGCAATCTCTCAAGGAGAAGAATATCTCCCTCCAGATCAATCTCAGTGTTATCAATTCCCGATGGAACTGAATCACTTTTGAGAAAAGCCTCGATCTCTTCCAAAAGGAAATCACTTCCCTCAAACGGAGTGAGAGAAGGGGAAGAGTCGGAAATGATAGGTTCAGATGATGGAGTGGCATCCCCACTCACAGAATTATGAGAATAACCAAGAAACTCTTGAGAGTACTCCTCAGAAGCAATGTCTATGATATCTATTTGATTAACTGCTTCAGAATCATAATTGGAGGAGTACCTCGAGGTTTGATCGAGGTTAAATGTAACAGCTTCATTACCCACACGCAAAGTGATTTCTTGCGCAAATACATCGATAAGAGCACGGCCCGTTCTAAGGAAACCCCTCCCAACAATGAGAGGGACCCTTTGATCGGCATCGAAATCAACCACTACAAAGTCAGCGGGGAGCTTCTTTAAGATCAGGAAGAGAAAGTTTCTTCCAAACACGTCCTCGGCAATGCCGAGAGGACGAGATATCGATCGGTCTGCAAGCTCTAAAGTCATGCAGGTAGGAGTAAGATCAGGAAGAGAAAGTTTCTTCCAAACTGAATATGGCATTAGGTTGATACTTGCACCAAGATCGGCCAAGGCATAGCAATCAACCATTCCCGGAAATACACATGGTATTAGAAATTTTCCAGGATCTCCCAGCTTCTCGGGAAGCTTCTTTAAAAGAACTGCTGAGCAGTTCTCATTCAAGGGAGTCTTTGCCATTTCAAACAGTTTCTCCTTGTTGCTTAACAAGTGTTTGATTGTCGATGCAAATTTGGGCATCAGAATAATAGCATCCGCAAAGCTAATGTCAAAATGCAAATCTTGGAAGATTTGAAAGAATTTATCCATCTGGTGACTAGCTTTTTCACGGAGCTTTTGTTCACTGAAGCGTGAAGGGTAAGGAATAGAGGAGGTAGAAGGCTTGGACTGAGGTGTTTCAACTGGGATATCATTTGGTTCAAAAACAACTCTAGGTTTTGGTTTGGGTTTCGGGACAACATGAGGTGGGACGTCTTGGTTCAATTTGAGTACCGGCTATTGATTACCCCCTGCCTTAGCATGTAGTAAGCATGTGGGTAATCAATAGCCACATGCTAAGGCAGTCTTGGCTTCAAAAGGACTACCATCGGTGGCAGTACAATTGTAGTAAGCATGTGGGCCACCACAAGTGACACAAACTTCCACTTTTTTTACTTCAGCATGTGAAGGGTTTTGTGTGAAAGTGACTTTTTTCTGGTTTGAGAGAACCAAAGCTTGAATGGCGTCCGTGAGTTTATCTATCGTAGCATCGGTGCTAGAAGTACTCACGGGTGATGAAGAAGAAGGACCAACACTCACTTGGGAGTTATATGGTTTTGTGCGTGTAGTGCGGACCTTGGACTTATTTTCAATGATTTCTAAAGCTTCTTTTGTGGTTTTGCTCAAAAAATTACCTCCCGCGGAGGCATTGAGAGAATCTTGGTCAGATTGACTCACACCATTATAAAACGTGTCAATTTGCATCAATTCAGTGAAACCATGATGAGGACATCGACGAAGCAATTCTTTGAAACGATCCCATGCGTCACCAAACGATTCATCAAACCTTTGAGTAAATTTGATGATTTCGTTTTTAAGACTTGTCGTTGTGGACGGGGGAAAAAATTCGTTTACAAATTTGGTAACTAAATCTTCCCATGAGTTTATTGAACGAGGAGGTTGTTTTTCCAGCCAAATCCGGGCTGCCCCCTCAAGAGAAAATGGGAAAAGAAGAAGTTTGACTGCTTCGGAAGGGACGTTTTTGTATTTGATGGTAGATGTAATTTTATTAAATCATCGAATATGAGCATGAGGATCATCCCTCTCAAAACCATAAAATTGGCTTGAGGTTACTAGATTTAGTAACCCGGTTTTAAGCTCAAAGTATTCAGCCACAATGGCTGGGACAACAATAGCGTCTCCGTAACCCTCAATGGGTGCTTGGAGAAGCTCATTCATCGGACGGTCTTCCGTCATGATAATTTTCTTAGGTGTAACAGCACGTTCCTCAGATACGGCTGTTGGGGCAGAACGTCTACGACGTCTTCGAGGAATTCTGACAAGCTCACGTAAAGGGCTTGTTGACCTAGAAGAACGAGTGCACATGCACTAGAGACGACTCTAAGAATTCTTAGAGTGACGGGAAATTACAAAATAGAAAAGAAAATATGAACAAAAAGATGATATATAACAAAGTGTGATAATTCAAACTCACAGATATTTCAAAAAGTCGTAATACGCAGCACACCTCCCCGGCAGCGGCGCCAAATTTTGATTGGTGGTAAACAGTCAGATAATATCAACCAAGTTATGGTCAACAAGTCAGACAGCCTAAACCAATACTCCGGTGAGTTTAGTGTTTCCCCGGATCGTTAGATCCCAGCGAGATGTGAAATCTGAAATAAAATGACTTCGAGATCAGGTGAATTGAACAGGAAAAGGGTTTAAGTGATTATACTACTGAAATATAAAAGTGAATAGCTTTAATAAGCTATATCAACTAATACGTGAAATCAGATAAGTACAAGTGAAAAGGGACTGGAAAACGTAAACGTTTAATAGTTAAACGTAAACAAAAACAACTTTAACTATAGTAGGATTTTGCAAGCCTTAGGGGCTTAAATGCAAATTAAATAAACTTTGAAATATTTATTTTAATATTAATAACTATTTAATTAATTATTTTTATTTAATAACTATTATTAATTATTTAATAATTAACTAATAATTAGGAAAATGTGAAATAAGTCTAGAAAATTAAAATTAAAATTTCTAAAAATCTAAAATATTATAAAACTTATTTTAAAACTAAAATTATATTTTTCACACTATTTATCTATTTATTATTAATTAATTATTATTTAGTTATTATTTAACTAATTATATTGATTAAAATTATTATAAATACTAAAAAGACTTAGATAATTATGAAAATTTTATATATCTAATTAACCATCATTGGAATCCTAAAAAATTATAAAAACTTTATTTTATGTATTTTTAATCTAATTTACTAATTATTATTCTATTTGTTAATTAATTATCAATTAAACTAATTATATTATTAAAAATATAAAATGAACAGTATTAATTCTAGAAAAATTTATAAAACTCTTTTACCTTATATAAAATCTATAAAAATTATAAAAACTATGTGGTAATTTATAAAATATAATTATGCTATTTAATTCTTATTTATTATTTAATTATTAAATAAACTAATATTAATTCTAAATAACACTAGATGACAAAAGAAAAATCTGGAAAAATTTATAAAACTACTTTAACATATAAGAGATTTAATAAAAATATAAAATAGCAGAAGTGCTTATAAATAAGCTAAAAAGAAAATTAAATAGATAATTTCTATTAAATAGAAGCTATCACTATAATTAAGTTTGGTTTTTTTCTTGTTTTTCTTTTACAAAACTAATTAAATACTTAAAATAAGAAACTTTAATAAAGGAAAATAATTTATAAACACAGAATAAGCACTATGAGTGCTTATTACTCAAAACAGTTGACTTTTGTTGACTTTGCTAAGAAATAAGCTCAACTGAGCTTGTGTGGGGTCCACAAGGTAAAACCTGGTACAAATGAGTTGTGTGGATGACAATAAGCAAGAATCACTTAAATAAGTTGGCCAAATAAGCTAGGAATCCAAAATAAGCATTTGCTTATTTCAATTCTGAGGCAGACTTGGCGACTCAAGCGAATACAAACCTTACAAAATAACAATCGATCCTAACCCTTTTAATTATTCCTCCTTCTCTATCGTGGGTCGGTGGTAATCTTTAATTGGTTCTGCTCGTTCTATTATTATTTTCGCTTTGAGTTTCTTCCCCTACGATCTGTACAAGGGTCGGTGGGGCTGTATTGACGATCCATACTTCTACTATTTTAATCAGTTGGGTGCTTCGTTAATGATGGGAGCAGGTTAGTGTTTGTGCGCTTTAATGTGTAAACCCTAATCTTGCGATTAGGGTTTTCTTTTGTTACTTGGTTTTGCATGATTGCTGGGTACTAAGTGTATTGGTGTTCTGATTTTCGAAGAGGGTTTTGGAGAGATGGAAAAAGGGTTCTTGACTAGTAAGACTGCGTGTAAGGGTAATAATGATTCTGGTTCTAACGATGCGAACATGGGTACTACTTCTGAATTGGCTGATCGTTTGAGTAGGTTTAAGGGACAAGAGGGTAACTTGGGTGTGCAACAGGTATGTTTGGAGAACCTTAGTCCTGTTTCTGGTAAGATTGATTCTATTTTGGTTGGGAGCGAACATGACCTGGTGGAGCCGGTTTCACTGGGTAATATTCAATCGGCCACTACTAGTTTTGGTGAGTTGAGTACACCCTCAATGATGAACCCTAGTAGTGTTAGTTTGAATGTGGAGGATGCTCCTGATTGTTCTATGAATGGTACCCAGAAAGTGGAGCCGATTCCACTTACGAATGATACATTACATAGTGACAACTTGGAGCCGGTTACAAGTGCTGATGTGAAGCACTTGCTATCTAATGCGCATAAGAATTTTGATGAAGCCATGACCAACATTCATCAGGAGATTGTTGCTAATAAGGCTTCCTCTTCAAGTGGTATTGGGCATAATTCTAATTCGAAAGGTTCTGGTCCTAGTGCTTCTAAGGATGATACTACTAGTGGAGTGAAGTCGGTTTCTTACGCGTTTGCTACTTCTAATGAACCTCAGAAACATGTGTCTAATTTTCGGAGGTTGGAATGTAGCAAAAAGAAGGATGATGTGGACCTTTCGGTTCCTTTGAAAGTTGTGGAAGAGGTAAACACGAGGTTTGAGAATACTCTCTACGGTTATTTCCTTGGCCAACACCTTGCTTTTCCTGTTGTGGATTACTATGTACGCAATGCATGGGCTAAGTTTGGTGTGCAAAAGGTTATGATGAATGCAAAGGGATTCTTTTTCTTTAAGTTCAATTCGAAGAAAGGTGTTGATGATGTGCTTGAAAACGGTCCTTGGTTGATCAGAAATGTTCCTATTATTCTTAAACCATGGACTTTGAACACTAATCTACTTAAAGAGGATTTAACTAACATCCCGGTGTGGGTTAAATTCCATGATGTTCCCCTTGCAATGTTTTCTGATGATGGCCTCAGTCTTCTTGCCACACTGATCGGTACGCCCAAAAGGTTAGATGCTTTTACAAGCCAAATGTGCAAGGAATCGTGGGGCCGTAGTAGTTTTGCAAGATGCATGATAGAAGTGAGATCGGATGAGGTGCTTCGGGACAGCCTCACTGTTGAGATACCATTACTTGATGGTAAGGGTTCGACTATTGAGAAGATACGGGTTGAATACGAGTGGCAACCACCCCGGTGTGACAATTGTAAGATATTTGGTCATACTCTGACTAATTGTCCTATAGTTGTTATTTCTCCTGTTCAGCCTACTAAGCCTGTTAATGATAGTTTCATGACTGTCAATCACAAAAAGAAAGGAAAGCAAGGTGGTCCTTCAATTCCGAGTCAAGGGGGGTTTAAAAAACCTGTTGTGGGTAAGCAGTTTCAATATCAACCCAAAAAGACTCCTCCTGAACCTAAGAAAGCTGGTGGCACTAAGAAGAAGACTTCTGATGTTGCTAGTTCTAGTGGTACTAAGATTTCTACATCTAACCAATTTGATGCTCTTAATATGGATGATACGGATACGGTTGGTATTACTACTTATGACACCAACAAGGATGTGGATGCTGGCTGTACAATGGAAGTTAATGAGGATGAGTCGGTTAAGACTGGTACTACATCACAAGAACCGCTTGTGAGTGATTCAATGGGAACTAAGGAGGTAGGATCTACTCCTATAGTTGAGAAAATTAGTAAGCTTGAAAAGCTTCTTATTGATGGGAAAGCTACTCTTGTGGATGATGAAGGTCATCCTATTCCGTCTGCCTCTGTCACTAAGAGGGTTAACCCATTTTCCAAGGTGGGTGAGGTTGTGGTTTCTGATAGTGAGGAGGAGGAGGTTCTTAACACGTTCGACGAATCAGCAAATCTTTTTGGTGGAGGTCATGAGCGTGAAGATGAGCTTGATGACTATGATGATTACTCCAACCAAATTTACGATCTTCCTGGGGAATTGGATGCTCTTAATGCCATTTATGGCTTTAATCTCCAAGGTCGTAGGAAGTAGTTTATAGGTTTGTTCGAGTCTTTCAATATTATGTGATAGTGGGTTTGTTTTCTTGTCTAGAAAATAGGAAGTATCTTGTTATGTAAGCTTTCGCCTATGTAACGGGCAGAGATATGGGATTCACTCATATCCATTGTACTTAAATGTTTTTGGCGTAATATATTTACCGGGTCGTTGACCTTTTACCCAAAAAAAAAATTCTGAGGCAGACTTGGGACAGATTTAAGAGGCCAAATTAAGTGGGGTCCACTAATCTAGAGGTCAAACAAAAGGTCAAGGGTTCAAGCCTGGTAGGAGGGGGTTGTAAAAACCTAATTATGGGGTGTGGGACCCACTGGGTTAACCACAAAACACCACCAAAGGTGGTGGGTGAGCTGACTGGGTGAACAACCAGTGTGTGTGCTGGTTGAGTGGGACAAGCTTCAAGCTTGATGCAGCCCTATTAAAAGGGCTTGTGAGTGAAAGTTTAAGCTTATAATGTGAAGATGGGTTGCTCAGCTACTTAAAGAGCCAAAATTCACAAGCAAAAGCTCAATGATGAGCTTATGATGAGCTGGTGATAGTTGATGATTTCACTGGGTGACCAGTGGTTTGGTTTATATTGTAGCACAAATTAAGCAAGAATAAGCAGACCAGATAAGCAGTTTTAGGCAAATAATCACTCACTCAAGCAACTAGCCACAAGGGCATCACAAACAACCAAAATACACAGACTTATAAGCACTTATGAGGCTTCTACAAGCTTATTCAAATGGCTTGTCCAACTGTGCACAGGGCACTTTTGTGAAAAAGCTTGGAAAGTTAAATACTAATTAAGCTGTTTAACTACCTATATAAAATTAACTAAAAATACTCAGATTAAGATAAGCAACAATATTTTAATACCTAAAAAGCACAAGTGCTAAATCTATGTATTAAAGCCTGTGGAAAATCTACAAGTTAATTCAAAAATTTATCTACTGAAAATATTGACTTTTTAATTACCTATCTAGTTTGACTTAGATGAACTTCTACTGAATCCTACTCACTATTTGTGATGTATTAAGCTAATATAAGATTACTTTAAGCTGAATTACCAACTTATGAACTATTATGCAGATTATGGCATGAAAACTTAAAACAGATAACAAGTTAATAAGATTAGACTATGATTTTGACTTTTGTTCAAGAAAACCTGAGTTATTGTGTTTGAAATGAGTTATTGAGACTCAGTGTGATATGTTTGAACAAAATGCAACAACCAAATCCAGGTCTGAGACCAATAGATCAGCAAAACCAAACACCACTTAATACAACTGATTGTGTGAGATTTCAAAGCAAATCACAATTTCATACCACAAACTTGATTCCATTCATCATAATACCATAAAACAATATTGATTAAGCATAATCCAGCAAACAAACAAGCATGAAACAAAGATATCACCAAATTGCACTTAAACTGTGAGATTTTAAGATTTTAAACAATAATGAAATTCCATAAACAACCAAGTGATTTTATGCAATATTACTAACAACTAACACAAGCAGATCATAGAAAAACAAATTTCATCCTTAAACATCAACTGATGCAGTAACAAGAAAAATTGATCAAAAGCTTACAAATGATAGCAATCCAGCTGAGATCAAGAAACAAGGACCAAGAACACTCCTATAGATCCTCCTCAGGATCACTAACCCATATCCATCCAGAATTAACCATGCTTCAGCTTCCTTGATTACTTCAACTGATTTTTGTATTTTTATCTATTTTATATGTATATTTTTTTAGTTTTGATTTCTTTTTGCTTTTTAACTATAAACTGAATTTTATGTTACTAATAGCTTGGATAAGCTATCTGGGAGCTTATATGAACCTAGAAAGTCCACAAACAACAACAACTAACAATATTTAAATAAACATGGAAATTGATACGATTTGACATAAACTGAACATAGAACTTTATATTGAAATTGATACTTGAAAAATATTTCTTACACACTGAGGATGATAATGAAAGTACTTCGAAAGCTAAAAATACACTGGTAATTGAAAGAGCATAAAAAACGATTTAAAACTTAAAATTACAATTAAACTAGGTACTCTCCACAATGCTTCTTTCTTCAATCTTTATAGACTTTTTGGACTCCCCATGTGATCCTGAGCATTTCCCATCATTAACCTCAGCCATTGGATTAGTCAAAGTGATCCAAGCCATTTAAATCATTTTTTGGCGCCAAATTCCACAAAGGTTGCTTGAGGCAGTTTTATTTTAATTAAGGAACTTTGGGAGTATTAGGAGGTGGAGGGGACAAGATTGGAAGGGTTTAGTGGGTTTAGGTTGAAAACAGAGGTTGTGAGGAAGAGGTGAAGTGTTGAGTGGTGGAGAAGCATTGATTGGGAGTGGTTTGAAATGATGAGGGGTGTGAGGTGTTAGGCCAGCTGGGGGGTTCAGGTGGATGAAAACCATGGTGGTTTTGGTTTGCAGAGGAGGGTGAGGGAGTGGTACAGTGGTGGTGGTTTGGGGAAGACGGTCAACGAGGGGTCAAACACCCCCCCCCCCCCCCCCCCGTTTTATTAAAAGGGTGCGTTGGGTTTACTTGGTGGGCTGGGAAAAGGTTGGGCCCAAGAAAATAGAAAAGGTTGGGCTGTTTGTTTTGGACTGGATTGGATGGGGTTTTAATAATAAAAAGGGGTCCGGTTTGTATTGTAACTAACAAGGACCAAAAATGTAATTCGGCCAAAGTTGAGGGACCTGCTGTGACAACTTTTCAAACTTCATCCAAGGGACCATACATGCCATACTTGAATACCCCAAGGACCATAAATGTATATTTTCCATTTTAATATTTCCGGGGACCTTTTCTGCCAATTCCACAAACTCCAGGGACCAAACCTGTAATTTTCTGATTTTTTAAGGGTTTAACTTGTAACTTCTCAAAAGTTATCATAAGGACCAATTTTGTCAATTTAGAATAGTACAAGGCTTATTTTCCATATTTTTGTATTTACAAAACCTTAGGGACTATTTTTGACATTTTCCAAACTTGAGGGACTAAAGTTGTCTTTTTGCAATTTTTAACTTTAAAGGACTATACTTGACAACTTATAAATCCCTAAGGACCTTTGATGATATTTTTCATGTTTTGATTTACCAGGGACTAGTTTTGCCAATTTTGTAAAGTTCAGGGACTGAAACTGTAAATTTTGTGAAATGTTTTGTTTTTCATCAGTTTTCAATCCTTATGCATAAAAACACAATCCAGGGATAATTTTATGTATTTTAAGGCATTCCTGTGTGTTTTTATATGTTTTTGCTGTTTAAATGTAACAGAAATGATGAGTATTTACACACTCATCATACGGTGACAATGGTGCCGGAGTTAGGGTTTCGGTGGTGGTAGATAACAATGGTGGAGGTGATTAGGTTGATGACGGAGTTAGGGTTTCGGTGGTGGTGGTGGTGGTGGAGCGATTAGATGGAGAGAGGGATACGGTCTTTCACTTTTATATTTTGTTTTTATTATTATCTTTTGTTGTTTTTTATTGACTTTTTTATATTTAGTGGGTAAATGTTGTCCCTTTATTTTGTAAATGGAGTTGAGATATGGGAGAGGTTTAAAAAGAAAAACATGAGAAAGAAAGGATATAATTATATAAAAATATATATTATTTTAAATGAAAATTAAATATAAAGAAAAAAAGAGCAAAAAAGAAGATTAGAAAAAAAAAGTTGGCTAAGTATGTGGACGAGAATAATGCAGAAGTGGGCCTTTGTCAGAATGACTTTAATCCTTTTTCAAAACCTATCATATTCATGATGAATCACATTTAAAAGTGTGATTGCCATTTTTCAATCTAAACCACAAACCAAACTACATTTTACCATCACATAAATCTAAAACCCAAACCAATGTGTCAAAAGAAAGGCCACCTTAGTGAGTATTTGTCATAAATTTTGTAGTGATGTCGGTTCAGGAACATCAAAGTCTGTATCATACTAGTCTACTACTATACAAATCTATGTGTATGAGAGTTTCACATGAAGTTTGTTACACACTTAGCATTTCATAAATTGTTTTGATGTTAATCTATTTGATCCTAGCAATAAGATCAACTCATTATCTCACTTGTTGGTATTGGTGTTGTGTGTAATTATCAAGTCTTATTATAGGATTAGGATTCATCCTAATCTCATAACTTGGAAAACGGATCAAAGAATATCTCTCCCCTTTTCTCTCTAAAAAACCGGTCAAACAAACACCCCTCTCTAGGGTTTCGGTTTTGTTTTTCTAAGCTTGACAAAGGGTTGTGCTAGACAAGATTGTAAAGTATAAATAACTAGCATTCAGAGATACACAGTGACGTGTAGTGTGGATATCTATAGAAGCAACCTCCTTTGGTTGCTATAAGAGGTTCGTGGATTTCAAGGGTGAAATCAAGAGTTCATTTTAAGCTCTGTTAAATATACAGACCACACATCAAGAGGTAACTAGAAGGGTACCCGCACAATACGGCTGTGGGAATCTGATAACTATTTTTGTAGCGAGCATATATTTTTCATTCTAAACTTTCTTATTTAGCATATCTCAAATATTAAAAAGTAGTATAGATATGTTTTTCAAATATAACGTCTAAATTATTAATAGTATAAATGGTTAACACTTTTATTTTTTAAACTTTAGCTTTAAATTAGTGGTTATAAGTTTAGTGAGCTATTCTTATAGACAATTTCATTCAAATGTATCATTACTGGAGGGCGGTTACATATGGTTTAAATGAGACTTAAATTTTCAGATTTTACATTAAATTTCTACTTTTCCTATTATAGTAATGTTTTTTGTCTTAAAATTTTAAAAGTTCCTTTTATAGGAAGTCTCAAATGCTTTATAATGTAGTATAGATAATAATTGCTCTAAAGGTTTTGTGAGTTTCATTGATGGCATTTTCCGCTCCTCTTAAATGTTTTTTATATGATTTAGATATAAAATCACCAACGGTTTTTTGGCAAGCAAAATGCTTATATTTGATGGGTCACAACATTGGAATTAAGACACCCAACAACATTTTCACGACATTCTCACGAAAACTTTGATAGAAAGTATATTTTTGCGAAATCATATGTTCAAAGAAGGCTACAAAAATTTTAAAATTACGGAAAAATAAAACATTAATGAAACTTGAGTGGTTAAACCTCACAAAAAAAGTATGTTTGACCAAATTGAAACACTAATAAAACTTTATTATTATTTAGTAACTTTTCTCTAAATTAATATCGTGAAAATTAGGATATTACAAATTTATTTTATTTTTATTTAATAAATGTATTATTTAAATTGAAAAGTAACTTTATTTCATATTTTTTTTCTAATTTAACTCCAATTCAAATCTTATTTCAACCTACCTATAAACCAAGTAAACTACTCTATATTTGCAATGTAACTTTAGTAAAAATGAATAGTACAGTTTTTCCTAAAACACAATTAATATCCTACAAATGTCACCGCGAATTTTCTATGCCATGGACAATTTAGGACATCATATTAGATGATAGATACGGTCCAAGCCTAATTGTGGGCTTGGGTCTATTTATCCTCTCATACATCATGCATCTTAACTCTATGTTTCCGCTACCAAGGATTGGACAACAATTATAAACGCAATACTTTTTTAATTTACAATTTTCTACGATTGCTTGGAATTTTGTGCATTAGTCTGTCGCAACATGCAAATGAGATGTTTCAAATATTCAAAAATTAAAAAAAAAATTGAGATGTTTCATTATTATGTTATCGGTTTCTTATAGGTTTTTTTAGTCTTTTCTGATTGCTTGGACACAATTTTTTAAAAATACCCGTCGAATTAACGGATTTTTAAATTTAATTAATAAAACACAGTTTTGAGGTCAAATAAAAATAATGCAATATGAAAGTCTCAACTTAGAGCATCTGCAATGCAGAGTTTGATGAAAAACTTTTCACTATTTGAAAAAGCTTTTCAAAAGCTTTTTTATCATTACAATGAAAGACTTTTCAAATGATTTGAAAGAAAAGACTTGGCACCAGCTAAACATTTGAAGCAATAGCTTTTTGCTTGCTAGAATTGTTAATATATGTATCAAGTCAAAATAACTTAGCATTTATTGCCATAAATGCATCAAGTCATTGAAAGACTTGGTACAATTCGGATGCTCTTAGGATGTCAAATAAAAAAAATGTTGAATTTATTTTCCCTTTTTTTATATGTAGATTGTTAGGTCAATGATTTGAGCAAAACACACCTAAAACATAAATATGGGACTATGAGTTCTTCAAGTTACTCGAAGACGCTTTGCTCGAAAGATAAAATGTGACTCTTGCGTAACGTGTGTCAATGCTGTTATAGTAATTTGATTATCCTGGAAAGTTTCTTATATAGGATCATTGTCTTTCTATCTCTTTATGTAGTCCATAAATCTTATGGAGATCTTAAGAAACTTGATAATCTCATTAAGCAAATAATGAGTAGGCATAGTCAACTTTTGGATGCAAATCATGCAATCAAGAAAATGTTGTAATATAAATACCACAAAGGCCTAAAAGAATAGATTCACAAAACATACTTTTGTAAAAAATGAGTTATCTAAACATTCTATGTTTTATATGTGTACAATTTAATAAATTAATTTATTTTTTTGCGTCTGTGTAAGATATTTTTTTTTCCTTCTTGACATCACAATTTTTATAACATATCATAATGCTAATTCTAACATAACACTATTTAGATACTAATAAAGTCATTTTTTTAACCATGATTTTCGATCTTTTGGCCGACTAATTCACGAGATTTGAACCCACCGCTACATAGACTCAAACCAGGAAGCGGGAATTGAACTTCAGACTTCACACATTTTAGAGTGATAGTCACAAGCCTTTTACCACTAGGCTACCCTTAAGTGGTTCTAATAAAGTCATTCTACCAAATAATATTGTCATGTAGATTGAAAACAAGAGGATAATGTATTATGAGGCCAATCAATCTTTCAATTTTGATTATATAAGCTACTCATTTATTAAAATAAATGGGATATGTGATAAAGACCTCTCAAAACTACAAGTGATTCCTCTCGATTTTTATATTATAAAACTGTAAAACGAAAAGTGCGGAACAAAAAATATAAAGTTTAACAAGTTAAAAGTATTAAGGGTGCGTTTGGTATGTTATAAGGAATCACAATCGGTAACGGTATCTTATAGGGTGAAATGGGAATGAAGATATCATTGTCGAAATTGATGTTTGATATAATAATATAGTATGGGTATTAGATTTAATAAGATGGGGCCCGTTACTATTTTTTTAATACAATAAATAAAATTTCAAATATAATAATACTTTGTTTTTTTTATGGTGGAAAATGAAGATGTCAAAAGGGACCCACTTGAATGGTTAAAAACCCACCACTTCCCACTAGAATGAGTCTATGAGTATAGATTTATAGTTTGATTGTCATAGTACCCAACCAAACATTTATAATCATTATAATTGTCATTACATCATTCTAATAACCATAAACCAAACACACCTTAAACTTACAAAAAGTATGGAACAATGAAATTAATAAAAAGTTGTGAAAAATATTTGTTGTATTTATTGGTGAGCCTAGAGGGGTACCAATAAGACACACAAAATAAATTTATAAAACGCACAACCATTATGTGTTTACTTTTGTTTAGAAACAGGTGCCAAAATCAATCAAATCCCCCCAATTAATCAATTTCCCTCCACTTTTTCCCCAAATCAAAAACTCTAACCCTAACTTTTCAATCCCACAAAATCAACCTTCATTTCATAAAAAATTCACATTTTTATGTAATATCTCCAATCTTTTCACAAAACCCATCTTTTATTTCCATCAATTTCATCAATTTATTAAAAAAAAATGATTTTTATTGTTTTTTTTCCCAGGTGAGTTTGATAATTATGGGTAGTGAGGATGAATCAGAATAGTCGTACTACTTGGGATTTTTATGTATTCTGTTATTGATTGTATGTTACAGTCAATTGCGCCATCAGGAGACCAAATGATGGGACGTTATATGGTTGCAGTACAGACTATGTAGGCGTTATTTCTGCTATCCAGGATAGTTTTCGAGGTTTCTTTCTGTACTTTCTATTAGAATTGATAATATGCGCCGTTGGGGTCAACACAAATGGGTGCCACAGTTTACAGGTTCAAGTGTTCAAAATGGTGCAACAGGATCACCCTTGGCTGGTAGACTATTTGTGGTTGTTGGTGTAGGCGATGCTGGAAAAACTCTTGCTTATGGAGCAAAAGCAAAGGTTGCAAGGATTGTGATACATAATGGGACCTACGGTTAGATTCTACCGGCGTTCATATTACCATTCCTAGTACTCGTACTTGATTATCTGCTTATTGTGTTTTTTGAGCAGATGCATAAATTTCACTATGATTATCTACTTAGGTTAGGGGTCAAATAAGGTATTTTCAGTAAGGAGTTTCAGATTGTTTAGTTTGAACTAGTTATTGTTGGCGTATTCAAAATCATAAGTACGGGTGAAATGAGCTATTTTGGATAAGTTGATCTTCTGGCTATGAGCATAAGCTGTTTTACTTAGTAATGCCAAACACCCCTTGTTGCATTTTGATACAGTAGATCAGCAGTAATAAGTGTTTAGATATGATTATAGGCTCAATTGATGGTGAACTAAGCAGCAGTTATAAGTAACAGTTTCGGAGTTGCCTATTCATATGGCATATCCGATTCTGATTATTTTACATCGCTGATTGCCTAAAACTTAAACAAATGCAATATCTGATCATCTATTTTCGTTACTGTAGAAGCGTATCTACACACTTTTTGTAGCATTGCCTTCTGTTATAGCAATTGCTTATTTCATGAAAGCATAAGCAGTTTTAATAAGCATTACCAAACATCCCTTGAAGTCAATTTAAGAAGTATCACAACCCAAAAGACAGTAACTACGGACTCGGCACTTTCTAACAATATAAACTCGTTTCAGGATCATTTCCTCAAAATCAAATATTCCCAATCCCGAACGTATTCCTTTTTACTTTCCAAAAATCCATTTATCGTATTATTCTCATATTAGTTTGGAGTTTGGTATTGGTGTCAGTGAATACACAGACCTTTTATTGACCGAATCAGACCCAAAAAAAGACCAAAAACCGACGGATAATTGCCAAATATATGTGTTTTTGAGTTTTTGTACATGCAGGTAAGTGGAATATGAGAAAAGGATAAAAATGAAGCCAAAACCGGAAAAACGAGCACGGGATATGGACAGGAGCCGGGAAAGCTAAATTGGTCTTTCATGATTCAAGAATTGTCAAATAAAGCCCTTGGAAGAATAATTTGAAGAAATGGCAAAAGAGGTCCCTCAAGTTTCCAAGTTGTCAAATATGATCCTTTAAAGAAGAATTTTGAAGAAATGACAACTCAGACCCTTCATATATTCAAGAATATTCAAGTTTGGTCCCTTGAAGTATGATTACAAAGATGGCAGAAGAGGTCCCTGGAAAATCAACATTTACAAAATAGTCCCTTTAATTATCTAAACTTACAACTAAACCTATAATATTACTTCTACTAACACATGACCCAAAACCTTAAATAAATCCACAAACCAATCCATCTATTCCTAGGCCCAGTTACATCCCAAGCCCACACCTCAATATTCAACCTGATCCACCCATTAACCAAACCAGGTCAATCAATAATAATAACCAGTCAAATATTAACCCCAACCCGCCATTTTAACCCGTACACTATTCACCCATCCCCTCCACCCAATAACCCTGGTTAATCCTCACTCACATAAGCCTCGTAGCCCCTAGAACTTTCTGCCAGAGCACATCACATCACCCATACGTGGCCAATTGAGGGCTCCTGATTGGTTGGAATAAGCTAGAAACTGATCCAAGGGCCAAGGATAATTGATTCCATGAAGGTTCTAGTGGGAATTGATCGAATGGATAAGAATATGTTTCTGGGAGCTTCTTCAAAGGAACCCTAAGCTCTGGAAGGATCCCTTGATGGTTGTAAATAGAGGACCTGATCCATGGTTGTAGTTCGTTAGATTTTTAGGAGTAGAGTAGGATTTATTTTATAAACTCTTATTGTAATCTCATCTTTCTAGTTTAAATAAAAGCTTGATTTCAGTTGTTATTCATTTCTTTCCAAGTAATTTTAGTGAACTGCTTACTAGTTAATAAGCTTGTTTAAGTTTCTTTTATTTCAGTTTTAGTTTAATATTAAATTTAGAGTTCATCTTTTCTCTTTTGTTTACTGTTTCATCATCAAAATAAAATAATAATAATAATAATAATAATAATAATAATAATAATAATAATAATAATAATAATAATAATAATAATAATATGATAAGTAGTAAACTGGTATAAGCTTGAACAAGCTCATAACATCCACTCTTATAAGCTCGTAAAAGCTTGTCTATATTTCCAGTCGCTTGTAATTGTAGATATTAGCCTATTTGATCTTAGTCCCATGTAGTGTAGCTATTTAAGTGCTCTTTATTGATAGTTATCTGATGTAGCTCTAGTTTACCTCTTTACTACTCATAATTGGCTTAGACTACATATTAGTGTTCTTGCTGTCATTTGTCAAATTTTATTGTTCAATTAGGCTTAAATACAGTTAAGATTATTAGTTTGACCATTAGGATTGGAGTTTGAAGCTTAGAAATCAAAAAGTTAGTGTAAGTGCTTACTTATAAGGGTGTTTGGCTTAAGCTTTGATTCTGTGTTTGAGATGTTTGCAGGTGTTAAATATAGCTCAGATAGTCTTCATTAGGCTCATACAGCATATTCAAGTCATAAAATCAGTATCCATTTAGTGAAAGTCAAATCCCTTTTCTATTTTCAATCAGGTGCTTATTTATGTTTTTTAGCTGATGTAGTCATAGATTTTGGGAAAACCTTGTTTAATGTAGCTTGATTAAGTTTTAAATTAGCTTTATATATCATGTATATCAGCTTATGTTCTTTGGAATTTCATTTTAGTCAAAGTTCTAGTACAATTCAAAAGTCAAACTTAGGATTCAACCCGGTCTACGCTGATCTGCTCTAGGTAACTTTTAGGGTAGCAATTGAGGTCTAGAATTAGGTTGTTTTAGTTTTTTGGGTTCCCAATAGTACAAGCTTGATTTTGCCCCCCTTAGGTCTCACCAATTAGCTTATTAGAAAGCTTAAAATTCAGCCGCAAGTAGGTCACTTAAGCCTTATAACTAAAACTTCATAAGTACTCGAATTAGGTTACGGCCCGGGCTTATTTTTGTTTTTTTGAGTTGAATTAGGTTTGTTTAGGTCTATTACACTAAACCTGAGCTTTTGGTGCATTCTAGTGCTTATTTGCTTATTTCAAGTGCTTATTAAAACTGCTTTTCATGCTTATCTGCTTATTCTGTGGGCTTATTTGGGTTTTTATTGTTTAGTTGCGCTTATTTAAGTTAGTTGCGCCTGTCGTAAGCTTTTGGTGGTCATTGGTGCATAAGTGCTTATTCTAATTGCTTATTGAAACTGCTTATTGTGTCCAAACTACTTATTAGTAGGCTTATTTAAACTTTTTTTTTCCTAGTATTAGAATATTATTTTAGATTTTCCATAATTTTTTCAGATTTTTCCAAGTTAGTTTAGTACTTTTCATAATTAATATTGGTATTTTAAGCATTTTAAATTATTTTAAATTTAGAAAAAATAAATAAAAATCCAAAAAAAAATAGTTTTCTGTTTCAAAAATAGTTTTTAGTTATTTTAGAATTTTCAAAATTAAAATTTCATTTTTCTAGGTTACTTTCATATTTTCTTGCATTTTTAATATATATTAAATATTTAAAAATAGTTTTTAATTCATAAAAAGTACATAAAAAGCCAAAAAAAATATTTTAAGTTTTATAAATAGTTTTAGGTTATTTTAGATTTTTCAAAATTAAATTTTCATTTTTCTCACTTAATTTCACTTTTATTTTTATTTTTATTACTTTTTAATTAGTATAAATAGTTTCTAATTAATAATAATTAAATAAAAAGTCAAAAAAATATTTTTTTTTGTCCCAAAATTTTCTTTTATCATTTAGAACTTAGGAAAATCATTTTCACACCCGTAGGATTAGCCTAGCTCTAAAATTCACTTATTATTTCGCGCGTTTACGTTTATCTTACGTTTAGCTTACGTTTTTAGTTTTAATTACGTGTTAGGCTTACGTGTTTACTTATTTGTAGTTTAATTAGGGGTCCCCATAAAACTCCCTCACATTCACTTCACGATTCACGACACCGATCCAACGAACTTGAATTCAACCTTCGTTGGTAAAACGACCCGGGGATTAATATTTACCCGTGCAATCCTCGGAGATATCTTTCTATATACATATATATAGCTAAGAATATCAGGTATCCATGCGGGTGGAGGGTCGACACAACTCAAAACAAGAAACCACAACGAAAAAGAATAATAAAACAATTTATAGGTTTAATATAAGCCCAATATATTATTTAAATAAATCATTGAAGTTTATCAAATCCGTCGATTTGGTAATCCCCCATATTCATTTACTTAATATATCACTCTAAGATTATACCCAAAACCTAAGTCACATAGCACGTAGAGTACTATATGGTAAGTATCAAAGTTTAATAAATTCCCTAGATATATCGTCAAGCCTACCAAATTCATCAATTTGGCAAACTTCGCGAGATATTTAGTAATTCATTATTTCCGTACACATACCACAACCTATGGGCGTCGTAGGATACAATGCCCATTAATATACTCAATTTATATAACTAAATAGATCCTATTTAATCCGTCGATCAAATAAGTTATCTAGTTATAGAAAATGGATATATTAACGTCACATATCCGTGACAAACACAAAAAGTCATAAAATAAATAATATGGCCCACTTGGACTCAAGTGACCATGATCCCATATAACTCGAAAGTTTCCTCGTTTCATTTTTCAAAAAGTATTTCATTTAATATAATTATTCAACGTTAATTATGTCGGCATTTATAATCGTTTAATCGTAATAACGTTCCCGATATTTATTACACTACTTTCGTAGCATATTATATATCGTCACGTTATTATAATATTACTCGTGATCGTTTTATTATTAATATACGCATTTGTATAAATATATATACGTTTTCACGTTTATATATTTATATAAACGTTTATATTATTAATAATATTACTACGAGTGTTTATTATTATTTTTTGATTATAGTTTATATCGAGTTATATAAGATGGTCACATGTCCGAGTCATCACCCTCGACTCATTGTCCAAGTCCAAATGTCAAGGCGTTTTGTCAAAATCAACCATTGACTATAGAGTCAACATGACTTCGACACGCACAACCAAAGTCCAAGTAATAATAATAATCAATCTCAACCAAGTAATCCATCTCCGTCCAACAAGTCCCATATCACGTGCTACAACAATAGGGTCCGGCTACGGCACCCGACTAACCTATCTCCGTCAATCTAATTTGACCGTCTCACAATCGGTCCCCATTCATCCGCATAATCGTCAACACTTCACAAAATAATCATGTACCCTTTGTTGAGACCACAAAAGGGTCTCGACCCAACAACAATATTCGGCCGAAACAAATACTACAACAACAACAACATGTGAACATCAAACAATATCACCCTCGGGTCAAATTTACCAAATCACAACTCGTGCCAAGAGACCCATTTGGGTCCCGGCAATACCACAAGTCAAGGGAACTCAACCCAAGACCACAAGGGTCTCGGCTTAGGCTCGTACGAGCTCACCAAAACAGCCCATACGGACCCTTAGGGTCGCGGCGTCACAATAACAATAACAAGCATCCATGTGAAACCAATCAAGCCAAATCCAACACCAATACATCGACACCCTCGATAATAATATTACAAGGTCAAAATCATCAAGAAAGGTCACATAAGCTCACAAAATAAACCCAAGCCGAGAGCCTAGGCTCTCGGTTTTCATTCGACACCCACAAAAATCTCAAAACCCGGATACCAAACTTAAATCCAAACACGTTTTTCATCATTAAAATGTATTTTCCCACTTTCTAAACAAGATTATATCAAAACCCATTAGAACAATCCATGTTTCCACGGTTTTAAACTCACATCGTGGTACCCATGGTACCAAACCGATGTTACCTACCTTTTTGCACTTCCAAACTCGTAAAACTTTAAAAACCAAGTAATATTAGAGGTGGTGAGGGTGTGTACGGCGGCGGAGATTAAATCAACGAGGTGATTTGGGTGGTTTGGGCGCGCGTGATGTACACTAATAGAAAGAGGATGAAGGGAGGGTTAAGATTATGGTGGTGGTGTGAGCGTGGGAGTGGCGGTGTGGTGGTGGTAGCCGGATGTAGGCGGCGGCTAGGGTTAGGTGCAAGATGATGATGATGAATATGAGAGAGAGAGTAAAGTGTATTGGTGTGGGTGTTTTTGTGAGCCAGGAACCACAAGGGACGATTTTTGTAGCTTACTCTTTTTATTATTTTTATCTAATAATAATAATAATAATGGTATAGGAGGTAAATGGCTAGTCAAAGAAACACAATGACCAAACCCGAAAACCTTTTAAAATATCTCGACATTCTCAAACCGAGCTCATTCCCAATAATTAAAATTCCAATATACGTTCCATAAATATATAACTCGAACTGTAAATTAAAATATTTAAAAATTTTGTTAGGTTATCCTAGTGCCGGAGTCAACGTAGTGCCAAATGAAAATCTCAAAATAAATCACCACAGATATTTCATACCAAATCAATAATTCAAATATCAACTTCCATAAATACTACGAAATTCAAAATCACGGTTCAACGTTTACAAATTCCTCACGAATAAACTTTCAAATATTCAAAAATCATTAAATTTAAAGTAATGCGGATTCTTAAATAGTTCCCTAATTTGCCAGTTGTCACATTCAGCCTAATTATTTTCTTTGTGCAGTATGTCTCGTAATTTTATTGGACAATGCAACCCCTCGCATTTTTCTGAAAGCTTGAACACAAGATAACACACATATTCTGTATCCGGTGACAACATTTGACTTCTAATAGTGCATTTGAGATAAAATACTTGTTGTGGCAAAACCTCAATCACGTCTTGAAATCTGCATGTACAATATATATACATAATTCACATAAATGAAACTATTGGTTTAAAAAAGAAGTGAAACTATCGTCAAACATATATTTACAAATCCTAATTTGGTATTTTAATACATGAGCACATTATGCATGTACTATTAGAAAAAGTCTAACGTATAACAAAATTAGTTGAAAAAAGCAAACCTGGACTCGGCTGATGGTATTGAAGTAAAAAGATCCACATTAGAGAATTTGTATAAAGCCGCCTTCGGCGAAAGAACAAGAAGTTTCTTTTCATTTACTTCCCCCAACCAAAACAACTCGCCATAGTTGTCATGTATCTTGAATATTTCTTCAAATTTAGTTGGCAATTGTTGCACCTGATCCACATTGAAGTTTGATTTCAAGACTTGTTGGACTTCTTTCAACTTTCTGTTTTCTTCATATTTCACCTGTGTACAAATCATGTTAAATATGCAACATTGAACATGGGTTTGGTTTAATTTTTTCCGCCATGAATCCAACCCCTTTAGCACAACATGAAAAAAGAATATAAAATGAATCCAAGAAATATTTATAAACTCACTCTGTCAATGGCTCGAAATTCAATGCCTTCAAGAAAAATTGCACCATCTCCACAATAGTACATTGAAAAGCTCTCTAGTAAAAACTGAAAAATGACATGTTCATTCTGATTCGAGAAACGGTGCAACTCAATCATCATCCACTGCTTATCTCTTCATGTTGCGAAATATGCATGCAGACTTTTGTGTCCCTTTCTATACTTTAGGTTAACATACATAGGTTTACTTGAACAGTTTCTTGAATCACAAAATTTGAAGACAAAATAAACCCCATAAACAACATTAGGAGATAAAAATTGAGCTTTTGTCTTGATTTCGATGTTCAATTCGGAAATATCTAACATCTCCACTACTGTCCCAAACATGCGCAAATTATAAACATCCAAGTCTAAATGAGTCATAGCCTTTATTCCCATACACTTCATTCCCAACATGCCATTGTCTCATCCTATCTTGAGTTAGTAAACGTCTTCTCATCACGAGGTAATAATAATTGCTCTAAGGGTTTCGTAGGTGTCATTGGTGACAATTTCCTTTGCTATTAAATGTTTTTTTTTTATATGATTTAGATATAAAATCACCAACGGTTTTGGGCCAACCTAAATGTTTATATTTGATGGGTCACAACATTGGAATTAAGACACCCCAACAACATTTTCATGACATGACTACTTAGATAGAAAGTACATTTTTGCCAAACCATATGTCCATGTCAGCAACACAAAATATATATATGTTACCAAAAGTAGACGTGTCCTCAAAGAAGGCTACAAAGATTTAAAAATTACAGAAAAGTTAAACACTTGTGAAACTTGAGTGATTAAATATAATAATAATAATAATAATAATAATAATAATAATAATAATAATAATAATAATAATAATAATAATAATAATAACAATAACAAAAAGTAACCAAATTGGAATACTAATGAAACTTAATTACTATTTGGTGACTTTTTCTCTAAAATTATTACCGTCAAAATTAGGATATTATAAACTAATTTTATTATTTAGTTAATAAATGTATTATTTAAATTGATAAATAACTTTCTTTTCTAATTTTTTTCAAATCAAACTCAAATTCAAATCTTATTTCAACCCAACTTATAAACCAAGTAAACTACTCTATATTTGCAATGTAACTTTACTAAAAATGAATAGTACAGTTTTTCCTAAAACACAATTACTGTAGTATTCAACAATTAACCTTCCTTGCCCAAGAGACCAATCATTCTTCACTGCAAATAGAAATAAAAAACTAAACAAAATAATAAATCCCACAAAATTTCCCACTTAAAAAAACCCCAAAGTTTCATAAAATCCCGAAACCAGGTCAATTTCCCTCCACTTGTCCCCCAAATCAAAACCCTAACCCTAACCTTTCAATCCCATAAAATTAACAATCAATTCACAAAAAGTTGACATTTTTATGTAATAACTCCAATCTTTTCACAAAACCCATCTTTTATTTCCATCAATTTCATCAATTCTCATTTTAGTTACTCAAATGCATGGCGTTGTGGCCAAAATACAGTCAACAAGAGCTGACATTGTCAAGTTTTATTAGCTTACGTGTTTATTTAAGTAGCTTAATTAATCATTTAGGTTCCAATAATAGCAATGGTGATGGGTGAAAAAAGTTTGATGTCTCGAGTACTCTGCCCCAAATTTAGTGGATATTTGATGTTAGGTTTATTAGTATTATGAATTGCTTGATTTGGGAATTGGGATTCTTGACTTTTGAGTTAAAACTGTTATGATGTGCTAGTAGACTGAATTGTTTGGGATTTTTGCTTATGTAAACAACTTATCTTTGTATTGCTTTTTTTAAGCAGATGATGTAATGTGACTATGCTTATCTACTCGGTTTTGGGTAAATAAGCTCTTTGTAATTAGCAGTTTAAGTTTAGGATGAAATGTGTGTTTGGGAATTGGGAGTTGCTAATGGATAAGTGTTTTCGGATGAAAAAGGGCTTATGCTTATGATATCCTTAGAACTCTTATAATGTGAATGCAGTTTTCTTCTGATGGTATACTGAATCGTCTGATGTGATGGGGATGTTTCAGAATTTGGATTGTTTCTATAACAGATTATCTGCTTATTGTGTTTTTTGAGCAGATGCATTAATTTGACTATGCTTATCTACTTAGTTTAGCGGTGAAATAAGGTCTTTTCAGTAAGAAGTTTCAGATTGTTTAGTTTGCATTGGTTAGTGTTAGTGGATTCAGTATAGTAAGTTTAACCTTAGGGGTGAAATAAGTTGTTTTGGATAAGTTGATCTTCTGGTTATGAGCATAAGCTATTTAACTTAGTAATGCCAAGCACCCTTTGTTGCGTTTTGATACAGTAGATCGGCAGTAATAAATGTTTGGATATGATTATAGGCTCATTTGATATTTGTACTAAACAACAGCTATAAGTAACAATTTGGGAGTTGCCTTGGTGAGTGCTTATTCACTCACCTTTTCTTAGCTAAAATAAGACCAAATAAACCAAAAACTAACCAAAATTGCCAAAGATTGTATGTTTTTGTGTTTGTGAATGTACAGGAACAGATATTTAAGAAAAAGGATGAAAAACCACGAGAAAATGACAAAACGAGCACGAGATTTGGAAAAGTATAAATAGCCGGAGCCAGGGAAGCTTAGTGGTCAAAGTCAAAGCTCATATAGTCATAAGGAGTCCTCAAAGTTTCAGAAATTACAAGAATGGTCCTTGGTCATAAGTTTGAAGAAATTACACATGTGGTCCTTCAACTTTCAAGAATATCATTTTTGGTCCTTTTGAAGATTATTTTGAAGATTTGACAACAAGGCCCTCCAAGTATTCATGAGATGTCAACAATAGTCCTTGAATATTATTTATCAAGATTGGCAGCAAAGGTCCTCACATTTTCAGAAAATACAAAGTTAGTCCCTTGGTTGATACTACTACTCAAACTGGATCCACATCCACTTAATCCAAAATAAACAAACACAAACTTTCAACCCACCACTGCTGGCTCATCATACACACAAGTCCACCCGGCCCAGTATCTAAACCCGTTCCACCCTTATTAATATTACAACCCGACCCATCCCAGTCAAACTAATAATAAAATAACCCATACCGCGCTTTTACCCTATACACTCACCCCTCTAAGTTACCCTGGTAATTAAACCTCGTACCAATCAACACAACCTCGTACTAAGAATCTATCATTGGACCTTCTAGAACCTGACATGGCAGAGAATGTCGACACTTATTCCTCCCATGTGGCTAACTGAAGATCACTGATTGGCTCCTCCTACATGGATACAAGATAAGGTGCTAATTAACGGATAAGTTTTGGTGGGATGTCGACATTCAGATAGGAATTGAAGATATGTGGCCAGAATTGAGCTTCTAGGGCCTTCCAAGCTTAAACCGTAGCAACCTCCCCTGCTCCTATATATACCCCCCTGTATACGTTTCTATTGTGTAGGTTTTAATGTAATGTTATGCTGTCATTTTACTTTCTTAATAATGTACTCAAATTTTAAGTAATAAAAGTTTTTAGCTTTAAAGTTTTAATTTCATGTTTTAGCTTTCTTACTTAATATTTCGTTTTAGTTTATTAATCTTTAAATAAGTTTATTTACTGTTTTAGTAGTAACCTTTAATCATTTTAATAGCTTTTGTAAAGTGAAACTGTTTGTTTACTTTTCCTTTCAAAAAAAAAAAAAAAAAAAAAAAATTATAAAACATATAAAAAATCAAAAAAAAAGATGTTATCTTTCTTAAACATAGCTTACATATAAGCTTCTTTTTAGTAGATATATGCTTATATTAGCTTTTATAGCTATTGTAAGTGTGATAGTAGCTTAAAACAGTCAAAAGCTCAAAAAGACCCCACTGGTCAACTAAAGTCAAACCTGAGGTGTTCTTGGTGAAATCTGGGTAAAATTGGTAGTCCAAGTGGGGATTTGGAAGCCATTGGCCTACCTAAAGGTAGGCAAGCATAGTGAACCCCCTCTGTTTGAGCTGAGGGGGATTTGATTTGTAAGTTATCATCTTATTTCTTGTCCTTTTAGTGTATTTTTAGAGTTTAGTAGTTACAATCTATTAGTTAGTACAAGATACTGTTTATTGTGTTCATCTCAGTTGTCTAGTAGCTTGTTATGTGTTTGTTTGATATTTATATATGTTTTGGTAAAACTTGTTGTTCTTACTGCCCTGATATGGACTTAACTGCCCTTTGATGTTCTTGGTGTTATGTGATGTTTTTGGTTGTTCTATTAGCTTTAATATCACTTAGGTAATCTGTTTTGATCATTAAATCAGTAGGAATAGTCTCAAAATTGCAATTTGTAGTGTAAACCATATTATAAAGGACTGTTTGGATCTGTGCATTCCTTGTTGTTCTTGTTGTTATTTTACTGAGTTCTTGGTTCACTTAGTCTGCATTAGGTCTACTTAAGTTAGAATAAGCATAAAATCAATAGGTTTATAGCTAAAAGTCAAAATTGCGTGTTTATTCAAAAATTCTGCTTGCATTTCTAGTAATCTGTTGCTGCCATGTGCTCAATCTGTGTAATTGTTGTTTGTGATTGTCTCCTGAGTTCTTAAATATCAATAATACACACCTAGGTTTAGATTTAAGCTCTTGAAATTGGTTAAGGTCAAAGTTAAGTAGAAAATAAAAAGTCAACTGTTATAGCCTTGCTTGTGTTGTTCACTGCTGATCTTGGCACCAATTGAAGGGCAATTGGTGTATTAGAATTAGGGCTTTTGTGTTTTTTGGGTTCTCTGCTGGGTGGTCTACTAGTTGCTCCCTTAACTTTAAAAAAAACAGCTTATTAAACTGCTTCTTTATCAGCTCAAAGTAGGGACTTTTCCACTTGTTTCTGTCAAATAAGTGTAACTGCCATTTGTGCTTATTGCTTATGTGGACTGCTTTTCTGGTTGATTTAGGTTGAATTCTACTTAAATATGTTGCATTCACTGTTCCTGAGCTTTTTGTAGTTAAAAGTGTTTATTAGCTTATTATTAGTGCTTATTTAGAAACTGCTTATTCTAAAACTGCTTATTAGGGTCTTCAAAATTAAGTAATTTTATTTTTCCTAGATTTAATATATTAAATTAGAATTTTCTGAATTTTTTCATATTTTTCTGAGCTTATTTGATATTTTTAATAATTAAAATTAGATTTTTAGCCTTTTAAATTAATTTTTAATTACTTTTAATTCCTGAAAATTACATAAAAATCCAAAAAAAAAAAAGTTTTCTGTTTCAAAATTAATCTTAATTTAATTTAGATTTTTCCAAACTTAATTTGTATTTTTCAAGTTATTTTTCACATTTATTTACTTTTTAAATAAAAAAAATACAAAAATATAAATAAATTCATAGAAAATCAATAAAAAGTCAAAAAAAAAATTTTCTTTTTCTGGAAATTTATTTTATTAGTTTAAAATTTTTAGAAAATTATTTCACATTCGTAGGATCATTTTTAAATTAAAGTCACGTTTTAAATTTGTACGTTACGTTTTAAATAAACGCGTTTGCATTACCGTTTTTACGTTTTTAACTTTAGTGCATCCTTAGTTTGTACCCCTTGCATAATTTGTGTTTGTTTATCATAATTTGAATTACTTGATCACTATTTGCTTTTTCACAACTTTTCAATTCACGATTTACACGAATTGATATTCTTCATTCCATTCACCTTCACTTGGAAACGACTCGGGTGATCCGTATTTCTTGCGGATCATTTCGATACTATACTACTATATTATTTAATTGGTAAATATGATTGTGGCTTTAACTAAGAAAGTTGATGCAATGTCCATTGAAAAACCAAGTCATCAAGTCCATGTTGTGAATCAAGGTTGTATTACTTGTGGTGGTCCACATCCGTATAACGAGTGTCCGTCAACCGGAGCTTATGCTCAAGAGAACGTGTATGCTGCAAATATGGGTGGCAACGGTTACCCACCTCTTCAAGGAGATCGAAATCTCCTCAGCTACCGTTCAAGCCATTATCTTGGACCACCCGGTTTTCAAAATCAGAGTCATAATAACAATGTGCAAAACCGTACACATCAAGTTAATCAAAATCAAAACCGGCAAAATCAAGGTTTTCAAAACCAAGGTGTTAACCACAATCGGAATTTTCAGGGAAATTAAAACCAAGCCCCGCCTCAAGGGAACAATTTTCAAAATAATGGGAATTTTCAGAATAATAATCAAGGGAATTTTAATAATGCAAATCTGAATCATGGCAATTTTCAAAACCGTGGGCAAAATTTCAATAATCAAAATCAAGCTGTTATTCCAAATCCGTCGCCCACGGAAGAGTTGATTAAGCAATTGCTTCAAAACCAACAAGCTTTTATGACAAAACAAGAAGAAACAACAAGGTTATTAGCTACTCAAATCAATGATCTTAACAAGCGTTTAAATGATCGACCCTCGGGCTCTGGAACTTTGCCTAACAACACGATCGCTAACCCGAGGGGCGATGCTAAAGCGATCACGACAAGGAGTGGTGTTTCTTATGATGGACCAACGGCTCCAACTACCTCTTCTTCTCTACCTCCCAAGGTAGTCGCCCGTGAACCCGAGGCGACAACGGATACGGAAATTCCTATTATTAATGGAAGGACCGAAGACATCCAACCTCCGGTGGTCCCGACGTCCAAGGGAAAGGAAAAAGTTGTTTATGAAAAAGATATTCCCGTTAAAACAAAGTTGCCTTATCCGTCACGTTTAAACAAACAAAAGCACCGCGAGAAAGATAAAAACCAAATGGAAAAATTTTATCAGCTTTTTCAAGAATTGCACTTTGATATAAGTCTCGCAGATGCTATACTTTTGATGCCCAAATTTGCTTCGATGCTAAAAGGTCTTTTAAATAATAAGGAAAAGCTTTTTGAAATGTCAAGAACCCAAATGAACGAGAATTGCTCAGCGGTTCTTCTTAAAAAGCTACCCGAAAAGCTTGAAGACCCGGGCAAGTTTCTTATACCGTGCAATTTTCCGGGTATGGTTCAATGCTTCGCCTTGGCCGATCTTGGTGCTAGCATTAACCTAATGCCATTGTTGATTTGGAGAAAGTTGTCTCTCCCTAACTTGACACCGACGCTTATGACCCTCGAGCTTGCCGACCGATCTACGTCTCGTCCAATTGGCATAGCCGAGGATATTTTTGTCAATGTTGGGAAATTCCATTTCCCTGCGGATTTTGTGGTTGTTGATTTCGAGGCCAATCCACGGGTTCCTCTCATTCTCGGGAGAGGATTCCTACTGACCGGTCGTGCCTTAATTGATGTATACGACGAGGAGATTACCTTACGAGTTGGAAATGAAGCCGTCACTTTTTACCTTGATCAAACCGCGAGATACTCCTCCGACTACGATGTTGCTTCTGTCAACCGAATCGATGTTATTGACGAAGCTACGGAGGAGTATTCTCAAGAACTTCTTGGTTTTACCAAAAATGCTTCGAGTGGCAATCCCACTCCTTCTTTTGAACCGATCGTCTCCGATTCTTCCCCTTCCCTCACTCCGTTTGAGGGAAGTGATCTCGCTTGGGAAGAAATTAATGCTTGTCTTTCAAATAAATCATTTTCACCGGAAATTGATAATAATAATTTTGATCCGGAGGGGGACATTTCATTGATTGAAAAACTTTAAAATGAAAACCCGATTGTTTCTCCCCCTCTGATGGACTTAAAAATGGCAGATGTAAAAGAAGTAAGCCGTCTATTGAGAATCCTCCGGAGCTCGAGCTCAAGGATTTGCCTCCTCATCTCGAATACGCATACTTGGAAAAAAATGATAAATTACCGGTTATAATATCAAAAGGCCTTAAAGATGAGGAGAAGACACGACTCTTAGATGTGCTTCGAAAGCATAAAAGTGCTATTGCTTGGCAAATATCCGACATTAACGGAATCGACCCTCGATTTTGTACTCATAAGATTCTGCGTGATGATAATCACAAAGCTTCCGTCCAACAACAACGACGGGTTAACCCACTAATCCACGAAGTGATCAAAAAGTAAGTTATTAAACTCCTTGACGCTGGAATGATTTATCCGATCTCGGATAGTTCATGGGTTAGCCCGATTCATTGTGTTCCAAAGAAGGGCGGAATCACTGTTGTGAAAAACGAAGATAATGAGCTTATACCGACTAGACTTGTGACCGGATGGAGAGTTTGTATCGACTACCGCAAGTTGAATGATGCGACACGTAAAGACCATTTCCCGCTCCCTTTTATGGACCAAATGCTTGAACGGTTAGCGGGAAATGAGTTCTATTGTTTCTTGGATGGCTTTTCTGGGTACTTTCAAATCCCCATTGATCCCCCGGATCAAGAAAATACCACTTTTACTTGCCCGTATGGAACGTTTGCCTATCGGAGAATGCTCTTTGGCCTATGTAACGCTCCAGGCACGTTTCAACGGTGCATGATGGCTATTTTCTCGGATATGATTGAAAAAAACATGGAAGTGTTCATGGACGACTTCTCCGTCTACGGAAATTCTTTCGACTCTTGCCTCTCCCATTTAGAGAAAATGCTGATACGGTGTGAAAACACCAATTTGGTTCCAAATTGGGAGAAGGGCCACTTCATGGTTAAAGAGGGCATAGTCCTCGGCCATAAGATATCCAAATCTGGGATTGATGTAGATCGTGCAAAAGTCGATGTCATTGCTAAGCTACCTCATCCTACGACCGTCAAAGGAATCCGAAGTTTCCTTGGTCATGCTGGCTTTTACCGACGTTTTATACAAGACTTCTCCAAAATAGCCCGGCCTCTGACCCACCTTTTAGAAAAGGATGTTCCGTTTAACTTCACAAATGAATGCGTCGATGCATTTAATGTTTTAAAGAAGAAGTTAATGGAGGCACCAATCTTAGTTGCCCCCGAGTGGAGCTTACCATTTGAGCTAATGTGTGATGCAAGTGATTATGCCATTGGTGCAGTTCTGGGGCAACGTAAGAATAAATACTTTCACCGATACACTATGCAAGTAAGACTATGACCGAGACCCAACATCATTATACAACTACCGAAAAGGAAATGTTAGTGGTTGTCTATGCTTTCGAAAAATTTAGGTCTTATTTGCTCCTTAAAAAGTGCATAGTGTATACGGACCACTAAACCCTAAAATACTTAATGGCAAAGCAAGATGCTAAGCCACGCTTAATGCGGTGGGTTCTTTTGCTCCAAGAATTTAATGTCAAAATACGAGACAAAAAAGGAGCTGAGAATCTTGCTGCTGATCACCTTTCACGACTTGAGAACCCCCATCAAAGTGCTCTTGAGAACAAGGAAATCAACGATGAATTTCCTCTCGAGACACTTGGGAGTGTGTCTAATATTGACCAAAGTACCCCATGGTTCGCCGATTTTGCGAATTACCATGCGGGGAATTTCATAAGAAAAGGGTTGTCGTCTCAACAAAAGAAGAAATTCTTTAAAGATGTCCAACATTATTTTTGGGAAGACCCCTATTTGTTCAAAGTCTGTGCGGATCAAGTGATCCGGCGGTGTGTTCACGGTACGGAAGCCGTTGAAATACTTATGGCATGCCATAGTGGACCCACGGGGGGACATCATGGTGCCAACTTCACTGCAAAGAAAGTGTTCGATTCCGGCTTCTATTGGCCGACAATTTATCGGGATGCCCATGAATTGGTGAAATCATGCGATTCTTGCCAACGTCAAGGGAAAATTTCTCAAAAAGATGAAATGCCACAAAATGCTATTCAAGTTTGTGAAATTTTTGACGTTTGGGGCATCGATTTCATGGGTCCATTCCCGTCATCAAGAGGAAATAAGTATATTCTCGTGGCCATCGATTATTTGTCCAAATGGGTTGAAGCGAAGGCGCTCCCCACCAATGACGCCCGAGTAGTTGTGAAATTCTTAAAAAGTCTCTTTGCCCGATTTGGTGCACCTCTGTAACACCCCCAAAATTTGATACAGCGGAAGACTCAACAAGCTTTCGGGGTGCTACGGGGATTGGTATCCAACACAAGACAATATAGAACGAGATAAAGTAAACATAATAAAAACGCAACCAAAACGGGGTTTTAAGGTTTACATATATCCCAACATCATTCAGAGTCAGGCCCAAAATAACATAACAATAGGTCCATAATTAATTATCAGAGTTTAGAAAAATAGATCCATAAACCATGAGCCACAGCCAAGCCTTTCATCCCAAGCATCCATATCATCACTTAATTACCTGAGAAAACGTGCTAAAAGTCAGCTTTCGCTGGTGAGATCATAGGTTCAAATTCATCTAACAATATAGTGGACATATACGCAAAACGCTTGCTAGCTAAACTAAGGATTCACTAAAAGCCTGCGGATACCCTCCGCTCCAAACCTAACACACGGATACCCTCCGTTCCAACATAGATATTCGGGTAACCCCCGCAATACCAATAAATACTCGGATAACCTCCAAAGTATCAATAACCTATAGGTGCACACTACAGTATCTAAATAAGCCAACCTTGAATAGTACACACGAACCGTGTGACTAAAGCTGACAATAACCAATTAAGTCAACCTTGAATAGTACACACAAAATATATGTGACTAAAGCTGACAATACATCCTAGTCCATACGCATAGCAAGTTTTAGAAAGAATATAGAAGCGATAATAGTCCACATAAATAATTTGCACGTTTCTCACCCCAAGTATTGAAAACATAGTTCAAGAGTAAAAAGTGGGGCTATGACTCACCTCAAGTCCAGAAAATAGCAAGAAGAAGTCGGTAGAAATAAGATGTATAGTAACTCACAAAACAGCAACTACGGACTTGGCACGACCTAACAATATTAACTCGTTCAGAAATCATTTCCTCAAATTCAAAATATTCCGAAACCCGGACGATAATCCGTTTTATTTCCGAAAATCCATTTCGTATTAGTTTGGTGTATTTACGTTTGGTATCCATACGGGTGGTGGGTCGACACAAAACAAACCAAAAAGGTCACACAAAGAATAATAAAATGAACTATAGATCTAATATTAGCCCAATATATTATTTAAATAAATGCCGAAGTTTATTAAATCCGTCGATTTGATAATCCTCGTATTTATTTACGTAACATACCGTTCCAAGATTACACCCAATCCTAAAGCACATAGCACATAAATACTATATGGTATATATCGTAGTTTAATAAATTCCTCATATACATCGTCAAATTGGCCAGATTTCCCGATATATATATTCGCAATTTATTGCACTTTACATATACCACAACCTATGGGCGTCGTAGGATACGATGCCCATTAATATATTCATTTCATATAGCCAAATAACCCGGTTCAACCCTACGGTTAAGTGGTTATTTAGTTATAGAAAACGTTTATATTAATCGTCATATATCCGTGAAAACACGAAAGTCACAAATAAAACTTACCTGAACTCGAGTGACAACGACTCCGCATAACTCGATAAGTTTACTCGTTATATATATATAAAATGACATTTTATTTAATGTTTAATAATTGTCGAGAGTTTTCTCATTTTATAACACATTTTTATAATAATAATACGTTCAATAATATTACGCACTTTCGTAGCCTAATATATATCTAGTCGTATTATTTATAATATGACTCGTGATTATTATTATTATTAATATACGCGCTTATATAGTTATATATCCGTTATTCACGTCTATATATTCATATAAACGTTTATATTACCAATAATTATTATTACGAGTTTTATTATTTATGTTTTATTTGTAAATAGTTATCGAGTCATACAAAATGGTCACATGTCCGAGTCATGACTCTCGGCTCATTGTCCAAGTCCAAAGTAATAAGCAAAAGTCATAAAAACAATACATCTCCGTCCAACACAATCCCAATCCACGTGCTACAACAATAGGGTCCGACTACGGCACCCGACTAACCTATCTCCGTCAATCTAAGTGACCGTCTCACAATCGGTCCCCAATAACACATTTCGTCAACAACTTCACAATACCAAATATCCATTGCCGAGACCAAACGTGGTCTCGACCCACAAGTATTCGGCCAAATAAATAATCGACCAAGCCGATACTAAACCAAGTTAACAACCAAAATAATAAGGAAAACATATAAACAAGGTCACATTCGGGATGGTTTACCAAGCCAAACCCGAGTCCACACGACTCGATTGAGTCGTGGTAAACACCACGAGCCAAACATAGCTCGAACCAAGCATCAAGGGTCACAAGAAATGGCTCCAAGGAGCCTCCAAAAATTACCCATTCGACCCATAAGGGTCTCGGCAATAACAACATCAATACGGCTTAGAGCCGCGACTCACAAGAGTCGAACCAAAGCAATAACGAGCCCAAGGCTCGAGTCACAACCAAACGAGGGCCCCATTTGGGTCTCGACCTGGTTATACGAGCAACCAAAAGCGACCCCGAGACCTCAAGGGTCTCGGTTATGCTCAAACCAAGAAAACCAAACCCTCGACATAACATAAAACAACCAAATCCTTCCACAAATCCGAACCCAAATCGACCCAAACCGGATACCAAACTAATCTTTATCAAAATCTTTAAAAGAACTTGTAGTTTTTAAACCCCCATACAAGGTAATCCGAGTTTGACTCGGTTTAGAAAAAACCCACGCGTAAAAACGCGTTTTCTCACCTTCCAATACACGGATCTATATCAAACTTCGAAAATAATAGTGGTGGTGTGGTGTACGCGCGGCGGTGGGACAAGCAAAAGGTGGTGGTTTCTTGTTCTCTGCGCGTGAAATGATTCAAAAGGTGGAGAAAGACATTTGGATTACGGTGGTGGTGTTTGTGTGTGGTGATAACCGGCGGTGGAGTGGTGGCCGGATTTTCAGTCGGCGGCTAGGGTTTTGAGGTGGGGAGAGAATAATGAGAGAGAAAGATGAGTGTAGGTGATGGTTGTTGTGTTTGTGTGAACCGGCCCCAAGGACCAATTTTGTTGTTTTATTCTTTCTTTTTTTTGTATAATTAATAATAATGATAATAATGATACTAGTAATAATAATATTACTAGTAGTGTGGAGCGGGTAAATTGGGTAAATGTAAAACATGTGACCCGAAACCCGAACTCATAATTACTCAAATATCGTCAGACTCGTAAAACGAATCATAAAATTTTTCGTTAGGTAAACCTAGTGCCAGAGTCAACGTAGTACCAGTGAGAATTTAAGAATACATCACCGAGCATAATATCAAAATGAATTATTAAAATAATTCACGAATTCCATAACGTCATAAAACATAATTATCCATAAAATAGGTCTTACAAGTTCGTTGTGAATAAAAATTCCAAATAAAAATTATAAACGAACTTTAACGTAATGCGGGTTTTCAAAATAACTCCCTAAATTGCCGGTTGTCACATCCTCCCAGTCTCAGAAGAAACCCGTCCCGGGTTTCACTCGGAAAAATTCATCAACGAAGTGAAAAGCTTCGGATATCTCTTCCGGAACTCGTCCTCACGTTCCCACGTAAATTCTGGTCCATGTCGGGAATTCCAACGGACCTTGACGAGCGGAATGCGACTTCGCTTGAGTCGTTTAACTTCACGATCTAAAATCTCAATTGGCTCTTCCACGAAGTTCAATTTCTCATCAACACTAATATCCTTCATTGGAATAATAGGCATCTCAGCAGAAAGACATTTCTTCAAATTACTAACGTGAAACACGTCGTGAATTTTACTCAGTTCATGTGGTAATTCCAACCTATAAGCCACGGGCCCAATTCTTTCTAAGATAAGAAATGGTCCAATGTAGCGTGGGTTGAGTTTTCCACGTTTCCCGAAACGTATCACACCCTTCCAAGGCGAGACTTTCAACATCACTTTGTCTCCAACCTGGAACTCTAGGGGTTTACGTCTCTGATCGGCGTAACTTTTCTGCCTATCTCTGGCTGCTTGCAACCGATCACGAATCTGAGCTACTTTCTATGTAGTTTCCAAGATAAGTTCAGGGCCTGTGAGTTGGCTATCTCCAACTTCTGCCCAACCAATAGGCGAACGACACTTTCTGCCATACAAAGCTTCGAATGGTGCAGCTTTAAGACTTGTGTGGTAGCTATTATTATAGGAGAATTCCGCAAGGGGCAAGTACTTCTCCCAGCCTTTACCAAAGTCTATGATGCATGCACGAAGCATATCCTCTAACGTCTGAATGGTCCTCTCACTTTGACCATCGGTTTGGGGATGATATGCAGTACTCATATCTAGTCTCGTCCCCAAAGCCGTTTGAAGTGATCACCACAAAGCTGACATAAAACGGCTATCGCGATCCGAAATAATAGATATCGGGACTCCATGACGTGAAATAATCTCCTTCACATACAGCCTCGCAAGTTTATCCACACTATCATCTTCACTAATTGCTAAGAAATGAGCAGACTTTGTCAGACGATCCACAATTACCCAGATAGCGTCACAACCGCTAGCTGTCCTCGGTAATTTGGTAATGAAGTCCATAGTAATCCGCTCCCATTTCCAGACTGGAAGTTCTGGTTGCGTTAGTAATCCTGACGGTCTCTGATGTTTAGCTTTAACCTTAGAACATGTCAAGCACTTACTAACGTACGATGCTATATTTGCCTTCATGTTTGGCCACCAATATAACTTCTTAAGATCCTGGTACATCTTGTCGGACCCAGGATGAATAGAGTACCTTGATTTATGCGACTCATTCATAATTAACTCCCGAATTCCTCCATATAAAGGTACCCAAATCCGATCTCCAAAACATAGCAATCCATCAGAACGCTTAACAAATCCTTTCTCATTCTCAGCCATCCCAAATATATTCTCGGCAGATCTGTTTTCTGCTTTCAACGCTTCCGTTTGAGCTTCAAGTATTTGAGATGGTAACGGCGATACGATAGTCATTCCCAACGACCTAACTCGTAACGGTGGTATTCTTTCCTTTCGACTAAGAGCATCAACAACAACGTTTGCTTTACCAGGATGGTAGCGAATTTCACAATCATAATCGCTTAGCAACTCAATCCAATGTCGCTGTCTCATATTGAGCTCTTTTTTATTCAAGATGTGTTGTAGACTTTTATGGTCAGTGAACACAACACACTTTGTTCCATACAAGTAATGTCTCCATATCCTTAAGGCGAAAACCACAGCACCTAACTCCAAATCATGGGTGGTGTAGTTTTTCTCATGCTTTTTGAGCTGTCGGGAAGCATAAGCTATCACCTTCTCTCGTTGCATTAACACGGCTCCCAATCCTTTATGTGAGGCGTCACAATAGACGACGAAATCCTCGTTACCTTCCGGTAAAGCTAAGATAGGAGCACTACACAACATCTTCTTAAGAAATTGAAATGCTTCCTCTTCTTTATCTCCCCATTCATACGTAACACTCTTTTGAGTCAATTTGGTTAATGGTTTAGCTATCTTCGAAAATCCCTCAATGAATCTTCGGTAATAACCAACTAAACCCAAAAATTGACGAACTTCGGTTGGGGTTGTAGGTGCAGCCCAATCCTTTATTGCCTCAATCTTAGCAGGATCCACATGGACTCCTTGTCTATCAATCACATGACCCAAAAATTGTACCGTCGGAATCCAAAATTCGCACTTCGAAAACTTGGCATAGAGTTTCTCCTTCCTGAGCAATTCTAAGATAAGTCTTAGATGCTCCTCATGCTCCTTCTCACTCTTCGAATAAATCAGAATGTCGTCGATGAACACAATCACAAACTTATCTAAGTAAGGCTTACACACCCGATTAATGAGATCCATGAATATTGCCGGTGCGTTAGTCAACCCAAACGGCATCACCTGAAACTCGTAATGCCCGTAACGGGTTCTGAAAGCCGTTTTCGGAATATCTTCCTCGCGAACTCGGAGTTGATGATATCCCGATCTCAAATCGATCTTCGAATACACACTCGATCCTTGGAGTTGATCGAACAAGTCTTCGATCCTAGGTAACGGGTATCTATTCTTCACCGTTAACTTGTTCAGCTCTCGGTAATCAATGCACATACGGAACGATCCATCCTTCTTCTTCACAAATAAGACTGGGGTCCCCAAGGTGAAGAACTTGGTCTTATGAATCCTTTTTCGGCTAACTCCGCCAATTGTTTTGACAAATCTTCTAGCTCGGTAGGTGCAAGACGATAAGGCGCTCGTGCTACAGGTGCAGCACCAGGTATCAAGTCAATCTGAAACTCCACTTGTCTAGTCGGCGGGATTCCTGGCAAATCATCGAGAAACACATCAGAAAATTCACGAACTATAGACACATCTCCAATGCACATTTCCTTTTTCTTCGTCCCTCCTTTCTCATAAATTTGAGCTAAGAAAAGGTAACATCCTTTCTCCATTAACTTTGGTAACTTAGTGCAAGAAATGACTGCTAATCGGGATGGGCTCCTAGAATCCTTCCGATCTCCCAATATATTTAGGATTTCTTTTCCGTATGGTACTCGCACGATCTTCTCGTCGCAAAGTATGTGAGCACGATACTTCGACAACCAATCCATACCAATGATGACATCAAAACTTCCTAATGTGACGGGTAGAAGATCTATGTTGAAAGGGTGGTTCAAGAAATTTAACGTGCAACCACGAATGATGGTATTAATCCTTTCTATATTCCCATTTGCTAACTCAATATCATATCCAATTCCTAAGGCCATCGGGGGTTTCTCTAGTAGGGGTGCAAACGTAGTGGACACAAAACTCCTATCGGCACCAGTATCAAATAGTATGGAAGCATAACAATTATTGAGAAGGAACGTACCAGTGACGACGTTCGGATCTTCTCCTCTCTCGTTCCCGAGTGCATACACTCTTCCTTGAGCAGCTTCAGCTTCCACACGTTGGTCCCCATTATCTTGTTGTCCACGGTTTCCTCCAGCTCCACGGTTTCCATGATTGTACCCATTACCACCCGAGCCTTGATTTCCACGGTTCCACGATTCTCTACACTCATTCCTATAGTGTCCTTTCTTTCCACACCCATAACAAGTAACATCTGCCTTGTTTCTCATCTCAGGAGCAGCCTGAACCATAGCAAGAGGTCGAGCTCTACAGTCCTTAGCTGTGTGTCCTTTCTTTGCGCAGTTCTGGCATTTCACACTACACCATCCAGTATGATGCTGGTGGCAACGACCACACTTGGGTGCATCACCGTTCTGATTCTTCTTATCTCCATTCCCAATAGCATAAGCCTTAGCTTGTCTCTTGCTTCGGTGATCATTACCCTTAGAGTGATGGTCTCTCTTTCTCTTTCCATTCTTCTCCTTATCAGCTCCTTCCAATTCCAACGAGTCCATAAGTTGTTGAGCAATTGTGATTGCCTCATGGATGTTTGCAGGCCTAGCAGAAATCACATCATTCCTTGTAGCTACAGGCAACCCATCAGTATACCTCTCGATCTTTTGAGTCACGGTTTTCACCATATCTAGGCAAAGCAAGGCCAATTCCTGGTAACGACGATTGTAAGTTGTCATATCATTACCTTTCACCTTGTGGTTCCAAAACTCAATCTCTAGCTTCTTAACCTCATTCTTTGGGCAATAAGTCTGAATCAGCAAAGACTTAAATTGCCCCCAAGTCATGGCATAAGCTACATCACTCCCAACTGAATTTCGGTAATTGTTCCACCAAGTTAAAGCTTCATCCTTGAAAGTAAAAGAAGCAAACTTTACCTTCGCATTCTCCGCACAACCACTGACATTAAACACTGACTCAGTCTTCTCAATCCATCTGACTAAGTAAACCACTCCTTCAGTTCCACCAAACTCAATGGGTCCACAAATCTTGAACTCCTTGTATTGACATCCATTAGCACGAACAGGTGGAAAAGTTCCAGCAGAATTGTTGGAATGATTTGACTCAGCTAGTAGTTCAGCAACTCTTTGCTCCACAAGTTGATTGATCATTGCTTGATCCACAGTAGGTGCATTAAGTGAAACATGCTCATTGTCTCCCTGAACATCAACATTTTGATTCCTGTTGTTGCGGTTAGTAGTGTCCAGGTTGTCAGGAGTAGGGGTTTCAACATTTCGAGTAGGTCGGCGTCCTCGACGACCAGGAGTAGTCACTGCAGGACCAGTTCTGGTAGCTCTAACAGGGTTTCGTCGTGTGGCCATTGATCCGAAACATCACACAAGTTCATGAGTCTCCAATAGAACTTATCGATATGCTCAACAAAAGAAATTCAACGAAGAAGTCATGGAAAGAATAGCAACAATACACCATGAAACATCAATAAAACGAATAGGGACTCAATTTCCATAACACCCAAAATCACATAATATCATATACTAATAACCATCAACTATACAATAGCGATCTAACATCGTTCCAACTACCGGATAACACAAAACGTACTAATCGTTCCAAAAGAGACGAATACTGAACAAAATACATCAAAATATGATAGCTAGCTTTTCTAACCGAACACTCCTCGGTTAAGAAAGCAACAAGACAACATAACCCAATCAACTAGCCACGCTGCTGGCGGAGGCTCCTCAACTCCTGCCTCAAGCCATCAAGATCCCTCCATAACGATCCTAGCTCCACGCTATGGGTGTCTCGGTCTCTCTTGAGGTCAGCCACCTCCTTCTCTAGCTCGGCATTCCTTTGCCATAGCTTGCGGTCGGCCTCTCGAGCAGTAACAAAACCTCGCTGCAAACTATCGATATGCTCGTGGACCTCCATCAAAACTCTCCTCATCTCAGTAGTCCTGCCCACAACCACAGTCATATCAACTCTCAGATCCGCTATGAACTCTCCAATAACTCTCTCAAGTCGATCAGATACACGTGCAACTCTCTCACCAAGCTCAGTAATCCGAGCCCATAACCTGCCAATCTCACCTAACTCTGCATGCTCAGCAGAAACCTCAGAAGATGCATCCGACCCATCATGACTACCAGGTGGCAACTCAACCAAAAATGGATGATCAGGTAAATCAGGCTCAATCGGATGTACAGGTGAATCAGGCTCCTCAGCCTGAGCTGGTGGTACTAACTCATCATCATCATCAGGCATCTCATCCTCCTGAGGGTCATCCTCCTACTCAGGGTCATCATCATCACCCTGCTCAACCTCCTGAGGGTCATCCACCTGCTCAGGGTCATCAGCCTCATCCTCACCCTCGTACTCCTCCTCCTCCTCATCGGAAGAGTACCTCATCAATCGTCGTCTCCTACTAGGTGAACCATGTGGAGATGTGGTAGGTGATCTAGGACAACGACGCAATGATCTGGGTGGCGCCTCAGACAGAAGAGAGTGAGCATCAATCTGTAAAGGTGATGGAGTAGGGCGTACCGACATGCGTGCCGTAGCTCGGTGGGCAAAGCGTGGGGCCACACGAGCCAAAGCCTGATGAAGAGTAAGCTGCCTCGGTGTACCAGGGAGCCCTAAAGAAGATGAGGGTCCCTGCGTAGATGCAGCAGGTAGTGCTGAAGTAGAAGCTGTCTGCGGCACAGTAGCTGAAAGCATGGCCATCTGGTAAGGATCATCAGATGCCATAGTGAACTGTGCAGGTAAAACCGGTGCAGTAAGAATATCCTCGACAACATCGGGCATATGGGAGGCCATGGTATGTGACAACGGCGTAGGGTAGGTGTAAGTGTTTCAAAACAACTAAATCACAACTCAAAATGCCATACCAAAGATCCTCATCAAATAGTTCAAACATATAATCTCAATAAAAAGAGTTTCAAACACCGCATTACTAAAATGTTTATAAAAACATTTAGACCATATAATTCCTCGAAACGCCATCTTACTACTAAATCCATAAACCTCAAATCATCTCAAGAAATCCCAAATCTAACAATCATCTCAAATATCTCATAATACCTCAAATAATAGAAGATGCTTCGGCTTGGCAGGCTGGCGGGCAGTGGTCATGGATCATTTTCTATAAAAATTCAGTTATACTTTAGGTGTTTATTTACCTAGTTCTCTATAACCTTGGCTCTGATACCAATCTGTAACACCCCCAAAATTTGATACAGCAGAAGACTCAACAAGCTTTCGGGGTGCTACGGGGATTGGTATCCAACACAAGACAATATAGAACGAGATAAAGTAAACATAATAAAAACGCAACCAAAACGGGGTTTTAAGGTTTACATTTATCCCAACATCATTCAGAGTCAGGCCCAAAATAACATAACAATAGGTCCATAATTAATTATCAGAGTTTAGAAAAATAGATCCATAAACCATGAGCCACAGCCAAGCCTTCCATCCCAAGCATCCATATTATCACTTAATTACCTGAGAAAACGTGCTAAAAGTCAGCTTTCGCTGGTGAGATCATACGTTTAAATTCATCTAACAATATAGTGGACATATACGCAAAACGCTTGCTAGCTAGACTAAGGATTCACTAAAAGCCTGCGGATACCCTCCGCTCCAAACCTAACACACGGATACCCTCCGTTCCAACATAGATATTCGGGTAACCCCCGCAATACCAATAAATACTCGGATAACCTCCAAAGTATCAATAACCTATAGGTGCACACTACAGTATCTAAATAAGCCAACCTTGAATAGTACACACGAACCGTGTGACTAAAGCTGACAATAACCAATTAAGTCAACCTTGAATAGTACACACAAAATATATGTGACTAAAGCTGACAATACATCCTAGTCCATACGCATAGCAAGTTTTAGAAAGAATATAGAAGCGATAATAGTCCACATAAATAATTTGCACGTTTCTCACCCCAAGTATTGAAAACATAGTTCAAGAGTAAAAAGTGGGGCTATGACTCACCTCAAGTCCAGAAAATAGCAAGAAGAAGTCGGTAGAAATAAGATGTATAGTAACTCACAAAACAGCAACTACGGACTTGGCACGACCTAACAATATTAACTCGTTCAGAAATCATTTCCTCAAATTCAAAATATTCCCAAACCCGGACGATAATCCGTTTTATTTCCGAAAATCCATTTCGTATTAGTTTGGTGTATTTACGTTTGGTATCCATACGGGTGGTGGGTCGACACAAAACAAACCAAAAAGGTCACACAAAGAATAATAAAATGAACTATAGATCTAATATTAGCCCAATATATTATTTAAATAAATGCCGAAGTTTATTAAATCCGTCGATTTGATAATCCTCGTATTTATTTACGTAACATACCGTTCTAAGATTACACCCAATCCTAAAGCACATAGCACATAAATACTATATGGTATATATCGTAGTTTAATAAATTCCTCATATACATCGTCAAATTGGCCAGATTTCCCGATATATATATTCGCAATTTATTGCACTTTACATATACCACAACCTATGGGCGTCGTAGGATACGATGCCCATTAATATATTCATTTCATATAGCCAAATAACCCGGTTCAACCCTACGGTTAAGTGGTTATTTAGTTATAGAAAACGTTTATATTAATCGTCATATATCCGTGAAAACACGAAAGTCACAAATAAAACTTACCTGAACTCGAGTGACAACGACTCCGCATAACTCGATAAGTTTACTCGTTATATATATATAAAATGACATTTTATTTAATGTTTAATAATTGTCGAGAGTTTTCTCATTTTATAACACATTTTTATAATAATAATACGTTCAATAATATTACGCACTTTCGTAGCCTAATATATATCTAGTCGTATTATTTATAATATGACTCGTGATTATTATTATTATTATTATACGCGCTTATATAGTTATATATCCGTTATTCACGTCTATATATTCATATAAACGTTTATATTACCAATAATTATGATTACGAGTTTTATTATTTATGTTTTATTTGTAAATAGTTATCGAGTCATACGAAATGGTCACATGTCCGAGTCATGACTCTCGGCTCATTGTCCAAGTCCAAAGTAATAAGCAAAAGTCATAAAAACAATACATCTCCGTCCAACACAATCCCAATCCACGTGCTACAACAATAGGGTCCGACTACGGCACCCGACTAACCTATCTCCGTCAATCTAAGTGACCGTCTCACAATCGGTCCCCAATAACACATTTCGTCAACAACTTCACAATACCAAATATCCATTGCCGAGACCAAACGTGGTCTCGACCCACAAGTATTCGACCAAATAAATAATCGACCAAGCCGATACTAAACCAAGTTAACAACCAAAATAATAAGGAAAACATATAAACAAGGTCACATTTGGGATGGTTTACCAAGCCAAACCCGAGTCCACACGACTCGATTGAGTCGCGGTAAACACCAAGAGCCAAACATAGCTCGAACCAAGCATCAAGGGTCACAAGAAATGGCTCCAAGGAGCCTCCAAAAATTACCCATTCGACCCATAAGGGTCTCGGCAATAACAACATCAATACGGCTTAGAGCCGCGACTCACAAGAGTCGAACCAAAGCAATAACGAGCCCAAGGCTCGAGTCACAACCAAATGAGGGCCCCATTTGGGTCTCGACCTGGTTATACGAGCAACCAAAAGCGACCCCGAGACCTCAAGGGTCTCGGTTATGCTCAAACCAAGAAAACCAAACCCTCGACATAACATAAAACAACCAAATCCTTCCACAAATCCGAACCCAAATCGACCCAAACCGGATACCAAACTAATCTTTATCAAAATCTTTAAAAGAACTTGTAGTTTTTAAACCCCCATACAAGGTAATCCGAGTTTGACTCAGTTTAGTAAAAACCCACGCGTAAAAACGCGTTTTCTCACCTTCCAATACACGGATCTATATCAAACTTCAAGAATAATAGTGGTGGTGTGGTGTACGCGCGGCGGTGGGACAAGCGAAAGGTGGTGGTTTCTTGTTCTCGGCGCGTGAAATGATTCAAAAGGTGGAGAAAGACGTTTGGATTACGGTGGTGGTGTTTGTGTGTGCTGATAACCGACGGTGGAGTGGTGGCCGGATTTTCAGTCGGCGGCTAGGGTTTTGAGGTGGGGAGAGGATAATGAGAGAGAGAGATGAGTGTAGGTGTTGGTTGTTGTGTTTGTGTGAACCGGCCCCAAGGACCAATTTTGTAGTTTTATTCTTTCTTTTTTTTTTTTTTTTTTTTTTTTTTTTTTTTTTTTTTTGTATAATTAATAATAATGATAATAATGATAATAGTAATAATAATATTACTAGTAGTGTGGAGCGGATAAAGTGGGTAAATGTAAAACATGTGACCCGAAACCCGAACTCATAATTACTCAAATATCGTCGGACTCGTAAAACGAATCATAAAATTTTTCGTTAGGTAAACCTAGTGCCAGAGTCAACGTAGTACCAGTGAGAATTTAAGAATACATCACCGAGCATAATATCTAAATGAATTATTAAAATAATTCACGAATTCCATAATGTCATAAAACATAATTATCCATAAAATAGGTCTTACAAGTTCGTTGTGAATAAAAATTCCAAATAAAAATTATAAACGAACTTTAACGTAATGCGGGTTTTCAAAATAACTCCATAAATTGCCGGTTGTCACAACCTCGAGCCATCATAAGTGATCGTGGGACCCATTTTTGCAATGACCAATTCGCTAAAGTTATGCTTAAATATGGTGTCACACATCGTCTTTCCACGGCTTATCATCCACAAACGAGTGGTCAAGTGGAGGTGTCCAATCGTGGCTTAAAAAGGATATTAGAAAGGACCGTAGGAGAGCACCGTGCCTCATGGGCCGATAAGCTAGACGATGCTTTATGGGCTTTCCGGACCGCTTACAAAACACCCATTGGGTGCACTCCATATAAGCTGGTTTACGGGAAAGCTTGTCATTTGCCCATCGAACTTGAGCACAAGGCCTACTGGCCTTAAAACATGCAAATTTTGACTTGAAAACCGCGGGTGATCACAAAAAAGTTCAATTGAACGAATTAGTCGAACTTCGTGATCAAGCTTACGAGAATTCTTTAATTTATAAAGAGAAAACAAAAAGACTTCATGATGCCAAGATCAAAGACCGCGTGTTCAACGTTGGTGATCAAGTGCTTCTTTTTAACTCTCGTTTAAAGATTTTCTCGGGTAAGCTTAAAACCCGTTGGTCTGGACCATTCACCATAACACAAGTGTTCCCTTATGGTACCATTGAGTTGGCTCAACCCGATGGTCCCAACTTTAAGGTGAATGGTCACCGTTTGAAACACTATTTTGGAGGAGACGTACCAACCATGGTAGTCCCGGATCTCCAAACTTTCCCCAAGGACGAATGAATTCGGGGATCGAGTCAAGCTACCACTACTAGAAAATCTGGCATCAGCAACGAAACTTTGCATCGCTATTCCGTCACTAAAGCCCTTCAATGATGGAATGGTGACGGATGTATTCCGTCGCAAAAAAGGGCCTCGCAAAATTTTAGCAACGAGTTTAGCGACAAAAGTTTTAGAGCTTCGGCGACGGATTGTTGGTCTCCACCCACTCGCTAGAGCCTTTATAAAGTTACCAAAATTAAATTTGATTCGACCATCAAGTGACGGCTTATCGACAAACTTTTTGTCGCTAACAGTGACTACGAAGCAGTCACTGATACATTTCTAATAATCGGCCAACCATTTTGTTGTTATTCCATCGCTACTAGAGACATCGTTAATCCGCCACTAAAAGTATTGTCTCAAAACCGCCACTAACAATTTGTTGCGTAAATCAATACCATTTCATAGCATGTTTGATCAAATCCGTCTCTAATTTGTCACGATTTAAAAAACTTATAAGGATATAATATGTCGCTAATAAGTCAATAACGAAACAATTTATTTGCCATTTATTCAAAATGTCACACAAACGGATACCACACCGATAATAGTCACGAAATCCGTATCCAAATCAAATAACAAACATATCCAAATCAAATAACAAGCAAATTAGAAAGAAAACTAACATCTGATCTTTGACAACATAAAAGGAAATCAAAACCAAAGATTCTCTCTTACATAAAAGTTAAGAGGACCTATAAAGCTCTTGAAAGTGTAATGGTGGATGTTCAAGATGTACGGCCACTTGCATTACCTTGAATTTCTACACGCATTTCTTCCTTGAGCTCTTCACACATTTCTTCTTTTAGCTCTTCGCCCATTTCTTCTTTGAACTCATTCTTCGTTTCTTCCTTGAGCTCGACTTTCATTTCCTCCTTCAATTCTTCCTTTAACTCTCCACGAACGCTATCAAGATAGTTCTTGAACATAACAAATTCAAATATTAGTTTTTTTGAAATAGCTAAATGCAACTTGGGTAGGTCTTTTATGCAAAGTGACTTATAATTCAGTATCCTAACAGAACTAACCTCAAAAGATCTGAAAGATTACAATTTTCAGAATATAAACACATAAACAAAGCATATATACTGATACACATAAAACCTGAACACAGTCAATAGTCAATAGATACAGATCAACACCTTAAAAGTCAAAAGAATCATTAAACCAAAAGGACTACACTTGTGCTACGATAAATCAAAATATTCAAGCTCAGTGGGATCACTAGTTTCACGCTTGGTTTTGCACTACCACACAAATTAACGCATTACCATGACGCAATAATCTTACCACATTTTATATAATAACAGTTGAATTTCAATGACAGCAATAATTATGACACATGTTTTCAGTGAGGCAGTTTAACAAACCCCTAGCGTGTGTTAAACAAAAGGGTATATGAACTAGTGAAATAACTTATAATGCTAAAATGATAATAGCTATAAGTATCATAGATTCATAGCAACTGCATACTCCAAATTTTAACTGTTTTTAAATTTGTCTGTCAAAATTATAATCTCAGTTCAGTCTAGCTTCGCAAGCGTGCTTTAGCATAAACATTTATGAAAACTTTAAAGGTGCTCAAAACCAGTGAAACTTTCCCTCTTGAAATATGAACTAGTGAAATAACTTATAATGCTAAAATGATAATAGCTGATACCATAGATGAATAAAATTGTCACACCTTCCATTTACTACATTCCTTGATGCATCTAAACGGGTCAAGTTCGGGTTAGGGTCTTTTGACCCACCAACCTGCTAACCTGAACCTGCAAACACAAATATGATTGACACCCTAATTATTTACATGAAAGTGTAAAGTAAAAAATAAACCTAATCAACTCTAATCATGCAACACAACTCAATGAACCAAGCACCCTAACATTTAATTAAAAGGTAAATTAAAACTAATTACCACAAATTATGATCTAAAATATAAACAACATTTGTGGATAGATCTTTCTTCTTTCACAAAGGGATTGTCTCGTTAGGTTTTTATACGCTTACCGAGTTTTTTTTCACATTCTTTACGACATAACCCAATACGAAACAATATGTCTTAAATAGCTTAACTTCAAGTTTCGTATATGCATAGACATTATAATAATCGACACAAGTAAAATTGTAAATGAAAGAAGGCATTTGTGAGATAATTGAACTCAGATTTTTAAAAGGGCGCTTAAGCTCCACTTGAGCTTTAGTTAAACATGCTCAACCCGAGCTTGACTTTTAACTTAAAGTTTAATTAGTTTTCGACCTCAAGATTAACTCAAAGCTTCATTGATTTAACTTTTTTGTGCTTGAGCTTCATACGGCAAACCGTTATCATTATTTTTAATATCCAGTTATTAAATAGTAAATATGCTATCTTTTATATTTTCAGTCACTTTTGCACCTGCAACTCACCCAACAATCAAACAGATTGGTTAGGTTGGGTTGAGGAACAAACATGAGCTGTATATATTTTTCTTCTTTTGCAATTGGGCTGTCTTGTTAAGTGTTTATACACTTACTGGATAGCTTAATTTCAAGTTTCATATAAGCATAGACATAATAATAATCGATACAAGTATGGGTGTAAATGTTCAAAGAGCTATTTGTGAGTTACTCTGAAATTCAACTAGTTAAAAGGACGAACCCTAAATGCAACACTTACAGTTCAATTTGTAGTCATTGCAAGAAGAAGAAAAAAATTTATTGGTTATGAACGAAAAATAATAAAAGTTTGAGGACTTGATGATTAAACAATATTTAAACTATTAAGATTAAGAATTTGAGGATTTTGTTACTATTTTAAAGTTTTTCAAATTTTAATAAAAGTCATCCGCCCTTCAAATACATGCTTGCAAACAAGATTAAGAAGCTTGATAATAACTCCAAGCGTACTTAGGTCGTGCTTCGGATTATTATATTTAAGAACGAGTCATTTTGCAAAATGTTTGTGATGATTAGAGATGGCAATAAAAAACCCATACCCGACGGGGACCCGATCCCCAAACCTGATTTGACTGACGAATCCCCGAGTTGACCGGGGATGGGGGACGGGGAATCCCCGAATTATGAAACCGGGGATGGGGATATCATAAATCCCCGACCCTGAACCCGACCCCGAACTTTTTAATATATAAATTATATGTAATATTAATACTAAGTGTATTTATATATGTATATGTTAGTATGTATAGATAGTTATTATATTTGAAGCATATTTGTATGTATATGTGACATTCAACGGATTAAGATCATCAAATATTTTAAAACGTTAAGCACTAACTATGTATTGTCCAACTAATATTTTGTCCGAATACACTCATTCGATGCACTCAATTTTTATTATATGTGATGTTTCAATATATATAAATGCTTTAAAGTTGAATGACATTTTAATTAATCCAACTATGTATAATGTACGCTTTTTAATACGTTTTATAGGCCAATTTTTTATGTTACGGATTAGTTATATAATTTTTATGCTTAATTTATTTGGGCAAAAAATTCCCCGAATCCCCGATCCCCGTTGGGGATGGGGATGCAAAATGATTCCCCGATAGGGATGGGGACGGGGATGGGGGTGAGAAATGGGGATGAGAATGGTAAATACGATCCCCAATATTCCCCGCCCCGTTGCCATCACTGATGATGAATGGTCTAAGTTTATCAAAATAATGAAATAACTCAACAACGCTCTATAACCAGCCATAGCAGCACAACTAAGTTAATGCCGGCTATAGAACAATAGTTTAAGCTAAAACATCATCTCATTGTGTAATACGCTCAAACAACTTCTTAAAGAATAAAGGGATTTTAAACAAATTGTCAAACAGATATCTATAGCATTTAAGTAGGAAAATAATCAATTACACAAATTCAATCAATCAAGGCTTCAATATGCTTATTTGACAATAATAAAGGAACATAGGAATGCAAGGACTGTTGCTGTTCAACACCCTTTACCAGTTCCGTGCATTACGAATCCCTTACTCAAAGATTTGAATAACTAAAAAATACCATCATTAGTTATCAGTCGAATACCACCACTGTGTTAGACGATAAAACGTTTCGACATCATCCAAATCAAATAACAAAACATCCAAAATTCAAAGACATAAAATGGAGTCTGAGCTAAAAAGTGAAAAGAAACTAAAAAAACATGAAATTCCTTCGAACGAAAGACGTGATGTTGAATTTGTACCGCCACTTCATTACCCTGGTTACATATCGAACTCAACCAAACAAATGAACAATCCGCCCTTTGTAAACTCTTGGGAACAATATTCCCACAAATGAATATCAAAGATGGGATAGTAAAACGAATCTGGTCCATATTTAGCTACCACGGCCTCCTTATACGCAGCCTGAAAATTTTCACGAAACACATTTTATGGGACCGTTATTAACCACGTCAACAACAAACTCAAACTATATAAGAGCTAAATGGATTAGTCCAAAAACAAACTCAAGTGAATTCACAGTAGTCAAAGTATTGAAAAATGTCAAATGTATTAGTCAGAAAGCCACAATTCAGTGAATTCACAGTAGAAAAAAACAATAAACTCTCATTATATACTAATCATAAGTTCATAACTATGCATTAACTACATAAGTTCATAAGCTCATAACAATGGTGGCTCAAGGGTAATGTCAAAACAGAAATGCAGGTACTGTGGGGACAAGCCGGTCGGTTTGGGGCATGGTCAAACGGGTCATACGTTAACAATGGGCCAAAAACATGTAAACTTACTCTCTGTATCTTCAAATCAAGCATTTGAAAAAAATAAATAAATAAAATGACATCACTCGTTTAAAAAGCAAAGTATCTGTTGTGTCACTTGGACTGACCCATTTAGATTTAGAGAGGTGAATTTTTAGTTGACCCATTCAACCCGTTCTTAAAACCCATCGCATTTTTCCACTGAAAGATGTTTTTACAAACCCACTTGACCCCATCTTCATTTTTATTAAAAGCACAGAACATTAAACTTGTAGCCCCTGCACTTCTGCCAAACACCCTTATATACATCTGCACTTCCGCCAAACACCCTAAAAACCATCAAGAACAAACCAACATGCACATTAGGACAAAAATGCAGTCCCAAATAATCCTAATTTTGTCACAGTAGCAACAAAACATACCATGTATTACTAATCCTTATTTGTTACAGTAGCTACAGATACATATAGAAAAATAGTTTTTTAGAGAAGCATACTCTCATTTGCATAATTCTCACACATTCATAAATAACTCTTTATTCCTAGTACACAATCCCTAATAATTAATAAATAACCCATATATACTTTAGCATCATACTGATATTCATACATAGAAAAAACAGGAAAATCATATATATAATATAAAAGATTACATTGCAGCAATATATCAGTCAAGTAGACACAATGATTCAATGAACACATATATATATGAACTATAAGTTCTGTATTACTTTGAACACAAATTTTCGTCATAATCCTGCAACATTTTGAGGAATAGGTTTCAAGTTAATGTGATTAAATATTTAAACCATAAATAACTATAGAGTTTAAGAATATTACCCACACTAATTGGTAAGTAACTGTTACCTTCAATTTTTATTTCGCGGGTTACTTGTTCGCCTCTACATCCATTGGTTCGCGGGTAGTAAGTAACTGTTGCCGCCTAATTTGTGTCGCCTGGTATAGAGGTAGTTGAGCTGTGTTGTGAATATTATCCTTCTTTTATATTTGTTGACAAATTATATGTTTAATATGGTATAGTGATAGAAGATATATATCAATTTTATAAGATTATTATCATTACTAATTAAACAAGATCTTAGGAATGGGTAAAGCATTTTCTTACCACAATATATACCCGTAGTCTCTTTGTTTACTTGTACAATACATTAGTAATATTATGCTACCACTTGAGAGAGTTTAACATTTTTTAATTGCTTTAAAAACTATTGAAAAATATATAATTCTTTATGTTATTTTTAATTGTAAATAAATATTATAATGAAAAGTAAAACAAAAAAGTAGTTTGTATATTTACTTTTTGCTCCTAGCGCTTTGCTAGTAGTTTTTTATTTATATATATCTCGGCCATTAAAAAAAAAGAAAAACATTAAAAGTTACACATACAACTTTAGACGCTAATAGGTAACTATGTGAAAAAAAAAGTTAGCGACGAATATGAGATAGCTAAAAAAAACCAGCATTATGTCGTCAAAATTTTGTCGCTATTAGTTGTAACCTAAGTTCGACGCTAACTCCGTCTCGGTATGATTACATTTAGTGTTAGAATTGTGACAGATGCATAATGCATCTCTAGTGTTGTTACTGATTTGTCACTACTTTGTCGCTAATTTATCAAAGCCATTTTTGTAGCAAATATATCTCTAATCCATCACTGTGAACCATTTTCTTGTGACTGAATAATTCGGTAGCTAATTTCCGTCACTGTTGTCCAGTATTCTAGTAGTGTACGTGACTCGGTAATCAAAAACAAAGCACTTCGTGGGAGGCAACCCATGCTTATCCAATTTCATCTTCTTAATTTTCTTATTTCTAATAAACAACGTGAGGAGGGGGTACCTCTTCCAATCTTGTGTTTCGTGGTTGTTTGTGTATGATTGTCCAGGATTGTCCCCGATTTATGATGACTCTCGTGCTCGTGGTTTTGTCTTTCTCTCCACTCGAGTCTCATTCATCGATGCTTTTGGAAATCCAATATCCGTAAATCTTATCGAATAACGTTTTCTTTGGCATAATTAATAAATGGCCCTAGATTTATGTTAGGATTACCTTTACCCATTAAAACATTGAGGACAATGTTCAATTCTAGTCCGGGGGAGGGTGAATCTTCGATTCGATTTGACCTTGCATTTTTCACCATGTCGTGTACTCTTGCAACTCCGTTTTTCCACAAAAAAATGAAAAAAATTGAAAAAATTGAAAAATTGAAAAATTTTTGAAGGAAAGTGAATGAAAAAGTCATGAAAAAGCACAAAAAAATGAGAAAAAGTCGAAAAGTTGTGCAAAAATATAATAAAAGTTTAAATAAGTGTTTTGACATCTTGTTGACTTTCTTGCTGGCGAGAGTAGGAATAAATATTTTGACTTGACCGGGCGTGTTGAGCCCTAGCTTGTTCCCTTAACCAATGATAATCATAAAAGTTTGTGCTAGCCTTGCACAAAACGCGAATTCTTTTTAAGAGTTTGCAAGTTCCCGTATTTGACTTTATATATGCGTGGCTGGTTATCGGCTAAGCATCTGCTAATCTCATTATTTGAGGTCTTAAATTTGCAGAGAACGAGAAATGATAGAGTTTATTTACAAGTTTAATGCTAAACATGGAATAGTGGTTCTCTTTAGAGCTCATAAGAGGTACTCGTGGCTTTTTACTCCCATCAGATACGTCACTAATATATAATAGATGTCTAGGTTAATTAGTGGTATTTCGGTTTGAATAATATTTAGTTATTTGTTTTCTTAAGAGAATTTTTGCTTTAGAAGTTGGGTACATATCAAGGAACATCAAAAATAAGAGCAAAAAGTGAAAAAAACCAAAAGTCAAAAGTTGATTATCTATGTTGTTTTGGAGCTACCCGATAAGCTTCCATTGATGTATTGAGAAAAGTCAAAGAAAGTGAAAAAAGTGAAAAGTATGAAAAATATGAGAAAAGTGAAAAAAGTGAAAGATGAAAAAAAATGAAAGTTGAAAGTTATGTCGAATAAGAGTTTGGATGTAAATAAGTTGTTGGCGCGTGAGGTGCATGTGAATGATTATAAATTGGACACATGAGGTGCACGTGTAGTACTCCGAAACTTATATTTATGATGTTGTATGTACCAAAATTCCTTGATGTGGACCGAATTTCTATTGCAGTGGTTCTTAAGAGAAAATGAATAACTATTTATCGTTTTAACTTAGGTGTCACTATCGGACTAAAAATTATTGAAACGAGAAAATATGAAGCGATTCATTTCTCAACAAAGTAAAATATTGAGATACAAAAACTTACGACATGGGAGTAAGAAGTTTCCACGAGTAACTTTTATGAGTAGTGTTAGCATTAAATTTGTAGATAAGCTGTGATCTTGTTTTTACGCTTAGTTTGGGAGCTCGTGAAAAATCAAGGATGAAGATTTTTATCCGTATGGTCACTTTTCTATGAGAAGTGTTTCTACTCGTAGACCCTAAATATTATTGCAAAAATAATGAAAGTTCAACAAACCGTCACAAGTGTGAAGTGTGAAAAGTCCAAAAATAATAATGAAAGTAGAATAAAGGAAAATATTTGGAAAACGGAGCGTTTGCGGGATTAAATGATTTTATAACTTCTTTTGAACCTCCTTGCTACTTTACAAAGTTAGTAGAAAGAGTTATTAAATTATTTATCTCGTGAGCGTGAATTGATCATATTGCGTGAGGACACAACAATACTTTAGTCCGGGGGATTTTGGTGAGTGCTTATTCACTCACCTTTTCTGAGCTAAAATAAGACCAAATAAACCAAAAACTAACCAAAATTGCCAAAGATTATATGTTTTTGTGTTTGTGAATGTGCAAGAACGGATATTTAAGAAAAAGGACAAAAAATCACGAGAAAATGACAAAACGAGCACGAGATTTGGAAAAGTATAAATAGCCGGAGCCGGGGAAGCTTAGTGGTCAAAGTCAAAGCTCATATAGTCATAAGGAGTCCTCAAAGTTTCAGAAATTACAAGAATGGTCCTTGGTCATAAGTTGGAAGAAATTACACATGTGGTCCTTCAACTTTCAAGATTGTCATTTTTGGTCCTTTTGAAGATTATTTTGAAGATTTGACAACAAGGCCCTCCAAGTATTCATGAGATGTCAACTATAGTCCTTGAATATTATTTATCAAGATTGGCAGTAAAGGTCCTCACATTTTCAGAAAATACAAAGTTAGTCCCTTGGTTGATACTACTACTCAAACTGGATCCACATCCACTTAATCCAAAATAAACAAACACAAACTTTCAACCCACCACTGCTGGCCCATCATATACACAAGTCCACCCGGCCCAGTATCTAAACCCGTTCCACCCTTATTAATATTACAACCCGACCCATCCCAGTCAAACTAATAATAAAATAACCCATACCGCGCTTTTACCCTGTACACTCACCCCTCCAAGTTACCCTGGTAATTAAACCTCGTACCAATCAACATAACCTCGTACTAAGAATCTATCATTGGACCTTCTAGAACCTGACATGGCAGAGAATGTCGACACTTATTCCTCCCATGTGGCTAATTGAAGATCACTGATTGGCTCCTCCTACGTGGATACAAGATAAGGTGCTAATTAACGGATAAGTTTTGGTGGGATGTCGACATTCAGATAGGAATTGAAGATATGTGGCCAGAATTGAGCTTCTAGGGCCTTCCAAGCTTAAACCCTAGCAACCTCCCCTGCTCCTATATATACCCCCTGTATACGTTTCTATTGTGTAGGTTTTAATGTAATGTTATGCTGTCATTTTACTTTCTTAATAATGTACTCAGATTTTAAGTAATAAAAGTTTTTAGCTTTAATATTTTAATTTCATGTTTTAGCTTTCTTACTTAATATTTCATTTTAGTTTATTAATCTTTAAATAAGTTTATTTACTGTTTTAGTAGTAACCTTTAATCATTTTAATAGCTTTTGTAAAGTGAAACTGTTTGTTTACTTTTCCTTTCAAAAAAAAAAAAAATAATAAAAAAAAAAATAAAATAAAATAAAATTATAAAACATATAAAAAAAAAAAAAAGATGTTATCTTTCTTAAACATAGCTTACATATAAGCTTCTTTTTAGTAGATATATGCTTATATTAGCTTTTATAGCTATTGTAAGTGTGATAGTAGCTTAAAACAGTCAAAAGCTCAAAAAGACCCCACTAGTCAACTAAAGTCAAACCTGAGGTGTTCTTGGTGAAATCTGGGTAAAATTGGTAGTCCAAGTGGGGATTTGGAAGCCATTGGCCTACCTAAAGGTAGGCAAGCATAGTGAACCCCCTCTGTTTGAGCTGAGGGGGATTTGATTTGTAAGTTATCATCTTATTTCTTGTCCTTTTAGTGTATTTTTAGAGTTTAGTAGTTACAATCTATTAGTTAGTACAAGATACTGTTTATTGTGTTCATCTCAGTTGTCTAGTAGCTTGTTATGTGTTTGTTTGATATTTATATATGTTTTGGTATAACTTGTTGTTCTTACTGCCATGATATGGACTTAACTGCCCTTTGATGTTCTTGGTGTTATGTGATGTTTTTGGTTGTTCTATTAGCTTTAATATCACTTAGGTAATCTGTTTTGATCATTAAATCAGTAGGAATAGTCTCAAAATTGCAATTTGTAGTGTAAACCATATTATAAAGGACTGTTTGGATCTGTGCATTCCTTGTTGTTCTTGTTGTTATTTTACTGAGTTCTTGGTTCACTTAGTCTGCATTAGGTCTACTTAAGTTAGAATAAGCATAAAATCAATAGGTTTATAGCTAAAAGTCAAAATTGCATGTTTATTCAAAAATTCTGCTTGCATTTCTTGTAATCTGTTGCTGCCATGTGCTCAATCTGTGTAATTGTTGTTTGTGATTGTCTCCTGAGTTCTTAAATATCAATAATACACACCTAGGTTTAGATTTAAGCTTTTGAAATTGGTTAAGGTCAAAGTTAAGTAGAAAATAAAAAGTCAACTGTTACAGCCTTGCTTGTGTTGTTCACTGCTGATCTTGGCACCAATTGAAGGGCAATTGGTGTATTAGAATTAGGGCTTTTATGTTTTTTGGGTTCTCTGTTGGGTGGTCTAGTAGTTTCTCCCTTAACTTTTAAAAAAACAGCTTATTAAACTACTTCTTTATCAGCTTAAAGTAGGGACTTTTCCACTTGTTTCTGTCAAATAAGTGTAACTGCCATTTGTGCTTATTGCTTATGTGGACTGCTTTTCTGGTTGATTTAGGTTGAATTCTACTTAAATATGTTGCATTCACTGTTCCTAAGCTTTTTGTAGTTAAAAGTGCTTATTAGCTTATTATTAGTGCTTATTTAGAAACTGCTTATTCTAAAACTGCTTATTAGGGTCTTCAAAATTAAGTAATTTTATTTTTCCTAGATTTAATATATTAAATTAGAATTTTTTGAATTTTTTTATATTTTTCTGAGCTTATTTGATATTTTTAATAATTAAAATTAGATTTTTAGCCTTTTAAATTAATTTTTAATTACTTTTAATTCCTGAAAATTACATAAAAATCCAAAAAAAATTAGTTTTCTGTTTCAAAATTAATTTTAAGTTAATTTAGATTTTCCCAAACTTAATTTGTATTTTTCAATTTATTTTTCACATTTATTTACTTTTTAAATAAAAAAAAAATACAAAAATATAAATAAATTCATAGAAAATCAATAAAAAGTCAAAAAAATATTTTTCTTTTTCTGGAAATTTATTTTATTAGTTTAAAATTTTTAGAAAATTATTTCACATTCGTAGGATCATTTTTAAATTAAAGTCACGTTTTAAATTTGTACGTTACGTTTTAAATAAACGCGTTTGCATTACCGTTTTTACGTTTTTAACTTTAGTGCATCCTTAGTTTGTACCCCTTGCATAATTTGTGTTTGTTTATCATAATTTGAATTACTTGATCACTATTTGCTTTTTCACCACTTTTCAATTCACGATTTACACGAATCGATATTCTTGATTCCATTCACCTTCACTTGGAAACGACTCGGGTGATCCGTATTTCTTGCGGATCATTTCGATACTATACTACTATATTATATAATTTGTTTTCACACAAATCATGCCTATTCAAATAGCATATGCGTTTCTGATTATTTTACATGTTAAATCCCTAATTAGCTAATAACCGAAAACTTAAACAAATGCAATATCTGATTATCTGGTTTCGTTATTGTAGAAGCGTATCTACACATTTTTTGCAGCATTGCCTTCTGTTATAGCTTCATGAAAGCATAAGTAGTTTTAATAAGCATTACCAAACATCCCCTGAAATCAATGTAATCATAGAAGTATTGATGTTGTATGCTGAATTGACATCAGAAAATTCCTTCGATATTACTATTACAAATCCTTCTTACAGAAAGGGACATTTATATTTTTCTTTAGGACAACCAGGGCTATTGGTTTCTTGATTAATCTGGTCCATATTACACGATGTTGTAACACTCTATCTTTCCCGAAAAGGTTTCTGATTTTATGTTATTTTCTAGAACCACATGGGAAGGTGGTCAGTGCGACGGAGATGAACAAAGTCGATTGGCTGCTCTTCGATAAGCAATGGAATTAGGAGCTGATCACATTGATGTTGAGCTTAAGATTCTCTTCTTCTTTAAATAAAAATCGATTTCTTTGTGTCATGGGCCTGTCTAAAGTACTATTATTTGTGTTCTTACATAGTAAATTCCTGTTATACTATTAGACATAATATTTCTATCAGATTTCTCTTTTTTGTTACTGAAATGCAGGCCGTTGATGATTTCAACCACATAATCCATGGAGACAAGCCTACAAACTGTAAACTCATACAATTATCAAAATACTCTTTCAATAGAAGAGCTTGGGAACCTTGTGGCCAAAATACAGTCAAGAGGAGCTCTGACATTGTCAAGTTTGCAACAACCGCTGTAGATATAATTGATGTATGATTGGTCTTAGACAGTCAGAAAAATATCAAACAAGTAATGGTCAACAAGTCAAACAGCTTAGGCCAATACTCCGTGGAGTTTAGTGTTTTCCCGGATCGTTAAATCCCAACAAGGCGTGAAATCTGAAATAAAAACGACTTCGAGATCAGGTGAATTGAACAGGTGATGAGTGTGTAAATACTCATCATTTTGAGTCAAATATAAGCTGCAAAATGATCAAAAATACTCAAAAACGCACCAAAATGCGAAGAAAATCCCAAAGATCGTATTTTATATGTTTCTTATGCAAAACAAGTGAAAACAAACGAAAAACGAACAAAAGTTACATATTTGGCAGTTTCAGTCCCCCGACTTCCAAAATTTCACAAAACTAGTCCCTGGTCAATCATTTTCAAAGAAAAGTCAACTCTCGCTTTTAAAAGTCAAAAATAAACCACGAATGATCTTTGGGTAAAAACTTTTGGAAAATTACACATTTGGTCCTCGTACTTTGGCCAATTGACAATTTTAGTCCTCGGTGTTTTCAAATTTGGAAAATTGTGTCGTTGGTCCCTTGGTTTATCTAACTTTACAAGAATGACCCTTGATTGAAGATTGGAAGGTTTGCAAGATCAAACCTTGTGAAATTCAAAAGTTACAAAAAATACCCTTGGTTCTTATAAGTTACAAACCAAACGTGCACTTTGTTTTTCTACAAAGTTAACCCATTGTTTTCCTTAGCCCACTTTTAAAACAAACCCACCCAAGCCCAATATCTTGAGCCCACCCCCCTTTCACCCATCTTCCACGTTTAAATAAACTTTAATCCACCCCAGAACCCTAACCCTAATCAGATAATACGAACATCTTCCCCACTCAACTCCCCTGAATAAAATAACATCCCCCAAATCCCACCTCGTGACCACATCAGGCCAAACATCTATCACCATCCCTCCCCATCACCATCAAAAACCTCTCCCAATCCCACTATCTCTCCAAATTCATACCTAACTCCCCTCAACCATTCAAGAAGTGACATGGTGGCAATCCACCACCTCAGTTGGGCGCCAAAAGACCATTTGATGGCCAAGATTCACTCAAAGATGAAGCCAAGAAACCCTAAGGAGATGAAGACAAAGAGAAGAAGATATGGTACCTACCACTAGGGTTTGATTATAAATAGATAGCTAATTTGTAAGCCCAAGGCATTCGATTACTACTTTCATTTTCATTTTCTGTTTTACTTTTGTAATCGTTAGTTTTAAAGTTTATGTTGTACTCAAAATTTTTAAGGATTAATGAAATTGGTTTTTAAGTTCTATCTAAATCTTTATTAAGTTTTATTAAATTTTTGTTATTCGAATTATTGGTGGTACTGGTTTGTCAAATTAAAAGAAAAGAAAAAGAAAAAGAGAGAAGGTAAAAATTTTCCAGAAAAGAAAGAAAGAAGATTGAAAGTAGCAGTAGCAGGGTAAGGATGATGGAATTTGGTTTAGAGTCTCTTGGGAGACTATAGGTGGTTCTATGTTCATGATCCTCAGATGCATCAATGCTATGGAAAACAAGTAATGTTTTTATGTAGATTTCTAGTTTGATATATTAGTTGTTGATTATTGTTCTTTAGCTGTGAAACTTGTTTAGTTCTACTCATAAGTTGTTAGTGATAGTCGATTAACTAAGCAGATTAATTAGTCACTTTCATTAGATCTAAAAACTGTTTCTGTGAATCTGTGTAATAAGAACATTGTTAGTATTAGGGTAATGTTGGTTTAATTCAGTTTTAAATTAGCTGCATATTTAATACAAGGTGAATTTGATCAGTAGAAAACCACTTGGGTCAACTTAGGTTAGTGTCTCAAAAAAAAAAAAATCAAAGTAGACTTGAACTTACAATGTTATCAGATTTTTAGGAGCACGTATAGAATTTGCTATTGGTTGAAATTAGGTTTGGATTAGTAATTTTAGTAGTATAGCGGCCTGAGTTTGAATCAGAAAGAAAAAAAGTGGGTTTGGAACTCATTGGTTGGGTTAAAATCAGTTGCCAAGTGATCACGTTGATGCCAAACCTGCCCTGAACCCAGCGCCCATGTTTCTGACCCGTTTTCATTTTAACTTGGTCAATATATGAATTAAAGGTTTAATTTTTGGTGCTTTGTGAAGACTGTTAGGGTGTCGCGTTAGAGTTGGTAATTGTTTGGATTTGTCAGCTTGTTCTAATTCTATTTTTACTCCTCGAAACTGGCTCTTTGGGACTGCTGTTGTACCAGTACACGTTTAAGGCCTTGTTATTAAACCTGCTGCTGTGATACATGTTCTTATCACAGATTCAGTCAATCATTTTTTTGTTGGTTTAGTTGCCAGTTGTAATTCTTGTTGTTGTCGTTATCCTTACTTAACCCTTAGTTTTGTTGTTATAAGCTCACTCGATATTAGTTATTAACTGTTGTGTTGTGTAAGGATTGCAAGAAACAAAAAGTCAAAAAAAATAAATAATAAAATAAAATAAAACCCTTCAAATCGGTTTGAAAAGTGCAGATGTTTGTCAAAATTTATTATTAGTTGTTGAGGTCAGTGCTGTCAAAAGAAAGCAAGAAAAAAAACAAGGGCAATTCAAACGTCTGATACAACCATCTGTTCGAACTGCTCTCAAATCAAAAAGAAAAAAAAAAAGAGGGAAACAAAAAGGAAGCAAAACCAGGGATCGAACCCTGGTCTCACAGCCCACAACACACCACCCCAACCGTTGCCCTTGGGTCTTTTATTGGTAAAGTCTTGGAAAATTTAATACTTAGGTATTGTGGTTTGTGTTGAAGCCAAAATAAGCTTAAACAGCTTATCGAGCTTAATTCCAGCTTATTGTTGAATTGTGTTACAAATTTTTACATTTTTCCAAATTAATTTTAGTTTGTTGAATTTTTTCAAAAAAGTTTCGGGTTTTTATAATTAGTTTTAGTAATTATTAGAGTTTAATTTAGTTAAATGGTAATTTAATTATGATAAATAGAAATTTTGTTTGAAAAATTAATTTTCTTTTTTTTCAAAAATTTTCTTTTGTCTTTTAGCACGTAAAAAAAATATTTGTAAACCCATAGGACGTTTGGAACTTAAATTTCACGTTTTATTTTACGCGTTCACGTAATTTTTAAACGTCACGTTTCTAGTTTAGTTTACGTTTTTAGGATTCTTAATACTTAATTATGTTTTCCCGTAGTTTTTAGGTATTTCTTAGATCGTTAGTTGCGTTAGGTTAATCTACTTTTACATCCGTTCGTTAATTTTTAGAATTCGTTAATTTAACATATCGCAAAACCAATTAACCTTTCTCAACATACAAGATTTTAATCCAAATCTCACTCGAAGCTTTCCATTCACACCTCGTTGGGGTACGACCCGGGAAATCACTTCCCGGTCTCACAATTTGAATATCACTTTCACAAGTTTTGCGAGGTAATCGTTTTCCTAAACGGTTTACTCGTATTACTTCACGTTTATTTGTTTCACAACGAATTAAACTTCACGTTTGTTGATATTTTGATAAATTGTTGTTTACACACCAAAACACAACGAATCAAATGGCGCCGCTGCCGGGGAGGCTGTGTGTCGAAAGTCTCGATAAGGTTTAGACGATTAGTCTTGTAGAACCTTCGCAAGAAGTTACGCTTTTGTAAAACGTATAAAAAACCAAAAATATTTTTCTTTTGTTTCTAGTATATGTATTATATCTATATAAGATAAAGAAAAACACAAAAAGATTTTCCCGTTTCATTGTTTAATAAATACAAGTTAAAATCTTACCACCGCAAATCAAGGCAGAACACCTACCAACTGGGGGTGTGACCATAATAAGTTCCCAAACCAAAGATCAAAACTTGCCTTTGTATCACTTGCGTTTTGGAAAATTTTTAAACGAAATTCACACTTCAAGAGGAGTCGAAACGGTATGTGACGATCCAATGAACTTCGCCCAGTGAGAGATCCATTCTTCTCTCCCGCTCCTTTGTGCGTTTTTCTTTAGAGGTTAACCTTGCGTTTGTGATTATTGGTTTAAGTTCCCTTGTCTTTAAAGTGGTATTGTTTTAATTGGTATTTTTGTGGTGCATGCGCACACGTTCGTCTACGTCAACGAGTCCTTTGCAATCGCTAAATAACATTCCAAGGAAAAGGCGTAATCGTCGACGTACCAACCGAATAGCCGAACCCGAGCTTCGTGCTATTCCAATCATGGCGGCCGAGCCCACTATGAATGAGCTTCTCCAAGCACCCATCGAGGGTTACGGAGATGCTATCATCATTCCAGCCATCGTGGCTGACAATTTCGAACTTAAGACGGGGTTGATTAACTTAGTCACCTCGCGTCAATTCTATGGTTTCGAGAGGGACGATCCTCAAGATCACATTCGATGGTTCAACAAAATCACGTCAACCATCAAATGCAAAAATGTCCCTGAGGAAGCTATCAAACTTCTTCTCTTCCCGTTTTCCCTCGATGGGGCTGCCAAAAATTGGCTAGACAAACAACCCCCTCGATCGATTGAAACGTGGGAAGATTTGGTCAAGAAGTTTGTGAACGAATTCTTTCCTCCATCCAAAACCACCGCCCTCAAGAATGAGATCATGAAATTTACTCAAAAGTTTGATGAATCATTCAGCGAGGCGTGGGATCGTTACAAGGACATGCTTCGTAAATGTCCTCATCACGGATTTTCCGAGTTGATGCAACTCGACACTTTCTATAATGGTGTGAGCCAAGTCGATCAAGACCCTCTTAATGCCTCCTCGGGAGGCAACTTCTTGAATCGCACCACCAAAGATGCTTTGATGATCATTGAAAACAAATCCAAGGTCCGCATTCCACGAAGCAAATCGATTGTTTCGCAAATTAATGTTGGTCCTTCTTCCTCATCATCCGTAGCTCAATCTAGCACCGATGCTAGACTTGATAAGCTCACAGAAGCAATTCATGCTTTGGTTCTCACCAAAACAAAGAAAGTTTCTTCTCAACCTGCTGAAGTCAAAAAGGTTGACACTTGCGTTACTTGTGGTGGTCCACACGCTTACTACAATTGTACTGCCACCGATGGCAATCCTTTTGAAGTCAATGCAATAATCGGTAATTCCAACCAAGGAGGTAACCAATACCACCCTCAAATGGAACAAAATTACCGTACTAACAATCAAAGTGGTCCACCCGGTTTCTCACAACCCAACAATCCAAATAGATTCAATCAAAATCAACAACAAAGAAACCCGAATGTTCAAAACCAATTTCAAGCCCCTATGAACCAATATCAAAATCAGGGGGGAAATTACAACCAAGGTTCTCAAAATCAAGGAAACTTGAATAGAAACCAAGGTTATGGTAATTTCAATCAAGGAAACAATTTTCATGGTAATCAAAACCATGGAAATTTTCAAAATCAAGGTTTCAATCAAAACAACCGAGCTCAAAACTTTCCTCAAAATCAAACCGCTGCTCAACCTCAATCATCAACTGATGAATTGTTGAAGCAATTTATGAAAGCTCAAGAAGAAACTAACAGGTTGTTGATCGGTCAGATTTCTGAACTTAAGAAGTCTTTAAATGATCGACCTTCGGGATCGGGAACGCTACCAAGCAAGACGATCGCCAACCCGAAGGGCGATGTAAAGGCGATCACAACTCGTAGTGGAGTTTCTTATGATGGACCCACGGTTCCTACTACCTCATCTTCTCCACCTCCCGAGGTAGTGGAACGTGAACACGAGGCTACAAAGGACAAGGTGCAAATCACAAGTACACGAAGTACCGCACATGTCCAACCTCATGTTGTCCCAAAAACCAAATCAAAACCGGGAATTGTTTTTGAACCATCGGAAAATCCCGTTCAACAAAAAGCTTCAATACCATATCCTTCGCGGTTAAATGATCAAAGACTCCGCGAGCAAACTAATGATCAAATGAAAAAGTTTCTTGAAATTTTTCAAAAATTACACTTCGACATTAGTTTCGTGGATGCTCTTCTCTATATGCCCAAGTTTGCTTCCACTTTCAAGAGTCTTCTAAGTAACAAAGAGAAATTATTTGAACTCACCAAAACCCGTTTGAATGAAAATTGTTCGGCGGTTCTCCTTAAGAAACTTCCCGAGAAACTAGGAGACCCCGGAAAATTTCTCATTCCATGTGATTTCCAAAAGCTTGAGGAATGCTTTGCCTTGGCCGATCTTGGCGCTAGCATAAACCTCATGCCTTTCTCGATTTGGCAAAAACTTTCACTTCCCGAGCTTACACCAACACGAATGACTCTCGAATTAGCAACTCGTTCGGTTACGATTCCGAAGGGTATTGCCGAGGATGTCTTCGTGAAGGTTGGCAAGTTTCATTTTCCTGCCGACTTCGTAGTCGTCGATTTTGATGCCGATCCTCGTGTCCCCCTTATTTTGGGAAGACCATTCTTAAAAACGGCTCGTGCATTAATCGACGTCTTCGAAGGAGAAATGACTCTTAGAGTTGGCGATGAAAAATTGGTCATAAACATCGAAAACACTTCAAAAGATCTTCTCGAACTTGAACGAGAAGCAATTAACAAAATTGATGTCATCGATGTCGCATGCGATGACTACCTTGAAGAAGTGTTAAATGTGCAAGGATCAATCAATCCTTCCAATGATGTCTCTCCCCCTCTCTTACTCCATTTTTGGGAGGTGACTTCATTTTGGAAGAAATCGAAGCTTGTTTGTCGGTTGATTCTCATGTTTATTATGATTCTATCAATCCCGAGGAAGACTTACTTCTCCTTGAGAAGTTGCTAAATGATGATCCTTCATCTCTTCCTCCAAAGGAACTTCATAATGTGGAAGTCAAAGATGTTGAAAAAACTGATGACTTTCCCGATGTCGAACTCAAGGAACTTCCGCCTCATCTCGAGTACGCGTTTTTGGAGGGGGACGATAAGTTTCCCGTCAAAATCGCTAAAGACTTGAATGAGGAAAACAAATCCGCTCTTCTCGAGGTTTTAAAGTCACACAAGCGAGCCATTGCTTGGCGACTTTCCGACATCAAGGGTATTAACCCGGAATTTTGTATGCACAAGATTTTGATGGAGGATGACTTTAAACCGGCGGTTCAACAACAAAGACGGGTAAATCCTAAGATTCATGAGGTTATCAAGCAAGAGGTCATTAAACTTCTTGATGCCGGTTTAATCTACCCGATTTCGGATAGTCCTTGGGTGAGTCCCGTTCATTGCGTGCCCAAAAAGGGTGGCATAACGGTTGTCAAAAATGATGATAACGAGTTAATTCCGACTCGATTGGTAACGGGTTGGCGCGTTTGCATTGATTATCGAAAACTAAACGACGCCACCCGTAAAGACCACTTTCCATTACCTTTCATGGATCAAATGCTCGAAAGATTGGCGGGAAACGAATACTATTGTTTCCTTGACGGTTTTTCGGGTTATTTCCAAATTCCCATCGATCCTCAAGATCAAGAAAAAATGACTTTTACGTGCCCATACGGAACATTTGCTTATCGACGCATGCCTTTTGGCTTATGCAATGCTCCGGGTACTTTCCAAAGATGCATGATGGCCATTTTTCACGACATGATCGAGAAAACAATGGAGGTCTTCATGGATGATTTTTCGGTCGTTGGGAATTCATTCGAATCATGTCTCTCCAATTTAGACAAAATGCTTCAAAGGTGTGAAGACACCAACCTTAGTCTAAATTGGGAGAAAAGTCATTTCATGGTCAAGGAAGGAATTGTCCTTGGCCATAAGATTTCTAAGAGTGGGATTGAGGTCGATAAAGCTAAAATCGACGTCATTGCTAAACTTCCTCCTCCCACTACTGTTAAAGGTGTTCGGAGTTTCCTGGGTCATGCCGGCTTCTATCGTAGATTCATTCAAGATTTCTCGAAGATAGCTAGGCCTATGACCCGACTTCTTGAAAAAGAGACTCCATTTGTCTTTTCCGATGAGTGCATCGAAGCTTTTCAAACTCTCAAGAAAAAGCTTACCGAAGCACCCATTTTAGTTGCCCCCGATTGGGACCTACCCTTCGAACTCATGTGTGATGCAAGTGACTTTGCAATGGGTGCGGTCTTGGGGCAACGAAAAACCAAACATTTTCAGCCGATTCATTATGCAAGCAAGACCTTGACCGAAGCTCAAGCTCATTACACCACAACGGAAAAAGAATTACTTGCCGTGGTGTATGCGTTTGAGAAATTTCGGCCATATTTGATCTTGACTAAGTGCATAGTGTACACGGACCACTCGGCTCTCAAATATCTCTTTGCCAAGCAAGACGCTAAGCCGAGATTGCTCCGTTGGGTTCTCCTCCTACAAGAATTTGATATCATCATTCGTGATAAAAAAGGAGCCGAGAACCTCGCTGCTGACCATCTTTCCCGATTGGAGAATCCTCATCAAGGAGTTCTCGAGAAAAAGGAAATAAACAAAACATTTCCTCTCGAGACACTCAATGTGATTTCCTCTCGTGGTGATTCTAGTACCCCATGGTTTGCCGACTTTGTAAACTATCATGCGGGGAACTTCGTTGTCAAAGGGATGTCGTCCCACCAAAAGAGCAAATTTTTCAAAGATGTCAATCACTACTTTTGGGACGATCCCTATTTGTTTAAAATTTGTGCGGATCAGGTTATTCGAAGGTGTGTTCATGGCCAAGAAGCCATGGAAATCCTAAAGGCTTGTCATAATGGACCCACCGGGGGACATCATGGCCCGAACTACACCGCTCGAAAAGTATTTGAGTCCGGTTTCTATTGGCCCTCCATTTATAAAGACGCCCATGACCTAGTCAAATCTTGTGACTCGTGTCAACGTCAAGGAAAGATCACACAACGGGATGAAATGCCTCAAAACGTCATCCAAGTGTGTGAAATCTTTGATGTTTGGGGCATAGACTTTATGGGGCCGTTCCCGTCTTCACGAGGGAACAAGTACATACTCGTGGCCGTTGACTACTTGTCAAAATGGGTCGAAGCAAAAGCTCTCCCGACCAACGATGCCCGAGTAGTTGTAAAATTTTTGAAGTCGTTGTTCTCAAGGTTTGGAACTCCCCGCGCTATCATAAGCGATCGCGGTACACACTTTTGCAACGAACAATTTGCAAAGGTCATGCTCAAGTACGGTGTCACTCACCGTCTTGCCACCGCATATCACCCACAAACGAGTGGGCAAGTGGAGGTTTCAAACCGAGGTTTGAAAAGAATTCTTGAAAGAACCGTAGGCGAAAACCGTGCCTCTTGGTCGGATAAGTTAGACGACGCTCTATGGGCCTTTCGCACATCTTATAAAACACCCATTGGGTGTACTCCTTATAAGCTCGTGTATGGAAAAGCTTGTCATCTTCTGATTGAACTTGAGCACAAAGCTTATTGGGCTTTGAAGAATGCTAATTTCGATCTTAAGTCTGCGGGTGATCACAGGAATGTTCAACTCAATGAACTCAATGAACTTCGTGATCAAGCTTACGAAAACTCTTTAATCTACAAAGAGAAAACCAAAAAGATCCATGACTCCAAAATTAAAAACCGCGTTTTCAACGTTGGTGATCGAGTCCTTCTTTTTAACTCTCGATTAAAGATCTTTTCGGGTAAGCTTAAAACCCGCTGGACTGGACCTTTCACCGTTGCCAAAGTTTATCCATATGGCACCGTCGAGTTATCTCAAGACGACGGTCCCAATTTCAAAGTAAATGGGCATCGGTTGAAACACTATTTTGGAGGGGACATACCACCTATTGTCCCGGACCTCCAAACTTTCCCCATGGACCAATGAATTCGGGGATCGAGTCAAGCTAGCGACTCGATAAACAAAAACAAGTAACAAACACGGGTTTTCACCCGTGTATCTGATTTCCTCCTATTTTCTGACACCCTAGTGTGGGGGAGTGGCCACCCCCCGCAGCTACTTGAGATGTACATATCTTTAAAAAAAAAAAAAAAAAAAAAAAAAAAAAAAAAAAAAAAAAAGTGTGTTCGAATAAATAAAGTGAAAAATACAAATGACATTCCCACAGTTAGTTTTTAATATTCTCGTCTTTCATTCAAAATTTCGGCATAATCGCCGGGACTTTGAATATTGAGGACAATATTCAACTCTAAGTGTGGGGGAGGGGAAAATTCTAGCGAATTTTATCAAAATATACCGTCTAGTACCCCATTTTTAGGCCAAAAATTTTTTCAAAAATTTTTCACTTTATTTCAAAATTTTTGTGGTTATCAATTCGCCTTGTCTAAACGACAAAAGGGATTGGCTAATCCAGGAGCAAACGGCTCTTGGTAAAGATAACTCAAACCCGTTGATGGCTTGCAATTTGCCAAAAATTGTATGGTTCCTCAACTCCCCATCATCCTCAAAAGCTAATGAGTTGGCTAGCCCGCAAAATTATGGCTTGTGGTAAAGGCTGTGGAAAAACCATAATTGGTAATCAACTCACCAAGATGTTGACTGTTCCATCAAGAGTTGGCTAGTCCAGGAGCAAACGGCTCCTGGTAAAGACAAATCAAATCCGTTGAAAGCTGGTGGTTTGCTCAAAATCACACGGCTATCAGGTGAGCCACAGTTCTTACACCTGGCTACTCCAGAAGTGATGGCTTTTGGTAAAGAGACTTCAAATCCATTAATTTTTCTCAAAAAGATTGCTAGGGACTAGCAATAGTTTAGTGTGGGGGATTGATGAGTGTGTAAATACTCATCATTTTGAGTCAAATATAAGCTGCAAAACGATCAAAAATACTCAAAAACGCACCAAAATGCGAAGAAAATCCCAAAGATCGTATTTTATATGTTTCTTATGCAAAACAAGTGAAAACAAACGAAAAACGAACAAAAGTTACATATTTGGCAGTTTCAGTCCCCCGACTTCCAAAATTTCACAAAACTAGTCCCTGGTCAATCATTTTCAAAGAAAAGTCAACTCTCGCTTTTAAAAGTCAAAAATAAACCACGAATGATCTTTGGGTAAAAACTTTTGGAAAATTACACATTTGGTCCTCGTACTTTGGCCAATTGACAATTTTAGTCCCCGGTGTTTTCAAATTTGGAAAATTGTGTCGTTGGTCCCTTGGTTTATCTAACTTTACAAGAATGACCCTTGATTGAAGATTGGAAGGTTTGCAAGATCAAACCTTGTGAAATTCAAAAGTTACAAAAAATACCCTTGGTTCTTATAAGTTACAAACCAAACGTGCACTTTGTTTTTCTACAAAGTTAACCCATTGTTTTCCTTAGCCCACTTTTAAAACAAACCCACCCAAGCCCAATATCTTGAGCCCACCCCCCTTTCACCCATCTTCCACGTTTAAATAAACTTTAATCCACCCCAGAACCCTAACCCTAATCAGATAATACGAACATCTTCCCCACTCAACTCCCCTGAATAAAATAACATCCCCCAAATCCCACCTCGTGACCACATCAGGCCAAACATCTATCACCATCCCTCCCCATCACCATCAAAAACCTCTCCCAATCCCACTATCTCTCCAAATTCATACCTAACTCCCCTCAACCATTCAAGAAGTGACATGGTGGCAATCCACCACCTCAGTTGGGCGCCAAAAGACCATTTGATGGCCAAGATTCACTCAAAGATGAAGCCAAGAAACCCTAAGGAGATGAAGACAAAGAGAAGAAGATATGGTACCTACCACTAGGGTTTGATTATAAATAGATAGCTAATTTGTAAGCCCAAGGCATTCGATTACTACTTTCATTTTCATTTTCTGTTTTACTTTTGTAATCGTTAGTTTTAAAGTTTATGTTGTACTCAAAATTTTTAAGGATTAATGAAATTGGTTTTTAAGTTCTATCTAAATCTTTATTAAGTTTTATTAAATTTTTGTTATTCGAATTATTGGTGGTACTGGTTTGTCAAATTAAAAGAAAAGAAACAGAAAAAGAGAGAAGGTAAAAATTTTCCAGAAAAGAAAGAAAGAAGATTGAAAGTAGCAGTAGCAGGGTAAGGATGATGGAATTTGGTTTAGAGTCTCTTGGGAGACTATAGGTGGTTCTATGTTCATGATCCTCAGATGCATCAATGCTATGGAAAACAAGTAATGTTTTTATGTAGATTTCTAGTTTGATATATTAGTTGTTGATTATTGTTCTTTAGCTGTGAAACTTGTTTAGTTCTACTCATAAGTTGTTAGTGATAGTCGATTAACTAAGCAGATTAATTAGTCACTTTCATTAGATCTAAAAACTGTTTCTGTGAATCTGTGTAATAAGAACATTGTTAGTATTAGGGTAATGTTGGTTTAATTCAGTTTTAAATTAGCTGCATATTTAATACAAGGTGAATTTGATCAGTAGAAAACCACTTGGGTCAACTTAGGTTAGTGTCTCAAAAAAAAAAAAAAAATCAAAGTAGACTTGAACTTACAATGTTATCAGATTTTTAGGAGCACGTATAGAATTTGCTATTGGTTGAAATTAGGTTTGGATTAGTAATTTTAGTAGTATAGCGGCCTGAGTTTGAATCAGAAAGAAAAAAAGTGGGTTTGGAACTCATTGGTTGGGTTAAAATCAGTTGCCAAGTGATCACGTTGATGCCAAACCTGCCCTGAACCCAGCACCCATGTTTCTGACCCGTTTTCATTTTAACTTGGTCAATATATGAATTAAAGGTTTAATTTTTGGTGCTTTGTGAAGACAGTTAGGGTGTCGCGTTAGAGTTGGTAATTGTTTGGATTTGTCAGCTTGTTCTAATTCTATTTTTACTCCTCGAAACTGGCTCTTTGGGACTGCTGTTGTACCAGTACACGTTTAAGGCCTTGTTATTAAACCTGCTGCTGTGATACATGTTCTTATCACAGATTCAGTCAATCATTTTTTTGTTGGTTTAGTTGCCAGTTGTAATTCTTGTTGTTGTCGTTATCCTTACTTAACCCTTAGTTTTGTTGTTATAAGCTCACTCGATATTAGTTATTAACTGTTGTGTTGTGTAAGGATTGCAAGAAACAAAAAGTCAAAAAAAAAATAATAAAAAATAAAATAAAACCCTTCAAATCGGTTTGAAAAGTGCAGATGTTTGTCAAAATTTATTATTAGTTGTTGAGGTCAGTGCTGTCAAAAGAAAGCAAGAAAAAAAACAAGGGCAATTCAAACGTCTGATACAACCATCTGTTCGAACTGCTCTCAAATCAAAAAGAAAAAAAAAAAAAAAGAGGGAAACAAAAAGGAAGCAAAACCAGGGATCGAACCCTGGTCTCACAGCCCACAACACACCACCCCAACCGTTGCCCTTGGGTCTTTTATTGGTAAAGTCTTGGAAAATTTAATACTTAGGTATTGTGGTTTGTGTTGAAGCCAAAATAAGCTTAAACAGCTTATCGAGCTTAATTCCAGCTTATTGTTGAATTGTGTTACAAATTTTTACATTTTTCCAAATTAATTTTAGTTTGTTGAATTTTTTCAAAAAAGTTTCGGGTTTTTATAATTAGTTTTAGTAATTATTAGAGTTTAATTTAGTTAAATGGTAATTTAATTATGATAAATAGAAATTTTGTTTGAAAAATTAATTTTCTTTTTTTTCAAAAATTTTCTTTTGTCTTTTAGCACGTAAAAAAAATATTTGTAAACCCATAGGACGTTTGGAACTTAAATTTCACGTTTTATTTTACGCGTTCACGTAATTTTTAAACGTCACGTTTCTAGTTTAGTTTACGTTTTTAGGATTCCCAATACTTAATTATGTTTTCCCGTAGTTTTTAGGTATTTCTTAGATCGTTAGTTGCGTTAGGTTAATCTACTTTTACATCCGTTCGTTAATTTTTAGAATTCGTTAATTTAACATATCGCAAAACCAATTAACCTTTCTCAACATACAAGATTTTAATCCAAATCTCACTCGAAGCTTTCCATTCACACCTCGTTGGGGTACGACCCGGGAAATCACTTCCCGGTCTCACAATTTGAATATCACTTTCACAAGTTTTGCGAGGTAATCGTTTTCCTAAACGGTTTACTCGTATTACTTCACGTTTATTTGTTTCACAACGAATTAAACTTCACGTTTGTTGATATTTTGATAAATTGTTGTTTACACACCAAAACACAACGAATCAACAAGAAAAGGGTTTAAGTGATTGTACTACTGAAAATATAAGTGTGAATAGCTTTTGTAAGCTATATCAACCAATACGTGAAATCAGATAAGTACAAGTGAAAAGGAACTGAAAAACGTAAACGTTTAATAATTAAATGTAAACAAAAACAACTTTAACTATAGTAGGAGTTTACAAGCCTTAGGGGCTTAAATGCAAATTAAATAAATTTAAAATATTTATTTTATAATTACTAAATTATTTAATTAATTATTTTTATTTAATAACTATTTATTAATTTTAATAAATCACTAATAATTAAGAAAATGTAAAATAAGTCTAGAAATATAAAATTAAAATTTCTAAAAATCTAAAATATTATAAAACTTATTTTAAAACTAAAATTATATTTTTCACACTATTTATCTATTTATTATTAATTAATTATTATTTAATTATTATTTAACTAATTATATTGATTTAAATTATTTATAAATACTAAAAAGACTTAGATAATTATGAAATTTTTTATATATCTAATTAACCATCATGGGAATCCTAAAAAATTATAAAAACTTTATTTTATGTATCTTTAATCTAATTTACTAATTATTATTCTATTTATTAATTAATTATCTATTAAACTAATTATATTATTTAAAAATAGAAAATGAACAGTATAAATTCTAGAAAAATTTATAAAATTGTTTTAACTTATATAAAAGCTATAAAAGTTATAAAAACTATGTGGTACTTTATAAAATATAATTATGCTATTTAATTCTTATTTATTAATTAATTATTAATTAAACTAATATTAATTATAAAAAACACTAGATGACAAAAGAAAAATCTGGAAAAATTTATAAAACTACTTTAATATATAAGAGATTTAATAAAAATATAAAATAGCAGAAGTACTTATAAATAAGCTAAAAAGAAAATTAAATAGATAATTTCTATTAAATAGAAGCTATCACTATAATTAAGTTTGGTTTTTTTTCTGGTTTTTCTTTTATAAAACTAAATAAATACTTAAAATAAGAAACTTTTAAAAAGAAAACTAAATTAGAAACTCAAAATAAGCACTATGAGTGCTTATTACCAAAATAGTTGACCAAGTTTGACTATATTAAGAAATAAGCTCAACTGAGCTTGTGTGGGGTCCACAAGGTGTATTCTGGTTCCCTTGACTTATGTGAACCATTTTGAGTGAGTTTTAATCAAATAAGCTCAACAAATAAGCCACACAACAACAAATAAGCACTTGCTTATTTGTTATCTGATACAGTTTGGGGACAACTTTCCAAGCTGATTCAAGGTGGGTCCCAGTGGTGCACAGGTCAGACCAAGGGTCAAGTATTGAACCTGGGTAGGAGGGGGTTGTAAGAGCCTAATTATGGGGTGTGGGACCCACTGGGTTAGCCACAAATGAGCACCAAAGTTGGGTGTTTTGCTGGGGTCTGAGTGCACAGGGCAAATGGTTGCCCTGCAGGTCAATTCAAGGGGTACTTTGGTCCACTTAAAAAATTCACAAAATTATAAAACTTGTGAAAATCAAAGGTTTAGCTGGTAGAGTCTACACACAACAAGTTTCAGACCCTAGATCATGACACAAAAATCACTAATATTCTTGCTAATTTGGAGATTTTCTGCACAAGCACTTTTTGACTTTTTAATAAATATTAGTATGCTGACTTATATGAACTTAGGTCTTAATCTACTGACTTATTATGATGTATTAGGTTACTTAAATATGAATTTAAGCTATATCACCAAGTAATAAGCTGATATGCAGATTATGGAACCTTAAAAACTAACAGATAACTATTAAGATGAGATTAAGAGTACTTTTGACTTTTTCTCAAAAGGTCACTGAATTTTATGGCTTATAAGACCTAAACAGACCTAATGTAGCATGTATCAATTAAAAATAAGACCACAAACTCAGTATAACCAATAGATACCAGCAAATCCAAACACTGCCATACGATTATTGAATTTGTAATTTCAAAGCAACTGAAGGATTTAGATTCCACTACTGGTTTCAAAGGTTAACATATGATTAAATGATCTGATTAAAGCATAAAAACATGAACAATTGCAGCTAATACTCACAAACCATAATTATACCATTTTTTAGTGAAAAATGAAAAAATGAACAATACTTTATTCTACTGAGTAACTTAACAATTTTAAGTACTAAAATAACTTAAGAATATATAATAAGCAAAAATATTAAAGATAAACAACAATTAGAATCATTAACAGTAAAATGTCAAAAATTAAGAATTGAGCTTACATAATCTTCCAAGCCTAGAACTGAGGACCAGAACCAGAGAACACTACTATAAGCTTACCACTAAGCTACTAACCCAGGGCAATCCATAATACACCCTGCTCCAAGCCTTCTTTCATTCTCACCAAGGATTTTTATTTTTCACTATTTTTTATTACTATACCTGATTTTGTTATTTCTAATAGCTTATATAAGCTATATAAGGAACTTATATTAGCTTATGAGTCCATTATAACCAATATTAACAACATTCAATGTAACTTAAACTTTTGAGATAAATTTTGTATGAACTGAAAATGGTACTGAGATTGAAATTAAAAGATGAAACAGGTTTATTTTACACTAAAAACACTTGTTACAATACTTGAGAGATAAAAGTTACACTGGAAATTAAGAGACAACTAAGTCGACATACATAAAATTGAAATTAAACTAGATAGGTTACAATAATGCATTTCCCTTGATCTTTATAGACTTTTTGCACTCTCCACTTGATCCTGAGCATTTCCCATCAATAACCTCAGCCATTGGATCTCTGTAAGTCATCCTAGCCTTTAAATTCTGTTTTGGCGCCAAAATGCTCCCACGTGTCTATGGGCAGTTTTAGAACAATTAAGGAACTTTGGTGGTATTAGGAGGTGGAGGGGACAAGATTGGAAGGGTTTAGTGGCCAAGTTGAGGGTTTAGGTTGAAAGCAGAGGTCTGTGAGGGAGAGGTGAAGTGTTGAGTGGTGGAGAAGCATTAATTGGGGTGTGGGTTGAAATGATGAGGGGTGTGAGGTGTTTGGCCAGCTGGTGAGGTGATAAGGTGGATGAAAACCATGGTGGTATTGGGTTGCAGAGGGGGGGTGAGGGAGATGTATAGGGGAGGTGGTATTGGGGAAGACGGGTCAACGGGGTCAACCCCCGTTTTATTAAAAAGGTTGTGTTGGGTTTGATTTGGTGGGCTTGGAAACAGGCTAGGCCCAAAAAATATAAAAAGGGGTGGGCTAGTGTTTGGACTGGATTGGTTTTTGGTTTTGGATTTAATGAAAAAGGGTCCGGTTTGGTTATTAGTAAACAAGGACCAATTTTGTAATTTGATAAAAATAGAGGGACTGAATTTGTAATTTTCCCAAAGTAGTTACAAGTACTATTTATGTCATTTATGAAAAACCCAAGGACCAAAGATGTGTTTTTCCCATTTTCAAATACTAGGGACCTTTTCTGCCAATTCCGCAAACTCCAGGGACCTAACTTGTAATTTTCTAAATTTTGAAGGGTTTAACTTGTAACTTCTCAAAAGTTATCGTAAGGTCCATTTTTGTCAATTAAGAATAGTGCAAGGCTTATTTTTCATATTTTTCCATTTTCAAAACCTTATGGACTATTTTTGACATTTTTTCAAACTTGAGGGACTAAAGTTGTCATTTTGCAATTTTTAACTTTAAAGGACTATACTTGACAACTTATGAATCCCTAAGGACCTTTGATGATATTTTTCATGTTTTGATTTACCAGGGACTAGTTTTGCCAATTTTTCAAAGTTCAGGGACTGAAACAGTAAATTATGTGAAATGTATTGTTTTTCATCAGTTTTCAATCCTTTTGCATAAAAACACAATCCAGGGATATTTTATGTATTTTAAGGCATTCCTGTGTGTTTTTATATGTTTTTGCAGTTTAAATGTAACAGAAATGATGAGTATTTACACACTCATCAATCCCCCACACTAAACTATTGCTAGTCCGTAGCAATCTTTTGAGAAAAATTTAATGGATTTTTACTCTTTACCAAAAGCCATCACTTCTGGAGTAGCAAGGTGTAAGAACTGTGGCACACCTGATAACCGTGTGATTTTTAGCAAACCACCGGCTGTCAACGACGGATTTGATTTGTCTTTACCAAAAGCCGTTTGCTTCTGGACTAGCCAACTCTTGATGGAATAGTCAACATCTTGGTGAGCTGATTACCAATTATGGTTTTTCCACGGCCTTTACCACAAGCCATAATCTTGCGGGCTAGCCAACTCATTCGCTTTATGGGATATGGGGAGTTGAGGAACCATACAATTTTTGGCATATTGCAAGCCATCAACGGTTTTGAGATATCTTTACCAAGAGCCGTTTGCTCCTGGATTAGCCAATCCTTATGTGGGTTAGACATGGCGGACTGATAACCATTTATTGCATTTCTAAGTGTGAAAAAACTTTAAATTTTGATCAAATGAGGGTTCTTGATGGAACATGTGTTTGAATTCGTGAGAATCCCCCCCCCCCCCCCCCCCACACTTAGAAATGAATATTGCCCTCAATATTCAAAACACCGGGTGTTAAACCAATACTTAGAACGTAAGAAGGAAATATTAATAACCTTTATTTTAGGTTTTTTTTTTTCAAGATATATACATATATACAACATGTGGGGCATCTCCCCCACACTAGGGTAGTAGAAAAGAGAAAGAAATCAGAAATATGAGTGAAAACCCATATTGCTACTGTTTTTGATTACCGAGTCGCTAGCTTGACTCGACCTCGAATTGATTTGTCCATGAGGAAGCTACTGTTTTTGTTAACCGAGTCGCTAGCTTGACTCGACCCCGAATTTAATTGTCCTTGGGGAAAGTTTGGAGATCCGGGACAACCATGTTTGGTATGTCCTCTCCAAAGTAGTGTTTCACACGATGCCCATTCACTTTAAAACATGGACCGTCATTTTGAGATAACTCAACGGTACCATATGGATAAACCTTAGTGATAGTAAATGGACCAGTCCAACGGGTTTTTAATTTACCCGAGAAGATCTTTAATCTAGAATTAAAGAGAAGTACTCGATCACCAACGTTAAAAACGCGGTTCTTTATTTTTGAGTCATGAATTCTCTTTGTTTTTTCTTTATAGATTAAAGAGTTCTCGTAAGCCTGATCACGTAGTTCATTTAATTCATTCATTTGAACTTTTCTGTGATCACCCGCAGTTTTGAGGTCAAAGTTGGCATGTTTCAAAGCCCAGTAGGCTTTGTGCTCAAGTTCCATCGGTAGATGACATTTCTTTCCGTACACAAGCTTGTAAGGTGTACACCCAATAGGTGTTTTATAAGCTGTACGAAAAGCCCATAGTGCGTCATCTAATTTATCCGACCAGGCAGCACGGTTTTCACCAACAATCCTCTCAAGTATCCTTTTGATACCACGATTTGAAACCTCCACTTGCCCACTTGTTTGTGGGTGATACGCGGTAGAAAGACGGTGAGTTACACCATACTTTAGCATGACTTTGTCAAATTTGTCATTGCAGAAATGCGTACCGCGATCACTTATGATAGCACGTGGAGTTCCAAAACGGGCAAAAAGAGATTTAAGGAATTTCACTACAACTCGGGCATCATTCGTAGGTAAAGCTTTCGCTTCAACCCACTTTGATAAATAATCAACAGCCACAAGTATGTACTTGTTTCCTCTAGATGATGGAAATGGCCCCATAAAGTCAATTCCCCAGATATCAAATATTTCAAATACGAGGTGATGAAAAGTATAAGCGTTCTGACAATGAGGGTATACACACACATAAATGAAACATTGGGAAATTGAGTAGAGGATTCAATCCAGACAGAATTTTATTATAACCATTCTCAGTGTTACAAAATTCATTTCTGATTCGGATATAGGTAGTCAGCCTATGTCCCACTATCCCGGGTTGAATATAGGTGACTAGTCTATATTCCACCGAGGTTCCATGAATTTTGAAATACTCAGCTCAGTTATACTAAGACTATGTCCATCACAAATACCAAGACGTTCAGAAAGACTAAGGCAGGTGACCAAACTCGAGGTCAAAGGATGAAACTATGCAAGGAAAAACATAACAGGGTGACATATATGATACGTGACCATGCTTATATGATAGACAATGATAGTAATCAACTAGAATAAGTGAATATAATATATCAGATAATGAGACGCAAATCTCATCACCTAAGTCAGCAACAAACCACAAGTGAGGCATCATCTTGGCAGGCAGGCACGTGACGGTCATAGGGTTAAGTTTTCGTAAAAGTAGCTATAGTCTAGGTTTTAAAAACACTTAGTTCGCTATAGCCAAAGCTCTGATGCCAATCTGTCACACCCCCAAGATCAGGTCCAGCGGAAGCATACATGCAGCTGGGGTGTAACTCAATTGATATTACAACACAAGTTCAAAAATGGTTTTCACTTCAATCATTTTGAATAAAATAGTTTAATCAAAAATGTTGAATTTATATCGTTAAAAGTAGTGCGGAAGTAGGCCCTTAAAATAGTTTAAAACGGTCCCCTTATAAATAATCAGAGTCTTCTATGACCATGCCATGCCCTGCCAAAACCTCCTGTAGCGTGCCATAGGTTAAAACCTAAAAATACATGCTAAAGTGTCAACACGAGGTTGGTGAGTTCATAGAGTTTGTTTAACAAATAAAGTTTATAGAAAGTGTTCACACAGCAAAGGCATCGTAAATCCACTCAGTTACAAGTCCTGCCATAAGAGACTTGTAACCTGTGTGTTCACAACCCACTGCTAATAATTATAGTTTCTCAGGATTATATTCACCCATGGTCACGTCTGTTTTGGACCCATAGGCGGGGAACCACCATCCCAAATAGTACCTGTCACCCAACGTCGCATCTGTTTTGGACTTGGGTGGGGGGTGTTTCCCCATAATAGTACTATCAATACCTCTCCTTTGACAGATTACTGGGTGCCATTTCCCAAAGCATAAAAGTTTAAACGTTTCAAGTATCAAGTAAGTATAACACAGTTAAGTATAGCACAATCACGTATGTATGAAATCAAGTATAAAACAATCAAGTATAAAGAAATCATGTATAAAGAAATCAAGTATAAATGTTTTGAGTATCAAGAAAGTATGTTTTTAGTATTTATACTAGTAAGCAAGTAGTTGAGCATGTATCTCCCCCAAAGAGTTAAAACAAGTATAGAGAGTAAAAGTGGGGCTATGACTCACCTGGTGCGATAGCTACGATGACAAAAGTGGATACACAGAAATGATGTTCGATCTCTAACCGCAACCTAATATGAATGATAGTGATCTACTTAGATCATGAAGTGATGAAGAGAATATGCATGCACATGATACCTATACCACTCGTAGCTTGGAAATAATAGTTATAGTCAAAGTAAAGTATTTTCCATACTTAGGAAAAATAAGTCCAACTAGAATAATAAAAATTTGTCGTAATATATCGTATATAAAAACGTTAGTGTTATATTCCTCGTTTTGAAAACCTTAAGATATTGTCTAGTAGTCGCATAAATAAACCTTGGGTCGTACGTATTTCGTTAGTTAAAAATAAACTCCTTGAATAAGAAATCTAGAAAATATCTCATTTAGTAAGTAGTTATATTATTTTCTAGTAGTGACTAAATATATATATAGTTGTGACGATTTTAAAACGTGTATAACTTGGTCGTTTTAAGTTCATTTTCCTCGTTCTTTATATCCCCGGAATCGTCTTAACCTATACTAATATATTTTCGATAGCTCGGTTCCTCTAGGTTACGTTTAACGCCTCTATTTGCCCGTCGAAAACTGTCAAACAGCATGCAGTTTTTCAGAAAATAGTTTTCGTCGTTAAATTCGGAAAATCATATCTCCTTCGTTATTAACTCGTTTTAATCCGTTCTTTCGCCAAAAGTTTCGTTTTTGAAAGTATTTTCTAAATATTTGATCAAAATTTACCCATCATTCACTGATTTTCCCATGTTTCAAAAATAGGGACAGTAGGTCAATATGTAGTTTCAAAAACCATTTCTAGTGTTCCAATCTAGTTCCAACTTCAACCAAACCACTTTCAATCACCACAAATCTAGTCTAATCTTACCATACACCTTCTTAGGGTGTCATGGGTTCCTAAACATCATAAATCAAGTGGATCTAACAAGGATCTAACTATAATCTATTTCTAGGGATCAAAAGTTATATATATATATATATATATATATATATATATATATATATATATATATATATATATATATATATATATATATATATATATAAATGAGTGGTATAACTAACATATGCATGTAGATCTTGAATGGAAATCATATGACCATAAAAATAACATGAAGAAATTATGAACAAGAGTTTGACAACTTACATAGAAAGATTAATTAGCTTGGATGAGTAAAACCAAAGAAACCTTGAGTTTTTATTACAAAACTCAAACAAAGACAACAAAAGGAAATAGATTAACACTTGATCTTGGAAAAGTTATGGTTTCTTCTTGGTTGTTCTTCCTTGGCCGATCCACACAAGAGGAGAGAAAGAAAGAAAGTTGCTAGTTGTTTTTAGGAAAAATGAGATGAAATGAATATGTACAAGTTATATGTATTATTGATTTAGAAGACAAGATCCATGAATTAAGGAAATCAAAGGGGAGGGGGCGGCATTTTCAAAGGTTGGAAGAAAATGAATGGGTTGTGTAAGATTTTGTGATATTAAGTGTAGTATTAGGTGTTTATTTGTAGTTTTAAGGTGTACCGGGTACCGAGTTAACTAAAAATAAATTTTAACGAGATTAAATAAAATATAATGAAGTTGTAAAAATTGTAAAATAATATTCCTGATGAGGATCGGAAGTTAAAATAATGATCGGGTTGCAATATCGCAAACCGACGGAGTTATAAGCTTTGACCGGAAAACGTAACAGTTGATTTGAAAACACCGGGTAAATTAATAATAAAATTTTTATATTATTATTATGAGTATAAAAATGTGTTAGGACCATAGTTGGGATTGACGGATCAATTATTTAAAATAATAGCTCATAAGATAACGTTTATTAGGTAGATAACCGTACGTATTCAGAAATGACGCAACTCACGTATAAATGACAAATTTTCTCCGGAGGTGAATAGTGTTTTATGAATAGTAAAATTTTAAAATGCTTCTCAGAATATCAAACTGACCTCAAAAATGATGAATAGTAAACTGATGAATAGTGATCGATGAATAGTAACCGATGAATAGTAAATGTTGAAAGTTCGGGAAAAGACCAGAATTTACGAGTTGTGACAGTCTCTACCCCTTAAGGGAACTTCGTCCCGAAGTTCAGTTAACGTTGGTCTCCGAAGTGTTATAAAGGTGAAGATTCAAGAGATGAAATGACCAGTTGACGTGCTTCTAGGCGGCGGTTTACGAGGTGATGAAAAGTATAAGCGTTCTGACAACGAGGGTATACACACACATAAATGAAACATTGGGAAATTGAGTAGAGGATTCAATCCAGACAGAATTTTATTATAACCATTCTCAGTGTTACAAAATTCATTTCTGAGTCGGATATAGGTAGTCAGCCTATGTCCCACTATCCCGGGTTGAATATAGGTGACTAGTCTATATTCCACCGAGGTTCCATGAATTTTGAAATACTCAGCTCAGTTATACTAAGACTATGTCCATCACAAATACCAAAACGTTCAGAAAGACTAAGGCAGGTGACCAAACTCGAGGTCAAAGGATGAAACTATGCAAGGAAAAACATAACAGGGTGACATATATGATACGTGACCATGCTTATATGATAGACAATGATAGTAATCAACTAGAATAAGTGAATATAATATATCAGATAATGAGACGCAAATCTCATCACCTAAGTCAGCAACAAACCACAAGTGAGGCATCATCTTGGCAGGCAGGCACGTGACGGTCATAGGGTTAAGTTTTCGTAAAAGTAGCTATAGTCTAGGTTTTAAAAACACTTAGTTCGTTATAGCCAAAGCTCTGATGCCAATCTGTCACACCCCCAAGATCAGGTCCAGCGGAAGCATACATGCAGCTGGGGTGTAACTCAATTGATATTACAACACAAGTTCAAAAATGGTTTTCACTTCAATCATTTTGAATAAAATAGTTTAATCAAAAATGTTGAATTTATATCGTTAAAAGTAGTGCGGAAGTAGGCCCTTAAAATAGTTTAAAACGGTCCCCTTATAAATAATCAGAGTCTTCTATGACCATGCCATGCCCTGCCAAAACCTCCTGTAGCGTGCCATAGGTTAAAACCTGAAAATACATGCTAAAGTGTCAACACGAGGTTGGTGAGTTCATAGAGTTTGTTTAACAAATAAAGTTTATAGAAAGTGTTCACACAGCAAAGGCATCGTAAATCCACTCAGTTACAAGTCCCGCCATAAGAGACTTGTAACCTGTGTGTTCACAACCCACTGCTAATAATTATAGTTTCTCAGGATTATATTCACCCATGGTCACGTCTGTTTTGGACCCATAGGCGGGGAACCACCATCCCAAATAGTACCTGTCACCCAACGTCGCATCTGTTTTGGACTTGGGTGGGGGGTGTTTCCCCATAATAGTACTATCAATACCTCTCCTTTGACAGATTACTGGGTGCCATTTCCCAAAGCATAAAAGTTTAAACGTTTCAAGTATCAAGTAAGTATAACACAGTTAAGTATAGCACAATCACGTATGTATGAAATCAAGTATAAAACAATCAAGTATAAAGAAATCATGTATAAAGAAATCAAGTATAAATGTTTTGAGTATCAAGAAAGTATGTTTTTAGTATTTATACTAGTAAGCAAGTAGTTGAGCATGTATCTCCCCCAAAGAGTTAAAACAAGTATAGAGAGTAAAAGTGGGGCTATGACTCACCTGGTGCGATAGCTACGATGACAAAAGTGGATACACAGAAATGATGTTCGATCTCTAACCGCAACCTAATATGAATGATAGTGATCTACTTAGATCATGAAGTGATGAAGAGAATATGCATGCACATGATACCTATACCACTCGTAACTTGGAAATAATAGTTATAGTCAAAGTAAAGTATTTTCCATACTTAGGAAAAATAAGTCCAACTAGAATAATAAAAATTTGTCGTAATATATCGTATATAAAAACGTTAGTGTTATATTCCTCGTTTTGAAAACCTTAAGATATCGTCTAGTAGTCGCATAAATAAACCTTGGGTCGTACGTATTTCGTTAGTTAAAAATAAACTCCTTGAATAAGAAATCTAGAAAATATCTCATTTAGTAAGTAGTTATATTATTTTCTAGTAGTGACTAAATATATATATAGTTGTGACGATTTTAAAACGTGTATAACTTGGTCGTTTTAAGTTCATTTTCCTCGTTCTTTATATCCCCGGAATCGTCTTAACCTATACTAATATATTTTCGATAGCTCGGTTCCTCTAGGTTACGTTTAACGCCTCTATTTGCCCGTCGAAAACTGTCAAACAGCATGCAGTTTTTCAGAAAATAGTTTTCGTCGTTAAATTCGGAAAATCATATCTCCTTCGTTATTAACTCGTTTTAATCCGTTCTTTCGCCAAAAGTTTCGTTTTTGAAAGTATTTTCTAAATATTTGATCAAAAATTACCCATCATTCACTGATTTTCCCACGTTTCAAAAATAGGGATAGTAGGTCAATATGTAGTTTCAAAAACCATTTCTAGTGTTCCAATCTAGTTCCAACTTCAACCAAACCACTTTCAATCACCACAAATCTAGTCTAATCTTACCATACACCTTCTTAGGGTGTCATGGGTTCCTAAACATCATAAATCAAGTGGATCTAACAAGGATCTAACTATAATCTATTTCTAGGGATCAAAAGTTATATATATATATATATATATATATATATATATATATATATATATATATATATATATATATATATATAAATGAGTGGTATAACTAACATATGCATGTAGATCTTGAATGGAAATCATATGACCATAAAAATAACATGAAGAAATTATGAACAAAAGTTTGACAACTCTCCGCCAAAAAGCAACCGCATTGAGTGTTTCGAGAGGAAATGTTTCATTTATTTCCTTTTTCTCATACACATCTTGATGAGGGTTCTCTAATCGGGACAAATGATCAGCAGCCAGGTTTTCAGCTCTTTTTTTATCACGAATAATGAAATCAAATTCCTGGAGGAGGAGAACCTAACGGAGCAATCTCGGCTTTGCATCTTGTTTTGCAAATAGATATTTTAGAGCCGAGTGATCCGTATACACTACGCATTTAGTCAAGATTAAGTATGTCCGAAATTTCTCAAAAGCATACACCACGGCTAATAATTCTTTTTCCGTAGTGGTGTAATGAGTTTGAGCTTTGTTCATAGTTTTGCTTGCGTAGTGGATAGGCTGAAAGTGTTTCGTTTTGTGTTTCCCCAAGACTGCACCGATAGCAAAATCACTTGCATCGCACATAAGTTCAAAGGGTAAATCCCAGTCGGGGCAACAAGAATGGGTGCCTCAGTAAGCTTTTTCTTTAATGTTTCAAAAGCTTCGATGCACTCTGGTGAGAAGATAAAAGGAGCATCCTTTTCGAGGAGATGAGTCATAGGCCGTGAGATTTTAGAAAAATCTTGTATGAATCGACGATAGAAACTGGCATGACCCAAGAAACTCCTAATACCTTTGACGGTAGTAGGGTGAGGCAGTTTAGCAATGACATCAACCTTAGCTCTATCAACCTCAATCCCATTCTTGGAAATCTTATGGCCGAGGACAATGCCCTCTTTGACCATAAAGTGACTCTTTTCCCAATTTAGACATAGATTGGTATCTTTACACCTTTTCAACATTTTTTCTAAATTGGTGAGACATGTTTGGAATGAATCCCCAATGACCGAAAAGTCTTCCATAAAGACCTCCATAGTTTTACCAATCATGTCGGTAAATATAGCCATCATGCACCTCTGAAACGTACCTGGAGCATTACATAAGCCAAAAGGCATACGTTTATAAGCAAAGGTTCCATAAGGGCATGTAAAGGTAGTCTTTTCTTGATCCGATGGATCAATGGGGATTTGGAAGTATCCTGAGAAACCATCAAGGAAACAATAGTACTCGTTTCCTGCTAATCTCTCAAGCATCTGGTCCATAAAGGGCAGCGGAAAGTGGTCTTTGCGGGTGGCGTCATTTAACTTACGATAGTCAATGCAAACACGCCATCCGGTAACCAGCCGAGTTGGAATCAACTCATTTTCCTCATTAGTGACAACAGTAATGCTACCCTTTTTTGGGACGCAATGAATGGGACTAACCCATGGACTGTCAGAGATAGGGTAAATCAATCCTGCATCAAGAAGTTTAAGAACCTCTTGTTTAATCACATCATGGATTTTTGGATTCACCCTTCTTTGATGTTGCACCGCGGGCTTGAAGTCATCCTCCATCAAGATTTTGTGTGTACAAAAATCTGGGTTAATACCCTTAATATCGGAGAGTTTCCAAGCAATTGCTTGCTTGTTTGACTTCAAGACCTTTATGAGAGCAATCTTCTCCTCAACACTTAAACCTTTAGCAATAATGACGGGTAATTTATCATCACCCTCCAGGAATGCGTATTCAAGATGAGGAGGTAAGTCCTTGAGTTCGACCTCAGGAAAATCATCAGTTTCCTCAACATATTTGATTTCCTGATTATGAAGTTGTACGGGAGGGAGTGGAGGAGAATTGTCTTGATTTAGCAATCTCTCAAGGAGAAGAATATCTCCCTCCAGATCAATCTCAGTGTTATCAATTCCTAATGGAACTGAATCACTTTTGAGACAAGCCTCGACCTCTTCCAAAAGGAAATCACTTCCCTCAAACGGTGTGAGAGAAGTGGAAGAGTCGGAAATGATAGGTTCAGATGATGGAGTGGGATCCCCACTCACAGAATTATGAGAATAACCAAGAAACTCTTGAGAGTACTCCTCTGAAGCAATGTCAATGATATCTATTTGATTAACTGCTTCAGAATCATAATTAGAGGAGTACCTCGAGGTTTGATCGAGGTTAAATGTAACAGCTTCATTACCCACACGCAGAGTGATTTCTTGCTCAAATACATCGATAAGAGCACGGCCCGTTCTAAGGAAACCCCTCCCAACAATGAGAGGGACCCTTTGATCAGCATCGAAATCAACCACTACAAAGTCAGCGGGGAGATGGAACTTTCCTACCTTCACAAACACGTCCTCGGCAATGCCGAGAGGACGAGATATCGATCGGTCTGCAAGCTCTAAAGTCATGCAGGTAGGAGTAAGATCCGGAAGAGAAAGTTTCTTCCAAACTGAGTATGGCATTAGGTTGCTACTTGCACCAAGATCAGCCAAGGCATAGCAATCAACCATTCCCAGAAATACACATGGTATTAGAAATTTTCCAGGATCTGCCAGCTTCTCGGGAAGCTTCTTTAAAAGAACTGCAGAGCAGTTCTCATTCAAGGGAGTCTTTGCCATTTCAAACAGTTTCTCCTTGTTGCTTAATAAGTGTTTGATTGTCGATGCAAATTTGGGCATCAGAATAATAGCATCTGCAAAGCTAATGTCAAAATGCAAATCTTGGAAGATTTGAAAGAATTTTTCCATCTCGTGACTAGCTTTTTCACGGAGCTTTTGTTCACTCAAGCATGAGGGGTAAGGAATAGAGGAGGTAGAAGGCTTGGACTGAGGTGTTTCAACTGGGATATCATTTGGTTCAAAAACAACTCTAGGTTTTGGTTTGGGTTTCGGGACAACATGAGGTGGGACGTCTTGGGTACCTCCCTTATGAGTAGGAAGTACTTCGTCCTTATTTACCTCGGTGTTATTTTCCACTACCTTGGGAGAAGGAGAAGAAGTGGTAGTGGGAACAGTGGGTCCATCATATGAAACTCCGCTCCTGGTTGTGATCGCCTTTGCATCGCCCCTCGGGTTTGCGATCGTGTTGCTCGAAAGTTTTCCAGAGCCCGAGGGTTGTTCATTTAAAGATTTCTTGATTTCAGAAATCTGGCTGACCAACAACCTGTTTGTCTCTTCTTGAGTTTTCATGAACTGCTTTAACAACTCATCTGATGATGGTTGTGGAGCTGGGAGAATGGCTTGTGTTTGGTTGGGGAAATTTTGGACCCGGTTATTTTGATTATAACCTTGTTGTGGTTGAAAATTCCCTTGATTTGGATTACCATTTCCCTGAAAATGATTTCCGGGGTTGAAATTGTTTTTGTTAAAGTTTCCTTGATTGTGGAAACCTTGATTCTGTCCAGGATGGAAATTCTGTTGGTTTTGATAACCTTGGTTCATTCGTGGTTGGTTCTGGTTTCGATTTTGCAAATTTGGGTTTGGATTAAACCCGGGTGGTCCCATATGTGTGTTAGCACGGTAACTTGGTTCAATTTGAGGACGGTATTGATTACCTCCCTGATTTGTAGTACCGGCTAGGGCATTGGCTTCAAAAGGACTACCATCGGTGGCAGTACAATTGTAGTAAGCATGTGGGCCACCACAAGTGACACAAACTTCCACCTTTTTTACTTCAGCATGTGAAGGGTTTTGTGTGAAAGTGACTTTTTTCTGGTTTGAGAGAACCAAAGCTTGAATGGCGTCCGTGAGTTTGTCTATCTTAGCATCGGTGCTAGAAGTACTCACGGGTGATGAAGTAGAAGGACCAGCACTCACTTGGGAGTTATATGGCTTTGTGCGTGTAGTGCGGACTTTCGACTTATTTTCAATGATTTCTAAAGCTTCTTTTGTGGTTTTGCTCAAAAAATTACCTCCAGCGGAGGCATTGAGAGAATCTTGGTCAGATTGACTCACACCATTATAAAACGTGTCAATTTGCATTAATTCAGTGAAACCATGATGAGGACATCGACGAAGCAATTCTTTGAAACGATCCCATGCGTCACCAAACGATTCATCAAACCTTTGAGTAAATTTGATGATTTCATTTTTAAGACTTGTCGTTCTGGACGGGGGAAAAAATTCGTTTCCAAATTTGGTAACTAAATCTTTCCATGACGTTATTGAACGAGGAGGTTGTTTTTCTAGCCAAATCCGGGCTGCCCCCTCAAGAGAAAATGGGAAAAGAAGAAGTTTGACTGCTTCGGAAGGGACGTTTTTGTATTTGATGGTAGATGTAATTTTGTTAAACCATCGAGTATGAGCATGAGGATCATCCCTCTCAAAACCATAAAATTGGCTTGAGGTTACTAGATTTAGTAACCCGGTTTTGAGCTCAAAGTATTCAGCCACAGTGGCTGGGACAACAATAGCGTCTCCGTAACCCTCAATGGGTGCTTGGAGAAGCTCATTCATCAGACGGTCTTCCGCCATGATAACTTTCTTTGGGGAAACAGCACGTACCTCAGATACGGCTGTTGGGGCAGAACGTCTACGGCGTCTTCGAGGAATTCTGACAAGCTCACGTAAAGGGCTTGTTGACCTAGAAGAACGAGTGCGCATGCACTAGAGACGACTCTAAGAATCCTTAGAGTGACGGGAAATTACAAATAGAAAATAAAATATGAACAAAAAGATGATATATAACAAAGTGTGATAATTCAAACTCACAGATACTTCAAAAAGTCGTAATACGCAGCACGCCTCCCCGGCAGCGGCGCCAAATTTTGATTGGCCTCAGACAGTCAGAAAAATATCAACCAAGTAATGGTCAACAAGTCAAACAGCTTAGGCCAATACTCCGTGGAGTTTAGTGTTTCCCCGGATCGTTAAATCCCAACGAGGCGTGAAATCTGAAATAAAAACGACTTCGAGATCAGGTGAATTGAACAGGAAAAGGGTTTAAGTGATTGTACTACTGAAAATATAAGTGTGAATAGCTTTTGTAAGCTATATCAACCAATACGGGAAATCAGATAAGTACAAGTGAAAAGAAACTGAAAAACGTAAACGTTTAATAATTAAACGTAAACAAAAACAACTTTAACTATAGTAGGAGTTTACAAGCCTTAGGGGCTTAAATGCAAATTAAATAAATTTAAAATATTTATTTTATAATTACTAAATTATTTAATTAATTATTTTTATTTAATAACTATTTATTAATTTTAATAAATCACTAATAATTAAGAAAATGTAAAATAAGTCTAGAAATATAAAATTAAAATTTCTAAAAATTTAAAATATTATAAAACTTATTTTAAAACTAAAATTATATTTTTCACACTATTTATCTATTTATTATTAATTAATTATCATTTAATTATTATTTAACTAATTATATTGATTTAAATTATTTATAAATACTAAAAAGACTTAGATAATTATGAAAAATTTTATATATCTAATTAACCATCATGGGAATCCTAAAATATTATAAAAACTTTATTTTATGTATCTTTAATCTAATTTACTAATTATTATTCTATTTATTAATTAATTATCAATTAAACTAATTATATTATTTAAAAATAGAAAATGAACAGTATAAATTCTAGAAAAATTTGTAAAATTGTTTTACCTTATATAAAAGCTATAAAAAATTATAAAAACTATGTGGTACTTTATAAAATATAATTATGCTATTTAATTCTTATTTATTAATTAATTATTAATTAAATTAATATTAATTATAAAAAACACTAGATGACAAAAGAAAAATCTGTAAAAATTTATAAAACTATTTTAATATATAAGAGATTTAATAAAAATATAAAATAGCAGAAGTGCTTATAAATAAGCGAAAAAGAAAATTAAATAGATAATTTCTATTAAATAGAAGCTATCACTATAATTAAGTTTGGTTTTTTTCTGGTTTTTCTTTTATAAAACTAAATAAATACTTAAAATAAGAAACTTTTAAAAAGAAAACTAAATTAGAAACTCAAAATAAGCACTATGAGTGCTTATTACCAAAACAGTTGACCAAGTTTGACTATATTAAGAAATAAGCTCAACTGAGCTTGTGTGGGGTCCACAAGGTGTATTCTGGTTCCCTTGACTTATGTGAACTATTTTGAGTGAGTTTTAATCAAATAAGCTCAACAAATAAGCCACACAACAACAAATAAGCACTTGCTTATTTGTTATCTGATATAGTTTGGGGACAACTTTCCAAGCTGATTCAAGGTGGGTCCCAGTGGTGCACAGGTCAGACCAAGGGTCAAGTATTGAACCTGGGTAGGAGGGGGGGTTGTAAGAGCCTAATTATAGGGTGTGGGACCCACTGGGTTAGCCACAAATGAGCACCAAAGTTGGGTGTTTTGCTGGGGTCTGAGTGCACAGGGCAAATGGTTGCCCTGCAGGTCAATTCAAGGGGTACTTTGGTCCACTTAAAAAATTCACAAAATTATAAAACTTGTGAAAATCAAAGGTTTAGCTGGTAGAGTCTACACACAACAAGTTTCAGACCCTAGATCATGACACAAAAATCACTAATATTCTTGCTAATTTGGAGATTTTCTGCACAAGCACTTTTTGACTTTTTAATAAATATTAGTATATTGACTTATATGAACTTAGGTCTTAATCTACTGACTTATTATGATGTATTAGGTTACTTAAATATGAATTTAAGCTATATCACCAAGTAATAAGCTGATATGCAGATTATGGAACCTTAAAAACTAACAGATAACTATTAAGATGAGATTAAGAGTACTTTTGACTTTTTCTCAAAAGGTCACTGAATTTTATGGCTTATAAGACCTAAACAGACCTAATGTAGCATGTATCAATTAAAAATAAGACCACAAACTCAGTATAACCAATAGATACCAGCAAATCCAAACACTGCCATACGATTATTGAATTTGTAATTTCAAAGCAACTGAAGGATTTAGATTCCACTACTGATTTCAAAGGTTAACATATGATTAAATGATCTGATTAAAGCATAAAAACATGAACAATTGCAGCTAATACTCACAAACCATAATTATACCATTTTTTAGTGAAATATGAAAAAATGAACAATACTTTATTCTACTGAGTAACTTAACAATTTTAAGCACTAAAATTGTAACACCCCAACCCGAGAAGGGCTAAAGTATCACATTATGGTGACATATCAGAACATACAAAGAATAATACGCAAGCGGAAGACTTCATAAATAACATAAGTCATGAACATCAAGACTTAAACATTACAAGATCCAACATAAGTCTAAAGGAAATAAAATAAAGTAAATAATCCAACATAAGTTCCATGATCATCCAAACAATGGGGAAACTAAATAGGGTAGGTCCACTATGCTCCTACTCTCAACACTCGAGCCCAGATTCCCGCTTATTACCTGCCGCATGGAAAAGAAAACACGGCTGAGCATAAAAAGCCCAGTGAACAGATATATATGCAAAGCAGAGGTAATAAGCAAACGAAATGAAAAAGATCATTAGAATGAGCATAATGTATCACAAGTCCAATGAATGAAGCATAATAAAGATATCAAATGTAAGCATAATCAGATAATAATCAGAATCATAGAGCACGTATCAACAAAGGCTTGTCTACCCGAGACACTCGAATAGACACAAAGAACATAGGAAAGCCACGAGCCGACCTACCCGAGACACTCGGATAGATCTCAAATCACATAATCACATATCCGTCAATTCATAGGGTGTACATAGAGGGGCGACCTCCAAGTACCAGACGTGAAAGGGGTACAAGGCACGTACAGCCAGTCACAAAATCAAATCATATCATATCATATCAAACATACCTAGGATGCATCCATACGCCCCCCACAAACAAACATACATATATCCAAAGTGGCCAAGTGATCACATATCATATCATAATCAGACGGGGACGCCGGGGACTAATCACACCACCCCAGATAGTGTCATGCCATTGGTGCCTCAATGACACGCCCATGGTACCTCCATGAGTAGACTAAAAACTCGGGCATCAGAACAGAACATATCAGAACAACAAGTAAGGTTATCCATAAACAAAGCAATCATAGCATATCAATCAGAATATATCAACAGAATCTCATATCAGTGAGATAGTAATCAGATCATCATAACAGAATGGATAGAAAACCAAATCCAATCAAAGGATAATATCAAACGAATCACATCAATGAATCATATCAAAAGGGATCATAGAAAAGGCTTATATCAACTGAATCATATCATAGAAAATGAAGCAAAGTCAAAGGATCGAAAATCATGAGATCGGAACCCTTAATGAAATAGGGTAGAATATCTGTACCTTATGCAAAGCAACCAAATACCAACCACAGAAAGCAAATGGAAATGGGAACTACTCCCTCCTCGACGGATCTACAAGAATTAATAATCGAGTATTATTTATAAGCTCGTTTTAATCAAATTTCTCATTTTAGGTTTCTTTTTAACTTTTCATTTTTAATAGCTTTCCAAATATAATAACTTTCCTAAACAATAACTTCCATTTATAGTAAGTTTCCATATTTAGTAACTTTCTCGAATTAGTAATTTAATACTTTAAGGTTATAATGGACCCTTAATAATATTTAAGGTTAAAATGACCAATACAATAGTTCAGGTTTTAAAATGTTAACAATTATAAGTTTAAGGTCTAAAATGTAAATTATCAAAATTAAATATTAAAAGTCAAATAAAATTATTTTAAAGTTCATTTTAATAAATTAATATTAAGATAATAATTTTGGACCCGTCATTATAATTTTATATAATTTAGTAACATGCCCACGATATTAATATTTATGCTGTGATTGCACGAGATCTTATTATTTAAATAAGCCGATACAAACATCCCTTTTGTTTGAGAAAATAATTCGGACCCAACACCTTGTGAAATATTCAAACGTATACGTGCATGTTTACTAGTCAATTCATTTCAGTTGTCTTTGTGGTATGATAATACGCATACATATATGTATATCTTAGCAACTTCTATAAAGGTTTTCCCATGGAAATCTCTTATTTCATGTACTAAACTATACGTACATACATATTTATATATTACTGATTTCTCATAGTTTGTAGAAAAAGAGAATGATCCAAGACAAAGCATGCATAAACTCTTATTTTATTTGGCTCGCTAGATATAGATGAACATTTATATTGAATCGAAAATGGATCAAAACAGCCATGTATGGATCGAAGCAAATAACAATGAATCGAAATAGATTAGGTCTTACAGATCGCCATTCATAGGAGTTATTTCTGTGATGTTCTTTACGATTTTATGTGTTTATACTATAACATATGCCAGCCGATTACACACACGACACCAACCAACATATTAAGATTAAATACAAGAAGAGAAAGAATCGAACAAGGCTGTGAAACTATTACCCTTGTAGCGTTTTAACGAGAAGAGATAGCAAGGAACAAGGATTCGAACACCCGTATTCAAATCAGCCGCAAAACACAAACCAATATCACCCTTCGAACATCTTATAAACCCACGACTCAAGCCTTCCTTCGACACAGAATTTACCACGTCCAACTCACCACCAATGCCACGATCAAACTTCCTTCTTTGAACTTGATTCGAATGAGAAAGAAAGGATAAAAAGGGGTAGCCGCAGGTTGTGTTTTGTATAGTGTTTTAGGGTTATCAAAATGTGTTGTGTGCGTTAAATGAAAAGAGAATGAGATATACGGTTTTAAAAGCAAACCGTGTAGGGTGGAGAGGTCAAAAGAATTACCGAGATTTATAGGATTCTAATTGGTCCATTCCAAATTTAAGTTAAGCATATATCTAGTCTAGTTGAGAGAGTCTTGGTTTGTGTGACAAAAATAAACACACTTGACCCCTTAGTCATATTAACGTATGAAAGTATCACATATGCATAGATTTTGTAATTTATTTATTTATTTTGTAATTTATCTTAAAGATTTATTAGGTCGTGAAATGTTCAAGTATTAATGTTTTAATACCTAGGTTATAATCGAATTAAATGTTTGAGATTTTACGGGTGTTATAATTCTTCCCCTCTAAAAAGAAAATTTCGTCCGCGAAATTGAGATAAGGGAAGCCGAAAAGGACATACCGAATCATGAAAAGAAATGTGGATAACTAGCACGCATAGACTCCTCCGTTTCCCAAGTAGCCTCACTCTCGGGATGGTTCTTCCAAAGTATTTTAATGAAAGGAATGGTCTTAGTTCTCATGACTCGATCCTGACGCTCCAAAACAGCCTCAAGCTCTTCAACAAAAGATAAATCTTCCCGAATTTGGTCAAATGGATATGAAACAACATGGAGAGGATGATAGTTATATCCCCTCAGAAGTGATACATGGAATACATTATGCGCATGGGAAAGCTGTGGAGGTAATGCCAAACGGTACGAAACTTCACCAACACGGTCTAGGATCTCAAATGGACCAATATAACGCAGACTAAGTTTCCCATTAATACCAAAACGTTTAACACCACGGAATGGAGAAATCTTAAGGAAAACGCGATCCCCAGGACTAAACTCTAAGGCACGACGATGACGATCAGCATAGCTCTTCTGTCTAGCTCTAGCTTCTTTGAGCTTCTCTCTAGCCATAGCAACCTTCTCGTTAGTCTCCTCAATCTATTCAGGACCCTCAATGAGGCGTTCACCAACCTCATTCCAACAAACAGGAGCCCTACACTTCCGACCATACAACAGCTCAAAAGGTGCCGCCTTAATACTCGCATGCCAGTTGTTGTTATATGCAAACTCTACCAAACACAAGTATTGATCCCAGTGTCCCGTCCATTCTAGAGCACAGGACCTCAACATATCTTCCAACGTCTGAATGGTGCGTTGTGACTGCCCGTCGGTCTGTGGATGGAAAGTTGTACTGAACTTGAGCTGAGTACCCCAAGCCTTATGTAGACTCTTCCAGAAACGAGAATTAAAACGAGGATCTCGGTCGGATATAATAGCAGCTGGTGTACCATGTAAACGAACAATCTCCTGTTGAAAGATTTGCGCCAATTTACTAATCGAATAATCTTTCCGAATAGGTAGGAAATGAGCGGATTTAGTTAAACGATCAACAACTACCCAAATAGTATCATGCTTCTTGAAGGTACGAGGCAAACCGGTAACAAAGTCCATCGAGATCTGATCCCACTTCCAAGTAGGAATATCCAAGGGCTGCAAAAGACCACTTGTGCGCTGATGTTCAATTTTAACCTTCTGACAAGTCATACACTTAGCCACATACATCGCCACATCCTGCTTCATACCATTCCACGAGAAATGTTGCTTCAAATCTCTATACATTTTGGTAGAACCTGGATGAATAGTGAAAGGAGAACTGTGTGCTTCGGACAACACAGCTTCACTAAGAGAAAGATCGTTAGGAACGCATAAACGATCACCAAACCAAACAACCCCATCATGATCAACCCGAAACTCTGTATGTCTCCCTTCCTCCACATTCTGAACAATTGACCACAATTCACCATCATCCTTCTGAGCCTCCTTGATTCGTAGGATAAGGTTAGACTCAACCTTCAGACTAGCCCAGTAACCATCATATCCCCGAATACATAACTCCACCTCCATCAGCTCCAAATCATTTAGTATCCTAGGCTCGAACTCAAGACTAGCAATCATACCCGATTTTCTACTGAGAGCATCCGCCACTACATTGGCTTTACCCGGATGGTACTGAATGTTAGCATCATAATCTTTCAAAAGTTCTAACCACCGTCTCTGCCTCATGTTTAATTCTTTCTGTGTGAAAATATACTTGAGGCTCTTATGGTCTGTGAAGATGTCACAAGTGTCACCAAATAGATAATGCCTCCAGATCTTTAGAGCAAAAACTACTGCCGCTAGCTCTAAATCATGAGTCGGGTAATTCTTTTCATACGGTTTCAACTGACGAGATGCATAGGCAATCACCTTCCCATGCTGCATGAGAACACATCCCAAGCCCTTCTTTGATGCATCACTGTATATTTGATAGCCACCTGTACCCGAAGGAAGAGTAAGAATAGGAGCTGAGACTAATCGTTTCTTCAATTCCTCAAAACTTTGTTCCCGCTCATCAGTCCATACAAACTTTTCACTTTTTCTCATAAGCTGTGTCATAGGCAAAGCTATACGTGAGAATCCCTCTACAAACCTCCGATAATAACCAGCAAGCCCCAAGAAACTCCTGACTTCAGTCACATTCGTAGGTCTTGGCCATTTCGTGATAGCCTCAACCTTTGCCGGATCCAATTTGATACCATCAGCGGATACGACATGACCCAGAAATGCTACTTATCTTAACCAAAACTCACACTTAGAACACTTGGCATACAACTTCTTCTGCCGCAGAATCTCCAAAACAATGCGAAGATGCTGCTCATGCTCCTCCTTCGTCTTAGAATATACCAAAATATCATCAATGAACACAATGACAAACTTATCAAGGTACTCATGGAATACACGATTCATCAAATCCATGAAAACGGCTGGAGCATTCGTCAACCCGAAAGGCATCACGAGAAATTCGTAGTGACCATATCTAGTGCGAAATGCAGTCTTAGGAACATCTTGTTCCTTCACTCGCAACTGATGGTAACCTGATCTCAAATCGATTTTAGAGAAGAATTTGGCTCCTTGAAGCTGATCGAACAAATCGTCAATACGGGGAAGCGGATAACGATTTCGAATAGTGATACGGTTCAATTCACGGTAATCGATACATAATCTCATACTTCCATCCTTCTTTTTCACAAACAACACCGGAGCACCCCAAGGAGAAACACTCGGGCGGATAAAACCAGAATTAAGAAGATCCTGCAACTGTTCTTTCAATTCCTTCAATTCAATCGGCGCCATGCGGTAAGGAGCTTTAGATATGGGTTCGGCACCCGGAATCAGATCAATCCTAAATTCAACCTCTCGCTCGGGTGGCATACCCGGCAATTCATCAGGAAAGACGTCAGGGAATTCACAAACAACGGGATGATCATTAATAGAAGGACCGTTTAGGGAAGCATCTTTAATTGAAGCCAGAAAACCCTCACAACCATGAGAAAGTAGTGAACGAGCTTTTAGAGCAGAAATGATCTTAATAGAAATACCAGGTTTGGAACCTTGGTAAACAAATTCTGGAGCATACAAATTTCCAAATATAACTCGTCTGGTATGACAATCAATTGTCGCCCGATGCCCGGACAACCAGTCCATACCCAAAATGATATCAAAATCGTACATATCCAGCGGAAGCAAATTGGCAGAACGGATTTTATCGTCAAAACGAATAGGGCAGTTTAGATATTCACGATCAATAATCACATGGTTCTTCATAGGAGTAGAGATAGATAGAGTTTGTTTTAATGGTGTTGCAAGTATATTACTATGTTTAGCAAATGAATTAGAAATCACTGAATGTGTAGCGCCCGTGTCAAATAAAGTAAATGCTGTACGACCAAATAAATGAAGAAAACCCGAGATGGTACCTGAGGAGTTCGCGGCTTGATGCCTAGTCATCGAATGAACACGCCCCTGAAAATTCTGCTGACGATTTCCACCATTTCCCTTGTCGTTTCTGCCATTTCTATCACCCGCCTTGGGACAATCCCTAGCCATGTGTCCCTCCTGGTTACAAATAAAACAAGCTCCCGTAACCCTGCTGCACTGTCTAGAGTGACGCTTCCCACAAGTCTTACACTCCTCAGTTCTGACATAACCATTCTGACCATAAGAACCTGAACCACGAGAATCTCGTCGCCCTCTGTTCTGCCTATCCCTCTGTTGGTGGTCGCGATGCTGATAATCGCGTCCAGATCTGTTGTTACCCTGATCCGATCTACCATAACCCCGATAGTCATGTCCCTTACGATCACCTCCTCTAACATTGCTCCCCCTCTGACCATTACCCTGACCTGTCTGCACGGGCTCTCCCTCATAGTTCCTCTTCACTCCCTGCTTGGCCCTTTCTTTCAGAATCTCTAGATTACGAACCACATTCGCCACTTGGGCAACATCATCAAAGTGTGTATTGACAATACCCTCCAGAACCTCGTTCCTTAACGCCCATTTGAACTTTTTTGCCTGTTCAGCCTGAGTGCCAGCTCTTGCACCCATAAAACCAGCCAACCTAAGGAACCTCTTCATAAAATCCGTACTAGTCTCCTTTTCGTACTGGTAGATATTATGGTACTCACGCTCAAACTTCTCCTGTTCGGACACCGAAAAATAATGAAGAAGGAAGATTTCCCGAAAACCAGCCCAAGTCAAAGTAGTCATAAAGTCATCACCCTTGGCCGCCTTGTAGGATTTCCACCAATTTAGGGCATCGCCCTCAAACTTGTAAGCCGCCAACCTCGCTTTGAACTCGTCCCCGCATCCTAACACCTCAAACACCTTTTCAATGTGACTAAGCCAATCCTCCGCCTCAGAAGGAGAAGAAGCGGAACTGAATGACTTGGGTTTCTCTTTCAAGAATTTCTCCAACCATGTAGCGATAGTAGATGGTGGGTTACCACCACCCGAACCTCCACTAGAACCTGGGTGGTTGCGATGCATCTCTTCAGCAATACGGGCAGTAATGTTGGGAATCAATGCGTCTACCCGCCGCTGAACTGCTGCTTCTAAGGCAGGGTTGGAAGTGAATTCATCGGTGAAACGAGTGGTAACCATCTGAAAGATCATAAACGAACCAACGAAAGAAATTAACGGTTAGGGATCAAAATATGAAAGGAAGGATCGAATTAGAAGGAAGCCTAATGTCTACCCAATCCTCACAGGTCATAGTTAAAGTCCTACAGGTCAAAACCTAGTCTCTGATACCATAATTGTAACACCCCAACCCGAGAAGGGCTAAAGTATCACATTATGGTGACATATCAGAACATACAAAGAATAATACGCAAGCGGAAGACTTCATAAATAACATAAGTCATGAACATCAAGACTTAAACATTACAAGATCCAACATAAGTCTAAAGGAAATAAAATAAAGTAAATAATCCAACATAAGTTCCATGATCATCCAAACAATGGGGAAACTAAATAGGGTAGGTCCACTATGCTCCTACTCTCAACACTCGAGCCCAGATTCCCGCTTATTACCTGCCGCATGGAAAAGAAAACGCGGCTGAGCATAAAAAGCCCAGTGAACAGATATATATGCAAAGCAGAGGTAATAAGCAAACAAAATGAAAAAGATCATTAGAATGAGCATAATGTATCACAAGTCCAATGAATGAAGCATAATAAAGATATCAAATGTAAGCATAATCAGATAATAATCAGAATCATAGAGCACGTATCAACAAAGGCTTGTCTACCCGAGACACTCGAATAGACACAAAGAACATAGGAAAGCCACGAGCCGACCTACCCGAGACACTCGGATAGATCTCAAATCACATAATCACATATCCGTCAATTCATAGGATGTACATAGAGGGGCGACCTCCAAGTACCAGACGTGAAAGGGGTACAAGGCACGTACAGCCAGTCACAAAATCAAATCATATCATATCATATCAAACATACCTAGGATGCATCCATACGCCCCCCACAAACAAACATACATATATCCAAAGTGGCCAAGTGATCACATATCATATCATAATCAGACGGGGACGCCGGGGACTAATCACACCGCCCCAGATAGTGTCATGCCATTGGTGCCTCAATGACACGCCCATGGTACCTCCATGAGTAGACTAAAAACTCGGGCATCAGAACAGAACATATCAGAACAACAAGTAAGGCTATCCATAAACAAAGCAATCATAGCATATCAATCAGAATATATCAACAGAATCTCATATCAGTGAGATAGTAATCAGATCATCATAACAGAATGGATAGCAAACCAAATCCAATCAAAGGATAATATCAAACGAATCACATCAATGAATCATATCAAAAGGGATCATAGCAAAGGCTTATATCAACTGAATCATATCATAGAAAATGAAGCAAAGTCAAAGGATCGAAAATCATGAGATCGGAACCCTTAATGAAATAGGGTAGAATATCTGTACCTTATGCAAAGCAACCAAATACCAACCACAGAAAGCAAATGGAAATGGGAACTACTCCCTCCTCGACGGATCTACAAGAATTAATAATCGAGTATTATTTGTAAGCTCATTTTAATCAAATTTCTCATTTTAGGTTTCTTTTTAACTTTTCATTTTTAATAGCTTTCCAAATATAATAACTTTCCGAAACAATAACTTCCATTTATAGTAAGTTTCCATATTTAGTAACTTTCTCGAATTAGTAATTTAATACTTTAAGGTTATAATGGACCCTTAATAATATTTAAGGTTAAAATGACCAATACAATAGTTCAGGTTTTAAAATGTTAACAATTATAAGTTTAGGGTCTAAAATGTAAATTATCAAAATTAAATATTAAAGTCAAATAAAATTATTTTAAAGTTCATTTTAATAAATTAATATTAAGATAATAATTTTGGACCCGTCATTATAATTTTATATAATTTAGTAACGTGCCCACGATATTAATATTTATGCTGTGATTGCACGAGATCTTATTATTTAAATAAGCCGATACAAACATCCCTTTTGTTTGAGAAAATAATTCGGACCCAACACCTTGTGAAATATTCAAACGTATACGTGCATGTTTACTAGTAAATTCATTTCAGTTGTCTTTGTGGTATGATAATACACATACATATATGTATATCTTAGCAACTTCCATAAAGGTTTTCCCATGGAAATCTCTTATTTCATGTACTAAACTATACGTACATACATATTTATATATTACTGATTTCTCATAGTTTGTAGAAAAAGAGAATGATCCAAGACAAAGCATGCATAAACTCTTATTTTATTTGGCTCGCTAGATATAGATGAACATTTATATTGAATCGAAAATGGATCAAAACAGCCATGTATGGATCGAAGCAAATAACAATGAATCGAAATAGATTAGGTGTTACAGATCGCCATTCATAGGAGTTATTTTTGTGATGTTCTTTACGATTTTATGTGTTTATACTATAACATATGCCAGCCGATTACACACACGACACCAACCAACATATTAAGATTGAATACAAGAAGAGAAAGAATCGAACAAGGCTGTGGAACTATTACCCTTGTAGCGTTTTAACGAGAAGAGACAGCAAGGAACAAGGATTCGAACACCCGTATTCAAATCAGCCGCAAAACACAAACCAATATCACCCTTCGAACAGCTTATAAACCCACGACTCAAGCCTTCCTTCGACACAGAATTTACCATGTCCAACTCACCACCAATGCCACGATCAAACTTCCTTCTTTGAACTTGATTCGAATGAGAAAGAAAGGATAAAAAGGGGTAGCCGCAGGTTGTGTTTTGTATAGTGTTTTAGGGTTATCAAAATGTGTTGTGTGTGTTAAATGAAAAGAGAATGAGATATACGGTTTTAAAAGCAAACCGTGTAGGGTGGAGAGGTCAAAAGAATTACCGAGATTTATGGGATTCTAATTGGTCCATTCCAAATTTAAGTTAAGCATATATCTAGTCTAGTTGAGAGAGTCATGGTTTGTGTGACAAAAATAAACACACTTGACCCCTTAGTCATATTAACGTATGAAAGTATCACATATGCATAGATTTTGTAATTTATTTATTTATTATTATTATTATTTTTTATAAGTCTTAAAGATTTATTAGGTCGTGAAATGTTCAAGTATTAATGTTTTAATACCTAGGATATAATCGAATTAAATGTTTGAGATTTTACGGGTGTTATAATTCTTCCCCTCTAAAAAGAAAATTTCGTCCGCGAAATTGAGATAAGGGAAGCCGAAAAGGACATACCGAATCATGAAAAGAAATGTGGATAACTAGCACGCATAGACTCCTCCGTTTCCCAAGTAGCCTCACTCTCGGGATGGTTCTTCCAAAGTATTTTAATGAAAGGAATGGTCTTAGTTCTCATGACTCGATCCTGACGCTCCAAAACAGCCTCAGGCTCTTCAACAAAAGATAAATCTTCCCGAATTTGGTCAAATGGATATGAAACAACGAGTCTTTCACGTTACTGCTAATTCTCAAGTAAGCGGCGTAAGTCATGCATCATAAATTTTAGAGATAGAATTCCGTTTGTTAAACATCTCTGAATTGTATAAGTTGGTATCTAGTTCGAGCTAGTTTGGCGTCTAGGATCTATATGTGTCTTTAGTCCTTGATTCATTTTTATCTTTCGTCGTGCTTTGTTGCTAATTTTTCCTCACGTTTTAGGTATTTAGAATATTAGCTTGTACCCTTTAGGCTGCTCAGGCGTTTTTTTTCGTAGTAGCATTACTAATCCTCCCGTGTAAATATTTGCCTTTGCTCTTAGGTTTAGAGCCCTTTGCTTCATCTTCTTCTTTTTTTGTTGGTGCCTCTATGTTCCCATGCTTGTATGTGGTTATGCTTTTTATCCCCCATGCTTTTGTTCATTGCATGTGTTCATTTCTGCTCTTATGTTAATTCCACATTTTCCCTATTCTCGTTCTTTATTTTATATGCTATGCTTTTCATGTGTTGCATGATTATTTGGTTCTTTGTTTTAATGTGCTCCTTGTTAGCATGCTTGGATTTATATGCTTTCATTGTTCCTCTATTCGCATCTCTAACATTCACACTTTCTTGAGCACTTTCACCCTTTCATTTACACTTGCCTGATCTTTCGGGTTTACCCTAAAGTATGTGTATGATCTGTCTACACTCCACCTCCCCCATACAGGATTGGGTATTGTTTTTTGGGTAAAAGGTCAAAAGACCCGGTAAATATAGTATTGTTGTTAACATCTCTAAATTATTTCCTGCTTAATTTATTTACTTGGTTATTTAAATACACATATTAATCATTTAGGTTCCAATAATAGCAATGGTTATGGGTGAGAAGGGTTTGATGTCTTGAGTACTCTGCTCCAAATTCGGTAGATATTTTACATACCGATATTACGTGACAATGTACTTAATCCAATAAATAAACATGTTTATGAGCTGTTGTGCTTCCCACAACCCATTTTTATAACATATATGGTATATCCATAAAAAAATTACAAAGAAATATTCACGTAATAACATGGCAAGAGATTTGGGTCAATAGTTTTATAATATTTTATCTTTCATTCGTCTCATCCACAATATTTACATAACACATGTAGGTGTGGAATTTCTTTTTAAACTTTATGTGAATATACCATTTCTCTTTTATAAAGAAAACATTAAAAAATTGTACTGTACCGGGTATCACGTGACTGTCCACATACTTCAGTAAATAATGAACAATGCCTACTATTTTTATATTTCATCTCTTTACGTGTATGGACAATCTACAATTATAAGTAACTAGCTTCACGATCTGCCCAATGAGTGGGCTAGTTTCAAGTGTTTTCATTAAATGCCTTTCAAATCAAGTTAATAAACAAATTCAACCATAACAAATTAAAAAAAGTAATAAACATATTTAAACAACAACTCATAAACAATTCACAATCATTAAGGGCACGTTTGGTTTGTAGGTAGGTTTAGATTTGAATTTGAATTTGGGAATGGTTTGAAAATTTTGAGAATAGTTTGAGAAAAAGTATGAAAGGGAAAATATATTATCATATAGATTAAAAAATATTATTTGAAAATAAAAAAGTATAAAAATAAATACTATAAAAACTAAATTCTATGTCCATGAGAGAGAATAATTAAACAAAAAATTATAAAACATCACACCCACCATTATTGCCATGAATTAATCTATGAGTGTAGTGACACCTTTTTATTCCCGGACCCACAACCAAAATTAAACCAAACATTTGTATTCAAGTGTGATTCTATTCTTTTCATACCATACCACCATAACAAGCAGCACCTAAAAATCTTAAAAAACATAAACAAAAGGATATCTAATCACGAAAGGAAACGGTACCATGGGTATCATGGCAAATCAAAGAAATTAAACTCAGATCAGATTCAATGTGTGTGTTACTTTTGTGTTTGAATGAAGAAAGAACACAAAAAGAAAAGAAAAGAAACTGAATAAATTACAAAATCTAAAATAGATTTGGTGTTCCTTCCCAAGATAGTCCAAGAAAGATTCCTGCCTCTGGTCGAGCAATTGGAAGGTCGAGCAGCAGCCGGTCATGGATCTGGTTCGGATAAGACAAAAGACAAGAGGCCCAACAAACGATTAGAGAAATAGTTAAAATGTACTTTTAGTCGAGACACGTGTCGCACAACGGGTGGGGTAGCACGGTCGCGCAGTAGCATATGACCAGATTGGGAATGGGGTGATTTTCATAACCTCGTTGTTGACCAAAGCCAAAAAATTGACGTACTTTGGGGATTTTCTCTAAAATAAATTGTCCATTACAATTTGAAGTAAAATGAATGGGCCTTTAATATTAATTTTGATATATCCTCTATTTTTGAAATCTTAAAAGTGTTCATGTTATCATGTAGGAGAGAAGAAGTATCCACGTACAAGGTTGGTGTGTTAGTTTATTGAGAAAAAGCATATTTTGATTTTGTGTAAGATCATAAATGATTCCAGTCACCATTATTACGCACGTATACTTAAAGTTAAAGTCGACCCTCGAATTTTATTAGATAGTATAACTTACACAATCCTTTCCCATAAAAATATTGTAACCTACACAATATTTGTGGAGTCAATATTATGCCTATTGTTTGACGCATTTCCTTAATTCATAATGTAATTTGTGTATTTGACACTATAAAACATGTGCATGTTATCTCAGTGATACAAACTCGTTGTACGGTTCACCTCTATGATCTAGTTGTAAACTTGTAATAGAGTAGATGTAGTCCCAAGAGATATAAGCTACATTAACAACTACTAGTAATATATTTGGATTTTTAACTTATTCTACAATAAGATGTGATATCATAAATTACTGTGTAGTCAAAATTTTTGATTTGTCCAAGTTACATACTCCGTCTCTAAAATTTCAAAAGTGTAGATGAAGTCTTTGTCGAAAAGCTTCGGTTCATTTTTCGTTCATGTCTAAAGTGAATGACCAATATACTCTGATCATATGGGTTAAAGGTTGAATACGAGTATTGCGGTCATTTCCCATTTGCCCAGAGATGAAAACAAACCCAACTTTTTTTTTAGAAATATCACGTATGTACTTCAAAGTTATGCAAATTGCGCCTTAAAAAAACTCTGTTATAGTTTTTACGATTTACTCATTAAAAGGATACTATAATAATTGTTATATTAATACACTATTAATATTCAACCATTAACATTGCACAAACGTCAATCATTCTCCGCCACAAACAATGGTTGTTAAAATCTTGATCTTGATTTTAAGATTTTACGATTTTAAGATATTACGAAACAAGACGATCCGGATCTTATGTAGGATCTTGTCAAGCTTAAGATTCCGATCTTAACCATAAGATTTTAAGATCTAATCATATTCGATCTTACTTTTTTCAAATTGCAAACTAAAAAACTATAAAGTTATGGATTATGTTTTATCAAATTTTAAAAACAACATGTTAATCTTCTTACACATTCCATATTCATAATTTTACACACCAATTTCATGAAATTTTTATATAATTTTGTGTTTATGATACATAATAACTTATTAGATTTGAATATTGTTACAAATACTATTAATTAAGTATTAAGATTTCACAAAGATCATTCTTTCTCTTCCTTAGAGCATAAGGTGTTATAATACCGTTAACACCAAAAATTACAGCCACATCAATATCACATCAGTATCCCAATTTTTAGCTCCAACATAAAAAAAACACCCTTCACTAATAACATCCATAACACCACCCTTTTAGGACTCACCATTTTATTTTATTTTTCATTTTTCAAAAAAACTAAATTTTATTAATTCAAATAAAAATACAAATTACATTTATATATAAAAAAAAGTTAAAATTTTTTTAAAAAAAAAGAAAAAAAAAGTTGAAAAAAAGGAAGAAGTTATAACTTACATTTAACTTCAACAGCCCACTTACTTTTGATTTTTTATGAAGAAACAAAAAAAAGTTGCAACTTTTCTTTTTCTACATTGCAAACACAAACGGGCGTAGGTGGATAAAGTCCCACCCAACAAAATTTTCCCTCTAAAAAACCCAGAAAATTTACCCCCAAATCACAACCCTAACTTTTCAATCCCACAAAATTAACCTTCAATTCACAAAAAGTTCACATTTTTATGTAATATCTCCAATCTTTCCGCATAACCCATCTTTTATTTCCATCAATTTGAAAAAAAAAAATTATTATACAAACCGCAATATCAAAATACTCCTTCTAATCCATTGATCTTGGGAACCTTATTTGTGAGCTTATGAGCTTATATGATTTCGTCTTATTTTGAGACTTATGGGCTCACATAAACTTATTATGATGTACTGTAACAACTTAATATAAGCCCATAGGTATCAAAATTAGCTGGAAAATTTGAGCTTATATAAAGTAAGCCGAAATCATATAAGCTCACAAGCCCACAAATAAGCTTAAACAAACACCCCTTCTGATAAGTTTTTTTGGATTTGGTATTACAAATTTTCTGTTAGGGTGAAATAAGTTGTTTTTGATAAGCTGATCATCTGCTTATTACCTCTTATTGCACTTTGATATTGTGGATAAGCAGTTTTGAATGTATGGGTTCTGTACATGATTATATGCTTATTTGGGGGTTAAATAAGCTGATCGGCAGTTGCTTGTTCAGATTGTTTATTTATTTTTATTTTGAAGTAACAAATAGTTTATCTGCCTAATGCTTTTTTGGTAATAGATATGCACTTATGAGTGTTTGGGCACTTTGAGATTGTTTATTCCAAAATGAATATAGTGGTGGATTTGATATTATAAGGTTACTCTTTTGTTAATAGTAGCTGTTTTGAATGAGTTGATTATCTAGTTATGAGCATAAGTTATTAAAAGTAGTAATCCTAAACACCCCTTATTGCGTTTTAATGTAGTAGATAAGCATAGTTGAGTGTTTGTATGTGATTGTATCTTTATTTGAGGGTGAAATAAGCAGTTTGGGAGTTGCTTATTCGGACAATGTATTGCTTCTGTATCTTTAAAGTACTCTTAGCGGAATTGCCATTCATATAATTGACTAATTGATTGTTTTTCGAGTGTCTGAATGAAAACTGTGCTTATGTTTATGATCTTGTTGATATTGTTATGATGTGAATGCAGTTTTCTTCTGATGGTATACTGAATCGTCTGACACGTGATGGGGATGTTTCAGAATTTGGATTGTTTTTATACTCCGTAACAGATTATCTGCTAATTGTGTTTTTTTAGCAGACGCATAAATTTGACTATGCTTATCTACTTATTTTAGGGGTGAAATAAGGTCTTTTCAGTTTAATCTTAGGGGTGAGGTAAAGCTATTTTGGATAAGTTAATCTTCTGGTTATGAGCATAAGATGTTTAACTTAGTAATGCCAAACACCCCTTGTTGTGTTTTGATACAGTAGATTAGCAGTAATAAGTGTTAGGATATGATTATAGGCTCATTTGATGGTGAACTAAGCATCAAAGGTAATGTTCATTTGATGAAATAAGCTATCATTTTTTTTGTAATGGTGACCATTTTTGACAGTCCGTTTTTGTGTTACCGAATACCCAAACAGTCTACAGAGTGATCTTATAACGAGTCAAATGTTATAAAAAGTAGAATGGCTAAATGGGCAAAAATGTGTAAGTACGTTGGTATTTTATGTAAAAAAAACCGTTTTTCTACTTATTCAGGTTAGAAAAATGTATCATTTTTTGATGCAGTTGTACCATTCCTTACAAAGAATCTTTACTTCAATATTATGATGAGGTTGATCCAGTTGCAATGGTAAATTCCATTGTTATGGAAAGCTTTACTACTAAAGCTGATGCAGATAATGATTAAAGTACGGCTTTTTTATGTATTCTGTTATTTATTGTATGTTACAGTCAATAGGAGCAGTCAACTGTGCCATCGGGAGACCAAATGATGGGAAGTTATATGGGTGTAATACAGACTATGTAGGCGCTATTTCTGTTATCGAGGATAGTCTACGAGGTTTCTTTCTATACTGTCTATTAGAAGTGGTAGTATGAACCGTTGGGTCAAAACAGTGCCTTTTGTCCAGTTATAAAAGTTTCATATCATATTTCATGTGTCACTTTCTACCCGTTCGACCCATTTGACCAACACAGATTGGTACAACTGTTTACAGGTTAAGGCGTTCAAAATGGTGCAACAGGATCACCCTTGGCGGGTAGACTATATGTGATTATTGGTGCTGGAAAAGCACTTGCTTATGGAGCAAAAGCGAAGGGTGCAAGGATTATGACAACCAATCGAACTTACGGTTGGATTCTACTAGCGTTCACATTACCATTCCTAGTCCTCATACTTGATTGCAAATAAAACATTATATTAGTTTCATTGCATTCTTATCAGTTCAGTAGGCCGTATGGGTGAAAGTCAACTATATGGTTCTCGTCATATTTAGGGGGTGTTTGGGTTTGAGTGGTTGATCATCAAAACATTAAAAATTGATTATTGCGACTACAAGTCAGAGTAACCATATGATCAGTTATTCAGTTGCAACATTGAAATCCAAACACCCTCTATGCATAGTTAATACACCAACTAAAGTTTTCTCATACTGATACTGCACAGATCGTGCTAGAGAACTCGCTGACATAATTGGTGGATAGGCTAGATGTCTTTGCCGATTTGAGCGCTTACAGCCCAGAAGGTGGCATGATACTTGCAAACACAACATCAATTGGTATGCAGCCAAATATAGAAGATACTCCTATTTCTAAGGTACGGCTATATACCTTTCTTCGGTCATATGTTTTAGTAATAATGGTATGCAGTTAGAAAATTATTATGAGGTGACTGTGGGCATGGGGGAAATTTTTCATATTTTTTTATGTTAAGTTCTCCTTGCCCGAATCCAAAGGATGATAATGGTTGTGAAGGAGATGATATGGGTGGATGGTGCGTGCTTCGTAATGAGCAGAAAAGGGTTAAGGTCATTATGGACAAGTTTATGGCACATGCCGAGAGCCCGAGAGTTTGGTTGGGTAGGCGCGAAACACTTTTTGTGACAAAGTTTTGAATTGCAGTGTGTTGATATTACACTTGCAACTTTCTTTCTATTGTCCTACTAGTTAATCTTGTTGATTTTACTCGTTTGAGTTGTTAGAGATAAAACCTAACCTGAATAAATGAGTCAATTGCCTACCCTTTAGAAATGATAATGATCACTTTATTTGGTAGGTTGACTGTTTTTGTTCAAATTACAGGATTTACAACTTTCTTCACTGGATGAAGGTTCGGATTTCATTCAACAACAAATAAATGATTCTGGTGTTCAGATCCATTAGCCTCTCTATGACGAAATGCATTTGATATACACAAACGGTCAAAGCTTCTTGAAAACATGATCCATCATGTAACATTATACAAGGCACCAAGAAATGTCAGGTTGGCATGGTTGACTGATTTATTTCTATGTGCTAATGAATTATTTTAACCATTGGATGTGGCCTTTTGGTGTTTTGAAAATAATTTCCAGGGTGATTGACTAAATTATTGGCTGCTTAAAGGCCTTGTGAATGAGTCTTGTAAAAAAGAACCAGACCAGTTAATGCCAGTACTAGTACCAAGCTTTCTTGAGACCAGTGGTGATCAGCTAGCTGGGGTTGTTACTAGTACCAACCCATGCCATCAACGGCTAGTTGTTCGTCATATTACAAACTTGTATCACGGTAGAGGTACCTATCACTTGTCATTCAATTCAATTGGTAGAGAATGACAATCCCAATCAGGAATGTAAAGAACTTTACAGTTTTAGAGAAACTGTCGTATCTAGTTCTACTTGCTATTCAATGCGATATAAACTGTATCATTCTGTCGAACATATCCAGTGTCACAGTGCAAAGTGAATGTTGCGACCATCATTTATATCAGTTAATGCATGTTCCATGTTTAAATCACCACTGGTATATGGAGGGCCATCATGTGAAGAATAAAACGTACCTATCAAAAGCAAAATTGATGTCAAATAAGAGTGGAGACAGGAATTTTGTAGCACAAAAGATGAACTCGAGTAAGCTTCAAAACTGACCCCGTTGTTCGTTTCAGCAACATCTTAAAAACCTATTTTCATCCCATAATTTACGGATTTCAGGTTCCTTCGAAGCATAATTTGCTCCCATACCTAAGGTTATCTTAGCTAGGTCGACAACATGCTTGTATGTTCCATCTTGTACATTGCTTTGTCCTAAACAACCGAATACATCAACCAGTCATTGGTGAGTTGGTCAAAAGAAAATATAAGACGAATGTAAAAGGTTGCCCTCAGATTCTACTTCTTTTCCCTGTGTAAGTAAGTGTGCACAAAATATCACTCCAACTATCCATCCCCCGATTCTGATTCAGCATCGCAATTTGACTACTACCTAGCTTATGTCAAAATAAACACACTTTTAGAATATCTCAAAATAACCATACAGTTATGCAACCCAACTCTCCTAACCCAATAAACACATAGCAATCTCAAACTCCTAATGTTTATTAATCCATAAAACTATGAAAGAAGAAGTTTCATTATCATGACATTTGATTCTCCATTTTATAACAAAAAAGGCTTCAGGGGTGCTACTACTTTATCAGATTTTGCTCAATAAGAACCAAATCTCCACTAAATAAAAAAGACCATTTACTTAAATGTGATATAAGTCCACAAAACAATTCTAATCAGCCTTGCGAACATGACCAATTTAAACTCAAAGTAAAAACAAGTTTTAAAATAAGTACAGGAAGAAATCTTTTACATTGGTCGAAACTCGAGACCACATACAATGAGACCATACATGATTCCTTCATGGCTTGTAAATTTTATATTCATAGAAAGAGAGTCATCCTTGAATTCATGAATTGAGTTAAAGTTCCACAGTTGAATCTCCATCCATCCATTTTCCCTTTGTTTTGGAACCCGAGTAATATCATTTATGTTCAATGGGCTCGGAGTAATAAAATAGAAAAAATCAGCCTCATTGTTTTCTTGATGGAGTAAATCTCGTACTTTCACCGGACAGTGAAGTCCCTGGCATTGTTCTGAAAGCTTGAACACAAGGTAACACACATATTCTGTGTCCGGTGACAACATTTGACTTTTAATCGTGCAATTGATATGAAATACTTGTTGTGGTAAAAGCTCAATCACCTCTGGAAATCTGCATGTACGATATATTATATAACTACATTTACACTTCTCAAGAACAAAGTATATTTAAAGAGAACGAAATCAACACGTGAAACTTTTGTCGACCATCTAGTCACGAATCTTTAATATGTTACTAGAAAACAGCAAATATTTGGACCTTGAATTATCAAATATATATTTTTCACGAAGCACCTTTGGGTAAGCACATATGAGAACATAGCGAATGTACAATTAGAATAAGTTTAGCGGTTAAAGGAAGATGTAACAAAGTTAGTTCGAAAAAAGAAAAGAAGCAAACCTGGACAGAGCTGATGATTTTAAAGTAAAGAGATCAACATTAGAGTATTTGTATAAAGTTGCCTTTGCGGAAAGCACGAGTAGTTTTTTTTCACTGATTTCGCCCAGCCAGAAGAACTCATCATAGTTTCTGCATATCTTGAATATTTCTTCAAAGTTAGTTGGCAAATGTTGCACCTGATCCACATTGAAGTTTGATTTCAAGACTTGTTGGACTTCCTTCAATTTTACGGTTTCTTCATGTTTCACCTGTGTACAAACCATGAAAAAATATGCAGCATAGAATATGGTTTATTTTTATTTTTTGGCATGCATCCAATCCCTTTATCTAATATAAACAAAGGAATATAAAATAGAACCAAGGGTTATAATTTCAAACTTACTTTGTCGATTGCTCGAAATTCGATGCCTTCAACATAAACTGCACTTTCTCCACAATAGTATGATGAAAAGCTCTCAAGTAGAAACTCAAAAACGAGATCTTCATTCTGATTCAAGAACTGGTACAACTCAATCATCATCCAGTCCTTGTCTCTCCATGTTGCGAAATATGCATGTAGACTTTCGAGTCCCTTTCTATACTTTAGGTTAACACACATCGGTTTACTAGAAAATATTCTTGAATCACAAAGTCTGAAGACTAAGAAGGCCCCATAAACAACATCTGGAGATAAAAATTGAGCGTCTATCTTAATTTCGATGTTCAAATTGGATATATCTGACATTTCCACCACTGTCCCAAACCTGCACAAGTTAAAAATATTCAAGTCTAAGTCGCTCATATCCTTTATTCCCATACACTTCTGCTTTTGAATTTTATAATTTTTGGAACAAGAGTTTAATTTCTATATTTGAATTTATTGTACCAGACAAATCCCTATTTAAATAAAGGTAAGAGTATTATAAAAAAATACTATCAAAATGCTAGCAAAATTTATAATTCACAGTCATGAGACAGAGGACCAAAACAAGGGCAAACCTCAGCTACCTTATTAGAAGGTTTATAAAATTATAGTTCCCAATCATATAGTGAGTAGTAAAATCTATTTTGTCGTGTACAACATCAGTTCTCATTGTTGATATGTATGTATGTAGGACTAATCTTTTTATTAACCTGATGAGATGAGGTCTGAAGTGTAAAAGAGCTAAAGATGAAGCAGTTCTAGCAGAATTAGAATCAGAGGGTTCAAATATGTTTTGTGCAAGTGCAGGCAGTCATTGTGAATTTTTGATAAGCAAGTGTATTACAGTGGCAATATGTGAACTTAGTTCAAGGGGTTCTTAAGTTTGATCCTTTTTTTCATAATTATAATTATATAAATAATAATCATATTATGCTACTATTATAAAGTATAACATACATCTACCAATAATGCATATGTTTGCTTACCACTTAAAACTAACAAAGGTGGAGAGGCAGAGAGAATAACCTTGATTCTGGAAGAGATTTCCACTCATGTGGACAACTGTTTATGTAGGAAAACATTGTGGCCGAAACCATTTCATTTCTTTCTCCATTACCAATGAATGACAACAACTGTTATACAAACGAATTGCGCAATCAGACTCAGTGTGTATGATGTATAAATGCGTGTGTGATTTTGAATTATCTCTCAATACGGAGAAGATACATAGAAAATGGGAAACACCAAATAAACAAGCTACAAGAATGAACTCAATACCACTTTGTCGTGTTGAAGGAGGATTCCCTTAGAAAAAATGCTGTAAAGTTCCTCTTTCTTTTTGTTAGAATAGATTTCTGGGCACTTTGACATATTGATTATTTCTTTATAGTCTTTAGGCAATTTGGGCTCCCATTTCTCGTAATCCTCCTGTATATACATTAATCAATTAACAAACTCATGTTTCAAACAGTTACTTTCCTACAATTTATAAAATAGTTAAGGCCATAGTTTAGATATATATGAATCAAAAGTTAGCCAATTTTGTCAAAATACAGAAACTTACCTGAAATTCCAATGCTTTCTTGAGTTGTATGACCACTTCATCAGCTGTTGGTCGTCTTTCTCTCATGTGATGTAAGCATTTAATGGCAATCCTTGTAAAGGTAATATATGACTGTGGCACAATTTGTTCTTTGATTCCCTCAAACACTAACTTATCAAGTTTTTCTACATAATAGTGGTGTTTAGCCAAAAAGGGTAAATAAAGATACTCATCATCTAGCTTTTCGGATGATAGTTTCCCACACAATATGTCAAATAAAACCGCACCCAGTGAGAATATATCAGACTCTTTTGTTAAGAAGCCTGTTTTCGATTGCAGTGGGTCACGATAGCCAATTGTGCCTGTAACATTGTCGATGATATAGTCAACATTCTCATTTGTTGGGCATACTAAGGAAAGCCCAAAACCGGTTATTTTTGCTTTCCAGTCATCAAATAGTAGAATGTTGCAACTACTGATGTCCCTATGTATTACCATTTCTGGACTTGAAACAGTTCCATGAAGAAACTCTAACCCAATTGCAATATCGATGCATATTTTAAGTCGCATCACCCACGTAAGACTATCATCGCACAAGTACTTATCAAGACTTCCCCTGGATGCATACTTATATACAATAATTTTCTCATCCTCTTCATCACAGTAGCCTACAAGACCAATGACATTCTCATGTTTATACTCCATAAGGATTTGCAGCTCTGCCATAAATTTAGCTGTTGCCAGCTCTGTCAAAACTTCAGCATCTCCTTGACCCGACTTCTTATCCAACCGCTTTGCAGCAATGATGATATCTCCATTAGTACTGTGAGTAGCTCCCTTGTATACATTCCCAGAATCCCCACGTCTAATGATATTGTCTTGACTGAAGCCATTCGTAGCCAACTTTATGTCTTCAAGTGACAGTTTGAGGTTGTCCTTGTGGTTCTCCTGAGAATTATTGGACAGTCAGTTGATTTTCTAAGTTAATTAAAAACAGAATGAAACTACTTTCCACCTAGAATTTGTTAGAATTTTTATTTTGCATTTTAGGTTCTCAGTCTCCAAGTTCATGTCAACGTTATGGTTGTAAATCAAGGTTGGTTGTTGCAATTTCAAAATTAAAGAAAAAAACATATATATACATGGAAGAGAAGAGCCAGGAGGTTTACTTGCGAATCACTAGCACGTCATAAAGTTAAATTACTAAGTTAGATAAAGTTTAAGATCAAAACAAATAAACCGCAAAACTTAAGTACAAAGAAAAAACTTAAACAATAAAATCGTTTATTGAGTAAAAGTTTGAGAAAATGTTGTTTACACAAAGTATAATGTATGAAGTGTCACATATTACTATCAATAATTTAAAGAAATTAAAAAGTTTTATTTTTAAAATATTGACTTACCTGAGAGTCTAATGCCTTTTTGAGTTCGTTGATGACAACTTCTATTGCTGGACGTTGCACTTGAGTTTCTGCTACACATTGAAATGTGATTTCTAAAAATATGTCCAAAGACTCTTTATCGGGTCCTTTACTTAAAGAAAAGATATTTTCATCGGTCTCCTCCTTTATCTTGTGATCAACAATTTCCATTATTGTTCCCTTTTCAAAATGATCTCTTGCAATCGGTGCAATTCCCTTCTCACTCACGTTGGTGTATACAGAATCATATGCCAACCTCCCGGTCAAGATCTCAAGCAACACTACTCCAAATGAGTAAATGTCTGATTTCTTCTTTAATCTACCAGTCTTCTGATATTCTGGATCCAGATATACATTTGTACCTGCAATGTTATTGGTATAGATAGTGCTTGCTGCTTGATCTGCTGGGTGGAATTTGGAGAGTCCAAAATCTGCAATCTTTGCCTTCCAATTATCTCCCAATAGAATATTATCGCTCTTGATGTCACGGTGAATCATATTTTGTTTGCCATTATCTGTGTTGTTGTGAATGTAATTCAAACCATGTGCAATATCAAGACATATATTCAGACGTTGCACCCAAGTAAGAGTAGTCATCTTATCACTGCTTCCCAAATAGTTTTCAAGACTTCCTTTGGAAGCATGCTCATAAACCAGGATCATTGCACCATTACCTTCATAACAAAAACCAAGAAGAGAGATTATATTCTCATGCTTACAAGTAGTTAGAGTTTCAATTTCTGCAATGAACCCTTGTTCTCCTTCTTGACTGTGAATGCGCTTTATAGCTACTGTGCTTCTTTTTCTCGGCAAACCGTTGTTATTCACACCCTCGATCGACGAGGAATTACTGCTATCAAAATGTTCAAGAACAGCTTTGTACACTTTACCGAATCCGCCTGACCCGATCCAATATGCATCATCAAAATTCTTGGTAGCCTCGTTTATAAGATCTAATTCAATCTTCAAGTGTTCAAAGCTCTTCTCCTGCATGTAGTCATGCATCATTTCATTTACAAAAAAAAGTAAGTTTTTATAATTGATTAACATTTACAAAATATGAAAACGTTCAAAAGCAAATATGGCATGTTCCCAAATGATATGGGAAGTCAAATTGGACAATAGGTCAATCAGTTCTCCATTGGTTCACAACGACATGCAGTTAGTTTAAAGGTTTCTTTCCTTTTGTTCTCAATCATTTTCGGATGCCAAATTAGTTCTTGCCTTTTAATTAATTATTCATCCCTCTTGAAGGTTTTTTATCTTTAGGTTGTTACCGGTTTCCCTTCTTGGGTGCCTTTTAAAAAATTGTTTTGTCATTTCTAGGAAAAAAAGAAGGAAAAGAATAACATTTTATTAGTGGATGTGTGAAAGGACAAGACTATAATAAAAATAGAAAAGATAAAGTGAGTCCTAGTATGTGATAATGTGAATTACGAAAAGAATAGTTATAGCCGCTAAAAGACCGTTGACTTTAATAAACGTTGGTATGATCATTTTAAGTCCTTAAACCAAACATATTATATCACACATTCATACCTATGCCTTCTTTATTCTGGTAGACACTAATATGATCGCCTACCAAGTATTTCAAAAAAAATGATTATGGTATAATAAAATTTTGAATAACAAAACATGCTTATTACATCATTACTTTTTTAAGCGTTACATCATTATAAAGATCTCTATGCATTCAGAATGAACTCACTATTAAAATTTCACATAACATTTCATATTTCCATATTCACCACCTTCATTACAAACATTTAGTTGGGAAGGAATCAAGTGAGAAGAATAATTAAAATGAGAAGGGTGAGAATAATATTTATAGTTTTAATTTGATATTATACTATATGAAATATAAAAGACGGTGTTAAAAACATGTTTTAATGTAATATCAAAATCACATGCATATAGTTTATTACATTATTAATTTTTTATAAAAAAAAAATGGTATAGTTAGGATATAGTGGTAAGTTGAACCAGACTACAATAATATAAGTAACTCTTGTTTATTAATTAGGATAATCCGTAAAATGCCTAAACTTAAAAGTTTAAGGAAATTAATTACCTTCAAGCGATTGAATAATGATGTACGGTCAACTGGATTTTCATGTTTCCACTGATGTTCCAAAGCTTTCTCAAGTCTTTTGACAACCTGATCTATATGCGGACGCTTCGCCCGTTCCTCTTGTGTGCAGTAAGATGCTGTCTCTGAGAAGATTTTGAATGCTTGTGGGTCCATCTGATTTCGTAAATGTGGATCGATCATATCATCCAAATAAGATTTAGCGAGTTGATTCAATAACCCCTCTCCCAACTCTTCATCTGGAAGAACTGCACTCCTTCCGCACAAGACTTCGAATAATACAACACCGAACGAATACACATCTGACTTGTGGGTCACACCGCCGGTCTTTTTATATTTTGGGTCTAGGTATACATTCTTGATAACATCACGAGTAAGAAGAAGATGGTGCCTGCGACCTACTGTATTTTTCAATGAAAGTTCAAAACCAGATAACTTGGGTTCCCATTCATCATCTAGTAAAATATTCGAGCTCATGATGTTGCAATGTATGACACTAAAATCCCGTCCAGGATCATAATGGATGTAACTCAATGCCTTCGCAACACCAACACATATCTTCAACCTTTGCATCCATGTGAGGGTCTGGTCACTTAGATATTTTTCGAGACTTTCGTTGGCCTCCTTCTTGTATACGATAAACATATTGTTCTCGTCCTCATAAAACCCAATAAAAGATACCAGATTTTTATGTTTGAGATTAGAAAGCATCAAAATCTCTGTCCAAAACGTTTTACCATTGTCTTTTACATGGTTAGTAGAGAACCACTTTGCAGTAATATCGATGAACTGTTCAGAATGAAAGAGATGGCCTTTGTAAAGTCTTCCACTGCTATATTCTCTGATGATATTCTCTTCAGCATAAGAGTTGGTTGCGGATTCTATATCTGCTAAGCTGATTCTTAAGTGAGAAGAATATTTGAGGGAAGACATTGTCTTTTTGCTGACATGGGACTCAACAGGTGTAGATATGGAGGTCACTGATCCCTATATGTACCAAACAAGCCAACATTACCAAGTGTGACATACATATATTGAGGGTATCTTATTAACTACGTAACAGTTACTAAAGAGAACAATAGTGAGACATGTATTTAAATGGAATTGTGGACAGCTGATCATGTCCATGTTGGCTTCATAGAGAATCTTAATTTGTTTGAGGAAAAATTAAGAGAGAAAAGCTTTGATAGATTATATAGAATTGTTTATTTAGGAAGTCGGTATAAAAAAAATAGTACGGAGTATTAGTAAAAAATAATAATGAAGGAAAAGAAAGAGAAAAAGTGGTTGTGAAATGAGACGTGGCCACAGAAAATGACTTGGCTAAGGAATCAAAATGAATGTGTTTCAAATAAGCTCTAATCATATTTTATGTCAACCATAAAGTTATTGAAGTTTTGAAATTGTTTTAGTTTTTTGAAAATGTTTAGAATGGTCGTGGCTAAAGTATTCATATATGCATTATCATGTTATAGTTTAATAACTAATTAACATCCACCTATTGAATAAAAATATTCATATATGCATTATCATGTTATAGTTTAATAACTAACATCCACCTATTGAATATTACTACTTCTAACCAATTTTATCTACAACCAGTTAATGTAATTTTGAACATAAAAATTAATCATGAAATAATAATCAAGTTTAAAAAGTGTTTTGTTCACGTCACTTTAACATAAAAAGCTCACAAAAATGAAACACTATTGTAGCTGTGAGTGATTTAATAATAAAAGAAAAAGTTATAGTAATTACATTGGAACAAATCTCAAACTCGGTATCTATTTGATTATTTTCACCTTTATATGAAATTGGGTCCAATTTTATATGTGTATTTCTCTCTACCAAACACATTTTTATACCTTGAAACCTAATTAGTATAGTAATAAATAAATAACAAGAGTTAGAAGAAAAATATAGTAATAAATAAATTATTATTATAAATAAATAACCTTTTTATACCTTGTCATGATTGGATGATGTGTCTTCAACTTCGGTCGCAACTACTGAATGTTCCTTTAATATCATAAATACAGAGATAAGTAAATAATTTTACTCATAGTAATATTAATATTATCAATAAATAGAGATTATTTATAAAAGAAAGATGATAGAGAAAAAAACTGTCTTACAACATTTTGAAGTTCCAATTGAAGTTTCAAGGCTTCCTCAAGTCTTGTGACAACTTCACTTATATCCGGGCGTTGAGATCTTTCTTCATTCAAGCAGTCATGTGCTATCTTCGCGAAAACGTTTAATGATTGCGGATCCATTTGTTTCCGTAGAACCGGATCAACTATTTCATCTAGTGTTTTCTTTTTATAATGAAAAAAGACCAGTGTAGTCAAATACTTATTATCCGGATGCTCACTTATTGATTTCCTACCACATAGTAGTTCAAATAATACAATCCCAAAGGAGTAGATATCTGATTTGTGGTTCACACTTTTAGTCCCAATATATGTTGGGTCTCCATACCCTTCCGCATACTGAAGTCTATTAGTATGAAATGAATGGTGCCTTAGAGATGCTTTAATCTTCATGGAACATTCAAAACCATATAACTTGGGTTCCCATTCATCATTTAATAGAACTAAGTTGCTGTGGATCCTCCTGTGTATAACGCTAAAATCGCGTGGCTCGTCATAATGAATGTAGCTCAACGCATGCGCAATACCAACAGATATCTCCAATCTTCGCACCCATGTCAACAACATCGGGTCACTTAGATAGTTGCTGAGACTTAACCTGGTCTCATACCTGGTAATGATGATCTTCTCATCATTATCATCACAAAACCCAACAAGAGAAACCACATTTTTATGCTTGAGACTTGAAAGCATTGAAATCTCCATCCAAAACCTCTGTTCTGCTTCCTTCCTTTCTTTCTTAAACCTCCGAGCTTGTATATCAATCAACTCACCGGACCACAAGAGCTGTCCCTCGTATCTCTTATCAAACCCACTTTCTCCGATGACATTTTGTTTAGCGAAGTTGTTGGTGGCAGATAGGATATTTTGAAGGGGGACTCTGAGGTGAGCAAATTCATTCCTTATCTGTAAAATAAGTGAAAAAAATGTGAGTTAGAAAAAGGGAGTTTAATAATGCCTACAAAGTGTTTGATAAAATTCCTGAACCATGTGTAAGACATGTTAGGTCTAATTCTGCATATATGTTGTAGTTTATAGTTATTATGTTTGTGGATAGTAATTAAAAATACTCTTAACATTCTTTAGAAGTTTAGAAGTGATCAAGTAAATGGTCTTATTAAGCTGCATTGTTTTGGTTAGTGACTTCATGTTGAGATATAGTCTTGGTTAATGTAGTCAATATTTGCTCCTGATGCAGTTTTGATGGGATAATATGCATTGAAATTGTCTTGCTTGGTTCCCTCATTGCATTCGAAGACATGTTTTTGTCTTGTGATTGACAATTTAAGGGCAGGTTGACTACATAAAATAAGTTCATAAAGTGGTATTCAGAAGGGAAAAAAAAAAAAATACTATGGCATGTGCTTTGTGTAACCAGGAAATTGTTTAAATTGCTTCCAGTGACATGTTTTTGTCTTGATAAGTTGGTGTTTAGTAATTTGATGTTTGAAGTTGCTTCAAGTGACATGTTTTCGTAGCTGTTGCAAGATACTTTATTTGACAATAGTGGAATTGGTGGATTTTTCAGGATATTGAAAGGAATGGAGAGACATTATTAAATGTTGTGATTGAAACTTTAAAAGCCAAGTTTAATATCAAGATGAGTGTATATGAAATTGGAGAGCAGTGAGACATGAATTTGAGAAATTGCTAAAAGATTGCATAAGATTCAAGGGTAGAAGGTGATAAAGTGGTACCCAACCTGTGAATGAAATTGCAGACACATGTGTTCCTAAGGTATGGGACTACTTCGTCTTGGTTATGACAAATGCAATTATGGAAATTAAACGTACAAAACATGTTCCAAATGCATTATAGTCATTTTTATCCCTTTTACTTGCAAGAGGCGCAAGTAAGTATTTTACGAATATGACATGATATTGCATTCGTATCCACACTAGGTATTGAATATTTGAATTGATACAAAGAAACTGCTTATTTGAACTGTTTGAATCTAGATGTATAGGCCATATTGTCTTATCAAAGAATGATGAAACTGAAAAGGAGGAACTTGAATATAAAACTGTTGAGGAAGATCAAGAGCTTGTATAAGTTCGATCCAGTTCTTATATACTACTCATTCTTGTTTCAGGCACAAAATGATTTTTCCAAAGCGTATGAGAAGGTGACCCATAATACCAAGGACCAATTAAAGAACTATATATGGAAAGCCTTGAAAAGTGGCAAGGTAATGTTTCAAAGCAGATCAATAATCTCAAAAAGTCAACTGATAACTGCTTATATAATACAGTAAAAGAATACATGCTGAAATTAGAAGGTTGTTACCCATTTGACCCGTAGCATTCTTTCAACTTTCAAAGCAGATCAGCAATCCCAAAAGGTTGTTACCATTGCTTGCATACAATACTGATAAGGAATTCGGGTGCGTGTCGAGTTTAGATGTCATGTATTATTTCGTTGAGTATTCTTTTCTGAAACTAATACGTGTCTTATATTTTCTGTTTATGCCTCTGTTAGGCGGAATAAAGAGGCCAAGGGATCATATTAAATAAGTAAGTATAGTGACAAAACTGAAGGCTAAGATAACCAATGGGTAATATTGAGAAGGTTGTTGTTTCGTTTACATGATGTGTTGTTTATTGGCCATCATTTAGCTACCTTTTTCGTCTTTTTAACATGTCGGTTTTTGGTGTTCCAAGGTGCTTATGGGATATTGATGTTGCTTATATTGGCTGAGGTTACTAGGTATGTTGTGTTTAATCTCTTACATTAACTTCAGTAGGTGTGGTTGACTTGAAAAAAAAAATTGTCCAAGAAAAACTGATAGTCAAATATTTTTTAGTCATTGTTACAATAATAATCTATTTTTTTTATATACACTGTGGGTGACTATCAAGTCATAACCAGTGACCTAATCGACCTTTTTTCTTATCAGTTATTCGTTTTTTATCGCCACATAGAGACAAACCATAACCTGGAGTGACAAATTTACAAGTAAATGAATCGAACCCATATAAGGAAAGTTGCTTCTCTTCTAGTCAATGCGTCATAAGTCCCTAAAAGGGGATGGACAACTCATATGTAGCTTACATGTAATTTTTAACAAAATTAGTTTTGATCTACAGCTTGGAGTCTTGGACAAGCTACAGTGCAAGGCCATATACACTACCTTGTGGCTTGTGTATATTGTAATGAACTTGCTAAACTACATGTAAATTTTATAACTATACTACTTTTAAAATTTTGATTTTACTTTGTAACTCAGCAATCCCCTGGTTTCTAATTTTAATCGTCTACGAGGGACACTCCCCCAGTTTCATATGAAGCTTTGCAGGACGTCCTATCAAAATCTCGGTTGGGTGGTCATAGTTCACAAATGTTTGGAGACATCAACAAGTACTTTTTACTATACCACTTTTCTTTTTTCAAAGTTTTGAAACCCGGTTCGACCCGGCTAGTTCAACCGGTCGAACCAGTTCTGGCAAAGATAACGGGTCAAAAGAAACTGGTTTTAGGAAACCCGCCTGGTTTTACTCGTTTCTGTTGGGCTAATGTCTGACTAACGACCCAAGCCCATGGGTATAGCAGACTTCCAAGCTTATGGGTCCAATCCTAGTAATAGTCGGTTTAGTATTAGACTTGTAATAGGATTAGAAAAGTCGGTTCTAATACCTATATATACACAATTACCGAGCTGTGGTAACATGTGAAAAACGATTCAGTTTTTGAGCTTATTTTTCTGTTAATTGGAGAGCTTGATTCCAGTTAAATCGTGTTTGTTTGTGTTTATTATTCCTGATTAGCGATTCATCATATTCTGGGAATTAGTGATTGATCTTGAATTGGTATCAGAGCCAGGTTCGAATCAAGTGTGAGGGATAACAAGTAAGGTCGATCAAGGGTTAGGGATTAAAGTCGACCAATCAACAGGTGGTTCTAAGGGCTGTCGATTGTTGAAACAGTAGGTGGTTCTAGGCTGTTGTTTGGTTTAAAGTCGATCTTACAAACCTGAAGTCGAGTGGTTCTAGGCCAGGGTCGATTCTTCAAGAAGTTAGGGTTACTTTGAAGTTTTTTTTGTCCAAGCTTGTGCCAAGAAGAGATTCAAAGAAGTTCCTAACAAGGATTAATCAACAGGTATACTAGGGCTGGAAGTCGAACAAACTACACCTGTAACTTACAAAAGACGTACAAGAAGGATGGCGCAAGGCGAATCGAGTCAACCGCCTCCTATTGAACATTCTAAAACGGCTCTTCAATGTCCAATGTTAACAAGCACAAACTATAACATATGGGCAATAAGAGTCAAAGCTGTATTCCGAGTCCATGGAATACTCGATGCACTGGAACCAAAGGAAGGAACACAAGTCGTTGATAAGCAAGATCACATGGCAGTTGCGTTACTTTTCCAGGCGATTCCAGAAGAACTTGTTTTTCAAGTTTCACAATTCAACACAGCCAAAGAAATCTGGGAAGCATTAAAGACCAGGTATGTGGGTGTTGATCGGGTTCGTGAAGCAAGGTTGCAAACCTTGGAGACGGAATTCGAATCTTTAAAGATGAAAGTCAACGAATCAGTCGATGACTTTGCGGCTAGGTTGGGCAAAATTGTAACTGAAGTCAATAGCTTGGGAACAGTTTATGAAGACAAGAAACTTGTTAAGAAGCTGCTTGCATCCGTTCCGGATAAGTTTGTTGCAATTGTTGCCTCAATAGAACAATTTGCTGACTTGAATACTATGTCTTTTCAAGAAGCAATTGGAAGGTTGAAAGCTTTTGAAGGAAGAATGAAGGGTGTTGACACCACTTCTGAAGATCAAGGCAAGTTGATGTTCGGAAGGGCTGAAAAATATGATAAGAAAGGTCGAGGAAGGAATTCCTATGGTGGCAACGGTAAAGGTCAAAACTTTTCTTCTCAAAACAAATCTCGTGGTAGTGGTCAAGCTAATAACCACAACCGTGGAAACCAAAACAACTCCGGGAGCAATACGGATCAAAAGAAGAACAAAAGTCGAGACCTTTCAAAGATTCAATGCTTCAGATGTGATGAATATGGTCACTTTGCTTCTAATTGCCCCGAACGCCGTGAACAAAAGAAAAAGCATGAAGCAAACCTTTTGAAAACGGAGGATGATGATGACCAGACACTTTTTATGATGAAAAGCGTTCAAGAAGTAGTTTTCTTGAATGAAGAAAAGATTATCCCAAACCAATTGAATACTAAGCCAAACGAGGAAGACACTTGGTATTTAGATAATGGAGCAAGTAATCACATGACGGGGATCCGAGAATATTTTTCGGAGTTGAATGAGAATATCTCCGGCAGAGTGAAGTTTGGTGATAACTCCTACATCGAGATAAAAGGGAAGGGTTCGATAATCATTGAAGGGAAAACGGGTGAGCAACGGTTGATCACTGGAGTCTATTATCTACCTGAGCTAAAAAGCAACATAATTAGTCTTGGGCAAGCTACCGAAGGCGGATGTGACATTCGTATGAAAGGTAATCTTCTTACTATGCGTGACTCAGATGGCAAGCTTCTGATGAAGGTTCCTAGAACAAGTAATAGACTTTACAAAATAAAGCTCCAAGTTGGAAGTCCGGTGTGTCTCAAAGCAAAGATGGAAGAAGATGCTTGGTTATGGCATGCTAGGATGGGTCACATTAATTTCGAGACAATGGAATTAATGGCAAGGAAGGGCATGGTTGAAAATTTGCCAATAATTCATCAAGAGAACAAGTTGTGTGAATCTTGTTTGGTAGGAAAACAAACCAAGAAGGCGTTTCCTAAAGCAGCAAAATTTAGGGCAACACATTCTCTTCAACTAATACATGCCGATCTATGTGGACCGATTTCTCCACCATCCATAGCAGGAAACAGGTACATATTTGTTCTTATTGATGACTTCTCACGGTTTATGTGGACTTTTACCTTGAAGGAAAAAGGAGAGGCATTTGACTACTTCAAAAAGTTCAAAGCTTTGGTTGAGAAGAAGTCGGGAAAGAAGATTATAACCTTAAGGACCGATAGAGGAGGTGAATTCACTTCAAAAGAATTTACCAACTTTTGTGAAAATGAGGGTATAACAAGACATCTAACCGCTCCCTACACACCACAACAAAATGGAGTCGTGGAAAGGCGAAACCGTACTCTTATGGGAATGACTAGAAGCATCTTGAAAGCACGAGACGTACCAAACTATATGTGGGATGAAGGAGTTAGACACGCCACATTTTTGATTAATAGAGTTTCAACTCGAGCTCTAGTTAATCAAACTCCATACGAGGCTTTTAAAGGAAAAAAGCCTAACTTGGAGGGTTTGAGGGTATTTGGATGTGTGGCTTATGCAACGGGAACTAGGCCATATTTACATAAGTTAGACGACAGGTCAACACGACTCATTTATATCGGAAACGAGCCAGGTACAAAAGGTTTTCGATTGTTCAATCCAAGACTAAAGAAGATAGTGGTATGTCGTGATGCAGAGTTTAATGAGGAACTTGGCTGGAAGTATGTTGCTGGAAGCGAAACACACGAGCTAAACCCAGGTATGTTTGTCATAGAATGGCACAGTACTATTGATACGGGTTGTGGATTTGTTAACCCAGGTGTGACCGATGAAGTAGAGGCTGAAGATCAAGAGGCTGAAAATCAGCATGATGCTGATGATAATCAACCGGCTGGTAATGATCCTGATCCTGTTCCTGTGACAGAAACTCAATCAGTTGTGAGGCGTTCTTCGAGGGTTTCAACTAAGCCAACCAGATTTAATGACTTTGTTATGGGGTCTAGTTCAAGAACCTCAGTTGTTAATGAAGATCAAAATCTACTTTTGATTGAAGATGATGAACCAAGAACGTTCCAAGAAGCAAAAGTTTCAAGCAAGTGGATGTTTGCTATGGACCAAGAGATTGAGTCTATCGAGAAGAATGATTCATGGGAATTAGTTGAAGCTCCGGATAATGTCAATCCCATTGGACTAAAGTGGGTGTTCAAAATTAAGAGAAATCCGGATGGTTCAGTTAATAAGTTTAAAGCTCGTTTAGTAGCAAAGGGTTGTGCTCAAAAGGAAGGAATTGACTATGACGAGGTATTTGCGCCCGTAGCACGGATTGAAACGGTGCGTTTATTGATCTCATTGGCCGCAAAAGAAGCATGGGAGCTACATCATCTAGATGTAAAGTCAGCTTTTTTACATGGAGAACTAAAAGAGCAAGTGTTTGTTACACAACCGGAGGGGTTCGTGAAGAAAGGAGAAGAAAGGAAAATCTACAAGTTGAAAAAGGCGCTTTATGGACTTAAACAAGCCCCAAGGGCGTGGAATACAAAACTTGATAAAGAACTCAAGCAAATGTCTTTCAAGCGATGCCAACACGAACAAGCGGTGTATGTGAAGAAGACAAACAAATCAATCTTGATTATTGCGGTCTATGTAGATGATCTCTTAGTAACCGGTTCGAAGCTTGGCGAAATTGGTGAATTCAAGAAACAAATGCAAGAAAGGTTCGATATGAGTGATTTGGGAAAATTGAGCTATTATCTTGGCATTGAAGTAAAGCAAGAGGATTCAAGTATCTCAATAAGTCAAGTAGGCTATGCAAAGAAGATCTTAAAAGATGCTGGAATGCATGAAGCGAATCCTACTCAATGTCCATTAGAACCTGGAATGAAGTTAAGCATGGACAAGGAAGGAAAACCAGTTGATGCAACTCTGTATAGACGACGAGTTGGTTGTCTAAGGTATTTACTACACACACGACCTGATTTATCTTATTCGGTTGGTTTGGTTAGTCGTTACATGCAAGAACCAAAAGAATCACATATGGCAGCTGTGAAACAAATACTAAGGTATATCCAAGGTAGTTTGAATTTTGGAGTGCGATATAACCAAGAGAAAACCAAGGAGTTAGTGGGGTTTAGTGATAGTAGTTTTGCTATGGACCAAGATGATGGTCGAAGCACAACTGGGCACGTATTTTATCTAGGTAAATCACCTATCACTTGGTGCTCACAAAAGCAAAACACGGTGGCTCTATCGTCTTGTGAAGCCGAGTTCATGGCTGCAACTTCAGCCGCGTGTCAAGGGATATGGTTACGTGGATTGTTGAGTGAAATAACCGGAATGGAAGAAAGAGTGGTGGTCTTATTTGTTGACAACAAATCGGCTATTGCACTTATGAAAAATCCAGTCTTTCACGGGAGAAGCAAGCATATAAACACACGTTATCATTTTATCCGAGAGTGTGTTGAAAGAGGCCGAGTACAAGTTGAGTTTGTAAGAGGTGATTTGCAGCGTGCTGATATTCTGACGAAAGCTCTCGCAAGGATTAAGTTCAAGGAGATGCAAGAGTTATTCGGAGTTGAAGACCTTCTTATCTCGAGTCAGAAATTAGGGGGGTGAATGTTGGGCTAATGTCTGACTAACGACCCAAGCCCATGGGTATAGCAGACTTCCAAGCTTATGGGTCCAATCCTAGTAATAGTCGGTTTAGTATTAGACTTGTAATAGGATTAGAAAAGTCGGTTCTAATACCTATATATACACAATTACCGAGCTGTGGTAACATGTGAAAAACGATTCAGTTTTTGAGCTTATTTTTCTGTTAATTGGAGAGCTTGATTCCAGTTAAATCGTGTTTGTTTGTGTTTATTATTCCTGATTAGCGATTCATCATATTCTGGGAATTAGTGATTGATCTTGAGTTTCTATAATTCTGGCTGGGTTTGTCATTAAATCTTTTATATGTGTACCACATTACTTTTTACAAGTTTCTAAAGGCTTTAAAAGCTGTTTAGACAGGTTTTTATGGTGTTTTAAACACTTTCTATGTGCTATTTGGACAGCTGAAAGATGGGCTGTTTGGAAACAAAGTTTTTGCGGCAATTGCACACTTTCTTTTTTAAAAGCAATTACATATTTGTAAGTTGTTTTTTAGCAGCAATACAGCTTTTATATGCTGTTCTGACACAGTTTTTTACAGCAACCATGTTTTTTTGCAGCAATTACATGTTTTATGCTGTTTTTTACAGAGATTTGCAATTAGATACATTAAAGGTTTGTATGCTGTTTTTCAGAGCAATTACATGCTGTTTAGAAACTGATCAGACATTTCAGTATACTGTCAAAACCGAAGACTAAGATAAATAAGGTCAAAAGGATTATTATGGGTAATATTGAGAAGGTAGTTGTTTCGTTTACGTGATGTTTTGTTTCTTGGCCATCATTTAGCTACCATTTTCGTCTTTTTAACATGTCGGTTTTTGGTGTTTCATGGTGCTTATGGGATATTAATGTTGCTTATATTGGCTGAGGTTACTAGGTATGTTGTGTTTAATCTCTTACATTAACTTCAGTGTGTGTCAGGCTGGGTTGGCTTGAAAAGAAATTTTGTCCAAGAAAAACTGATAGTCAAATATGTTTTATAGCCATATTATTAAAATAATAATTTATTTATTTTTTTATATATATAAAGGATTTAGAAAGTTTTATTCAGTATAAATACACTGTGGGTGACTATCAAGTCTTAACCAGTGACCTAATTGACCTTTTTTCTTATCAGTTACTCGTTTTTTTATCGCACATAGAGACAAACCATAACCTGGAGTCCTGGACTGACAATGTACAAGTAAATGAGTCGAACCCGTATAAGGGAAGTTGCTTCTCTTCCGGTCAATGCGTCATAAGTCCTAAAAGTTGAAGTTTTGAGGTTAAAGACACAAACAAAAAGGGGGTGGACAACTCATGTAGCTTACATGTAATTAGTTTTGATCTACTGCTTGGACGAGTTCAGGACCATATATACTACCTTGTGCATATCGTAATGAACTTGCTAAACTACAGGTAGATTTTCTAACTTTACTACATTTAAAATTTTGATTTTACTTTGTAACTCAGCAATCCCCCACCAGTGACACTCCCCCAGTTTCATATAAATTAAAGGCTTGCAGGACGTCCTATCAAAATCTTGGTTGGGTGGTCATACTTCACAAATGTTTGCAGACATCAACAACTACTTTTACTATACCACTTTTCTTTTTTTCAATGTTTTGAAACAGGTCGAACCGGTTCCGCCTTAGATAACGGGTCAAAAGAAGCCGGTTTTTGAAAATTCAAAACGCAGTGTGACCCGCCGGGTTTTACCCGTTTCTATAATTCCGGCTGGTTTGTCATTAAATCTTTTATGTGTTCCACATTGCTTTTTACAAGTTTTTGAAAGCTTTAAAAGCTGTTTAGACAGGTTTTTATGGTGTTTTAAACACTTTCTATATGCTATTTGGGCAGCAGAAAGATGGGCTGTTTGGACAGGCTTATATGCTGTTTTAACAGCTTTTATATGCTGTTTGGACATAGCCTTTACATGGCTGTTTGGAAACAAGTTTTTGCAGCAATTACATGCTCTTTTTTCTAAAAGCAATTACATATTTGTATGTTGTTTTTTAGCAGCAATTACAGCTTCAACATGCTGTTCCAACACGGTTTTTTACAGCAACCATGCCTTTTTGTTGTTGTTGTTGTTGTTGTTGTTGTTGTTGTTGTTGTTGTTCCAGCAATTGCATGTTTGTATGCTGTTTTTGTTACAGCAATTGCATATTGTTTTTGTTGTTATTATTTTATTAATAACCCATATATGTTTGGCTAGTACCCATATAGGTCTAGTACTTGTTTTATTGTTTTTTTCTGTTATGCATCAATCACTTTAGTTGATCCGAACCAAGACTTGAATGGACGGGGGTTGGTCCTTATCCGAATTGAACAGAACCCAAACTTTTTGTAGGGTGGGGTGCGGGGTGGGTTTTCTTTCGCACACAATCATAATTGACCCGACGCGAATGAACCTGAACTTAACTAATTAATTTGACCCTACTAACATCCCTATATATAGCCAACACCAACTTACGTGGTAGTTGGGAGTTAAACGTTATAAATTAGTTGCGCAAGGCGTTTAACTTTTGAACAATTTGCTAGTTTGAAACATTTGATAAATTCAGGACGTAAATAAAAGAATTTCTGAAAATTTCAAGAATCACAAAATTTAAAAAGAAACGGTGACTTTAATTTTTGTTTATAGTGTGAAAGTCACTGGCTCTAGTTAATATACATTCACATAATTACCTATAAGCAAGAAATGCAGCCCACAAATATTGTTCACGTTGTTGAGTTATTATCTCTTTGGTTTGTTTATATTTATTCCTCCATGGGTTTCCTGTTTGTTAATTACTCCTTACTAAAAGTTTTGAGTCACATAAGAATAAACTATAATAGTGAGGTGATAGTTTTCTTATTAAAAAATATAATAATAATATTGGGCTTTTATAATTGAAAATTTTAAAAAAGAGACATGCTATACAAAGTAGAAAACTCATTCACATACTCTTGTGTAAGTTATAATTGAAAATTTTAGAAGCTTGAAAGAAACTTAGTGGGTCCACCAACACCAAAATAACCCATATTTACATAATTTGCAAGCAATAATGAAAACCAAATCATTTTTGCCAAAAACTCCTGTTGTGACATTAGTCATACTAAAAGGGTTTAACTATATATTTGCATATTTTTATTTATAATTATAAATAATTTATAATGGTCATCTTCGCCAACAACTATTTGTATTCATACAATATAAAATGATAATTACACAAAAATTTTAATAATAATTCTGTAATAGAATACGACTAATTATTACTCCTTATTTTAAATTCATATGAAAAACTTGTCACTATTAAGTTACATAATATATACGGAGTATTTAATTACAAGAAAAAACAAATTACGTAAAGTCTTATAAGTGGTAAATAAAAGAAATTCATAAAACTTGTCATTAACTCGTATAGTATAACCATACTTATTAGCCAATTTGCACTCAAAGAAACAGATAGTAGTACTTATTATGATAGAAAGATGGAAGAGGAAAGACCGTCTTACCGCATTTTGACGTTCGAGTTGAAGTTCCAACGCTCTCTCAAGTCTCGTGACAATCTCATCAATATTTGGGCGCTGTGAACGTTCTTCGTTCAAGCAATCATACGCTGTTTCCACAAAAATGTTATATGATTGAGAGTCCATTTGACTCCATAGATCCCAATCAATTATTTCATCGAGTCTTTTCTCTTTATAATGGGTAATGGCCAGCGGAGCCAAATACTTGTTACTATCGCTGTCGATTATTGATTTTCTACCACAGAGTAGTTCAAACATTACTATCCCAAAGGAGTACATATCTGTCTTGTGGTTCACAGTGTTAGTCTCCATAGATGTTGAGTCGACATACCCAGATACATACGTACATGCACCATTATTGAAAGAATGGTGCCTTTTAGATGCTTCAATCTTGATGGAACGTTCAAAATCAGATAACTTGGGTTCCAAATCATCATTTAATAAAACTGTGCCACTGTTGATTTGCCGGTGTATTACGCTGAAATTGCGTGGCTCGTCATAATGAATGTAGCTCAATGCGTGCGCAACACCGATAGATATCTTCAATCTTCGCACCCATGTCAACAACATCGGGTCACTTAGATAGTGGGCGAGACTTCCCCTGGTATTAAGCCTGGTAATGATGATCTTCTCATCATTCTCATCACAAAACCCAACAAGAGAAACCACATTTTTATGCTTGAGACTAGAAAGCATCAAAATCTCCATCCAAAACTGTTGTTCTTTTTCATCATCCCTTTCTTTTTTTAATCTCCGAGCAACAATTTTAATCAACTCACCGGACCACAAGAGCTGTCCCCCGTAATAGTTATCAAAATCAGTTTTTCCCCAGCAATTTTTTTCATCAAAGTTGTTGGTGGCGGATAGTACATCTTCAAGGGGGATTTTTAAGTGAGCAAAGTCCTCATGATTGACTGAAGACATCATGTATCTATCTGTTTGTTAATCTGAACAAAAAAGGAAGGAGTGTTTGGGTAATATACAAAAATGTGTTCGGTGTGTGTTTGTATATAGAGAAGATGTAGATAAGCGTGTGGGTTCCTTGTTATCTTTAATGTATGGACTATGGAGGTTGGTAGTTGCATTATTATTGTAGTGGACTATTGACTTTTTGACCATTACACAAATTGTCTCTACTCCGGCGTATAAGAAACATCCTTGTAAAAGTTTTAAGTAATAAATAGCAAAACAACAAACACTGAAAGTAACTAATTTGAATTTGTAACTAAAACATTAATACACCACAAGTGGAAAACTAAATGTACATGATGAGAAACTTCCCAGCAACTTCTATGAAATTTCAATAAATAATACGTATGAAACCTCACTATCAAATATTCGAATAGAGATTACATGCATGAACAATCCAATGAATATTAATTTTGGTGATTTGAAAAAAAATACACACAGAGGTATTGAAATGATGATATGATAAAGATAATAACATGAAAATGCTTTCTTGAGATTTTCTTAATCATAATTAATATGTAATAAAGGGAATGAAATAAATTCAAATAATGTAAGATGTGACCTCATATAAGTTACAAGTTAAACAGTTGGCATACAACCCAATTCTTATAACGCAATAAGCACGTTGGAACCTTATTTTTAGACATCTTGATTAATGTTGATTAAATATAAACACTGTAAAATATTTTGCGTGATCATGACATTTGATGCTCCTTTCTTTAATAAAGAGGTTTCAAGAGTGATGATGGTTTATACGATATCACTCAATTTAAAACCGAGTCACCACTGAAAAAAAGTGCCGGTTTCTTATAGGAACAATTCTAATCTACTGACTCAAGATAGAATGGTATGGGCTCAAGGAAATGATTTGAGGTATGCTCTATGTAAAAGTTGTGTTGATAATCATAGCCATTTGTTTTTTGAATGCCCTTATTCTTGGAAAGTATGGAATGTGATAAATAGAAAGGGGAGATGCATCAGACGTGGTAATAGCTTAAACATTGTGGTAAATCATCTAGCAGCAAGTCCTCTAAAGAACAACATTTGGCAAATTGTTGACAAGCTTATTCTATCCTCCACTGTGTACCATATTTGGAATGAAAGGAACAAAAGAACATTTCAAAATGTCATCAGAACTGAAGATGAACTACTAGTGGCAATCACCAGTAACATTGAAGATATGCTGAAATGTTTGAGGGTCAGGAAGTCATATGCTGTTGTAAAAGCGGCTGACACATGGCCAGGGGTTAACATGGGAAAAGGAAAAATTGGTGACTGCTCTGCCTACACTTTGTAGTGCAGCTGGATATAACAAAGTGTTTGGTTTAAGGATTTGTAGCAGATGGCCTCATGGCCTATACATTGCAGTTTTAATTCAGGATTCTAATGTCTTTAACTCCTATTTATATGAACTTGGCAAGTAGCTAAATTGGGTTAGTAGCATTGTCTCCTGGGTTCAGAGCTGCATAATAAGGAGTTTTCCAGCTTATGAATGAGTATATTCATGGATGATCAAGTCAATATCTGACTTGGAACTTTTCTTGCAGAAGTAAATTTTCATGATTGTCTGCACATATTCTGGTTATACCAGTATTTCAAGGACGATACTACTAGAATTGTCTGTCACTGAATGACCATACATAATACTTTAATCTAATAATCTACATGCTTTTACAAGTTTCATTATTAACCGCGCGCACCGCAAAATAAAGCAAACTCATTGTTCAACTTTTTTTGACTAAAGACATCATGTTTGTTTACTTGGTGAGATTTGAACCTTGGTCTCTTCTGAGACCTTCGCGACACCTTACCACTAGGCCACTGTTACTTGCTTAATATTACTCGTAATATATAAGTTTAGTGATGGTAAACGTTACTCTATGTTGTAGAGATGGCAGGTATACTAGGTGGTAGAAAATCCAAAACATTTCGGACAAAAGAGGAGGATTTGGTAGTTGACGTACTCATTAAATTACATATATCAGGGGAATATGTATATTGCTGATATCCAACCTGAGTATGTTCGCACAGCGCAACATTTGATGGGTGGTAATTCGGTTTATTCAAAAAACTCTATTAAGACTAGGATGAATTTTTTTAAGGAAAACTTCAACATAGTGCACGACATGCATTTTGGTCGGCACACACATGAACAGATTTAGTTGTGGGACGAGTACATTAAAGTAAGTTCTCAGCAAACACCCTTATTACCCATTTGATCTCTTGTCAGTAAAATGTATCCCAAACTGACCCATTGGAGTTAACCCACGGCAGGCCCTGGTACCGGGCGAGCTTGGCGACGGCCCAGGACATCAAGTATTTAGGGGCATCATGTTTTAAATCGATGTTCTATACTTTGTGAGGACAAGAACAAAATATGAAGACTAAGATTTAAAATTTATTTAACAAAAAAATGATAGAATTTATTTAACAAAAAAATCGATGTTCTATACATTGGGCGAGCTTGGCGACGGCCTAGGACATCAAGTATTTATGTAAGGTCGCGCATGGGTGAGGGAGTGACACATGAAGAATAGAGTTAAAAATGATAAGAGTTTTTTATTTTAAAATTTATTTAACAAAAAAAAATAGTATTTTAAAATTTATTTAATAAAAGATACTACTTTTATATAAACTATGATTTTTTGTATTTTTTTTCTTTTAATTAGGATACATATTCACGTACTCATTAAATCATCATCTTCATGTTATTTGTTTGTGATTTCGTTGCATGTTTCACGTTGCTACTAACTTTTAAACTTCGATATAATAAAGTAAAATTGGTGGGAAAGTATTCACATTTCCTAATCACTTGGGAAGCCTCGTGGTCCCTTCAAGCAACTAGATGAAAGGTTCCACGTTGCTAGTATCTTTAATTGTGATTCATTTAGTCAATATCTCAATAATACAGTGTTCCTTTTCAAAGAGTTGTGTTTGTGCAAGATATTGTTAGTTGTTACATCTTTTGATTTTAATGATTATAGAATATGCATATTATTGGTGTTCAATTCATGCACTTTAGCTCAAGAATTCATTAAACTGATAATGATTTAAATGATCATATAATAGTACGTGAATATGCATGCTAAAACAAAATTGGGAAATGTTACCTGCTTGTTGATGTAGGCAAATTGCCTACTTTTTTTTTTAACAAAAAAAGAACACCACTTTTATAAACATTACAATTACCCCCCTTCCAAATACCCCCGTTTCCATCTTTTATCTTAAATGTATAGTTATGTTTTGCTAAACCATTTGAAACAAGCCCATGAGTATTATTAGTTCCAATTGTATAACCATTTCAATGCATGAATACAAGTCCATGAATATTAAAACATGTCCATGAATATTATACATTTCAATCAGATGTTGTATTACAACCTTGAATATTAAAACAAGTCCATGAATTTAATAAAAATGTGACCTCTTGTACACCATTTTTCACAGCAATGACTTAACCATTTGCACAACAATAACTGAGGGTGTGTTTGTTTTTTTTTTTAAAAAAAAAGTATTACTAGCCCTCTTACTCCCTCTTACTTTTACCAGTAAGAGGTGGGCAGACATTTTGCTTGTTTGTTTTTTTCTTTTGAGTCAGACCTAGTTAGACATATAACATCTTACTCAGTAAGAGGTGGGAAACTTGTCTTACTGCCTCTTACTCGATAAGAGAGATTGAAGACTCGTGTTAATAATATATTTGATGGTTTATTAACTATGTTATATTTATGATAAAAAGTCTTGTTTCATATTTACATAAGTTACTTAGATAAATTGCAGAAACGAGCTCTTAAAATCATTCAGACAATTATAAAAAAACAAACAACATTATTTCGTTTAGATTTAGACATTATAGCCACCTCTTACTAGTAAGATGTGATAGTCAGATTCAGACCTAAAACATCTAAATGAAACAAACACACCCTTAGTCTTTAGTTATAAAATGGTAATGATAGTGACTATAGTTTATTTTTTATACCATTGTTTGGTTTAATAATAAGGCAAGGGTAGCCATTAGACATAAAGTTAGCTTCATTGTTCATCTAAGTTGTATCTAGAGAAGAAGAACAAACACAAAAAGGGTTGTCCAAACACTCCTGCTGCAGCAGTAAACTCAGTACCAAACACCCCTTTGGACAGTACATAACCAAATACAGTTTCTTCACTACGCAAACAACCAAATACTATTTCTGCAATTTGAAACAAACCAAATACCATATGAAACAACCAGATACAGATTGATTACAGATGCTTAACCAAAAACAGATTTTGCTTATGAAAAAGAGGTATGCGAAATAAACCAAATGCCATATGAAACAAACAACAACAATATTTAACAACCATAATGTTGATTTGGGTCATGTATCATCTTTTCACAAAAATGTTGGCAGTTCAACCCAACCCAACTTGACCCACTTTGACACGCAACAAATTTTACTTATTATAACCATATGGAACTAATGCAAAAGCCACCACTCCTCAAATGCAAACAGACTCACGAGCATTAAAAGGCCAAAACCAAACCAGTTAATTTGTTTGTGCAGTAGATGAATAACATAATGAAGTTAAGTTGCAGAACAGATTGTGGACCATATAAGTTGCAGAGACCAAACAACCAAAATGCAGACCCACAAATTCAAAACCTTAAAATTACAGACCCGCACCATCAGAACCAGCAACTCATAACTACACTTCACTTACTTATCAACTTCACCTCGTTCGATCGCTCTTTTTTCTGCATCATCCTTCTGAAATAGTAAAACAATAAAAATGAGAATCAAACCCCAAAAGATGAAATGTTTAGTATGAAGCATAAACAAACCTTTTTCTTTGGACATGTAGTCCTATTATGACCTTTTTTTTTCCACAATGACCACAACGATTTTTTCTTTTCAAGTCCAAAGAGACCTCCAAACCATGCTTTACTCTTATAGCAGCTTTTGGGCCACCTTTTGTCTTCACTCGAACTTGCGGATCAGAAACTAAAAGAGGTTGTGACATGTTCCTTCTTTTTTTTTGAAGGCGTTGTTGTGATATGTTCTCTTGTTGCGTAGATGGTATACCATCATCAACATTTGTGTTTAACTCGACTGTAGCCTTCTTTCTTGAGTTTTTTGTTTGACTCTTGTAGTTTGAAAACAATAATACACAAGTCTAGTAGTTTTAGAAAAAATAATTCTTTTTTTCATGTTTTTTTAGAAAGCTGCAATATTAGTAGCACCAATAGAGGAGAATAACAACACTAGAATGTGAGCAGTAGATTCCGGGCTTCGAATCATAAAGGACACATAGACGACCCAACATCTAGGCCCCGAGAAGTGAGATTGACCATATTCAGAATGCGATTAAGAGACACTCCAAATAAAAAAATGTTTTCTTTTCTCTTTTGCGTGTAACTTTTACAATTTCACATGTCCACAAATAAGCTTACGGCCATCAAATTTTTTACCAATTCTAGAAACAAATTAAAGAATAATTAAACCAAATAAGTTTACATCATCATGTTGAAGTTATCTTCTGTTTTAAACATTTAGATTTCGACATTTTATATGTTGGTTATCAAAAGAATGTGAGAATTGGTGACTCGTAATTTGATTACTAAAAGTGAACATCCAGCATCCTTCAAACTTTATCGTTTCATCTACATATAAATTTTCTTTGTGATGGTGCTTGTAGTTTGAATCTTATTCGTTATTGTGGCTTATAGCTAATCACTATAGTTGGCCCCATGATTTTGCTTAAGGCTTTTAATTGCAATGTAATATCGTCACAAGAAAAAGAGAAGGATTTTTATTTTTGGCTTATAGCTAAGAATTGTACAAGATTAGATTAGATGTAATTGTGAAGAAAAAGGAAAAAGATAATATTATATTGTAATTAATTTTAAAGTACCATTATTGCGTATATATGTCTTCTAATTACAAGAGTCCAACAAAAAACTCTTCTTTCTTCTACTTTTTTCTTTCAAAAGACCATTAAGAATAACATCAATTTTATTAATTTCATTGTGGGAATCTCGTCCATCTTGTAGTATTTTTTTGAATTTCGCTCGAATGGACAAGATAGTTAATAAAATAACTTCTTTCGTAGCAATATCATTTTTATCACGCCATCGAGTTTCAATACCTCCCATCTTATATGTTGCCTTCATAGTCCACCTTGGTATTATGTAATGATCTGGAATGGTGGTTAAAGACTCTCGTCTCATGATGTAGAGAGTATGTTTGCACAAGATTCCAGAAGTCTCAAACCTCGCACATGAACAAGTAACAAAAATATCCGAAGTAACATTGTACTCAACGGTTTTCCAATTTTCCTTATTACCTTTCAAAAAGCCGGCACGGTATATAAACTTAACACCATATGTGCTTAATATTTGATGACCACAATCAAAACTAGTCTTCCACTATTTCTAAAATATATCATAAATATTTCGCGTATAACATGTTGCCGCCATTTCTTCAATCGGATGACTACTATATAATGTGGGCTTTGAATTCAAAGTTCTAAAATCTTGGTCTTTTTCTGCACTTCTTCAGGAGCTCACAACTTTGTCATACTGGACTACAAACTCATTTAGCATAGTCTTAGCATTGACAAAACCATCAAAAAACGAATGTATACTTTCACTCCTTCCACTCGTTGTCATGCCAGCAAAGAAAGTATCTTTGATATATGCTTTTACCCAATGACGACACAACTTGAACATGTTTCCCAACCAACTATCATCTTCTATGTGATATTTCTCCTTTAACATTTCCCATCCCGATTCAAATTCTTCAACATATTGGATTTTAACCCATTGAGTGTATGTATCCTCAAAATCATCATATCGATATCGAAATGGTTGTAGATGCTCTAAAACATGCCTTTGAATATGCCATGCACAATACCGATGTTTCGTCTTCGGAAAGACTTTTGAAATTGCTTTACCCATTGCCAAATCTTGGTCTATAATGAGAGTAAAGGCGGACACTCATGCATACATTTTAGAAACCGCTCAAATAACCATTTAAAAGTTTTTTCGGTCTCATTTTCCAATAACACGGCTCCTAGTAGAATAGATTGGCCATGGTGGTTCACTCCAGTAAATGGTGCAAATGGAAAACTAAACTTATTTGTCCTATAAGTTACATAAAAAACAACAACGTCATCAAATTGGCTATACGATTTTCTTGATCTACCATCTGCCAAAAACACATTTTGTACTACGCCATCTTCATTTATGTCCATTGCAAAGAAAAAATCTTTATCCACCTCAGCCTTTTTTTTTAAATGCATAATAATTCCATGACATTCTTTGCCTAAGTTACATTTTCTCTCTTCACTAACAATAGCAGAACATTGAGGTCAAGTGAGTTGATCCTCTTCACCACCTCTAAACGCATTAACTATTTTAGTGATTTCAGAAGGTTTCATCCCTGCTTTTGACAATAATGTTACAACATCTTTACATTCACTCAAATGATGAAAGATGCTATGAGACCTTTGCTTGATTACTTTTGATGGAGAATCAAAAGGATGATTGTGTTCATCACTAAACTTGTCTACAACCCACTCACCTTGACTTGATAATGTCACTTGCATTAGCGCCTTAAAACCTGTTCGCGTAATATAACAATGTTTTACATCATCGCGTAACTGTCTCTTATCATTCATATCCTTAAAACCTTACTTGTTACATGAGAATATTCGTCGATAAACTTTTGTTTGTGTCGTTGTATCTATAAAGTTGATGCTTTCAAATACCAAAACCCTTGGATAGACCATACCAGTTGTAAAAATCATATGCATCATCTAAAGTGGAAATGTTCTTCCTAGTATTGTATACCTTAAAGATCGATTGTAAATATGTGTCAAATCTTCTTGCATGAGATACCATTGTTGTCAATATCATCGATTAGCGTATGCTCAAATTCATCATTATTTTCATCTATTAAGAATAAAAACTAAGAAAATTAAGATAAATAACCCAGTTAAAAAATATTTCAAAGAGAAGAAAAAAGAATAAATTCAACAATGAAGAATATGATGAATAATATAATTAAACCTGATATGATTTCCACTTCTTGATATGGATCGGTTCTTGAAAAACTTATTAATTTTTTGTTAGTGATTTGGATCGGTCCTTTGATTATTCTAAAATTGGAACCACATACAACAATACAGCCATATATAATATGCTCTTGCAAGTTTTTTTTTTTTGCGAGAGATTTTGGCGCTCAAAAAATGACTGATGGTGGTAAAGAGTATTGAAGAAGATATGTTAGTGATAAAATATGGAAATGAGGAGTGTTTTGTAAAGGGTGTAATTGTAGTGTTTGTAAAAGTGGTGTTCTTTTTTTGTTAAAAAAAAGTAGGCAATTGCCTACATCACAAAGCATGTAACATTTCCCCAAACAAAATTAGAAGAAAAGATTAAAAAAAAGAAAAAGAAAAAAAAAAACATAGTTTATGTAAAAGTACTATCTTATGTAACTAAAGAATTTATTTCGTCGTCTTTTTTAAAGCAATTCATATAACATGAGTCCGTTTGGCCCGTGCACGCTCGAGCTTGAATATTTATATAATGTGCTTTATTATTTGTATTAGTGACATTTAACGCAAGAATAGTGTTTACATTGGTTGTACAATATGATTGATAATTTGTATTTCTTATGTAAAGGATGTTTTAAATTAATTTATGAGTTTAATAGTGCTAAAGGAAATTGTACCTTTTGCTTTAGAATTTGTATTCATTAAAAAATCTGGATCACATTAATTGCTCATTTAAAACTAAAATAAAAAGTGTTTTTGTGTTTTAAAGTTTTGTACCCTATGCTTTAAAAGTTATACGTCTTAATTTTGAGAGAGAGAGAGAGAGAGAGAGAGAGAGAGAGAGAGTGTATGTGTGTGTGTGTGTGTTTTTTGTGTATTATATGTAGTATAGATTTATTTACGAACAAAAACACTCATCTAACGAAATGGTTCTTCGAAAACTTTTAAACCTTTTTCTTTGTTTTGTCACTTACCTGCCATGCATATTTAAAGTTTAAACACAAAGAAAAGCGGCTAAACGTTGGTACATCATATGAGGCATCTCAAACAAAGAAGTAGTTTGATGGATGGAGTTTCTTTTCCTCTTCGAAATAATATGATCAATTATATCACTAATTCATTGGTGGTAATATAAGCGTAAATGGATAGCAACGGGCAAAAACATGAAAAATAATAGTAATCCCTGAATGTTACAAAATCAGTTTTACTTTTTAATAACAACACACACTCATACGATCCAATAAAATCATGAATTCACCATCAACTAATATGGATGAATAGATACATGATCTTGGTACAAATAAGGATTGTTTTTCAATTTAGAGTATTGAGATCTAAGGGGTTCCAAACTAAGAACTCAATGGCAGGAACAGGATCACCAAACAAGGGTAGAAAAATGATTGCACAAATTGGTTCATGAGAGAAAAGAAAAAAAAAAAAAAAAAACAGTTAAACCTTTCATTAGGGTAATTTAGGAATAACAAAAATATTTTTGAAATGAAATAAATATATAACATGTGTCATTATATTATTCTTAGGCCCATTTTTAGGTCTATCTATATATATATATATATATATTTTTTTTTTTTTTTATCATGAAACAACTTCAAATATCATTTAGAAAAGTTACATCATGTTGTACCCATGGCTCAACCGAAGGAGGCACAATACCATCATACAAGTCATCTATACTATCATATAACGCTCTTCTAGCTAACTCATGAGCAACTCTATTCCCCTCACGTCGCACAAAAGACCAAGTACAAGAATCAAATGAGAGGCATAATCGACGTATATGAAGAAATAGAGCTCTAATGTGAACTAACACTTTGTCATTTTTGAATGACTCCACAAGAATACTGGAATCCGTCTCCAAAACAACTTTTTTAAAACCCTTAGCTAGAGCCACTTGTATCGCCCAAAGGATTGTTTTTGCTTCAGCTTCAACAACTGACGTCGCAAAATTGACCCTTCTACTTCCCGCTACCAATACTGACCCGCTATGCGATCTCATAACAAAACCAAGGCCTACTACACCATTGATCCCCGATATCCCAGCATCACAATTTATTTTTATCTCTCCACATGTTGGAGCAGACCATGCTCGCGAGAGTGCATTATGGGGGGGCATAGTTGCAACTGTAGCTTGCTTAGCTCGGGAGAAATCTTGCAACATTGCATGAGCAGATTCTTTCACTTTATTTTGCTCAAGATCTCCTTGCCCATGAGCTTTGGAATTTCTTACACACCATATTCGCCACATTAACATTAGCATCAATTCAAACTTACCTTCTTGTTGCTCCTGAGTAGCACATAGCATTTCTTCAATCGATATGTCTCCTACCTGGTTTGTAAGATCGGTCAGCTCCATGCTAGCCCATATATCCCGCACCCAATCACAAAGGAATAAAGCATGTTTAACGTCTTCCGTTGGAGCAGAACAATGCACACATGTGAGAGAAGCAGGTGCTAAACCTCTTTCAACAAGATTGCTTACAGTGGGCAAGAGATTCATACAAGCTCTCCATATAAATATTTTTACTTTATTAGGAATGTTGGCCAACCAGATTGCCTTCAAACATTTTCTATCATGTTGTGATTGTGATTCTTGGAGACCTTCTATACTCTGAATTGCAATCCAATAGGTCTATCTATTTTGGCTCATTTATCATTTCTCTTATTTTTATTCTTTTTGTGTTACAACAGTTTTTCGTTTTCATGTGACTAATTTAAGGAGATTGAATACATCGTTAAACCGACTTAAATAAGATAAACCTTTCTTTTTTTATGAGTTTGGCGTAGCCGGTTTTAAAGTATTTGTACTTAGCAAAAAATGAACATGACACTTCCCATATTTTAGTGACTAGGATTACAAGTTTTTTGCCATTAAACTATTCATGAAAGATTAAAAAATAAAGATGCTTATATTGTAGTTAAAAAGAAACTCATTTTTAATTCAACGATTCAATACACCAAAAAAAAAAAAAAAAAAAAAAAAAAAAAAAAAAAAAAAAAAAAAAAAACTCATTTTTATCAGTTTACTAAATAATGATATTTTATAGCATATGTTGGTTAAATTATTAATTTTATAGTTTTGGAATTTCATAAGATTTAAAGTTAATTACTACAATTAGTTTGTGATAATGTGATATTTTATAGCAAATGGGCTATAATGAGGTAACCAGTGTTTTTTCATTAAGAAATGCATAAGACATTGTTGAAGGTGAAGAGAACGTCTGATAAATCAAAATAAACACGAGTTTTTAAGCAGAAGACATTGTTGAAGGTGAAGACAACATTGAAGAAATCCATATAAACACGAGTTTAGAAGCTAAGACCATGAGGAATCATAACTTGAGTTATGAAATAACTGAGTGCCATGTCAGTGCAACACCAAATAACATAACACCAAAAATTACCAGAAAGTCATAACACTCAATAATACCATATTTTTGGACCAATTAAAAAAATAATGCAAACCATAATAACTTGGTATAACTCAATTTATAATTTGGCAAGGGAGTCATAACTTGGCATAACTAAAGTTATAACTTGAGTTGATATACCAACTTGAGTTGTAACGTGGGAGTAATGTGAGAACTCAGGAAATGGTCATAACTTGCGTTACCAAGTTAAAAATGTCCCAAAAGTGAGCTATATGAAACTTGTGTGGAAACAAAAGTGGCTAAGCAATGACTCAATGCAGCGAATGAGATTATGGGCATAGTAACGACTCAAGTGAAAGATTTACATGGGCTTACTCTTGATGAAAGTCTTTTAGCGATGTATGTGGTTGGTAGGAGTGCACCACTATTCCTAATGTTTGAACGGCTGGACGATGAGGGAAAGATTCGTAGGGCACAAATGGTTACTAATGGTTACATAACCTAAGGAAAATAGTTTTTTTCTTTTTCTTTTTTTTGCGCAACATTATGTTGTTACTGTACTAATGTTTTGTGAATCGCGTGACTTCAAGTTCTGGTTTAGTAATGGTAGCTAATTTATGCAACTGTTTGTATGAGTTGAGTTGTGTGCAGATAAGATGGACGTACAGTAGATTAGTTCAATAACCAAAGACATGTATTTTTAGTATGTTTATTTTGTGAACTATTTGAGCAAGAAACCGTGACATTGTATTGAATTATCCTTAAGATGCAAAGAATTCCACACAAATCATCTCCGAGAAAGACTTTTTGCATAAATCATCCTTTAAAAAGATAGTTTCTTTAGACTTTTGTCTCTTATGGATGAGTCATGGTGATATCTTTTAACATGCATGGTTTATTTGAAAATGGAAAAACTAAATGAACGGCTTTTGGAGTTTACTCTTACGAACGATATTAAAAACGAACTTAAGCTATTATAACCATTTTTGGTTTAAAAGTTGGTAAATCATAAATGGATATCGAGCTTATATTTCTTCCTTTTGAAACGAGAAGAAAATAAATATTGTTTATTAAAACATACATATTTGTCCAATAATTACCATTTTCTTGCTAGTTTCACTTTCAAAACGACGATGTAAACAAATACGTAAAAGCATTCCCGAACCAAAATGAGGCTTGATTCGAGTACCAAGAGTTATTTCCATTAAATCTACTTATATTTGATAAAGTCAGACTAATATTCTAACATTATAACAAAATATTTGACAAAAATAAAAGTCATAACTTCTCATTTCTTTATTACCATAACTTTCTCAATATTTATCAGCTTAACGTTTTTGTATCTATCGCAATATAACTCATCGTCCCTGAATCCGCAGTCGCCAGTCCGTAAAACAACAATGATAACGAAATAATGCTAGTAGGAGGTTATTTAAAAAAGGGCAAATGATTAAAAACATTATAGTAGTATTTTAAAATCCAATCCAATTTTACAATCTCAATATTGCAAAATCGAAAAAAGTGATGAATAAAACCCTAATGTTGAAATCTTTGCTAGAAACTATACTTACAAAGTTACAAATAGTAAAAAAAATAGAGTTAACTACAATTTTGGTCCTTGTGTTTTGGTGCGGATTTCACTTTTCGTCTATTTTTTCAAAAAGTCGTGGTTTTAATCCAAAGTCGATAGTTTCATTCTACTTTTGGTCCAATTTTTTAACGAAGTTAGTTCAGTTAGTTAAGTCTAATTGTAAAGTGGCAACACTAGTCATTTAACCTAATGATCATTTGCAACGTTAGTCCTTTATACCAAAGATCGTTTGCAACGTTAGTCCTTTCAGTTAGTTAGTCCTTTAAAAAAAATTCGAAAAAAATGTTTTTTTGAATTTTTTTCCACAAAAAATAATTCAAATTTAATTTTTTAAGAAAAAAAATTTTCTAATTTTTTTTTCTAATAAAAAAATCTGGAAAAAATTAAAAAAAAAAAAGTTTTTGCCCAAAAGCTCTTTTTCCTAAAAAATAATTCGGAAAAAAACTTCTAATTTTTTTTTTTCTAAAATAAAATTCTAAAAAATGCAAAAAAAAATTCAAAATTTTTTTCGATTTTTTTTTGGAAAAAAAAATTCGAAAAAAACATTTGTTTAGAATTTTTTTTTATTTTGTTTTTTTTAGAAAATTTTTTTTAAAGGACTAACGTTGTAAACGATCTTTGATATATAGGACTAACGTTTCAAATGACCATTAGGTTAAAGGACTAATGTTGCCACTTTACAATTAGACTTAACTAACTGAACTAACTTCGTTAGAAAATTGGACCAAAAGTAGAATGAAACTATCAAATTTGGACCAAAACCGCAACTTTTAAAAAAAATGGACCAAAAATGTAGTTACCTCAAAAAAATAAATCCCCAAAAACAAAACAGGTGCAACAACCAAAATCAATTATTTCCCCTTAAAAAAAACCCCCCAAAATTTCACCATCCCAAAACTAAATTCAATTTCCCCCCAAATCAAAACCCAAACCCTAACTTTTCAATCCCACAAAAATCAACCTTCAATTCACAAAAAGTTGACATTTTTATGTAATATCTCCAATCTTTTCACAAAACCCATCTTTTATTTCCATCAATTTGAAAAAAAAAATATTGTTCACTTTGATATTGTGGATAAGCAGTTTTGAATATATGGGATATGGACATGATTATATGCTTATTTGGGGGTTAAATAAGCTGATCGGCAGTTGCTTGTTCAGATTGTTTATTTATTTTTATTTTGAAGTAACAAATAGTTTATCTGCCTAATGCTTTTTTGGTAATAGATATGCACTTATGAGTGTTTGGGCACTTTGAGATTGTTTATTCCAAATTGAATATAGTGGTGGATTTCATACTATAAGGTTACTCTTTTGTTGATATTAGCTCTTTTGAATGGGTTGATTTCATACTTCAATGTTTTAATGTAGTAGATAAGCATAGTTGAGTGTTTGTATGTGATTGTATCTTTATTTGAGAGTGAAATAAGCAGTTTGGGAGTTGCTTATTCAGACAACGTATTGCTTTGGTATCTTTGAAGTACTCTTAGCGGAATTGCCAAACTCATATAATTGCGTAACTGATTGTTTTTCGAGTGTCTGAATGAAAACTGTGCTTATGTTTATGATCTTCTTGAAACTGTTATAATGCGAATGCAGTTTTTTTCTGATGGTATACTGAAACCGTCTGACATGTGATTGGGATGTTTCAGAATTGGATTTTTTTATAACAGATTATCTGCTAATTCTGTTTTTTTAGCAGACGCATAAATTTGACTATGCTTATCTACTTATTTTAGGGTTGAAATACGGTCTTTTCAGTAAGAAGTTTCCGATTGTTTAGTTTTAACTGGTTATTGTTAGTGAATTCAGTATCGTAAGTTTAACCTTAGGGGTGAAATAAGCTATTTTGGATAAGTTGATCTTCTGGTTATGAGCATAAGATGTTTAACATAGTAATGCCAAACACCCCTTGTTGCGTTTTGATACAGTAGATCAGCAGTAATAAGTGTTAGGATATGATTATAGGCTCATTTGATGGTGAACTAAGCAGCAAAGGTAATGTTGACCATTTGATGAAATAAGCTATGATTTTTTTTGTAATATTGACCATTTTTGACGGTTGGTTTTTGTGTTACCGAATGCCCAAACAGTCTACAGAGTGATCTTATAACGTGTCAAATGTTATAAAAAGTAGAATGGATAAAAGGGCAAAAATGTGAAAGTATGTAGGCGCTATTTCTGCTATCGAGGATAGTCTACGAGGTTTCTTTCTATACTCTCTATTAGAAGTGATAGTATGAACCGTTGGGTCAAAACAGTGCTTTTTTGTCCAGTTATAAAAGTGTCATATCATATTTCATGTGTGACTTTCTACCCATTCGACCCATTTGAGATTTACCTACAACACAGATTGGTACAACTGTTTAAAGGTTCAGGCGTTCAAAATGGTGCAACAGGATCACCCTTGGCGGGTAGACTATATGTGATTATTGGTGCTGGAAAAGCACTTGCTTATGGAGCAAAAGTGAAGGTTGCAAGGATTGTGACAACCAATCGAACTTACGGTTGGATTCTACTAGCGCTCACATTACCATTCCTAGTCCTCATACTTGATTGCAAATAAAACATTATACTAGTTTCATTGCATTCTTATCAGTTCAGTAGGCCGTATGGGTGAAAGTCAACTATATGGTTCTCGTCATATTTAGGGGGTGTTTGGGTTTGAGTGGTTGATCATCAAAACATTAAAAATTGATTATTGCGACTACAAGTCAGAGTAACCATATGATCAGTTATTCAGATGCAACATTGAAATCCAAACACCCTCTATGCATAGTTAATACACCAACTAAAGTTTTCTCATACTGATACTGCACAGATCGTGCTAGAGAACTCGCTGACATAATTGGTGGATAGGTTAGATGTCTTTGCCGATTTGAGCACTTACAGCCCAGAAGGTGGCATGATACTTGCAAACACAACATCAATTGGTATGCAGCCAAATATAGACGATACTCCTATTTCTAAGGTACGGCTATATAACTTTCTTCGGTCATATGTTTTAGTAATAATGGTATGCAGTTAGAAAATTAATATGAGGTGAGTATGGGCATGGGGGAAATTTTTCATATTTTTTTATGTTAAGTTCTCCTTGCCCGAATCCAAAGGATGATAATGGTTGTGAAGGAGATGATATGGGTGGATGGTGCGTGCTTCGTAATGAGCAGAAAAGGGTTAAGGTCATTATGGACAAGTTTATGGCACATGCCGAGTGGCCGAGAGTTTGGTCGGGTAGGCGCGAAACACTTTTTGTGACAAAGTTTTGAATTGCAGTGTGTTGATATTACACTTGCAACTTTCTTTCTATTGTCCTAGTAGTTAATCTTGTTGATTTTACTCGTTTGAGTTGTTAGAGATAAAACCTAACCTGAATAAATGAGTCAATTGCCTACCCTTTAGAAATGATAATGATCACTTTATTTGGTAGGTTGACTGTTTTTGTTCAAATTACAGGATTTACAACTTTCTTCACTGGATGAAGGTTCGGATTTCATTCAACAACAAATAAATGATTCTGGTGTTCAGATCCATTAGCCTCTCTATGACGAAATGCATTTGATATACACAAACGGTCAAAGCTTCTTGAAAACATGATCCATCATGTAACATTATACAAGGCACCAAGAAATGTCAGGTTGGCATGGTTGACTGATTTATTTCTATGTGCTAATGAATTATTTTAACCATTGGATGTGGCCTTTTGGTGTTTTGAAAATAATTTCCAGGGTGATTGACTAAATTATTGGCTGCTTAAAGGCCTTGTGAATGAGTCTTGTAAAAAAGAACCAGACCAGTTAATGCCAGTACTAGTACCAAGCTTTCTTGAGACCAGTGGTGATCAGCTAGCTGGGGTTGTTACTAGTACCAACCCATGCCATCAACGGCTAGTTGTTCGTCATATTACAAACTTGTATCACAGTAGAGGTACCTATCACTTGTCATTCAATTCAATTGGTAGAGAATGACAATCCCAATCAGGAATGTAAAGAACTTTACAGTTTTAGAGAAACTGTCGTATCTAGTTCTACTTGTTATTCAATGCGATATAAACTGTATCATTCTGTCGAACATATCCAGTGTCACAGTGCAAAGTGAATGTTGCGACCATCATTTATATCAGTTAATGCATGTTCCATGTTTAAATCACCACTAGTATATGGAGGGCCATCATGTGAAGAATAAAACGTACCTATCAAAAGCAAAATTGATGTCAAATAAGAGTGGAGACAGGAATTTTGTAGCACAAAAGATGAACTCGGGTAAGCTTCAAAACTGACCCCGTTGTTCGTTTCAGCAACGTCTTAAAAACCTATTTTCATCCCATAATTTACGGATTTCAGGTTCCTTCGAAGCATAATTTGCTCCCATACCAAAGGTTGTCTTAGCAAGGTCAACAACATGCTTGTATTTTCCATCTTGTACGTTGCTTTGTTCCTAAACAACTGAATACATCAACCAGTCAAAGGTCAGTTGGTCAGAAGAAAATATAAGACGAATATGAAAGGTTGCCTTCAAATTCTATTTCTTTTCCCTGTGCAAGTAAGTTTGCGCAAAATATCACTCCAACTAGCAATTTGACTACTACCTAGCTTATCTCGAAATAACCTTACAGTTATGCAACCCAACTCTCCTAACCCAATAAACACATAGTAATCTCAAACTCCTAATGTTTATTAAACCATAAAACTATGAATGAGAAAAAAAAAAAAAAAAAAAAAAAAAAAAAAAAGTTTGCATTATCATATGACATTTGATGCTCCATTTTATAACAAAAAAGGCTTCAGGGGTGCTACTACTTTATCAGATTTCGCTCAATAAGAACCAAATCTCTACTAAATAAAAAAGGTCATTTACTTAAATGTGATATAAGTCAGCAAAACAATTCTAATCAGCCTTGCGAACATGACCAATTACCACATAGCATTGAATAGCCGGCCAAAACTGTCGTTATATCTCACTAAAATGAAGTTCACCACATAAAGCTTGTGTCTTGTACAAAAAATTACATTAATAAATTAGTAAGTTTAATCAAATTACGTTATGTGATTGAAACTCAAAGTAAAAATGAGTTTTAAAAAGTACAGGAAGAAATCTTTTACATTGGTCGAAACTCGAGACCACATACAATGAGGCCAGACATGATTCCTTCATGACTTGTAAATTTCATATTCATAGAGAGAGCGTCATCCTTGAATTCATGAGTTGAGTTAAATTTCCACAGTTGAATTTCCATCCATTCATCTTCCCTTTGTTTTGGAACCCGAGTAACATCATTTATGTTTGATGGGCTCGGGATAATAAAATAGAAAAAATCGGCCTCATTGTTTTCTTGATGGAGTAAATCTCGTACTTTCACCGGACAATGAAGTCCCTGACATTGTTCTGAAAGCTTGAAAATAAGGTAACACACATATTCTGTGTCCGGTGACAACATTTGACTTTTAATCATGCAATTGATATGAAATACTTGTTGTGGTAAAAGCTCAATCACCACTTGAAATCTGCATGTACGATATATTATATGATTACATTTATACTTCTCAAGAACAAAGTATATTTAAAGAGAACTAAATCCAACACGTGAAACTTTTGTCGACCATCTAGTCACGAATCTTTAATATGTTACTAGAAAACAACAAATATTTGGACCTTGAATTATCAAATATATTTTTTCACGAAGCACCTTTGGGTAAGCACATATGAGAACATAGCGAATGTACAATTAGAATAAGTTTAGCGGTTAAAGGAAGACGTAACAAAGTTAGTTCAAAAAGAAAAAAGAAAAAAAGAAAAGAAGCAAACCTGGACAGAGCTGATGGTTTTAAAGTAAAGAGTTCAACATTAGAGTATTTGTATAAAGTTGCCTTTGCGGAAAGCACGAGTAGTTTTTTTTCACCGATTTCGCCCAACCAAAAGAACTCATCATAGTTTCTGCATATCTTGAATATTTCTTCAAAGTTAGTTGGCAAATGTTGCACCTGATCCACATTGAAGTTTGATTTCAAGACTTGTTGGACTTCCTTCAATTTTCCGATTTCTTCATGTTTCACCTGTGTACAAACCATGAAAAAATATGCAGCATAGAATATGGTTTATTTTTATTTTTTGGCATGCATCCAATCCCTTTATATAATATAAACAAAAGAATATAAAATAGAACCAATTAAGGGATATAATTTCAAACTTACTTTGTCGATTGCTCGAAATTCAATGCCTTCAACATAAACTGCACTTTCTCCACAATAGTATGATGAAAAGCTCTCAAGTAGAAACTCAAAAACGAGATCTTCATTCTGATTCAAGAACTGGTACAACTCAATCATCATCCAGTCCTTGTCTCTCCATGTTGCGAAATATGCATGCAGACTTTCGAGTCCCTTTCTATACTTAAGGTTAACACACATTGGTTTACTAGAAAATATTCTTGCATCACAAAGTCTGAAGACTAAGAAGGCCCCATAAACAACATCTGGAGATAAAAATTGAGCGTCTATCTTAATTTCGATGTTCAAATTGGAAATATCTGACATCTCCACCACTGTCCCAAACCTGCACAAGTTATAAATATTCAAGTCTAAGTCAGTCACATCCTTTATTCCCATACACTTCTGCTTTTGAATTTCGTAATTTTTGGAACAAGAGTTTAATTTCTATATTTGAATTTATTGTACCAGAAAAATCCCTATTTAAATAAAGGTAAGAGTATTATAAAAAACACTATCAAGATGGTAGCAAAATTTATAATTCATGATCATGAGAACAGAGTACCCAAAACAGGGCATACCTCAACTACCTTATTAGAAGGTTTATAAAATTATAGTTCCCAATCATATAGTGAGTATTAAAATCTATTGTGTCATGTACAAAATCATTTCTCATTGTTGATATGTATGTATGTAGGACTAATCTTGTTATTAACCTAATGAGATGAGGTCTGAAGTGTAAAAGAGCTTAAGATGAAGCACTATTCCTTTGTTGATAAGCACAAGGGATTAATAGTTCTAGCAGAATAGAGTCAAAGGGATTCAAATTTCTTTTTTTTTTTTTTTTTTTTTTTTTTTTTTTGTAATTGCAGTCAGTCATTGTGATAAACGGTAAAGAGAATAACCTTATACTTTAAACATTAAAAAGTATAACATACTTCTACCAATAATGCATATGTTTGCTTATCACTTAAAACTAACAAAGGTGGAGAGGTAGAGAGAATAACCTTGATTCTGGAATACGTTTCCACTCATGTGGACAGCTGTTTTTGTAGGAAAACAATGTCGCTGAAACCATTGCATTTCTTGACATCAACTGTAATACAACAAAATAAACTAGTCAGACTCAACGTTAGGATGTGTAAATGCATGTATGATTTTGATTCATCCTTAATAAACTAAAGGATACATAGAACACAAGATGCACAAAAATATAAGTGAGATTTGAGGATGAACTCATTACCATTTTGTCTTGTTGAAGGATGATTCGCTTCGAAAAAATGTTGTAAAGATCCTCTTTCTTGATGGTAGAATAAATTTCAGGGCACTCTGACTTCTGGATTATTTCTTTATAGTCTTTAGGCAATTTGGGCTCCCATTTCTCATAATCCTCCTGTATATACATTAATCAATTAATAAACTCATGTTTCATACTACTTTCTTACAGTTTATTAAACAGTTAAAGGCCATAGTTTAGATATATATGAATCAAAAGTTAGCCAATTTTGTCAAAATATAGAAACTTACCTGAAATTCTAATGCTTTCTTGAGTTGTATGACCACTTTATCAGCTGTTGGTCGTCTTTCTCTCCTGTGATGTAAGCATTTAAGGGCAATCCTTGTAAAGGTAATATATGACTCTTGCACAATTTGTTCTTTGATACCCTCGAACACCAATTTATCAAGTTTTTCTAGATAATAGTGGTGTTTAGCCAAAAAGGGTAAATAAAGATACTCATCATCTATCTTTTCGGATGATAGTTTCCCACACAACATGTCAAATAAGACCGCACCCAATGAGAATATATCAGACTCTTTGGTTAAGAAGCCTGTTTTCGAGTATAGTGGGTCACGATAGCCAATTGTGCCTGTAACATTGTCGATGACATAGTCTACATCTTGATTTATTGGGCATACTAAGGAAAGCCCAAAATCACTAATTTTTGCTTTCCAATCATCAAATAGTAGAACATTGCTGCTGCTTATGTCCCTATGTATTACCATTTCTGGACTTGAAACAGTTCCATGAAGAAACTCCAACCCGATTGCAATATCGATGCATATTTTAAGCCGCATCACCCACGTAAGACTATTATCGCTCAAGTACTTATCAAGACTTCCTCTTGATGCATACTCATAGACAATAATTTTCTCATCCTCTTCATCACAGTAGCCTACAAGACCAATTACATTTTCATGTTTATACTGCATAAGGATTTCAAGTTCTGTCATAAATTCAGCTTCTCCTTCAGCAAATTTCCTACCCAACCGCTTTGCAGCAATGAAGTTATGCCCATGCGTGTGACCCTTGTACACATTCCCAAAATCTCCATGTCCAATGAGATTTTCTTGATTGAAAGTATTTGTGGCCAACTTTATGTCTTGAAGTGACAGTTTGAGGCTGTCCTTGTGGTTCTCCTGTGAATCATCGGACAATCAGTCGATTTGATAAATAAAAAATACTCTAACTGAATAATTTGTCATCTAAAACTCCTTTAAAGTTTCTAAGTTTAGGGTTACGGTTGTAAATCAAGCTGGGTAAAGTTTAAGATTAAAACAATATGCCACAAAAGTTAAGGACCAAAAAAGTTAAATGGTAAGATCGTTAATTCAGTAATAGTTTGAGGATTAAAATATTAGTTACACAAAGTATAATGTATGAAATGTCACGTACTACTATGAAGAATATATAAAGAGATTATAAAGTTATTCAAAAAAAAAAAAAAATTATGCACCTGACACTTTAAAGCTCTCTTTAGTTCGTTGATGACATCATCTATTGTTGGGCGTTGCACTTGAGTTTCTGCGAGACATCGAAATGCAATTTCTGAAAATATTTCCAAAGACTCTTTATTGGGTCCTTTGCTTAGAGAAAAGACATGCTCATCAGTTTCTTCCTTTATCTTGCGATCAACAATTTCCATTATTGTTCCCTTCTCAAAATGATGTCGTGCAACGGGTGCAATCCCCTTATCAAAATGATGGGCCAACCTCCCGGTCAAGATCTCAGATAACACCACTCCAAAAGAGTAAATGTCTGATTTCTTATTTAATCTACCATACTTCTTATATTCTGGATCGAAGTACATAGGTGTACCTGCAATCGTACTAGCATTGAAAGTACTGGCATTTTCATCTGCTGGGTGAAATTTGGAGAGCCCAAAATCGGCAATCTTAGCATTCCAATTATTGTCCAATAGAATATTCGCGCTCTTGATGTCCCGGTGTATTATCTTTTGCTTGTCTTGATCTGTGTTAGTGTGAATGTAATTCAAGCCATGTGCGATACCAAGACATATTTTCAAGCGTTGCATCCAAGTAAGATTAGTCATCTTATCACTGTTTCCCAGATAATCCTCAAGACTCCCATTAGAAGCAAGCTCATAGACAAGGATCATGTGATCACGATCTTCTTCACAAAAACCAAGAAGAGAGATTATATTCTCATGTTTACAGCTAGTCAGAATCTCAATTTCTGCAATGAACCCTTGTTCTCCTTCTCGATTGTGAATGTGTTTTATCGCTACCGTGCTACGTTTCTTGGGAAGATCACATTTATTCTTCCCTTCTATGGAAGATGAATTACTGCTATCAAAATGTTCGAGTTGGGCCTTGTATACCATACCATATCCGCCTGACCCAATGCAATATTTGTCGGCAAACTTCTCTGTTGCCATCTCGATATCGTTAAGTCCAATCTTCAAGTGTTCCAAGTTCTTCAACTGCAACATTGTGGACATTCAACATACAACAATGTACTTAAATAAATAATTGAATGAAAAAAGATTCACAATTTGTACTAATTGTGATGTTAATAGAAAAAAGTAATACAACAACACTTTATTATCTGCCAATGGATTCCGTTTGCTTCTATATCAGTTACTGTTTTATGCTTAAAAATGATTTGTGATTTGTGACTAGTGTGCAGGTCCATGGTAGTTGGTGCAGATGGTGTTTTGATTTCTGGTTTTTGGGTGTTGATCTTGTGGTGTGGAGTTGGCCTGGTCATCTCAATAAATTTATAGATGGTGTTTTGATTTCTGTCCCTATACCAATAAATTTGCTCACGGTCGTTTATCATTTTAGAGTGCCAGGATTATGTAATAGGGATCAAATGTAATATGTAAAAATCCCCTAACCACATAGACCATTCATGTAATTTACTTTTTTGTTTATAAAGAAGTAAATTACCCTCTGGTGATTGGATGATGTACTGTCAACTGCACTCCTTGGAAGTTCCTAAAATAATATTTGCAAAAGAATAAGAGATTAGTAGATAAATATAACAGTTATTATCAGATAAAGTTGATAAGCAAGTTGAGTTTCTTACCGGATTTTCATACATTGACTGAAGTTTCAACGCTTTCTCAAGTCCTTTGACAACCTGATCTATGTATGGACGATCTGCTCTTTCCGCTTTTACGCAGCCATATGCTGTTTCTGAGAATATTTTTAATGATTCTTGGTCCATCTGCTTTCGTAACTGAGGATCGATCATATCCTCCAAATGAGATTTTGCCAGCTGACTTAATAACCCCTCTCTCAACTCATCTCCAAGTTCATTTTCGCCTTCGTCTTTGTCATCGTTTGCACTCCTTCCGCACAATAATTCTATTAATACAACACCAAATGAAAACACATCTGACTTGTGGGTCACCCCGCCGGTCTTTTCATACTTTGGGTCCAGGTATACATTCTTAACAATATCACGAGTAAGAAGAAGACGGTGCCTCCGAGCTACTGTATTTTTCATCGAAAGTTCAAAACCAGATAACTTGGGGTCCCATTGGTCATCTAGTAAAATATTCAAGCTCATGATGTTGCAATGTATGACACTAAAATCTCGTCCAGGATCATAATGGATGTAACTCAATGCCTTCGCAACACCAACGCATATCTTTAACCTGTGCATCCATGTGAGGGTCTGGTCACTTAGATATGCTTCGAGACTTCGGTTGGCCTCCTTCTTGTATACGATAATCTTATCGGCCACATCTTCATAAAACCCAATAAGAGACACTAGATTCTTATGTTTGAGACTAGAAAGCCTCGAAACTTCCGTCCAAAACCTTTTGCTCTCATCTTTTACATAATTTAAATAAAACCTCTTTACAATAATATCAATGAATTGTTCAGATTGTAAGAGACTACCTTTAAAATTTCTTGCAAACTTAAATTTCTCGATAATATTCTCAACAGCAAAATTGTTGGTTGCTGATGTTAAATCTTCCCAGTTGAGTTTTAAGTGAGAAAGATCTTTGAGGAAAGACTTTGTCTCTTTGCTGACATGGGACTCAACACGTGTAGATATGGAGGTCGATGATCCCTATATGTACCAAATAATACAACATTACCAAGTGTCCCAAAAATGACACGTGTATATATGGAGTTAACTTATCTAAAATCCAGTTACTTGCAACAATAGTAATAGGAGGGTGTTTAGGATTTCAGATTATTTGATTATCGCGTTTTGAAACCCAAATAATTCATTTGAAGTGTTTGGCAAAGAAAAATAGATAAATGATTTTTTAGCATTTGTATGGCTTGATTGGCTTCAAAACGGCGTTTTGTGGTAGCAGGTAGAGACCTGCTGTTGTGAAAAGCACATGTGGATGAGAGAGTTATGGATAATGGTTACGTATAATATATAAAAATGATTATTTTGAATGAATAGAATGATTATAAAAGATAATCATGAAAGTTATATACGGAGTACGACAACAATAACTTTTGTTAAATTATTATTGTATATATAATTTATATGGTTATTTAATATGTATAACTTATTTGATAAAACAATCTCAATGACTTTCTTATAAGCTAAATTAAAATAACTTAATAGTGTAAATGTCTATTTTAGTCATTTGCATGTGAAGTCATAAATAATCTAATTTGCCAAACACTTAAAAAATGATTATCTGATTATTGTATTATTATACAACATAATCAAATCCAAACACTATATTATGATTATCAGATTATTCAGTTTCAAAACGAATAATATATTTTTAATAAGCAATCCCAAACACCCCCTAAGTAAATAATTACCTTGTGATGATTGGATGATGTATCTTCAACTGTGGCCGCAACTATTGAATGTTCCTTTAATATCATAAATACAGTAATAAGTAAATAATTTTACTTATGTTAATATTATCAATAAATATAGATTATTTAGAAAATAAAGATGTAAGAAAAAAACGTCTTACAACATTTTGACGTTCCATTTGAAGTTTCAACGCGCTCTCAAGTCTTGTGACAACCTCACTTATATCCGGGCGTCGAGATCTTTCTTCATTCAAGCAGTCATATGCTATCTTCGCGAAAATGTTGAATGATTGCGGATCCATTTGTTTCCATAAAACCGGATCAATTATTTCATCCAGTATTTTCTTTTTATAATGGAAAATGGCCATTGGGATCAAATACTTATTATCTTGTTCATCACTTACTGATTTGCTACCACACAGTAGTTCAAACAAAACTATCCCAAAGGAGTACATATCCGACTTGTGATTTGCACTTTTTGTCTCTATATATGTTGGGTCTGTATACCCCTCCCTATCCCAAACTTTGTCAACACAGAATGAATCATACCTCTGAAATGCTTCAATCATCATGGAAAGTCTAAATTCAGATAACTTGGGTTCCCAGTTATCATTTAATAGGACATTCAAACTGTCGATATTTCGATGGATAACACTAAATTCACGTGCCTCATCATAATGAATGTAGCTCAATGCGTTCGCAAGACCAACACATATCTCCAATCTCCGCACCCATGTCAACTTCGGGTCATTTAGATAGTTATCAAGACTTGCCCTGGTCTCAAGCTTGATAATGATGATTTTCTCATCATTCTCATCACAAAACCCAACAAGAGAAACCAGATTTTTATGCTTGAGACTGGAAAGCATTGAAATCTCCATCCAAAACTCGTGTTCTCTTTCAGACCATTCTTTATTAAACCTCCGAGCATCAATTTTAATCAACTCACCGGACCACAAGAGCTGTCCCCTGTAAGCATTTCCAAAATCAGCTTTTTCAATGACATTTTTGTCAGAAAAGTTGTTGGTGGCGGATATTATATCTTCAAGGGGGATTCTTAATTGAGCAAAGTCATCAAGGGAAGACATTTTATTATACTCTTATATGTATTATTAAGGAGCGTTTGGGTTAGAAAAAGGATGCAAAAAGATAATCAGAAGGAGGAATACAAGAAGAGTAGAAAGAGGATGCGGTGGTGCAATGGTGTTGTTTTTACTTTTTTAGGTGAGCAAGGGCGTTTGGGTTAGAAAAGGATGTGAATGAAGAAAGAGGTTACGGAGTATAGTACTCCTATTTAATTAAAACACAGAGTAGCTGTCCTCCAACGAAACCTTTTTATTATAAAAGTAATTAAACGCGCATCTGAAGATGACACTTGACCAATGATGGAGTCTTTGTGTTTATTAAATTCCAATATTCGATTTTTAGCTGACAAAGTGGACGGAGAAAGCATAAATACAAAATGGTTTTTCTTCCCAAAACCTACTTTTTTACGAAAAAAATATTGTTTTTACGAGTACTTTTTTATGACCCATGTAGCTGTCCTCCAACGAGACCTTATTATAAAAGTAATTAAAAGTGCATCTCAGGATGACACTTGACCAATAACTGAGTCTTTGTGTTTATTAAGTTCTAGGATTTTAAAAGTTTGAATAAAATAAAATAACAACGCAACAAACATCATTGTGATATGCACCTTCTCACTAATAAGAAAGCTACTACCTAACCCATCATTTTTTCTACTAGTAATAAAAAAACATTTCTTATAAAAATGATAAAGCAAAGATCAGTAAGAAGCTACTCACCAACCACGAAAAACAAATGAAACTTTAAAAAATATAATACAAATCAAAAGCGAATCAAAAGCAAACCCAATAAGATAACCACTATTTTCATGTTCACACGGCTTTTAATTGCAACAAAATGGGTGCATTATTTAAAGATGCTAACGATTATGGTGTTTCTTTTGAGTGCGTTACATTATACTGTAAAAAGATGTTGCCTTTAAAAAAAACTGTATAAAGATGTTGCCTTATTTTATTACTAGGTTAAAGACCCGTGAAATTCACATGTATTTAAAAGAGACGTCACAACAATAGTCAATGACTTGCGTGTTATTGGTGGCGGTTAGTATATCTTCAAAGGGGATTCTTAGGTGTGCAAAGTCATTGAGCGAAGACATTATATATTTTTCAGTTTTATTATGAGGCGTTTGGGTTACAAAAAGGATACAATAAGATATTTGGAAGGACAAATCATGCGGTGGTGCAATGGTGTTTGTATCGACTGTATATATTCAGTGTTGTTTTTACTTTTTTACGGCCCATGTTGCTGTCCTCCAACGAAACCAGTAATGGAGTCTTTATGTTTATTAAATTACAATATCCGACTTTTAGACGACAAAGTGGACGGAGAAAGCATATTTACAAAATGGTTGTTCTACCCAAAACCCACTTTTTGTAAAGGAAACATAAAGAATAATAAACTTACCGGCCATCACGTTACTATGTAGTATGTACTTACTCCAATGTTATGAACAATGCATACTATTTCTGTACCTAACTAGCATAAGAGCTTTTCATTCACTTTTTAATTTATAGTTGTATATGTGGGACTTAATAAATAGAAGCACCAAAGGAAGCACAATAAGATGCAAAATTTGTCAATTTGAGGTATCAAATTGTTTGTCAGTTCTAAAAAGGATTCACAAACGATCTCTATGACGAAAAGAGTAATATGATATTTAACTTCTGTTTGCAAGCATTGTTTTACGAATGTTATATATTTTTATGAATTGTTTTAAGGATAGTGATATGTACACGGATCATTTTGATCCGCACACATAAATTTTTTGTGCTTAGACTAATATACCCTCAGCCAATTGTTTTATTTTTCTTCCCTTGTAACATTTGACTCTTGTTCCTGGTGCCATTGGTACTATATATCAGCCAAAGAAACAAAGATATTTTTATCAATAACAAAGAAACAAGTAATGCAAATTCTTTAAGATACTAATATGATTAATATGAAACATATTTACAAATGAAAACCGGATATCGAAGCTGGTCATTTTAATACGTAGTATGACATGCCTAACTATAACAAAGTGTACCATGTTGTAACTTAAGTTTTACAGTTAGCAAATATGACAGTACACACAAACATGGCGAAACCAACATCGAAATTATATAAGCAATGTTGTACGATAAAAACGCTGTATAAATGAATCCGAAGGAAAACATTGGAACATTTAATTGAAAAGTTTCAAAAGAAATTCGTAACAAATGCAACAGTTTAGTTCTTCAACTAGAAAAAAAACAAATCGCCTGACAAAGTAGACTTGATTTATTAGATTAAACTCCTCCAACGCCATGGCACCACTTCAAAAATCAGGATACGCGTTCAAATCAATTAGGTTGTCTTCATGATTAGAACTTGAGGGATTGTGCATGTTCGATGATTCCACGTACTCAAATCTTGAAGGATCTCTTGTTGTAGAAGTTATTCCTCTTTTCTTTTTGGCCTTTGGAGGTCTTCCCCTTGGTCGTTGCATCACCGGCTCAAATACTATATCCTGTTCATTCACTAACTTAGTAATCATTGAGATAGTGAATTCTTTCTTGTGTAGAGGCCACACTTGATACTTTGAATGCAACTCATCAAGCAGCATAACAAATTTGTTGGTGTCATCATCGTTTGAATCATCTTCGGGAATAAGAGATAATGTATCAATTCTCTAATGTGAATGTACAAGGTCCAATGAAAGTACATTCCCTTTCATATGCTTTATCTTATGAGCACATGGAAGACCCATGGTTGCCATGAAATGTCCTGTACAGGAAGTTATTTTACCTATAATAAAAACATGTTAGTTAAAGTTATGTTTAAAACCATATAAAGATGTAAAAGTATAATAGTTGCACTTGTTACCATCTTTTGCTTTCACATACTGCTTATGAATCTCCTTCAACGCAAATAGTGATAGATTGGACAAGAGTTCTCTAAAAATAGGTGTATTGCAATTGTGAGGAACTTTAATTCTCTCACTTGCTAGTCTCACTTTAATCTCATTGAATTCGTGCTCAATTGCAAGACACAATTTCTTTTTCACTTGCTGGAAATCACCGGTCGAAACTTGTAAATATTTTTTTAGTTTGGCATGAGCTCCTTCGGCGCTTGAGGATGTACGATTACCAAAATGTAAGTATTTTTCTGTCCATGCACTAACAAATTTTTCTTTCCAAGGAAACCAATTCTTCTTTATGTACTCAAGTGCATCTTTCTTCCCTTTATAAAATTGCTCGAAATCAGCCCAATTCTTGTTAAATAGAGCTTCCGTTATTGAATATGCCACAACATTCCAGGTTGACATAAATATATCGAAGTCGTCTGCATGTTCAAATTATGTTTTGCAATTTGAAAACACATTCTTTTGAATATGCCAAATACACAAAAGACTTGTTGTTGTAGGAAACACCTTCTTTATTCCATTCATTAGTGCCAATTCCCTATCTGTTATAATCACCGAAGGTTGGTTACTATCTCCAAGAATCTTTTTAAACGCATTTAGTGCCCATTCATAACTGTCTTCATCTTCATTTTTAAGAAAAGCAAAACCAGAATAAAATGAGGTATTAAAGCAAGAAACTCCAATAATATCTAGTAGAGGCATTTTATACTTATTGGTTTTGTATGTGCAATCCATCACAAAGACATCAGAAAACAATCTAGCCAACTTAATTGATAATGGATGTGCAATGAACAAACGAGTAATACGCCCATCTGAATCTTTAAAATCATCATATGTAAACCCACCTTTCTCAAGTTCCTTGAGTAAGGCCATAACCATGGACCGATCTCCTAAATCATCCCTGCAGATTTTTGCCTTCATATGGAAGATTTGGAGTTTTTTGACGCAAAGAAGTAAGAATTTGTCTTCGGGGGATTCCAGAAACGGTCATGCTTTTGACACTTTGTACGTCATTAGGTTCTAATCGACGAAATGATGAATGCCCTGACATATCTGTAGAAGGCTCATGGTTATGTTCCATGTTTACTACCTTAAATACCCAAGAACCATCACTTCCCTTTTTACCACCAATTTGAAAGGGGCATTCAATCAGACGAGATGTGGTGCTTCTTTTTCTTTTATCTCCAATATTCCGTACATCTCGATAGGATCCACTTCGTTAACATTGCAAAGTGACATACTTGTCTTTTTGCGAATCACGAATAGACAGTTCATATCCTTTAGCGTAATAAAAAGCTCTCACACTCTTAAGTAAATCATCATACGATTCAAATACAGAGCTACTCAGATAAAGTTCTTCATTTTGAATTATGGGACTTGACAAGTCGGTCATTTGTTGATTAAAACTAAAAACAACATCAACTTATCATGTATACAATTTATCATGTTCTAAAGCTGTAACACATGTAGGCTATAGCACGAAACATGTATCATTCATATTCTTCTCATGTATCTAACTTAGAATATCCATGCCAACACAATAAACTTGGTCCATGAATGACGTCCAAAGGCTAAAAAGGTTCATGATACTTCACTGGTATATAGGTCAATGATTGTAATCGTATATATCAATGTAGTATTCTACTCATTAACAACCACACATACTACGGCAACAAATTACCTACTCTTTATCAAACACTAGAACATTAAGAAGAATACTATTATACAATTCAGGTGCTATGTCAAAAAGGTCATATCATAAGGCAATTTCATGCAGTACTATACGTGTATATATATAACTAGGCCATACTTATGAAGAAAAAAATGTATTGTTAATTCATAAAAACATTAATCAATAGCCTATACCTGATTGATTAAAAAAGCCAAGGTTCAGATTATTGGTGAAAGAGTGGCGGCAATAGTGAAAGCGATGATGAGAATAAAACATGTTAGGGTAAATAAATGAGGGGTTAAAAGTTCTAAAAGGGCATAATGGTCTACACATAAAAAATTTCGGTGTGCATATCCTTTTGGTCTGTGTACATATCATTACCCTTGTTTTAAACAATCAAGTAAAGTTCAAAGTTTTTTGTTTTAACAATCGAGTAAAATTGTTGTCATATGCCATATAATTGCATAAAATTTTCCTTCTAGTTCTTAGATTTCCTACAAATGAGATGCATGGTTGTCATTCTAATACGGGAATTATAATAAGAACCTAAGGTACCATACATGTATTGGTCACTGATGAGTGCTTAATCACTCATCCTTTTCAGGCCTTATTTCAGACAAAAAACACCAAATACTAACCAAAAATGCCAAGAGAATGCATGTTTTCGTATTTGTGTATGTGCAGGTACGGATATGTGAAAAATGGACAAAAACAAAGCAAAACAGACAAAAACGAGCACGAGAATGGAAAGTGTCAAAAGCCGGAGCCGGGGAAGCAAAATGATCAAGGAAAGCTAAAAATGTCATAAGAAGTCCTCAGGAAATCTCAAAATTGCATAATTGGTCCCTGGTCAAAGTTTGAAGAGATTGACGACTTTAGTCCCTCAACTCTGAAAGTTTGTCATAAATAGTCCTTTGGAAGATTATGTGTAGAATATGGCAACAAAGGTCCTCCGATTATTGAAGATATTCAACATAGGCCCTTGGAATAAGTTTTGAGTAATTACGGATTTAGTCCTTGAGTTTTGAGTTTATACAAAATTGGTCCTTAAAGTATTACTACTCCTAAGTCCAAAATGTTACAACCGGATCCACAAAACTATATAAACCCAAATCCCTTAAAACTAACCCAACACAAATCCAATACTGGCCCAGAAGTGCAACAAGCCCAACACACCACACTCCTTACCCGGCCTGCTACCAATACCCGGTCAACCCCTATACCCAAAACCCGGTCAACACACACAATAAATAAAACACCCCCAATTCCCTTTTCCCGCCCCCCAAATAATAACTTACCCAGAAAAGTTACTATTCACCGAACCCTAGTTCATCCCACATGCCCAATTACCTCGATTAATAAACAATTACCCCATGATTGGGTCTTCTAGAAGAAGCAGGCACATGTCAGGAATGTCAGGCACATGTCAGATGGGGTGCGTGGACCAATAGGGATACACACGCAGGATTGAGGTTGTCACATCAATCAATCTAACGGCTGATATCACAACTTGGGGACCAAGGAGAGATCAAGGGATGATATTGCATCAAAGAAACACATTTCCAGAAGGCTCCTCAACCCTAGCAGCTCCCATTCGTGTATAAATACCCCCTCCCCCTAGTCATTTAGTGTGCTCTTTTTATGTAATGTTCTTCTGTTTAAATTTACTTTGTAATGTTTTTTAATTAATGAAAATTTTAGTTCTGCTTTAATTCAAGTTTTCTTATTATCATTTAAATTTCCTTACTGCTTTATTATTTATTATTGTTTTAGTTTATAGCTTAAGCCTTAAATCTTTTACTGCTTACCAACTTATTTTCTGTTATCAGCTTTTAGAATAAAAATAAATAAATAAATAAATAAAAAATAAAAAAATATATAAAAAAAAAATAAAAAAAAATAAATAAATAAATAAAATATACAAAAATATATATTCATATTAGTTTTTGGTGTTTAAATCAAATTTTATATAGTTGTTGTCTGATTTTATCAGCTTATATAAGCATAGAATTACTGTTTCATCAAAATTTATCAAATATACAAGAGAGGTCAATTGGTCAACTGTGTTGCTTATTTGAATAAGATTGAGCTTATTGGAGTTTGGCAGCCTTAAGGTGTCCAAAGGCCTGTCACAAAGACAGGCAAGCTAAGTGAATCCCCCTCTATTTGAGCTGAGGGGGAATTTTGAGTTGTAAGTCATTTCTATTTCTGTTTTTGTCTCAGTTTGATAGTTTAACAAGTAGTTTTATTGTTTAGTTTACTTGCTGCTTATATAGTCTATTTTGCTTGTTCATTGTTGCTCAGTCATAGTTGTTCTATTTAAGTTTGATTATTATTAGTTGTTACTGTTTCATCTATTCTCATCTGTCAAATATATGGATCTGTGTTGTTTGAGTTGCTGAGTCTGAGATCTGTGTTGGTGAGTTGTGGTGTCTAATTTTTTGGTATTTGAGTTAATTTGGTGTTTTTGAATCAGTTTTAGCACCTAAGCTGTAGTTTGGTTGCATAGAGTTGGATCTGTGGTGTTGAGGTTGTGACAGCTTCGTATATGGGTGTTTGGTAATTACTAGTTTGCTAGCTTAGGTTTTGTCTCAGAGGTTGATCATAGTTTAGATAAACTCATATTAGTTGCATATAGGTTTAAACAAGCATAAATTCACTACTATATCAGTTAAAGTCAAATCACTTTTCATACCTCATATTTTCATATCTGATAAGATTTGTAGGTTGCATCTTGATTTTAGTAGTTATATAAGTTTTATTTTCAATTTAGTTTAATCAAAATTTGCATTATACTACATTTTCAGTAAGATTTAAGGATTCAAAATCCAATTTGGTCAAAGTTTCAATCAAATTAAATAGTCAAACAAGTTTTTGAACTCAGTTTTTGGAAGAATTTTGTGAGCTTTTCTAGTATTCACTTTCAGTTGAAAATACTTTTGGATTGCTGATTTTTAAACCTTGTCAGTTGGTGAAATAAAATCAAAAAGAAATTTGTGAATTGGATCTTATTTGCTTATCTAAAAGCATTTGGAAGTGGCCTATTTGAACCTGACCATCCCCTGCTCCTCAGTTTTTGAGCAAGGTTCTTATGCACTTGTAGGTCTGCTAGTTGATTTGAAATTCTTTCAGTTGGTAAATTTGTAATCTCTGCTGGTTAGTCATTAGTTTGGACCCATAAGTTTGCTGGTCTCAGCTTATCTACTCACCTAAAGAGCTTATTCAAGTTGGGACATTGAAACCTTAGGTCTGATTTCATTTAAGGGCTGCTAGTGTTTCATTTTGATCATACTCTGAGTTTGTTGGTGCAACTGAGCTTGATATTACTTGTAGTTAGTATTTCAGTTGATATTTGGCTTTTGGCTTTACTATTTTGGCTCTTTGCTTATTCCATAAGTGATTATTTGACTGATTGTGTTCCATTTTGTTGTTCTGAGTATCATTTTGGTCTTCAAATTGTTCCATCAAGCTTTAATAAGTTCAAAAATCATTTGGGTCAAGTTTCATGTCAATTGGTCAACTGTGCTTATTAATAAGCATTTTTCAATAAGCTGATTTGGGTCATTAAGCACTTCCAGTGCTTATTTTTCAAATTTTATATTTTTCCTAGCTTTTAAATATTATTTTAGATTTTCCCTAAAATTTTCATATTTTTTTGAGCTCTTTTGCTATTTTTCCTATTTAAATTTCATTTTTAATCATTTTTAATTACTTTTTAATTACTAAAAAAATACAAAAAAAAATCAGAAAAACCCCAGAAAAATCCAAAAAATATTAGAAAATTATTTTTAGTTATTTCAGAATTTTAGAAATTTATTTTGCATTTTTCTCAATTTATTTGCATTTTAGTTTTTAATTCATAAAAAATAAACAAAAAGTCAAAAAAATATTTTTCTTTTTCTCAAAATTTTCTTTTATCATTTTTAACATTTGAAAATTATTTCCAAGTCCGTAGGAGTAGCGTAGCTTAAAAGTCGCGTTTTATTTCGTACGTTAACGTTTGTTTTCCGTTTTAGCTTACGTTTTTCATTTTTACGTTACGTTTCTAGTTGCCTTACTTGAATTACGTGTTTAGTTGATTATTTGTGCTTCATTTACTATTTCATTAGTATAATCCCATCAAATCACTTTTTACCACTTTCACGACACGTTTCACGAATCGGAAATTCGAAATTCCATTCATCCTTCACACGGACTACGACCTCGGGTTATCCGTATTTCTTTGCGGATCTCTTGAGTATACTATACTATATATTATATTGATTTTTCAACGAATCAGTCACATTATATGGTGTTTAATTGTAACGAGTCATTTAGCCCGCACGTTGCCGCGTGAGCATATTTTTAATCATTCCATTCTTTGAAACGATAAACAGAGCTAGGTTGTTGTAGCAGACACACACCGCATCGTCTCCTTATTTTTCAACATATCATTCCCAAGGAATAGCTTGAATCTAATTGATTGAATCACAAATCGCATGTTGCGAAGGTGTGAATTGAGATTAGTTTGTTGTGACATTCTCATTACAACAACAAAATAGTACAAAGCTATCTCCAACATAAGGCCAACTGACTCATTATGGTACTATATTTGTGTGTTAGAAGAAAACAATTACTTCTATATAAATGGATTATGGATACGGAAATAATCAGAGGTATACTTACTTTAGGGGAAGTGTACTCTCGCCAACATATGCAACTGCTGCAAAATGCTTTACTCCATCAAATGCATTTTCTAGAATATTTTCTTTAGCTATAAATATTTTGTCAAGGAAGCAAGATATATCCCATGTACGGTTGTTTGCATGATTAGTGAATGGCAATTTAAACCTATTTGCTTATGAATGTCCTAATTGACCAAATGGGTTGAAAGTTTCTCAAAGTTTATTGAAAGTATACGCATTAAGTGCTGACAAAAAGTATAATAGAGCAACCATTTCAACGTTTGCCAAAACTGACCAATTACACAAACTGCTTATGATGCGCACATTGTCAGTTTGCCATTCCACGTAGTACATTACGTGTTTGTAGCCTGCCCATGAATGTCCTAATTGACCAAATGCGATGTGCACCTTTCCCTAATGCCCTCGCTGGAGGTTTCCGCCTGTGCCCTCTTGTCTTTGTTTCATATTCCTCTGAAACATGAATGCATATATCAGCACATAAAAACATGTATTCCATATTAAATCGAGTATGCATAAACACGTAAACATATAATAAAACACTAAGTTACATTATATTTAGGTCAGCAACAAAATTATAATAAAACCCATACCCCTTTTCCTTCTGTACAATCTAAGTAATTTTTAATTTCACAAACGGGTTGGTAGTTTAAGTAATCGATTCTTCTTTTGGGATTAACAGATATCTTCGTCTTTTAGCAATCCGGCAGTCTAATTAATGGCACATGAAATTACTTTCAATGTTATCACGATAAGAGCTCCGACATATTAAAATAAAATACTACTCCGTATTAATTAGTTGGGGTTGAATTGAGCAAGTTTAACTGGATTACAGAGAGTTTAACAGAACATGTTAATGGGCCAAATGTAGCTTAATTACTATAAGTAGTTGAGTCAAAAGGTCAACCGCCTAACAGTTAATTAGTTTTAGCATGACGAACAATAAAATATGACATTTTGGGATCAATAATAGTGTATGTTCATTACAGCTAACTATATCGACATATTATATAAGCTAAGTTAAGTAGATTGGCTAAAAGCCATGATAGTTTTACTGAAAAGAGGTACTAAAATTAGACAGTATGTCAAAAGATTAACTTCAACAATTAACTTTATTGCACATACTTAGAATCTTTGAGAAAGTTATCATCAGAGAGACATTCACGGTTGGAATATCGAAACGAATGAGAATTTATACTCAAGATGTACAAAATAAGAGTAATTAATTTTCTACCATGATGCACTAAAATGACAAACTCTTTTTACAACACAAAACATCAGAATGTTTCATGTGTTTCTTATATATCTTTCAAACAGAGGGGGGGGGGGGGGGAGGATCCTTTTGTTAAGCCAAAAGTAGGAATAAGCGATACCTCTTTAGTGTCCTCTTTGTGAACCACGAATCCCCATTTTTTAAGTTTGTCCACTTCAAGCTTAATGCAACTTGTTCCTCAACAACTTTCAAATGAGTCATAAACGACTTGACTAAACCCGATGCAGGCTTCTCAGTGTTCCCATTACCCGAAACATACAGTTGGCATTAAAAAAATAAAAAATAAATAAAATAAATAAATAGAAAATCAGAAAAGAAAAGACACCTAGCTAAGGGAGTGTTTGTGTTTGCTTATTAAAAGTGCTTATCTACTTAAGATCAACTTTTAAGTTTGTTTTATACTTTATGAATATACCTCTCAAAATAGACGAATTAAAAGCATCACAGCATTATTAAGCAAACTTTTAATATTTCAACCTACAAATCAGTTAAATATCACTCGTACGGATATCCGAATCTCAAAAAACACAGAACAGCAAAATGAAGTTTAATCAACAACTTTTGTACACGGCCACACTTAACCTAAAAACCACTTTCTACTGTTTGGAATTCCAGAATCACACATCTATGTCATCCGAAAGCATAGCAGAATCAATTAATTTAAAAGGTATTAATCAATAGTAATAAACAATTAATACCTCATAGGGTTTGGAAGTTTAAGGTTAGGGTTGGGGGTGGTGGTCATGACGTCATGGTTGGAGTGTGGTGGTGGGTGATGGTGGAGGGTGGTGTATTTGGTGGCGCAAAACATAAATCCCCTTATTCTGCTGAACCGAAGAGGAATGGTCCGTAATCTTTTTTTTAAACACCCCCTCTTCAATTTTGGCTTTTAACATTTATTATAACTAGTTTTCAGGGCCGCCTCAATGGGGCGGCTAGCTCCGTTATATTGTTTGCACTAACTGCCGCAAGGTCAACCCAAATGAGGTCTACTTGTCCCTCGACCACATTGTTGCTCTTTCACACAAGGCCAATGTAAGTCTCATCAAAAAGATCTACATTCGTAATTTCTCTACCACTATCTTGACACGCACAGGGCTTGCTACTTAGATACACATTTTTTATTTTCCAAACTTCTAAGTTAATGCTTACTTATCATACACTTTTATAATAGAAATACTCCATATATATATATTTTTTCTTTGAACTATTACTTGATTTCTAAAACGGAAACAGAAAAAAAAAATGTTACCAAATGATAACATTTTCCGGTGATTCATGTATTTTAGTTGATTATGTTCTTTTTAACAATAAATTTACGGATATCAAGAATTTCGTTTAGCATGTTCCCGTTCGGGGTCGAGCCCGTTTAGCCGTTTCCCGTTCAGGCTCGAGCCCGTTTGAACCGTTGCCCGTTCGGGCTTGAATATTTGTATAATGTGCTTTATTATTTGTATGAGTAACATTTAATGCAGGAATTTTGGATAATTTGGTACAATATGCTTGATAATTTGTATTTACTATGTAATGGGTGTTTTAATAACTGTATTAATTGTATTTATTGACCACATTAAATAACATTAATGTTGTGTTTTGTTTTTTTAATATGTGCATTAAAGTGGTGTATTATGCTTCTTGTCTTGTACATCTGAAAATTATGTGCATTAAAGTGTTCTACACAACAGTAAAACCTCTATAAATTAATACTCGATAAATTAATAACCTTGAGAAAATTAATAATTTGTTTAGTTCCAACTTGGGACCAGTACAAATTTAGACTCCAATCGATAAAATAATAAAATAATAATTTTTTGAAACCCAGTGTATATATGTTGATCCCAACAAAATTATAAATTAATAATTACTAAAAATTTTCATAATATACGTGTGATAATTTATTTTTTATCTCTAATTAGTATATATTGTAATTTATTTTTCATATTTAACTATTATACACTATAATTTGTACATATCGGAACTTGTTTTTCTAATTTATTTTTCATTTATAACTATTATATATTGTAATTTATTTTTCAGCTCTAATTAGTATACATTGAAACTTTTTTTTTTTTTTTTTTTTTTTAATTTATTTTTCATAACTAACTAGTATACATTGTAACTAGTACATATTGGACTTGAAAATTTAAAAAGTCATAAGTAAAATCTCTCTAAATTGATAAATTAATAATTTATCGATATAATAAGATCTCGCTAAATTAATAAAATATCTCAGTTCTAACACTATTAATTTATAAAGGTTTTACTGTATGCTTTTTTTTCTTGTAAGTATTAAAATTTAGAGAGAGAGCAATCCTTCTATTATATCAATTAACTCATCTTACCACAAGAGCTCTCCATAGTAAAACTTTTCAAGTGCATCTTCTCTAACGATATTGTCAGAAAAGTTATCCATGGCAGATAGTATATTTTTAAGGGGATTCTTACGTGAGCAAAGTCGTCAAGGGAAGACATTATATACTCTTCTGGATTATTAAGGAGCGTTTGGGTTACAAAAAGGATGAAAAGATATGTGGTGGTGCAATGGTGTTTGTATCGACTGTATTCAGTGTTGTTTTTACTCTTTTATGGCCCATGTAGCTGTCAGCCTGTCCACCAACAAAACCTTATATAATTAAACGTGCATCTCTAGACGACACGTGACCAATTATGGAGTCTTTGTGTTTATTAAATTTCAATATTCGATTTTTAGCCGACAAAGTGGACGGAAAACGTATAAATACAAAATATTGTTCTTCCCAAACCCACTTTTGGTAAAGGGAACATAAAAGAATAATAAACCTACCGTCCATCACGCGTGACAATGTGCTTTACTCCAATGTTATGAACAACGAGGTCGGCTGCAGGCCGCCGCGTTGCGGCGGGGCACCGATTATGCGTTTAAATGGGTGGCAGTCTTTTATTGCACATTTAGAGTTTGCGTTTTAGAAAAAAGCTTTAACGTACGTATGTTTTTTCTTGTCACAAATGCGTAAAACTTGCATGTATTACACTATCAACTAAATCCTCATATGTAATATTATGTATAGCAACATCTAACACTTATCTTAATAGTACACTTCTCCGCAACAGCAACATTGCATCCACACGTTGTAACTTGTGAAGTTTAAAACATGAAAAGGAAAATGTCAAAAGCCATGACATGTAAAGTTACAATTTATTATAAGGCACCACATTAATGTCATTTGAACCAAGTACTTCATTTCGACATGGACAAAGCTATCTGTTCTTGAGTGTTTTCTTCGTATGTGACCTGCCAATAAGGTCCACCAACCTGTACACGCAATCGTAACTTTTACCAATATCAGTGTAGCTGTAATGTTGAAGTGTTTTGGTGTAAAGGGTGTTGCTTCAATATCCATTTCTAATCCTCTTGTTAATGCTTTAACTGTTCCTAGTTTGCCCCTTTTTTATATAATCTAAAGTGGCTTTTGTCTGTTGTTGCTACTGATGAAACATACAGTGAATGCTCAGCAGCTGAGATACAGATTAACTTTTATTCTGATCATAATTGAATAAATTTAGAACATTGATATCAAATCTAACAATAATAAGTACAAAATAGTAACTGTGTGTCACGTTAGACACATTTTTCTTGAATGGGTAACAAAGGCAAAAGACCTATCAAAGAGGAGACCAAATTCAACCTGCCACAAACTCGACAACTATCCTAGCACATTGACACACAACATCTGTACCACAGTGACATGAAACAGGCCATAATAAAGCAAGCTAAATTTGCAGCCCATGTACCAGAGGCTTAGAAACATCCTGAACTTATACTCATTGTTGTAACACAATCATAACTTGCGGACCTTAAAACATGCAGAACAGTAAAAATTTTTGCACATGAATATCAGCTTATAGATCGTATTGCTGTAAATGACTCCTATATTTGTTACTTAAGCACAACTAAAGTTACAAATCAGTTAAAGAGAATAGGTATATGCTAACTTTTTTAAACAATATGTTTAACATACGTGAATCATGGGTACCAATCCTGTTTTCAACAAAGAAAATGAACGAAAACGAAATATATCATGTGATACTATCTTCTTAGGCTTTTTTAAAAAGTATAGAAATGTAGTAAAGGGGAATAACCGTTCACCGACGATCCTATGTGCCCACCACATGTTGATTATAAATTGGAAACGTAGAATCAAGAAATTATAAAAATTAATTCTGTACACACCGAGTATTTGGTCTTCCTAATGACTCTCCACCCTCAGAGTCACCACTTGAGTCACCCGATTTCATATGTCCTTTTGAAGAATCAACATCCAACGCACCTTCTAATAACAAACTTTTTCTTTCAATCTTGTGCCAAACATCCTTGTGACTGTTCATTGTTGACCTTTTTCTTCCCGTAGAATAATTTGTTCCTGTTTTTGTCATTTTCTGACCTTCATAACTTTCAAGTGGATGGTGAATGTATGTAACTGAGTTGTTCCTGTTATTTTTACCGTCCCATGCGTTGGTTCCTGGAGAATTTATTGTTTTCCTCAACTGCGCTAGAATAAACAATGTTGTTTCTGTATTCTTCCCCATATAAGCACATTGGATATGTGTTCCCAGATATTTTCGTAACAACACGCCTGTATGAAAACACAATAAGCATAAGCATAAGCATGATAAGCAACCCTAAACATCCTTAACCCTGCTCATCCAGTATATCAAAATGGAATAACCTCAAGCACTACTAATAAGCAATCCCAAACACTGCTAAAGGTCATATTATTATTGAAAACTGAGAACTCACCAACGTTGCATGAAAAGCTTAATTCACCATTTCCAACACCATGTTTCGCACGCGTTTCCAAGAATCAACATGCATCCATAACCAAATACCAACAAATCAGTTTAAAAAAAACATTATTCAAATAAAGTAACGATTGCTATTTCAAACAATCCCATAAGTATTTTTTTCTCGAGCTGGACTACACCAAATAAGCAAAAAACCAAATACCTTAAAAAGCATAGCTTATGGTATGTAAGTTGCTCATTAAGGGGTATCAATGGTAAATCTTTTATACTGTTAATGTTTGGTAATTTTGTTTTTGAACACTGTCAGTCTTCGAATATCCCTTAATGAACAACAAAAACAAACACCTTACTCCGATCAACAACACAACTTACAGCAGTAGTATCTCCTTTCCGTTCAGCTGGACTACACCAAATAAGCAAAAAAGAGGCAATATTTCCTAAAGCAGTTTAAAAGGGCTTATTTAAAAGCATAATCAATAAGAAGAACCAATCGCAGCCACCCTTTAAATTAAGTTCAGGGCAATTGGAAAAAAATAGCGACCTGTTTGTATACGGATATTCAATGGGTTTATGAGCTTACGGTAATCACTTTCTGTAAAATGCTCCTTTACTTAAAAATTGTACAACATCTAAAAGTTTAACATGCAGGTAAGAGAATAGTACAGGGATAGCATGGAATAGACTGTTGTCAGAAGTGAAATGTCAACAGCACCTTCAACGACTACGTTAAGCAGGCACACTTCTGTCCCCTAGCCTTGTGGAAATTTTTATGTACATCATCAGTTTTTACCCACGTACCTAGCCCTCAGCAAAACCCCAAAAGTTATGGTACATTGGATCATTTCATTTGGTTTTCATCATACCATCAAGCACTGTATTTAGGTCCGCCAAAAATGGTTCACGTGTAAACCCATCCAAGAAGACCATCTACAACAACAACTACTATAGTTTCAATAGTTGATGTATATAAACAACAGACTAAGGTTACAGGGTAACTAATATGTATGCATAACGATGGATGTTCACATGTTTAATAGCAGCAATCGGTATGTACTGATATAGTCTAACACATATATTAAATAAGCTATGGTAATACTTATACCGGAGAAAACTAATTTTAGAAAAAAAAAAAAAAAAAAAAAAAAAAATTAAAAAAAACATATAGGCAAATAAGCGCAAGATGATCCTGCATCCAAACACATAAAACTGCTTATAGCAGTTTAAAAAAAAGACATTCCCAAACACCCTCTAATGATGTTAAATCCTATCAGTGAAAAGTGGTGTACTCCATAGACAATGAAAGTGCTTGTTATCCTAAACATCATCTTGTTTACAGATTTTGTAAAAACCTGGTAGATAAATTTAACATGTCAATCGTGCAACATTCATCATGCTTAGCACGACTATTTACTTTTGTATCCGATCCCAAATCTATCAATATATAGAAACCTTTTATAAAGCAAAGAAAGAGTTTGGAGTCTTTGGAACATTGGGTATCACTGTTTTATATGTTAACAATTTAAGTAATGCATATAATAGAGGGAAGAGGTATATGGATAAAATGGGTGAGATGGTCAAAAGTCTAACTATGTATGTAACCAAAAAGTTGGTGATCAACTGAACCTGACTTGTACTTACTTTCTTGATAGAGTGGCAGCAGTGGCCTGAGAGAAACTGACAACAGAACTACTTCAATGTTGGTACGATCATAATATTTGAGCTACTAATTTTCTAATAAAATATATATATATATATATATATATTGATCCTCTAAAAAACCAATTCTTTAAATCCGCGAATGCTACTTACTGGTTTCATGTCAGTCTTCCATTGTTCTGATGTGAGCTGGAACAACTTGCCATTTTTTGGCCACGCACACCTACAATCATAGCATGAATTGTTAAGTTAATATAAGGTATTCCAAGGCAGTTGGCGCTATTTTAAAGAGTGTAGTAGTGAGTAAGTGTAACTGCAACATGTTATCATAACATGTTACGAATCCTTAATTATGTAACCAAATACAGACAATTACCTACCATGTACTATGGCCTCTTATTTTGCAACGTTCAATAAATGTTACCAAAAATTAACTATCGAACCACTTCGAGTGACTGAACGTGCACATCAATCATTTTCATGTAAAGTGCTCAAAACTGCTTCTGTTTGTGTAAGCGTACCTAAAAAAGCAACAACAATCAAAAAGTTAGTATATTGTATTCCGGAATTTGAATAAACGGGAATTGAAGCAGGCAATCAGATTACCTTGGGTGAGCAACCGCTCCCGTATATTATTTTCATGTAATGTACTGGACCCGGTTCCACATTCGACGTGGCATCTAAAATGACAACAACAATTTCCAAATTAGCAAATGGTAACAGGAAAAATACAACTACATACTGATGACACACTAATTAGTTGAATGGTTAGTGAAATTGAAGGTTCACTTACCTATGGCCGAAGGCATTACACAACGATTATGGGCACGTGAAATGTTCGGGCCCGCGCGAAGCACTGCATGCATTTTGCTTTGGTTCATTTATGCCTGCAAAGATGAGAAAACATAAAAGTCCTGACGACACAAATAAGAGAAGGCACCACGACAGTGACCATAGTCACCAACAATTAATTATAGAGTTCAAGAGGTGACATGAAAAACAGTCACAAAGTATCCATAGTCACCATTGTGACACTGCTTCCTTTCCACAACCGCACAGTAACCAAACCTCCCCCCCCCCCCCCCCCCCCCCCCCCCCCCAACCTTCCCACACAACCAAACTGATGTGCCCTATCTGTCAGGACTCAATAGGATTGTTGTTTTGTGTTTTTTTGTTGCATGTAAGCTCAAAAGCTCACTTTTCTCGACTTTATTATCTTATCAACTTAAGCTTATAGCCAAAAAGATAAGCTCATAAGACGGAAAAAAGTGGGCTTTTGAGCTTTTTCCAATTTCAAATAAGCTCACCCAAACACCCACACATATATAACACACATAATCAACAACAAATATACAATAAAATCACATATAATATATAAAAAATTAATTTATAAAAAAAGGATAAAAGAATTATACTGTTAACAATCTCAGCAGCTGATTTGTATTTGGTCACAACTTATCAAGCTCCTTCTCTTCACCTCTTTGATCATCAGAAGACATCTTTTTTTTCTTCACAAAATCGGAAATAAAAAGCAAAAACCAAAATTGATCCAAGAAATTAAAGGGTTTTGTTTGGTTATGTAAATAAATGAATAACCAGAAATTAATTTCAATATGGTCAAGTGTGATATACACAGAGAGAGAGGCGGTGAGATTAGTATTTGTGTGTGTCGAGATTCCACGAAGAAGATAGGTGCAGACTCAAGCGGTGGTTACCCGCAATGTCGATAAGAATGAGAAAGAAGAGGCGGTGGTGTTGATAAGAACTGGCAGGAAAAAAGGCCAAGGTGTTGGGCCTGGACAACAGAAATGGACTGGGCCATTCAGGCGGGAATCAAAACGACAATCCTTGCGTCGTTTTTGCCAGGACGTTATATATATAGTAATGCATACTACTTTTATATTCCCATTTATTTCCATACGTAACTAGTATAAGAGATTTTCGTTCACTTTTTAAGTTATAGTTGTTGTATAGGTGGAAGTTAATAAATAGAAGAACCAAAGGAAGCAACAAATTTGTCAATTTGAGGTATCGAATTGTTTGTCGGTTCTAAAAGGATTCACAAACGATCTCTATATAAAGGAAAGAGTAATATGACATTTACCTTGTGTTTGCCCGCGCTGTTTTTCAAATGTTATCTATTTCTATGAATTGTTTTAAACAATCAAGTAAAGTTCAAAGTTTTTTGTTTTAACAATCGAGTAAAATTGTTGTCATATAATTGCATAAATTTTTCCTTTTAGTTCTTAGATTCCCTACAAATGAGATGCATTTGTCATTCTATTACGTGAATTATAATAAGAACCTAAGGTACATACTTGTAGTAGTCACAGTATATGGTGTTTAATTGTAACGAGTTGTTTATCCCTCGTGTTGCTTAGGAGCATATTTTTAATCATTCCATTCTTTGAAACGACAAACAGAGCTAGGTGGTTGTATCAGACACACACCGCATCGTCGGCTTATTTTTCAACATATCATTCCCAAGGAATTAGCCAAAATCCAATTGATTGAATCACAAATCGCGCGTTGCGGAGGAGTGAATTGAGATTAGTTTGTTGCAACATTCTCTTTACAACAAAATGGTACAAAGCTACCTCCAACATAAGGCCAACTAACTCATTATGGTACTATGTTTGTGTGTCAGAATAAAACAAATACTCCAATATAAATGGATTATGGATACGTAAATAATCAGAGGTATACTTACTTTAGGGGTTTAAGCGTACTCTCGCCAACATATGCAACTGCTGCAAAATGCATTACTGCATCAAATGCATTTTCTGATAATATTTTATTTAGCTATAATTATTTTGTCAAGGAAGCAAGACATATCCCATGTTTGTTCGCATTATTAGGGAATGGCAATTTAAACCTATTTGCTTATGAATGTCTTAATTGACTAAGGTTTAAACCTATTTTACTTTTGATTTTCTTGATTTTTCTTTTACAAATCTACTTATACACTGAAATTAAGCAACTTTTATGAAGGTGAACTTTTTAGAACTTGAAAATAAGCAGTATGCAAGCTTATGAGCTTATCAATTGAGCTTTTGGCCTCAAAGTGATATTTCAAGCTCAAATAAGCTATCCACAAGCTACTCAGAATGAACAAAAGGTGAAATAAGATGCAAACAAGTTAAAGGAACTGGAAATAAGCTAAAACGACAAGAAAAACCAACTGAATAAGATAAGAATGAGAAATAAGCAAATCCAAAACTCACAGACAACCAAACAGGCCAAAATGGCTCTATGCAGGCCTATGTGGGACCCACAGGAGATATCAAGGGTCCAAAGTGAAAGTTGATCTAATAATCTGGGCTAGAAGGCTTTCCAATAAACCAAGGTTCAGGCCTTGGAGTCCACAAATAAGCTCTTGGTGAGCTTATGAACTTGGGTCTGTGTTCCTGATGATGAAGCAGTGGAAAATGGGACAAACAGTAGGGTCAAATTTGGCTTATCAAATAAGCTGAAAAGTACAAGTAAAGCTCTGATCCTTAAAGCTTGGTATATAAGCTTCTCAAAAAGCCCAAATACACAGGGTGGGGTCCACTAATGAACTTATGAAGAGCTTGTGAAAACTGGATTATGACCAAATCTCCCCTGGTGCAGGGGAGGTGTTTGAAAAAGTAGCTAAAAGAATCCAACAAATAAGCAGTCTAAAAAATTATTAAAAATAAACTAAAATATGGACTTTAAAGATAAGCAACCAAAGTGTAAAATTCCAAAAGCTCACAAGCTAAAGCTCAAAACTGAGATCATGAAAAATCTCACCATTTTGAGAAAAACTGGTAAACTTATGAAATTTGACTTTTTAAGGTTATGAGTTCAGTTGACTTTTGTTAGATTCTATTGATCACTAATGACTGATTAAGTTGTAATATGTTATATTCAGACTAATTTGAGCAATTAAAGCAACTTATGAACATATTAGCATGATTATGGAACATGAAAAACTAACAGTGAACACACAAGGTGTGATTAAAGGTTATTTTGACTTTTAACAAAGTAACTTTGGATTTTTATGGTTCTACTGAGCTAGTGTGACCTTATGAAACATGAAACAACAGAGAATAGCAAACAATTTAACCTGGAACTCAAGTAGTACAGCAAATCCAAACAACCCTTAATAACTACTTATTTTTTATTTTCAAAGCAAATGATTGATTGAATCCTCAACACTGATTCCAAAGCTTATATTATGATGTAATAAGCCAAATTAAGCACAGAAACATCAATCTAAACAACAAATACTTAAGATTCAATATAATGTTATTATGAATTTATGAGCACAATGCAATCCAGTAAAAAAGCAAGTTATTTTAAGCACTAATCTTATTCTAATATTCCAAATAAGCATAGAAAACCAGAGATAAGCATAGAATAAACACTTCCACGGTGAAATAGCAAAAATAAAGAATAATGCTTACAAAATGCAATCCAAGCTGAGAACTATGAACCAAGACCATAGAACACTCCTATAAGCTTCCCACAAAGCTTCTAACCCAGGGCAATCCAAAACACACCGTGCTCCATTGCTTTCTTCATCTCTTCACTGAATTTTTTATTTTTGGCATATTTATCTTGAATTTTTAGTATTTTTGGATTTTATGAGTAACACTGGTTTTTATGATTTTAATAGCATACCAAGGCTATATAATGGACTTCTATGAGGTTATGGATCCCTAACAATAACTATTAACAACATTACAGTGATCATGTAATTTTAAAGAAAGATTGCATAAACTGAAATTTGAACTTGAGATTGGAATAAAAGATGGAAAAGAGTTTTGAATACACTGAAAAGACTTAACATAACATTATAAAGCTACAGGTTACATTGAAAATTGAATCTTACACTAAGTCGACATACATTAAATTAAATTAAAACTAGGTGTCTTTCTCCTTGCTTCTCTTCCCTTTTATAGGCAAAATTAGGGTTCCAGGTATCCCTCTGAGCAAATCCCATCAATTTCCAGCCATTGGATCAGTCAAAGCAATCTTGGCCTCTAAATCTTCTTTTGGCGCCAAAAAGTCCTGAGATATTTTATAAGTTGAGTGTAGGTTAGAAATTGCAATTAAGGAACCTTGGATGGTTATGGAGGTGGAGGGGACAAGTAGGGTGAGTAGGGGGTGGTCTAGGAGGTGGTGGTGTCAAGTTGCAGGTGAAGGAGAGGAGGTGGAGTAGGGAAAACGTGTTGACCCCTGGGTTAAACCCAGGGGTTTGGGTTTGGTTTTGGTTTTGACAGGTGTGGGAGTAGAGTGGGTGAGGTGGTGGTAAAAGTGGAGGTGGCAGGGTGGAGTAGCAGGAGGTGGAGGGAGAAAGGAGATGAAGTTGACCAGGGGATTTGACCCCGTTTTATTAAAGGGTTGTAGGATTGGGCTTGTATGGAGATGGGCCAGAATTTGGGATGGGTTTAATTTTTAAAAGTGAGGTTCTTTTCAGAATCAAATAAATTGCGAAAACTGTGAGAATTAAAATCAACCAATCAGATTTTTTTGAATATTTTTATTTATTATTTAATTCAAAAGGGTACAATAGTAAAATTACATTTTTTTTTTCTTTTTGATATTTTTAATAAAAAAACATTCTTTTGGTTAATTAGGAATCCTTTTTTTATTTTTTTTTATTTATTATTTTTTATGAAATAATTTCTTTTTTTAAGATGCATGATTTGAGAATTTAAGGTGCATATGTGTTTTTCGTATAAGTGCATTTGTGCATTCCTACTAGATCTTTAGTACGCATAGGTGCTTATGTATAATTCTAACTGTCATTGGCTTTAGTTATCATAATTAGTGTCCCAGATCAATTTGATAACATGATATATAAAAAAGCATAAATGCATTTGTGGATTGCTGCTAGATCTTTAGTACGCATATGTGCATATGTATAATCCTAACAGTCATGCTTTAAGCCTAGAGAGCATTTGCGTTTGCATTATTTTTGCTCGTATACATAACATTCAAAATATTACAATTACATCTAGCTTTCTAAGACAAAAATGGATAGAAACACATATGCATTTTTCAAAACCCATGTGCACTTTTCATGTTGGTCATCGTCGTCGTCAAAACACATGTGCACTTTTCATGCTGGTCATTGTCCTCACCGTCAAAACACATGTGCACTTTTCATGTTGGTCATTGTCCTCATCGTCAAAACACATGTGCACTCTTCACATCGCTCATCAAATTGGTACGTACCTGTAACCACAAGCAATTAATATACGAATTATTTAATCGTAATACATATGCATTCTCAATAACGCATATGCACACTCTTTTTATTTATTTTGTATCAGGCATAAAACATATATGCATTTCAAAAACTATATTTTTTTTTATAAAAATAACTCAACAGCAACTACTATATTGAGGACCTATAGTGTTTATGTTGACTTCGAACACTAAAGACTTTTGAGTTTTGACCTATGCGCCATGATCAAAAAAGAAAAGTTGACATCTTGAAAAGCAAAACTATGATATACCCAAATACAATTGTTTATTTAAGCTTAGAGCATCCACTATGGGAGGTTTAAGAATAGGTTTATAAAATTTGAAAAGGTTCATGTTTTGTTTTAACCATAGTGGATTTTCATTTCATGATTACATGGCATGAAAAGGTCCTAAATCTTAGACCTCTTTATAATCTTAGAACATTTAATGTATGTGTTATGTGAAACAAGTATAAAGCTTTAAAATATTTATACCATAAGGGAAATAGGTTTATCAACTCAAAAGGTTTATAAATTGTTGAGGTGGCAAGAAATATTAAATGTATAAAGCTTTATAAAATTCCACCATAGTAGATGCCTTTAAGAATTAATAAAAGAATATGGGTTCTGTCACTATCATGCATAAAGAAATAATGCTATGGAATCAAACCAAAAAAGGCATCTTTGTGAACTACACATTGATTCAAAATCAATTGATGGATAGAGTGATATATGCATTACGTAAATATCTAAGTAACAGCAGCAAGATCAACGTTTCATGTATAACTTCAAAAATAAATGATTACTATACCATGTATTTACCTGACTGTGGAACCGTATATCCTTGGGACTTTTGCCATGTGAAATATCTAAATGTTGGCCTCAACGATGGATCTTTGTTGGTCTAACGTGGTCACAATATACCAAGATACACGATATGTTCAAAGAATTGCTTTTGAATTAATTGAAATAATAATCTGTCATCAAGTTGTAAGATTACAAATTCTAAACTATATATACATAGTGAAAAGGTGCGATTGAATAGTTGTGTTGGTTCAGTAGAATCAACAGATATGTCGCTTCCTTTTGTAACTGCTAAATGACAGTTATTCTTGAGAGTTGACTTTTTAATGTAGTTGACTTTGACTTCGGGTTTGACCTTCTAAATGGGTAGAAAGCGGGTAAGAGTGTGATTAACCCAATATTCTCCCCCTTAATCACAATCGTCATCTCCTAGATCTTTGACTCCAATAAAGTGTCTCATTGTTAGAAATTTGATCTTCGGTAGTGCCTTTGTGACTATGTCAGCCTTCTGATATTCTCCTCGAATAAATTCAACTTGTAAGTCTTCTCTTTCAACGCATTCTCGTATGAAGTGGTACTTCGTATCAATGTGTTTACTTCTCCCGTGAAAAACAGGATTCTTCATTAGTTCTATAGCTGATTTGTTATCAACCAGAATAGTTACCTTTTCTTCCTTCGAGTGCGTAAGCCTGCTGAGTAGTCTTTTTAACCATAATTCTTGTGTTGCTGCTGCAGTTGCTGCAATAAATTCAGATTCACATGATGATAATGCTATTGTGGCTTGTTTCTGTGTGCTCCAGCTTATTGGTGAATCACCATAGTAGAAAATGATTCCAGTAGTTTCTTTGCCTTCTTGAGTGTTGACTCCATAGCTACTGTCGCTAAAGCCTTGTATTTTGTTTCCTCCATTATGTTTATAGGTGATACCGTAGTTCTTTGTTCCTTTAACATAACGTAGTACATGTCTAATTGCTTTCATATGTTGCTCTTTAGGTTCTTGCATAAATCGACTAAGTAATCCAATGGAGTAACTTAAGTCGGGTCTTGTGTGAAGCAGATATCGTAGACATCCAATTAAGCTTCTATATTCAGTTGAGTTGACCAATGTTCCTTCAGTATTCTTTGTCAATCTTGTTCCTGGATCCATAGGTATTAGGGTTTCATTGCAGTCCGTCATTCCAACTTCCTTTAGAATCTTGGTTGCGTATGCAGATTGCTTTATTGATATGTCACCTCCAGTTTGTGTGACTTCTATCCCTAGATAGTATGTTAATAATCCAAGGTCACTCATTTTGAATTTGTCTTCCATTTGAGCTTTAAATTTGTCGATCTCTTCCTTTGGTGTGCCAGTGATGATTAGATCATCTACGTAGACTCCTATAAGTAGAATTGAGTTCTTTGTGCTCTTTGTGTAGATCGCTTGTTCTAGTGCACATTTCTTGAAATCTAAGGACTTCAAGGTGTTGTCCAGTTTTATGTTCCATGCACGTGGTGCTTGTCTTAGACCATATAGTGCTTTAATGAGTCTATAGACTTTTCCAGAATTCCCTTCTTGTATGAAGCCTTCCGGTTGTGAAACATAAACTTCTTCCTTTAAATCTCCATGTAGAAATGCAGATTTTACATCAAGGTGATGTACTTCCCATTTGTTATTAGCAGCAATGGCAAGTAATAATCTTATAGTTTCCATCCTTGCTACAGGTGCGAAAACTTCCTCAAAATCTATGCCATGCTCTTGAATATATCCTTTTGCTACTAGTCTTGCTTTATGCCTGACTATGTTTCCATTAGCATCTTTCTTGGTCTTGAATACCCATTTTAAGCCAATTGCTTTATGTCCTTCGGGTAAAGAGGTTAGTTCCCATGTGCTATTTCTATTGATGGAATCTAACTCGACCTTCATTGCTTCGATCCATTTTTGATCGTTTGATGCTTGCTTGTAATTCTTAGGTTCATCTTCAGCAAGTAATAATCTCTCAGTTTCGTCAAATAAATCATTCAAAGTTCTGAAACCTCTTATAGGTGTATTATCATAGTGTGAATGAGAAACTGTGGTTGATGTAGAACCACTATCACTTTGATAGGTTGATTGTATTGAATTGATTGGTGTAACTTGAGAGTTTACTCGGGATGAAATTGTAGATGGTGTGTGAAGTGTTTGTGATTGTGAGGGTGAGTTTGTTGCTGATGTTGTGTAATTATCATCATCGTTGTTGGGAATATCATTGTCTTCGTCATTTGGTTGGATATTTTGTTCATGGTGTTCAGTTGTGGCTTCAAGGTTTTCTATTCTAAAGTCAATCCATTCTGGTTCATTAGTGTGTTCACTCATGTAATCCTTCCAATTCCATGCTTCTTCCTCTTTAAACTTCACGTCTCTACTAACACAAATCCTTTGTCTTGTTGGATCAAATAATCTATAAGCTTTTGATCCTTGTTCATTGCCTAAGTATACCATTTTGTTGCTTCTATCATCAAGCTTTGTTAAGCGTTGAGATGGTATCTTTACATATGCTATGCAGCCGAAAATTCTAAGTGTTTCTAGATTTGGCTTTCTTCCTTTAATTGCTTCATATGGAGTAATATCTTCTAGTGCTTTTGTAGGTACACTATTTAAGATGTATATAGTATGTCTAACAGCTTCAGCCCAAAAATCTTGTGGCATGTTAGTTGCTTTCATCATACATCGAGTTGTAGACATAATTGTCCTATTTCTTCGTTCTACTACTCCGTTTTGTTGTGGTGAATAAGGAGCGGTGAGTTGTTTTGATATGCCATTGTCTTTGCAATATTGGATGAATTCATTTGATGTGAATTCTCCTCCACGATCGGTTCTAAACATCTTCAATGTTATCCTTAACTCCTTTTCTATTGAATTCTTGTATTCCTTGAAAGTATCAAATGCTTGATCTTTCGTTTCTAAGAAATACGCCCACATGTATCTTGAATAATCATCGACTAACAAGAATATGTATTTCTTTCCAGATGGTGTTGGTGGTGTGATTGGTCCACATAAATCTCCATATACTAAGTCTAAGGGTGATGTAGATCTAGTTTTGGCTTTCTTTGGAAATGGTGCTCTACTATGTTTACCAATTAAACAAACATCACAGATTTGTGTTGTATGCTTAATGGCAGGTATTCCTTGAACTAACTCTCTTTGAGCCATAGTTTTTAATGAATCAAAGTTGAGATGTCCTAGTCTTGCGTGCCATAACCAAGTGTTATCCTTTAAGTTTGCTAGTAAGCAAATAGGTGTTCCTATTCTCAGACTTGCTTTGTACAGACGGTTTCTTTGTCTTGTAACTCTTAAGAAGATTTTTGTCGTCCATGTCATAAAGTCGTAGTTCATTATCTTCCATTACAACTTTACAACCAATTTCGGTGAATTGACCAAGGCTCAATAAATTGCTTTTCAGGCTTGGGATGTAATAGACATGTGAAATGATTCTTTGTTTCTCATCATCACATTCTATTAGGATTGAACCTTTGCCTTTGATCTCTATGTGTGATCCGTCTCCGAATTTCCCTTTTCCACTAACTTTCTCATCTAGGTCTTTGAAGTGTTCTCTCACTCCTGTCATATGGTTACTAGCTCCATTGTCTAAATACCATTGACTATCCAAATTTGTCTCTTGTGTTTCTACCTCTTTGTGTAGAGAGACATTTTGGTCTTCAACTTATTTTACAAGTGGATCTTCTAAAATTGCCATTAATAAGGTAGGTTCTAAGTCCTCCTCGACAATATTAGATTGCATGTTAGTGTTTGTATTGGCATAACACTTACTTGCATAATGTCCTTCTTGTGGCATTTGTAACAAGTTACATTGCTAGGATCAAAGTTTGATCTCTTGAAGTTGTTATGAGGTTTTTCTCCCTCTTTTCTTTCTCCTTTAGGATTCTCGTGGTTTTTATTGTGTGAATATTTATGTCTTCCACTACCACGTCCCTTAAAATTCTTTCCTCTACCTTCATGTCGTGTGAACATCAATTTATCTTGAGTGTTCTCCTGTTTCCCTTTCTTAAACTTAATCATTTCTTCATAGGTCTTAAGTCTTCCAATTGCTTCTTCTAGGGTCATAGTGTTAAGATCGGAATATTGTTCTATGGAGTCAACTATTTGCAAATACCTATCGGGTACAGCATTTAGTAACTTCCTAACTAAGTTCTGATCTTTTATTGTGTATCCTAGACTGGCGGCTTTGTTTACAAGAGTTGTGAGTTTTCCTGTAAAGGTGTCGATGGTTTCATCTTCCTTCATATGTAACAACTCAAGTTCAGATCTGAGTGTTTGAAGTCTGGCTTGTTGTACTCTTTCTTCGCCTAAGTGCCTAGTTTTCAAAGCATCCCATATTGCTTTCAGGGTTTTGTGCTTTGTTATTTGAAGTAATTGATCTTCGGGTAAGGACTGGTAAAGGTATGCAATAGCAGTTGTTTCTCTTTTCTTATCGGGTTGAGTTGATTCAGTTGACTCAATTGTTTCCCGTAACCCATTTGCTTCTAAAAGTATTTGCATTCGAATTGCCCATAGTGAGTAATTCGCGGGTTTCAATATCGGGCATTGGAATTGAGGGGTAGTATTAGGTGTACTAGCCTCCTTCTTTCCACTATCTCCACCATTAGTCATTTTTAATGATAATGACTAAATAATCTCCTAAAATTCTAACACGGGGTATGTGTTAAAAAATATAGCGCGCTTCTAATGTTTTGTGTCTAATGTGACAATCAAAACCTATAGGATTAGTTATAATATAAACTATCCTCGGAGATTAAAAAAAAATTCAAAGTGAATAAGCCTAAGGTTAATTACTCCTTAAAAGTTATTCCTAATTATAATAAGCAGCGTAAATACACTAGGTTATTGTAATAAAATATGATAAGGTACTTACGGGTATTATGTAGTAACTTATCAAAAATAAAAGTAAACTATACTAATAATAAGTAAAGTTTAAATAAAGGGTGGATATAAAAAATTTTGAAACCTGGGGGGGTTAAATGGAACCCGTAGCCCTTTTGTTGGTTCGATTGTTGCCCTGGCGTTTATTTGATGCGCCTCTTTCTTTCTTTGTTATCTCTTTGAGAGATAAAAGTCTCTGCCTCTTTCTTTTGGGTGAGACCGTTAATCTGCTATGCTTTTGATGGTTGACCGCCGGATATTTGGCCTTTGGTTAACCTTCTTCTTCACGGGTATTCGGTGTTCTCGTTTATTCGAGCCCCGGTTAATCCTTCTCGGATTTGTTCTTCCGTGTAAAAATTGAATCAAGATGATTCAAGAATAAAGGGAATTTGATTCTGGATGCAACAGGTGTGTTTGTTCCTTTTGTTGAATCAATTTATTTCCCTTTCTGATGACTATCGTGTTACGGATGGTAATGGGTTTTTGTTTCTGAATCGATATAAGGTTTTGTTTGATGAAAAAATCAAAACCTTTTTGTTCCCTTATGATGTTTTCTACTCTCGGTAAAGTAAATCCGAATGGAAAATTTTTTGCAAAATAATTGAAAATTACCTTTTCTTAGTTGCCGGTAATTATTTACGAGGCGACTATGAATTAAGGATGGTTTTCGGAATCACAAAAATGATTATTGGTTTTGATTTGTGGTTCGAATAATAATTTGCAGAAAAGAAATTTACCGATTTCTGGGAATTTGTTCTTCTTCGATTCAGGGCAAAATAAACCCTTGGTATATGATGATTTGGTTAAATGAATCCAAACCGCTCTGATACCAATTGTTGGCCACAACGATGGATCTTTGTTGGTCTAACGTGGTCACAATATACCAAGATACACGATATGTTCAAAGAATTGCTTTTGAATTAATTGAAATATTAATATGTCATCAAGTTGTAAGATTACAGATTCTAAACTATATATACATAGTGAAAAGGTGCGATTGAATAGTTGTGTTGGTTCAGTAGAATCAACAGATATTGTTGATATAAATAATGTTTGTGAATGTTATTAATATTTCTCAATAAACCTATGTTTTGATAATCACAAAACTTAAATCAAATTAAGTCAAGAATAAGACATAAACAAGTATTTGGTGACAAATATTTACCTCTACATCTTATATCACTTAAGGTATGCATAAACTTAGTAACTTATGCATTACATGATCAAAGGAAATTTTATATTAATACATAACATTATATAAAATGATTTTAACATTTTATATATATTTGTAAATCATTTTTGGTAAAGCTTTATTAAACCACAAAGATATGATTTCAAATTTCCAACCAAAAAGGGCAAATTTTATCCAGAGAATCTTTTCAAACGTTATGGAGGGCGGCCCCCTTAATTTTACTAGGAGGCCCCCTTAATCATTAAGGGGACCGGCCTACAATTAAGGGGACCGGCACGCTCCCGAACAGTATTTTCTGGCCCTATAAATATTGGATCATTTCACATATTTTTCTCACCTTTTTGCACTATAAACTTTCTGATCCAATCCTCTTCTCTAGATCTAAAATCCTTTGATCATATATTTCATAAGTCTTTGTTTCCAAGTGATCCAAAGCTTCATCCATTCAAGTGCAAGAAGAAGAACACTTCTCTACATCCATCTTATTGTAGTGGTGTTGTGTATAGCTAGTTTCATATAGTACTAATGATAGCTATTTGTTAAGGTGTTGTGAATACTTGTTGATTGTAGAATCTTGGTGTGTTGTAAACTAGTTTAGTAGTAGTGACTTAGTTGTGCATAGAAGAAGGTGTGAAGACGGTGTGAAGTCTTGAAGAAGGTGTGAAGGTGTGATTAAGGTGTGAAGATCACGTGGTGTGATATTTGGTGTGAGATTGGTTCTAGCTACGATTAGAACTCGACATTTAGCTTAGTGTCGTTAACTCGTGTAAGCCAAGGTGTGTAAGGTTTCTCCACCATAAGGAGTTTGTTGACATAGTGAAGAAAACTCTCGAGTGTGGTACTCGGGGAGTGGAGTAGGGCAAGGAAGGTGTCCTTGTAGCCGAACCACTATAAATTCGCGTGTTGTGGTTTGATCTTTCTAACTCTATCTTTTCTTCATTATATTTCAATACTTTCAATATTAGTTTAGACTTGCTTATATTGGTTGTTGTTTGAATTCACTTAAGATCGAATCGAAAGTTTTTATAACCAACAAAATATTTTGGAAATAAATTTAAAAAGGACATAAAACTATTCAACCCCCCCTTCTAGTTTTCCACAGATATGTCGCTTCCTTTTGTAACTGCTAAATGACAGTTATTCTTGAGAGTTGACTTTTTAATGTAGTTGACTTTGACTTCGGGTTTGACCTTCTAAATGGGTAGAAAGCGCGTAAGAGTGTGATTAACCCAATACTAAAATTTTCAAATGGACTACCCTCTTTCGATGCATGAGCAGTTCCAACAATTGTCGAAGATTTATTATCCAACTTGTCATTTGTTCCAACTCACCGAAGTTTCTTCCCCTGCTACACGGCGCCGATTTTCCAACCGTACACTCCATACGATATTCCTTGGTATAACATTACTATTTGACCTATTCATTATAGTTCTATCTCTAGCAGCAACACAACAAGCAAACCCTATCTCAAGAGCTACTTGGAGCACACGCGATAACTTACCAACTGTATCGCTCCAAACCGCTATACGAGGAACAACATGTCAAACGTAATCTTTCAACCGACTAAAACAACACTCGTTTTTAAAATCCAACTAAACCCAAATCAAGTTTCGAATTTTTAACAGATAGCAAACCAATTAATAAAAAGCAAATTAAGAGCAGAATATGTGTTTGTTTTCACATTAAAAACCGAATCAGACTGTGACAACTGGCAAATTAGGGAGCCATTTTGAAAACCGCATTACTTTAAAAATTATAATTTTTGGAATATTTGAAAAGTTTATCGTGACGAGATATTTTATGAACGTTGGGATGTGATTTTGATCGTACGTTATTTATGGGAATTTGATTATTTATTTATGGTTTGGTTTGGTTCATTCGTGATGATTTATTTTGAGATCATTATTTTGGCACTACATTGACTCCGGCACTAGGATAACCTAACAATTTTAATTATTTAATATTTGGTTCGGATATTATTATTTTTGGAACGTATCGCGAGGTTTTGATTATTTTGGAATGAGTTCGGTTTGAGAAAGTTGTTTGGTTATTAAAGGTTTTGGGTTTGGTCCGTGTATTTACACCGGGCTACTTAACCCACTACACCCTCACTATTATTATCATTATTAAAAAGGTTTTCTTTTATAATAAGAGTAAATTGAAATCGTCCTTGTGGATCCGGTTATAGCAACAACACAACACTCTCATCACCAACTCTCTCTCTCTCTCTCTCTCTCTTCAAAACACAACCATCGCCGCCCCCTTAATCCTCCCAATAGCACCACCACCGCCACCCTCACATCAAATCTAACACCACCATCTTAACCATCTTCTTCCGATCTATCTATTGGTACAAACCACGCGCGATTTGGACCACCCTAACACCCTATTCGAATTAACATCACCACGTTATCACCACTTATACCATCTTTTCTTTTGGGTTTTTGAAGAAATCGGATTTTTGGAGTTTGATTGGAGGTGAGTGGCCACGAAAGTTAATCGTGCGCCTCGATTCATACCCAAATCGTGGGTATATTGTCATTTTATTGTTGGGTTTTGATGAAATAATGATGGGGAAATGTCGTTTTGACAATAAAAGTCCGTTTGGTATCTTGGGTTTAGGTGTGACGCGAGTATTGGTACTCGATTCGTGGCTTTGGGTCGCGTTTGGTTTTGTTGATGGCTCGTATGCAGCTTGACCGTGACACTAGGTCTCGATGTGACCTTCCTTGACTCGTTTGGGGAGTCTAGGATGATTGTTGGTCCGATTATACTTGGTTCTTGGTGTTTGATTCTTGGTACTTGGAGTTTCGGATAGGTTGTGATTATCTTGGCTTGGTTGTTGTTGTCGTGATTCATGGCCGACGACCCCTTTGGGTCCGTTGGGTTCTACTTGACTCGATTAGAGCAATGCCGAGACCTAAGGGTCTCGGGCGAGGCCTTATTATGAGTTTTGTGGTTTCATTGTTGACCCGGGTTTGACTTGGTAAGTCGACCTGTATGTTTGATATATATATTGTTGTGTTATTATTTTGTTGTGGCATTACTTTGGACCGAAGCTTTTGGATGGGTCGAGACACTTTGTGGTCTCGACTTGGTATACTTGTGTTTTGGATTATGGAGATGTGTTGTCGAATGTGGATTTGGGGACCGATTGTGAGACGGTCATTAGATGACAGAGATAGGTTAGTTGGGTGCCGTAGTCGGACCCTCATGTTGTAGCACGTGGATATGGGATTGTTTTGGACGGAGTTGATTTATTTATTGTGACTTGATTATTATGTTGGACTTGGACTATGAGCCGAGAGTGATGACTCGGACATGTGACCAAATTCTATAACTCGATAAATATTTAAAAGTCAAACGTTAAAAATAATACTCGTAATAATATTATTGATAATATAATCGTTTATATACGTATATAGACGTGATAAAGGTATGTATATATATATATATATATATATATATATATATATATATATATATATATATATATATATATATATATATATATATATATATATATATAATGCGTATATTAATAATAAAACAATCACGAGTAAACGTTATAATAATATAATGATAATTATTATACTATGCAAATAGTGCAATAAATGTCGGAATATTGTTATAAATATATGACTCGAAATAATGTCGAGAACTAATAAGTCGGGTGAGTAATAAATTGAAACATAACGGTTTTTATAAATTTAGAAAACTTATCGAGTTATACGAGTTGTGGTTATTTAAAGTCCAAGTGGGCTTTATATTGTGACTTTTGTGTTGTCACGGATATATGACGATTAATATAAACATTTTCTATAACAAGTGACTTATTTAATCGACGGATTAGATCGAGTTATTTGACGATATAAAATGAGTATATTAATGGGCATTGTATCTCACGACGCCCATAGGATGTGGTATATGTTTTAGGATAATAAATTACTATGTATCTCGTGGAATTTGGCAGATTTGACGATATATATAGGGAATTTATTAGACTACGATATATACCAAATAGAATTCTTTGTGCTATGTGCTTTAGGTTGGGTATAATCTTAGGACGATACATTACGTAAATAAATATGGGAGATTACCAAATCAACGGATTTGATAAACTTCGATGATTTATTTAAATAATATATTGGGCTAATATTAGACCTATAGTTGGTTTATTATTTCGTTTGTTGTGGCTTTTTGGTTTGAGTTGTGTCGACCCTTCACCCATAAGGCTACCAAACGTCGAATTTCAATTTAATATATGAAGATAATTCGAGAAATGGATATTTTTGGAAAGTAAATTGGAATACGTTCGGGAATGGGAATGTTTGATTTTGAGGAAATGATTTCTGAACGAGTTTGATATTGTTAGGAAGTGCCGAGTCTGTAGTTGCCGTTACGTGAGTTGCTTGAGTTTGCTTAAGTCTTTTTTCTATCGATTTCTTTTGAGGATTTTCTGGACTTGAGGTGAGTCATAGCCCCACTTTTTACTCTTGAACTTTGTTTTCAATACTTGGGGTGAGAAACGTGCAAATGTTTTATGTGGACTATTATCACTTTAATTATTTAAAACTTGCTATGCTTATAGAACTAGGTAAGTTTTAGCGCATGTCGTATCTTTACGAATGCATGAACATGTCGTATCCTTACGAATGTTGGGCATGTCGCATCCTTGCGAATGCATATTGATTGATTTGGATTTAGAGCGAGGCCTAGTCCCGAAATAGGTAAGCTATTGGATTGGTTATAGAGCGAGGCCTAGACTTGAGCTAGGTAAGCTATCGATTTGATTGATTTGAGCTATAGCGTGCACCTATAGGGTTGATTTATTTTGGTTGGATGATTGAGGCCTAGTCTAGCTAGCAAGCGTTTTGTGTATATGTCCACTATATTGAATTATGAATTTAAACCTATGATCTCACCAGCGAAAGCTGACTTTTAGCACGTTTTCTCAGGTAATTAAGTGATGCTCTATGGATGCTTGGGATTGGAGGCTTGGCAATGGTGCCGGTTATGGATCTATTTTTCTAAAACTCTGATAACTATTGTGGACCTATGTTTATTTCTTTTGGGCCTTACTTTGGATAATTATTGGGATAAATGTAAACTTTAAAACCCGTTTGGTTGCGTTTTTCTTATGTTTACTTTATCTCGTTCTTTCATGACTTTGAATGGATACCAATCCCCGTAGCACCCTGAAAGCTTGTTGAGTCTTCCACTGTATCAAATTTTGGGGGTGTTACACGGACAAAGAAAACTTATTGAAACTGTAGACATGATGATACAAAAGATCGACACCATTAAAATTCATCATATTCAAGTACATATGCTCGATTTGGGTTGGAAAAGATGAGTGAGGGGTGAGGGCCACTAGGTATCAAGGAGGGAAAAAACACCAATAACGATGGAATCAAGAAGTAACTGATCATGTGGTTGCGGCAGTGAATCACGATCACTGTACTGCTGGCATTTGAAGAGGTTGTGTACTTGTATGAGACAAAACATGAATGATGGTGGCTAGGGTTTTCTTTAGGGGGTGGCAACCTTGCCTAAAGTTGCCTCAACTAAAAGAGCAAACAACCAATCAACTAGTTACAACACATTTTATGCCTAAGGTTTCCTCAACATGTATTTTTAGTGGCAATCTTGGTCCCCAAAATACTAATTATTAATTTCTTTATTTTATTTATTTATAATTATAATAAACAATTTAATTCTTAAAAAACTAATTACATTTTTTTTATTTTTTTAAAAAGAAATTATCCGCAAGTCTAATTCTTAAAACTAAATACTAATTACGTAATTTTGTAAAAAGTACAGGGACCAATATTGTAAATTTAAAAAAAATCAAAAACAAATATCTTTGTTGGGCCACAAAATCAGAAGACATTGAAGTCCGATCATCTCTTCATCATCGTACTTTACTTTTCCGGTCGGTAATTCTTTTTTATCATTTTTCATACGCTTTTTGTGTTTTTATTTTCCTGCCTTCTTTAATTAATTAATTTATTAAACAGCCAATAGTCATATTTAATTTATTTATTAAACAGCTAACGGTCATATTTTTCTTTGGTCAACTTGCTGCCGATCCGGTATAACAAACCGCAAGGCTTGCCGATTGTTGCTTATCGACGGAATGGTAATCATGGTTGCCGAACGGCATGCTTTGCCGAACCCCCCAAACCGCAAGGTTGCCACCCCCTCCCCTTATGGAGAGAACAAATATTGGGGGTAAATCTCAGATCGTGTGATGTTAATGGGACAGTTATTTTACTTATGAGTTGGATTATGTTTGGTGAAATTCCATAACTGCCCTTTGACTATATTAAAAATATAAGATAAAATTCTTTTTATTTACCATAATGCCATTTCATTTTCATCCATTGATTATTTTGATCAATGGCTAGTATTGGTTCTCGCAGTTCTTGCATTTTATTTGGTTCTGAAAAGAACCCTTCACTAATTTTTAAAAGGGTTGGGTTGTATAGTTGGGTTTGTAAATTAAATAAGGTCCGGTTTGGTTTTGTGGTTTATTACAAGGACCAATTGTGCAATTTCTGCATTTCAAGGGGCTTGAGATGTAACTTTCACAAAGTTACAAAAAAAGTCATTCTTGCCAAGTTTTAATAGTCCAAGGGTAATATTTAATAATTTTCCATTTTGAATACCCGAGGACTAAAACTGTCAAGTTTGAAACTTTAGGGGCCTATTTTGCCATTTTTGCAAATTTGTACTTCAAGGGTAGAAATTGTCATTCCTTGATTCCTGGGGGACTGTTGTTGATTTTTCTTCAAAATAATTCTTCCAGGGACCATTTCTGACAATTAACTCAGCGGTTAGAGTATCGCTTTCATACGGCGAGAGTCATTGGTTCAAATCCAATAGTAGGTAGAACTTATTAGATACCTCCTTTGCTCGTTTTTCATCTGTTTTCAATCCTTTTGTACCTGAAACATATAAAAACACAATCCAAGGATATTTGCAGTATTATAAGGTGTATCTGTGTGTTTTTAACTGTTTTTGTAGTCTAAATGGACAGAAATGATGAGTATTTAGACACTCATCAATCTCCCACACTAAACTATTGCCAGTCCCTAGCAATCCAATCATATGAAGTAATGAAAGGATACCAAGTTACCAAGATCAACCCGTTTGGCTTTTATTAAATACAGGATACTTTAACTTAGAAGAGGAATATATATAACATGCTTGATTAAAAAAAATGACATTCTGGAACGGGATTCACACAAACTGGGTGTCTCCAAGGAATTGTAATCATCATCCTCTTTTTTATACTCCCAACTAAGTTTAAAAACCCTTGTGCAAAAGTTTTTGCAAAATGCTAACACTACCTATAAGCTTCCCACAAAGTTTCTAACCCAGGGTAATCCAAAATACACCCTGCTCCATTGCTTTCTTCATCTCTTCATTGAATTTTTTATTTTTGGCCTATTTATCTTGAATTTTTAGTATTTTTGAGTTATATGAGTAACACTGGTTTTTATGATTTTAATATCATACCAAGGCTATATAATGGACTTATATGAGCTTATGTATCCCTAACAACAACTATTAACAACATTACAGTGATCATGTAATTTTAAAGAAAGATTGCATAAACTGAAATTTGAACTTGATATTGAAATTAAAGATGGAAAAGAGTTTTGAATACACTGAAAAGACTTAACATAACATTATAAAGCTAAAGGTTACACTGAAAATTGAATTTTACACTAAGTCGATATACATTAAATGAAATTAAAACTAGGTGTCTTTCTCCTTGCTTCTCTTCCCTTTTATAGTCAAAATTAGGGTTCCAGGTGTCCCTCTGAGCAAATCCTATCAATTTCCAGCCATTGGATCTGTCAAAGCAATCTTGGCCTTTAAATCTTCTTTTGGCGCCAAAAAGTCCTCAACAAAACTATATTTATTCCTAGCTAGTAATGCTAATTTCATAGCACCATACCAGATTCTATAGTTTTCAGTACCAAGAAGTTTAAATGGAATTAATGCAGTACCACTGTTATCATTAGTTTGAATATGTAAAGGATTACCAGCATCTAGATTATTAATCAACACTTGAGTACCACTAGACACAGCCATAATAACAAATCAAACAAATAACAAACAAATACCAAACAACTAACAGAAACAGATAATCAACAACCAAATTTGACAACTACAATCAATCTCAACCTCAATCAACTTCCAAGAATGCCAAATCCTATCCTCCTTCGACTTAGACACAACAGAACTAAAGCAATAAAGAAAAACTATAAGGAAACTACACTCACACACAAGATCAACCAGATACCAGCCAGAAGACTGGAGATAGCCAGAGCAGGTATCCGTACCAATCAAGTTGGCATATCAAGATGTTAGCTACCTCGTTTGCACCTTCTAAACTAAGTAAATGTTGTCTTAAGAGAAGAAGAATCAACTTACAATGCGTAAACAGTGGAAGAACACCACAATAACACTAGATTCACTTAGTCTAGTGCTATTGAGCCCAAGAATTAGTTCAGAAACAACGAACAACCACAGGGATGACAACCCCTAAAATCCAAAATTAGGGTTTCAAGAACCCTAATCAAGAATCTCACAAGAACCACCATATCTAGCTTGATCAGACCAAATCAATCACGGCTGTTAAGAAAATAGCCTCAATTTACCAATATAACCTTCAATTGCAAAAACCCCAAAAAAAACTTCGAAGCCCTAGAAACCCTAGAATCTCAAATGTCACCAGATCAGAACCGTATGCTCTTATACCATGTAAAAATGGTAAAGAACACAGATCAACACATGTTTACACCCAACCAACCACCCCTTGGTGTATATTATTATCACTTTCAATACAAGAAGATAAGTCCCCAACTGGTGCTTACCAATACAAGATACCAAGACAAGATGTGATCTCTTCTAGGAAGACACCACAATAACCTCACTACAAAGATTCACTCAGCACTCAATCAAAGTTTAAATAGAGAGATTGATCTTAGACACAGAAAGACTATCAGATATCAAATGAACACTAACAACTATGTGTATTTTGAGAGAGAAAAACTAATACGGCTGAACAACAAACTGGAACCCTAGATGGTATGATAGTATTTATAAACCAAAGTTACACTTTAGTCCTCCGGCTTAGCTCCACTTGTCTGTCAGCTATAAAACTTGGATAGCAGCTTAAGTAACTTATCAACTTGACAACATAGGCCCCTCAACTTGATAAAATATAACCTTCAACAGTGGGCAATAATATAAGATGGATGGCCAAATGGATTGTGGAAATAGAGATGATCAACAATATTTCTGTTTCGAAAAATGCTAGGAACATAACACTATCTAAACAATACATTACTGGTTGGATTCTATTACATGTTTAGTAGTAATGATGAATCTTTCTATACATTACTGGTTGGACTTCTATTATTTGTGTAGTGTATATAGTATTTAAAAAGAAATCTGATAAAATATACAAGAGTAGTGTTTTACAAAAGTAATATTGGTCGTCTGAAAACTCAACTTAGGTTTAGTCATTTTCACCATTTAAAAATAAATTGTAGTTCCTTTTACATGTTTTCTTGAACCAAGTATGTGTTAGTACGGTGCGGTGTATAGCTTTTTAAGGCAATGAGCAGTGAGCAATGCACATTTTGAATGTTAGTGATCGTTTGACAAAAGAGCGGTGAGCTTTGCTAAATTTTAAGAAAGCTAATTTTCAAATGCTTGTTTATGAAGCGGCAGTGCTGTGGCTACAGCTCACAGCTCACAGCTGTTGCTCACTACTAATTTTAACAATCACAATAAGATTCTAAAGAAGTTCAGGTAAACACTCAAATGTAAAGTCACACAAAAATAAAAATATGAAATGTCACCAGCTTACGACACATGTGGACGTGTCCTTTTTTTTAAGGTATGAAACTATGAATAACCTCCCCATTTCCAATATAGATTGTGATTCTCCTCTCATTTTGCATCGATAATTTGCTCGTTTATTTAAATTTCTCTAAAGTAACATTTCTTTATGGTTTACTTTCATTAAATATTGCAAAAAGTGTAGAATAATAATCCTATTTGTGGTTGTTGGATTGTTTTTTTTAGCTTTTTGTACTTTGACTTTGCTTTGAACAAACTTTTTTTGAAACTTTTAAGGTTATCTTTTGTGATCAAGGTAAAGTTAGAACTCTACAAATGGCTATGCAAGACGTATGAAGCCCGGCAAATCCATAGACTTTCACTATTTTTAGATTAAGTGATTTGGACATAAACGACCTTCAAAATTTTACATGCTTAGCTGTTGTGAAATACCTCGACAACAAACCCGAAGTTCGATCGCGGAACGCTAGATCGCGAGTTATATCAAGCACCCGTAGCAAACACGAGAGACTACAAAAGAACGATAAGAATATGCACACGATATACCCTCAACGAACCCTTTATTAATCAACCAATAAAGCTTACAATTTGAGGAAGAAGAATGAATTAACTGGCATCCCCCCTCATCTCTATTTATAGAGATGAGGGGGTAGAGACCTTAGCTTGGCTTGCAAGCCAAGCAACTAGTTTCCTAATCTAAGTACAATCCTAAACTTTATTTAAACTAAATACAATTAATCCCCTTATTATTGTCTAAGTAACATATAACACTCCTAATTATTGCTACTAACACATAACAATTTCCACCTTAGGAGAATTGTTGGAATTAGAATAACATGACAATCATAAAAAAACCAAACACATCAAGTAAGCATATAGCGGAAGCAATTATAACAAGACCATAATATGTAATTAATTAATCAAAACATAAATAATAAACGTACCTTGATGATTCTAGCCCGAACAAGAATCAAAAGCAATCTTCCGGAACAACAACCCCAATTAGGGTTTATGTGAACAAATCCAAGAAACAAACAATAATATGTTTGATTCACGATCTTGTACACATGTACTACTTCAAGCAAACGCTTATGCAAGTAAGACGAGCACAAAACACTAGAAGAATAGCAAATGTCGACTGCCTTAAACTTTAATGGGTTTGTCGACTTTTTGCTAGAGAAAAGAGAAGAGAAGAAAACACACAAGATTAGGTTTTCAAGTTGTGTGAATAGAATGAAACCTTGTGTGTTTATATAGGGTAGAAATCTTGTATCAAAAGCTTCACCAAGCGATGTGGGATACCCTTCCCAATCGCCCCTACACCCTCAAAGGGTTTACGAAACCTTCTTGACATTCAAAGTTTCATCTATCGTTCTTCCTTTTCATTCGTCTAATAATCGTTATCCATTTCCGTTAAACGTTAACGATCATTACGTGTTTGTGTTCTAATAATTAATATAACATTTATATAATTATTACTCATTTACTTTTCATACGTAAAGTGTGCAATCCCGTGATCTCGAGTTCGATCCTAACACACGACTATTAATTTATGTTCATAAAACTAACAGCTCCCACTTGGACATATCTTAATAGTGTGATCACATCGGTTAGCGTCTTGCAGCACGCCGATGCCTCTAGTACGATCTCGAGTAAGGCTCCTGGAAAAACCTTTTAATGATTTCTTATTATTATTATCCCTTTGTTTCTAATACCACGTTAATAAGGATATGGATTAAAGTCATTCCTTAATTAACCATTCTGTTTCTCGTTGTTTGTGATTGATTAAGATTACCAAATCTTCTGAACATATTCAGGGAAGATCTTGGGTGCGGCCGCACATGCATCTTACCAACCCTACGAGAGGCCCAGCAGTATTAAACTCCAAAAATAAATTTGAAGGAACAAATTCTATCTTGACTACAAGCAAAACCCACAAACTTTGTAACACTTTCGAAAACAACCCTTATGACTACCAGTTACGTATAGCGTTAAGTTGTTCCACAAAATGTACTACATTCATGACACTTATCTTGCATCTCAAGTCTGAGGATAACTTCTCATGATTTACTTAATAACAAAATCTATAAAGTAACATCATGTAGTTGGGATAAGTCCTATATTCTGTATCATTGAATATCATCTGAAATGGCATGACTACACGTCAATATACTTTAAGTATATTATACCAACCTTCAGATTTGTCTTGATTTAATAATATTCCCATATTATTAACTGACAACGAACAATTTAGAATAACATTTATTCATGGATTTAAACATGTAAAAACAGGATACAATATATTATAAATTAAACATACAATGTATTTAAATTTATAATAATTGTTTAACACCCCTTATCCAAATACTAAATAGATCAATGCATGAAAATCTTGTTGATGAATTATGTCTCAAGTAATGACATTCCTACTTGTTGATAAAACATAAATCATCCAACTTTGATCTATCGGAATTTTAAGAATACTTATTTCAAGAATTCAACTAGTGAAGTTCTTGTATGTGCATACTCAACTATTTTGACAATGCCATATAATATTTCATAAAATGTGTGACATCCTTAACCACCAATTTATGATAATCAAACTCCCAAACATTTTAAAGTTTAAAGTATTCTTATTCTTTTAATGTATAATGCAACTATGCTTTTAGTAAGCATAACTAGTACATATAGTCAAAGATGAAATCCTTACCATGACTAGTATTGAGTGTCATCTCAATTTCATTAGCATCATTGTATGCAACAACAATATGTTATTAAAACTTTCAGAAAACTATAATATCTATTGTGTAATGTTTGATGCCCTTCAAACTTTCAAGTTTGTTGGCTATGATAATTTTCACAACAATTGAAAAATTGTTCATCTATAGAATTTGGAAGCTGTTCCAGATTTAGGATGTAATTCTATAATCAAACATATTCTTATTAGAATATTAGACAAGTTATCTAATAACCTTTAATTAGATATTAATATTGCCAAATCATCTTGTAATCAAGCATGATACAACAAAACATGATGTACATGAAAAATCTTTGAGTCATACTTAGATTTTATTCATGTCATACATATCTATTCAGACTTTCTAAATAATATATCATGTTATATTAGATTTATTTACCATACATGTTTCAACTATAAACATTGATTCCAAGGTTGTATGTCTTATTTTCTAAATCTTTCAAGTAAAGTTTCATTCCATACTAAGAGTTAACATTTAACTTATATGGAATGTTACTTTTATATGTTCCACAACATATATGATTTAAGAAATTAAACATAATACTCCCACTAGCTTTTAGGAATACTTAGAAATTATCTTATTTCAATTATAAATCAAAACATGAATTTAATAATTAAACATAAGAGTAATCTTCTAGATGCATGCATATATCCATCCATAGATTATTGCAATTTGTACACTTCCAAAGATTTATTTAAATTCATAAACTCCTTTTGATTACTTATCGTCCTCGCTCAAGTAATCACTCAATAAAGAGTTTTGATATTCTATTGTCAATTTCATAAATATGACAATCATAATCTTTATATATTTAATGTGTTTAGAAAAGAATATTCAATCACAGTTAATTGCTTGAGTTTGATTAATAATCTTGTCATAAGACATGCATTAAATACGTGCACAATATTGTCCATATTATGATTTCTATACAAAGATTTAAACCACAAGGGTTACCTAATCTTTGAAGAAACTCATCTTCATTTTCTAGTCTAACTATTAAGATAAACCACATTTCTAAAATTGATTATCTTTATGGACAACATCTTGATCATTCATATCATGTATACTTTACCCAATTTCATATTTGGTAATGTATCATAATGATTATCAGGTTTACAATAATCTTGTAAATCATAGCCCTCAACATATTAATCAAATATCTGAGATATATTACTATTCTATGAATGATAATTCCATCATCTTGAGATTTAACATTTAACATTTAAATGTCAAACTTTATTATCATGTTGAGATTTAACATTCAAATGTCAACCTTCATCATGATATTTACTAGTGTATTTTAGAAGATTATGTATCTTGTAATTTTATCTTTTAAAGATCAAAACTCCCACTTGCTTTTAGCAATTTAAAGACTACCTTTAAATACTTAGCAAATAAAGCAATAATACAATATTCTCTTTTGGGATATTATAAATACATATTGACAGTTCCTGACTTTACTTTGTTAACAACCTCTTCATAAGCAGTTAAACAAATTTAGAACTTCAATTTAAGACTTAATGTAATTCATCACATTCCATCACATGATGATGTCTTATTAATCTTCTATGTTGGAGTTTTATTAAATATGTCCAAGTCATACTTAACATTCTAACCTTGAAAACTTTTGGAAGAGAAGAAGTCATAGTTATCTTTAATCAAACAATATAACAAGAGTTTGATTTTCCTAGCTGAACATACCATAAACATTTGATATTTCATTAGTATTAATATTGTAAGACAATCTAACAATATTTAAGATAACCATATTCCTTTTGACTTGTTTATTTACCAACTAAGTCATTTTAATGATATAATAATATTCAAGCCAATTACATGTTTTATAACACAAGTACTTTTTACAAAGTTACTTCATGTTCATGTCTTTACAAGAAAACATAAACTGTTATAATCCCACTATACGTTATAAGTCATTTAACCATTTAATAACTTCATGTATATATCTTAATTAAAAGACACAACAAGATAACGTCTTACTTTATTATAAGTCTTGTAACAATTAAAAGACTTTATGTTTATATCTTTACAATGAAACATAAACATGTTTAACTAAAGTAATTATGAACACCGTCTTTTGGTTTCAATAGTAATTTCAAGTTAATTTATTACTTCACAATAATGTAAATAACATAATTTCTTCATTTATTTATATCATTCCAAGAACACATAAATATCCAGATTGAAGTAGCATTAGATTACTTAATTAATTTATGTCATTCCATGAATTCATAAATCTATAAATTAAAGTAGTCTTGATATCATATTGACACATGTTCTAATAGGTATCTAATTTAGAAACTGCAAATTCTCATAGTTCAATTACATCAGTTGATCTGCTAGTAATGAAAATATGAAATTAACCTTGTTGTTGCAATCTAGTTAAGCTCTCACATAACATAAATTGTAACACCAAGTGTTTCTTGAATTAGCCTAGTATAATTCATATCAGAACATTATTCTAATTTAGAAACTGCAAATTCTCATAGTTCAATTACATCAGTTGATCTGCTAGTAATGAAATATGAAATTCACCTTGTTGTTGCAATCTAGTTAAGCTCTCACATAACATAAATTGTAACACCAAGTGTTTCTTGAATTAATATTAGAACCTTATTCTCTTACCTTGTAGTCAAGAGAATCCATTAAATCATATCTTTATGAGTTGTTTCTTGCACACATTAAAGATAACATTTCTCCCACTTGTGCATGGAACAACCTCATATAGTTGATAAACAACATGCCATGCATTTGTTTATGTGTTCAATATGATTGTGTCATAGATTTTAGCATAACAAGTATATGTAAAACAACAATTTCTAGTAAGGAAACGTATAAGACTATCCTTAAAAGTATGAGTGTCTACACTTGGAAAGTAATTATCTTTAGCTACCAAGATGTCAAAGCTTGTAACTCCCACTGAATTAAAGATCATTACAATAATTCCTTGTTCAGTAATAAGTACACAATACTCTCACTGAATTTGACAACATTGTAAATGTTTCCTATCCAATGAAAGCAAATAGTGTGCTTTTAACTTTCCTACACCTTTGAATGTCCATACGTAACAATCACTAATGTACTATAAGTGTATTCTACTACGTAAATAATGGACTATCCACCAAATGCTATTAACTTGAAAATTGGTGATGCGTGGGAATCGCAACAGGCTTTACCTCTCGAGGGATCTCGAGAAGCTTACAACCCCCACCAGGCAGTGTACCTGATCGTTGTAGTATAGTATAGTGACAAGTACCGGGGGATTGATCATTCAGCTTAGGAATAGTGTCGCTAGGATTAGAAAACCTAATTAATAGTTCTAAAGGTGAGGGATGATTATTTTTGTATTTTTATATTTTTATGAAAGCAAGTAAAATCTCGGGTTTTGGAAGAGTGGGCGGAATTAGTTGCTATTCAACTAACCCAAAGCTTATATATAATCAAAATAAAATACTGAAAATGAAATTAAACTAAATTATACTAAGGTTGTGAGGAGTAATTGGAGAAATTGTGTTTACTTAGACTTCACTACTCCCTAGATATCTTTTACATGTTAATTACTTGTTATACTTGTATGGATGACGGATTGTATTCCTTAATACCATTCGTGGGGTGGCATACATAACTCCCCAACTCTATGAGCTCTTATCTCCTCCTACACCATGACCCAGCACAACTATAGGGATTGTAAACAGTGGCTCATGCATTAAATACAACCAATAAAGACCTAGTACGCCTCGGTTCATGTTTCTTAAGACGTTCAAGCATGTTACCATTTGGAGATCTGCCAGTTTTCTTAAGCCTAACATATAAAATCATTCATCCAAAACAAGAATAGACAAGTAATCAACACATAATCAACATCTAGGTTTCATTAGATCTAAGCAAACACAAAGGAGATCTAGCCTAGCATAGTAGAATTGAGACAAGAACAAGATATAAACAACCAACACATAGACATATTGATTGAATTGGAAGAACACTTATCTCAATTACAATGCAAGGTATCAAGGGTTTGAAACCCTTGAAAAACCTGTAAAAGATACACCAAATTCGTCTTTAGGGTTTCACCAAAACTTCTCCCTTCTTAATGAAAAAACTAGAAAACTATATATAGGAAAACTGGGCTGACGGCGTCAAGACAGCTATGTGACGCCGTCACCTCGCCGCCAAATACTTCCTCGGACAGCCTTGATCTACTTATGACGGCCTATGTGACGCCGTCACCAACCACGGTATTTTATTCTTGCTACTTTGACGCCGTCATGATGACTTTTGACGCCGTCACCACCTACGGTATTTTATTCTTCATGGCTGACGCCGTCAGGGTGTAACTCTTGACGCCGTCACCTAGTAACTTCAGCATGGAAAATTGGTACTTTGCCGTTTTCTTCACTTTTATGCTCCAAAAACGTCCAAAATGGCTTCTTTTCCAGAATTCACTCTCCAAACACCTAAAGTCACAAAAGGAACGATTTAGGGCAATATTTGATCAAATAAAGTCGGATTCGGGCTTAAATGACCCCCTAAAAACGGATCATTTTTCGCCTCATATATACCCTTACACTTGAGATTTGCTTGTCCTCAAGGAAATGAGCTTTTATTCTACTCAAAAGACAAGTTAGGGGTCATTTAACACTAATATAAAAGTAATTACAACAAATAATCATTCCACTAAAGACCAATAGACAAGCACGGAGGTCATACACAAGCACCTCACAAATAGTGTTTAGATACTCACATCTCTCGGGTGTAATAAAGTAATATAACATTATGGAAATGGAATATATCTCTCACTACCTGTCATAACAAAATAGATTACCATAGGCTTGGGAAAGGATCAAACCTCCACCACATGGCGTAAGCACCTAGGATAAACTATCAAAGAGGTCTTTTAAAGGGTTGTAACGTTAGGAATAGGGATATGAATTACACGGTTTTGTTGGATAAAGGAAATTTTACTGGTGGCGAGTTAACAATCTTGGTTAATTACATGTACAAGATGGCGTTGCTAAGCCAAGACTAGACTCGACTTAAGCTAATAAATGAAAAATAACAAAAACATAAAATGAACATAGAATGAAACGGGATGGTAGTCCGTATGGTTTTTTTTTTTTTTTCTATTTTTTTTCTTTTTCTTAATTTTTTTTTTTTGATTTTTTTTGATTTTTTTTTTTTTTTTTTTTTTTTTTTTTTTTTTTGTGCATACACTCTTACCCTACCATCCAAAATAATACATCATAGGGGTATGAGAATTCCCCTTACACTTGAATCTTTACATACTTTACAATTGAACTATTCTAATGACTCGAATTAAGAAAATCAAAACACTTGGAGCACTTTTAAGATTAACGCACATATGGGGGTAATAATATTATGTTCTTCCCCATTACTCCATAAAATAAGTACTTACCCATGAGTCCCAATCGTCCCAAAACAATATGTACAAGGATATGACTCGACTTAGCAACCATGTAATCAATTAGATAGTTAACTTAGGGTTTAACAAATAACAATAATGCACTAAAAATGAGCGCATACACGGAAGGCTAAGGCGATTTGGGTGTACATTTAAGTGGGGTGTAACAAATTCTTCCTTTAAGTAAGATGCTTAAAGTTAGAAACGAAAAGATAGGCTCGGAGGGGTGTACTAGGGGTTTCGTGTACTAAAAATGAGTACAACGCAAAGGGTGTGGGAAAAATTAGTTGACTTAACTAGCCAAGTAATATGACTTAAATGGTCAAGTAATTGTAATACGGATTTAACACAAGGGTGATCCTAATGCCTCTTATCATGTAGTAAATCCTACTACACGAATGTAGTCTCACTAGCGGTCTCGGAATGCATCACTAACGCAAGTTCTAGAATCTAAATGCTACCGGTACACTCATAAGCACTAATAATGAATGCTTTTCCTATCAAATCTAAAGGCGAACCTCACATTTTTGGGTGGAAAATTTTTCTGAATATACGGTTATGTGCTAGTCATACAACCTCCTATCCATGAGACGCTTGCTATGGCTAAAGTTTCACTCCTAAATGTTGTAAAAAATTTTAAATTTGGCGCTAAAATTGCACTAACAAGTATTTCTCATAGTTTTATTACACGTCTACTATTAAACAAAACAAACTCAAGCGAAAGTGCATATGTAAGGTATCATCTTTTTACCCTCCCCTTACACTTAAGATGAACATTGTCCCCAATGTTCAAGTAAAGAATGTAAAAGTGAAAAAGTAAAGAGAATGAAATCAAATACTCCCCTGATTCGCTCGGTATGGATTATAGGTTGGCCAGGTTAAATCTTCCTCCAAGAAAACGAACAATCAAAGCTTCCCTTCCAGAATATAAATCATCTTCTTGTCATAAATAACCTGTAAATCCTGACAACAATAGACAAGGCAACCTCGTGTAAAATCGGTGGCATCCTATATAAGTTACTAAATCCTAGAAAACAAAGTAAGATATAATGCTTGTGGAATGAAGTTTGCAGATTTCCTGGAGATTATAAAACTTAATAATTCACAAAAACCAATAGACTCCGTTAGAAAAACAAAACCGGTAAAATTTCCTGTTAGGTCACACTTTATGTAAACACAAGTATAAGGATGATAGAAATAAGATGAGAAGGAGAGATGGTTGATTAAGACACTATGAGAAATAGAAATGAAAGAGTTTACTTAGAATAATGAATTAACCAACCAAGTTTACAAATGACCTAAGGCTTCTATATATAGGGAAGGAGCAAGGGCAACACTCCCTCTCCTTCCTTTCATCATTTCGTGGGCTTTGAGGCCCATGGGTAACATATCTTAAGCCTAGTAAACTTAATACATTTAGTAAATGAAAGTAAATAATAGTTAAGCAACCTAACATTATTACAAATGACCGAGACTTGATAAAATAGTGAAAACTATGATCCCAACAATCTCCCCCTAAGGGTCGGTCATCAAGGTTGCTTGACGTCTTCGTCTTGATCTTTGACTTTCAAAGCTCTAGACGTCTTCTAAATCATTCATCGTTCTTTGTTCTTAGTTCTTAGTTGATGTAGTTGTGATCATCTTATTACAAAATGTAATGACCGAGACTTGACTAAATATAAAAGTATGATCCCAACAATCTCCCCCTAAGGGTCGGTCATCACGGTTGCTTGACGTCTTCATCTTAATCTTTGACTTTCAAGGCTTTAGACGTCTTCAAAATCGTTCATTGTTCTTTGATCATTGTTTGATGAGGTAGTGATCATCTTATGAAGTTATCTGCCATGTGTCACTTCTGCGTCTGTGGTGGTCGTCGTCCATTCCAACATGCTCATACACCTTTGAACTTAGACATTCACATGCACGGAGTTCCCTTTCATTCACATAGATCTTTAGTCCTTAAACTTTGTAGATTCTTCTTTTTGGCGTAGAATCTAACTTTGAACATTGTGTTGCTTCGATCTCAGAGGGAGCTTTTGTTGACTTCAAGATGTATGTATGAGCATGCGGAATCAGTCTCCATGGAGATGATATGTCCCTGCAGTTAAACAGTTAGCAATAAAATATCCGGTACTTACAGATAAGGAATTAGAGTTCGTCAACAGCATAGTGTGAAGACTCCTTCTAATCCTTATCAAGGCCGTTCCCATGTCAGATACTCCCGAAGGAGCTTACAAGACCTACTAAGTAGCTCAATGACTGGGTGAGTCGCTGGGGATCACTCCACGACTGTAGACCGCTATGGAACCACCGCAAACACTAAGCGTAACCCTTGTGGGGTTACCGAAGTGACCTGCTGTCAGGGCTGTTTGATGTTGACCCTGGCAGGAGTTTCCGTTCAATCATTGAGAAATACATATGTAATCCTCTCATAAACGTTCTTGGCAGATTGCTAAGATCTGCGAAGGACTCGATAATTTACAGCTGGTGCCCATTGAAGTAGAACACCAGTTGTAGAAATACTAAGTGTTCCTAAGAGATCTTTGAAGTATCTCGTAGCTCTAGACTCGAAAAGTGCACACATAGGTTTCCTATGCGGAGACTAGGGAGGGGTCTCCTGCTTCAATATCAACCATCTCTAAGAGATAAGTCGATAGATTACATCGGTTCCCCGTGAGAATGAAACAAGTTCTTTTAAGAGAACTTGAGTGGTTAAGAAGGTTTAGTGCATTGCGTCACTGGGTCCATGACGACTTTATCTTCAATACCGGTGTCGCCTTAGCAACAACCAGTAGCATATGAATTGAACCCGGTGTCTGCCCTAAGGTTGAACATATGGAGGGCTATTTCTTTTCACCCTTTTCTTTACTTTTCTTTTTAATTCTTCAACTCCTTCTTTCCCTTTCATTCTTTTCTCCTTTTATCATATCATACCTAAGGACTTCTAATTCTAACTATTGGTGATGTCCTTGGGTAGATCCCTCCGGCTCTGGCGGATCATAGGACTGAATTTCCTATCTTAATCACCTTATAACTCCATGATTATCCGACAATAGCCAAGAAACCTTTGATTGAAAATCTCTCAAAGTGTTTGTGACTATCAAACATTTTGTTTAACACTTTGAGAGTTTTGTGTATACTTATGAAGGGCTCCCCCTTCACATGTGCTCATAAGTGTTTAAATAAATTTGCACATGCGGGAGGAACAAGCACTTTTTGAATTGATCCACTTTCAGTGAACCTGACCGATTCGAGACACGCTTACATCACTAGTTAGACTAGCTTGAAGTTATTACCCGGCCTGGTCAAATCCACAGAAAGTTTCTCGAAACGGTACATTTCTACTAAGACAAATCCTTTTCGAGACACGCTTACGTGGCTAGTTAAAGAGTTCTATTGTCAGCTTTTAGGTGACAACTAGCTCTAGTAACTAACTTGATGTTATTACCCGTCGAGGATAGGTCTTTTCGAGATTACTAACTTTTTATGTTTCGTCAATTCTTGGGTGAATCTGAGTCTAGCTCGCATGAGATTTGAGTTTAAGCAACATTTAACTTTCATATTTTAATCACTTTCACTTTTCTCCCCCTCAAAAATAGCATATAAGATGTTGTTTTTGAGAAACATTTGATTAAAATATGTTTTTTGAGTCTTATGGGGAGAAATCAACAAGAACTTTTGATTTTGAGAACGATGAGTTTTTCAAGTGCTCCCCCTCAACAAGTGAATACTCATTGAGGTGAAATACTTGTCTTTTGAGCAGAATTATGAAAATCAGAAAATGTTTGATTAATTCTACTCAAAAGTAAGAAGCCTTCGCTCCTTATATAAGGATTGACGCACTGAAGCGTATCTCAGGGTCCTTTCATTACAAGCACGGGTTGTACACTGTTATGCGTATACAAACCATCAAAACATGATTTTGACAAAGCATTTTGATTTCGAATACTCCCCCTCAAAACAAGCATGTGTTTTGACAATTTTAAACTTTGTAGGGGATTGGGGAGTAAATGTTTTGAAACCTCTTGAGCAAAATTTTGAAAAATTTTGAAAAACCTTTTTGAAAAATTTTGAATAAATTTTGCTCAAGATTTTAGATAAGCTTTGCATGAAAACTTCTTGTTTTCAAGGAAAAGTGCACGTTTTGTTTTTGAGAAATGGTTTAGCAAGGCACTTTCCTTTCTTTGAAAACCAAATGGTACACTGAAATGAGTGCACAAGTCGTTGTTTTAATACAAAATTAGTTTTCTTTAAACAAAAATACTCCCCCTCAAATAATGAATGTTATTCGAGAGAAAGTCTTCTTGAGCAGAATTTTGAATCGTTTTATAATTTTTTTTTTTTTTTTTTTTTTTTTTTTTTGAAACATTCGTGAGACGACTCTGCTCAAGGTTTTAGAAAAACACAATAAAGTATTATACAACAAAGAATGCTTGAAAATCAGATTAGACAACAACCTCGAGGACTGAAAACCTTTGTTAAACAAAATTTGAAATCCATTTGAAGGTTGTGTCAATCCAATTAAAAGATGTAGAATTCCAACGAGGATTGAAAAATCTTTGTATCATTTTGAAATAACACTCGTTGAATCAATGGAAATTTAACACTCTTTTACTTATGAAAGTTGTTTGAGACCCGGAGTCTCTCTTTTGAGTTTTAAAATCTGAAGAAGAAGATTTCCACCTAAAGTTGAACCTCATGGGTTCTTTTTGAAGATTTGTTTCAGTGATGAGTGGAAAACTTCCGGTATTAGGGATGCCCAAATCAGAGTCATTCTTTTTTTCGTAGCCAAAGCATTCCAGATTTTGAAAATTCGAAAGGTTTTGAATGACTTTGCTTTGGTTTCCACTCTTGCTTTACTGGTGTAAAATGAAAGTGTAGAATTTGAAAAAATTGTTTCTCACCATTTTGAATCCTTTTACCAGTTTTAGCCTTTTAACACATTTAACCCTTTGCCCTCAAAATATGTTCCGTGAGAAACATTTTGACAATTGTTGAAGTTTTGACTTTCAATGGGATGACATGTACTTGCTCACAGAGAAAATGCATCAGGCATAAACAAGTATACAGATGAATCAAGAAACTCATTCTAAATCTACCAAAATGCTCAGAATTCTCTAATAAACACACAAGATCACAGATTAACTCATCCTATCACTCGAGATTATCCAATTATGATAATGGTTAGGGGTTATGATTTGAGACTTAGCACGCATGTTAACATCAAAATGCAAGAATATTGTACAAACAAACGCCCTAGTAGTAGCAGCAAAGACATCGACATCTTAAACCCTAAATCACTTGATTTCAAACCTATGTTGTTTCTAATCGTGTAAACACACCAATCGAGCATTCTTTAGTGTTCTCTAAAGTTATATGAAATAATTAAATAGACTAAACACATAATAAAAGAAAGAAACGCCCCGATCGATAATTACATGAACCCTAGTTTCTGATTATGCCTTTTTGACCGTTGAAAACATTTGAAACATTTAGGGAACGATAAGACAACAACAATGAAGAAATTAGAAACTCACAATCGAATAGAAACGAGGATAAAAAATCGTTAGTCTGATTATGTGTGAAACTTTAGAGAACATTTGTGAAAACATTGATGCGAGCCTGTTTTATTTTTTTCATGCAATGTCCTTTTACCTAAGTTTAAGACTTTTTTTTTTTTTTTTTTGAATCTTTACTCATGAAAGGTTAATTAATTTTCCATTTGAAGTCCAAACTAGATTAATTTGGGATCGTTGCAGAAAAATTCCTTTTCTCCCCCTCGAATTAGCATATATTTTGTGAAACCTTTTTGTACAAATTTAATTTGAGAGATCATAGAATTTTTGAAAAATGAGTTTTAATCTGAATGATGAAGAAACATTTTATCCTTGAAGAATAACAGTTAGGTGTGCAAACTTCATGATTTTGTGAAACATTTTCTCCCCCTCAAAACATGTTCCATTTGGACAGTGTAAAGCAAGATTTGTTTTAATGGAGGAACATAGTTTTGAAGAAACGAAGTTTGTACACAGAGAAAGAAGATTCTTTTTGTAGATTTTGTATTTTCTTGATGATAAAATAATATTTACAAAAAGACTATGATGTTTGACACTCTTAGTTTTTTTAAGAAAGTTTTGCAAATCATCTAGAGTCAAACACCGCATACCAATATGGTGAACTAAATCAACAAACCTTGATGGAGGTAATGCCTTTGTAAACAAGTCCACCAATTGGTATTCAGCTACCACAAACTCTACTTCAATTATACCCTTCTCGACATGCTCAGAGATGAAATGATATCGGAGATCAATGTGTTTGGATTTGCAAAGATGAACTGTGTTGCAGGAGATGCAATGGCACTCTTAGAATCGCAGTAGATCGGAATCTTATTGAATAGGTAGCCATAGTCTTTAAGTTGTGATCTCATCCAAATGACTTGAGCACAACAAGCAGACATAGCTATGTACTCAGATTCTGTAGATGACAGTGATGTGCAGTCCTGCTTCCCAAGACACAAGTTTATCTCCAAGAAACTGTAGGCCACTTGATGTACTTTTAAGCGAGTCTAAGCATCCACGCCCTGGGGGATTGATTAAGATTGTAGAGAGACTTCTTAAGCTTGTAGACATGATTGGGACGTTCACTTCTCGGAGTTGACCGTTCAGAAAAACCGTTTTCACGTCCATTTGGTAAACAATCATATTCCGATGAGCAGCAAATGCTAAGATCATCCGTACAGCTTCAAGTCTAGCAACAGGAGCAAATGATTCTTCAGGATCGATACCTACTTCTTGAGAATAACCTTTTGCTACCTAGCGTGATTTGTTGCGTATGACTGTGCATTCTGCATCCGGTTTGTTTTTCCAGATTCATTTTAAACCAATGACGATGATGCCTTCTGGTTTTTCAACCAATTCCCAGACTTCTAATCTTTGGAAGGTTTCGAATTCTTCTTGCATAGACTCAATCCATTTTTCATAAGTCATTGCTTCTTTGACTTTCTTTGACTTTTCTTGGGTACGGTTTCACAAACTGTGAGTGCATAAATGCAAGTTTCACCGTCTGTGTGAAGGCGTTGTCTTGTCATGATAGGTGCATCTGGATGGCCAATAATTTGAACTAAGGGGTGATCTCTAGTCCATTTATGTGTCGAGGGATGAAGTTGATAAGAATCTCGCAAGTGAGCAGGACCCATGTTGCGTGTAGATGACTCAGCAATGTTGGGGACAGGTTGACCATTTGCAAATGGATTAATGAATGGTTCTGGGTCATGCTCTGTGGTTTGTGGAACTGATAAAGGTATGGAATCTCCAGCTGATTGTCGTGAGTTGGACCCGGTTTGTTCGGTTGTTGTAGGTGATATGACTGGAGGACCGTCTCTTCCAACAGAAGTTGTTGTTTGTTGAGGTGTATCAGGTACTTGATGTTGATCAAAGTTTGCAGCGGAATTTGGTGTGGCCTCAGGTGGACGGTTAGCAGGCGTATCATCAAACAATGGAGCAAACAAGGTTTCCACTTCTTTACGAGAAAGTGACAATGGTTCAGCCGAAGATACCGAAAAATTAAGACGGTTGGATGCGGGTCCTAAGTTGTTGTGCTCAGAAGCCATTGCTGAAGTACTTTTAAACGGTTGATTACGGGTCCTAAGCTGTTGTGCTCAGAAGCCAATCCATTAAGCTCGGGTCCGAAACTGATTTGTTCCGAAGCCATTCCTGTTATATCTGAAAAGAAGAAAGAATAGACAAAAACAGAGAACATAGATCCCCAAGTGTAATTGGGTTCCGGATGTTAGAAGCATAAAGATGTAGTGTCAATTATCTTCTTGACACTCGGACACACTATATCAATGATTTCCTTTCTCGCCTCAGGGATAGATGTCGTGGATTTCACATTAGTTTTGGTGCAAATGTCTAAAATCTTTCCTGTAGGAATCCACCTAAGACCAATCGATTTGAAAATTCTGCCCGTGGGTACCCACCTAGTGTTAGATCTAGGAGATGTTTTCCTTTTAGATGCAGTGGGAGCATCACTTGGTTGAGAAAACCTACGTCCTATATTGATCCACTTCTTAGGTTTCTGACTTATGACTTTTGGTTCAACGAGTTTGTATTTCTTAGTCGACTGAGCCTTTTCAAGTGAATTTCCCTTTTGAAGATGTTTTAAAGCACAAACAACATGATTATATACGCAACTACTCTTAGAAGCTAGCCAATTCCTATTAGTTTGTTGATTACTCTTAGGTTTTGGTGTGATATTGTAAGCAGTGTTCTGTACTACAATGGAAGGCATCACACGAGGTTTTGAACCTAAATTCCATCCTTTTGAAGTAGCGCCTTTTTTCTAGCCTTTTCTAGATCATAGTTCTTGTACATGTCATATGTGCCATAAGACTTTTTACTTTTAATGCTCGTTTTAGACACTATTTTCGAACTAATCCTAGATGAGCTAGGTATAATCACGTGTTGAGATTTGGCAGACACAGATGCATTTTCCTTAGGCCAAGAACGTGGAGTGACTGGTTTTGTCAAATTGTTATTCTCAACACCTTGGGAGGCAAACCGAGGTTTTGAAAATTTAGGTCGTTCAGATTTAAATGCAGTTGGTTGTCTAACCACTGATTGTTTTCTGTTTGTTTGAGAAGGCGGTTTCCCCAAGATTGACGGTTTTGCAAACTTAGTATCCACACTATTGCCAGTCAGTCTTCTTAATTTGTTTTGCAATGCAGCATGTGCAAACACCTTTTCTTGAATTTGACCTTTTAAAAGCTCATTTTCTTTAACTAATGTATCTACACGTTTACTTAGTTCATTTGAAACTTGACCATTGTTGCCCGAATTTAGAGATTCGTTTTGCATTTGGAGTTCAAGTGAGATGCAATGTGCCTCTAGTTTTGAAATTTTTTTATGACACTGGGCAATGGTCTTTTTGAGAAGAATGTTTTCTGACTCAAGAGTTTGGTTTGATGTTTCAGTTATAAGATTATCAGGTAAGGACTCAGACTCAGAATATTTGTCAAGACATTGAACAACATTCTGGTCAACCTCTCCTTCATTACTGAAGTTAGGTTGCTCAGATTGTTGTTTCTCATTAGCAGGCATTATATGATCAACAATAGATTGTACCTCAACTATTTGTTCTTTGTCAAAGTTGGGCTCTGAGTCATTGAAGGGTCTGATCTCTGCAATGTCTGCATCTGTATCATTCCCCAATCTTCTGTTGTCATCCTGCTCATCTGATTTTGTCCCATTGCTTTCCACGACAACCAAATTAACTTCCAATACATCAACTTTATGAACTTGCTCTTCATGAATCTGCAACTTCCTTTTATTTACCCTTTGTTCATACTCTTCTTTGCGAAGTACTCTTTCGGCAATTGAATTCTCAATAGCATCCATGTGTTGGAGCAAGACATCTTTGAAGGTTTGAGCCTTGATTCGAGTGAAATCAAAAAAATTCTTGCTTACATCTTCACAGTCATAATTGATGAAATGTTGAAACCGTTCCTTGAGCACTCTGAAGGCGGCCTTGGATTCATTCTCGTGAAATTCTTCAGTAGTAAGTTGTTTTTCAAGTTGGTTCACGTTGATAAACATCGTATTAGTGAAAATATCAACTTCTTCTCCAAAGACGTCTTCAAATAAGAAATTGAGTACACGTTCGGAACAATCTTCAGCAAAGTTATTGCGAGTAAGGAGTTTAAGGTGTGTCTGAAGTAATCTAAAAGATGTCATGTATTTCTCAAATGGATCTTCAGAATCATCAGTATCATTTGTGTCGTACACTGGGTCTGTATCATCCATGTGAAGTTCCTGCATGTTTGCCATTAACATCACATCTGCTGTATCGGCTTCCAAATCTGCTGTATTGGATTCCAAATCTGCATATTCATCATCAGATGGAATATCTGCCATGACACTTTGCAAAATAGCATTGAGATTACCCCCTTAAACTTCCATTTGACTAAGTGTGGCATCGTATTCAACATTATAGTCAGAGAGTGGAGTTGAATCATAATCTTGAGCTTCCTCATCTGCAATATTTTCCGTATATGCCATAAATGCCATGCTTGGTTCGATAAGATCTTCTTCAGCATCAGAATCTTTCATTATGTTTAAGCATTCAGAAGTTGAAGTCATAGCGCCATTGCCTTTCTTAGAAGATACTTGACTAAGCTTCACTAGATTTTGCAGAAGAGATTGCACATAATTATGTAGTGTTGCACGATGGTACTGTGGAATGAAGAAAGGCTCAGGTGCATTCGGAGGATTGAAGAAGAGACCATTTGGAGTGTGAATTAAGGATCCATGGTCAACAGCTGGAGTTGGTGGAGCAGGGAGAATGGTCTTCAGTGGATTCATGCTTAAGCAAGATTCAAGAATTTGCTTCATTCTGAAGTGATGAAGTTCTTCTGTACGATGCATAGCTTCAAGATATTTCCACATTTCATACACACTAGCTTGAAAGTCCATATACATGTAAATTGAGTTGGGAAGTACCACTGTTATGAACCATACAGCCTGTTGGTCAGCATCGTACTGAGCAAGTTCAGTTGCATTCAAATCTTCATCAGTTTGTATTATGATAATCCCTGTTGAGTCAACAAGAAATATCATTTTGTATGGACCAACTTGAATGGATTTAAGCATGAGATCTGCAGCAGGACGATCTGTGAGCCATTGTAGAAATCTCCGTTTCCAAACAGTATACGTTCCTGGTAGCAACATCGGAGGCCTTGATACATTGCCGAAGAGCAGAATCTGATGAATGAGGGAGCTGTGACTTTGTTGTTGATGATACTGTTGCTGATGAGAATATTGGTGAGGAAGATAGTTGGAAGAAGGTGATTGAGACATTGTAGATGACATTTCTCTCCCCCTTGATTGTTGCGACGTAATCGAAATAATCAAACAAAATGTCACACTCAAGGTCGGAATAGTGATTTCTGGTTTTCCCTCCAAAATAATTTGAAAAATTTTCTCTTCCAAAATTTTGAAAATCACTTTAAAATGCAATTATAAGGTTGCAAGAAAAATTTGAGTTTCAAAAATTTTGCCGCCAAATTTTACCGAAAACAATTTGAATTTTGGCCTAAAAATTTGAATTTTGGGCCAAATTTTTCACTGTTATACCAAAATTTAAATTTCGCGTAAAAATTGAACGTTTAGTCTCCTGGAAAAATTAAATTTTACTCAAATATTCCCGCCAAAAAACTCTTTTTTTTTTTTTCTTTTTTTTTTTTTTGAAAATATGAAAGAAGATTATAGAAAGAGACTTGTGTGAATGATGGATCTATGAAATACTAGAGGTGTAACATTAAATGGGCTGAATTGTGCTAAATGTTGTCTGGAATGGAAGTTTGTTAATTCAAAGTTGACTTTAAATTGTTTGCTTATAAAAATCCTGCTATGTATTACCATTATTCATGTACTTGGCTAGGTAAGTTGAATTAATGGACAACAGTTGGATCAAAGCTGATATTGGAAACAAGAATTTTAAAGATGGAGTTCAGTATTTTATAGATTTTGCTATGGCTAGAAGTATAAGAGGAACAATTCCATGTCCATGCCTTAAATGTTGTTTGTGTAAGCGGAAGGCAGTCGATGATGCTCATGCCCACATATTGCAATATGGATTTTTACCGGGGTACAAAACATGGACAATGCATGGAGAGAATTCTATACCTTCACAACACTCTCATCCAAGTATTGTTCATGAAACTTCGGTTGGTGAAGATGACATAAGAGGCCTAGTTCGAGATGCTTTAGGTGTAAGTTCCTTACCTTTGAATAACACACATGAAAGTGTTTCCATTCTTGAAGGGAATATCAATGAATCTGATCAAGAAACTACTCAAAGTTCTAATCATGTTGATAAAGAAATTCCCTACAAAATGATCTACATCCTTTGTCACCCGAGAATGACTCTTTGTCGTTTAAGGATTTTACTGTGGTTGATATTTCAAACTCATTCCTCTCCGAGGACAAAATTTTCAAACCCGGTATCTTACTTTTTTTTTTTTTTTTTTTTTTTTTTTTTTGAAAATATGAAAGAAGATTATAGAAAGAGACTTGTGTGAATGATGGATCTATGAAATACTAGAGGTGTAACATTAAATGGGCTCAATTGTGCTAAATGTTGTCTGGAATGGAAGTTTGTTAATTCAAAGTTGACTTTAAATTGTTTGCTTATAAAAATCCTGCTATGTATTACCATTATTCATGTACTTGGCTAGGTGATGAGGCGAAAAATGATCCGTTTTTAGGGGGTCATTTAAGCCCGAATCCGACTTTATTTGATCAAATATTGCCCTAAATCGTTCCTTTTGTGATTTTAGGTGTTTGGAGAGTGAATTCTGGAAAAGAGGCTATTTTGGACGTTTTTGGAGCATAAAGTGAAGAAAACGACAAAGTACCAAAAATCCAAGCTAGAAATACAAGGTGACGGCGTCAAGGTTTGATTCTTGACGGCGTCAGACATGATGAATATTTTACCGTAGCTGGTGACGGCGTCAGATGGGCAAGTGACGGCGTCAAAGTGGCCAAGAATAATTTACCGTAGGTGGTGACGGCGTCACATAGGCCGTCACAAGTGGATCTAGGGCGTCCGAGGAAGTATATGGCGGCGAGGTGACGGCGTCAGACTTTACTCTTGACGCCGTCAGGACGATTTTCCTATATATAGGTTTCTAGTTTTTTTCATTAAAGGGAGAGAAGTTTTGGTGAAACCCTAAAGACGATTTTGGTGCCTCTTTTACAGGTTTTTCAAGGGTTCCAAACCCTTGAGACCTTGCATTGTAATTGAGATAAGTATACTCTTAATTCAATCAATATGTCTATGTGTTGGATGTTTATCTTTCGTTCTTATCTTAATTCTACTATGCTAGGCTAGATTTCCTTTGTGTTTGCTTAGATCTAATGAAACCTAGATGTTGATTATGTGTTGATTACTTGTCTATTCTTGTTCTTGGATGAATGATATTATATGTTAGGCTTAAGAAAACTGGCAGATCTCCAAATGGTAACATGCTTGAACGTCTTAAGAAACATGAACCGAGGCGTACTAGGTCTTTATTGGTTGTATTTAATGCATGAGCCACTGTTTACAATCCCTATAGTTGTGCTGGGTCATGGTGTAGGAGGAGATAAGAGCTCATAGAGTTGGGGAGTTATGTATGCCACCCCACGAATGGTATTAAGGAATACAATCCGTCATCCATACAAGTGTAACAAGTAATTGACATGTAAAAGATATCTAGGGAGTAATGAAGTCTAAGTAAACACAATTTCTCCAATTACTGCTCACAACCTTAGTTTAATATTAGCTTAATTTCATTTTCATTAGTTTAATTAATTATATAATAGTTTTTGGGTTAGTTGAATAGCAACTAATTCCGCCCACTCTTTCAAAACCCGAGATTTTACTTGCTTTCATAAAATATAAAAACACAAAAATAATCATCTTTCATCTCTAGAACTATTAATTAGGCTTTCTAATCCTAGCGACACTATTCCTAAGCTGAACGATCAATCCCCCGGTACTTGTCACTATACTATACTACAACGATCAGGTACACTGCCTGGTGGGGGTTGTAAGCCTCGCGAGATCCCTCGAGAGGTAAAGCAAGGTGCGATTCCCACGCATCACTAGGTAAGTTGAATTAATGGACAACAGTTGGATCAAAGCTGATATTGGAAACAAGAATTTTAAAGATGGAGTTCAGTATTTTATAGATTTTGCTATGGCTAGAAGTATAAGAGGAACAATTCCATGTCCATGCCTTAAACGTTGTTTGTGTAAGCGGAAGGCAGTCGATGATGCTCATGCCCACATATTGCAATATGGATTTTTACAGGGGTAAAAAACATGGACAATGCATGGAGAGAATTCTATACCTTCACAACACTCTCATCCAAGTATTGTTCATGAAACTTCGGTTGGTGAAGATGACATAAGAGGCCTAGTTCGAGATGCTTTAGGTGTAAGTTCCTTACCTTTGAATAACACACATGAAAGTGTTTCCATTCTTGAAGGGAATATCAATGAATCTGATCAAGAAACTACTCAAAGTTCTGATCATGTTGATAAAGAAATTCCCTACAAAATGATCTACATCCTTTGTCACCCGAGAATGACTCTTTGTCGTTTAAGGATTTTACTGTGGTTGATGTTTCAAACTCATTCCTCTCCGAGGACAAAATTTTCAAACCCGGTATCTTACTTTTTTTTTTTTTTTTTTTTTTTTTTTTTTTTTTTTGAAAATATGAAAGAAGATTATAGAAAGAGACTTGTGTGAATGATGGATCTATGAAATACTAGAGGTGTAACATTAAATGGGCTGAATTGTGCTAAATGTTGTCTGGAATGGAAGTTTGTTAATTCAAAGTTGACTTTAAATTGTTTGCTTATAAAAATCCTGCTATGTATTACCATTATTCATGTACTTGGCTAGGTAAGTTGAATTAATGGACAACAGTTGGATCAAAGCTGATATTGGAAACAAGAATTTTAAAGATGGAGTTCAGTATTTTATAGATTTTTCTATGGCTAGAAGTATAAGAGGAACAATTCCATGTCCATGCCTTAAATGTTGTTTGTGTAAGCGGAAGGCAGTCGATGATGCTCATGCCCACATATTGCAATATGGATTTTTACCGGGGTACAAAACATGGACAATGCATGGAGAGAATTCTATACCTTCACAACACTCTCATCCAAGTATTGTTCATGAAACTTCGGTTGGTGAAGATGACATAAGAGGCCTAGTTCGAGATGCTTTAGGTGTAAGTTCCTTACCTTTGAATAACACACATGAAAGTGTTTCCATTCTTGAAGGGAATATCAATGAATCTGATCAAGAAACTACTCAAAGTTCTGATCATGTTGATAAAGAAATTCCCTACAAAATGATCTACATCCTTTGTCACCCGAGAATGACTCTTTGTCGTTTAAGGATTTTACTGTGGTTGATATTTCAAACTCATTCCTCTCCGAGGACAAAATTTTCAAACCCGGTATCTTAATTTTTTTTTTTTTTTTTTTTTTTTTTTTTTTGAAAATATGAAAGAAGATTATAGAAAGAGACTTGTGTGAATGATGGATCTATGAAATACTAGAGGTGTAACATTAAATGGGCTGAATTGTGCTAAATGTTGTCTGGAATGGAAGTTTGTTAATTCAAAGTTGACTTTAAATTGTTTGCTTATAAAAATCCTGCTATGTATTACCATTATTCATGTACTTGGCTAGGTAAGTTGAATTAATGGACAACAGTTGGATCAAAGCTGATATTGGAAACAAGAATTTTAAAGATGGAGTTCAGTATTTTATAGATTTTGCTATGGCTAGAAGTATAAGAGGAACAATTCCATGTCCATGCCTTAAATGTTGTTTGTGTAAGTGGAAGGCAGTCGATGATGCTCATGCCCACATATTGCAATATGGATTTTTACCGGGGTACAAAACATGGACAATGCATGGAGAGAATTCTATACCTTCACAACACTCTCATCCAAGTATTGTTCATGAAACTTCGGTTGGTGAAGATGACATAAGAGGCCTAGTTCGAGATGCTTTAGGTGTAAGTTCCTTACCTTTGAATAACACACATGAAAGTGTTTCCATTCTTGAAGGGAATATCAATGAATCTGATCAAGAAACTACTCAAAGTTCTGATCATGTTGATAAAGAAATTCCCTACAAAATGATCTACATCCTTTGTCACCCGAGAATGACTCTTTGTCGTTTAAGGATTTTACTGTGGTTGATATTTCAAACTCATTCCTCTCCGAGGACAAAATTTTCAAACCCGGTATCTTACTTTTTTTTTTTTTTTTTTTTTTTTTTTTTTTTTTTTTGAAAATATGAAAGAAGATTATAGAAAGAGACTTGTGTGAATAATGGATCTATGAAATACTAGAGGTGTAACATTAAATGGGCTGAATTGTGCTAAATGTTGTCTGGAATGGAAGTTTGTTAATTCAAAGTTGACTTTAAATTGTTTGCTTATAAAAATCCTGCTATGTATTACCATTATTCATGTACTTGGCTAGGTAAGTTGAATTAATGGACAACAGTTGGATCAAAGCTGATATTGGAAACAAGAATTTTAAAGATGGAGTTCAGTATTTTATAGATTTTGCTATGGCTAGAAGTATAAGAGGAACAATTCCATGTCCATGCCTTAAATGTTGTTTGTGTAAGCGGAAGGCAGTCGATGATGCTCATGCCCACATATTGCAATATGGATTTTTACCGGGGTACAAAACATGGACAATGCATGGAGAGAATTCTATACCTTCACAACACTCTCATCCAAGTATTGTTCATGAAACTTCGGTTGGTGAAGATGACATAAGAGGCCTAGTTCGAGATGCTTTAGGTGTAAGTTCCTTACCTTTGAATAACACACATGAAAGTGTTTCCATTCTTGAAGGGAATATCAATGAATCTGATCAAGAAACTACTCAAAGTTCTGATCATGTTGATAAAGAAATTCCCTACAAAATGATCTACATCCTTTGTCACCCGAGAATGACTCTTTGTCGTTTAAGGATTTTACTGTGGTTGATATTTCAAACTCATTCCTCTCCGAGGACAAAATTTTCAAACCCGGTATCTTAATTTTTTATTTTTTTTTTTTTTTATTTTTTATTTTTTTTTTTTGAAAATATGAAAGAAGATTATAGAAAGAGACTTGTGTGAATGATGGATCTATGAAATACTAGAGGTGTAACATTAAATGGGCTGAATTGTGCTAAATGTTGTCTGGAATGGAAGTTTGTTAATTCAAAGTTGACTTTAAATTGTTTGCTTATAAAAATCCTGCTATGTATTACCATTATTCATGTACTTGGCTAGGTAAGTTGAATTAATGGACAACAGTTGGATCAAAGCTGATATTGGAAACAAGAATTTTAAAGATGGAGTTCAGTATTTTATAGATTTTGCTATGGCTAGAAGTATAAGAGGAACAATTCCATGTCCATGCCTTAAATGTTGTTTGTGTAAGCGGAAGGCAGTCGATGATGCTCATGCCCACATATTGCAATATGGATTTTTACCGGGGTACAAAACATGGACAATGCATGGAGAGAATTCTATACCTTCACAACACTCTCATCCAAGTATTGTTCATGAAACTTCGGTTGGTGAAGATGACATAAGAGGCCTAGTTCGAGATGCTTTAGGTGTAAGTTCCTTACCTTTGAATAACACACATGAAAGTGTTTCCATTCTTGAAGGGAATATCAATGAATCTGATCAAGAAACTACTCAAAGTTCTGATCATGTTGATAAAGAAATTCCCTACAAAATGATCTACATCCTTTGTCACCCGAGAATGACTCTTTGTCGTTTAAGGATTTTACTGTGGTTGATATTTCAAACTCATTCCTCTCCGAGGACAAAATTTTCAAACCCGGTATCTTACTTTTTTTTTTTTTTTTTTTTTTTTTTTTTTTTTGAAAATATGAAAGAAGATTATAGAAAGAGACTTGTGTGAATGATGGATCTATGAAATACTAGAGGTGTAACATTAAATGGGCTGAATTGTGCTAAATGTTGTCTGGAATGGAAGTTTGTTAATTCAAAGTTGACTTTAAATTGTTTGCTTATAAAAATCCTGCTATGTATTACCATTATTCATGTACTTGGCTAGGTAAGTTGAATTAATGGACAACAGTTGGATCAAAGCTGATATTGGAAACAAGAATTTTAAAGATGGAGTTCAGTATTTTATAGATTTTGCTATGGCTAGAAGTATAAGAGGAACAATTCCATGTCCATGCCTTAAATGTTGTTTGTGTAAGCGGAAGGCAGTCGATGATGCTCATGCCCACATATTGCAATATGGATTTTTACCGGGGTACAAAACATGGACAATGCATGGAGAGAATTCTATACCCTCACAACACTCTCATCCAAGTATTGTTCATGAAACTTCGGTTGGTGAAGATGACATAAGAGGCCTAGTTCGAGATGCTTTAGGTGTAAGTTCCTTACCTTTGAATAACACACATGAAAGTGTTTCCATTCTTGAAGGGAATATCAATGAATCTGATCAAGAAACTACTCAAAGTTCTGATCATGTTGATAAAGAAATTCCCTACAAAATGATCTACATCCTTTGTCACCCGAGAATGACTCTTTGTCGTTTAAGGATTTTACTGTGGTTGATATTTCAAACTCATTCCTCTCCGAGGACAAAATTTTCAAACCCGGTATCTTACTTTTTTTTTTTTTTTTTTTTTTTTTTTTTTTTTGAAAATATGAAAGAAGATTATAGAAAGAGACTTGTGTGAATGATGGATCTATGAAATACTAGAGGTGTAACATTAAATGGGCTGAATTGTGCTAAATGTTGTCTGGAATGGAAGTTTGTTAATTCAAAGTTGACTTTAAATTGTTTGCTTATAAAAATCCTGCTATGTATTACCATTATTCATGTACTTGGCTAGGTAAGTTGAATTAATGGACAACAGTTGGATCAAAGCTGATATTGGAAACAAGAATTTTAAAGATGGAGTTCAGTATTTTATAGATTTTGCTATGGCTAGAAGTATAAGAGGAACAATTCCATGTCCATGCCTTAAATGTTGTTTGTGTAAGCGGAAGGCAGTCGATGATGCTCATGCCCACATATTGCAATATGGATTTTTACCGGGGTACAAAACATGGACAATGCATGGAGAGAATTCTATACCCTCACAACACTCTCATCCAAGTATTGTTCATGAAACTTCGGTTGGTGAAGATGACATAAGAGGCCTAGTTCGAGATGCTTTAGGTGTAAGTTCCTTACCTTTGAATAACACACATGAAAGTGTTTCCATTCTTGAAGGGAATATCAATGAATCTGATCAAGAAACTACTCAAAGTTCTGATCATGTTGATAAAGAAATTCCCTACAAAATGATCTACATCCTTTGTCACCCGAGAATGACTCTTTGTCGTTTAAGGATTTTACTGTGGTTGATATTTCAAACTCATTCCTCTCCGAGGACAAAATTTTCAAACCCGGTATCTTAATTTTTTTTTTTTTTTTTTTTTTTTTTTTTTTTTTTGAAAATATGAAAGAAGATTATAGAAAGAGACTTGTGTGAATGATGGATCTATGAAATACTAGAGGTGTAACATTAAATGGGCTGAATTGTGCTAAATGTTGTCTGGAATGGAAGTTTGTTAATTCAAAGTTGACTTTAAATTGTTTGCTTATAAAAATCCTGCTATGTATTACCATTATTCATGTACTTGGCTAGGTAAGTTGAATTAATGGACAACAGTTGGATCAAAGCTGATATTGGAAACAAGAATTTTAAAGATGGAGTTCAGTATTTTATAGATTTTGCTATGGCTAGAAGTATAAGAGGAACAATTCCATGTCCATGCCTTAAATGTTGTTTGTGTAAGCGGAAGGCAGTCGATGATGCTCATGCCCACATATTGCAATATGGATTTTTACCGGGGTACAAAACATGGACAATGCATGGAGAGAATTCTATACCCTCACAACACTCTCATCCAAGTATTGTTCATGAAACTTCGGTTGGTGAAGATGACATAAGAGGCCTAGTTCGAGATGCTTTAGGTGTAAGTTCCTTACCTTTGAATAACACACATGAAAGTGTTTCCATTCTTGAAGGGAATATCAATGAATCTGATCAAGAAACTACTCAAAGTTCTGATCATGTTGATAAAGAAATTCCCTACAAAATGATCTACATCCTTTGTCACCCGAGAATGACTCTTTGTCGTTTAAGGATTTTACTGTGGTTGATATTTCAAACTCATTCCTCTCCGAGGACAAAATTTTCAAACCCGGTATCTTACTTTTTTTTTTTTTTTTTTTTTTTTTTTTTTTTGAAAATATGAAAGAAGATTAAAGAAAGAGACTTGTGTGAATAATGGATCTATGAAATACTAGAGGTGTAACATTAAATGGGCTGAATTGTGCTAAATGTTGTCTGGAATGGAAGTTTGTTAATTCAAAGTTGACTTTAAATTGTTTGCTTATAAAAATCCTGCTATGTATTACCATTATTCATGTACTTGGCTAGGTAAGTTGAATTAATGGACAACAGTTGGATCAAAGCTGATATTGGAAACAAGAATTTTAAAGATGGAGTTCAGTATTTTATAGATTTTGCTATGGCTAGAAGTATAAGAGGAACAATTCCATGTCCATGCCTTAAATGTTGTTTGTGTAAGCGGAAGGCAGTCGATGATGCTCATGCCCACATATTGCAATATGGATTTTTACCGGGGTACAAAACATGGACAATGCATGGAGAGAATTCTATACCTTCACAACACTCTCATCCAAGTATTGTTCATGAAACTTCGGTTGGTGAAGATGACATAAGAGGCCTAGTTCGAGATGCTTTAGGTGTAAGTTCCTTACCTTTGAATAACACACATGAAAGTGTTTCCATTCTTGAAGGGAATATCAATGAATCTGATCAAGAAACTACTCAAAGTTCTGATCATGTTGATAAAGAAATTCCCTACAAAATGATCTACATCCTTTGTCACCCGAGAATGACTCTTTGTCGTTTAAGGATTTTATTGTGGTTGATATTTCAAACTCATTCCTCTCCGAGGACAAAATTTTCAAACCCGGTATCTTAATTTTTTTTTTTTTTTTTTTTTTTTTTTTTTTTTTTTGAAAATATGAAAGAAGATTATAGAAAGAGACTTGTGTGAATGATGGATCTATGAAATACTAGAGGTGTAACATTAAATGGGCTGAATTGTGCTAAATGTTGTCTGGAATGGAAGTTTGTTAATTCAAAGTTGACTTTAAATTGTTTGCTTATAAAAATCCTGCTATGTATTACCATTATTCATGTACTTGGCTAGGTAAGTTGAATTAATGGACAACAGTTGGATCAAAGCTGATATTGGAAACAAGAATTTTAAAGATGGAGTTCAGTATTTTAAAGATTTTGCTATGGCTAGAAGTATAAGAGGAACAATTCCATGTCCATGCCTTAAATGTTGTTTGTGTAAGCGAAAGGCAGTCCATGATGCTCATGCCCACATATTGCAATATGGATTTTTACCGGGGTACAAAACATGGACAATGCATGGAGAGAATTCTATACCTTCACAACACTCTCATCCAAGTATTGTTCATGAAACTTCGGTTCGTGAAGATGACATAAGAGGCCTAGTTCGAGATGCTTTAGGTGTAAGTTCCTTACCTTTGAATAACACACATGAAAGTGTTTCCATTCTTGAAGGGAATATCAATGAATCTGATCAAGAAACTACTCAAAGTTCTGATCATGTTGATAAAGAAATTCCCTACAAAATGATCTACATCCTTTGTCACCCGAGAATGACTCTTTGTCGTTTAAGGATTTTACTGTGGTTGATATTTCAAACTCATTCCTCTCCGAGGACAAAATTTTCAAACCCGGTATCTTACTTTTTTTTTTTTTTTTTTTTTTTTTTTTTGAAAATATGAAAGAAGATTATAGAAAGAGACTTGTGTGAATAATGGATCTATGAAATACTAGAGGTGTAACATTAAATGGGCTGAATTGTGCTAAATGTTGTCTGGAATGGAAGTTTGTTAATTCAAAGTTGACTTTAAATTGTTTGCTTATAAAAATCCTGCTATGTATTACCATTATTCATGTACTTGGCTAGGTAAGTTGAATTAATGGACAACAGTTGGATCAAAGCTGATATTGGAAACAAGAATTTTAAAGATGGAGTTCAGTATTTTATAGATTTTGCTATGGCTAGAAGTATAAGAGGAACAATTCCATGTCCATGCCTTAAATGTTGTTTGTGTAAGCGGAAGGCAGTCGATGATGCTCATGCCCACATATTGCAATATGGATTTTTACCGGGGTACAAAACATGGACAATGCATGGAGAGAATTCTATACCTTCACAACACTCTCATCCAAGTATTGTTCATGAAACTTCGGTTGGTGAAGATGACATAAGAGGCCTAGTTCGAGATGCTTTAGGTGTAAGTTCCTTACCTTTGAATAACACACATGAAAGTGTTTCCATTCTTGAAGGGAATATCAATGAATCTGATCAAGAAACTACTCAAAGTTCTGATCATGTTGATAAAGAAATTCCCTACAAAATGATCTACATCCTTTGTCACCCGAGAATGACTCTTTGTCGTTTAAGGATTTTACTGCGGTTGATATTTCAAACTCATTCCTCTCCGAGGACAAAATTTTCAAACCCGGTATCTTAATTTTTTTTTTTTTTTTTTTTTTTTTTTTTTTTTTGAAAATATGAAAGAAGATTATAGAAAGAGACTTGTGTGAATGATGGATCTATGAAATACTAGAGGTGTAACATTAAATGGGCTGAATTGTGCTAAATGTTGTCTGGAATGGAAGTTTGTTAATTCAAAGTTGACTTTAAATTGTTTGCTTATAAAAATCCTGCTATGTATTACCATTATTCATGTACTTGGCTAGGTAAGTTGAATTAATGGACAACAGTTGGATCAAAGCTGATATTGGAAACAAGAATTTTAAAGATGGAGTTCAGTATTTTATAGATTTTGCTATGGCTAGAAGTATAAGAGGAACAATTCCATGTCCATGCCTTAAATGTTGTTTGTGTAAGCGGAAGGCAGTCGATGATGCTCATGCCCACATATTGCAATATGGATTTTTACCGGGGTACAAAACATGGACAATGCATGGAGAGAATTCTATACCTTCACAACACTCTCATCCAAGTATTGTTCATGAAACTTCGGTTGGTGAAGATGACATAAGAGGCCTAGTTCGAGATGCTTTAGGTGTAAGTTCCTTACCTTTGAATAACACACATGAAAGTGTTTCCATTCTTGAAGGGAATATCAATGAATCTGATCAAGAAACTACTCAAAGTTCTGATCATGTTGATAAAGAAATTCCCTACAAAATGATCTACATCCTTTGTCACCCGAGAATGACTCTTTGTCGTTTAAGGATTTTACTGTGGTTGATATTTCAAACTCATTCCTCTCCGAGGACAAAATTTTCAAACCCGGTATCTAACTTTTTTTTTTTTTTTTTTTTTTTTTTTTTTTTTTTTTTTTTTTGAAAATATGAAAGAAGATTATAGAAAGAGACTTGTGTGAATGATGGATCTATGAAATACTAGAGGTGTAACATTAAATGGGCTGAATTGTGCTAAATGTTGTCTGGAATGGAAGTTTGTTAATTCAAAGTTGACTTTAAATTGTTTGCTTATAAAAATCCTGCTATGTATTACCATTATTCATGTACTTGGCTAGGTAAGTTGAATTAATGGACAACAGTTGGATCAAAGCTGATATTGGAAACAAGAATTTTAAAGATGGAGTTCAGTATTTTAAAGATTTTGCTATGGCTAGAAGTATAAGAGGAACAATTCCATGTCCATGCCTTAAATGTTGTTTGTGTAAGCGGAAGGCAGTCCATGATGCTCATGCCCACATATTGCAATATGGATTTTTACCGGGGTACAAAACATGGACAATGCATGGAGAGAATTCTATACCTTCACAACACTCTCATCCAAGTATTGTTCATGAAACTTCGGTTCGTGAAGATGACATAAGAGGCCTAGTTCGAGATGCTTTAGGTGTAAGTTCCTTACCTTTGAATAACACACATGAAAGTGTTTCCATTCTTGAAGGGAATATCAATGAATCTGATCAAGAAACTACTCAAAGTTCTGATCATGTTGATAAAGAAATTCCCTACAAAATGATCTACATCCTTTGTCACCCGAGAATGACTCTTTGTCATTTAAGGATTTTACTGTGGTTGATATTTCAAACTCATTCCTCTCCGAGGACAAAATTTTCAAACCCGGTTTCTAACTTTTTTTTTTTTTTTTTTTTTTTTTTTTTTTTTTTTTTTTTGAAAATATGAAAGAAGATTATAGAAAGAGACTTGTGTGAATGATGGATCTATGAAATACTAGAGGTGTAACATTAAATGGGCTGAATTGTGCTAAATGTTGTCTGGAATGGAAGTTTGTTAATTCAAAGTTGACTTTAAATTGTTTGCTTATAAAAATCCTGCTATGTATTACCATTATTCATGTACTTGGCTAGGTAAGTTGAATTAATGGACAACAGTTGGATCAAAGCTGATATTGGAAACAAGAATTTTAAAGATGGAGTTCAGTATTTTATAGATTTTGCTATGGCTAGAAGTATAAGAGGAACAATTCCATGTCCATGCCTTAAATGTTGTTTGTGTAAGTGGAAGGCAGTCGATGAGGCTCATGCCCACATATTGCAATATGGATTTTTACCGGGGTACAAAACATGGACAATGCATGGAGAGAATTCTATACCTTCACAACACTCTCATCCAAGTATTGTTCATGAAACTTCGGTTGGTGAAGATGACATAAGAGGCCTAGTTCGAGATGCTTTAGGTGTAAGTTCCTTACCTTTGAATAACACACATGAAAGTGTTTCCATTCTTGAAGGGAATATCAATGAATCTGATCAAGAAACTACTCAAAGTTCTGATCATGTTGATAAAGAAATTCCCTACAAAATGATCTACATCCTTTGTCACCCGAGAATGACTCTTTGTCGTTTAAGGATTTTACTGTGGTTGATATTTCAAACTCATTCCTCTCCGAGGACAAAATTTTCAAACCCGGTATCTTACTTTTTTTTTTTTTTTTTTTTTTTTTTTTTTTGAAAATATGAAAGAAGATTATAGAAAGAGACTTGTGTGAATAATGGATCTATGAAATACTAGAGGTGTAACATTAAATGGGCTGAATTGTGCTAAATGTTGTCTGGAATGGAAGTTTGTTAATTCAAAGTTGACTTTAAATTGTTTGCTTATAAAAATCCTGCTATGTATTACCATTATTCATGTACTTGGCTAGGTAAGTTGAATTAATGGACAACAGTTGGATCAAAGCTGATATTGGAAACAAGAATTTTAAAGATGGAGTTCAGTATTTTATAGATTTTGCTATGGCTAGAAGTATAAGAGGAACAATTCCATGTCCATACCTTAAATGTTGTTTGTGTAAGCGGAAGGCAGTCGATGATGCTCATGCCCACATATTGCAATATGGATTTTTACCGGGGTACAAAACATGGACAATGCATGGAGAGAATTCTATACCTTCACAACACTCTCATCCAAGTATTGTTCATGAAACTTCGGTTCGTGAAGATGACATAAGAGGCCTAGTTCGAGATGCTTTAGGTGTAAGTTCCTTACCTTTGAATAACACACATGAAAGTGTTTCCATTCTTGAAGGGAATATCAATGAATCTGATCAAGAAACTACTCAAAGTTCTGATCATGTTGATAAAGAAATTCCCTACAAAATGATCTACATCCTTTGTCACCCGAGAATGACTCTTTGTCGTTTAAGGATTTTACTGTGGTTGATATTTCAAACTCATTCCTCTCCGAGGACAAAATTTTCAAACCCGGTATCTTAATTTTTTTTTTTTTTTTTTTTTTTTTTTTTTTTTTTTTTTTTTGAAAATATGAAAGAAGATTATAGAAAGAGACTTGTGTGAATGATGGATCTATGAAATACTAGAGGTGTAACCTTAAATGGGCTGAATTGTGCTAAATGTTGTCTGGAATGGAAGTTTGTTAATTCAAAGTTGACTTTAAATTGTTTGCTTATAAAAATCCTGCTATGTATTACCATTATTCATGTACTTGGCTAGGTAAGTTGAATTAATGGACAACAGTTGGATCAAAGCTGATATTGGAAACAAGAATTTTAAAGATGGAGTTCAGTATTTTATAGATTTTGCTATGGCTAGAAGTATAAGAGGAACAATTCCATGTCCATGCCTTAAATGTTGTTCGTGTAAGTGGAAGGCAGTCGATGATGCTCATGCCCACATATTGCAATATGGATTTTTACCGGGGTACAAAACATGGACAATGCATGGAGAGAATTCTATACCTTCACAACACTCTCATCCAAGTATTGTTCATGAAACTTCGGTTGGTGAAGATGACATAAGAGGCCTAGTTCGAGATGCTTTAGGTGTAAGTTCCTTACCTTTGAATAACACACATGAAAGTGTTTCCATTCTTGAAGGGAATATCAATGAATCTGATCAAGAAACTACTCAAAGTTCTGATCATGTTGATAAAGAAATTCCCTACAAAATGATCTACATCCTTTGTCACCCGAGAATGACTCTTTGTCGTTTAAGGATTTTACTGTGGTTGATATTTCAAACTCATTCCTCTCCGAGGACAAAATTTTCAAACCCGGTATCTTACTTTTTTTTTTTTTTTTTTTTTTTTTTTTGAAAATATGAAAGAAGATTATAGAAAGAGACTTGTGTGAATAATGGATCTATGAAATACTAGAGGTGTAACATTAAATGGGCTGAATTGTGCTAAATGTTGTCTGGAATGGAAGTTTGTTAATTCAAAGTTGACTTTAAATTGTTTGCTTATAAAAATCCTGCTATGTATTACCATTATTCATGTACTTGGCTAGGTAAGTTGAATTAATGGACAACAGTTGGATCAAAGCTGATATTGGAAACAAGAATTTTAAAGATGGAGTTCAGTATTTTATAGATTTTGCTATGGCTAGAAGTATAAGAGGAACAATTCCATGTCCATGCCTTAAATGTTGTTTGTGTAAGCGGAAGGCAGTCGATGATGCTCATGCCCACATATTGCAATATGGATTTTTACCGGGGTACAAAACATGGACAATGCATGGAGAGAATTCTATACCTTCACAACACTCTCATCCAAGTATTGTTCATGAAACTTCGGTTGGTGAAGATGACATAAGAGGCCTAGTTCGAGATGCTTTAGGTGTAAGTTCCTTACCTTTGAATAACACACATGAAAGTGTTTCCATTCTTGAAGGGAATATCAATGAATCTGATCAAGAAACTACTCAAAGTTCTGATCATGTTGATAAAGAAATTCCCTACAAAATGATCTACATCCTTTGTCACCCGAGAATGACTCTTTGTCGTTTAAGGATTTTACTGTGGTTGATATTTCAAACTCATTCCTCTCCGAGGACAAAATTTTCAAACCCGGTATCTTAATTTTTTTTTTTTTTTTTTTTTTTTTTTTTTTTTTTTTTTTGAAAATATGAAAGAAGATTATAGAAAGAGACTTGTGTGAATGATGGATCTATGAAATACTAGAGGTGTAACATTAAATGGGCTGAATTGTGCTAAATGTTGTCTGGAATGGAAGTTTGTTAATTCAAAGTTGACTTTAAATTGTTTGCTTATAAAAATCCTGCTATGTATTACCATTATTCATGTACTTGGCTAGGTAAGTTGAATTAATGGACAACAGTTGGATCAAAGCTGATATTGGAAACAAGAATTTTAAAGATGGAGTTCAGTATTTTAAAGATTTTGCTATGGCTAGAAGTATAAGAGGAACAATTCCATGTCCATGCCTTAAATGTTGTTTGTGTAAGCGGAAGGCAGTCGATGATGCTCATGCCCACATATTGCAATATGGATTTTTACCGGGGTACAAAACATGGACAATGCATGGAGAGAATTCTATACCTTCACAACACTCTCATCCAAGTATTGTTCATGAAACTTCGGTTCGTGAAGATGACATAAGAGGCCTAGTTCGAGATGCTTTAGGTGTAAGTTCCTTACCTTTGAATAACACACATGAAAGTGTTTCCATTCTTGAAGGGAATATCAATGAATCTGATCAAGAAACTACTCAAAGTTCTGATCATGTTGATAAAGAAATTCCCTACAAAATGATCTACATCCTTTGTCACCCGAGAATGACTCTTTGTCGTTTAAGGATTTTACTGTGGTTGATATTTCAAACTCATTCCTCTCCGAGGACAAAATTTTCAAACCCGGTATCTTACTTTTTTTTTTTTTTTTTTTTTTTTTTTTTTTTTTTTGAAAATATGAAAGAAGATTATAGAAAGAGACTTGTGTGAATGATGGATCTATGAAATACTAGAGGTGTAACATTAAATGGGCTGAATTGTGCTAAATGTTGTCTGGAATGGAAGTTTGTTAATTCAAAGTTGACTTTAAATTGTTTGCTTATAAAAATCCTGCTATGTATTACCATTATTCATGTACTTGGCTAGGTAAGTTGAATTAATGGACAACAGTTGGATCAAAGCTGATATTGGAAACAAGAATTTTAAAGATGGAGTTCAGTATTTTATAGATTTTGCTATGGCTAGAAGTATAAGAGGAACAATTCCATGTCCATGCCTTAAATGTTGTTTGTGTAAGTGGAAGGCAGTCGATGATGCTCATGCCCACATATTGCAATATGGATTTTTACCGGGGTACAAAACATGGACAATGCATGGAGAGAATTCTATACCTTCACAACACTCTCATCCAAGTATTGTTCATGAAACTTCGGTTGGTGAAGATGACATAAGAGGCCTAGTTCGAGATGCTTTAGGTGTAAGTTCCTTACCTTTGAATAACACACATGAAAGTGTTTCCATTCTTGAAGGGAATATCAATGAATCTGATCAAGAAACTACTCAAAGTTCTGATCATGTTGATAAAGAAATTCCCTACAAAATGATCTACATCCTTTGTCACCCGAGAATGACTCTTTGTCGTTTAAGGATTTTACTGTGGTTGATATTTCAAACTCATTCCTCTCCGAGGACAAAATTTTCAAACCCGGTATCTTACTTTTTTTTTTTTTTTTTTTTTTTTTTTTTTTTGAAAATATGAAAGAAGATTATAGAAAGAGACTTGTGTGAATGATGGATCTATGAAATACTAGAGGTGTAACATTAAATGGGCTGAATTGTGCTAAATGTTGTCTGGAATGGAAGTTTGTTAATTCAAAGTTGACTTTAAATTGTTTGCTTATAAAAATCCTGCTATGTATTACCATTATTCATGTACTTGGCTAGGTAAGTTGAATTAATGGACAACAGTTGGATCAAAGCTGATATTGGAAACAAGAATTTTAAAGATGGAGTTCAGTATTTTATAGATTTTGCTATGGCTAGAAGTATAAGAGGAACAATTCCATGTCCATGCCTTAAATGTTGTTTGTGTAAGCGGAAGGCAGTCGATGATGCTCATGCCCACATATTGCAATATGGATTTTTACCGGGGTACAAAACATGGACAATGCATGGAGAGAATTCTATACCTTCACAACACTCTCATCCAAGTATTGTTCATGAAACTTCGGTTGGTGAAGATGACATAAGAGGCCTAGTTCGAGATGCTTTAGGTGTAAGTTCCTTACCTTTGAATAACACACATGAAAGTGTTTCCATTCTTGAAGGGAATATCAATGAATCTGATCAAGAAACTACTCAAAGTTCTGATCATGTTGATAAAGAAATTCCCTACAAAATGATCTACATCCTTTGTCACCCGAGAATGACTCTTTGTCGTTTAAGGATTTTACTGTGGTTGATATTTCAAACTCATTCCTCTCCGAGGACAAAATTTTCAAACCCGGTATCTTAATTTTTTTTTTTTTTTTTTTTTTATTTTTTTTTTTTTGAAAATATGAAAGAAGATTATAGAAAGAGACTTGTGTGAATGATGGATCTATGAAATACTAGAGGTGTAACATTAAATGGGCTGAATTGTGCTAAATGTTGTCTGGAATGGAAGTTTGTTAATTCAAAGTTGACTTTAAATTGTTTGCTTATAAAAATCCTGCTATGTATTACCATTATTCATGTACTTGGCTAGGTAAGTTGAATTAATGGACAACAGTTGGATCAAAGCTGATATTGGAAACAAGAATTTTAAAGATGGAGTTCAGTATTTTATAGATTTTGCTATGGCTAGAAGTATAAGAGGAACAATTCCATGTCCATGCCTTAAATGTTGTTTGTGTAAGTGGAAGGCAGTCGATGATGCTCATGCCCACATATTGCAATATGGATTTTTACCGGGGTACAAAACATGGACAATGCATGGAGAGAATTCTATACCTTCACAACACTCTCATCCAAGTATTGTTCATGAAACTTCGGTTGGTGAAGATGACATAAGAGGCCTAGTTCGAGATGCTTTAGGTGTAAGTTCCTTACCTTTGAATAACACACATGAAAGTGTTTCCATTCTTGAAGGGAATATCAATGAATCTGATCAAGAAACTACTCAAAGTTCTGATCATGTTGATAAAGAAATTCCCTACAAAATGATCTACATCCTTTGTCACCCGAGAATGACTCTTTGTCGTTTAAGGATTTTACTGTGGTTGATATTTCAAACTCATTCCTCTCCGAGGACAAAATTTTCAAACCCGGTATCTTACTACTTTTTTTTTTTTTTTTTTTTTTTTTTTTTGAAAATATGAAAGAAGATTATAGAAAGAGACTTGTGTGAATAATGGATCTATGAAATACTAGAGGTGTAACATTAAATGGGCTGAATTGTGCTAAATGTTGTCTGGAATGGAAGTTTGTTAATTCAAAGTTGACTTTAAATTGTTTGCTTATAAAAATCCTGCTATGTATTACCATTATTCATGTACTTGGCTAGGTAAGTTGAATTAATGGACAACAGTTGGATCAAAGCTGATATTGGAAACAAGAATTTTAAAGATGGAGTTCAGTATTTTATAGATTTTGCTATGGCTAGAAGTATAAGAGGAACAATTCCATGTCCATGCCTTAAATGTTGTTTGTGTAAGCGGAAGGCAGTCGATGATGCTCATGCCCACATATTGCAATATGGATTTTTACCGGGGTACAAAACATGGACAATGCATGGAGAGAATTCTATACCTTCACAACACTCTCATCCAAGTATTGTTCATGAAACTTCGGTTGGTGAAGATGACATAAGAGGCCTAGTTCGAGATGCTTTAGGTGTAAGTTCCTTACCTTTGAATAACACACATGAAAGTGTTTCCATTCTTGAAGGGAATATCAATGAATCTGATCAAGAAACTACTCAAAGTTCTGATCATGTTGATAAAGAAATTCCCTACAAAATGATCTACATCCTTTGTCACCCGAGAATGACTCTTTGTCGTTTAAGGATTTTACTGTGGTTGATATTTCAAACTCATTCCTCTCCGAGGACAAAATTTTCAAACCCGGTATCTTAATTTTTTTTTTTTTTTTTTTTTTTTTTTTTTTTTTATTTTGAAAATATGAAAGAAGATTATAGAAAGAGACTTGTGTGAATGATGGATCTATGAAATACTAGAGGTGTAACATTAAATGGGCTGAATTGTGCTAAATGTTGTCTGGAATGGAAGTTTGTTAATTCAAAGTTGACTTTAAATTGTTTGCTTATAAAAATCCTGCTATGTATTACCATTATTCATGTACTTGGCTAGGTAAGTTGAATTAATGGACAACAGTTGGATCAAAGCTGATATTGGAAACAAGAATTTTAAAGATGGAGTTCAGTATTTTATAGATTTTGCTATGGCTAGAAGTATAAGAGGAACAATTCCATGTCCATGCCTTAAATGTTGTTTGTGTAAGCGGAAGGCAGTCGATGATGCTCATGCCCACATATTGCAATATGGATTTTTACCGGGGTACAAAACATGGACAATGCATGGAGAGAATTCTATACCTTCACAACACTCTCATCCAAGTATTGTTCATGAAACTTCGGTTGGTGAAGATGACATAAGAGGCCTAGTTCGAGATGCTTTAGGTGTAAGTTCCTTACCTTTGAATAACACACATGAAAGTGTTTCCATTCTTGAAGGGAATATCAATGAATCTGATCAAGAAACTACTCAAAGTTCTGATCATGTTGATAAAGAAATTCCCTACAAAATGATCTACATCCTTTGTCACCCGAGAATGACTCTTTGTCGTTTAAGGATTTTACTGTGGTTGATATTTCAAACTCATTCCTCTCCGAGGACAAAATTTTCAAACCCGGTATCTTACTTTTTTTTTTTTTTTTTTTTTTTTTTTTGAAAATATGAAAGAAGATTATAGAAAGAGACTTGTGTGAATGATGGATCTATGAAATACTAGAGGTGTAACATTAAATGGGCTGAATTGTGCTAAATGTTGTCTGGAATGGAAGTTTGTTAATTCAAAGTTGACTTTAAATTGTTTGCTTATAAAAATCCTGCTATGTATTACCATTATTCATGTACTTGGCTAGGTAAGTTGAATTAATGGACAACAGTTGGATCAAAGCTGATATTGGAAACAAGAATTTTAAAGATGGAGTTCAGTATTTTATAGATTTTGCTATGGCTAGAAGTATAAGAGGAACAATTCCATGTCCATGCCTTAAATGTTGTTTGTGTAAGTGGAAGGCAGTCGATGATGCTCATGCCCACATATTGCAATATGGATTTTTACCGGGGTACAAAACATGGACAATGCATGGAGAGAATTCTATACCTTCACAACACTCTCATCCAAGTATTGTTCATGAAACTTCGGTTGGTGAAGATGACATAAGAGGCCTAGTTCGAGATGCTTTAGGTGTAAGTTCCTTACCTTTGAATAACACACATGAAAGTGTTTCCATTCTTGAAGGGAATATCAATGAATCTGATCAAGAAACTACTCAAAGTTCTGATCATGTTGATAAAGAAATTCCCTACAAAATGATCTACATCCTTTGTCACCCGAGAATGACTCTTTGTCGTTTAAGGATTTTACTGTGGTTGATATTTCAAACTCATTCCTCTCCGAGGACAAAATTTTCAAACCCGGTATCTTACTCTTTTTTTTTTTTTTTTTTTTTTTTTTTTTTTTTTTTTTGAAAATATGAAAGAAGATTATAGAAAGAGACTTGTGTGAATAATGGATCTATGAAATACTAGAGGTGTAACATTAAATGGGCTGAATTGTGCTAAATGTTGTCTGGAATGGAAGTTTGTTAATTCAAAGTTGACTTTAAATTGTTTGCTTATAAAAATCCTGCTATGTATTACCATTATTCATGTACTTGGCTAGGTAAGTTGAATTAATGGACAACAGTTGGATCAAAGCTGATATTGGAAACAAGAATTTTAAAGATGGAGTTCAGTATTTTATAGATTTTGCTATGGCTAGAAGTATAAGAGGAACAATTCCATCTCCATGCCTTAAATGTTGTTTGTGTAAGCGGAAGGCAGTCGATGATGCTCATGCCCACATATTGCAATATGGATTTTTACCGGGGTACAAAACATGGACAATGCATGGAGAGAATTCTATACCTTCACAACACTCTCATCCAAGTATTGTTCATGAAACTTCGGTTGGTGAAGATGACATAAGAGGCCTAGTTCGAGATGCTTTAGGTGTAAGTTCCTTACCTTTGAATAACACACATGAAAGTGTTTCCATTCTTGAAGGGAATATCAATGAATCTGATCAAGAAACTACTCAAAGTTCTGATCATGTTGATAAAGAAATTCCCTACAAAATGATCTACATCCTTTGTCACCCGAGAATGACTCTTTGTCGTTTAAGGATTTTACTGTGGTTGATATTTCAAACTCATTCCTCTCCGAGGACAAAATTTTCAAACCCGGTATCTTAATTTTTTTTTTTTTTTTTTTTTTTTTTTTTTTGAAAATATGAAAGAAGATTATAGAAAAAGACTTGTGTGAATGATGGATCTATGAAATACTAGAGGTGTAACATTAAATGGGCTGAATTGTGCTAAATGTTGTCTGGAATGGAAGTTTGTTAATTCAAAGTTGACTTTAAATTGTTTGCTTATAAAAATCCTGCTATGTATTACCATTATTCATGTACTTGGCTAGGTAAGTTGAATTAATGGACAACAGTTGGATCAAAGCTGATATTGGAAACAAGAATTTTAAAGATGGAGTTCAGTATTTTATAGATTTTGCTATGGCTAGAAGTATAAGAGGAACAATTCCATGTCCATGCCTTAAATGTTGTTTGTGTAAGCGGAAGGCAGTCGATGATGCTCATGCCCACATATTGCAATATGGATTTTTACCGGGGTACAAAACATGGACAATGCATGGAGAGAATTCTATACCTTCACAACACTCTCATCCAAGTATTGTTCATGAAACTTCGGTTGGTGAAGATGACATAAGAGGCCTAGTTCGAGATGCTTTAGGTGAAAGTTCCTTACCTTTGAATAACACACATGAAAGTGTTTCCATTCTTGAAGGGAATATCAATGAATCTGATCAAGAAACTACTCAAAGTTCTGATCATGTTGATAAAGAAATTCCCTACAAAATGATCTACATCCTTTGTCACCCGAGAATGACTCTTTGTCATTTAAGGATTTTACTGTGGTTGATATTTCAAACTCATTCCTCTCCGAGGACAAAATTTTCAAACCCGGTATCTTACTTTTTTTTTTTTTTTTTTTTTTTTTTTTTGAAAATATGAAAGAAGATTATAGAAAGAGACTTGTGTGAATGATGGATCTATGAAATACTAGAGGTGTAACATTAAATGGGCTGAATTGTGCTAAATGTTGTCTGGAATGGAAGTTTGTTAATTCAAAGTTGACTTTAAATTGTTTGCTTATAAAAATCCTGCTATGTATTACCATTATTCATGTACTTGGCTAGGTAAGTTGAATTAATGGACAACAGTTGGATCAAAGCTGATATTGGAAACAAGAATTTTAAAGATGGAGTTCAGTATTTTATAGATTTTGCTATGGCTAGAAGTATAAGAGGAACAATTCCATGTCCATGCCTTAAATGTTGTTTGTGTAAGTGGAAGGCAGTCGATGATGCTCATGCCCACATATTGCAATATGGATTTTTACCGGGGTACAAAACATGGACAATGCATGGAGAGAATTCTATACCTTCACAACACTCTCATCCAAGTATTGTTCATGAAACTTCGGTTGGTGAAGATGACATAAGAGGCCTAGTTCGAGATGCTTTAGGTGTAAGTTCCTTACCTTTGAATAACACACATGAAAGTGTTTCCATTCTTGAAGGGAATATCAATGAATCTGATCAAGAAACTACTCAAAGTTCTGATCATGTTGATAAAGAAATTCCCTACAAAATGATCTACATCCTTTGTCACCCGAGAATGACTCTTTGTCGTTTAAGGATTTTACTGTGGTTGATATTTCAAACTCATTCCTCTCCGAGGACAAAATTTTCAAACCCGGTATCTTACTTTTTTTTTTTTTTTTTTTTTTTTTTTTTTTTTGAAAATATGAAAGAAGATTATAGAAAGAGACTTGTGTGAATGATGGATCTATGAAATACTAGAGGTGTAACATTAAATGGGCTGAATTGTGCTAAATGTTGTCTGGAATGGAAGTTTGTTAATTCAAAGTTGACTTTAAATTGTTTGCTTATAAAAATCCTGCTATGTATTACCATTATTCATGTACTTGGCTAGGTAAGTTGAATTAATGGACAACAGTTGGATCAAAGCTGATATTGGAAACAAGAATTTTAAAGATGGAGTTCAGTATTTTATAGATTTTGCTATGGCTAGAAGTATAAGAGGAACAATTCCATGTCCATGCCTTAAATGTTGTTTGTGTAAGCGGAAGGCAGTCGATGATGCTCATGCCCACATATTGCAATATGGATTTTTACCGGGGTACAAAACATGGACAATGCATGGAGAGAATTCTATACCTTCACAACACTCTCATCCAAGTATTGTTCATGAAACTTCGGTTGGTGAAGATGACATAAGAGGCCTAGTTCGAGATGCTTTAGGTGTAAGTTCCTTACCTTTGAATAACACACATGAAAGTGTTTCCATTCTTGAAGGGAATATCAATGAATCTGATCAAGAAACTACTCAAAGTTCTGATCATGTTGATAAAGAAATTCCCTACAAAATGATCTACATCCTTTGTCACCCGAGAATGACTCTTTGTCGTTTAAGGATTTTACTGTGGTTGATATTTCAAACTCATTCCTCTCCGAGGACAAAATTTTCAAACCCGGTATCTTACTCTTTTTTTTTTTTTTTTTTTTTTTTTTTTTTTTTTTGAAAATATGAAAGAAGATTATAGAAAGAGACTTGTGTGAATAATGGATCTATGAAATACTAGAGGTGTAACATTAAATGGGCTGAATTGTGCTAAATGTTGTCTGGAATGGAAGTTTGTTAATTCAAAGTTGACTTTAAATTGTTTGCTTATAAAAATCCTGCTATGTATTACCATTATTCATGTACTTGGCTAGGTAAGTTGAATTAATGGACAACAGTTGGATCAAAGCTGATATTGGAAACAAGAATTTTAAAGATGGAGTTCAGTATTTTATAGATTTTGCTATGGCTAGAAGTATAAGAGGAACAATTCCATCTCCATGCCTTAAATGTTGTTTGTGTAAGCGGAAGGCAGTCGATGATGCTCATGCCCACATATTGCAATATGGATTTTTACCGGGGTACAAAACACGGACAATGCATGGAGAGAATTCTATACCTTCACAACACTCTCATCCAAGTATTGTTCATGAAACTTCGGTTGGTGAAGATGACATAAGAGGCCTAGTTCGAGATGCTTTAGGTGTAAGTTCCTTACCTTTGAATAACACACATGAAAGTGTTTCCATTCTTGAAGGGAATATCAATGAATCTGATCAAGAAACTACTCAAAGTTCTGATCATGTTGATAAAGAAATTCCCTACAAAATGATCTACATCCTTTGTCACCCGAGAATGACTCTTTGTCGTTTAAGGATTTTACTGTGGTTGATATTTCAAACTCATTCCTCTCCGAGGACAAAATTTTCAAACCCGGTATCTTAATTTTTTTTTTTTTTTTTTTTTTTTTTTTTTTGAAAATATGAAAGAAGATTATAGAAAGAGACTTGTGTGAATGATGGATCTATGAAATACTAGAGGTGTAACATTAAATGGGCTGAATTGTGCTAAATGTTGTCTGGAATGGAAGTTTGTTAATTCAAAGTTGACTTTAAATTGTTTGCTTATAAAAATCCTGCTATGTATTACCATTATTCATGTACTTGGCTAGGTAAGTTGAATTAATGGACAACAGTTGGATCAAAGCTGATATTGGAAACAAGAATTTTAAAGATGGAGTTCAGTATTTTATAGATTTTGCTATGGCTAGAAGTATAAGAGGAACAATTCCATGTCCATGCCTTAAATGTTGTTTGTGTAAGCGGAAGGCAGTCGATGATGCTCATGCCCACATATTGCAATATGGATTTTTACCGGGGTACAAAACATGGACAATGCATGGAGAGAATTCTATACCTTCACAACACTCTCATCCAAGTATTGTTCATGAAACTTCGGTTGGTGAAGATGACATAAGAGGCCTAGTTCGAGATGCTTTAGGTGTAAGTTCCTTACCTTTGAATAACACACATGAAAGTGTTTCCATTCTTGAAGGGAATATCAATGAATCTGATCAAGAAACTACTCAAAGTTCTGATCATGTTGATAAAGAAATTCCCTACAAAATGATCTACATCCTTTGTCACCCGAGAATGACTCTTTGTCGTTTAAGGATTTTACTGTGGTTGATATTTCAAACTCATTCCTCTCCGAGGACAAAATTTTCAAACCCGGTATCTTAATTTTTTTTTTTTTTTTTTTTTTTTTTTTTTGAAAATATGAAAGAAGATTATAGAAAGAGACTTGTGTGAATGATGGATCTATGAAATACTAGAGGTGTAACATTAAATGGGCTGAATTGTGCTAAATGTTGTCTGGAATGGAAGTTTGTTAATTCAAAGTTGACTTTAAATTGTTTGCTTATAAAAATCCTGCTATGTATTACCATTATTCATGTACTTGGCTAGGTAAGTTGAATTAATGGACAACAGTTGGATCAAAGCTGATATTGGAAACAAGAATTTTAAAGATGGAGTTCAGTATTTTATAGATTTTGCTATGGCTAGAAGTATAAGAGGAACAATTCCATGTCCATGCCTTAAATGTTGTTTGTGTAAGTGGAAGGCAGTCGATGATGCTCATGCCCACATATTGCAATATGGATTTTTACCGGGGTACAAAACATGGACAATGCATGGAGAGAATTCTATACCTTCACAACACTCTCATCCAAGTATTGTTCATGAAACTTCGGTTGGTGAAGATGACATAAGAGGCCTAGTTCGAGATGCTTTAGGTGTAAGTTCCTTACCTTTGAATAACACACATGAAAGTGTTTCCATTCTTGAAGGGAATATCAATGAATCTGATCAAGAAACTACTCAAAGTTCTGATCATGTTGATAAAGAAATTCCCTACAAAATGATCTACATCCTTTGTCACCCGAGAATGACTCTTTGTCGTTTAAGGATTTTACTGTGGTTGATATTTCAAACTCATTCCTCTCCGAGGACAAAATTTTCAAACCGGGTATCTTACTTTTTTTTTTTTTTTTTTTTTTTTTTTTTTTTTGAAAATATGAAAGAAGATTATAGAAAGAGACTTGTGTGAATAATGGATCTATGAAATACTAGAGGTGTAACATTAAATGGGCTGAATTGTGCTAAATGTTGTCTGGAATGGAAGTTTGTTAATTCAAAGTTGACTTTAAATTGTTTGCTTATAAAAATCCTGCTATGTATTACCATTATTCATGTACTTGGCTAGGTAAGTTGAATTAATGGACAACAGTTGGATCAAAGCTGATATTGGAAACAAGAATTTTAAAGATGGAGTTCAGTATTTTATAGATTTTGCTATGGCTAGAAGTATAAGAGGAACAATTCCATGTCCATGCCTTAAATGTTGTTTGTGTAAGCGGAAGGCAGTCGATGATGCTCATGCCCACATATTGCAATATGGATTTTTACCGGGGTACAAAACATGGACAATGCATGGAGAGAATTCTATACCTTCACAACACTCTCATCCAAGTATTGTTCATGAAACTTCGGTTGGTGAAGATGACATAAGAGGCCTAGTTCGAGATGCTTTAGGTGTAAGTTCCTTACCTTTGAATAACACACATGAAAGTGTTTCCATTCTTGAAGGGAATATCAATGAATCTGATCAAGAAACTACTCAAAGTTCTGATCATGTTGATAAAGAAATTCCCTACAAAATGATCTACATCCTTTGTCACCCGAGAATGACTCTTTGTCGTTTAAGGATTTTACTGTGGTTGATATTTCAAACTCATTCCTCTCCGAGGACAAAATTTTCAAACCCGGTATCTTACTTTTTTTTTTTTTTTTTTTTTTTTTTTTTTTTTTGAAAATATGAAAGAAGATTATAGAAAGAGACTTGTGTGAATAATGGATCTATGAAATACTAGAGGTGTAACATTAAATGGGCTGAATTGTGCTAAATGTTGTCTGGAATGGAAGTTTGTTAATTCAAAGTTGACTTTAAATTGTTTGCTTATAAAAATCCTGCTATGTATTACCATTATTCATGTACTTGGCTAGGTAAGTTGAATTAATGGACAACAGTTGGATCAAAGCTGATATTGGAAACAAGAATTTTAAAGATGGAGTTCAGTATTTTATAGATTTTGCTATGGCTAGAAGTATAAGAGGAACAATTCCATGTCCATGCCTTAAATGTTGTTTGTGTAAGCGGAAGGCAGTCGATGATGCTCATGCCCACATATTGCAATATGGATTTTTACCGGGGTACAAAACATGGACAATGCATGGAGAGAATTCTATACCTTCACAACACTCTCATCCAAGTATTGTTCATGAAACTTCGGTTGGTGAAGATGACATAAGAGGCCTAGTTCGAGATGCTTTAGGTGTAAGTTCCTTACCTTTGAATAACACACATGAAAGTGTTTCCATTCTTGAAGGGAATATCAATGAATCTGATCAAGAAACTACTCAAAGTTCTGATCATGTTGATAAAGAAATTCCCTACAAAATGATCTACATCCTTTGTCACCCGAGAATGACTCTTTGTCGTTTAAGGATTTTACTGTGGTTGATATTTCAAACTCATTCCTCTCCGAGGACAAAATTTTCAAACCCGGTATCTTACTTTTTTTTTTTTTTTTTTTTTTTTTTTTTTTTTTGAAAATATGAAAGAAGATTATAGAAAGAGACTTGTGTGAATAATGGATCTATGAAATACTAGAGGTGTAACATTAAATGGGCTGAATTGTGCTAAATGTTGTCTGGAATGGAAGTTTGTTAATTCAAAGTTGACTTTAAATTGTTTGCTTATAAAAATCCTGCTATGTATTACCATTATTCATGTACTTGGCTAGGTAAGTTGAATTAATGGACAACAGTTGGATCAAAGCTGATATTGGAAACAAGAATTTTAAAGATGGAGTTCAGTATTTTATAGATTTTGCTATGGCTAGAAGTATAAGAGGAACAATTCCATGTCCATGCCTTAAATGTTGTTTGTGTAAGCGGAAGGCAGTCGATGATGCTCATGCCCACATATTGCAATATGGATTTTTACCGGGGTACAAAACATGGACAATGCATGGAGAGAATTCTATACCTTCACAACACTCTCATCCAAGTATTGTTCATGAAACTTCGGTTGGTGAAGATGACATAAGAGGCCTAGTTCGAGATGCTTTAGGTGTAAGTTCCTTACCTTTGAATAACACACATGAAAGTGTTTCCATTCTTGAAGGGAATATCAATGAATCTGATCAAGAAACTACTCAAAGTTCTGATCATGTTGATAAAGAAATTCCCTACAAAATGATCTACATCCTTTGTCACCCGAGAATGACTCTTTGTCGTTTAAGGATTTTACTGTGGTTGATATTTCAAACTCATTCCTCTCCGAGGACAAAATTTTCAAACCCGGTATCTTACTTTTTTTTTTTTTTTTTTTTTTTTTTTTTTTTTTTTTGAAAATATGAAAGAAGATTATAGAAAGAGACTTGTGTGAATAATGGATCTATGAAATACTAGAGGTGTAACATTAAATGGGCTGAATTGTGCTAAATGTTGTCTGGAATGGAAGTTTGTTAATTCAAAGTTGACTTTAAATTGTTTGCTTATAAAAATCCTGCTATGTATTACCATTATTCATGTACTTGGCTAGGTAAGTTGAATTAATGGACAATAGTTGGATCAAAGCTGATATTGGAAACAAGAATTTTAAAGATGGAGTTCAGTATTTTATAGATTTTGCTATGGCTAGAAGTATAAGAGGAACAATTCCATGTCCATGCCTTAAATGTTGTTTGTGTAAGCGGAAGGCAGTCGATGATGCTCATGCCCACATATTGCAATATGGATTTTTACCGGGGTACAAAACATGGACAATGCATGGAGAGAATTCTATACCTTCACAACACTCTCATCCAAGTATTGTTCATGAAACTTCGGTTGGTGAAGATGACATAAGAGGCCTAGTTCGAGATGCTTTAGGTGTAAGTTCCTTACCTTTGAATAACACACATGAAAGTGTTTCCATTCTTGAAGGGAATATCAATGAATCTGATCAAGAAACTACTCAAAGTTCTGATCATGTTGATAAAGAAATTCCCTACAAAATGATCTACATCCTTTGTCACCCGAGAATGACTCTTTGTCGTTTAAGGATTTTACTGTGGTTGATATTTCAAACTCATTCCTCTCCGAGGACAAAATTTTCAAACCCGGCATCTTAATTTTTTTTTTTTTTTTTTTTTGAAAATATGAAAGAAGATTATAGAAAGAGACTTGTGTGAATGATGGATCTATGAAATACTAGAGGTGTAACATTAAATGGGCTGAATTGTGCTAAATGTTGTCTGGAATGGAAGTTTGTTAATTCAAAGTTGACTTTAAATTGTTTGCTTATAAAAATCCTGCTATGTATTACCATTATTCATGTACTTGGCTAGGTAAGTTGAATTAATGGACAACAGTTGGATCAAAGCTGATATTGGAAACAAGAATTTTAAAGATGGAGTTCAGTATTTTATAGATTTTGCTATGGCTAGAAGTATAAGAGGAACAATTCCATGTCCATGCCTTAAATGTTGTTTGTGTAAGCGGAAGGCAGTCGATGATGCTCATGCCCACATATTGCAATATGGATTTTTACCGGGGTACAAAACATGGACAATGCATGGAGAGAATTCTATACCTTCACAACACTCTCATCCAAGTATTGTTCATGAAACTTCGGTTCGTGAAGATGACATAAGAGGCCTAGTTCGAGATGCTTTAGGTGTAAGTTCCTTACCTTTGAATAACACACATGAAAGTGTTTCCATTCTTGAAGGGAATATCAATGAATCTGATCAAGAAACTACTCAAAGTTCTGATCATGTTGATAAAGAAATTCCCTACAAAATGATCTACATCCTTTGTCACCCGAGAATGACTCTTTGTCGTTTAAGGATTTTACTGTGGTTGATATTTCAAACTCATTCCTCTCCGAGGACAAAATTTTCAAACCCGGTATCTTACTTTTTTTTTTTTTTTTTTGAAAATATGAAAGAAGATTATAGAAAGAGACTTGTGTGAATAATGGATCTATGAAATACTAGAGGTGTAACATTAAATGGGCTGAATTGTGCTAAATGTTGTCTGGAATGGAAGTTTGTTAATTCAAAGTTGACTTTAAATTGTTTGCTTATAAAAATCCTGCTATGTATTACCATTATTCATGTACTTGGCTAGGTAAGTTGAATTAATGGACAACAGTTGGATCAAAGCTGATATTGGAAACAAGAATTTTAAAGATGGAGTTCAGTATTTTATAGATTTTGCTATGGCTAGAAGTATAAGAGGAACAATTCCATGTCCATGCCTTAAATGTTGTTTGTGTAAGCGGAAGGCAGTCGATGATGCTCATGCCCACATATTGCAATATGGATTTTTACCGGGGTACAAAACATGGACAATGCATGGAGAGAATTCTATACCTTCACAACACTCTCATCCAAGTATTGTTCATGAAACTTCGGTTGGTGAAGATGACATAAGAGGCCTAGTTCGAGATGCTTTAGGTGTAAGTTCCTTACCTTTGAATAACACACATGAAAGTGTTTCCATTCTTGAAGGGAATATCAATGAATCTGATCAAGAAACTACTCAAAGTTCTGATCATGTTGATAAAGAAATTCCCTACAAAATGATCTACATCCTTTGTCACCCGAGAATGACTCTTTGTCGTTTAAGCATTTTACTGTGGTTGATATTTCAAACTCATTCCTCTCCGAGGACAAAATTTTCAAACCCGGTATCTTAATTTTTTTTTTTTTTTTTTTTTTTTTTTTTTTTTTTTTTTTTTTTTGAAAATATGAAAGAAGATTATAGAAAGAGACTTGTGTGAATGATGGATCTATGAAATACTAGAGGTGTAACATTAAATGGGCTGAATTGTGCTAAATGTTGTCTGGAATGGAAGTTTGTTAATTCAAAGTTGACTTTAAATTGTTTGCTTATAAAAATCCTGCTATGTATTACCATTATTCATGTACTTGGCTAGGTAAGTTGAATTAATGGACAACAGTTGGATCAAAGCTGATATTGGAAACAAGAATTTTAAAGATGGAGTTCAGTATTTTATAGATTTTGCTATGGCTAGAAGTATAAGAGGAACAATTCCATGTCCATGCCTTAAATGTTGTTTGTGTAAGCGGAAGGCAGTCGATGATGCTCATGCCCACATATTGCAATATGGATTTTTACCGGGGTACAAAACATGGACAATGCATGGAGAGAATTCTATACCTTCACAACACTCTCATCCAAGTATTGTTCATGAAACTTCGGTTCGTGAAGATGACATAAGAGGCCTAGTTCGAGATGCTTTAGGTGTAAGTTCCTTACCTTTGAATAACACACATGAAAGTGTTTCCATTCTTGAAGGGAATATCAATGAATCTGATCAAGAAACTACTCAAAGTTCTGATCATGTTGATAAAGAAATTCCCTACAAAATGATCTACATCCTTTGTTACCCGAGAATGACTCTTTGTCGTTTAAGGATTTTACTGTGGTTGATATTTCTAACTCATTCCTCTCCGAGGACAAAATTTTCAAACCCGGTATCTTCCTTTTTTTTTTTTTCTTTTTTTTTTTTTTTTTTTTTTTTTGAAAATATGAAAGAAGATTATAGAAAGAGACTTGTGTGAATGATGGATCTTTGTAGAAGATTGAAATGCACGTTCCTTTGGTTAAGTTCAAAAAATCCCTGGGGTAAGTTGGAATCTTACGCGTAATAAAGAAACTTATGCGTAGACTTCAAAGTTACGCGTAAGATTGATCTTATGCGTAAACTATAAAGTTATGCGTAAGATTTTATGCGTAAGGTTCAAAGACCAAACAAATCTTTCAAACTTATCCAAGCTTGAAAGATATCCGTAGTCGAAGTATTCCACTAACTTATCCAAGCTAGGGAAGTACTGAGTCACCGTAGCACAAAGAGAAGACCGTTGATGAAGCTTATGCGTAGACTCTGAAACTTAAGCGTAAGATTACATTTTACGCGTAAGATCTGACTTATGCGTAGAAACTTAGGCGTAGGAAATAGACTTACGCGTAGGATTTAACGCGTAGACTTTCAAGTTATGCGTAAAAACAGGGTTTTGACTAGATTTACGCGTAAGAAAAGGGTTTTGACCTTAGTTACGCGTAAGAAAAGGGTTTTAGGCCAAAAGTTATGCGTAAAAAGGACAAAAAGTACTGTTGACAGCTATAGAATCGTACTATTCACCTAAGTTACGCGTAAACTGGTCAGAAACTTGAAAAATCTCAAATTTTTGAAGAAAAAATGCTTAGAAATAAGATACTTTTGATCAAATAACTTCACCAATACTTAGAAAACACTAACTTTATAAGATTTAGCTACCAAAGACTAGTTTTCTAATATCAAAGAAGCTATAAAACCTTAAAAATCACAACTTTATGCAACAACTAAGCTTCAAATCACTATATCAACCTTGAAACTTGTCCAAGCTTCAAGATTTGAGTGAAAGAAACAAAGAAAAATGCAAAAAGATGAAGAATAATGATGAGAACCCCACGTTATCAATAAGAACAACACTTCAATCTCTATTAGGCGAATGATACCACTTGTTAGGTCACACTTTATGTAAACACAAGTATAAGGATGATAGAAATAAGATGAGAAGGAGAGATGGTTGATTAAGACACTATGAGAAATAGAAATGAAAGAGTTTACTTAGAATAATGAATTAACCAACCAAGTTTACAAATGACCCAAGGCTTCTATATATAGGGAAGGAGCAAGGGCAACACTCCCTCTCCTTCCTTTCATCATTTCGTGGGCTTTGAGGCCCATGGGTAACATATCTTAAGCCTAGTAAACTTAATACATTTAGTAAATGAAAGTAAATAATAGTTAAGCAACCTAACATTATTACAAATGACCGAGACTTGATAAAATAGTGAAAACTATGATCCCAACATTTCCAGATTTTTAACTCCTGACGCCGTCAAGAGTAATACTCTGACGCCGTCAGAATGGACCTGCAGAAATTCTTATGTTAAGTTTCTGGAAAATTTCTGGAAAAACTTTGTACTACTTCCTGGAAAATCCTGCAAAACTTCATTATGACTCAATACAAGCATTTGACTCTAACAAATACGAATATACATGTTCATTTAATATTGTGGAGAATCATGATCGGTTTGTTTCTTAAAAACATATTTGGGGTTTCCCCTTACACTTATCTTTTGCAAAAATACCTTTAGGTTGAAGTTAAGACTAGGCCAAACAACATAATAAAGTATTTCCATATTTCAATTGAGAAACATGATCAACCAACAATAAAAATAAAACATGCATACGGAAGCAAATAACAATCAAACAAATAAAATCACACAAAACATGGGTTGCCTCCCAAGAAGCGCTTTTCTTTATTTACGAGTCTTGTAGCTAGACTCAAAGTCATGAGCTATCACGTGATTCGGGTGAGTTCCTCGTTGAGGACATCTTTGGGATCAAACTTAGGTTTCAACTTTCTATCGGTTTCCTTAGTATGGTACGACCTTTCAAACTTTTCTCCATCCGGATCATACAAGGTCATTCTAATATGCCATGACCCGTCACCTTCTTTAGGTGGCTTGTCCCACCTCCATTTACACTTATCTCCCTCTCTTTTCCATTTATTCCTTTCTATGTTGATGGGCATTACGCTTAATAACTCAATCATCTTCCTAAAGACTAAGGGGTCCTCAAAGGGGTCTAGATCCTCATCTCTAGCTATGAGTTGTTCTACCGAATGTGTCTTCTCAACAAACTCCTTCTCTAGATAGAATGGGCATTGAGGTCCTATAAAGTTCCTTTCTATCCAAGGCACATATCTAGATGGTCTCCTATTCATCTCTACCCAATACGGTGTTGGTTCATCATCACAATCATAACTATGCTTCTTAACATCATACACCGACCAAGTATCGCCTTCACCTACCGTTATCTTTGATTCCTTGCAATCTATCATGGCACTAGCGGTTGCTAAAAATCCTCTTCCTACCAATAATGGGCATGTAATGTCACTAACCATGTCTAGGACGTGAAAATCCGCTAATATAGTTAACTTTCCTACGTGAATCCAACCGGGTGTGCAATACTCCCATCCGCTAAACCTATCAATACCTCAGTTTCCTCTAACTTTCCTAGCTTAAGAGCGGTGAATAAGGATAAGGGAATCAAGTTGAGGCTTGACCCTAAATCGGCTAATGTGTCGAAAGCTTCGGATCTTCCTATCTTACAAGGCAAAACAAATATACCCGGGTCATCAAGCTTTTTAGGCAACTTATTTTGAACGAAGGCGGTCCCATTTTTGCCTAGCTTACACTTCTCATATTTTTCTAGGAGGGCACTATAATAGGGAGCACGCGCTAAGACATCAATGACGGGGCGTTCTAGGTGAAGTTCTTTGAATTCATCGTCAAGGTCTTGCGTAAGAGGTGTTTCAACAATGCTTTTGACCGGCTCTATAGTGGGTGTTTTAGTTGATTGGTCCTTTTGGGGAACTTGGTTTTGTTTGAAACACGTGCTCGTTGATTTGACCGAGTAGTATTGTGGACACGAAGTGGGTGACGAAACTGATGATATGGAATTAACGGTTAGTTTCGGATTCTTGACCGTGTCACTCGGGAGTGCTCCCATTTCTCGGTCATTGAGAACTTTCAACAATGCATCAATTCTAGTGGTCATCTCGCTTTGCTTTTGTTTGAAATCGGCTTAAAACTTGGATATGCGAGCTTCTTGAGATGCCATGAACTTTGACATCAATCCTTCAAGATTGTTGGTACTACCATAGTTGTTAGAAGGATTGTTGTTGAAAGTACGGTTGGATGGTGGACCGTTTGGTTGGTAACGATTAGGCGGATTGGAAGAATTGGGTTGATTTTGTTTCCACCTAAGGTTTGGGTGATTTTTCCATGAGGGGTTGTATGAATCACCGTATGTGTTTGGCTCGGGCTTGAAAGTGTACCACTTATCTCCCGCTTCGTCGGTACGCGTGGATGCGTAGTCCGCAAAAGCTGTTCCGGGGAGTTCCACACAATCACGAGTGTCATGGGGACCACTACATAATTCGCAGTAAGAAGTGATTTTGTTCACTTGGCTTGAATGCTTCGGAGCTTCGTAAGATTTCATGAGAAACTTGACTTGGTCCTCAAGTTCCATGATCCTACGGTCGGGAGTGCTTGAATTGTTCTAAGGCAAAGATATTGCCTTGACCGTTTTGTTCAAATCACGGGGATCGTTCCAACTTTCGTTGTCATAGAGAGCAAGATCTTCTATGAGTTCCCATGATTGTTCCGCACTAAGATCACGTAGCTTACCACCGGCCGATTGGTCAATGGTTCGCCTTGTGGAGATGTCGATATGGTCATAGAAGATTTGGACTTGGAGCCAAAGATCTATGCCATGATGAGGGACTTTTTAGAGTAAGTCCTTGAAACGAGTCCATGCTTCATAAAGAGATTCATTTTGACGTTGTTGGAACATAAAGATGTCATTCCTAAGCATAGTAGTTCTCCCCGGTGGGAAAAATTGAGCAAGGAAACGAGTGGTGAGATCATCCCATGTGGTGATGGATCCCGCGGGTAAACGCTCAAGCCATTGACTAGCTTGATCCCGTAGAGAGAATTGGAATAGGCGTAAACGGGTAGTCTCTCTAGTTTCAACACCTAGGTCTATGGAATCTACGATTTTGAGAAAGTCCTTAAGGTGTTGGTTTGGATCTTCGGAACGAAGTCCATGGAATGCACATCCGATTTGCACCAACCGGATGGTGTCGGATCGCAAGGGGGTCACATTGTCTCCGGTGAGCTCAATGGTGTTTCGGTAGCCTTGGTGGCTAGGTCGGGAATACTCTCCTAAGGTTCGGGGCCTAAGGGGTGGGTTTTGTTGTGGTGGGATGATGGGTTCAAAGATGTTACCACCTTCCATGATGTCGGATGGTAAAGAGTTACGAACAAAGGCACGAAGAAATAAGATAGACTAAAGAAGACCTAAAAAATAAAAATAAAATCTTACTAGAAAGGAATCTAGCAAGTAGACCTAATAAAAAGAAATCCTAACCTAGACAATAACTATTCCCCGGGCTGCGGCGCCAAAAACTTGATGCGTGGGAATCGCAACAGGCTTTACCTCTCGAGGGATCTCGAGAGGCTTACAACCCCCACCAGGCAGTGTACCTGATCGTTGTAGTATAGTATAGTGACAAGTACCGGGGGATTGATCGTTCAGCTTAGGAATAGTGTCGCTAGGATTAGAAAACCTAATTAATAGTTCTAAAGGTGAGGGATGATTATTTTTGTATTTTTATATTTTTATGAAAGCAAGTAAAATCTCGGGTTTTGGAAGAGTGGGCGGAATTAGTTGCTATTCAACTAACCCAAAGCTTATATATAATCAAAATAAAATACTGAAAATGAAATTAAACTAAATTATACTAAGGTTGTGAGGAGTAATTGGAAAAATTGTGTTTACTTAGACTTCACTACTCCCTAGATATCTTTTACATGTTAATTACTTGTTATACTTGTATGGATGACGGATTGTATTCCTTAATACCATTCGTGGGGTGGCATACATAACTCCCCAACTCTATGAGCTCTTATCTCCTCCTACACCATGACCCAGCACAACTATAGGGATTGTAAACAGTGGCTCATGCATTAAATACAACCAATAAAGACCTAGTACGCCTCGGTTCATGTTTCTTAAGACGTTCAAGCATGTTACCATTTGGAGATCTGCCAGTTTTCTTAAGCCTAACATATAAAATCATTCATCCAAAACAAGAATAGACAAGTAATCAACACATAATCAACATCTAGGTTTCATTAGATCTAAGCAAACACAACGGAGATCTAGCCTAGCATAGTAGAATTGAGACAAGAACAAGATATAAACAACCAACACATAGACATATTGATTGAATTGGAAGAACACTTATCTCAATTACAATGCAAGGTATCAAGGGTTTGGAACGCTTGAAAAACCTGTAAAAGATACACCAAATTCGTCTTTAGGGTTTCACCAAAACTTCTCCCTTCTTAATGAAAAAACTAGAAAACTATATATAGGAAAACTGGGCTGACGGCGTCAAGACAGCTATGTGACGCCGTCACCTCGCCGCCAAATACTTCCTCGGATGGCCTTGATCTACTTATGACGGCCTATGTGACGCCGTCACCAACCACGGTATTTTATTCTTGCTACTTTGACGCCGTCATGATGACTTTTGACGCCGTCACCACCTACGGTATTTTATTCTTCATGGCTGACGCCGTCAGGGTGTAACTCTTGACGCCGTCACCTAGTAACTTCAGCATGGAAAATTGGTACTTTGCCGTTTTCTTCACTTTTATGCTCCAAAAACGTCCAAAATGGCTTCTTTTCCAGAATTCACTCTCCAAACACCTAAAATCACAAAATGAACGATTTAGGGCAATATTTGATCAAATAAAGTCGGATTCGGGCTTAAATGACCCCCTAAAAATGGATCATTTTTCGCCTCATCAATTGGGCATTCAATTTCTTCCTTAATAGGTCTACCATCCTACAATGTATGTAGCACCTTTAAAATAGTAAAAACAACTAGTTTGTCTTTAAACATTTTGCAGTAATTAGTCTAGCTTCTAATTATAATAACTCATAAAATGTCATACATAATTTTCTGTTAACCAAATATCATATTTGTTACTAAGAACTTGATCACCGAATGAGAATGATAAAATCCCTATGAAAAATATTCGCAATTTTCTTAACTATTAAAAAATTTGCTATGAGTTATATTAGAATTTAGACATATCTAATATTCCTATTATCCTTTCTCATTCATGAAAAGGAATAGGATTGTGTCTCACTCTTCCTTCATCGAAAGGAGACTTCTTTTGTCTTTTAAGTAAATATTTCTTAATCAAACATTTGTTTGAAAACAGAACTAGATCAATTTACCAAAGCCCAAAATACGTTTACGGTTTGAACGTTGCATTAATACATTAAAACGAATTACAAAATTCAATTTCAGTATTTTCGATAATTTAGATCTTTAAGAAAATAAAATACCCATTGGTAAATATTCATATAAACCATAGTATTTTCTTAAAGCTAGGATCCTAATTGACATAGTACCATTACATCAGTTGATCTGCTAGTAATGACAGTATTCAACAAGGTAATTGTCGTACAATAATTGCCAATATCATATTGCAATTCCTAGATTTATGGGATTTACAATCACAAAACTTTTGTAAGCATGTTTGATCCCCATCTTAATGCCTTGAGTCCAAGATCTCACTTCCTACTCAATTTAAGTTGTCTAACTTAAAAACTGCAAACTCATAAATCCATCACATCAGTTGATCTGCTAGCAATGAATTTATGAAAATTTACCTCTCCATTGCAATCTCGCCAAGTTCTCACATGACGTAAATTACAACTTCAAGTGTTCTTAATTAGATGGCATTCGACTTAATTTTATAAGAGTATTAAATTTTGACGTGTAATCAAAATAATGTATGAAGAAGCATGCATACAACTTCATAACATTGGTTTTACAAAACATTTTTATTACCAATTTGCTAAGAGTAAAATAACAAAGTTTTGATTGAGGTATAGGGTTCACCAATTAAAGAATTACCATCAATTATCGTCCACAATATCGTACTTTTGCATAAGCTCGAAAGCTTTATGTTTCGGATAATCATTGTGGAATTGTGGTTAATTCACCCTTAAGATGACAGTGTACATGTAATGGTTGTTCGGCAAGTCTAATTTACACACAAACGAGCGTTAAGACAGAATGTTGTCTCTCTAAGGCCACAATTTAATGCGTTGCTATCCTTATACCCATCTTATAGTGTGTAAACTTCGGTCGAGCCTATTTAACCATTACGTACAAAAACATCAATCAACCAATCCTTTGAAATTTAAACTCTTAAAAACCAAAACAATTTCGCCATTATTTAGTCCGTATTATTTTTCTATTCAATAAATTACCCTTTTCGTTTATAAACATGTCTAACATAATAATAAACAAAAACAAGTAATATAAAATATAAAATAAAACAACTAAATAAACATATACATAATCATAACAATTAAATATGTATAAAACATGTAGCCACATGCAAATCTTATTCAATAGTCCTATTAATAATCAAATCTAGGTGTATAACATATTTATTCAATTAAGGCTTTCTTCTTCTAGGAAAAAGAGCCACATACATCGATAAATCGATTGCGTAAGACAAAACAAAACAAATACCACATAGCACATAATTGATTACTTAATATTGGAGTCTTCCCCAATTCGACATCTATTAATAAATTTACATGTTTCGATATAACTTAACAATTAATTCATATATACAATTTAAACCATTTAAATTATCACAATATAAAATCCATGCAAATATGCACTTTTTCATGGATTTGGCTTAACAATTAACATATTGCATCAAGATCGTTTACTAAAACGCATAACAAATTACATGACATCCTAGGGTTTCTAATCATATTAAAAAGTCAAAAACCAAAACCCTAAAACCCTTTAAGGTCAAATCGACCCATAAAAAAGTAGGGTTAGGAATCTAAAAAAACCCTAAAAACTTGTAACTAAACGAATCAAGATCCAATTTTTATGCGTTTCGATAATTAATTACACATTATAACGGCTCTAGATGCCACTGTTGGAATTAGAATAACATGACAATCATAAATAAACCAAACACATCAAGTAAGCATATAGCGGAATCAATTATAATAAGACCATAATATGTAATTAATTAATCAAAACATAAATAATAAACGTACCTTGATGATTCTAGCCCGAACAAGAATCAAAAGCAATCTTCCAGAACAACAACCCCAATTAGGGTTTATGTGAACAAATCCAAGAAACAAACAATAATATGTTTGATTCACGATCTTGTACACACGTACTACTTCAAGCAAACGCTTATGCAAGTAAGGCGAGCACAAAACACTAGAAGAATAGCAAATGTCGACTGCCTTAAACTTTAATGGGTTTGTCGACTTTTTGCTAGAGAAAAGAGAAGAGAAGAAAACACACAAGATTAGGTTTTCAAGTTGTGTAAATAGAATGAAACCTTGTGTGTTTATATAGAGTAGAAATCTTGTGTCAAAAGCTTCACCAAGCGATGTGGGATACCCTTCCCAATCGCCCCTACACCCTCAAAGGGTTTACGAAACCTTCTTGACATTCAAAGTTTCATCTATCGTTCTTCCTTTTCATTCGTCTAATAATCGTTATCCATTTCCATTAAACGTTAACGATCATTACGTGTTTGTGTTCTAATAATTAATATAACATTTATATAATTATTACTCATTTACTTTTCATACGTAAAGTGTGCAATCCCGTGATCTCGAGTTCAATCCTAACACACGACTATTAATTTATGTTCATAAAACTAACAGTAATACTTAGGCATTAACGATACTCATCATCTTCAACCAATGCTGGAACCTCGAACCGGGGACCGCCTTGTAAACCAGGCCTTGTACTTTAGTAAATTCCCAAGTTTAGATTTCTTAGACTCCTTCACTTTCTTCTTTTCAGCAGCATTACCCTCTGTACCCTCTTGACCAGGTACTCCAGTTACCGTAATGTCCCCCCCCCCCACCTTTATACCAAGGTGTACCTTTTCCTGCTCCTTTACCAAGCAGTCCGTGTTTGTCTTTTCTTCAAGTTGTTTATCCTCCAACTTTTTTTGAGCCACTGCAGCATCATCGTTACTATCCTGAACAACCTCAGCTTCACGATTTTCCTGAGCTCCCTACAGTTCCACCTCAAACCAAACACGTTTAGCAACCTGTACTCCATGGACTCCTGTTTTAACACCAGGACCAAGTTGTTTGAACCCAACTTGTTTATTACCAAGTTGTTTGAACCCAACTTGTTTATGACCAAGTTGTTTGAATCCAACTTGTCTTGAACCTCCATGCTTTTGTGCACCAAAAGTTGTCACTTTTGCTTCAAGAGTATACACACAGTTCTCTTTCCTAATCCCAGTCATCATAACCCGACAACCTTTCATCACCTTGACTCTACCCATCTGCATCTTCACAGTATAACCCTCTTTTTCAAGAGTACCCAATGAAATCAAGCTTTTTCTTAACCCTGGAACATACCTGACATCTTCCAGTATAAAGCTTGAACCATCATGTAACTGTATCTTCACTTTTCCTATCCCTCTAATAATGCATGTCCTGTTACACCTAACTGAACTGAACCACCATCAACATCCTTGAAGTCACACAAGAAGTCCCTCCTAGGTGTCATATGATAAGACCCACCTGAATCCATTACCAATTCAGTCATCTCATCATTCCCGACTACCATCAAGGCTTCTCCAAAGTAGGCGCTACCGTCGTCATCAGAAGAATCAGAATCCTGATCATGCTTACCCTTCTTGACGATCCCACTTGACTTCTTTATTGGACAGTCTCTCTTCAGATGACCCTCTGAATGACATATAAAGCACTTGAGTTTACCAGTTCTACCCCTTGACTTAAACCGCGAACTTCCACCAGAATGAGCTTTCCTTGAATGATCTGACCCTCCCCTTACATATAACCCGTCACCAGTTTCTTCCTTTGTGCCTTCAGTTCTTTTCTTCAACTCCCTTGAATTCAGAGTTGCAAGAACATCCTCCATTGTCAAGGATTCCCTCACATACAACAATGTCTCCACAAAGTTTTCATAAGAAGATGGCAACGACGTAAGTAACATAAGTGCCTGATCTTCATCCTCAATCTCGATATCAATATTCGCCAAATCAAGTATCAACTTATTAAACTCATCTATATGATCACCCAGTTTCGTCCCTGGACTCATATAGAATGTGTACAACTTCTTCTTCAGATACAGTCTGTTTGCTAAGGACCTAGTCATATACAGACTAGTTAACTTCGTCCAAATTCCTGCAGCAGATGTTTCCTTGATAACTTCCCGTAAAACTCGGTCTCCCAAGCATAGAATCAAAATACTGTATGCCTTCTTCATCAAAGCAGCTTTTTCTCCTTCTTCCATGTCCGCGGGTAATGTCTCTAATGCAGCATCACATCCCAGTTGTACCATTAAAGCACGCATCTTTATTTTCCATAACCCGAAGTCGTTCTTCCCATCGAATTTCTTGATGTCAAACCTAGTTATTGAACTAGCCATTCTTCTTTTACCTTGCTAAAAAACCTTGTCAAGTTGTTTCTTAACCAACTTTACCGACAAGCCTCACAAGCCGTGTGCAATATTCCCCTTGTTGCTATAAACCCTTCTTGCAAATCGAATTAATTAGAATAACCCTAAACCCTCGATCTCGAACAAGCAAACCCGATCGTAAACTTGAAACCCAAGCTAACCACGATCAAACTTGGACCACAAGAAAATACCGCAACAAGAACCTTCAAATTTTAATCGACTTTAATAAATCCAAAAGTCGATCAAGAATGAAGTCGAATTTTAATTAATAAAAATTCGATTTAACAATTAATTGCAAACTCTTTGACCCTTCAAAACACGTCTTTGACAAACCCCAAAAACGACAAACCAAGTCTAGATACTAAACTTAATTAATGAAGTAATTTTAATATTGTTAAAATTCGTCAAAGAACCCATAACCTATTTGAATTTTGTAGTATTTACGTGATGAGCATGCAAAGGCATATACTCTTTTTCAACCTCGTGTAACCTCTTGCTACAAAAACGAAACCGATTCGAAAACCTGAAATCGATTTCTTTGCTTTGACCTCGAAACCAACTCGGCACCTCGAACTAGCACTCGAACTTCAATGACCACAATAACTGCGGCTCTGATACCACTTGTTGGAAAATACCTCGACAACAAACCCGAAGTTCGATCGCTGAACGCTAGATCGCGAGTTATATCAAGCACCCGTAGCAAACACGAGAGACTACAAAAGAACGATAAGAATATGCACACGATATACCCTCAACGAACCCTTTATTAATCAACCAATAAAGCTTACAATTTGAGGAAGAAGAATGAATTAACTGGCATCCCCCCTCATCTCTATTTATAGAGATGAGGGTGTAGAGACCTTAGCTTGGCTTGCAAGCCAAGCAACTAGTTTCCTAATCTAAGTACAATCCTAAACTTTATTTAAACTAAATACAATTAATCCTCTTATTATTGTCTAAGTAACATATAACCCTCCTAATTATTGCTACTAACACATAACATTAACTATTTATAAAGAGGTTAACATATTTGGATGTTACTGAATTTTGTGTTTTTGTTCATTTATTTATTTATTTATTTATTTTTTCACTTGATATTTAGATTTATTTATAAAACTAAGCATTAAAACAAGTGATTTGAAGGTAAAAATTTTAAAAGTTTATCAGCTTATGTATTGTCTTTATTAAGTTTTGTAGTCCAACGTATACTTTTTTTAAGTTGGTAATCCGTATATCGCTTTATATATTCAGCATAATGTTAGTAAATAAAACTGAATTTGCAAAATTACTCCAAACACGCACCAAAAACTTTGCTAATAAACTCTTCTAGTTAACCCAGTCCGCGAAATACCGTCCACAGTCCACTCTACACACCGAACTAGATTCTAAAGGTTAATTTAAGACCATAAAAACTACAGAGTTCATTTTAAAACAACTCTTAACTCTCAGTTCTGACATTCTGGTCCACGTTTCTAAACCAAAAAGGTCCGACTTTCGGTTCAAGTGACTCGCTCTAAAGAGTTCATTTTTGAACTCTAATAACCGAGGTCTAGGGGCTCTTTTAAAATTAATAAAACCACAATCAATAGTCCATGTGCAAAAGTCCAACCATTTTACTCGATCCGCCAGACCTCCAATATCGACCACAAACCATACTAAATTTCAGGGGGTTTTAAAACTTTCAAAACTGCAGGATTCATTTCGAAACATAATCATAACTCAAAGGATCAGACAATTTTATGCACCGTGCACCCGTCGTTAATATTCCGCAAGTAAATTATGGTCTAGTCCACAATCAACCTTTTAAAGCTTCTCTTCTCCAGGGGTTCTTTTAAAACTATTTGAACTATATGGTTAAATTTTGAAACAGCATCACAAGTTAAAGGACCACAATGACGATTCCTTGTGTAACATATTTTAACATTTCGGTCCACTCCACTAATAATTAAACTGGTCCAATTCACCTATCACTCATTTTTTTTCCCACAATGAAGATGCTATAGTTATGGATGACGTCACTGTTGTTTGTAACCGGTGAACCTCAAAAACGGATACAGATGTTGTGTGTTGGAATACCACTTAGGTTTTTTTTTTTTTTTTTTTTTTTTTTTTCTTCTTCTTCTTCTTCTTCTTCTATACGGAGAGAGATAATGGAGCTCACGCCTATATGAGCCTCTATATATAGAGGATTTTATAAATTTTGCCTTGAAGAATAAGACAAATTATTATAAAAAGTGGGTCCTATTTAAAAAAATAATAATATTAAATTTGTGGGTTCTCACTGTATCTCCTCATATTAAAAAAAGAAAAGAAAAAAACCTTAGTCAGTTTAAAAGATTAAAAGCTTATAGTTCAAAAAAAAAATGTATCAAAGCTTTAAAAAATTTACAAAATCATACTCAAGTTAATTGGCCTACTAATAATAAATTGGCCCACCAATATATTGGTTTACTTCTAGATATCCGACAATACGAAAGAGTAACTTGCTAATAAGCTCTCAAGTACGTTTAATAGCCCAATTCTCACTAATGTGTTATTGACGTATTGGCGTTACATATTTGTCAAATTGAATGAAATCGAATTAAATATTCAATTTTTGGTTTAAATATGATTTTGGCAAAATTTAATCTGAAACCGAATTCATATAAACATAACTATTTTTTATATGTTTTCTTTAGGTAACCATGGTTTCCGACCTTTTGACCGACTAATTCACGGGGTTTGAACCTACCGCCACACATACTCAAACCATTTTAACTCTTTCTAATATAAATATAATATTTTTTAAGCTTGATTTATTTTAACTATTTTCTTAAGAATTTTTTTAAATGTAATTCGGGTCAATCAAGTCAACCGAACCGAATTTAAATTCGGTTTTTAGTTTGATTTTTGGTTTTACACAAAAAAAGAATTTAACCGAATTAACCGAACCGAAAAACTCAATTACCAAAACGATGGACATCCCTGACTTGAGAGGAGGATCAAAATAAAAAAAAACAAAATAATAACTCCTAAATGTGACTTTAGACGGGGTCGTTGCTTTATTTTCCAATTACATGGATTGAAAATTAGTAATTCTCTCTTAAGTATTGTAGAAGTAACTAAAATAAATCACTAGTGTATTAGTGATAAAATGCTTGTAACGATCATCACTAAAACGTGAGAACTCTCATGTTCAATTCCTACTACGTGCAAACAATCTTGAAGTGGATACGCCAATCATCTGAAAATAAAAAGAGATTTACCTGGTAAACGTCAAAAACCATAGTTAAAATGGGAAAATATATAAAACGTCTAGCGGTATGGAGATTTTACCCTCCTAGGCAAGGTTTCAAGTTCGAGTCTTGTCTAGGGCGATAGGGTTTTCCTCCCGCTTGTGTAAATGGAAGGGTGTCATTGCCTTCTGTGCTGGACCCAACCTAGTTGTGTGGGCTCGCTACATCTTCTGGGCTAGGGGCCATGTAGCCACAATTGCTGTTAAAAAAAAAAAAAAAAAAAAAGTTAACGAGCTTCCATTTATTCATTTGAGTTACTTAAATGGGTATACATACACCATAGTTCCACTCAGCACCCTGCATATAAGCAAAACAAAAAGGCCTTCAAGAATAACAAAGTTGGTAAACAAGGATAAACTTATATAACACTTTCAATTGAACAGAATACATTTTTGTAATTGACCAGAGTAACTTTGAAAAATTTATTTCCAACACTTATACATAAAACAAGTGTCTTAAGGCTTCTCACAGTGGAGCGTGTATAATCGGTCGAGGTTGGCTCACAACCGATTTAGAAATCGGTCATGGCCGCTGTGATGCTTATTTGTGGAATCGGTCGCCAGCCAAAATTTTGCACAATCGGTTTGTCAAGTGACCCATATTAAAACACACAAAAGTCACATTAATTCCAATTTAATACATTACCGTTTGAAAGATTAATGCTATTCACAAAAAACCAAAACATTCGACCGTTTGAAAGATTAATGCTATTTAGTTGAGGTGTTTGGGTTTTACATTTTTACTGTCATGTTTGGGAGGTGTTTGGGGTTAAATACTACCCCGTATTGTTTTTGGTTTACTTTATGGTGAGTAATAGTCAAACTAAACGATTTTATAGGTCTAAATAGTTATAGTTGAGATATTGTGGCTAATTGTTTTGTGTAGTGTTTAGCAATCAACGATGTCAAATTTTTATCATTATCCGAGATGAGAACAACACAAGACCATTACGTTTTAAAAAATTGAGGTTGAAATATAAATCGAGATTAAAACGGGATTGGGATGAATCTATAAAAAACAAAATAAATGATAAAAATTGAGTAATTTTCAAAATTAATATTAATTTTAGAAACAAAAATTATTTATTCACTACAAGTTAAACGCTCCAAAAAGCTTGTCGCCAAATACAACATTAACTAACACACACTCGCACACTTATTTATGCATAATGTGAGTACCTACTAACTAATTTTTATAGTTACGGATACAATTACGTTATCAAACACTTATACAAACAAAAAAAAAAGATATATAAATACCGTTGCTATCATCAAAACTATCAAACTTAGTTCGTTTAGGTTCGGAGTTGTTGAGCAAACGAGCAACGATCTCTTGAGCCTTTTGTTTAGCAATCTGGATCTCGTCCATTATGGGGGGAGGAACGTTGTTGTAGGACGGCGCGTCGGAGAAACCAGACACGCGCCGTGGTGGAGGTGGATTGTAGTCGTCGTATTTGCGTTTGTTGTATTGTGGTTCGTCGGCCATTGTTGTAAAACCCTAGTGTGGGTGGTTGTTTGATAGGATGAATGGATATTTGGTTGAGATGTTTATGTAAATTTTGGGTTTTAGGTTTTTGCTGTGGGGTGTTTCAGGGTTAACTATTACTCTCTTCTTCTCAAATTAACAATTCACGTTTTTCTCTTAATCTATTTGTATAGTACTAAAAATAGATATACGGCAAATGTTTAATCGAGTTTATCACATTAAATTTATTTAAAATTGTTATTAAAAAGAATACAATAATTAATTAATGTAAAACTCTCATTATGCTAAAAAGGTAAAAAATAGTAATGATTACGTTTTTTTAAAACAGTAAACTTTGGCTGATGGATTATTTGTTATGGTTAACTTCATGATAAGTAATGGTCAAACTTTATGGTATATATTGTCAAGTCCAAGTCTCGCTAGGTGTATTTTGGGTCATTGGGGATGGCTAAGGATCACAATGGTTACAAGTTTTTAAGGGCTATCATTAGTTTTGGTTGTGTTTCGTTACGGGCTTATAGGAGCTTTAAACTTTTAAAAAAAGATTGAACAAATTTTGAAAGTTTTTATTTTAAGTTATAAGACTACATAACACAAATCAATTGAAAGATGTTTATAAGGGCTTATAATTATTAAAATTACTTAAATTACATAACTATTACTCCATTAGCTTGCAGCAAACAGTTTACAAGTTACAACTAGTTTTACTAAGCGTACCATTTGTTAAGTGAATTTGTTTTTACGCTTCTCCTTTTAAACTTTGAACTTTTTTTTAAGACATCAATTGCTTTTGCTAGCGTTTGGAATTTTTTGAGAGAGCAATAATTGCATCTATAAGGAAAATAACTCTTCCCTAAAAGAGTAAATTGCATGAATCGTCCCTAAACTTTGGCCAGATTGCATGTTCCGTCCCAACCATTTCAAAAGTGCAGAAATAGTCCCTGTGGAAAACCTTTAAGTAAATTTTCGTCCCTGATTGGGACGAAATATGCAATTTCACACTTTTGAATTATGCAATTTTCGTCCCAACCAGGGACGAAAATTTGCTCAAAGGTTTCCTGCAGGGACGATTTCTGCACTTTCACAATGGTTGGGACGAAACATGCAATCTGGCCAAAGTTCAGGGACGAAACATGCAATTTACACTCCCTAAAATTATTAAAGAGGGAAAATTTTAATCTCCTAAATAAAAGTATCTTTCTGCTTTCTAGAATGTTCAAATCAAAGCATACACAGTTAGAGCACAAGGTGTTTTAATGACATAAGGCTAGCTCGCGTTATAACAAAAAATGTTGTCACCTATATAACTTAACTCAAAAACACCTTCCTTTCATCACTCAAGTTATAAGACAACGTATGACCCACACATAATCCAATACAACACGACAAAAAAAAAAAAAAAAAAAAAAAAAAAAAAAAAAAAAAAAAAAAAGGACCTTTTGTTTGGCTGGTGGAATGACGCCAAGTGCTGTAACTCAAAGGTGTGGGGATGGTGCCATGGCACCGGACTTGTGCTCTTAAGATAGATATGTGATCTAAATTGATTGTTTCGGACAATACCATAAAAACACGTCCTAATGATTAGTATTAGTTAGCCCACAAAAAGCACAAAGTGGCCCATCGACATTTTATTTAATCCATTTCAGAGATGAATTATCTATCAACACAATTGAATAATTTTGCTACTTGGCCCTATGTAATTGGATAATCAAACTCACATCTATGTGACTGACTAAATTGCTAAAACGAGATTCACATAAATTCGTGAAAAATAACAATTTAGTAGGATAATACGATACAGGTCCGATTCTAAAATATCAATCTTGCTAACCTTGATTAAGATATTATACATAATACTACTATTTGTCCTTCAAAACACTGCCGTTTCACTCATTTGGGCCAGTAATTCATTTTTGGCATGCTTTTCTTTTGGCACTTTTCTTTAGGCCTGCCAACGTTTGGGCTTTTATTTTTTTTTATTATTTTTTTTTTGGCGTTTGTATTTTGTGTTTTCGCTAAACAAAATCCAGAGGCACACATAAACCTACGTGAATTTGATATTTAAGGTAATCTTCCATTCACAAATTGTAAAGAGAACTGAATTCATGAATAAAATCCGTACTCTTATTGTGAAAAAGGGTTTGATAATTTTCTAGGCATGCAAAATTGCTAACGATGATTAGTATTTGCTTTGTAACAATCACAGAAGATTAAAGATTAAAAAAAATGCGTAACAAAGATCATAAAAAATCTAAAACGAAAAAGCAGCTATTTAAAAGAATAGATGCACCAACAACAAATCACCTCCGCCGCAACGCGCGAAAGCGTTCCCACTCGTTTATTACTATCAATAGTATTATTTTTAAGAAAGATACATATTATAAATTCACAACTACTCTATCGATACTTTATCTCACAACCAAGTAGTTGTAGTTTCAAATATACATTCAATTTGCCACCTTTTACTATTGTATGCACTAAACTTTTTTTTTTTTTCCTATTATATACACAAACTTTACTAATTACCCTTATAGTATCAATAAAACGCCTTTTTGATGACGTGGCAAGTTGATACAATAGAGATGATTAGTCATCAAAAAAGCGTTTTATTGATACAATAAGGGTGATTAGTAAAGTTTGTGTATATAATAGGAAAAAAAAAAGTTCAGTGCATACAATAGTAAAATGTGGCAAATTGAATGTATATTTGGACAATTTTCCCTTACGAGTATTTGTATTAGACCATGACAAAAGGACTTGTAGTCTACCGATATTTTTAAGATTCTCCTTAACTAAGTGGTTATCAATTCGACCCCATTTGAGTCACTTTTCCCATTCCACTGACATGTGACAATAACTTAATTTGTATCGAATTCATGGAGTTACATACTCGGTGATAAATTCATGATTACCATTGGTAAAAAAAACCAATGAATGATACTCTTTAACACAAAATTTTACACTCTATCATTTTATATGTTAACACAAAATCATGATCCCTATTAACCGTGTTATGTAGCTTCTTCATCCGCATGTGCCATTTTTTTCTTTATTACAACTAAGAGGGTTATTAGTATTATTAACTAATTTGATTTCGAGGTTTTTCCTTATCTTCATGGTAAGAAGATAAGAGGGTTATTATTATTATTATTATTATTATTATTATTATTATTATTATTATTATTATTATTATTATCCAAATTGCTTGGTTTTTTATCTAGGATTTTTTAATGGTTTTTTTATTTTGTAATTGAGGTTAAATATGTTGTTTTGTAATATATCTTGAAACTCTTAAATATGCCCCACGTATGCTTTGATATATAAAACTCAACCATTCTCGAGATGTTTTTGATTGAAATACACGTGAATTGAGCTGACGGATACAAATCATGTAAAGCATTTATGTTTTTGAGAAGCTTGCGTGACCACATAAGTACATAAGTACATTACGCAGAAAAGGAACTTGAGAGCTGACGCTAAATGCAAACATATTGAGGTAGAGGGTATGCACGTACATTTTTTTTTTCACGTACATTTTTTTTAGAACGGAAAATTTATTAAATTAGCAAGGTGCTAGAAAGGATTACAAAGTCATGGAACTAGGACATTTCATCCAAGAGTTCCAATCAAGTTTGAGATTACAACGGTTTGAACGCCAAGAAAATGATAAATGAACAATGTCATCAAAAAGTAACTCCATACGCGGTTGTTTACTCCCGAACAAGACTTGATTACGAAAGTTCCAAATAGCCATCTCCTTAAGTCTCTTTGATAACCGGATATTATTGAACCAATTGAGGCAATCTTCATACGAATTAAGATCATAATGCTCCAACTCCCACCAGTGAGCAACTTTTAGCATCAGTTGCCGAGCTAAATGGCAAGAATAGAGAAGATGCAATGAAGACTGCAAAGCGATACTACAAAGAGGACATAGAACAAAAGGTAATTCGACCCCTCTAAGAGAAAGATTTAACCTCGTTGGCAACTTATCCAAACAAACTTTCCAAGCAAGTATATTAATATTAATAGGAACGGCTTTTATCCATCGAGTAGGAACTTCCAGCTTAGGAAGTAAAGAATCGTCTATAAAGGAGCGAGCCAATTTAACCGAAAACTCATCCGATGACTCGAGATTCCAAACCCATCGGTCACTAGAATCCGGCTTTTATGCACGTACATGGTTACCCTATAAAAAGGAGTCTAGTGTAAAAAAAAGTATTCTTTTATAAATATTTAATAGTTTAACACTAAATGCATATTTTTTTTGCACAGCGTCTATGTTTGCAACCGCTTGAGACCTCTCACATTTTAGTGAAGATAGTAATGTATTACGACACTACTGTAGTTTGGAAACTGATAAATAGATATGCTTAAATTTAGGCATATGAATTAGTCTTCACTCTCATTACTCAAAGTCTAAACACGCTCAAACTTTTTTTTTTTTTTTTTTTTTTTTTTTCCCCGAAAGGCCTAAACACGTTCAAACAAGTAAGGGAAAATGAGCCTATATTAAGATAACAACCTGTTTCGATCCCACAGTGGCCAAATAGATTGGTTGGTGGTTTATAAAGTCTAGGTGTCACTTCCTCATTTGAGCTAGCTTTTTGGAGTGAGTTCTGAACCTAGCTTTGTGGTTTGATGCCACCTAGTATGGAATGGGCTCGTATCAATTGGTATTGGAGCTAGCCCTACCTTTCGATGTTCCAACATTCAGAGTGGTGGCCTTTGGAGTGGTGGCTTGGAAACAAAAAAAAGAAGGGTGCCAACCGTGACCAACATAGCCATAACCAACGAGCTCGGAGTGGTGGCTTGGACCTAAAAAGAGGGGTGTCAACCGTTACCAACATAGCCGTGACCAACGACGGCGTTAGTTCTTCAAAGCGTAGGGTATTGCTACGATTAGGGCTGGCAATTTTGACACGAAACCTGTTAACACGACACGACACGACCTGTTCTTAACAGGTTTCGTGTTTGACCTTAACAGGTTTCGTGTCTTAACAGGTCAGACCTGTTAAGACCTGTTAATTTTCGTGTCTTAACAGGTCAGACCTGTTAAGACCTGTTAGTGACCTGTTATGATGTTGTATATATAAGTTCCAAAATCCTAACCCTAAACCTAAATATTATTTGTCCGCCCCCATCTTTAGTCTTTACATCTTACACCTCTCTCCTACCTTATCTCTATTCTCTCATTCTCTCTTTTTTTTTTTTTTTTTTTTTTTATCAGCTTCATCTCATTCTCTCCCACTAAGATTGTCTTCACCGATTCTATAACACTTGTGCTATGTTTTCACCGATTCTATAACACTTGATACTAGTCATAACCGATTATTGTCTTCACCGTCTAAGATTCATCACCAAATTCATCACCATAATCATAACCGAATCACTCAAACACAAACGCAAGTAAATCAAGACAAAGGCTTCAAGATCCGGTTCAAGAAATCAAGACAAAGGCTTCAAGAAATCAATGGGGTGCTCTTTTGTTCGAACCTGTGACGGGGGTTTTTTTTTTTCTTTTGTTCGAACAAAGGCTTCAAGAAACCGATCATCTCATCTTTGATTTTTTTTTCTTTGATTTTATGGATTCTGCTACTGTTAATCTGTTATGTGTGAATATGTCTAGTCTTTTGGTTTCTGTTTTTATTTGGTTTCTGTTTTTATTTTGTTGGTGATGTTCTCGGTGGTGATATGTTTGGATTTGTTGTTCTTGATGTTTTGATGGATTTGTTGTTGCTTGTTCTTGATGGATTTGTTGTTGTTCAGATCCTAGCAAGAAAACTTTATAGAAACCCAATCTGCTACTGCTACTAACCATGTGCTAAAAAGCAGCACCAATAAGAAAATAAATAAGTGTACAAAAGAAACGTACTTGTTAATCTTTATCTACCTTTACTTTACAGTTCCAGCTCTAAAGTTATCTTACCTAATCATAATTCCATATCAATAATTCAATATCAATTTAATTTGTTTTTCGCAAAAAATAAAATAAAATAAAATAAAGAAAAGAAAAGAAAAAAAGAAACCCTAAACATGTTAATAGGTTCTTAACAGGTCTTAACAGGTTAACCTGTTTATTTTCGTGTCGTGTTCGTGTTTGAGAAAAATGACACGATAAGCTAACAGGTCGTGTTCGTGTTTGACCTTAACAGGTTCGTGTCTTAACAAGTTCGTGTCTTAACAGGTTCGTGTAACCTGGTATGCCAGCCCTAGCTACGATCGCACATTGGCCAAGTATGGGATTGTGATACGTGTAAGACTTTAACAACCAGAATTCAAGAAAGAATTGTAGCCGTTATGAATAACAAACAGGAAATCATGGAGAAGAAGAAATGATTTCGTATTTGAGATTCTTGATTCACTTTTATGAATAGAATTGAGAGAGAAAGGTTACAATAAATTATTAGTGAATGAATACAAATGAGATACTAATCTCCTATTTATACAACTGGAAACAGAGACAAGCTTAGTAACTGATTTTCCCGCCAAAAGTCATAACTGACTTTTGGTTTGTTGACCCACACGTGCCAGTCACGTGGTCTCTTTCTAAACTTGTTTTTTACTTGTATCAAATTCCTTCCCCTTAACATTTGACTTTCCACAATCAAATAGAACTCGAATTAGCTTCTTCTGAATCAAAATCTGGATACTTTTTGAGCAAATCAGTGTACTATTCCGAGGTTGCTTCCTCTTCACTGCCATTTGACCATTGCACTAGTACATAGACTGTAGGCTTGTTGTTCACATTTCCCAATCTTCTATCAATGATCTTTACTGAAACAGTATTAACAAACCTTCATTGTCACACATAGGAAGAGTTCGAGGCTGATCAACTAACCCTTTGCACAATTTCAGCTGAGAAACATGGAATACTGGGTGAATTTGACTACCACTGGGAAGTTGTAACTTGTAAGCCACAATGCCAATTTTCTCCACAACTTGAAAAGGACCATAATACTTTGCTGACAGCTTATTGTAAGGGCTTTGTCTGGCTGTTGTTTGCTTGTAAGGTTGCAGCTTCAAGTAGACCCAAACACCAACTTCAAAAGATCTGTCAGTCCTATGCTTGTCTGCCAAAATTTTCATTCTACTCTGTGCTCTCAGCAGATGAAACTTTAACATACTGATCACTTGTTCTCTAACCACCAATGTTCTATCCACAGCCTCCACAGAACTTTCACCATGCAAGTAAGGCATATGGATGGGTGGTGCTTGTCCATAAAGAACTTCAAATGGTGTGGTTTGGATTGATGTGTGGAAATTGGTGTTGTACCAAAACTCTGCCATAGATAGCCATTGGACCCATTCTTTTGGCTTTTCACCAGACATGCACCTCAAGTAACACTCCAAACATCTATTCACCACTTCAGTTTGGCCATCTGATTATGGGAGATAAGCTGTTGACATTTGCAGCTTGACTTTCAAAGCTTTGAACAATGATTGCCAAAAAGCACTTAAGAAGATCTTGTCCCTGTCACTTACAATAGTGTTTGGCAACCCATGTAACTTGTATACATTATCTAGGAACACTTGTGCCACTTGTGCAGCTGTAAAAGGATGTTGCAAAGGAAAAAAATTAGCATACTTACTTAGCTTATCCACCACCACAAGTATAGCAGTCTTTCCATGAGATTTTGGCAGTCCTTCCACAAAATCCATGGAGATATCACTCCACACTTTAACTAGGATAGGTAGTGGTTGTAAAAGCCCTGGATAAGCACTAAGATCATGTTTCTGTCTTTAACACACATCACATTCCCTGACTCACTGCTTGACCATTTTTCTCATTCCTTTCCAATAACAAATAGAACTCATCTTTTGCATAGTCACTTGAACACAAGAATGTCCACCAACTGGTTCATTGTGAATATGCAAAAAGATTTGTTTCCTGAGCGATTCATTGTTTCCCACTACCAGCTTGCCTTTTCTTCTCAACTGTCCATTAGACCAAGTGTACTTTGATGACTGAAAGTTTGGATCTTCAAACTGTTTGATCAGCTTGGCTAACTTCTCATTTGTCAACCAACTATCTTCAATTTGTTGCAACAACCCAGAAGTCACATTAGTAGCCACCAAAGTAAACAATTGACCTTGCATTTCTTTCCTGGACAAAGCATCAGCTACAATATTCTCACTTCCTTTCTTGTACACTATTTCATAGTCATATCCAAGCAATTTAGGAAGCTATTTAACTTGGAATGGGGTTGTAAGTCTTTGGTTTAATAGGTATTTCAAGCTGAAATGATATGTTTTGATCTTAAAGTGCCTGTCCATCAAATAACCTTTCCACTTTTCTAATGCCATGATCACAGCTAGAAACTCTTTTTCATAAGTAGATAAAGCCTGATTTTTAAGAGATAGAGCCTTACTCAAATATGCCAATGGGTGGCCATCTTGCATCAACACAGCACCAATTCCAGTACCACATGCATCAGTCTCCACAATAAACTCTTTGTCAAAGTTTGGCAATCCCAATACTGGAGCCTGTACCATTGCTGACTTCAACTTCTCAAATGCTTCTTGAGTTGATGGAGACCATTCAAATGAATTCTTCTTCAATAGAGCAGTGTGACAACTGGCAAATTAGGGAGCCATTTTGAAAACCCGCATTACTTTAAAAATTATAATTTTGGACTATTTGAAAAGTTTATTGTGACGAGATATTTTACGAACGTTGGAATGTGATTTTTATCATACGTTATTTATGGAATTCGATTATTTATTAATGGTTTGGTTTGGTTCATTTGTGATGATTTATTTTTGAGATCATTATTTTGGCACTACATTGACTCCGGCACTAGGATAACCTAACAATTTTAATTATTTTAATATTGGTTCGGATATTTATATTTTTGGAACGTATCGCGAGATTTTTGATTATTTTGGAATGATTTCGGTTCGAGATAGTTGATTCGTTTCAAAAGGTTTCGGGTTTGGTCCGTGTATTTTACACCGGGTTACTTAACCCACTTCACCCCTTAATATTATTATTATTATTATTATTAAACAATAAATAGGATTTTTTTATTTTATTTTGTAAACTACAAAATCGTCCTTGTGGTCTTGTTGCCTGGCACCAACACAAACACAACCACACCAACTCTCATCTCTCTCTCTCAATATATCATTCCCACCTCACAAAAACCCTAGCCGCCGCCCCTAACTCCAGCTGCCACCACCACACCGCCACTCCCACGACCACACCACCACCACCAATCAACTCCTTATCGCATTCCCTTTCCGATCTACCACCACACGCGCCCCTTACACCCCTAAAACACTTCGTATAATCACTAAAGTCGTCACCATCTTCTTGTTTTTGGAAGTTGTCACGTTTTGGGTCTTGTGAATCGAAGGTGAGACGAGTGAAACTCGTATTTTTGTTGAAATTCGTGGCCTAGGGTCACGAATCTTATTGTTTCTTTTGGGTAATGGTTAAAAACGTTGAGAATCAAATGGGTTTTGAATGAAATGTGATCTAAATCGAGTTTGGTATCCGGGTGTGATGTTTTTCTTTTGGGCCGAGGTGAAACCGAGAGCTCCATGCTCTCGGCTTGTGTTTTTCTTGAACACTTGTGGAGTTTTGATTCTTGATCTCGAGTATAGTTGATGTCGAGGGTTTTGGTGATGAGATTCTTGAACACTTTGCTCGAACCCCCTATGTATGGAACATGAACGGGTGGAACTTGACCATAAACTGCCTCAAAAGGTGTGGTCATTATGGAAGTGTGAAAATTAGAATTGTGCCACAGTTCAACTAAGGGCAACCATTTCACCCACCCCGTTGGCCTTTCCCCTGACATTCATCTTAGGTAGCATTCAAGACATTTATTGACTACTTCTGTATGTCCATCAGTTTGTGGATGATATGTAGACATCAATAGCTTGACTTGTAAGAGTTTGAATAATTCCTTCCAAAAATAGCTCAAGAACACTTTATCTCTGTGAGACACAATAGTAGTAGGCAACCCATGTAGTTTATACACTGTATCCAAGAACACCTGAGCAACTTGGGCTGTTGTAAAAGGATGAGCTAAGGCCATGAAATGAGTATATTTGGTGAGTCTGGTCCACCACCACAAAGATCACATTACTCCCATTAGACCTTGGAAGACCCTCAATAAAGTCAATAGAGATGCTTTCTCAAATCCTTTTAAGGAATGGGTAAAGGTTGTAATAGACCAGGAATATGGTTTACACCTTTGACAAGTATGCATTCATTTACAAACTGTTTAACCTCCTTCCTTAATCCTTTCCAATAAAAGCATTGAGCAAATCTTATGAGTAGTAACTTCGACCCCAGAATGTCCACCAATAGATCCACCATGGAAATGAGCCAACAAATCCCCTCTTAACACTGACCCGTGACCCAAATGTAGTGCTTCTTACTTTCTCTACCAGCCTGCAAGTCTTCAATTATGGCTTTAAGGCTCATATCAGCATCCCAACTTGCAACTATTCTAGAGGCTAATTCAGTAGTCATAATAACCACTAGTGACTGCATCAATTCCCCAACTTCTTGCACCCTTGACAAGGGACCAGTAGCCACATTGTCAACCCCTTCCTTATACTTCATAGTCAAAGCCCATTAATTTGGGTAGCCATTTCATGGGTAGTAATCCTCTGGTCCAACAGATACTTCAGGCTGTAATGACAAAGTGCCTATCCAACATATAACCTCTCCACTTATCCAATGCTAACATCACGGCCAAGAATTCCTTTTCATAAGTAGAAATGTTTGGTGCTTTGGAGTTAAGCTTTTGCTCAGATAGGCAATGGGATGACCATTTTGTTGAAGCACTACCCCAATTTCACTCCGTGATGCATCTGTTTCCACCTCAAAAGGCTTCTCAAAGTTTGGAAGAGCTAGGACCGGAACTTGTGTCATGGCTTTCTTTCAAAGCCTCAAATGATGCTTGAGCTTCCTCAGTCCATTTATAAGCATTCTTCTTTAGTAGCCCTACTAATGGTGGCAAAATCTTTAATAAACTTCCTATAATAACCATAACCAGTAAGACATACACTTAGACTTTTTTGCATACAACCTATTTTGCCTCATTGTCTCAAGTATCACAGATAAGTTTTCCACATGGTCATAAATGCTCTTAGAATAGACCAAAATGTCATCAAAGAATACCAATGTGAACTTCCTCAAGTAAGCCTTAAACACATCATTCATTAATGCCTGAAAAGTGGAGGGTGCATTAGTAAGACCAAAGGGCATCACAAGGAATTCATAATGGCCTTCATGAGTTTTATAGGCAGTCTAGAATGGGAAACTTATCTTTGATTGTGTTCTTGTTCAGTTGCGTGTAATCTACACACATCCTCCAACTATTGTCTTTCTTTTTGAACATCACAATGGGTGAAGCAAATGGACCTTGGCTTGACTTAATCACCCCTGCCTCTAACAACTCTTTGACCATGGCCTCTATGGCATCCTTTTAAACAAAAGGATGCCTATAAGGTCTAATGTTAACTTTAGGTGTTTAGCAGAAGAGGTATTTTGTGGTCAAATGTTCTTTGTGGTGGCAATTCCTTTGGTACCTCAAATACATCATCATACTTATCAGTTATCAATTACTTGCAACAATTCAGGATTCACTTCCTCATTGTTACCCTATTTTTCCATAGATAACAAGTCTAACCCAGTGTTTGGATACACACACAACATAAAGGTGTACTTTCTAACATCTGCAACTGTTTCTTCCCTTCTATCCACTGGGCTGTAGGCTTTGGGGTACCTCGTAATGCCACTTTACTGCCATTGTACATAAATTCCATTCTTAACTCTTTGAGGTTGCATTTAATATCACCAAGAGTAGAAAGCCACTGCATTCCCAAAACCATATCATGCCCTCCCAAAGGAAGCAACATTGCATCAGACACAAAGTTTTCCCCTTTCAATTTTCCAAGTAAACCCTTTGCACTCACTTACACTTATTAATTTTCCTCCCCCAGACACAGTAACAAACAAAGGGCAAGTTTTCCTAATCTTGCAGCCTGATCTCTTAGCCATATTAATGTCTAAAAAATTGTGGGTAGTCCCTGAATCCACCAAGATGTGTAGTTCATGTTTATTCCCAAACATCCCAACAACCCTTAAAGTTTGAAATGAACTTACTCCACATAGTGCATTCAAAGAAATTTGTGGTTGAATCTCATCTGATTGTGGCTCTTCCCAAGAATCATCTACATCCACAAACTCTTCCTCCAATTCTTCATTCTCAGCCAACACAATCAAACTAAACAATTGTCCTTCACACTTATCACCATGAACAAATTTCTTGTCATAGTAGAAACACAAATTGTTGGCTCTTTTTTCCTCATTATTTCTGTGTCAACTGCCTTCTAGGCTGAGCATTTGTGGGTCTAGTATTCCAATTCTTGTTAGCATTTGGTAAAGGTAACAAAGACTTAGCAACATTACTGACATTACCATTGTTAGCACCAAATCTATCATTTCCAAAATCAGGGACAAAATCAGAGCACAAGTGCTGTGATTATGGCACCAGCCAGAGAATTTTGGGAACTCTACCTTAGTCATCCAACTCAACTGATTTTGTCCCTGATTTTGTGCTCTGCACCACAACATTACTCACTTGACTTTGCAAGAATTGACTCATCATTTGTTCCATGGCTTGTCTGAATCGCCAATGATTCATCAACAAACCTCTTAGTTTTATAATCTACATTATCACCATTGTTACCGGTACCATTGGTAGTTCTTGTGGCTGGTGCCATAATCACAGCACTTGTATGGTATATCTTGAATTAGTTAGGAATCTTGTTGGTAGTTATCACTCCTTCTATTGAGTAACAACTAACAACTAACCGTTTCTTGGCCAAATCAAGTCAATCAAAACTGACAATTAATGCGAAAACAGAGGATTTAAACACTTATGTGTTGTTCTTGTGATCGCGATTGGTTTAGGGTTTAAGATCAATAATGGATTAAATTGGTCGTATTTCTCAATGGATAGCATACACTTGATCCAAGTACCAGTGCAGTACTTTGAATCTTGAATAAATTTATTGCCGGAATACTTAACTAAAATGATCAGTTAGTAATAGATTTTGGCGGGAATTTTGAACAGAATTCGTTTGCAATGAGACCTCACCAGGAAAGGTCTCTCATGCCACTTGATAGACACAGCCAGGATCACTTAAGATCGATAACTGATTACAATGAACTGGGAAAATCAAAGAATAAGAAAAGATTATCGAAAGCTTCAATGTATTATCAATGGAGGATAGTTTGTTACAAGTTGGTTACAGATGATTAGAGAGGAGAATTAAAGAGGAAATTGTATTCACCAAAGCTAGAAATTAAAATTCACATACAGAGTATTTAAAAGGAATATAGGAGGGAAAGTTGGTTAAGCCATTGGGAGAATGTCACGTGCACCTCACGTGTGTATTAACACACCTGCGCCTCACGTTCCTGATGACTAACCAACTACACAACTCCTAACACTTTAGTAGGATCTTTGGTTATGTAAATTTGCTGTTTAAACTGACCTTGAATGACGCCATTTGAGCCTTCACAGTTGCTTTGTCAAATTTAGCTGCTTTTGTTCTCAATTTTATTGGTGTTAGCCCCTTTCAGGCATCTTGGTCCAAAGACTGCAATACTAAGATTATTCAACAGAAAATTACCCATGATTGAATCTAAAAGTTACAAGAAGAAAATAAAACACAGCAACAAGCTATCACTTGCCTTTCAACTCGATAGGTAGACCATGGCAATCCCAACGAGGAACGTATTGAACTTTAAAGTTTTGGACAAGCTGTCATATTCAATTGTATAAGAAATTCCATAAAAAGAGTAATTACATGATGTGCATCATTCTATCGCACACATTTCAAATACCACAGTGCAAAGTGATTGTTGCAACCATACCTTATACCGGTTAATTATATCTTTTATAATATTGTTTGATGCATGTCCGATGTGTAAATCACCATTAGCATACGGAGGTCCATCATGAAGAATAAAACTTCCCTATCGAAAGCAGAAGAAATATCAAATGAGTAGAGATAGAAAGTTGGTAGCAGACAAGATGAACTCGATTGAGCTTCTATACTAACCCGTTATTCTTTTCAGCAACTTTCATAAAGACCTGATTTTCATCCCATAATTTCTGTAGTTCAGTTTCCCTTACAGCAGAATTTGCTCCCATGCCAAAAGTTGTCTTAGGAAGGTCAACGGTATGCTTGTACTTTCCATCTCATTGCTTTATTCCTAAACAACAGAACAAAATCATATGAGACTTTGACTGACTACAAAGATCTATAAAAGTTGTAATCCCGGATGTACCTTTAGATTCTTTCTTCGCAACCATCACAGGTCCACGAGACCTTCGCTTTGACTGAGTACAAAAGGCACTTCTAGGATTTACATAGAAATATGTAAGATGGAAGAGCGACGAGAGCTCAATGGAAGAGCACCGTCGAAAATCAATGATGCTAAAAGAAGAGGATTTTGTAAATAACGAGCAATTTCTCAGTGACAGAACCTGAACAGCTTTTTGCAGGATAAGATTAGTGAATACTATAAATTACACAACAACCAAATGATATATAAAACTTGACTTTCAAACTTTCGAATAGAGATATGATTAGATTAACCAAATAAAGGAGTTTTCGTGATTGCGATTTCAAATATGCATACAGACTGCAGAGATATTAAGAATATAAATATAATGGAGGGCAGATTCTCCCAGGATAGAAACCGCTTTTTCAAAGAGATGCTCAAAAGTCAAAACACCATTACATTTATGCATATCAAAATGCATAAGTGGCCGTTTCACATCCTACGTCAAGTACAAATATAATCAAACAGTAGCCATCAAACCCAACTCTCATAAACCTAATAAACACAAATAACCTAAAACTATATCACCATTCAAGAATTAACAACTTTTTAAACACTACTAATATCTAAAACCTTCAAATTGACTGAAAAAAGTCCCCATTAGGCCATTACCATAACATCTAATCGTACTGGTTTATCCAACTTCGCTTCATAAAATCATTTTAAGTTTCTAACCAACAAGAAGTTAAATGGGTATTACCCAAAGTGAAAATCCTTGCTTTTTTATGACCGTTATGAAAAACCAACTTTCAATTTCGTGCATACATAATACATTTTGCTGACGCCTAAGCACCTTAACAATTACCAACAAACAGTCGCCATAAAACCCAACTCACATAAGCAAATAAACACATAAAAACCTTAAACTATATCACCATTCAACAATTACCACCTTCTTAATCGCCACTAATATCCCTAAACCACAAACTATCTAAAAAAATCCATTATCATAACATCATCTAATGATACAAATTTATCCGAATTAGCTGGAAAAGTTACCAACTTCTTGATCACTACAAATATTTTAAACCAAAAACTGTCTAAAAAAGTCCCATTAACATAACATCTAATCCTGCTAATTCAACTGATTTCGCCACATAAAAACAATCTAACCAACAAAAACTCAAATGGGTCACACTAACATAACAAATTCACTTAAACTATTCAGTCAAACATTTCTTCAAACACTTGGTGTGCAACTAACAAAAAACCCATTTACAAAAAACCCAAAAAGAAGTCCACAGAATAATTGTAAACAACAAGAACTCAAATGGGTCGTCGCACTTACATCAAACAGTTGGTTTTTTCCAAATGGGAGTGTGTGTTTTGATGTGCTTGCCAAACATTGTATAAGTGATATTTGAATCTCTTGAAGTAAGTTAATTGAAATTTGGGTTTTGGGATAATGATGGTTTAAACTTTAAAGTAGGTTGTTTTGTATACTCGAATTAAGAAAATTATCTTTTATGATTATTTTTATTTAAGTTTTGTTTTAACACTAATTATTTTTATATCGGAAAAAAAAAGTAAATGAGATCACATAGCAAACTATAGAAATAAAAATGAGAAAATATTAAAATAATTTGCACGTTTCGTAGTGAAATCGTGCTTAAATGTTAGGCTAAAGTTTGTCGCGGTGACCGGGTCACCGATCACCGCTACATCACTGTCGTCTCAATTTTTCCTTTCCTCTCACATTTTATTTGTTTTGGTCACATTTTTCTCACCTTTAATTAGAATGCTCACTTTATACAGTTATATATCACTAAATATCTTATATACACATAAAACAAATAAAAAAATATTTAGTTTTTGAAAATGAGGCCCACCTTTTTGCACCTCACTATGTTGAGTCACTCACCAAATAAATGCAAAATGATAGAAACTAGAGTTTTGTGTTTGAAGTGCACTCGTGAGTGAGTGGTCCCGGAGGTTGGGTCATCTCCACTTCGTCTGGCCTTAGTAAAATCAACCACTTTACTCCAAAGAATTATTTTTATTATAATTACATTCCTTAAATCCAAAAGTTTCAAAACAAACACGACCTAATTACTATTTCACTTGTTCAAAGGAAAAAAGTTATTATTATAGCTTTTTATATTTATCTTAAAATGACACTAACCAATTATTATTCTTCTTATTAAAAGTTTGTAATAACACTTCAAGCAAGGGATAAAATCATAATCTCGATTAAATCAGAGATAACCCGAAATAAAAATTTAGACAATGATATTGGAACAGATATAACATGATTTTTCTAACATGTGAAATATAGATGGGCAATAAAACACTGTATAAAAATATATTTGGACATGTTTATTGAGATCCTTCAATGTTCAAACTGAACATGATATTTGACGTTATTTGGTCAAAGCCGCTTGTAGACTTTGGGTCCGTTGAGGTTTGTAATGTAAGTTGTGTTATGAATATCCTTTCAATAAAACATAACACCTTCGGAGGATTCTATAATTCAGCATGGTATTTGAGCAGATCGATCCTCTAACCTAGTCGTCCTAGAGTCGACGCCTCTATGTCACCCATGTGGATGAAAAGCTACTACTTGTGTCATAACTCCACCAGACCATATGGGCCTTTATTCAAAAGGGTCCTAATAAATAGACCTTATATCCACTAGCAAAACCTGAATTTTCATTTTAGACCCTAATCATTTTACTCTTTCTAAACTTGTCAAGCATAATACATTTTTCAAGTATCATAAATACGTTATTATTATTATTTTTTATTTTATACTATCTTCATTCTTTATAATTTATCATTCATCTTCAACCTAAAATTATAAAGCATTTTCTACCTATTGAATCAAGCAAAAGGTAACCCATTTTTCTTACAACGAAAACACCTAACCTCGTCATTGGCCACCCTCGACTACCATCACCATCTCAACTTTTCGCCACTCCTCCGTCCCGCAACCACCAAAGATCCGTGTGCCTCAACCACAGGTTGAGATGGTGATGGTGGTTGTGAGTGGTCAATGGTGGGACTAGGTATTTCCAGCAAGGGTGGCCACATCACAATATCACACTCAACTATATAATAAAGTTTTTATGGGTTTTAATCTTGTTTCTAGTGAGGTGTGACCATAGATCTTATTTGGTTTTAAATGTTAAGTTTGTGTTTTGATGTTTTTAGCAAGGTTGCAAAAATCGTGAATCGGTAGTCGGGCGGTCGACCCCCTTGTAGCTTGTAATCGGTCTAGGCGGGATTAATCGATGATTAATCGGATTGGCATTTTCGATAAATTTTCTCTATTTTTGGCAAATTTTAGGTATTTCTGAAAAATTTTAGGTATTACTCACAATATTTTTCTTAAAAAAACATCTTGAAATAGATATAAACAACAAGTATAACTTATTAAACAATTTTACGGTGAGTTTTGGGTATTTCCAGCAAAGTTTAAAGGTTTCGGGCAAGCTTGACCGCCGTTAACCGTCATTAACTGTCGTTGATCACGGTTGACCGAGTTATTTGACCGATTTACACAAATCGAAAAGGTTGGTGGCCTTGTAGCACCTAATCGGCGATTAATCGGCCTTGTAAGCCTTGTTTTGCAACATTGGTTTTTAGTGAGGTGCTCCTATTCTGTTTCCACCTTCTATGAAGGAATATCATACTTGGAGTTTATTTGTTTATGGTTAAAACATTTAAGAATGATGTGTGTGCTTTTTTTATTTAGATTTAATGAGAAATAAATATCAAAAAGATGCAGAAAATGGTGATTTGAAGAAAAAACTAGAGGTGAAAAGGAGATGATTGTAGAAAACGAGGTGTAAAAGATATTAATGTATATAGACTTTCTTTAATAAAAAAGAAATTAAAAAAAAAAAATATTAGTAACTAATTACAGTATTACCCAAGCTATATGGGTTTTGTTAGATGATTAAATTGGTTTTATTTAACATACATCTCATCCTCACACACCAAATCCGATCCTCACACACCAAACATCTATTCACAGGCCATTTAGCATACATCGAACCATTCTAACAACCAGCAACAACTCTCAACTCAAGGGTGTCACTACCATGACCAATTTACAAGCAGGCATTTTATCAAACAGTTGGTGTGCAACTCAATCTTATCCATAAATATAATTTCACTTGTTGTAATGACTGACCGGACCTTTGTCGGCGATATTCCGGTCACCGGAGCTGCAGTTCTTTCTTGAACCTGGTGGTCATCAACATTCTATCATCTTTCATATTAGTCATACTCAGGTAATATAAATTTATATTATTTATGTTTTTATAGATTGTTTGTTTGATTATTAGTTAGTTAATTAATTATAGTTTGAATTTATGTGAGGTAATGTTGATTGATTGGTTTGATTTGTGTTTTAATTCATTGGGCGAGTATTTGACTTAGATGTGTACCTAGTGAGGTTTAAACCCGAGACATAATGTGAGGGGTTTAGGTACTAGGCCATTTGGTGGTGGTTTTAATTTTTTTCTGTTTATGTTTCGGCTTAAAAGATAAAATAACGGGGTGTTTGGGAATGCTTATCTCTGCTTTTCTGCTTATTTTTCAGCGGAAAAGCACTTATAAGTTTTTTTGTAATTATCCAAACGCTTTTTAAATTTCTGCTTAATTTTATGTTGTGTAAAATTTTCCATTTTGTGGGGCACGTTTATGAGGATTTGTGTATAATGGATTTTGGATATAGATGATAGATTGGATGAAATGGATTTGAAGTTTTTTTTTTGGTTTTGTGTGTATGTGTTAATTTCTTACGGTTTTGGTGGTTTCAGCTTTACAGGTTAAGTGAAGTTCAATCACTTTGTGTATCAGAAGGTTCTGAAACAACGAAACAGGTATGTGAAATTTTGCTAATTTGTGTTATTTATTGTGACTTGTACGTTTATATTATTTCTCTAATCAAGCCAGTTTAGTTGATATCCTGATATGAGTATATTTTTAGCATGTTCCCCTGTTGCTTATGCTCGGATACTGCTTTCCTGGTCATTTCAATAGATATAATAAAACATGCTGCCATGCTTAATTATATGAGTATAATTATGATGTGCGGTACATATACATTGGTAGATTGTGACTGTTGGTATTTGTACTTTTGAAACAGAAAACTTATTTAAAGGGTATCACTATTCAATTTAAAGACGAGGAGGAAAGTAGCTCCTTCCATGGTGCATTTGTGCAATGGAAAAAGGAAGTAGTTATTCAAGGTCTGTTAAATTATTCAAAGATTATACTTCATATTGCGTTGATACCGGCTTTATAAATGCTTGTACTTTCCTTTATCATCTGACTACATATACTGACATATAATAGAAGAGAGAATTCTTTTTTTTTTTTTTTTGATAACTGAAGGATGGTTATGGTAATTACAATGCATGAAAGTTATGTTCTTGAAGGAGTTAATGGCTTTGATTATTGATTGTTTCTTTTTACAGGATCAAGTTTAGCAAATGGAACGGTGTCTTCCTCCAAAAGCAAGTTCGATGATAAAATTGAGGCATCATCTGCTAAGATGTATTTCCATTACTACGGGCAACTGCTTCATCAGCAAAATATGATGCAGGATTATGTGAGGACAGGTGAATATACGATTTTGTTCTGTTTTTGAGGCACATGTGTCACATTGTGCTGTTAGGGGTTGTACTAATTCATTTAAATACGCATGGCTCACATGACTTTTTTAGGCTTCCACGGAGCTGAATGTATGATTAATGTTGCTTTCTTTTTTAGGTTCCTACTATGCTGCGGTTATTGAGAACCAAGTAGATTTTGCTGGACGGGTAGTGGTTGATGTTGGTGCTGGAAGCTGCATACTGTCATTGTTTGCTGCACAGGTGTTACTAATGAATACTATATTCTGGTTCTATGTACTGTCAGTGTTTAGATTTGCATTTTGGAATCCTCTGATTATTTGGACTTGAAATTGCGATATCATTGTTTAATGTTTGGATATACATATTCTGGTTCTGAGTATATAGGGATCAAAATATATTTTGTTAACTAGGTTTGTACCGGCTACTTCAAAACCAAACAACATGTTTTAAATAGAGTTACTTATGTATCTCTTTTTTTGACCCAATCTTGGAATCTTTATATTTCCATTTCATAAAGTCCACATCCAAACACAAACACAAACACAGTATCATGTACCCTAATTGAGAAGTGTGATGTCACATGTATCGACTAATCACACAGTTTCTCATCTTCTTTGTTTCTTCTCTTGTTTAGGCTGGTGCAAAACATATTTATGCTGTGGAAGCATCGGAAATGGCTGACTATGCTCAAAAGCTTATTGCTGGGAATCCTCTCTTGGCACAACGAATTACGGTTAGTGCCCTTAGTGCAAGCTTGGTTGCTTATATTGTTGGATGCTTATCATTTGGAGGTATTCTTGGCACCGTCATGTAGGTTATCAAGGGCAAAGTTGAAGACGTAGAATTGCCTGAGAAAGCCGATATATTGATCTCAGAGCCTATGGGTAAGCTCATCATGTCATGTTCATATTGCCTTATGAATGTTTATTTGATGAATAGTTGTTTACTTGTTTATGCAATTTAGTTGGTAAAATAGCTGGTTTTTCTATAATCTTCTTCTTTACAGGCACATTGTTAGTGAATGAATGAATGCTCGAGTCTTATGTCATTGCAAGAGATCGTTTTCTTGTCCCTAATGGGAAAATGTTCCCTAGTGTTGGAAGGTGATTTTAACTTAATGATGCATTCTCATGTTATCATGATTTATAGGCATTTTTCGATTTTAACTTAATATATAAAAAATTGCAGTTACTGTATCTCTTTGATGTTTGACTTTCTATGCATTGGACGCGTGTTAGCATATTTTTAAAACATAATATATAAGAAGTCAAAGTGATATCTTGTACTTGCCGTATATGTACATATATGCCTTTTGACGTAGGCGTAATGTTATCGCTGTGTTTGTTTTATTTTGTAGAGTTCACATGGCACCATTTAGTGATGAGTATCTCTATGTTGAAATTGCAAACAAGGTATGATCTATTTTATTGTTTGTGATTCATTTTGTATTGTGTGTTAATGCTTTCTTGTTTTTTTTTTTTTTTTTTTTTTTTTTTTTTTTTTTGCTCATTTATCCTTGGACAAATTATACAATGTTCAATGCTGTTGCTTCTCATGAAACATTTAGACATTAGAGTAGACCAAGAGTATCTTGATTATCATATGCAAGAAGTAGTAAGTGTTCTTGATCTTTATTCCTTGTTTGTGCATGCAGGCTCTATTTTGGCAGCAACAAAACTATTATGGGGTTGATTTGACAGCTTTACATGGAACTGCATTTCATGGATATTTTTCACAGGTTTGTCTTGGTTGCATACATTACAAAATAAGCCAACATATTTGCCATTGATGTTAACACAAGGTTTACTAGAGCTTTTATGTTTAATAATCATGCTCTTGTTCGCAAACCACCATGGGGGGGGGGGGGGGGGGGGGGGGGGGGGGGGGGGCTGCTTGGTCTCCCCCTATATTGTTAGTTTAGTCCAATTGCTTCATTGATAGTTTAGCCTAAGTCCAGTAAGTGTAGTTCATGTTGATTTTTAAGTTGATTCCTCTGTTTTAGGTCAAAAAATAAATGGCTGTAGGAAAGTAAATAACTTCTGAAGAGTTATACCACTGATTATTATGGCTCCATTCTCATTAACTTCACAAAGCTATATTGTTTCGCTAGCAATTTAACAAGCAAAAAGGCATATTAAATAAGATATATTACATGGACAACCCAAACCGAAACCGAACCAAACTGACAAAAACCAAAATTATTATATAAAACTGAAACCGAAACCGAATAAGGTTGGTTTGGTTTGGCCCGGTTTCGGTCGGTTTGTCGGTTCGGGTCGGTTTTTGGGTGATTTTGCTCAGCCCTAGACTATCAACCATGACAAATGCACCATTACTTGGATTAAATTACTAAAACAGGTTGCAAAAAGGTTAAAAGTTTTAACTTTTGAAGATTAAAAGATTGAGGATTTTGAATTAAAGGACTGGAGATTAGAGAATTAAGATGTTTATAGATTTTAAAAAATTAACAAGAAAGGAAGTATCAGTCCTAATTCCTAAGATTGTGAAGATTTACCGGGAAGGTTTAAGGTATTCAAAATATTATCTATTCAATGCTATCTCAAGAGAAAGAACATGCAAGATTACACTGTTCAAAATTACCAGAACATGCCATATATATTCAAATGCACAGTTGTAATTGCTAACATTTTTTTAGTTTATTTTATGGCTTTTTGATGTTGAATTTTGTTCTTGTCATTTCTCTTTCACTTGTCTAAAGTATGGTAATGTTTGATACTGTTTGCAGCCAGTGGTTGATGCTTTTGATCCAAGGTTATTACTGGCGCCTGCAATTTCCCATGTTATCAATTTTACTACTGTCAAGGTATTGCTCTTTTTAATCGCTAATCATAGTAGATAATGTTACCCTCTCTCCTCCTTGAAGACTTCTACAATGTTCTTTTAAAAGATGACTATGTTCTAAAATGAAGCTCGGAGCTAAATGTCTAAAAGGTCTTGGTGCTATTATGCCGAGATAACTCGAGCTCATAAACATAATAAAATCCTAATATAACCTAAAGAGGATATTTATGCTTGACTCATGTCACTAAATGAAAATACACATCATAATTGTTGTATAATGTCATTTTCAGGAAGAGGACTTGTATGAAATCAACATTCCTTTGAAATTCACCGCTTCTGTTGGAACAAGAATACATGGTTTGGCATGTTGGTTTGATGTTCTATTTAATGGCAGGTAATAGTTTATATTCTTATGAATAATGAACGGGAATTTATTTTATATGGATCAAAACAGGGTGCTTTTTTTCGAAAGAATGATCATAATCATCTGATTATTTAGTGTTAAGTATGATCAAAACAGGGTGCATTAAAATATTACTTTTGGCAACTTTTAACTTGTTTTTTTATCCCTTAAACACCATTGACCCGTTTCTTTTATGACTGGTGTTTTGAAATAGCCCAAGTTTCTTTTATCTTTACTAATTTTGTTCCTACATTAAATGTTTGACCTTCAGCACGGTACAAAGGTGGCTGACAACGGCTCCTGGTGCACCTACAACTCATTGGTACCAACTACGCTGTGTTTTGTCTCAACCCATATACGTCATGCCCGGGCAAGAAATCACTGGCCATCTTCACATGATTGCGCATAGCGCTCAGAGTTACACTATTAACTTAACCATGTCAGGTTGGTAGTCGAACTGCTATCTTCGTTTTTCATTCATTTTGCAAGTTTATTACGGCTATAGTTGTGTTAGCTAGATAGTAAATAGTTAGTTGTTTCAAGCATTTAACAAATTTTGGTTACAATAAATTACAGAAATCATTCCTGTGGTTTGGTGAAATTATGAAAATTGTCCCTTGCTGATATCGTTTTGAATAAATGATCCTTAAGTGTGGTGTTTGTTTTCAGTTTTGGTCCCTAACTGCTGATTTTTTGTTACCAAAAGCGAATGCAACAAGTTCATTGAAGAACTATTTATGCAAATAATATTTGCAAGTGATGATATCTGTATTTTTACTACACCACAAGGAAGATTTCTGTAATTTACTCTTTCTCTACTTTCAGTTATCTGAAAAATTAATGCATAAAATGATTGGTAGTTAAGTAGTTTTGTAGTTCCTGGTAGCTGAATGTGTATCTGAATACTAAAAACTGAATATTGTGGCTTCAAATCACATTAATCAGATCATCAAGTTACAAATGCAAATATAAACACCCCCTGACCTTTTTTTGATTTGTGTTGTGTAGCTAAAATGTGGGGCCCAGGTGCTGAACAAGGAGGAATACTACAAACGTCAAGCTGTAGACTGGATCTAAAAGAGCCATATTATCGAATGTCTCAACCACAAGCCTACTCATCGTCCCAAGATCAGCAGCCCAATCAGCTCTTACAATCTCAGGTACCCATTAGCTTTCTTCATTGAATGGATTATTAATATAACAACAAATAATTAGCTCTTTTAGTTTTCTCTTAAATTACCCGTGATCATATTTCTCAGTGCTTTGAATAGAAATCTACTATGCTTTTTTGAAAGTAGAAAATAGATAGTTTTGATCAATTTCCATGCACCTTGCGAATCATTTGGGTCAAAAGGTGCCCATTTATCACGTCTATTAGATGATCCTTACCTTGACTTGTTAGAGAAAAAGCGTCACCATAATTGATCCTTCTCTTACATGAGTAAACGAGTCAATTACAAGAATGAAAAACAATTGTTTGGTAGCTTGACTGTGTTTTGCTCAAATTACAGGATTTACAACTTTCCTCTCTGGATGAAGACGGGTCGGATTTCCTTCAACAACCTATAAACGATTCCGGAGTCCAAATTCATTGACCTTTCGGTGACGAAATGCATTTGATATACACAAACGGTCTAAGCTTTCTGGGAACGTGATCCATAAGTAACATTATACTAGGCACCAAGAAATGTCAGGTGGGTTCTTTAAAGACTGCCCTATACTCTCGTGTATCATTTCAATGCCTGTAAATTAGGTTGTCATGTTTGACCAATTTAGTGCTCTTCGAGTGTTTGCTATTGTTAAAGTTGACTAATTATTAATTTTAGCTTTGAAAGAAAGTTGACTTTCGTGCACATGAAACTTAACTATATGGTGTGCCCTTTTGCTTGTTTTGTATCTGGGTTATTTAAAGGATTTCTGAGTGGGTGAGATGGTGTCAAAAGAACGGGATCAGTTGAGGCTTGTATCGATTATGTGGTTAGGGCTGATGTAGCTAGGTTGAGACTGGTAGTGATCAGTTAGCAGGGCCTGCTACTAGTATCAAGGACGGTCTTCAATAAATCTACGGCAGTACCTATTATACAACTCTGGTTTGCTTTCTAGGTTTTATAATCAAACACTATAGTAAGAAGTTATATATTTTTATTGCCTAATAACAAGATGTAAATATGTCAAAAATCTAACTAAAGCTTTTTCTTAGTTTGTGAACCAATAAACCTAATTCCACACATTGGGTGCTTGTTTATGTAGCCATTGCCATGCAAGCATTGAACAGCCCTGCTGAAAAAGCTAAAGATTGGGCGATACATCACTGAAATCAAGTTCACGTGTTATGAAAGGTTCATTGTGGTATCTGAGTGTTATAGTACAGAGTGATGAGATACTTTGCATTTAGAGAGCAACTTGGTTGTTCAGAAGCCCAAAGGATGAATTTGGTACTACTCTTGTTAGCTGTCTTTTTGAAAAATTTCTTCATAGAAAAGAGCTTTTCTGCCAAAGGGCTTCTAGCTGGAACAAGCCTTTTTTTTTTTTTTTTTTTTTTTTTTTTTTTTTTTTTTTTATTATTATTATTATTATTTTAATAAATAAAATTGTAATGTATATACTGTGAAGTCGTTAGTTTGTCTCTTCTAAAGATGATAGGGATCATGATGTTGTGAACATATCTCACTCAAGAGGAAGCTAAACTTTCTCTTTGTATAAACCTGAAGACAGAGCTAAACTTTCTCTTTGTATAAACCAAGACCTCCATATGATAAGACAAACGTGAAGTGGTGACGCTAACCTTCTAAAAAAAGGGATTTACTTGGTGTGACTCTGTGTGCCGGTGGATTCAAACATAGTTTTTACAATTATCCGGTGCAACAAATAGACTAAATAGTTCTTTTACAATGGCCAAAACTCGAGGCCACATACAATGAGGCCAGACATAGTTCCTTCAAGACTTGTAAATTTTATATTCATAGAAAGAGAGTCATCCTTGAATTCATGAGCTGAGTTGAATTTCCACAGTTGAATCTTCATCTTCCCTTTGTTTTGGAACCCGAGTAATATCATGTATATTCCATGGCTCTCGGGTTACAAAATAGAGAAATTCAGCCTCTTTGTTTTCTTGGTGGAGTATATCTCTTACTTTCACTGGACAATGCATTCCTTGGCAGTTTTCTGAAAGCTTGAACAAAAGGTAGCACACGTATTGGGTATCCGGTGACAGCATTTGACTTGTGATCATACAGTTGATATGAAATACTTTTTGTGGTAAAAGCTCAATCACCTCCTGAAATCTGCATGTACAATATAGATTATACAATTACTCAAAAAAGTCAAAATTGAAGACATAACCAAATCCAAGAAGCTAAGTGATACTTTTGTCAACCATCTATACATTATTCTTCAATATCTTACTCAGAAATAAAGCATAGATGAGCACAACCTAATTTAATTTGGATAAGTTTTTGGTTGAAGAAAGTCGTAACAAAGTTAGTTCAGAAAAGCAAACCTGGATTGCGCTGATGGTGTTGAAGTAAAAAGATTCACATTCGAGGATTTGTATAAAGCTATCTTTGCCGAAAGTATAAGAAGCTTCTTTCCGTCTACTTCATGCAACCAGAACAACTCATCATAGTTTCTCGATATCTTAAATATTTCTTCGAAGTTAGTCGGCAATTGTTGCACCTGATCCGCACCAAAGTTTGATTTCAAGACTTGGTTGACTTCCTTTAACTTTCTGATTTCTTCATGTTTCACGTGTAAATAGATCATGTTATGAATATGCAAAATTAGAATATGAGCTATTTTTTCCATGCATCAACCCCTCTATACAACATAAACAAAAGAATATAGTATAAAACAAAGGAGTATTTTAAAACTTACCTTCTCAATGGCTCGAAATTCAATGCCTTCAACATAAATCGCACTATCTCCACAATGGTAAGATGAAAAGCACTCAAGTAGAAACTGAAAAACAACGTCTTTGCTTTCATTCGAAAATCGGTACAACTCAATCATCATCCATTCGTTATCTATCCATGTTGCAAAATATGCATTAAGACTTTCGTGTCCCTTTGTATAATTTAGGCCAACATACATGGGTTTACTTGCAAAGTTTCTTGATTCACAAAATTTGAAGACTAAACAGACCAGGGACGGAGCCAGAAAGAATTATGACCAGGTGCACAAATTTTTTTTAACCGTAATATAAGAGAGTTAAAAAGTGGATTAAAACGAAGATTTCATTAAAACGATAAATAAACGAATATATTACCTTCTAATTAGTGATTCTACGATCTCCGTAGCAAAAAAAACACTTACGTGCACCCTCATTTTTAATATTAATAAGTTTTTCTTTCTCTATAGCACAAGTTTGAGCGCCGTTAAAATAATCATCACTCATCCGATTACGCAAATCAGTTTTAATGAGCTTCATTTTAGAAAAACATCTTTCAACCGTAGCGGTAGCAACATGAAAGACTAAAACCAACTTCATTCAAGCACTACTTTTCATATATATTGTAAATACGACGACAATAAAAATGCCCCATGACAACACAATTGGGGTGCTATTCATATTCTAATATATTGTTGACTATCACTTAAACTTATTATCCCTATTTGTCTTAATAGAAATTGCATAGTTATTCACTTATTCTTATTGCCCTAAGCCATTATTGATGATGATAGACTATACAGAACCAACAAATTAGTCAAGATTTCATACAACCAATCAAAACATGAAAATTTTAAAAGAATAATAAATAAATGAAAGATATATGTTACGACTTACGAACCTGTTTCATCTTTGTGATGTTGGTTCAATTTTGGATTTTGTAAATTTTTAGGATGATGAATAAATTGTTCTATTAAAAAACCTATTTCATGGGCTTTTGTGCTTTAATTTATTAAACTTGTTTCATCTTTGGTCTTTTACAAAATTTTATATTTATTTTTTATTTGTAAGTATACGAACTAAATAATACCAGAGATACATTTTAATGCACCAGGTGCATTTAAGATACATTTAGGAAAAATAGATAATTTTTTCAAAAATTAACACTATATCAAAAAAAATCCATGGGGTGCACGTGCACCCGCGGGCACCCCATTGGCTCCGTCCCTGAAATAGACCCCATAAACAACATTTGGAGATAAAAATTGAGCTCTTGTCTTGATTTCGATGTTCAAGTTGGAAATATCTAACATCTCCATCACTGTCCCAAACCTGCGCATATTATAAACATCCAAGTCTAAATCAGTCATAGCCTTTATTCCCATACACTTCTACTTTTGAATTTCGTAATTTATTGGAAAAAGAGTTTAAATTCTATATTAAAATTTATTGTATCAAAAGATATCTATTTATATAAAGATAAGAATATTATAAAAAACACTAACAAGATGCTAGCAAAATTTATATTTCACGGTCATGAGAACAGAGGACCTAAAACAGGGGCAAACCTTAACTACCTTATTCGAAGGTTTATAAAATTATAAGTCCCAGTCATATAGTGAGTATTAATATCTATTTTGTCATGTACAACATCAGTCCTCATTGTTGATATGTATGTATGCAAGACTATTCCTTTGTTGATTGGCTCAGGGGATTAGCATTTCTAGCAAAGAGGTTCTTAAGTTTGGTCCTATTTGATGATAATTATAATTAAATATTTAATAATCATATTATGCAACCGTAAACAACTTGTCATGCATAGACGGTGAAGAGAATAATCTTATACTTTAACATTAAAAAGCATAGCATAATTCTTCCAATAATGCATATGTTTGCCTATCATTTAAAACTAACAAAGGTGGAGAGGTAGAGCATAACCTTGATTCTGGAAGAGATTTCGACTCATGTGGACAACTGTTTATGTAGGAAAACATTGTGGCTGAAACCATTTCATTTCTTTCTCCATTACCAACGAATGACAACAACTGTTATACAACCATAATACAATTCAGACTCAATGTGTATGATGTATAAAAGCATGTGTGGTTTTGAATTATACGGAGTTTTTCTTCAAATTCGTCACACACTCAACTTATACGGAGTAATTGGCAAGCCCAAGTGAGAGTAGTACCGGTTTGGGTGACCGACCGGGAAGTCCTCACTTGGAAAGTCCTCACTTGGGAACCACAAGCTCTAATCAGGCGAATCGGGAATAGGAGTGGGGTTATCCCCTAAGGAGAGGCTCGCGGTTGGTATCTCTGCTCGAGGATGTGACGCTAACTCGAGCCAACAACTAACAACTAACATCTAACAACTAACCCGCCGTTCAAAAAAAAAACGGTGTAATTGGCTGTGTTTATTATACAACTCTGTGTATGTTTTAATTCTTTTAAGAAAATATAGAAACTATGGGGGTTAAAAAGAACCATTTGATGAATCAAGACTATTAACATTTTTCAAACAAGTATAGATCGTTAGATGTGAAAAATTTTAGATATTTTGAAGGAAAAAAAAAGCCCACGGTGGTCCAAAATATGTAATTGGACATCACTATTTGAAGAAAAAGTCCTACAACCAAATACTAATCCAATAAATAGAAACAAAAGTTAAACACGCATATTGTGACTTTTTCTTAAAATTAGTTCATTTAATTTCCACAAATTGACTGATTTTATTTGTATTTTTTTTGGTCTCCTTAAAAAATAATTGTGCATCGGGAAAAAAATCACATATTATCTAAATATCCTATAAACAAATTTTAGCAATTCAAATTTTCATAAAAAACACATTTTTAACCTTTTTCTTAAAACTAAAATATCTTGCAAACGGTAACTCGTTAAGCGACAAAAAATACACTATCGCAAAATACTTTCGAAGAACCTTTTTTGACGTTACGCCCTGAATAAATCACATGTGATTTGTTCTTTTAAAAAATCACTTGTGATTTTATAAGGGTTGCGGAGACAGGTCTTTAATGTTGCTAGTGCCTAGATAGGTCTTTAAGAGCATGTGCAGTGGTAACTTGGAGCCTTGCATTATGGGGTGTTTAACGCACGTTAGGGTGCGTTATGCGTTGCATCATGTGGCGTTAAGGAGGCGTTAACGTGTGACGTTAAGCCCTTAACGTCACGTTAAGGCAGTTTTTGTGAAATTTTTTTTGACACTTTTCACCCCTATGAACTTTTTTATATTTTGAAAACAAGAAATTGAAAATTACAAAACACCCCCCTTAGTTCTTAAACGGTATAGTAAAATAACGATATGATTCATTAAATTTCAAATACAATACATGAAAGCGAAAACATACGAAACGTAAAATAACGATACAAACGATACAGGAAACAAATAAACACGATATGGAAAAAAAATAAACACGATACGGTAATACTTAACACAAAACACCATTACTCATGGTCTCTGTCCCATGCCAACGTGTTTCTCAGAACGAACCACACATGTTGATATTTAATCCCTCTCCCATGGCGTTCATGATAAATTCGGTTTGCATTGCTGAGACGACAAGGGTCTTAAGTTTAATGTGTGTTTAAATTTTTAGTAACTTTTAAGTTTAATGTATGTTTAAAGTTTAAGTATTAATGTAAGTTGTGTTTTATTATTTATTAAATGAAATATTAGTTTTAGTTGAGGGTTGAATTTGAAAATATTTGAGTTAAACCTGAGTTATTGTTGAGGGTGTTTTTTTGTGAGTTAAGGTTAAAGTGTTAAAGCTGATGTGACGCTGACGTGGCACTGAGTTTTGTTATAACTCAAGCAGGGGCGGAACTATTCATTGGTCAGGGGTAGCGGTCGCTACCCCTGAACTTTTACCCGGCAGTGGAATTTTTTTTTTTAGTTTTATGTTTTTCATACTATCTTTCATATTTCGCGACCCCTGAAACAAATTTTCGTACTATCTTTCGTATTTCGCTAGCCCACTAAATGTTAAAAAAAAAAAAAAAAAAAAAAAAAAAAAAAAAAAACCTTAAAAAGAAAACCATAAAAAACATACAAATGAAAAAATTGTTACAGAAAAAATTAGACTCAAATTGATAGTAGGCTACTAGCTTGGGCCTTATTGTTAAAACTCATGTAGTGGACTAGTGGGCTTGGACCAACTTAAAAAAAATAATACTAGGAATTATTTCAGGTGAAATTAAGACTGGAAAAGGATTAAACCAAGAGAGTTCCCTTAGGCGAGTCGGTGATACAAGATGGGGATCTCATCATGCAACAATAATAGGTGTGCTTAAATTATATCCGGAAGTTGTCGACGTCCTTTGTTATGTTAAAGAGGAAGGAGATAACATTCAACAACGAACTAGTGCAAAAGGTATTCTATCATATTTTCAAAAAATTGAGTTCGTTTTTTATGCACACTTGATGGAAGAAATTTTAGGCCACACAAATTGTCTCTCAAAACATCTTCAAAAAAAGAGTCAAGACTTGTTGGAATCGAGTAAGTTGATTCAAGCAACAAAACAAGCATTGAATGATTTAAGACAAAATGGGTTTGATGACATGTTGAAAAAAGTGACTTCTTTTTGTTAAAAAAAAGTGTATTACGGTGTTGGATATGATGGGAAGTTATGGTAACCCAAGGAACCGGAATAATGTCTGTTGATACAAAAGTTGGGCGTTCCTGGTTATTGGCTCTTGCTCTCGTACCAATTCGCTTCTTAGTACTTGTTACATGCGCACTAAGAAAATAAACAACACCGTTAGGCTTATCGAGGGATTATCTCCCCCGATTAGACTCCGGCGTGAGAGTAAGTAATCGATTTAAGGTTCTCGTAGAGAGTTAGGGTTTGTATCTCGTACCTTTGAATGAGAGATGTCATTCCTTATATAGGGGCTGAAACCGCGTAGGTTTCTTGCTCCTTAATCTTCGCACTCGTGGTGCTTATCGTGGTAAGGATATCTATTCTATGAATAGAAGATCCTTATCGCATGCTTGATTAATTTGGTTGGGCTTTGGGCTTCGTGAGCCCAAGCCGTGTTTATTGTGGCCCGTTATTCGTTATGATAGCCCACTCGTGGTGGATTTGGGCCAAGTAATGTTTATCATTTGGGCTTGTGGCCCATATATAGACTATACGTCATCATGTCCCCCCAGTCTAGTGTGCGCGGCTCGTAGCCGCGGATACTAGACTAATATTATCAGCGGTAAGCGTGGCGGGAGAACAAGGGAATATTACCGCCCATTTTTAAGTGCAATGCAACTAGCCATGGGTATTTCAAATGGATACCTCGAAAATTGGGGGTAGTGTCCACGTGGCCCTCGTAAATCGGGAAAATGTGCATGTACCGGTTCAGTTCCAGCCATACGTTTTTGTGAGTGGATTCCACGTGGAGATAAACTAGGGTTTTTACTCCCTATATAAGAGTCACCGCCCCATTTTTTACGATCACACAGTAAAACACACACTCACCACTATTCACTTTTCTTGAAAGCTTTTTGCAAAGAAAATACTTCATTTTCATAGGTAATTTGCGTGCGTTTCACTTTGTAATTTAATGAAGATGGTTGCCCAGTTAGAGGACTTTCGCTCTGCGATGACCATTGAGGATGTTACTCAATTTTCGTCCGACTATTTCGTGCCTCTGGATGTCCGTCCAGAGGCTCCAGATGTGGACGCGTGTATAGCTGATTTCCCCGAAGGGTAAATAGGGCTATACACAAAATTCTTTGAGTACGCGAATTACCGCGTACCCATATCTATCTTTCTGAGCGATTTGCTCAACCACTATCGCCTTCACATCTCTCAGCTGCACTGTATAGGTGCGGCTAAGGTGTCGAATTTTGAAGTAAACTGCCGTTTACTTGCGATAGAACCGACCGTGGCCTTGTTCCGCTCCTTTTACCACACGACGTGGTCAAATGGTTAGGTTTCTTTTGCGAAGCGCCAGGGGGCGCTTCAGTGTTATACTGAGAAAGTAGATGCCCTAAAGAATTGGGGAGTACTTTTTCTGGATTGATGATGTAGCATTTCCATCGCCTTATGAGTTTTATACTCAGGACACATTGCCAATGGATGGGCGCCCCGCACCCGGTTCCTATAGGCTGGTTGATGCGCAAACTCTTGATGCCAACCGACTGTCCATTAACCCCTATCCGGAGGAGTTTTTGGTGCACATGGGGTTGAGCCGCTCTTATTTCGGCGCTGCGGATGAGGTGCCCACTTTCTTAAGTGAGGATGGCCGGGGTGGGTGTTCATCCCTTCTACTTAAAGCTTTTATAAGTCTCTTTTTCTGTATGCGCGCTTGTAATAACTAATCATTTTTTTTTTTTTTTTATTATTGATGTGCGCAGAGATGGATCTGTTTTCCGTTGTTAAGCTGGACAAGCTGAAACTTGTAACTATAGGGGTGCGCCCTCTGAGGGAAGGTGAGCAACCCCTACTGGAGGCGACTGAGGGTCGCGTGACCGTGCTGCCAGAGGTGGTCCCTGAGAACACGCCGCCGCTCCAAGTGACGCCCGTTCAGAGCGTGGCGCCCGATGCGGAGGTGGCGCCCAATGTGGAGGTGGCGCCCAATGTGGAGGTGGCGCACGAGGAGGCGCACTCGGGGTCGTCTGACAGCATAAGGATCCTCAAGCCTGAGGAGGTGCTGAAGGAGGAAGTTGCGCAGAATGTCAAGCGCAAGGGAGAGGCTGGGGGCAGTGGCACCAGGAAGAGACGTCGTCACGTTATTGGGGATGCGGAGTCTACCGCGGAAGAGACATCTACTTCTGGTGCGGGGAAAAAGGCTGCTGAGGCTTCTCCGTTTTTGTAAGTGTCTGCACCTTTATCATCTCTTTTTTCGTATATTACTTGTTGTAATATTGACTAACTATCATGTTTTGTCTCTTGTAGGGATGATGCTGCGAAGAATGATGGAGTCTTCGTTGATGAGGTTTCCTCTCCACAGAATGAAAACAGGGAGGGGAAAGCCAAGGTTGTTGAGGATGGAGAGGCGCAGCAGTTGATGGATGAGCTGGCTGCGACTGCTGCGCGCCAAGCTGAGCTGGTGGCTCAGTTGAAAGAGAAGTATGCCGGGGAGAGCAGTGCTCTTGCCCAGAAGGGTGAGAAGTTAGCGAGGCTCCGTGCGCAGTTGGCTGATGCGCAGGTGGAGTTGGAGGCCTCGCGGGTGTATGCTGAGAAGATTACCCACGAGAAGCTGTCCGCCATGGCTGAGGTGGTGAAGGCGCGTGGAGAGCTGCACCATTATAAGTCTGAATTGACTTTCGCCGTGCGCTTCTTGGAGGAGAAGAAGGTGGAGCACTACGCTAGCATCACCAAGTTTAAGGAGGATATGTTGAAGATCATCCAGGCGCAGGTATTCTTTTTGTTTTATTCTTCTTCATAATAACTTTATCGCCATGCTTTTTACTTACACAAATTGTCTTTGTGAATGTAGGTGGTTGATTAGCCATGGGCTGCGCCTGGCAGCTATGGGCGCGCTGGAGTCCCAAGAGGTGGTGGACGCCTTTGGGAAGGTGGTGCACTGTGCGATGGCGCGTGGGAGATCGCAGGCTATGGAGGATCTCTATGAGGCCCAGCTGCTGAAGAAGGACTTGGCGGAAGTCCCTAGGTACAGCGCTACTGCTTATGATGAGTTGATGCAGGCAATTGCGGGGTTGAAGGTCCTCGAGCTGCCGCACATTGGGAGACTGGAGCGCGATCAAGACGACCCCATAGATGTACTTATGGCGGGGTTGACATTGCAGCGCCATCTTGGAGAGAATGGGGAAGGGGAATCAGATTACTATCTGAAGCTTGATGTGTCGTAGCTGCAGATTCCTGTGTTCGCGCAGCCTCGCGACATCCTCAAACCCTTTGCTCTTGAGAGGGAGATTCCCTTGAAAGAGGTTCTGGAGCGTCATGAGCAGAGGGCTGCTCAGAAGAAGGGCATCAAGGGTAAAGCAGTGATGTGCGGCATTGGTGCTGCGCACATCCCCAGATCTGATGGTGTGCCCGTGAGTGTTCCCACGGTATCTCCCAATGATGCATTGCTTCTCAGAAAGCTTCAGGAAGCGGGGAGTTCGTCTGCTCCGCAAGATAGCCCTGAGCATCGCCATAGCGTGTAGGCTTTTTGTATATTTATGTATCTTTCCTTGTAATTTTTATGAATAAATGTGGAATAAGATATCTTTTTGCTTAAGTTCGTGACTTAAATATACTTGCATTGTTTGCCAACTTATATAACCAAGTGTTTTAAGTGCGTGACTTTGAAGAATTATACTTGCATTGTTTGCGAAGGTTTGACCAAGTGTCTTGGCTCGTTAAGTGTGTGACTTTAAAAATTATACTTGCATTGTTTGCGAAGTTTTATTATTTGACCAAGTGTCTTGGCTCGTTATGTTGCTAAGCTTGTACAGTGTACTTAGTATGTGCGCCTCCGTCGTGGGGTGCGCACGCGAAACTTACCTCGACGTCTCAAGAGTAAGGCGCTTAGCAAGGATACGTGATCCAATGTTGATGGGTTTGCAACCCTCTTACTCAACGAGTGAATTAGTAGGTTAACTCATCCTTTATGCCTTCGTGGGTCTTTAAGTGGTGCATGCACGCCATGTAGGCAATAAAAATGTAAGATAACAATATTGACATATATTATTATGTATGCAATAAAGTAAAATACGCTATGGAGTTAGCTAAAAACCATAACAGTTTATTGATACTTGCAAGTTTTTAAAGAAAATAAAAAATACAATTCCTAGGAAAGAACAAACAAACACTTATTGGGCATCACGTAGGATGCGAGGGTGTCTGTGTAAGGGCCGTAGCCTAGAAGTAACATCTTTTAAGATTGCAGATGTTCCAGGTGCGCGCTAGGTCGTGACCTTCCATATCGCGCAGTCTGTATGCGCCGTTGCCGAGCGCGTCTGTGACCTCGTAAGGTCCTTCCCATTTAGGTCCGAGCTTGCCTATGTCTTCTGCGTGGCTCGCATCGTTGGCGCGGTAAACAAAGTCTCCTGGTCTGAATGAAGTGTGTTTGACCTTTGCATCATAATACTTCTTCATTTTTGCCTTAGCCTTTGCTTCGCGTATAGCTGCGCGTTCGCGTCTTTCTTCCAGTATGTCTAAGTCTATGCGCCGTTCCTCGTCGTTTGTTGTGACGTTGACCTCTGCTGTACGTATAGTTGGCATTCCTATCTCAGCTGGTATGACGGCTTCTGTTCCATAGACTAGGGAAAATGGCGTGTCGCCAGTACTGGTTTTGATTGTTGTGCGATGCGCCCACAAGACATGCGAGAGCTCATCTACCCACCTTCCTTTGTGTCTGTCAAGGCGCGCTTTTATTCCTTCACCTAGACTGCGGTTTGCGCGCTCAACTAGGCCATTGGTTTGTGGGTGTTTTACTGAAGCAAAGTGTTGTGTGATGTTCAATTGTGCGCACCAATCTTTGAATGGGTTATCACAGAATTGTTTTCCGTTGTCTGATATGATCGCACCCGGTAGTCCGAAGCGACAGACAATGTTGTCCCAGACAAAGCGTTTGACTTGGTTTCCTGTGACGTTCACCACCGCCTTTGCTTCGATCCACTTCGTAAAGTAGTCTATGGCTTCGATGAGGAACTTTACTCCTCCAGCTGCTACAGGGAAGGGTCCTGCGATGTCAATACCCCATTTGTAAAATGGCCATGGTGAGGTAATTGGTGTTAGCTCTTGTTGTGGTCGGCGCGGAATTGGCCTATGTACTTGGCAATTGCTGCATTTTCTTATCAGATCGCGTGCGTCGCGATGCATTGTTGGCCAATAGTACCCTGACCTTAGAGCGCTTGCCACCACGGATCGCGGCCCTGAGTGCATACTACATGATCCAGCGTGAATTTCTCGGAGTACGTAGTCTGCTTGAAGAGGTCGAACACATCTGAGCCATGGCTGTAAGAAAGAGCGTCGATAGAGTACGTTGTCTCGTAGTTCAAATCGTTGCGCTGTGCGCCGTATTCTTCGAGCGTCCTTATGATCTTGGGGTAGGATTCCCTTGCTAATGAATTCAATGATAGGTGTCATCCATGTAGGATCTTGTTCTTCTATCACTGTGGATATCTCCATTTCCAAGATTGACTTGTTTTTTAGGGTTTCTACCAATACTTGTTTTGAGAGGTGTGCGAAGCTTGTGGATGCGATCTTGCTGAGTGCGTCCGCCTTCCTGTTATCTCCTCTAGGCACCTGTTTTATTGTGAACCTATCAAAGTTTTTGATCAAGGATTTTGTCTTTTCCAGGTATTGGATCATGTGTTCATCCTTAGCTTCATATTCACCTACCACGTGGTTAGCGACTAGTCGCGAATCTACGTTTGCTTCTAGGTTGCGTACACCCATTTGGATTGCGATGCGTAGTCCGGCTAGTAGGGCTTCATATTCTGCCTCATTGTTTGTGGTTGTGAATTCAAAGCGTAGCGCATAGGTGAATTCCATACCTTCTGGATTTGTAAGAATAAGGCCTGCGCCTGATCCATCCACACATGAAGACCCATCTGTGAACAGAATCCAGGGTTCCTGTAGATCTGTTTTAGTTGCAGATGTCGGGCTGTCGCTGTCTGGCTTCTCCAGGATAAAATCGGCTAAGATTTGTCCTTTGATTGCAGTGCGCGGTCTGTATGAGATGTTATACTCACTTAGCAGTACACTCCACTTTTGTAAGCGTCCTGATGCGTCAGGCTTAGAGATAACTTGTTTGATTGGCTGATCAGTGATTACAGCTATTGGGTGCGCTTGAAAGTATCTGCGCAGCCTTTTGGCTGCGAATACTAGAGCTAAGACCAGCTTTTCCATAGCGCTGTAGTTAGTCTCTGTTTTCTTTAGGGCTTTGCTTACAAAGTATATGGGTGTCTGGACGGAATTCCTATCTGTCAATAGTACCGCGCTGACTGCTCCATGGGTTGCCGATAAGTACATGATTAGTTCTTCCCCTGGTCGCGGTGCGACAAGTTTGGGAAGAGAGGCCAGATGGTTTTTAAGTTGTTGGAAAGCTTCCTCCGCTTCTTTAGTCCAGCGAAAGTCTCCCTTTTTAGTACACTTCGTGAGTGTTTTAAAGAGAGGAAGAGATTTGTCTGCTGACTTAGATAAGAAACGGTTTAGCCCTGCTAGCTTTCCATTCAATGACTGGACTTCTTTGAGTGTGCGCGGTGAGGGAGATCAATAACAGCCTTTGTCTTTTCTGGGCAAGGCTTGATTCCATCGGGTTCTATCAAGTATCCAAGGAACATGCCCTCGGTTGCGCCAAAGGTGCACTTCTTGGGATTTAACTTCATGTTTATTCGCCCCAATGTTCTGAATGTCTCCTCCATGTCGCGCACCAACTCGTCCTCTGTGTGGCTTTTGATGACAAGGTCGTCAACGTAGACTTCTAAGTTGCGGCCTACTTGTTTTTCGAAAGCTGTGTCCACCAGTCGTTGGTATGTCGCGCCTGCGTTCTTCAGGCCAAAAGGCATTTTTGTGTAGCAGTACACTCATTGACTAGTGTGGAAAGCTGTTTTTTCCTCATCTTCAACTGCCATCTGGATTTGATGATACCCTTTATATGCATCTAGGAAGCATTTGAAAGGGTATCCGCACAGGGATTCAACCTTCCAGTCTATCTCTGGCAGTGGATAGCAGTCCTGTGGACATGCTTTGTTGAGGTCCGTGAAGTCCACGCACATCCTCCAACTGCCATCGCTCTTTTTTACCATAACTGGGTTAGAAAGCCAGTCGTGGTAGTATACTTCGCGCATGACGCCTGCGTCTACGAGCTTATGTACTTCTTCCAGAATAGCCTTTGCACGATCTGGGGCCTGGCCGCGCTTCCTTTGTCGTATTGGAGGATATCCTTGTCGGATTTGCAGCTTATGCTCTGTGATAGAGCGCGGTACTTATGTCATATGTTTTGGTTCCCATGCGAAGATGTCTAGGTTCTTTTGCAAGAGTGCACATACAGCTGCTTTACCTTTGTCAGATAAAGATCCCCCAATCGAAACTTGTTGTTCCGGGTAATCTGGATGAATAGCGACTTTTAGATTTGGCGTTTTTTCCGTGCGCTGTTCTGGAATAGTCTCTGCTTCAGTTGTTACCGCGATGCATTCTCTTGGTGGTATTGTTGTGTTATAGAGAGTGATAACTCCTCCTTCCACTGGAAACTTAAGCATTCAGTGAGCTGTGGATGGTACAGGGCGCATGGATGATATTCCTGGTCTCCCAATGATACCATTGTATGGTGAATGGGATTTTATTACCATAAAGTTTATTCATGTTGCGGTTGAGTGTTGTTCATCTCCTACGACCACCAACAAGCGTAACTGCCCCATGGGCCAGATCTTTTCTCCTGTAAATCCTGTTAATGACGTTGTTGCTGGTATCAATTGACTTTGGATCTCAGGTCGCAGTCTTTTGAAACAGTGATCGTACAGGATATCTGCGGATGCTCCTCCATCAATGTACATGCGGTGGATATCATGTCCTCCTGTATGTATTTCAATAGTTAGAGGCTCCACGACTGCGTTGTCCGCAGCTATAGTAGGGAAAGATATCTCTTTTTCTGGAGAGAATTTTTGGCTGACTTTTTGCTTTATCTTGCATTGCCATGATTGTATCATGTATATAGTATCAGCTTTTTCCTTGGGGGGTTCTTTCTTACCCCCGTTTCTCTGTTTATCTTTTCCCTCTTTGATGTTCTTTACGAGGTGGTCCATCCTGCCTTCTCTTACTAGCTTTTCAATTAGTTGTTTTAGTTGGACGCACTCGTTAGTTGTATGGCCTTTTTGTCCATGGTACTCGCAGTATCCGCTCCCTATGCGCTTTTCCTCTGCAGTGCGCATTGGTGGTGGTTTTGGGAAGTTCGCACCTTCTGTTACAAATATTTCCCTCGGAGTTTTTGTAAGAGGGGTATATTTGTCATTGTCTCTTCCACTGCGGTAATTCCTGCTGCGGTTGTTATTCTGATCATTGGATTGTCTCCGCGGCTGCTCTTGCTGCCTATAGTTTGAATAACCCTTTTTGCTATCCGCAGCAGCTGCTTCTCCTTGTATAAAGGATCTAGTGCGCTTTGTTAGCTTATCAAAAGTCTGTGGAACTTTGTCGTTCAGCTTCCGGATGAGTTCTGGGTTATTGATCCCATTCATGAACCCTGAAATTTTTAGGATTTCAGGACATGCTTTGACTTGTATGCACTCATCCTTGAAACGTTCCATAAAAGCGCTCGTTGATTCCCCTTGACGCTGTTTCACTCTTGCTAGCTCCACAGGATTTTTAGCGCACTTCTTTCGCTGGGTGAAGTTGAGGCGGAATGCTTTCCATAATTCCTCAAATCCACCGATGCTCCTACGTGGGAGTTTGCTAAACCATGTGCGCGCGTTTCCTACTAACGTGGAATTAAACATGTGGCACCACACGGGCTGTGGCCAGTTTTCGATAGTGGCGGCTGATTCGAAAATTTTTAGGTGATCATCTGGATCACCTGTTCCATCATATGTTTTCATGTTAATGGGCATGCGCCTGCATTTGCGGTCTGAGTAATCGCTGATGCGCCGTATAAACGCATCAATTTTCTGGCGACGCCATGGGAGAGACATATCTTCATTCTCTTCCTCGCGACGTCTTCCTCTTGACTTCTAGTGTCCTGTTTCTTTATCCTCGTTGTCCGAGGAGTCACTAGAAGAAGGGTAGTCTCTTTTTCGGCGCTTGCGCCGGCTTCTTTCAGAAGAAGAGCTTGAGGGATCTCTGCTTGGGGATCTTTTTCTCCCCAATCTATCTTGAATCCTCCTACTTCCAGGTTTGGAAGATCCTTGGCTTGGCGAATGTTGAGGCCCTAATCGATCTTGTACTCCCCGACTGCCAAGTCTGGAGTGAACATTAGTGCGCCTCTCGCTGTCTTCTGAGTATTGTGAATCAGATGTCGTACCCAACCTATCATGGATAGTGGTACGTTCGGCGCGTCTTCCTCGTGGGTGGCGCAGTGGTGATGGTTCGCGTTCAGGACCAAAATTGGGTCGAGCTTGTAGGCTCGTACTTGCCCTTCTTCTTGCTTTTTCCTGCATGAGGGCGGTCAGGGTTTCATAATTTTGGGATACAAAGTTTCCCAAAGTTAGATCGGGTGCGTCCTCAGTTATTGCAAGAATTTCTGCCTTAGTATTAGGCACCCTATCTCGGTTAGGCGCGCCTGGCGGCGCAGTGTTGTTCACTGCGGGTACAGTTTGATGAGGAGTGATGAAGAGGGTGCGCTGGAGTTCCTCAACGCTTGGGACCACTGGGGTGACTTGGGTAGTCCTTATAGGTAGTTCTACCGCTGGAAGAGGTTGGGTTGTCCCTGCCTCTTGGTGGCCAGGTGCGCTGGTTGTCCCAGCCACTTGTCTGGAGGTCGGATCTTGTTGATTCTTCATTTGATGGTCACGTTTTTCTAACTGCGGAGTCCGCTGGCTTAAATTCTTATGCTTTGTCATTCTAGTTCTTAGTAGGGTCCCACGGATGGCGCCACTTGTTGATACAAAAGTTGGGCGTTCCTGGTTATTGGCTCTTGCTCTCGTACCAATTCGCTTCTTAGTACTTGTTACCTGCGCACTAAGAAAATAAACAACACCGTTAGGCTTATCGAGGGATTGTCTCCCCCGATTAGACTCCGGCGTGAGAGTAAGTAATCGATTTAAGGTTCTTGTAGAGAGTTAGGGTTTGTATCTCATACCTTTGAATGAGAGATGTCATTCCTTATATAGGGGCTGAAACCGCGTAGGTTTCTTGCTCCTTAATCTTCGTACTCGTGGTGCTTATCGGGGTAAGGATATCTATTCTATGAATAGAAGATCCTTATCGCATGCCCGATTAATTTGGTTGGGCTTTGGGCTTCGTGAGCCCAAGCCGTGTTTATTGTGGCCCGTTATTCGTTATGATAGCCCACTTGTGGTGGATTTGGGACAAGTAATGTTTATCATTTGGGCTTGTGGCCCATATATAGACTATACGTCATCTATGTCATTAGTAATCGACATCATTTTGAGGTTGAGGTTTTTAATACAGTTTTGGATATGCAAATTCAAGAATTTGGGAACCGGTTCAATGAGGTATCAACTACATTGGTAGAAAATATGTCGGGTTTGAATCCTTGTAATGGGTTTCCTAAGTTTGACATATCTAAGATAGTAGCCTTTTCTAAAATGTATCCGGATGATTTTAATATGAACGATAGCGGGTGTATTTTGGGTGAGCTTAAAATCTTTTATCACTCGGTAAAGGAAGATGATAGATTTCTGAATTTGGATGGGAATTGTCACCTAGCTCAAGTAATGTTGGAAACCGGAAAAAATCTATCATTTCCTTTATTTTATCGGATTTTGAAGCTTGCATTGGTTTTACCGCTTTCAACCACAACTGTTGAAAGATGCGTTTCTAAAATGAAGCTTATTAAAACGGATTTGCGGAATCGAATGGGGGACGAATATTTGAACAATGCTATGGTATGTGCTTTCGAAGGAGAGACATTTGACGAAGTAACGAATGAAGATGTAATGGTTCGTTTTCTAGCTATGAAAGACCGAAGAGGAGAGTTTTGAGATCTATTAGGTATTTGTTTAACTTATTCTATTATTGCGTTTTTTAATTATTTAAATGTACGATTAAAAAAAATTATGGTTAACTTTTTTTTTTTGCTACCCCTGAAATTAGTTCCTGTTTCCGCCACTGACTCAAGTTACCACTACTCATGCTTTAAGGGTTGCTAGTGCCTAGATAGGTCTTTAATGTTGCTAGTTCCTAGATAGGTCTTTAAGGGTTGCGGAGAATATGTGTTATTTTAATGTTGCTAGTGCCTAGATAGGTCTTTAAGGGTTGCGGAGAATATGGATCCACTTGAATCTCATGGTCTATTCGTAAATATTGAATCTATACTCTGCGTACTTATGCATTTTAACATTTTCGTGGTGACCGTTTAATAAAAAAAAATATAACATAACGTACGAGCTTCATTATTAATCACTTGAATGAGCTAAAACAAACAAACCTCAATTCCAAAATCGACATAAAATCTCTTTATTGAGGTTTAAACACATAAACATGCCAAAGCATCAAGCGATTGAGTAACATGTTTCGGCAAGCGATTCAAAACATGTCACTTCCAATTTTAAAACAATTTCAGTGACACATTTTAGCAATCATGTTACATGCATAATTATTACATCTAGTAATGATAATGAATCATTTTCTTGCCAAAAGATGAAATAATCAACAAACATAAGCCATGTATTGATGATTAGTGATGATCAATCTAGTCTCTAGATATTGTTCTTTCACGGCTTCAAGATCCTAGGATGGGTCGCGGGTAAGGTTGTTATATTTGTTTTGTGTTTGTCTTCTAATCGAAACAAAGAAAGGGGTATAACACTCTTGTTATAACCCGTTCTTAAATTTTTTGGATATAAATAAGAAGCAAGTCTTCGAAATAGATCAATGATGGTTAGGATTCTAACATACAAGATCTATATAGATCTGCAATTAATTAGAACAAACTGAGATCTTGTATTATTTCCTTTAAAGTTCGTGTATTGCGTGACAGATGATTGTAGTCAGAGACGGAGACAGTGGGGGAGCCAGGGGTGCTCGGCCCCCTCCAACACGCCCAATCCCTTTGATATTTACCTTATAAAATTTAAAAATATGATGCAACTATAGGCAAATGACCTCCCTAACCTTTAGTTAAATTATTTTGTTAGCTTGAGAAAAAAATTTCAGCCCCCCTTATTCATAATTCCTGGCTCCGCCGCTGATTGTAGTGTTCTTGACAGAGTTGTATGAATAGTGATGAGATGGGATTAGGTTTAGATGTTGTTGTAAGTCGATGGGTTGTTGTGAGTTGATGGGCTAAGGGCAGTCAAGTTGTCAAGGCAACCGGTCTAATTTTGGATCAACAAAAAAAATGGTCTCGGAAGTGATGTGTCTCAAGCAACTAGTCTACTTCAATAATTATCCCTTTTAAAAATCACATGTTATTTATGAACTCACAAGTGATTTTTTAAAAGAACAAATCACATGTGATTTATTCGAGGCGTAACGTCAAAAAAGGTTCTTCGAAAGTATTTGTGATAGTGTATTTTTTTGTCGCTTAACGAGTTACCGTTTGCAATATATTTTAGTTTTAAGAAAAAAGGTTAAAAGTGTGTTTCTTATATGTCTTATATTCTCAACCACCTTTACGTTCACACATCAAGTGTGGTACTTGCACTATTATTCTAGTAGACTATTGACTTTTTGACTTACTATTAAGTTCACACAAATTGTCTCTAGCGTATAGGAAACTCCCTTTTTATTGAATAATTCAAAGTTTGAATAGTAATAACAAAACAATGAACATCAATATGACTGGCGCCTTCTCGGCATCTACTAGAACAATAATAACACAATATAAAACCATTACCCACATGAGAATATAAAGTTCCCATAGGAAGTAATGGCCATCAATACCCACTTGCTACCAAAAAAAAATCACGGATGCATTAACAAATCTGGACCACTTGGACTTGTAGACGAAATGAGCCAACTTGCAGACACAAAACCAAACAGCAGTACAAAGCTATTGCCAACTTGTAGCTGTACACCAGCACAGAAACTGATGAAAAAATTCATTGTTTATCGGGTCCTTCAACTAATGTTTCTAAATCTATCACTTTATACTTATTTGATCTTTGAAATATAACGTATAAATGCGTACAATGATGTGTAATTCAGCACCATATACTAGTGTGGCAATCCAACTTATTTACTTATATATGGGGTATTCAGGTTAAAAAACGGGTCAATGTTAAAATAAAAAAAATTGTCTTAAAAAGAGAGATCAAATGGGTCAAAGGTCACCCATAGTGTATTTTTAGTGCATCAGATTTTTTTAAGTCAGATAAAATGATATATACTTTTATGCAATACTATTATTAGAGACAGCTAGTATTTACTAAAAAATTGGAGTAAAAATGTTTCAGGTCAGCCATTAGCTTTTTACCAAAACATGCCCATTTTGCCACATCGACACAATACTTATTGAGAATACCTAAGATGTTATGTATATGATATTCGGTGAGTCAGCATCAACTTTAGCTTAACACATATTCCCTAATTTCAAGGTCCACTGATGTGTGCTTATTCACACATTCTTTTTAGACCCAAAATCAGACCAAAAATACCAAATATGCCAAGAAAATGTATGTTTTTGTATTTGTGTATGTGCAGGTACGGATATGAGAAAAATGGACAAAAACAAAGCCAAAACCGACAAAAACGTGCACGAGAATGGAAAAAGGTCAAAAGCCGGAGCCGGGGAAGCTTAATGATCAAAAGAAGCTCAAAAGGTCAAAGGAAGTCCTCAGAGATTCATAAAGTGCCAAGATTAGTCCCTTGTCAAAGTTTAAAGAGTTTGGCAACTTCAGTCCCTGTACTTTCAGATAATGACAAAATTGGTCCCTTAAAGAAACAATTGAAGAAAAAGTAAAACTTGGTCCTTCATAAATCAAAGAATGTCAATTTAGGTCCCGGAGTTGCAGAATTACAGCTTTGGTCCCTAGGATTTTTAAGTTTTCATATTTGGTCCAAAAATTGAATTACTACTAATCCTAGGGGTGTTCACGGTTCGGTTAATTAACCGAATAAACCGAAAACCGAACCGAACCGAACCGAACCGAAATAAAACCGAACCGAACATATAACCGAACCGAACTTGTTAAAACCGAACCGAACCGAATTAAAAATTCGGTTTTCGGTTTGGATATGGGTTTAGCTATCTGAACCGAAAACCGAATTTATATAAATATATATATTTTTTATATATTTATATTATTTTAAATATAAAAAATATTCATTAAAATTTTATACTAATATAAAAAACACTTTTTTATGCTTGAAAATTTTTTTTTGCCAAAAATATATATAATTAAATTCAAAAAAAAATATAAATAGTGTAATTTAAGTAAAAAATTCGGTTTTCGGTTTTGGGTTTTGACCCATAACCGAACCGAACTTCGGTTCGGTTCTCGGTTCGGTTATAGATATTTTCGGTTCGGTTCGGTTTGGTTTTCGGTTATGACCCAAAAGTTTTTTTTAACCGAACAACCCGAACCGAATAAACCGATTAACCGATAACCGAACCGATGAACACCCCAAACTAATCCTAAAATCTGAATTTGGTCCAAGAATTATTACAAGGGTTTTTCTAATGTGTGCCCTGGGGGCACACGTTAAGAACACCAAAAGGACAATGGGACTCACGAAAAAGTACATCCGGACCCACACCTTTTATCTGAAAAGTGTACTTTTCTGTGGGTCCGGATGTACTTTTTCGTGGGTCCCATTGTCCTTTTGGTGTTCTTAACGTGTGCCCCCAGGGCACACATTAGAAAAACCCTTATTACAAGCCCAAATACACAAAGCAGCCCACCATCTTTAATATCCCTCACCCGACCCACCAATAAACCCTGGTCAAACCAAATACTCGTATCCGGTCAACACCCAAAACAATAAATACCATTTCAAAATAACCCGCCCCCAAATATATACCAAACCCAGAATAAAATAACTATTCCATGAACCCTAAATCATCATCCCATAAAATTACCCTCGTACAGCAATTAATTACCAAATGATTGAGGTTTCTAGAAGAGCCTGCCACCTGACACGAAGAATGACACGTGGACCAATGAGGATAGACGCACGGGATTCACAACTCACTCACACATGATCCGATGGCCAAAAAGAAAACGCGTTAAGATCAAGGGACAAGATTGATTATGAAGAAGCACACTCCAGAGTTTCCAGAGGCTTCTACTCAAACCCTTGGCTCTCCTAGCTGCTATAAAAAGCCCCCTCCTCATTCACTTGAAGGCGGTTAGATATTAGGAGTAGGAGTAATTGTAATCATTTCTAGTTTTACTAAAATTTCAAGTTTCACATCTTGTCATTTAAATTTTAGTGCAATTTAATGTTCAAACTGCTTCTAGTTTACATTTTCTGTTTTCATAAGCTTTTTCAAGCTAAACATCAGATTGTTAAGAGTTATTTCTGCTCAAATTAAGTTCAAGAGATATTAGTCAACGAAAGTCAAATTGTATCCGTATGATGATTCTGGGGATTTTCTGGTTATTATTCATGGTTACTGGTGATGTTTAAGCCTATCCAAAGATAGGCTTGGGTTGGGATTGTTCCCTATTTCAGTTAGGGTCTCAGTTTGTAAGTTTCCTTTTACTTTTAATATGATCTGTTCTATTCTGCTTTTGAAGCTTTGATTTATATTGCCTGTTATTCTGTTTATTTGATAGTTTAATGATCCTAGGTAGTTGTCTATTGCATAATCTGAGTTTTTATAATGTGTCTGCCTTAGTTTAATCTTAATCTGCCTAGTATAGCTTGGATCGGCTTTTTGCTTTCTGCGTGTTATTTGTTGGTTTTAGTTGTTGAAATAGCTTCATATATTGATACTGCATCTGTTTTGATGACTGGTTCAGTAGTTATTGGTCTTATTCTGCATTTAGAAGTGTAATCTCATAGTTTTAGGGGTGTTGGGATTAGCTAGTATATCTGTGTTGCAGTAGGTTCCAAGGGCGTAATTTAGTTTAAATATCTCATAATAGGTGAACTTAGGTTAGTTTAGGCATAAAATTTTATAGTTCATTAAGATATAAAGTCAAAGCTTGTCTCAATTCTCATTACTGCTAGTTTTAATGTATTATTGAGCCTGTGATCCTTTATAACTGTTAAAGATTAGTTGCGTTTAGGTTAATCAGGCTTTGAACCTGCTTAGCAATACATCTAGGATAGATTAGGATCATCAGAAGTTCCATTTGGTCAACTTAAGTGTGCATGTAAAAAGTCAAATTTGCAGGTTGGCCTATCCAAAACATACCTGATCTAGGGATAATTTAGGTCATCAATTGAGCTTTATATTTAGGGCTTTTTGTCTATTTAGATTTTTCATAGTTCAAGCTTTAAGAATCTGTATTTTAATTACATCAATCAGCTTATTAGATAACTTTTAATTAAGATGCAAGTAGGGGCGTTCAAGTACCTGTTCTGTCTAAATTGTGAATCTGCATACTGCTTATTCGGCTTATCCTTTGTGCTTAATTGAAATATTTGAGTTGTTTTGTGCTTATTATAGTATACTTAAGCTGTTTATAGGATTTTGTGCTTACTGGGTGGCAATTGCTTATCATTAAGTGCTTATTGAAACTGTTTTTGAGCCTATTTGCTTATCCTGTGAGCTTATCAGATCATTTCAAGTTGAATTGAGCTTAAATAAGTACTATAGACCTTCTGTACGCTTATTGTATGATTTGGTGATCATTGCTTATTTATTAGTGCTTATTCCAACTGCTTATTAGCCCAAAACAGCTTATTAGGACTTAATTTTTTTAGTCATTTTATTTTTCCTAGGTTCCAAACTTTATTTTAGAATTTCCATAAAAATTTCATATTTTTCTTAGTTTTTTTGCTATTTTTCTTATTTTATTTTAGTTTCTAATCAATTTTTAATTACTTTTATTTAGGTCATCAATTTTTTTGCTGTTTGGTTTTTTTTACTGTTCTGATGTTTTTAACGCAAAGGGAGTTAAGAACTTTGGAAGTGAGAGATTTTGAGTTCAGAATACCTGAGATGTAGACCGGACAAGTTTACTAATCACATTCACTACAGCCTCTCTGAATCTCTCAACGGAAGCAAACCATTGTCCAGTTGCCCAAAAAATCATAGGCTTTTTAGTTTATATGAATTCTGTGGTAATAAAGGGTATCATTAACATGATAAATTTACAGCAGACATTAACAGTTGGTGTGAACATATCAGACTGAAGTTACTAAGCCTAAAGGTCAAACAATCTCTAACAGTCAAAAGAGTAGAGAAAAGTATAGGTTATAACTTTTGATTTGGATGAGGCCGGGCTAGTGAGATTTGAAAGATGAAGCTGCTTTGCCCTAAAAAATCTTAAAGTTGTGATAAAAACATGTACTGGGTATCTGTGGTTCAAGTCTACGTGATCTCTAGATGTGGATGATGTAAGCTACAGGCATTATATTATATGAATTAGAACTAGTTGTCAAGTGTATTTTTAATGCATAACATTTCCTAAGTCACATAAAAAGAATATATTTTTTGTAAGAATATTAGAGACACTAACCGTTTACTAAATAAGTGGACGAAGAATGTTTCGGGTCAGCCATTAGCTTTTTTTTTTTACCCGAACCCGCCCATTTTGATACCTCTTACAGTTTTGTACATAAATCTTTTAAAATCTTCATACATGCTTCATATATATCTTGTCAAATCTACAATATAATTATCGGGGAATATGCGATTCAGAGAGTCAGCAACAACTTTAGGTTCAAACAGCACAGATTCAGCAAAAAAAAAAAAAAAAACTGTGGAATCAATGAATTCGCCAGCGCGAGCACTCTCCAAAGCTTTAATTACCTCCGTTCTCAACGAGAAAATTCATACAGATTAGATGCAGGTGCAGTGTCGTAAAATTATTCAGCCATAAACAGTCTATGTAAAGATTAATACATCAAAAGTATTAGCAGCAAGACATTTGTGGTTACCTCGAGTATATTTCCGCCAAAATCAGTGTCTTCCTCACGAGTGGCAAGCCATCTTTCATTTACTGCAGGCCATTTTGATTCAAAAATAAATTTAGCGACGTCAACATTGTCAATTTTATATTTGAAACTGAGATTTTTGCAACACATTTTCAGCCAGATGAAGCAGTATTTTAGCAATGACTCTCACTATGGAGAGTAGATGATCTGCATGAACTGTTTGCATGCCTGTAAATTAGAGTGTTTGCATTACTATGTTATACAAGGCACCAAGAAATGTATTTAAAGACTGCTTTTTACTCTGGTGTATCATTTCAATGCCTGTAAATTAGAGTGTTTGCATCACTATGTTATAAAAGTTGACTAATAATTAGTTTTTAGCCACGAAGTTGTCTTTCGTGCCAGTGAAATCTTTTAAATATTTGATGTGCCCTTTTAGTGATCCGAATATCCTTTTTGATCATTGTGATTGGGGTATTGTGAAAATAAAAAAAAGGAGCAGTTGGGAAGATTATCGACTGTGGTTACCGCTGATCTACCTAGGTTGAGACATGTTGTGATCAGCTGTTGCTAGTATCAAACCAGGTCTTCAACGACTAGTTTTTAGTCACCGTAGAGGTACAATTCTTATTTGCTCTCTTGGTTTTATGATTAAACAAAACTGTCTCAGAGATGCTAATTGGAAGTTTCAAAATTTACAACATACTACACTTCTTTTTGGTTTGTGATTCAAAAACCTGATTTTACAAAGTTATAACCAAAATTTGAAAAAATATCTGACAATATTATTGTTAAAATTGCAAGTCATTTTAATTAAGAAAAAAACCATCAACATCTTTGAAACGTCAATTTTAAACACAATCTGTCAAATGGTAGCACCCGATTCTTTAATTGGTAATTCTAACCTGAGAAAAGGTTCATTTCGAACTATATCTTTAGAATCAAGTTCACCTGTCATATAAAGCTCATGTTTTGTACAACTTCTTTCCAAATAACACTGTACTTCTCACAAAAATATACATTGATAAAGTAAATTTATGCAGATCCCATTTACTTGTCACATTAAACATACATAAATAAAAAGAATATGTTCATTTGGTCTTTTGTACAAATCCCCCGCTGTACACACGGGACAAAGAACATAAACGTTCCACATGAACATAATTAGTTTATAACTATCCAGGTCTCACATTGTGAAAATAATGACTCTCAAACCATTATTTACAACCATTTTTTACAGAAAAGACTTAGAACAATCTCACTTAAGATAAAACAACCACACACATATATATGATGTATATATACTTGGAAAGATCAGAAAATGATTCTGCAGCCATCTAAACTTCCTCAGCTTGTCACATTCAGTCTTTGAAGAATCCAGAAATAAGCTGAAGTTCAGCAAAATGGTCTTTTAAAACACACACATATATAGAGACCGCTTCCTACCTCCGCCTTAAACCTTAAATAGTCTTAAAAAAAACGTCCCCATTATCATAACATCTGACACTACTAATTTATCCAAATTTGCTTCATAAAAAACAGCCTAACCAAGAAGAACTCAAATGGACACACTTATATTCTAAATTCACCCCATTTCTATTCACACATTTCATCAAATACTTGGTTCGCACCTTAATTCAACTAACAAAAAACCAATTAACCCGTGTACAAGAACCCAAAAAAAACTCCACAAAACAATTGTAAACTACAAGAACTCAAATGGGTCTCACTTATATAACAAATTTGCATCACTATTCAGTGAGACACTTCATCAAGTGTTGGCAACTTACTACAAATCTGTATCAAAGAGAAAACCGTATTTTTTTGTTACTGTTATGAACAACAAACTTATGATACATTTTTTCTGATGTGTAAGCACCTAACAACACACAAAAACCTTAAACATCTGTCACCATTCAAGAAATACTACCTTCTTAATCACCACTAGTATCCTAAGCAACATCTAATACTACTAATTTATCTGATTCCGCTTCACAAAAACAATCTAACCAGCAAAAACTAAAATGGGTCACACTAACCCAGAAAATTCATCAAACAAAAAACCACCAAACCCATTTATAAAAACCCAAAAAAATTTACACCATTTTTCAATCAGGCATTGCATCAAACAATTGGCGTTCGACTAAAAAGACCCATTTTAAGAAATACTTACAGTGTGAGAAGATTGGATAGCCATTGAAGATGGGTTTTTTGTTGTTGTCTTTATGCAAAAATTGCCCAATAGAAAATGATATTATCTAAAACAGCCGTTGTCAATGTTCAACAACTATCAAACAATAAAGTAATATAGCACAACACGAGCATTTTCATGAAATATCGCAAATAGTTCTTTTACAGTGGCCGAAACTCAAGGCCGCAAACAATGAGACCGGACATGGGTCCTTCAATACTTGTAAATTTCATATTCATAGAAAGAGAGTTATCCTTGAATTCATGAGTTGAGTTGAATTTCCAAAGTTGAATCTCCATCCATCCATCTTCTCTTTGTTTTGGAACCCGAGTAATGTCATTTGTATTCAATGGGCTTGGGGTTATAAAATAAACAAATTCAGCCTTGTTGTTTTCTTTATGGAGTACATCTTGTACTTTCACTGGACAATGCAGCCCTTGGCATTTTTCTGAAAGCTTGAACACAAGGTAACACACATATTCCGTAACCGGTGACAACATTTGACTTTTGATTGTGCATTTGAGATAAAATACTTGCTGTGATAAAAGCTCAATCACCTCTTGAAATCTGCATGTAAGTTATGTATTATGATTACATACTTCTCAAGAACAGTAAACTAAATCCAAGAAGTGAAAATTTAATCAACAATCAATTCACGGATTTTAACTTTAACCAGAAAGCAATTAAGATTTGGACCTTGAATAATCAAGTCTAGTTATTCGTGACTATAACAAATTAGTTATATAACAATAAAAAAGAAGCAAACCTGGATTGGGCTGGTGGTTTTGAAGTAATAATATCCACATTAGAAAATTGGTATAAAGCTGCCTTTGCCGAAAGCACAAGAAGTTTCTTTCCTTCGATTTCGCCCAACCAGAACAAGTCATCATAGTTTCTACATATCTTGAATATTTCTTCAAAGTTAGTGGGCAATTGTTGCGCTTGACCCACATTAAAGTCAGAATTCAAGATTTTTTGGACTTCCTTCAAATTTCCGATCTCTTCGTGTTTCACCTGCATACAATTATCAGTTATGTTAGATACGCAACTTATAAGATGATTCATTTTGTCACCGTGCATTCATATCCCCTATATACAACTTAAATAGAAGAACATATAATGGAACCAAGGGATATTTCAAACTTACTTTGTCAATGGCTCGAAATTCAATGCCTTCAACATAAACTCCAGCATCTCCACAATAGTACGATGAAAAACGCTCAACTAGAAACTCAAAAACGACATCTTCGTTTTGATTTAAGAAACGGTAAAGCTCAATCATCATCCACTGCTCATCCTTCCATGATGCGAAATATGCATGTAGACTTTCATGTCCCTTTCTATAATTTAGGTTAACATACATAGGTTTACTTGAAAAGTTTCTTGAATCACAAAATTTGAAGACTAAATAGACCCCATAAATAACATTAGGAGATAAAAATTGAGCTCTTGTCTTGATTTCGATGTTCAAGTCGGAAATATCTAACATCTCCGCCACTGTCCCAAACCTGTGCATATTATATACATCCAAGTCTAAATCAGTCATAGCCTTTATTTCCATACACTTCTATATTAGAATTTATTGTATGAAACAAATCTTTATTTAAATAAAGGTATGAATATTATAAAAAACACTATCAAGATGCTAGCAAAATTTATAATTCACGGTCATGAGAACAGAGGACCCAAAACAGGGGCAAACCTCAGCTACCTTATTAGAAGGTTTATAAAATTATAGTTCCCAATCATATGGTGAGTATTTAAATCTATTTTGTCATGTACAACGTCAGTTCTCATAGTTGATATCTTGTTATTAACTTGATGAGATGAGGTTGGAAGTGTAAAAGAGCTATAGATGAAGCAGTTCTAGCGGAATAGAGTTAGAAGTATTCAAATATGTGAACTTGTCAGAGGGATTCAAAGGTCTGAAGTGTAAAAGAGCTAAACATGTATGCAGGACTTATCTTGTTATTCTGCTACCGTAAACAACTAGTCATGCATTAAAATGGTAAAGAGAATAACCTTATACTTTAACATTAATAAGCATAAAATACTTCTACCAATAATGCATATGTTCGCTTATCATTTAAAACAAACAAAGGTAGAGAGGTAGAGAAAATAACCTTGATTCTGGAAGAGATTTCCACTCATGTGGACAACTCTTTAAGTAGGAAAACATTGTGGCTGAAACCATTTCATTTCTTTCTCCATTACCAACGAATGACAACAACTGGTATACAACCGAAATACAAATCAGACTCAATGTATGATGTATAAATGCATGTGTGATTTTGAATTATCTCTCAATAAGGAAAACATACAATAGAAAACGGGAAACACCCAATAAAGGAGATATGATAATGAACTTATTACCACTTTGTCGTGTTGAAGGAGGATTCCCTTAGAAAAAATGTTGTAAAGTTCCTCTTTCTTTTTGGTAGAATAGATTTCCGGGAACTTTGACATCTGAATTATTTCATTATAGTCTTTAGGCAATTTAGGCTCCCATTTCTCATAATCCTCCTGCATATACATTAATCCATTACATACAGTTACTTTCTTACAGTTTATAAAATAGTTACCAATTTTATATGAATCAAAAGTTAGCCAATTTTCTCAAAATATAGAAACTTACCTGGAAATCCAATGCTTTCTTAAGCTGTAGGACCACTTCATTAGCTGTGGGCCGTCTTTCTCTCCTGTGATGTACGCATTGATAGGCAATCCTTGCAAATGTAATAAATGACTGTGCCTCAATTTGTTCCTTTATACCCTCAAACACTAACTCATCAAGTTTTCCTACTTGATAGTGGTGTTTAGCCAAAAAGGGTAAATAACGATACTCGCCATCTAGTTCTACGGATGATAGTTTGCCACACAATATGTCAAATAAGACCGCACCCAATGAGAATATATCAGACTCTTTGGTTAAGAAGCCTGTTTTCGAGAGTAGTGGGTCATGATAACCAATTGTGCCTGTAACATTGTCGACGACATAGTCTACATTCTGATTTGTAACTGGACATACTAAAGAAAGCACAAAACCACTAATTTTTGCTTTCCAGTCATCAAAAAGTAGAATGTTGCTGCTGCTGATGTCCCTGTGTATTACTATTTCTTGACTTGAAATAGTTCCATGAAGATGCTCCAACCCAATTGCAATATCGATGCATATTTTAAGCCGCATCACCCACGTAAGACTATCATCACTTAAGCGCTTATCAAGACTACCTTTGGATGCGTACTCATATACAATAATTTTTTCATCTTCTTCATCACAGTAGCCTACAAGAACAATGACATTTTCATGTTTATACTCCAAAAGGATTTCCAGCTCTGTCATAAATTCAACATCTTTTGCAACAGACTTCCTATTTAACCGCTTTGCCACAATGATATTATGTCCATGAGCGTGAGTAACTACTCCTCTGTAAACATTCCCAAAATCTCCATGTCCAATGATATTGTCTTCGCTGAAGTCTTGTGTGGCTAACTTTACATCTTCAAGTGAGAGTTTAAGGTTGTCCTTATGGTTCTCCTGTGAATCATGGGTCAGTAAGTTGATTTTTTAAGCAAAAATAAAACCGAAACTACTACCCGCTATCTAAATTTTCATTGTGACTTACCTGACAAGTTAACGCTTTTTTGAGCTCTTTGAGGACAACCTCTATTGTTGGACGTTTCTTTTGAGTTTCTGCTACACATTGAAATGCGATTTCTAAAAAGATGTCCAAGGACTCTTTATTGGGACCTTTACAAAAGACATGTTCATCAGTCTCCTCCTTTATCTTGTTATCAACTATTTCCATTATTGTTCCTTTTTGAAAATGATCCCTTGCGATTGGTGCAATTCCCTTCTCATTCACCTTGGTGTATACAGAATCATAGGCCAACCTCCCGGTCAAGATCTCAAGCAACACTACTCCAAACGAGTAAATGTCTGATTTCTTATTTAGTTTACCATCCTTCTGATATTCTGGATCCAAATACATATATGTACCTGCAATCATATTGGTATAGATAGTGCTGGCCGCTTGATCTGCTGGGTGGACTTTGGAGAGCCCAAAATCCGCAATCTTTGCCTTCCAATTATCTCCCAATAGAATATTATCGCTTTTGATGTCACGGTGTATCATCTTTTGTTTGCCATGATCTGTGTTGTTGTGAATGTAATTCAAACCATGTGCAACATCAAGACATATATTCAGACGTTGCACCCAAGTAAGAGTAGTCATTGCATCACTATTTCCCAAATAGTTTTCAAGACTTCCTTTCGAAGCATGCTCATAAACCAAGATCATTGCACCGTTACCATCATCACAAAAACCAAGAAGAGATATTATATTCTCATGCTTACAACTAGTTAGAGTTTCAATTTCTGCAATGAACCCTTGTTCTCCTTTTTGATTGTGAATGCGCTTTATGGCTACCGTGCTTCGTTTTCTCTGTAAAGCGCATTTATCCACCCCTTCTATCGGCGAGGAATTACTGCTATCAAAATGTTCAAGATCTGCTTTGTATACTTTACCGAATCCGCCAGTCCCAATGCAGTATGCGTCATCAAAATTCTTGGTAGCCTCGTTTATATCATTTAGTCCAATCTTCAATTGTTCCAAGTTCTTCCCCTGCGACATTATATAGTTGTGCAACACCACATTAATGCTAGTAAGGATCGAAGTGATATTAAGAGAAGAGAAGTTTTTATAATTGAATGATATTTATAAAAAGGTAAATAATGACAGTTTTATCCCTAAACTTCGAGTTGCTTTTATCACTTAAATTTTTTTGAAAATGTTTTAGTATTTAACTTTGTCTATCCGTAACTCAAACCAAATTTAATTTCATGCCGGTTATAAGCCATGTTTTGTATTGTGTCTAAAATCCGTAGTCATGTCCTAGTAATCTTTATTCGGAACCAGAAACATGTAAGTTTTTTTTAAAAAAAACCTTGCCAATAAATAGGTAAGGATTTATTAAATTTTCATGTAAATTTAAAATCAAATGAACATTCAAACATAAGAGTATTAAATAAATAAACGATGTAAAGTCACCGAATAAATGGTTTAATCAAATGGTTAATCAAAGTTAAAAAAAAAAAAAAAAAAAAAAAAACATTGTCCAAAAAGGTTAAATGGTTAAACTATAAATTAACTCAAAAATGTGGATAAAATCATAACTTCACCCTTTTTAAAATATGAGAATGTTCAAAACTAATAGGATGATTAGTTTTAAGTTAACTTTTAAGAAGATGATTTTCATCCCTAAAACTAACGCCTAAGAAGAGGATTTTCATCCTTAAAACTAACACCTAAAAGCACATCTAATAATAAAAGATCAAGACATGTGACAAGACTGAAAATGGATATTAAGAAAGAAAATACATATGCAGTGTTTAAAGTGATGAATGAAGTGGAAATTAGTTGAAGCATAAGTTATATGGATTGTCTAACTAGTACCCTTAGGGCCCTGGTTAAGAAGAGGGAGGACCTACAAAATAGTACCGAAAAAATATATTTTTTATCAAAAAGGTGTAGGTCCCTGAGTATTTAAAATATATTTTAATACTGTTTTGTGGGTCCTCCTTCTTTTTAACCAGTGCCCTAAGGGCACTAGTTAGACAATCCCTAAGTTATATCTCATTATCATTACTTAATAATTTTAACCATATCACTCTCTTCATCCTATTGTCACGGCAAAAAAAGTGTGAGATCATTATAAATTTCAACCATTTTTATTTATTTTTTATTTTTTTGACCAATTAAGATCTTTACCGGTTAAAATGATAAATGAGCAATTATTTTGGGACATACCAAAATAAAAAATTAAACTTTAATTAAAAAAGAGTATTTTTTTTATTTGGTATTCTTTCGTTGTAGGTTCTATAAATGTACGAAAGGAGAGTTTGTATATGTAATTTTATTGTTTTCTGTAGTTAGTTGAGTTAGGTGGTGTTTGAATTCGACATAATAGAATTAATATGAAAAAACTAAATTTATAAGTTATATGAAATCTGTTTGTTTTCGACTTAGAAAAAGATGAGTGAAAATATTAAGTTGTAAAATTGATTGTGTCTGCATTAATTAAACATGACTTAATAAAAAATTTAGATTGTTGTTTTTGTTATCTTGTTATGCTATTAATGTAAGGCTTTATCACTTTATTTACCATAGTTTTCTTAACTTTTAGATGACAAACTCTTAAGGTGAGATGAAATCAATATAGAACTCATATTTACCATAGAACCAATTAACCAATCAAGGCCACCCATTTTTATTTTCCCCACTTTTTTTTTAAAAAAAAACAACATATCTTGCAAACGGTAAATCTTCAAGCTAAAAAAAAAATATATCATCGCGACGAGAATTAAACCCTCTTTGTATAGATATGCATTGTTATATACTTTCGACGAACTTTTTTTTTCGACGAACTTATTTTTTTTTTTAAATTCCGCCCAGAAAAATCATATATGATTCGTAAAAATCATATATGATTTGATTTTTACAAATCATATATGATATATGATTCTTACGAATCATATATGATAAATCATATATGATTCGTAAAAACGAATCATATATGATTTTTACAAATCATATATGATTTTTTTGAGCGGAAATTTTGAAAAAAAAAAAGTTCATCAAAAAAAAAAAAATTCGAAAGTATATAACAATGCATGTCTATAGAAAGATAATTTAATTCTCGTCGTGTTGATATTTTTTTTTTCGCGTAACGATTTACGGTTTGCAAGATATTTAATTTTTAAAAAAAGAGTGAAAGTTTATTTTTTTATTTTAATAAAAAAAATGAGTGACTGAAATTGCTTGATTAGTTTTATAGTAAAAGTTAGATCTACACGGATCTTTTGGCCTCTTAGGGTATGTCTAATTTAAGACTTCTCGATTTAATTAATGAAATAAAAGAAAAGTTAGGAGTTTGGAATAAAGGGGCTTGAACTTAAGAATACAATTCATTACAAAAATTTACATGTTTTGGAAAATCCTCATCAATATGATTTTGGTATAAAGGGGCTTAGCTTTTGGTATTTAAGTTACGAATAAAAGCATACCAAAATCGTAGCTTTTGGTTTTGGAAAATCCTCATCGAACAAAGTGGTCATCGAACATACTCCCTCCGTTCCACATTAAATGTCCAGTTTGACATTTTCAAGTCTTTCTTTCTCAACTTTGACCTTAAATATTTTTGTTTGTGTTATATAAAACTTGATGCAAAATATATAAATTGATTGAGTTTTAAATGTATTTTCATTGCGTATAATTTTTATCAAATACTACATAACATAAGCAAAAATATTTAAGGTCAAAGTTGAAAAAAAATACTTGAAAAGTTAATACTAGTCATTTAATATGAGACGGAGGGAGTAACTTTTATCTGTGTCATGCTTAAGCTCATTAGTTCAAATCTCTTCAACATAATTTTAACTTCAGGCTTTTGATCGGACCAAGTTTTGCTATTCTTAAGCTAAGCCATTAAACTAATGATATAAATTTTAATTATGGAGTACATAATCAATTGTTTTGTAGCTTAGTTGTTTAACACTTCTCCCTTGAGTTCTACTCTCACATATACCTTTTTTTGTTTTTTTAATAGTCTTTTACTATTAATGGTTTATGACTTTATGTTTTCTAATTACTTGACAAAATAAAGTGAATAAGATGTATGTGTATATTTATATAAAATCCTGACAATTACTTCTTTGAAAATATTAATATTGACTTAAAATATTTACAAATACATCTTGAGAAATATAGTATCTTTAAAAGGTTTTTATAATATGAACATCTTTTTTCATGTTATTAACGGAGTATAAAACAATTATTTATAAAGGTGAAGCTACTAATTCATATCAATAACTATTTGAACTAACCCTTAGTTTGATAAATCGAAGATCGTGCCACGGTGGTTAACATTTGTTCAGTGACGAAGCTAGGATTTTTAAGTTGGGTGAGTCAAAACATATACAAACACGAATTCGAGAAAAATTGGTATGATAATTTTTGTTAATGCAAACACTAATAACATCTTGATTGGGCCACTATTTTATTTTATTGTGGGTGGGCCAAATATTTTATTTTGGACGAGTCTTAAACAATTTTATATTGTAAGTACATTACAATATGTATATTAGGGGTGTTCACGGATCGGGTAATATCCACAATAACCGAAAACCGAAACCGAACCGAACCGGAAAAATCCGAACTGAATTCGTAACCGAACCGAACTAAATATTCGGTTATCGGTTTAGATATGGGTTTGGCAATGAAAACCGAAAACTGAAAATATATAAATATATTTTTTTTATGCATTTATATATAAAAATAATCACTAAATGTCTTTTTTAGTATAAATATAAAATTATTTAAGCTTGAAAAAAATTTGTTCTAAAAATATATATAATTAAATGAAAAAATAATTAAAATTATGAAATTCGGGTTATTCGGTTCGGTTTTCGGTTATAGGGGTTTGGTTTTCGGTTATTCGGTTCGGTTTTCGGTTCGGTTGAATCAAATTTGAATTCGGTTCGGTTCGGTTTTCAATTTGACTCAGAAAAAAAATTAACCGAATAAACCGAATAACCCGATAACCGAACCGATGAACACCCCTAGACATTGTATATCAGTACATGTTACTTGTAGCTTTGGGTTGGCGATGGCCCATCCTACCACTAAGGTGGCTCGGTCGTCGCATTTGTTGAGATAATCAACAACGGAGTATCTTATCTTTTTGTATATATTATAAATGTACGTACTACATATTTTTATTACAAGTTTAGCTCAAATTTTAAAAAAAGGGTTTTGCTAACGACAGCCCTAAGGGTTGTCGTTAAGCAAATAAGTTTTATTACAACACCATTTATGAATGCTTCTATTTGATGATAATTCCGAAAAGAGTTGAGACAATTTAGAATATAGTGATTACACAATTGACATTTGATTGTGATTGGTTGAATTTCATTCTTACAAACAATTGTAATAAAATAATGTCTTTTAATGACAACCCTCAGGGCTGTCGTTAGCAAAACCCTTAAAAAATATATATATTAAAAAAGAAAAAAAAAAAAAAAAAAAAAAAAAAAACAGTTTTGAATCATTTTAAACCAAAATTATAAAGTTATGCACCATAACAATATATTTTTTCTGGTAGAATTATTAAGAAATCATGTTCCACAGCCAAAGACGGCCACGTAACTCTCGTTCACCACATTCATCATAAAAATCTTAGTTTTATATAATACTTTTTAGTTCTATGATATTATACTCTAAAGAAATATAAAATACAATGTTAAATAACTACTCCGTACTATACGTTTTAGTATATAAGGTAATAATATTTTGATACTTGAAAAGAAATGTACTATCACTTGTAGTGAGGATAGAGAGTGGATTAGTGGTTATATTTTGATACCAGACATAACAGTTGGTAAGATAGAATAACTCTTGTATATTAATTAGGATAATCGGCCTTAAATTAAAAGTTTAATTAAATCTATTACGTACCTTGAAGCGATTGAATGTTGTACGGTCAACTGGATTTTCATGTCTCCACTGATAATCCAAAGCTTTCTCAAGTCCTTTGACAACTTGATCTATATGCGGACGCTTCCCCCGTTCCTCTTGTATGCAGAAATGTGCTGTTTCTGAGAAGATTTTGAATGCTTCTGGGTCCATCTGTTTTCGTAGGCGTGGATCGATCATATCATCCAAATGAGATTTGGCGAGTTGACGTAATAACCCCTTTTCCAACTCTTCATGTGGCATAACTGCACGCCTCCCGCACAAGACTTCGAATAATACAACACCGAACGAATACACATCTGACTTGTGGGTCATACCGCCGGTGCTTTTATATTTTGGGTCCAGGTATACATTCTCAATAATATCACGAGTAAGAAGAGGACGGTGCCTCCGAGCTACTGTATTTTTTAATGCAAGTTCAAAACCAGATAACTTGGGTTCCCATTCGTCATCAAGTAAAATTTTCGAGCTCCTGACGTTGCAATGTATGACACTGAAATCGCGGCCAACATCATAATGGATGTAACTCAATGCATTTGCAATGCCCAGACATATCTTCAACCTTTGCATCCATGCGAGGGTCTCGTCACTTAGATATTTGTTGAGGCTTCCGTTGGCCTCCTTCTTGTATACGGTAATCAGATTACCATCATGAAACCCAATTACAGACACTAGATTCGTATGATTGAGACTAGAAAGTATCGACTTCTGAGTCCAAAACTTTTTGCTCTCATCTTTTTGATATTTAACATAGATCCCCCGTGCAACAATATTGATGAACTTTCCGGAATGCAACATACGACCTTGGCAAACATATTTAACTCTTTCGTCGTCTCTAATGATATTCTCAGGAGCAAAGTTGTTGGTTGCGGATTCTATATCTTCAACGCTGAACTGTGAGTGAGAAAGGTATTTGAGGGAGGACATTGTCTTTTTGCTGGAATTGGATTCAACGCCTGTGGATGTGAAGTGACTGGTTGATCCCTATATGTACCAAAGAAGACAACATTATGAAGTGTGCAGATTTTCAGGGTGGAACACTTCAGTGTGGTTAATCATTCATTTTTAACATTTATCAAAGAGCTAGAAAATATGGTGAGAAGCCAAGTATAAGAGGGGGATCTTAGGTAGTTGTGTATCATTCTAAAGAACAGTTAGATTTTGCAAAAATTGTTGGCAAATGTGATTTTTAGTCAACATGGAAAATATTTTGCATGTAAAACTTGAACCTCAATTTAACCATAACTCACAACTACAAATATAATAGTAATAGTTTATAGGAGTGATATGCGAACGGAGTGTATTTATTTGTTCACAAAATATTAACTGGAAAAGACATTTATATCCTTGTCCAGTAGTACCCATTTTTTGTTTTATTTTCTTGTAAACCTCAAAATACCCGATATATTTTAAGCAATCCATAAGCTATGTTTTTTAAACCATTAATAAGAATAAAAAATATAGTTAAAAATATAACTTTGAGCATCTTTTGTGAATCCACCCTGTGCGTTCTTATTATTCAGAGTCAATAACAAAACTTTGAAGCTGAAAATTGCATTATAAAGTATCATCACCTAACAGTTTATAGTTTATTTCAAATTCTTGTTCTGTGTCCAAATAATTCTGCCCCTTTTCGCATGTTTGTTTATCCTTTCTCTTGTTTTGACATTTTCCTCCTTTTTAATGATTTCAGTGACTTACAACAAATCTTAAAAAAATTTAGTTACCTCCTCATGACCGGATGATGTCCCTCCAACTTCGTCCACAACTGATGATGAGTGTTCCTTTAACATCAAATACAACAATAAGTAAATAAAAGTTGCTCCTATTATATATATATATATATATATATATATATATATATATATATATATATATATATATATATATATATATATATATATATATATATATATATTGTGATAGAAAGATAAAGATAAAAAACCAACTTACAGCATTTTCACGTTCCAACTGAAGTTTCAAGGCTTCCTCAAGTCTGGTGACAACCTGACCTATATCCGGGCGTCCGGATATTTCTTCATTCAGGCAGTCATGCGCTGTTTTCGCGAAAATGTTCAATGATTCCGGATCCATTTGTTTCAATAGATCTGGATCAATTATATCATCGAGTATTTTCTCTCTAAAATGAAAAATTGCCACTGGAGCCAAATACTTATTATCATGATCATCAATTACTGATTTCCTACCACACAGTAGTTCAAACAAAACTATCCCAAACGAGTACATATCTGACTTGTGGCTGACACTTTTCGTCTCAATATATGTTGGGTCTCCATACCCAACCTCATACTCAAGTTCATTAGTATGAAATGAATGGTGCCTTTGAGAGGCTTCAATCTTCATGGAATGTTCAAAGTCAGATAACTTGGGTTCCCAGTCATGAGTTAATAGAACTGTGTCACTGCTAATGAGCCGGTGTATTACGCTAAAGTCGCGTGATTCATCATAATGAATGTAACTCAATGCATGTGCAAGACCCACAGAAATCTTCAATCTTTGCACCCATGTCAACCGCATCGAGTCACTTAGATATTTAGAGAGCATTCCCCTGGTTTCATCATACTTGGTAATGATGACCTTCTTATCTTTTTCATCACAAAACCCAACGAGAGAAACCACATTCTTATGCTTGAGACTAGAAAGCATGTAAAAATCCTTCCAAAACACTTGTTCATCTTCGTCATCCCATCCTTCATCTAACCTCCGTGCATGGATATTAATCAACTCACCGGACCACAAGAGCTGACCCTTGTATTCCTCTGCAATTCTCCTTGACCTGATGTGATTATTCCAATCAAAGTTGTTGGTGGCGGATAGTATGCTTTCAAGGGGGATTTTGAGGTGAGCAAGATCATCCTTCGGTGAAGACATTATCTGTTTATCAAGTAAAAACCGTGAATTAATACACAAGATAACACAATAAGAGAGTTTGATGAAGTGCCTATAACGTGTTTGATGAATTAATACACGTGTTTGTTATATTGATATTGAATTTGAGTCTAAATCTGTATATAATTTCTACTTTCTAGCTATTATCATGTTATGTTTGTGAATAAAAACTAAAATAAGATCCTTTTATAGTTTAGGAAGTGCATGGTCTTATAAATTAGAAATGTTTTGGTTGTTCATGTTGTCCTACAATAGCTAGGTTTTGACATTATACTTTATTGTTTGATGTTGATATTTGGTCATCTGAAGTTTGAAATTGTTTCCAAAGACATGTTTTTGTAGCTGCTGCGGGATACTTTATTTGGTATTTGGCAAAACAGGTCCTTGTTTCGATAGGCTTTATGTTTTAGTTTCTGTTATGTATTTCCTTGTGGTTTTGCTTTTTCTTGTTTTCTTTCGTTTGGGGATCGTCCTTTTTAATTTTCTTGTTAAGAAGGTGGGTTGTCATTTCTTTTGTATCTTGTTTTTGGTTGGTCCTTAATAAATGTTGCCTTACTAAAAAAAGCTCATGGTTGATACTAGTATAAAAAAAACAAAATTAGTAGAGATGTTGATAGTATTCTGAAGTTTGAGATGTATGCAAGGGTTGAATATCAAGATGATTGTCCAACTTGTGAATGAAACACATGAAGATGTTGGAAAGTATCTTGCGGTACAGGTATTAGTGATAAAGTCTTGGTTACTATTTAATTATTTCCATCCTGTGTAAAAATATAGTCAACTTCAGCCAACCATCTTCATTTCTAAAATATAGATCTACAAGATCTGCTATGCTTATTAATATTTCGAATTAGAAAGCCTGAGCTCAGGCTTAGGCCCGACCCAAAAAACGCCCGAAAAGCCCGACCCGAAGCCCGATATGACCCAATAGGCCTAAATGGTCCTTATATTTTCCACCAAAGCCCGGTCATCCGGCCCGGGCTAAGACTAAAGCCCATCAACAGCTCGGGCTAAGCCCATAGCCCGTCAAAAGCGGGGGCTTTTGAAAAACCCGTTAAAAAGCCAAAAGCCCGAACTTTTTATAGAAAAATGCCCTAGTGTTTTCCAAAAAAAAAAGCCCTAAATTATGTGTTATTTTTATATAATAACATACAACAAAATTATTATTTAGAAATGAATGATTAAATTATAACAACATTATTATTTAGACCTAATATTTTGGCTAGGGTCGGGCTTAACTCGGCCCAGTTTTTTAAGGCCCGGGCTTTTTGAATTATAAAAGTCCGGGCTTTTTTCGGCCCGAGCTCTGTACTCCTCTATTTCAAATATCAGAATTCGAAATCCTTAACAACTACTGATCGATAATAAAATTAACCTGCGACGTTTGTTCTTAAGTTTTAGTGAGTTAATTTAATTACATTTATTATCTGTAACTAAATTCTAATATCAAATGGATTTGTGTTTGAGTTTCTCCTTTTCGTTAATAGTTTCAGATGAGCAATATTTCCTTCTACAATCAACAAATTGCAAAATTCGAATTTAGGGGTTGAATGGCCCCAAAAGTCAATTTTAAACTAAACGGTAATAGGTTCGTTATTTTCACTATGCGACACTTGTATAAATTTTACTATCTTATAATTCATATAATGACATTTGAGTTTCTTAATAGTTTGGTTTGTGCTACATTGTATTTTGTCTTTATGCCTTGTGTTGTTGTTGTTGTTACATTGCATTTTGTATATGAAGATTGCATGAGACATTTTTGGCATATCAAAGTGCTACTTGGGCTCTTGGCTCATGATAGTTTTACTTTGTGGTCATTTTATGAGTTTCTTTTGGGTTTCTATTGGTCTACCTGCAAGCCCATTCGGTATGGTATTATTATATGTAGGCTAATTTGGTTATTTTTCTTTTACTGGGAACACCATTATAGCTCATTCAAAACTCCCAATTACATGTTTTTAAAAATATACCGTGGTAAATATCCTTTTATCCATAAAAAAATAAGTTGAAATCTCGAACGTGCAATTTTTATTATAAGGGAATTTTGAAGTGAAAATAGTCGCACATCATACATGATACACCCCTTCGCTACGATTTTGTCAAAAGTGAGACAATAATATCTCCAATTCGCTCCTACTATACCTTTTTAGAAAATATTGATTGCCCTTGCGCATATGATTTAAGTACAATTTGGTCAATATATCAAGTATGTACAGCTATATTGGTATAAAAAAAATATAATAGAAAAACATGATGTAGAAATTGAAATAATAGAAAAACATGAGCAATAGATGAAAATTCGAAATTTTATGGCCAACAACATTTAGTTTATATATCAAATTTTGTACAAACTTTTATTCTTTTTTATAAAGATACAGGTAAGCAAGTACTAAAATGTCTTACTTTTATCGGTTTGCCCTTAAGTGTAAAAGCTAACAATCTAGTGGCCGAGTGGCAAATTTGTTTTTATCAAAGTTTCTGAAAGCTTTTCACCCAAGTTCCAATCACCTGCGTTTTTTGTCCCTTTGTTTTTATATAATTCATTGTTTATTTAAATAAATTAAAAGCTTTGTACGGGTGGCAGATCGAATAACGTGAATTTCAATTACGTTAATAACCGACAAAATATGTAAAACGTTTCTGTCACATACTTAATGTGTCAAAAATATTACAAAATTTGGATATATATAAAATTCTCGCTATCATTTATTTATTGATCAGTATGTGACTAATTGTTGATAAAATATTAACTTATTAACCTTATACTACATGCATGTAAGTAGAAGAGGGATATAAGAACTGAGCAGATATGGTCACTTTGGTCATTTTGAAAAATCTTAACTTGCTTTATATTAGCATTGCATATATTGGGAAGTCATCATATCAAGTGGCAATTAATTATCTATTATCAGGTTTATGGGGTCTATCTAAGATGCAAACTGATGTAGTGAAGGTGTATACAGAAGAGGTCTTACAGGCATGTTTTCACGTGCGAGTTCCAACGCTTTCACAAGTCTTGGGACAATCTCATCTATATCTGGGCGTTTCGATCGTTCTTCATTCAAGCAGTCAAACGCTATTTCTGCGAAAATGTTGAGTGACTGCGAGTCGATTTGTCTCCATAGACCCCAATCAATTATTTCGCTGAGTTTTTTCTCACGGTAATGGGTAATGGCCACCGGAGCCAAATACTTATTACGGCCGTTGGCTATTACTGATTTCCTGCCACACAGTAGCTCAAACATTACAATCCCAAAGGAGTACATATCCGACTTGTGGTTTGCACTTTTTGTCTCGATATATGTTGGGTCTGTATACCCATCCGTACTCCACACTTCATCGATATTGAAAGAATTGTGTCTTTCAGACGCTTTGATCTTCATGGAACGTAAAAAACCACCCAGCTTGGGTTCCCAGTCATCATTTAGTTGAATCAATCGACTGTCGATGTTGCGGTGTATTATGCTAAAATCGCGTGACTCGTCATAATGAATGTATCTCAGAGCTTGCGCAATACCGACACATATCTCCAATCTTCGCACCCACGTCAACCTCGGATCACTTAGATACCAGTAAAGACTTCTTCTGGTCTCATCCTTGCAAATGATGACCTTCTCGTCATTATCATCACAAAACCCAACAAGAGAAACCAGATTCTTGTGCTTGAGTCTAGAAAGTATGGAAACCTCCATCCAAAACTGTTGTTCATCTGCTTCATTCCTTTCTTTATTTAACCTCCGAGCAGTGATTTCAATCAACTCACCAGACCACAAGAGCTTTCCCCAGTATTCATTTGCAAATTTATTTGTGAAGTTGTTGGTGGCGATTAGTACATCTTCAAGGGGGATTTTTAAGTGAGCAAAGTCGTCATGGTTGACTGAAGACATCATGTATGTATCTGTTTGTTTATCTGAACAAAAAAGGGTGTGTAGGTTGTTACAAAAAAGAAGTGAACGAGTGTTTGGGTGATATACATAAAAATCTATTCGGTTTTTGTGTTTGTATATAGAGAAGACGTGAATAATGGAGCTCTACTTTTTGCATTATTGTAAAGACAATTGCTTTTTGACTTAAAGCTGAGCAAAGTCACCATCGGGTGGGAACATCATGTTTCCTGTATTCATGAATAGTCATTATACTTAAAAGGTCGTTTGGGTTGCAACATGATACCAAGGAGTACTTTTCACGAGATATACTGAGAGAAGAAGTGGAGGTAGGTTGTAAAAGGTCGTTTGGGTTGCAACATGATACCAAGGAGTACTTTTCACGAGATATACTGAGAGAAGAAGTGGAGGTAGGTTGGTGGTGAACTGGTAATCATATAAACGTGTTTAGTGCGTTCTGTATATGTGGTTGTGCTGTGTAAGTTTTTGCGTAATTATATTAACATTAAAAGACTTGTGCAATGAAACTTCCATAAACGGTAAAAAGAAATTTGGTGATTGCGTATGTATTGCTTTATAAATGAAACATCACTAATATCTATTAGCGAGTATCAACATCTAGAAAAAAAATTTGTGAAAGGCCCTTACATTATTCTTTTTTTGGAAAGCAAGCAATATATTACCACAACAAAAAAGAAATAATACAAACAAAAACATTCAACTTCTTTAATTGAGACGATTAAAAAAACAGGACTCAAAAAAATAAAAACCCATCAAGGCTTAATTACAACAAAACATACAAAATAAAACTGAAAGATAAATGACAAAAAAACTATAATATTCCTTTAAATAATACATATGAACAATCTCAAACACAACAAAAAAATATGCGTAAATGAGATATGTGGTATGAACTATGAAAGGGGATGGCATGTGTTTTAGACAAAAGAGACTGGCAAAGCGAGTATAGTTGACCATAAAAGATGGTTGTGTCCAAAGTTCTAGAAGCTAAGAAAAAACACTTGGAGAAAATTAGTATTGAAAATATGAATATGATTTTATGAAGAAATGTTATATCCACATAAATTTGACAAAAAGTTTATTTCAAAATGACGTGGCATGATAAATTTAACTTTGAAGATTACTTCTCTTCTTTTAATTTCCCAATAGATGTAATAGTTACAATGACACATCGTTTGTTTAAAATGTCTTTTATTAAGTTTATGTATATAGAGCATTCCTCGAATCTAAAAAGTTATTACGATAGAAGCCAAAGTACATACACTTAAGGCATGTTTGGTACTTTGGTCTAGGGGAATTGTGATTGGAATGATAAGAACGTCTAGTACATTGAGACGACAATCAAATAGCGGTATCAAATCCCAATATATTGGTTTTTCGCAACCAAGCTAGGGAGGTGGCTTTGAACCCATTCCTAGTATCTTTTACTCATCCTCATTTACATTTCCCAAAAAGAACACAACGTACTACAATAATCGGGCCTTTTAGACACAACCCGAAGTCATGGTTAGAAGCCAGAAAGTCGTGGCTATTCATGTTTATCACAATTTAGTGTATAGTATAGAATCAAGTATGATTAACATCAATCATTAATAACTTAACTTGTGTGAACATCACCTATGAAATGCAATGATTCCTCTATATCAAATAGTATGACACTGTGCTAGTGTTGATTATTCGAGACCATAGATCAAGTAACCCCGACCTATCACGGTGTCTTTCTATTAAATCGATTGTATTGACAAGCCATATACAAGGTGACATCCTAAGACTATATTCTATTTTAAGTCATTTGAGCAAGTGTTATCACTTCCGAAACTATTTATGTAAAACCTATAGAGGGCATGTATTATAATATAGACTGTGGTTTATTATTCATTATATCACAATATTGAATATAGTTTATTATTATATAGACTAAGCATTATTAACATGACTTGTGTGAACATCCTGTGCGATCACGGTTCTCGTTATTACAATATAGAGTGTGGTTTATTGTTGTATAGAATCAAGCATCATTACCATTCAATCATGATCACTACTTGCGTGAACATCCTATGTGTTCATGGTTCTCTTACTAGCTAATTAATCACCATCATGTATTATTGAAGATCACATATTCATTATCGCTTAAAGTTTTTTGTAAAGGAATCATTATATTTCATTGATTGCATGCCTTGAGCAAGCGTTCAAAGTATATTGATGATACAAATAAAAAGTGAAGTATACTCTAAAAACAATCATCCTAGTAAACATGTTTATCACATCCGATACTATTCAAGCTAAGCATATTAAGCAACTTATTAAGCAACTGTCTTTATATCCCGATTTTCATTAACCTGACTTACGTGATCATAAGGTATAATCCCGGTAATCAGCTACCACTCAATTACCGTTTGATATTATGCAAGATCACATGTATAATCTCATAGTATGTATATTGTTCCCTATACCATACATATAATCCGGATTATCGTTAACAAGATTTATATGACTCGCATTATTTTGTAACAAACATGACGAATACAAGTTAAACTTGTTATTAACTTTTCAACGATTTAATCCGAGAAAAATATTAATAGAATTTTTAAAATAAATAAATTTAGTTTGCGTATACCAAAAATGTGTTTTTTATTTAAAATGTATATATAGTAACTAATTATATTTCATTTTAAATATTAATTGAATATGTTATTTTGTATTAAACCTTTAGCCATGATGTGTAGTCGCTAACGGTTGAGCGGGAAAACATTTTCGAGCCAAAATTTTTGATGCAAATTTAGTTTTGCCAAAAATATTATATTTTTAATTTTTGCGACGATTTTGTTTACACTAAAGATAATTTTAGTTTTATAATATTTTGTAACCTTTAACGAATTAACAATAGAATGATATATATATATATATATATATATATATATATATATATATATATATATATATATATATATATATATATATATATATATATATTCTTTTAGCCAGTACTTATTTCATGGCTAAAGATTTTAACATTTTTTATTTATTTCCCTCCCAATCATCATACTAAATTAATGATTTTACACTTTTAGCAAAGACTGTCTTTTCGTGATTGTAGTGTTTGATTGGGCATGAGTGTTTCTGTCCTTACTTAGAGGTCAAGTTGCCACCTGTCTATCGAAGGGGGATTTCCTAGCTTACCTCGGTATATTTTATCGTAAGAAGGAAGAAGAAATTAATGCAATATATTATTACTTATCGAAAAGAAAGACTTGTTAGGTACCATAGGTAAAGCACATTACAACACTTTCAATAACTAATTTACATTGCCTCCTTGCCCAGGTAGATCTATCCACTTTCCGGACCTCACCTCTTCTCTTTGGAGTACGGGACGACTCAGATGGGCAAATAAAACAAAACCTATCAATTACGCCTTTAGGGGCTGCCACGTATAGCTTTAGTTTATGTCGTAGCATCGTTTATTGCTCTGGTTACGAATGACCCAATTTATCTATGGCTACCACCCCTACTTTTAGTAGATGGAGATGCGCACCTAGGAAAGCGCGAAATATACCAACATGTAGCTAGTGCCTTCACATGTGAACAATAGGGAGCCATTCTGTTGATTGCTTCTCTGCCCCAGCTCTACCAAACTGGTTTTTCTTTCTCAAAATATTATGGAAATCATCGATCGAGGAGAAGCCCTGAAGTAAACATAAATGAAGGGGCATACCCCACCCCAGACTACCTGATGGAATATGCTCAAGACAGATTACGTAATTATATGGCTAAGTATATGTGGGCCTACAAGGCAATACACAAATGCACTTAGAAACCTAAAGTTATAATATAAAACATATATTTATATTATATTAACACCTAAAATGATTTATAAGTCATTTTAACTTAAGTATTTATTATGTAGAGTATAAATAAATAATAGGTTAGAAAAATTATTAGTCGTTTATTAGTATTAAATTGATAAATAAAATAACAAATCAATGATTAGGAAAGTCCTAATCTACCCCTTAAGGTAGTCGACCAAAGGAGGGAAAAATAAGCTTTTGCTTAACTTGCTGATCAAGTTAAGAAGATTCTAGGATATTAGGATTTAGTATAAATACAAATGCCTAATCCTAGAATCGAATAACACACAATAACAAATCTCTCTTCTCCTCTCCCTCTCTTGTTGCTAATCGAAACAAACACCCTCTTAGGGTTTTCGGATTTTGACTTTTATCTTGCTTTGATCAAGGACGAAAATGCATTTACTCAATTAGTGTTAGGACCACCATTCCTTAGGTATTGCGTGTGTGTAGTGTGGATCCTATAGAGTATAATCACCTTTTAATTATAAAGGTTTCTTGATCATACCGAGCTAATAAGGTACATGTCTTTTTATTATCTGTAGATTAATAATATAAACATAAGGATCCGGTTTGGTGGTTTTTCGTATGCCTCCGCTTATCTTTGAGTAAATATATGTGCTTGTCTTATATTTACTTTATATGAAAAACGTTTTCTAAGACCATTAAACCTCAACACATCCAAACAAAGAACTCAAGACACTCCCCAAGCTGTAAAATAAAGAAACTAACCTAAAAAATGAATAGGAAATTCTACATGTCATTTTTACATCTCATCCCCTAGACAAATCAATAGAAAATTATACATGCTATTTTTGTTCTTTTGATGATGAACCACTCTGGTACAACAAGCTAAAGTGACCTCTACGCTTCGTCCCCGGTGCCAGGGCTGAGAAAGTTCCACTTCATTTTTTTTTACCAAATTTTGCGTTAAAAGTCATTGTCAAAGTTTAGAAAAGTTTTAGCGATGACATTGTCGTCGTTAAAAGTGGTTCCCATAGTCAAATGTTGAAAATCATTTATTTTGTCATTTAGTAGACTTTTAACCACGACTTTGATCGTGGCTAAATGTGTTTCTTGACTATTAAAATCCCAATTCTAGTAGTAATATTACTTTTTTTTTTTTTTTTTTTTTTTTTTTTTTTTTTTGCTTGCAATGTAATAAAATATAGTAATAGCAAAAGACATGTGACCAAAATTAAACCATCTTTTTTTCCTGTTAGTAAAGAAAAAGTCATTTTTTATAAAGTGATAAAGCAAACATCACTAAGAAAGTAACTGACCTACCACAAAAAAAAAGTAACCTCAGAATTCAGAAAATAATATACGAATCAAAAGCGGACCCAATAAGATAGCACTAATTTCATATTCACATGGCTTTTACTTGTGACAAAATATGTGCATTATTAAAGGGAACTTTTGAGTGACAACTTTGTTGTCTAGTAAAAGTAAACTGCTTAAGTTAATAGTGAAACTTACCTATTTAATTGTACATTATTACTCGATAACAAGTTGAGTTCATGAATAAAAAACAATGTTGTGGATTAAATTTGAAGTTTCAATGCATGTCAAGCGCATTAGATGCAAGTAGATGTTACAATACCAAACACAAAATAACATGTTGATCGATATTAAGTGTTAAAGTGTTGGTTTCAATTTTGAGAGCAAAGTAGTAATACACATAAACGAGGTAAAGAGGTAACATGTACACCCAAAATAGTGGCATATGATACAAATTCCATTTGAACAAGTGAGGATCTCGATCAGTATCTAGTAATGTTAGTTTTTGACGTTGATTTGGATTTTACTTGGACAGAGGTTCCAACATTCTTAGCCGTAGCGCTAAAGGGACGATTTGTGAAAAGAAATGAGAAGGAAAACCTTTTATTATTTTGTTAAAAATATGAATATGTAAAACTATATAATGATTGTTTATTAGAGCTTATAATTTAATTTTTAAATGTTATTTGTTTAAACGTAAATGGTTGTAAATGATTAAAAAAATAATTTATTTTTTGTTTTTTTAAAGGCTTAATTCATTAGTGCGTGATTTTATTTTTTTATTTACTTAAAAAAAATAATAAAAAAAAAAAAAAAAAAAAATCGGTATCCGGGTAGACCCCGAAGAACCGGAACCAGAATCGGAGGCAAAAATTATACTCGGTTTGGTTCTCCATTCCTACTTTTCACAAAATTCGGCTCTCGGATCCATCGGTTCCGGTTCCGGACCTATGCTCATCCCTAATTACATCATTATTTATGAACTTTTTTTTTTTTTTTTTTTTTTTTTTTTTTTTTTTTTTTTTTTTTGTATGTACACGGTATTATATGTACTAGCTATTTTACAAAGTTTTCTTATGTTATTGATTAGTCTGGTGTTTACTTCAATATAGAAGTGTGCAGATCGTGTTAATATCTTATAAGGAAAATCTTAATATATGATGATAATGATTGTAAAGCTACATATATCGGTGATATTACATATTGCTTTTAAGCTTATAAGTGAAATTAGGTACATTATGGCTGGAATATTAATGTATAAATCCAAAAGATGGTCGTTTTTGTTGTATTGAAATCAATTATGTCTTTTTAGATATCAGTATATTTATATTTATGTCGTGGGATATTTATAAAGATTACTTGTTCTATCTAATGTCCTTGCATAGATAGATGTGGATGTGTGTGGTGTTCTTGTGTTATGTTTAATGTATGGAACCATGGTGGTCTGGTTTTTGCATTATTGCAAAGACTATTGACTTTTGACCATTAAGATTAGACAAATATCTCCGGCTTATAGGCAACTTCGCTTTCATTGAATGCTCAAAGTTTGAAAATCATAAATAACAAAACAAGAATTCGCGTAAAAACGGATGAAAACATAAAAAATCGGACGAATTTGTGTAAAAACAGACCAAAACGTATAAAAACGGACGAATAAGTATAAAAACGTAAGAAAAACTAAATTTTTGGTTAATTAAAAACAGCCGTTAGTATAAAATGACTAACTTTGCAAACATTCGTTGACTAAATGGACTAATATTGCCACATGATGACTAACGGTATATAAAGTGTTTCAAGTCAAGATAAAATTTGAAAGTACATTGGTGTATTTAATAATAAAAAAGTAAGTGTTTCAAGATGGTACATATTTTACAGTAAGTTGTTATTTTCTGACTTTTACCCAATAATAAATAACAAAACTAACATATAGCGGTTCCTCAAAGAAATAATACTCACTCATTCCTAAAATAATTGTTTTTCGACAAAAAAACACTTTTTCGGCAAAAAAACACACAGTTAAAGAAAAACATAGTTATTATTCTTTTCTCTCTTAGAAAAACGTTAAAAAAAAGGAACAAAAATGGATTAAACGTACAAAACCGGATAAAAACGGAGAAAAAATGGATAAAAATGGACAAAAGAGATAAAAACGTAAAGAAAATGGATTAAAATGTAAGACAACGTATAAATTCGGAAAAAAATGGTTAAAAGAAATACACCTTAGTATTATTTTACCATTGGACGCCCCCAAACCCGGGTTCAATTCTAGCTTGCCCCCTTTTTAGTTTATTTACGATAGAGGACTAACGGTGCAAATATCGTTAGTCTTGAAGACTAACTGTGTAAATATTTTATATCTCGCTAAGAGATAATGGAGAAATTATTTGCACCGTTAGTCCTCGTTTTACCTTAGGAATGTATATTGGTTAACTTTAACTAACGAAGGGATGCATCTGTCGGAAATTTTGGGAAATGTAATGTATAGTGCGAAACATGGTAAACCACAAAGATGTTTGGAGTTTACTCTAAATGATAGCCTAATAGTCAACGACATGACTCGGCATTGATTTTTCCCAAAACAGGCCACTCAGTTTAAATACAATTGGGAAACTGCATCCAGAAAAACACTGGGAAAGCACCCGTTATACACTTATACATTATACGGACGATACTAAATAACACAAATAAGAGTATCAACAACAACTTTTGAAGAGATTTTGTTCCAATCTCTACATATATAAAGCATTTTTGGGCATTTTATTCAATCCCATCTTTTAACAAAAACAACAATCAGCCATGATAGCACATAACGTAAACATACAAAAAACATTCAGCACAAATTATGCAAGTCTTACAACAACTCTCCCAACATAAGCAGGAACAGCAAATACAGAACTTATTTGACTCCCATAAGCAGAACACATCTCACTTGGTCCACCAGTGAAGAAAGTCCTTACGCCTGTTGATCTTCTTTTGTAGCTGAAGAAGACCGTATAAGAGAGCTTCGGCTGTTGGTGGGCAACCAGGAACATAGATGTCGACTGGGATAATCCTATCACAACCCCTAACAACAGAGTATGAGTAGTGATAGTAACCACCTCCGTTTGCACAACTACCCATTGATATCACCCACCTTGGCTCAGGCATCTGATCATACACCCTGCAACAAGAAAAAAAAAAGAGTTTTAGCATGTCATGTGCGTTAAAAAAAAGCAAATAGCAAACAAGATGCACACAATCAGAACTGATTACTTATGAATATACTAATATGGGTCATGTTCGATCTCATATACGTCGACGTAAAAGGTTAGAAAATAAGAATGGGTCAAACGGACCAATAGTGGCCCAAGATGTACCTTTTATGCATTAGACCTACTATATTAATTCAGACTCTGTAACTATCTATTGAAAACTTAAAAAGATTGAAAAAAGGCGTTAGGGGAGCCTTACCATTTTGCCACATTCACCAGATCACTTTAAAAAAATATTTTCAACACAGAAAGGGAAAACTTTTCAAAGTCAAACTGGACTGTGCAGCATTGTTTACTTCAAGTTCGACAACCTCATAATATCCCAAATAAGCAAATCAATACGACACATAAACTTACATAATCAAGTAACAGAATCTCTAAGCCCTAATAAAAAAACAGACAGCTTTTGAAATAACCTTCAAATTCAGTCCATCATCTCAGAAGTTAATCAACTATTGCACACACATCCTTATGCTTTTAAGATTAAGTAAAGAATGTTGGATTATCAAGACCAAATGTTGCATTGCAGCCTATGAAGCGAGGACTTGCTTACCATTATTAACACTGGAGACACCAAAAGCACGTGAACTAAAATAGCAGCCAGGTGTATGTTCAAACTACATACACTTTTTACTATCGACTATCGACATACATATACCTTCATATTGCAATAGCTTACATAGTTAGAGGTTCAGGGAACAATTTGAACCAAACCCAAGGTTGTAAATATCGCTCGGTGGTACCGTGGCGGTCGACCCCCGAAATCCGCCATATCTGTCTTGGCAGCGCCATGGCGGAGACCATAAATTATAAAGGAATATGAAAAAAAAGAACCCTAGATCTATGAAAAAAAAACCCTAGATCTGAAGTGAATATGAAAAAAAAAAAAAAAAAAAAAAAAAAAAAAAAAAAAAAAAAAAAACCCTAGATCTGAAGTTAACCGGCGTTGACCGACCGCCGCCAAGGCCAATTTTTTACCGATTTTGACCGCCAAGCTCTGATTTTGACTGATTTTTGAATGATTTTGACCAAAAACGCCAAGTTAGACCGATATGGAAATATCGTGGCGGTGGACCACCGAAATCCGCCATGGCCGATTTTTACAACACTGACCAAACCCGAACCATAACTTCAATTCTATCGACACAGCAATAACCACAACCAAACTAGCTTTCATTTTCTGTTTGTAAAACTTCTACAACAATGTCTCTCTGTTCGTACAAGTTTTAGTACTCTATATCATTCTTAGGTTATTTATTGGCATTAGTATGAAAAATTCTTGTCTACAATACACAATTAAAAGATAATTTTGTTTCTATCTACATGAAGAGCGACACAATAAAGCAATCTCAAGTTCAGGTATATCTTTTAAAAAAGAAATAACACGTGAGTGGTTAGTCATGAAATTGCAGAACCCTCACAAGTTAATTAAGAATCCCATTTTTTGAGTTCATCAAAATATAAAGAAGCTTAAGAGAATATAACTACGAACTTGAAAGATGGTGTCTAGAGAACTTCAGTGCTCATCAATGGAAAACGAAGCACCAACTCCTATTTACTTAGGTTCTAGATGCATTGTATTTTGCTACATATGCTTAAACAAGAAGCTCCAAAATACCACTCACGCTTGCCCTTTCTGTGTGTTATGCGTGTTTGCTTAAGGTACAGCATTAAATTTTCAAATTAACAAATCAACATCGCTCTGTCTCTTAAACCCTCTCTTTGAAACTAATAGCACACATAAGAGTAATAAGAAGGTAGTAACATTGCTATTACTATCTAATGACCCAAATTCCACAAATGTGAAACACCCAACATGTCATGTTGCCTTAAGTCCTGTAAGCGTTGTTGATCACAGTAAAGCACTAATCAGGTCTACCAAATAAATCAAAAACCAAGCATTCAATAAGCATAAACAAAACCTATTATTCAATTTTATAACTAGCTATCAATAGCCTTGGGATCAATTGGTTCCTATAAAGCCACTTCGATAAAGTCAACTAATCAATAGTCATGATTCATGAAACACTAGAGATCCTAACAAAAATAATATACAACACTGAAGCGTTTAGGGGTGCTGATTGCAGATATACACTAATTATTTCCTTGTTCAGTTATAAAGTGAACTAATAAATTTTATATTTTTGGATGAAATAAAGCATATCACCATATTATGTGACTACTCCCAAATCCAAAGACAATCAGCTGCATCGCTTTCTTTTACAGCTGATTATCAACTTCTGCTTAGCAATCCCAAAATAATTATCAAACGTACACTCACGCAAAGCTTTTCTACAAGCTATTTATTAACATCCATGACAATTACCAAAATATCTATGGATAACCATTAATCAAATAAATTTCTATCAAACCTTTTGAACAAAATAGTGGTCATGACTCATACAAACCGTACAATAACACACAGCAGCATAAAACAGATACACTATACAGCCTACAATAATGAAACCCTAGATATCCTTAAGTAAATATACACACAACATAAGATCCATTTTTAGGTGGTGTCTGTATTGCTTATGTTTTCTGCTTAAAAATAAGCACTTGAAGAAATAGTGTTTAAATTAGCTTAGTTTGTAGAAAAAACATGAATAGTAAAAAAGAAAATAACAGTTTGTTTGAAATTTTCACTCAAATCCAATTATAAAGGTTTTAATTCAAATTTGGAAGTAAAAAAAAAAATGTATTTCATCTAAATCAGACTTAAAAATAAAAGCTCCAAACAAAAAAAAAAAAAAAAAAAAAAAAAAAAAAAAAAAAAAAAAAAAAAAGCTTTGTTTGGTTTATTTGAAGCTTTATTCTTAAACATACAGCTCAAAACTAAAACACTTATACATGTAGCGTTCCAAAATGTGTGGAACTTTTTGTTTCTAAAATTACCATAATACCCCCAAACCGGCATGATACATCTTTTTCTTTCTATCTCATCCAAAATCCAAAGTGACTCCTCTCGGGAACGAATGAATTGTCCATTTACTAATAGCATTCTGATGTATCACAAAGCGAACCCAAATTGGTAAACCTAAATGAAAACTTACGATTCTATCTGTGAAATATGATAGTTACTGAAATGATATTCATTATTTATATTAAGTGAGAATTTACATGATTAGTCTTAACGTAATGTCCACATGTAAAACAAATGAATATTTTTTTATACGACCATGTCATCTTCTTATAAAACATGTAATATGTAAAACAAATGAAAATTTACATGATTAAGTTATAATACATCGAGTTTTCGATTTTCTGTTATTTGTTTGCTTCTGTTTATACGCATGCCCTTTTATGTCATTTTACACTTCATAATTATAGCTTACAGCCACAGCCCACAACATACATCTTAAGTTAATAGCCAGCAGCTAACAGTTAGGGGGTGTTTGTTTAAGCTTATATGTGAGCTTACGAGCTTATTTGTGTATCGGTTTATATTTTGTAAGCCCTAATTTTCCGGCTTATTTTGAGACTTGTGGGTTTATATAAGTTTATTATATATAATAAACTCATATAAGTCTCAAAATAAGCCTGAAAATTGAGGGCTTATGAATATAAGACGAAACCAAATAAGCTCATAAGCCCACATATAAGCTTAAACAAAGACCCCATTAGTTTTGCCAAACATACCCAGAGTGCCCGTAAATAACTATAAAAATGAGGTAAAAGCTAAACGCAAAGAATTTGTTTTATAATCACTTCAAATAGAGGCATTATATTCTAACCGCTCGTTGCAAGCCCTAATTTAAACAAGCTAATTAACCCTCCAACTAATAAAACATAACAATAAACGAAAGGATAAGCGAGAGTTAGAAAGTAAACTTTCTGAGAGCTTATATGTGGGCTTATGAGCTTATTTGATTTCGGTTTATATTTCATAAGCCTCAATTTTCCGGTTTATTTTGAGACATGTAATAAACTTATATAAGCCCAAAAATCCTAAAATAAGCCAGAAAATTTGGGCTTATGAAATATAAGCTGAAATCAAATAAGCTCATAAGCCCACATATAAGCTTAAACAAACACCCCCTAAAATATACAGCTACGGCTAATTGTTACATTATCACTTCAAATAGAGGCATTATATCCTAAACGCCGTTGCAAGCCCTAATTCAAACAAGCGAACAAATACTCCAATTAATAAAACATATCAATAAACGAAAGGATAAGCGTGAGTTAGAAAGTATACTTGAAGAAACGTCTTAGTTTTTCGTCATTTAACACTTTATAATTACAGATACACCTACGTTACCAAACACTTAACTGTCAGAGGACAGTGATGAGAAAGGATGAGATTAAGGTGGCCCATGTGGTTGCCGAGTGAGGAGTGACATTTTTGAAGGTTCATGTGTGTTTTTGTAAAATCCTAGTTGTGAGTTAGTCTTAGGGGGTGTTTGTTCCGGCTTATATAGTCGACTTATGGCTTATTTGGTTTTGGGCTTATGTTTCATAACCTCATTTTTTGTGGCTTATTTTGACACTTTTCTTCCTGCTTATAAGTTCATTATGACATAATGAACTTATACAAACCTCAAAGTGTCAAAATAAGCCACAAAAAGTGAGTTTATGAAACATAAGCCCAAAACTAAATAAGCCATAATCCGGCTATATGAACCGAAACAAACACTCCCTTATATAAAAGCGTTTAGTAACATACCTCTATCTCTAACAAACTATTTGTCTAAACACAACTATGACAAAATAAATAAATAAACAGCTACTGCTAAGTGATACCGCTAAACCATTAAACAAACAAACGAACATATAAGCTTAAACAAACACCCCCTAGAACAAACAAACTACTAAGGAAACAATAAGACAAACAGCTACTGTTAACTAACTAACTAACTAACTAACTAACTGCTAGTTTTGCCAAACACCAACACTTTATAATTACAGATACACCTACATTACCAAACACGTAACTAACAGAAGACGGTGATGAGAAAGGATTAGATTAAGGTGACGCGTTTGGTTGCCGAATGAGGAGTGTGTTTTTGTAAAAGCCTAGTTCTTAGTTAGTTTAGTTTTATCTAAAACCATTTATTAACATACCTCTATCTTTAACAAACTATTATAAAATAAATAAATAGCTACCACTAACTAATACCACTAAACTACTTTCTGAGAGCGAGGGCCATCTTATTAGTTAGTCATATATAAAAGCGTTTGGTAACATACCTCTATCTCTAACTAACTATTCGCAAACACTATCTATACTACTATATAATGCATGTTGGACTATTCTATAATTAGAAAGGCTTAAAATTCACCCTTTTACTTGCTTATTATGGAAGGATTTCAAAATGAATTAGTTAGGAAGCACGTTGGTTAAGAAGGAAGTTTGTTAGGAAGCGGTTAGTTGTTGAAACTAAAATTATTTAGCATAACCATCTCTAATATCTCTACTTATAAAGCATAAAAACAACTAAACGTGTAACCGAATAACGCAAAATATAGTCACAGGTAAGGGTGCTCACGGTCTAAAAACCGGACCGAACCAGACCAAGACCGAGCTAGGCAAAAACCATAGACCGAGACCGGACCGAATGTGGTTGGTCCGGTCCAAATAGGCTAAATGTCCGGTTTTTAAGCCAGACCGAACCGAACCGGACCGGACCGTTGGTCCTTCGGTTGGTCCGGTCAGTTTTGCCGGTCGGTCCAGTCTATCCGGTCGAATTGCTCACCCTTAGTCACAGGTACCCGCCGCCGCATTGCGCGGTACCGTTCTAGTTATAAAATAAATAAACAGCTACTGCTACCGCTAAACCATTAAACAAACAAACAAACAAAACAATAAGCGCGAGTAAAACATAAAATATACTTTCGAAGCGCCGGGGCCATCTTATTAGTAAGAGTCCCGGCCACAATCATACAATCACTCTGTCTCGAACTCGGTCTAACTAACTAACTATTCGCAAACACTATTATAAAATAAATAAACAGCTACTACTGCTAACTAATACGGCTAAACCATTAAATAAACGAAACGAAACATACTTTCTAAGCGCTATCTATTCACAAACACTATTATAAAATAAATAAATAAATAAACAGCTACCGCTAACTGATACTGCTAAACTATTAAATAAATAAATGAAAGGATAAGCGCGAGTAAAATATAAAGTAAGGGGGTGTTTGTTTAAGCTTATATGTGAGCTTATGAGCTTATTTGATTTCGGTTTAAATTTCATATAAGCCTCAATTTTGCAGCTTATTTTGAGACTTGAGAATTTATATAAGTTTATTATATATAATAAACTCATATAAGTTTCAAAATAAGCTTGAAAATTTGGGCTTATGAAATATAAACCGAAATCAAATAAGCTCATAAGCTGACATATAAGCTTAAACAAACACTCCCTTAGTTTTGCCAAACATACCCCGAGTCTCCGTAAATAAATATAAAAATCAGGTAAAAGGTAAACGCTAAGAATTTGTTATATCATCACTTCAAATAGAGGCATTATTATATTCTAAACTGGTTGCAAACCCTAATTTAAACAAGCTAATTTACCCTCCAACAAATTAAAAATATCAATAAACGAATGGATAAGCGGGAGTTAGAAAGTATACTTTCCGAGAGCTTATATGTTGGCTTATGAGCTTATTTGATTTCGGTTTATATTTCATAAGCCTCAATTTTCCGGTTTATTTTGAAACTTGTAGGCTTATATAAGTTTATATAAGCGCAAAAAATCCTAAAATAAGCTGGAAAATTTGGGCTTATGAAATATAATCCGAAATCAAATAAGCTCATAAGCCTACATATAAGCTTAAACAAGCACCCCCTAGAACAAATAGCTACCGCTACTGCTAACTAAATGAAACAATAAGAGAAGGAAATAATATATACTTATGGGCTTATTTGATTTTGGTTTATATTTCATAAGCCTCAATTTTTCGGTTTATTTTGAGACTTGTGGGCTTATATCCTAAAATAAGCCGGAAATGTTGGGCTTATGAAATATAAGCCGAAATAAAATAAGCTCATAAGCCCACATATAAGCTTAAACAAACACCCCCTAAACCAAACAGCTAGGCCTAATTGTTACATTATCACTTCAGATAGAGGCATTATATTATATTCTAAACGCACGTTGCAAGCCCTAATTCAAACAAACGAACTAACCCTCCAACTAATAAAACATATGAATAAACGAAACAATATGCGATAGTAAAACAGAAACTATACTTTCTCAGCGCAGGGGCCATCTTATTAGTAAGAGTCCCAGCCACAATCATACAATCACTCTGTCTGGGACTCGGCCTAAAAATAATCCCAAATCGATCCAAATCATATCGCGCAGCACCCGTATGCATCATTTCCACAGCGCAACACGCTAAGCCGAAAGTCATGGGCCAGATGGATCATTTCCACAGCGCAACACGCTAAGCCGAAAGTTCATCAGGTCGTCTACTTTTGAGATCACGAATTCAGCTGTTTTTGATAAACCGGGTGATGAGGTGGCGGTTGAGGGTGGGGGTGGGGGTGAGTATGGGGAGGGTATGTGGATTGAGGCGGCGGCGCGTGTGTGGGACGCGAGGAGTGGGAGGCGGTGGGATTGGTTACGAGGAGATGTGATGCCATTTTTGGATCGTGAGGGTTTCTGTTTTTGTGTGTGTTTTTAGTGTGTGTTTTGTGTTTTTGGGGGTGGACCCGGTTTAAACCGGGTTGACCCGGTTTGAGGCAGTTCGGGTTGTGTTATTGGGGATTAATAAATGTTCGTGTTTGGATGTGTATGGTGAGGTGTGTTGGGAGTTGGGAAGGTATCTATAATACTATAAGATTCAGTCCCTAAATTTAATGTGGAGTTATGATGATAGAGTTTTAGAGTTAGAAACAAGTTGAAGTCGTTTAGCAGTTGCATAGAGTACAAGATAGCTAATGCTCGGAATTCATTGCAGCTTCATAATATCTATACAATCATGAAAGGAGGTGAAGTGCAAGGGTTGCCCGAGTTGATCACATAGCATTTAGTATAGAATTAAAAGTCGGTTAGATGAAGTGCAAAGATTGCGAAAAGTTGCAAGAATAATTAATGATTTAACCTAATTCATGCGTATATAAACCGGCCAAAATCACATTTAGTATGTACATTTGAAGATGATTCACACATCTTTTAGATATTTGATTGTTGGTAGCGGTATATAAATTCTCTTTTGCAATATTTTGGAGATGATTCACACATCTTTTAGATCTTTGTAATTAATTTGGTCTTCTTTTTTTCTTAATTTAGTTATCATACGCAGGTACTATGAAAATCACACAAGATCATGCATGCTCAGATAAATTAAACCAAAGATTGGGATACCAACTATTTTCTTTGTTTCTTACATATTTAGGTGATTGTTATAGATAAGCATATATATATATTTATATATAGATAGATATATGTATTATTTTAATGCATTTTCATATACAAGTAATTTATGTGCATTTGCTATTGATGTAGCTCACATGTGCGAATTGATTCAAGAAAATGTGCATGAGCATATATGTAAAGCAACATTTAAATGGTTAAATGATACTTTTTAGTGTGATTAGTTTATATAAGTAGTTGCTTTCTAATGCTCTTTGAGAAATATTAGAATGAATTTATCGCGTACAATTGAATTATTATTGAAAAGAAGAAGGTCGCGCATCGCAAAGTGTTTTCTTTTTTCAATATGTAGAATCATTAGTGAGAAACCAATATTTACGCCAATTAAATGAGTTTGCCATAATAGCAAAATACGACATATTAAAAATATCACATTGAGTAATGAATAGAAAGGAAAAAATGCATAATTTTGACTTAAATCCGTTTTTAAATTAGAATATCAAATAAAAAAGTTGAGTTTTAAACATAAGCAAAAGTTCAAACTTTTATCGAAAAACAAAACCGGTGCATTTAATGTGAAGTATATACAACATCGAGATGGAAGTGCAAGACTTGTCGAAATTTATCACATGATATTTAGTAATTAGTATACAATTAAAAGTCGGTTATGAATTGAGATAAAGTTGAAAAGGTTGCAAGAATAATTGATGATTTAACCTAATGCAATATATATATATATATATATATATATATATATATATATATATATATATATATATATATATATATTATGTTAATGCATTTTTATTAAATGATACTTTTAAGCATGATTAGTTTGTTTGTTTGTTTTTTTTCTGGTAACATGGGTTTCCGACTCGACATTGCGAGCCGACTAATCCCACGGCAACTACCCTTAAGCATGATTAGTTTATATAAGCATGCAACTTGAATAATGAATATAAAAGAAAAGTATATAATTTATGCTCAAACCCATTTGTAAATTAAAAAAATTAAGTTTAAGACATAATAGTGGAGTCCAAAGGTTTTAGGAATTATTAATTGTGTGTTAATTAATATTCATTTAGTTAGCTATTTAGAATTGAGTTTATTGATAAAATTTATTAATATTAGTTAGACTTCAATGTTAATTTTCAATGAAATTAGTTGTACCATAAAATTAGATGGAGCTAAAAATGTTTGTAACGATTTTTATACAGTTTATATGGCATTATTATACATCTAATAGTTGTACACAAACTTTAACTTGCAAACTTAATAACAAAAATATTTAACGCACATTAAACTATGACTAATTAGATAGACCTCGTGTGCTTTATATTACCACGCAAAAATCATCTAATAGACAAGTATTGTAGGGCTAAGTAATAGACCAAAAGAAACAAAGCAATTTTTTATCATGCAAATAAGTAATAGGCCAAAAGAAACAAAGTCATCACAACTTAATAGCCAAAAGCTCATATATATAATACAACACCACAAAACCAAAACAACATCAAACACTTTTAAATTTTTATACAAGAAAGTTAAAACATTTCATACAACATACTAAACAATAATTAAGTATACACTCGCCAATATACAGAAAAAATACATGATTAACAATTAGATTCTTAGCCCGTGCGTAGCACGGGTTTTGCCTGCCTCGTACGTTTTTAATTTTGGTATCCAGTCCAGTTGTCCCTGCTATATATGAGTCGGTTTAATAAGTGAAAAATAATAAAGGAAATGCTATGGGGAAATCATACCTATATTACTATGCATGCAATTCCTTACATTTTCTATGAAAAAAAAGGTACGAATAGGTTATAATTGGTTGTGTTATGTTTTGCAATTGAATTGATTCATTTAAGATATAATTGGTTGTGTTATGTTTTGATTTGCAGGGTAGCGGAGGGTTATTTCTGATGGTTGCTGCAAGAGAAAGATGGTTTTTGTAGGGTGTTATACTGAAACTTAGAAAAACGAAAAATTAAAACTAAGAAAACAACTACGAAACTCCTCATGGCCTTTGATTTCTTTTTAAACATCGACTTTCACGACATTGCTAATGATAGCAATCAGATGTTTTTCTTAGTTTTAGAGTTGTTTGCAGATTGGTGTGGTTAGATAAGTTTTTGATGGTAGACGGTCGATGGTGAAGACTCTAATAAGGTAATATTATTAATCTTAGTCATTCATTTTTTTTTATCAAAAAAAAAAAAAAAAAAAAAAAAAAAAAAAACTTTCACCCTTTTTTTAAAAATTAAATATCTCGCAAACCGTTAATCGTTACGCGAAAAAAATCATACCATCGTGACGAAAATTAAATTATCATTCTATAGATATGCATTGTTATATACTTTTGACGAACTTTTTTTTTCGACAAACTTTTTCTTTTTTCAAAATTTCCGCCCAGAAAAATGACATGTGATTTTTACGAATCACGTGTGATTTTTCTGGGCGGAAATTTTTTTTAAAAAAAATTCGTCGAAAATATATAAAATTGCATATCTATAGATGTATAATTTAATTCTCGTCGCGATTGTGTATTTTTTGTAGCTTGAAGATTTACCATTTGCAAAATATGTTGTTTTAAAAAAAGGTGAAAATGGTTTTTTATTAATTTAGATAAAAAAAAATGTATTGCTATGATTGTTCATTAGTTATATGGCAAATATGAGTTCTATATTGATCTCACCTCTTGGTTTGATATGTTTCATGCCTAAGATTTTGGGCTTCGTCTGCATGTTTTTTTTCTTGGGAAGTTTAGCTCAACTATAAACATCAGATGATTTTGTTTGTATGATTTGTGCATAGTTCATACCTCATTCTCAGTAAGCAAATCGTATGAGGTTAATAAACAGCCCTAGCATGACACTTGCCTGGCTTATTAAGCTTTTGTTGGCCCAGTTAGTGAGTTTCTCTCTATGCAAAAGTATAAATTGTTAACCTGTTACCACAGGCATTATACCAAAAACACATTCTGCAACTTTGGTGATCATACTTGTAACAAAAAATTATAGTTACCACTTACCAACAATAATAATACTGCAGATAGAGTGTAACTTTTCTCTTAACAGTATGTATTTGGCACTAACTCATGGCGAGGTATACCAAAAGGCCAAAGTCCCATCTTATCACATATCTAGTAAAGATATATTTGATCATGGTCATTTGCATTGGTTGGTTAGCTATAATGGCGAAGATGGTGCAAGACAAGTAATATGGTTTGATGTTGAAAATGAGGAATTTGGGTTGATTAAACCTCCCAAGACAATAAGTAGGATTTCCAAAAGGAAATCTAACCATCCTTTTGGATATATTATTGTAATAGGACAATGAAGGTTTGGGTATTGAACCACAAGAAAGAATGGGTGCTACACTGTGATTTCGAAGACCATGATTAATCAATATTGTCGGAGACGTCATCACAAAGATAGCATTTTACACGAAGCACACATCGATGGTCGGGAAGATGGATGTAAAACAGAGATAGTTATGTTTCCTAATAGCCCGTGTGACATCCTCACAAATTCTAATTTGATCAAACAAAAGCGTTTTTGGCAGAGATAAGCATAGAGATTTAAGTCCTTAGTCTTATGATTATGTATTGATCTATTATAATAATTTGGTTGGTTAGTTTATCATGTTGGTTTCTTTGTTTACATCAATGCACGTTTATGATACAAACCTATCCCATACTAGGCCCGTATCGGTTCATAAGTCCAAGTGTAGAACTTGTAACACCCCCAATTCATGGTTGCAGCGGAATTCGAACTGGGTGTTACTTGACGGCACAATAGTCACAATAATAGAAAACGAACTTCAATTGAGTCGTTTTAAAAGATTTATCATTCAAATTATATAAATATCAGAGATTACAAAATGAGGTCCCAATTGGTTCCATGTTTACAATGTATAATAAATGTGTTTTTGAATGATAATAAAATTTATAGCCCTCTTGAGTATCCGTGTCCTTCAGTGCCATCCTTGATCGTCATGAACCTGAAATACATGCTTGAGAGGTCAACACAAAGGTTGAGTGATATTCATAGAGTTTGTTTAATCGTTTGAACACAATATGTTGGTAGTGTGAGTTATAGGCTCACACCAATGTTTGGAAAACAAAACAGGTAGGCTACGTTATTATACGCCCATAAAATGTATTATACACTAAGCTTATGAAATCAAAACGTTAACGTGTACCAATATCGATTGGCAGATTTATCCCGGTAGGTACTTTGCCGTCATACCTAATGTCTCAAATATTAATGCATTTGTTTGAACTTAGTCAAAACAAATGGGATTCGTCAATCCCATAGGCCTATTCACAATATTCGCGCTCACTTGCAAGTAACCCTCGCAAGTGATTAAATGGTTCATAATAAGGGATCTTGGTTTGGCAAGGATGTTACTTAGTGATAATAAAACCTAGTCGAATAGCATACAGTAGAAAGCATTGTGTTCGAGTAGAAAAATAATAGCATGTATTCCCCCCAAGGGTTTGTAAAACAATTAAGTAATGGAAAGTGGGGCTATGAACTCACCTTAAGTTATGTAGTGAGTAGTGAATGTGATGGTCGAATCGCGAAGGTTTCTACGAGCAACCTATAATCGAATGTTGCGACTTAGGATCGGAGTAGAGAATATGAAGTAGTGCCTATATATATATATATATATATATATATATATATATATATATATATATATATATATATATATATATATATATATATCTTGCATTTAGTCCATGATGTGGTATGATGTATATTGTAAGTCTTTGAAAGAAAGATTCATGAAACATGTATGTTTTGGTATATCGTTCACTACCGTTCGGGCCGACATAATTCAGAAGTCATGTTAGTAAGCGTTCGAGGAGCCAGGACACTTTAACTCGTAAATCCACAACTCAACTCGACGGCTTACATAATGAACTCCTCACATGAGGCTCCCTACTATTGTAGTAGTTGATGAAATATATAGATATAAGTTTTGATTCGAAAAGTTACATGTCCGATATTTGAATAAACTTAGGAAAGTTTATTAGTACATGAAGATTGTTATTAGGGGTAGTTTCATAAGTCTTGAATGACCATTTTCTCTTGGTAAAATCTCATGGTTCCCTTTTAAGTGAAGTAGATCCAAATTGCTTGTTCAAGTTATCGCCTAATTCATTGTTTCATGTTTACGCCTATGTAAGTTGGTATGGTCATTTCGTCATGGCCTAGCCATGACCTTTGGTCCTTGTTCCAAGGTCATGAGACACAACCTTGGCTCTAGCCATGGTTGTGGTCTTGATTATAGGTCATAAGACCTCTTGTTCCTTTCAAAGTATAACCATAATCTAGTGACTTTCGCCTAAAAATGGGCTGTTTAGAATTTGAAGAATTTTATCACTCGGAAAGCGTTTTTAGGGCTCGAGCTTCTTTGTTCCTGAACGGAAACGTCGTTCCGGACAACTTTCGTGTTTTAACTTTTTGATGAATCGGACCAGAAGTGGGACTTTCAAAACCCAAATTTGATCAGAATGGTATTTGGCAGTTTTGCCGGAAATCTTTGGTAATTTCAAATCGCCATAACTTTTGACTCGTATACTCGTTTTGGGTGGTTCAAATTGCTATGGTTTCCTTGTTAAGTCCTCTACTGTAATTTGTAATGATACAATATCATAATTTTACCATTTTGGTCGTGGTTTTCCAAGAAAATCACTAGTTTGCTTGTTTTAGTAACTTGTTTTAACAATCAATAACAATAACTTGTTTTGCTCACTTTTATACATCATGGACATAACTACAAGATATAATATAGCACAAATAATATGTAAATAACATGAACATGATTATTTAACAAGAATCAAGTTAGGGTTTGGCTCACAACTTTTGGCTTTCAAAGATGAAAGGAAGTTAACATGTAAGGATAGGACTTTGATAGACTTGCTTCAACCCACTTCACTTCATGCAATCTTTCTACCCTTGTAATCTTGAAAGATGGATGATGAAGGTTGAGGTGACTTGAGTGGATTAAAACTCAAGAGAAATCACCAAGTATATGAGGTTATGGAAGTGTTTTGATAAATGAAAACCTAACTAGGTTTTAGGTATTGATATGGTACTTGAATCTTGCATGAATCTTGAAGAGAATGAGAAAATAAGATGGTGTTGGTGTGTGGTTATGGTGGACGGCATAAGGAGCAAGGGGAGGGGGTATTTATATGGTTTTTGAGGAGGTTAGGAAGCTTACTAGGAAAGTGTTTCAACTTGGTGACCAAGTTGTAATTTAGTGTAGATTTAGGGGTAAATTCATGAGATGAAGCCACATGGGGATGACTCCCCCCCCCCCTAGGCCGGTTTCATGAGCTTGGAGAGCAAGCTTTGGCTTTTGCTTGGTATTATCCTAAGTATTAGGATGAAACTTGACTCCGGGAAATGCAAACCGTAAGTTGTTACGCCTCAAAACGTAAAACCGGGTGTCGTAAAATTATGAAACTTTAAAGTATTGTTAGACAGGTCCATATGTCTCATAATAAAATATAAAATGAGTGGTAGGTTCCATTTGGGTGGTAAACCCTGCTAAAAACTGGAAACACGGGTATAAAACGCGTAATACGTAAAATGTATGAATATTGCGTAAAATTGAGAAAAGTAAAATATTACTTTTCTAATAGGTTATAAATGATTTAAAATGACTTATAATGTCTAGACTGGGCTCAGTCTAGTGTCGGTTGGTGTTAAATGTCTTTTAGACATCAAACCGTAAGCCTAAAAATCAAGGAATGACTTATAAAATCAATGAATGATTTTTGGTCAAAGGAGGAGGGAAAAATTATGTTGACTTTTTCTAATAAGTTTGAAAACTCAAAACGTCTTAGAAACTCGTTTTGTGGTCTATCGGTTAATCGCCCATACGGTTATGCGTGCTCATGTGAGAGTAGTACAGGCTTGGGTGACCTGCTGGGAAGTCTTTGGTCATGTTTTTCTCAGTCACGATTAATTCTCAAATAAATCATGAGTGTGTCAAACATTTTTCTGATGCGGGGTCACTTAACGCGGTCGAGTTTCGTTGTATGTAGAATTTCTGAATGACGTTTTACCCTAAAACGTATAATTCCTTAATAACTTTCACGAAAATGATCTGACGAATGTCAAACATTTAATTTGCCATGGAAATGATTTATCACTCGAGAATATCAAATAAAAATCAACTTTCGGGAAAGTTTCGGGAAAAATGAATAGTAAAAGTGAATAGTGAAATTTTCCGGGAATGGTAATTAACCTGAAATTGCGAATTGTTACAGAACTCACTCAAAAAGCTAGCTTGTAAGAGGAGGGGACACCTAGACTTATAAACCACCACCCAATCTCATACTTGGGCGATGTGGGATCGTAACAATACCCCACGCTTTGAAGAACCAACGTCCTTATTGGTTACGGCTATGTTGGTCACGGTTGGCACCCCTCCTTGGGTCCAAGCCACCACTCCATAGGCCACCACTCCGAGCTCGTTGGTCACGGCTATGTTGGTCACGGTTGGCACCCTTCTTTCGGGTTGATGCGTGGTTTTGCAACCTTGCAAAAGGTTTTACCTCTCAAGGGATCTTGAGAAGCTTACAACCCCCACCAGGCAGTGTACCTGATCGTTGTAGTATAGTATAATGACAAGTACCGGGGGATTGATCATTCAACTCAGGAATAGTGTCGCTAGGATTAGAAAGCCTACTAAACTAAGTCTAGAGGTGAGGGATGATTCTTTTTGTATTTTTATATTTTTATGAAAGTAAGTAAAATCTCGGGTTTTGAAGGAGTGGGCAGAATTAGTTGCTAGCAACTAACCCAAATAACTACTAATGCAATTAAAATAAAATAACAGAAATGAAAATAAAACTAATTATACGAATTTGGTGTAAACAATGATAGGAAAAGTTGTGTTTACTTAGATTTCATTACTCCCTAGATATCTTTTACAGGTTAATCGCTTGTTACAATTGCGTGGATGACGGGTCATATTCCTTAATACTAGTCGTAGGGCCGTGTACAATATTCCCTAACTCTATAGGATCCTACTTCACTCCTATGTCGAGCCGTTAGAAGCTCCTAACATGGGATCATTAGAATTCTCCTACGCATTAAATACAACCAAAAATCGTAGTACACCTCCGATCATGTTTCTTAAGACGTTCAAGCAAGTTACCAATGGAAGTCTGCCAGTTTTCTTAAGCCTAACATCGAATACAATCATCCGTAACAACTATAAACAAACAATCAACCCATAATTAACATCTAGGTTTCACAACATCTAAGCAAACACAAAAGAAATATAGCCGAGCATGTTAAATTGAAGACAAGTGTAAGATATATTCAAACAACACATAGACATATTGATTGAATTGAAAGAGTACTTATCTCAAATTGAACATGAAAGATTCAAAGGGTTGAAACCCTTGAAAAAACTGTAAAAATTGGCCTAGGGTTTTTCCCTCAAAGTTGCACACTAATGAATAAATTTTGGAAAACTATATATAGATTTTACAGGGTGACGGCGTCAAGAAGAAATTTGTGACGTCGTCAACTCGCCGCCATAATAAAATCGTATTGCCTAGATCTGCTTGTGATGCCGTTATGTGTAAAATTGTTCTGGGCCGTCACCAATACTTGGACCATGACGGCCTTGGGTGACGCCGTCATCTCCTATGCCCAAAAACACACTGGACTGTCATGGATATCTTCCACATCCACCCCCTTTGTGACACTTGACGTCATCATTAAGGAAGTTGTGACGCCGTCAGGTACTGTTCCAGCAAGGAAATTTGAGACTTTGCCGTTTTCTTCACTTTTATGCTCCAAAAACGTCCAAAATGCTTCATTTTCCAGATTTCTCTCCAAAAGTACCTAAAATGACAAAAGGAACGATTTAGGGCAATATTTGATCAAATAAATTCAAATTCGGGCTTAAATGACCCCTTAAAAGCGGTTCGCCTCATCAAATACCCTTACACTTGAGATTTGCTTGTCCTCAAGCAAATGCGCTTTTATTCTAATCAAAATACAAGTTAGGGGTCATTTAACACTAATATAAAAGTAATTACAACAAATAATCGTTCCACTAAAAACCAAAAATAAGCACGGAGGTCATACACTAGCACCTCACAAATAGTGTTTAGATACTCACATCTCTCGGGTGTAATAAAGTAAATATCACAATATGGAAATGGAAAACATCTCTCACTACCTGTCATAGCAAATAGATTACCATAGGCATGGGAAAGGATCAAACCTCCACCACTTGGCGTAAGAACCTAGGATAAACTATCAAAGAGGTCTTTTAAAGGGTTACAACGTTAGGTGTAGGGATATGGAATACACGGTTTTGTTGGATAAAGGCAATATTTACTTGTGGCGAGTTAATAATCTTGATTAATTACATGTACAATATGGCGTTGCTAAGCCAAGACTAGACTCGACTTAAGCTAATGAATCAAAAATAACATAAACATAAAACAAACATAAAATGAAACGGGATGGTAGTCCGTATGTTTTTCTCTTTCTTTTTCTATATATATATATATATATATATATATATATATATATATATATATATATATATATATATATATATATATATATATATATATTTTACATACACTCTTACCCTACCATCCAAAATAATACATCATAGGGAATGTACATTCCCCTTACACTTGAGAGTCTCGTATTGTAACATTTCAACTCCTCCCCTAGCTTTGCGACGAAAAGAGTTATCCATGCTAGAATCCTTCAGTTTCGCACCAACAGTCCCCAATTTGTTACTTTCTAGCGCGTACAATCGAGGGAAAAGATCTTTCAGCACAGTGTTGTTACTCCACTTCTCCTGCCAGAACAGAATAGACTCCCCATTTCCCAATTTGAGACGGATATAGTCGAAAACATTAATCCCTTGAATTTGCAACTTCTTAACTTCACGCACAATGTTCAACCAACATGACCGAATTCCAGAATAAATATCCTTTCCCATTTTCCCATCTTCCCCGTGAATGGCTTTGATAATTCTAACCCATAAAGATGTTTTTTGTGAATAGAATCTCCAAACCCACTTTAGCATCAAACCTCTATTAAGAGCAAACAGGCTAGAAACACCAAGTCCCCCCTTTTCTTTCGCTGTTAACACATTACTCCATTTAACCCAATAAGCTTTATTACTTCTCATGTCATTACCTTTGAAAAAGTGACTTCTAATAGACTCAAGCACCTAAAGTATACTCAGCCGAACTTTAAAAATAGACATGTGAAAAATGGGTGTCGATCCAAGAACCGACTTAAGAAGCGTCAACCTACCACCAATAGAAAGCATATTCATTTTCCATCGCAATAATCTAGACCTCACCTTATCAACAACCTCTTTCCATTCATGAACACACGACATAGACCTTCCAACTTTCATACCTAAGTAAAGAAACGGAATTTTGAGGATAAGACACCCAAGTTTAGATGCCACATTCTTAACCTTCGTATCATCTACATGAACTCCCATTATCTTACTTTTGCACATGTTAATTTTCAATCCGGAAGCGTAATAAAAGCATTCCAAAACATGCAAAAGGGTATTGATATTAGTATCACACCATTGACCTACGAACATTGCATCGTCCGCATAAAATAAGTGAGAAAGAGTTAACGAGGTGCTAAGCTTAATACCCTTAAACAGGACTTCATCCACAATTCGTTGAAAAGATAAATGCAAGCTCTCCAAAATAAGGATAAAAAGAAAAGGAGATAGCGGGTCACCTTGCTTGAGCCTTTTGAAAATTTGAAACTCCTCCATAGGGCTACCGTTAATAATAATGGAACCTTTCGACGACCTTAGGCAACATTGGTCCACTTACGCCATTTATTGCCAAACCCGAACTTATTTAAAACGTAGTCCAAGAAATCCCATCGAACCGAATCATACGCTTTCTCGAAGTCAACTTTAAAAAATAGCGCCTTCTTCTTCTTACTTTTACACCACTGCATAACCTCATTAAGAATAAACGGACCATCAAGAATTTGATGCTCCGCTATGAAAGCTGATTGTACCTCGTTAACAATGCTCTCTAACACACCAACGTGACGATTTGCTAGGATTTTAGCAATAATTTTATAAATACTGGCAATGAGGCTAATAGGTCTGAAGTCTTTGACCATGTTAACGTCCAGAATTTTAGGGCTCAAAGCGATGAAAGTGGAATTGCATCCTATTGGAATATCATCATATGTGAAAAAAATAATTGACCGCCTCAAACACATCATTTTCGATCGTTAACCAGAAGTGTCGGTAAAAACCGAAAGTAAAACCATCCGGACCAGGGGACTTCTCCATCCCACATTCCTACACCGCTCTCTTAAGCTCCTCTTTTGTGACCATACACTCCAAGTCCACCTGTTGTTCAATTGAAAGAGAACAAGGATAACACATATCAATACGAGCTCGACCATCATTAGGATTATCGAATCTGCTCTTGAAGTGTTGAAAGAATTCAGTTTTAACACTATCTGGATCATCTTTCCATATACCGTCAACCATTATGCCCCGAATGTTCTGTTGGCAACGCTTCTTATTTAACATCCCATGAAAAAATCTAACATTCTCGTCCCCTTCCACTGCCCAATTAATTTTTGTCTTTTGGGCGACATCCATAGATTGGATCTTATTGATTTGCTGCGTCGAATCAATGATCTTACTTCTTTTAATCAAAAACTCATCAGCACCGTTGCCCTTGTCCATAGTCTCGTCCAACTTTTGAAGCTCCTCTCTAAGTCTGTCGATCGAATCCTTCTTACTATATCTATACGCTTCAATCCATTCCCGAATCTTAACTTTGAGGAATTTTAACTTAAACATCATATTACGCATAGCATTATTCCCCACACTTGGAGCAGATTTTCAAGTATCTATAACAAATTGATCAAAATCCTCCAATTCCGGCCAGTAATGATAAAATCGGAAAGGAATTGGCCCATAATCATAAGAACATTCACGAAGCAAAATAGGTCTATGATCGGACAAATATCTATCTAGCATAATGGCACTAATGTTAGGACATATATTCAGAAGATTTTCAGAAATAAAGAACCTATCAAGCTTATTCATTTTATTAGCAGACTTATGACACCATGTATATGAACTCCCTCCTAACGAAACCTCTTCCAAACCCGCATTGGCAATGAAAGAATTAAACACATCCGCACCTAGAGCATTGAAGGTGGATCCGAACCTATCAGATTTAAATCTCACCTCATTAAAGTCTCCCAACATCAACACCTCACCATCCCACTGGTTTGAAACATGTGCCAATTAATCCCAAACCATCCGTTTATCTCGCAAATCATGAGGACCGTATACCACCACAATAAGAAGATTTATGTCGGACTTCAGCCACGCCCCCCGAATAATAACAAAATAATCCGAAACGGTAATGTTACTTCTACTAAAAGAACTCGGGTCCCAAACACACATAATCCCTCCTGAATTACCAACAGAATCACTATGCGCATAATCAAAATTCAGATTACCCCAACATTTCTTTACACTAAACACATCAATCTTTTCCATCTTGATTTCTTGAAGCGCCAAAAAATTAACTTTATTCTTAACACATAACTCCTTAACCCAATCATTTTTGGCCTTTTGGGCGAGGCCTTGGATGTTCAAGGAAAGAAAGTTTATCGATGAACTACTGACGCTCCTTGTGATTCAATAATCTTCGTCAAATTATTCATACAACCCTCCATGTTATACCCCATAGTCTGCCCCACTTTCACTAATTCCTCTATCAAACTTAATATCGATCCGCCGGTTCTCGGCGCCACATACTTCTTAAATCGTCCAGATCTAACAGATTCAGAAGCATTATTTGTAGAGCCCTCCTTATCATTGGTTCCGTCCTGCCCACTCTGCATAATGTCCTCATTACCATTATTCACATCGTTGTTGTAATCACTCCTAACATTAACCTCATTCGGTTCTGTCTCCTTCGATCCCTCATCAGGTGTAAATCCCGGTGGGTATTTAGGACTTCGATCATTCTCCGTATTACCATCCTTATTTTTGTTAAGTAGAGAATACAAGCCAAAAGGATCCTCTGAATGCACCTCTTTCTGTCCTGAAGCCTCTTCGAACACTGTCTCAGGCACGTCTTCAATGCCATTATCATCACCACAACTAAGAGAATCATAAACTATGGGAATCTCATCATTAATACCCTCCTCAGATATATTATCATCATCAGAATCTTCCATAAACTCCGGAACCCATCCCGGGACTTCTTTGGCACGAATCCAAAACCCCTTACCACGGAAAATGATTTTGAATCGTTATAAAATATTCAAACTTGTCTTCGTGTATACACACAGTCTCTTCGAATGAAAACACATATCTTCCTGATAGTCAATGTCCAATAATTCTCCCCACTTGATAGCAATTCTCTTGAAAGTCTTTTCCGACCAAAGCTTGAAAGGAATACCTTCAACTTCGATCCAAACAATTCTACCTTTAGGAGTAAAATCATTAAAAGCTCCCAAGAAGGCGTTAATTTTTGACAATGTTGTTTCCAACGCATTTTATTGGTATAAGTATAGATGTAAAGCCTCGTTTAGTTGGGACGATTGGCTCAAAAACCCTTACTTGATTTTGGTGTAATTCTAGCTTCTTGCTAGCTTTTGTAAATAAATTGCTGTTCAAAAAAGAAAAACAAAAAAAAAAAAGTCTAAAAATATTTGTAGTCTTCGAATGAATGACCCAAAAAGAATGGTGGCTGAGCTCCTCTTTTTCTATTGGTCGAATCGTGTATTTTTCTTGCTTACAAATCAATAATTGGCCAAGTTTCCAATCCTCTCATCAAGTGGTGTTGTCAGGGAATATAATCGATGTGTCGGATGTGTATCATTGAAGAGATAAGGTGCAAAATTCAATTTATTGGGTTTTGCTAATGAAGGGTTGTGGTTAAGAAGTGAATTTCTAATACAATTGGTTGTAGGAAACTAAATCATCCAATCAAAATCAAGTGTTTGTTGTAAATTCATATATTTAGGGATTGTTTCCGCTTTTTTCGGAATTTTCATCCAATCATAATCATTCATTGTAATCATGTAATAAAAATTTATTTCTTAACCACAGCCCTAACCCTTATTTATTTATTTTTTTTCTTTCCGGTTGAACTCCTTTTTGCGTTTCTGTCCAAACCAAGTCCAACACCATAGGCTTTAAGTAATTAATCAGTAGCATAGGGCCCAATGATATTGATAGCTCAAAAGTCCAACCCACGAGTTGGTTTTTCCAGCAGATAAATGCCCAAGCAAACTTCCAAATTTCGTGCATCATAACATTTTGAATGTCCAGCTATCCCTTTTATCTTTCCGCGGCCTTTTGAATCGCCTAAAACGAAGCTTGGATGAAGAAGTTATGACCAAGACTATGTGACAATATCCAAATCTTTCTTGTCTTCATTTTAAACTTGTAATATCACTTTAGCTCCTTTTCACGCATAACCTACATAATCACCAAATACCCTCAAAGTACATGTATAACAACGAATAATAAAGCAATAATGCGTAATTAGCATGCTATGAGGTGTATGTAAAATACATCGAACATGGGATGACTAGGATGTCAATGGTTATAATAGACTTATAAATGCTTAAGCTTTTTAAAATAAGTTTACGCAATTTTATGAATCTTTTATAAGCTATGAGCTTACATAAGCACAAGTTAACTAAAACATGCTTATAAGGGTTGTTTATAATTAGTCAAATTACTTAAATACTTTTAAAACTACGATAGATTAACACATAAAAACTTGAAATATATATAATTTTAAATATATTTATTTTTAAGTGATTTAAAACAATTTTATGAAAAAATAAACTAACGTTTTCGGCTTCAAGTATATAAGTTATAACTCGTTTCACTAAACATACATTTTCGGCCTGTTTGGTAGTGTCGGCTTTGGGCCAAGCCGGGCTGAGCTGGGATATAAGGGCACCATTTTATGAAAAGCCCAAATGTATGCTAATGCCAAGCCTTTCTTAGAACCCAATAATAAGCCTTAGATAGGATAGTTATATTCAAATTTGAGGCCAGTTATTAATTCATCAATTATCACCTATTAGCAAAAAACAAAAACAAATATTTCATATAATAAAACAAAACCCCTATTGGGAATTTTTTATTTCAAAAAAAATTGGAACTATACTTTATTTAGTAATAATTTTATTTTAAAAAAAAGATTATTTTCTTATTAGCAACATTTTATATTTATTCATAACAAAAGTAGAAGATAAATACAAAAAATATAGATAAGCTGCAATTAACAATATGATTAAAATATTTAAATAATTATTTTTAATAATAAAAAACTATAATTAAACATCATAAATCAAACAAAACAAAGATTAAATTATTTGTTTTTTAATAAATAAAAATATATGATTCAAAAAAATTTTAAAAACCCGCGCGTGCGTGGACATTATAACTAGTAAAAGAACAATAACTCTTGCCCTCGTGAGTTGCATATCGATCAACATCATCGCATTTAGTTTATATTCTGCAACGATTATTTATTTATTTATTTATTTATTTTATTTTATTTTTTAAGGTTATGGAGAGGTAACTCTTGAGTCTTGAGCTTTGTTTTTCTTTTTTTTTATGCATCTTTCGTTAAGATTTCAATTTGCTAGGGTTTATCGAATATGTTATAAAGTAGTCTTATCTTATTATCTTATAAAGAATTTAGCCTTTTTTGGGGTATTATTGTCTTAAAATTCAGCAACACAATGATATAAGCTAAATGTACAACTAATTTAAACGCACTTTCCCAACTTTAAATAGCTTAAACTTAATTTTCAACAATACAAATATTCATGCAATGTTTACAATTCATTACGTCCTATTATACCAACCAAACATGATTAACAATGATAATAAATCATTACATTACATCATTTATTCTATTACGTTGTTTATTTCATTAATTTGACATTTCATTCCGTAAAAGTAATATTGGTCATGTAAAAATTCAATTTAGGTTTAGCCGTGTAAATATTGCAAACTTCTTTTTGCTAGTATAGAATATTGCAAATAGTATAGAATAATAATCCTATTTGTGGTTGCTAGATTGTTTTTTGTACTTTGACTGTGATCAATGTAACTCTACAAATGGCTATGCAAGACGTATGAAGCCTGACAAATCACTAGACTTTCACTATTTTTAGATTAAGTGATTAGGACACAATGACCTTCAAAGTTTTACATGCTTAACGAACTATAGATAAAGAGATTAATATTTGGATGTGACTGAATTTTGAATTTTTATTCATTCATTCCTTTATTTTTTTTCAACTTGATATTTAGATCTCTTTCTAAAACTAAGCGTAAAAACAAGTGATTTGAGGGTAAAATTTTTAAAAGTTTATCAGCTTAAGTATTGTCTTCAGTAAGTTTTGTAGTCCAACGTATACTTTTTTGAGTTAGTACGTAATCCGTATATGGCTTTACATAATGTTCGTAAATGAATTTTGAACTATAATCTATGTCTTGGGGCTTTTTTTAAAATTAAAAAAACCATAAGGCTCATTCTGAAACAATGTAATAACTTAAAGGACCACAATCAGCAGTCCATGTGCAATAGTCCAACCATTTACTTGATCCGTCAAGCATCCAATACAGTCCACACACCAAAATAAATTTCATGGGTTCTTTTAAAACTTTCAAAACTACAAAGGACCAGACTCATCATTAATTCCTTAAATAATCAATTTGACAATTTTATGCATGTGCACCCGTCATTAAATTCCGCATCTAAATTCTGGTCCAGTTCTTTAAAACTATTTGAACTATAGGGTTCATTTCGAAACAACATCACAAGTTAAAGGACCATAATGACACTGGTACAGTTCACTTATCACTATTATCTTATTACACTCGCTCATTTCTTTGCTATGTTGTACTCCTGAAGCTTAACCGGTCCGAAAGCGATTTGGAGATCAGTTCATTTTTTTGAACTTTTTCTTTATATGATTTAGTTGCATGCATAACAATAATTTTCATACGGTTTTATAATAAGATAATTTCTAATACTAGTTTTCTTAAAGCACCAATAAGTGGAGATATTACTTAAGTACTACAGAAAACGCATAATATATACACACATTTCATAAGATATGTAAACGCCCGATTCCGTGTAGAAATATTAAAGCCACGCTTTGTGTTGCGTGGAGAAAATTGGCGTCACAAATTTGTACACGCTTTATACCATGGATAAATCAAATGAATATTCACACCAATCACCGTCACAACTTACAATCCAAATACACGGGAAAAAGCGTGTAGAAAGTTACTATAAAATACACACTTCTTGGAGTCAACAAGGCTTTACTTGTACACGCTTTCTGGCGTCACTTTTTATTTCTTTGATAATTCTACAATTCTCACCCCTATACAAATATATTTTGTAATTTTCACCCCCTAATACAAATATAGATTTTGTAATACTCACCCCTGTACATACATCAAACTATTATCAGCACAGATTCAACATAAAAGGTACCAATTTCTTATAAAACATAATATACTTCATTCTGCAGCATGACTAGCTGTACCCATACAAGATTTCTACGTACATAATCCTGCCCACTGATATAAACCAAGAAAAGTAGATAAAAGATTTCTAAGAGAAAAGTAGATAAAAGATTTCTAAGAATGTTTACAAAACATCATCTATTAGACGTGACTGAATTCCACTGAAATCTTCTTCGATCTTTCATCCTCCACAAGCTCCTAAATATAGAGAAAGAAAATCAAAAACTAGTTCTTATTTAAAAAAAAAAAAAAAAAAAAAAAAAAAAAAAAAAAAAAAACATAAAAGATCATCTATATAACATCTTAAAGATCTTGAGACAACAAATCTGTTGTTATACGGTAAAAACTTGACAAATCACTTATTCAGCTATCGTATAGTTATCGTTAACTATATGCAGTCACATTAAACACAAGCACCAAGCGATGGTATCAAACGAAAAATACAAAATGTCCAATCAAGTCCCAACATAATCACAATTCCATATCAAATCAGAAGAAAAATTCACTAAGAGCAGCTTATATAACAGACTAATCAAGTTTGATACCATATCGTTAACCAATTCACGTAGTTAATTTGATACATGTAGTAAATTTGCATCTCGAGTATGTATTTTGCGTGCTGGTCTACTATGTTTACTTTATTTGAGAGCAGAAGATGGAGTTTCTACTAGTATCTTTGGTCATGATGGACAGTTGATCCTAATTCTAAACCTGGCTCAACCCCTGTTCTCATCCTAAAAGTTCAACACTTCTATTGAAAAACACGATAGTTCTACAGTTTCAGTAAAAAAGCAAAAGTCCCGGACACCCCCTTAATATGAATTCAGTCAATATAGATAATATGCAATTAATAATAGGATTATTTTCTTATTAGGTAACATTTTATATTTATTCATAACACAAGTAGAAGATAAATACATAAAATATAGATAATATGCAATTAATAATAAGATAATAGGATTAAAATTTTTAAATAATTATTTTTAATAATAAAAAACTATAATTAAACATCATAAATTAAACAAAACAAAGATTAAATTATTTGTTTTTTAATAAATAAAAATATATGATTAAAAAAAATTTTAAAATCCGCGCGTGCACGGGAATTATAACTAGTTTATAAGACTGTCATGTTGTTTGGTACGGAACTTTTTTTAAGATTTTTACTGTAAGCTTTTTGTTTCTAAAATTATGCCTATACCCTCTAACTATTACGTGGCCAATGTTCTCTACAACCCTTTGTGTAGTGTATAATATTTAAAAAGAAATCTCATAAAATATACAAGAGTAGTGTTTTACAAAAGTAATATTGGTCATGTAAATATTCAGTTGAGGATTAGCCATTTTCAGCATTTAAAAAGAAGTAGCAGTTCGTTTTGCATGTTTCTTTGTACAAAAGGATGTAAGATTCCAAGGACGTTTAGGTAAGTGCTCAGATGCAAAGTCACATAGAAGTAAAACGTATAAAATGGCACCAGCTTGCGACACGTGTCCTCACATGAAGGTATGAAACTTTGAATAACCTCCCACTTTCTAATATAGATTGTGATTCTCATACAATTTTGCATCAATAATTTGCTCGTTTAAATGAATTTCTCTAAACTAACAATTCTTTATGGTTTACTTTTCATGAAATATTGCAAATAGTGTAGAATAACAATCCTATCTGTGGGGTTCGATTGCTTTTTGTTAGCTTTTTGTACTTTGACTTTGCTTTGAGCAAACTCTTTTTGAAACTTTTGTGATCAAGGTAAATTTAGGAGTCTACAAATCGCTATGCAAGACGTATGAAACCTGACAAATCACTGGACTTTCACTATTTTTACTTTTTTTAGACGTTGGAACCTTCTTGCCTTTTCACTATTTTCACTGGACTTTCATCAGTGGGTTCGTCTCGAATAGTTAGTTTCCTCTTGGGTTGACGAGAGGATTTCTTTGTTCTAGACGTTGGAACCTTCTTGCCTTTTCCTACACCTTTAACTGCTGTTTTGGTCTTTGAACTAGTTAACCCAACTGAATCGTTTCTTTGAGCTTCGTCATACACTATAAACGCATCAGTATTCCGAACAGCTTCTGTTAACAATAGATCAGGAATTCTCAACCCTTGCTTGGTTGTACTTGTTTTCTGAATTCTGACTCGTGAATACATTTGATCCATGTTTGATGTGTGATACTTATCCTTGATTCTCTGATCAATCTCAGGATCTTCATGCATGAACAGTGATATGAGAAGTTTGGTATAACGGGTAAACGGGATTTTGGAATTCGTAGCTTTCTTGAACTGACGAGCTTGTAGAACCATGTCATTCCATATAAGTTGGGCATAGTCAATGTGAGCCACATTAACAACACCCCAGTGGATTTGCATAAATTCCAGAGAAGGATGTTCGTGACCGGTTTCTTTGCCTGTCACAGTTGGTGAGGATTGAGTACAAAGTCAGCCATGGTTGAGGGATATATCTTCTGTCAATTGAGGATTGAGTGGTGATTGTTGTAACTGATTCATCATATCCTAGTTAACGAAGAAAGCTGACAATCGTATCAAATGAGGGAAGAGGGCAGAATGCTTTGAAGCTTCTTGATACTGCTGCAGGTAAACCAAGAACAGAGCGAAAGATCTTGACATCGAACTTGATGGTTTTCTGATCGATACGAACAGTCATAGTTTTGTTGTCTTGGCTGACCTCTAGAGAATCCCAGAACTGAGTCAAATAGACTTCAGGTACTTGAATTCATGAGGATGAGCCTAATGAAGTGTCTCATCAGAATCTCAACGATAATTTGGCAAGTAGGATGACATGGTAGTTTTTCAAGATCAACTTTCATATTGGACTTGCTGATTGTTCTCTCTTCCCCTTGAATAAGTTCATTCCTAGCAACGGATCCTTGAGACATGTTTGTACCTGATATGTGTCAACACGAATAACAAACACAATACAATGCATGTTTATGTTAGTGTGAAACCCATAATCCAATATATCATCTCGTTAGTTATAAACTGTGAGCATGTAATACAGAGCATCATAGACAAACACAAGACATATCAAGGATACACAACAACGAGGGTAAAGAACAAATCAAGCAAATTATGAGTTATAAAAGAAAACATCAAAGACTTAAGAAAATTCCAAGTTTTGAAAAATTTTCTTACTCGCCAACCTGAAAAACCTTACTCGAAAATTTAAAAAAAAAAAAAAAAAAAAAAAAAAAAAAAAAAAAAAAAAAAAAAATCTTACTCAATAAATGAAGGTGAAATGCTTACTCGATGAGTTGAAACAGGAAATCTTACTCGATAAATTGAACCAGTGAGCTTACTCGATAAAGCTTTCCTTACTCGCAATTTTTGAAAAAATTTGGACAGAGTTTCTTTACTCGCGAGTTGAAAAAATAAAGATCCCTTACTCGAAGGTCTTTGTGTTACGCTCCTAACTCGGAGAAACTTGATGAAGTCCTTACTCGACAAAAAAAAAAACACAGCTTACTCGATAAAGCAATACAAAATTCCTTACTCGACAAAATTTGAACAACTGCTTACTCGATAACCGTCTTACTCGATAAAGAAGTACAAAATTCCTTACTCGAGAAGAATTCATTTTTTTTTTTTTGCCTTACTCGAAGGATAGAAACAACTTTTATCGAGTAAGAAATTAGATTTCTTACTTGAAGAAAAAATTGTTTGTATGCTTCGAGTAAGGAAAATTGAAACCTTACTCGAAGAAATTGCAAGTTACACGCCAATACAATCAGTTACTCGACAAATTTTGCTTACTCGCAATGTTCATGTTCTAACTCGCGGATATTCATATAACTAAGAAAAACCAAGTTTTTGAACTGAGTGAATTGGGCAATGGGTATATCCAACTTAGTTGTCAAAAGGCTTCCTTAAACATAATCCAAACTTAAATCTAACAAAAGCCTAACACATTTTTCACAAATGATAAAACAGTGATTCGACCAAAGTGACTTTTTAGCATAAGTTAGACAATGATCCTGAAACTTTAGGCGCATGTAAGGAGGACACGTATAAGCAACAAACAACACTCAAACCATTCAAACATATTCCCAAATTGTTCCAACCAAGTAAACGAGTCCTAAAACCCTAACACTCTCAATTTCACAAATCTGATGAAACCAAGGCTAATACGAAGATACAGTATAGCATATAGCTAGACACATACCAAAGCTTGTTATCTAATTTAACTAGCCTGAGAAATCAGATCTAAGAAACCCCCAATTTCAAAGCATAAACCCTAATTATCAATTAAAAACAATTAAGCCACTGAAATGCACAGAAATTTTGGGCGAGTGATAGAAACAAGATTATCAATTGTGTTTGTGAAATAAAAAATATTTGAAAAGAAAACTTTTAGAGATATGCAGCTTTGGCCCCTGTACTTGTAAATAACCAATGTTTTGACATTATATTATAACTATATACTAAAACCCAAAATTTGGGCGCTTCAAAGAGTTGTAATGAACAGTGTTTCAAACAATAACATGTGCTTCAAAATGGTGGTACTTCACTGTAAAATGAACAGTGCTCTATACAAAGTGTGTATACCAAACATGATCTTTGTCACAACTAACCATTTCAGGTCATTTCCCAAACTTCGACATTTTACTATTCATAAATCACTATTCATCACAACACTATTCATTGTTTTACTATTCATCATTTTCGAGGTCAATTTGATATTCTGAGAAGCATTTGAGAATTTTACTATTCACTTAACACTATTCATTGCCGGAAAAGTTTTCACTATTCACTTGCATTACTCATTTCATCGTAAATTTAGTTTACGGGTATTCAAATTCGCGTAACCGGATTGGTTTAGGTGCGAATTCATTTCATTAGTGCTAAGGACACTGCATACGGACTAGAGACAGTCTGCATATCATCATAACAGCATTTTCATGTTATACCACTCTTAGGATTTTTAAATTTATATATTTGATACATTTAACGTTTTCCTTATAAGTATTTATAATAAACGTTAACACCCGGTTTATACACGACGAATATATCTAAATATTCCCACAATGGTCCCGACATATTTTTATATCTATTTTATCATCATAAAAGTTATAACATTCATTTACCCAGTATTTTGAAAATTTATTTTATTTATAACGTGAGTTTATAAATATTACGACGGTTTTCGTGAAAACTAAACAATAATCACCCGAACACTCAGTACTTGTACCCAACATATTTTTATCATTCTTATGACTTTATTTTGTCCCGGTTAACTTTGTTAACATTTATTTCTATCAAACCCGGTACCCCGATTTTAACTAATAACACATATCAACACATATCCTACACTAATTTCCTAATTAAATCAAAACTACCCCAACCCCCCCCCCCCCCCCCCCCCCTCATCCACCTAGACCGGCCCTCAAAAGTCCTCACAAGGCCAAATTCTTACATTTTTTAACCCTTGGCATTTATGTACACTTATTAAACATTATAACTTGTTACTTATTTACATAAACCACTAAAACATAAACATACATAATCTTAAGAATCAAAAAGGCTCTCATCTTCATCCTTTCCATCAAAACCCACGACCATAACCATAATCCAAGACCAAGTGGTGATTTTCCAAAAGTTAAAACATAGAAGTTGTTCATTTTACCTTCCTAATCAAGAATCATACAACAAAAACACAAATAACTCAAGGTTTCTAACCATCTAATCATCTATAATTTCAAAGTGATTTATCAAATTTATTTTCATGTTTTCATCTAATTAACACTTGTATCTTATGGTTTTCATGCTTAATTTCATGCACAAACTAGCTATACCACTTTATTTTTGTAGACTTTTTGAACATACAAACCCTAGATTTTGATTTAGGTACTCCTTTGTTAAATTAACTTGTTTAGTGATCATTAGGAACCCATGGCACCCTAAGAAGGTGTATGGTAGGATTAGTATAGCTTTGTGGAGTTTGCAAGAGTTTTGGTTGAGGTTGAAACTAGTTTTGAGCATGAAAAATGGATTTGTAACAAGTATATAAACATTGTGTCCCATTTTGTTAAATCCAGGAAAATCAGTAAATATAAAGGAAACTTTGGCAAAATTTTTAGAAAATACTTTCAAAAACGAATCCGTAGGCGAAAGAACGGATTAAAAAGAGTTTATAACGAAGAAGTTATGGTTTTTGCAAGTTTATTGACGAAAAGTATTTTTCTGAAAATTACATGCTGTTGGACGTTTTTTGTCGGACAAAAAGAGGCTTTAGACGTAACCCGGAGGAGCCAAGCTTTCCAAAATATATTACTACATACTAAGACGTAACCGTGGATATAAAGAACAAGTAAAACGGACTTATAACGACAAAGATATTCACGTTTCAATATCGGCAAAACTCATGTTATTTTGACAGCTTTTAGAAATAATAACGCTAAAACTACGTAGTAACTCTAGATTTCTAGAAATAATACCAAGTACCCAATTTCATAACTAACGAAGTATTAGTGATTACAAGTATATTTTTATCACTACAAGGCGTTATTTCAAGGATTTTAACACTAACATTGATACATATGATATATATATATATATATATATATATATATATATATATATATATATATATATATATATATATATATATATATATATATATATATATATATATATATATATATATATATATATATATTGCAACTAGCTTTATTTTTCTAATAGCCATATTTTCCTAAGTCTTGGAATATATATATTTTTTATAACAACAAGTGTTTTTCCAAAGAGTAGAGTGGTATAGGAAACATGTGCATGGACATTCATAACATCATTTGGTGATCTAAATTAGATCGTTCATCATTTATATTAGGTTGAGGCAGCTAACCGTTCATTGTTGTTCATTTCACATCATCACAGTATCATCAGTTAAGGTGAGTTTTCATAGCCCCGTATACATTTTAGTATTGTTTTCAAATCCCACGGGGGAGAATACATTGCACCATTTTAGTACGAGCCCAAGTATCAAAACCTATGTACATTGCTTAAGTAGCTTGTCTGCCATGTGATAAGTCCCCTAGTATCATCATGAACCGTTAATTTGCCGATTAAGCGAGAGTGAGTGGATAGATTTATTGAGGGTGACGCCTCCATCCGTGGTAGTATTTACCAACAGTAAGCGGATGCATTTCATGTCTGTTACATTTGAGTGTTTTGGCAGAACATTCAGGAGGGGCATAATTTCATCAATCTAGCTTCGGTGTCATGAGCTTAAGGTCTATTGTACTATTTTACGTGACTTTTGTCATGCACTTATACTTGTGGTGGCCGTACAACATTACATTTCATAAACCTATGATTATTCACCAACTTTATGTTGACCGTTTTCGCAATGTATTTTCAGGTAACTAAGGCATTATCATATTACATGCATGGAGTCACATTAGGGTGTGCCAGGGATGACGCACTACATTTTGGATTTTTCTTGCACTTGTGTAAATTATCGTTTGACATTTCCTGGACTTGTTTTCTGTAAACGTTTCAACCTTTGGGACCTATGTTTTGTAACACTGGATGTTTTTAAATTAATCAAACGATGTGTTTTCCAAACGACACTTTAGGTCGTTCAATATATCCTTGTTATGGTGCTATGACAGTTACACCCCCAGGCATTCCATTCCGCTGCAAGTCAGGTAAATTGGGGGTGTGACATATTGGTACCAGAGCCAAGGTTATAGCGAACTAGGATGCATCATGATAGGGTTTATGATGTATACGATCCCTAGACTATAACCACATTATCATAGCATCTCATCATTTCATCATAAGTGCATGTTCATTATTTTAGGTGATTTCATTATACGAGTTATTTATTTTATTTCACCTTGATTATTACAGAACCATGTCTGCAAACCCAAACGTTGTCATAGTGTACTCTATCACAGAATCCGATGTTGAAGGCTCTATGTCTTCCACTGCCTTTTCACCACCACCTATTCCTCTTGTACCTGTGTTGTCACTCTCGGCATCAGGTGAGGAAACCGAGCCTTTTGAGGAGGATGAGACTGCTCCTACTCCTCATGTTTCCCCTATTGCACCACCTGAGATTACCCGTGCACCCACTGACACATCATCCTCTGCTACCACTATTCCATTAGAACCTAGACTCATGTTTCCCCGTAGGAAGACGACTATAGGTCCTAGTAAGAGAGTTTGCACTGCTACATCTACCTTTAAGATCCCTACTATTCCTATGTTACCTGCACCACCAGCCATACCCGCTACTACATCCATATCTACTTCACTATTTCCGCTTAGGAAGCATGCGAGGTTTACTACACCAGCTTCACCTACTACAGAGTCAGAATCAGAACCACCACCAGTATACCATGTAGGTGAGTGTTCGAGAGCAGCTGCTGCTAGGGAGTCTACAGATGCTAGGGAGCCTACAGATGTTACTTTAGAGGATCAGTTAGGGGCTCAGCAGGAGCAGGTTGATAGTTTGGGTTATAGGGTTGATGAGGATATCACTACTCGACTTGAGGCGGTTGAGGAGCAGGTCGAGGGTTTGCTTTTAGGCAGAGTTAGTATCGACGTGTCGTATCATGGACTTGAGGCACGGCAGGAGGGACATCGAGAGCTGATTGACCAGCTTAGGGATGAGCTACCGGAGATACGGGATAGAGCTCAGACTACACAGGAGGCTCAGGGAGAGCAGACACACCAGTTGACAGTAGCACAGGAGAGGTTGGCTATGATGGAGGGTAGAGATGCTGCTCTTCAGCTTCGAGTTCAGCATCTAGAGGAGATTGCAGTTATGATGGACAGGGAGATTCGTCGTCTAAGGAGTGCACCTGGAGCATCTGGAGCTCCTGGACCATCTAGAGCACCTGGAGGAGCCTAGACATAGACTAGTATTGTATTAGCTTTTACTATTTTCCTAGTCCCGAGGTGTGGGACATAGTTCAAGAACTTGTAGTCTTTTGGTTATTGTACAAACAAATATATCAAGTGCGACTCTACTATGTTGGAAATGTTGTGCTATATATATATCGGTCCATGTAGGCTGAAATTTTCATGTATTATATTCATGTGTTGTGATTATATTTATGATGTTTCGTGGTTGCTCTTTATTGTTAACGTATTTATACTTGTTGTGGTTGTATCTATACGTGTCGTGGTTGTATTATTACAGGTTGTGGTTGTACTCGTACATGTCGTGGTTGTATTTATACTTGTTGTGGTTGTATATATACATGTTGTGGGTGTATACTTTTTGTACGATGACTATTTCTATTATAGTTTTCTCATGGTTGTTGTCGATTACTTATCAGAAGTATGGCGCCAAAGAAAGCAAAGGCTACATCAGAAACACACGCTATGACTCAAGCCGCCATCCGCAAGTTGGTCAGGGATAGTATAGCAGAAGCTCTGGAGACTGAGAGAGCTGAGGTTGCTGCTAGGGCTGCTGAGGTTCCACCTAATACTGAAGTGGTTCAACCCACTACTAGGCGTGAATGTACTTGGAAGGATTTCAAGATTAGTGATCCCGTCAAGTATAAGGGCACTGAGGGAGCGGTTGCTTTGATCCGCTGGTTTGAGAAGACTGAGAATGTATTTCTCATGTGCAGTTGCCAGGAGGTTAACAAGGTAAAATTTGCTACTGGTATGCTTCTTGATGAAGCTATGTCTTGGTGGAATTCGTATGCTCAGCCTATTGGTATAGAGAATGCCTACAAGCTCACTTGGGATCAATTCAAGAAGCTAATGACTAAGAAGTTTTGCCCTCGTACTGAGGTGCAAAAGTTGGAAACCGAATTCTATGAGCTGGTAACAAAAGGTGATGACATTGAGACTTATATCAGGAAGTTTCAGTAGTTGGCTGCAATATGTCCAACTATGGTTCCGGACGATGAGAAAAAGATGGAGAATTTTACTGGAGGATTACCCGAAAGCATCCGAGGGGATGTGATGTCTTTCGACCCACAATCAATGGAAGAGGCCATTCGTATAACTCAGAAACTTATGGTCCAAGTGTTAAAAGGAAAATCTGCTGCAAACAACAACAATAACCGTTCAAACAACACCAAATACAACAACACTTGAAACAACAACAACTATAACAATAACCGAAACCGCAACTACCCCAATAACCAAAACGATAACAACAATAACAACAAGAGGAGGTTTGATAATAACCAAGGTGGAAATGCTATCCAACCAGCACCTAAGAGACAGGAAGTGGCAAAGGCCTATGCTGCAAGACCAACAGAAGGAAAAGGATATACTGGAAAACTACCCAAGTGTAACAAATGTCAGACTCATCATAACCCTGGGAATTGTCCTAGAGCTTGTGAGAACTGTGGAAAGGTCGGTCATTCGACTAGGGAATGCAGAGCTCCACGAGGAGTAATTAATCAGAACCAACCAGGAGCATGTTATGGTTGTGGAGAGTTGGGTCATTTCAAGAACAATTGCCCGAAGAGGAAGGATCAAGGAGCTGGAAATCAGGGCGGAGTAGCTCGAGGAAGGGCTTATGTTATGGGAGGAGAAGATGCCCGTGAGGACCCGAATGTTGTTGCGGGTACGTTCCTCGTTAATAATCGTTTTGCATCCATTTTATTTGATTCAGGAGCGGATAGAAGTTTTATTTCTATTGCATTTGCACCTTTACTTAACATAGAACCAACTACCTTAGACATTCCCTATATTGTCGAATTAGCCGATGGGTCTTTAGTTAACACCAACACCGTTATCCGTGGTTGCACCATCAATTTCCTAAATCACCCATTCAATATAGACCTTATGCCCGTAGAACTTGGAAGTTTTGACGTTGTTATCGGTATGGATTGGTTGTCTCGACATCGTGCAAGAATCATTTGTGATGAAAAAGTTGTTCATCTTTCTTATGGAGGTGAAATTTTAGTTGTTCGCGGAGAGCGAAGTGGAACTAGACTCAGTATCATATCATGCATTAAAACCGAGAAGTACATAAAGAAGGGTTGTTATGCATTCTTGGCTCACATCACGGAGAAGAAGTCGGATGAGAAACGACTTGAAGATGTGCCTATTGTTAAGGAATTTCCAGAAGTTTTTCCGGAAGAATTACCAGGACTTCCACCTACACGTCAGGTTGAGTTTCAAATTGAGTTGGTGCCAGGAGCTGCACCAATTACACGAGCACCGTATAGACTTGCACCTTCTGAGATGCAAGAATTGTCTAACCAATTACAAGAACTTCTAGACAAAGGATTCATTAGACCGAGTTCCTCGCCTTGGGGAGCACCGGTTTTGTTTGTGAAGAAGGATGGATCTTTCAGAATGTGCATAGACTATCGTGAGCTGAACAAGTTAACGGTGAAGAATCGTTATCCACTCCCTAGGATTGATGACTTGTTCGATCAGCTACAAGGTTCCTGTTTTTATTCCAAGATTGATTTAAGATCAGGCTACCATCAACTTAGAGTTCGGGAAGAAGATATCCCGAAGACGGCATTCAGAACACGTTATGGTCATTATGAGTTTCAAGTGATGCCTTTTGGATTAACCAACGCACCTGCCGTATTCATGGATCTCATGAACAGAGTGTGCAAACCATATCTTGATAAGTATGTGATTGTATTCATTGACGATATCCTGATTTATTCCAAGAGTAAGAAAGAGCATGAAGCACACCTCAGAACAATATTGGAACTACGCAAGAAGGAGCAATTGTATGCCAAATTTTCAAAGTGTGACTTTTGGATACAAAGAGTTCAATTTCTTGGCCATGTCATTGATAGCCAAGGATTACAAGTCGACCCAGCAAAGATTGAGGCAGTAAAGGATTGGGCTACGCCCAAGTCTCCTACAGAAATTCGTCAATTCTTAGGACTTGCAGGATATTACAGAAGGTTTATTGAAGGGTTTTCTAAGATAGCGAAGTCGCTGACTAAGCTGACACAAAAGAATCAAAAGTACGAGTGGGGAGAGAAACAAGAATCTGCATTTCAGTTATTGAAGCAGAAGCTTTGTAGTGCACCGATTTTGTCACTACCAGAAGGTATTGAGAACTTTGTGGTATATTGCGATGCTTCGCATAAAGGACTTGGAGCTGTGCTAATGCAAAACGAGAAGGTGATAGCTTATGCATCTAGACAGCTTAAGATACACGAAAAGAATTACACTACACACGACTTGGAGTTGGGTGCTGTTGTTTTTGCACTCAAGATTTGGAGACACTACCTTTATGGTACTAAATGTGTAGTTTTTACCGACCACAAGAGCTTACAGCATATACTTTGTGGAGGAACCAGTTGAAATCATGGACTGAGAGGTCAAACAGTTGAAGCAGAGTCAAATTCCGATCATGAAGGTCCGCTGAAATTCTCGAAGAGGACCTGAGTTTACTTGGGAACGAGAAGACCAAATGCAACGCAAGTATCCACACCTTTTCACCAAACCTATTACCGAGACCAACACTAGCTGAATTCAGGGACTGAATTCCTTTTTGGGTGGGCGACTGTCACAACTCACCATTTCAGGTCATTTCCCAAACTTCGACATTTTACTATTCATAAATCACTATTCTTCAAAACACTATTCATCATTTTACTATTCATCATTTTCGAGGTCAATTTGATATTCTGAAAAACATTTGAGAATTTTACTATTCACTGAACACTATTCATTGCCGGAAAAGTTTTCACTATTCACTTGCATTACTCATTTCATCGTAAATTTAGTTTACGGGTATTCAAATTCGCTTAACCGGATTGGTTTAGGTGCGAATTCATTTCATTAGTGCTAAGGACACTGCATGCAGACTAGAGACAGTCTGCATATCATCATAACAGCATTTTCATGTTATACCACTCTTAGGATTTTCAAATTTATATATTTGATAAATTTAACGTTTTCCTTATAAGTATTTATAATAAACGTTAACACCCGGTTTATACACGACGAATATATCTAAATATTCCCACAATGGTCCCGACATATTTTTATATCCATTTTATCATCATAAAAGTTATAATATTCATTTACCCAGTATTTTGGAAATTTATTTTATTTATAACGTGAGTTTATAAATATTACGACGGTTTTTGTGAAAACTAAACAATAATCACCCGAACACTCAGTACTTGTACCCAACATATTTTTATCATTCTTATGACTTTATTTTGTCCTGGTTAACTTTGTTAACATTTATTTCTATCAAACCCGGTACCCCGATTTTAACTAATAACACATATCAACACATATCCTACACTAATTTCCTAATTAAATCAAAACTACCCCAACCCCCCCCCCCCCCCTCATCCACCTAGGCCGGCCCTCAAAAGTCCTCACAAGGCCAAATTCTTACATTTTTTAACCCTTGGCATTTATGTACACTTATTAAACATTATAACTTGTTACTTATTTACATAAACCACTAAAACATAAACATACATAATCTTAAGAATCAAAAGGCTCTCATCTTCATCCTTTCCATCAAAACCCACAATCATAACCATAATCCAAGATCAAGTGGTGATTTTCCAAAAGTTAAAGCATAGAAGTTGTTCATTTTACCTTCCTAATCAAGAATCATACAACAAAAACACAAGTAACTCAAGGTTTCTAACCATCTAATCATCTATAATTTCAAAGTGAGTTATCAAATTTATTTTCATGTTTTCATCTAATTAACACTTGTATCTTATGGTTTTCATGCTTAATTTCTTGCACAAACTAGCTATACCACTTTATTTTTGTAGACTTTTTGAACATACAAACCCTAGATTTTGATTTAGGTACTCCTTTGTTAAATTAACTTGTTTCGTGATCATTAGGAACCCATGGCACCCTAAGAAGGTGTATGGTAGGATTAGTGTAGCTTTGTGGAGTTTGCAAGAGTTTTGGTTGAGGTTGAAACTAGTTTTGAGCATGAAAAATGGATTTGTAACAAGTATATAAACATTCTGTCCCATTTTGTTAAATCTAGGAAAATCAGTAAACATAAAGGAAACTTTGGCAAAATTTTTAGAAAATACTTTCAAAAACGAATCCGTAGGCGAAAGAACGGATTAAAAAGAGTTTATAACGAAGAAGTTATGGTTTTTGCAAGTTTATTGACGAAAAATATTTTTCTGAAAATTACATGCTGTTGGACGTTTTTCGTCGGACAAAAAGAGGCTTTAGACGTAACCCGGAGGAGCCAAGCTTTCCAAAATATATTACTACATACTAAGACGTAACCGTGGATATAAAGAACAAGTAAAACGGACTTATAACGACAAAGATATTCACGTTTCAATATCGGCAAAACTCATGTTATTTTGACAGCTTTTAGAAATAATAACGCTAAAACTACGTAGTAACTCTAGATTTCTAGAAATAATACCAAGTACCCAATTTCATAACTAACGAAGTATTAGTGATTACAAGTATATTTTTATCACTACAAGGCGTTATTTCAAGGATTTTAACACTAACATTGATACATATGATATATATATATATATATATATATATATATATATATATATATATATATATATATATATATATATATATATATATATATATATATATATATATATATATATATATTGCAACTAGCTTTATTTTTCTAATAACCATATTTTCCTAAGTCTTGGAATATATATATTTTTGATAACAACAAGTGTTTTTCCAAAGAGTAGAGTGGTATAGGAAACATGTGCATGGACATTTATAACATCATTTGGTGATCTAAATTAGATCGTTCATCATTCATATTAGGTTGAGGCAGCTAACCGTTCATTGTTGTTCATTTCACATCATCACAGTATCATCAGTTAAGGTGAGTTTTCATAGCACCGTATACATTTTAGTATTGTTTTCAAATCCCACGGGGGAGAATACATTGCACCATTTTAGTACGAGCCCAAGTATCAAAACCTATGTACATTGCTTAAGTAGCTTGTCTGCTATGTGATAAGTCCCCTAGTATCATCATGAACCGTTAATTTGCCTATTAAGCGAGAGTGAGTGGATAGATCTATGGAGGGTGACGCCTCCATCCGTGGTAGTATTTACCAATAGTAAGCGGATGCATTTCATGTCTGTTACATTTGAGTGTTTTGGCAGAACATTCAGGAGGGGCATAATTTCATCAGTCTAGCTTCGGTGTCATGAGCTTAAGGTCTATTGTACTATTTTACGTGACTTTTGTCATGCACTTATACTTGTGGTGGCCGTACAACATTACATTTCATAAACCTATGATTATTCACCAACTTTATGTTGACCGTTTTCGCAATGTATTTTCAGGTAACTAAGGCATTATCATATTACATGCATGGAGTCACATTAGGGTGTGCCAGGGATGACGCACTACATTTTGGATTTTTCATGCACTTGTGTAAATTATCGTTTGACATTTCCTGGACTTGTTTTCTGTAAATGTTTCAACCTTTGGGACCTATGTTTTGTAACACTGGATGTTTTTAAATAAATCAAACGATGTGTTTTCCAAACGACACTTTAGGTCGTTCAATATATCCTTGTTATGGTGCTATGACAGTTACACCCCCAGGCATTCCATTCCGTTGCAAGTCAGGTAAATTGGGGGTGTGACAATCTTGAAGCTTCTTCCCATACTTTTTTTTCACAACCAATAAATTGCACCGCCTCAGTGAACAAATTCCCCCCCCCCCCCCCCCCCCCAAATTCTAGACCCTTCCTCCTCACCTCATTCATCTTCTTTATCACAAATACATAAACTTCAAATCACTCTCTCACATCTTCATCAGTTACCCATCTTATGTTTTCTCCATATGCTCATTTTCCGACCACCGGAATCATTTCCGAATCATCCACCGAACTCCTCCAAGGCTCCAACCACAAGGTACCGTCTTTTTTTTTTTTTTAATTCATGTTTTATTTGGTTTTAATTTTTTATAAGATTGTGTCTATGTTTCGATTTGATGATGATTTTCTGTATTAAATTTGTTACTTTCAGGCGAAGGGGGTTTCCATTAGCTTCAGAATAAAGGGGTTAAATCAGGTATGCTGTTTTTGTTACTGATTTTCAATTTTGTTTGTCGTTTAATTTATGTGAAATTTGATTTTTTTTCCCATTGTTATTATTATTATTATTATTATTATTATTATTATTATTATTATTATTATTATTATTATTATTATTATTATTATTATTATTATTATTATTATTATTATTATTTTGTGATATTGGGGATGACTGGATCAGTATATGTTTTTTAACATTTTTTTTAGGTTACTTACATAGTCAAAACTCTTCTTTATCATCATGTTTAACCTATGACTATTAACTGAATCGCTTTTGATGTATAATGTTACATATAACTGAAATAAAGTATTTAAAATTTACGTTCAGCTTCGCCTTTCATCGAAAATACTAAACCTTTTCTGTTGTTGTTTGGGATTACAAGTTTTAAAGTGATTACTAACTTTAGACAAGTAGGTATAAACGCAAATAACCGACAGGTGTTTATCTACATATTCCTTCGCTTTTACAGTTTTTAGACAACAGCTCCTTAACTACTTATTAAGCGAATTCAAAGTAAGCAATCCCACACATCATTTTTGAGTGACGTACAGGAAACATAGGATTTCGTATACGGCGAGTGTTTCAAACATGTTAAAATGATAAAAATCGATAAAATTAGTTACATTTTAGCAGACTCATTCTGACGTTTTTCATAGTTTTGGTTTGCAGGGTTAGGGTGAATTGAAAACTAACGTCATTGAGACCAGTTCTTGTTTAGTACAATTAAGTCCCTTAGGTTATGAAGTCGTAACATCATGAGGCCAAACGATAAACATTTTGAGTAATTTTGACGTTTCTCCCCCTTGAACCAACAACACGTAGTTATGAAGGTTTAACAAAACATTTTGGCTCAAGAGATTGTCGGAAAGGATTTAGATGATGAAAAAAATTGAAGAAGAAATAAAGAAGAATTAAAAAATAAAATTCACAAGAATTGAAAATTTGACTCCCCTTCAAGATATGTTTTCATTAAAAAATGATCGAAATGTTTTGGACAACATATCTTGAAGTAGTGATTTTATTATTATTATTTTTTTTTTGTGAAAACTAAGAAAATGATGAAAAATCTTTTTGAGGTTTTATAGATTTATATATTTGTATTTTGTTTTATGAATAATACTTACAAAATGTTTTGGTGTTTGACCCAGTTAATTGTTTTTAAGAAAGGATTTTAAATCATCCGGAGTCAAACACCGCATGCCAATCCGATGAACCAGTTCAGCAAACCTTGTTGGAGCAAGGGCTTTTGTTAACAAGTCTGCCAGTTGGTATTCAGTACCCACAAAATATAATTCAACTGTACCCCTTCATGCTCTTTGATGAAATGATACCATTTCCTACAGAGACAGATGCTAAAAGTCCAGAAGTAAAAGCATGGCGACAACTTCAGGGTCTGGTCTTGCGACAGGAAGAATGTGTTCGAGGGTACCTATATACATAAGCCCATACCAACAATTAGAGGTGCAAAATCGGACGGGTTGAGTAATGGGTCAAAATGGGTTGAACCTCAAACCTTTTTTAGTCCATTTTTCTTATTTGTACACATAAAAAATGTAAAAAAAAATGATACAAAAACTATGCTACAAAATATACTAATCTATTTTTTTTATCTGGAAGTAAGTGATATGAGCTGTTGTAAGCAGGTACATCGATGTAGGAGATCCCTTATACCCGTTCCACTTTAACCAAGTTCTTACAGTTAACCCATTTGACCAGTTAGATGTAAAATATAACTAAAATCAACCAAATTTTAGGTAAATGTGGCTAAATATATGCAGATTCAGTAACAAGTCAACATCCAATCAGGTTAAGTCAGGTTTCCCCGACCCATCAACACTTTTTTGGAACATTCTGTTTGAACTTATATAATATTTCATATTTTCTAATTCTATTTTAAGGGCAATGAAACACTCTTTTATAAAAGTAATACCAGTATACAATGTACTCATAAGTTTGATAACACTTTATTAGGAGATTTATAACATTTGAGAACACCTTGGTGAATGGTGACTTTTAAAGTGATCAGCCCATATAGCTATGTTTAAAATGCTACCCATTTAACCATCGAGGATTTATGCTTTAGCCAACACCCACCTTTTAGATTGGATGTAAATGGGTCAAATCTGCAACCCCGAAAGGCCTAAATTACTGAGTACCACCAATATTTCATATCATCAAGAAAATCATTATGTCTACTTACATTTATGAACGTCCGGTTTGTGCTTCCAAATCCATGATGTATGGCCTAAAATCAATAAGTGAATATATAAACTTCATGCTCAAGAGAATTCAATTGCTCACAGAGTCACTGAAGTGAAACAACATAGAATAGAGATTTAGTGTTCTTACTTGATTTCCTTAGCTAACATGTCGTCGGGTTGCTCCCTAACAACTTGCCTGAGAAAGAACAACACTCATAAGCGGCAGAAACGAGGAGAGATAGTGTCTAGGAATTAAAAAGATCAACTGACTTCACAAGGTTATTATACCGGTACTGGAGGACAGCATGCTGATTGGTGCATGATGGATGATCCGTAGGGATGTCTGCTACGCTTCTTTCTCTCCCAAAAAGATAACAGGTTTGACAATGCACATACAAGGGACCTGTTTAAAACTAAAACTGTTAGTGAAACAATAGCATATTCTTACTATTTAGAACAAAAAGTTTTAAAAAAGTAAAACTAATGAAAAGAGGCAAGCCTACCATTAAGTGATTCGCCACCTTTAAAAACATAAAATCTCCATCTTATATATGGTTTCCTTGCATCAGACCTGTCATAAAGAATTCCTGTAAACGTACACTAAAGGGTAAATTAACAAGTAGATGCAAAAGCTCCACCGACTGCTGCAGTGCTGCTTAATACACTGCGTGATACAGAGTTTATGCACAAATTGATTATCAACTTATAATGTTTGTTACTTGAAAACATGTTTTTTCAAACAACAAATTCTATAAGAATCTAGCAAAAGTATTCAAATGATAGCATGCGATAAATGGTTAATGCGACAGTAAGAAACAATACAAATCTAAAATTCACAGTAAAATCTTCTCTCTTGATGTCCTTTAAAGCTTCGAAAAGTAAAAACAATCAATAAAGGACCATGGGTGTTACCAAATCTCAACATTTAGGATGGGCGGTGTAATTTGTAACACTAAAGGACGACATGTGAAATTCATGTACAAACATTAGGACAAACCGTGAAATTTTGTCTAAAAAATAAAATATACTCGGATCATATACCACGGAAAATTCAGCATAAGATCCAAATGTCATGATTGCTGCCGGCGTGCCAACTTTTAGATGTTTAACTCCATCACCCACTGCGGCAATTAGACCTACACCCTGTAATTTGGTAAATGTTCGCACACATTAACAACATAGCCCAACATAGCCCAAATTGTGGCTCAGGGTGTGAAGTATTAAATTAATCTTTGGTCTGATTTCTTTTTTTCAGTAACCAACTTTATATACCAAAAGACATGGATTTCCAGTCACCTGCAACAAAAAAAGATCTGGAAAGTCACTCTCAACAGCTACCTACAATAAATCTAGGGTAGTATAGTAGTATGACTAGCAAACTACCATTCAGAAGTTCTATTTCAATTAAAGAAAATGAGAACCATAAAGAAGCACGGGTAGAAGGGGTCTCTATAAGGGGTCTATTATCTCACCTTACACTATCCACTTACTGCATACACGCTATGTTGCTTCAAGTAGGTGTCCAGGTCAGTTGTTACACGCACAACCTTGAGATATACTTAAAATTCCTAGTTGATCCACAGATCCTTGTATCCAAACAATCTGAATTCTCTTCTGAGTGACAAGAGTTGAGTGGAAAATTTGACTAACAAAATCTATAAAAAACACTCGATTTTAGGGGGTTTATCACGTTTACTAGTTCTCGTTTATACCTACTAGATACTACACAATCAACATATACGCCACTTAAATACAAGTACACAATTCAATCCTATATACTATATTAATAAAAATTTAAACAAAGAGTATGAGCAAAGCATATAGAGTAAGACTAAGTTTATCATACAACGCCAACAAAATGAACAAATCACTTCTCGTAACATTCAAATGGTGTTTCATCTAATATAGCTTCACTTGAGGTGATTCTAGCGTTTGTCAAACAAAGAGTACATAGCGGTTTCATATTCATTTATTCACAAGACATGAGTTAGGTATATCATCAAACACCGTACATGCATCAGATTCAGCTATCAATTATAAATTTACTAACCTCTAGTTAACTAATTTGAGTTAGGCATATCATCAAACACCTTATATGCAACAATTAACACAAGAATTTTTGAGTCCAAATTCAACGAATCACAACAATTAACTACAAACCTCTAATGAGTGTTTGGTAGTTTGACTGCTTTGGATGAAGGCGGGTCGGATTTCATTTAACATTATACACAAACGGTCTAAGCTTTTTGGGAATGTGATCCATTATGTAACATTATACTAGGCACCAAGAAATGTCAAGCAGGTTCTTTAAAGACTACCCTTTACTCTCATGTATCATTTCAATGCCTGTAAATTAGGTTGTCATGGTTGACCGATTTATTAGTGTTTGCATTACTATGTTTGCAATGGCTTCGTAAACGAGTACCCAATTCATTCTAAGTTTGGGACCAAAGAGTCTAATTCAACAAATTGGGTACTCATTTAAGAAGCCATTGCCACCCGAGCATTGAACAGCCTGCTGAAAGGTTTATGTTTTATAAGTAACATGTTTTCTTATTAACGTGCATTGTAATTTCCATGATTGTTTTTCCTGTCTTTGTGTGGCTCGATCAATGGTTACGAGTTTGATTTGTAATCAATTGGTGGCAAGTTCGAGGCATGGTATGTGAAGGGGAAAAACACACATCTTTGCCAACCGGAATATTAGTTGCAACATAAATATACATATATAAAGTGATTTTAAGCATAAATGAGATGAACCTTAGCTTCAAACATAATTTTTATAATTATCCGGAGCAACAAATAGACTAAATACGGCAGATGGTTCTTTCACAGTGGCCGAAACTCGAGGCCACATACAATGAGGCCAGACATAGTTCCTTCATGGCATGTAAATTTCATCTTCATGGAAAGAGAGTCATCCTTGAATTCATCAGTTGAGTTAAACTTCCACAATTGAATTTCCATCCATCCATCTTCTCTTTGTTTTGGAACCCGAGTGATACCATTTATGTTCAGTGGGTTTGGGGTTACAAAATAAACAAATTCATCCTCACTGTTTTCTTTGCGGAGTATGTCTCGTACTTCTACTGGACAATGCAGCCCCTCGCATTTTTCTGAAAGCTTGAATACAAGGTAACACACGTATTCTGTATCTGGTGACAACATTTGACTTTTGATTGTGCAATTGAGATGAAATACTTGTTTTGGTAAAAGCTCAAACACCTCTTGAAATCTGCATATACGATGGATAAGGACGAAGTATATATAGACAGGAAACTAAATCCAAGAAGTTAAACTTTTGTGAGCCATTTATTCACAAATCTTTAATTGTTAACCATAAAACAAAAAACATTGAGCTAGAAATCTAGTTTTTTGTGTGATATCTACATATTTGGATTTACAATCAATATATGTTTAGCAATTAAAGATAGGGCCGTCAGTCCATGTTGGGTTCGGGTTGGTGGGTTAGGATACCCCAACCCGAACATGACCTGTTTAAATAATTGGGTCAGACTTGTAACTTCTTTAAATATATTTTCTGAACACGATTCATTTAATCTGCTTATCTAACTGGGTTGCGGATTAGTGAGTTACATGGGTTAAATAGGTTAAATGTGTTGGCAAGTCGACCTGTTTATCCCACCCAACCCGAACATGACCCGAAACCTTTTTACACCCAACCCTAACCCATTTATTTCCGTATCGGTCTCGGGTCGGGTTTCATGAAGCATCAGGAATTGCCGCCCCAAGTTAAAGGAAACTGTAAAAAATTTTAGCTATAATATCAGCAACGAACCTGGACTGGGCTGATGGTTTTGAAGTAAAAAGATCGACATTAGAGAATTTGTATAAAGCTGCCTTTGCTGAAAGCACAAGAAGTTTCTTTTCGTCGACTTTGCCCAACCAGAACAACTGGCCGTAGTTTCTGCATATCTTGAATATTTCTTTAAAGTTAGTTGGAAGTTGCTGCACCTGATCCGCATTGAAGTGTGATTTCAAGACTTGTTGGACTTCCTTCAATTTTTCGGTGTCTTCATGTTTCACCTGTGTACAAACGATGTTAAATATGCAACATAGAACATGGGTTAAGTTTAATTTTTTGCCATGCATCTGACATTTATGTATAATATAATCACAAGATTATATAATGGAACCTGGGGATATAATTTCAAACTTACTTTGTCAATTGCTCGAAATTCAATGCCTTCAACACAAACCACACTTTCTCCACAATAGTGTGATGAAAAGCTCTCAAGTAGAAACTCAAAAACATCATCTTCGTTTTGATTCAAGAATTGGTACAACTCAATCATCATCCAGTCCTTGTCTCTCCACGTTGCGAAATATGCATGTAGACTTTCGAGTCCCTTTCTATACTTTAGGTTAACACACATCGGTTTACTTGAAAATTTTCTGGAATCACTAAGTTTGAAGACTAAATAGACCCCATAAACAACATTAGGAGATAAAAATTGAGCTCTTGTCTTGATTTCCATGTTCAAGTCGGAAATATCTAACATCTCCACCACTGTCCCAAACCTGCACATGTTATACATATTCGAGTCTCAATCAGTCATATCCCTTGTACCCCATACACTTCTACTTTGAGTTTTTTAAATTCTTTTGACCCAAAATACATGATATAAATTACTTTTTGGGGAGCTTATGTTCAAAATTAAATTGTATTGTGTCATTAACAATATAAATGACTATAATAATATTGTTACATCCATATAAAATCTGTATCTTTTAAAGGTATCATATTATAGAATAGAATAGCAAGCAAGATACTAGCAAAATAGAGGCATTCCTAAACCATGCAAGAAGTTGAAAAACGAAAGCAAGCTACGGACTTCAGACAAAATCTATCTAGAAAACACTAAGACCATCTATTCAAATTCTACCATCTTCATAGTTGAGCCTCATAAATGCATAATTTGAAGTTGATGTATAGGTTGTTTGCCCTTTAACTATTACTCCACATAAAAAGTTGCAAGTACCTACTACTTTCCCACTCATCAAAGAACCAGCCAAATTCAATTCCTAAAAATAGTTTTTGTCATAAATACACAGTTACTTCCGGTCCTTTTCATGAGTGAGAAAAGTCCATGCACTGGCTTGGCAAGTATCCCGATTATATAATATATACACCGTAGAAAAAAAAAAAAAAAAAAAAAAAAAAAAAAAAAAAAAAAAAAAAAAAAACCTCTACGCTAGTTCAAAATACATAGGTATGATGTAAACTAATTATGCTACCGTAAACAATTTGTTATGCATAAAATGGTAAGGTAACTAAATTCTAATCAGAAAATAATTAAGATATACTTTTAACAACAATGCATATGTGTGCTCATCACATAACAGTATCAAATGCAGAGAGGCAGAGAGAATAACCTTGATTGTGGAAGAGATTTCCACTCATGTCGACAACTATTGTTGTAGGAAAACATTATCGCAGACACCATTTCATTTCTTGCTCCATCACCATCAAATGATAGCAACTGTTATACATGAAAAAAAAAGTTTAGACTCTATGTGCAAAGTAAATGCATGTGTGATTTTGAACTATTCTTCAAAAACTAAAAGATGTGTAAAACACAAGAAAATACAACATAACCGAGATATGAAAAAGAACTGATTACCACTTTGTCTTGTTGAAGGAGGATTCCATTAGAAAAAATATTGTAAAGATCCTCTATCTTGATGGTAGAATAAACTTCAGGGCACTTTGACATCTGGATTATTTCTTTATAGTCTTTAGGCATTTTGGGCTCCCATTTCTCATAATCCTCCTGTATATATAGTAATCAAAAGTTACTTTCTTATAGTTTATATGAATAAAAGGTTAGCCAGTTTTGTCAAAATATAAAAACTTACCTGGAATTCCAATGCTTTCTTAAGTTGTATGACCACTTCACCTGCCGTTGGCCGTCTTTCTCGCCTGTGATCTAAGCATTGATAGGCAATCCTTGAAAATATAGCAAACGACGGTGGCACAATTTGTTCTCCTATACCCTCAAACACTAACTCATCAAGTTTTCCTACTTGATAGCGACTTTTAGCCAGAAATGGTAAATAAAGATACTCATCATCTAGTTTTACGGATGACAGTTTCCCGCACAATATGTCAAATAAGACCGCACCCAATGAGAATATATCAGACTCTTTGGTTAAGAAGCCTGTTTTCGAGTGTAGTGGGTCACGATAGCCGATTGTGCCTGTAACATTCTCGATGACATAGTCTACATTCTGATTCGTAACCGGACATACTAAAGAAAGCACAAAACCACTAATTTTTGCTTTCCATTCATCAAATAGTAGAATATTGCTACTCCTGATGTCCCTATGTATTACTATTTCTTGACTTGAAACTGTTCCATGAAGAAACTCCAACCCAATTGCAATATCGATGCATATTTTAAGCCGCATCACCCACGAAAGACTATCATCGCTCAAGTACTTATCAAGACTACCTTTGGATGCATACTCATATATAATAACTTTTTCATCCTCTTCATCACAGTAGCCTACAAGACCAATGACATTTTCATGTTTATACTCTAAAAGGATTTCCAGCTCTGTCATAAATTCAACATCTTTTGCAACAGACTCCTTATTTAACCGCTTTGCCGCAATGATATTATGTCCATAAGCGTGAGTAACTTCTCCTCTGTAAATGTCCCCAAAATCTGCATCTCCAATGATATTATCTTGATTGAAGTCTTGTGTGGCTAACTTTACGTCTTCAAGTGAGAGTTTAAGGTTGTCCTTATGGTTCTCCTGTGAATCATGGGCCAGTAAGTTGATTTGATAAGTAAAAAAGAAATTGAAACTACTATGTGCTATGTAAAATTTTCATTGTGACTTACCTGACAGTTTAACGCTTTTTTGAGTTCTTTGATGACAACTTCTATTGTTGGACGTTGCTCTTGTGTTTCTGCCACACATCGAGATGCGATTTCTAAAAAGAGGTCCAAAGACTCTTTATTGGGACCTTTACAAAAGACATGCTCATCTGTCTCCTCCTTTATCTGGTGATCAACAATTTCCATTATTGTTCCCTTTTCTAAATGATCTCTTGCAATGGGTGCAATTCCATTCTCATTCACTTCGGTGTATACAGAATCATAGGCCAACCTCCCACTCAAGATCTCAAGCAACACTACTCCAAACGAGTAAATGTCTGATTTCTTATTTAATCTACCAGTCTTCTTATATTCTGGATCCCAATACAAAGGTGTACCTGCAATGATATTGGTATAGATAGTACTAGTCACTTGATTTTCTGGGTGGAATTTGGAGAGCCCAAAATCCGCAATCTTTGCCTCCAAATTATCTCCCAATAGAATATTATTGCTCTTGATGTCACGGTGGATCATCTTTTGTTTGCCATGATCTGTGTTGGTGTGAATGTAATTCAAACCATGTGCAATATCAAGACATATATGCAGGCGTTGCACCCAAGTAAGAAATGTCATCTTATCACCGCTTCTCAAATAGTTTTCAAGACTTCCTTTCGAAGCATGCTCATAAACTAGGATCATTGCCCCATTACCTTCATCACAAAAACCAAGAAGAGAGATTATATTCTCATGCTTACAACTAGTTAGAGTTTCAATTTCTTGAATGAACCCTTGTTCTCCTTTTTGATTGTAAATGCGCTTTATGGCTACTGTGCTTCGTTTTCTTGGTAAATCGCATTTATCCACCCCTTCTATCGACGAGGAATTACTGCTATCAAAATGTTCAAGATCTGCTTTGTATACTTTACCAAATCCGCCAGACCCGATGTTGTATGCATCATCAAAATTGTTGGTAGCCTCGTTTATCTCATTTAATCCAATCCTCAAGTGTTCCAGGTTCTTCCCCTGCAACATTATGGATTTTTGCATCACCTCATTAATGCTAGCAAGGATTGGAGTGAAATAACAAATTTTTTTTTATAATTGATTAACATTTCAAAAGAATATCAAAATGTTCAAAAGCAACAGTTGATATATTTGTTTCAAGTTAACTAGTAGAATTGATTTCACCCCTAAACTAATGAATTTTAGTTAGTTGACTTAGGTATGATAGGGGAAGATCAAATTGAATTTTAAGTTAAACGGTTCTCCATTGGTTCACAGGGACATGTCATTAGTTTAAATGTTTATTTCCTTTTGTTCTCAATATTTTCGGATGATAAATTAGTTCTTGTCTTTTAATGTATTATTCCTCTCTCTTGAGGTTTCATCTTCATGTTGTTGTTGGTTTCCCTTCTTGGGTGCCTTTTGTAAAATTGTTTTGCTATTTCTAGAACAAAGTCATGATATAGTGACATGTGGTCGTGTGAAGGGACAAAAATATAAGAAAAAGATAGAAAATTAAAGTTGGTCAAAGTATGTAAAATTTGATAGATATAATAATGAGAAAGACTTAGAGAATGATTTTTATTGATTTCGGTGATTACAAACTAAACATCTGAGGCTACATATAAGAAGCTAGATAAACTAATTTGGTAACCCTATAAATCAAGGAAATGACCAATCAATTTACAACTAATTACATTAATTGACACCTATTAATTCTATCACAATATATTTGGACATATCACAATATATACGGTCAACACTCCCCGCAGTTCGAGCGGCAAAATCACGAAAGCTCGAACTGGAGATTAAAAGCTAATAAACAATAAATTAAAGCAAATAAATAATTGTTGATGAAGACATTCGAAAGCAAGTGAAAGCACATCTTCAGCAGCATGCAACAAGCCGGATAAACCAAAGTATCCGTACCACACAGGATAAACCATAGTATCCTAACCAAATGGGATAAACCAAAGTATCTCTTACCAAACAGGATAAACCAAATTATCCTGACCAAACGGGATAACCCAAAGTAACCCCTATAACTAAAATAAACGGGATAACCCAAAGTATCCCTTACAATTAAAACAAAAGAAATTATAACTAAGACTCATGCACTAACATTAAAAGAAAACATGAAAAAAAAAATTAAAAAAAAAAAAGCGAAAGTTGGTTATAAAACTTCAACCCCCAAAGAACCTTCCAAACAAACGGGGCGTGTTTTTCCCTAGAAAAACATAAAGATCACAGATTTAGAAGAAGTTGTGGTTTATTTTAGTTGCGGATTAAAGGGAGCCCTCCGAACCTCCGGCATGTAGCCGGCGGCCGGAGGCGGCGGCGGAAAAGTTTAGGTTTGTTAGGATCGAATGACAAAGGCTCTTTGGACATATCACAATATATACGGTCAACAAAATTAGAAAAGAATATTAATACCCACTAAGGTTGTTGATTTTAGAAATGGAGGTGATTTGGACAAATCAATATACATGTATATAATAGGTATTATATGACATGTACAATTGTTAAGAGCATCCAATAAGTTTGCAAATTAAAATATGGTGCGCGAATTAAAATATGGTGTGTGCAAATCACCACGCTCTTAGAAAACCCACAACTCATGATCATTTTTAAGTCCTTAAACCAAACATATTATATCACACCCATACGTGAACCTTCCCCTAAAACGCTTAATCTTTCCCACTAAAATACTTAATCATGGCTTACCTTTAATCTTTTGTAAACGGTAACACTAATATGATTGCCTATTCAAAATTTTCATAAAAATGATTGTGGAATAATAAATTTATATATTTTTATATTGAATACACATTTTCAATTTGACAAACAGAACACGCTTGTTACATTATTCCTTTTTTTAAGAATTACATCATTGAAAAGCTCTTCTCTATGCATTCAAAATGAACCCACTATTAGAATTTTATATAACAATGTATTTCATACTTTCGTATCCCCTATTCATTACAAAAATTTGGTTTTATATAATAATTTTTTTATTTTTAATTTTATATTATAATCTCAATAATACATTTTTTTAGAAAAAATAACGAGCTTGAAAATGCATTAGAAAGACATAACCCTGTTTTGTCATAAAACTTTTTATAAAACCCCCTCCAACTTGAATAGTTTGTTAAGTTTTAATTATATTTCAATTTCTTATATTTTTTCTTTATGCACATATGAACAATGTTTTAAAACCCGAGTTGACCCGGCCGGTTGAAATGTGAGCTGGCTCGGAGACCGGACCGGATGTGACCGGGTTTTTGCTTGTTTGGGGACCGGATTGAACAGCCGATTTTTTGGTGGCCCGGTAATCCAGACGGGTCATGACTTTTTATCAATAAATATACTAAAATATTTTTTCCCCGTCAACCTTTCTAAATCTAAATGACAAGTTGAAGTGAATGTTAGTTAAAATTTTATTAAAACATTAAATTAAAGTTATATCTTATAAACACCAACTATTATAGTTTCAAGATAAACCATTATAACATAGAATCATAAGTTGATTATTGTTGCAAATCATTGCTATATTATTATAGATATAGAACTTAAAAACAAAGCCTTATTGGTAGAGTCTTAAAACTTTTTGGTCGGTGCAATTAAAAGTGAGAATAAAGTTGGATACATCATGTGATCATGAACACTCTTTTAAATATAGAAAAAAATAAGCATAAATGTAGAACCGGATCGACACGGCGGTTCAACCGATTGAACCGGTGACCGGTGAACTGACGACTAAACCGGATCGATAAAAAAAAAAAAAAAAAAAAAAAAAACGGGTTTTATAACATTGCTTGTGAATGCGCTTACAAATGATCTTTTAAGCCCCTCAACTTCGGAGGGTTTAAGTGTAACTGTTGATACTTTTTCATTTAATTTAAGACTATCTAAACTCTTACTAAGGGTGTGTTTATTTTTACCTTTAGATAAAGGATTGGGTCCAAAAAACATTTAATAGTATTTCTTTTTCAAATAAGACCCACTTATTTCTCTTACTTCCTCTATATCCTACTTCCTCTATATCCTCAAGGCATGAAATGTTAACCCCTCCTCATTAAGTTACTCTAATAGAGGTGACCCCCACATAAATTTATAAACCTCTTAGTCTAAAAATAAAAAGAGACACCCCCTAAATGATTATTTGGTGTCTGTTAGAGAAATTATAACAGGGTTAAGTTACCATTCATTACAAACTTACCCTTGTGCCATTTCCATGAGAAAGTTATATACAACCCTCTCTAAATATGAGTTCTTTGATAAATTGTATTAAAGGTTTTTTTTCCTCACACTTTACCATTTATTATTTATTAATAACCAAAGAAATGAAATTATCATATTTATTTAACTTTTACTCAAAGATAATTGGATGTCATTTTTTAAGAGTTTACCATTGACAATGTCAATTCAAATCAAATATTACAATGTGTACGATTTTGCAGTGAACAAGAACTTAATCCCTATGTATTTTTTACGAGTCTATGAGGCATATAAATATAAGGAAAAAAATTATGCACATGTCAACCAAAAATGATGTCCAATGTCTTAGTCACTTGTACGTGCAGCAAAGCACGAACCTTCCTTTCCTCATCTATACTAATATATAAAGCTTTTAAGTTGTGGATTCCATCAAAAATTAAGAAAAGTAGCTCCAATTATGAAGTGACATGTGTTACTTCTCAACTAAAAAATCACTTTTATTTTCAAATTGAAATATATTTGTATCTATTTATTTATTTTATTGTCTAATTTCACCATATTTTTTATAATTTTGTGTTCTTTAATTCAACGTCCATTTTGATATATTTTATAATTTTTTAGTTTTTGCATTTTTAATGGGTTATTTTTATTCAAATTTTTATAACTTTAACCTTTATTTGAATCAATGCAAACTTGATTCGTCAAAACTATAACTTTTAGGGGAGTGTTTGACATGTAAAAAATTGTGAGGGTCTTTATGCGAGAATAATAATGTCACGGAAAAGTTACGAGAAACCCAAACAAACACATACAACGAACACATATACTTTCGGAGTGTTGTGTAACTTATTCACTAAACGGGTACGGAATTGTAGGAGAGTTGGATTAGCAATTCATTCATTATATTTCTATTATAACTATATTTTTTTCGCCGCCAGTGTGCGTGGGCATCCAACTAGTAAAATACAATGTTTGAAAGCATAATAATGTAATGGGTTTTGCAATATGGGTGAAACATTTAGTTGTGAAACATTTAGTCTTAAATGTTATGTTTAAAAGTTAAAAACATGCAATATGGGTGAAACATTTAGTTGGTTAAGAGAGATAAATTCAGGAGGTGAGGTGGTTAGTCTGAATGTACAAACCATTTAAGCACGGCATAATTTCTTAAACATAGCCCTAAAAGCTAGCATTTTTCAAATGTAAAATCAAAATCGCATGCTTATAGTTTTTTACTTTATTACTCATCTTTTTGTTAAATAAAAATGGTATGACGAAGATATAGTGGTTATACGTTTAACCACACAACAGAATTTATAATATAAGTAACTCTTGTTTATTAACTAGGATATTCCGTAATCAGCCTAAAAATAAAAGTTTAAGGAAATTAATTACCTTCAATCGATTGAATGATGTACGGTCAACTTGGTTTTCATGTTTTTGCTGATGTTCCAAAGCTTTTTCAAGTCTTTTGACAACCTCATCTATATGCGGACGCTTCGCCCGTTCCTCTTCTATGCACCAATATGCTGTCTGTGAGAATATTTTGAATGATTCTCGGTCCATCTGTTCACGTAAATGTGGATCAATCATATCATCCAAATCAGATTTTTCCATTTGCCTTAATAACCCCTCTCCCATCTCTTCATCTGGAAGTGCACTCCTTCCACACAAGACTTCGAATAATACAACACCGAACGAATACACATCTGACTTGTGGTTCATACCGTTCGTCTTTTTGTATTTTGGGTCCAGGTATGAATTCTCAATAATATCACGAGTAAGAAGAAGATGGTGCCTCCGAGCGATTGTATTTTTCAGTGAAAGTTCAAAACCAGATAACTTGGGTTCCCATTTGTCATCTAGTAAAATTTTCGAGCTCCTGATGTTGCAATGTATAACACTAAAATCGCGTGCAACATCATAATGGATATAACTTAATGCATTTGCAACGCCGAGACATATCTTCAATCTTTGCATCCATGTGAGGGTCACGTCACTTAGATATTTGTTGAGACTCCCGTTGGCCTCCCTCTTGTATATGATAATCTTCTCGTCCTCCTCATCACAATACCCAACAAGAGACACTAGATTCTTATGTTTGAGACTGGAAAGCATCCTCAGCTTCATCTCAAACTTTTCGAAATCATCTTTTTGATAGATCCCCCGTGCAAAAACAATATCGATCAACTGTTCGGGGTCCATGTAACTACTGCGCTCGCCCCCCCTCTTAGTCAGTGGGGCAGCAGGTTCCAAATGTGCCATTCTAACTGCGGAATGCATCATAGAGCCTCTGTAAACCGATCCAACTGTTTTATTTCTGATGATATACTCAGGAGCAAAGTTGTTGGTTGCGATTTTTATATCTTTAAAGAATTCTCCTGAGAAAAACTTGTAGTCGAAATAAGACCAAAAATGATCAACACCTCGGGGTATGATGTCACTCTTTGATCCCTATACGTATGAAAGAAGACAACATTAAGAAGTGTGCAGATTCACAGAATGGAACACTTGGGGTTAATCATTCATTTTTAACATTAATCAAAAGGAAAATATGGTGAAGAGCTAAGTAATCACATGAGGGGAGCTTGTGTATAAGAATAGTTAGGTGAAGAGCTAAGTAATCACATGAGGGGAGCTTGTGTATAAGAATAGTTAGATTTTCAAAAAATTGTTGGAAAATGTGACTTTCGGTAAACATGGAAAAGATTTTGCATGTATAACTTGAACCTCAAATTAATCATAACTCACAACCACCACCTTTAAGATAAATATAATACTTTAGGGAAGTGACATGTGAAGCGAGTGTATTTATTTTGTACTCAAAATATTAACTGGCCGGAAAAGACATTTATATACTTGTTAATAGGATCGGGTATAGCCGCTGTTTCCTACGCGGATCAAAAAGCGGAGCCACCACTCGAATGTCACCGCAACGCTGCCCTCTGCCACTTCCAAGTTCACCAATTAAGTGGGGAGGAAGAAGACAAAAAAAAATAATAAATAAATAAAAAACAAAAAAAAACTTTTTTTAATAGGTTTTGTGTGTGGGTGTTGTGTTTTAGAGGGTGTTTGAGATTGCGTTATGGAGTGGATTATCTGACTACTTAGTTTACAAAACGCAGTTAATCAAACTTTTGTAGTTGCAGGTGGTGGCTTTGAAGGTTTAACAGGATGTCTGTGGAAGTCATGTAAAGTGAAAGAGATGATGTATAAAATGCCTAGTAAAAATAAGTACCACCAAATATAGATTGTTTGCTTTGCTTTGTTTTAAATTGGGCCAACCTCGACAATTTGTTAATTTTTTTAGACGTGAATTATAGTATACTCGCTGAAATTAATCTTTTTTCGAAAATTACCTTTTCCATAAGTAACTGGATAATCTAATTTGTAAAAAAAAAATAATAAATAAATAAAATAAAATAAAATAAAATAAAATATCAGATTATTGCGATTTCAAACCGCATAATCAAATTCAAACGCTATATTTTTAAATTACGTTTTGTTACAGCTGATTATCTGATAATTTGTTTCCAAAATGGATAATCTATTTTCAACAATCAATTCCAAACACCCTCTTAATTGGGTATGGTGAGGCCTAAATGGGAGAAAGTGGCATGCCATTAGTGAATGGGTGTTCTAGAGTGTGAGTGTTGAAAGTGGGATGCTAAGATAACGCTAGGTGGCAAAAAAAGGTGAAAGTGACGTCATGATGTGCTAAGTGACATGCGAAGCGGGTGTATTTATTTGTACTCAAAATATTAACTGAAAAAGACATTTGTATCCTTGTCTACTACGTACCCATTTTTTGTTTTCTTTTGAACCTCAAAATTTCCGATATATTTTTTAGAAGTACCCAACAATAATGAGTACCATTTCCAATCACTGTTTATTTTAAGCAATATAACTTTGAGCTTCTTTGTTGACTTCATCCTGTGCGTTCTTATTATTCACGGTCCATAGCAAAACTTTGAAGCTAAAAGTTGCATTATAAAGTATCATCACCAAACAGTTTATAGTTTACTTAAATATTTGAGTGGCTTACAACAAGAGCTAAAAAGAATATTAATTAATTACCTTCTCATGACCGGATGATGTCTCTCCAACTTCCGCCACAACTGATGAGTATTCCTTTAAGATCAATGACAACAAATAAAGCAATAAGTAAATAATTATAGAGTAGTTATTGTGCTACAAAGATAAAGAGAAAAAAACCATCTTACAGTATTTTTCCATTCCAATTGAAGTTCCAATGCTTTCTCAAGTCTTGTGACAATCTGATCCATATTTGGGCGTTGCGATTGTTCTTCACTCAAGCACTCATACGCTATTTCGGCAAAAATGTTCAACGATCGCGGATCCATTTGTTTCCGTAGTTTTGGATCAATTATATCATCGAGTATTTTCTCTCTATAATGAAAAATTGCCACCGAAGTCAAATACTTATTATCCTGATCATCAATTATTGATTCCCTACCACAAAGTAGTTCAAACAATATCATTCCAAAGGAATAGATATCTGACTTGTGGCTGACACTGCCCGTCTCTAAATATGTTGGGTTTGTATGCCCCTTCATAGACCGAACTAAATCTGTATGGAAAGAATGGTGGCTTTCATATGCTTTAATCTTTATGGAATGCTGAAATTCAGATAACTTGGGTTCCAAGTCACCAGTTAATAGAACTGCTTCACTGCTGATGTTCCGGTGTATAACGCTAAAATCACGCTGCTCGTCATAATGAATGTAACTCAATGCATGCGCAACACTCACAGATACCTCCAATCTTTTCTCCCATGTCAACAACATCGGGTTACTTAGATACTTTTTTATCTTTCCCCTAAACCTGTGCTTGTAAATGATGGTCTCTGCACCAACTTCATTACAAAACCCGACAACAAAAACAAAATTCTTATGACTGAGACTAGACAACATCGAAATCTCAGTCCAAAACTGTTGTTCTTTTTCATCCCATTCTTTGTTAATTACCCTTTGAATCGTGATATCAGTCAACTCACCACACCAAGAGAGCTGTCCCTCGTACATCTCTCCAATTCCACCTTTAATAACACGAAGAGAGCCATCATTTTCTTCATAACACATAGAGAGAGATCCCTTGGTGGCGGACAAAAAATCTTCAATTGGGATTCTTAGGTGAGCAAGGTGGTTGGGCGAAGAGTGAATCTATCACGAAAGACAAAGTTGGGGTTACAAAAGGACGATATTCAATAGATACACAAATTAACATCAAGTTGATTTTATTTCTTTTCTACTTATTGCATCGAAGATTTTATTCTGTATGTCAACGTATTACTTTATTTTGGATAACTGTTTAATACAAACCTTCAACCAACATTCATAATGTTATTGACAATGTTTTTATCCATAACCTTTTACTTTAACTACCGGACACGACCCATGATATGTCAGATTTTGGGACTTAAGTTATCAAATTTATTCATTTTATTATTATTATTATTATTATTATTATTATTATTATTATTATTATTTTATTTTATTTTTTTGGATAATGGGGATTGATATGATTCATCAAATTTGCAATTTATATTTTTGTTTCCAGTTATCAACGTTATAAATAAAAATTTATCAACGTTAGTTGAAAGATTTTATTAAGAGGATTGCTACATCCATATACATTTTACAAAAACAATCCAGTTATCAACGTTATAAATAAAAATTTATCAACGTTAGTTGAAAGATTTTATTAAGAGGATTGCTACATCCACATACATTTGGAGATGGATACACCTACCCACTGGGTAGTTTACCCGGATGAGGTGTAATTCAATCATTGGAAGAGAAGGAACAAAACATTAATTGTGTTTTTATTCTTTTCAATGACTTTTACATGTCACATATTAGAAGCAAATGGGTAGACCACCCACCGGGTAGATTAAGTTTTCTCCTTGTGAGGATTTGTTTTTGTAAAATGTATGTGGATGTAGCAATCATCTTTTATTAAATGGTTATCCAAAGTTAGGGGCTTATATAATATTAATGACAAAAACGTTGCTAAGAAAATTGAAGGGTTGTTTTCTAATGATTATTTAAATTTAATTAGTCTTTTTAAAAGGTCAAATAACATTATGAATAAAAATGTTTCAAGAAAAAGTTTAATGGTTAAATCAATAACTGATCAAAACTTTAGGATTGAATAAAAAGTGAGCCTAAAAATTACAACCAAACTATGAAGTACGGAGTAAAATAATATGAATAAAACAAGAAGTGTTAAATACTGATTATATCACGCATTTTGATATGTCTTTGTTTTATCAAAAGTGATTCAATATGTTAAGATCGGTTTGTTTTTGCCATCTCATAATGTTTCATTTAAAATTTCGTTAAAACTAATATAAATTAAAAAGCAAAAGAAAATATTATGCCAGAAGTATTAAGGAGAAAATATAAAGGTCTTACCTGCCTATTTTCACGTGCTAGTACCAAAGCTTTCTCGAGTCTTAGGACAATGTCATCTATATTTTGGCGTCGTGATTGTTCTTCGTCCAAACAGTCATAAGCTATTTCAGCGAACATGTTCAATGAATGCAAGTCCATTTGTATCCATAGTCCTGCATTAACTAAATTATCGAGTTTTCTCTCTCGATAATGGGTAATGAATTGTGGAGCCAAATGATTATCATATAGTGATTCCGTGCCACACAGTAATTCAACCAAAACTATCCCAAACGAGTACATATCCGACTTGTGGTTCAAACCCTTAGTCTTGATATATGCTGGGACTCCATACCCATCCTCCTTATACGGAAGTGTATTAGTATGAAATGAATTGTGCCTTTGAGATGCTTGAATCTTGATGGAATATTTAAAATTAGATAACTTGGGTTCCCAGTCATCATTTAGTTGAATCGATGAACTGCCGATGTTCCGGTGTATTACGCTGAAAGCCCGTGAGTCTTCATAATGAATGTAACTCAACGCTTGCGCAATACCGACAGATATCTCCAATCTTCGCACCCATGTCAACAACATCGGGTCACGTATATATTGGTTGAGACTGCCCCTGGTCTCACGCCTGGTAATGATGATTTTCTCATCATTCTCATCACAAAACCCAACTAATGAAACAAGATTTTTATGCTTGAGACTAGAAAGCAATGAAACCTCCATCCAAAACTTTTGTTCTTTTATCCTTTTAAACCTCCGCGCATAAATATCAATCAAGTCATCGGACCATGAGAGTTGTCCCTTGTAATCCTTATAATTTATTCCCCTCGCGCCAAAGTTGTTTGTGGCAGATAGTATCTTTTCAAGGGGGATTTTGAGGTGAGCAAGATCGTGTTTAAGTGAAGAGATTATCTGTTTATCAAGTAAAAACGTGAATTAATACACAAGATAACACAATTAGAGAGTTTGATGAACTGCCTACAATAACATATTTGATGAAATTCCTGATCCTTTTCAAACACATGTTGCTGTATATACGTGCCTAATGAAATCTGTATTCATTTTCTACTTTATAAGTAGCTATTATCATATTATGTTTGTGGATAAAAATTAGAATTAGATCCCTTTTTTAAGTTTCGGAAGTGCATGGTCTTATTAACCTGAAATGTTTTGTTTCTTCATGTTGTCCTATTAACTAATAATTTAAAGGCAGAAGGTGATAAAGTGGATTGGAATACTCTAGATAAGTTAATAAAGTGGTACCCAGGAAACATATGGTGTCTACTAAGTGATGGAGGTGAAGGTCTATATATTTACTCAAACAAATACAGAGTTGTACTTATTATGATAGAAAGATTCAAACAAATATAGAGTTGTACTTATTATGATAGAAAGATTCAAACAAATATAGAGTTGTACTTATTATGATAGAAAGATGGAAGAGAAAACCCGTGTCTTACCGCATTTTGATGTTCAAGTTGAAGTTCCAACACTTTCTCAAGTCTCGTGACAATCTCATCAATATTTGGGCGTTGCGATCGTTCTTCATTCAAACACTCATATGCTATTTTGGCGAAAGTGTTAAATGATTGAGAGTCCATTTGATTCCATAGACTCCACTCAATTATTTCATTGAGTTTCTTCTCCCTATAATGGGCAACAGCCACTGAAGCCAAGTACTTATTATCTTGGTCGTCGTCGATTACTACTTTCCTACCACACAGTAGTTCAAACATTACTATCCCAAAGGAGTACATATCCGACTTGTGGTTCGCAATTTTTGTCTCTATATATTTTGGGTCTGTATACCCATCCGTACTCCACACTTTATCAGTATAGAAAGAATTGTGCCTTTCAGATGCTTTGATCTTCATGGAACGTATAAAACCACCTAACTTGGGTTCCCAGTCATCATTGAGTTGAATCGATGAACTGTTGATGTTGTGATGTATTATGCTAAAATCGTGTGACTCATCATAATGAATGTAACTCAATGCTTGCGCAATACCCACAGATATCTCCAATCTTTGGATCCATGTCAAGCACATCGGGTTACTTAGATGGTTACTGAGACTTGCTCTGCTCACAAGCATGTAAATGATGACCTTCTCGTCATTGTCATCACAAAACCCAACAAGAGAAACCAGATTCTTGTGCTTGAGACTAGAAAGGATGGAAACCTCCATCCAAAACTGTTGGTCTCCATCAAACCATTCTTTATTTAACCTCCCAGCTAAGATATTAATAAACTTACCGGACCACAAGAGCTGTCCCATGTAAAACTTTTTATATGCATCTTCTCGGACGAGTTTTCTGTCAGAAAAGTTATTGGTGGCGGAGAGTATACGTTCAAGGGGGATTCTTAGGTGAGCAAAGTTGTTAAGATTGAGTGAAGACATCATGTATGTATCTGTTTGTTTATCTGAACAAAAAAGGGTGTGTGGGTTGTTAAAAAAAAAGAAGTGAAGGAGTGTTTGGGTGATATACATAAAAATATGTTCGGTTTGTGTTTGTATATATAGAAAGATGTGGATAAGCGTGTGTTCCTTGTTATCTTTAATGAACGGTGGTCTGATTTCTGCATTATTATTTGCAGTAGACTATTGACTTTTAACCATTAACAAAACAACAAACATCAACTACTAGAACAATAATACAATGTAGCTTAATGCCTAGTGGTCTTTATTTAATTTATTGTTTATAAAACTTTGACAGATAAGGGATGTGGATGTTGTGTGGTTAGGATTATTTGGTGATACTCTACATACTTTTGCCAATAGAGTTGTGTGCAACTAAATGACCATTTTGGTAGTGAATGTTAAATCAAAAATTTTATTCACCACTTGAACAAGCTAAAAGACAAACCACAATTCCAAAAGTAACATACCATCTATTGGAGGTTTAAAAAGATAAACATGTCAAAACATCTCAAGAGTTGATGATATATAAAGTGACAGGGTAACATGATTATTCAAGCGATCCAAAACATGTGGCTTCCAATTTTTAAAGCCATTTCGCTAAGCCATTCATCAAGCGCATTACATGCATATTTATATACATGTAAATATGTAATGATGATAATGATGTGAGTTATTAGGGTAAATCGTGACTTGATTAATATGAATCATCCGGTATATAAATACCATTACAAGGAACAATCTAGACCTCGGGCCTTAGCCCATACTAATATTACATGGACTCTAACTTGTGAATACATCGACTAACACTCCCCCGCAGTTGGAGCGGGAGGACACCGGACACTCAAACTGGTCCTAAATTCCTGGAACAAAGCATATGGTAAACCTTTAGTAAAAATATCTGCATACTGATAACGTGACGGTACATGAAGCACTCTAACTTGACCAGCAGCAACCAAATCCCGTACAAAATGAATATCAATCTCTATATGCTTCGTACGTTGATGCTGAACCGGATTAGAAGATAAATAAACAGCACTAACATTATCACAGTAGACTAACGTAGCAGAAGACAAAGGTGTGTACAACTCACGTAAAAGATTCCGCAACCAACAAGTTTCAGCAACAGCATTAGCGACCCCACGATATTCTGCCTCAGCACTGGAACGAGAAAGTGTCGGTTGGCGCTTAGAGGACCAGGAGATAAGATTGTTACCGAGAAAAACACAATAGCCAGAAGTCGATCTTCGAGTAGTAGGGCATCCAGCCCAATCAGCATCAGAATAAGCAACCAATGAAGAAGTGGATGAAGAAAACAACTGTAAACCATAGTCTAATGTACCCCGAACATACCTCAAGATTCGCTTAAGAGCCGAAAAGTGAGGCTCCCGAGGATCATGCATGAAAAGACATACCTGCTGCACCGCATATGAAATATCAGGTCTAGTAAAGGTAAGATACTGTAGAGAACCAGCAAGACTCCGATATAACTTAGGATCAGAAACCGGATCACCATCATCACCCAATTTAGACTCTGTGTCAACAGGAGTCCGAGAAGGGTTACAACCAACCATATGTGCACGCTCCAATATCTCCATAGCATACTTACGCTGTGACAAAAACATCCCTGAAGAATCACGCGTAACAGAAACACCCAAGAAATAATTAAGAGCACCCAAATCTGTCATAGCAAACTCCTTATGTAAAGAAGCAATGATCTGCTGTAATAAACCATCAGACGAAGCAGTGAGCACAATATCATCCACATAGAGTAACAAAAATGCAGTATCATCACCCTGTTTATAAATAAATAATGAGGAGTCACAACGACTAGAAGAAAAGCCAACAGTAGTGATGTAATTAGCAAAGCGCTGAAACCATGCCCGAGGAGCCTGCTTAAGACCATACAACGAACGCTGCAATAAACATACATAATCAGGATGAACAGGATCACGAAACCCAGGTGGCTGATACATATAAACTGTTTCAGTCAAATCCCCATGCAAAAAAGCATTTTTGACATCTAGCTGATGTACCGGCCAATGTCGAGAAATAGCTAAACTAAGAACTGTCCAAATAGTTCCTGGTTTAACAACCGGGCTAAAAGTCTCATCAACATCCACACCCTCGATCTGATTACTGCCATTTGCCACAAGTCGTGCCTTATATCGACTAAGGGTGCCATCGGCTAAATACTTATGACGAAACAACCACATACTACGGATAACATTCACATCTGGGGGTTTTGGTACAAGAATCCAAGTTTTGTTTTTAATAAGTGCATCGTGCTCTTCACACATAGCATTTTGCCAATTGGGATTACGAAACGCATCACTAGAAGACCGAGGTAAAGGAGAAATCGTAGACACATGACCAGCATAACGAGGATTGGGACGAGTAATCCCGACACGACCACGTGTGACCATGGGGTGAATCGAACCGGTCGGCTGTGAAATAAGAGGTGGTGGTGATTCATGAGTAACAACAGGTGTTGGTGGTGTGTCTGGCGTTTGAGGCATTGGTGTTTGAGGCATTGTTGTAGGTGCAGGGGATGGAGTAAAAGACTCAACAGGTGCATCAGGTGTAGAAACATTAGGTGTAGTGGTGGGAGATAATCTAAGAATATTAGAAATGACATTAGATGAGTCATCCAAAAATTCATAAGAAGAACTGGCAGTGGGAGTGGTGATAGAGGAAGTCTTTGTGGAAAACGGGAAAACAGTTTCATCAAAGGTAACATGTCGTGAAAGAATAATTTTATTGGTGTTCAAATCTAAACAACGATAACCACGATGATTTGTGGCATGACCTAAGTAAAGAGAAGGTGTAGCCCGAGCACCAAGTTTGTTATTAGTATCAATGTGAGGATAACAAAGACACCCAAAGGTACGCAAAAGACTATAGTCAGGCTTTAACCCAAAAAGTCGAGTAAATGGGACTTCATTGTCAATGGCACGTGATGGTAATATATTTAAAAGATAAACAGCCATATTAAGAGCCTCTGTCCAATAATTAGGAGGAAGATGTGCTTGAAATAACAAAGTACGAATAAGGTTATTGATAGTTCTAATCATCCTCTCAGATTTCCCGTTTTGTTGAGAGGTACGAGGACAAGAAAATCTAAATTGAATCCCATTATCGGAAAATAGCGTATGGAAAGCTTGGTTATCAAATTCCCCACCATGATCACACTGAAAAGACTTAATGTCACACTTGAATTGAGTACGAACAAAGCTACGAAACAAATTAAATTTAGACAAAACATCAGATTTATTAACTAAAGGATAAACCCAAACAAACTGAGAATAATGATCCAAAAACAAGACATAATATTTGAAACCAGAAAGACTCGGAATTGGGGAAGTCCACAAGTCCGAGTGTACAATATCAAAAGATGACTTAACCAAACTACTAGAACTGACAAAAGGAAGTTTCACGTGTTTGCCAAGCTGACAAGCATGACAAAGAACGGGAGACTTCTCTTTATTACAAGAAATAGAACTACTTGAAAGGACACGACGTAGCACTTCACTTCCTGGATGACCAAGACGCTGATGCCACGTATACTGACTCGCTAGAAAAGCATGCGGAATGGTAGAAGACTGAGTGACTGGGTAAAGATCGCCATTGCTATCACAGCGGAGCAGCACCCGACGCGTTTGAAATTCCTTAACAGAAAAACCAAAAGGGTCAAACTCAACTGTACAATAATTATCACGGACAAATTGACGAACAGATATTAAATTTTTGACAATATTGGGAGTAATTAAAACATTATTTAAATGAAGAGGACGCGTAGGAGTTGACAAAATGCTATGGCCAGAATTAATGACAGGAATAGAATGCCCATCACCAACCGCAACAGAGGGATAAATGCACAAATTAAAAACATCACTAAGACAATTGACATCATCATTAAGATGAGATGACGCACCTGTGTCCATATTCCAGTTACCGGGATTAGGATCCTGAAGATGTACCGTATTGAACGCAGCAGGCAAAGTGGTTTCCTGACCCGGAAGTTGACCGGGTTGTTCACTAGGCAAAAAAGACCCTCCTTGCACTCCTTGAACCTGCTGTGGACCGGTTGTTGAATTGTTAAACAAACCTTGAACCCCTTGTGAGAATTGAACCTGCTGTTGACCAGCAGTCAAACCCCCTTGGACAGCTGGTGAACCCCCTGTAATTCTTGAACCGGCTGGTGGGTAAAAAACTGCTGATGAACCCCCTGTAATACGTGAACCTGCTGGTGAACCCCCTAGAATTCCCTGTGAACCATCGGCAAAAAACGAACCCCCTGGTGGACAATAAGACCCCCCGTAATAACCTCCCCCATGCGTATGACCCTCCATAGAATGCATGGGTGTAACAGTACCATGTGATGGAGTCTGTTGAGCTTGCGAAGAAGGAAAACCAGGAGGAGCAAATTGGGCCTGTGGAGAAGCAAATCCAGGTGGAGCCGTGCAGCATGCAATAGGTGAAGGGCCAGTTGGTTTAGTATTAGAAACACGAGAAGAGTTACCACTAGAAGTACCCATCTTGGCCAAAAGACTTTGGAGAGTTAGAACTTCATGGGGAGACAAATTGGTGTATGGTGTGGTAGCAATAACAGAAGGTTTAGTAGCCGGATTACCATGGATTCCATCATGAAGAAACTTGCAATGTACCCCAAACCGACACGAGCCTTGAACAAAAAGGAAACAAGGTTTATAGACTTTTTCATTAGGCGCCAAAGTACGTCGAGTATTAGTGCTTGAATTAGCCAACAAAACCATAGGGGATGAGGAACTTGAATCAACAAGAGCATCTTGAGCACGAGTTTTTAAACGCATCTCCTCCGTAGTGAGCATAGAGCGAACCATTTTGAGATCCGGGAAAACCTCGCGATGAGCAATGATGGTAGAGACACTATCATATTTTGCAGGCAAACCTTCCAATGCGAATGTAACAATATCATCGTTGCTAATAGGTGAGCCCAAACTAGATAAAATAGTGGCCATATTCTCAATCTTACGAAAATAAGCATCAATACTTAGATCTCCAAGTTTTATAGTACGTAGTTCCGCCTTCAATGCAATAGAACGAGACCGTTTATTGTCATTAAAGATGGAAGCAAGCATGTCCCATGCGTCCTTGGCCGTTTGAGGATCTTCATTAACAAGGCGTTGTTGAAGTGTTGGTGACAAAGTAATAAAGATCCAAGAAAGAACAATGGTGTCAATTTTTAACCATTCGGCATCGGGAGCACTTGAAGTTGCATCATCGGAAGACTTGCCTAGTAAGTGATCCAAGATAGAGTAGCCTTTGCAAATGTGTTTTAGAAAATAAGTCCAAGATGAGTAATTCATCTCTTCAACATCCAACTTGACCGGAACAAGGGTGGGAATGTTATTGATTGTCATGAGCTTGTCGGACAAAAGAATAACGGGTTGTGGGGGATTGCTTCCTGTCATATTGACTTAGGTTGTGTGTATTAAAAGTAAATAATAACTAGGGTTAGGGTATGAGGGTACGATGAACAGTAGCAGAAAAAGAATGGAACAGTAGCAATAAAAAAATAACACACCAATAGAATCAGTAACACCAAGAAAATAAACTCCACTTGAAGAAGCAGCACCAACTGTCGACTGGTTTATCAAACAGGAAACCAACGATCGACTTGAAGAGATTAATCACCAACGGTCGACTGGCTATCAAACGTTAGCCAACGGTCGACAAAGAACAGAAAAAAAAAATTTAGGGTTTGGTTAAGGATCGTTTGTAGGCTCTGATACCATGTGAGTTATTAGGGTAAATCGTGACTTGATTAATATGAATCATCCGGTATATAAATACCATTACAAGGAACAATCTAGACCTCGGGCCTTAGCCCATACTAATATTACATGGACTCTAACTTGTGAATACATCGACTAACAAATGAATCCTTATGAGTTACCAACACATGAAATAATCAACATACACATAATAGGGTTTTTTCGATCTAAACCTATCCATGTTCTTTGTTATTAAATTGGCCAACTAATAATAAAATATATTCATTGATTAGTCATGACATTTGTCATTTCGTTCTTCAAGTGTGTTAAATTTTTTCTTCAACTTATATTCTCAACCACCTTTACGTTCACACATCAAGTGTGGTAGCTGCAGTATTATTCTAGTAGACTATTGACTTTTTGACCTACTATTAATTTCACACAAATTGTCTTGAGCGTATAGGAAACTCCAGTTCTATTGATTAATTCAAAGTTTGAATAGTAGTAATAATAAATAACAAAACAACCAACATCAAGTCCACCTTCTCGGCAATTACTAGAACAATAATAATACAATATAAAACAATTACCCACATGAGAATATAAAGTTGTAAAGGCCATAAATACCCACTTGCTGCCAAAAAAACAATCACGGATGCATTAACTCTGGACCACTTGGACATGTAGATGAAATGAGCCAACTTGCAGACACAAAACCAAACAGCAGTACACAGCACAAATATATTGCCAACTTGCAGCTGTACACCAGCACAGAAACTGATAAAAAAATTTCACTGTTGCCAATTTTATACTTATTTGATCTTCGAAATATAACGTATAAATGCATGCAATGATGTGCAATTCAGCACCATATACTAGTGTGGTAATCCGACTTATTTACTTATATATGGGGTATTCAGGTTAAAAAACGGGTCAATGGTAAAAAAAAAAAAAAAAAAAAAAAAATGTCTTAAAAGGAGAGATCAAACGGGTCAAAGGTTACCCATAGTGTATTTTTAGTGCATCAAATTTCTTATGTCACATAAAATGATACATATTTTTTTATGCAATACTATTGGAGACAGTTACTATTTACTAAAAAATTGGAGTAAAAATGTTTCGGGTCAGCCATTAGCTTTTTAACATAACACGCCCATTTTGCCACATCGACACAATACTTATTTGGAATACCTAAGATGTTTTGAATATGATATTCAGTGAGTCAGCATCAACTTTAGCTTCACACATATTCCCTAATTTCAGGGTCCACCTTCGCCAGTGCGAGCAGTCTCTAAAGCTTTATTTATTCTGAATCCGCCCATTTTACCCAAAGATTTACTCAGTTAAATCCATCAGTAGCCATACCTTCAATATATAATCTGCAGGATAATTTAGGCCATCTCTACTTTCTAAAACAGCAGCCCATGAAGAACCTGCAATTTATGTATGTTTAATATGTCATTATACAAAAACTATCCATATATAACATGTAACAAAGAACAGACCTGAGTTGAACCAGACATCCATCGTATCAGTCCCATTCACATAATATGATGATGCTTTATCACGATACAATTCTTCTACTGGCATGTATCGCTAACCTTTTTGGAAATGATTGCCCTCATACTTGGCACATTGACCAAAAGTACTAAACATAAGATGAAAATTAATATTCTAAATTGAGACATATAAAATAGCCATTAAGTTTGATCCAACAGTAATTTAATTTATAGAAATAAAAAGGTAATGGCAAGCATGTATAGAAACAAAATCTGTAGCCGTCATTAAGTTAGTTAGATTTTCTCTGTTCGTATCCTGTTTGTTTTTTTTTACTGTTCTGATGTTGTTAACGCAAAGGGAGTTAAGAACTTTGGAAATGAGAGATTTTGAGTTCAGAATACCTGAGATGTAGACCGTACGAGTTTACTAATAACATTCACTACAGCCTCTCTGAATCTCTCAGCGGAAGCAAACCATTATCCAGTTGCCCAAAAAATCATAGGCTTTTTAGTTTATATGAATTCTGTGGTAATAAAGGGTATCATTAACATGAAAATTTTACAGCAGACGTTAATAGTTGGTGTGAACATATCAGACTGAAGTTACTAAGCCTAAAAGTAAAACAATCTCTGACAGTCAAAAGAGTAGAGAAAAGTATAGGTTAGAACTTTTGATTTGCATGGGGCCGGGCTAGTGAGATGTGAAAGATGAAGCTGCTTTGCCCTAACAAATCTTAAAGTTGTGATAAAAACAACATGTACTGGATATCTGTGGTTCAACTCTATGTTATCTCTAGATGTGGATGATGCCTCTCTAAATTCTGCAGTCCATGTTGTTAATGGTGTGAGAATGGCTGAATGCATATTGACAACATGGTTATACAGTTTTAGTAGAGGAAATTTAGTTTACACTGGTTGATTTACATAGAGTCGTAGTATTCTTTGTTTTAGTTCATGTGTGTCTGTGAGGATGTAAGCTACAGGCATTATATTAATTAGAACTAGTTGTCTAGTGTATTTTTAACGCATAACATTTCCTATGTAACATAAAAAGAATATATTTTTTGTAAGAATATTAGAGACACTGACGTTTACTAAATAAGTGGACGGAGAATGTTTCGGGTCAGCCATTAACTTTTTTTACCAGAACCCGCCCATTTTGATACCTCTTACAATTTTGTTCATAAATCTTTTAAAGTCTTCATACATGCTCATATATATCTTGCCACATCTACAGTATAATTCGGGAATACCTGAGATGTTACGAATATGCGATTCAGAGTCAGCAACAACTTTAGATTCAAACAGCACAGATTCAGCAAAAAAAAAAAAAAAAAAAAAAACACTGTGGAATCAATGAATTCGCTGGTGCAAGCACTCTCCAAAGCTTTAATTACCTCCGTTTTCAACAAGAAAATTCATACAGATTAGATGCAGGTGCAGTGTCATAAAATTATTCAGCCATAAACAGTCGATGTAAAGATTAATACATCAAAGGTATTAGCAGCAAGACATTATTGTGGTTACCTCGAGTCCTAGAAAAAAGTCCCCATTAGCCCAATATCTAATGCTACTAATTTATCCAAATTTGTTTCATAAAAAACAACCTAACCAAGAAGAACTCGAATGGGTCATGCTTATATTCTAAATTCACCCCATTTTCATTCAAGCATTAAAACATTAGGTCCAAATCTGTATTCTCTCACATAACAGATTCACATCACTATTCAGTCAGACACTTCATCAAGGGTTAGCAACTTAGGTCCAAATCTGCATCGAAGAGAAAAACTTATTTTTTCAGTACTGTTAATTATGAAAAACCACCTTAGCAACACACATAAACCTTAAACGATGCCATCATTCAAGAAGTACCAGTTTTTTAATCACTACCAATGTCTTAAACCATAAACAGGAAAAAAAAAAACTCAAACTTCCCATTCTCCAAACATCCAATCCTACTAATATATCTGATTTCGTTTCCTAAAAACAATCTAACCAACAAAAACTCAAATGGGTCACACTAACACAACAAATTCACACTACTATCCACTCAAACATTTCATCAAACGCTTGGTGTGCAGCTCAATTCAACTAACAAAAAACCACCAAACCCATTTATAAAAACCCAAAAAAAACTCAGCAGAACAATTCGAACCAACATGAACTCAAATGGGTCACAATTACATAACAATTCAACTAAAATAAAACCCATTTTTATCAGAATCCACGTCATCACACCATTAAAGACATCTAAATTTGAATGTTGCATCGTCTACACAAAGTTATTGTTTTAAACAATCGAGTAAAGTTCAAAATAAAGTTTTTTGTGTTAAACAATCGAGTAAAGCTCTTGTCATATGCCATCCAATCACTACTCTTCCTACAAATGAGATGCATGGTTGTCATTCTAAAACGTGAATTATAATAAGAACCTAAGGTACCATACTTGTAATGGTCACATTATATGGTGTTTAACAAAGTAAGATGACTAAAATTTCATATTGTGTATGCATTTGAACAATACACTACCAAAAGTGTAGACATCATAATAAAAAAAAGTTTAACATACGTTTATGCATCAAGAGCTTCTTAAAGATTGTTATGTTTTTGCCAAGTGGTGTCTAGCCAAGATCAAAAGGGCTACACCTTTTAATGGAAAATCCTGAATGATTAAATCTTTCCTTGGATCACTTATAGCAGTAAGTTACCCTTACATAACTGGCTTATGATCGTAAGACATTCTTCTGTTCTCAATTGGTTACTTTAGCGTTTGAATTATTAATTAACTTATTACTCTACCTGATTTTGACTGCAATACATGATCACCGTTGATCACTGTCCAGTTTTGGTAGTATACCACATTATATATCAGATGCTAATCTTTTCTTATTGTCATAGTGTGCAGTGACTTCATTCCTAATTATATTGTCCTTGACAAATTATACTTTTCTAAGTCAGCTAAAACAGTGATAACTTTGATCAATTGATATATGTAAATTCACTAATGGTGGTACAACTCACAGACGGGGTTCAATAACAGGTCTAAGACTTGTAGATTTTAGTGAGGATAAGTGTTCGTTTAACCTTTTTTATATTATAAAATTATGGTTAATTACATAAATTGTTAATGTGGTTACATCAAAAATGCATTTGCCGTTCTTTTACTTCAAAAATTCACGGATTCCATCCATGTAGTTGACGCTTTTTAACAGGTCCTTTGACGACCAAACATCCGTTAGAAAAGTAAACAAAGTCTAGTTGCGCAATTTTTTGAACGAAGACCATTTTAATGAAATTCAAGATTAAAAAAAAAAAAAAAAAAAAAAAAAAAAATAGCACTACCTCGCAAATTTCCACGAGTGTCCATGAACCCTCCTCAGGACACACCTGCACCGTAATTATGTCTGGCTTCCGTTAAATCCCCTATGTGCATCAAACCACCGTTGACAAACAACCAATCACCATCTTCGCCGCCGTCGTAAAACCAACCATTGTTCCTGCAGAAAACTAACCACCATCAACAATGTTTCCGGTATTGTTCATGAAGGTTTTTAAAGATTAGGAAGGTCATGACTCGAGTAACGGATAACGTCCTAACCACCGGTAACACTTGCAGTAGGACTAAATAAATTCAGATAAATGACCAACCACTATTCAGTATTCACACACTTCAAGCCTATGTGTATCCCGGTATATAAACCACTTTAATAAATAAAAGAGCAAGAGATATCCATTAATAAAGATGGTTACAACTAATAGCTCCTCCACCACCTTAAATAACACATTACAATGACTTTGGTACATCGTGGTATGGTGGAAAAGCAAGCCTTTTTGTTCTTGCTTTTCAGTCTTACAAAGGATTTAGATTCATAAATTTTGATACAGCTTGATTATATCTATGTTTTGGCATGAACATGACGTATATACACAAATTTAAGCACACTGGAGTTGAGATAGTTGACCTTTCTGCCATTCCAGCTAACGGAAATAGGTATTGATACTTCGAGCTTTAAGCTACGAAAGGGTGGTTCACAAGTCACAACAAAGCAATGAGCCTAACCATCTCACGGGCTATTTGATTTCTATAACTTCACTCCCGCACAAAGACCTTAATTTATTCAGCCACAATTCCTGAGGCTGCACACCAGCCGCCCTCATCTGATAAAGGAACTTAATGGCTTCAACAAGGCACCCGTTTTGTACCAAACTAGTCAGCATAGCATTCTAACACGCCCGATTCCTCCTACATTCATTCATATTAAAAACCCTTTTCACATCATTCATCAACCCGAATTTCCCATACATATTCTCCATTTAAGGGGAAAAAATGAACCTGTTCACCACAGTTCCCATCTTCACTTATCTTAGAACAAGCACTAAGCACACCAGACAACATAAAGCTATTCTTCCAAACACCCTCTTTCCCCATCTCATTAAAAACCTCAAAAACCTCACGAAAATGTCCACACCACAACGTTTCTCCTCGAACCAATCTGATCAGAAACCATATCACCACCTTCAAAACACCCAATCTTCCCTTAAAAACTAATCAACGAACTCCCCACAAACAAATCACCTCCATACCCCGACTTCATCAACCACCCATGAACCTGCTCCCCAAGTTCCACATTCGTCGTCTCCCGACACGCCTTAAGCACACACACCATAATCCAACTAACCGGCAAACTATTGCAACTAAAAAGCACATATTGGAACCGTGAATCTATAAACAACTTCACCACTTCCTCACACTCACCATTATCAGCATCACCCACAATCATAATCACCCACGAATTAAAATCCCTGTTAGACATTTCATCAAACGGTTTACGCGCATCACTTAACAACCCACAAGCTACATACATTATTTACGCACAGTTGATTATAACTAAGGAAAGTTGCTTTTTAAACGTTTTTGTCATATGGGTTTGTACCAAAACTGATTCATTGCAAAGTTGGAACTGGATGCATTCTTTATTAACGAAAGCTGGGTACAGTAGCCATTAGTCCATTACCACTCGAGCATTTGATAACGCCAAAAGAGCTTAAGATTGCCGATTATATCTCACTAAAGTCAAGTTAGCCCGTCTTACAAAGCTCATGTTTTGTATAATATCTTTCCCAATAATAGTGTAGTTGTAACAAAAAACATTCATTGATAATGTAAATTTATGCAGATCCCATTTATCATTTCATCATTTGTAGAAAGAACATAAACCTTCCACACATACATAATGAATTTTGACACATGAACACCATATCTAATTTTAGGACATTTTTTTATACAAAAGACTATTTGAAGAGGTGTGTGATTTATTAGTACTCCTAATACATAAGCTTCAATTCAAAGCAAAATAAGCCAATACAAACACCCACTTAGAACAATCACACTTAAGACAATACAAAAACACATATACGATGTATATATACTTGGACAGGTTAGAAAATGACTCTGCGGCCCTCCAGACTTCCTCATCTTATCACTTTCATTCCTTAAAGAATCTAGAAGTAACGGCGGTCCATCAACCTTGACTTCAAGCCTACAAGTTTAAAAATCACACAATAAGTCAATGTAAACTCATAACCAGTTTTAGTATGATAACGTACGTTATATTTAATAGAAATACAATAGAAGCCTTTTGCTGATACTCAAAGTAAACACGAATTTTGAACAGTACGGGAATATATTCTTACACTGGCCGGAACTCAAGACCACATACGATGAGGCCAGACATAGTTCCTTCATGGCTTGTAAATTTCATATTCATAGAAAGAGAGTCATCCTTGAATTCATGAGCTGAGTTAAACTTCCAAAGTTGAATCTCCATCCATCCATCTTCCCTTTGTTTTGGAACCCGAGTGATACCATTTATGTTCAATGGGCTTGGGGTTATAAAATAAACAAATTCAGCCTCACTGTTTTCTTTGTGGAGTATGTCTCGTACTTCTACTGGACAATGCAGCCCCTCGCATTTTTCTGGAAGCTTGAATACAAGGTAACACACGTATTCTGTATCTGGTGACAACATTTGACTTTTGATTGTGCAATTGAGATGAAATACATGTTTTGGTAAAAGCTCAAACACCTCTTGAAATCTGCATATACGATGGATAAGGACGAAGTATATATACACAGGAAACTAAATCCAAGACGTTAAACTTTTGTCTGCCATTTATTCACGAATCTTTAATTGTTAACCATAAAACAAAAAACATTGAACTAGAAATCTAGCTTTTTGTGTGACATCTACATATTTGGATTACAATCAATATATGTTTAGTGATTAAAGATAGGGCCGTCAATCCATGTTAGGTTTGGGTTGGTGGGTCAGGATACCCAACCCGAACATGACCTGTTTAAATAATTGGGTCAGACTTGTAACTTCTTTAAATATATTTTCTGCTTATCTAACTGGGTTGCAGGTTAGCGAGTTACATGGGTTAAATAGGTTAAACAGGTCATGGCCCAAAACCTTTTTACACCCAACCCTAACCCATTTATTTCCGTATCGGTCTCGGGTCATGTTTCATGTAGCCTCAGGAATTGCCGCCCCTAGTTGAAGGAAACTGTAAAAAAGATTAGCTATAATATCAGCAACGAACCTGGACTGGGCTGATGGTTTTGAAGTAAAAAGATCGACATTAGAGAATTTGTATAAAGCTGCCTTTGCAGAAAGCAAAAGAAGTTTCTTTTCGTCGACTTTGCCCAACCAGAACAACTCGTCGTAGTTTCTGCGTATCTTGAATATTTCTTCAAAGTTAGTTGGAAGTTGCTGCACCTGATCCGCATTGAAGTTTGATTTCAAGACTTGTTGGATTTCCTTCAATTTTCCGATTTCTTCATGTTTCACCTATGCGTAAACCACGTTAAATATGCAACATAGAACATGGGTTTAGTTTAATTTTTTGGCATGCATCCGACCTCTTTGTATAATATAAACAAAAGAGTAAATTATGGAAACAGGGGATGTAATTTCAAACTTACTTTATCAATTGCTCGAAATTCAATGCCTTCAACATAAACCACACTTTCTCCACAATAGTGTGATGAAAAGCTCTCAAGTAGAAACTCAAAAACAACATCTTCGTTCTGATTCAAGAATTGGTACAACTCAATCATCATCCAATCCTTGTCTCTCCATGTTGCGAAATATGCATGTAGACTTTCGAGTCCCTTTCTATACTTTAGGTTAACACACATCGGTTTACTTGAAAATTTTCTTGAATCAGTAAGTTTGAAGACTAAATAGACCCCATAAACAACATTAGGAGATAAAAATTGAGTTCTTGTCTTGATTTCGATGATTAAACTGGAAATATCTAATATCTCCACCACTGTCCCAAACCTGCACATATTATAAACATCCAGGTCCAAATTAGTCATAGCCTTTATTCCCATGCACTTCTACTTTTGAATTTCATAATTTTTGGAGCAAGAGTTTGAATTCCATATTAAAATTGATTGTATATTTGTATCAGAAAAATCTCTTTTTAAATAAAGGGAAGAATATTATAAAAAACACTATCAAGATGCTAGCAAAATTTAAAATTCACGGTCATGAGAACAGAGGACCCACAACACGGGTATACCTCAACTACATGATTAGAAGGTTTACAAAATTATAGTAAGTTTTCAAATTTATTTTTTCTTCTACTACATCAGTACTCATTGTTGATTGCAGGACTACTTTTTTTATTAACCTGATGAGACGAGCTCCGAAATTTAGTCATACAGAAGGTTTGGGTCTCAAGTGTAAAAGAGATATAGATGAAGAGCTATTGCTCTGTTTGATTAGTGCATGGGATTCAAAGGAATTCAAATATGTTTTATGTAAGTGTAGAAAGTCATTGTGATATGTAAGTGTAATAGATAGTCAAAGGGGTTCTTAAGTTGATCCGATTGGATTATAATTACAGCATATATTCAGTTATTAAAAAAGCATAAATAAAATGTACTTACGCTTAACACTTAATATTAACAAAAAGATCGAGAGTTAGAGAGAATAACCTTGATCCTGGAAGAGATTTCCGCTCATGTGGACAAGTGTTTTTATAGGAAAACATTGTTGCTGAAACCATTTCATTTCTTTCTCCATGACCATCGAATGACAACAACTGATATATAACAAAACATAAATCAGGCTCAATTTTTATGATGTGTAAATACATGTGTGGTATTCAATTATCCATCGCCTCAAATAGGAAAAGATACATAGAAAACTGAGAAACACCAAATAAGCGAGATACAAGATGAACTGATTACCACTTTGTCTTGTTGAAGGAGGATTCCCTTAGAAAAAATGTTGTAAAGTTCCTCTTTCTTTATGGTAGAATAAATTTCAGGGCACTTTGACATCTGGATTATATCTTTATAGTCTTTAGGCAATTTGGGCTCCCATTTCTCATAGTCCTCCTGTATATACATTAATTAATCAGTTAATAAACTAATGTTTCATATAGTTACCTTCTTAAATTTATAGAACAGTTAAACGCCATAGTTTAGATTTATATGAATCAAAAGTTAACCAATTTTGTCAAAACTATTACTGTAAAACTTACCTGAAATTCCAATGATTTCTTGAGTTGTATGACCACTTCATTAGCTGTTGGTCGTCTTTCTCTCCTGTGATGTAAGCATTGAAAGGCAATCCTTGTAAAGGTAATATATGACTGTGGCGCAATTTGTTCTTTGATACCCTCGAACACTAACTTATCAAGTTTTCCTTCATAGTAGTGTTGTTTAGCCAAAAAGGGTAAATAAAGATACTCATCATCTAGCTTTACGGATGAAAGTTTCCCACACAATATGTCAAATAAAACCGCACCCAGTGAGAATATATCTGACTCTTTCGTTAAGAAGCCTGTTTTCGAGTGTAGTGGGTCACCATAGCCTATTGTGCCTGTAACATTGTCGATGACATTGTCTACATTCTGATTTGTTGAACATACTAAGGAATGCCCAAAACCTGTAAATTTTGCTTTCCAGTCATCAAATAGTAGAATGTTGCTGCTGTTGATGTCCCTATGTATTACCATTTCTGGACTTCCATGAAGAAATTCCAACCCAATTGCAATATCGATGCATATTTTCAGCCGCATTACCCACGTAAGACTATCATCGCTCAAGTACTTATCAAGACTACCTCTGGATGCATACTCATATGCAATAATCTTTTCATCCTCTTCATCACAGTAGCCTACAAGAACAATCGCATTTTCATGTCTATACTCCATAAGGATTTCCAGCTCTGTCATAAATTCAACATCTCTTTCAAAGGACTTCCTATCCAACCGCTTTGCCGCAATGTTATTATGTCCATGAGCGTGAGTAACTACTCCTCTGTAAATATTCCCAAATTCACCATGTCCAATGATGTTGTCTTGACTGAACTCTTGCGTAGCTAACTTTACGTCTTCAAGTGACAATTTAAGGTTTTCCTTATGGTTCTCCTGTGAATCATGGATCAGTAAGTTATTCTGATAAGTAAAAAAAAAAGTAAAAAAAACTAAAACTACTATATGCTATCTAAAATTTTCATTGTGTCTTACCTGACAGTTTAACGCTTTTTTGAGTTCTTTGATGACAACTTCTATTGTTGGACGTTGCGCTTGAGTTTCTGCCACACATCGAAATGCGATTTCTAAGAATACGTCCAAAGACTCTTTATTGGGTCCTTTGCTTAAAGAAAAGACATGTTCATTGGTCTCCTCCTTTATCTTGTGATCAACAATTTGCATTACTGTTCCCCTTTCAAAATAATCTCTTGCAATGGGTGCAATTCCTTTCTCATTCACTTTGGTGTATACAGAATCATAGGCCAACCTCCCAGTCAATATCTCAAGCAACACTACTCCAAACGAGTAAATGTCTGATTTCTTATTTAGTTTACCATACTTCTGATACTCTGGATCCAGATACATCTTTGTACCTGCAACCGTATCGGTATAGATAGTGCTAGCCGCTTGATGTGCTGGGTGGAATTTGGAGAGCCCAAAATCCGCAATCTTTGCCTTCCAGTTATCACCCAATAGAATATTATCGCTCTTGATATCGCGGTGTATCATCTTTTGTTTGCCATGATCTGTGTTGTTGTGAATGTAATTCAAACCATGTGCAATATCAAGACATATATTTAGACGTTGCAACCAATTAAGATTAGTGAGTTTATCACTGCTTCCTAAATAGCTTTCAAGACTTCCTTTCGAAGCATGCTCATAAACTAGGATCATTGCACCATTACCTTCATCACTAAAACCAAGAAGAGAGATTACATTCTCATGCTTACAAGTAATTAGAGTTTCAATTTCTGCAATGAACCCTTGTTCTCCTTCTTGATTGTAAATGCGCTTTATGGCTACCGTGCTTCGTTTCAACGAGGAATTACTGCTATCAAAATGTTCAAGATCTGCTTTGTATACTTTACCGAATCCACCAGACCCGATGCAGTATGCGTCATCAAAATTCTTGGTAGCCTCGATTATATCATTTAGTCCAATCTTCAACTGTTCCAAGTTCTTCCCCTGCGACATTATGAAGTTGTGCAACACCACATTAATGCTAGTAAGGATTGGAGTGATATTAAGAGAAGAGTTCAACTAAAATAGCATGATAAAATAAAAAGTGTAGGACAAATTAAGGACCATCGGATATCTAAATCCGTGGTTGTATTTCACAATGGCATTTTTGTAATTCCTTTTTCACGGGTTTAAAAACCTTACTCTAATCAACATCAAATGTTTTTTGGTTTTTAAATTCGTTTTCCGTTTTGAGTTCAGCTTTTAGTTTGAGGCACGATGGTATAGATTGAATATGAATACGATGCAGTTTAAACATCCAGTTTTTTAGATGCAAGATGATGATGCAAGATTATCCAGTTTTAAGATGCAAAATTATCAAGTTTAAGGATGCATAGAATAGATGCAGAACCAATATTAAGATGATGCAATGTGTGATCAGTATAATCCAAAAAAATTCATAATTTCCAATGATGCTGATTGATACACGCCTAAAAAAGCAAAGAGATCTTGTCAGTTATCATAAATTAATGCAATATAGTCCACTCCATACTATCCGATATTAGGGAATAAATAGGCCCAAGCCCGGTTTGTGGGTTTAGGGCATCTAGGGTTTTACCATTATAAATAATGATCAATAATAAAGTAATACTTACGGGGAATTATGTAATCTAACATGGTATCGGAGCAGGTCTGATCCTCAGACCTAGGTGGCTATGTTGAGCCGCCTCCCCAAAACCGCCCCGTCAAACCCTAATCATACCAAACAAGCCGCCACTTCTGTTTCACTTTCTGTTGATGTCTCCTAGGTTTCAACTTTATTGTTGATCCTTTTGATTTAAAGAGTGGCTATTATTAATCATTCTTTAAGGTTGAAGATTAATGGACATCATATAATGATGAGGTTACGTATTTACGTGTACTGTTGGGTGCTGGAAAGCTACAAGGAAAGTCAAATATAGGAAGATCAAGACTAGTAGAAGAAGTTGTGGTGGATCTTGTTTTGCTTTTTACTTATCGAGTTTGCTATTATTATTTTTTTTTCATTAAAAAAAAAGTAAGTTATAGTTGTTTAATGTTTGTTTATTAGTCGATTGTTCGTACGGCTTTGTTACTAATCGACTAAAGTTGACCGTTAGTACCAGTCCCTAAAGTCGACCGTTGGTACGGTGTTGTTACCAGTCGACTTAGCCGGCCGTTGGTACCAGTCGACTAAAGTCAACCGTTGGTACAGTTTTGTTACGAGTCGATTAAAGTTATGTTTTTATTATGTTGATGTTTTTCTTTTTCTTGTCTAGTTTATTACTCCAGTTCGAGCTTTCGCGATTTTGCCGCTCGAACTGCGGGGGAGTATTAGGGAATAAATAGGCCCAAGCCCGGTTTGTGGGTTTAGGGCATCTAGGGTTTTACCATTATAAATAATGATCAATAATAAAGTAATACCTACAGGGAATTATGTAATCTAACATCCGATAATCAATCCATGCAGTATGACTAGTGAGCCATAGAGCTTAACACTTATAAATGGATGTGATATAATCTTACAAAATAAAATGATGCTTATGAGATGCAATAACATTATGAAATCTTCTAATTGGATTCAATGTAATCAATGGATATCTTGAGTGAGATTTAATTAATCGCTTGATTTACGAAAAGTCTGGAAACACAATTAACATGAACTTTATGCTTAAAATACTACTATTATAGTGAGATACCCAAACAACTCTTAGAGCATCTCCAATCTATTGAGCATTTGAAAGTTCAATATATTGCCACATCATCATTGATCTCTTGCATAACAAAATCCTCAGTCAATTGAACTTGGTAACATGTTTAATGATATAATTAAATATTTTTAAAATAAGGGCTAGTAGACCAATATATATATGGTGACCCACATAATACCATATAATAAGTGTTTGTTCAGAGAAGCACTTCTTTTCAATGAACCTATAAACTTTCACTTCTACAATTCATTAAACTCATAAAATGGGTCATTGCACTTTGCCACCTAGACCCATTGTGCATGCCCTTACAAGCCTTACCACGTGTTACATCTAGAATGTTTTTTGGATTAGTTAAAATGAGAAGTGAAAATTTATTTTTGGGCATCCCAAAATAAAAAATTAGACTATAATTAAAAAAAGAATGTCATTCTTTTTATTGGGTACTAGCTATAATACCCGTGCACGCACGGGGTTTTGACATAAATTTTTTATCATTTATTTAATACCGAATATATTGTCTTAAAATGTTTTGAACTTTACATCTATTAATTTATTATAAGTCAAACTTATTTTGCAATAACAATGCCTATTAAAAACAGTCGTAACACCCTTTGTGTTCGGCTACTATTAATGTTCCAAACACCCCTAAAATTAGCAATTGAAATAGTCTCAAACACCCTTGAATTCAGCTATCAAGGCACTTTCATGCACCCATCAATTCAGCTATTAAAAAAAGTCTCAAACACCTTGAATTCTGCAATTAAAACAGTCATAAAAACCCTTTAATAACTATTAAGACAGCCATTAAAACAATCCTAATCACCACGAATCTAACTATTAAGACGGTCTCAAAACCCTTTAAAAACTTACTAAAATTAGTAGAAAATAACAGTCACAAACTCCAATAACTTAAGCAAGTCCTACTTTAGTAAACCGGCTCATTCTTTTCGCAGCAGATTTTCAAGTGAATGAGACATATTAGTTACATCTCTTTCTAGATCATCATTATTCTACATTACAGCAAATTCAAAAGCAATTGACTGATTAAATACTTGTGACATTTTTTTTTTTAAACTTTTGAATAAGGTTAATGCAACACATATCAGTGCCTGAGACAAAGACATTTATACAACATTAACTTGGGATTATGTGAGTTAGCCATTTAAGTATATGAAAATTCAAGAGACAACTTGATTTTAAAATTCAATAAACACATATACCATGTAAGCAAATTATTATATCAAATATATGTTCTAAGTAACCTTCAAAGTAAATCCGTAGTTGATGCATCAAGTGTAGTTTCGGGGGTTTTATGGTTCCTACTTTAGCATACTTGGTATTTTTTAATGTGTCAAGTTCAAATAAACAACGCATAAGGACCAACTGGTATATAAAAGATCCTGAAAGAAACATCAATCAGCTAATACTCAAACTATTGGCACAAAACATACACTTTTTTCTCTTCATTTCTTTTGGACTTAACAACGCGCACAATACACTTTCTGCTAAAGTAATAAAAAATAGAAGGTGCAGCCTAATAGAGCATATCACTTGTCAAAATGAGTGAATTAGCTTTGTATAACGTTTATAACTGACAGACATGTTGAGGTTGATGTTGATGTTATTGTTTAACTTTAACTATTGATATCATGTTGTACAAAATGTGCTAGTTTAGTAGCACATAATGAGCGTTAATGAAGTTAAAATATACTCCGTAAAGTTTTAAAATGTTTTTATGGATATTCATATATAAATTTTAAATAACAATTTCATGAGTTGTTGTTATAAGTAGAATCGCGTATATTTATTTTCATATCACAGTAACTCGTGCTTAACATTTAATATTTATATTCCCGTTACTAATAATTTAGCCGTATTTAATATTCAAACCCGTGTACGCATAAATTAAACTTTTAAATAAAATAACATGAGTCCTTATTTAAAAAAATATTCTAATGGATGAAAGTCTAAAACTAACAATATTAAAACTAATTCACATATTTACCAAATTTTGTAATTTTAATAGGTGAATGTCTAAAAACTAATACTAATACTCATGTAATTTTAAACAAAGTTAATATTATAAAGTATAAGGGTGTATAAAGTCCAAGGGCTATTTGTGTTTTTTCTAAAGTTATTAAAAAACATGAAAACATGTAATTTTACACTTAGCCCTATATAATTTATTTAAAATTCAACACTAAAGTTTAATTAATTACTTCAGCTTTTTTTTAAGTTTTAGTTTTCATAAATTTGACACATATATTTTTATGCATCTTTTTCCATAAACAGATTTCTTCACCAAATTTATTAAGTTTAACCAAAATCAATTTAATTTTGACTTTCTATTGACCAATCATATTGCAGTAACTCGTGTTTACCATTTGATATTTATATTCCCGTTACTAATAATTTAGCCGTATTTAATATTCAAACCCATGTACGATCAAATTAAACTTTTAAATAGAATAACATGAGTCCTTATTTAAAAAAATATTCTAATGGATGAAAGTCTAAAACTAACAATATTAAAACTAATTCACATATTTACCAAATTTTGTAATTTTAATGGATGAATGTCTAAAAACTAATACTAATACTCATGTAATTTTAAATAAAGTTAATATTATAAAGTATAAGGGGTATAAAGTCCAATGGGCTATTTGTGTTTTTTCTAAAGTTATTAAAAAACATGGAAACTTGTAATTTTACACTTAGCCTTATATAATTTATTTAAAATTCAACCACTAAAGTTTTATTAATTACTTCCTCTTTTTTTAAGTTTTTGTTTTCATAAATTTGACACCTATATTTTTATGCATTTTTTTTTTCTTAACCAAATTTCTCCATCAAATTTATTAAGTTTGACCAAATAAGGGGTATAAAGTCCAAGGGGCTATTTGTGTTTTTTCTAAAGTTATTAAAAAACATGGAAGCTTGTAATTTTACACTTAGCCCTATATAACTTATTTAAAATTCAGTCACTAAAGTTTTATTAATTATTTCCTCTTTTTTTAAGTTTTTGTTTTCATAAATTTGACACCTATATTTTTATGCATTTTTTTTCTTAACCAAATTTCTCCACCAAATTTATTAAGTTTGACCAAAATCAATTTAATTTTGACTTTTTATTGACCAATCACGATGCTTGATATCGCTTACATGGCAAAATCAAGCTCTTCTATTGGTCCAATTTTTTTTTTCAATGAGAAGTGATTTACAAAAACACTATGAAATGATGTAATTCTTTTATTATATAAAAGATTTTTTGGTTGTAGGTTCTACAATTGTATGAATCGGATTCTGTTTTCTATCTATATAATTTTTATTGTTTTCTTTAGTTTGTTGAGTTAGCTATAATTGGGGGAGGACAAATTTTACTTTTAGTTAAACTAGACGAGTACTCGTGCATAGCAACGGGATTTTATAGCGACAAATAGTTTATTGATAAAAAAAAGTTTATAGGTTATAAATGAAAAATAATAAAAGTTTGAAGATTTGAGAATTAAACATAATATTTTGAATCCCGGTTCGACCCGGTTGAACCGTTCCAGTCGAAAAATTGGTCGATTTAAACCGGGTCAACTTGCTAGGTTGGGTCGAGAACGGGTCAAATTAAACCGGTTCAACATGTCAGGTTTGAGGCGTCCCGGGTCAACCCGGTTTGTTATTTGTATTAATTGTTTTAATTGGTTGTATTTAATTTGATAGATATGTTTTTAAGTGGTTGTACAATGTGAATAAATCATTGTACTTTTAAGTAATGAGATGTTTTAATAAAAGTATTAATTACATTTCATAATTTTTTTTAATAAGATTTTTCAACATTTCACATTACTTGACTTTTCACTTTTTCATTTTTCCACTTTGACCATTTTTCCTTTATATGAAGTATAGATTGTTATCTATCGGTTGACAAGGACCGGGTGGGGATCTTGAATCCGACCGGATAATTACCCTAATTCAAAACGGTTTTTTTTTTCTTTTCTTTTTCTTTTTTTTAATGCTATTAGTTAAAGGGTTTATTTCTTTATTTATCAAAGTTCTCCTAACTTTTAGATGGCAAACTCTTAGGTATGTCTAATTTAACACTTTTGGATTTTTGTAACGAAATAAAAGAAAAGATAGAAGGTTGGAATACAATTCATTACTAAAATTACAGGTTTTGAAAAATCCTCATAATATCAACATGTAGCTTTGCTTTTGGTATTTAAGCACAAAGAAAAGCATACCAAAATCACAATCGTAGCCACGATGATGCTTAAGGTCATTATTTCAAATCTCTTCAACATAATTTTAACTTCAGACTTTTGATCGGACAAAGTTTTGCTATTCATAAGCTAAGCCATTAAACTAATGATATATATTTTAATTATGGAGTACATATTCAATTGTTGTCGTAGCTTAGTTGGTTTACACTTCTCCCTACATGCAAGAGGTCTTGCGTCCTACTCTCCACATATACCTTTTTTTTTTTGTCTTTTTTAATACTCTTTTACTATTAATGGTTTATGACTTTATGTTTTCTAATTATTTACTTATTAGACAAAATAAAGTGAATAAGATGTATGTGTATACAAGATTACAAGGGCGTAGCCATGATTTTTGCTTTTGAGTGGGCAAAATAATTTTCAGTACACTATGAGTACAAAGCTCAAAATAGAATAGTTTTTACCGTAGTAGTGAATTCTTAGACATTTTGCAAGCACCATCAATGTAAAAAGTAAATGTGAAATATTATTGTAAATGACTTGCTATATATGGGTCTTAATTACAGTAATTTTTTTGGGCGTTAAAATAGGCATATCTTTACTACATATAAAGAAAAAATGGTCAAAGTGGAAAAGTGAAAAGTCAAGTAATGTGAAATGTTGAAAAATGTTATTAAAGGAAATTATGAAATATAATTAATACTCTTATTAAAACACCCATTACTTAAAAGTACAATGATTTATTCACATTTTACAACCAATTAAAAACGTATCTACCAAATTAAATACAACCAATTAAAACAACTAATACAAATCACAAATCGGGTTAACCCGGGACGCTTCAAACCTGACGGGTTGAACCAGTTTAATTTGACCCGTTTTTGACCCAACCTAGCAAGTTGACCCGATTTAAATCGATCAATTTTTCGACCGGAACGGTTCAACCGGTTGAACCACCCGTGTTGAACCGGGTTTCAAAACATTATGTTTAATTCTCAAATCTTCAAACTTTTATTATTTTTCGTTTATAACCCATAAACTTTTTTTATCACTAAAACTATATGTCGCTATAAAATCCCGTTGCTATGCATGGGTTGACCCTGGACACTTCAAATCCGTCGGGTTGACCCGGATTAATTAAACCCGTTTTTGACCCAATCCGTCGGGGTTACCCGGTTTAAATTGACCCATTTTTTGACCAGAACGGTTCTACCGGTTCAACCACCCGGGTCGAACCGGGTTTCAAAACATTATGTTTAATCCCCAAATCCTCAAACGTTTATTATTTTTCGTTTATAACCCATAAACCTTTTCATCACTAAAACTATCTGCCACTATAAAATCCCGTTGTTATGCGCGGATACTCGTCTAGTCTATATAATCCAAGAAAAAATTTGGTATCTCTATTAGTGGGCCATGGACCACCCTCCACACCATGTGGCTAAGATTCTGACAATTACTTTTTGAAAATAGCCTCTTTGAAAGGTTTTATCAAATGAGAAATTATAGCCTTGCCTAAAAACATGCTTTAATAATATGCCTAAAAGTGTGTGACAAAAGTTTATTGGTTGTAACAACCGGACTCACTTCTTTATAAACAATAAACTCTTGCCACATCACATACATGTTTTTAGGCATAACTATTATTTCTCTTATCAAATTAACTTCTTTTTTCATGTTATTAACTTATATAAAACAATCATTTGTTGAGATCGGGCCATCATGGCTAACATTTGTTGAGATAATCGATTATTTATGTGTATATATCGAAAATGTACGTACTACATATTTTTATTACATGCATAGCTTTAGTTTTAAAAAAATTCTAACTCGAATCCTTTATAAACCAAAATATAAAGTAATGCACCATAATAATACAGTATATTTTATCTCATAGAATTATCATGCAATCATGTTCCACAGCGAAAAGCGGCCACGTAACACTCGTTCACCACATTTATCATAAAATTTTTAGTTTTAGATAATACATTTTAGTTGTATGATATTATAATCTAAGAAATAAAAAATAGAATGTTAAAAAATTATAATAATATAAAATCAAAATCACATACACGTTTTAGTATATAAGATAATAATTTTTGATACTTGACACGAAATTTACTGGCATTTGTAGTGAGGATAGATAGTGGTTATATACTTGACTAGAAACGTACTTGTTTATTAATAAGGATGATCGGCCTTAAATTAAAAAGTTTAAGTAAATCAATTACGTACCTTCAAGCGATTGAATGATGTACGGTCAACAGGATTATCATGTTTCCACTGAAATTCCAAAGCTTTCTCAAGTCTTTTGACAACCTGGTCTATATGCGGACGCTTCGCCCGTTCCTCTTGTATGCAGTAATGTGCTATTTCTGAGAAGATTTTAAATGCTTCTAGGTCCATCTGTTTTCGTAGATGTGGATCGATCATATCATCCAAATGAGATTTTTTTAGTTGACTTAATAACCCCTCTCCCAACTCTTCATCTGGGATAACTGCACTCCTCCCGCATAAGACTTCGAATAATACAACACCGAATGAATACACATCTGACTTGTGGGTCACACCGCCAGTCTTTTTATATTTTGGGTCCAGGTATGCATTCTTAACAATTTCACGAGTAAGAAGAAGACGGTGCCTCCGAGCTACTGTATTTTTCAACGCAAGTTGAAAACCAGATAACTTGGGTTCCCATTCGTCATCAAGTAAAATTTTCGAGCTCTTGATGTTGCAATGTATGACACTAAAATCACGTCCAACATCATAATGGATGTAACTCAATGCATTTGCAACGCCCAGACATATCTTCAACCTTTGCATCCATGTGAGGGTCTCGTCACTTAGATATTTGTTGAGACTTCTGTTGGCCTCCTTCTTGTATACCGTAATCATATGGTTATTCTTATCACAAAACCCAATAACAGACACGAGATTCTTATGATTGAGACTAGAAAGCATCGACTTCTCCATCCTAAACTTTTTGCCCTCATCTTTTTGATCTTTTTGATAGATCGCCCATGCAACAATATCGATGAACTGTCCGGAATGCAACATACGACCTTGGCAAATAATTCCATGTGTTTTTATTTTGATGATATTATCAGGAGCAAAGTTGTTGGTTGCAGATTGTATATCTTCGAAGTTGAGTTGTGAGTGAGCAAGGTATTTGACGGAAGACATTGTCTTGAAGTTGAGTTGTGAGTGAGCAAGGTATTTGACGGAAGACATTGTCTTTTTGTTTGAATTGAATTCCACGCCTGTGGATGTGAAGTGACTCGTTGATCCCTATATATGCCAAGGAAGACAACATTACGAAGTGTGCAAATTTTCAAGACGGAACACTTTAATCATTCATTTATAACATTTATTAAAGAGAAAATATTGTGAGAAGCTAAGTAAGTTTAAGAGGGATCTTATGTATCATTCTAAAGAACAATTAGATTTTGCAAAAACTTGTTGGCAAATGTGATTTTCCGTCAACATGGAAAATATTTTGCATGTATAACTTGAACCTCAATTTAACATGTTAACTATAACTCACAATTACCCTTTAAGACAAATATAATAGTTTAGGGGAGTGATATGTGAATGGAGTGTATTTATTTGTACACAAAATATATATCAACTGGAAAAGACAATAAGACATCTATGTAGTACCCATTTTTTGTTTTCTTTTCTTTTAAACCTTTAAAATAACCATTATACTTTTGAGAAGTACCCAACAACAGTGACAACGGTCACTGTTTATTGTAAGCCATCCATAAGCAATGTTTTTAAAACATTAATAAGCATAAAATATTGTTAAAAATATAACGTTGAGCTTCTTTGTTGATTCTACCCGGTAAGTTCTTATTATTCACACTCAATAACAAAACAAGCTGAAAAATGAATAATAAAGTATCATCACCTAACAGTTTATAGTATATTTTAAATTCTTTTTCTGTGTACAAATAATTTTACCCCTTTTCGCATCTTTCTTTGTCCTCTCTCTTGTTTTGACATTTTCCTTTTTCTAAAGATTTCAGTGGCTTACAACAAGAGTTAAAAAAAATATTTAATTACCTCCTCATGACTGGATGATGTCCCTCCAACTTCATCCACAACTGATGAGTGTTCCTTTAACATCAATGGCAACAAATAGGAATAAGTAAATAAACGTTGCTCTTATTATAGAGTAGTTATTGTGATAGAAAGACAAAGAGAAAAAACCATCTTACAGCATTTTCACATTCCAACTGAAGTTTCAAGGCTTCCTCAAGTCTTATGACAATCTGATCCATATTTGGGCGTTGCAATTGTTCTTCACTCAAGCACTCATACGCTGTTTCGGCAAAAATGTTCAGTGATCGTTGATCAATTTGTTTCCATAGTTTTGGATCAATTATATCATCGAGTATTTTCTCTCTATAATGAAAAATTGCCACCGGAGCCAAATACTTATTATCTTGATCATCAGTTATTGATTTCCTACCACACAGTAGTTCAAACAATATTATCCCAAAGGAGTAAATATCCGACTTGTGGTTAGCACTTTTTGTCTCTATATATGTTGGGTCTGTATACCCATCCGTACTCCACACTTTATCAGTATCGAAAGAATTGTGTCTTTCAGATGCTTTGATCTTCATGAAACGTGTAAAACCACCTAACTTGGGTTCCCAGTCATCATTTAAATAAATCAATGCACTGTCGATGTTGCGGTGTATTACGCTAAAATCACGAGACACATCATAATGAATGTAGCTCAATGCATGCGCAATACCGACAGATATCTCCAATCTTCGCACCCATGTCAACAACATCGGGTCAGTTAGATGCCATTGAAGACTTCCTCTGCTCTCACGCTTGTAAATGACGACCTTCTGGTCATTATCATCACAAAACCCAACAAATGAAACCAGATTTTTGTGCTTGAGACTAGAAAGCATGGAAACCTCCATCCAAAACTGTTGGTCTCCATCAAACGGCCGTTCTTTATTTAACCTACCAGCGTAGATATTAATTAGCTCACCGGACCACGAGAGCTGTACTTTGTAATATGTTTCAAATGCATCTTTTCCGCAGATATATTGGTTCGAAAAGTTGTTGGTGGCTGATAGTACATTTTCCAGGGGGATTTTTAAGTGAGCAAAGTCCTCATGATTGACTGAAGACATAATGTATGTATCTGTTTGTTAATCTGAACAAAAAGGGGTGTGTAGGTTGTTAAAAAAAAAGAAGCGAAGGAGTGTTTGCGTGTATACATAAAACTCTGTTCAGTTTGTGTTTGTATATATAGAAGATGTAAATAAGCGTGTGGGGTTCCTTGTTATCTTTAATCATGGAGCTCTACTTTTAGCATTATTATAAAGGCAATTGCTTTTTGACTTAAAAGCTGAGCAAAGTCATCGGGTTTGTATACTTAATCATGTTACAAAATATAAGACACGTATTAAAGAGGCCAAGGGATCATATTAAATTAGTATACTTAATCATGGAACATCATGTTTCCTGTATTCATGAATAGTCATTATACTTAAAAGGTCGTTTGAGTTGCAACATGATACCAAGGAGTACTTTTGACGAGATATACAGAGAGAAGGAGTTGAGGTAGGTTGGTGGTGAACTGGTAATCATATAAACGTGTTTAGTGCGTTTTGTATATGTGGTTGTGCTGTGTAAGTTTTTGCATTATTATATAAACATTTTCAAGGGGGATTTTTAAGTGAACAAGGTCATCATGATTGACTGAAGACATCATGTATGTATCGATCTGTTTGTTTATCTGAACAAAAAAAGGTGTGTAGGTTGTTAAAAAAAAGAAGTGAAGGAGTGTTTGGGTGATATACATAAAAGTATATATAGAAAATGTGAATAAGCGTGTGGGGTTCCTTGTTATCTTTAATGATGGAGCTCTACTTTTGCATTATTGTAAAGACGACAACTGCTTTTTGACTTAAAGCTGAGCAAAGTGGGAACCTCATGTTTCTGTATTCATGAATAATCATTATACTAAAAAGGGCGTTTGGTAAAAAGGAGTGGAGGTAGGTTGGTGGTGAACAGGTAATCATATAAACGTGTTTACTGTGCGTTTTGTATATGTGGTTGTGCTGTGTAAGTTTTAGCATTATTATATTAACATTAAAAGACTTGTGCAATGAAACTTCCATAAACGGTAAAAAGAAATTTGGTGATTGCGTATGTATTGCTTTATAAATGAAACATCACTAATATCTATTAGCGAGTATCAACATCTAGACAAAAATTTGTGAAAGACGCTTATAGTATTCTTTTTTTAGAAAGTAAGCAATATATTACCACAACAAAAAAGAAATAATACAAACAAAAACATTCAACTTCTTTAATTGAGACGATTAAAAAAACAGGACTTAAGAAAATAAAAACCCATCAAGGCTTAATTACAACAAAACATACAAAATAAAACTGAAAGATAAATGACAAAAAAACTATAATATTCCTTTAAATAATACATATGAACAATCTCGAACACAACAAAAAATATGCGTAAATGAGATATGTGGTATGAACTATGAAGGGGGATGGCATGTGTTTTAGACAAAAGAGACTGGCAAAGCGAGTATAGTTGACCATAAAAGATGGTTGTGTCCAAAGTTCTAGAAGCTAAGAAAAAACACTTGGAGAAAATTAGTATTGAAAATATGAATATGATTTTATGAAGAAATGTTATATCCACATAAATTTTACAAAAAGTTTATCACAAAATGACGTGGCATGATAAATTTAACTTTGAAGATTACTTCTCTTCTTTTAATTTCCCAATAGATGTAATAGTTACAATGACACATCGTTTGTTTAAAATGTTTTTTATTAAGTTTATGTATATAGAGCATTCCTCGAATCTAAAAAGTTGTTACGATAGAAGCCAAAGTACATACACTTAAGGCATGTTTGGTACTTTGGTCTAGGGGAATTGTGATTGGAATGATAAGAACGTCTAGTACATTGACACGACAATCAAATAGCGGTATCAAATCCCAATATATTGGTTTTTCGCAACCAAGCTAGGGATGTGGCTTTGAACCCATTCCTAGTATCTTTTACTCATCCTCATTTACATTTCCCAAAAAGAACACAACGTACTACAATAATCGGGCCTTTTAGACACAACCCGAAGTCATGGCTAGAAGCCAGAAAGTCGTGGCTATTCATGCTTATCACAATTTAGTGTATAGTATAGAATCAAGTATGATTAACATCAATCATTAATAACTTAACTTGTGTGAACATCACCTACGAAATGCAATGATTCCTCTATATCAAATAGTATGACACTGTGCAAGTGTTGATTATTCGAGACCATTGATCAAGTAACCCCGACCTATCACGGTGTCTTTCTATTAAATCGATTGTATTGACAACCCATATACAAGGTGACATCCTAAGACTATATTCTATTTTAAGTCATTTGAGCAAGTGTTATCACTTCCGAAACTATTTATGTAAAACCTATAGAGGGCATGATAGACTTAGGTTTATTATTCATAATATCACAATATCGAATATAGTTTATTATTATATAGACTAAGCATTATTAACATGACTTGTGTGATTACAATATAGAGTGTGGTTTATTGTTGTATAGAATCAAGCATCATTACCATTCAATCATTATCACTACTTGCGTGAACATCCTATGTGTTCACGGTTCTCTTACTAGCTAATTAATCACCATCATGTATTATTGAAGATCACATATTCATTATCGCTTAAAGTTTTTTGTAAAGGAATCATTACATTTCATTGATTGCATGCCTTGAGCAAGCGTTCAAAGTATATTGATGATACAAATAAAAAGTGAAGTATACTCTAAAAACAATCATCCTAGTAAACATGTTTATCACATCCGATACTATTCAAGCTAAGCATATTAAGCAACTTATTAAGCAACTGTCTTTATATCCCGATTTTCATTAACCTGACTTACGTGATCATAAGGTATAATCCCGGTAATCAGCTACCACTCAATTACCGTTTGATATTATGCAAGATCACATGTATAATCTCATAGTATGTATATTGTTCCGTATACCATACATATAATTCGGATTATCGTTAACAAGATTTATATGATTCGCATTATTTTGTAACAAACATGACGAATACAAGTTAAACTTGTTATTAACTTTTCAACGATTTAATCCGAGAAAAATATAAATAGAATTTTTAAAATAAATAAATTTAGTTTGCGTATACCAAAAATGTGTTTTTTATTTAAAATGTATATATAGTAACTAATTATATTTCATTTTAAATATTAATTGAATATGTTATTTTGTACTAAACCTTTAGCCATGATGTGTAGTCGCTAACGGTTGAGCGGGAAAACATTTTCGAGCCAAAATTTTGGATGCAAATTTAGTTTTGCCAAAAATATTATATTTTTAATTTTTGCGACGATTTTGTTTACACTAAAGATAATTTTAGTTTTATAATATTTTGTAACCTTTAACAAATTAACAATAGATTGATATATATATATATATATATATATATATATATATATATATATATATATATATATATATATATATATATATATATATATATATATTCTTTTAGCCAGTAATTATTTCATGGCTAAAGATTTTAACATTTTTTATTTATTTCCCTCCCAATCATCATACTAAATTAATGATTTTACACTTTTAAAGACTGTCTTTTCGTGATTGTAGTGTTTGATTGGGCATGAGTGTTCCTGTCCTTACTTAGAGGTCAAGTTGCCACCTGTCTATCGAAGGGGGATTTCCTAGCTTACCTCGGTATATTTTATCGTAAGAAGGAAGAAGAAATTAATGCAAGATATTCTTACTTATCGAAAAGAAAGACTTGTTAGGTACCATAGGTAAAGCACATTACAACACTTTCAATAACTAATTTACATTGCCTCCTTGCCCAGGTAGATCTATCCACTTTCCGGACCTCACCTCTTCTTTTTGGAGTACGGGACGACTCAGATGGGCAAATAAAACAAAACCTATCAATTACGCCTTTAGGGGCTGCCACGTATAGCTTTAGTTTATGTCATAGCATCGTTTATTGCTCTGGTTACGAATGACCCAAACTATCTATGGCTACCACCCCTACTTTTAGTAGATGGAGATGCGCACCTAGGAAAGCGCGAAATATACCAACATGTAGCTAGTGCCTTCACATGTGAACAATAGGGAGCCATTCTGTTGATTGCTTCTCTGCCCAGCTCTACCAAACTGGTTTTTCTTTCTCAAAAAATTATGGAAACCATCGATCGAAGAGAAACCCTGAAGTAAACATAAATAAAGGGGCATACCCACCCCAGACAACCTGATGGAATATGCTCAAGACAGATTACGTAATTATATGGCTAAGTATATGTGGGCCTATAAGGCAATACACAAATACACTTAGATACCTAAAGTTATAATATAAAAAATATATTTATATTATATTAACACCTAAAATGATTTATAAGTCATTTTAACTTAAGTATTTATTATATAGAGTATAAATAAATAATAGGTTAGAAAAATTATTAGTCGTTTATTAGTATTAAATTGATAAATAAACTAACAAATCAATGATTAGGAAAGTCCTAATCTACCCCTTAAGGTAGTCGGCCAAAGGAGGGAAAAATAAGCTTTTGCTTAACTTGCTGATCAAGTTAAGAAGATTCTAGGATATTAGGATTTAGTATAAATACAAATGCCTAATCTTAGAATCGAATAACACACAATAACAAATCTCTCTTCTCCTCTCCCTCTCTTGTGGCAAATCGAAACAAACACCCTCTTAGGGTTTTCAGATTTTGACTTTTATCTTGCTTTGATCAAGGACGAAAATGCATTTACTCAATTAGTGTTAGGACCACCATTCCTTAGGTATTGCATGTGTGTACTGTGGATCAACTATAGAGTATAATCACCTTTTAATTATAAAGGTTTCTTGATCATACCGAGCTAATAAGGTACATGTATTTTTATTATCTGTAGATTAATAATATAAACATAAGGATCCGGTTTGGTGGTTTTTCGTATGCCTCCGCTTATCTTTGAGTAAATATATGTGCTTGTCTTGTATTTACTTTATATGAAAAACGTTTTCTAAGACCATTAAACCTCAACACATCCAAACAAAGAACTCAAGACACTCCCCAAGCTGTAAAATAAAGAAACTAACCTAAAAAATGAATAGGAAATTCTACATGTCATTTTTACATCCCATCCCCTAGACAAATCAATAGGGAATTCTACATGCTATTTTTGTTCTTTTGATGATGAACCACTCTGGCACAACAAGCTAAAGTGACCTCTACGCTTCGTCCCCGGTACCAGGGCTGAGAAAGTTCCACTTCATTTTTTTTACCAAATTTTGCGTTAAAAGTCATTGTCAAAGTTTGGAAAAGTTTTAGCGATGACATTGTCGTCGTTAAAAGTGGTTCCCATAGACAAATGTTGAAAATCGTTTATTTTGTCATTTAGTAGACTTTTAACCACGACTTTGATCGTGGCTAAATGTGTTTCTTAACTATTAAAATCCCAATTCTAGTAGTAATATTACTCTTTTTTTTTTTTTTTTTTTGCAATGCAATAAAATATAGTGATAGCAAAAGACATGTGACCAAAATTAAACCATCTTTTTTTCCTGTTAGTAAAGAAAAAGTCATTTTTTATAAAGTGATAAAGCAAACATCACTAAGAAAGTAACTGACCTACCACAAAAACAAAAGTAACATCATAATTCAAAAAATAATATACGAATCAAAAGCGGATCCAATAAGATAGCACTAATTTCATATTCACATGGCTTTTACTTGTGACAAAATATGTGCATTATTAAAGGGAACTTTTGAGTGACAACTTTGTTGTCTAGTAAAAGTAAACTGCTTAAGTTAATAGTGAAACTTACCTATATAATTGTACATTATTACTCGATAACAAGTTGAGTTCATGAATAAAAAACAATGTTGTGGATTAAATTTAAAGTTTCAATGCATGTCAAGCGCATTAGATGCAAGTAGATGTTACAAGACCAAACACAAAATAACACGTTGATCGATATTAAGTGTTAAAGTGTTTGTTTCAATTTTGAGAGCAAAGTAGTAATACACATAAACGAGGTAAAGAGGTAACATGTACACCCAAAATAGTGGCATATGATACAAATTCCATTTGAACAAGTGAGGATCTCGATTAGTATCTAGTAATGTTACTTTTTGACGTTGGTTTGGATTTTACTTGGACAGAGGTTCCAACATTCTTGGCCGTAGCGCTAAAGGGACGATTTGTGAAAAGAAATGAGAAGGAAAACCTTTTATTATTTTGTTAAAAATATGAATATGTAAAACTATATAATGATTGTTTATTAGAGCTTATAATTTAATTTTTAAATGTTATTTGTTTAAGCGTAAATGGTTGTAAATGCTTAAAAAAAATCATTTATTTTTTTGTTTTTTTAAAGGCTTAATTCATTAGTGCGTGATTTTATTTTTTTATTTACTTTAAAAAAAAAAAAAAAAAAAAAAAAAAAAAAAAAAAAAAAAAAAAAAAATTCGGTATCCGGGTAGACCCAAAGAACCGAACCAGAATCGGAGCCAAAAATTATACTCGGTTTGGTTCTCGATTCCTACTTTTCACAAAATTCGGCTCTCGGATCCATCGGTTCCGGTTCCGGACCTATGCTCATCCCTAATTACATCATTATTTATGAACTTTTTTTTTTTTTTTTTTTTTTTTTGTATGTACACGGTATTATATGTACTAGCTATTTTACAAAGTTTTCTTATATTATTGATTAGTCTGGTGTTTACTTCAATATAGAAGTGTGCAGATCGTGTGCAGATCTTATAAGGAAAATCTTAATATATGATGATAATGATTGTAAAGCTACATATATCGGTGATATTACATATTGCTTTTAAGCTTATAAGTGAAATTAGGTACATTATGGCTGGAATATTATTGTATAAATCCAAAAGATGGTCGTTTTTGTTGTATTGAAATCAATTATGTCTTTTTATATATCAGTATATTTATATTTATGTCGTGGGATATTTATAAAGATTACTTGTTCTATCTAATGTCCTTGCATAGATAGATGTGGATGTGTGTGGTGTTCTTGTGTTATGTTTAATGTATGGAGCCATGGTGGTCTGGTTTTTGCATTATTGCAAAGACTAGACAAATATCTCCGCTTATAGGCAACTTCGCTTTCATTGAATGCTCAAAGTTTGAAAATCATAAATAACAAAACAAGAATTCGCGTAAAAACAGATGAAAACATAAAAAATCGGACGAATTTTTGTAAAAACAGACCAAAACATATAAAAACGGACGAATAAGTATAAAAACGTAAGAAAACCAAATATTTTTGGTTAATTAAAAACAACCGTTAGTATAAAAGGACTAATTTTGCAAACGTTCATTGACTAAATTAACTAACATTTCCATATGATGACTAACGGTATACAAAGTGTTTCAAGTCAAGATAAAATTTGAAAGTACATTGGTGTATTTAATACTCCGTAATAAAAAAAGTAAGTGTTTCAAGTCAGTACATTTTTTAAAGTAAGTTGTTATTTTCTAGCTTTTATCCAATAATTAATAACAAAACTAACATATAGTGGTTCCTCAAAGGAATAATACTCCCTCATTCCCAAAATAATTGTTTTTCGACAAAAAAACACACATAAAGAAAATCATAGTTATTACTCTTTTCTCTCTTTAAAAAAAAAAAAAAAAAAAAAAAAAAAAAAAAAAAAAACGGATTAAACGTACAACATCGGAGAAAAAATGGATAAAACGGATAAAAGGAGATAAAAACGTACATAAAACGGAAAAAAAAAGTAAAGAAAACGGATTAAAACATAAGAAAACGTATAATTTCGAAGAAGAAAAAATGTATCTTAGTATTATTTTACCATTGGACGTGTAGTCCAATGGTTGGTTGTTGATCTATCACTCCCCAAACTCTGGTTCAATTCTAGCTTGCCCCCTTTTTAGTTTATTTATGATAGGTATAAATATTTTCTATCTCGTTAAGAGATAACGAAAAAACTATTCGCACCGTTAGTACTCATTTTAATTGAGGGATGTATATTGGTTAACTTTGACTAACGAAGGGATGTATCTGTCAAAAAATTTGAGAATGTTATGTATAGTGCGAAAATGGATAAACCACATGGATGTTGTTTGGAGTTTTACTCTAAATGTAGCCTAATAGTCGCATGACTCGGTATTGATTTTTCCCAAAACAGGCCACTCAGTTCAAAATACAATTGGGAAACTGCATCCAGAAAAAACAACTGGGAAAGCACCCGTTAAACATTATACGGACGATACTAAATACCACAAATAAGAGTATCGACCGAACAGCTTTTGAAGAGATTTTGTTCCAATCTCTACATATATAAAGCATTTTTGGGCATTTTATTCAATCCCATCTTTTAACAAAAACAACAATCAACCATGATAGCACATAACGTAAACATACAAAAATCATTCAGCACAAAATATGCAAGTCTTACAACAACTCTCCCAACATAAGCAGGAACAGCAAATACAGAACTTATTCGATTCCCATAAGCAGAACGCACCTCACTTGGTCCACCAGTGAAGAAAGTCCTTACGCCTGTTGATCTTCTTTTGTAGCTGAAGAAGACCGTATAAGAGAGCTTCGGCTGTTGGTGGGCAACCAGGAACATAGATGTCGACTGGGACAATCCTATCACAACCCCTAACTACAGAGTATGAGTAGTGATAGTAACCACCTCCGTTTGCACAACTTCCCATTGATATCACCCACCTTGGCTCAGGCATCTGATCGTACACCCTGCAACAAGAAAAAAATGAGTTTAGCGTGTCATGCGAGTTAAAAAGGCAAATAGCAAACAAGATGCACACAGTCAGAACTGATTACTTATGAATAGACTAATATGGGTCATTCGATCTCATATACATCGACGTAAAGGTTAGTGGGTCAAACGGACCAAAAATGGCCAAAGATGTGTCTTTTATGCATTAGAGCTGCTAAATTCAGATTCTTACTGTTATTTTTTTTGTTTCTGTAGATCTATGCTACTCATTAACTATCTATTGAAAAATTAAAAAAGAATGAAAAAAGGCGTTTAGGGGTCAACATAGCCTTACCATTTTGCCCACGGATGAAACATACGACATAGAACATTAGATCAGAATAACACATTAAAAAAGTCAACCCCATTAAGACAGCTATCACATGTCTGATCACACCCAGCATAAACAGGCAGCCTACAATCCATTATATGCCCAACCAATATCTTAAAGTGACACATATATAAATGCAGCATTGTTAACTTCAGTCCATCGTCTCGGAAGTTAATCAACTATTGCACACACATCCTTATGCTTTTAAGATTATGTAAAGAATGTTGGATCATCAAAACCAAATGTTGCATTGCAGCCTATGAAGCAAGGACTTGCCTACAATTATAAACACTAGAGATACCAAGAACACGTGAACTAAATAGCAGCCAAGTGTATGTTCAAACTACATACACTTTCTACTATCAACAATCGACATCCATATACCATAACCAAACTAGCTTTCATTTTCTGTTTGTTAAACTTCTACAATGATGTCACTCTATTCGTTCAAGTTTTAGTACTCTATATCATTCTCAGGTTATTTATCAGCATTAGTATGAAAAATTCTTGTCTACAATACACAATTAAAAGCTAATTCTGTTTCTATGAACATTAAGAGCGACACATAAAGCAATCTCAAGTTCAGATATATCTTTTAAAAATGAAATAACACATGCGTAGTTAGTCATGAAATTGCAGAACCCTCACAAGTTAATTAAGAATCCCATTTTTTGAGTTCGTCAAAATATAAAGAAGCTTAAGAGAGTATAATTAAGAGCTTGAAAGATAGTCTCCAGAGAACTTCAGGCATATAGCAAAGCACAATGAGTCTATTGCCTAACTGTGAGAAAGTTGGTGGCAAATGGGTCGGTTTGGGCCATGGGTCAATTGGGTTATGGGTCAAATGGGTCATGGGTCAAACAGGTCATGTTTTAAAAATAGGTCAAACGGGTTGGGTCGGGTCAGCCCATTATTTTTCATTTTTTATCGTAAATTTAAAAAAGGGTCATTTAATTTGTGTTAAATATTGAAAATAACAAAATCATTTTGCGAACTGAACAAGATCCTCACTGACCAAATGTATTACAAGTCAAACATATTACGTACACATTACTACAAATATTTTATGTATTGTAATAATAGTATTTGGTACAACTAACTGCAAAGATAACAAATTTAGACCACTACTTTACATTATGTTAGAAACCATGTCTTTCGTCATCATTCTCCATTTAAATTGAAATTCACATACGTTGGAGTACAAAAAATAACGACGACGATGAGTGGGAAAAAAAAGACAATTGCTTTTTGAAAGATGTGGATAAGCATGTGGGGTCCTTTGTTATCTTTAATGATGGAGCTCTACTTTTTGCATTATTGTAAAGACAATTGCTTTTTGACTTAAAGCTGAGCAAAGTCATCATCGGGTGGGAACCTCATGTTTCTGTATTCATGAAAAGTCATTATACTAAAAAGGGCGTTTGGGTTGCAACATGATACCAAAGAGTACTGAGATATACTGAGAGAAGGAGTGGAGGTAGATTGGTGGTGAACTGGTAATCATATAAACGTGTTTACTGCGTTTTGTATATGTGCTTGTGCTTCTAAGTTTTTGCATAAACTTATGCAATGAAACTTCCATAAAAGGTAAAAAAAAATTGGTAACTTGTGTATGTAATTGCTTTTTAAATGAAATACATCACCAATATCTATTAGCGAGTAATAACATCTAGACAAAAAATTATGAAATACGCTTAAAGTATTGTTTTTTTAGAAAGCAAGCAATATATTATTACCACAACAAAAAAGAAATAATACAAACAAAGACATTCAACTTTCATATATAATTGAGATGATTAAAAAAGCGGGACCCAAGAAAATAAAAAACCCACAAGGGCTTACAACAAAACATATACAAAATAAAACCGAAAGATAAATGACAAAAAACTACAATATTCCTTTAAATAATACATATGAACAATCTCGAACACAACAAAAAACATGCATACATGAGATATGTGGTATGAACTATGAAACGGGATGGCGTGTGTTTTCGACAAAAGAGACTGGCAAAGGGAGTGTAGTTGACCATAAAAGATAATGGTAGATTTTGTATTCAACTTTCAAGTAAAAAGAGTAAGGGTGGTGGCAAAGCATTCGGGATGGGGTGCGGCATGCTCGGCATGGCTCGGCATTGTCGAAGCCAGTCTTTCGGTTGGAAGCTAGCGGCAAGAAAATCGGTAAACAATACCAATTCGGTATTGTTTGTAGCATTAAATTTTTCGAACGTTGCATATTTAATGAGGTTACCGTCTGTGGCCTTTTTCAAAAAAAAAAAAAAAAAAAAAATCCCTTTAAATATTCAAACTCACATCTTAATTTATTCACAAATTAACTTTTCCACTAATTCCACTTTCATCTCTTTCAATCATATTTAAAAAATGGATCCAAGTAAATCAAAACGTGGTTCAACATCCAAAGGTCGTGGACGGGGCTCTCGATCACAACCCGTCCGTCCGAAGGTTCAATCACAACCAACTCGTCCACAAGTTCAATCGCCCTACTATCCCCAACCTCCACCTCAAGCCTACTATCCCCAACCTCCACCTCAAGCCTACTATACCCAACCTCCACCGATGAATCCAAGCCATTATAATATAGCAATGAGAAGTGAATTCGACCCGTTCAATGACTTCCATGACGGTCCATGAAGATGTGAACCAAGTGTCGAATGAGAACCACCGCTATACCATTACGAGGATGATGAAATTGATTTTGTTCCCGAAACCCAATTTGAAAATACAATCGGTAATATTTTTTTTTAAATCGTATAGTTTTTTTTTTAATGGAATAGTTTTTTTTTTTTATCTTTAAATCGTTATTTTTTTTGTTTTGTTTACAATCGTATGGTTTTTTGTATTATTTATTAGGTGAAGAAGAAAATGATGATGATGTTCAAGAAATAAAAAAATCCGACTAAAGCGGAAAAAAAATTGGACGACGGACGAAGAGGTCGCTTTGGCAAAAGCGTGGGTGCATATCTCGACATGTCCAAAAGTCGGGAATCAAAAAAAGTTTGATAGCTTTTGGAAAAGAATTCTAGACCACTTCAAAGAAAACGTGCCAAATACTAATCGAACACACCATAGCTTGAACACAAAGTGAAAAATATGCATACCGAAATGAATACTTTTAATGGGCTATACATCCAACAAGTAATTTTTAAACTCTATACTTTTTATATTTTTTATTTGATATAGTTGTATTAATTTATACTTGTTACTTTTATAATTGTAGAACCGTGTTCGTGATAGTGGGTGTGGCGATATTGACGTGATGAAAAATGCCATGGCCGATTATAAAAAGAAAACAAAAGGCAAGACTTTTAGTCATAGTGAAGCATGGGAGATTGTTAGCAAATCAGACAAATAGTTGGAACAACCAAGTGTGGGTCAAACATCTTTGTCTAATTCCGAGAAACGAAGAAAGTAGTCGGAATCTAGAAATGTCAATGTTGAGACTATTCTTCCGGATCTTAATGACGACACAACTCCTACACGGAAAAAAAGGGGCAAAAAGACCGATAGTGAGTCGTCGTCAAAGAATAGTGTTGACGCGACCCTCGAAATTTACGCGGCAAAGATATCACAAATAATGGAGGAGGCGTTGGAGAAAAAACATGCAAAGAATGAGTTGGACGAAAAGTTGATGGCGGCACAACTACGTGGTGTTGAAGAAAAGGCTTTTTTACGAGCGATGAAGTTCTACAACGACCCGCACGATAACATAGCTGATCCCGCTATGCGAGAGATTACACTTGCAAAAAAACGTGAGTATGCGGCGAAATATGGATGACCTTGCAATTTTTAGAAATAATTATATATTTTTTTTCCTAAGTATTATGTAACTTTTCTTTGAATTATTAATGAAATTTAATGTTTTTTATTAAATTGTTAAATATAAAAAATAAAAAATAAAATTAGTTGAGACATGGTTGCAACTAAAAAGGTATGGTGATGCATGGTGAGGCATGAAATGTGTTAGATTGATTTAATTGGTTAATGACGAATTATGGTGTGGCATGGTGAGGCATGACTGCCACCACCCTAATAGCGCATGATTATTTATGTCTAATTTTTTGGGGCTGTAACATGAAAAAAAATGGCATTTTAGAGAAAAATGTAGGTAAATAACTCAAAGTTCACGATGATAAAACTTGCAAGAAAATTAGTGTTGAAAATATGAAGTATTTTACATATAAATGTAGATAAATAATCCAAAGTTCTAGAAGCTAAGAAAAACACTTAGAGATAATTAGTATTGAAAATATGAATATGATTTTATGAAGAAATGTTATATCCACATAAATTTTACAAAAGCTTTATCACAAAATGACGTGGCATGATAAATTTAACTTTGAACATTACTTCTCTTTTTCTAATTCCCCAATAGATATAATAGTTACAATGACACATCATTTATTGAAAATGTTTTTTATTAAGTTTATGTAGATAGAGCATTCATCGAATCTAAAAAGTTATTGCGATAGAAGCCAAGGTACATACACTTAAGGCGTGTTTGGTACTTTGGTCTAGGGGAATTTTGATTGGAATGATAAGAACATCTAGTACATTGACACGGCAATCAAATAGCGGTATAAAATCTCAATATGTTGGTTTTTCGCAACCAAGCTAGGGAGGTGGCTTTGGACCCATTCCTAGTCTTTTTTACTCATCCTCATTTCCATTTCCCAAAAAGAACACAATGTACTACAATAATCTCGGGCCTTTTAGACACAACCCAAAGTCATGGCTAGAAGCCAGAAAGTCGTGGCTATTCATGTTTATCACAATTTAGTGTATAGTATAGAATCAAGTATGATTATCATCAATCATTAATAACTTAACTTGTGTGAACATCACGTACGAAATGCAATGATTCCTATATATCAAATAGTATGACACTGTGCAAGTGTTGATCATTCGAGACCATTCAAGTAACCCCGACCTATCACGGTGTCTTTCTATTAAATCGATTGTATTGACAACCCATATACAAGGTGACATCCAAAGACTATTCTATTTTAAGTCATTTGAGCAAGTGTCATCACTTCCGAAACTATTTATGTGAAACCTATAGAGGGCAGGTTTATTATTCATAATATCACGCTATGGAATGTAGTTTATTATTATATAGACTCAAGTATCATTAACATGACTTGTGTGAACATCATGTACAATATAGAGTGTGGTTTATTGTTGTATAGAATCAAGCATCATTACCATTCAATCATTATCACTACTTGCGTGAACAACCTGTGTGATCACGGTTATCTTTACTAGCTAATTAATCACCGTCATTTATTATTGAAGATCGCATATTCATTATCGCTTAAAGTTTTTTGTAAAGGAATCATTACATTTCATTGATTGCATGCCTTGAGCAAGCGTTCAAAGTATATTGATGATACAATTAAAAAGCGAAGTATAATCTGAAAAAAATCATCCAAGTAAACAAGTTTATCACATTCGATACTATTCAAGCTAAATATATTAAGCAGCTGTCTTTATATCCTGATTTTCATTAACCTGACTTACGTGATCATAAGGTATAATCCCGTTTATCAGCTATCACATGTATAATCTCATAGTATGTATTGTTCCGTATACCATACATATAATCCGGATTATCGTTAACACGATTTATATGACTCACATTATTTGAAACAAAAATGACGAATACAAGTTAAACTTGTTATTAACTTTTCAACGATTCAATCCGAGAAAAATATTAATAAAATTTTAAAAATAAATAAATTTAGTTTTGCGTATACCAAAAATGTGTTTTTTATATAAAATGTATATATAGTAACTAATTATATTTCATTTTAAATATTAATTGGAATATATTATTTTGTATTAAACCTTTAGCCATGAAGTGTCGTCGCTAACGGTTTAGCAGGAAAACATTTTCGAGCCAAAATTTTGGATGCAAATTTAGTTTTGCCAAAAATATTATATTTTTACTTTTTGCGACAATTTTTTTGTCACTTAAGATAATTTTAATCTTTTAATATTTTGTATCCTTTGACGAATTAACAATAGAATGATATTTTTTTATATTTTTTTCCCTTTTAGCCTTTACTTGTTTCATGGCTAAAGATTTTAACATTTTTTATTTATTTCCCTCCCAATCATCATAATAAAATAAAGATTTTATACTTTTAGCTAAGAATATCTTTCCGTGATTGTAGTGTTTGATTGGACATGGGTGTTCTTGTCCTTACTTAGAGGTCAACTTGCCACTTGTCTATCGAAAGGGGGATTTCTCAGCCTACCTCGGTATATTTTATCGAAAGAAGGAAGAAGAAATTAATGATTTCCCTAATTTTGTGAGAAAGATAATGATACGCCCTAAACCGTACCAAGGTAGCACCACTATAGCGTGTGCGAGCTCCGTAAGAAAAAGAGAGAAAAGATTAGAGATTTACTTCACAGAACATAACAATCATTAATAATATTCCGGTATAAATACTCAATAACCCTAACTTGTAACACAAGACGAATACGAAAACATTCCTAAACAATGATACTTTCCTAATAAATAGATAAACATAACAGACAAGTTTAGCCCATCACATACGCCTTCTGCCATCCTGGTACTTTCTTGGTCCGCTTACCATGACCTAACCCATCACTCTTGGTCTGATTCCCATGATCCAACCCATCACTCGTGGGCGTAACATTCTCTCCTTCTTCGAAAATTACCTTGTCCTCAAGGTTATACGAAGGGTAAGTATCCTTGTATCCATTCCCACGTTGCTTCCTCTAGAGACCTTCCGTCCCATTGCACTAGGACCTGCTGAACTAAACTCCCATTGCACAATACTAACCGCGAGTCACATATAGCTATAGGTTTTTCCAATGGCTTCCCCTCTTGAAATTCTTCATGCAATTCGCTTACAACTTCCTTCCCATTTCCTGAAAAGAGTTTAAGAATCGACACATGAAAAATCGGATGAATTTTGCTGGTACTAGGAAGAGCGAGTCGATAAGCCACTTTCCCCATTCGTTCAAATATCTCATATGGACCATAAAATCGCTTAGCCAGCTTATTTGAAAGACGCTTAGCAACTGCGGTTTGTCGATAAGTGATGCATGGGAATTGCACCCTCACAAAAGGTTTTACCTCTCAAGGGATCTTGAGAAGCTTACAGCCCCCACCAGGAAGTGTACCTGATCGTTGTAGTATAGTATAGTGACAAGTACCGGGGGATTGATCGTTCAACTCAGGAATAGTGTCGTTAGGATTGAAAGTAGTCTAACTAGGTCTAAAGGTGAAGGATGATTCTTTTTGTGTTTTTATATTTTTTTGAAAAGCAGGTAAAAATCTCGGGTATTGGAAGGAGGGGCGGAATTAGTTGCTAATCAACTAACCCAACAACTACTAATTAAACTAATAAACAAGAAAAGTAAACTAAGGTTCTACAAGGGAAGTGAAGCATGTCTACCTATGATATGTTACTCCTTGCTAGCTATCCAATTCTACCTATTGAATTGTCACACCTTGTTTTAATTGATGGGTTATATTCCTTAATACCATTCGTGGGGTGGCGTACGTACTTCCCCAACTCTATAAGCTCCTACTTCACTCCTATGTCGAGCCTGCAAGAAGCTCCTAACATGGGATCATTAGAATTCGCTCATGCATTAAATAAAACCATAATAACCTAGTACGCATTGGTTCATGTTTCTTAAGACGTTCAAGCATGTTACCCTATGGAAGTCTGCCAGTTTTATTAAGCCTAACATCGAATACAATCAACCAAACAAGAGACAATAGGAATCAAGAATTATAAGCTAAATCAACTAGACCTATCGAGGTGTCACACCCTAATTGATGAAGATAGATACAAACATCAACAAGGAATCAATAAGATCTAATCAATTATATACAAGTTTCACACAATCATAAGTAGACACAAGGTGAATTAGCAAATCATCATCAAAGAAGAGCAAACAACAATGATAATGGAAAACATAATTGAGATAGAATCATCAAACCAATACATGATGTTTATGGAGTGGTTGAAACCCTATAAGTTGCTGGAAAAACACCTACCTAAACCCAGGAATCGACCTTAGGGTTTAGGGCTTACAAAAAGTGAAGTTATGATGTTATATTTATAGGCAATGTTTCTGTCGGCAAGGCATGATGGTGTCAGCTCGTTACACATGACGGCGTCACAACCATTTTTTCACCAAATTGTAGATTTCTTCGTCCTCTTCGCGTGGGCTTTTGAATCACCTAAATCCGAGTTCGTATGCAAAAGTTATGACCAAAACAATATCAGCTACTCTGCGCGCCAGTTTTGACAAGTTAACACGTGACGGCCTTGGGTGACGCCGTCACATTTTCACTGGACCGTCACCACTTCCAACTCTTGACGCCGTCATCTAAATGCTCTTGACGCCGTCAGGTACTATTCCCAGGAAGGAAAATTAAGACTTTGCCGTTTTCTTCACTTTTATGCTCCAAAAACGTCCAAAATGCTTCCTTTTCCAGAATTCACTCCAAAAGTACCTAAAATCACAAAACGACCGATTTAGGGCAATATTTAATCAAATAAATTCGAATTCGGGCTTAAATGACCCCCTAAAAATGGATCATTTTTCACCTCATCAATAAGGCTGAAGCTTAACAAGCACCTTATCCCCTACATTAAATTCCACATCACGCCGATTATGGTTGGCCTTCACCTCCATTCTATTTCTTGCCTCCATTAGATTCTGCTTAAGACGCCGCATTAACCCATCACGCTCTACCAATAATTCATCCACAGCAGCAAATTTAGATGATCCTGGTGGATAGGGTATTAATGTCAATGGTAATCTACCATATAAAGCTTGAAAAGGAGACATTTTAATGCTACTGTAATAGCTTGTGTTGTAGCAAAACTCGGCCCATGGCAAAAGACGCACCCATTGGTTTGGATGATCCGACACCATGGCCCTAAGATATTGTTCCAGACCCCGATTAACCACTTTCGTTTGCCCGTCCGTCTGAGGGTGATACGCCGTGCTACGGTTCAATTGTGTCCCAATAAGCTGAAATAATTGCGTCCAAAAGTTACTGACTAAAATAGGGTCACGATCAGAAACAATTAATTTTGGTATCCCATGATGTTTTATCACGATCTCTAAGAATAGTTCAGCCACTTTATGAGCATTAAAGTTTGTTGGTAAGGATCCGAAATGAGCATACTTAGAGAATTGGTCCACTACCACCAAAATAACAGTTAACCCCTTAGAAACAGGCAACCCTGTTATAAAATCCATCGACACATCTTCCCATACAGCAACTGGTGTTGGTAAGGGTTGAAGATAACCACCCATCACTTGTGTTGAATACTTAGTCTGTTGACAAACTAAACATTGCTTAACATACTCCTCTACTGTATTCCTCATTCCCGGCCAATAAAATAAACCCGAAAGCCCTACTAACATTTTCTTTACTCCCCCATGCCCGGCACAAGGCGTATCGTGGAACTCCTGTAACAACAGCTTTATTAATTTTGGGTCCTTCCCCACATAATATCGATCCTGAAAAATTATAAGTCCTTGTTCTCGTCGAACCCCACTTGGAGCAGTCCCCATATCCAATTGATGATGCAAGTTACACAATTCCTCCAAGGATGCGTTCTCCTCCTTCAAATCCTCGAGAATCCCCATCACTAGTTGGCTAAGAGCCAAAAAGGATGCACTAACTGTCTCCTATCCTCGTACATACGGGATACGACATCAGTCACTTGGTTCGATAATCCCGGTTTATATTCGACCTTGAAATAAAACCCCATTAACTTTCGGACATATTTTTGTTGAATTGGTGTCTGTATCACTTGTTGCATAAGTTCCTTAATACACTTATGATCGGTTCGAACTATAAATTGCCACCCCACCAAATATTGACGCCATTTATAAACCGCTTCCACTATTGCAAACAATTCCTTTGGTACGTGGCCGCTAATTGCATTCTTGGACCCAGTTTACGGCTAAAATAACTAATAGGCCGACTATTTTTAAGTAATATTGCACCTATCCCATTGGCAGATGCATCTGCTTCCACCATAAAGATCTCATTAAAATCCGGTGAACTCAAAACCGGTGTTGTAGATTACCACTGCTTAAGCTCCTCGAAGGCTGACGTCTCCCGTACACCCCACTTAAAACTATCTTTTCGCAGAAGATCAGTTAGAGGTGCCATCACAGTCGCATATCCTTGAATAAAACGCCTATAATACCTCGCAAGCCCTAAAAATCCCCGTACTTGACGTTGATTTGTTGGCTCAGGCCATTCCCGTACAACCTTTATCTTCTTAGGATCCATCCTTACCCCATCACCTGAGATAATATGTCCTAAGTATTCAAGAGATTCGACCCCAAATACACACTTGGAACGTTTCTCATAAAACTGATGCTCCTGCAAACACCGAAAAACGCACTCCAAGTGCTCCAAATGAGCCACAAGCGTGGTACTGTAAACCAGAATATCATAAAAAAAACTATCACAAATTTACGCAAATAAGGTGAAAACAAACGGTTCATAGTGGCCTGAAAAGTGGAAGGAGCATTGGTAAGCCCAAAAGGCATAACCAAAAACTCATAATGACCATCATGTGTTCGGAACGCCGTTTTATAAACGTCACGCTCATGTACTCATATTTGATGGTACCCGGCTTGTAAATCTAATTTAGTAAAAATAATCGCTCCCCCAAGCTCATCAAACATCTCATCCGCTATTGGAATGGGAAATTTATCCTTAACGGTAACTGCATTTAATGCTTGATAATCCACACAAAATCTATAACTTCCATTCTTCTTTTTAACTAACAAGACGGGAGAAGAAAAAGGTCTTTGACTATAACGAATAATCCCCTGTTCAAGAATCTCTATAACTAATTTTTCCATCTCACCCTTTTGATAATGTGGATAACGATAAGGTCGTACATTTACTGTTTTAGTATCGGGTAACAAATGAATACGATGATCGATAGAATGATGAGGGGGTAAAATAGTAGGCACCTGGAATAGTGAATCAAACCTTTCAAGCAGACGCGTAAGCTCGACATTCTCCAAAGCCCCATCCCCAGGTTGCAACTCTCCTCCGTCCGCTGTCATTGCCAAACTATGAATCTCATAAACCCCATAGACCTCATCCTGATCCAGTAATGCTTGCATCTCATGAAGGTTAATTTTCTTCATGCGAAGAGATGCAACTCCTTTCAACAAACAAGTGGTATTATAAAGGGTAAATTCCATGGTTTGTGCCGCATAGTCATGTGTCACTTTTCCCAAGGTTTGGAGCCATTGAATTCCTAACACCACGTCGAGTCCTTTCATCGGCAATACATACAAATCGACCTCCAATTTTACTCCTTGCATGTGAAGAGAAACGCTCGAACAAACACTTTCACACAACAATGTCTCTCCACTCCCAATATTGACTTTGAATCTCTTCGTTGGTTTGATAGGTAAACACATTCTCTCAACTACATCAGGTCGAATAAAATTATGTGTGCTACCATTGTCAATGAGCACGTGGACATCCGTTGTACCGATCGCCCCCCACAGTTGGAGAGATCGTGGACTCCCATGACCAACAAGTGAATTAAGGATTGATATGTCCTCACTTTCCACCGTATCATAAAATCCATTAGTGGTCGCGTCACCCGGGTCATCATCCTCGTCGGTCATGAGCAAAAAAATTTACCCGGACATTTATGCCCTTGCACCCAACAGTTATCACAATTAAAACACAACCCTTTGTTGAGTCGTTCTTGACGTTCCACTGGAGAAATCCATTTAATAGCGAGTGGCTTAACATTAGCATTAACAGTTGTTTGAGTGGGAGTCGGTAACAGGGGTGGTTTACCCACGTTGGGTTGAGCAGAAAAATGTTGTGTAGGCTGTTTTTGACTAAACCCACTGGTCACACTTTTGATTGTCTTGGCAGAGGTAAGATACCCTTGATCTTCCAACCGCGCCTCAGTAATACGCTTCAAGGAAAACGCATCACCTAATGTCGCAGGTTTAGAAATAAGAAGTTCTCTTTGTAACGTTAGCCTAAAACCAGATACATAGAACGATATGAGCAAATTTTCTGATATACCCGTGACCTGATTCATGAATTTTTCAAACTCACTTTGATATTATGCTACTGTACCAGTTTGTAATAGCTTAGAAAGGGCTCCTTAAGGGTCCTCATACTTCGACGGCCCAAAACGATTCCTAACACTGTCCAAAAACCCGTCCCAACTGGTGATCAACCTGTTGTGCGTCATCCATCTAAACCATTCTGCTACGTCACCTTCTAGGTTGAAATCCACAACCCTTAACCTCTGGTCGTATGGTGTTGGAAGAAGAGCAAAATACTCGTTGATGGCGAATATCCAACTTTCTAGATCAGCACCAGTAAACTTTGGCACATCCAATCGCATGGATCGTGGTAACAACGATCCTAGATCCCCACCTCCTCCTGGCCGCGATTGCAATAGCCCTTTGGTAACCTGCAATTCTGCGTGTAACACAGCAAACTGCGCTTGAAAAGCATCGAACTACTCTTTGAGCAGTAAACGTATCGCGTTTTTGTCCATAACAATGAAAGCACCAATTGATACGCCCTAAACCGTACCAAGGTAGCACCACTATAGCGTGTGCGAGCTCCGTAAGAAAAAGAGAGAAAAGATCAGAGATTTACTTCACAGAACATAACATTCATTAATAATATTCTGGTATAAATACCCAATAACCCTAACTTGTAACATAAGATGAATCCGAAAACATTCCTAAACAATGATACTTTCCTAATAAATAGATAAACATGACAGACAAGTTTAGCCCATCACATACGCCTTCTGTCATCCTGGTACTTTCTTGGTCCGCTTACCACGACCCAACCCATCACTTTTGGTCTAATTCTCATGATCCAACCCATCACTCGTGCGCGTAACAGAAAATCCAATTTGTTAGAGCTGGGGCAGAGAAGCAATCAACATAATGGCTCCCTATTGTTCACAAGTGAAGGCACTGGCTGCATGTTGGTATATTTCGTGCTTTCCTAGCGGCACATATCCATCTACTAAAAGTAGGGGTGGTTGTCATAGATAGATTGGGTCATTCGTAACCAGAGCAATAAATGATTCTAAAACATAAACTAAAGCTATACGTGGTAGCCCCTAAAGGCGTAATTGATAGGTTTTGTTTTATTTGCCCATCTGAGTCATCCCGTAATCCAAAAAGAAGACATGAGGTCTGGAAAGTGGATAGATCTATCTGGGCAAGGAGGCAATATCAAGTAGTTATCGGAAGTGTTGGAATATGCTCTACCTATGGTACCTAACTAGTCTTTCTTTTCGGTAAGTAAGAATATATTGATCGATCGAGGAGAAGCCCTGAAGTAAACATAAATGAAGGGGCATACCCCACCCTAGACAACCTGATGGAATATGATCAAGACACATTACGTAAATATATGGCTAAGTATATGTGATCCTATAAGGTAATACACAAATACACTTAGATACCTAAAGTTATAATATAAAAAATATATTTATATTATATTAACACCTAAAATGATTTATAAGTCATTTTAACTTAAGTAATTATTATATAGCGTACAAATAAATAATATGTTAAAAAACTTATAGTCATTTATTAGTATTAAATTGATAAATAAACTAACAAATCAAAGATTACGAAAGTCCTAATCAACCCCTTTAGGTAGTCGACCAAATGGAGGGAAAACAAGGGTTTTGCTTAACTTGGTGATCAAGTTAAGAAGATTCTAGGAGATTAGGATTTAGTATAAATACAAATGCCTAATCCTAGAATCCAATAACACACAATAACAAATCTCCCTCTCTTGTGGCCAATCGAAACAAACACCCTCTAAGGGTTTTCGGGTTTTGACTTTTATCTTGCTTTGATCAAGGACGAAAATGCATTTACTCAATTAGTGTTAGGACCAGCATTCCTTAGGTATTGCGTGCGTGTAGTGTGGATCAACTATAGAGTATTATCACCTTTTGATTATAAAGGTTTCTTGATCATACCGAGCTAATAAGGTACATGTGTTTTTATTATCTTTACATTAATAATATAAACATAAGGATCCGGTTTGGTGGTTTTTCGTATGCCTCCGCTTATCTTTGATTAAATATATGTGCTTGTCTTATATTTACTTTATATGAAAAACGTTTTCTAAGACCATTAAACCCGAACACAACCAAACAAAGAACTCAAGACACTCCCCAAGCTGTAAAATAAAGAAACTAACCTAAAAATGATTGAAATTAGATTTCGATTACAAAGGTTAAAAATAATCCAAGTTTCTACATAATCAAAAAGAGCCTATAAACTAATCAAAACTAAACACATACTAAGCCCAATAAGACACATTGGCCTGGATATACATGAGGCCAACTGAAAAATATGTATACACATCAAATAAATCTTGACCAGTGATTTGTTCAATTTGAGTATGTACTTTGTTAATTCTTTTATGAGTTAATTGCATTTTTGGTACTTGTGGTTTGGCCAAATTGCAGGTTTGGTCCCCAAAACTTTGAAAGTGCAGCGATAGTCCCCATTTTGAAGTTTGGGATGCACTTTTGGTCCTTATCGGTGTGAAATGACCAAATTTAACTTTTTTTTTCTGAAGAAGACAAAGAGTATTTTAGTCATTTAACTTTATTCAGGGACCAAAAATGCAATCCAAACTTCAAAATATGGACTATCGCTGCACTTTCAAAGTTTTGGGGACTAAACCTGCAATTTGGCCAAACCACAGGGACCAAAATGCAATTAACTCTTCTTTTATCATTATGTTCCCACTGATACGTAATCGATATCAAACCATAATGGCTTTTTTAGGCCCAATTCCATCTATTTTTGTTGAGGCAATTCTGACTTGTTCATCGGCAACTGATCTGGCCCTTGAAATATATAACATTCTTGATCCTTTCTTTTACTAGTCTTATCGGGTTGAATAGAAAAAGACTATCCGCTTTGCTCCTACTCCTTCTTCTCCTTTTGGATAGCGTCTTCGTTGTTCCTTTTTTGCACTAAAAAACTAGTCAAAGCAACTAACTGCCTACGTACAAAATTTACAGAACATGAATATAAAACCAAACAGGATAAAAGAAGAGTGAGGTATAGTGAGAAAGCTCACCCCTGCCTTTAGACGATAAAGGCTTCCTTTACATCCCATCCCCTAGATAAATCAATAGGAAATTCTACATGCCATTTTTGTTCTTTTGACGATGAACCACTCCGGTACAACAAGCTAAAGTGACCTCTACGCTTCGTCCCCGGTGCTAGGCCAGGCCGAGAAAGTTCCACTTCATTTTTTTACCAAATTTTGCATTGAAAGTCATTGTCAAAGTTTGGAAAAGTTTTAGCGATGACATTGTCATCGTTAAAAGTGGTTCCCATAATAAAATGTTGAAAATCATTTATTTTGTCATTTAGTAGACTTTCAACCATGACTATGATCGTGGCTAAATGTGTTTCTTGACTAAAATCCCAATTCTAGTAGTTATATTACTACTTTTATTATTATTATTATTATTATTATTATTATTATTATTATTATTATTATTATTTTTACAATGCAATAAAATATATTGAGCAAAAGACATGTGACCAAACTTAAACCATCCAGGCATTTTTATAAAGGATAAAGCAAACATCACTAAAAAGGTAACTAACCTAGCTACCACAAAAACAAAAGTAACATTAAAAAATAATATACGAATAAAAAGCGGACCCAATAAAATAACCACTAATTTCATATTCACATGGTTTTTACTTGCGATAAAATAGGTGCCTTATTTAAAGGTGCATTATTAAAGGGAACTTTTGAGTGACAACTTTGTTATCTAGTAAAACTTAACTACTTAGGTTAATAGTGAAATTTACATATATGATTGTACATTATGACTCGATAACAAGTAGAGTTCATGAATAAAAACAATGTCGTGGATTAAATTGAAAGTTTCAATGGATGTCAAGCGCAAGCGCGTTAGATGCAAGCAGATTTTACAAGACCAAACACAAAATAACACATTGATATTACGTGTTAAAGTGTTGGTTTGAATTTTGAGAGCAAAGTATTAATAAACATAAAAGAGGTAAAGAGGTAACATGTACACCCATAAAAGTATTAATTCCATTTGAACAAGTGAGGAAGTCGATCAGTATCTAGTTATGTTACTTTTCGACATGGTTCCAAAAACAATTTTATGCCGTTAATATCCGAATAATTATTCTCACCTCGTACCAAAAATATAAGTCCACTTTTCTATTTTGGTTGTCCCAAGAAAAATGTCCACTTCTAATTTTCAAGTAATCAAAATGATTTTAAGTGGGCGAGAATGAAATTTTATTGGTTAATATTATAAGAAGCTCACTTTTTTAATTTACAAGTTTGGCCCATTAAATTAAAGTTAAAACATAATACGGATAATATAAATTTATATTTGTCAAGTGATTACCTAAGGCTTAACTGACAGCTGAAAGAACACGAGGTGGTTGGCCAACAATAACATTTTTCATAGCAACGACTGCAAAGTGTGGGGCGATCAAGAAAATTGCCAACTTGTGTTGAGAAGTTCCAATATCTTTCACGTGTTGAACCTTTCTACACGTGAAACACCAATTAAAAGATCTTTACAGGAAAGAGATCAAACAGGTCGAAGGTCACCCAAAATGTATTTTAATGCATAAAATGATACAATATATATTTTTTGTAATACTATTAGAGACCTATTTACTAAAAAATTGGACTAAAAATGTTTCTGGTAAGCAAATATCTTTTTCCCATATCCCGCCCATTTTGATACTTCTTCGGTTTTGCTCATAAATGTTTAAGAGTTTTCATACTGATCATATACATCGAGCCACATCTACACTATAATTATCGGGGATACCTAAGATGTTATGAATATGCGATTTAGTGATTCAGCATCAACTTTAGCTCCACGCATTTTCCTAATCTCGTAGCTAGGTTATAATCAGGGGAATGAAGGTACACCTAATCTCCAAACTGGAACCAAAAAGTTTGCCAGTGCGAGCAGTCTCCAAAGATTTATTGGCATCCGTTCCCAACCGGCAAATTCACACAAATTAGATGCATGTGTAATGTCATAAAATTGCCCAACCATAAATAATCGTTGTAAAGATCAATATATCAAAGGTTGTAACAGTAGGACATTATTATGTAACAATCTTTGTAATTAACCATTGTATCTTTGAGCTCCTAGTGTCTTACTAGGCTTGCTTTTATTTATATATTCTTTCTTCTACTGTTCAAAAAAAAAGTATTACCCCAAAAATCAATCTCTTTCTCATAACAGGCAATCCATATTTCATTACTGCAGGCCATGTTGATTCCAAAACAAATTTGGCCACATCATCATTGTTAATATTATATTCAAAAGGGAGATTTTGCCACACATCTTCATCTAGATGAGGCAGTATTGGAGCAACGACTCTCACTATGTCAATATAAAGCGAATAAACTGTTTGAATGAACTGTTTGACAACTCAACCTTGTAAAACTCAAACCACCGCTGAAAAGGAATTACCATATTATAGTCTACTTAATACTTATGTAAATATAAAGCAAATAAACCTTCATTGAAATATAAAAACAAATGTCTTACCCAACATAAAGGCGATCTTCGGTAACATCGAAGTAGGAAATCTATCCCCCAATTCTAGTTAGTACATTCTATTTCGTCTCCATGCAGAAGTAATTTTCTACAAAATAACACTCCAACCATCTATCCCCCAATTCTGATTCAACTTATATTAATCTAAGTACTAAATCTAAACTACTCCACTAATGGTGCACGGATTCTTCACAATTATGAAAGACAAGTCCAAAACACAATCACATTTTAGGTTCTAGATACATTGTATTTTGCTACTTATGCTTAAACAAGAAGCTCCAAAATGCCACTCATGCTTGTCCTTTATGTGTGTTATGTGCATTTGCTAAAGGTATAATACAACATTAAAATTTCAACTTCAACATATCAACATTTTTTTCTGTCTCTTAAACCCTCTCTTTGAAACTAATAGCATAAACGAAAGCAATAATTAAGAAGGTAGCAACTTTGCTATTACTATCTAATGACCCACATTCCACAAATGTGAAACACCCAACATATATTATGTTGCCTAAAGTCCTGTAAGCATTTTTTTATCACCAAGAAAATCGCTAATCTGGTCTTCCAAATGAATTGAATATCAATCACATATAAGCACAATATATATATATATAGCAATTCAAAAGTTTCTATCTATCTACCAATAGCCTTTGGTCCTATCAAGTCAAGCTCTTCAATAAAGTGATCACGAAACCCTTAGAGATCCTGATTGAAAAATATACAATACTGATGCTTTAGGGGGTGTCTGGGATTGCTTATGTAGACTAATTATCTCCTTGTTCAGTTACTTAAAAGCCAAATAAGCACTTTTGGGTTTTCAAACAGTATTAGCTGCATCGCTTTTTTTCTTTTTTCACAGCTGATTATATGTTTCTAATAATTGTCAACCATAGGCCTAAGCCTTTTTTTAGAAGCTAATTATTAACATCCATCATAATTACCAAACTAGCTTACCAGCATAAACAACATACAATTCACAGTAATGAAACCTTATAAATCTTAAACTAAGGGTGTCAAGGATTGCTTATTAGACACGCGCGTTGTAGGACGTTTACGTTTTTACTGTCTCATGTTTGGGAGGTGTTTGGGGTTAAATATTACTCCTCGGTGTCAAAATAAATTATGTACGGACTTTAGAAAAAATTCAATTATTATTGTTTTTTAATTACCTTTTAAGCAGAATAATAGTTTTACGTTTAATTAATAAATTAAAGTATTTTTTTTTAGTTTATAATAATGATTTCAAGTAAAGGTAAGTATAAGGTATTCTAAGTAATAATATATTTCATCATTTCACCAAAAGAATGTGGATTATTAATTTAAGACCTTAAAAGTATTACAGCATGTATTGTTATTAATTTATATTAAGTAATGGTCAAACTTTATGGTATATATTGTCGAGTCTTGCTAGGTGAAAATTGGATTATTGGGATGATCGCCGTCGTCGTGACAATCAAATTTTAACCTAATTACCTTATGCTAGATAGGGCAAGCGGGTATCGTATCCACGAGGAGTATGTGGTTTTAATTTAAGTTTTGGGGTGATCACTGATCAACAAAATTTTGGTTTTGAAATCTTAATAACTAAATACTGATTACACTAAGATCTATGAAATAAATATTTGATTGTTTGGTTTACTTAATAATAAAACTACTAATTGACTAAAAAGTAAATAAACAAATAAAAATTAAATGATCAAATGAAAGCAAGAGTTGTAAACAATTGGGTGAAAATCAATCCTTCCCGGCTCCGGATATATTGTTATGACCAAGTTACAGATTATTACTAATGTTTGCTTTCAAACCAAGTAAACATAATTTGTATTAATTGAAAAGAATAATTTTGGGCACAAGTTATATTCACCACATGAATCGTCTTAATCCTTAAACTAGTTGGACTCGGCACGACTCATTTACTAACAATAACATGTCTTATAATAATCCTATCAATTAATTTTATAATTACTCAAATGAACAATTATGGATACAAATTATGTTTACCATACGACCATCTTAACCCCTATACTAATTAGGCTTAGCTCCGTTGACTCGCAATAATATGTCTCACAATAATTCAATCAAATTATTATACTAAAATATTAACATCAAATGAACAATTATGGGTACAAATTATGTTTACCATACGACCGTCTTAACCCCTATACTAATTAGGCTTGTCACAATCGTTGACTCGCAATAATATGTCTCACAATAATTCAATCAAATAATTATACTAAAATATTAACATCATATAAATGATATGCATTAAAATCATATGAATTCATATTTGGCAAACAAAATAAAATCCAAAAACATGTTCAAACCAAATATCTTTTACAGAGAAAGATTACAAAAGGTTTAGCAGCGCACCACCATCGTAGATGTTATCGTATGATTCATGTTTGTTTTGCTTTCCATGTTGCACGTACTGTATTCTATCTCCAAAGGAAACCCAAATGAATTAAAACCTTTAGGGGATGCTTGGTAGAGGGAAAAGAGAATGGAGAAATGGAAATGAGTCAAATTCGTTTGTTTGGTAGGTAGGAAAAAAAATGGAGAAATATGGAGAATTAGTAGAGAATTGATAGTGTTATTTTTTAAGTTTCATTTCCACTCCTTTTAGTTGGGAAATTGGATAAATGAGATTATTTTGCAACATTTTTTTTTTCATGATTTGTATTTTAGTTTCAAAAATATTTATGTGAATATTTTATATAATAAAAAAATCATGAAATTCATTTTTTTTATTTAAACAGTTACTTAAGTTACATTTTTTTTATTTGTTATTAAAAAAACTAATTTTTATTTAAAAAAATATATATTTTGAAAAAAAAATCAACAAACATTAGAATTTTTTTTAATAAAAACTTTTTTTAAACAATAAAAAATAATTTTTCTAAAATTGTTATTTAAAAAATAAAAAAAAAAATAACAATCAACCAACATTAGAATTGTTATTTAAAAAAAAAGAAAAAAGAAAAAAAAAACTATTTTTTAAAAATAACAAACATTAGAATATTTATTTATAAAAAATAAAAACTAATTTTTTAAATAAAATAATTTTTTTAGAATTGTTATTTAAAAAAAAATTAAAAAAAAAATATTTTTTTTTAAATAAACAACATTAGAATTGTCATTTTTTAAAAAATAAAAAGATATTTTTTTAAAAGAAATAACAAACATTATAATTTTTATTTTTAAAAAGATAAAAACTAATTTTTAAAAAAAAAATAAAAAATAATTTTTTTTAGAATTGTTATTTAAAAAAAATATTTTTTTTCGCATTTCTCGGGTTAAGTCTCTGTTGTTACCAAACATTGGAATTGAACAAAAATTCTCTACTGAGGTTTCTTTCTATTCCTTGAATTTCTATTCTCTGCTTCATTTCATCTCTCTGAAATTTTCTCTACCAAACGTGCTCTTAGTACTTTACACATTCGCCGAGAAAGAAAAAAAAAATAAGTCTGAATATATTTGTAGTCTTCGAATGAATGACCCAAAAAGAATGGTGGCTAATGAAAAGTAAGCCAAAAGTTATTTATAGATCCAACTTTTACCATAGAACCCATCAAGCAATCTTAGCCACTCATTTTTTTATCAAAATAAAAAAATAAACTTCCACCATTTTTTTAAAACTTAAATATTTCGTAAACCGTAAATCGTCAAGCTACCAAAAAAATACCATCGCGACGAGAATTAAATTAGCTTTCTATAGACATCCATTGTTATATACTTTCGACGAACTTTTTTTTCGCCCAGAAAAATCATATATGATTCGTAAGAGATAAGGTGCAAAATTCAAGCTTTATTTATTTATTTTTTTCTTTCCGGTTGAACTCCTTTTTGCGTTTTTGTCCAAACCAACCAAAAAAAACTTAGGGCTTTGTTACCCACACTCGTCCAAATAAACCAAGTCCAACACCATGGGCTTTAAGTAATTAATTAGTAGCATATGGCCCAATGATATTGATAGCTCAAAAGTCCAACCCACGAGTTGGTTTTTCCAGCAGATAAATGCACAAGCAAACTTCCAAATTTCGTGCATCATAATATTTTGAATGTCCAGCTCTCCTTTTTATCTTTCCGCAGCCTTTTGAATCGCCTAAAATTGAGCTTGGACGAAGAAGTTATGACCAAGACAATGTGACAATATCCAAATCTTTCTTCTCTTCATTTTAAACTTGTAATATCACAACTTTAGCTCCTTTTCGCGCATAACCTACATAATAACCAAATACCCTCAAAGTACATGTATAACAACGAATAATAAAGCAATGATGCGTAATTAACATGTTATGAGGTGTATATAAAATACACCGATCATGGGATGACTAGGATGTCAATGGTTATAATAGACTTATAAAGGCTTAAGCTTTTTAAAATAAATTTACGCAATTTTATGAATCTTTTATAAGCTATGAGCTTACATAAGCACAAGTTAACTAAAACATGCTTATAAGGGTTGTTTATAATTAGTCAAATTACTTAAATACTTTTAAAAAAACAAGTAGGGTTGGATCAGTTGGAAAACTCCTTGCCTCTTAACCTAGAGGTCAAGGGTTCGATCCTCACTCCCTACAAAAGGCCGGAGGTCCTTTTCTACCTTAGGTAGAACCGGAAGCAGCCTCTCTACCTTAGGTAGGGGTATGGTTGTCTACGTCTCAACCTCCCCCATACACCGTGGAAGACGGTATTGGGACCCATAACCCGTGGAAGACGGTATTGGGAGTTACTTTACTTTACTTTACTTTTACTTAAATACTTTTAAAACTATGATAGATTAACACATAAAAAACTTGGAAATATATATAATTTTAAATAGATTTATTTTTTAGTGATTTTAAAACAATTTTATGAAAAAATAAACTAATGTTTTCGGCTTCAAGTATGTTATAACTCGTTTCACTAAACATACATTTTCGGCCAGTTTGGTAGGGCCGGCTTTGGGCCATGCCGGGCTGAGCTGGGATATAAGGGCACCAATTTATGAAAAGCCCAAATGTATATATGTTAATGCGAAGCCTTCCTTAAAGCCCAATAATAAGCCTTGGATTGGATAGTTATATTCAAATTTGAGGCCAGTTATTAACTCATCAATTATCGATCAACATAATCGCATTTAGTTTATACGAGGTGGGAAACCCAGAACCATTTCCTGCTGCATTTAGTAATCGTTGTGGACTGTAAAGGTGCGACATAGATTGGAATGTCACCTGATAACATAAGATACATTTTCTAAAAAACTTTAATATACCATTGGTCTTTCACTGTTAATTCAATTTGAGAAACAGTGATATCAGTTAATGGATTTAATGAATCCTTGTTACTTACATTACTCAGGTTACATTAGAATGACACAATAGATTAAACTCTATAACATCAATACCTCTAAATGGACGATGCTAGTTGTGTCCCTCTTCAAACTGTGCCAACCTAGAACAAACAAACGTGCAGCTTTCATATCGAAATAAGATACATAAGTTGTAAAGCAAGGATCTATAACCAAATAGAATTTAAATTCCTACGACATTATCCAATAACAAATATATGTATTGTGGATTGTATTATTGAATAATTACATTTTTTAATTTATAGATAATCATTCATGAATGATTGAAGTTGTTTATTCCAGCCAATAGAAGCTCGGGCTAACGTTTTCACTCACCAATATTTCATATAAACTTTAGTAATTAAAACATTTTTATTTCATGATTCTCATTGAACTGTCATGGAAAGTCATACCTTTCCTCACAAACTAAGTTTTATCTTAAACTTTTGTTGAAAGTGCTGTTGTTGCACCCCAAATTTTAAAATGCAAATTGGATAAAAATTGCATCTTTTATGGTTTTTGCTAATTGATCATGGAAAAAAATAGTCATTACAATAGCTACATATGAGCAGATGTTTTGGATCTTATCAAGCATTATAACTGGTCGACATCCATGGAAATAACATACCTGGTGTAAGTAGTTCTTGTACTCCTTTTAGCAGAAAGCAGAAACTTACCATTTTCAACTAACAACACTGCTGCAAATCCAAAAGTAAACCAATAAACTCATTCTGATATATGTTGCAGCAACTCTAAAGGCAGACACATACCCTGTTGATGCATAGAACAATCAAATCATTTGATCTTAAATTTGCAGCTGCAGGCCAGTCTCTCACATAACGACGTTTGGTTGTCGTAAATGGCTCATGGTCCACAATAAGGCCATTTTTAGATTGTCTTCGAGTTGCCCCTACATTTCAATAAAACAGTAGTTTTGAATAAGATTGTCTAAACAGAATGTCGTCTCATATGTATATAATCAAGCTTACCTTTGTATCCCACATTATTTTCTAGGCCGCCATCATCTTGAACAGCAGTGTTAACCAACCGGTCATTGTTAAATGGTTGGATGATTGAACATCTATCTTGTTTCGCAATTCCATGGTAGGTGTGTGTAACTTCAGTATTAGGGCACGGCCACAGACAGGTGCGTCTACACAACATTGTATACATAATAGTGTGTTACAGTAGTGACGACAGGCTAAGAATTTAAAAAAAAGAGAAAGAAAGAAATAAAGGATCAAATGAAAATCATTTAGGCAAAATTCTAATTAGGTGCCGCATACCCAAGGATAAAATGTGATATGTATCGACCAACAATCACATCTATTGGTCAATATATGAATGCGTGAACCTAATGGGTGGCTGGATTATTTGTTTTGCCTGCTTTCTGATCGTATCACATCTATTGACCAACAATCATTCACTTCTGGCGCAATCTACAATCAAACCAAGATGGCATCAGCAACCCCACAATAATAGCAGTTCAGTTTTAAAAAAAACTACTCCGTAATTTACAAATAATTCTACCCGGTTTGCAAGATGCCATCACCAACCAAAACCGATGATGTTTGGGCATGTCTCTGTGAACTACACGTGGCAACCCGTGGACACAGATTCCTCCTTGTGGACCGAGTGTGCGAAGAGGACCTTAGCAATGACTGTGATGGCTGGTTTTTTTTACCCGAAAGAAGTGAGAAAGTGGAACTTGCAACAGCTGGTCATAGAAAAAAGAGGATATAAGCAAGTTCATTTGTCGGAATTAGGCACAAAAAATAGCATGTACATAAATAATAAAGCAGGAACTAAAAATTTTGGGTGTCGTACCATCATTCACAAATGAATCAGGTCATGCTTCAATTGGGCAAACAGCGGTCCTTCAGCTGAAAATTTCCATGGAGACAACATGCAAACTTCAAATGTGCGTTACACAGATAGAGCCCACATTTCACGAAATGCCATTACGGCAAAAAGATCAATGATGTCAGGTGGCAGGCCAAACTAATCAGGTAAACCTGTTGATAGCCGTTCCAAATGATTAGGTTCACGCATTGGACGTATATGAACTACACTAATATCAGAAGGTATAAGTGGATCTCCACTTATCTCAGTTTAACGTACTTGTTCATGTTGCTTTTATATGGATGCCCATTTTTTGGAAAGCTAAATAGTTATCGCAATCAAAATTTCTGAATCTTAATATAACTCATACTCCGTACTCCAAACACCCAAAACCCCCCTTTAAACCGCATCTTTGCAGCAGACAAAAACACCCCATAAAATGACCCTGAACGCCCCTTTAAATCTGCACTTTTGCAGCAGCCCCGAATAATTATTAAAACGACCCAACGACACTTAAAACGACCTAAGAACAGCCCATAAGCTTTTTGAAAGCAGCACTACAGGATAGATGTTGAAAAACAGGCTTAGCCATTGAATGTACAGCCTTTAACAATAGCAAAAAACTTTTTTACGTTTCATGTAACTATTACACTTTTCCAGCTGAGTTTTTACTGATACGAAAAGAAAAAGAAAAAATCCAGAAAATTCACCAAAATCTGACAAAAAATCAGTTTCGGGACCTCTTTTACTTCTTCCTGGCTTCGGATCGAAAGATACGACTGGAACATTGTATGGTCGAAAACTGGTTATGAAAAAGATGTTTAAAAAATCATTTGAAAGAAAGAAACAAAATTCACAAAGAAAGACGAAGAAAAGTGGTTGAACAAAATATGTATCGAATGTTGGTTACCCGGAAACGGTACACCATCAGGTGAGACATTCTTGTCAAAGGACTGTGTGGCAGCTCATTTTTAGAGTTTCTTTTATATTTTTGTGTAATTTAACCCCTTGACAATCATGTAATTTAACCCCTTGACCATCAACATAAACCTCAACTACTTATTTCAGCCAGAACATCAAACAACCATACTCTATGACTTACATGCCCATTTCCTTACACAAATAACCCCTAAAAGTAGTTAAAGAAAAAGGAAAAACCGTTACCTGTAAATAATGTCCAAGAGTTACGATGTCAACATCTATGGCATGTAAATCAGGCATGGCTTCCTTTAACGCGTCATTAGTTTCTCCAAGCACGCACATTATAGAGCATTCATTGTAAAACCACCGCATACTCCCCTCTCTAACCACTTTCTTCATCTACAAACAGTGACCTGTCCAAGAGTTAGATATGTAAGTATGCAGCTATGTGCAATCATCCCTACTCAAAATAATCAAGACCATAGTTATTTACAGAATTTACATATACATCAGTTCCCAACCTTCCAAGTGAGCTCAATCCGACCCTTTTTCAAACCCAAACCCCTATTTCAACCCATGAGCTAAGCATCTATATAAAAATATTATAACAAAGTATACATTGACCATCTTTTTTACCAAATTGCGTCTATAGTTAAGTTAGTAACTAAACCCAATAAAGAAAGCAACATAAAAATCAAATCTTTATCAATAAAGATACACAAACTCACTTCAACAAATCAAATAATAACCATCAATTTTTTTTTTTTTTTAATTCACAAACCAACCAACCTGAAAGTGATGATCAAAAGCAAGCGCTCTAAAAGCATCTTCAAATAAATCACATCATAAACATAAAGAACGAAACTCAGACACCTGGAAAATTTAATCAGAATATGCTTGAATTGAAATTATATGAGAATAAAAAATTAACTAAAACCCTAAGAATATGAAATTAAGAATAAACCTTAGCGACATGTTTGCTGGCACGATAACGAATCATGTGACGCGGCAACCACCCATAATCCCAATCCTTAGCTGCAAACAGCATCAGCAAGGTAAAACCTCCAAATAATGACTAAAACCTAATTTCAAATTTTAGAGCTCAAAACCCTTAGCTACAAACAGCATCAGCAAGGTAACCTGCAAAAAAATATCAGAAAAACAAAATTAACAAAACCCCCAAATTTAAAAAAAAAAAAAAAAAAAAAAAAAAAAAAAAAAAAAAAAAAAAAAAAAAAAAGGAAAAGAAAAACGTACATATCAGCAGATCCGAGAATGGTATGCGGCAAGATTATTTGGTGTGTGTATTTCTGGGAGAAAGAGCAGACACCAGATTCGATTTAACCAAATTTTCAAAAACAAAAAAACCCCAAATTCAATACCGTAAAGACAACGATAAAGGAAGAAAAGATCAACATGGCTTATTAAAGCTCATTTTGTCTTGTTTACTTTTCATAAGCTCAATTTTTCTTTTACTTTTCATAAGGCCATTTTTTTCCTATTATTTATCACACGAAAACCTTGATTTCAGGTTTAAGTCAAATGAGATATCACATAAAATATGACTATAAAGTAACAAAACAAGCTAATCCAACCACACCTTAAATCAATCAAAACAACTTGATCAGTGAGGTTTACTCGGATCACAAAACCAAAATCCTATCATTACCCAATTAAATTAACCATAAATCAGTAAAAAATATAAAGAATTGCATACCTTCCATAACAAAATCCATGGCAGCGATAGTTCATCCTTTTTTGTAATGATATAAAAGGAATATGTTTGTAACATCGGGCGCAAGGAGACCACAAAATGATTAAAAAAATAGCCCCCCTCACAGTCACGGGTTTATCAGGCGGAGTTGTACCGTTCGGATCTCAAAGAAAGGAAGAGGTCGTGAGTTATGATGAACAGTCTGGGTCGGGGCAAGAATAAGGAAATGGTATAATGGACTTGGGCGGGCCGGGTTAAAAAGCAAAGGTTGGCATAAAAAGGTGGGCAACAAAGCCCGCCCAATGTATAAGTGTTATAATTATAATTATAATCATCAAAGAGTCTCTTTGTCATTTTAACACTTAATAGTTGGAAAATGACTATTTTGTAATCTACTTTATTTAATTTAATTTAAATGTAAAATTTATGAATATTAACTTACTATTCAAAAAATTTATGAATAACAACTTGCCATTCATAGCAATTTTAAAATACTCCCTAAAATTATAAAATGCTTTCACAAAATCCTCTAACGTGTAAAAAAGTTTAGCAATTTTAAAAATACCCCCTTAAACTGTAAAACGTTTTCGTAAAATCCCCTAGCGTATTTACATTTTCGTAAAACCCTAAAATCTATAAATATTTGGGCTAATTAATTCTTCATATATCTTACTTCTCACTTTTTCTAATTGCATAAAATCATTTTTTTGTCCTTTACTAACCAAAGTGCTTATCTCTTTAAAATGTTCTTTTTACTATAATATATATACTTTTATCCAAATGCTCAAATTTGCTTACCAACTCAAATGAGTCACTTTGAGAAACATTTTACTCATAACATGTCAAACGGGTAATGAGGGTGGTTGGGCTTATAACTAATATGTTTAGGTTAAGCATGCTTTGAATAGTCTCTTCATATTGTTTCTCAGCAATGAGTATATGACTTTATTTACTGTGTGCTTAAAATTTCCCAATAGATACATACATATGCTGCTCAGTTTATAACCCAACCATTTCCCCATTACAATAAGCTCCACACTTTTGTAAGGACATAGCTAAACATTATCACGTAGATGGTCCTGTAGGTGGGGATGACGGCGTAATAGATGAAATTGAAATAAACCTGTGTTTGGAAGCTAAAGACTTGCACGATATTAATACATACCTTATTAAAACTCGTTCACCTTAATTATATTTGTTAAAAAAATGTGTTTATAAAAATGATGAGTTTTATTTTAAAAACATTGTTAATTACAAAACCCATAGGATTATTGTTAGCTAATCCTACTAAATCGCATGACAATAATAATTATCACGTCACTCAATTTTTATTACTCCCACTTTCTCGATACTTATTGGCTTAATGTTTTGTATAACTTGGCCAACTCACTCGTCATTTTATCCGCTATAGTAAGTCCATTATACAACAATGATAACGAACTAGAGTGAGGATCAAATAAGAAATAAAAGTAAAATGAGAAGAATGAGAAGTAATCATAGTCGCACATTTCAGATGCACTTTAAAAAAGAGATGCATTTCCCATGAATTTCTCCCTCGTCTTTTGAAATGTGTGGCTATCCATATTTTTCATTTTTCTTATTTTATTTTTCTTTTTCACTAGATCCTTTCTCGATTGAACTAATAGTCTACAAGTTTGTTATTAAAAAAGAGCAAATTGGAAAAACAATGTTGTTTGTTTAAATTGCAAGCGATGTTACAAAACTTTGAAAGTACATGTCACGATTTGTGGGATATCTTTGTTCATTTTTTCGTCCTTATATAAGTGAAATGACTCAAAATATCGTCATTTGGGAAAAATGTTGCATCTGGGTATTTCAATCATTTCACTACTGTCAAGAATGAATAGTCAATCAAAATTTCTTTACACAACTACACTTGTATTTCCTAAGTTATGAGATGTGCATCTATGATTTGAGCAAATTACAGGACGGATGTTGCAATTTACTTGTATAAATTAAACTGTTATATTATGGGAGGTGATGTATGTACCACTAAAATTGATGTGCATATTATGAAATCACATTCGTGATGCATATGGTATAACATTGGATATACATGTTTGTGATCGATCTACACATCACTTATATTTATTGCAACTAGCAGGATACCTGAGCGTTGCGGCGACAGATTTCCTGTAATTAAAATTTTCAACAAACAATGATTTTTGATAATACATTTTTCGTGACAATAACTTCATTGAAGACGATAATTTTAGGTTCTACTAACCCCAAACAATGACAAACTATATTATTTTAAATGTAGATAGTAAAGAAAATAAACATGTCATTTTTTTGAAAGATTGTATTAATTTTTATTTTATAAATGTTTTAGTGTGTTTGATGTGAGTATTTAAAAATCTATTCTAATAGCTTGTTTGATATGTACCACGTGGTTTATTGATTGTATTTTTGCAATGAGAGGGTCTTTTAATAATTGTATTAATTGAAAATGTTAAATATATTTTGATGCATAAGTCATTTGGACAACATGCATATATAGTTGTATTGTTTAATATTTAAGTTTGTAATGTCTAGTTACTTAATGGAGGAAATAGTCTTCCTCATTATATGTAGTTTAGATGGGCATATTACCTTACTTATCTCTACTACTTATAAGGGGGGTGGCAACCCTTCGGCAAATAGCAATCGGCAAGCTTCACCGATCGGTAAAACCGAATGCCATCCATTCGGCAAGCAATAATCGGCATGAGGGGCGGTATATCTCACCGATTCGGCATGTTTCATTTCCAAAAAAAAATCGAACGTTACATTGAATGGAGTTTACGTTGGGATGTTTTCCAAAAAAAAAAAAAAAAAAAAAAAAAAAAAAAAAAAAAAAAAAAAAATCCCTTTAAAATCTCACAATTAACAATCTAAAATACACAAATATTTCAAATACATTCCACACATTCAAATCAAACTCTTTGAAAAAACAACAATGGATCATCAATCCAAACATGGTTCAACCTCACAAAAAGGTCGAGGACGTGGGTCTCGATCACAACCCGGTCCATCCCAATTCACGCGTCCGCAACATCCTAATCAAGCTTGCTATCCCCAACCTCCAAATCGAGCCCAAATTCCAACTCAACCTTACTATCCCCAACCTCTTCAACGTCAACCACAACCGCAATATTTTCAAAATCCTCCTCCAATGAATCCGGCCAATTATAATATTTTAATGACTAATGAATTTAATCCATTCAACGAATATCGTGATGGGCGAGCAAGGCGTGAACCGAGTGTAGAACGTCAATTACCTATTTACGATAATGAAGATGACGAAATTGAATTTGTCCCCGAAACGCAATTTACGAATACAACGGGTAAGGTTTACTAATTTTTTTAGTCGTATATGTATATGTATAAATCTTATGCATTTAATTTTTTTTTATTGTATAAATCGTATTTTTTAAATTTAAATAAATCGTATTTTTTTTATTAAATCGGATTTTTTTATTTTATTAAATCGTATTTTTTTTTTTGTGGTTAATTAGGTGACGGAGAAAATGATGATGAAGAAATTGTGGAAATACCAAAACCGAGTAAAGCTAGAACCAAACCTTGGACAACGGAAGATGAGGTCGCTTTGGCAAAAGCTTGGGTGCACATCTCGACTTGTCCAAAAATCGGGAATCAACAAAAGTCGGCAAGCTTTTGGGGAAGAATCCTTGAACATTTCTCTCAAAACGTACCAAATCATGAACGAACACACCATGGCTTGAACACAAAATGGAAAAATATGAATGCGGAAATGAATATTTTTAACGGCCTCTACATCCAATCGGTATATTTTTGAATTATTTTTTTTTTATATAGTTTATATTTTATATGATTGTATCAAATTATATTTTTTACTTTTATAATTGTAGAACCGTCTTCGAGATAGTGGTTGTGACGATCTTGACGTGATGAAAAATGCCATGGCCGATTTTAAAAAAAAAACTAAAGGCAAGACTTTTGGACACATTGATGCTTGGGAAATTGTAAGACAAAATGACAAATGGTTGGAACAACCAATTGTCGGAGAAACATCGTCGTCTAATTCTGATAAACGTAAAAAGTCGTCTGAATCTAGCAACGACAATGTTGAGACAATTATTCCGGATTTGAATGAAGACACTACTCCTACCCGTAAAAGACGGGGCAAAAAAAGTGTTTTTGAGTCGTCAACAAGTAATAGTGTTGCTGCGACTTTAGAAATTTATGCTTCAAAGAAATCACAACTATTAGCGGAGTCGCTAGATAAAAAACGTGCAAAGGATGAGTTGGCCGAAAAATTGATGGTGGCACAAGTACAAGGTGCACAAGAAAAGGCCTTTATTCGAGCTTTTAAATTTTTCAACGAACCGCACAATAACATAGAAGATCCGGATATGCGGGAAATTGCAATACAAAAAAAACGTGAATTCGCAGCAAAGTATGGATGGCCTTGCAATTTTTAGTTTTATTTACGTTTTTTTTAAGTATTATGTAATAATTATTGAATTATTATTAATAAAATAGTTGTTTTTTATTTATGTTTTTTTAATTTAAATTTTGTTATTAATAAATGTAATTAATGCTTGACTAGGCAAAAATTTAGGCAAGGTTGCCACTAAAAATGAAGGTTTAGGCAAGATTAGGCAAAAATTGAGTTGGACAAGCTTGATTGGTTATTTGGTTTAAAAGAGGAGGCAACTTGAGGCAAGGTTGCCACCCCCCTAATGTATGTATATACATTTCCTTAAACATAAATTGCTTAAAATATGAGTAATATTAGTGAAGTATTATACTCTTAACTAAAAATGATAACATTATTTACAACTAAATTAATATTTTAAATATTAATCATTAAACTTTTATTATTTTTTATTATAACCAATGAACGTTATCTCGAATTGACTACAAATTGAAACCGTAAGTTTGAATTAAGAGTCAAACAAAAATAGTGATTTTGCAAGTATAATTATTTGCCGCTATACACCGTCACTTTATGCAGGTATTTGTGTAGTATTATTCAATTTGTTCAAATCAAGACGTGGTACAATTTTATTATTATTTTTTATTTATTTATTATTATTATTATTATTGTTAAAACACTACTCCATTAATTAAGTATTAAGAGCACGTTTGGTTTGAGGTGGTGGTGTTATGATTTGGGAACTATGCCTAAAAGTGATGTTTGGTATATTTTTGTGGGTCCCACAAATGAGGATGATTACTATGTGTCATTGTGCAAACCTCACCTTTCTTTCCTATTTTTCTTATCTTTATTATTTTAAGTGAGACCATCTTTAATACTGTATCAATCATTAATATTTAATTTAATTTTTATTTTTACAATAATAATATTTTAAAATTTATAAATTATACTCATATATTACATATATAATATATTATTATATTATATTTTTCTCTATCTTTATTTAATTTAAATGTCAAATCCAAATCTATATCTAAATCCAAATCCTAATCCTAATCGAAGTGTGTGTTTCGTATTTGGGGTTACGAGGGTTTGGGTTGATAGAAAAGCAAAATCATTTGATTGGTTTGTCCACTTTAGCTTCACGGGCAGGGACTAATCCAAATTCTCAACCCCATATGAGGTGGTGGGGTTTGACATGTACACCATAAAATGCTTCTTTTTATATTCTGAAATATTTCTCAGCCACATATCTTTTTTTATTTCTTGTTTTAATATAAATTAAATATTTAAAAATTGTTATATAAAATATATTTTATCTATCTTATTTTTTTTATTATTTCTTTAACAAATCCAAATTATAACATTTATACATTCAGCGGGCTTTGTTGCCCACCCTTTTTTGCCAAGTGTTTGGGTTTTTAACCCGGCCCGCCCAACTCTATTGTATCATATCTTTGTTTTTGCCCCGACCCGCCCTGTTCATCATAACTCACACCTTCTTCTTTGTTTTGAGATCCGAGTGGTTCACCTCCAAGAACTAAACCTGCCGCCGCCCGATCCGACCAAAATGGTTTCTACATTTGCGTGTGAGGGGGACTACAATAACACTGTTTTTTTAATGCTTATGTGGTTCTGCTTGCGCCATATGTTATCACTACAGTCTCACCTAATTTTTCATCTACATATTTTTGGTTAGTTGCTTTATAGATGGTATTCTTGAAGCTTCTTCCTATATCATAACATGATTTTCCCTTTTTATTGTTACACACACACCACTCGAAGGTGTTTTTGGTTAGAGTGGGTGACGGATGATGATTAGGTTTTTCTGATTTTGATTTTCTGATTAAATGTTTCTATGCCTTCCTTTAAACTCAGGTATGTTATATGCTTTTACAAATGTTTTTTTATATCAGTTTTACAAAAATGTTGTTTGGTTGTTTCATATTTGTTGAACGTTTTTGTCCTTTTTACAAGTCGTTGCTGTTTGTTTGCCCTTTTTACTGTGTTTGTTGTTTCATAGCATGATTGTAGAATTAATGAGGTTCGTTGGTTGTAGGTTATGTTAGTTCTAAGGTATTTAGGTTTGCATTTTCCATCTTTTCGTTTTTGGTGTGTTCTTTACTGCTATTGTTAACTTGATTATGTTAGCTCTAAGGTAACAGTTTAGGTTGTGACTTTATTAAATTCTTATGATTGTTGTGGTTTGGTACTATGCAACTAGATTAGGTTTAAGATGGCACCAGTTTAATGAGCCTCTTGTTAGTCATTTGCATCATACGACCAGTTTAACAGCATATTCGTTTGGTTCATTTAAGTGTAAATTTGTTGTCATGACCAATTTAATGCTCTCATTTAAACACCATTTTTTGTTCAGGCTTTTATGAACATCATAGTAATTAAAATTTATTGTTGGTAGGGCAAATGTGGAAAACAGAGATTATCCGTAGCTTGGCAGGGCAAGTTGGTGACTTTGCAGCCATAGCGGCTTAATCCACTTTTTCAATTGTTTATAAATCTGAGCCTTTGATGATGTTATCGAGCTTTCTGCGTATGCTTCTTCATTGCCATCAATCCTTTTGTTGCCGCTATCCAACCTGTGTGACAATGGGATGGGTGTGCGACGATGATGATATGCTCATAAGCTGCAAAATAAGCGGTAAGAATAGCAAGTTACCGAGGCTGTGATGATTAAATCATGACAAATGTGGAAACCTGAGATTATCCGCATCTTGGCAGGGCAACTTGCTAACTTTGCAGCCATGGTGGATTAATCCACTTTTTAAATTGTTTATAAATATGAGCCTTTGATGATCTTATCGAGCTTTCTGCTTATGCTTCTTTAATGCCATCAATCCTTTTGTTGCCGCTATCCAAGACGTGTGACAATAGGATGGGTGTGTGGCGATGGCGATAACCTCATAGGCTGCAAAAGAAGCCGTAAGAATAGCAAGTTAACCAATGCTCCTAAGCTTTGCATAAGCTGTAATAAGCCGTTGTGAACTAATTCCTAATAATGTTTTCCGGATACGCTTTGATCACTGTTGCCGAAGTTTTTGGTTTGTTGTTTGGCATGGCAGCCGTACGGTTGCAACCAAGGCAGGTTTTGGGTAACGCTTCCACAATTCAGCTTACAATCTGAGAAGGGAATATCGGTTAAGAAAGTGAGTTGTCAGGCTACGTATGAATTATGAAGCGTGAGAGCGGCACATATATTGGCAGGGCAACACGACACCGTGTTTGCAGCCATGGCGTGTTGCCCCCTTTGTTATCCGGCTCTACACTCCTAGTTTTAAACAAAATCCAAATCCAAGTCCAAACCCATCTATTAGCCAAATGTGACTCAAATTTAAATGCTAATCCTAAATCTATTAAAAACCAAACGGGCCCTAACGTTACACCGTTACAAACAGTAAAAAACGAGGTGGATCACCCGCGCGTTGCCGCAGGATGTTTTGCCAAAGAAGGTTTAGCAAGTGTTGGAAAAATCTATTTTAGTATGCAATAGAAAGTGTCACTCTCTATACTTAATGCTACAAAGATCTGCTAGAGTTCCTAAATTGCATAAAAAAACAATTTTTTGTAAACATACTGAAAACACAAAATAGGACCAAAACTTATGCGTAGTTAGTTTCTTTATACATAATACAACAGTTTATGCAGCATCGCTTCACTAAATAAAGTGCATACTTATTATCCTTGTTTACTACATCACTCGTCATCATAATATGATAACTGAAAATCGTCTTTCATCTTCTTCACTCTCTTCCTCCTCAAATTCTTCTTAATCTACATCCAAGTCACCTTTTTTTTTAACTATAAATCCAAGTCACCTGCTCATGTGTTAATTGTTCTTTCATGCTCATTTTCAGGTTCCACTTCTTCAACTTCTGTTGATGGTAATGTCACAGCTTGATCTAGAACAGAAAAACAATATCAACCAATCTCATTTTACCCTCCTCCTAACTGCCTGCATTGCACTTTCGCTTTTATATGTTCGTCGTAAAACGGGATGAATTCTGACTTTGTCAATTGCTTTGATCCATCAACCTGTTTCATCATAATTTTTAAAATCAGAAGACGTTCACAACCATATTTGGCTGAATGCAGAATAGTTCGTTGCACAGTATTGTTGGGTGCTACGTAAAAGGCCTAAAAAGAAAGTGATAGCTCAGTAGCAATTCTAGAACAGAAAATTGCATTTAAAGTTGTAAACATTGCAGATGATTTAGTGATGATCAACATGAAATAAGCTTGAGTTAATATGAAAAAAATGAGATACTGATCCTAAATGTACAAAAGAAAATGTTCAGTACATATTTTGCCTCATTACTTTTCTATTTATGCAAAAAGACGCAAAAATCATATGTGAACACGTATTGAATCAGTCTCTTCCAATTCTATAAATAGATATTTAACAGATGAACACATTAGACCTATAGTAAAATGTCACATTTTTGGCAAAGGATATAAGACATATAGGGGAAAACTGGCTGGTTGAGGTAGCGGTGAAAATAGGTCTAGGGCCAAAACGGGCCATTTATGAAAACAGGTCAGTCAGGTGATCCCCAAGTCATTTATGAAAACGGGTTAGATGGGTTCGGTTCAGCCCATTACTTTTCTCCTAATTCTTTTTTACATATTCAGTTAACATAAAGTACTTCAAGTAACCACAAAATCTAACATAAATGGTTCATTGTCTTTTTTGTTCTCAATTAAAATCTATTCAGGAACAACGATTTCATAAGACTTCAGCCGCAAAAAGAACCAAAAAATTAGCTTAAACAAACACCTCTTAAAAAGCCCAAAACGGGTTATTTAGATTGGTGTTTTGGATTGGTTTTTTTTAGCAGATAAGCAATGTGAAGTGTGACAAAAAAATTTTGCCTATTAACTTAGCGTAAACTATATTAAGCAAATAAGCATCTTTAATAAAAATAAGCAATCTCAAACACCCTCATAAACAACTTTTCACTTTAACACATTTAATTATGAAGCATAGAATCAGTTTCTCTTGTCACTTAAACATCGAATACATCCTACTTGTTTCGGACTGATGCAACCAAAAGCGATTTTAGCTTTTCAATTATTTTGACGCATCTCTTTAAGAAATAAGTTGCGATGCCAAACATGACATTACCTTATATAATAATAAGAAATATGAAAACTAAAATAATTCACTAACCTTGGCAAGATAGAAAACCAAACAAAACCTGTGATTCCCGCATTACCATTATAGGCACCAGATTTACTAAGATGAAAAAACGCTCTTTGTAGGTACATTAACCCAAACTGATTGAAATCGAAGATGTCTGAAAAAAATAATCCACATGAAGGATACATTTTCAAGGCAGAAGTTGAAGCACAAAAATTTAGACAACTTTATTAATTTAGTGAACATACATGTGACAATAAGACCTTTTGCGCCCATATTATGTATGTGTGATAATCATAATCTCGGCCCCTCTCTCTTTTCCGACCCCTATCACTGTCAAGGTCTCATCTTCGACTCCTACTGTTGCTTCTCACTCTTTCCTTCATTTCCCCTTTCCTGTCTCTACTACTTTCTCTTCTATCTCTTTTACTCGTTCTTGCAGAGAAGCTGATTACAAAAATATTTCTTATAACTTAACATTCTTTTTTCATAAAGTTTGAAAAATAATAATTAACAAAAAACACACTCACTGCTACCAAAAAGGCAAATCCACATGTCCTCTTCTCCGGCAGCAATTTTGTTACCAAACTTTTGTTCTAGTAATACCTACCTTCAAGCCAACGGTGCAAGGCCAACTTTGAAGCTTCAAGGCAACATTGGAAGGCAATAACATTCCATTCATAATGACCAAAAGGGACATTAAATCCTGTTTTATATTTATCTTTTTCTTCAATTTGTATTTGCCAAAATCCTGATTTCATATCAAATTTAGAAAATATTTTTGAATCATATAATCTTTTTAATAAATCTCTTTTATCTGGAATAGGATATCTAATCCATTTGGGGAAAAAATTATCTTTTACATATTTTGATTAGTAACATGAATCATTTTTGGATGCAGTTGTGATGAGGTTGATCCGGTTGCGAAGGTAAATTTCATTGTCATAAAAAGCTTTACTATCAAACAATATGCAGACAATGATAAAAGTATGGCGTTTAATGTATTGTGTTAGTGATTGTATGTTACAGTCAATAGGAGCGGTCAATTGTGCCATCAGGCGACCAAATGATGGGACATTATATGGGTGTAATACAGACTCTAGGCGCTATTTATGCTATCGAGGATAGTCTACGAGGTTTCTTTTTATACTTCCTAAAAGAAGTGATAATATGGATGGTTGGGTAAAAATTTTAGTGAGTATTTGTCATAAATTTTGTAGTCTACTAGTGTACAAATCTATGTGTATGGTAGTTTCACGTGAAGTTTGTCACACACTTAGCATTTCATAAATGGGTTTGATGTTAATCTATTTGATCTTAGCAATAAGATCAACTCATTATCTGGCTTGTTGGTAATGGGTGTCGTGTGTAATTATCAAGTCTCTGTCTTACTATAGGATTAAGATTCATCCTAATCTCATAACTTGAAAAACAAATCAAATAATATCTCTCCCCTCTTCTCTCTAAAAAACTGCTCGAACAAACACCCCTCTCTAGGGTTTCGGTTTTGTTTTTCTAAGCTTGACAAAGGGTTGTGCTAAACAAGATCGTGACGTATAAATAACTAGCATTCAGGTGATACATAGTGGTGCGTAGTGTGGATATCTATAGAGGCAATCCCCTTTGATTGCTCTAAGAGGTTTGTGGGCTTTAAGGGTGAAATCAAGAGTTCGTTTTAAGCTCTGTTAAATATAAAAACCACACATCAAGAGGTAATAATAAGCAGTTTGGCCAAGCAAAATGTTTATATTTGGCGGGTCACAACATTGGAATAAGACACACTACAAAAATTTTAAAATTACAGAAAAATAAAACACGTGTGAAATTTGAGTGGATAAACCTTACAAAATAAAAGTATGAGTGACCAAATTGGAACACTAATGAAACTTCATTACTATTTGGTGACTTTTTCTCTAAAATAAATATCGTGAAAATTAGGATATTACAAATTTTTTTAATTTTTATTTAATAAATGTATTATTTAAATTGATAATTTCTTTCATATTTTTTTCAAATTAAACTCAAATTCAAATATTATTTCAACCCCACTTATAAACCAAGTAAACTACTCTGTGTTTGCAATGTAACTTTAGCAAAAATGAATAGTACAGTTTTTCCTAAAACACAATTAATATTCAACAATTAACCAACTTGCCCAAGAGACCAATCATTCTTCACTAAAAAATAAATAAATAAATAAAAATATTAATTAAATCCCTCAATATTTCCCTCTAGAAAAAACCCCGCACTTCAATTTCCCTCCATTTTTCCCCAAATCAAAACCCAAACCCTAACTTTTCAATCCCACAAAAATCAACCTTCATTTCACAAAAATTTCACATTTTTATGTAATATCTCCGCTTCTTACACGAAACCCATCTTTTATTTCCATCAATTTCATCAATTTATTAAAAAAAAAAAAAAAAAAAAAAAAAATTGTTTTTTTGGGTGCAGGTGAGATTGATAATCATGGGTAGTGAGGATGAATCAGAATAGTCGTACTACTTGGGATTTTTATGTATTCTGTTACTGATTGTATGCTACAGTCAATTGCGCCATCAGGAGACCAAATGATGGGACGTTATATGGTTGCAATACAGACTATGTAGGCGCTATTTCTGCTATCGAGGATAGTCTACGAGGTTTCTTTCTATACTTTCTGTTAGAAGTGATAATATGGGCGGTTGGGTCAAAACCGTGCCTTTTGTCCACTAAAAAACTTTCATATTATATTTCACGTGTGACTTTCTACCCGTTCTAACCATTTGACCCGTTTGATATTTACTTATAACACAAATGGGTGCCTCTGTTTACAGGTTCAGGCGTTCAAAATGCTGCAACAGGACCACCCTTGGCGGGTAGACTATATGTGGTTATTGGTGCTGGAAAAGCACTTGCTTATGGAGCAAAAGCGAAGGGTGCAAGGATTGTGATAACCAATCAAACTTATGGTTGGATTCTACTAGCGTTCACATTACCATTCCTAGTCCTCGTACTTGATTGCAAATAAAACATTATACTAGTTTCATTGCATTCTTATCAGTTTAGTAGGCCGTATGGGTGAAAGTCAACTATATGGTTCTCGTCATATTTAGGGGGTGTTTGGGTTTGAGTGGTTGATCATCAAAACATTAAAAATTGATTATTGCGACTACAAGCCAGAGTAACCATATGATCAGTTATTCAGTTGCAACATTGAAATCCAAACACCCTCTATGCATAGTTAATACACCAACTAAAGTTTTCTCATACTGATACTGCACAGATCGTGCTAGAGAACTCGCTGACATAATTGGTGGATAGGTGATGAGTGTGTAAATAGTCATCATTTTTATCGTATGTGAACTGCCAAAACATCCAAAAACACTCAGAAATGCATCAAAATACAGAAATTATTCCAAGAATTGTGTTTTATATGTTTTAGATGCAAAATGTTTAAAAACAAATGAAAAACGAACAAAGTTTGCATAATTGGCAGTTTCAGTCCCTCAAGTTTCAAAAATTTACAAAACTAGTCCCTGAGCGTTTTTATGAAAGAAAAGTCAACCCAAGGCTTTTAAAAGTCAAATATTATCAAAAAACGATCCTTGGGTAAAAATTTTGAGAAATTACACATTTGGTCCCTGATGTTTCATAATTGGCAAAATTGGTCCCCGGAAAATTTAAATTTGGAAAATTACCTTTGTGGAGTTAAAAGATGGCAAGAAGGAACCTTGGAATATGTTTGGGAAGTTTACAATATTGGTCCTCATTTTTAGAAAATTGCATATTTAGTCCTTGTAATTTATTTCTACAAAACCAATTGGACCATGTGTTAAAAATAAACCCATCACTAAACCTGATCCAGCAAACCAAGCCCACCTTACCCTTCCCAAGCCCACCTTACCCTTCCCAGCCCAACTCACCTTTTTAATATCTCCCACCAGGTTTGACCCGGTCAAACTCCACCTCAAAACCACTCCCCTCCCAATACCACTCCACCACACCTGAATACCACCCTGCACCCCCATCATCACTACCTCTCCCACACTCCAACCCCTACTACCTACTTTCACCCTCCTCCAAACACCCCAGTCCAAAAACCCCCCTGCCATTTGCTATCTGCCAAAGTGTTAAACAGCTTTTTCCCGCCAAAACAGACATGGAGGGCTCAGATTTAATTCCTTCATCCAATGGCTCAAAACAGGATGGGATTTACTCAGGGACCACCTTTGAAGGCTATAAAGAAAGATAAGAGGCCAGAAGACAGAGATAGTTAGTGAATGAGTAGTGTAATTTTAGTTTTCATTTTTTTTTTCAATGTCAAAATTATGTAATCTTTAATTTCTAGTCATAATTCTAGTTTTTATTTTGTATTCTCAGCTTTAACATTGAATTTCTCAAGGGTAAATCAATCAAATTCAAGTTTCCTGTCCTAATTCAAATTTACATATTGTTCAATTTTCATTTATGTTTCAATAGTGGTTGTAAGCTTTGTTTTACTGATCCATAAGCTCACCTGAGCTCTTTGTGAAACTTCTATAAGCTTAGGAAAGTTTTAAACATATTTTAGTTAAAAAAAATAAATAAATGAATGAATAAATAAAAAATAAATAAATGAATGAATAAATAAAAAATAAATAGTGAAAAATCAAAAAAATCAAGAAGGGCAGAAGAAGAGCTTGGAATGCAATGGTTTAGAGCTCTTGGAGAGCATTAGGATGGTTAGAAATTGATCTCCCCCTTATTTTGAGCTTAGGACGATTGTGAGTCAATTCCATTTTTTTATTTTTTATTTTTTTTGCAAAGTTATTGTTCAATAGATTTTTAGCTTACTTTTCAGCTTATGTATGTTTAATGATGTCCTTTGAATGCTATTTATACTTAAGTAGTAGGTTTGGATATAATTAGTTTGAGTATTGCTTGTTAACGGTCTTAGTTTAGCCATTTTTTGCTTATTTATGTTATGCTTATTTAGAGTTTTTATCGTTGTTTGGTTGTTGCTCATTGTGTGTTCACAAACTTGTTTCAACCTCATTTGATCGAAGTTACTTCAATAATCCACTAGTACCTCTGAAAATCACAAAACTTTCATCATTAAGTGGTGTTTGGGATAGTGTGAACTTGTGACCCAAAAGTAGTTTCGACCAAAATCTTTTGTTCTAATAGCTTTAAGTTAATGTTTATAGTTGTTTTGAATCAAAGATTGCAAGTTTCAAAGGCTTTCATAGTAGTTGAACAAGTTTTCCATTTTCTTTTCTTAGTTAGCTGTTATAAATTAGAAGTTATGATAGATTTAGGATTTAGGCCTAGTATTGTTGTTGTTCTTGGTCCGGCTAACAGAATCCAGGTGGAAAGCACTGGCACGCTGTTAAAAGCATTCTTAAGTATTTAAGGAATACTAAAGATATGTTCCTAGTGTATGGGGGAAATCCAGAAGCAGAACTTGATGTTACAGGTTACTGTGATGCGTCCTTTGAAACTGATAAAGATGATACAAAGTCTCAGACGGGTTATGTCTTTGTTATTAATGGAGGAGCAGTTGACTGGAAGAGCAAGAAGCAGACAACAATTGCGATGTCTGTTACAGAAGCTGAGTATATTGCTGCATCGGAAGCTGCGATGGAAGCTGTTTGGATCAGGAAATTCATTTTGGGGCTTGGTATTATGCCGTCAATTGAATTACCTATTAATATGTATTGTGACAACTCTGCCGCAGTTACATTCGCCAATGAACCTGGAGTTATGAAGGGCGCCAGACATTTTCCAAGAAGATATCACTATGTTCGAGAACAAGTCGACATAGGTGAAATCAATCTACTCAAAATTCACACAGATAACAATCTAGCTGATCCATTTACGAAGGCTTTATCTAAGGAAAAGCTTACTCGACTTGCTGATGGCATTGGACTTCGTTTAGCTAGTAGTTTCATGTAAATCTGTGGTTAGTATTTGGATAAAGGATTGTAAGCAATAATTATTCGAATGAAATGAAGTATTGTGTTATGTTTATTTCTGTTCATAAATATTGTATCCTATATTTGCATGTTTAATCCATGAATAACTTAAGTTATTCTAAATAGTCCGTTGTCAATTAATGATATGGGAGTATCATTGAACTAAGACAAATCTGAGATTTGGTATAATATATTTAAAATTATATTAATGCGTAGACATGCCAAATTCAGATGATATTCAATAATTGAAAATTTGAATATAGGACAAAATCCCAAATGCATGATTGTACTTATGGATGTTGTCATTATAGTAAATCATGAATATTTATCCTCAGACTTGAGATACCAGGTAACTACTGTGGATGTAGCTCATTTTTGTGAGATAATCTAACGCTATCCGTAACTGGTAGTTATAAGGATTATTTTCAGAGGTGATGCGAAGTTCATAGGTTATGCTTGTAGTCAATACAGGATTTGGTTCCTTCAAATTTGTTTTGAAGTATAATACTGTTTGGCCGCTCGTAGGATTAACAAGATGTTTACATGGCCATGCCCAAGGTCTATCAGGAATACGTTCAGAAGAATTGGTAATCTTGCTTAATCATAAATAACGAGAAATACTAGTTAATTATGGAATGACTTTAATCCATATCCATATTAACATAGTATTAGAATCAAAAGGATAAGTATGATGATGAATCATCAAAGGTGGTTTTTTCCAGGAAACCATACTCGAGATCGTTCTGGGGACATTGGCGTGTTATGCTAGACTAACCATTGTCATTGTTATATTAATCTATATCCGAGTGGGAGCTGTTAGTTTTAACGGATAATAAATTAATATATCATGACCGGACTCGAACTCGAGACTTCGGGATTGCACACTTTACGTATGAGTTTCAATGAATTAATGATTATTGTTTTAGTGACGAATAATTATTAAATACACGAAATATAAACTTAACGGTAACTAACGACCGTTAGACGAAACATGAAGGACTAGAGTTGGAAAAGAGTGAAAGTTCGGTTCGGGTTGGGCTTTTGTAACCCATGGCCGGCCACCCCTATTCCCATAGGGTTTGGGATAGCTTTTGCTCCAAGCCTCTTGATTAGTATATAATGAGACCCCCTCTCATTCATTCTAATCATCCCTTGGTTCCATAGCAACCTAATCTTCTCTAATCTCTTTCTTTGTGTCTAATCGATCTTTGATTGATAGGACCAATAGTTTAATCTTTTCGTGTACTACGAATCTAGCATTTCCTTTGAAACGCTTATAGTACGTGTGTGTGAGAACGAAGTGTTAGCATACTTTTGCTAACGGTGATCTTGCCTTGTGACTAGCCCTAGTCGATCCATATAAGCCCTCTCCTAGGGTTTATAAGTTCTTGTTCTTGCTTGAATCAAGAGGTACGTATCCATTTATATTTCGGTTAATTTATTATTTGTATTTGATCTATTCCGCTGCGTACTCTTTGATGTTTATATGTTTATTGTTTTATATTATTCATATATTCCAACACCAAATATATATGAATCGTTTACGTTAGAACTAAAGACATGTTCTAAAGACATTGTTGCTAATGTTCCTAAGAAACCTCACATTAACTTCAGCTACACAAAAATATAACCCATATCTTATTGTAAGTGGGCTGTGCTCAAACACAAGTATAAAATTAACTAGTATAAATATGTGCAATAACTTATACATTTGCATGCAACACTCTCTATTAAGATGTCACATACTCCATTTGCATGTCGATCTCTTTACACCATTTGGCCACGAAGACGAACACCATTTATCCTCGTCATCACCTTCTTATTTTCAAATTTCGGTTCCAATCGGTTAGCCCCGCAAAGAACCGAACCGAACCGAAACCGAGACATGTTACTCGGTCCGGTTCTCGGTTCCTTGGCCATCCGTTTTACGGTTCTCGGTTCTCGCAATTCCGGTTCGGTTCCGTGCGGTTTCAGAACTGCGCTCACCCCTAGTGGCACCTTCTCACCAAATTGTCATTGATGTTAAACAGGTCGTTAAAGGCTGCTGCTAGTGCCTAGTGGCAAAAGAATGCCGTACGTGATTGGCATTATGGGCAAAGTAGCGACTCAGATGAAATACTTACGTGGTCTTACATTGGACAAGCATCTGGTGACGATGTCCATAATTGGTAGGAGTGAGCCACTTCCTGTGATGTTTGATCATTTGGATGAGGATGGAAAAGTTCGTACGGCACAAATGGTTGCAGTTGGGGCGATAAACCAGTCATATTAGTATGTTTCATTTTGTGGCATCAAGTGATTGTTAGTATTTCTTTTGTGTGACGTTTTGTGAATCTTTGAGATTTATATAATCACGTTAGGCGCGAGACTCATTAAACCAAAGATTATTGTCTGCAGCCACAGGTAGTTTAATGTCTTATTACTCTAATATTGGTACTTGGTGACATCCCATAGCGTGTTTGTTACAAATCTGTGTATAATAAAATCTGAAATTTTATTTACATCTGTAATGTAGTAAAATGGATGAAAGCCACAAAGGTTTATAACTAAAACATTTCACTTTTATTTCCTGTTTTTCCAAATGTTGCTCAGAATCACGTTTGTGCATCATCCTTTTGTTTGTTTCTCGACGAAGTCTTTAATCATCTCCTTCAAATGCTGTGTACGAACAAAATAGTTGTAATTAGCTTAGGATATGGAGTTACGTCTTAGAGAATAGATTCATTATAGTACATTAAAGTCCCACTAAAGGATTGTTTTTGGCAAAGCTCGTTTTATAACATGAAAATGACTCATTCGACCATTGAAGTCAATATGGGAGTCTAGTGTTTAAGATAGAGTAGCAAATTTAACGCTGGCATATGATGAAAATTTGGGATCGAGTGGTTAGATAGAAACCTGCAGTTCGTGATATAGCACAACGCGTCTTCTTCAGTCGTCTATTTTTCTGCAACATCAAACAAATACACAATTAAGACTAGAAATAACAGAAATGTTAAAAAGTTAATAGGAAATCATTTCTACTAAAATGCAGTATGTAATGCTCTCTAGGAAGCACACAAAAGCAGTCAAGCAAAGAAAGCTAATTTCCACTGGACAAAATTTGGAAAACACAAACCATCCCATTATCACGATATTTGGAAGACATAACTCATTATAAGCTCATCGGATTGATCTAATAGAGGGCTGAGGCAACTTATTACGATTCAATAAATCCCGTTATCACAATACACAATATCAGTACCACAATCAAATGCCCAACAAACAATAAATTCAACAACGCCACACCTCCTCAATCTATCCTCATCAAGAACATAGTTAACATCAGCATTCCCCTCACCACGAACAATCACCTCTTTACCACACCCTTTAAATGCAAACTCATGACTATACAATGACTACCCAACTTGCAAAACCCAAGTACCTTTCAAAACAATCCCACCCGACAACTAAAAATTAGCAAAAAACGCAGACGGCCAAATGGAAAAAAAATAAAATAAATGGGTTGATATTGCCACCTCTAGTTTACAGCTAGCCTATAGAACTGCTTTATTAGAGCAAACTGAGTCGTTAGTTTAGAACTGCTTTATTAGGTTTGTGCCCTACCCAACCCAACTCATTTCACCCTTCCTATAAAGTTACCCATTTTAGCCCGTTGTCTGACCCACCCCCTTTGCCAGGGCATTTATGGAATTGATCAGAAAGGCTGAAGGAGATCATAAAACATGGAATATACCTGACCAAGTCTCAACCGGTGGCTGTCAGGGTAATGGAAAAACCAGTAAAGGGCTGCAAAACCAAGCAGTTTTTTGTGGAATGTCCTGCTGCTCACTTTTCTTGTCAACTAGAAGATACATCTGCCATTCGGGATCAGTAACATCAATGGGATTGCTACCTGATACAGAAACAGTTGAAATGGAGAATTTAGCTCTGATATATGCAGATAAGCATGCAAAACCACATATTTATTTATTAACCGAGAGCAGCTGAATGTTACCAACCTACAATAAAGAAGATCCATAGATTCGCCCTCAACACATACAACCTAATCATAACAGATAGGATTGAGCAACTGCATCTCAACATATTAAAACGTGAATCAGAAATGGTGGTAAACATGACACGACTTTTCAATAGACACTAAAGACCTCAATTATTTACTCTGTAATACGTGAATCAGAAATGGTGGTAAACATGACAAGACCTGACATGTAAATGGTAAGTGAAATACGCACCCAAACTTATCTGCTTTCGAATCCTTTAACCCCTTGCTATTCACAGATGGCTGAAGTATTTTCCCATCTGAAATCATAGATCTGTACATTGACAAGCATAAAAAATCAACCAAGATATCAAAATAAAAAGGGTGATAGGAATCAAATTAATGAACCCACGGAGACACTTTACATACTTGATATACTGATTTCCTATGGAAAACGATTTGAGGAAGTCATCTTTTGTCTCAGCAAGATTATCTGCCAAAATATTCTGCACAGAAGAAAATTAGATGGTCATCAGCATTGCGCTACTACACACAAATAACAACCAACATGCAAAAGATGTGTAGGATGATCACCTCAAGAGAAGTTTTAAGATCCGTGACTCCTTTCCAGCCTTTACAAGTGCCATACAATATCAACCATTGAAAAGACACGAAATCAGATTTATACGTACAGAAACCAGTCATTAAAGAACGGAAACACGATTCAAAAAAACATAGTACACAATGTGTACTTATATCAGATGTGCTCTCAAAAGAAATATCAGCATACACATTAAATGATATGCTGCTGAGTGCTGATCCAGACAGTGATATGCATTAATTTTTTACAAGTAGCATATGCTAGAAACCACTTATTAAATAACTTAATTACCAATAAGTTGGATAATAACGATATATACCTTTAAGCCTTGGTAGCCGTATATTTTTCCATCTTCTTCAGAAAAGATACTTGGGTCAACAGGGTCAATGGGGAAGCTTTCCGGAGATCCCTCTCCTTCTTCTTTAGAGACTGAAATTTAATATACGAAGACATCATCAGAGCTAAGACAAGCTCAGACAGAGTTACAAACTATGAAATCCACTAAAAAACAAGATAAACAAACAAATACGAAGAATAAACACATCTTTATCCACTAAGCAACTAGCCAAACAAACCAATAGCCATGTATACATGCAAATAAAACACGACTTTTCAATAGACACTAAAGACCTCTATTATTTAGTTGGTAAAACGTGAATCAGAAATGGTGGTAAACATGACATGACCTTTCATGTAAATGATAAGTATAATACGCACCTCAAGCTCATCTGCTTTCGAATCCTTTAACCCCTTGCTATTCACAGATGGCTGAAGTATTTTTCCCATCTGAAATCCTACATCTGTACATCGACAAGCATCAAAAATCAACCAAGATATCAAAATAAAAAGGGTGATAGGAATCAAATTAATGAACAAATGGAGACACTTTACATACTTGATATACTGATTTTCTGTGGAAAACGTTTTGAGGAAGTCATCTTTTGTCTCAGCAAGATTAACTGCAAAAATATTCTGCGCAGAAGAAAATGAGATGGTCATCAGCATTGCGCTGCTGCACACAAATAACAACCAACATGCACAAGATGTGTAGGGTGATCACCTGAAGAGAAATTTTAAGATCCGTGACTCCTTTCCCAGCCTTTACCAGTGACATACAATATCAACCATTGGAAAAACACGAAGTCAGATTTATACGTACAGAAATCAGTCATTAAAGAATGTAAACACGATTCAAAAAAATATAATACGCAATGTGTACTTACATCATATGTGCTCTCAAAAGAAATATCAGCATATGCTTTATATGATATGCTGCTGATCCAGACAGTGATCTGCATTAATTTTTTACACATTAATACTAAAAACCAAAACAGGATTTCTTCGCATGATAGAAAGATTATGAACAATGAAGATCCAGTAGCTTTGACGTTTATACAAGTGCAAAGACCCCCAATAACATATGAGTAGCATATGCCAGAAACCACTTATCAAATAACTTAAATATCGATTAGTTGGATAATAATGATATATACCTTTAAGCCTTGGTAGCCGTATATTTTTCCATCTTCTTCAAAAAAGATACTTGGGTCAATAGATCCAATGGGGAAGCTTTCCGGAGATCCCTCTTCCTCTTCTTTAGAGACTGGAATTTAATATACAAAGACATCATCAGGGCTAAGACAAGCTCAGAAAGAGTTACAAACTACGAAATCCACTTAAAAACAAGATAAACAAAAAGATACAAAGAATAAACACATCTTTAGCCACTAAGCAACTAGCCAAACATACCAATAGTAATTTATACCTCTATACATATACACATCATGATAATTGCCACGAAATTATATTAGAAGGGGTGGTTGTGGATTGCAAATTTTCAGCTTACGCTCTATAAGCACTTCAAAACAAGCACCTACCATATACCAATGTGATTATTGCATAAGCTCATAGCAATCCAAACACTTCAAGATGTATTTTTCACTATTAACAACACAATATGCATTCCCAAACACCCTCTAGCCAAATCTAACTTTATATCAACTCTAAAAAGTAAATTTTCGTTAAATTTAAGTACCTTCTTAGTCCTAATATTTCAAAACCTCAATACCAAATTTACATTTTGAAAGACTACTAACTATTCCAAACTTTGACAATAACTTACATCACATCCAAACACTCTCTATAGTATTATCCGAAACAATAACTGGTTTTATAGTTAGTAATGATAATTATGTAATTTTACATCTACTCTATAAAGTCATTTTCCTTCGGATTCAACCAACTTAGACCTATAATTCTACGCTCAAATTTTCGTTAATATGTTTCACTACATTTACGTTAAATTTGAAGCAACAGCCTAAATTCACTTCAACTAAAACAAATGAACATTTAAAATCACGATACAATAGTGTTTTAAGATATGTATTCTGAATGATTATCACACCTGAAATACATTTCCAAAATCACGAGGTAAGTGGTTCCTAACCAAACTCTAACAAAAACGATCTATACTATTTGACTTTTAAGAACTTCACTGCATCTTCCTTTGGTAGGCAGTAGTTTTTCCTCAATAAGGTGGAGAAGGATACCCTCCCGGGAACGAAGAACCTGATAATACAACTGATAACAAGATTTAGTAAAGAGAGAAGCCCTGTGGAGTTACCAAAATTGCGGTGGCAATGTATGTGTGGGTAGATTACTGTGATGTTTTGGGCCGACACAGCACTTTTTCTATTTTATTAGTACATTGTTAAGATGGACAATAAAGAAAGTTGGTTTAAAGTTTTGAAAGGCTTGCTACATTATAATACGTTTAGGTTGAGTTCTACGCGTTTGACCAACATAACCAAATTGACCCCTTTCCTTTTTAAACAACTCTTTTACTCCAGATAAACCCAAATTGACCCATTTGCATACAAATAGAATAAAGATGATGAATAAAAACAGATGATTCTAATAAAGATGATAAATCGTTACCATGAGCATAATTGGAACTATATGGCTGAGGAGGATAAGTTGCCGCCTGAGGTGGGTACGGGGATGGTGGATAAACACCTGCATTAGGCGGATATGGGGATGGTAATAAATAAGTACTTGAATTTGGTGCACATGAGTAAGGAGATGGTGCTGAATAAGCCCCGGTGAATGCTGGTGGATATTGAGCTAATGAAGCTGGTGGTGGAGCGGTGTACATTGAGGAATAGGGTGCAGCTACTGGACCATATAGTGGAGCTGATGGCGCATAACTGTGTGATGTGTTCTGTATATAAAAAACGAAAGAAATAGTTAGTTTATCAGCCATTGCAAACACACAATCTCTACAAGATGTAACACACTATAGATCCTTTAACTTGAAAAGAATACAAACAAAAATGCTAGATTACTTGAACAAATTGAACCTAAACTAATTAGTAATGTGAAACACAAATTGTACTTACATTAGCATTGGAATAATGCATAATCAATCGCACCTCGCCAGCACGCCTGTATAAGAAAAGTTTTAAGTTAGACAATTATGTCCGCGAAGTGAACAATTTTCTACTGCATTTAGGGGTTGTTTGATAGCCTCTTAATTGGTCATTCAGTGTTATTTGTTGAATCGGTCAGAGGTGAATGACCGTTTGGTAAATTTTCTTGTGCCTCTGTGTCATTTTATTTGGCTTTGAATGGAGCAGCACTAAAGCCATCCAAATTCATTCAGTAGCTAAACATGCGTAGCCCTCTGGCACATCTTTTTATATTTTAACTATTATTCTTTAAAAGGCCACATGATCATGACTAGTGTAGCTTCATACATCAATCTTGTAGGTTGACACGTAATACATTTTTTCATCCGATTCTTTTTCATTAAGGCATATCGATACTTTTAAACATGATATTATGCATCGCACACATATGAAAATATCAATTTTTAAATACTGGGAATTCACAAGAATAAACATGTTGAGTAATAATTTAATTTAACTACATATATTATTAAAAATAACTTATAACAGAAAAAAAATGATATTTGTATGAAAGGTTAATATGATAATTTAATATAGGTAGTCACCAGTTTAGAAAATTTGTCAAACGTCATATTTTCATTCAGAACCAACTTCATTCAGAGTTACTAAATCATTCAGGGTTTTGAATCATTCAGTGCTAAATCATTATTTTTTATCAAACAGCCCCTTATTCTGTTCCAAAACATTCCCCATCTAAAAAAATTCTAAAACTCACCCATTAGAACACAAACCTGCCAGATGAATGCACCATGAAAATAATCACAAATATAAATATGTACGTAAGCATTTAATAATTGAACAAGGTTGAGTCATTTCATCATATCATTGAACACATGTTTGAGTCGTTAAGTTAAAAGATGAATGCACCATACTGCTTCAAGAGTATGGTAGCATTGGTAGTATCAGCACTTGTACAAGGCAGCGAGTAAGTCGTTTTTTAATAAGCAACTAACATCCTTTTTTAGCGAAGGCGTCGACATTTAATAATAAAGAAAACTAAGTAGACAAGCAGAAGAAATATAAGACACAAACACACCTAAGGTCCAAAAGAATTAGACAACCGCAAATACATAAAAACCATAGATGAATTGATCCAAATCATCCAATAACAAGCAACTTAACATCTAATATTTAGAGGTCCTAACTCAATATATTATGTTGCCATACACAAAGTTAGTAAGGATAAGGACTGACAAAGAGTGTTTACAGATAAACTACTCGTAGACTTGTAATTTATAAACATAATATGACACACAATGACACAAAAGTAGCTTTGATTCAAGTATGTTTAAAATCAAGGCCTAAACACATCAGAATCAATTGAATAATTTCACACCACCAAGCAAAATGATACTTACACAAGTTACGAGTATTCAGTAATTTAGAGATACCATCCATAACGAAATCGAGATTCAAAGCAATAGAAGAATGGAACATACCGATTGTGTCACTGCGACGGCAGGCGGCGGCGGCTGAGGCTGAAACAAAAAAAATTACCAAAACGTTTAAAAAGGTAAGATCTACAATTAAGATATATAAGAAAACATCAAAAGTTATTTAATGTAGATAGATCTAACAAAAACATTAAAAAAACCTCAAAACTTGAAATCATGTAGACGCTGTGCTTGGGGTTACAGTGGTGGAGGTGGCGTTCGGTGGTGATGGGGCTTCGGTTGTGGTGGGGCGTCGGTGGTGGAGGAGGTGGCTTATAGATAAGAGATGTGAAGATACAGCACAATTAACAAGGGAATTCGATTTCCATTGACAATCAAGGGCAAAACGGGCAATGACCAAAATTCAGTTTTTCATCTTTAATATAACCATTTTTAAATTATATAAGTAGCTAAGATTAAGATATAGATGTGAGAATGAAAAAAAATAAAAGATAAATTTTATTTAATTTTTAAATTAATTGAATATTAAAATATTAACAAAAAAAATAACTGGAAATGTTATTGCCATTGATACTTTTTCCAATCATATGAAGTTATGAAAAAAACAAAAAGATTTGACTGTCACATACTCGTATTCTTATGCTTATCTCTCACATCGTTAATCTTCATCAGATTACTCCATGGTTTATTTGGCATGATCAAATTGAGCATTTGTGTTCTGTACTCGTTTAAATTTGAGGAATTTGATGTGATTGACCACTTTTTCTCGTGTATGGAGTTAAAAAAGTATTATACTTCAGTTATCCTGAAAATAGATATAATGCTTCTAGAGTGTCTGTCCGAAATAGGCGTGGGTTATAAGCAATGAGTTAACCCTCCTCTGTTGTGGAACTTTTTTTTTTTTTGAACCACTGGTTTTCTTCTCACACAAAAACCTGTTTTTATCTGATCACTAGTCTAACATAATTATCTAATTATTGCTAAACAAAATGATTTAGGATTTTGACACACTTTGGGTGACTTGCATCTAATCAAATTATTAAGCTTTACCCATTTGACCCATTGGATATTTACCCAAATCAGCCCAACTTCTTAGTAAATGGATCAAAATTTCTACTGCTGCAGACTTCGACTTTAGATCAAAATTTCTATAAAATTACTTAAAGCTGAAATTTTTGTTACTTTGTATACAGAAGCAGGAGGCTCGAGAGTAACGTGTTGTGCAAAATGGTACACACAGGAAGCACGGAGGGGGTGATTATAGTTGTTGTTTCTCCATCATTTGTTATTGTATCACTAGCAGGGTACCCGCGCGTTGCGGCGGCGGTACCCTGTAATCAACTTTTTTAAAAAACAATATTACACCGTATTTGATAATAACTCTTCGTTTGAAGAGAATTTAAGGAAGCTACTCTATCACACACTGTCATATGAATATGATATAGTATCCCGTGTAATTTGTAGTTCTACATCAAGTTTTCAAATGGAGGCTTTTATCACATATGGACTTGGAGAATTGCAATAATCACTTTTTACATTTCTGTAACTTTACATAAATTCTAGATATAATAATTTGATCACACATAGCCTTTTCAAGAAAATGGTAACTGATTGAGGCAAAAGCAGTCAACTAAATTCAACCACGGATGTGGTCAAACAAGTCAAACTCCTAAGGCTCAATGCTCCGTGGAATATAGTGTTTCCCCGGGTCGTTAAGTCCCGACGAGGCGTGGATGGTATTAAAACGGGTTTGTGATCGGGTGAATTTGGACAGGAAAGGGGTATAAGTGAGTTGTGAAGATTACACTACTGGAATATGAAAGATAATAGCTTAAATACACTATATTAACAATACTGGAAAGTCAGAAAAACCAGAAACGTTTAAAACTTAAAACGCGTACGTTCACGTTTAAATAAAACGTAAGCGTACGAAATTAAAAGTGAAAACAGAAATCTGAAAACACCCAGGGGGTGAAAATGACTTTTTTACAAACCTAAGGGTAAAAGAAAATTTTTAGAAAATTAAAATAAATTTTAATCCTAATTAATTATTTAATATTAATTAAATACTAATTATTACTAATTATTAATAATTAAAACACTTAAATATAATTTCATACTAATTAAATACTAGAAAAATGAAAATAAAATTTCTAAAATTATAAAATAACTAAAAACTAATTTTAAAATTAAAAATAAGTATTTTTGTCTTTTTGTGATTTTTATATTAATTAATTACTAATTTATTACTAATTATCTAATTAACTATTTTAAATTAAGAAAAATACTAAATGAACAGTAAAAATTCTAAGAAAATTTCTAAAATTACTTTATAACATATAAAAGCTATAAAAAATATAAAAACAAGGTTTTACTTAATAAAAACTAATTATGCTATTTTAAACTAATTATTAATTAATAATTAATAAAACTAAAATTAATTCTAATAAATATCAAATGACAATATAAAAATCTGAGAAAATTCTTAAAAATACTTTAACCTACAAGGAAATTAATAAAAATATAAAATTACAAATTACTTAATTGAAATCTAAAAATGAAAATTAAAATTAAATTATATTAAATAGAAACTATCACTTATTTTTATGTTTGATTTTCTGGATTTTTCTTTTCCCAATCTTTTTTACAACTAAAAACAATAAACTTTTGTGAAAACAAACTTTTTAAAACTTGGAAAATAAGCTAAATGAAGAGTAAAAAGCCAACAGTTGACTTTGTTTGACCAAATGGTGAAATAAGCTAAAATGGCCAAGAGTGGGACCCACTTTAGTATTTTCTGGTTCTAATAAGTTAAGTTAACAAGTTAAAGCAAGAATAAGCCATTGGGGCACACTGAATAAGCCAATAAGCCACAATAAGCATTTGCTTATTGTGGACTGAGACAGATTATGGGACAACTTTCCATGGCTAATCTAGGTGGGGTCCACTGGGTCTCAGGTCAAAGCAAAGGTCAAGGGTTGAAGTCTACCAGGGGGGGATTGAAAGAGACAAGTTGGGAATAGTGGGGCCCACTGAGGTGGTAGGAAAACCACCACAAAGTGGTGGTGTTGGGGGGCTGAGCTGCTGCACAGGGCAGCTTGTTGCCCTGCAGCTCACTTTGGAGAGCTGTGGGGCCCACTATAAAATTCACAAAAATGAAACTCAAATGGGATTCAATAGGTGAGGTGATAGACTTCAAATCCTAAAAAGCTCAAACTCTAATACTCACTACAAAATTCACAAATATTCCCTTAACTTTTGGAAAAATCTGAGAGCATACATTTTGACTTTTTAGATAAACTCACAACTTTGACCTTTTTGAACTTTTGAAGCTTCTAAATGATTGATACCTGTTTATTAAACCTAATGGAAGCTAAATAAGACAATCTAAGCTAAATTTTTATTGAAAACAAGAGATTGGACTACCCAAACTCCAACAGTTAGGCTGTTGGGGTGAGTGGGGAATGGATTTGGACTTTGGGTGTTTGAAACTTGGATTTAGAACATTACTTTACCTAATATGAACCTATGAAGTGTAACCATGCTACAATAACAACAAAACAACATTACCACCACCTAGTAAAAGGCTAATCCAAACACTCCTAATGCATACTGATTTAAGGATTTGTGAAGTAAAAAAGATATAGGAATCAAGATTATGAATTACACTGACATTCTATGACATACTGAGCTTAAATAATCAGATAAACAACAATAAAAACATTAGTTACTTAAGATTACTATGATGCTAAATTTTGGCAGTTAAAATGGTAATTCCTACAACTGTAAATATAAATGAACAAGCATACAAAATTTAAGCTATATTATGACTAAGGTAAACTAAATGAGCATAAAAGATTATAGATAAGCACTAATAAGCAAGTACACCGTAAAAAGCTTAAATTAGAATTTTGGCTTACAATTTTATTCAAGCTGAGATACAAGAATCAAGGAACCATAACTGACTTAACACCTCCCCAGGGAGTTCTAATACCCATAGTAATCCATTATGTACCTTGCTTCAAGCCTGAATCATCTTCTTCAAAGATTTCTAAATTTATAAGCTATTTTGAGATTATTAGTAATTTCTTGGCAAACTGAATAAAACTGAGTAATAAGCTTAGAAAACTTTTTAATAACTTGTAATTAAGATTAATTGAGCTAAAAAGAACACACAATAACAACAGTTAACAAAATTAAGTGAATTTGTCAAATTCACTAAAAATTGCTAAAACTGAAATTGATAAGGAAACTTGAAATTTTGCTTTAATAAAGATGAAATTGCATTACATAAACTGAGTACAACTTAATTGAGTGAAGATTACAACTGAAAATGTCAATTACACTACCTACGAATAAGTTACACTACAACTAAAAACTAACTCTTTCCTTCTGTGCCTCTTTCCTCTTTTTATTCACTCTTGGAGCTCTCTGGGTCCCACCTATCACATCCCACCATTAATATCAGCAGTTGGATGGAATTTGTCTCATCTCTCAATTTGGCGGGAAATCCTTTTTTTAAGCAATTGGGGGTCTATGGATTAGCCATAGGGGGGGGGGGGTGATGTGATTGGTGTTGGGAAGTGGAAGGGATAAGGTGGGTGGTGGTAGCAGAGCAAGTTGGGTGGTTTTGCAGGTGGTATTGGAGAAGGGGAGAGGGTGGTTTTGGAGGTGGGAGACGGTTTGAAGTGAGTTTGACCGAAGTCAAACTGAGGGGTGGATTGGGCTTGGGTAAAGTGGGCTTGGGGGTGTTTGTTGGACCAGATCAAAAGGTGGGCAGGTTGTGTTTGGGTTGGGGTAATGGTTGTGTTGGATTTATTTTTGGTCCGGTTTGGTTTTTTAGAAATTACAAGGACTACATTTGTAAATTGGTGAAAGTTTAGGGTATGATGTGGCATTTTCCCAAAGATACTACAAGGACTGAACTTGCCACATGTGATAAACCAAAGAACCTTAAAATGAAATTTTCCATTTTAATATCCCGAGGACCAAAATTGACAATTCACCAAACTTCAGGGACTGATTATGTAATTTCACCAAAGTACTTAAAATGGACCATATTTGTCATGTGTAAATAGTACAAGGGGTATTTTGGATATTTTTCATTTTTTAAACACCCGGGGACTATTTCTGTAAATTTCCAAAACTCCAAGGACCTTTTATGCCAATTTTGGATTTTGAGGGACCAAATGTGTAATTTTCTCAAACTTTTTACCCAAGGATCGTTTTTGATCATATTTCACTTTTAAATGCCTTGGGTTGACTTTTCTTTCGTTTTAAAACTTCAGGGACTAGTTTTGTCAATTTTTGAAACTTGAGGGACTGAAACTGCCAATTATGCAAACTTTGTTCGTTTTTCATTTGTTTTTAAACATTTTGCATATAAAACGTATAAAACACAATTTTGGAATATTTTTAGTATTTTGACGCATTACTGAGTGTTTTTGGACGTTTTGGCAGTTCATATAAGACAAAAATGATGAGTATTTACACACTCATCAGTAACTGCTATGTCCTGAACCATATACATTTGCTATTGAATATGGAGTATTAATAATTAATGTTACAGTAATAAATTTGTCATACAATTTTTTGGGTTGATTGTGATGTTTTAACAAATAAAAACCAGGAGTACTTTACAATGAAAAATACATCAGAACTATATTCTTATCGTTAAAGTAGTCGGTTTTTTTTTGTACTTTTGGAGTTGTTTCATAACATGTAGTTTTTCAGTAAAAATTACATAAGACAAGGTAATGCATAAATTTAATGATCTATTTGAGAAGCTTGAAAGTATGTAAATTGCAACCTCATACATCTAATGGTGAGGAATATTTCAAGACAACTTTTGAGTCAATTCCATGATATTGATGGCAACATTCAACAGTTGTGCATAGCACAGCCGGGTACGTACCTATTCATAGTTACAAAACCACTAAATATCAGAGCTCGACAACATAGAAACAAACCAACTCGTATGTTTAGTGGCCACCAAACAACCACAAACAAACAAAACCACCATAAACACCCGAAACAAATCATGTAACAGTTTCAAGCCAAGCACATATGTGAGTATGTGACATTTGACATATCTCAAATACATTTCAAGTAAAAAGAAAAAAAAAATCTAGAAACCAAGAAACCACCAAATCAAACATAGATCATAACATATTCGAGGCCACCAAACATATGAAAAACAACAAACAAACCCAACCCCCTTACCGACCAGATCCGGTTATATCCGGTCAAAACACCATAAAGTTACATCACCAGAACCACAAAAACACCACCGAGACCACGTAAAGATCAATGAAACCACCCAAACTCAAACACCACCGAATTTAACAAAAAGCGATGGTGTTGGTGGCGGAATCTATTGATGTCGTTGGCGATGGTGGTGGCGTAATGGTGGCGGTGCTATTAACTGGTGGTGGTGGTAAGATGATTTATGTGTATGTTTTTTGTTTTAGAGAGAAGAGAGAAAGGGACACAGAATGTGTGCGTGGGTAGGTATTATGTGTATATTTTAAGAGTAGGGCGGGGTGGCAGTTACTAACATGGTTTAAATGGGCTGTTAAAAGTTTTTTTTTAATGGGTTATTAATATTGGGCTGTTACAAGACTATAATTTAAGTCTATTTAAGATATTTAATTTTTTGCTGTAACTTTTAATTATGTGTATAATGTAAGCTATTGACTATTGTTTCTTTCTAATATAGGCAAGATGTTGAATCTGAATTTTAAGCCTTACTATTTATAACATGTCCTAAATGTATTATAAAGTAGTATAGATTAGTATTTTTTTTGTTTGGTCATAATAAGGATTTTATATAACACCCCCATTTTAGGATCGCAGCGGAAAGGGACATGGGGTGCTATACATTAATCACATTGTATAAATATAGTAAACAACTTTAAAACAAAGTCGTTTTTAATAAAAGTTCATACTTCACATTCGATAATATATCTGAGTTAACAAAGGTCCCAAAAGGTTTTACATAGTACCAAGATACATAAGTTTGAAAATTTGAACATTATCGAATGAAAAGATTTTATTTAAACATGGGCCATCAAGTAGATATCCATTCTTTGCGCCGCCCATCCAAGCTGAAGCTACTTATGGACTTGAGATAAACATGCTAAAAAGTCAACATAAAGTTGAGTGAATTCATAGAGTTTAATAAGTAATAAGTTGAATACAAGCATTATTTATCGGGCGACAAGTATTGCAATTACATGTCGGTTTATTTGATTATAGTATTGAGTTCATGTAACCGAACATTGACGATTTTTAATAATGCCCCGGAAAGGTAAATTTTGCCGTTTACCACAATTCTAACTATTATGTGTCCGTATCTCGAACAAGGCCCGCCAAGCCTAATATGCATATCCATAATACTAGCGTTTACTACTCGAGTAATTAACGGTTCATGAGGGGACTTAATTGGCAAAAAGCATTCAATATCTATGATCATATGATCGGGTCCAGCATACCAAAAACTACTTGTATTCAGTTTATAAAAACTAGCATGTATCCCCCTCGCGAGGTTTATAAAACATTTAAGTAAGTAAAGGCGAGGCTATGAACTCACCTTAAAGCAAGGAAAATAGCAACGAACAAGCGAACGAAGGAATAGCCACAAAAGCTCTACGATGAACCTAATTAATATACGTTGTCTTAGTTTATGAAAATAGATATCGATGTACTTTTGATTATACAGATTATGATCTTACTTAAGCTTGGTACAATGTTCCTAGATACATCACAAGGTTTTTGTTAAATTACCTACAAATTATCCAAAACTATACTCTTGCATTTATATAAGTATGAAACTTACATTTGACCCCAAGTTCAATTTTGATGTAAAAGTTCAAATTAGTTCTAAGGTTCAAATTTAGTCCATGGTCAAGTTTTTGGTCAAAAGGTTCACTTTAAGCCTAAGGGTTCAAAAATATATTAGGGGGTTCAAAATGTTTTAAAGGTCCAACATTATAAAGTGTAAACACTTTATACTCATTTTATACCTAGGGCTGTTAAAAATTTAATAACTTGTCTATGTTTAGAAAATCACCATTTGCAAACCGTAAGTCCACAAGTCTCGTTCTTTATATCCCCGGAAAGGTCTACTTCTGTACTAACGAGATTTGCGGGTCCCACTTGGCCAAAAATTACATAACCTTAGTAGAACAGTCCATTTACCCAAACAATCAATCCATTCAGCTTTCAAATTTTCAATGGTCTCACGAAAAGTGCGATATCTAGAGTTTTACTATCCCGATTTATTCCCCGTTTTCGGACACGTTTAAGTTAAGATGTCCTCTAAAACTTTTATTCTTTGAGTAACAGAGGGTTATATACAAAAAAAATGACTTTTTCACGTTTCAAATTTGTTGATCAGATTGTGACTAGTTTCACCAAAATAATTTTAGTTTAATCATCGTAAGGAGTTATTCGACGAAATACCCGTCAAAATGACCACAAGACATAGGGCTACAACTAAATATTTTTATTTTATGTCCATTGTCTACTGATTAGAGCAGTTTAATACTTTTATACACGGATAAAAAAAATACAGTTTCATGTTTAGCCTTTCTATTGTTTTAAGGTTTTCTAACTTAAGTACCAAGCTTAACTAAGCATTATAACTTATATAATGTTCAAATACATCAAGATAGTGAATAAATGGAAGTATGAAAAGATGAAAAATATAACTTGAAGCTTACAAGTGAGGTGATGAGGTTTAAGGTAACAAGGTTTCCTAATACTTCCTAGTTTTTATTTCAAAACTACAACAAGAAGTAAACTAGGTTTATATACTTGATAAAATCTTGATCTCCCCCTTCTTGTTGTTGTGTTGTTGCCGTGAGTGAGTTAGAGAGAAAGAGAGAATAAGATTTTCTTGAGCTAGTGAAAATGAGCTTGAAATGTAGTATAATACCTTATGTATTATTTGTGTAAACTTGTAGACAACTAGTACAATCAATAATAGAGATGGTAAGATTTTCAATGGAGTGCAAGAAAAGCAAGGGGGTGGCATTTTAGGAAAAAGGGAAAAAAAATGGTATTGCGTAAGATATTTGGTAAAGCTTAGGTAGTATTATGTAGATATTATTACTTTTAGGGGATACCGGGTACCGAGTTTGCTAGAAATAAAATTTAATTGTACTAAATAAAGTGTAAAACTTGTAAAAATATTAGAACTAGTTTTCATGATGAATTTTTGAAATATAGATGAGTGATGAGATTATCGGAGGATTTATTTAAGGTTAAAACGTGAAACACGAAATTAAACCGCGCGATAAAAATAAAAGTGGACGTAAAAATGAAATAAAATGGATTGTTACTTTAAAAGAAAAAAAATATGATTGAAATACAACAATGGTGCATAGATAACGTAGACTGAGCATAGTCTAGTCGCGATAGAATTTATTTAAACGTACGCGGATATCTTCCGACGAAGTAAATAATTTAAAATAGATTATTTAAATAATAAACCATTAAAATAATTGATATGAAATTTTTAGAAATGTCACAGCACGTACCCCTTAAGAGAGCGACGTCCCGGCGCTCAGCTCGCTTTAACTCCAGACGGTTCACTCGTGAAAAGATGGGGATACTTTCTCTTGATTTGGTCTTCGCGTTCCCATGTGAACTCAGGTCCTCGTCGGGTGTTCCAACGAACCTTAACAATGGGGATGCGACTTTGCTTGAGTTGCTTCACTTCACGATCCATGATCTCTATTGGTTCTTCTATGAAGTGAAGCTTGTCATCGATTCGAAGTTCTTCTAATGGAATGATAAGACTCTCATCCGACAAACACTTTTTGAGATTAGAAAGGTGAAAAGTGTTGTGAATGCCTCGAAGTTCTTCTGGTAGTTCTAACTTGTACGCCACTGGACCAACCCTAGCCAGGATCTTGAATGGTCCGATGTATCGTGGACTTAGCTTCCCACGTTTACCAAAACGAATTACACCCTTCCATGGCGAAACCTTGAGCATAACTCTATCACCTACATTAAACTCCAAAGGTCGGCGTCTAATATCAGCATAGCTTTTCTGACGACTACGAGCAGTTAACAAACGGTTCTTGATTTGGACAATCTTTTCCGTTGTTTCACGAATCATTTCTGGCCCTGTGAGTTGACTATCCCCAACCTCACTCCAGCAAACTGGTGATCTACACTTTCGCCCGTAAAGAGCTTCAAACGGTGCAGTCTTGATGCTTGCGTGATAGCTATTGTTGTAGGAGAATTCGACTAATGGTAAATGTCGATCCCAACTACTTCCAAAGTCGATCACACACGCCCTTAGCATGTCTTCTAGAGTCTGTATTGTTCTCTCTCTTTTACCATCCGTCTGTGGGTGATACGCCGTACTCATATCCAGATTTGTATCTAAGGCCTTCTGGAGTGACTTCCAGAATCCCGATGTAAATCGGCTATCTTTGTCGGATATGATAGAAATAGGTACGCCATGTCTACAAACAATCTCTTTTAAGTACAGTTGAGCAAGTTTCTCCATACTGTCAGTTTCTTTTATTGGTAGGAAATGAGCAGATTTGGTCAAACGATCCACAATGACCCAAATTGCATCATACCCACTTGGAGTTCTAGGGAGCTTAGTGATGAAATCCATGGCGATTCTTTCCCATTTCCAAATAGGAATCTCAGGTTGTTGAAGAAATCCGGCTGGCTTTTGATGTTCTGCTTTAACCTTCGCACACGTTAGACACTTGCCAACATAGGTGGCAATCTCAGCCTTCATATTCGGCCACCAATACAATTGCTTTATATCATGGTACATCTTATCTGATCCCGGATGGATAGAGTATTTGGATTTATGAGATTCGTGCATGATTAAGTCTCTCAAACCCCCAAACAGCGGTACCCAAACACGTTTATCAAAACATCTGGTTCCATCAGGGCAAGTCTCAAATATTGGTTTGATCCCCCTCCCTAGATTTTCGGCTTTCACATTTTCTTCTTTCATTGCTTCCTCTTGAGCCTCGAGAATTTGTTCCGGTAACTTGGGGAGAATCGTGGTTGTCATTACCAACGATCTGACCCGCAATGGTTTTTCTCTTTCTTTTCGGCTTAAGGCATCAGCCACTACATTGGCTTTTCCAGGGTGATAACGGATGTCGCAATCATAGTCGCTTAGGAGTTCAATCCATCTACGTTGTCTCATATTAAGCTCTTTTTGGTCAAGGATGTATTGAAGGCTCTTGTGATCGGTATATACTGTACACCTTGTACCGTACAAATAGTGCCTCCATAATCTAAGAGCAAAAACCACAGCACCCAATTCTAGATCATGGGTCGTATAGTTTTCTTCATGAGTTCTCAATTGTCGAGAAGCATATGCTATGACCTTTTTTCGTTGCATTAATACGGCCCCAAAACCTTTGATCGACGCGTCACAATAGACTACAAAATCTTCTGCCCCATCCGGTAGTGCTAAGATAGGCGCGCTACAAAGTTTTTGTTTCAGTATTTGGAAAGCCTCGTCTTCATCTTTACCCCATACATACTTCTTATTCTTCTCGGTCAACTTGGTAAGAGGTTTGGCTATTAAAGAAAAACCTTCGATAATAACCAGCAAGTCCTAAGAATTGCCTTACTTCTGTTGGTGTTGTTGGCGGAGCCCAATTCTGGATGGCTTCAATCTTCGATGGATCTACATGAACACCTTTACTATTGATCACATGGCCGAGAAATTGTACGGATTCTAGCCAAAATTCACATTTCGCGAACTTGGCATACAATTGCTCTTTCTTGAGTAACTCCAAGATAATCTTCAAGTGTTCCTCATGTTCCTCTTTGTTCTTGGAGTAAATCAAAATGTCATCAATAAACACAATTACAAACTTGTCGAGGTATGGCTTGCATACTCGATTCATCAAATCCATGAATATTGCAGGTGCATTGGTCAACCCAAACGGCATCACTTGAAACTCGTAATGACCATAACGAGTTCTAAATGAAGTAATTGGAGTGTCTTCTTCTCGGATACGGAGTTGATGGTAACCTGATCGAAGGTCAATCTTGGAATATACACTTGAGCCTTGAAGTTGGTCAAACAAATCGTCAATTCTTGGAAGTGGATAACGATTTTTGATCGTCAACTTGTTAAGCTCACGGTAATCAATACACATACGAAAGGATCCGCCTTTCTTCTTCACAAACAGTACCGGAGCACCCCAAGGCGACGAACTCGGCCGAATAAATCCTTTCTCCGACAGTTCTTGTAGTTGCTCCGATAGCTCCTTCATTTCTGATGGTGCCAACCGATAAGGTGCACGTGCTACAGGTGCAGCACCAGGCACTAAATCAATCCGGAACTCTACTTGTCGAGGTGGTGGAAGCCCCGGTAAGTCTTCGGGAAACACTTCCGGAAAATCACGGACAATGGGCACATCTTCTAATCGTCTTTCAACTGATTCTTTCTCTGTCACTTGTGCCAAATACATCTGGCACCCTTGCTCAATGTATCTTTGGGCTTTAATACGAGATATGATTTTTAATTGGGAAGCGTCTCTATCGCCTTTGATTGTTAATACTTTGTTGTTGTGTGGAACACGAACAATCTTTTCACTACAAATAATAACCGCCTTTCGATCGGATAACCAGTCCATTCCAATAATGACATCAAAAGTCCCAAGTTCAATTGGCATGAGGTCAATACTAAATGGGTGGTTCGCTAGATTTATGGTACAATTCCTTAGAATAGTGTTGGTACTAACCAATTTCCCATCGGCTAACTCTACTTCATAATTATAGTTTAACTTAATCGGGTTAATATTTATCAATGCACTAAAACTAGTGGACACAAAGCACTTGTCTGAACCCGAATCAAATAAAACTTTAGCATAACGATTATCAAGTAGAAACGTACCCGTCACGACATTCGGGCCTTGTTGCTCTCCCATCACATACGCTCGACCACGAGCATCCCAGTCTGATCATTCTTCTTATTCGGGCATTTGTTGCTGTAGTGCCCTTTTTCCCCACAACCATAGCAAGTTATGATCGGCTGTGTATTAGCACCAGTAGCCTTAACCTTACAGCTTATTGCCGCATGACCCTTCTTTCCACATTTGGTACATATCGCAGTACAGTGGCCAGCGTGATGCTTCTTGCAGCGATCACAGTGAGGACGGGAACCAGCATATCCACCTCTGTCATTTGGGGCATCAGTCATTGCCCTAACATTCTCTTGTCTTCTATTCTGCTGATGATGATGGTCATTGTTGCGGCCCTGGTTGTTGTTGTTGTTGTTATACCCTTTCTTTTCATCATCCCATTTTCTTTTGTTCTGTTGGTTGTTGTTATTGTTGTTAGCATTTTGAATTGTTCCATACTCCACCACTTGAGGCATAAGTTTTTGAGTCATACGAATAGCCGTATCTAGAGTTTGTGGATTAGAGGATGTCACATTTCCTTTGATGCTTCGCGGAAGACCCTTAATAAAAGCTTCCATTTCCATTTCGAAATCCGGAACCATACTAGGACACAAGACTTTTAGCTCTTGAAACCTTCGAATATAAGTTTCGATATCATAACCTTTCACTTTAAGATCATAAAACTCAGTTTCAAGCAACCTTATTTCACTACGGGGACAGAACTTATCGATCGCCATTTTCTTGAAGTCAGTCTATGTGGTTTCATAGGCTTTTTCGATCCCGATAGGCTGAGCATACGAATTCCACCATGACTTAGCATAATCTAACATAGTACCCACGGCGTACTTGACCTTGCAGTTCTCTGAGCAGTCACTGAGTATGAATGTGTCTTCAATACTTTCAAACCAGCGTGTCAATGCAACTGCCCCTTCATTTCCTTTAAATTTAGTTGGTCCACAACCCAGAAATTGTTTATAAGTGCAACCACGCACTACACCACCAGCTGCAGCCCCAACGGCTCCAGCACCGCCACCGGCAGCCCCAGCGGCTCCAGCACCGCCACCTGAAGCCCCAGTGTCATTTTCCCTTGTAGCACGATCCTCGGCTATAGCCTGGGCTATACTGTCAGCGACTAGCTTTTGAATAACTGCATCAGACATTTTCTTCGGTGGCATGATTCTATCATAACACAAGAAAATCTTGGATGAGTAATCATACATTGATATAGATATATTCATACATGAATAAATTGAATATGAAAAATATCATAACAATATAGAGTAGAATTTGAGGAATATAACTTCATCATTCATTACAAAAGATCAATACATTGTCGGATTGTATTACAAAATTTGACGAAGTCATTACATTCGACGATACTAGTTACAAACTGATAGTAATTTATAAAGTAGAAGTACAACAACGAAATACAACAAGAGAACAACAAAGTACATAAACTACTGAGGGTCGCGGGGTGATTCATTTGGCTTGGGCGGTGGGGTCTCTCCATACACTGCTAATACATCTGTGGCCACATAAGACCTCTCCTCATCATACCCCAATCGCATCATCTCTCCCCAGCGAGCGTAAGTCCAACACCTCAACTCATAAAGATCCCTCTCAAGGCGCTCATTTTTCATACGGTCAAATGTGCGGGACAACCTAACATCTCCCAACTCATGCTTCAACTTCTTGTTTTCAGCCCTTACACCCACATCATCTAACTCTCGAACATGTTTACCCAATACATTCACCTCGCGCTTAGTCTCATCTTGTTGGTGCTCTACCACACCCAAATCAAAATCTAGTAAATCCATACGCTTATGCACAAGCTTATCCCTAGATAAAGAACATTCCCCTTCCGTTTCTCTCACCATCATTTGCCTTTCTAACACCATAACCTTTCCATAAAGAGAGTCTATAATTCTCCTCATGGTCCCGGGTACTAGATCCTCAAGCTCATAAGTGATAGGAGCAGCTGAGGATGATCCACCTCTCTCATGGATACTACGAGGAAATCTACGTCCTGTAAGTGGCACCTGTGTAATAGTACCTACAGTAGCAACTTCTTCGGGTTTAGGCTCAGAATCGGAAGAAGTGTCCGGTGAAGAGGGTGGATAAGGTGAACCCGGTGCTGCATAAGGATAGATTAGTTCGGGTTCATTCATCTCTTCGTCGGAACTTACATCTTGAAGTATCAATATATCATCTTCATCATCTTCAAATGGCTCTTCTTCTTCATCTTGGTTTTCTTCATCGATGTTTGGATGAATGTGATTCGGTAGTGGAGGTAGATGTTGAGCCTGTGCAAGCTCAGGTTGAGCGGGCTCGATCTCTTGGATGTCTACCTCGTGATCAGGAGGAAGTAAATGTGCCATGACAAATCTGAAAATCATATATACATATAATTAGAATAAGAATAAAAATATTATCACAAAAAAAAAAAAAATTTGTGTAAGTAAGTGAACAAATAGTGATGCTTTATAAATAAGCAAAATAATCAATAAACATTACATGTACAAATGATAACATTTGTTATGTGCATACGTATAACAATGGTATAAACAAAGAGATGTGTATTAATTTACGGATGGAAGTTTATAATGCTCATAAATAGCATAAAATTTAACAAGTGCATAATGTGCATATATAAGGAGTGATATTTTGCGGGTTATCGGACAAGATAGGAAATAATTATAGTGCTTATAATTATTTTTAGAATAGCATGATTACGATATATATATATATATATATATATATATATATATATATATATATATATATATATATATATATATATATATATATATATATATATATATATATACGAGGGAGAAAATAGGAAGCTCGGGAGTAGGCGCGCATGGATATCGGACAAGATGGTGGAAGTTCATGATTTAAAAAAAAATATTTATGATTATAGTCTAGGTGTTTTTTTTTTTTTTTTTTTTTTTTTTTAAACAAAAAGACCTAGTTCACTATAATTTGTGCTCTGGTACCAATCTATAACACCCCCATTTTAGGATCGCAGCGGAAAGGGACATGAGGTGCTATACATTAATCACATTGTACAAATATAGTAAACAACTTTAAAACAAAGTCGTTTTTAATAAAAGTTCATACTTCACATTCGATAATATATCTGAGTTAACAAAGGTCCCAAAAGGTTTTACATAGTACCAAGATACATAAGTTTGAAAATTTGAACATTATCGAATGAAAAGATTTTATTTAAACATGGGCCATCAAGTAGATATCCATTCTTTGCGCCGCCCATCCAAGCTGAAGCTACTTACGGACCTGAGATAAACATGCTAAAAAGTCAACATAAAGTTGAGTGAATTCATAGAGTTTAATAAGTAATAAGTTGAATACAAGCATTATTTATCGGGCGACAAGTATTGCAATTACATGTCGGTTTATTTGATTATAGTATTGAGTTCATGTAACCGAACATTGACGATTTTTAATAATGCCCCGGAAAGGTAAATTTTGCCGTTTACCACAATTCTAACTATTATGTGTCCGTATCCCGAACAAGGCCCGCCAAGCCTAATATGCATATCCATAATACTAGCGTTTACTACTCGAGTAATTAACGGTTCATGAGGGGACTTAATTGGCAAAAAGCATTCAATATCTATGATCATATGATCGGGTCCAGCATACCAAAAACTACTTGTATTCAGTTTGTAAAAACTAGCATGTATCCCCCTCGCGAGGTTTATAAAACATTTAAGTAAGTAAAGGCGAGGCTATGAACTCACCTTAAAGCAAGGAAAATAGCAACGAACAAGCGAACGAAGGAATAGCCACAAAAGCTCTACGATGAACCTAATTAATATACGTTGTCTTAGTTTATGAAAATAGATATCGATGTACTTTTGATTATACAGATTATGATCTTACTTAAGCTTGGTACAATGTTCCTAGATACATCACAAGGTTTTTGTTAAATTACCTACAAATTATCCAAAACTATACTCTTGCATTTATATAAGTATGAAACTTACATTTGACCCCAAGTTCAATTTTGATGTAAAAGTTCAAATTAGTTCTAAGGTTCAAATTTAGTCCATGGTCAAGTTTTTGGTCAAAAGGTTCACTTTAAGCCTAAGGGTTCAAAAATATATTAGGGGGTTCAAAATGTTTTAAAGGTCCAACATTATAAAGTGTAAACACTTTATACTCATTTTATACCTAGGGCTGTTAAAAATTTAATAACTTGTCTATGTTTAGAAAATCACCATTTGCAAACCGTAAGTCCACAAGTCTCGTTCTTTATATCCCCGGAAAGGTCTACTTCTGTACTAACGAGATTTGCGGGTCCCACTTGGCCAAAAATTACATAACCTTAGTAGAACAGTCCATTTACCCAAACAATCAATCCATTCAGCTTTCAAATTTTCAATGGTCTCACGAAAAGTGCGATATCTAGAGTTTTACTATCCCGATTTATTCCCCGTTTTCGGACACGTTTAAGTTAAGATGTCCTCTAAAACTTTTATTCTTTGAGTAACAGAGGGTTATATACAAAAAAAATGACTTTTTCACGTTTCAAATTTGTTGATCAGATTGTGACTAGTTTCACCAAAATAATTTTAGTTTAATCATCGTAAGGAGTTATTCGACGAAATACCCGTCAAAATGACCACAAGACATAGGGCTACAACTAAATATTTTTATTTTATGTCCATTGTCTACTGATTAGAGCAGTTTAATACTTTTATACACGGATAAAAAAAATACAGTTTCATGTTTAGCCTTTCTATTGTTTTAAGGTTTTCTAACTTAAGTACCAAGCTTAACTAAGCATTATAACTTATATAATGTTCAAATACATCAAGATAGTGAATAAATGGAAGTATGAAAAGATGAAAAATATAACTTGAAGCTTACAAGTGAGGTGATGAGGTTTAAGGTAACAAGGTTTCCTAATACTTCCTAGTTTTTATTTCAAAACTACAACAAGAAGTAAACTAGGTTTATATACTTGATAAAATCTTGATCTCCCCCTTCTTGTTGTTGTGTTGTTGCCGTGAGTGAGTTAGAGAGAAAGAGAGAATAAGATTTTCTTGAGCTAGTGAAAATGAGCTTGAAATGTAGTATAATACCTTATGTATTATTTGTGTAAACTTGTAGACAACTAGTACAATCAATAATAGAGATGGTAAGATTTTCAATGGAGTGCAAGAAAAGCAAGGGGGTGGCATTTTAGGAAAAAGGGAAAAAAAATGGTATTGCGTAAGATATTTGGTAAAGCTTAGGTAGTATTATGTAGATATTATTACTTTTAGGGGATACCGGGTACCGAGTTTGCTAGAAATAAAATTTAATTGTACTAAATAAAGTGTAAAACTTGTAAAAATATTAGAACTAGTTTTCATGATGAATTTTTGAAATATAGATGAGTGATGAGATTATCGGAGGATTTATTTAAGGTTAAAACGTGAAACACGAAATTAAACCGCGCGATAAAAATAAAAGTGGACGTAAAAATGAAATAAAATGGATTGTTACTTTAAAAGAAAAAAAATATGATTGAAATACAACAATGGTGCATAGATAACGTAGACTGAGCATAGTCTAGTCGCGATAGAATTTATTTAAACGTACGCGGATATCTTCCGACGAAGTAAATAATTTAAAATAGATTATTTAAATAATAAACCATTAAAATAATTGATATGAAATTTTTAGAAATGTCACAGCACGTACCCCTTAAGAGAGCGACGTCCCGGCGCTCAGCTCGCTTTAACTCCAGACGGTTCACTCGTGAAAAGATGGGGATACTTTCTCTTGATTTGGTCTTCGCGTTCCCATGTGAACTCAGGTCCTCGTCGGGTGTTCCAACGAACCTTAACAATGGGGATGCGACTTTGCTTGAGTTGCTTCACTTCACGATCCATGATCTCTATTGGTTCTTCTATGAAGTGAAGCTTGTCATCGATTCGAAGTTCTTCTAATGGAATGATAAGACTCTCATCCGACAAACACTTTTTGAGATTAGAAAGGTGAAAAGTGTTGTGAATGCCTCGAAGTTCTTCTGGTAGTTCTAACTTGTACGCCACTGGACCAACCCTAGCCAGGATCTTGAATGGTCCGATGTATCGTGGACTTAGCTTCCCACGTTTACCAAAACGAATTACACCCTTCCATGGCGAAACCTTGAGCATAACTCTATCACCTACATTAAACTCCAAAGGTCGGCGTCTAATATCAGCATAGCTTTTCTGACGACTACGAGCAGTTAACAAACGGTTCTTGATTTGGACAATCTTTTCCGTTGTTTCACGAATCATTTCTGGCCCTGTGAGTTGACTATCCCCAACCTCACTCCAGCAAACTGGTGATCTACACTTTCGCCCGTAAAGAGCTTCAAACGGTGCAGTCTTGATGCTTGCGTGATAGCTATTGTTGTAGGAGAATTCGACTAATGGTAAATGTCGATCCCAACTACTTCCAAAGTCGATCACACACGCCCTTAGCATGTCTTCTAGAGTCTGTATTGTTCTCTCTCTTTTACCATCCGTCTGTGGGTGATACGCCGTACTCATATCCAGATTTGTATCTAAGGCCTTCTGGAGTGACTTCCAGAATCCCGATGTAAATCGGCTATCTTTGTCGGATATGATAGAAATAGGTACGCCATGTCTACAAACAATCTCTTTTAAGTACAGTTGAGCAAGTTTCTCCATACTGTCAGTTTCTTTTATTGGTAGGAAATGAGCAGATTTGGTCAAACGATCCACAATGACCCAAATTGCATCATACCCACTTGGAGTTCTAGGGAGCTTAGTGATGAAATCCATGGCGATTCTTTCCCATTTCCAAATAGGAATCTCAGGTTGTTGAAGAAATCCGGCTGGCTTTTGATGTTCTGCTTTAACCTTCGCACACGTTAGACACTTGCCAACATAGGTGGCAATCTCAGCCTTCATATTCGGCCACCAATACAATTGCTTTATATCATGGTACATCTTATCTGATCCCGGATGGATAGAGTATTTGGATTTATGAGATTCGTGCATGATTAAGTCTCTCAAACCCCCAAACAGCGGTACCCAAACACGTTTATCAAAACATCTGGTTCCATCAGGGCAAGTCTCAAATATTGGTTTGATCCCCCTCCCTAGATTTTCGGCTTTCACATTTTCTTCTTTCATTGCTTCCTCTTGAGCCTCGAGAATTTGTTCCGGTAACTTGGGGAGAATCGTGGTTGTCATTACCAACGATCTGACCCGCAATGGTTTTTCTCTTTCTTTTCGGCTTAAGGCATCAGCCACTACATTGGCTTTTCCAGGGTGATAACGGATGTCGCAATCATAGTCGCTTAGGAGTTCAATCCATCTACGTTGTCTCATATTAAGCTCTTTTTGGTCAAGGATGTATTGAAGGCTCTTGTGATCGGTATATACTGTACACCTTGTACCGTACAAATAGTGCCTCCATAATCTAAGAGCAAAAACCACAGCACCCAATTCTAGATCATGGGTCGTATAGTTTTCTTCATGAGTTCTCAATTGTCGAGAAGCATATGCTATGACCTTTTTTCGTTGCATTAATACGGCCCCAAAACCTTTGATCGACGCGTCACAATAGACTACAAAATCTTCTGCCCCATCCGGTAGTGCTAAGATAGGCGCGCTACAAAGTTTTTGTTTCAGTATTTGGAAAGCCTCGTCTTCATCTTTACCCCATACATACTTCTTATTCTTCTCGGTCAACTTGGTAAGAGGTTTGGCTATTAAAGAAAAACCTTCGATAATAACCAGCAAGTCCTAAGAATTGCCTTACTTCTGTTGGTGTTGTTGGCGGAGCCCAATTCTGGATGGCTTCAATCTTCGATGGATCTACATGAACACCTTTACTATTGATCACATGGCCGAGAAATTGTACGGATTCTAGCCAAAATTCACATTTCGCGAACTTGGCATACAATTGCTCTTTCTTGAGTAACTCCAAGATAATCTTCAAGTGTTCCTCATGTTCCTCTTTGTTCTTGGAGTAAATCAAAATGTCATCAATAAACACAATTACAAACTTGTCGAGGTATGGCTTGCATACTCGATTCATCAAATCCATGAATATTGCAGGTGCATTGGTCAACCCAAACGGCATCACTTGAAACTCGTAATGACCATAACGAGTTCTAAATGAAGTAATTGGAGTGTCTTCTTCTCGGATACGGAGTTGATGGTAACCTGATCGAAGGTCAATCTTGGAATATACACTTGAGCCTTGAAGTTGGTCAAACAAATCGTCAATTCTTGGAAGTGGATAACGATTTTTGATCGTCAACTTGTTAAGCTCACGGTAATCAATACACATACGAAAGGATCCGCCTTTCTTCTTCACAAACAGTACCGGAGCACCCCAAGGCGACGAACTCGGCCGAATAAATCCTTTCTCTGACAGTTCTTGTAGTTGCTCCGATAGCTCCTTCATTTCTGATGGTGCCAACCGATAAGGTGCACGTGCTACAGGTGCAGCACCAGGCACTAAATCAATCCGGAACTCTACTTGTCGAGGTGGTGGAAGCCCCGGTAAGTCTTCGGGAAACACTTCCGGAAAATCACGGACAATGGGCACATCTTCTAATCGTCTTTCAACTGATTCTTTCTCTGTCACTTGTGCCAAATACATCTGGCACCCTTGCTCAATGTATCTTTGGGCTTTAATACGAGATATGATTTTTAATTGGGAAGCGTCTCTATCGCCTTTGATTGTTAATACTTTGTTGTTGTGTGGAACACGAACAATCTTTTCACTACAAATAATAACCGCCTTTCGATCGGATAACCAGTCCATTCCAATAATGACATCAAAAGTCCCAAGTTCAATTGGCATGAGGTCAATACTAAATGGGTGGTTCGCTAGATTTATGGTACAATTCCTTAGAATAGTGTTGGTACTAACCAATTTCCCATCGGCTAACTCTACTTCATAATTATAGTTTAACTTAATCGGGTTAATATTTATCAATGCACTAAAACTAGTGGACACAAAGCACTTGTCTGAACCCGAATCAAATAAAACTTTAGCATAACGATTATCAAGTAGAAACGTACCCGTCACGACATTCGGGCCTTGTTGCTCTCCCATCACATACGCTCGACCACGAGCATCCCAGTCTGATCATTCTTCTTATTCGGGCATTTGTTGCTGTAGTGCCCTTTTTCCCCACAACCATAGCAAGTTATGATCGGCTGTGTATTAGCACCAGTAGCCTTAACCTTACAGCTTATTGCCGCATGACCCTTCTTTCCACATTTGGTACATATCGCAGTACAGTGGCCAGCGTGATGCTTCTTGCAGCGATCACAGTGAGGACGGGAACCAGCATATCCACCTCTGTCATTTGGGGCATCAGTCATTGCCCTAACATTCTCTTGTCTTCTATTCTGCTGATGATGATGGTCATTGTTGCGGCCCTGGTTGTTGTTGTTGTTGTTATACCCTTTCTTTTCATCATCCCATTTTCTTTTGTTCTGTTGGTTGTTGTTATTGTTGTTAGCATTTTGAATTGTTCCATACTCCACCACTTGAGGCATAAGTTTTTGAGTCATACGAATAGCCGTATCTAGAGTTTGTGGATTAGAGGATGTCACATTTCCTTTGATGCTTCGCGGAAGACCCTTAATAAAAGCTTCCATTTCCATTTCGAAATCCGGAACCATACTAGGACACAAGACTTTTAGCTCTTGAAACCTTCGAATATAAGTTTCGATATCATAACCTTTCACTTTAAGATCATAAAACTCAGTTTCAAGCAACCTTATTTCACTACGGGGACAGAACTTATCGATCGCCATTTTCTTGAAGTCAGTCTATGTGGTTTCATAGGCTTTTTCGATCCCGATAGGCTGAGCATACGAATTCCACCATGACTTAGCATAATCTAACATAGTACCCACGGCGTACTTGACCTTGCAGTTCTCTGAGCAGTCACTGAGTATGAATGTGTCTTCAATACTTTCAAACCAGCGTGTCAATGCAACTGCCCCTTCATTTCCTTTAAATTTAGTTGGTCCACAACCCAGAAATTGTTTATAAGTGCAACCACGCACTACACCACCAGCTGCAGCCCCAACGGCTCCAGCACCGCCACCGGCAGCCCCAGCGGCTCCAGCACCGCCACCTGAAGCCCCAGTGTCATTTTCCCTTGTAGCACGATCCTCGGCTATAGCCTGGGCTATACTGTCAGCGACTAGCTTTTGAATAACTGCATCAGACATTTTCTTCGGTGGCATGATTCTATCATAACACAAGAAAATCTTGGATGAGTAATCATACATTGATATAGATATATTCATACATGAATAAATTGAATATGAAAAATATCATAACAATATAGAGTAGAATTTGAGGAATATAACTTCATCATTCATTACAAAAGATCAATACATTGTCGGATTGTATTACAAAATTTGACGAAGTCATTACATTCGACGATACTAGTTACAAACTGATAGTAATTTATAAAGTAGAAGTACAACAACGAAATACAACAAGAGAACAACAAAGTACATAAACTACTGAGGGTCGCGGGGTGATTCATTTGGCTTGGGCGGTGGGGTCTCTCCATACACTGCTAATACATCTGTGGCCACATAAGACCTCTCCTCATCATACCCCAATCGCATCATCTCTCCCCAGCGAGCGTAAGTCCAACACCTCAACTCATAAAGATCCCTCTCAAGGCGCTCATTTTTCATACGGTCAAATGTGCGGGACAACCTAACATCTCCCAACTCATGCTTCAACTTCTTGTTTTCAGCCCTTACACCCACATCATCTAACTCTCGAACATGTTTACCCAATACATTCACCTCGCGCTTAGTCTCATCTTGTTGGTGCTCTACCACACCCAAATCAAAATCTAGTAAATCCATACGCTTATGCACAAGCTTATCCCTAGATAAAGAACATTCCCCTTCCGTTTCTCTCACCATCATTTGCCTTTCTAACACCATAACCTTTCCATAAAGAGAGTCTATAATTCTCCTCATGGTCCCGGGTACTAGATCCTCAAGCTCATAAGTGATAGGAGCAGCTGAGGATGATCCACCTCTCTCATGGATACTACGAGGAAATCTACGTCCTGTAAGTGGCACCTGTGTAATAGTACCTACAGTAGCAACTTCTTCGGGTTTAGGCTCAGAATCGGAAGAAGTGTCCGGTGAAGAGGGTGGATAAGGTGAACCCGGTGCTGCATAAGGATAGATTAGTTCGGGTTCATTCATCTCTTCGTCGGAACTTACATCTTGAAGTATCAATATATCATCTTCATCATCTTCAAATGGCTCTTCTTCTTCATCTTGGTTTTCTTCATCGATGTTTGGATGAATGTGATTCGGTAGTGGAGGTAGATGTTGAGCCTGTGCAAGCTCAGGTTGAGCGGGCTCGATCTCTTGGATGTCTACCTCGTGATCAGGAGGAAGTAAATGTGCCATGACAAATCTGAAAATCATATATACATATAATTAGAATAAGAATAAAAATATTATCACAAAAAAAAAAAAAAATTTGTGTAAGTAAGTGAACAAATAGTGATGCTTTATAAATAAGCAAAATAATCAATAAACATTACATGTACAAATGATAACATTTGTTATGTGCATACGTATAACAATGGTATAAACAAAGAGATGTGTATTAATTTACGGATGGAAGTTTATAATGCTCATAAATAGCATAAAATTTAACAAGTGCATAATGTGCATATATAAGGAGTGATATTTTGCGGGTTATCGGACAAGATAGGAAATAATTATAGTGCTTATAATTATTTTTAGAATAGCATGATTACGATATATATATATATATATATATATATATATATATATATATATATATATATATATATATATATATATATATATATATATATATATATATATATACGAGGGAGAAAATAGGAAGCTCGGGAGTAGGCGCGCATGGATATCGGACAAGATGGTGGAAGTTCATGATTTAAAAAAAAATATTTATGATTATAGTCTAGGTTTTTTTTTTTTTTTTTTTTTTTTTTTTTTTTTTTTTTTTTTTTTTTAAACAAAAAGACCTAGTTCACTATAATTTGTGCTCTGGTACCAATCTATAACACCCCCATTTTAGGATCGCAGCGGAAAGGGACATGAGGTGCTATACATTAATCACATTGTACAAATATAGTAAACAACTTTAAAACAAAGTCGTTTTTAATAAAAGTTCATACTTCACATTCGATAATATATCTGAGTTAACAAAGGTCCCAAAAGGTTTTACATAGTACCAAGATACATAAGTTTGAAAATTTGAACATTATCGAATGAAAAGATTTTATTTAAACATGGGCCATCAAGTAGATATCCATTCTTTGCGCCGCCCATCCAAGCTGAAGCTACTTACGGACCTGAGATAAACATGCTAAAAAGTCAACATAAAGTTGAGTGAATTCATAGAGTTTAATAAGTAATAAGTTGAATACAAGCATTATTTATCGGGCGACAAGTATTGCAATTACATGTCGGTTTATTTGATTATAGTATTGAGTTCATGTAACCGAACATTGACGATTTTTAATAATGCCCCGGAAAGGTAAATTTTGCCGTTTACCACAATTCTAACTATTATGTGTCCGTATCCCGAACAAGGCCCGCCAAGCCTAATATGCATATCCATAATACTAGCGTTTACTACTCGAGTAATTAACGGTTCATGAGGGGACTTAATTGGCAAAAAGCATTCAATATCTATGATCATATGATCGGGTCCAGCATACCAAAAACTACTTGTATTCAGTTTGTAAAAACTAGCATGTATCCCCCTCGCGAGGTTTATAAAACATTTAAGTAAGTAAAGGCGAGGCTATGAACTCACCTTAAAGCAAGGAAAATAGCAACGAACAAGCGAACGAAGGAATAGCCACAAAAGCTCTACGATGAACCTAATTAATATACGTTGTCTTAGTTTATGAAAATAGATATCGATGTACTTTTGATTATACAGATTATGATCTTACTTAAGCTTGGTACAATGTTCCTAGATACATCACAAGGTTTTTGTTAAATTACCTACAAATTATCCAAAACTATACTCTTGCATTTATATAAGTATGAAACTTACATTTGACCCCAAGTTCAATTTTGATGTAAAAGTTCAAATTAGTTCTAAGGTTCAAATTTAGTCCATGGTCAAGTTTTTGGTCAAAAGGTTCACTTTAAGCCTAAGGGTTCAAAAATATATTAGGGGGTTCAAAATGTTTTAAAGGTCCAACATTATAAAGTGTAAACACTTTATACTCATTTTATACCTAGGGCTGTTAAAAATTTAATAACTTGTCTATGTTTAGAAAATCACCATTTGCAAACCGTAAGTCCACAAGTCTCGTTCTTTATATCCCCGGAAAGGTCTACTTCTGTACTAACGAGATTTGCGGGTCCCACTTGGCCAAAAATTACATAACCTTAGTAGAACAGTCCATTTACCCAAACAATCAATCCATTCAGCTTTCAAATTTTCAATGGTCTCACGAAAAGTGCGATATCTAGAGTTTTACTATCCCGATTTATTCCCCGTTTTCGGACACGTTTAAGTTAAGATGTCCTCTAAAACTTTTATTCTTTGAGTAACAGAGGGTTATATACAAAAAAAATGACTTTTTCACGTTTCAAATTTGTTGATCAGATTGTGACTAGTTTCACCAAAATAATTTTAGTTTAATCATCGTAAGGAGTTATTCGACGAAATACCCGTCAAAATGACCACAAGACATAGGGCTACAACTAAATATTTTTATTTTATGTCCATTGTCTACTGATTAGAGCAGTTTAATACTTTTATACACGGATAAAAAAAATACAGTTTCATGTTTAGCCTTTCTATTGTTTTAAGGTTTTCTAACTTAAGTACCAAGCTTAACTAAGCATTATAACTTATATAATGTTCAAATACATCAAGATAGTGAATAAATGGAAGTATGAAAAGATGAAAAATATAACTTGAAGCTTACAAGTGAGGTGATGAGGTTTAAGGTAACAAGGTTTCCTAATACTTCCTAGTTTTTATTTCAAAACTACAACAAGAAGTAAACTAGGTTTATATACTTGATAAAATCTTGATCTCCCCCTTCTTGTTGTTGTGTTGTTGCCGTGAGTGAGTTAGAGAGAAAGAGAGAATAAGATTTTCTTGAGCTAGTGAAAATGAGCTTGAAATGTAGTATAATACCTTATGTATTATTTGTGTAAACTTGTAGACAACTAGTACAATCAATAATAGAGATGGTAAGATTTTCAATGGAGTGCAAGAAAAGCAAGGGGGTGGCATTTTAGGAAAAAGGGAAAAAAAATGGTATTGCGTAAGATATTTGGTAAAGCTTAGGTAGTATTATGTAGATATTATTACTTTTAGGGGATACCGGGTACCGAGTTTGCTAGAAATAAAATTTAATTGTACTAAATAAAGTGTAAAACTTGTAAAAATATTAGAACTAGTTTTCATGATGAATTTTTGAAATATAGATGAGTGATGAGATTATCGGAGGATTTATTTAAGGTTAAAACGTGAAACACGAAATTAAACCGCGCGATAAAAATAAAAGTGGACGTAAAAATGAAATAAAATGGATTGTTACTTTAAAAGAAAAAAAATATGATTGAAATACAACAATGGTGCATAGATAACGTAGACTGAGCATAGTCTAGTCGCGATAGAATTTATTTAAACGTACGCGGATATCTTCCGACGAAGTAAATAATTTAAAATAGATTATTTAAATAATAAACCATTAAAATAATTGATATGAAATTTTTAGAAATGTCACAGCACGTACCCCTTAAGAGAGCGACGTCCCGGCGCTCAGCTCGCTTTAACTCCAGACGGTTCACTCGTGAAAAGATGGGGATACTTTCTCTTGATTTGGTCTTCGCGTTCCCATGTGAACTCAGGTCCTCGTCGGGTGTTCCAACGAACCTTAACAATGGGGATGCGACTTTGCTTGAGTTGCTTCACTTCACGATCCATGATCTCTATTGGTTCTTCTATGAAGTGAAGCTTGTCATCGATTCGAAGTTCTTCTAATGGAATGATAAGACTCTCATCCGACAAACACTTTTTGAGATTAGAAAGGTGAAAAGTGTTGTGAATGCCTCGAAGTTCTTCTGGTAGTTCTAACTTGTACGCCACTGGACCAACCCTAGCCAGGATCTTGAATGGTCCGATGTATCGTGGACTTAGCTTCCCACGTTTACCAAAACGAATTACACCCTTCCATGGCGAAACCTTGAGCATAACTCTATCACCTACATTAAACTCCAAAGGTCGGCGTCTAATATCAGCATAGCTTTTCTGACGACTACGAGCAGTTAACAAACGGTTCTTGATTTGGACAATCTTTTCCGTTGTTTCACGAATCATTTCTGGCCCTGTGAGTTGACTATCCCCAACCTCACTCCAGCAAACTGGTGATCTACACTTTCGCCCGTAAAGAGCTTCAAACGGTGCAGTCTTGATGCTTGCGTGATAGCTATTGTTGTAGGAGAATTCGACTAATGGTAAATGTCGATCCCAACTACTTCCAAAGTCGATCACACACGCCCTTAGCATGTCTTCTAGAGTCTGTATTGTTCTCTCTCTTTGACCATCCGTCTGTGGGTGATACGCCGTACTCATATCCAGATTTGTATCTAAGGCCTTCTGGAGTGAAATGTCATTATAGTAAATGCATGTCTTATAGAATTCTTTCCGAAAACAGTCTTTTCTACAATGTTCTACCTTGCACATACGTCGCACATAAGTGCCCTTTGTTAGGTGGTCTTCACCATCAAACCATCACAAAATTCTCTTCACCGTGTGCGATGGTGGACACCCGTTATGGGAAACCACACGTGGAGAGTGCCTACCGCCGGGTAGTGGATGACTCCATTATGCATGGTCTAAGAAATGTGACTTTTTGAAACAATCAAAAAAAAAAAAAAAAAAAAAAAAAAAAACCCACTGGCTGTCTATAAACAACTTTTGGTAAAGATGGTGGGGTTGAAAAATGTACAGTAAATCCCTAAAACTCATGATGATGATGATAGGTTTACTCATGATGATTATAGGTTTGAAGAAGTTGATGAATAACAATATACTTTTCACTAGATTTTGCTTGTGCATGGACTTTAAAGTTTAGACAACACCTTTCCAATCCTAGAAGTTTAAAAAAATGTTTCTAATCATATTAATTGCTGGAGAATGTGCTGCTATACTCTTGGTTATAGATAGATGTCTGTTTGCATTGATGAAGACTTGTTGGATGGCCACTCTGAATCAAACTTGGCGAGTCTAGAGTGGACTGCTACTATGGTTTGGCTTGTGCTATTTCAGTACAAGGAAATGTAGTCACATCTTCTTCATAGCCCGACATCAAAGGCCTACCATGCAACATAATTCTCCATACATCAGATGCGGGGGTTGGGTTAATCCGAAATGAATGTTAACCAATAACAAATTAGATTTACATAACTTGATTTCGTTAGTAAATAATGAGAGTACAAGAGATTAAATATAAAACTAACTTACAAAACTATTAAGGACAAACAACCCTTTATTAAGCTAACAACCCCACAAAATCACAAATGCAACATTAAGATGTATTGAGAGGTTGACAAATAATAAAAAAGACGGAACCACAACAGCAGCCACGTGTACAAGCAAAATTAAGTATATGTAGACGAAACTCGAACAGAATTAGACGGACGCAAACATAATCCGATTCATATGGAATCGGATGCAGATTCAATGTAAATCAGATGGAACATCGTAGAATCTGGCAGATGAACCATAGCGTAACCAGAGTGAATGCACAGCCAATGTGAATCAGATGGAACATGGTAGAATAAGACATAACAAACAAGATGCAAAGCCATATCATAGCCAGAGCGAAATCAGGTAGAATGGAATGCAGAACCATGCGTAAGCATAGCAAAATCGGACATAGTTTTGTCATCTCGTCTTTTTTAGGCTGAATATGTGCGTTTGGGAACTTCATCTTTGCCTTTTTCTTCTTTTCTCTTTACGTTTTCTTCTTTAATTTCTCTTTGCGTTTTCATCTTTTCTCATCGCTGTTTCCAGATAACATTGGTCGGAACTCAAGGCCACATACAATGAGGCCAGACATAGTTCCTTCATGAGTTGTAAATTTCATATTCATAGAAAGACAGTCATCCTTAAATGCATGAGTTGAGTTAAATTTCCACAGTTGAATCTCCATCCATCCATCTTCTCTTTGTTTTGGAACTCGAGTAATGTCATTTGTATTCAATGGGCTTGGGGTTATAAAGTAAACAAATTCAGCCTCATTGTTTTCTTTATGGAGTACATCTTGTACTTTCACTGGACAATGCAGCCCTTGGCATTTTTCTGAAAGCTTGAACACAAGGTAAGACACATATTCCGTAGCCGGTGACAACATTTGACTTTTGATTGTGCATTTGAGATGAAATACTTGCTGTGGTAAAAGCTCAATCACCTCTTGAAATCTGCATGTAAGATATATTTTATGATTACTGTGAGCATATAATCTCGACATTGCTCCAGGTTTAAAGACTCAAAAGAAGAAGGACCAAAGTTGCTCGTTGGAAAGTTTATAACCGAAAGTTGGTTATGTTAGTTAGTTAGTTATAGTTAATTATTTTCAGAAGTTAGTTATGGCGGTTACAAACCGAACCATTGTGTCGTTTGGTTCACAGCCATTCGAACAGACACATTCTTTAGTGAACAGACACGAAGGTTCATGGCAACCTTTCGTATAGTATAAATATGTAATTACATGTAAGAGAAGTTTGGTTAGACGATTAATAAAGTTATCTAGTTTTTACTTTGCAATTCATATCGACTCACTCTTATTTGGGACCAACAATTACATGCTTCTCAAGAACAGGAAATTAAATCCAAGAATTGAAACTTTAATCAACCATTTATTCACGAATTTGAACTATTTAACCAGAAAGCAATTACGTTTTTTGACCTCGAATAATCAAATCTAGTCATTCATTACTGTAACAAATTAGTTATATAACAATAAAAAAAAGAAACAAACCTGGATTGGGCTGGTGGTTTTGAAGTAAAAATATCCAGATTGGAACATTTGTATAAAGCTGCCTTTGCTGAAAGCACAAGAAGTTTCTTTCCTTCGACTTCGCCCAACCAGAACAAGTCGTCATAGTTTCTGCATATCTTGAATATTTCTTCAAAGTTAGTTGGCAATTGTTGCACTTGACCAACATTAAAGTCTGATTTCAAGACTTGTTGGACTTCCTTCAATTTTCCGATCTCTTCGTGTTTCACCTGTATACAATTATCAATTATGTTAGATATGCAACTTATAACATGATTCTTTTTGTCACCGTTCGTTCATATCCCCGATATACAACTTAAACAAAAGAACATATAATGGAACCATGGGATATTTTCAAACTTACTTCGTCAATGGCTCGAAATTCAACTCCTTCAACATAAACTCCAGCATCTCCACAATAGTACGATGAAAAGCTCTCAACTAGAAACTCAAAAATGACTTCTTTGTTCTGATTCGAGAAACGGTGCAACTCAATCATCATCCACTGCTCATCTCTCCATGTTGCGAAATATGCATGTAGACTTTCGTGTCCCTTTCTATACTTTAGGTTAACATACACAGGTTTACTTGAAAAGTTTCTTGAATCACAAAATTTGAAGAGTAAATAGACCCCATAGACAACATCTAGAGATAAAAATTGAGCTCCTGTCTTGATTGTGATGTTCAAGTCGGAATTATCTAACATCTTCACCACTGTTCCAAACCTAGGCATATTATAAACATCCAAGTCTAAATCAGTCAGAGCCTTTATTCCCATACACTTCTACTGTTGAATTTCGTAATTTTGGAACAAGAGTTTAAATTCTATATAAGAATTTATTGTACCAGACAAATATCTATTTAAATAAAGGTAAGAATATTATTTAAAAAAAAAAAGAAAAATAAAAAGCACTATCAAGATGCTAGCAAAATTTATAATTCATGGTCATAAGAACAGAGGACCCAAAACAGAGGCAAACCTCAACTACCTTATTAGAAGCTTTATAGAATTATAGTTCCCATTTCCCAATCATATAGTGAGTATTAAAATCTATTTTGTCATGTACATCATCAGTTCTCATTGCTGATGTGTATTTATGCAGGACTAATCTTGTTATTAACCTTATGAGATGAAGTCTAAAGTGTAAAAGAGCTAAAGATGAAACACTATTCCTTTGTTGATTAGTGCCTGAGATTAGCAGTTCTAGTAGAATAGAGTCCAAACGATTCAAATATGTTTTGTATAATCATTATTACAGGGGCAATATGTGAACTTAGTCAAAGGGGTTCTTAAGTTTGATCCTATTTGATCATAATATTATATAATTAATAATAATATTATGCTACTATAAACAACTTGCCATCCATTAAACAGTAAAGAGAATAACCTTATACTTTAAACATTAAAAAGCATAACATACATCTACCAATAATGCATATGTTTGCTTATCACTTAAAACTGACAAATTAAGGTGGAGAGGTAGAGAGAATAACCTTGATTCTGGAAGAGATTTCCACTCATGTGGACAACTATTTATGTAGGAAAACATTGTGGCTGAAACCATTTCATTTCTTTCTCCAGTACCAATGAACGACAACAACTGTTATACAAATGAATTGCAATCAGACTCGGTGGGTATGATGTATAAATGCATGTGTTATTTTGAATTATCTCTCAATACGGAGAAGATACATAGAAAATGGGAAACACCAAATAAACGAGCTACAAGAATGAACTGATTACCACTTTGTCCTGTTGAAGGAGGATTCCCTTCGAAAAAATGTTATAAAGATCCTCTTTTTTGATGGTAGAATAATCATCAGGGCACTTTGACATCTGGATTATTTCTTTATAGTCTGTAGGCAATTTGGGCTCCCATTTCTCATAATCCTCCTGTATATACATTAATCAGTTAATAAACTCATGTTTCATACGGTTACTTTCTTACAGTTTATAAAACAGTTAAAGGCCATAGTTTAGATATATATGAATCAAAAGATAGCCAATTTTGTCAAACTATAGAAACTTACCTGAAATTCCAATGCTTTCTTGAGTTGTATGACCACTTCATGAGCCGTTGGTCGTCTTTCTCTCCGGTGATGTAAGCATTTAAGGGCAATCCTTGTAAAGGTAATATATGACTCTCGCACAATTTGCTCTTTGATACCCTCGAACACCAATTTATCAAGTTTTTCTTCATAATAGTGGTGTTTAGCCAAAAAGGGTAAATAAAGATTCTCATCATCTAGCTTTTCGGATGATAGTTTCCCACACAATATGTCAAATAAGACGGCACCCAATGAGAATATATCAGACTCTTTGGTTAAGAAGCCTGTTTTTGAGTACAGTGGGTCACGATAGCCAATTGTGCCTGTAACATTGTCGATGACATAGTCTACATCCTGATTTGTTGGACATACTAAGGAAAGCCCAAAATCACTAATTTTTGCTTTCCAATCATCAATCAGAAGAATGTTGCTGCTGCTGATGTCCCTATGTATTACCATTTCTGAACTTGAAACATTTCCATGAAGAAACTCCAACCCGATTGCAATGTCGATGCATATTTTAAGCCGCACCATCCACGTAAGACTATCATTGCTCAAGTACTTATCAAGACTTCCTCTTGATGCATACTCATAGACAATAATTTTCTCATCCTCTTCATCACAGTAGCCTACAAGACCAATTACATTTTCATGTTTATACTGCATAAGGATTTCAAGTTCTGTCATAAATTCAGCTTCTCCTTCAGCAGATTTCCTACCCAACCGCTTTGCAGCAATGAAGTTATGCCCATGACTGTGACCCTTGTACACATTCCCAAAATCTCCATGTCCAATGAGATTGTCTTGATTGAAAGTTTTTGTGGCCAACTTTATTTCTTGAAGTGACAGTTTGAGGCTGTCCTTGTGGTTCTCCTGTGAATCATTACAATCAGTCAATTTGACAAGTAAAAAATAACTTAACTATTTGCCATCTGAAACTCCATTAAAGTCTCTAAGTTCAGGGTTACGGTTGTATGTCACAATACGTCACAAAAGTTAAGGACCAAAAAAGTTAAATGGCAAGATCGTTAATTCAGTAAAAGTTTGAGTCTAAAATATTAGTTGCACAAAGTAAAATGTATGAAATGTCACATACTACTATGAAGAATATATGAGGAGATTATAAAGTTATTCAAAAATATTATGCACCTGACAGTATAACGATTTTTTAAGTTCGTTGATGACAACATCTATTGATGGGCGTTCAACTTGAGTCATTGCTAGACATCGAAATGCGATTTTTGTAAATATGTCCAAAGAATCGTCATTGGGTCCTTTGCTCAGAGAAAAGACACGTTCATCTGTTTCTTCCTTTATCTTGTGATCAACAATTTTCATTAGTGTTCCTTTCTCAAAATGATGTCGTGCAATGGGTGCGATCCCCCTCTCATCGATGTCGGTGAAAGTACGATCATAGGCCACCTTCCCAGTTAAGATCTCAAATAGCACAACTCCAAAAGAGTAAATGTCTGATTTCTTATTTAACTTGCCAGACTTCGAGTTCTCATAATCCGGATCTAAGTACATAGGTGTACCTGCAATCGTACTGGCATTGAAAGTACTGGCATCTTGATCTGCTGGGTGGAATTTGGAGAGCCCGAAGTCGGCAATCTTTGCCACCCAATTATCACCCAATAGAATGTTCGCGCTCTTGATGTCGCGGTGTATTATCTTTTGTTTTTCCTGATCTGTGTTCGTGTGAATGTAATTCAAGCCATATGCAACATCAAGACATATTTTCAAACGTTGCATCCAAGTAAGATTAGTCAATTTATCACTGCTTCCCAAATAATCTTCAAGACTTCCTTTAGAAGCAAGCTCATAGACAAGGATCATGTGATCAGGACCTTCATCACAAAATCCAAGAAGAGAGATTATATTTTTATGTTTACAACTCGTCAACGTTTCAATTTCTACATTGAACCCTTGTTCTCCTTTTGGACTGTTGATTCGTTTTATGGCTACAACGCTTTGTTTCTTGGGAAAACCACATTTATTTTCCCCGTCTATCAACAATGAATTGCTGCTATCAAAGTGTTCGAGTTGTGCCTTGTATACCATACCAAATGCGCCTGACCCAATGTGATATTTGTCGGAAAAATTCTCGGTTGCCAACTCGATATCATTAAGTCCAATCTTCAAGTGTTCCAAGTTCTTCCACTGCAACATAGTGGACATTCAAAATACAACATACTTAAATAAATTATTGAATGAAAAAAGAATCACAATCTGTACTAATTGTGATGCTAATAGAATTAAGTTATACAACACTTTTTCTCAGCCAATGGATTCCAGTAGCTTCGATATCAGTTACTCTTTTACTCTTTAAAATAATTTGTGATTTGTGACTAGGGTGCAGGTCCATGGTAGTTGGTGCAGATGGTGTTTTTGATTCCTGGTTTTTCGATTTCTGTCCCCATATCAATAAAGTTGTTAACTGTCGTTTATCATTTTAGAGTGCCAGGGTTATGAATATGAGACATCAGAAATGTAAAAAGCCCGTAACCACATACACCATTCGTGTAATTTACTTTTTTGTTTATTAATTAGGATGACCAGCTTCGAAGTAAAACTATAAAGAACTAACTTACCCTCAGGTGATTGGATGATGCACTGTCATATGCATTCCTTTGAAGTTCCTAAATTAATATTTGCAAAAGAATAGGACATTAGTAGATAAATATAACAGTTATTATCACAAAAACTTGATAAGCAAGTTGATTTTCTTACCGGATTTTCATACATTGATTGAAGTTCCAACGCTTTCTCAAGTCTTTTGACAACCTGATCTATGTATGGACGGTCTGCTCTTTCCTCTTTTATGCAGCAATATGCTGTTTCTGAGAAGATTTTTAATGCTTCTTGGTCCATCTGATTTCGTAAATGCTCATCAATCATATCATCCAAATGAGAGCTGGTCAATTGACTTAATAACCCCTCTCCCAACCCTTGATCTGCACTCCTTCCGCACAAGACTTCGAATAATACAACTCCGAGTGAATACACATCTGACTTGTGGGTCACACCGCCAGTCTTTTTATATTTTGGGTCCATGTATACATTCTCGACAATGTCACGAGTAAGAAGAAGACGGTGCCTCCGAGCTACTGTATTTTTCAAAGAAAGTTTAAAACCAGATAACTTGGGTTCCCATTTGTCGTCTAATAAAATTTTCGAGCTCCTGATGTTGCAATGTATGACACTAAAATCACGTCCAACATCGTAATGGATGTAACTCAATGCATTGGCAACACCAACACATATCTTCAATTTTTGCATCCATCTAAGGGTCTGGGTACTTAGATATTCGTTGAGACTTTGGTTGGCCTCCTTCTTGTATATGATAATCTTATCCTCTTCCCCATCATAAAACCCAATAACAGACACTAGATTCTTATGTCTGAGGCTAGAAAGCATCGAAACTTCCTTCCAAAACCTTTTGCTCTCATCTTTTACATACTCTAAACCGAATCTCTTTATAATAATATCGATGAATTGTTCGGAATGTAAGAGACGGCCTTTGTAAATTTTTCCATGCTTAAATTTTTCGATAATATTCTCAACAGCAAAATTGTTGGTTGCTGATTCTATTTCATGTCTGCTGAGTTTTAAGTGAGAAAGATCTTTGAGGAAAGACTTTGTCTCTTTGGTGACATGGGACTCAACACGTGTAGATATGGAGGTCAATGATCCCTATATGTACCAAACAAGACAACATTACCAATTGTTTTAGAAATGACAAGTGTAGATATGGGGTTCACTTTTCTAAAATTCCAGTAATAGTAATGATTACCTTGTCATGATTGGATGATGTATCTTTAACTTCGGCCGCAACTATTGAGTGTTCCTTTATAATATCATAAATACAATAATAAGTAAATAATTTTACATGTGTTGAAATTAATATTATCAATAAATAGAGATTAGTTATTATTAAAAAAAATTAAAAAAAAAAGAAAAAAGATCAAAGAGAAAACCATCTTACAGGATTTTCACGTTCCATTTGAAGTTTCAATGCGCTCTCAAGTCTTGTGACAATCTCATGGATATTTGGGCGTTGTGATCGTTCTTCAATTACGCAGTCATAGGCTGTTTGTGCGAAAACATTGAATGATTGCGGATCCATTTGTTTCCAAAGAACCGGATCAATTATTTCATCCAGTATTTTCTTTTTATAATGGAAAATGGCCATTGGGCTTAGATACTTATTATCTTGGCCGCCAATAACGGATTCCCTACCGCACAATAGTTCCAACAATATTATCCCAAAGGAGTAGATATCTGACTTTTGGGTCACACTTTTAGTCTCAATATATGCTGGGTCTTCATACCCATACGTATACTCAACTATATTAGTATGAAATGAATGGTTCCTTTTAGTTGCTTTAATCTTCATGGAACATCCAAATTGAGATAACTTGGGTTCCCAATCATCATTTAGTTGAACTGAGCCACTATCGATGTGCCAGTGTAATAAGCTAAAGTCACGTGGCTCGTCAAAATGAATGGAGCTCAATGCATGTGCAACACCGATGGATATCTCCAATCTTCGCACCCATGTCAACAACTTCGGGTCACTTAGATATTCGCTGAGCATTCCCCTGGTCTCATGCTTGAAAATGGTGATCTTCTCACCATTTTTATCACAAAACCCAACAAGTGAAACCACATTTTTATGTTTGAGACTAGAGAGCATAGAAATCTCCATCCAAAACCGTTCTTCTTTTACTTCATCCCATTCTTTATTTAACCTCCGAGCAATAATTTGAATCAACTCACCGGACCACAAGAGCTGTCCCTTGTGTTCCTTAAAATATTCAGTTGTGCGGATGACATTTTGTTGAGCGAAGTTGTTGGTCGCAGATAGGATATTTTCAAGGGGGACTCTGAGGTGGCCAAATTCTTTCATTATCTGTAAAATAGTCAAGTTAAAATGTGAGCTAGAAAAACGGAGTATAATAATGCCTACAAACTGTTTGATAAAATTCCTGAACATTTTTCTAAGACATGTTAGGTCTAATTCTGCATATATGTTGTAGTTTACAGTTATTATGTTTGTGAATGGTCTTATTATGTAGGTCTAATTCGGATAGTAACTAAAATACTCTTAACATTCTTTAGAAGACATGTTAGGTCTAATTCTGCATATATGGTGTCGTTTGTTTTTTTCACAATAAACACTTTTTTCCTCTTTTCACTTCTTTTGTCTGCAGGAGGGTAGATGTTTCTTTTCACTTTTTGTCACTTTTTTTTTACATTTTCGTCCGTTTATTTTACATTTTCAACAATTTTTTATGTTTTCGTCTGTTTTTTACGTTTTCGTCCGTTTTTTACGTTTTCGCCCATTTTTTACGCTTTTGCCCTTTTTTTACGTTTTCGCTTGTTTTTTTTAAGTTTTCGCCCTTTTTTTACGTTTTCGTCATTTTTTTTATGTTTTCGCCCGTTTTTATACGTTTTCGCCTCTTTTTTACTTTTTCACCCCTTTTTTTACGTTTTCGCCCGTTTATTACGTTTGCGTCTTGTTTTTTTACGTTTTCGTCTTGTTTTTTACGTTTTCGTCTAGTTTTTTACATTTTCGTCTGTTTTTTACATCTTCATCTGTTTTTTTTTACGTTTTCATTCTTTCTTTTTTACCTTTTAGTCCATTTTCTTACATTTTCGTCCATTTTTTTACGTTTTCGTCTTTCTTTTACACCTAAAAAAACAGACAAAAAAGTAAATAGTGTTTGAAAACGCAAAAAAACGTATCAAAACGAAAAAAATGGACGAAAACGTAAAAACGGACGAACACGTAAAAAAACAGATGAAAACGTAAAAAAAAAGAAAAAAACAGACGAAACGTAGAAAATCGGTCGAAAACATAAAAAACGTACCAAAACTGTAACAAACGGACGAAAACATAAATAAACTTGTGTAAATGAAAAAGGAAAAGAAAAAAAAAAGAACTTAAATAGCACAAAAAATAGTATTGAAAAAAACTACTTCAATAACACAAAAGATACTAGTGAAAATAGAATGAAAGAAGTACTTAAATAGCACAAAAAACAAACGGTCTTCTTCTTGCAGATGAAGAGCTTAAATGTACCTCTTCTTCTGCAGACATAGTTTGCAGATGAAGAGGTAAAAGCTCTGAAAAACAAACGACATGTAGTCAATATTTGTTCCTAAGGTGTTTTTAAAGCATTTGGTCCAGATCAAATCAGATGGTGTAAGTATTGACTATGGGCGGCTGGTGTGTATTAATTTACACACCTTTTATTTGACCAAAACCGGACTCAAATGACCAAAAACACGATCATAAATGCCAAATATATGTTATTTTTGTGTTTTTACATGTGCAGGTATGGATATTAAGAAAACGGACAAAATCGATACAAAATGGACAAACCGAGCACGAGAAACGAAAGAAGGTTCAAAAGCCGAGGCCGGGGAAGAAATTTTCATTTTTGGATCACTATTATGCTCAAATTATCAGAATCTACCCTTGAAGAATCATCAATTGGCAAGAAAGGTCCTTGAAATTATTTTGAAGATAAAGCAGAATGGGTCCTTGAACTTACAGAAATTACACTTTTGGGCCTTATCAAATTTTAGCCTAAAACTATTACTAATCATTAAATCACTCAACCCAAAAATAAACCCAATTCAATCACTTAAACCTACACCCTCAGTCCAGTCCACCATCCAAGCCCATACCCCTTATACTAATACCCAAGCCCAACACCACCTTTTATACCAAGACCCGTTTTATAATTACCCAGGGTCAAACCCCTTTCAACAAAGTCAAAATTAAAATAAAAATAACCTAAAATAAAACCAAACGCGCCCTTTTCCTGATGAATTACTATTCACCTCCACCTTCACCATTTACCCACCTCAGCTATTTTACCCGTACTAATCCACGCTATCCATTTCTAGAAGGTCTGACAAGGACAGAGACACACAAGGAATGACACGCTGGACGATTGGAGGGAACAGGTCATAATTTAATCCAAGGGCCAAAAATAGAGATCAATGATTAAATGATGATCAAGGGCTGATGTTTGATGATCGAGAAGCTTCCAGAGAAGTCCTGAGCTTTCCTCACGTCAGCTATAAAAAGCCCCTTCTCACCTCAATTGAAGACTGTTAGTTCTAGGGGTAGGAGTAGGGTAGTATAGCTTATCTTAGTGTAAACATTTAGCTTTTATAAACGTTTTCTAGCTTATTATTACTTTTTCAAGTTTCCTTATTGTACTCATTTGAAGTTTTAATGAAATTTTTAGTTTGAATTTAATTTCCTTGTCATTTAATTTTCAAGCGTATTATTGTTTTGAATCTGATTTCAAGCTTTCATTTACTGTTTTCAATAGCTCATTTAAGCTCTTATTATAGCTTGTAGTGAGTTTTTAGTTTGTATTCTACCTAAATCTGCTCTAGTTATTCTGGTCAACGAAAATCAATGGTGTTCATGATTATGATTCTGGGAATACTAGTGTTTGATTCATGATTCATGGTGTGTTTGAGCCTATCTAAAGATAGGCTATGGTTCAAGTCCACCTCTGTTCAGCTGAGGTCTTCGTTGTAAGTTCTAAATCCATTTTTAGCTTTAATCTTGCATGTTTTGTTTTGATTAGCCTATATCTGAGTTAGCTAGTTACTTTGGAGTTAATTCCTGCTCACATTCATGATTTGATACTTTATATAGTTATCTGTAGTTGTTTACTTGTCTGGGTAATCAAATTTCATTATACTTTTTGAATTACTATTCATTCTGAATTCTTTAGGTTTGTAGGAATTAGTTGTTTAAAGATGTTCTTATGCATTCACTTAGGACTTTCAGAAGTTAATTTAGTAAGAGCAAGCTTTTGTTTGGGGATTAGAAGTTTATTTCTTAAGTAATTAGTGTAACTGCATATTAATGAGTGTTTGGCATAGGGCTGAATGAGAAGTTTTAGATGGATCTATCCTTTGAGCATCTGTGATTCAGTTTGCATAAGATTTATAGTGTAGATTTTAAGAATGTCTTAGTAATTGAACACAATTTGCATAAGTTTTCATTTTTCACTTCATATAACTGTTCCATTCATCATGTAATTGCATAATCATATTCTGTTGTTGTTAAGTTGTTAGTCTTTACTCACTCTTAGTTCATTCAGGCTCACTAGTAGTTTTTAACTGAGATATTTTCGATACAAGTAATTTTTACAATTCTTCTCTATTAACATTTTCATCAGTAAAAGAACTCCACTCAGTTTTAAGCCTGCTTTTGCCAAATCAATTTTTAATACTCAATTGTGTTTGGAAATCTTCTAAAAGTGTTTTTACATAATATTGGTAGCTTATCTGCATATTTAATCAGTTTTTACATGCTTAGCTTTTAGTTAATTAGCTTAAAATTAAGCTAGTAGTAGCTCTTTTAGGCCTGTCATTGCCCTGCACCACAGTAGATATTTTCAAAAATACTTTTTAGTTTTGATTTTTAATTCTCTTGTTTCAGTTTCATTTGAGCTAAAATTTGGTAGGATTAGTGATAAGTAGGTAGGATAATTAAAGACAATTTTTGTGAATTTTTTTTAGCTTCTTATTAGCTTATTACTAGCTTAATTTCTCCTTGCTGTTGCATCCTTGTTCTATCCCATCAGTCCATGTTCATTAGTTCATAGCTCCTTCCTTAGTATAGTTTTTTGCTAGATTGCTGTTTCCATAGATAGCTTGTTGTCCCGGCTCGCTAAAATTGTGGTTTTGTTTACATTTAGAGCTTATCTGATCAAGCTTATTTTGCTAAGCAAGTTGGCCAGTTTGGCTGTTTTGGCCTCAGTAGTGATGTTGTTTATTTAGTTTTAAGCTCCCTTTGTGCTTAACTGTTTATCTCCTGCTGCTTATTAGGATTATATAGATTAGTTAGATTAGACTTAGTAATTCTATAGCTTATTAGGCCATAGTTTAACTTGTAATAGCTGCATTTTTAGTTTTAAAATTTCCTTGCCTTAGTTTTAAAGTTAAACTGTTTCAATCATGAGTTGTTTTTCTGAGCTTACAAGTGTTTTTTCAAAATAGTGATAGTATTGAAATATACTTGTTTTCATAAGTCAAATCAGTTTTTAAAAGAAAATCACAAAAATAAAAACGTTCTTTGCAAAAAGGTGGACCAGGAATTCGAACCCTGGTCACCTGGTTCGCAGACTTCACCACACAACACCAAATCCATTTGCGCCCTTGGGTCTTTTGCATTAATTTTCTCATTAAAAATCCTTTTAACACCTTTTCACTTTTAGCTTAAGTAAACTGTTTAGGCTTATTTTAGCTTATTCCAAAAAGCAATTTCAGATTTCTTATTTTTCCTACACTTAGAATTATATAAATTAATTTTCAGAAAAGTTTCATAATTTTCTAGTTTCTTTTACTATTTTTCTTTATTTAATTTATTTTAAATAGTTTTTAAATCATAATAATTAAATAAAAAGTCAAATATATATATATATATATATATATATATATATATATATATATATATATATATATATATAGGGTAAGGTTCTAGAGAAAAGTGCAATTCGTTAGAAAAGTGAGAAAAAAAGTTACAGGGTAAATTATGAAAATACTTGAAATTTCAGGGTAAAAAAAGAAAAAACACAAAAAGATGGAACTATCTTTTTCAATATTGATACAAACACACTGTATACAAACACACACTGATTCAAACACACACACTCACCATCACCATCGTCGCTGTCGCCACCGTCACACCACCACCGTCGCAGCCGTCACCGTCACCACCACCACTGTCGCAGCCGTCACCGTCTCACCACCACCATCGCAGCCGTCACCGTCACACCAACACCTGTCAAAAGCCACCATTAAAACCGATAAAAAAAACCAAATTCCGATCTAAATCCAATGATTATGTGATTCACTTGCAATAGACTATCAGAAAGATGAAGAAAAAGCAATTTCTGAATAAAGTCCACGAACAAAGAAAAAGGGCAATGAAATCGAACTTGAGAAATCGAACAATAGTAAGTCTATAGTTATTAATTGTTCAATATTTACGTTATTTTGTGCATCATTGGGTAAATTATATCATAATTAGTATCTTTGAGAATAAGTGTAAAAATTAGGGCATACGTGTAGATAAATTTTGTTTATTAAAATTGCTCACAACTTGTTTGATAAAATTTTTGAATAAGATTTTATAACTGCGATGCACTAATTTGCAGCATATGTGTTTCAGTATTGAATGATATGATGTCTTGGGGAATCTGTGTGTATGTTAGCATCAGATTACACGTTAGGGCACCAGACTGTATTAGTGCATCTGTGTTTGTGGTTTTTGCATCAGGCTGAATCTTTGTATATTTAGTGCATCGTTGAACATATTAGGGCATCAGTGAGTATCATTAGTGCATCGTTAGACATATTAAGGCATCTGTGTGTTTAGTGTATCCATTTGTATGTTAAGTGCATCGTTGGTTATTGTAGGGTATCCATTTTTATGTTTAGTGCATCGCTGGACACACTTAGGCATCAGTTTATATATTTAGTGCATCGATGAACAGATTATGGCATCAGTGTGTATGATTAATGCATCACCATACATATTAAGGCATCAGTGTGTGTTTAGTGTATCCGTTTGTAGGTTTAGTGCATTGTTGGTCATACTAATTTTATGTATTCCGATCATGATTTCTTTTTTTTATTATTATTAAATCTCTTAATTTGATGGGTTTTTTTTTCATTTTCAATTTCAGCTACTCGTATAAGTCCACGAACACTGGAGAAGAGCAAAAGTATTGAAGAAAATCAATCAGAATGTAAGAATTATAAAAATTGTTAATAATGTAAAAAATATGTGAATTTAGCAAATTTCTTAGAATGTGGTTGTATTTTAGTGCATTTTTGTTATTCATATGTTGAAGCATCAGTGTTGATAAGTTTGAAAAATATATAAAATTAGCATCATTATAGATATTTGTTAGTGCATCTATATGTATTACTTTAGGGCATATGTATGGAATAAATTAGTGAATCATTGTATATATTTGTTAGTGCATATGTATGTAAAATTTTAGGGCACCTGTATGTAAAATTTTAGGGCAACTATATGTAAAATTTTAGTGCATCTGTATGTAAAATTTTAGGGCATCTGTATGTAATATTTTAGGGCACCTGAATGTAATATTTGTTGGATCGCTAATTACTAATGCGTTGTTATGTACACTGAAATTGTAGATTATAGTTGTTTATATTTGTTGGATCAGTGTCATTGAGTTGTAGCTGATTTATAGTTGTGGTTAGAATAGAATGAGCATTGATAATGTATTTTATATCATGAATTATGTGTAAGTAGTTATGCTTGATAGGTCAGATTTTTGGACTTGTATATAGATGTGATAATAAGTGATATTGTTGCTATTCACATGGTAATTAGCTGATATTGGTGAGAATGTGTTATACCCAATATAACATACACCTATATGCTGTTGTCTATATTGATGAGAATGTGTTATACCCAATATTACATCTGAATCAGTTATATTCTAGGGCATCTGAATGTAATATTTTAGGGCATCTGTGTTAAAATATGTATATTATGTGTTGAATTGTCAATGTTGTTAAGTTTGAATATAATACAAGAAATTCACAAATTTGTTAGAATCAAATTGAATTTTATAGCATCCATGTAAAAATTATGTTAATAATGTGTTATAGCATATATTCAGTTAGAATGAAGTATTAGTGTATTGAATTATGAAGGCATTTGTATGGAATACTTTTAATGCATCTAATTTTATACATATTTATTAAACATGACAATTATTTTTCAATCATAATTTCAGCAACCGAACCAGAAACCGAAGCTGATTCTGAAACTGAAGCACGGAGGTCACAAAATAGTAAGTCAAATGATCACATTTGAGAATTGAGTGTCATTTTACATTATCGCGTTAATTATTGCATATGTTTTAATATTGTATTAGGATAAAAAATTGATTGTTTAGTGCATCAGTTTTACGATTGTATTAGGGCATCAAGTTGTCACATTAAGATTGCTTGAATATCTTAAATATTATATTAAGGCATTATATTGTTTGAAAAATAATGTTTGTTAGATAAAATCGTGTGATATATTGATATTACCGTAGCATGTGTTATATTAAAGCATCATATTGAGTATGGTTTAGGCAATACGATTAATACATGGAACGCTGAAATCGGTTGGGTAAACTGTGTATTTAATTGGTGCATATGTATGGAATACTTTAGTGCATGTGTATGGAATACTTTAGTGCATATGTATGGAATAAATTATTAAATCATTGTAGATATTTTTTTAGTGCATCTGAATATAGTATTTTAGTGCATCCGTTTTGTTTAGTTGGTGCATCTTTTTTGTTTATTTGGTGCATCTGTTTTGTTTAGGTCTACAGTGATAAATGCTGGATATCGTATCTCTCGAACTCATGTGAACCCATTAGGTCTAAAATCTGATGCTCCTATGGAGGTCATATAGGATATCATGCGTTGTTGGGTAAGCTAAAATTTTATATATTTTTGTGTTTTTTTCTACGTGCACACTGTATTTTTTTATGCTTAAAATTGATGCCCTTTTATTGTCATTTTGAAGGTTAAAAATCATCTGGTGAAACCCCAGCCACCAGAGGACTCTGGAAGTGTTATCTTAGTCAAGGAACCCGTACTTCAGGTATGCTTATATTCATTATTAATCTAATGCCACAAATACCCTTTAGTGTGGACTAAATTGACATATTTTGAAATAATTAACAATAGGCTAGTTTTGCTCGAGTGATTGCATTTAGCAAAACTCAAGTAAAGAAGGTGGCCCGTTTTCTTCCAAATCCCGAAAGGCATTGGACCCCAAAACTGAGGGTTGGGCGTACTATTACTAGCAAACATGCATCTCTTCTGGCCAGAAATAGTTAATGAGATTCTTAATAATAGTGAAGAACAAGGTGATGAACCTGAAGCCAAGCGTAAGAAGACACAAGATTCTACTTCAATTTCATGATAAAAGACTAAAACCGGAAGCTTTTTATACACCTCTCTCATGATCTTATTCTGCATTTATGTGAAGAAAGTGAATCCAACTTGTATTCTTAGGAGTGAACTACCCTTTTCGATTAATAATGCAAAAAAGAGTTGTAAATTAGTTGAAGGGTAGCCTATATCGAAGTTTAGAAGTCCTGAACTGCAGACTCAAGTCTAGTTTTTGTGTGTTTTTTTTCTTTCTTATATTTTTTATCACTAATTGAAATTCTATGTATTATTTAGAATGGATATATGTAACTAGTTATATGTATTCCTTAGCAATTGAGTTTCTCTGATTTGTTTACTCGAGTTATTTTATTTTTTTGTCTGCCGACTATGCCGACTACAGTTGCTTTGCGATGTTTACTATAGATTCAATGACATTTTTAGTCATATTTAGTTAACCTCTTAGGTTTTTGTCACTTGCACACAAAAAAACAATAAAGTATCATGAAATAAGTAACTATTAACAGATGAAAGAATAGGTTGTTGTTGTTGCAGGTAAGTTTCCATGATGGGTTGATTTGTGATAATTGTGTTTGGTGGATCCAAATTTGAACAACATCTTCATTATTTAATGTAGCAACCCGTAAATTTTCACACATCAAAATGACTATTTTGTCCTTTTGACTTTGACTTTTCACTATTTGACTTTTACCGTAACGTAAAAGCAATTACTATGACCGGTAGTTAACCAGTAGTCTTCCAAGTTAAATAATTCATTCTGTTTTGAATTATTACTTTTTGAACAATTTCGTTCACCTCGGTCTATTTAACGAGAAGTTATTTTGCAAAACGTGAAAACCGCACACAACGCGTACCGACACAACAATAAACTCAACAACCAAGTTGATTTGATTATTATTTATTTTATGTCATATATATTACTTTTAATATTTAAATTACTTTTATAAGTAATTACGAAAGTTTAATAGTGTGAACTTTTCTCGTGACCAACCCAAAGACTATGAAATGTCTGTGTTCAAAATACTCATATTTCACCAATAGTCATATTTTATATGAACTAACGTCATACACGTGTTCAAACCTACGTTATTAGGTTTTAACAATGTATACGCGCTCTGTTAAAACTTATCACACCTCTAATATATTTAGTTGGAGTATATTGATAAGTTTTGACATTTTCATAAGTATTATATTCTTATGTTACCCGGTTTTAATTTCCATGACTTAAGGGCTTAACATTTGAAATTACCGGGATCAAACCTATACTCCGTAGCTCAATATTATCCCAACTTAGATATTTGAATAACCCTCCTAGCTAAATTATAACAAATCAAAAGTCAATTTGACTTTTCTTATACCAAACCGACTCCACTCATTTGTATATATCTGCTCTTTTCACTTTCTGTTAGAACACAACTAACAAAACTTATAACTCTCCTTTTCCCTCTCTTGTACTACAAGCAATCGACAACACCACCACCACACCCACCGCCTCATCAACCGCCTCACTCTGCCGCCAACAAATCACCACCATCCGCCACTTTTGAGGCAAGAAAATTATAGATCGAAGGTGTAGAGGGTTGTTTTTGGGTTTGTTTGATTCGAGCTAATCACCGCAATCGCCGCCACCATCATCTCCATCACCTCTCTATCTTACTCTCTCGTTCACTCTCTTGGTATGTCAACACATAACACATCTTTGTTATTAGTTTAATAACAAACTAAATAATCGTTTCATATGTTTTCGTGGAATAAAGAGTTGAATAAAAACGTTTTGTTAATAATTCGTGTGGTAAACAAAGATTTAAAAAGGGTGTTGTATTTGTTGTGGTTCGGTTCACAGCAACAACCCAAAGGGGTGTTTGCTGCTCTCAGATTCAACAAAAACCCAAAAGGGTTGTTTGTTTGTTGTCGGCTCAAGAAAATCACCCACAAGGGTGCGTTTGTTTCTGCCGATGGGTCAACGAGACACCCAAAAGAGTGTTTGCTTGATTGGTTATGTATCGGGTCAGGTTTATAACCCGAGTGGTTCCAGGTTGAGTCGACCCATTTGGGACTCGGTGTGGATTTATGTGTTTGACTTATTTGTTTTAGCTTAGTCATGAAAGCTCATAGCTTATTTGTAATTTAATTCGTGTAGCTTATGCTTGTTTTCGTTATTAGCTTATCTTGGATACATGTGGCTTATTTTGTAAACTAAGCCTATTTGAGTTGTTGGCTATCGATAAATAGCAGTAACCCGCGTAGTGGTGTTTGTATGATTGTTATTTTGTTGGGTTTTTCAGTCATAAGGGGTGCGTTTGCTGCTGCCAAACAGCCCCATCAGGGGTGTTTGTGGGTGCGCATTAACAGCCCAAGGGGTGTGTTTGTTTTGCTGTTCCAGCCCACACCGCAAGCCCGCCAAGGGTGCTGTTGGGGTTTGGTTTCTCGGTTCGCTAATAGCCCTAAAGGGTGCGTTTAGACCTGCTCATTTCAACACCAATAAGGTGCATTTGGTTATGCTTATTTTATGCTCATCAGGGGCGTCTAGATATGCTTATTTCAGCCCCAACTGCGGGTGTTTGTTGGCTGCCAAAGCAGCCCCAAGACCAGCCCCAACCGAGGGTGGTTAGTGGCTGCAAAACAGCCCCAAATAGGGGTGTTTGTGTGCTGATTTTCTGCACCAAATGGGAGTATTCGTGTGCTGATTTTCTGCACCAAATGGGTGCGTTTTGTTTGTCTATTTACTGCCTACATGAGCTGTTTGGAACAGCTCACTGCAGTCCCGCCTTTTCGGCGATATCTAGAGTTATACAACTCCGGTTGATGCGCCGTTTGCGGCTACATTTAAGTTTATGTCTTACCTACATTTCATAAAACTGGGCTGAGCTCCAGAAATGACCAGAACCATGAGCTTTTTCTGATTGAAATCTGGTGTGCAGATTTTGACACCTTTCGCCATTTTGGCTCTCATTTACTCATCGGGATGAGTTATGAGGTGCGCCACCCGGCGAAACGACCACAAGACATAGCTCTATCACCCTATCTAATTACCTAAGGCCCATAACTCACTGAGTTGTGCAGACTTTCCAATCTTTGGGACTGTTTTAGAATCAGGTTTCTAACTCATACATAGGGCTTGTTTTAGCAAATCTTCAAGTTACAAACCTCATGTACCATGTCAAATACATATATAATCTTACAAGGGTTTAGGATTAATGTATTGCACTCTTAATGGACTTACGACTTAATAACAAATCACTTATTACCGGTTTATTCTTTTATACGTGCTTATTACCTTTCATACTTATGCTATATGATTTGTGCTTTGGCGTGCGTTTTGTGTGAGTCTATGACTTTATACCACCACACGAATGGGATACTAAACTTTCTACAAACATCGATACAAATATTCCACGAAAACTATAACACTCTACCTTTTGAAACTCATACGTATCGATTACTTTCTGCGTATTATGTTTTGAGACAAGCTTATATTCATTAGGTTATGCCGATTCTGTATCGTTGCGCTCTAATTATTGACATCACTTATGTTACTATTCTGCCATACTCCTTGGCATAGTTGTGTTCATTACATCACTACATCCCAAGGTGAGTTCATAGCCCCACTTTCCATTACTTAATTGTTTTACAAATCCTTGGGGGAAATACATGCTATTTTAACCGAGCACAATGTTTTTAAATTGTATGCTTGCCTGATTGTTTTATTATCACTAAGTACCAGCCTTGCTAAACCGAGATTCCTTATTATGAACCATTTAATCACTAGCAATAGTGAGCGCGAATATTGTGAATAGGCTTATTGGGATTGACGAATAACATTTGTATTGACTAAGTTCAAACAAATGCATTAATATTTGAGATTTAGGTATGTTAGCAAAGTACCTACCGGGATAAATCTGCCGATCGATATTGGTACACGTTAACGTTATGGTGTCATAAGCTTAGTGTATAATAACTGTTCCGGGCGTATAGTAACGTAGCCTACCCGTTTTGTTTTCCAAACATTGGTGTGAGCCTATAACTCACACTACCAACATATTGTGTTCAAACGAATTAACAAACTCTATGAATATCACTCAACCTTTGTGTTGACCTCTCAAGCATGTATTTCAGGTTCATGACGATCAAGGATGGCACGGATACTCAAGAGGGCTATAAATTTTATTATCATTCAAAAACTCATTTAATATAAATTGTAAACGTGGAATCATTTGGGACCTCATTTTGTAATCTCTGATATTTATATAATTTGAATGATAAATCTTTTAAAACGACTCAATTGGAGTTCTTTTTCTATTATTGTGACTATTGTGCCGTCAAGTAACACCCAGTTCGAATTCCGCTGCATCCATGAATTGGGGGTGTTACAGATTGGTACCAGAGCCATGGTTATAGAGAAACGGGTCTAATTGAGACCTAAACTATAACCGCACATACAAGCAAAAACATTTTTATAGCCTTCCGCTCTCCGTGTCTTCCATCCTCCAGACGATTATGGATTTAGTAAGCATGTTATGATACACAAACATGTTAGTATATTCATATATACCCATTTTGAGCATTTCCCCGTAGACATTTTTATGCTACACAAACATACTTGCATATTAATATATGTACCCTATATATAATTGAGCATTTCCCCGTTAGCATTTTATACTACATGAACATATTAGTATATTGATATATAAACTCGGTTTATTTTCAATCATTTATCTAAACAATGGACTAAACATATCTGCGTATGCCTATTCTAGGGCATTACGACACAACCACATTCTCCCAATCATGTTCCTACTCCAACATTTTATATCCAAGACATTGTAACTGATTGCAATGGTCTTTCCTATTTTCCAAGACATTGTATTATACAATGGTCTTAATCATTTCTCAAATGTTTTGAGTCACACAATGGTCTAACCTACTTCCCAGACAATGTGAATTGCACAATGGTCTAACCTACTTCCGAGACATTGTGATTGCGTAATGGTCTCTGGAATTATTCCATCACATCATCAATATCATTTCTTATGATATCAAAAACCCATCACAATCTATCGATTTCCAAACAAGAAATATGAGATTTCTAAAGGACAAACTAAACCATCATCGACAAAAGCTGAACTTTCTCTACATTCATCAAAGTTTTCTTATGAAACCTTCATTATTAAAAGTTCGTGATCCTGGCCAAGTATGTTCTATTTTAGAACTACTTAAAACTTCCTTTCCATACGTACCTACCCTTACTATCTTCTATGCAATGGAATATGAAAACATATGTTACAAGTCTTGTATGGGCGGGACTTGCAACTGAATTGTTTGACATCGCCTTTGTTTAGTGGACAGTTTCCCGAAAGCAACGGACATATCACAAGTATACCTAATTTAGGTATTTGGAAATTTTATCGAACCTTGGCTAAATATAGACTAGTCACCTATATTTAACCTAGGGACAGTGGAATATAGTCTGACTAACTATATTCAACTTAAAATTTTTAAATACTGAGAATAGTTGTACTAGGGTTATGTTTAGATTGATTTCCTACATGAACACGATAAACCACCAGAGTACATTAAAACAATCTAGAGACACGATAGTGCCTTACCACTCAGCAAGATCTTAACACCTTATTTGTATGATCTAAATTCATTCTTGAAAATTTTCATTTATGAGATAATCCGAACTACTATCTTGGGATAGTTATCAATTATTCTCTTCATCCTGTAGAAGTACTATCCTGTTTAGGTCCTAAGGATACCATCCCATCATAAACCTTTAAAATCTCTTAAGATTTTTAAAGCAAACTCAACATCTATACCTAAGAGTATTAATGTTAAGCATACACACTTTTGTTCATCAACATATCACAACATTATCTTCACAACCGTTGCAAACACAAGCTCATTAACAGATCTTGATGCACTTTTAAAAGCTCAAATCATCCATAGTTACACCACAAGCACGCTCATCAGCTTTACAAGATTGAATATTCATCTTGTACTTTTGGAAGACCAGTATCATCTCGTAATACACTATCTTGTAACTCACCGGCTAAGTATGAATGTTGTGTTGGGAATTCTTAGGTAGGATTATTTATAATGTCCTTATTTGAAATGAATTGGGATGCCTTTTCATTTAAATAAAGAAATTGTAAATCTCCGAACCATAAGTTTATATTCCTCTATTTACATTGTTTGGGATGCCTCTCTATGTAAATAAAGAATTATAAACAAATGGGTTTAGTTGTATCCGATATGACATGAGTATGAACTTGAACTTTAGAATCTCCAGTATTCTATTTCTCAGCAAAAGTTTTAAAATCTCATTAGAACTTCCTAAGTTCATTCATAAGTTGTCACTTTTGCCGTTGCAAATCTTTACAATCATGAGTTATTTATTGAGTTAACAGACTTGTTACACTTTTGACTTGGTTCAGTCTCAAACTAACAGACTGTGTTTGATATTCTACCTACTTTACTTGGGTGTGTGGACACCTACACATAAACTCTCCCAAGAGTTCCTTCCATTTGTTGACTTTTATTTTAGAGACATTGTTTCTCGAAATGTTCTCTCTCCACATCCCCACACCATTTGTTACTATTGTTATTTTTGCAATTATTTAATTCATGAGCAGACCGAGCTCTTACAACATGATCCACTGGCTTACGAGACATCAAAATTGATTCATTATCTAGGCACCTAAATGCAACCACTCTCTCTAGGCTTTTGAAACTGCTGCATTTGCAACTCATGAAATCCTTGTGAAAACAACCTCTTTAACACCTTGCACAACAATCACTCGAAGAGGCGCCACCACATTTGGTTCTCCAATATTTTCAAATAGCCCTGCAACATTAGAGACTCCAATTGTTTTAGTCCTCCAAACATCTATACCCTTCCTTTATTTCTTACAAATGTTAGTTTGAGCCATGATATTAATCGTAGCACTTTCGCTCACCCATCAAAACATTAAAAGAGTTCCTGATTTCACCTGGGAGTGTGAGATCAAAATTCTCCACAAATACCTACAATCTTTCCCAGATATCTCAACATCGGACTATACAAGATCCAGACTAGGATTGGTCACTATTCCTCTAGAAGAGATCCAGATTGACGAATGTCTGAACTTTATCACAGAACCAATCAAGATCATAGACCGTAAGGTCAAACGACTTAAGTAAGGTCGCATTCCTATTATTCAAGAGTTCGTTAGAACTTTCGGTAAGAACTCGAATTCACGTGGGAGCGTGAAGACCAGATACGTCGCAAGTACTTCCATCTTGTCTCGACTCTCGAACACTCTGTCAACAGATAACACCCACTGAACTTCGGGACGAAGTTCCAAATGAGGGGTGGATACTGTAGCAACCCGTAAATTTTCACACATCAAAATGACTATTTTGTCCTTTTGACTTTGACTTTTGACTATTTGACTTTTACCGTAACGTAAAAGCAATTACTATGACCGGTAGTTAACCAGTAGTCTTCCAAGTTAAATAATTCATTCTGTTTTGAATTATTACTTTTTGAACAATTTCGTTCACCTCGGTCTATTTAACGAGAAGTTATTTTGCAAAACGTGAAAACCGCACACAACGTGTACCGACACAACAATAAACTCAACAACCAAGTTGATTTGATTATTATTTATTTTATGTCATATATATTACTTTTAATATTTAAATTACTTTTATAAGTAATTACGAAAGTTTAATAGTGTGAACTTTTCTCGTGACCAACCCAAAGACTATGAAATGTCTGTGTTCAAAATACTCATATTTCACCAATAGTCATATTTTATATGAACTAACGTCATACACGTGTTCAAACCTACGTTATTAGGTTTTAACAATGTATACGCGCTCTGTTAAAACTTATCACACCTCTAATATATTTAGTTGGAGTATATTGATAAGTTTTGACATTTTCATAAGTATTATATTCTTATGTTACCCGGTTTTAATTTCCATGACTTAAGGGCTTAACATTTGAAATTACCGGGATCAAACCTATACTCCGTAGCTCAATATTATCCCAACTTAGATATTTGAATAACCCTCCTAGCTAAATTATAACAAATCAAAAGTCAATTTGACTTTTCTTATACCAAACCGACTCCACTCATTTGTATATATCTGCTCTTTTCACTTTCTGTTAGAACACAACTAACAAAACTTATAACTCTCCTTTTCCCTCTCTTGTACTACAAGCAATCGACAACACCACCACCACACCCACCGCCTCATCAACCGCCTCACTCTGCCGCCAACAAATCACCACCATCCGCCACTTTTGAGGCAAGAAAATTATAGATCGAAGGTGTAGAGGGTTGTTTTTGGGTTTGTTTGATTCGAGCTAATCACCGCAATCGCCGCCACCATCATCTCCATCACCTCTCTATCTTACTCTCTCGTTCACTCTCTTGGTATGTCAACACATAACACATCTTTGTTATTAGTTTAATAACAAACTAAATAATCGTTTCATATGTTTTCGTGGAATAAAGAGTTGAATAAAAACGTTTTGTTAATAATTCGTGTGGTAAACAAAGATTTAAAAAGGGTGTTGTATTTGTTGTGGTTCGGTTCACAGCAACAACCCAAAGGGGTGTTTGCTGCTCTCAGATTCAACAAAAACCCAAAAGGGTTGTTTGTTTGTTGTCGGCTCAAGAAAATCACCCACAAGGGTGCGTTTGTTTCTGCCGATGGGTCAACGAGACACCCAAAAGAGTGTTTGCTTGATTGGTTATGTATCGGGTCAGGTTTATAACCCGAGTGGTTCCAGGTTGAGTCGACCCATTTGGGACTCGGTGTGGATTTATGTGTTTGACTTATTTGTTTTAGCTTAGTCATGAAAGCTCATAGCTTATTTGTAATTTAATTCGTGTAGCTTATGCTTGTTTTCGTTATTAGCTTATCTTGGATACATGTGGCTTATTTTGTAAACTAAGCCTATTTGAGTTGTTGGCTATCGATAAATAGCAGTAACCCGCGTAGTGGTGTTTGTATGATTGTTATTTTGTTGGGTTTTTCAGTCATAAGGGGTGCGTTTGCTGCTGCCAAACAGCCCCATCAGGGGTGTTTGTGGGTGCGCATTAACAGCCCAAGGGGTGTGTTTGTTTTGCTGTTCCAGCCCACACCGCAAGCCCGCCAAGGGTGCTGTTGGGGTTTGGTTTCTCGGTTCGCTAATAGCCCTAAAGGGTGCGTTTAGACCTGCTCATTTCAACACCAATAAGGTGCATTTGGTTATGCTTATTTTATGCTCATCAGGGGCGTCTAGATATGCTTATTTCAGCCCCAACTGCGGGTGTTTGTTGGCTGCCAAAGCAGCCCCAAGACCAGCCCCAACCGAGGGTGGTTAGTGGCTGCAAAACAGCCCCAAATAGGGGTGTTTGTGTGCTGATTTTCTGCACCAAATGGGAGTATTCGTGTGCTGATTTTCTGCACCAAATGGGTGCGTTTTGTTTGTCTATTTACTGCCTACATGAGCTGTTTGGAACAGCTCACTGCAGTCCCGCCTTTTCGGCGATATCTAGAGTTCTACAACTCCGGTTGATGCGCCGTTTGCGGCTACATTTAAGTTTATGTCTTACCTACATTTCATAAAACTGGGCTGAGCTCCAGAAATGACCAGAACCATGAGCTTTTTCTGATTGAAATCTGGTGTGCAGATTTTGACACCTTTCGCCATTTTGGCTCTCATTTACTCATCGGGATGAGTTATGAGGTGCGCCACCCGGCGAAACGACCACAAGACATAGCTCTATCACCCTATCTAATTACCTAAGGCCCATAACTCACTGAGTTGTGCAGACTTTCCAATCTTTGGGACTGTTTTAGAATCAGGTTTCTAACTCATACATAGGGCTTGTTTTAGCAAATCTTCAAGTTACAAACCTCATGTACCATGTCAAATACATATATAATCTTACAAGGGTTTAGGATTAATGTATTGCACTCTTAATGGACTTACGACTTAATAACAAATCACTTATTACCGGTTTATTCTTTTATACGTGCTTATTACCTTTCATACTTATGCTATATGATTTGTGCTTTGGCGTGCGTTTTGTGTGAGTCTATGACTTTATACCACCACACGAATGGGATACTAAACTTTCTACAAACATCGATACAAATATTCCACGAAAACTATAACACTCTACCTTTTGAAACTCATACGTATCGATTACTTTCTGCGTATTATGTTTTGAGACAAGCTTATATTCATTAGGTTATGCCGATTCTGTATCGTTGCGCTCTAATTATTGACATCACTTATGTTACTATTCTGCCATACTCCTTGGCATAGTTGTGTTCATTACATCACTACATCCCAAGGTGAGTTCATAGCCCCACTTTCCATTACTTAATTGTTTTACAAATCCTTGGGGGAAATACATGCTATTTTAACCGAGCACAATGTTTTTAAATTGTATGCTTGCCTGATTGTTTTATTATCACTAAGTACCAGCCTTGCTAAACCGAGATTCCTTATTATGAACCATTTAATCACTAGCAATAGTGAGCGCGAATATTGTGAATAGGCTTATTGGGATTGACGAATAACATTTGTATTGACTAAGTTCAAACAAATGCATTAATATTTGAGATTTAGGTATGTTAGCAAAGTACCTACCGGGATAAATCTGCCGATCGATATTGGTACACGTTAACGTTATGGTGTCATAAGCTTAGTGTATAATAACTGTTCCGGGCGTATAGTAACGTAGCCTACCCGTTTTGTTTTCCAAACATTGGTGTGAGCCTATAACTCACACTACCAACATATTGTGTTCAAACGAATTAACAAACTCTATGAATATCACTCAACCTTTGTGTTGACCTCTCAAGCATGTATTTCAGGTTCATGACGATCAAGGATGGCACGGATACTCAAGAGGGCTATAAATTTTATTATCATTCAAAAACTCATTTAATATAAATTGTAAACGTGGAATCATTTGGGACCTCATTTTGTAATCTCTGATATTTATATAATTTGAATGATAAATCTTTTAAAACGACTCAATTGGAGTTCTTTTTCTATTATTGTGACTATTGTGCCGTCAAGTAACACCCAGTTCGAATTCCGCTGCATCCATGAATTGGGGGTGTTACATTTAAAATAGTTGGTACCTCGTATATGAAAGGTGCATTAATTTGAAAATAGTAATTGCTTAATGAGAATTAATTTGCTCATCATAACAATGATAAAAGAAAGGTGCATCAGTGTTGGAAACAAAAAGGTGCACCAATGTTAAAATAGAATGCTAATCATATAAATGAGAATTAATTTGCAGAAGTATCGAATAACACAAACTGTATATACAAAAACCTCATTATATCAATGAGCTGAGGAATTCATAAAAGAAAGAAAATACATAAATTTATCAAATACAAAAAAAAGTATCAAGAATACGAGGGGATTCATTCTTGATAGCACATTTTGGAAGGTCCATAAACTAAGCGACTTGGGCGCTTTTGTATCTGCTTGTTGGGGTCTTTCTCTGGCAGGTCCTCAAGATATGTCCTTATTTCTTCTCGCAAGTGAGGTAGAGTCATCTTTTCTTAGGAGACTCATCTTCATTCCTTAGGATCTAATCCATCGACATAAGTCAATATAAACTATTCATAAAAAAGTGCATCAGTTTATAATAAAAAGGTGCATCATAGTGGATAATAATACTATAAATTGTAGTTAAATGCACTAATTGTTAAACCTGAAGGTAGCTTTGATAGACACATTATCTCCATATCGCTGGTAATTCTTTTTAGCTTCATTATCTGCCCTGAATGAGCCACACAAACAATAATCGTCATCTTTGTAATAATCAACAATAAAACCTATAGAATAAAGTGGCTTACTTAGAAACATCTCCACTGCCATTTGTGTGTAACGATCCTCAATAAAAATGTTGATGTCGTACCTAAGATTCTTGCAATCTACATTCAGAATCCATCATACATTTCTTTCATTAGACTAAAAGCTCTAACCAGACCAACATTCGCGCTCGAAACATAAAACAAGAAGTTATATTAGGGTTAACCCAAATCCCTTGAAGTCTTCAAAAACTATATCTTCTTCATAAACTAGATATCATTATTAACTTCTAGAAACTTGTATACCACATGCATATCAAAGTTTGTTATCCCGAGCCTTAATTATGCTAAGCACCCAATTTCACAAGTGGTATTTCCCCCATGTGATTTCTTACTACTACTACCACTACTTTCACCAGTTTCACTCATATCAACGATAGTTTTTCCGTTTACCACTGCTTCCCTTATCAGTGCTTTTTGGTTTACCACTTCTTTAGTTATCAATACTAATAGCTTTACCATTGTTACGACTGCTATTTTTTGCAAGTCTTTTTTAAAACTTCCATTACAACTAAAACATTTTAGTTTCGGATCATCACTAGAATATGGATTGTATTCGGTTCCAACTTAACATCAAAACCTCCTTTCTTAGCATAACATTTATAAAAATCAAATGACTTAATCAACGATGAAAATCATTTAAGCATTTTTATCAAACATATAAAATCAGTGCATCACAGTTATGAAATTTCATTTATGCATTTTATCAAACACCTTGTGTGCAGATTTTATAAACATGTTTTTCAAGTATTTTTTTCTCAACTTTGCTTCAAATAACTAATCTATACACTAGATCATATCACAAAACTCTTAAAAATCGGAAGACACCTGATGATCACATGGATCAAAATTCATAAAAACCCTAACTCATAACAAACAATAATCTGTGCAAAATGAACTCTTAAAATCACATTTAATAGCTATATATTTAATTTTACACAACAAAACTAACAATGGAACAGTGCCAAACACTCTTTCAAGTCAAGAAGATGTCTGCACAGCTCAAGTTCAAAGCTTACAGAGAAAAGCTACACCTCCCAAGATGAAGCTACTTCTCAATCAATGTTTAGTTCAGTGTAATAGCATGTAATGTATAGTTTTAGTATCTTTTGTACAGTTGTATAGTTTAGCAGTCCTTTACATTTTCTGTATAAATACCATGTAATACTCTCATTTGATCTTAATGAAATATCAATATTTTTCACACACATTTCATTCTCTGTTTCTCAATAGTTGTTACCCATTTGACCCGTAGCATTGTTTCAACTTTCAAAGCAGATCAGCAATCCCAAAAGTTTGTTACCCATTGCTTGCAAACAATATTGATAAGGAGTTCGGTGTGTGTTGAGTTTAGATGTCATATGTTATTTCGTTGAGTATTTTTTTCTAAAACTAATACGAGTCTTATGGTTTCCGTTTATGCCTCTGTTAGGCGGAATAAAGAGGCCAAGGGATCATATTGAATAGGGCAAAAGCCATAATGTACTTGTGCTAATATGACTAACAAACTTTCAAAAGGTCCACTATGACTATTATACTTTCAAACTTTAACCAATATGACTAACCACTTAACATGGTAATTACACCGTTAGTCCCCAATACAAAAACAATTGCACCGTTGGTCCTCAATACTTAACCCAAATTAGTCCCCAATACATAAACAATTGCACTGTTGGTCCTCAATACATAACCTTGCTAGTCCCAAATACTTAACCACCGCCACCCACCCCCACCACCACCACCACCTCCACCTACCACCACTTACAACCAACACCACCAATCACCACCACCGCCACCCACTGCCACTACCACCACCACCACGCACCACCGCTATCCACTACCACCACCGCCACCCACCACCTACCATCACCAACACGCACCACCCAATACCACAACTACCACGCACCACAACTGCACAACCACCTTCCACCATCACTTACCTCCACCAAACACCGCCACCACTCACCACCAATCACCACGACTACCCACTGCCACAACCACCACCACGTGGCGGTGGTGAGTGGTGGTGGTCATTGGTGGTGGTGGGTGGTGGGTGGTGGTAGTGGATGGTGGTGGTGGAGGTGGGTGGTTGTGCATGTATTTGGTATTGGGGACTATCGGTGCAATCGTTTATGTATTGGGGACTAACTGAGGTTATGTATTGGGGACCAACGGTGCAATTGTTTATGTATTGGGGACTAACGGTGTAATTATCATGTCAAGTGGTTAGTCATATTGGTTAAAGTTTGAAAGTAGAATAGTCTTAGTGGACCTTTTGAAAGTATGTTAGTCATGTTAGCAAAAATTAAATAAGTACATTAATCGTTTGTGGCTTTTGCCCTATTAAATAAGTATACTGACAAAACTGAAGGCTAAGATAACCAAGGTCAAAAGGATTATTATGGGTAATATTGAGAAGGTAGTTATTTCGTTTTCTTGATGTTTTGGTTATTGGCCATCATTTAGCTACCTTTTTCGTCTTTTTAACATTTGGGTTTTTGGTGTTTCATGGTGCTTAGGGGATATTAATGTTGCTTATATTGGCTGAGGTTACTAGGTATGCTGTGTTTAATCTCTTACATTAACTTCAGTGAATGTGTGAGGCTGGGTTGACTTGAGAAGAAAAAAAAGATCCAAGAAAAACTGATAGTCAAATACGTTTTATCATTACAATAATAGTCTGATTCTTTTTTATAAAAAGGATTCAGAAAGTTTCATTCACTATAAATACACTGTGGGTGACAATCAAGTCTTAACCGGTGACCTAATCGACCTTTTTTCTTATCAGTTATTCATTTTTTATCGCCACATAGAGACAAACTATAACCTGGACAGACAAATTTACAAGTAAATGAGTCGAACCTGTATAAGGGAAGTTGCTTATCTTCCAGTCAACACGTCATAAGTCTCTTAATATTTGTGGTTTTCTTTCATAGGTAATTTTGAAAAAAATACTTGAAGATTAGAGTCCCTAAAAGTTTAAGTTTTGAGGTTAAAGACACAAACGAAAAACGGGTGGAGAACACATGTAATTTTGAAGAAAATTAGTTTTGATCTACAGCTTGGACAAGCTAGAGTGCAGGGCAATATATACTACCTTGTGTATATTGTAATGAACTTGCTAAGCTACAGGTAGATTTTATAACTGTACTACTTTTAAAATTTTGATTTTACTTTGTAACTCAGCAATCCCCTGGTTTCTAATTTTAATCGTCTATCTGGGACGCTCCCTCAGTTTCATATAAAGGTTTATAGGACGTACTATCAAAATCTCAGTTGGGTGGTCAATATTTACAAAATGTTTGCAGACATCAACAAGTACTTTTACTATACCACTTTTCTTTTTTTCAATGTAATATCAAAACCGAGTGTGACACGCCGGGTTTCAACCGGCCGAATCGGTTCCGGATTAGATAATGGGTCAAAAGGAACCGGTTTTTAAGAATTCAAAACCGAGTGTGACACGCCGGGTTTTACCTGTTTCTATAATTCCGGCTTTGGGTTGTCATTAAATCTTTTATACGTGTTCCACATTGCTATTTAGACAGTTTTTATGGGGTTTTAAACACTTTCTATATGCTATTTGGACAGCTGAAAGATGAGCTGTTTGGACAGGCTTATATGCTGTTAAACAGCTTTTATATGTTGTTTGGACATAGCCTTTACATGGCTGTTTGGAAACAAGTTTTTGCAGCAATTACATGCTCTTTTTTTAAAAGCAATTACATATTTGTATGTTGTTTTTTACAGCAACCATGTTTTTTTGCAGCAATTGCATGTTTGTATGTTGTTTTTCTACAGCGATTGGCAAGTAGATACTTTTTAAGGTTTGTATGCTATTTTTCAGAGCAGTTACATTCAATTTGAAGGAATATATTCTCCGCAAGTCGAATGGTCTAATTGTGAAACAGTTCAGAGCCTAATAAGGTACAGCGATTGGCAAGTAGATACTTTTATACGGTCTAGCTAAACTGTAAACTGATAGAGTGAAGTACACTCAAACAAATAGCAGTACTTATTATTATAGAAAGATGGAAGAGGAAAAAACGTGTTACCGCTTTTTGATGTTCGAGTTGAAGTTCCAACGCTCTCTCAAGTCTCGTAACAATCTCATCAATATTTGGGCGCTGCAATCGTTCTTCGTTCAAGCAGTCATACGCTGTTTCCACAAAAATGTTAAGTGATTGAGAGTCCATTTGATTACATAGATCCCAATCAATTATTTCATGGAGTTTTTTTTCTCTATAACGGTTAACAGCCACCGAAGCCAAGTACTTATTATCTTGGTCGTCATCAAGTACTGCTTTCCTACCACACAGTAGTTCAAACATTACTATCCCAAAGGAGTAAATATCCGACTTGTGGCTCGCACTTTTTGTCTCTATATATGTTGGGTCTGTATACTCATCCGTACTCCACACTTCAGCAATATTGAAAGAATTGTGCCTTTTAGATGCTTTGATCTTCATGGAACGTATAAAACCACCCAACTTGCGGTGTATTACGCTGAAATCACGTGACTCATCATAATGAATGTAGCTCAGTGCTTGCGCAATACCGACAGATATCTCCAATCTTCGCACCCATGTCAACAACATCGGGTCACTTAGATGGCATTGAAGACTTTCTCTGGTCTCACGCTTGATAATGATGATTTTCTCATCATTCTCATCACAAAAACCAACAAGAGAAACCAGATTCTTATGCTTGAGACTAGAAAGAATGGAAACCTCCTTCCAAAACTGTTGGTCTCCATCAAACCGTTCTTTATTTAACCTCCCAGCGTAGATATTAATTAACGCGCCGGACCACAAGAGCTGTCCTTTGTAATACCTTTCATATGCATCCCTTCCGCAGATATATTGGTCGGAAAAGTTGTTGGTGGCTGATAGTATATTTTCAAGGGGGATTCTTAGGTGAGCAAAGTTATCAAGGGAAGACATTGTATTATTAAGGAGCGTTTGGGTTACAAAAAGGATGCAAAAGATATTCGGAAGGACGATTACAAGAAGAGTAGGAAGAGGATGCGGTGGTGCAATGGTGTTTGTATTCAGTGTTGGTTTTACTTTTTTTTAGGTGAGCAAGGGCGTTTGGGTTAGAAAAGGATGTGAATGAAGAAAGAGGTTACGGAGTATTTAATTAAAACACAGAGTAGCTGTCCTCCAACGAAACCTTTTTATTATAAAAGTAATTAAACTCGCATCTCTAGACGACACTTGACCAATGATGGAGTCTTTGTGTGTATTAAATTCCAATATTCGATTTTTAGCCGACAAAGTGGACGGAGAATGCAGATTTACAAAATGGTTGTTTTTACGCATATATGCTAATATTGTTTTTACGAGTACTTTTTTACGAACAAAATACTGTTTTTACGAGTACTTTTTTATGGCCCATGTAGCTGTCCTCCAACGAGACCTTATTATAAGAGTAATTAAAAGTGCATCTCTAGACGACACTTGACCAACAGTGGAGTCTTTGTGTTTATTAAATTCAAGGATTTTAAAAGTTTGAATAAAATAAAATAACAACGCAACAAACACGTTGCGATATGCACTTCTCACTAATAAGAAAGCTACTACCTAACTCATCATTTTTTCCACTAGTAATAAAAAAACATTTCTTATAAAATTGATAAAGCAAAGATCAGTAAGAAGCTACTCACCTACCACGAAAAACAAAAGAAACTTTAAAAAATATAATACAAATCAAAAGCGAATAAAAGCAGACCCAATAAGATAACCACTATTTTCATGTTTACACGGCATTTAATTGCGACAAAATGGGTGCATTATTTAAAGATGCTAACGAATATGGTGTTTCTTTCAAGTGTGTTACAACTGTAAAAAGTTTTTTCTTTATATTATTATATAAAAGATGTGGACTTGCAATTTCGAACCATTTATAGAGTTCTATATTTTAAGATACGTGCAATATTAGTTATAGTGTATATAAAAGTCCAAAATACATTTATGTGATTTGCCATTTGAATACTATGCTTCTTTGTCAGATAAGTTAGCACATATACATCTCTCAGTTAATAAAAGTCAGCCACCATTCATAGAGAAGACAGACGGCGCAAAAAATTTTCCATTATAACAAACATGTTTATTATAGTGTTTAAAGTTGCGTATTCTAAATCGAAAAAGGTAATTGATTATTATAGTGTTTAAACTTTAAAGTTGTGTATTCTAAACCGGTTACAAAACACAAACTTTCTTAGTGTTTGGTACATCGTAACGAGAGTGAGAACGGAAAAGTTTATTAAGACGAAATTAGAAAAAACATGTTTATTTAATATTATGAAATGTAATGACTCATTACATAAAAAATAATCATTGTAATTAATTCATTGTTGTATACCATTTTTATTTGCCATCCACCACTAAATTATGCATAGCAGTGTTGTACTGTGTGCATTACTGGTGTGATCTAGTGGTGTATAGCCAAAAAAAATGTTGCACAAATCAGCTCCCTTTATTTAATAGCAGCCAAGTGTATGTTCAAACTACATACACTTTTTACTATCGACAATCGACATCAATATACCATCAAATTGCAATAGCTTACATAGTTAGAGGTTCAGCGAACAATTTGAACCAAACCAGAACCATAACTTTGATTCTATCAACACAACAATAACCATAACCAAACTAGCTTTCATTTTCTGTTTGTATAACTTCTACAACGATGTCACTCTGTTTCGTACAAGTTTTACTATCATTCTTAGGTTATTTATCATCATTAGTATGAAAAATTCTTGTCTACAATACAATTAAAAGGTAATTCTGTTTCTATCTACACGAAGAGCGACACAATAAAGCAATCTAATGTTCAGATATATCTTTTAAAAAAGAAATAACACATGTGTAGTTAGTCATGAAATTGCAGAACCCTCACATGTTAATTAAAAATCCCATTCTTTTAGTTCGCCAAAATATAAAGAAGCTTAAGAGAATATAACTATGAGCTTGAAAGATTGTGTCCAGAGAACTTCAAGCACATAGCAAAGCACAATGAGTCTATAGCCTAACTGTGAGAAAGTTGGTGGCAAATGGGTTGGTTTGGGCCATGGGTCAATTGGGTTATGGGTCAAATGGGTCATGGGTCATGGGTCAAACAAGTCATGTTTTAAAAGTAGGTCAAACAGGTTGGGTCTGCTCAGCCCATTATTTTTCATTTTTTTTTATCATAAATTTAAAAAATGGTCATTTTATTTGTGTTAAATATTGAAAATAACAAAATCATTTTACGAACAATCTAAGAGCATTAGGTGCAGTTGATTTTTGGTACCTCGCCGTCCGATGTGGCATGGACAACGGCGAGCCGTTGCTCGCCGCCACACCGTAACACCCTCGCCGTTGGCCAACTCTCCGTGGCCACGGCGAAGCAATCTTCTGACAAACTTGCAGGTTTACGTTTGGGTTTGTTTGTTTTATTTGTGCTAAAATGGGACATAACCGTTTATACACCAACGGTTGTGTTTGTTTGTTTATTTTTTTTCCTACCCTCTTTTACAACTATAAATACAACCTTCTTCTTCCATTCTCTTCACTACATTCAACAATCTAATCTAAATATTTCTATACCTCTTCTCCTAAGCAAAAAAAAAAAAAAAAAAAGTCTCAAAACCCGAACGAAGGAGGTTATTTCACGAACCTCCTAACGTCACAACAACGTCAATACGGGGGAGCCTCAAACTCTTCTAGTCCCTCGTCTCAAAGTCCAAACCCTTCACCGCCATACGGTTCACAACCATTAAATTCGAATGACATTTACCGTAACCAACAATTAGCTTTTCAACAAGGATTCGCAAGTCAACAACAATTCAATTCGTCGCCACAATTTTATAACCCGAATCAACCATCCACTTTTCCTCAATCACAACCGATACAACCGTCACAACCAAATGAAGGTACGTTTAAAGTACCTAAGCCAAGATCACCGGCCAAAGGCCGAGGAAAAAAAACCAAAGCCCAAAGAGGAAAAAACGTCGTAAATTTGGACGCGGACGATGACGATGACGTGGAAGAAGCTGCTCATACGCGTGCGCAAAAGTTGTGGTCGAAACAAGAAGAAACGATTCTTGCGGAAGCGTGGATATAAGTTTCCCAAGACGAGGATCTGGGAAATGACAAAGAGAATGAATTCTTTTGGAACGAAATTCATGCACTTTTCAATGAGCGGACTGCTGAAGCCCCTCGAACCAAAAACATGCTATCCGGTAAATGGTCAAGGATCAATGCCGACTGCCAAAAATTCAACGCTATTTATAAACATTTAGAGCGTCGCAGTGGTGAAAATGAGCATGATCGTGTCGAGAATGCCAAAACGAACTTCTCACTACGTTTTGGACAAAGGGGTTTCACTTTGCTTCACGTTTGGGATCTCCTGAAACGCTACCCAAAATGGGATGCTGAAGAACCTCTAGACATTACATGTCTTGAGGATATATTCGGGCCGGACAAACGACCTCGTCCCGAAAGAAACAGCAGGCGACCCGGAAAGAAACAAAAGTCGACGGAAACGTCGAGTGCGGCGAGTTCCAGGGCGAGTCAAACGAGTACTTTTTCGGGACAATTATCCGAAAAGTATAATCAAGCGAAAGACGCTCAAACGGCTTGTTACGAGGCGCGGAGGAAGAGGGAGGAAAAGGCGTTCGAGAAAGAAGCTGCGTTGTTGGAGTGGCAGGATATGCAGATGCTAATGCTCGATCCAAACACGGTTACTGACCCGGTTAGAGCCGAAGTAATTCGCAAGAGACAAGCACGAATAACTCAGAAATACCAAAATTTCGACCGCGAAGATGACGAATAAAATGTTTTACTTTTCGTATTAGTATCGTATGTTTTTTTTTCCGTATCGTATTTTCTTTTCCATATTGTATGCGTGTTTTTTTTTCTCGTATCGTATTTTTTTTCCGTATTGTAACTTTTTATTTTATGAAATAAAATTAGTATGTTTTTTTATTTTTTAGTATTTGTGAAATTAATTTAATTTATTTAAAGAAATGAATAAAAAAAATAAGTGTGTAAGAGGTGGGCCCTAATGGAGAAGTTGAGGTTTGTTGTTTGGTGAGGGGGGGTTTGTTGTGGTTAGTTGAAATTGAGGTGTTTTGATGATGTGGCATGGTAGGGCCCGAATGGGGAGGCAAGTGCTTGTTGTTGCACCTAGTGCTCTAACAAGATCCTCACTGACCAAATGTATTATTACAAGTCAAACATATTACGGACACATTACTACAAATATTTTATGTATTGTAATATTTGGTACAACTAACTGCAAAGATAACAAATTTAGACCACTACTTTACATTATGTTAGAAACCATGTCTTTCGTCATCATTCTCCATTTAAATTGAAATTCACATACGATGGGAGTACAAAAAATAATGACGACGATGAGTGTGAAACGTAGTGCGATGGTGACGACGATCGTATCGGTAAGCGTTGCCGACAGACCGATAACTACTCACCAACCACTGTGAATTACCGCAGCTAATGGTGCCGGAAAACTGATACCTTAGTTTAACTCTTTCATATATGAATAATTTTCAAAGACCCATTTGGATCTGATGTACAACCCATTCGACCCATCCTATTTGTACACTAGCATTTCAAGTGACCCAATGGATATGTTTAGGTATTATCAACTGTGTATTTGTTGAACCTGTTGGGTGTAAATGATGACCCAAATTAACCAATCTCAAGGTGTTTGGGTGATAGTTGCCACCTCTAGAGAAAGTCAATACTCCGTTGTTCACCGTTGTTAGAACCCGCTATCATGGGAAGAGACTGCGGTGCTCCTAGGATGGAATGTTGTGGAACCAAGTGTCAAAAGGAAATATAAAAAGACATGTTTCAACCTACGCCCCCTTCAACAATCATCTCATCCATAGTGCATGTGCACCTCTTCCACATTAAAGAACCGCCAGGTCTCAACATCAATGAAAAACGAAGCACCAACTCCTATATACTTGGGTTCTAGATACATTGTATTTTGCTACATATGCTTAAACTGTAACAATTCGCAATTTCAGGTTAATTACCATTCCCGGAAAATTTCACCATTCACTTTTACTATTCCTTTTTCCCGAAACTTTCCCAAAAGTTGATTTTTATTTGATATTCTCGAGTGATAAATCATTTCCATGGCAAATTAAATGTTTGACATTCGTCAGATCATTTTCGTGAAAGTTATTAAGGAATTACACGTTTTAGGGTAAAACGTCATTCAGAAATTCTACGTACAACGAAACTCGACCGCGTTAAGTGACCCCGCATCAGAAAAATATTTGACACACTCATGATTTATTTGAGAATTAATCGTGACTGAGAAAAACATGACCAAAGACTTCCCGACAGGTCACCCAAACCAGTACTATTCTCACATGAGCACGCTTAACCGTATGGGCGATTAACCGTTAGACCACAAAACACGTTTCTAACACAATTTGAGTTGTCAACATATTCTTTCCCTCCCCCATTGACCAAAAATCATCCCTTGATTTTATAAGTCATTCCTTGATTTTTAGGCTTACGGTTTGATGTCTAAAAGACATTTAATACCAACCGACACTAGACTGAGCCCATTCTAGACATTATAAGTCATTTTAAATCATTTATAACCTATTAGAAAAGTAATATTTTACTTTTCTCAATTTTATGCAATATTCGTACATTTTACGAATTACGCGTTTTAGACCCGTGTTTCCAGTTTTTAGCAGGGTTTTACACCCAAATGGAACCTACCACTCATTTTATATTTTATTATGGAACTTATTGACATGTTTATCAATACTTTCAAGTTCCATAATTTTACGACACCCGGTTTTACGTTTTGAGGCTTAATCATTTACGATTGGCATTTCCCGGAGTCAAAACTAACCAAGTATCTTGGATAATACCAAGAAAAGTCCACACTTGCTCCCCAAGCTTGACCAAACCGCCCTAGGAGGGGGGAGTCACACCCATGTGGCTTCATCTCATGAATTTACCCCTAGATCACCATTAAATTACAACTTGGTCACCAAGTTTTGGTAATTTCCTAGTAGTTTCCTAACCTCCTCATTTGGACTATAAATAGCCCCTCTCCCCCCCTTCCTTGTGCCGTGCATCCCCAACCCCAAAACCCTTTCATCCTTAGTTCATTTCCTTCTAGTTTCATGCATGGTTCAAGTGATTCTTCAAGGTTGAAACCCTAGATAGGTTATCATTCATCAAACACTTCCATAACCTCATATACTTGGTGATTTCTCTTGAGTTTAAATCCACTCAAGTCACCTAAACCTTCATCATCCATCTTTCAAGAATACCAAGGGTAGAAAGATTGCATGAAGTGAAGTGGGTTGAAGCAAGTCTATCAAAGTCCTATCCTTACATGTTAACTTCCTTTCATCTTTGAAAGCCAAAAGTTGTGAGCCAAACCCTAACTTGATTCTTGTTAAATAATCATGTTCATGTTATTTACATACTATTTGTGCTATATATTGTCTTGTATTAATGTCCATGATGTATAAAAGTGACCAAAACAAGTTATTGTTATTGATTGTTAAAACAAGTTACTAAAACAAGTAAACTAGTGACTTTCTTAGTATGACCTGATCAAAATGGTAAAAATATGATGTTGGATCATTACATATTACAGTAGAGGACTTAACAAGGAAACCATAGCAATTTGAACCACCTAAAACGAGTATACGAGTCAAAAGTTACGCCGATTTGAAATTACCAAAACTTTGCGGCAAACTGCCAAAGACCATTCTGATCAAATTTGGGTTTTGAAAGTCATACTTCTGGTCCGATTCATCAAAAAGTTAAAACACGAAAGTTGTCCGGAACGACGTTTTCGTTCAAGGACAAAGAAGCTCGAGCCCTGAAAACGCTTTCCGAGTGATAAATTTCTTCAAATTCTAAACAGCCCATTTTTAGACAAAGTCATTACATATAGGTTATGGTTTATGAAGACCAAAGGGGTCTTATGACCTATAATCAAGACCACCACCATGGATAGAGCCAAGGTTGTGTCTCATGACCTTGAAACAAGGACTAAGGGTCATGGCTAGGCCATGACGAAATGACCATAACAATCTTCATGTACTAATAAACTTTCCTAAGTTTATTCAAATATCGGACATGTAACTTTTCGGATCAAAACTTATATCTATATCTTTTATCAACTACTACAATAGTAGGGAGCCTCATGTGAGGAGTTCATTATGTAAGCCGTCGAGTTGAGTTGTGGATTTACGAATTAAAGTGTCCTGGCTCCTCGAACGCTTACTAACATGACTTCTGAATTATGTCGGCCCGAACGGTAGTAAACGATATACAAAACATACATGTTTCATGAATCATTTCTTTCAAAGACTTACATTATACATCATACCACATCATGGACTAAATGCAAGATATATATATAGGCACTACTTCCTATTCTTTACTCCGATCCTAAGTCGCAACATTCTATTATAGGTTACTCGTAGAAACCTTCGCGATTCGACCATCACATTCACTACTCACTACATAACTTAAGGTGAGTTCATAGCCCCACTTTCCATTACTTAATTGTTTTACAAATCCTTGGGGGGAATACATGCTATTTCTAAATCGAATACAATGCTTTTAAATTGTATGCTTGCCTGATTGTTTTATTATCACTAAGTACCAACCTTGCTAAACCGAGATCCTTTATTATGAACCATTTAGTCACTAGCAATAGTGAGCGCGAATATTAATAATAGGCCTATTGGGATTGACGAGTCCCATTTGTATTGACTAAGTTCAAACAAATGCATTAATATTTGAGATTTAGGTATGTTAGCAAAGTACCTACCGGGATGAATCTGCCGATCGATATTGGTACACGTTAACGTTATGGTGTCATAAGCTTAGTGTATAATAACTGTTCCGGGCGTATAATAACGTAGCCTACCTGTTTTGTTTTCCAAACATTGGTGTGAGCCTATAACTCACACTACCATCATATTGTGTTCAAACGATTAAACAAACTCTATGAATATCACTCAACCTTTGTGTTGACCTCTCAAGCATGTATTTCAGGTTCATGACGATCAAGGATGGCACGGAAGGACACGGATACTCAAGAGGGCTATAAATTTTATTATCATTCAAAAACTCATTTAATGTAAATTGTAAACATGGAACCATTTGGGACCTCATTTTGTAATCTCTGATATTTATATAATTTGAATGATAAACCTTTTAAAACGACTCAATTGGAGTTCGTTTTCTATTATTGTGACTATTGTGCCGTCGAGTAACACCCAGTTCGAATTCCGCTGCAACCATGAATTGGGGGTGTTACAGATTGGTATCAGAGCCATGGTTATAGAGAAACGGGTCTAATTGAGACCTAAACTATAACCGCACATACAAGCAAAAACATCTTTATAGCCTTCCGCTCTCCGTGTCTTCCATCCTCCAGACGATTATGGATTTAGTAAGCATGTTATGATACACAAACATGTTAGTATATTCATATATACCCATTTTGAGCATTTCCCCGTAAGCATTAGTATATTGATATATAAACTCGGTTTATTTTCAATTATTTATCTAAACAATGGACTAAACATATCTGTGTATGCCTATTCTAGGGCATTTCGACACAATCACATTCTCCCAATCATGTTCCTACTCCAACATTTTATGACCAAGACATTGTAACTGATTACAATGGTCTTTCCTATTCCCCGGACATTGTAACTGATTACAATGGTCTCGTCTATTTTCCAAGACATTGTATTATACAATGGTCTTAACCATTTCTCAAATGTTTTGAGTCACACAATGGTCGAATCTACTTCCCAGACATCGTGAATTACACAATGGTCTAACCTACTTCCGAGACATTGTGTTTTGCGCAATGGTCTCCAGAATCATTCCATCACATCATCAATATCATTTCATATGATATCAAAAACCCGTCACAACCTATCGATTTCTAAACAAGAAATATGAGATTTCTAAAGGACAAACAAATCCATCATCGACAAAAGCTGAAGTTCAGCTCTACATTCATCAAAGTTTTCTTATGAAACCTTCATTATTAAAAGTTCGTGATCTTGACCAAGTATGTTCTATTTTAGAACTACTTAAAACTTTCTTTCCATACGTACCTACCCTTACTATCTTCTATGCAATGGAATATGAAAACATGGGTTACAAGTCTTGTATGGACGGGACTTGCAACTTAAGGGTTTGTCATCGCCTTTGTTTAGTGGACAGTTTTCCCGAAAGCAACGGACATATCACAAGTATACCTAATTTAGGTATTTGAAATTTTATCGAACCTTGGCTAAATATAGACTAGTCACCTATATTTAACCTAGGGACAGTGGAATATAGTCTGACTAACTATATTCGACTTAAAATTTTCAAATACTGAGAATAGTTGTACTAGGGTTATGTTCAGATTGATTTCTTACTTGAACTCGATAAACCACCAGAATACAATAAAACAATCTAGAGACACGATAGTGCCTTACCACTCAGCAAGATCATAACACCTTATTTGTATGATCTAAATTCATTTTTGAAATTTTTCATTTATGAGATAATCCGAACTACTATCTTGGGATAGTTATCAATTATTCTCTTCATCTTGTAGAAGTACTATCCTGTTTAGGTCCTAAAGATACCACTCCATCATAAACCTTTAAAATCTCTTAAGATTTTTAAAGCAAACTCAACATCTATACCTAAGAGTATTAATGTTAAGCATACACTACACACTTTTGTTCATCAACATATCACAACATTACCTTCACAACCGTGGCGAACACAAGCTCATTAACAGATCTTGATGCACTATTAAAGCTCAAATCATCCATAGTTACACCACAAGCACGCTCATCAGCTTTACAAGATTGAATATTCATCTTGTACTTTTGGAACACCAGTATCATCTCGTAATACCCTACCTTGTAACTCACCGACTAAGTATGAATGTTGTGTAGGATGATTTGTAATTATTTGAATGGATTGGGATGCCTTTTCATTTAAATAAAGACATTGTAAATCACCAAACTATAAGTTTATATTTCCTTACTTACATTGTTTGGGATGCCTCTCTATGTAAATAAAGAATTATAAATAAGTGGGCTTATTTGTATCCGAAATAACATAAGTACGAAGTCAATAAACACTAGGTACAACAACCGATTACCAACCAGACTATGATTGCAATTACTATCTCAATTCCTATTAATATTCGATTGCTATATCAATTTCCTTTGATATTCGACTATTACCATACCTTTCCTACATAAAAGTAAGCCTCATCCTACACCATACACTGAAATGACAAATCAAATTACATCACCGGTAATCCCAGACTTTAGTCCTTATAAGTAACCACACCTTTTCATCGATACCACTCCAACATATGACACACATAGAACTTCGGGACGAAGTTCCCCGTAAGGGGTAGAGACTGTAACAATTCGCAATTTCAGGTTAATTACCATTCCCGGAAAATTTCACCATTCACTTTTACTATTCCTTTTTCCCGAAACTTTCCCAAAAGTTGATTTTTATTTGATATTCTCGAGTGATAAATCATTTCCATGGCAAATTAAATGTTTGACATTCGTCAGATCATTTTCGTGAAAGTTATTAAGGAATTACACGTTTTAGGGTAAAACGTCATTCAGAAATTCTACGTACAACGAAACTCGACCGCGTTAAGTGACCCCGCATCAGAAAAATATTTGACACACTCATGATTTATTTGAGAATTAATCGTGACTGAGAAAAACATGACCAAAGACTTCCCGACAGGTCACCCAAACCAGTACTATTCTCACATGAGCACGCTTAACCGTATGGGCGATTAACCGTTAGACCACAAAACACGTTTCTAACACAATTTGAGTTGTCAACATATTCTTTCCCTCCCCCATTGACCAAAAATCATCCCTTGATTTTATAAGTCATTCCTTGATTTTTAGGCTTACGGTTTGATGTCTAAAAGACATTTAATACCAACCGACACTAGACTGAGCCCAGTCTAGACATTATAAGTCATTTTAAATCATTTATAACCTATTAGAAAAGTAATATTTTACTTTTCTCAATTTTATGCAATATTCGTACATTTTACGAATTACGCGTTTTAGACCCGTGTTTCCAGTTTTTAGCAGGGTTTTACACCCAAATGGAACCTACCACTCATTTTATATTTTATTATGGAACTTATTGACATGTTTATCAATACTTTCAAGTTCCATAATTTTACGACACCCGGTTTTACGTTTTGAGGCTTAATCATTTACGATTGGCATTTCCCGGAGTCAAAACTAACCAAGTATCTTGGATAATACCAAGAAAAGTCCACACTTGCTCCCCAAGCTTGACCAAACCGCCCTAGGAGGGGGGAGTCACACCCATGTGGCTTCATCTCATGAATTTACCCCTAGATCACCATTAAATTACAACTTGGTCACCAAGTTTTGGTAATTTCCTAGTAGTTTCCTAACCTCCTCATTTGGACTATAAATAGCCCCTCTCCCCCCTTCCTTGTGCCGTGCATCCCCAACCCCAAAACCCTTTCATCCTTAGTTCATTTCCTTCTAGTTTCATGCATGGTTCAAGTGATTCTTCAAGGTTGAAACCCTAGATAGGTTATCATTCATCAAACACTTCCATAACCTCATATACTTGGTGATTTCTCTTGAGTTTAAATCCACTCAAGTCACCTAAACCTTCATCATCCATCTTTCAAGAATACCAAGGGTAGAAAGATTGCATGAAGTGAAGTGGGTTGAAGCAAGTCTATCAAAGTCCTATCCTTACATGTTAACTTCCTTTCATCTTTGAAAGCCAAAAGTTGTGAGCCAAACCCTAACTTGATTCTTGTTAAATAATCATGTTCATGTTATTTACATACTATTTGTGCTATATATTGTCTTGTATTAATGTCCATGATGTATAAAAGTGACCAAAACAAGTTATTGTTATTGATTGTTAAAACAAGTTACTAAAACAAGTAAACTAGTGACTTTCTTAGTATGACCTGATCAAAATGGTAAAAATATGATGTTGGATCATTAAATATTACAGTAGAGGACTTAACAAGGAAACCATAGCAATTTGAACCACCTAAAACGAGTATACGAGTCAAAAGTTACGCCGATTTGAAATTACCAAAACTTTGCGGCAAACTGCCAAAGACCATTCTGATCAAATTTGGGTTTTGAAAGTCATACTTCTGGTCCGATTCATCAAAAAGTTAAAACACGAAAGTTGTCCGGAACGACGTTTTCGTTCAAGGACAAAGAAGCTCGAGCCCTGAAAACGCTTTCCGAGTGATAAATTTCTTCAAATTCTAAACAGCCCATTTTTAGACAAAGTCATTACATATAGGTTATGGTTTATGAAGACCAAAGGGGTCTTATGACCTATAATCAAGACCACCACCATGGATAGAGCCAAGGTTGTGTCTCATGACCTTGAAACAAGGACTAAGGGTCATGGCTAGGCCATGACGAAATGACCATAACAATCTTCATGTACTAATAAACTTTCCTAAGTTTATTCAAATATCGGACATGTAACTTTTCGGATCAAAACTTATATCTATATCTTTTATCAACTACTACAATAGTAGGGAGCCTCATGTGAGGAGTTCATTATGTAAGCCGTCGAGTTGAGTTGTGGATTTACGAATTAAAGTGACCTGGCTCCTCGAACGCTTACTAACATGACTTCTGAATTATGTCGGCCCGAACGGTAGTAAACGATATACAAAACATACATGTTTCATGAATCATTTCTTTCAAAGACTTACATTATACATCATACCACATCATGGACTAAATGCAAGATATATATATAGGCACTACTTCCTATTCTTTACTCCGATCCTAAGTCGCAACATTCTATTATAGGTTACTCGTAGAAACCTTCGCGATTCGACCATCACATTCACTACTCACTACATAACTTAAGGTGAGTTCATAGCCCCACTTTCCATTACTTAATTGTTTTACAAATCCTTGGGGGGAATACATGCTATTTCTAAATCGAATACAATGCTTTTAAATTGTATGCTTGCCTGATTGTTTTATTATCACTAAGTACCAACCTTGCTAAACCGAGATCCTTTATTATGAACCATTTAGTCACTAGCAATAGTGAGCGCGAATATTAATAATAGGCCTATTGGGATTGACGAGTCCCATTTGTATTGACTAAGTTCAAACAAATGCATTAATATTTGAGATTTAGGTATGTTAGCAAAGTACCTACCGGGATGAATCTGCCGATCGATATTGGTACACGTTAACGTTATGGTGTCATAAGCTTAGTGTATAATAACTGTTCCGGGCGTATAATAACGTAGCCTACCTGTTTTGTTTTCCAAACATTGGTGTGAGCCTATAACTCACACTACCATCATATTGTGTTCAAACGATTAAACAAACTCTATGAATATCACTCAACCTTTGTGTTGACCTCTCAAGCATGTATTTCAGGTTCATGACGATCAAGGATGGCACGGAAGGACACGGATACTCAAGAGGGCTAGAAATTTTATTATCATTCAAAAACTCATTTAATGTAAATTGTAAACATGGAACCATTTGGGACCTCATTTTGTAATCTCTGATATTTATATAATTTGAATGATAAACCTTTTAAAACGACTCAATTGGAGTTCGTTTTCTATTATTGTGACTATTGTGCCGTCGAGTAACACCCAGTTCGAATTCCGCTGCAACCATGAATTGGGGGTGTTACATAAACAAGAAACTCCAAAATATTGCCACTCACGCTCGTCCTTTGTGTGCGATTACTTGAAATATAATAAAACATTAAAATTTCACATTAACAATTCAACATCGTTCTGTCTCTTAAACCCTCTCTTTAAAACTAATAGCAGAAACGAAAGCAAGAAGAAGGTAACAACTTCGGTATTACCCAGTCGCTCAGGTGTGCGGGCTTTTTGTACCCACTTCGCTTGGTTTTTTCAAATGGCCCAAGCGACTAGCGACCTTCATAAAAATTCGACATGTGGCACTGCAAAAAGTAGTGCCTAAACATTTGTGTAAGGCACAACTAGGGGTAACTTTTGAGCTACTTATCACCAGCGACTTTTAAAACTTTGTGCGACCTTGTATTTTCTCTTTTACTACCAAAATAGTCAAACTTGAATAATATTATTTTAATCTTTTTCCCCATTCCCAATGTTAAGCAACCTAGCGATTAACTTTGAGCGAATTCACCAACCTTTCACCTTTTTGTACTTAACCCATCACATTTTTCAATACTTTTACAAAAAAAATTTGTTTTTAAAATATTTTTTAAACACTTTTTTAAAATACCCATCATCTCTACCACCATCATCCACTACCAGCAGCTACCACCACCGCCGTTGCCGCCACCAACCGCCCCCACCACCATGATGAACATGTTTTGTTTGTTGATCGAGACGTATTGATCAGATTTTGTGCTAATTTGTTATATCGATTGAGACCCATTTGGGCTTATGATTGTTTTGTTGTCATTGATCTTTTTTTTTTTTTTTTTTTTTTTTTTTTTTTTTTTTTTTTTTTTTTTTTTTAACATAAGGAGTATAATTTGATGTTGGTTTAAAGGGAGGGGTATAATTTGATGTTGGTTCAAAGGGTCGGTGTTATAAAAAAAATAGTTTTACAGTCAGACAAAAAATGTAAAATTTCGAGAATAAGCAAACCCTCAAAAATTTCATAAATTCATGGGACGGCCCTGTATGTACATTGAATTCAAAGAATAAATAATAGTTTTAAAATTTCGAGAATAAGCAAACCCATCAGTTTTGAATTGCAACTTGAGCTGGAACCGTATCAATATGTCAGACAAAAAATGTAAATACGATCTTTTCATATAGGTATTGTTAGTTAATGTTTAACTCACTTATTTTGCGGCGACGGTGGTGGTAGCTTGATGTGTGCTTATTCACACATCCTTTTTAGACCTTAAATCAGACCAAATACACCAAATATGCCAAGAAAATGTGTGTTTTTGTATTTGTGTATGTGCAGGTATGGATATGTGAAAAATGGATAAAAACAAAGCTAAAACCGACAAAAAGAGCACCAGAATGGAAAAAGGTCAAAAGCCGGAGTCAAGGAAGCTTAATGATCAAAGAAAGCTCAAAATGTCAAAAGAAATCCTCAGAAATTCATAAAGTGGCAAGATTAGTCCCTGATCAAAGTTTAAGGAGTTTGGCAACTTCAGTCCTTGTATTTCATATATTGGCAAAATTGGTCCCTTGAAGAATTATTCGAAGAAAAGTCAAACTTAGTCCTTCATAATTCAGAGAAAGTCAAAAGAGGTCCTTGGAATAATTTTTGAAGAAAGTCAGCTTTGGTCCTTTAATTTTCAGATTGTGCAACATTGGTCCTTGTTAAATTTTACTCATCCTAAATCCAAATTACTACAACCGGATCCAAAATAACAAATAACCGAAAACCAACTCCAAAGCCCAAAAATACAAGAAGCCCACTAACCTTATTAATATTATACTTACACCCAAGTCAAACAACACCCATAATAATAAAACCCCAATCCCCATTTCCCGTCCCCTAAATTTACCCCCAACTCAGAAACAACCACTGTTACAAGAACCCTAAGTTACCCTACACCAAATTAACCCCGTATGACTAATAATTAACCAATGTTGTGCTTTTTTTACTGCTTTAATCATATTGTAATTTCATTTTCAGTATTGTAATCAAATTTTCTTAATCAATATAATTTTAGTTTTTATTATTTAGCTTATTATCTCAATTTCTTATTTGATCATTGTTGTTTATTACTGTTTCAAGTTAGTAGTATAATCAGATTTCAGCCTTGCTTAATTAGTTTATAGCTTATTGTAGTTGTGTGCATACACTTGGTACCATTTTGCTTAAACTCTGTCATTATTTGCATTTGATCATTGCTTTGTTGTTTGTGCTTATTTGTCATACTTTTGTGTTCATTTCAGCCTGCTGAATCATTAGTAGTACTGAATTGATAGTTGGAATTGCTTAAAAGTTTAGCTGTTTCACAAAATTTGATAACAGATAGTTTTGAGGGTGTTTGGTTTAGGGTAGGAATCTCATTTAGGTTATAAGTTTAGTCTAGGTAGTCTCATTTAGGTTCAATTAGTATAGTTTAATAGCAAATTCTGTAAGTTTTAAAGATAAAAGTCAAAATCTGTTTTAATCTTAATTTCAGCTTAACTACTTATTATTATAGATTAAATATTTCATACAGTAGTTGCATAATAGGATTAAACTAGTTTAATTTTAGGATATTACAACATAATTAAGCAGTTAGGATAGGTATAATTTCATAAAAGTCAAAGTAGCAGAAAACTTGAAAAGTCAATTTTACCTAATCTGTCTAAAATAGCCTGTACACCAGATCTGATTTAGAGTTTATTTTGGATTAGGGATACATAAAAATTGTATTTTTGAGTTATTTGGTTGCTTGGGCATCATTATCAGAAAGAAAATCTTAATTTGAGGTTCATTTAGTTGATTAAAATCAAGCTCAAAGTCTGCTTATTGAGCCTTGTTCTCCCCTGCACCATCAAGTTGTCTCAGAATTCTATGCATCATTTAGGGTAGCATTTGGGTTTAAGCGTCTAATAATTTGGTAGATTTTTTGTCTCAGTAGGTTAGAGTAGATTTTGCCCCCATAAGTTTTGACTTATCAGCTTATTTGCATTGCTTTTTGGACCTGTCTAGTTGAGAGATTTCCACAAGAGCTGATTTCAATTATAAAAAGAATATATATTTTTTTTAAGAATATTAGAGACACTAACCGTTTACTAAATAAGTGGACGAAGAATGTTTCGGGTCAGCCATTAGCTTTTTTTTTTTACCAGAATCCGCCCATTTTGATACCTCTTACAGTTTTGTTCATAAATCTTTTAAAGTCTTCATACATGCTGATATATATCTTGCCAAATCTACTATATAATTATCGGGAATACCTGAGATGTTACGAATATGCGATTCAGTGAGTCAGCATCACCTTTAGCTTCATAGATATTCCTTATTCTTTCAGCAAGGTTATCATCAAAGGAATGGAGGTACACCTTAACCTTCAGACTGGAACCAATGTGTTTGCTAAAGTGAGCAGTCTCCGAAGTGTTATTTACCTCCGTTATCAACAAGCAGATTCATACAAATTAGATGCCGGCGCACTGTCATAATGTTATCCAACCATAAACTGTAGATGTAACTATTAACATATCAAAGGTAGCAGCAGCAAGTCATTATTGTGGTTATGCGGGTGCGTGATTTCACCTGGGATATTTTAAAGAACTAATAGCTTTTATAGCTTTCTTTGATGCTTTACACAATGTATTCAACTGAAGCAGAGCATGCTGATCGATCTCAGGAAGCTCGTCATATGAAATTGCATTTTCAGTCTACAAAAAAACATGATATATGAAAAAACATACTTTCCAATCATGAAGATTTCCCAAAAGAAACCGCAAAGTTCCTCGTTTTCTAGATATTTGTTGAAGAACTTGAGATCCAATCAACACGTGTGCTGTATAATCGACACTTGAAACCCAAAGCTTAAGGAAACCCGCTCAATAGGAAGGTTCTTCCTAGAGAGAACATTGGAAAACAATCGCCAACCTCTTGATGCTTCCCTACCTCAATTACAGTACGTTGATCAACGACCTTACCCAAAGATCTACTCATTTTAAGACCCCTCTCATCTTGCACAAATCCATGGGTTACACTCCAGCATATGGAGCTTTGCCTGCAATATTAATCAAGATAATAATTTCTCAACAGGTAAGTAATAAATATAATGCATTCAGTTCTAGATACCTTTGGTTGCAACGCTGGTCAATAAAGAGCTTTGAAACCAACCCCGATGCTGATCGGTACTTTCAACATATAAAACTGAGGCCATCTCTACTTTCTAAAACAGCAGCTCATGAAGATCCAAAAGTGTATGTATGTTAAATAGGTCAATATACATGTCCAAATGAACTTAACTGATATAAGAACTGTTCAAATTTACATGTAATTAACAGACCTTAATCGAACCAAACATCCATCGTATCACTTCCCATCACAAAATCTGATGCTTTATCACAATAATTTTTCAGGAACCAATTAGTCTACTGACATGTACCACCCTGCATCGCTGCCCTTTTGGAAAATGATTGCTGCCCTTTTGAACAATGATTACACGATGATATGAGCAACAATCTCTTCATTTAGTAGAGGTCCTTTGTCTCACTAATGTGATCATTTAACAGGCAGACATATTATCATACAGGTAGTGTGTAAATCGTTTCAATTTATTAGCACATAATCCGTAGCAAAACCCACAGCCAAACAACCAGACACTATCACGTACTCACATTGTGATGTCACATGTAATGACTAGTAAGACAGGTCATCTCCACAAAAATAAGCAGCAACCACTACTACACAAAAGCTTAAATAAATCACTTTAAATAGAGTGGTTTTCTTAAAAACCGATCTAATAAATGAAAAAGAAAGGGAAGAGTAATAAATAGATCGGTTATTTGGATAAAGACAGATCTAAGTAACTTCTAATTGTAACATCATTAAATGAGAAACTAAATAGATCGGGTATTAATAAATAAACGATCTATTTATCTGTAATAGTTTTAACGGGATACCAATTTTCACTTGCCGCTTCCACCAAAATTCCAACTTTTCATTTGCCCGCTTCACCAAAAATTAGACACACAAACTGATTCGATGTAATTTATAGTGTATAGGTATTTCCGAAGAAACACTCGTGAAAGTATTTCCCCGGGTCGTGTCCCAACGAAGGTATGAATGGAATCGTGATTCGGTTGTGTGACTCGTGTCTTGAATAGTGATGAAAGTGAAATTGATATGAAATTATAACTACGGAAAGTAAATAAAGCAATCAAAATGATAACGTAAAGGACAAATAAGCTAAAACGCAATCTAAACTAAAAACGCGAGAAATATCTAAAAACTATGTACGAGCGCAAAATAAAAAGTGAAATTAAGGTAATACTAATCCTACCGGTGCAAAAACAATTTTCTTACATTCTAAATGGTAAACGAAAATTTTGAGAAAAAGAAAATTACTTTTTCGATTGTTTTTTTAATTTTTATTAATTAAAAAAAAGTAATAAAAATACAAATAAAAGTGAAATTAAGTGAGAAAAATGAAAATCTAATTTTGAAAAATCTAAAATAACCTAAAACTATTTTTGAAACTGAAAATATATTTTTTTGGATTTTTATTTAATTTTTCTGAATTTAAAATTGATTTAAAAATACTTAAAAACTAATATTAATTAAGAAAAGTACTAAATAAGCTTAGAAAAATCTGAAAATTTTATGGAAATTCTAAAATAATATACTAAACCTATAAAAAATATAAAAAGTTAGATAAGCCCACTAATAAGCTAATTTGGGCAAATAAGCAGTTTCAATAAGCAATTAGAATAAGCACTTATGCACCAATGACCACCAAAAGCTTAGGACAGGCTCAACTAACTTAAATAAGCACAACTAAACAATAAAAACCCAAATAAGCCGACAGAATAAGCTAGGAAGGCAATATGCAGCTTTAAATAAGCACTTGTGATAAGCAGTTGAGTACCAAATTACACCAAAAGCTTAGGGAAGATGTAATATACTAAAACAAACTTGATTCAACTCAAAAAACTCAAATAAGCCCTGGCCGTAGCCAAATCGAGTACTTATGCAGTTGATGCTATTGGACAGAAACTATGCTTAAACCTCCTACTTTGAGATTAATTATAAGCAACCTAATAAGCCAATTTTTGGGAGATTAAGGGGTAAAAAGCTAGACCACCCAGGAGACAACACAAGAATGCAAAAAGCCCTAAATTTACTGCATCAATTGAACCCTAAACTAGCCCTAGATCAGATCTACTTAAGCTAGTTCTAAGGATATTTTGACTTTTTATTTGTAAACTAAGGTTGACCAAACTGAAATTCTATTGATCTAATCTAATCCTAGATGAAATATTAGGCTGTTTTAATCCTAGATTACCTTAACTTAACCCTAAATCTATCAAAACATAAGGATCAATATAGCTTAGAACACAAGATTATGACAGATTTGGTTGTTTAAGCTAATTTTGACTTTTTACATTAAAGCTACCAATATTATGCTTGTTCTAACTTATATAGGCCTAAAATGAAATAATGGTGCAGCAAGAACAAAAGTAAAACAACAAGAACACAGCTATCCTAGCTGATCCAAACACCCTTTAATATGCTCACTTACACTACAAATGTGATATTTAGCCTTTACCCTACTGAATTTATGATCTAAACAGTTTTCCTAGACTTAATTAAAGCTCAGTGAACCAGCAAACACAACTAAGAACACCAAGACACAGATTTGCAAGTGAAGCTATATAAAGGGCAGTAACATAAATCTTAAACTAGAGCATATAAGGACACAGTTTAAGCATGCAATAAGCTATTAACCACTAATGTAAATAGCAATAAGCAAGTTTAAACTATGAAACAGTAGCAAGCTGAGAATGCAAAGAAACTAAAAGGGAACTTACTTGACTAGAATGGCAGAATGGAAATGTAGGACTCTGGCAGCTAGAATAAGCTCAAACAAAGCTATGACAGAGCTTTGATGAACTTATGCACAAGGTTATTATGGCTGATCAGAACTTATGTACCCTTAGTATAATGAAGATTTTTTTTTTTTTTTTTTTTTTTTTTTTTTTAAACTAAATATTAACAGAATAGAAGCTTGTAAACGGATTATAAGAGCTTAATGAAACTTAGAACAGCTTAAAGTTAAGGACTTTAGAGAAAATAAGAGCTTATTAACTAAATATTAACCATGGGTGAATGGAAGGAGGAGGTGAACAGTAATCGGGGTTAAAAGGGGAGGGAATTGGTGAATTGGGGGTGTTGGTTTGACCCTGGTAATTTTATTCTTTGACCAGGTCGGTTTGTGGGTAAAGTGGGTACCAGGGGTTGTGGGTTTTAGTAATGTGGGCTTGTAAGTGGATCTTGGCAGTTTGGGCTTGGGATAGGGGTGAGTGGTGTTGGGTTTAGTTTATTTTGGGTTGTAATGTTTTATTGTTAAGTTTAAGATAGGATCCGGTTTGGTTTTGTGTTAACATAAGTTTTGTAATTTGCTGAAAATATAAGGACTGAATCTGCCAATTTTTGCAAACATTCTTCAAGGGCCAAACTTGATCATTCTTGAATATTTAAAGGGCCTTGATGCATTTTCTCATATATAAGCTTTCAGGGACCAAACTTGCCAAATTTGGAACTTCAGGGACTAGATTTGTCAATTTTTCCAAACTTTGCTCATAGGGACTTCTTTTGATATTTCTTCAAACTTTAAGGATCATTTATGACTTCTTGGGCTTCTTTGATCATTATAAGCATTCTCGGCTCCGGTTCTTGAACACTTTCCATTTCTCGTGCTCGTTTTTCTGGTTTTGGCTTGGTTTTTGCCGTTTTCTCATATTTTCTTACCTGCATGTATAAAAACACAAAAACACATATATTTGGCATTTATTTGTTAGTTTTTTGGTATTTTTGAGTCTGATTTTGGTGAATAAAAGGTGTGCGTATTTGTACACACCACAAACCCTATTCAATAGTCGCTTCTCACCTCCACTCTCACCAAAATCACTCACCAGCGCCTCCCCTTCTCACCAAACAAATCCTAACCACCATCACCCTCTTCAATAGTCGCTTCTCACCTCCACCATCCACCACCACCATCGCTGTTGAAGCCCTAACCCCTACCTCCACTCTATGTAAGTTTGTTGATGAATTTTTTATTAAGATTTTTTCTTGTAATAAATTTTCTTGCATTGTTTGCCTAATTTTGTGAAAATGCCCAAATGACCTGATTACATGCTTAAGAATATTTGTCCTTGTGTGACATATACATTCTTGAATTTTGTTAGTTACGCATTTGTTTTAGGAAGAGAAGTTGAAAAGGTAATTGGATCGTTGTTAGACTTCGATTTTAATATTTTTGGATGATGGAATTTGTCTAATTGAATGAGAAGGCGAAATAGGAAATCGGATCTATTTTATATCGATTTGTATTACGTTGCATTAAAGTATGGAGTAGAAGCAGCTCCGGAAGTACGCTTTGTTGCAACTTCTTAGGAAACAAAATTGGTTGGAAGGGTAATGGCTTATTATGGCAAAAACTTGTGTTATGGCTGTCATTTTACTTGGTACATCCGAACCACAAGGAGTCTGCTATGTCGGGTCGGGTGTTATCGGGTCGGGTGATTCAGGTTAATCAGGTTGGTTTATTTAATTTGATAAAAAAATTATTCTAGCTAAAACGTTGGTCATTGACTGAATACAAAATAACAAAGTTTCTGTATGTTAAAGTAACAAAATAACAACAGAATTTGATATATACTAAAGATACTTTTTATAGATAATTGTATTGATTAAGTATTTACAGAAACTGACCTATTTATACATATTGAATCGTTGCCTACATGAAGAGGCATACCTGTACACTAAAAGTAAACGTTGTGACTTTTCCTAATCGTTGTAACCTATCTAAACTAAATAACCGTTTATACACTAACAAACTAATCGACCCATATTGACCCAGCCCATAACCCAAGTGTTTACAGGCTTTACATAAAACATAATATACACTAACTATCCTTATCTTTGCTTCTATAACATTAAGGGTCCAACAGTGTACAGGTTGCTTGAAATGTTAACACACAAGATTTCTAAAATTTCATTGCAACCTTGGTTGGCAGTTTCTTAATCATGTCATGTTCCCATCATTATAGGCCCGCATGGTTCACAAGGCCGGTTTTCAACAACAGATCGTGTACAATCAGACGTACCAGCACTGTTACGCCAACTTTAGTGATGCCACTTTCTCTTTTTATAATTTCCATACTAGTAAGTAACTTAACTTTCCTTAACTTAGTCAACAACATGGTAATTGAAATTGGCAATACACAAGTGCTGTCAACTTAACCCGCATTGTAAAATGATTATCCACCGTCAATTTAACCCTTATTAAACCACTTATGTTATTGTCATTACAGGCATTTCGGACTCATGTACTGAAACTCCGACAACAAGTGCTGCGCAGACAACAGTAACGCCACAAACAATTTTAGATTAGTTATATGGTGGTGTATGTTTTGAAGCCATTTGGTGTCGTATTGTAAGATGATTATTTTGTTGAACACATGCATTGAATATTAGTGTATTTTGTGTGATTTGAAAATTGATTTCATAGATCGGTTCTTAGGTATCAACTGATTTATTTGTTTTATTAGTTAGACCGGTTCTCAACCGATCTATTTATGTTTCGCTCAAATAGATCACCCTTACATAGAGTGGTTCATAACCAATCTTTTTGAGGGTTTTCAACCGATCTTTTTAACGTTTTTTGTAGTAGTGAACAAGTCTCAATGGTCCTGCTAATTACCATGACCAATTTACAGCACTATTGAAACATTCATTTTATCAAATAGTTTGTGTGCAACTCAATTTATTATTATCACATAATCACTCACAAGATATGTATCCAAAAACTCACATGTTATCACGTATTTTCATTGAGAATTCATTCAACAACCTACATGTTATCAAATAGTTTTTAGTCACTGTAGATGTAACAACTCGCAAAATTTCCCGTCATGATTCTATTTTGAGAAACGGTCATTCATTTAGAGTTTGATATTATTTATGAGAAATAAGGCACATTTATGGTCATTTTAATCGGAAATAATATTCTAAGCGTAATGACGCGATTCCCGTGTATTGAATCCACCATTTACTCGCCTAAATATATCCCAAAACCCCTTATTATGAAAGAATTCAAAAATTACAATTTGGCCCCTGTGGTAATTTTACCCACGCCCTCCCCTCAACTTTCATTAACTTTACACTAAGTTTTATAACTTTTTTTTTGTGATAAAAAGGGGTGCCAACATAGGGTTTCATCTCATTTAGTCATAGCCTCCATCTCACTTCTCCCTCTCTAGGGTTTGGCCGACACCACCACTGGTGCCACCACCAGCCACCGCCGCCGTCCTCTACCCTACCTTACTCCATCATCGTCATCACCAATAGATCTAGAAGACCAAAGGTTTGCTTGTTTTGATGTAAACCGATTATAACTTAATATAGTTTTCGTGGATTTTGGAATTGTTTTCGTATGGTAAGGAAAACTATTTATCAGAGGGTGTTTGTTCGCTTATTTTCGGTTCGTGCCCCATTGCACAAGGATTTGCAGTTTTGAGTTTGATTTGTATGGCTATTTTTGTTGTTGTTAAGTTATTGAAGTGACTATTGTTGTTATCGAATCGCGTCGCGAATCAAACCCGTTTCGAGTCACGGGTTTGACTTTGGTAACTTTGTTTGTCTCGGTTGGGTTCTGGGCTCGTTGTTTCGTGACCACATGGGGTGAGCCAAGACCATCCATGGTCTCGGTGGTGTTTGGGTTTGCCTTACTTTAAATGGGTTGAGCTTATTTCCAGTTTATTATTGAATTATAGCAAGAGGTTTGTATTCCTATCTCGTGTTTGGGTTAGGATTTAGAAATATGTTTGATTATATATTGTGGTGTCAAATGTATTTAACTAACTAGTTTACTTTTAAGGGACATGGTGCCGATTGGTATGTTACGGATATATTGGGATTTGATAATTGATATTGGACAGCAGACATTCTTAGACTTATTGGACTGAACCGAATACAATGTATTAGACTCGTCACGAATTTAATATATTTGATTTTTAACGGGCACGCAATAAGGAAACAATGTTTATTGGACAATAAATCACTAAATACATTATCCCAATAATTAAGTTGTCTTACTATAAAAGGTGACTTGAGTAAATTTCTTTGTAATGAAAGTCTTTCGATTTGAAAATGCTTTATAGACGGTCGAGTCATGGTAAAACTTTGTAAGGTTTCTATACTTGAACGTAATTTCCGAAAACAATTAACTATACTCTTGTCAAGTGTCGGAGTGTACTTATTTAAATCATAAACCTCATTGTTTAAAGTTGAGATTTCAAAACTTATCCTTAATTATTTATAAACTATTTGGGATTATGGGGAAAACACCAAAACTTGCCTATTTTATATTACATGGTTAGTTTTTGTCATGATCTAGATTTTCTTGATTAGCTTGAGTTTGCGTCAGTATTTCTTGATTATGTCGATGTCATATCCTTTTTGGCGTGAGTTGTATGTCGATGTCCTTTCCATTTTGGCATGAGTTGTATTAGGGGTCTAGGTTCTCTTACCACACCACACGAAACTTTGATACTAAACTTTTCATAAGTACTAAACTTTAGTAATCCACGAAAACTATGACATGTTGTCTTTTATAGACTTTATTATTTCACGAGCTATTTTATGAGATTATCGTATGCGTATTAGGTTACGCCATTTTCTGCACCATTGTACTCGTCGTATCTATCTTCTGGATATCGTTGTGATTAGCTCTAGATGCCAGTTGTGTGAGTTGTGATCTTTGCATTGCTGTGGCCAAGGTGAGTTAATAGCCCCTACTTTTTACTGGTTTTACAACTGTTTTGGAGGAGAATACATGCTCATTCATTTTAACTAAACTCAATGCTTTTCAAATGTTTATCATGTTGTGATCTACTACTTTCATGAATTGGACAATTTGTGCGTTTGATTTCGATTTTGTGCTATGTGGTATAACTTTATTTCATGTGAGCAAGCGTGCGCAACTGTTTAACTTCGTTTGGAGCCGAAGCATTTGATAGTACTATCGGGGTAGCTCCCCTGTGCATCCTGACTGTTTGTCGGAAGACCCTTGTGGTGTGTACATCCTGACTGTATGTCGGAAGACCCTTGTGGGGTGTTGTTTCTATTGGCAGGTTCAGTTGTAGCAACAGTAGCTATTTCATTGCAATATGTGCCTATTTGTGTGAATTTCAAATTGTGTGACTTGGCTTGAATGTGCGTAACTGTTTAGTGATGCATTCTTAGTACATCCTTTGGGAATTGGCTCCCTGTACACTCTTTTGGGAAGTGGCACCCAGTCAGTGTGTGAATCGTTTAGGCATATTCGCTGTCTGAGAATTTGGCTGTTGTTAGTTGTTATGTGCTTACATTTGTACATCCTGCTCACATTTGTCCTACGCTTCATTTTTCACTAACTCTATGAACTCACCAGCGTAAGCTGACCGTTTTAGCATGTATTTTCAGGTTTAAGGTGTTAGTTCGCTATTTGAAGGCGCTTGGCAAGGGGCATCGGTCATAGGCGACTCTGATATATATTTGGGACCACTTCAACCATTTTATGGGCATATTTCCACACTTCTTTTATAAAATGTAAACTTAACGTTTTTATTAATGCATTTTATTCTCAATAAATAAAATAAGAACCGTTCTTTGTACTTATGTTATGATACCAATTTGGTAGCACCCCAATGACATGTATGCTTCCGCTGGACACGAATTTTGGGGGTGTTACAGTAGAGGTACAATTCTTATTTGCTTTCTTTGTTTAATGATTAAACAAAACTGTCTCAGAGATGCTAATTAGAAGTTTCAAATTTTCACACACTAAATTTCTTTTTGGTTTGTGATTCAAAAACCTCATTTTACAAAGTTATAACAAAAATTTGAAAGAATATCTGACAAAATTATTGTTAAAATTGCAAGACATTTTAATTAAGAAAAAAAACCATCAACATCTTTGAAACATCAATTTTAAACACAATCTTTCAATCTGCAGCACTCGATTCTTCAATTGGTAATTCTAACCTGAGAATAGGTTCATTTCGAAATATCTATACTACTATATAAAACATTTAAGTTGTGAGCTCCACAAAAAAATATAATAATGAGCTCCACTCATAGAGTGACATGTGTCACTTACCAACAAAAATCATTTTTTTGAAAGACTCAACAAAAAAATCACATTTATTTTTTTAAAATCTAATTTCACTATATTTTCTAAAATTTTTTGCTCTTTAATTCAACATCCATTTTGATATATTTTTATTAATTTTTAGTTTTTATATTTTTAGTGAGTTTATTTTATTTTGGTTTAAATTTTACAACTTTAACCTTCATTTCAATAAATACAAATTTTAACCTTTATTTAAATTCATATACTTTAGGGGAGTGTTTGACGGGTAAGAGATTGTGAGGGTCTTTCTATATGCGGAAATAATGATGTCGCTGGAAAGCTACGGGAAACCGAAACAAACACATACAACTAACACATATACATTCGAAGTATTGTGAAACAAATTCATTAAGCTGGTAGGGAATTGCGGTGAGAGTTGGGTTAGCAATTCATTTACTATATTTATATTACAACTATATTTATCGCCGCCGCTGTGCGCGGGTATCCAACTATTATTTCTAAAATCAAGTTCACCTGTCATATAAAGCTCATGTTTTGTACAACTTCTTTCCAAATAACACTGTAGTTCTCATAAAAATATACATTGATAAAGTAAATTTATGCAGATACCATTTACTTGTCACATTAAACATACATAGATAAAAAGAATAGGTTCATTTTGTCTTTTGCATAAATCCCCTGCTGTACACACATGACAGAGAACATAAACGTTCCACATGTACACAATTAGTTTATAACTATCCATGTCTCACATTGTGAAAATAATGATTATGAAACCATTATTTACGACCATTTTTTGTACAAAAGACTTAGAACAGTCGCACTTAAGACAAAACAAACACACATATATACGAAGTATAAATACTTGGACAGATTAGAAAACGATTCTGCAGCCATCCAGACTTCCTCAGCTTGTCACTTTCAGTCTTTGAAGAATCCAGAATTAAGCTGAAGTCCAGAAAACGGTAATTTAAAAGGCCTCATTCCCTCTAAATACTATGGGGCATGGACTCGAGTTCCGGGTATAAAATTAGTTTCTCTGATTAAATATTCGTATATAGCAGTGGGTTTCGATTTCCGGGCCCGTATAAAAAAATACTAACTCATAATAAAGGATAGCCACAAAGAAGTAATAATAATATTCAGTACCATTCCATCCTTTTCCAGATCCTCACTTTCCACCGCCTTCATCCTTCTAATCGTTGTCACCCGCCTCATCTTCCTCATATATCGAAAGCTTTATTTGGTAAAGTTTTTTTTATACTGTTTATTTGTTGATACTTGATAGCTATTTATAAAGTCATCCTTTGATTTGTGTTCTCACTTACACAACATGTTTTATGGTTTTGTTTTCTTTTTTATTTTGATTTTATGTATACTCCAATTTTTTATTCCGGCTTTTACCTGATGGAAGTAACATCATTTTCAGACACGTGATGATGGGAAAGCAGTTAAACGGAGACCGCGCTGATCCTTTTTGTGATTACAAAACAGGTTCTTCAAGTTTTTTGTTATTCAATTTTATTTGTCATTCGTGAGTCGGATTTTTGATTTTCAGGAACTTTAAGGTTGATAACGAGGTAGAAACAGTTTGTTCATAGCCGACGGTGTTCCGTAATGGTATGTCGTCTTCTTTTTTTTCTTTCGTTTTTTTATTACTTTTTAATGTATAATTTTGTGGAAAAAAAAGGGCCTATGATAAAATCTGTGGTTTTGTAGCTGGATGTATAATACAGATATTGAACAAAGTAGGAAGAACATAACAAAGTTGTCAACGTTGTATAATGGATGTATAATCTTTTTTCCCTATGATTTATGTGGCTGTTGGTTCATTTCTTATTCTTAGAATCAGATAACTACCAATGCTCGGGGTTTCAATGCCCACGGAAAATATATTGTGTGGATGAAAGGTAATTATAAGTTTCACTACAGTTATTTTTTATTTTTTTATATTTTACGTGGTTTTGGATTAACTCTAACGGTAACAGTTGGTGGCTATCCAGTTTTATAGGTTCATTTTAATTTTCAAAACATTAATAACCTCCCTTAATTATTTGGGGTGTTTGTCGGCATATTTATCAGGCTTATGTGCTGGTGCAGGAAGGCGTATGGGATGTCACGTTAACTGTTAGGTGATAACAAGTGCATGGAAAAGGTTCCAACCACTGGCTTCTATTCACGATTTTGGTCTTACGTTATTTTGAAGAATAGTTCTGTGAGCTCATCACTGTTGCATATATGTTCTTTTCTTTCTATCTATTATTGTTTTGTATGAAGAAGTTCGACTCGGATAATGAAGAAGACGGTCGGAGGTTCTTCCCTGGATTTAAGCAAACATATACCATTCTCAAATCCCCTTAGTTTGGTAAGTTTATCAGGTTTTAGTTTTGCAATTAGTTAGTGGTTTTAGTGTGGTAAACTTTGTTTTTTATTTCGATTCGGGAAGACCTTTTTGGTTTTTTTTTTTCAGTTATAAAGAATTCATCATAACCTGTTTAAATATATTAACCTGAAAAAAATTGTTTATATGATAGACACATTTAACTCCCGAGAGCCGACTACAGTTCCATTTCCACAAATGTATCAGTAGATCGCCAAAAAGAAGATTTCAAAATTGGTGCGGGAATACGGTACCTCATATTATTTTTTATGTTTGCTAAACCAAACTTACTTTTATTTCATAAGCAATTGAATAGCTTAGTTTTGATTTGCACATGAAGCTTATCAGACATATTTTTTGTTTATGCAGTCCCATAGTGTGTTTTCTTGCAGTTCACTATACGTGTGATCTGCTGGTTGTCCTTACCCACCCAAGTATGGCCCTTTATTTGTTGTACATAACTATAATGACTTTCGGATAACTTTAAATGACTGTTGACCCTTACCTTCCAGCAAGCCAATTGGAGGCGACATGAGGATAATACCTGCAACCGTGTGGCTGTTGCAAGTAGCAGGAGCAGAACTCCATACACGAAGGTTGTAGCTATGAAAAAATGGACATACAACCCATGGTCATTGCCGAAGGTACAATAACAGGTACATGGATAGAGATAGAGACAGAAAATATCATATGGTGGAGTTGTGGAGATTGTGACCAGCATGCATATCACTTTCAGAGATACAAACAAAACAACCCACACGATTCGGTTTGTCTTCATGACTTACATGTTAAAATTTTCAAAACTTTAAAAGTTTGGTATATGTAGGTAGCATGCCTCTCGGTTCTAGGAAGAAGCTTTATTGGCACTGGATATAAACGATGGTTCAAGTTATACTAACTCTTTGCTATGTGTTGTCGTTACAGCCACCGAACAAGTGCCAAAAAAAGATTTCAGGAGCGCACATGGCAGCTGCAGACAAAGAAATACTACAACTTAAGGCAAGTAAAATTGTTGCTTCCTACGTGACTGATTGGCTGCGTTCCTACTATAATATACGTTTCTACCCCGCACTGTCCAGATCAACAAAGGGCTACGCTTTTTTGACAGGCTGCTGCAACGATGTGTGTTGGGATGACAACTTTTCGTAATCCTCTAGAGGATCAGTGTCTTGCACATTCTCATGGTATCTTTTGCTCTTATTATATCTTATCTCAGAATTGTGGTTTAGCCTTTAGAGTTAAACAGGCATTTGTGGCACTTTTAGATATGTATATTTTCTGTATGAAATATAAGAAGCTGTTTTCTTTTGCTTTTCCTTTCTTAAAAGTTGGGAATGTTTCATATGGCAGTTGGAGCTTCAATATTAAGCACATAAACAACAGTTTACGACAGCTTACGTTTGATGCATTTTATATAATTTATCACATGTTAAGCCTTACTAAAAGCAAGGGTGATGCTTCATGGTTTGCTTTGATTGGTGGTCAAATGTTATTGACTACATGGTTTCTTGCAGCATACGCAAGAATTCTGGTGCAACCCCGCCGCAACGCGGCGGCCGCCTTCTACTTGTTATCATAAGTATAGAGCCCGCTTCCAACCTCCGCCTTAAACCTTAAATAGTCTTAAAAAAACGTCCCCATTAGCCCAATATCTAACGCTACTAATTTATCCAAATTTGTTTCATAAAAAACAACCTAACCAAGAAGAACTCAAATGGGTCACGCTTAAATTCTCAATTCACCCCATTTTCAGTCAACTAACAAAAAAAACAATATTTTTTTTGAGCAAACAAAAAACCAATAACCCAATAACCCCTGCACCCCCCCCCCCCCCCCCCCCCCCCAATAGCAACACACATAAACCTTAAACGATGCCACCATTCAAGAAGAACCAGTTTTTTTAATCACTACCAATATCTTAAACCATAAACGGTAAAAAAAACTCAAAGCCCCCATTCTCCTAACATCCAATCCTACAAATATATCTGATTTCGTTTCCTATAAACAATCTAACCAACAAAGACTCAAATGGGTCACACTAACACAACAAATTCACAGTACTATCCATTCAAACATTTCATCAAACGTTTGGTGTGCAGCTCAATTCAACTAACAAAAAACCACCAAACCCATTTATAAAAACCCAAAAAAAAAACTCAGCAGAACAATTCGAACCAACATGAACTCAAATGGGTCACACTTACATAACAATTCAACTAAAATAAAACCCATTTTTATCAGAATCCACGTCATCACACCATTAAAGACATCTAAATTTGCATGTTGCATCGTCTACTCAAAGTTATTGTTTTAAACACTCGAGTAAAGTTCAAAGTTTTTTGTGTTAAACAATCGAGTAAAGCTGTTGTCATATGCCATCCAATCACTACTCTTCCTACAAATGAGATGCATGGTTGTCATTCTAACACGTGAATTATAATAAGAACCTAAGGTACCATACTTGTAATGGTCACATTATATGGTGTTTAACAAAGTAAGATGACTAAAATTTCATATTGTGTATGCATTTGAACAATACACTACCAAAAGTGTAGACATCATAATAAAAAAAAGTTTAACATACGTTTATGCATCAAGAGCTTCTTAAAGATTGTTATGTTTTTGCCAAGTGGTGTCTAGCCAAGATCAAAAGGGCTACACCTTTTAATGGAAAATCCTGAATGATTAAATCTTTCCTTTGATCACTTATAGCAGTAAGTTACCCTTACATAACAGCTGGCTTATGATCGTAAGACATTTTTCTGTTCTCAATCGGTTACTTTAGCGTTTGAATTATTAGTTGACTTATTACTCCACCTGATTTTGACAGCAATACATGATCACCGTCGATCACTGTCCAGTTTTGGTAGTATACCACATTATTTATCAGATGCTAATCTTTTCTTATTGTCATAGTGTGCAGTGACTTCATTCCTAATTCTACTGTCCTTGACAAATTATACTTTTCTAAGTCAGCTAAAACAGTGATAACTTTGATCAATTGATATATGTAAACTCACTTATGGTGGTACAACTCACAGACGGGTTCAATAACAGGTCTATGACTTGTAGATTTTAGTGAGGATAAGTGTTTGTTTAACCTTTTTTATATTATAAAATTATGGTTAATTACATAAATTGTTAATGTGGTTACATCAAAATGCATCTGCCATTCTTTTACTTCAGAAATTCACGGATTCCATCCATGTAGTTGACGCTTTTTAACAGGTCCTTTGACGACCAAACATCCGTTAGAAAAGTAAACAAAGTCTAGTTGCGCAATTTTTTGAACGAAGACCATTTTAATGAAATTCAAAATTAAAAAAAAAAAAAAAAAAAAAAAAAAAAAAAAAAAATACACTACCTCGCAAATTTCCACGAGTGTCCATGAACCCTCAGGACACACCTGCACCGTAATTATGTCTGCCTTCCGTTAAATCCCCTATGTGCATCAAACCACCGTTGACAAACAACCAATCACCATCTTCGCCGCCGTCGTAAAACCAACCATTGTTCCTGCAGAAAACTAACCACCATCAACAATGTTTCCGGTATTGTTCATGAAGGTTTTTAAAGATTAGGAAGGTCATGACTCGAGTAACGGATAACGTCCTAACCACCGGTAACACTTGCAGTAGGACTAAATAAATTCAGATAAATGACCAACCACTATTCAGTATTCACACACTTCAAGCCTATGTGTATCCCGGTATATAAACCACTTTAATAAATAAAAGAGCAAGAGATATCCATTAATAAAGATGGTTACAACTAATAGCTCCTCCACCACCTTAAATAACACATTACAATGACTTTGGTACATCGTGGTATGGTGGAAAAGCAAGCCTTTTTGTTCTTGCTCTTCAGTCTTGCAAAGGATTTAGATTCATAAATTTTGATACAGCTTGATTATATCTATGTTTTGGCAAGAACATGACGTATATACACAAATTTAAGCACACTGGAGTTGAGATAGTTGACCTTTCTGCCATTCCAGCTAACGGAAATAGGTATTGATACTTCGAGCTTTAAGCTATGAAAGGGTGGTTCACAAGTCACAACAAAGCAATGAGCCTAACCATTTCACGGGCTATCTGATTTCTATAACTTCACTCCCGCACAACGACCTTAATTTATTCAGCCACAATTCCTGAGGCTGCACACCAGCCGCCCTCATCTGATAAAGGAACTTATATAATGGCTTCAACAAGGCACCCGTTTTGTACCAAACTAGTCAGCATAGCATTCTAAGACGCATGATTCCTCCTACTTTCATTCATATCAAAAACCCTTTTCGCATCATTCATCAACCCGAATTTCCCATACATATTCTCCATTTCAGGAAAAAAAAAAAGAACCTGTTCACCACAGTTCCCATCATCACTTATCTTAGAACAAGCACTAAGAACACCAGACAACATAAAGCTATTCTTCCTAACACCCTCTTTCCCTATCTCATTAAAAACCTCACGAAACTGTCCACACCACAACGTTTCTCCTCGAACCAATCTGATCAGAAACCATATCACCACCTTCAAAACACCCAATCTTCCCATAAAAACTAATCAACGAACTCCCCACAAACAAATCACCTCCATACCCCGACTTCATCAACCACCCATGAACCTGCTCCCCAAGTTCCACATTCGTCGTCTCCCGACACGCTTTAAGCACACACACCAATACACCATAATCCAACTAACCGGCAAACTATTGCAACTAAAAAGCACATATTGGAACCATGAATCTATAAACAACTTCACCACTTCCTCACACTCACCATTATCAGCATGACCCGCAATCATAATCACCCACGAATTAAAATCCCTTTTAGACATTTCATCAAACGCTTTACGCGCATCACTTAACAACCCACCGCACGGTTGATTAACGCTAAGGAAAGTCACTTTTTAAACATTTTTGTCATATGGGTGTGTACCCAAACTGATTCATTGCAAAGTTGGAACTCGGTGCATTCTTTATTAACAAAGAACATAAACCTTCCACACATACATAATGACTTTTGACACAAAATATTTGAACACCATATCTAATTTTAGGACATTTTTTGATACAAAAGACTATTTGAAGATGTGTGTGATTTATTAGTAGTCCCAATACATAAGCTTCAATTCAAAGCTAAATAAGCCAATCCAAACACCCACTTAGAACAATCACACTTAAGACAATACAAAAACACATATATGATGTATATATACTTGGACAGGTTAGAAAATGACTCTGCGGCCCTCCAGACTTCCTCATCTTATCACTTTCATTCCTTAAAGAATCTAGAAGTAACGGCGGTCCATCAACCTTGACTTCAAGCCTACAAGTTTAAAAATCACACAATAAGTCAATGTAAACTCATAACCAGTTTTAGTATGATAAAGTATGCTTTCTTAATACAAATACAATAGAAGCCTTTTGCTGATACTCAAAGTAAACACGAATTTTGAACAGTACGGGAATATATTCTTACACTGGCCGGAACTCAAGACCACATACGATGAGGCCAGACATAGTTCCTTCATGGCTTGTAAATTTCATATCCATAGAAAGAGAGACATAGTCCCAAGGTGTTGTTGCTGCTATTACATAACAATTCAACTAAAATAAAACCCATTTTTATCAGAATCCACGTCATCACACCATTAAAGACATCTAAATTTGAATGTTGCATCGTCTACGCAAAGTTATTGTTTTAAACAATCGAGTAAAGTTCAAAGTTTTTTGTGTTAAACAATCGAGTAAAGCTGTTGTCATATGCCATCCAATCACTACTCTTCCTACAAATGAGATGCATGGCTGTCATTCTAACATGTGAATTATAATAAGAACCTATGGTACCATACTTGTAAAGTTGTAATGGCACATTAATGGTCACATTACTTGATTGTTTAAAGCTATTCTTCCTAACACCCTCTTTCCCCATCTCATTAAAAACCTCAAAAACCTCACGAAACTGTCCACACCACAACGTTTCTCCTCGAACCAATCTAATCAGAAACCATATCACCATCTTCAAAACACCCAATCTTCCCATAAAAACTAATCAACGAACTCCCCCCAAACAAATCACCTCCATACCCCGACTTCATCAACCACCCATGAACCTGCTCCCCAAGTTCCACATTCGTCATCTCCACACACGCCTTAAGCACACACACCACAATCCAACTAACCGGCAAACTATTGCAACTAAAAAGCACATATTGGAACCGTGAATCTATAAACAACTTCACCACTTCCTCACACTCACCATTATCAGCATGACCCGCAATCATAATCACCCACGAATTAAAATCCCTTTTAGACATTTCATCAAACACTTTACGCGCGTACTTAACAACCCACAAGCTACGTACATTATCAACACACGGTTGATTAACGCCAAAACTGATTCATTGCAAAGTTGGAACTGATTCATTGGGTGTGTACCAAAACTGATTCATTGCAAAGTTGGAACTGGATGCATTCTTTATTAACGAAAGCTGGGTACAGTAGCCATTAGTCCATTACCACTCGAGCATTGAATAACGCCAAAAGAGCTTAAGATTGCCGATTATATCTCACTAAAATCAAGTTCGCCCGTCTTACAAAGCTCATGTTTTGTATAATATCTTTCCCAATAATAGTGTAGTTGTAACAAAAAACATTCATTGATAAAGTAAATTTATGCAGATCCCATTTATCATTTCATCATTTGTACAAATCCCCCGCTGTACACACATGAAAGAACATAAACCTTCCACGCATATATAATGACTTTTGACACATAATATTTGAACACCATATCTAATTTTATTAGTACTCCTAATACATAAGCTTCAATTCAAAGCAAAATAAGCCAATCCAAACACCCACTTAGAACAATCACACTTAAGACAATACAAAAACACATATACGCTGTATATATACTTGGACAGGTTAGAAAATGACTCTGCGGCCCTCCAGACTTCCTCATCTTATCACTTTCATTCCTTAAAGAATCTAGAAGTAACGGCGGTCCATCAACCTTGACTTCAAGCCTACAAGTTTAAAAATCACACAATAAGTCAATGTAAACTCATAACCAGTTTTAGTATGATAACGTACGTTATATTTAATACAAATACAATAGAAGCCTTTTGCTGATACTCAAAGTAAACACGAATTTTGAACAGTATGGGAATATATTCTTACACTGGCCGGAACTCAAGACCACATACGATGAGGCCAGACATAGTTCCTTCATGGCTTGTAAATTTCATATTCATAGAAAGAGAGTCATCCTTGAATTCATGAGCTGAGTTAAACTTCCAAAGTTGAATCTCCATCCATCCATCTTTCCTTTGTTTTGGAACCCGAGTGATACCATTTATGTTCAATGGGCTTGGGGTTATAAAGTAAACAAATTCAGCCTCACTGTTTTCTTTGTGGAGTATGTCTCGTACTTCTACTGGACAATGCAGCCCCTCGCATTTTTCTGAAAGCTTGAATACAAGGTAACACACGTATTCTGTATCTGGTGACAGCATTGGACTTTTGATTGTACAATTGAGATGAAATACTTGTTTTGGTAAAAGCTCAATCACCTCTTGAAATCTGCACGTAGGATGGATTAAGGACGAAGTAATAAATATGACAGGAAACTAAATCCAAGAAGTTAAACTTTTGCCAGCCATTTATTCACGAATCTTTAATTGTTAACCATGAAACAAAAAACATTGAGCTAGAAATCTAGTTTTTTGTGTGACATCTACATATTTGGATGTACAATCAATAAAAGTTTAGCGGTTAAAGGTAGGGCTGGAAATCCATGTGGGGTTCGAGTTGGTGGGTCACGATACCCCAACCCGAACATGACCTGTTTAAACCTTAAATAATTGGGTCAGACTTGTAACTTCTTTAAATATATTTTCTGAACACGATTCATTTAATCTGCTTATCTAACTGGGTTGGCGGGTTAGCAGGTTACACGGGTTAAATGTGTTGGCAAGTCCACCCGTTTATCCCACACAACCCGAACATGGCCAGAAACTTGTTTACACCCAACCCTAACCCGTTTATTTCCGTATCGGTCTTGGGTCGTGTTTCATGTAGCGTCAGGAATTGCCGCCCCTAGTTAAAGGAAACTGTAAAAAAATTTGCTATAATATAAGCAACGAACCTGGAATGGGCTGATGGTTTTGAAGTAAAAAGATCCACATTAGAGAATTTGTATAAAGCTGCCTTTGCCGAAACTACAAGAAATTTCTTTTCGTCGACTTCACCCAACCAGAACAACTCGTCGTAGTTTCTGCATATCTTGAATATTTCTTCAAAGTTAGTTGGAAGTTGCTGCACCTGATCCACATTGAAGTTTGATTTCAAGACTTGTTGGACTTCCTTCAATTTTCCCATTTTTTCATGTTTCACCTGTGTGCAAACCATGTTAAATATGCAACATAGAACATGGGTTTAGTTTAATTTTTTGGCATGCATCCGACCTCTTTGTATAATATAAACAAAAGAGTAAATTATGGAAACAGGGGATGTAATTTCAAACTTACTTTATCAATTGCTCGAAATTCAATGCCTTCAACATAAACCGCACTTTCTCCACAATAGTGTGATGAAAAGCTCTCAAGTAGAAACTCAAAAACAACATCTTCGTTCTGATTCAAGAATTGGTACAACTCAATCATCATCCAATCCTTGTCTCTCCATGTTGCGAAATATGCATGTAGACTTTCGAGTCCCTTTCTATACTTTAGGTTAACACACATCGGTTTACTTGAAAATTTTCTTGAATCAGTAAGTTTGAAGACTAAATAGACCCCATAAACAACATTAGGAGATAAAAATTGAGTTCTTGTCTTGATTTCGATGATTAAACTGGAAATATCTAATATCTCCACCACTGTCCCAAACCTGCACATATTATAAACATCCAGGTCCAAATTAGTCATAGCCTTTATTCCCATGCACTTCTACTTTTGAATTTCATAATTTTTGGAGCAAGAGTTTGAATTCCATATTCAAATTGATTGTATATTTGTATCAGAAAAACCTCTTTTTAAATAAAGGGAAGAATATTATAAAAAAACACTATCAAGATACTAGCAAAATTTAAAATTCACGGTCATGAGAACAGAGGACCCACAACATGGGCATACCTCAACTACATGATTAGAAGGTTTACAAAATTATAGTAAGTTTTCAAATTTATTTTTTCTTGTACTACATCAGTACTCATTGTTGATTGCAGGACTACTTTTTTTATTAACCTGATGAGACGAGCTCCGAAGTTTAGTCATACAGAAGGTTTGGGTCTCAAGTGTAAAAGAGATATAGATGAAGAGCTATTGCTCTGTTTGATTAGTGCATGGGATTCAAAGGAATTCAAATATGTTTTATGTAAGTGCAGAAAGTCATTGTGATATGTAAGTGTAATAGATAGTCAAAGGGGTTCTTAAGTTGATCCGATTGGATTATAATTACAGTATATATTTAGTTATTAAAAAAGCATAAATAAAATGTACTTACGCTTAACACTTAATATTAACAAAAAGATCGAGAGTTAGAGAGAATAACCTTGATTCTGGAAGAGATTTCCGCTCATGTGGACAAGTGTTTTTATAGGAAAACATTGTTGCTGAAACCATTTCATTTCTTTCTCCATGACCATCGAATGACAACAACTGATATATAACAAAACATAAATCAGGCTCAATTTTTATGATGTGTAAATACATGTGTGGTATTCAATTATCCCTCGCCTCAAATAGGAAAAGATACATAGAAAACTGAAAAAAAAAACCCAAATAAGTGAGATACAAGATGAACTGATTACCACTTTGTCTTGTTGAAGGAGGATTCCCTTAGAAAAAATGTTGTAAAGTTCCTCTTTCTTTATGGTAGAATAGATTTCAGGGCACTTTGACATCTGGATTATATCTTTATAGTCTTTAGGCAATTTGGGCTCCCATTTCTCATAGTCCTCCTGTATATGCATTAATTAACCAGTTAATAAACTAATGTTTCATATAGTTACCTTCTTAAATTTATAGAACAGTTAAAAGCCATAGTTTAGATTTATATGAATCAAAAGTTAACTAATTTTGTCAAACTATAAAAACTTACCTGAAATTCCAACGATTTCTTGAGTTGTGTGACCACTTCATCAGCTGTTGGTCGTCTTTCTCTCCTGTGATGTAAGCATTGAAAGGCAATCCTTGTAAAGGTAATATATGACTGTGGCGCAATTTGTTCTTTGATACCCTCGAACACTAACTTATCAAGTTTTCCTTCATAGTAGTGTTGTTTTGCCAAAAAGGGTAAATAAAGAAACTCATCATCTAGCTTTTTGGATGAAAGTTTCCCACACAATATGTCAAATAAAACCGCACCCAGTGAGAATATATCAGACTCTTTCGTTAAGAAGCCTGTTTTCGAGTGTAGTGGGTCACCATAGCCTATTGTGCCTGTAACATTGTCGATGGCATTGTCTACATTCCGATTTGTTGAACATACTAAGGAATGCCCAAAACCTGTAAATTTTGCTTTCCAGTCATCAAATAGTAGAATGTTGGTGCTGTTGATGTCCCTATGTATTACCATTTCAGGACTTCCATGAAGAAACTCCAACCCAATTGCAATATCGATGCATACTTTAAGCCGCATCACCCACGTAAGACTATCATCGCTCAAGTACTTATCAAGACTACCTCTGGATGCATACTCATATGCAATAATCTTTTCATCCTCTTCATCACAGTAGCCTACAAGAACAATCGCATTTTCATGTCTATACTCCATAAGGATTTCCAGCTCTGTCATAAATTCAACATCTCTTTCAAAAGACTTCTTATCCAACCGCTTTACCGCAATGTTATTATGTCCATGAGCGCGAGTAACTACTCCTCTGTAAATATTCCCAAATTCACCATGTCCAATGATGTTGTCTTGACTGAACTCTTGCGTAGCTAACTTTACATCTTCAAGTGACAGTTTAAGGTTGTCCTTATGGTTCTCCTGTGAATCATGGATCAGTAAGTTATTCTGACAAGTAAAAAAAAATTAAAACTACTATATGCTATCTAAAATTTTCATTGTGTCATACCTGACAGTTTAACGCTTTTTTGAGTTCTTTGATGACAACTTCTATTGTTGGACGTTGCGCTTGAGTTTCTGCCACACATCGAAATGCGATTTCTAAGAATACGTCCAAAGACTCTTTATTGGGTCCTTTGCTTAAAGAAAAGACATGTTCATCGGTCTCCTCCTTTATCTTGTGATCAACAATTTGCATTACTGTTCCCCTTTCAAAATGATCTCTTGCAATGGGTGCAATTCCTTTCTCATTCACTTTGGTGTATACAGAATCATAGGCCAACCTCCCAGTCAATATCTCAAGCAACACTACTCCAAACGAGTAAATGTCTGATTTCTTATTTAGTTTACCATACTTCTGATACTCTGGATCCAGATACATCTTTGTACCTGCAACCGTATCGGTATAGATAGTGCTAGCCACTTGATGTGCTGGGTGGAATTTGGAGAGCCCAAAATCCGCAATCTTTGCCTTCCACTTATCACCCAATAGAATATTATCGCTCTTGATATCGCGGTGTATCATCTTTTGTTTGCCATGATCTGTGTTGTTGTGAATGTAATTCAAACCATGTGCAATATCAAGGCATATATTTAGACGTTGCAACCAATTAAGATTAGTGAGTTTATCACTGCTTCCTAAATGGCTTTCAAGACTTCCTTTCGAAGCATGCTCATAAACCAGGATCATTGCACCGTTACCTTGATCATAACAAAAACCAAGAAGAGAGATTACATTCTCATGCTTACAAGTAATTAGAGTTTCAATTTCTGCAATGAACCCTTGTTCTCCTTCTTGATTGTAAATGCGCTTTATGGCTACCGTGCTTCTTTTCAACGAGGAATTACTGCTATCAAAAAGTTCAAGATCTGCTTTGTATACTTTACCGAATCCACCAGACCCGATGCAGTATGCGTCATCAAAATTCTTGGTAGCCTCTATTATAACATTTAGTCCAATCTTCAATTGCTCAAAGTTCTTCCCCTGTGACATTATGAAGTTGTGCAACACCACATTAATGCTAGTAAGGATTGGAGTGATATTAAGAGAAGAGTTCAACTAAAATAGCATGATAAAATAAAAAGTGTAGGACAAATTAAGGACCATCGGATATCTAAATCCGTGGTTGTATTTCACAATGGCATGTTTGTAATTCCTTTTTCATGGGTTTAAAAACCTTACTCTAATCAACATCAAATGTTTTTTGGTTTTTAAATTCGTTTTCCGTTTTGAGTTCGGCTTTTAGTTTGAGGCACGATGGTATAGATTGAATATGAATACGATGCAGTTTAAACATCCAGTTTTTTAGATGCAAGATGATGATGCAAAATTATCCAGTTTTAAGATGCAAAGTTATCAAGTTTAAGGATGCATAGAATAGATGCAGAACCAATATTAAGATGATGCAATGTGTGATCAGTATAATCCAAAAAAATTCATAATTTCCAATGATGCTGATTGATACACGCCTAAAAAAGCAAAAAGATCTTGTCAGTTATCATAAATTAATGCAATATAGTCCACTCCATACTATCCGATAATCAATCCATGCAGTATGACTAGTGAGCCAGAGAGCTTAACACTTATAAATGGATGTGATATAATCTTACAAAATAAAATGATGCTTATGAGATGCAATAACATTATGAAATCTTCTAATTGGATTCAATGTAATCAATGGATATCTTGAGTGAGATTTAATTAATCGCTTGATTTACGAAAAGTCTGGAAACACAATTAACATGAACTTTATGCTTAAAATACTACTATTATAGTGAGATACCCAAACAACCCTTAGAGCATCTCCAATCTATTGAGCATTTGAAGGTTCAATATATTGCCACATCATCATTGAACTCTTGCATAACAAAATCCTCACAGTCAATTGAACTTGGTAACATGTTTAATGATATAATTAAATATTTTTAAAATAAGGGCTAGTAGACCAATATATGTGTGGTGACCCACATAGTACCATATAATAGGTGTTTGTTCAGAGAAGCACTCCTTTTCAATGAACCTATAAATTTTCACTTTTACAATTCATTAAACTCATAAAATTGGTCATTGCACTTTGCTACCTAGACCCATTGTGCATGCCCTTACAAGCCTTACCACGTGTTACATCTAGAATGTTTTTCGGATTAGTTAAAATGAGAAGTGAAAATTTATTTTTGGGCATCCCAAAATAAAAAATTAGACTATAATTAAAAAAGAATATCATTCTTTTTATTGGGTATTTTTTGGTTGTAGGTTCTACAATTGTATGAAACGGATTCTATTTTCTATCTATATAATTTTTATTGTTTTCTTTAGTTTGTTGAGTTAGCTATAATTGGGGGAGGAGAAATTTTACTTTTAGTTAAACTAGACGAGTACCCGTGCATAGCAACGAGATTTTATACCGACAAATAGTTTATTGATAAAAAAAAGTTTATAGGTTATAAATAAAAAATAATAAAAGTTTGAAGATTTGAGAATTAAACATAATGTTTTGAATCCCGGTTCGACCCGGTTGAACCGTTCCGGTCGAAAAATTGGTCGATTTAAACCGGGTCAACTTGCTAGGTTGGGTCGAGAACGGGTCTAATTAAACCGGTTCAACTTGTCAGGTTTGAAGCGTCCCGGGTCAACCCGGTTTGTTATTTGTATTAATTGTTTTAATTGGTTGTATTTAATTTGATAGATATGTTTTTAATTGGTTGTACAATGTGAATAAATCATTGTACTTTTAAGTAATGAGTTGTTTTAATAAGAGTATTAATTACATTTCATAATTTTCTTTAATAAGATTTTTCAACATTTCACATTACTTGACTTTTCACTTTTTCACTTTTCCACTTTGACCATTTTTCCTTTATATGTAGTATAGATTGTTATCTATCGGTTGACAAGGACCGGGTGGGGATCTTGAATCCGACCGGATAATTACCCTAATTCAAAACGTTTTTTTTTTTTTTTTTTTTTTTTTTTTTTTTTTTTTTTTTTTTTTAACGCTATTAGTTAAAGGGTTTATTTCTTTATTTATCAAAGTTCTCCTAACTTTGAGATGACAAACTCTTAGGTATGTCTAATTTAACACTTTTGGATTTATGTAACGAAATAAAAGAAAAGATAGAAGGTTGGAATACAATTCATTACTAAAATTACAGGTTTTGAAAAATCCTCATCATATCAACAGGTAGCTTGGCTTTTGGTATTTAAGCACAAAGAAAAGCATACCAAAATCACAATCGTAGCCACGATGATGCTTAAGGTCATTATTTCAAATCTCTTCAACATAATTTTAACTTCAGACTTTTGATCGGACAAAGTTTTGCTATTCATAAGCTAAGCCATTAAACTAATGATATATATTTTAATTATGGAGTACATATTCAATTGTTGTCGTAGCTTAGTTGGTTTACACTTCTCCCTTCATGCAAGAGGTCTTGCGTCCTACTCTCCACATATACCTTTTTTTTGTCTTTTTTAATACTCTTTTACTATTAATGGTTTATGACTTTATGTTTTCTAATTATTTACTTATTAGACAAAATAAAGTGAATAAGATGTATGTGTATACAAGATTACAAGGGCGTAGCCATGATTTTTGCTTTTGGGTGGGCCAAATAATTTTCAGTACACTATGAGTACAAAGCTCAAAATAGAATAGTTTTTACCGTAGTAGTGAATTCTTAGACATTTTGCAAGCACCATCAATGTAAAAAGTAAATGTGAAATATTATTGTAAATGATTTGCTATATATGGGTCTTAATTACAATAATTTTTTAGGGCGTTAAAATAGGCATATCCATATAATCCGAGAAAAAATTTGGTATCTCTATTAGTGGGCCATGGCCCACCCTACACACCATGTGGCTAAGATTTTGACAATTACTTTTTGAAAATATTAATGTTAACTTACTTAAAATATTTACAAATATATCTTCAGAAAATAGCCTCTTTGAAAGGTTTTATCAAATGAGAAATTATAGCCTTGCCTAAAAACATGCTTTAATAATATGCCTAAAAGTGTGTGACAAAAGTTTATTGGTTGTAACAACCGGACTCACTTCTTTATAAACAATATACTCTTGCCACATCACATACATGTTTTTAGGCATGACTATTATTTCTCTTATCAAATTAACTTCTTTTTTCATGTTATTAACTTATATAAAACAATCATTTGTTGAGATCGGGCCATCATGGCTAACATTTGTTGAGATAATCGATTATTTGTGTATATATCGAAAACAAACGTACTACATATTTTTATTACATGCTTAACTTAAGTTTTAAAAAATTTCTAACTCGAATCCTTTATAAACCAAAATATAAAGTTATGCGCCATCATAATATATTTTATCTAATAGAATTATCATGCAATCATGTTCCACAGCGAAAAGCGGCCACGTAACACTCGTTCACCACATTTATCATAAAAAAATTCGTTTTAGATAATACATTTTAGTTGTATGATATAATTATAATATAAGAAATAAAAAAATACAATGTTAAAAAAATTATAATAATGTAAAATCAAAATCACATACACGTTTAGTAAGGTAATAATTTTTTGATACTTGACTAGAAACGTACTGGCACTACTACAAAAATTGGCATAGAGCCCGGTTGAAACGGCTAATAGAGCCCGGTTTTCCTTGAGGGCTCAAAGGGGGGGGGACTCTATTAAGGATTGACATAGTGCCCGGTTTGAAAAACGGGCTTTATGATACTTATTAGAGCCCGGTTTTTTTTTTGAAAACCTTGCTTTATGTGATTAAAAAAACCATTTTTAATAATCATAGAGCCCTGTTTTTTCCTTACAAAACATGGCTCTATGATTTTTTTTTTTTTTTTTTAGCTTTTTCAAATTTTGTTAAATACCACCTGTTCAAATTATTTCTACAGCGGAAACAACAAAATTATTTCTACAGCAGAAACAACAACAAAGCCATAACCTTGAAGATCCATACCAAAAGATTTAAGATCCAAGATCAGTTACAACAATCTAATACGGGTCATATGGACTACCGAACATACTTAATACTACTAATTAAAAATAACAACAGTTTCACAATCTAGTGTTTTGTTGGACTAAGGGAAAGGAGATATACAAAACGACACGAGTACATGCCAACCTTTCCTAAATACTACCATGATTGATGATCAGATGCCACACACCGAAATGCACGAGCTCACGATGTCGTCCAGCTCCTTGGCAGTAAATGGCTTCTTGTCATTCCAAGGCACCTATGAAAAAAAACATCCATAAGATTTATGCACATCATTGATAACAAAATCATCTACGCATGGATATCAAATACATATATTGGCCATACATAGTAAAAAAAAAAACTCGATCAGTGATGATTTCTATTTATAATCAAGGTGTAAATATTTTTACTCATGTTTTTAAGTAGCATCATGTATCAGATAAGCCTTGCAAGTACAAGGTAGATTCAGATATGCCTAATAGAACAAACAAAGTAGAACGAGTTTCAGGTTCTAACAGAATATTGGTTCTAACAGCTTAGGCTTTTTGAAATAGGCATAGCAGCTTATTGGTTCTAATAGAATATCGTGCTTGCATTTTTTAACCACTAATAGCACTAACAAATAAACTGGATCTAACAACAGTACATATATTTCAAACAAGTTTCGGTGATAAAAAATAACTTTTTCTATAAATTCTAGCTGTTCAATACCGAGCTCAAGCGGATTTTAAATTTCCCTCGAGCTAGAGCATCATTAACGCTAATCCAGCTAATGAGCCGAGCTTAAGCTGCCCTAAACTCCTCAAGGTCACCTTGACCCATGGTATCGATCAATTTTGCAGTTCTTACTTACCCGCAAATTGCAGCAAAATATGTTGCACGCACAATTGATTTAGACTGGTCATGGCTCACAAAAATGCTATGCAACAGAAAGCACAATAAGCTAAAGCATGCAACTAATAAAGCAAAATTATGATCACATAAAACTTTGTATATTAGTCCCACCCTGCTCCTAAACCGAGTAAGGCTACAAGCTGATGCAACTATATTTTTATAACTACATGTAGTGACATTAGCTACATACATTGTATAAGAACACGTTTCAAAATCTTTCATGAACTTCCAACTAGATATGTGTATTTCAATTAAATGATGAAGGCCTATTTCAAACTTCCTTCCGATGATAAATTGGTATCACATGCAAACAGAAACAGAAATAACTTGACTCAAATAAAAGGTAGGACGTCAGAAAATATAACAAGCCAACTTTACCAGACCTCATATCCACTCTGTCAACTTTTCCATATTTCCTAAAAAGCCTCTCCAGTTGCAGCATTAATTATCAACAAACTATCGCTAAACGCTAAATGCTCTTTGTCAAACTAAAAGAATGGCTTTTAAAAGGTACTTACAGTTTTGGGGAATGAGTGTTGTTGATGGGTTACAAACTGATGCATCCACTTCATCACATAGTACCCCGCATTCCCAATAGTTACGTTGTTGGTTGCACTAAAAAATAGAAGCCATTTTATAAGCATTAAACAAAATAATACTAATAATAACAACAACAACAACAACAACAACAACAACAACAACAATAATAATAATAATAATAATAATAATAATAATAATAATATACAAGTATAGAATAAGATTGATTTACCTCAACAAGATTCCATTTCAGATTACTAAACACCCTACAAGAAATTAAAATGGTAGAGTTGTGTTAAACTTTATAGATATAAACGTGAATAATAAGTTAATGCAAAAAATTCTTACTTCTGTACAACATTGGTAAATTCGTAGCTCGCCTCGTTCTTTCCTTCCATATCAGAATCCAAAATGAACCCGACGTTTTGTTGAGGTGCAATTATGAACAGATTCCAGTGTTTACTGTTGATATGTGATCTTTTAGTATAAACAATTTTTATAAGTCATAAAGCAATGAAGGATAGTGTTTCATATCATACCTTTCAAAGTATGGAGCAAGAAAAAACGATTTATGTTGGCTTGAGTCCATCGCTTGCAACAAGTAGTTTTGGACACGTAAACTGTCAAACATGCATACAGAGTCTTGAATTGTATACGGGTTCAGAAAACCGCATTTGTTCGATTGCGCTTTCACCTTTTGCAAAATCTTATGTATGGACCTGGAAACATGACAATATATAAAATGAAAATAACGAAATACCCCGACTATGTTTAAAATAAGATATGGTCAGCCCCTATGTACTTACGTTGCGAAAAAAGTTATCATGGGAGAGTTAAGCCATCCATTCGTAAAAAGCAACATAAGTTCCTGGGGGGGAACCGAAAATTGAAAGGACTCTGATTGTCCAAAAACACGAGGCTCGACATTAACATGTATAGAACGGGTAGGATCTGGGCTGCGCATCAAACGTTCATAAGCACTTCGAACACACGCTCTTTTCTGTATTTGACCACGATAGCTTGTCATTTTCTTGATTAGCTCTTCTTTTTCCTTGCTAGCCTGCACAACAAGTACATTAATTAGTAATGGCAATTTTCTAACACTAACAGAACATGTGAATTATTAATTAAAGGCTAAAAGTTATGTTGAACCATAAATACAAAGACCATTTAGACTCTAACCAGAACATGTGAAGCATACACACACATGAATGTACGTACCGAATTGAGGGGACGTGCACTCTTGGCTGCACTCTTGGTCGGCACAGCTGCTGCTATATGGTTGGATGGCCCTTCTTGTCTATACAAAGTTGGCGATGTTTGTTTTTGGGTGGAAGGTTCTTTATTTGTTTCCAAAATTTGCTTGGTTGCAATTTGGGTAGACGTAGTTGCTGCCATAATTTGCTTGGTTGCAGTTTGGATGGAGGTATTTGCTGCCACACTTTTTTTGTTTCCTGTTTGGTTGGAGGCCTGATAACAAAGTACAGTTATTATAGTGACAACATGTAACTACAATATTATAAGAAGTGAATCTTGTGCAGATCAATTTACCTCAGTTAGTTCAATATACTTCTTGGGCCATTGAATAAAACTAAGCACGGTTTGTCCTAATTTACTAAACTCTTCGGTTTCGACCGGAAGAATGTAGTCCTTGTAATTAGCTTCAACTTTGTCTACATGCACCTTCGCATGCCCTTGTAGCACTGACTTTCCATGTACTTGCTTAGCCGGATACACCATCCCTATAGCAACAAGAACCTTCTTGGTCCCGTAGGGGAGAAACAACTCGCATTTGCTAGCCTCCTATAAAACATATATTATTAGAAAATATATAATACACTTATAATGCAAAAAAATTAACAAGCAATTGAGTACATGCTTTATGATAGCTCTAAATCTAAATAAAAACATGAATATCAAGATTAGTAGCAAACTAAATTAAATTTAGTCCTACTGAAAAGTTAATGCTTTTTTAAGGCCTGCACTTTTTTTCTAAGTCCACTTCAGTTTTTTCTAATCCTACTGACATGCAATGTGGTGTGTACTTGTGTAGTTATGTTAATGTGTTGTGTACTTATCAGTTAAGGCCTCAACCTCGATATTAAACAATGGGTGAAAAATATGCTTGAAACCATAATAATTGGCTGTTTTTCGCAAATACTTTTGTTTTGGGTAGTTTGATCCTGGAATTATCTATAGACTTCTATGTGCAAATTACTTGCTAACAAGTTTATCAAATACCGAATCTATGTTCAGGGGTGTCTGGGATTGCATATTAAAACTGTTTAGACTAGTGAAAAAAGTAAGTACATGTACCTGTATATTGTCCAATACATCAAAGTTTGACGCCGAGTCACAACTACTTTTCCTCATTGGCGGGCTCTCGGGGTTTTCATTCTCTTTCCTGGACTTGATCTCCTTTATTGCTCTTGCAAGATCCTTAGCATACTCAGCCTTCATTTCTACACGTGCTTCCGCTATTTTTTTGTTTACAATTGCCATTACTTCTTCTCTTTCGCGATACTTTCTCTTCTTTGCAACATATCCCTCTATCCCCTGTTTAAAGCCCACAAGGTGTCCTACCCCCCTAGTACGACCACCGTGCTCGGGTCCTACCACCATAATTAAGGGATCTACACCATCTTCAACTTCTGTACTGTTAGATAATTGTGTATGCGCCTCAATCTGTAATTTTATGCAAGTAATAAAATAATCAGAAACAATGAATATAGGTGATGTGTTGATCGAATACTGATTATGCAAGTAATAAGCTATTTTTTATGGTCCAAATAATCACTTTCGAATACTGAGTCAGTAAGCCCTACACACCTGATACTACGTCTGTAATTCATTCATTAATTATAATGGAACTGAAATTCACACAAAGGTATCGTTTCATATTGGAGTATTACTAATAACTTTTCTTAGCTAATTCTCTAAAATTTGTGTTTGTGTTACGCTTGTGATCACATACTATACTCCTGAAACTTCAATACATGTTTAACATATATTAAAGTCATGTGGTAACTTAAAATGTATTGTATCTCTTAACTATTTGCCCAAAATATTTTTTAGAACTTAGAAGATGAAGTATGTTGAGAACAACACAAGCAAAAAGATAACATAAGAGATAAATATAAGACCAAGGAAATGGGATATGGGTAGCTAGCAATGCCTTACCAATTGGTCCGCAATAGCTTGCATTTCAGGCGACAACATCAATCCTTTTACTTTATCGTGTATTCTCCTTGCCAAACAATAATTTCTCCCACGACGATCAGGTATCTTATGGACGGGTGTGCAAAGCTCTTCAGAAGCTCTCTCTTTTTCCCATTTAGGTATATTTCCACGATATCCTTTTGGGCCCAGCCGTGGAGGATTTTTCTTGAGTTTAGCCCATTTCCTCCCCTTTTCATGTTTCGCCTTGACATAGGAATAATAGAGAATAAGAAACATTGTAGCATTATACAATATATAAAAATACATTATAAAGTAAGACATACCTTTTTATCAGGGGTACTTTCCATCTTCACAAACTCTTTCCATGTCCCGGGCTCAATAAACGTCCACGTATCACAAGGACTTCTTTCCTTATACATGTATTCTGTACGAAGTTCCTTCTTGAAACTTTTCCAAGATTGGTTGCACTGTTTGAGCACTTGTGATTTGCAGCTATTATCCTTAAGCCTACAATGCTCCTGCAATGTAAAAATGCAGTCATAAGATGTTAATAAATATAGTAATTAAGTGGCATCCTAACTAATGGTGTTAAGATAATATACCTTGATTTCCAACCATAACTGATCTTTATCAGTTTTTTTAACTTTCCTCCAATCATCTATGAGGATAGAGATCTTTGCCCTAGTTACAGCTCCTACGTAAAGCCCAAAAGGAGACTGGTCATCTCCAATAGCAAAGCCATACTCATCGAAAGTAACACCATTTAGTTGTTTCCTATTCTTCTTATTTATGGTGTAGATTCCTCTCTTTTTCCTTTGAGGTTGCTGTTCGGGTTGCTCATTCATATCTTGCTCATTCATATTATACTCAACCATATTTTGCTCATCCATATGCTCATCCATATGCTCTTCCATATCAGCCTAACATTAAGACATAAGCACAAGTATAAACGCCCATTCGTGACAGCAAATAGCACAACGAAACACACCATCTGCTATGTCCTTGACACTCACACTTTCATAGCATGTCAAAAGTGAGGTCATTTTGGTTTTTTTAAGATCATGTCATATATAGCTATATGATAAATGAAAGATATATTGCAGTACCTATTTACCTCTTAACATGAAAAACATAATTTAGTCATGAATTCAACCATTCACGTTATCGTTAAAATCATGTCTAAGAAAATGAAATCTTACATTATAACTTTAAATGGTGTGATGCTTAATGTGTCTTCTTAAAAATTTTGAGGTTTATATCCACTGAAGTTGAATAAAAGTAACTTAAAGTGCATACTGTTGCATAGCATTTTTAACATAAGCTATTAGCATAATTTTGCTTTATTAGTTGCATGCTTTAGCTATTAACATAAGCTATTAGCATAATTTTGCTTTATTAGTTGCATGATTTAGACTGGTCATGCTTTAGCTATTAGCACAATTAGCATAGCATTTTTAACATAAGCTATTAGCATGTTGTGAAACGAAGATGTTGACTGCTGTACATAAACTTCTTTTTAACATAAGCTATTAGCAATGAACGATCTAGTCATGATGCTAATAAGCTATGATGAAGTTACAGTTCGAGTACCTGTTATTTACGTAGTAGAAAATAGCTTTTATTTTTTGTTTCATTTGGGCAACAAAGAGCAGACTCAAATGCCATTTATGACAGAAAATAGCAACTATTTTGGACACAGAAAATAACAAGTACTCAAACACCTATTTTGGACAATTTGTGACAGCAAGTAAGTCTTACCAAACACCCATTTATTACAGAAACTAGCACAACGAAACACACCATTTATAACAGCAAAATTGGGTCCTTAAACACGTATTTTGGACAGCAAAGAGCAGGTTCAAACGCCCAAATTGTGATAGAAAAAAAGTCTTGCAAAACTCCCCATTTACTACACCAAATAGCACAACGAAACACACCATTTACAACTAATTATATTGTTTTAACATGAACATCAAGATTTGTTCTTGTGTAACATTATTTTAATTCCCACACTGAGCTTTAAAAAACAATAAATTTCAACAATTAATGAGATATTATAAACGTATAAAAATAACATAAGTAACAATAATTAATGAGATATTATAACTAACAATTAAGGAGATATTATAAAGATTAATTGAAGAACAATATCAATTGTAGCAAATTGGTACCTCCTAATTCGAATTAGTCTGTTGCTGGCTTGGATCTGTGACGAAGGTGGACTGTGATGCCAACGGTGTGCGACGGTGATGGTGGTTGTGGTGATGTGCGACAGTGGTTATGTGGTCTTGGTTACTGGTGTGTGAGGATGGTGTGTGAGGAGGGTTGTGAAAGTGGGTGGGGGAAAAGAGATTAGGGTTTTGTGTGAAATGAATTGGGGAGGGAAATAACGCGCCTTTTGGATTTAACATTTTTCGACAAAATTTTAAGAACCGCCTAACTTTTAATTTTATAAAACCAGTATTTGATTAAAAGAAATAAACAAAAGAAAATGAAAGTAATAAAATAAAATTGTCCAAGTTTTTTTTTTTTTTTTTTTTTTTTTTTTTTTCAATAGTCTTGCAATCTATTTTTTTTTTTTTTTTTTTTTTTTAACTTTATACAAAAACATGTCTAAATAAACTAGATAAGCTACTTGCCTGCAAAACAAAACAAATTTATTAGTATGTAAATTTATAATGAAATATAAAAATTACGTTTTATTTCATATTAAAAAGATAGTTTATTTACCTTAATCAAGTGCAGGTCTTCAACAAAGAATACCTTCATCGTGGTCGGATCTTAAGTAAGTGGTATCATCAATAACGTCATTTGAAGATGAAGCACTGATAGAAAATGGAGGTAGCTCATCAAACTGGTCATATTCATCCTCGTCGACAACATTCTCAACACCAACTATACGTCGTTTACCATGTAAAACGATGTGCCATCTAGAATCATTCGGGTCCTCAACAAAGAATATTTGATTCGCTTGTTTTGCTAGGATAAACGGTTCGGATACATAGCCATTTGTGGAAAGATTGACACTTGTAAAACCGTAATCGTCAACTCTAACACCTCCTACGTTATTGACCCACTTACACTTTAACATAGGTATAGTGAACGAAAGATAATCCAATTCCCAGATTTCTTGAATGACATCATAATATGATTTTTTGGCAATCGCCGACCTTGCTTCATGATCATCCATTGAGAAATCAGGCGTAGCGGCTATTACCATCACTCCGCTGTTCTGCAATGTACTCTTTTCATCTTGTTGCTTAGTGTAAAATGTATACCCATTGATGTCATAGCCTTGGTATCTTGTCACAAATCGCGGACCGAACCCCAACCGTTCCACCGTCCTATCTACATTTTGTAGCATGTTACTTCTCACCTTGTTTTTCAACCAATCCGGAAATGTTCTGTAATGCTCGGTAGCCAACCATGCTTGTGTCTTATTACGATATTTTGCTATTAACATTCTTTTGTGTTCATGGATGTGCGGAGCAATACAAGTCATGTGTTCTAAAACGGTAAAATGTGCCCGATATAAATCATCTTGATCTGGCTCTTCCAAATTCCTCCCAATAGTCCCAACCCCTTGAAGTCTACCCTCATGGCGAGATTGTGGGATGCCAATATTGGGGACATCTTTCATATAGTCTGTACAAAACTCAATTACCTCCTCGGTAGCATATCCTTGAATAATACTCGCCTCTGGTCGATATCGATTCCTAACATATCCTTTTAAGAAACCCATGTATCTCTCAAATGGATACATGTATCGTAGAAACACAGGACCACAGGCCTTTATTTCTCCTACAATATGAGATACCAAATGAACCATGACATCGAAAAAGGAAGGTGGAAAATACATCTCGAGTTGGCAAAGGGTGAGGATAATATCACTCTGCCATTCATCTAACACTTCCGGATCGATCACTTTTGAATGAATCAGGTTGAAAAATAGGCAAAGCTTTGTGATCGTGTGTCGAATGCGGTTTGGCAATATTCCACGAATTGCAATTGGGATAAGTTGTGTAATTAAAATATGACAATCGTGCGACTTCATACCAAGCAATTTCAAGTCATTCATCGACACCAACTTCTTAACATTTGAAGAATATCCGGATGGAACCTTAACACCATGTAAGCATTGACAAAATTTGGTTTTCTCGGCCTTTGACATGGTATAACAAGCTGCCGGGAGATACATGCGACTTCCTTCTTTTTCAACTGGAGCAAGCTCGTGTCGTATTCCCATTTCAACCATATCCTTTCGAACATTAACCCCGTCTTTTGTTTTTCCCGAAATATTTAACAATAATCCTATTAAACTGTCACACACATTTTTCTCGATGTGCATAACATCAAGACAATGTCGGACTTGCAAATGCTTCCAGTATGGCAAATCAAAAAAGATAGATTTTTTTTTCCATATGTTGGTTGGAGTGGTTCTCTTTCGTTTTCCAAACACATTGTTTACTTCTTGAACTCGGGATAATACAGCTTCTCCATCCAATGGTTGTCGTAAGACTCCTGGCTCAGGGTTGCCGTCAAACACCTTTTTTCGTCTACGGTATGGGTGATCCTTTCGAAGAGATCTTCGATGTCCCATATATACCATCTTCTTACAATTTGGCAACCACCTTGAGTGGGTATCATCTTCACAAACAGGACACGCCTTATATCCTTTTGTACCGTATCCAGACAAGTTACCGTATGCAGGAAAATCACTTATGGTACAAAAAATCATGGCCCGCAATTGAAAATTTTCCTTCATGTGCGCATCATACACTTCAACGCCTGTACCCCACAGTTCTCTCATGTCATCAATTAAAGGTTCCAAATACACATCGATATCGTTTCCTGGTTGTTTTGGACCTTGAATTAACAATGACATCATGATGTACTTTCGTTTCATGCATAACCAAGGTGGAAGATTGTAGACGGATAAAAGAACTGGCCAAGTACTGTGACGACTACTCATGTTTCCAAAAGGGTTTATTCCGTCTGAGCTAAGTCCAAACCGTATATTCCTAATCTCATCACCAAACCGTATATCTCTAACCTCATCTCCAACCCGTACATTTCTAATCTCAATATTATCAATATTTCTCCACTGAGGTGAATCAGCCACATGTCTTATTTTTCCATCTTTTTTACGCTCTTCGGCATGCCAACGGAACAACTTTGCATCTTTTGGATTAGCAAATAATCGTTTCAGCCTAGGTATAATGGGCAAATACCATAATACTTTAGCTGGGGGGCCATTCTTCGTCACATCACTATTAATTTCTTTCTCAGTTTTTTCCTTATACCTTGATGAATTACAGATAGGACATTTATGCAAGTCCTTTTTTTCCTTCGTATACAATACACAATCATTGGGACATGCGTGTATTCTTTTGATTTGCAATCCCATTGGACAAATCAGTTTTTTTGCTTTGTATACAGAAACGGGTAACTCATTATCTTCGGGGAGCAATTCATGCACTGCCTCTAACAAATCTGTAAAGCCTTTATCACTCCAACCATTAGCTGCCTTTACGTCAAACAATCTCAACACTGCACTTAGTCTAGTGTGTTTTTTACACCCATCATATAATGGCTTTTCCGCATGGACAAACAATTCTTGAAATTTGGCATGATTATTGTCATCTATATCACCCTCTAAATCATGTAACATGTCATCTAAGTTATCAGGACCGCTGTCGTACGAATCATCGTCATCATCCTCGCTATGATCAGAATCAACCGTGTCACGCTCTTGTAATAATTCACCATGCCATGACCAACAAGTATACCGTTCTGTAAACCCAGTTGATATCAGGTGTCCTTTTATTGTATCAGAGTCAGTATAAAATTGTATATGGTTACAATCTTTACACGGACAAGATATTATTGATTTTCCTTTCTTTTCCCGATCATCCTCGGCAACTTTAATAAATTCAGACAGCCTAGTCAAATATTCCTCTGAATTTCGATCTATCTTGTACATCCATCTACTTCGATCCATCTAGAATTTTGATCTATCTAGTACATTCCCTCAAATCCGCAAATATGTGCATAAAACACAAATTTGTAGAAGTAAGAGAAATCATACCGAATTTTCCTAAAATACTCAATATGTTAATAATATTCGCATCCTAAATGGGATATTTAAAAGGCAATCCTAAAATGGGGGCAATCCAAAATCAATCTCTATTAATATCAGCTAAGTATTATACTAAAAGAGAATAATTTAAACCTTATTTGTACTAAATGAATGTAATAACAACGATATTAGTGGTTCGAAAAATCATAAAAAGACACCTTACTTGCACGGGCCAATCAAGCTAGTAGCAAGTTTCGCGTGCCAAATTATTTTCGAAAACGGTCCTACAAATACAAATAAGTTACAAGTTAACAAAACAAAGATTCATATATCTAAACATATTTATAGTCAACAGTTAACTAGATTCGAAGACAAGAAGAAAAGTAAAATTCTTATAATATTGGGTTACATATCTCTATTTAAATTTCCTCATGTATAGGGGTGTCAGTAGGGTCGGGTTGACCCGACCCGACCCGAACCCGATGAGGCTTATCGGGTCGAGTTGAATCGGGTTTAAAAACCTTATCGAGTTATGTGACCCGACCCCGATAACCCGATATAGTTATCGGGTCGGGTTAGGGTTGAATTATTTGTGTTATCGGGTTATCGGGTCGACCCGAAATATATCTTTAACAAATTATTTCCCTAATTTGTATAACCCACCAGTTCTTAAAATTACACTAGGCATATCATATAACTGTAAACATACTAATAATTCGTTTAGTTCAATTGCATGCTACTAATTTTGCCTACTACTCGGTACTATAGTTTCTTTTTTATTTTACAGTATATGCTATCCTAGTAAAATTCTTATAGTCAACAGTTAACTATTTACTCATGTATCCTAAAGTCAAACATTCAGCTTAATCTAATGAGCACCCATATATTATGGTTGAGTCGAACACGATTGATATGATGGTGGAATTGGATTTTAGAAAAGAGAAAAGTGAAGGGTGGAGAAGTTATGATGAAAAGAAGATTAGAGAGACTGGGATGGACATAGAAGTAGCTATTTTTGGGTTCTTGACTGAGGAGTTAGCACAAGAACTTGCATTTAGTTGAATAATTGACATTTTGGACAAAGTCAAAATAATATTTTTTCCTAAAATCACTGATTAAAAGTCAATCCTCTGTTGGTTTATGGCTATAACCTTTTGGTGAAGCTTAGTAAGGATTTTCGTTAGAGTAGTTCATGGAGGTTCCGTAGCAGTAACATTCGTTGGGGTATATGTGTATGTATCATGTATGTAGAGAGGGTATATGCATTCATTTGTTGAACGATTAGGACATGAACAAAGTGAACCTTGTCATTCTTTTTTTAAGAAATGGAGTATCTTTTATCTAATATACGGAGTAGTAAGTTAACAGCAGTTTAACTGTGCTAGGTTTGAGTAGTCATGCTTAAGTGGACTGAATACAAGCTGAATCTCTTTTCTGTTTTTTAAATGGCAACTTTTTATTGACATAAATATAAGAAAAAATACCACATGAAACATGAGGACAAGCAAAGGAACTGTTAGGCTATCCATAGGATGGTTATAACCATTTTTAAAAGCGTGAACATAAAAACTACCTATCTTTTAACTTTAATCAAATACACCTTGATCATCTAATCATACTAGTAAAGTCTAATTCGTATACATGAGGAAATTATATACGCAAGGACATATCGATCATGAATTAACAATAAAGATTTGCTTAACTTTCAAATTGAACATGTATGAAAATAAGCTAAAGTAATATATAACAATAATTAAGTATAAGAAGTTACCTTTAATTATGATTTGAGATTGAACAAAATTTGATCATTTAATGCTTATGGAGACAATTAATTAAGACTTGATCATTTAAAGCTTATATATGCAAAGGTTTTGAAAAAAAGAGGCAAAAAAAGGTAACAAATGTGCATCATAGCATTTTCACCCGTTCAGTATGCTATTTTGGTTATGAGCCGTTGGTGGCAATGTAATAGAACCCGGTTTCGTGGAAGAAAAACGGGCTCTAATAGTTTTAATGATAAAGCCCGGTTTTTATAAACAAAACATGGCTCTATACAAAGGAATAGAGCCCGGTTTTTAAGCAGAAAACGCGGCTCTAAAACTTTTTAGCATAGAGCCCGGTTCTCTAGGAAAAAACACGGCTCTATGCCCTTTTTCACAACACGGAATCCCTTTAGAGCCCGTTTTTCACAAAAACCGGGCTCTAATAAGGGGGCTCTATGTCCTTTTTTGTAGTAGTGTGGCATTTGTAGTGAGGACACATAGTGGATTAGTGGTTAATTATATGGTTAAAACCAGACATAACAGTGGGTAACATAGAATAACTCTTGTTTATTAATTAGGATAATCGGCCTTAAATTAAAAGTTTAAGTAAATCAGTTACGTACCTTCAAGCGATTGAATGATGTACGCTCAACTGGATTATCATGTTTCCACTGATGTTCCAAAGCTTTCTCAAGGCTTTTGGCAACCTGATCTATATGCGGACGCTTCCCCCGTTCCTCTTGTATGCAGTGATATGCTGTTTCTGAGAAGATTTTGAATGCTTCTTGGCCCATCTGTTTTCGTAGATGTGGATCGATCATATCATCCAAATGAGATTTGGCGAGTTGATTTAATAACCCCTCTTCCCACTTTTCTTCGTCTGGGATAAGTGCACTCCTCCCGCACAAGACTTCGAATAATACAACACCGAACGAATACACATCTGACTTGTGGGTCATACCGCCAGTCTTTTTATATTTTGGGTCCAGGTATACGTTCTCAATAATATCACGAGTAAGAAGAAGATGGTGCCTTCGAGCTACTGTATTTTTCAACGCAAGTTGAAAACCAGATAACTTGGGTTCCCATTTGTCATCTAGTAAAATTTTCGAGCTCTTGATGTTGCAATGTATGACACTAAAATCTCGTCCAGCATCATAGTGGATGTAGCTCAATGCATTTGCAATACCAAGACAAATCTTCAACCTTTGCATCCATGTGAGGTTCTCGTCACTTAGATATTTTTCAAGACTTTTGTTGGCCTCCTTCTTGTATACGATAATCTTATCGTACCCAGTATCACAGAACCCAATAAGAGACACTAGATTCTTATGTTCGAGACTAGAAAGAATAGACTTCTCCATCCAATACTTTTTGCTCTCATCTTTTTGATAGTTAGAATAGATCCCCCGTACAACAATATCGATGAACTGTCCGGAATGCAACATATGGCCTTGGTAAACATATTTAACTCTTCTGTTGTCTCTGATCTTATTCTCAGGAGCAAAGTTGTTGGTTGCGGATTTTATATCTTCATAGTTGAACTGTGAGTGAGAAAGGTATTTGAGGGAAGACATTGTCTTTTTGCTAGAATTTAATTCAACGCCTGTGGATGTGGAGTGTCTGGCTGATCCCTATATGTACCAAAGAAGACAACATTATAAAGTGTGCAGATTTTTAGGGTGGAACACTTCAGTGAGGTTAATCATTCATTTTAAACATTTATCAAAGAGCTAGAAAATATGGTGAGAAGCTAAGTATAAGAGGGGGATGATCTTGTGTATCATTTTGAAAAACACTTAGATTTTGCAAAAAATGTTGGCAAATGTGATTTTCAGTCAACATGGAAAAGATTTTGCATGTATAACTTGAACCTCAATTTAACCATAACTCACAACCACCACCTTTAATAAAAATATTATGGGTTTATGGGAGTCATATGCGAACGGAGTGTATTTATTTGTACACCAAATATTAACTGGAAAAGACATTTATATCCTTGTCCAGTAGCACTTTTTTTTTTTTTTTTTTTTTTTTTTTTTTTTTCCCTCTTCTTGCAAACCCCAAAATACCCCATATATATTTTAAGCAATCCATAAGCTATGTTTTTTAAACCATTAATAAGCATAAAAATATAGTTAAAAATATAACTTTGAGCATCTTTGGTGACTACACCCTGTGCGTTCTTATTATTCACAGTCAATAACAAAATTTTGAAGCTGAAAATTGCATTATAAAGTATCATCACCTAATAGTTTATAGTTTATTTCAAATTCTTTTTATGTGTGCAAATAAGTTTACCCCTTTTCGCATCTTTCTTTGTCCTTTCTCTTGTTTTGACATTTTCCTCTTTTTTAATGATTTCAGTGGCTTACAACAAGTCTTAAAATAATTTAGTTACCTCCTCATGACTTGATGATGTCCCTCCAACTTTGTCCACAACTGATGATGAGTGTTCCTTTAACATCAAATACAACAATAAGTAAATAAAAGTTGCTCCTATTATATATATTGTGATAGAAAGATAAACATAAAAAACCAACTTACAGCATTTTCACGTTCCAACTGAAGTTTCAAGGCTTCCTCAAGTCTGGTGACAACCTGACCTATATCCGGGCGTCCGGATCTTTCTTCATTCAGGCAGTCATGCGCTGTTTTCGCGAAAATGTTCAATGATTCCGGATCCATTTGTTTCAATAGATCTGGATCAATTATATCATCGAGTATTTTCTCTCTAAAATGAAAAATTGCCACTGGAGCCAAATACTTATTATCATGATCATCAACAACTGATTTCCTACCACACAGTAGTTCAAACAAAACTATCCCAAACGAGTACATATCTGACTTTTGGTTCACAATGTTAGTCTTTTCACATGTTGGGTCTGTATACCTCTTCCTAGACCAAACTGAATAAGTATGGAAAGAATGGTGTCTTTCAGATGCTTTAATCTTCATGGAATGCTGAAATTCAGATAACTTTGGTTCCCAGTCATCATTTAATAGAACTGCTTTACTGCTGACGTTCCGGTGTATAACGCTAAAATCGCGTGACTCGTCATAATGAATGTAATTCAATGCATGTGCAACGCCCACGGATACCTCCAATCTTTTCACCCATGTCAACAACATTGGGTTATCTAGATATTCGTTGAGAGTTGCCCTGGTCTCACGCCTGGTAATGATGATTTTCTGAACATTCTCATCACAAAACCCAACTAATGAAACCACATTTTTATGCTTAAGACTAGAAAGCAATGAAACCTCCATCCAAAACTCTCGTTCTTTTTCCCATTCAAACCTCCATGCATAAATATCAATCATGTCACCGGACCACGAGAGTTGTCCCTTGTATTCCACATAAGTATAATTTAATGTATAGATGCGATTTTGGTAAGAAAAGTTGTTGGTGGCAGATCGTATCTTTTGAAAGGGGATTTTGAGGTGAGCAAGATCGTCTTTAAGCGAAGATATCTGTTTACCATGTAAAAAACGTGAATTAATACACAAAATAACACAATAAGAGAGTTTGATGAAGTGCCTACAACATGTTTGATGAAATTCCTGAACCTTTTCAAACACATGTTGCTGTATATACTTGCCTTGTATGTTATATTGATCTTGAATTTAAGTCTAATCAAATCTGTATATAATTTCTACTTTATAGCTATTATCATATTATGTTTGTTGATAAAAATTAAAATAAGATCCTTTTATAGTTTAGGAAGTGCATGGTCTTATAAATCTGAAATGTTTTGGTTCTTCATATTGTCCTACAATAGCTTGGTTTCGAGATTACCTAAAAAGTCCAGTAAGTGATGCTTGTTAGTGATTTCATATTGAGATATAGTCTTGGATAGTGCAGTTAAATTTGCTCCTGAGGTGTTTTCAAATCATATTTTGGTCCATAATCAGATGGTGTAAGTATGTTACTACATGGGTGACATATATACTTTGCATAGTGGTGAGTGGAGTTCGTCCATTTTAGGCTATTACATGCTCTTTGTCCACCGATGCAGTTTTGATAGGATACTACAGATTGGAATTGTCTTGTTTGGTTCCCTTATTGCATTCAAAGACACGTTTTTGTCTTGCAGATGACAATTAAGGGCAGGTTGCCTACATAAGATATGTTCATAAAGTGGTATCTAGAAAAAAACTATGGCATGTGCTTTGTGTAATACTAAATTGTTTAATTTGGCATTATACTTTAATGTTTGATGTTGATATTTGGTCATCTGAAGTTTGAAATTGTTTCCAAAGACATGTTTTTGTAGCTGCTGCGGGATACTTTATTTGGTATTTGGCAAAACAGGAATTGGAGGATTTTTGAGAATGTTCAAAGGAATGGAGAGACATTGTTTGATGTTGTATTGGATAATTTAAAAGCCAAACTGTTGACTATGAAAGTGAAGAACTATCCTTTTGTGTTAAAAGTTTCAGAAATACATTGTATCAGCTCATGGTTGATATACAACTCAAAAGTTACGAATGGATGGTGAGAAGATCAAACAAATATAAACTGATTGATTGGCAACTTTGGTTAAGGGATCCGCAAAATATTCGGTTACAGTAAGGACTTATAATATGTAATTTTTGAATGCTACAGTGCGTTACAGTGTGGTACAGCTTGATTTTGCCGAGTGTGTTCTGGTTGTTCAGAAATGCGGTGCAGGTCTGCTTCAGTGAAAGTTACGAGGTTTATGTGTGTGCTGCTACATCAGCTTCTTGTCTATATACGAGGTTTATGTGTCTGCTGCTACATCAGCTTCTTGTGTATTCGTTTGACAGTGGGCAGTCTTTGTGGAATGCTGTAAGGGTTGATTAGTGCACAGTGGTTGTTACTGGGTGTGTCCGACAACTGATGTGTATCTTTTTGCTCCTTGCTGTCATTCTCTTGTGGTCAATGTTATGCGGCCCAATTTAGATTCAGTTGTGTTTTGGTTTTCGTAGGTTTTATAGTGCAGGCCTAGTGGGATAGTCTTAGTGCAGGTCCTTGTTTGGGTCGGCTTTATGTTTTAGTTTCTGTTATGTATTTCCTCGTGATTTTGCTTTTTCTTGTTTTCTTTCGTTTGGGGCTCGTCCTTTTTAATTTTCTTGTTAATAAGGTGGGTTGCCATTTCTTTTGTATCTTGTTTTTGGTTGGTCCTTAATAAATGTTGCCTTACTAAAAAAAAAGCCTCATGGTTGATACTAGTATAAAAAAACAAAACTAGTAGAGATGTTGATAGTATTCTGAAGTTTGAGATGTATGCAAGGGTTGAATATCAAGATGATTGTCCAACTTGTGAATGAAACACATGAAGATGTTGAAAAGTATCTTGCGGTACACGTATTAGTGATAAAGTCTTGGTACTATTTAATTATATCCATCCTGTGTAAAAATATAGTCAACTTCCGCTAACCATCTTCATTTCTAAAATATAGATCTACAAGATTTGCTATGCTTATTAATATTTCGAATTAGAAAGCCCGAGCTCGGGCTTAGGCTCGACCCAAAAAACGCCCGAAAAAGCCCGACCCAAAGCCCGATATGACCCAATAGGCCTAAATGGTCCTTATATTTTCCACCAAAGCCCGGTCATCCGGCCAAGGTTAAGCCTAAAGCCCATCAACAGCTCAGGCTAAGCCCATAGCCCGTCAAAAGTGCGGGCTTTTGAAAAACCCGTTAAAAAGCCAAAAAGCCCAAACTTTTTATAGAAAAATGCCCTAGTGTTTTCCAAAAAAAAAAGCCCTAAATTATGTGTTATTTTTATATAATAACATACAACAAAATTATTATTTGGAAATGAATGATTAAATTATAACAACATTATTATTTAGGCCTAATATTTTGGCTAGGGTCGGGCTTAACTCGGCCCAGTTTTTTAAGGCCCAGGCTTTTTGAATTATAAAAGCCCGGGCTTTTTTTGGCCCGAGCTCTGTGCTCCTCTATTTCAAAAATCAGAATTCGAAATCCTTAACAACTACTGATCGATAATAAAATTAACCTGCAACGTCTGTTCTTAAGTTTTAGTGAGTTAATTTACTTACATTTATTATCTATAACAAAATTCTAATATCAAATTGATTTGTGTTTGAGTTTTTCCTTTTCGTTAATAGTTTGAGATGAGCAATATTTCCTTCTACAATAAATTAATTGCAAAATTCGAATTCAGGGGTTGAATGGCCCCAAAAGTCAATTTTAAACTAAACGGTAATAGGTTCGTTATTTTCACCATGCGACACTTGTATAAATTTTACTATCTTATTATTCATATAATGACTTTAGAGTTTCTTAATAGTTTGGTTTGTGCTACATTGTATTTTGTCTTTATGCCTTGTGTTGTTGTTGTTACATTGCATTTTGTATATGACGATTGCATGAGACATTTTTGGCATATCAAAGTGCTACTTGGGCTCCTGGCTCATGATACACGATAGTTTTACTTTATGGTCATTTTATTAGTTTCTTTTGGGTTTCTATTGGTCTACCTGCAAGCCCATTAGGTATGGTATTATTATATGTAGGCTAATTTGGTTATTTTTTTTACTGGGAACACCACTATAGCTCATTTAAAACTCCCAATTACATGTTTTTAAAAATTTACCGTGGTAAATATCCTTTCATCCATAAAAAAATAAGTTGAAATCTCGAACGTGCAATTTTTATTAAAAGGGAATTTTGAAGTGAAAATAGTCGCACATCATACATGATACACCCCTTCACTACGATTTTGTCAAAAGTAAGATAATAATATCTTCAATTCGCTCCAACTATACCTTTAGAGCAGGGGGTAAGGTAACGTGACCCCTGCGTTAAATGTTAACTTTGCAAAAAAAAATGGGTGAGTTACCTTACCGGGCATGAAAGTCAAGAGAAGGTTAAGTGTGTTGCATTAAAACCTTAACGTGCGTTAAGCTTGGAAGTTGGCTAAAAAAAAAAAAAAAAAAAAAAAAATCATCCCACCCCCCGTTAGAGGGGTTGAAATTGAAAATACTAATTGAGGTGGAGGTGAGTTAAGGTGAGTTATAGGTGAGTTATGCTACCGGGGTGGAAAGTCAAGAGTTAAGGTTAAAAGATAAAAGCTGATGTAACGCTGACGTGGCAGTGCGTTAAGTTTTAACCTGGGGTCACGTTACCACATGCTCTTATAGAAAATATTGATTGTCCTTGCGCATATGATTTAAGTACAATTTTGGTCAATATATCAAGTATATGTACAGCTATATTGGTATAAAAAAAATAATAGAAAAAGATGATGTAGAAAAACTTGTATTCTTTTTTATAAAGATACAGGTAAGCAAATACTAAAATGTCTTACTTTTATCGGTTTGCCCTTAAGTGTAAAAACTAACAATCTAGTGGCCGAGTGGCAAATTTGTTTTTATCAAAGTTTCTTAAAGCTTTTCAACCAAGTTCCAATCACAACACCTGCGTTTTTTGTGCTTTAAGCTAGTTGCCAAACCCTTTGTTTTTATATAATTCATTGTTTATTTAAATAAATTAAAAGCTTGGTACGGGTGGCAGATCAAATATCGTGAATTTCAATTACGTTAATAACCCACAAACTATGTAAAACGTTTCTATCACATACTTCATGTGTCAAACATGATTACAAAATTTGGATAAATATAAAATTCTTGCTATCATTTATTTATTGATTAGTGACCAAGTGTTGATAAAATATAAACTTGTTAACCTTATACTACATGCATGTAAATAAAAGAGCAGATATAAGAACTTGCTTTATATTAGCATATATGCATGTATTGGGAAGTCATATATATACAGTGAGGTCCAGCAATGGAAGATATCATATCAAGTGCCTATTAATTATATATAATCAGGTTTAATTATGGGATCTAGCTAACGTGCAAACTGATGTACTGAATTGAAGGTCTTACAGGCATGTTTTCACGTGCGAGTTCCAACGCTTTCACAAGTCTTGGGACAATCTCATCTATATCTGGGCGTTTCGATCGTTCTTCATTCAAGCAATCATACGCTATTTTTGCGAAAATGTTGAGTGACTGCGAGTCGATTTGTCTCCATAGACCCCAATCAATTATTTCGCTGAGTTTTTTCTCACGGTAATGGGTAATGGCCACCGGAGCCAAATACTTATTATGGTTGTTGGCTATTACTGATTTCCTGCCACACAGTAGCTCAAACATTATTATCCCAAAGGAGTACATATCAGACTTGTGGTGTGCACTTTTAGTCTCTATATATATTGGGTCTGTATACCCATCCGTACTCCATACTTTATCAGTATTGAAAGAATTGTGCCTTTCAGATGCTTTGATCTTCATGGAATGTATAAAATCACCTAATTTGGGTTCCCAGTCATCATTTAAATAAATCAATTCACTGTTGATGCTGCGGTGTATTACGCTAAAATCACGTGACTCATCATAATGAATGTAGCTCAATGCTTGCGCAATATTGACACATATCTCCAATCTTCGCACCCACGTCAACACCATCGGGTCCCTTAGATGCTGTTGAAGACTTCCTCTGCTCTCACGCTTGTAAATAATGACCTTCTCATCATTATCATCACAAAACCCAACAAGAGAAACCAGATTCTTGTGCTTGAGACTAGAAAGCATAGAAACCTCATTCCAAAACAGTTGGTCTCCATCAAACCGTTCTTTATTTAACCTCCCAGCGTAGATATTAATTATCTCACCGGACCACAAGAGCTGTCCTTTATAAAACTTTTGACATGCATTTTTCCCGACAATATATCGGATGAAAAAGTAGTTGGTGGCGGAAAGTATGTTTTGAAGGGGGATTTTAAGGTGAGCAAAGTCATAGGGTGAAAAAATCATGTTGGTGTATTCATGAGAAGACATTACTAAAAAGGGCGTTTAATTTGGTTTAAAAAAAATGATGCGAATTGAAGAAGTACTTGTCACAAGATCTGGAAGAACAAGTTCTGAGAGAGAAGGAGTGAGAGGTAGGTGGTGTGTTTAATGGTGCGTTTTGTATATGTGGTTGTGGAATGTGGATGAGCCTCTATGTCTGTCAAGTGTTATCTATATATACAGGAGTATGTCTTAACATTATTATTATTATTATATATTTATATTACTCGTAATATCAAAAGACTATTGACTGTATATTAACATCACACATAGAAGGAGTGGGGTAGCTGATGCCTGTTGGTGATGATAAATGTGTTTACTGTTTAGTACGCGTTTTGCATATGTGGTTGTGGATGATCGAGCCTATGTGTCCCATTATGTGTTATCAATATCAAAGACTATTGACTATATTAACATCACACAAATAAGGAGTGGTTGTTTTTGCATTATTGTATTATAACTAGTAAGATGTCGTTGTGATCATGGAGGTGTGCTTTTTTGCATTATTGTACTATCAAAAATGATAAGTATACATGGACATAAAAAGAAACCTAATGCATAAATGAATTACACAATTTATGCATTTTACAAATCATTTATGCATTAGGTCACTTTTTAGGTACATTTATTAAGTCCATGTATCAAAGCTCTTGTACTATAATGAGTATGATGCGGGAAAGTATTCAAGCGATCGAGAAGAATAATTAGGAACATTTTGATGAAACTACCAACGTAGATGCTCTTACACATAGATTTCTTTAATCCATCTAAAACTCAAAATGTATATTTGGAAAATCAGTGGCGGAACCAAAAAGTTAGAGGATGGGGGGAAAATTACTTTGACAAAAGTCGTTGTGCATACAAAAATGAAGATAAAGATACAATATTTTTACATTGTTGGCCTTATGTGTGGGGGCAATTTGATTTCGTGGTGGATAACACTTTAATAAGAAGCTTAATAATAATAAAATTTTACACTAAAAACTAATTTTGTTGAGCCCATATATCACACGGTTTAACTTTCAATTTTAAAGATAACAAATCTTGGTGATGCTTAGACTTCAAGAGTGTTTTGATAACCTTATGGCTAAAAATTGGATAAGTCATAAGCCTTAAATATTGATTTTTATTGGTTTTTTTTTTTTTTTTCCTATTTCCAACAAGCCAATATGCCCAACATCTCTACAAAATAAGCTAATTCAAAGACTTTTATATGTAGACCAAGTTTTTTTTTATGGCGAGCATACTATGCAACTTTAGCTTAGCTAAAAAAACTTTATAGTGCAACTTTAAAAAAGAATTGCTCAACACTTTTTTAAAAATCTTATCTATGCTAATAATTATTATTTTTACAATAATGTCTAACAAGTGTTATTAAACTAAAAATCATAGTTAAATTACATTATAATCATCCATACTTGTTGTGTTCGTTACTCAATATGTAGAAAACGCCTTGGTTTTAAATTGCGTGCGGCGATCCGTTGCGCTCAAGGTCCAAAAGACCGATGCGTGATGCGCGATGCGGTTGCGAGAGCATCACGGACGCGCGGCGATAGGTAATAAATAAAAAATATATAATATTTCTACTTAATTTACTCTACAAGTAAATGATTAAATATGGAATAAGTGACGTGCATAATGATATTACTTAACGTTATAACACCAAATATGTGAACTTAATGGTTTGACCAGAAACAAAAAGTCAACTTAAATTATAAAAGTCCAAATTAAAACTTTTGCGCAGTGATGCGTCCATTGCGTCCGATGCGAGCAATACACTGTTGCGATGTGATGCGTTCGCATTAGGTCGCATCCTGGAACAACCTCGCATCAGGTTTCGCGTTGCGTTTTTTCAAACGCATCACTCTGATGCGTGATGCGAGCGCAACGATGCGCGCAATTTTAAACCAAGGAAAACGCATTCATAAACTGATAACAATAGTTTGAGTAAATTGCATAAAATTATCATTGTGGTTTGTCCAATTTGGCACTAATCTTTCATTGGGATACTAGTAGCAAGTATTATTTATCCCTAGGTTCATATTAATCTTTGAAAGACCATTTTACCCCTTGTTAAAACTTACAAGGAACTTTTTTCTAATAATTTCACTCCCCAACATATCAACCAACAGCTGCAAGAGTAGGAAGTGGTTGACCAGCGATAACATCATAGCAACGTTTGCAAAGTGTGTGGTGATCAAGAAATGAACCAACTTGGGGTGAGAAGTTCCAGCATCGTTCACATTTTGAACCTTCTGCACGTGAAACGCCAATCCATATTTTCTTTTCTCCTTGAATCAAATAATCTCCAGAATATGGTATATTTTCGCTTGGTACATCATCCAAGGTAGAAAGAATCTCAACCTACAGTATGAACAATAGAATTTAGATACCAATATTATCAAACTTCTAACACATGAAATACGTGCAATGATGTATAAATATCTAACTCAACACTACTCCCTCCGTCCCAAATTATAAGTCCATGTTTCTATTTTTTGTTGTCCTAAACTACTTGCATACTTTGATATTTCAACCAATCAAAAAATACTTTAGTGAAAAAAAATGATATTTGTTTGATTGATGAATATAGTAGTGGAATTTCATAAACTTTGTACAGCTGGCAATTTCAATTCATTTAGTTATGATTCAGTCAATTCGGGCTTCTTGATGAAATTCCAAATTGAATGGACCACTAATTTCTACTATATGTCTATTTCGGTAGAATCCTCAAAGATGCCCATCGGCATGATAATGGAAAATACATTCACAACTATTTCAGGTGATTCATAACTATTTTAAATAAGTGTCAATTATATTTAATATTAAGAACTTTTTTCAAATGCAAGTTTGGGAGCACTTTTAATCGGTTTATTTAAAAAAAAAAATCAAAAAAAAAAAAAAAAAAAAAAAAAATCAAACTCACGGCATAAACCAGAAAAAACACGGGCCAACATTTTTGACATGTAAGAACAACAAATGATAGAACTTATTTGAACACAAACTTGAGTACTTGACTCATATGCAATATATTATTAGTGGAAATACTATATTAGTAAGGGTAACACGCCAAGCACGTACAAATTTGACAAAAGTCTAAATTTAATGCAAGCTTTCTAACTCATTATACAAAAATATAGATTAATACTGTATTTTTTTTTTTTTTTTTCGGTGTCAGTATTAACAAATTAATTGCTATTAAAAATAATGGACCAAAAAAAATGTTTCCAGGTGCACCAAACCGTCCGACCCAACCATCTTACCATTCCTACCAAATAATGATTGGAAATACCTGAGATGTTATGAGTATGCGAATCAGAGAGTCGGCATCAAGTCTAGCTTCACACATATTCCTTAATCTCTGTGCAAGGCTATCGTCAGAGCTATGGAGGTACACCCTTGCTTCCAGGCTGGAACCAATGAGTTTGCCAGTGCAAGCAGTCTCCAAAGCTTTATTTACCTCAGTTCTCAACTACCAAATTCATACAAATCAGATGCACATACAATTTCATAATTATTATACCATAGATGATTATTAAAGAATAAAAATCTCACAGATACGTTATCAGCAAGACATAGTTGTAGTTACCTCAAGTATATTTCCCCAAAAATCAATGTCTTTTTCAGGAAAGGCAAGCCATCTTTCGTTGACTTCGGGCCATTTTGACTCAAAAACAAATTTGGCTACATCGGTATTGTCAATGCTATATTCGAAAGGAAGATTTTGCCACACGTCTTCAACTAAATGAGGTAGAATTGGAGCAATTACTCTCACTATCGAGAGCAAATGAGCTGCAAGCACCGTTTGACAACTTCTCCTTGTAAAACTTGAAGCACTACTGAAACAGAAGCAACATATCAAAGTCAACTAATTTGACTATAAAACCAATCAAATTTCATTATATTAAAAAGAAAAAAGTTACCCGACATAAAGGCGATCTTTGGCAACATCGAAGTAGAAATTTGAGGGATCAACAATAGCAAAACGTTGAATCAACTGAAACGAAATGAATTCAGTTAGTATGAAAAAAAAAATGAGAAACCATGTATCAAGTAAAAACAACACCTTACCTGGTATATTTTGAAGAATTCATACGTTTCATAGCTTTCTTTGATGTTTTTCACAACGTTTTCAAGATGAAACAGAGCATGCTGATCGATTTCTGGAAGATCGTGATACGCAATAGAATTTTCTGCCTACAAAATAAAAGCACAATATAAGGTAATGCATTAACTCTATTTAAACAAAAAGCAAATCAGAGGAATATTTGGAAAACAAAAAAAAAAAAAAAAAAAAAAAAAAAAAAACATACTTTCCAATCATGAAGATTTCCCAAGAGAAACCGCAAAGTGCCTCTTAGTTTTCGGTAGATGTCCGAAAGTTGACGGAGGACTTGAGGTCCAATCTGAACGTCTCCTGTAAAATCGACACTTGAGACCCAAAGGCGAAGCACATTTGCTCCATACGAAGGTTCTTGCTGGAGAAACAAATAGAAAACATTTGATTTACTATTAAGCCATATTATGATTTTTAATCATAGCTAAATGACCACTAACCTCTTGATTCTTCCCTCCTTCAATTACAGTACGTGGATCAACAACATTAACCACATATTTACTCATTTTTTTACCCCTCTCATCAAGCACAAATCCATGCGTTATAACTCCAAAATACGGAACTTGTCCTGCCACATATAATTAAAATTAATAACAATAATGAAATCAGTTAAATTAAGAATATACTGATGGTCACAATACCTTTGTTTGCAACACTGGTCAATAAAGAGCTTTTAAACCAACCCCGATGCTGATCGGTACCATCAACATACAAATTGGCAGGATAACTGAGGCCATCTCTACTTTCTAAAACAGCAGCCCATCAAGATCCTGCAGTTTATGTATGTTTAATAGGTTAATATACAGATCCAGTCGCATATAACTGATACAAGAACTGTTTGTGTTTAACATGTAACTAATAAATTAGACCTGAATCAAACCAAACATCCATCGTATCAGTTCCCTTAACATAATCTGATGCTTTATCACGATATTTATCAGGGAGCAACTCTTCTACTGACATGTACCACCATGCATCGCTACCCTTTTGGGAAATGATTGCTGCCAAACAAATGATTCAAATGCACATTCCTTAAATGTAGTTCAAATTTACTGAAAACTTTCCAGCAACTTTGTTTGGTGCTTACACTTAAATGTAAGTACAAATTTAGCATTGGTTCCTTTGTCTCTGTATGATAGAAAACTGGAATTGGGACACTCCATGTCCTCTGACGAGATATACACCAATCTGAACAGCTAGAAGTCATTGTAGAAATTCTGTTTTCTGCCTGCAAGACAATGATCAGAATTTCTTAACTAGTTGGCAGCATAGGATAGTCATAATTTCTTAACTACTCCATATCATTTATAAACAAGTGGTAAGGCACATGACCTACCAACAAGAGGTCATGGATTCAAACCTCACTAGGTACACAATTGTGGGTAGCCATGGAAAGGTTGGAAACGGTCACGGGGATATCCCGGATAGGCCGCGTACATCTGATTCAAAGACTCCCCCTCCCCGGGTATCCTAAAGAGGGAAAACCTCATCCGCTTACCCGTTTTGCAAACATGTACAGATACAAACCTGTAGCTGCCATTAAAATGGTTTACTTATCTATGGTCCTATCCAATTTTGGTCCAAATCGTTCCTACTGTTGCTTATGAAAAGGGGTTTACTAATTGCTCCAAACTCTTCTGTGTTACATGAACATGAAACCAGCCCAGAAACTAAAAATGATAACTCTTATGCACTTAAATCAATCAAATCCTGGAAGCAATTTCGAGTTTTGAAGATCAAAACAATATTATGTACCAGTTATATATATTCGTACCTGAGACGGAGTCCATACTACTTGATTAACCGCATTCATAGCAGCCTCTCTAAATCCTTCAACAGAGGCAAACCATTGTGCTGTTGCCCTAAAAATTGTAGGCTTTTTTGTTCGCCAATCATATGGATACTTGTGCTCTGAAAAATGAAGTAAATGGCATTTAATTGTACTATTCATATGGCTGGCTCTCATTGGGAAAATGTTGATATTTATGGATCAACGATGCTACTTACTGTAAGGTTCTACCATGACTATTGATGAACGTTCATCCAAGTGATCTATCACAGCAACATTGTCATCACCTAATACACCAAGCCCGCAAAAGATTCCAGCTTCTTCTGTGAACTTTCCTTCATCGTCCATTGGGGATACTAAAGGCAATCCGGTTATATAATCATCTTGTCCATGACCGGGGGCTGTGTGGACAAGCCCAGTTCCTGATTCTATCGTGATATAATCTCCACCAATGACAACAGGGCATTCTTGACCATTTATCGGGTGTGCATATCTATCACAAAAATACAACAGGGCATTCTTGACCATACAAGGTTCACACCTCATATGGCTTCCAGTGTTGGCACAAGGTCCAGTGTAACAAATCTTTTCTTTTTGTCTTCAGAAGATGAAGCAACATCAGGTGAGAATGACTGCACTTCAACAATTGCTAGGGATAATTTGGGGAGAAATTCATTGAGTAATCCACCTTTAGTTCGAGTACTTAGTATTTTGAAAATTGCATACATGCTCTTTGAAATATGGCCGTCCTCATACTGCATGAAAAATTCTATTTGTTACTAGTATATCTCAAGAACTAAAACTAGAACCAAAGAATCCTATTATTCACCAAAGAAGCTGTTAATCCATTTACCTCTAACTCATTCTCAGCAAGTGCAGTGCGGGATGAGGGACTCCAGTACACTGGCTTTCTGCCCCGATATATGTACCCTTTGAAAACCATCTGCCCAAACAATTCAATCTGGAAGGTCAAAAGTCATCATATAATAACGATAACAACAGCAATATAACAATAATTTGCTATAGCCTCATTTTACCTGAGCAGCTTCATATTCTGGATCAAGGGTGAGATACGGATGATCCCAATCAGCCCATACTCCAAATCTCTTTAGACAAACAGTAAAAATGTTTAATGTTCTATTAATCCTTAATAGTTCGAATATGTAACAAAAAAAATCAATACTACATGTAAATATGTAAAAGTACATGACCTTATGTAGGATCATTAGTTATGTAAATTTGCTGTTTAAAAATGACCTTTAATGACACCATTTGAGCCTTCACAGTTGCTTTGGCAAATTTAGCTGCTTTGGCTCTCAATTTTATTGGTGTTAGCCCCTTTCGGGCATCTTGGTCCAAAGACGTACTGCAATACTAAGATTATTCAACATGACCTGTTGTGTTGTGACCCGTGACGCAACCCAACCCGTCAGACCCAACCATCTTGCCAGTCCTACCAAATAATGATTGGAAATACCTGAGATGCTATGAATATGCGATTCAGAGAGTCCGCATCAAGTCTAGCTTCACACATATTCCTTAATCTCTGTGCAAGGCTATCGTCAGAGCTATGGAGGTACACCTTTGCTTCCAGGCTGGAACCAATGAGTTTGCCAGTGCGAGCAGTCTCCAAAGCTTTATTTACCTTAGTTCTCAACTATCAAATTCATACAAATCAGACGCACATTCAATTTCAAAATTATTATACCATAGATGATTATTTATTAAAAAGAAAAAAAAGAAAAGAAAAAAAAAATTCAAAATTCACAGACATCTTATCAGCAAGACATAATTGTAGTTACCTCAAGTATATTTCCCCAAAAATCAATATCTTTTTCATGAAAGGCAAGCCATCTTTCGTTGACTTCGGGCCATTTTGACTCAAAAACAAATTTGGCTACATCGGTATTGTCAATGCTATATTCGAAAGGAAGATTTTGCCACACGTCTTCAGCTAAATGAGGTAGAATTGGAGCAATTACTCTCACTATCGAGAGCAAATGAGCTGCAAGCACCGTTTGACAACTTCTCCTTGTAAAACTTGAAGCACCACTGAAACAGAAGCAACATATCAAAGTCATCAACTAATTTGACTATAAAACCAATCAAATTTCATTATATTATAAAAGAAAAAAGTTACCCGACATAAAGGCGATCTTTCGCAACATCGAAGTAGAAATTTGAGAGATCAACAATAGCAAAACGTTGAATCAACTGAAACGAAATGAATTCAGTTAGTATGAAAAAAAAAATGAGAAACCATGTATCAAGTAAAAACAACACCTTACCTGGTATATTTTGAAGAATTCATACATTTCATAACTTTCTTTGATGTTTTTCACAACGTTTTCAAGCTGAAACAGAGCATGCTGATCGATTTCTGGAAGATCGTGATACGCAATAGAATTTTCTGCCTACAAAATTAAAGCACAATATAAGGTAATTCATTAACTGTATTTAAACCAAAAGCATGTCAGAGGAACATTTGGAGGAAAATAAAAAATAAATAAATAAATAAATTTAAAAAAAAAAAAAAAAAAAAAAAAAAAAAAAAAAAAAAACCTTTCCAATCATGAAGATTTTCCAAGAGAAACCGCAAAGTCCCTCTTAGTTTTTGGTAGATGTCCGACAGTTGACGGAGGACTTGAGGTCCAATCTGAACATCTCCTGTAAAATCTACACTTAAGAACCAAAGTCGAAGCACATCTGCTCCATACGAAGGTTCTTTCTGGAGAAACGAATAGAAAACATTTGATTTACTATTAAGCAATATTATGATTTTTAATCACAGCTAAATGACCACTAACCTCTTGATTCTTCCCTCCTTCAATCACAGTACGTGGATCAACAACATTACCCACAGATTTACTCATTTTTTTACCCCTCTCATCGAGCACAAACCCATGCATTATAACTCCAGAATATGGAGCTTTTCCTGCCACATATAATGAAAATATCATAAGAATAATGAAATCAGTTAAATTAAGAATATACTGATGGTCACGATACCTTTGGTTGCAACACTGGTCAAAAAAGAGCTTTGAAACTAACCCCGATGCTGATCGGTACCTTCAACATACAAATCAGCAGGATAACTGAGGCCATCTCTACTTTCTAAAACAGCGGCCCATGAAGATCCTGCAGTTTATGTATGTTTAATAGGTTAATATACAGATCTAGTCGCATATAACTCATACAAGAACTTCGCCTAAATTTGGCTATGTTTGGAACGACCTTTTTTTTTACACGGACAACTCTATGTAGTCGTATCAAGGGTAAAGAGCAAGAAGAGTCTAAAAGTGTGACGCTGTGAAAGATGGCAATTATTGCAATTCTACATCAAACGTGGTCTATAAAGAAGTCTCTTAGCTACATTTGTTTTAAACAATCAATATTATTCAGTTTCATTGTGGATTTTTTACAAATGACATTCAACCATAACTTTCTGATTTTTAATATTATATCATTTAATGTTATTTATAATCAACATTTTACTACGTCTTTTATCTTTTTAACAATTCCTAAAGCTAGCCGAACATTGGGCGGGCCTTGAGGCTAGTGTTTAATATGTAACTAAAAATAAATAGACCTGAATCAAACCAAACATCCATCGTATCAGTTCCCTTAACATAATCTGATGCTTTATCACGATATTTTTCAGGAAGCAACTCTTCTACTGACATGTACCACCATGCATCGCTGCCCTTTTGGGAAATGATTGCTGCCAAACACAAAGAGTAAATGCACATTCCTTAAATGTAAGCTCAAATTTACTTAAAACTTTCCAGCAACTATGTTTAGGGCTTACACTTGATGTCTCTATCTGATAGAAAACCGGAATTGGGAGTTTGGGACACCCCACGTCCTCTGACGAGATATACACCAATCTGAACGGCTAGAAGTCATTGTATAAATTCTGTTTTCTGCCTAAATGACAATGATCATGATAATTTAGAGGAATACTACCAACAAAATGCATAAACTAGTTGGCAACTAAGGATAGTCAATATTTCTTAACTACTCCATATCATTTATAAACTAGTGGTATGGCACATTACCTACCAACAAGAGGTCAAGGGTTCAAACTTCACTAGGTACACATTTGTGGGTAGCCATGGAAGGGTTGCAAACGGTCACGGGGATATCCCGGTTAAGCCGCGTGCATTTGATTCAAAGACTCCCCCTCCCCGCGTAACCTAAAGAGGGAAAACCTCATCCGCTTACCCGTTTTGCAAACATGTACATATACAAACCTGTAGCTGCTATTAAAATGCTTTACTTATCTATGTTCCTATCCTGTTTTGCTCTTTACAGTGTTCCTAAATCATTCCTACTGTATCTTATGAAACCAGTCCAGAAACTAAAAATGATAACTCTTATGCACTTAAATCAATCAAACCCTGGAAATGAGCAATTTCGAGATTTGAAGATCAAAACATACTACTTGATTAATTCATAGCAGCCTCTTTGAATCCTTCAACAGAGGCAAACCATTGTGATGTTGCCCAAAAAATTATAGGCTTTTTTGTTCGCCAATCATATGGATACTTGTGCTCTGATAAATGAAGTAAATGGCATTTGATTGTACTATTCATATGGCTGGCTCTCATTGGGAAAATGTTGATATTTATGAATGAACGATGCTACTTACTGTAAGGTTCTACCATGACTATTGATGAACGTTCATCCAAGTGATCTATCACAGCAGCATTGCCATCACCTAATACATCAAGTCCGCAAAAGATTCCAGCTTCTTCTGTGAACTTCCCTTCATCGTCCACAGGGGATACTAAAGGCAAACCGTATTTTAATCAAGGGAAGGGTTTCACACTTTATGTTTCTAATCAGATATACCAGCAAAGAACGCATTGTTTCTTATATAATTTCACCATAAAATTTTTTCCCAGTCTTCTCAGTTAATTCATTTTGAGAATCCGTTAACACTGTTCATCCATCTTCACACACTTACAGTTTTCTCAATCCGACAATCATAAAACCTAAACTTAGTAGTGTATGTTTTTTGTCTAAATATTTCAATCTATCATGTCTGATTCAGATCCAAAACCTCCTAACACAGATTTAACTATTCAACCACCTCCGGTGGTGAATCCACCTTGTTCAAGAATGGATAAATCCCTTAAAACCAAAAAAAACCAATAAATGAATCCCAATTCTAAAAGCAATATGAAACATGTTGAAATGTTATCCAAATCCTTTGATGTTAATTTCAGGAAGTTTGTCACACGTTGGAGTGATTCAGCTGTGGATAATGATGAAATGGATGATGGGGATGAAGCTGAGCAAGGTATTGAGATTCAGAAGGATATGAGTGCTGATATATTGGGTTCAGAAGCTATTAGCACTGAGGAAGTGATGTCTGGTATAAGTTGTGATGAAAATGTAAGTGTTTTGTTCCGTGGGACGAATACTAATTGTGTTGCTAAGAATAATGCTAGTAATAGTGGTGTGAGTAGTGTTTTGCCTGATTTGGTTGCTCCTTTGATGAAAACCCTGCTTCAAACCCTATACTAGCAAAGGATAGTGGTGTTAACGGTAATTTAGCTTATAAGAAAGTAGTTGATAGTATTTTTTGCCACAGTTTTAAGGGATGCAATAATGGAGTTTTGACTGAGGAACAGAGGATTGAAAGGATGGGTGTGAAAGTGCAGGCTACTGTGAAGTCTAACCCTGATCAAATATTGAATGATGGATGGAAGACGGTGCAAAATAGGAAAGCTACAAATGTCTTTGGTGATAATGCGAGGCCTCAAGCTTAGCAAGTGAAGACTAATGGTGTTGCAGAGTATTCTAGTACTCATGTGTAGCAAAATAGTCAAAGTGGTGTGGGTAATATGAGGAATGGTTCTACTCCTAGCAGGGGTGGAGCTAGTATTAGAGGTAGAGGTAATTTAAATGGTAAAGGTGGATATAGTGGTATGAATGTGAACATTGAAAGGAGATATGTTCCTGTTAAGAATAATGGGAAGGATGAGAATCTAGTTTATGAGGAAATGCAAAAACAGGGGATAGAGAAGGATAATGTGAAGACAAATGATGCTCAACTGAATCACATTGCCCAAAAGGATTGTAGTACTAAGAATAGTTTCATTGTTTTGGATGGTGAAGAAGATAATGAAGAATCAGATAAGTGGAAGAATTTTTGTGCTAGAATTGATATGATCTGTAAAGTGGGAATTATGATTAATGAAAATGAAAAACTAACTTGGTTAGCCAAAATGTTGGACTACTATTTAGATAGATGGAAGAAATGCAATGAAAAAGTTGTAGCTGCTGATGAAGTTTTGAAAAGTAGAATTGATAAGCTGCAAAAGAGTATTGTTTTGAGTGTTAACTATCTTCATGAGAATGCTAAAAAGATTGCTGAGCACAGGATTATAGATGAGTGTGCTGGAAAGACAGTACAAACTTCTTACAACTTATTCTACTCCCAAGCCTATGAAGCTGAATTAAAGAAGCTCAAACAGCTGAAATGGCAAAAGGATATGCTGGAAGTTGACTTGTTTGTTAACTCTAAATTGGGAACTACTTATTGATCCAAAGCACCAACAGTTTACTTACCAGTATACAGTATGTTGAGCCGCTATAAATGCTTGATTTAGGTGAAATTGGTCCGGCAAACTTAATGTTTATATATGGAGATTCCTGGAAACAAGAAACATGGAGAAAATAAGAACATATATTCAAACAAATCATAGTTTCACAAGGTATTCAAACCCAAAAAGTTGTGTATCTGATTGTCTGCGTCTGCATAATCATAAAAGCAATATTAGAGCCCAAAGAGTCCAAAGATTGTGATTAAACTGATTACAAGAGACTCGTTGCATTTTTAAACCCCGATCCTCCACTTTACAATTACCATCAATAACAAAAGTCTTGATCGGAACCTAATGAAACAAAAAGAATCAATTACGATCGCTCTAAACTAAATCTCAATATTTTTCTTAACAAAATCAAACTACATATTTACTAACGGATGCAATTAAAAAAGTTGCAACTAGCAAAACACGCAACCATAAATTGTATTCATGAAGCTTTATAATTGAATTGAATCACACGTGATACAACACATTTAGTCTAATGTATTGACTAATTATATAAAGTTCAACATGGCCAACTGTATTAGCATTTCAATCTATATACTCGCAACAACTTCGATAGTTATCAAACCAAAAAACAATAACTGATGACCTCAACCAATGTCTACAACTATCAAACATCTCACTTAACGGTGACGTTAAGTCCGAACAAAACTCTGACCTAATTCTAACTAAAACTACCTTGACATGGTCACCAACTACTCTTTTAATTGAGGCATTTTATCAAACACTTGTTTTACAAGTTACAACTACCAATTTTTTCAAATATCATAAACAGGTATAAGGTTTGGTTGCAACATCTAATACTTCCAGAAAGACAAAGACCGCCGGCTTAAACCATAAACGGTCTAAAAAAGTCCCATTAACATAACATCTAATCCTGCTAATTCAACTGATTTCGCCACATAAAAACAATCTAACCAACAAAAACTCAAATGGGTCACACTAACATAACAAATTAACTTAAACTATTCAGTCAAACATTTCTTCAAACACTTGGTGTGCAACTAACAAAAAACCCATTTACAAAAAACCCAAAAAGAAGTCAACAGAATAATTGTAAACAACAAGAACTTAAATGGGTCGCACTTACATCAAACAGTTGATTTTTTTTTCTTCAAATGGGAGTGTTTGGATGTGCTTACCAAAAATTGTATAAGTGATAAGCCTTGAATCTCTTGAAGGAAGTTAATTAAAAATTGGGTTTAGGATTTAGTGATAAACTTTAAAGTAGGATAGTTGACTTACTAATTACTTGAAGAATCGAATCAATTGAATCCATTGAACTGTTGTCGTTGTATCTTTCACTCACCGATCCATTTTCTTCTGCCATTTTAATACTAAATCTTTTTAGGGGAGTTTGGACACTTTATGCCTTTTATTAGCTAAAGGTCAACATAAAATCTCGTGTGTCATACACCTAACCATGTGTAAACGTATATGGACGAAAATGTAAGGGTTAATTTTACAAATGAACAAGTAGCCCAAGCTATTTTAGATATGCAAATTCAAAATTTTCAAAATAGACATAGGCTACACCATAACCACCACCACCACCATTAAAACTCACTTATTCATCCCACCATTTCCCAACAGTGACACCATTTGTTTCTATATACCCTCTGGATTTTACAAGTATGTTTCTAAATTAAATATATACGCATACACCATCTGTTTAATGTTATTCATCCCACCATTTGTATATGTTATTAGTTGCCACAAATTAAAGAGTGATACTCTTTAGAAGCTGTGGAAGATGTTAATTGTGGTGTTGATCATCAAGGAAATGAGTTGGAGTTGCTTAAGAGGTTGAAAGACTATTTTAATTTAATTGGGTCGGATTCGATGCCGTCATTTTCCACTATCTCCTCCTCTTGTAAAAGAATCAAATTCGATGCCGTCATTTTCCGACCGGTTGTAAAAGATGAGTCCAGTCCAGATCTCTTTTTTTTTTTTTTTTTTTTTTTTTTTTTTTTTTCTAATGAAGGACATTGTAGTGATATTGTTTTGTAATTAGTAAGTAAACTATCCAAGTTTGACTTTTGATTTTGAATCTGATCATGTATTTTTATTTTTATTTTGTTTTAACACAAATTATTTTTATATCGAAAAAAAAAGTAAATGAAATCACACAGCAAACTATAGAAACAAAAATGAGAAAATATTAAAACAATTTGCACGTTTCTTAGTGAAATTGTGTTTAAATGTTAGGCTAAAGTTTGTCGCGGTGACCGGGTCACCGCTACATCACTGTCGTCTCAATTTTTCCTCTCCTCTCACCTTTTATTCGTTTTTTCTCACATTTAATTAAAATACACACTATATATATATATACATACTAGCCGAGTACCCGCGCCTAGCGGCAGCGGTGTCTAGTTGCGATCAATTTTCGTTGGCGATTAACTTTTATTCAATTAACATTAATTGTAGCGTTAGGTTATTATTTTCTTAGCTAGCATTGTATTAAGTTGCAATGTTTTTCTAAGAACCGTTTTTCGAATAATGTTTTTCTTATGAACTCTATTTAGGATTGGATACTCGCGCATAACAGCGAAAATGTATTAATTTTGGCAAAGTTCGATGCGTGTTGATTTTTGCAGGTTTTTTTTATTGAATGTGGTTTCGATGTAACAGTCGTTTGCTTATGTGAATTGTTTCTTAGAAAAACCAATATGGCAACAGTGAAGCATATGATATAGGGTTTTTGTAGGTATCTTCATTTTAGGTCTTTTTTTCTAGTGTTTTGAAACCCGGTTCAACTCGGTTGGTTGAATGGGTTGAACTGTTTTTATCCCAAAAAGGGCTAAAATGAACCAGTTTTTCAAGGCTTGAGAATTCAGTCTAACCCACCGAATTTCATGTGAACCGAGTCAACCAAGTGTCCCAAAGTCGGCCGTGTTCAATAACACGTTGAATTGTATACGTTTGGTAGTGTATAGTATATGTTTTATAAAGATAAATGTGAATGGTATTGAACATTTTATGCTTTATGTATGTTTGGTATTAAAAATTAAAGGTTTTATAAGTGTTTAATGATCCAAAATATCGTAATATATACTAAAATGGATAACCCGGTTGACCGGCGGTTGAACCGATAAACCGGTGACCAAGTAGCTCGACAGGGTCGAGACCCAGTTTTTAAAACATTGCCTTTTTCATTGTACATTTATGAAATAAGCACGTTTTATGAAATCCTGTTGATTTTGGTGTCATTATTGTCATGTCTACAAAGCTCCATAGTTATATCAAAAGATAAGATATTGTTACTAACTTTCGTTTTTATGTGTAAAATATTTTTAAATATTATACCAAAAAATGGTAGAGAAACTTTTCAAGTCCATCAATCTTTGTGCTTTTTTTTTAAATTCTAGAGTTTAGATTCAATATACTCCAAATGATTCTTTTTTTTAGACGTGTTTTTCTTGTTACTTTATTAAGTCAATAAAACTTCGATTTTTTGTTTCGAAATTTGCTTTCGTACTTTTGTCTCAGTAACCATGGATTTTAGGAGCGTCCCATCACATCTATTTTTGTTTTCAAAATTCAAAATGGCGCCCAAGCACAGTGTCCCATCACTTTCTAATTGTTGTGGAGCTCGAGGTACAAAATAGTATGTACTATACCAAATGGTGCCCATACACAGTGTCCCATCACTTTCTACCTATTCCGGTACACTCCGACATAGTCAGGCGTCATTGGCCTCAATTTCAAGTCTAAAAATCACTTAAACATCATTATAGTCTCTACTAACACAAGTATAATTATGTTTAAGGCATAAGTAAAATTAACACAAGTTGGTTAACAAACACGAAAATAAATCTTGTGTATACCTTGGGAGTTACTAGTAGTACTTTTTCTCACACCTACCCATGATACTCTTTTTGTTAACAAACACCAAAATAAATCTTTAGATTCACTCCTTCAAATCGAAGCAAAAAATCTAAAATAATAAAAAGGTGTTGTGTGTTGAAACTGAGCCTCATATACTCATCAACTTATATTAGAAAACTTCAATTTGTGCTAGGCTTCAACTTTATACTTGTTTGGATATTAGCCATGGGCGAGTGCTAGAGTATTAATGACATTTTGGAATATCATTAGAAATACTATGTACCAGCAATGAGTTCTTAACTTCATTTGAAGATTGCATATAGAACCAATTGTAGTAGCATACTACAAACCAAGGCTGTCAAACTCGCGAGTTTACACGTAAGATCGTACGATCTTACGTGCACACCAGCTAAAATCGTGTAGGATCATGGTAGGATCGCATCTGAGGTAGGATCGTAAGTAAGATCGTAGGATCGACACGCGATCCGAGTTCACCTTTTTTTTTTTTTTTAATCTCTTGAGTCCATCCCACTTGCTTAGACCAAAAAAACAAACGTGTGTTTTACTAATGTCAAATGAGTAAACCGCTATTGTTTCATTTTCTAAATAGATTAGAGTTTATACATAGTTTTCTACTTTTAAATAGATTATAGTCTAAAAGTGTTAAATAGTTTAATTTACTTTACTTTACTGTGATTAAACTAATCAAATGGTATGTTTTGGAATGCCACTTATGAAACGTTTGTTTTCTTGAAATCATGTTGATGGCTCGTATGTTTTGAGACATTTAGGACCTATGTTATGTAATATTATCCACTAAATCGTTAATGTAACGATTGAAACTTGATTTTTTTTGTGTTTTACTATTAATTTGTGTTTGAAATTTAAACTTTGTCATTTTCAAGAAGATATTATATGAATTTATCTTTGACGTTGAGTAGAAATGTAAAACAGATTGACTCGTATATCATTTATTTACAAAATATGATAAATTGGTAGGATCGTAGGATCGCGATTCGATCCTATGATCTCGATCTTGCAAAGACAAAAACGATCCTGCGCGGGATCGCGATCTTGACAGCCTTGCTACAAACAATGACTTTATTTCCAAAACAGACGATATAACTAAACTCTAATAATAAAAATTTTGAATCTTCATTTCATGCTTAGAAAAATCACTGACGTCAAATGGAAGTTTAAACATTAAAATAAAATACAATAAAAGAAAAAAAAAAGTTAAAAAAAATAGCAGTAAATAAAATTAGTCTCAAAACATGTTAAGAAAAATATTTTTCTTTACTGGATCACAAAAAATACAAATCAAATTAACATATTCTAGCTATAGATACTTAGATCTATCAAACATAACCAGTGAAAAATACTCACAACCAAAAATAAAAATAATAGGTTATACACCCCAACAGATTCCGGTACACCGACGGCGGCAGGAGTACTTGCTTGGTACCTAACCAAAAAAAAAGAGACATATTATAACGACTCAGATATTAATTAAAAAACCTCAAAACATTCAAAAACGTATATATAAAAAGAACATTACCAAACTTCAAAACACCTCAAGTATCCGGCGACAGCGACAAGAGTAGATTCCAGCGGCGGCACAAGTAGATTTTCTTAGCTGAACAAATAAAAAGAAGCATATACTATAACAATTCAGATCTAAATGAAAATACCTTCAAAGCATGCGAATACATTTATATGTATAAAAAAAACTACGATAAAAAAACCTGTAATGTTGTTGCTTGGTCGGTGTTCGGTGGGCGGCTGGATGTAGGTGATGTGTATGTGGGAGATTTGGGTGAAGATAGATGTGAAGAAAGTAAATATTCAGTAGCTTGTGTGCGGTTTTTTTTTATAAAGAGAGTATAAATGTATGTGTGTATTTTTTGTAAGAAAAAAGACAAATGGTTGTTTGAGTGGATTATATGTGGCTGTGGTTTGGATGTGTACATTTAGGTTTGTAATTTTTTAGGTTTGGATGTTGGTTTGGTGTTTGTAAATTTAGGTTTGGAATTTGGTGCGGGTGTTGAATCTTAAAATGGGAGGGTTGGATTTTGGTTGGGGATATTGGTGTTTTATAAAAAAGTATATATATATATATATATATATATATATATATATATATATATATATATATATATATATCACTAAATATCTCATATATACTCATAAAACAAATAAAAAATATTTAATTTTTGAAAATGAGGCCCACTTTTTTGCACCTCGTCGTGGTGAGTCAGCCACCAAACAAATGAAAAATGATATAGACTTGAGTTTGGTGTTTTGAAGTGTCACTCGTGAGTGAGTGATTACGGAGGTTGGGTCATCTCCACGCTGTCTGACCTTAGTAAAATCAACCACTTTACTCTAAAGAATTATTTTTATTATAATTGCATTCCTTAAATCCAAAAGTTTCAAAACAAACACGCCCTAATTACTATAGTATTTCACTTCTTCAAAGGAAAAAAATTATTATTCTTGCTTTTATATTTATTTTAAAATGACACTAACTATTTTTTTTTTTCTTTTTTTTTTTAATTAAAAGTTTGTAATAACACTTCAAGCGAGGGATATTATAATAACCTCGATTAAATCAGAGATAACCCGAAATGAAAATTTAGACATTGATATTGAAACGGATATAACATGATTTTTCTAACATGTGAAATATAGATGGGCCATAAAACACTATGTAAGAATATATGTGGACATGTTTATTGAGATCCTTCAATGTTCGAATGAACATGATATTTGACGATATTTGGTCAAGGCTGCTTGTAGACTTTGGGTCCTTTGACGATATTTGACGATATTTGGTCAAGGCTATTTGACGATATTTGACGATATTTGGAGCTCGAGCTCGGCTCGACAATATACTCGAGTAGCTTGAACTCGAGCTTGACTCGTTTAAATCAAGTCGATTTCGAGTAGTTTACGAGTCGATCTCGAATAACCCACGAGCTGTCTCGGCTCGTTTACACCCCTAATAGCAGCCTAGTCCAAACATGAAATACTAGTGTGAAAACGTAGAGGAAGGGTGAATACGTTACCGTTTAAAAACTTTATTTCTTGTTGTATCAAATGTCCATTTTTAGCTTGTTCTAATATAAAAGATGTTACTTGTAGTTTATGACTAACATCACTTAAAACATGTTATCACACAAGTACAATCAACAAGTCACAACACAAACAATCACATAATGCAAACATTAAAGTAATGCAATAAGTAAAAGGAAAGTGCAAACCGAACACGAGGATTTATAGTGGTTCGGTCACGGATCTCCTCTCCGCCCTACTCCACTCCTCGAGTACCCAACTCGAGAGTTACTTCACTAGATCAACAACCTCCCTTTTCGGCGGAGAAAACCTTATAATCGTCACTTACACTTTTACCGACACTAAGCTAGATATCGAGTTCTTTTACAAGGGTACAACCACTCCTGTTCGTCGCTTACACTTTTACCGACACTAAGCTAGATGTCGAGTTCTTTTACATGGGTACAACCACTCCCGTTCGTCGCTTACACTTTTACCGACACTAAGCTAGATGTCGAGTTCTTTACCAAGGGTACAACCACTCCTGCTATGTTTTGTGGCCCAACATAAAAACCTTGTGTTTTATGGCACAAACACATAAACCATCTAATCTATATTGTTATGCTACAATGATGATCCAAGACATAAAAGTCTAATGGATATGCATGCCTAATCTACATGAACTTCTTGAATAAGAAGTCTTCAACCATGGAGGATGTCAAGTGCCCTTGAATCTTCATATGTTGGAATGCTTCAATGAATGATGACTTCAAGATCTTGTAACCTTCTTGGTGGATCATGAAGTATGATATGCTTACAACAAAGATGAATGTTAGAAGCATTATGATCATTATTGAAAGGGTGATCTACATGGTTTCCTACTTATCTATGTGTGTGTGTTTATTTCATCTTTTCATCACACTTCTAAGTAAAACATAAACTTCTATTTATAGGCAAAACAAAACAAGAAGTTTTCCAAAACCATGTTCTATATACCATGTTCCAAAACCATGGATTACTATTTACAATAACTTTTCATATCTAACAATGTCACATCATATTTATTTCTAGTCAAACATGCATTGAATCAATATGGAATGCTTTCAAAATGTGTAAGACCTTTATGGAAAGTCAAACATTCAACCTTTCCATAAATGCACATGATGTTATGTATATATATTGTCGAGCTCGAGCTCGGCTCGACAATATACTCGAGTAGCTTGAACTCGAGCTTGACTCGTTTAAATCAAGTCTATTTCGAGTAGTTTACGAGTCGATCTCGAATAACCCACGAGCTGTCTCGGCTCGTTTACACCCCTAATAGCAGCCTAGTCCAAACATGAAATACTAGTGTGAAAACGTAGAGGAAGGGTGAATACGTTACCGTTTAAAAACTTTATTTCTTGTTGTATCAAATGTCCATTTTTAGCTTGTTCTAATATAAAAGATGTTACTTGTAGTTTATGACTAACATCACTTAAAACATGTTATCACACAAGTACAATCAACAAGTCACAACACAAACAATCACATAATGCAAACATTAAAGTAATGCAATAAGTAAAAGGAAAGTGCAAACCGAACACGAGGATTTATAGTGGTTCGGTCACGGATCTCCTCTCCGCCCTACTCCACTCCTCGAGTACCCAACTCGAGAGTTACTTCACTAGATCAACAACCTCCCTTTTCGGCGGAGAAAACCTTATAATCGTCACTTACACTTTTACCGACACTAAGCTAGATATCGAGTTCTTTTACAAGGGTACAACCACTCCCATTCGTCGCTTACACTTTTACCGACACTAAGCTAGATGTCGAGTTCTTTTACATGGGTACAACCACTCCCGTTCGTCGCTTACACTTTTACCGACACTAAGCTAGATGTCGAGTTCTTTACCAAGGGTACAACCACTCCCGCTATGTTTTGTGGCCCAACATAAAAACCTTGTGTTTTATGGCACAAACACATAAACCATCTAATCTATATTGTTATGCTACAATGATGATCCAAGACATAAAAGTCTAATGGATATGCATGCCTAATCTACATGAACTTCTTGAATAAGAAGTCTTCAACCATGGAGGATGTCAAGTGCCCTTGATTCTTCATATGTTGGAATGCTTCAATGAATGATGACTTCAAGATCTTGTAACCTTCTTGGTGGATCATGAAGTATGATATGCTTACAACAAAGATGAATATTAGAAGCATTATGATCATTATTGAAAGGGTGATCTACATGGTTTCCTACTTATCTATGTGTGTGTGTTTATTTCATCTTTTCATCACACTTCTAAGTAAAACATAAACTTCTATTTATAGGCGAAACAAAACAAGAAGTTTTTCAAAACCATGTTCTATATACCATGTTCCAAAACCATGGATTACTATTTACAATAACTTTTCATATCTAACAATGTCACATCATATTTATTTCTAGTCAAACATGCATTGAATCAATATGGAATGCTTCCAAAATGTGTAAGACCTTTATGAAAAGTCAAACATTCAACCTTTCCATAAATGCACATGAGGTGATGTATATATATTTCTATTTAAAGATTAAGATATATATGAAAGTAAACTTGTATATATTACCTAAGTAATGTTGTATAGTAAGTTAATGAGTTACTAAAAATGTTTGATTCCTAATGTCATTACATTTTTATCATTTGTAAAACTTACTAATATTACTTAAACACTTAAAGTGGCACTTATTCTATTTGACCCCTAAAGTGCACTTTGACACCTAAAATACTTAGAGACCCTAAAAGTATTTTAGTCATTCTAAATGGTTGGTCAAGGGGTTTGATCATAATGCTACATAACAAACATGTACGAACCTGTGTTGTAGCATACGATGACTCGAGACATTGAGAGGTGTTGAATGTTTGTTGAGACAAAGTATGATTACAAGTAACTTGTACATTTTACGTTATGTATCAAGTTATACGTTTGTCATCAATCAAAACAAACGAGACTGTATAGATTAAATATCGTAATATTTGCACTAACAACTAGTAATATGTTTTATACGGGAAAAGTCCCTAAAATTATCTGCGCGTTGCAGCGGTAGTCCCCAAAGGACCTAGCTTGCAAAAAAAGTTACACCTTAGGGACCAAAATGCACATGGATACTGTTTCGTCCATTGTAGCGGCTACATTGTTTTGCACAGTGAAGGTTCCCATTTTAGTATACAGGATAATTTTTTGTTGCCATTCGTGAAACCTACCGGTCTATAGTCTAGTCAAAGTATAAACATCGATTAAAAAAGCTTAATTATTTGTGAGACAGGTGTGAAAAAAAATTGGCGCTCTAAAAAAACATTTAGTTGTCAGTGAGGTGTAAGCAATAAGAAGGAAAGATTTGAAAAAAGTGAGGTGTAAATGACGTGGACAACCAGAAATAATGTTTATTTTAGTGTAATGATGTGGACTATGGTAATCTGGTTAATAACAAGTTACTAGTCAATGAAGTAACATGAAGCTTTTTTAATTGTTCAGTAATTAACAAATAACAAAGTTCGGTAACTTGAATTAAAAAAACAAAGATCACATTTTCGCAAAGTTCACTAAAAGATATTTTTATATTTCCCTTTCTTATCATCACATAATCTCTAACAAACCCAACAGCCAAATAACCAGACACTATCACGTGCTCTTTGAAACAAGGTCATTTTTTCACAGGCCATTTAGCATACATCGAACCATTCTAACCAGCAACAACTCTCAACTCAAGGGTGTCACTACCATCACCAATTTACATGCAGGCATTTTATCAAACAGTTGGTGTGCAACTCAATCTTATCCATAAATATAATTTCACTTGTTGTAATGACTGGCCGGACCTTTGTCGGCGATATTCCGGTCACCGGAGCTCCAGTTCTTCCTTGAACCTGATGGTCATCAACATTCTATCATCTTTCATATTAGTAACACTCAGGTAATAAAAAATTTATATAATTTATGTTTTTATAGATTGTTTGTTTGGTTATTAGTTAATTAATTAATTATAGTTTGAATGTATGCGAGATAATGTTTATTGATTGGTTTGATTTGTGTTTTAATTCATTGGGCGAGTATTTGACTTAGATGTACGTGTCTCCGTGGCCGTTTTACGGGCCACCGCTAAGATGTGTACCTAGTGAGGTTTAAACCCGAGACCTAATGTGAGGGGTTTAGGTACTAGGCCATTTGGTGGTGGTTTTAATTTTTTTCTGTTTATGTTTCGGCTTAAAAGATAAAATAACGGGGTGTTTGGGAATGCTTATCTCTGCTTTTCTGCTTATTTTTCAGCGCAAAAGCACTTATAAGTTTTTTTGTAATTATCCAAACGCTTTTTAAATTTCTGCTTAATTTTATGTGGTGTAAAATTTTCCATTTTGTGGGGCATATTTATGAGGATTTGTGTATAATGGATTTTTGATATAGATGATAGATTGGATGAAATGGATTTGAAGTTTTTTTTGGTTTTGTGTGTATGTGTTAATTTCTTACGGTTTTGGTGGTTTCAGCTTTACAGGTTAAGTGAAGTTCAATCACTTTGTGTATCAGAAGGTTCTGAAACAACGAAAGAGGTATGTGAAATTTTGCTAATTTGTGTTATTTATTGTGACTTGTGCGTTTATATTATTTCTCTAATCAAGCCAGTTTAGTTGATATCCTGATATGAGTATATTTTTAGCATGTTTCCCTGTTGCTTATGCTCGGATACTGCTTTCCTGGTCATTTCAATAGATATAATAAAACATGCTGCCATGCTTAATTATATGAGTATAATTATGATGTGCGGTACATATACATTGGTAGATTGTGACTGTTGGTATTTGTACTTTTGAAACAGAAAACTTATTCAAAGGGAATCACTATTCAATTTAAAGACGAGGAGGAAAGTAGCTCCTTCCATGGTGCATTTGAGCAATGGAAAAAGGAAGTAGTTATTCAAGGTCTGTTAAATTATTCAAAGATTATACTTCATATTGCGCTGATACCGGCTTTATAAATGCTTGTACTTTCCTTTATCATCTGACTACATATATTGACATATAATAGAAGAGAGCGTTTTTTTTTTTTTTTTTTTTTTTTTTTTTTTTTTTTTTTTTTTTTTTTTTTATAACTAAAGGATGGTTATGGTAATTACATTGCATGAAAGTTATGTTCTTGAAGGAGTAAATGACTAGATCATTTATTGTTTCTTTTTACAGGATCAAGTTTAGCAAATGGAACAGTGTCTTCCTCCAAAAGCAAGTTCGATGATAAAATTGAAGCATCATCTGCTAAGATGTATTTCCATTACTACGGGCAACTGCTTCATCAGCAAAATATGATGCAGGATTATGTAAGGACAGGTGAATATACGATTTTGTTCTGTTTTTGAGGCACATGTGTCACATTGTGCTGTTAGGTTGTACTAATTCATTTAAATACGCATGGCTCACATGACTTTTTTAGGCTTCCACGGAGCTGAATGTATGATTAATGTTGCTTTCTTTTTTAGGTTCCTACTATGCTGCGGTTATTGAGAACCAAGTAGATTTTGCTGGACGGGTAGTGCTTGATGTTGGTGCTGGAAGCAGCATACTGTCATTGTTTGCTGCACAAGTGTTACTAATGAATACTTATAGGGGGTTTTTAGATTTGCATTTTGGAATCCTCTGATTACTGGGACTTGAAATTGCGATAAGCAGTGTTTAATGTTTTGGATATACATATTCTGGTTCTGAGGATATAGGGATCAAAATATATTTTCTTAATATGTATTTTGACCCAATCTTGTAATCTTTATATTTCCATTTCATAAAACCCACATCCAAACACCAACGCACAATCATGTACTCTTATTGAGAAATGTGATGTCACATGTATCGACTAATTACACAGTTCATAATCCTCTTTGTTTCTTATCTTGTTTAGGCTGGCTCAAAGCATGTTTATGCTGTGGAAGCATCGGAAATGGCTGACTATGCTCAAAAGCTTATATTGCTGGGAATCCTCTCTTGGCAGAACGAATTACGGTTAGTGCCCTTAATACAAGCTTGTTTGCTTATATTGTTTGATGCTTATCATTTGGATGTATTCTTGGCACCATCATGTAGGTTATCAAGGGCAAAGTTGAAGACGTAGAATTGCCTGAGAAAGCCGATATATTGATCTCAGAGCCTATGGGTAAGCTCACATGTCATGTTCATATTGTCTTATGAATGTTTATTTGATGAATAGTTGTTTACTTGTGTATGCAATTTAGTTGGTAAAATAGCTGGTTTTTCTATAATCTTCTTCTTTACAGGCACGTTGTTAGTGAATGAAAGAATGCTCGAGTCCTATGTCATTGCAAGAGATCGTTTTCTTGTCCCACATGGGAAAATGTTCCCTAGTGTTGGAAGGTGATTTTAACTTAATGATGCATTCTCGTGTTATCATGATTTATAGGCGTTTTTTGATTTTAACTTAATATATAAAAAATTGCAGAGTTACTGTATCTCTTTGATGTTTGACTTTCTATGCATTGGACGCGTGTTAGCATATTTTTAAAACATAATATATAAGAAGTCAAAGTCATATCTTGTACTTGCCATATATGCCTTTTGACATAGGCTTAATGTTATCGCTGTGTTTGTTTTATTTTGTAGAATTCACATGGCACCATTTAGTGATGAGTATCTCTATGTTGAAATTGCAAACAAGGTATGATCTATTTTATTCTTTGTGATTCATTTTGTATCGTTTGTAATGCTTTCTTGTCTTTTTGCTCATTTATCCTTGGATAATTTATAGAATGTTCAATGCTGTTGCTTCTCATAAACTACATTTTTGGTCCTTGTGGTTGTATCAAAATCTCACTTTTGGTCCAATTTTCAAAACATGTGCGATTCCAGTCCTATAGTTTGCGTTTTGTTTCATTTTTGGTCCAATTTTCTAACGGAGTTAGTTTAGTCGTTAATTCTAATTGTAAAGTGGCAACATTAGTCCTTTAACTTAACGATTATTTGCAACGTTCGTCCTTTATACCAAATATCGTTTTCAATGTTTGCACCGTTAGTCCTTTCAGTTAGTTAGGCTTTTAAAAAAATACTAAAAAAAAATCGAAAAAAATGATTTTTCGAAAAAAAAAATTATAATAAAAATTTTTCTTAAAAAATTCGAAAATAATTCTAAAAAAAAATTGACGAAAAATTTTTTTTCCAAAAAAACTAATTTGAAAAAAAAAATTTCTAATAAAATTTTTTCTTAAAAAATTCAAAAATATTCTAAAAAAAACAAAATTGATGATTTTTTTTTCCAAAAAAAAATTCTAATAAAAGTTTTCTTAAAAAATTCTAAAAAAAAATATATTTTTGCCGAAAAAATTTTTTTCCAAAAAAAAATAATTCGAAAAAAATTTTGGTTAAGAAAAAAAAATTCTAAATTTTTTATTATTCTAATAAAAATTTTCTTAAAATTTTCAAAAACTAACATAAACATCTATAAAACACAAATTACATTAACTAGTATATTTAAACACAAATTACATTAAACACGAATTACAATAAACATAAAAAGTATGATGAAATGAAAATACATTAAAAATATTTTTTTTTAGAAATGTTTTTTTAAACAAAATTTTTTTCGAATTATTTTTTTTGGAAAAAAAATTCGTAATTTTTTTTTTTTTTTTTAAGATTTAAAAAAAAATTATTAGAATTTTTGTTTTCAAATTATCTTTTTTGGAAAAAAATTTTCCGTCAAAAATTTTCTTTTTAGAATTTTTTTTCGAATTTTTTTTACCAAAAACTTTTATTAGAATTTTTTTTCAAATTAATTTTTTCGTCAATTTTTTTTTTAGAATTTTTTATCAAAAACTTTTATTAGATTTTTTTTTTTCAAATTATTTTTTTTGGAAAAAAAAAATTTTCGTCAAAAAAATCTTTTTTTAGAATTTTTTTCGAATTTTTTTAGACAATTTTTTTATTAGAATTTTTTTTTTCAAATTATTTTTTTTGAAAAAAATGTTTTTCCAAAAAAAATCATTTTTTTAGAATTTTTTTCTAATTTTTTTAGAATTTTTTTTTAAAAGACTAACTAATGAAAGGACTAACGGTGCAAACATTGAAAACGATCTTTAAAGGACTAACGGTGTAAACATTGAAAACGATCTTTGGGATAAAGGATTAATGTTGCCACTTTACAATTAGACTTAACGACTAAACTAACTCCGTTAGAAAATTGGACCAAAAGTGGAACAAAACGCAAAGTATAGGACTGGAATCGCACGTGTTTTGAAAATTGGACCAAAAGTGAGATTTTGATACAACCACATGGACCAAAAATGTAGTTTACTCTTCCTTGTTTGTGCATGCAGGCTCTATTTTGGCAGCAACAAAACTATTATGGGGTTGATTTGACAGCTTTATATGGAACTGCATTTCATGGATATTTTTCACAGGTTTGTCTTGGTTGCATACATTACAAAATAAGCCAACATATTTGCCATTGATGTTAACACAAGGTTTACTAGAGCTTTTATGTTTAATAATCATGCTCTTGTTCGCAAACCACCATGGGGGGGCTGCTTGGCCTCCCCCTATATTGTTAGTTTAGTCCAATTGCTTCATTGATAGTTTAGCCTAAGTCCAGTAAGTGTAGTTCATGTTGATTTTTAAGTTGATTCCTCTGTTTTAGGTCAAAAAATAAATGGCTATAGGAAAGTAAATAACTTCTGAAGAGTTATACCACTGATTATTATGGCTCCATTCTCATTAACTTCACAAAGCTATATTGTTTCGCTAGCAATTTAACAAGCAAAAAGGCACATTAAATAAGATATATTACATGGACAACCCTCATACATTCTAACTAATTTATTTTGTTTGTTCATGCTTTCTTTGAATTTTTACACCAAGTCAAAAATTAATTTGAAAATTTTTTTGATGGCTAAAGTAAAACAGTAAAGAAAAAACTTATTTATGAATTTTGAAGTTCTTATCGGTGTTTGCTTATTTGTTTTGAAATGTTATTGCTTGTTTCTTGTTCACACTTTAAGACGGCGCTACTTATGATATTATAAGACAACGCGATGTATGTAGCCTAACTAGCTTACAAGATATTTTGGCCCCCCTCAACACAATCCTGGCTTCGCCCCTGCAAACAACTATTCTAGATTTTTAGTATTGACGATCCGTGATTGGTTTAACCCCTGATAGGATTTTTTGCAGTGGCCTTTTTTCAACTAGGGTTTATTATTTAACGCCTACTAACAGAACCGTTCAAATGAACACAAGTACTGAGATGCTCTAAGTATCAACTAGGGATGAGCAACGGGTCAAACCCGACCCGAACCGGCAAAAACCGACCCGACTCGAAAACTGACAAAGAGAAAAAGCGAACTGAGAACCGAACCGAGACATAGCTATTGAAACCGAAACCAAAACCGAACCGAATAAGGTCAGGTTGGTTCGGGTCGGTTTAGCTATGTTGAACCGAAAAATGTGTTTTGATCCGTACCAAACCGAAACCGAACCGAACTGACAAAAACCAAAATTATTATATAAAACTGAAACCGAAACCGAATAAGGTTGGTTTGGTTTGGCCCGGTTTCGGTCGGTTTGTCGGTTCGGATCGGTTTTCGGGTGATTTTGCTCAGCCCTAGACTATCAACCATGACAAATGCACCATTACTTGGATTAAATTACTAAAACAGGTTGCAAAAAGGTTAAAAGTTTTAACTTTTGAAGATTAAAAGATTGAAGATTTAGAATTAAAGGACTGGAGATTAGAGAATTAAGATGTTTATAGATTTAAAAAAATTAGCAAGGAAGTATCAGTCCTGATTCCTAAGATTGTGAAGATTTACCGGGAAGGTTTAAGGTATTCAAAATATTATCTATTCAATGCTATCTCAAGAGAAAGAACATGCAAGATTACACTGTTCAAAATTACCAGAACATGCCATATATATTCAAATGCACAGTTGTAATTGCTAACATTTTTTTAGTTTATTTTATGGCTTTTTGATGTTGAATTTTGTTCTTGTCATTTCTCTTTCACTTGTCTAAAGTATGGTAATGTTTGATACTGTTTGCAGCCAGTGGTTGATGCTTTTGATCCAAGGTTATTATTGGCGCCTGCAATTTCCCATGTTATCAATTTTACTATTGTCAAGGTATTGCTCTTTTTAATCGCTAATCATAGTAGATAATGTTACCCTCTCTCCTCCTTGTAGACTTCTACAATGTTCTTTTAAAAGATGACTATGTTCTAAAATGAAGCTCGGAGCTAAATGTCTAAAAGGTCTTGGTGCTATTATGCCGAGATAACTCGAGCTCATAAACATAATAAAATCCTAATATAACCTAAAGAGGATATTTATGCTTGACTCATGTCACTAAATGAAAATACACATCATAATTGTTGTATAATGTCATTTTCAGGAAGAGGACTTGTGTGAAATCAACATTCCTTTGAAATTCACTGCTTCTGTTGGAACAAGAATACATGGTTTGGCATGTTGGTTTGATGTTCTATTTAATGGCAGGTAATAGTTTATATTCTTATGAATAATGAACGGGAATTTATTTTATATGGATCAAAGCAGGGTGCTTTTTTTCGAAAGAATGATCATAATCATCTGATTATTTAGTGTTAAGTATGATCAAAACAGGGTGCATTAAAATATTACTTTTGGCAACTTTTAACTTGTTTTTTTATCCCTTAAACACCATTGACCCGTTTCTTTTATGACTCGTGTTTTGAAATAGCCCAAGTTTCTTTTATCTTTACTAATTTTGTTCCTACATTAAATGTTTGACCTTCAGCACGGTACAAAGGTGGCTGACAACGGCTCCTGGTGCACCTACAACTCATTGGTACCAACTACGCTGTGTTTTGTCTCAACCCATATACATCATGCCCGGGCAAGAAATCACTGGCCATCTTCACATGATTGCGCATAGCGCTCAGAGTTACACTATTAACTTAACCATGTCAGGTTGGTAGTCGAACTGCTATTTTCGTTTTTCATTCATTTTGCAAGTTTATTACGGCTATAGTTGTATTAGCTAGATAGTAAATAGTTAGTTGTTTCAAGCATTTAACAAATTTTGGTTACAATAAATTACAGAAATCATTCCTGTGGTTTGGTGAAATTATGAAAATTGTCCCTTGCTGATATCGTTTTGAATAAATGATCCTTAAGTGTAGTGTTTGTTTTCAGTTTTGGTCCCTAACTGCTGATTTTTTGTTACCAAAAGCGAATGCAACAAGTTCATTGAAGAACTATTTATGCAAATAATATTGGCAAGTGATGATATCTGTATTTTTACTAAACCACAAGGAAGATTTCTGTAATTTACTCTTTCTCTACTTTCAGTTATCTGAAAAATTAATGCATAAAATGACAAATATGACATCTTGAAAAACAAAGAAGAGACGGTTTGTGAGATGCATCTAAAAGTCTCTTTAGTTTAGGTTAAATGATTGGTAATTAAGTAGTTTTGTAGTTCCTGGTAGCTGAATGTGTATCTGAATACTAAAAAACTGAATATTGTGGCTTCAAATCACATTAATCAGATCATCAAGTTACAAATGCAAATATAAACACCCCCGACCTTTTTTTGATTTGTGTTGTGTAGCTAAAATGTGGGGCCCAGGTGCTGAACAAGGAGGAATACTACAAATGTCAAGCTGTAGAGACTGGATCTAAAAGAGCCATATTATCGAATGTCTCAACCACAAGCCTACTCATCGTCCCAAGATCAGCAGCCCAATCAGCTCTTACAATCTCAGGTACCCATTAGCTTTCTTCATTGAATTGATTATTAATATGACAACAAATAATTAGCTCTTTTAGTTTTCTCTTAAATTACCCGTGATCATATTTCTCAGTGCTTTGAATAGAAATCTACTATGCTTTTTTGAATAGATAGCCCATTTATCACGTCTATTAGATGATCCTTACCTTGACTTGTTAGAGAAAAAGCGTCACCATAATTGATCCTTCTCTTACTTGAGTAAACGAGTCAATTACAGGAATGAAAAACAATTGTTTGGTAGCTTGACTGTGTTTTGCTCAAATTACAGGATTTACAACTTTCCTCTCTGGATGAAGACGGGTCGGATTTCCTTCAACAACCGATAAACGATTCCGGTGTCCAAATTCATTGACCTTTCGGTGACGAAATGCATTTGATATACACAAACGGTCTAAGCTTTCTGGGAACGTGATCCATAAGTAACATTATACTAGGCACCAAGAAATGTCAGGTGGGTTCTTTAAAGACTGCCTTATACTCTCGTGTATCATTTCAATGCCTGTAAATTAGGTTGTCATGTTTGACCAATTTAGTGCTCTTCGAGTGTTTGCTATTGTTAAAGTTGACTAATTATTAATTTTAGCTTTGAAAGAAAGTTGACTTTCGTGCACATGAAACTTAACTGTATGGTGTGCCCTTTTGCTTGTTTTGTATCTGGGTTATTTAAAGGATTTCTGAGTGGGTGAGATGGTGTCAAAAGAACGGGATCAGTTGAGGCTTGTATCGATTATGTGGTTAGGGCTGATGTAGCTAGGTTGAGACTGGTAGTGATCAGTTAGCAGGGCCTGCTATTAGTATCAAGGACGGTCTTCAATAAATCTACGGCAGTACCTATTATACAACTCTGGTTTGCTTTCTAGGTTTTATAATCAAACACTATAGTAAGAAGTTATATATTTTTATTGCCTAATGACAAGATGTAAATATGTCAAAAATCTAACTAAAGCTTTTTCTTAGTTTGTGACCCAATAAACCTAATTCCACATTGGGTGCTTGTTTATGTAGCCATTGCCATGCAAGCATTGAACAGCCCTGCTGAAAAAGCTTAAGATTGGGCGATACATCACTGAAATCAAGTTCACGTGTTATGAAAGGTTCATTGTGGTATCTATACATGAGTGTTATAGTACAGAGTGATGAGATACTTTGCATTTAGAGAGCAACTTGGTTGTTTAGAAGCCCAAAGGATGAATTTGGTACTACTCTTGTTTGCTGTCTTTTTGAAAAATTTCTTCATAGAAAAGAGCTTTTCTGCCAAAGGGCTTCTAGGGATCATGATGTTGTGAACATATCTCACTGAAGAGGAAGCTAAACTTTCTCTTTGTATAAACCAAGACCCCCATATGATAAGACAAACGTGAAGTGGTGACGCTAACCTTCTAAAAAAAAGGGATTTACTTGGTGTGACTCTGTGTGCCGGTGGATTCAAACATAGTTTTTACAATTATCCGGTGCAACAAATAGACTAAATAGTTCTTTTACAATGGCCGAAACTCGAGGCCACATACAATGAGGCCAGACATAGTTCCTTCAAGACTTGTAAATTTCATATTCATAGAAAGAGAGTCATCCTTGAATTCATGAGCTGAGTTGAATTTCCACAGTTGAATCTCCATCCATTCATCTTCCCTTTGTTTTGGAACCCAAGTAATATCATGTATATTCCATGGCTCTCGGGTTACAAAATAGAGAAATTCAGCCTCTTTGTTTTCTTGGTGGAGTATATCTCTTACTTTCACCGGACAATGCATTCCTTGGCAGTTTTCTGAAAGCTTGAACAAAAGGTAGCACACGTATTGGGTATCCGGTGACAGCATTTGACTTGTGATCATACAGTTGATATGAAATACTTTTTGTGGTAAAAGCTCAATCACCTCCTGAAATCTGCATGCACAATATAGATTATACAATTACTCAAAAAAGTCAAAATTGAAGACATAACCAAATCCAAGAAGCTAAGTGATACTTTTGTCAACCATCTATACATTATTCTTCAAAGAAATAAAGCATAGATGAGCACAACCTAATTTAATTTGGATAAGTTTTTGGTTGAAGAAAGTCGTAACAAAGTTAGTTCAGAAAAGCAAACCTGGATTGCACTGATGGTGTTGAAGTAAAAAGATTCACATTCAAGGATTTGTATAAAGCTGTCTTTGCCGAAAGTATAAGAAGTTTCTTTCCATCTACTTCACCCAACCAGTACAACTCGTCATAGTTTCTGGGTATCTTAAATATTTCTTCGAAGTTAATCGGCAATTGTTGCACTTGATCCGCATCAAAGTTAGATTTCAAGACTTGGTTGACTTCCTTTAACTTTCCGATTTCTTCATGTTTCACCTGCAAATAGATCATGTTATGAATATGCAAAATTAAAACATGACCTATTTTTTTCCATGCATCCACCGACTCTATACAACATAAACAAAAGAATATAGTATAAAACAAAGGACTATTGAAACTTACCTTCTCAATGGCTCGAAATTCAATGCCTTCAACATAAATCGCACCATCTCCACAATGGTCCGATGAAAAGCACTGAAGTAGAAACTCAAAAACAACGTCTTCGTTTTCATTCAAAAACCGGTACAACTCAATCATCATCCACTCGTTATCTCTCCATGTTGCAAAATATGCATCAAGACTTTTGTGTTCCTTTGTATAATTTAGATCAACATACATAGGTTTTCTTGCAAAGTTTCTTGATTCACAAAATTTGAAGACTAAATAGACCCCATAAACAACATTTGGAGATAAAAATTGAGCTCTTGTTTTGATTTCGATGTTCAAGTTGGAAATATCTAACATCTCCACCACTGTCCCAAACCTGCGCATATTATAAACATCCAAGTCTAAATCAGTCATAGCCTTTATTCCCATACACTTCTACTTTTGAATTTCGTAATTTACTGGAAAAAGAGTTTAAATTCTATATTAAAATTTATTGTATCAACAGATCTCTATTTAAATAAAGATAAGAAAGATTATAAAAAACACTAACAAGATGCTGATCAGAACAGAGGACCCAAAACAGGGGCAGACCTCAACTACCTTAGTAGAAGGTTTATAACCTTATACTCTAACATTAAAAAGCACAACATACTTCTACCCAAGTATTAATATCTATTTTGTCATGTACAACATCACTTCTCATTGTTGATATGTATGTATGCAAGACTAATCATGTTATTAAATGGTAAAGAGAATAACCTTATACTTTAACATTAAAAAGCATAACATACTTCTACCAATAATGCATACATTTGCTTATCATTTAAAACTAACAAAAGTGGAGAGGTATAGAGAATAACCTTGATTCTGGAAGAGATTTCCATTCATGTGGACAACTGTTTATGTAGGAAAACATTGTGGCTGAAACCATTTCATTTCTTTCTCCATTACCAACGAATGACAACAACTGTTATACAGCCGAAATACAAATCAGACTCAATGTGTATGAAATATAAATGCATGTGTGATTTGGAATTATCTCTCAATAACGAGAAGACACATAGAAATGAGAAACACCAAATAAGGAGAAGTTACCACTTTGTCCTGTTGAAGGAGGATTCCCTTAGAAAAAATGTTGTAAAGTTCCTCTTTCTTTTTGGTAGAATAGATTTCAGGGCACTTTGACATTTGGATTATTTCTTTATAGTCCGTGGGCAATTTGGGCTCCCATTCCTCATAATTTTCCTGTATATACATTAATCAATTAATAAACTCAAGTTTCATACAGTTAAAGGCGATAGTTTAGATATATATGAATCAAAAGTTTGCCAGTTTTGTCAAAACAAAGAAACTTACTTGGAATTCCAATGCTTTCTTAAGCTGTATGACCACTTCATTAGCTGTTGGCCGTCTTTCTCTCCAGTGAAGTATGCATCGATAGGCAATCCTAGCAAATGTAATAAATGACTGTGTCTCAATTTCTTCCTTTATACCCTCAAACACTAACTCATCAAGTTTTCCTACTTGATAGTGGTGTTTAGCCAAAAAGGGTAAATAACGATACTCGCCATCTAGCTCTACGGATGATAGTTTGCCACACAATATGTCAAATAAGACCGCACCCAATGAGAATATATCAGACTCTTTGGTTAAGAAGCCTGTTTTCGAGTGTAGTGGGTCACAATATCCGATTGTGCCTATAACATTGTCGATGACATAGTCTACATTCTGATTTGTAACTGGACATACCAAGGAAAGCCCAAAACCACTAATTTTTGCTTTCCAATTATCAAATAGTAGAATATTCCTGCTGCTGATGTCCCTATGTATTACTATTTCTGGACTTGAAACAGTTCCATGAAGAAACTCCAACCCAATTGCAATATCGATGCATATTTTAAGCCGCATCACCCATGTAAGACTATCATCGCTCAAGTACTTATCAAGACTACCTCTCAATGCATACTTATATACAATAATTTTCTCATCCTCTTCATCACAGTAGCCTACAAGACCAATGACATTTTTATGTTTATACTCCATAAGGATTTCCAGCTCTGTCATAAATTCAGCATCTTTTGTATCTGACTCCTTATTTAACCGCTTTGCCGCAATGACATTCTGTTCATGAGCGTGAGTAACTACTCCTCTGTAAACATTCCCAAAATCTCCATGTCCAATGATATTGCCTTGACTGAAGTCTTGTGTGGCTAACTTTACGTCTTCAAGTGACAGTTTAAGGTTGTCCTTATGGTTCTCCTGTGAATCATGGGTCAGTAAGTTGATTTGATTAGTAAAAAAATAAACTGAAACAACTACCAGCTATCTAAATTTTTCATTGTGACTTACCTGATAGTTTAACGCTTTTTGGAGTTCTTTGATGACAACTTCTATTGTTGGACGTTTCTTTTGCGTTTCTGCCACACATTGAAATGCGATTTCTAGAAAGATGTTCAAAGACTCTTTATTGGGACCTTTACAAAAGACATGTTCATCAGTCTCCTCCTTTATCTTGTGATCAACAATTTCCATTATTGTTCTCTTTTCAAAATGATCTCTTGCAATGGGTGCAATTCCATTCTCATTCACCTTGGTGTATACAGAATCATAGGCCAGCCTCCCGGTCAAGATCTCAAGCAACACCACTCCAAACGAGTAAATGTCTGACTTGCTATTTAATCGGCCATTCTTCTGATATTCTGGATCCAGATACATATATGTACCTGCAATCGTACTGGCAATGAAAGTACTGGCATCTTGATCTTTTGGGTGGAATTTGGAGAGCCCAAAATCCGCAATCTTGGCCTTCCAATTATCTCCTAATAGAATATTATCGCTCTTAATGTCACGGTGTATCATCTTTCGTTTGCCATGATCTGTATTGTTGTGAATGTAATTCAAACCATGTGCAATATCAAGACATATATTCAGACGTTGCACCCAAGTAAGAGTAATCTTATCACTGCTTCCCAAATAGTTTTCAAGACTACCTTTTGAAGCATGCTCATAAACCAGGATCATTGCACCATTACCTTCATCACAAAAACCAAGAAGAGAGATTATGTTCTCATGCTTACAAGTAGTTAGAGTTTCAATTTCTTGCATGAACCCTTCTTCTCCTTTTTGACTGCGAATGCGCTTTATGGCTACCGTGCTTCGTTTTCTTAGTAAATCGCATTTATCCACCTCTTCTATCGACGAGGAATTACTGCTATCAAAATGTTCAAGATCTGCTTTGTATACTTTACCGAATCCGCCAGACCCGATGCAGTATGCATCATCAAAATTGTTGGTAGCCTCGTTTATCGCATTTAATCCAATCCTCAAGTGTTCCAGGTTCTTCCCCTGCAACATTATGGATTTTTGCATCACCTCATTAATGCTAGCAAGGATTGGAGTGAAATAACAAAAAAAGTTTTATAATTGATTAACATTTCAAAAGAATATAAAAATGTTCAAAAGCAACAGTTGATATATTTGTTTCAAGTTAACTAGTAGAATTGATTTCACCCCTAAACTAATGAATTTTAGTTAGTTGGCTTAGGTATGATAGGGGAAGATCAAATTGAATTTTAAGTTAAACAGTTCTCCATTGGTTCACTGGGACATGTCATTAGTTTATATGTTTATTTCCTTTTGTTCTCAATCATTTTCAGATGACAAATTAGTTCTTGTCTTTTAATTTATTATTCCTCCCTCTTAAGGTTTATATCTTCATGTTGTTGTTGGTTTCCCTTCTTGGGTGCCTTTTGTAAAATTGTTTTGCCATTTCTAGAACAAAGTCATGATATAGTAACATGTGGTCGTGTGAAGGGACAAAAATATAAGAAAAAGATAGAAAAATTAAAGTTGGTCATAGTATGTATAAAATTAGAAAAGAATATTAATACCCACTAAGGTTGTTGATTTTAGAAATGGTGGTGATTTGGACAAATCAATATACATGTATATGATAGGCATTATATGACATGTACAATTGTTAAGAGCATTCGATAAGTTTGCGAATTAAAATATGGTGTGTGCAAATCACCACGCTCTTAAAAAACCCGCAACTCATGATCATTTTTAAGTCCTTAAACCAAACATATTATATCACACCCATACCTAAACATTCCCCTAAAACGCTTAATCTTTCCCCCTAAAACGCTTAATCATGGCTTACCTTTAATCTTTTGTAAACGGTAACACTAATATGATTGCCTATTCAAAAATTTCATAAAAATGATTGTGGAATTATAAAATTTATATATTGAATACATATTTTCAATTTGACAAACAGAACACGCTTGTTACATTATTCATTTTTTTAAGACTTACATCATTGAAAAGCTCTTCTCTATGCATTCAAAATGGGAGATGATTGGCACACTTCATTTTTTGATTGGGACACTCATTTATACAACCGGTTAAAGCACTGTACATCCACAGTACAACAGTTTAATGCATATGGAGGAGTGTCCCAATAAAAAGATGGAGTGTGCAAATCATTTCCCATTCAAAATGAACCAACTATTAGAATTTTATATAACAATGTATTTCATACTTTCATATCCCCTATTCATTACAAAAATTTGGTTTTATATAATAATATTTTTAGTTTTAATTTTATATTATAATCTCTATAATACATTTTTTTAGAAAAAATAACGAGCTTGAAATTGCATTAGAAAGACATAACCCTGTTTGGTCATAAAACTTTTTATAAAACCCCCTCCAACTTGAATAGTTTGTTAAGTTTTAATTATATTTCATTTTCTTATATTTTTTCTTTATGCACATATGAACAATGTTTTAAAACCCGAGTTGACCCGGCCGTTTGAAATGTGAACTGGCTCGGAGATCGGCCGAATGTGACCTGGTTTTTGCTTGTTTGGAGACCGGATTGAACAGCCGATTTTTTGTTGGCCCGATAACCCGGTCAGGTCATGACTTTTTATACTAAAATATTTTTTCCCCGTCAACCTTTCTAAATCTAAATGACAAGTTGAATGGAGTGTGAGTTAAAATTTTATTAAACATTAAATTAAAGTTATATCTTATAAACACCAACTATTAAAGTTTCAATATAAACCGTTATAACATAGAATCGTAAGTTGATTATTGTTGCAAATGATTGCTATATTATTATAGATATAGAACTTAAAAACAAAGCCTTATTGGTAGAGTCTTAAAACTTTTTGGTCGGTGCAATTAAAAGTGAGAATAAAGTTGGATACATCATGTGATCATGCAACACTCTATTAAATATAGAAAAAAATATGCATAAATGTAGAACCCACTCGACACGGGCGTTCAACCGATTGAACCGGTAATCCGTGAACCGACGACTAAACCGGATCGATAAAAAAAAAGAAAAAGAAAAGAAAAAACGGGTTTTATAGCATTGCTTGTGAATGCGCTTACAAATGATCTTTTAAGCCCCTCAACTTCGGAGGGTTTAAGTGTAGCTGTTGATACTTTTTCATTTAATTTAAGACTATCTAAACTTTTACTAAATGATTATTTGGTGTCTGTTAGAGAAATTACAGCAGGGTTGAGTTACCATTCATTACAAACTTACCCCTATTCCATTTTCATCACAAAGTTATATAAAACCTCCCTCAAATATGAGTTTTTGATCAATTGTATTAAAGGTTTTTTTTTCCTCACACTTTACCATTTAATATTTATTTAAAACAAAAGAACTGAAAGTATCATATTTAGTTAACTTTTACTCAAAGATAATTGGATGTCATTTTTTAAGAGTTTATCACTGACAATGTCTATTCAAATCAAATATTTTTTGGGTAAAAGGTCAACGACCCGGTAAATATATTACTCCATTTCAAATCAAATATTACAATGTGTACGATTTTGCACTAAACAAGAACTTAACCCCTATGTATTTTTTACGAGTCTATGAGGCATATAAGTATAAGAAAAAAATTATGCATATGTCAAGCAAAATGACGTCCAATGTCTTAGTCACTTATACGTGCAGCAAAGCACGAACCTTCCTTTCCTTATAAAATACAATGTTTAAAAGCATAATAATGTAATGGGTTTTGCCCTATGGGTGAAACATTTAGTTGTGAAACATTTAGTGTTAAATGTTATGTTTAAAAGTTAAAAAATGCAATATGGGTGAAACATTTAGTTGGTTAAGAGAGATAAATTCAGGTGGTGAGGTGGTTAGTCTGAATGTACAAACCATTTAAGCACGGCAGAATTTCTTAAACATAGCCCTAAAAGCTAGCATTTTTCAAATGTAAATTTTTTTACTTTATTACTCATCTTTTTGTTAAATAAAAATGGTATGACGAGGATATAGTGGTTATACGTTTAACCACACAACAGAATTTATAATATAAGTAACTCTTGTTTATTAACTAGGATATTCCGTAATCAGCCTAAAACTAAAAGTTTAAGGAAATTAATTACCTTCAATCGATTGAATGATGTCCGGTCAACTTGGTTTTCACGTTTCTGCTGATGTTCCAAAGCTTTCTCAAGTCTTTTGACAACTTTATCTATATGCGGACGATTCGCCCGTTCCTCTTCTATGCACCAATATGCTGTCTGTGAGAATATTTTGAATGATTCTGGGTCCATCTGTTTTCGTAAATTTGGATCAATCATATTATCCAAATGAGATTTGGCTAGTTGACTTAATAACCCCTCTCCCAACTCTTCATCCGGAAGAACTGCACTCCTTCCACACAAGAGTTCGAATAATACAATACTGTAACAATTCGCAATTTCAGGTTAATTACCATTTCCGGAAAATTTCACTATTCACTTTTACTATTCATTTTTCCCGAAACTTTCCCGAAAGTTGATTTTTATTTGATATTCTCGAGTGATAAATCATTTCCATGGCAAATTAAATGTTTGACATTCGTCAGATCATTTTCGTGAAAGTTATTAAGAAATTACACGTTTTAGGGTAAAACGTCATTCAGAAATTCTACGTACAACGAAACTCGACCGCGTTAAGTGACCCCGCATCAGAAAAATGTTTGACACACTCATGATTTATTTGAGAATTAATCGTGACTGAGAAAAATATGACCAAAGACTTCCCAGCAGGTCACCCATGTCGGTACTAATCTCACATGAGCACGCTTAACCGAATGGGCGATTAACCGTTAGACCACAAAACGAGTTTCTAAGACGTTTTGAGTTTTCAAAATTATTAGAAAAAGTCAACATATTTTCCCTCCTCCTTTGACCAAAAATCATTCCTTGATTTTATAAGTCATTCCTTGATTTTTAGGCTTACGGTTTGATGTCTAAAAGACATTTAACACCAACCGACACTAGACTGAGCCCAGTCTAGACATTATAAGTCATTTTAAATCATTTTTATCACATTAGAAAAGTAACATTTTACTTTTCTCAATTTTACGCAATATTTGTACGTTTTACGTATTACGCGTTTTAGACCCGTGTTTCCAGTTTTTAGCAGGGTTTTACCACCCAAATGGAACCTACCACTCATTTTATATTTTATTATGGGACATATGGACATGTCTAACAATACTTTAAAGTTTCATAATTTTACGACACCCGGTTTTACGTTTTGAGGCTTAATCATTTACGGTTGTCATTTCCCGGAGTCAAAACTCTTCCTAATACTTAGGATAATACCAAGCAAAGTCCACACCTTGTCCCCCAAGTTTAGGAACCAACCTAAGGGGGGGAATTCAGCCTTGTGTGGCTTGATCTCAAGCTTGATGGTCTTAGATCCTTACATGTGTTAAACTTGCTCACCAAGGGTTGACTAGTCCTAGTTCTAACCTCCTCAAGACCTTATTTAATCTTTCTCTTCCCCTCCTTGGCCATACCAACGACCCAAAACAACCTTAACTCACCATTTTGATCATTAATCTTGCTCATTCAATCCATCACAAGTTCAAGTCATAATTCCTAGTTGATCCTTAACACCTTTCAACCATAAAATCACCATAAAACACCACAAAAACTCATCAAATTTCCAAGTGTTCTTAGTGAAGATTTTTACTAAGGCTTGTTTTTGTGATAGATTAGTGTTTATCAAGGGATTATAAGATAGGGTTTTTGATATGGAAGCATGGCTATGGTTGGAAAGGTTTTGGAAGATTAAGTAGTGGTTCTTGGTCTTGATCTTGGTTCTAGTTAGTTTCTCCACAAGTTGTAAGCCAAACCCTAACTTGATTCTTGTTAAATAATCATGTTCATGTTATTTACATATTATTTGTGCTATATATTGTCTTGTTATCATGTCCATGATGTATAAAAGTGAGTAAAACAAGTATTGATACATATATGTAACTTATGTTATTCAAACAAGTAAACTAGTGATTTTCTTGGAAAACCACGACCAAAATGGTAAAATTATGATATTGGATCATTACATATTACAGTAGAGGACTTAACAAGGAAACCATAGCAATTTGAACCACCTAAAACGAGTATACGAGTCAAAAGTTACGCCCATTTGAAGTTACCAAAGATTTCCGGCAAAACTGCCTAAACCTTCCTGAATCGCATTCTGACTTTTTGAAAGTCCCACTTCTGGTCAGATTCATCAAAAAGTTAAAACACGAAAGTTGTCCGGAACGACGTTTTCGTTCAGGAACAAAGAAGCTCGAGCCCTGAAAACGCTTTCCGAGTGATAAATTTCTTCAAATTCTAAACAGCCCATTTTTAGACAAAGTCATTACATATAGGTTATGGTTTATGAAGACCAAAGGGGTCTTATGACCTATAATCAAGACCACAACCATGGCTAGAGCTAAGGTTGTGTCTCATGACCTTGGAACAAGGACCAAAGGTCATGGCTAGGCCATGACGAAATGACCATACCAACTTACATAGGCGTAAACATGAAACAATGAATTAGGCGATAACTTGAACAAGCAATTTGGATCTACTTCACTTAAAAGGGAACCATGAGACATTACAAGGAAAAATGGTCATACAAGACTTATGAAACCTACCCTAATAACAATCTTCATGTACTAATAAACTTTCCTAAGTTTATTCAAATATCGGACATGTAACTTTTCGGATCAAAACTTATATCTATATATTTCATCAACTACTACAATAGTAGGGAGCCTCATGTGAGGAGTTCATTATGTAAGCCGTCGAGTTGAGTTGTGGATTTACGAATTAAAGTGTCCTGGCTCCTCGAACGCTTACTAACATGACTTCTGAATTATGTCGGCCCGAACGGTAGTAAACGATATACCAAAACATACATGTTTCATGAATCTTTCTTTCAAAGACTTATACTATACATCATACCACATCATGGACTTAGATGCAATATATATATATATATAGGCACTACTTCATAGTCTTTACTCCGATCCTAAGTCGCGACATTCTATTATAGGTTGCTCGTATAAACCTACACGATTCAACCGTTACATTCATTACTTGCTATCTTAACTTAAGGTGAGTTCATAGCCCCACTTTACATTACTTCAATGTTTTACAAACCCTTGGGGGGAATACATGCTATTATTTTCTACTCGAACACAATGCTTTCTACTGTATGCTATTCGACTATGTTTTATTATCACTAAGTAACAACCTTGCTAAACCGAGATCCCTTTTTATGAACCATTTAATCACTAGCAATAGTGAGCGCAAATATTGTGAATAGGCCTATTGGGATTGACGAATCCCATTTGTATTGACTAAGTTCAAACAAATGCATTAATATTTGAGATTTAGGTATGTTAGCAAAGTACCTACCGGGATAAATCTGCCGATCGATATTGGTACACGTTAACGTTATGGTGTCATAAGCTTAGTGTATAATAACCTTTCCGGGCATATAACAACGTAGCCTATCATTGTTTTCCAAATATTGGTGTGAGTCTATAGCTCACACTACCAACATATTGTGTTCAAACGATTTAACTACAAACACTACGACTATTGTGTTCAAACATTAAACAAACTCTATGAATATCACTCAACCTTTGTGTTGACCTCTCAAGCATGTATTTCAGGTTCATGACGATCAAGGATGGCACGGAAGGGCACGGATACTCAAGAGGGCTATAAATTTTATTATCATTCAAAAACACATCTATTATTCATTGTAAACATGGAACCATTTGGGACCTCATTTTGTAAATCTCTGATATTTATACCATTTGAATGATAAATCTTTTAAAACGACTCAATTGGAGTTCGTTTTCTATTATTGTGACTATTGTGCCGTCGAGTAACACCCAGTTTGAATTCCGCTGCATCCATGAATTGGGGGTGTTACAGATACCGAACGAATACACATCTGACTTGTGGGTTACACCGCCAGTCTTTTTATATTTTGGGTCAAGGTATACATTCTCAATAATATCACGAGTAAGAAGAAGACGGTGCCTCCGAGCTACTATATTTTTCAGCGAAAGTTCAAAACCAGATAACTTGGGTTCCCATTTGTCATCTAGTAAAATTTTCGAGCTCCTGATGTTGCAGTGTATAACACTAAAATCGCGTCCAGCATCATAATGGATGTAACTTAATGCATTTGCAACGACGAGACATATCTTCAACCTTTGCGTCCATGTGAGGGTTTGGTCACTTAGATATTTGTTGAGACTTCCATTGGCCTCCTTCTTGTATATGATAATCAGCTCGTTCCACCCATCACAAAACCCAATAACAGACACTAGATTCTTATGTTCGAGACTAGAAAGCATCCTCACATTTATCTTAAACTTTTCGCTCTCGACCTTTTGATATTCATGCTTGATCTTCAAAGCAACAATATCGATATCCTGTCCAAGATGCTCCATACGGCCTTGGTAAACCGATCCAGCTTTATTTTTTTTTATGAGATTCACATGAGCAAAGTAGTTGGTTGCCCTACATGTTGGGATTTAATAATTCTAGGTAACCAGTTTAGCTACGAGTGCACAGCGGAATGGATCTAGTTATGACAAATAGGTTAACACAATACGAATAATAAAAGCGTACCTTTTAGCGATTATTCTTGAATATAAAGTATCTAAAATAGATACCTCTACGGTTGCTCACACAACACGTCAAACGAATACGTCAAGTATGCTAGTCTTGACTTCACGATTAAACACCAACAGACACACTAGGGTTTGGTGTTCTTGATTAAACATGATCGAATCCCGCAAGGGGAATAAAATAATCAATCATATTTATAGGTAAAAGGATTGGTGTCAATCACAGTAATACAAAGAAAAAGGAAACAGCTTTGCGTAATCCTTATATTTGCATGCATACGCATGATGTTCACATTCCATGCATGTGCATGATATACATACATGTTAATGGAATACAATGCATATGATTTTGGTTTATGTGACTTGTCGTATGAATGGAAAAAGTCCGATCCTTCACAATCGGTTATGTGGAGTGTATATATAGGAAACAAACTTGTCCACCAAGTTTGGCCATCAACTCCACAACTTTCACAAACCGACACTCTCCTCCCCTTCTAGATCCTTCCCACAACTGGCCACATTGGAAGGAGGTCCGGGAGTTTCGTTTTCCGACATCCAAGTCCCTCTCTTTTATATTTAACGAATATATTAATTAGTTTATAACGTCTAACGGTTAAACCAATAATCATTAAATAATTATTTCGTGAAACATATTATATATTTAATAAATATAAACGAGTTACATATATTAAATACATAATAAACGTACTCTTCGTGTATTAACGTGTGTGCCCCTAATAGGCTCACGTATTTCTGACCGTATAATATGCGGATTCAACTACCATATTCCAACAGCTCCCACTTGGGAGTTGGAGTAGCATACTTACATTTATACCAACAATAGCAACGTCTAGCAACACACTTATTGTCATAAATCAGAAATACTTGAGATGAAGTTTCAAGAACAATCTCAGCTTTAATGGTTATGTATTACTTGCCATTATCATCCCTTTGTTACAGATACCGTTAAACCATGGATATGGATCCTAACTCATTCCATATAGTTTAACCATTTAGATTCTCGTTATAGAAGTTAATTCAGATATACCAAATGTAATTAAGAATCATCTTAAAATTACCCTCTGGGTGCGGCCACACAATTATCTGATTAATTCTGGAGAGGCGCCATGGTATCATGCTGCACATATCAAGTGGATGAACAAATCCTTTGTTGACTACAAGTGTTGTGGATGCTGCTTCACATTCACTCCGAAAACTAGCTTTATGACTACCTTTTTCAGGACAGCGTTTGGCTATAATCACAAAGTGATATCCACACATGCAAAACTTGTTTGTATCTCAAGTCTAAGGATGACTTGTTAAACCATTTTCAACATCTTACTCATGACAAGGATCCAAAAGTAAATGTTCGAAAGTTGGGGTATCCAATATGCATCCCTTGTGAATACATATGAGTTTGGTGGGAACAATCCACATTCTCATAGAAAATAACCAACACTCATATTTGCCTTACATAACAATATTCCCATATTGTTAACCGACAATGGACAAATTTAGAATGATAAGTCATTCAAGGATTAAACATGCAAATATAGGATAACAATTATTATATAAATGAATAACAAATACCAAGTATCTTTATTCATCATAAAGTAAAAATTGTCTTTCAATCCCAATTATCCAAATACTAAAACAGATATGCATGAGACTAATTAGTAAGTTGTAGTCTAATGTTTCCAACATTCTCAACTTTTCTTTACAAGAAAACTAAATGGTCATCTGAGTAAACTTTCCGAATACTAGTTTCAAATTTCACATATAGTGAGGGATTTGAAATATATGATGAGTGTCTTATCTCATATGCTCATACTATTGCAAGTCATAGTATGTAGATGTCGCCCTACCTTGCATAAGGTATGAGAAGTCAACGACATATTGACAGTCATCATTACAGTTTCTTAAAACGTAAAGTATCCTTATTTCTTAATGTGTAATGCAACACTGCTCTTCGTTGAGCATATCTAGTTAGCAGATTTATCACCAATGATAAAATTCTACATAAACTAGTATTAATTATCCTCTAGCATCATTGTACATAAACAACACTATGCTTTATAATTCGTAAACATTCGTATTAACAATAATCTAAACACTCTCAATTAGATATTGTTGTTGTCAGCTCATCTTGCTGTTGTGCAAAAGTAACAACTAGTCACATATACAATATAATACATTATTCCAAGTGAAATATATCATTTAAGACTTGCTTCAAGGATATATTGCATTTGTGTTGGACTTAATTTCCACATATGTTTATTCCAAATAAACAATTATTCCAAGGTTGTTTGTTCTATTCCCTAAATCCCAAGTGAAGTTTCATTCCAAGCATAAGGATTAATATCCAGCTTAAATGGAACGTCATCTTCAATATGTTATACAACATATAAATTTCAAGGAAAAACATAGTGCTCCCACTTAATGTCAGATGTACTCGGGAGTTATCTTAATTCAATCAAAATCATATTGTAATTAAATTCAAGATTTCAGCTCCTAGATGCATGATCCAATCCAAGCTTGGATTGCTTAAACTTGTATACTATATAAAGATTATATATATAACCCTTTTGATTACACACTGTCCTCGCAAAAGGTAATCATAAAGGAAAGAGTTATAAAACTTAATTGTCATATTCCTCATTCAAGGAAACAAGTGTGACAATTAATTATCTTTATTTAATTAATGCGTGTATATAAGAAAATTTAATCACAGTCAATTGCTTGAGTATGATTAAAAACTTCTTATTACAAGCCATGAATTAATATGTATACAATTTTGTCCTTTTGAGCCTTTCTTCAAAAAAAACTCATCCTAACCTCTCAGGTTTATTAATTTAGGCGAAATATCAATCAAACTCAAATGATTGATTTCCCTTTAAGGACTGCATCTTATCATTCGTAATTCTAAGACATTTATCAGATTCAAGATATGATGACGTATCTTAGTAGTTAGCAGATTTACTATAATCTTCTAACTTATATACCTCAACATAGATATTTGAATATCACTCAAGTGATGAGGCATCCTCGCAGATTTATGAATGAGAGTAACATTATACTTTGGTTGACATTTACATGTTTAACCTTAGTATGACATCAACAAGTGGATTTAGAAGGTTATGTATTTTGTTCTTGATTATCTTCAAGATTTGTAGATGCTCCCACTTACTTATGTAAGTAGAGACAATTCTCTAAATACTAAGTATTTAAGCAACAATGAATTGTTCTTAATTGGGAAACACAAAACACATTTTAAGTTCTCTATCTTGTTAATAATATGCTTCATAAGGTTTTAACAAATTTCAGAACTTTAATCAAGACATAATGGAATTTCTTCCAAGGACCATAATTTAGGATTTGTAGCAAAAACCCTAATTCTTGTATCACCCTTTAACCGAAAACCTTAGCAAAGGTTTGTGTTTCGTCGAGCTAGGAGGAACACCAAAACTACAATCTTCAAGCAAGGAAGTGTAGAAGAATCTGAAATCCAAAAGGGTTTAGGATTCGATTGGTTTGAGTGGAACAACCAAAAATCCCTAAAAGTTTAGGGGTTTCAGTCATGGATTGTCTTGAATACCTTCTAGGTTTGAACTATATTGAGTGTACCCATGACACACGCAATTTTATAACCTTGATAGATTTTGGAGGCTGAGTATTAAAGCTATCATGAATCAAACAATATGAATACAGTTTGTTTCAACACATTAGACATACCATAATAATGTGGTATTCTATGAGTATTGTAATTGTGAGACTATATCAGAATTCCATAGATAACTTAATTCTCTTTGGACCAAATACTTGTCAATTTAGTCGAGCCAAATTGCATAAGTATTTTTGTACCAAGTGCATGCTACAATGTATATCTCTTGAATAATTCAAGAACCTTATATTCACGTGTTCACAAGAAGACAGAACTGTTCAAGAATTATTTGTTCATGTGATTACAAGAAACCAGAACATGTCAAGTATACATTACAAGTCTTTGAAGAATTCAATGACCTCTTGTTTTATGTGTTAGCAAGAAGACATAACAAGTTTACTACATACTTTATGTTATAAGTCTTTGACTAATTCAAGGACTTTATAATTATGTCTTAACAAGCAAAACATAATTATACTAACTAAAGTAATCATGAACGCAAACTCTTGAGTTCAATAATAATTTCAAGTTAATTTTATACTTCAAAACTATGATTATTATAATTTACCCATAATTATATTGACTAAACATGTAGTCAAAATGTTGAAGTAACTTTACACAATATCATGACATTAGAATGTAGTAGGGCAACAAACATCTTGTATGTTTAAGTCCTAGTAGAATTATTAGCTTTCTTACCTTGCGATCAAGAGAAACCAATAATATGTTGTTCCTTGCACATATTTTGAGATTTCTCCCACTTGTGTAAGGCACAACATCATATTATAAAGACAAACAACACAACATGTGCTTGATTGTGTAAACAATATGATAATGTCATCGATATTACTAGTAGATTTGGAACCATAACGTTAAATAAGAAATTGTGGATTATTATTCTATAGATAACATTTCCAGAAAGTGACATCAGAAAGGCAACGTGTTATCTAATAAAATAAAATGCAATTTTCCTTTAAAACATTGGTCGTTCATATTCCAAAAGTATGAATTATTTCAAAACAAGTTCGAAATAATACAGGTGACTAACAAGGAAACAAAATTTCGTAGCTCCCACTGAAATTTGCAACATTACATGAATGTCATTTCAGTAATTAAACCGCAATGCTCCCACTGGATTTGTCAACATTATAAATGTTACATTTCCAGTAGAAAGCATATAGAAATTCAATATACTTTCCTATTCTCTTCGAATGCCTACAAGTAAATATGTACTTAGGTATTGAACAGAGTATATGAAGTCCTACTTATGTATATGAGGGACTAGCCATTCATGCTTTCATTTAACTTGAATATTTAGCATGCAATTCCTCCTTTATTGTCTAAATAGCCACAAGGGTTTTTAGCACTGTAAGGAATAGTGGAAATCAAATAAAAAACCTAGCTAATGTGCTAGTAATTTCTTTACTCTTTGTAGTTTAAACTCATACATCATGACAAGTGCAAAGTGCCATTTATTTTGGTAGCTCTAGACAAAATTTTTTCTAGTTACACAAAATATATTATCTTTCAATTATTTCAGGACCAGAAAAGGGTAATGAAAGATTATAAATGAGTTTAACAATTGTAGTCCTATCTTAGTTTGTCAACTAAGGAGAAAAGATAGGAATATGTCTCTCTTCTAGCTGGGAAAAGAGACTTTGTTCATCTTTTTAATTAAACAAACTTTTGTTTACGAATTATGTTGCAATAACACAATTATTTTAGAACATAGAAAGTTCGATTTTAGTATTTTCGATAATTAATTTCTTAAAAGAATTAACTACCCAATTAATTACTAATAAAACTAAGATCCAACTTGACCTCCCACTTATTACCGGAGGTCTGACCAGCGTGTAAACAAGTAGGGCAAGAGGTAAGCGACGAGCGTTAATTGCATAAAATGCAACTCTTAGAATTATGAGACTGTTCAAGACATTAGTAGACAAGTAATAATGTCATGAGCATGTTTAGTCTCATCTTATGCCTCGGGTCCAAGGTCTGACCAAGCATACTCGAAATAAGTCGACCAAGCAAGAACGTGCAACGATCACCAAAGGTCTGACCAATGAGTAAAAGTCGCCATGGGTTGGAATGGCCCTAAGGTCTGACCAAAGAGGTCAAGCCAAATGCACGTGTTCTTGGTTGGCTGGCATAGACTTAAAATTTACACATAGGGGTATACACATAAAGTGTTAAAATGGCATGTACAAAAAAGCATGCAAACAACTTTGTAGCCCTAATTTTAAAAACTTTAGTAATGACATTGTAGTGATCATAGCGTCCAGTTTTTAAATTCATGAAAAACGTGTTTCAATAGTTTTAGGTTCTTTTGGTTTCATAAAACAATTTTCAACAAAATACATAGCATGTCACAATGAATATGTATGTTAGGCGTGTAGAATTAAAGACCATTTTAATGTCATCTTACATTATAATTATTAGTCTGTATCATTATGTTTTAGGCGTGTAAACATGTAAACAACCTAAACACATAAGCAAGTAAGGCACATAATAATTATAAAGACATTAAAAGATAGCTAGTAACAAGTAAAAATCTGAGAAATCCAAGGAGTCTTCCCCAATTGGAGAACCATAAGACCTTCAATAGGTTTTCATCTTAGTACCTTGATCGCCACATGCATCAAAAAATGATTGCGTAGGTCTTATAGCCGGAATTAAGGAAACAAATTAATCTAAAAATTAAAAGATCTATTTTTCAAAATTAAAAGATTTAGTTACTATAAATAAAAGATTTATTTCCAAAAATAGAAGATTTAGTTTCCAAAAATAAATCTGTAGATCTTTTAAACAAATAAAAAGATTTACTATCCTAAATAAATAAATTAAAAGAAGAAACAATATATTAACTAGTAATTTTCCTCTTTTAATCCTATATTAACTTTTAATATTATATGCAAAATCTAGCATAACATTTTCCTTATTTTATTCATGTTAAAGATTTGCATATCTTTAACATATTAACAATTTAAACATAAAAATAAAGAAAATAATTATAATAATCGCAACAGAAAATTAAAATAAATTTTAGGCGTGTATCTAGGCGTAAAATTTAATTTTAATAGTGTAACCCTATATGCCAAAACGATATGGCTCGTGATGCCACTGTTGGGATTTAATAATTCTAGGTAACCAGTTTAGCTACGAGTGCACAGCGGAATGGATCTAGTTATGACAAATAGGTTAACACAATACGAATAATAAAAGCGTACCTTTTAGCGATTATTCTTGAATATAAAGTATCTAAAATAGATACCTCTACGGTTGCTCACACAACACGTCAAACGAATACGTCAAGTATGCTAGTCTTGACTTCACGATTAAACACCAACAGACACACTAGGGTTTGGTGTTCTTGATTAAACATGATCGAATCCCGCAAGGGGAATAAAATAATCAATCATATTTATAGGTAAAAGGATTGGTGTCAATCACAGTAATACAAAGAAAAAGGAAACAGCTTTGCGTAATCCTTATATTTGCATGCATACGCATGATGTTCACATTCCATGCATGTGCATGATATACATACATGTTAATGGAATACAATGCATATGATTTTGGTTTATGTGACTTGTCGTATGAATGGAAAAAGTCCGATCCTTCACAATCGGTTATGTGGAGTGTATATATAGGAAACAAACTTGTCCACCAAGTTTGGCCATCAACTCCACAATTTTCACAAACCGACACTCTCCTCCCCTTCTAGATCCTTCCCACAACTGGCCACATTGGAAGGAGGTCCGGGAGTTTCGTTTTCCGACATCCAAGTCCCTCTCTTTTATATTTAACGAATATATTAATTAGTTTATAACGTCTAACGGTTAAACCAATAATCATTAAATAATTATTTCGTGAAACATATTATATATTTAATAAATATAAACGAGTTACATATATTAAATACATAATAAACGTACTCTTCGTGTATTAACGTGTGTGCCCCCAATAGGCTCACGTATTTCTGACCGTATAATATGCGGATTCAACTACCATATTCCAACACTACATATATCTTCATATCTGAGTGAGTAACGATCGAAAGAAGACATTGTCTTTTTGCTTAAATGGGATTCAACGCCTGTGGATGTGGAGTGACTTGCTGATCCCTATATGTACCAAAGAAGACAACATTATGAAGTGTGGAGATTTTCAGGGTGGAACACTTCAGTAAGGTTATTCATTCATTTTTAACACTTATGGAAGAGCTAGAAAATATGGAGTATCATTCTGAAGAATAGTTAGATTTTGCAAAAATTGTTGGTCAACATGGAAAAGATATTCTTATATTTGAATGTTATCTGACTTATCTCTATACTAAATTATGATGCATGTATAACTCGATCACAACCACCACCTTTAAGACATATATAATAGTTTACTCAAGTGCCGTGTACATGGGGTGTATTTATCCTTTTTTTAATGATTTCAGTGGCTTATAACAAGACTTTAAAAAAAAATATTAATTACCTTCTCATGACTGGATGATGTGCCTCCAACTTCGTCTACAACTGATGAGGGTCCCTTTAACATCGATGGCAACAAATACAACAATAAGTAAATAATTAAATTAAACGTTACTCGTAGAGTAGTTATTGTGCTAGAAAGATACAGGGAAAAAATCATCTTACAGCATTTTCGCATTCCAATTGAAGTTCGAACGCTTTCTCAAGTCTTGTGACAATCTGATCCATATTTGGGCGTTGTGATTGTTCTTCACTCAAGCACTCATACGCTGTTTCTGCGAAAATGTTCAATGACCGCCGATCCATTTGTTTCAATAGATCTGGATCGATTATCTCGTCGAGTATTTTCTCTCTATAATGAAAAATTGCCACCGGAGCCAAATACTTATTATCCTCATCTTTAATTATTGATTCCCTACCACAAAGTAGTTCAAACAATACCATTCCAAAGGAGTAGATATCGGACTTGTGGTTCACAATGTTAGTCTTCATGGAATGCTGAAATTCAGATAACTTTGGTTCCCAGTCATCATTTAATAGAACTGCTTTACTGCTGACATTCCGGTGTATAACGCTAAAATCGCGTGACTCGTCATAATGAATGTAATTCAATGCATGTGCAACGCCCACAGATACCTCCAATCTTTTCACCCATGTCAACAACATTGGGTTATCTAGATATTCGTTGAGAGTTGCCCTGGCCTCACGCCTGGTAATGATGATCTTCTCATCATTCTCATCACAAAACCCAACTAATGAAACCACATTTTTATGCTTGAGACTAGAAAGCAATGAAACCTCCATCCAAAACTCTTGTTCTTTTTCCCTTTTAAACCTCCGTGCATAAATATCAATCATGTCACCGGGCCACGAGAGTTGTCCCTTGAATTTATCATAATATTCACTCCGATCGTAGATGTGATTTTGTTCAGAGAAGTTGTTGGTGGCAGATCGTATCTTTATAAAGGGGATTTTGAGGTGAGCAAGTTCGTCTTTAAGTGAAGATATCTGTTTACCATGTAAAAAACGTGACTTAATACACAAGATAACACAATAAGAGAGTTTGATAAAGTGCCTACGTACAACTTGTTCGATGAAATTTCTGAACCTTTTCAAACACATGTTGCGGTATTTACTTGCCTTGTATCTTATATTGAACTTGAATTTAAGTCTAATTAAATCTGTAAATATTTTCTACTTTATAGCTATTATCATATTATTATAATTTAGGAAGTGCATGGTCCTATTAACTAATAAATTGATAAAGTTAAAGGAGGTGAAGGTCTATATGCTCAAATAAATACAGAGTTGTACTTATTATAATAGAAAGATGGAAAAGAAGAAAGATTGTCTTACCGCATTTTGATGTTCCAGTTGAAGTTCCAACGCCTTCTCAAGTCTTGTGACAATCTCATCAATATTTGGGCGTTCCGATCGTTCTTCGTTCAAGCAGTCATACGCTGTTTCCGCGAAAATGTTAAATGATTGAGTGTCCATTTGATTCCACATATCCCAATCAATTATTTCATGGAGTTTCTTCTCCCTATAATGGGTAATGGCCAACGGAGCCAAATATTTATTATAGTCATCTGCGATTATTGATTTCCTACCACAAAGTAGTTCAAACAATACTATCCCAAAAGAGTAAATATCTGTCTTGTGGCTCACACTTTTAGTCTCTAAACATGTTGGGTCAGTATACCCAGGGTTGTTGTAAACTTTATCGGTATCGAAAGAATGGTGCCTTTGAGTTGCTTTAATCTTAATGGAACTTACAAACTCACCTAACTTGGGTTCCCAGTCATCATTTAATAAAACTAAGTTACTGTCGATGTCTCGATGTATTACGCTGAAGTCGCGTGGCTCGTCATAATGAATGTAGCTCAATGCATGCGCCACACCGACAGATATCTCCAGTCTTCGCACCCATGTCAACAAGATCGGATCACTTAGATAGTGGCTGAGACTTGCCCTGATGTTACGCCTGATAATGATGATTTTCTCATCATTCTCATCACAGAACCCAACAAGAGAAACCACATTTTTATGCTTGAGACTTGAAAGCATGGACAACTCCATCCAAAATTGTTGTTCTTTTTTATCATCCCTTTCTTTATTTAACCACCTTCGCGCACTGATTTTAATCAACTCACCCGACCACAAAAGCTCTCCCCTGTATCTATTTTCAAATTCACTTCGCGCACTGATTCTGTTGTCATCAAAGTTGTTGGTGGCGGATATTACATCTGCAAGGGGGATTTTTAAGTGAGCAAAGTCGGCATGATTGACGGAAGACATCATGTATGTATCTGTTTGTTTATCTGAACAAAAAAAAGGGTGTGTGTGGTTTGTTACAAAAAAGAAGGAAGAAGTGTTTCGGTGATATATAAAAATCTATTCGGTATGTGTGTGTGTGTATAAATGTGTGAGTTATCTTTAATGGATGGAGTTATGGTTTTTGCATTATTTTTGTAGTAGGCTCTAGACTTTTTGACCATTAACATTAAACAAATTGTCCATAGCGTATAGGAAGGAAACTTTCTTTTTATTGAAATATGCAGTTTAGTTGGTAAAAAAATTGGTTTCTTATTGTATCTTTTTTTTTTAAAGGCACATTGTTAGTAAATGAAAGAATGCTCGAGTCTTGTGTCATTGCAAGAGATCGTTTCTTGTACCTAAGGGGAATATGCTCTCTAGTTTTTAAAAGGTGTTTTTATCTTAGTGATGCATTACCATGTTATCATGATCAAAAGCTGTCTTTTTAATTTTATACGTGACGGGTCGTCAGTAAATAACGAAAAAATTGACCAGTCATGAAGGAGTCGTGATTATTAAATTCCAAATTATCAAACTTTTGGCCGACAAAGTGGACGGAAAATGTTGTGCATCCCATTACCAAATGAATAAACAAATTGTATCACACCGGCCATCATGTGACAATCCACATATTCCAATGAATAAACATGCATGTCTATGAACAATGCCAACTATTTTGACAGTTTAGGGATTTTGTAGCGGCAAATAGTTATAGTGATAAAAAAAAAGTTTGTGCGTTATAAACTAAAAATAACTGGCTCTTGTCAAAAAAATGGTCAAATTAAACAAGTTTTATATTTTTGAAACCTGGTTAGACCCGCAAGGTTTGAAGTGACCCGGATCAACCGGTGGTTTTACCAGTTGAACCGGTAGTTAACCCAATTACCTGGTGACTCGACCGGTCGATTAGAGACCCGATTTTTAAAATATTGATTAAACACTAACACTTTTTAAACTGAATGAAAGTACGATGGGTTCTAAACAGATATAATAATAAAAAAAATTTATGATTTTCATAAATAATTTACTTAAAATTTTCACTTTTTAATTTTTCCACTTTGAGTGTTTTTCTTTTATATATAGTATGGGATTAGTTGTGTGATTCACTCGATAGACGGGCTATCTTCATTTTATTATTTGTAAATATTAGTAGACTAATATTCTTGTGTAGTAATAAACAAATAATCGTAAGTTTTTGGATATGACATGATTGAGTGTTTTCATAAAGTTATGATGTATATAGATCATGTTAATACTCTTTTTAAGACTTTAAATTTTGAGTCATTGGAGTGTTAATTGATTTCCTACTTTTATCAAAGTGTTATTGAAGTTTTTAAGAACTCAAATCATCAATCTGATTACATAAAAGAATATGGGTAGTTACACTATTAACATTATGTATTCTAATCGTTATAATTACACTAAAAATACTAAAAGAACCCTTAAAAATCTTATCACAACAAATACCCATTTGTTTATGTTTATGTGTATATTAATTTTTCACATTGATTAGTCAATCTCATATGAAACCATTACTATTACACTCATTTTTAGTATAAGATACCCTTAGTACACACTATCTAAGCCAATCTTTCTTTTGTTTTCACCCATTGACGAGTGGATGTAGATGGAATGCTCATTTATGTTCTTTCTTATTTGTTTCTTCATTTCATCAACTGCATGATCCTCTATCCAAAGATACACTAAATAAATAAAGAAACGAACTTAATTATCACCAAGAATATGGAGATACATAATGAAATATGCAAGTGATATTATTGAAATGGAGGCTCAAAAGTAGTTATAATCATTGATTAAGAAAAGGTTAAACAAAGAATTTCCTATACCTAAGAAGATTCAACTTGTGGATTTAGTTAATTACATGTTGTCTTCTTGCAAAATGAGTTGGAGACCGATGGTGATACACTAACTACTACACGGCCGGCCATGATTAACATGATTAAAATAAAAAGACTATAGCCTTCAAAAGTCAGTAATAAATATATAATGACTATAAAACATGATTAACACTAAATAGACTTCAAAAGTTCTAATAAATATATTGATCCAAGGCATCCAACGTCAAAAACTGCATTACTCGTTATTGCCATTTTTTCTAAAGTAAATCTCATGTAAACCTTCTTTAAATAGACTATATCCATGTTGTGGTTACAATATGCGAGGGGTGGAAGAAGCAATCAACCTACTTAACGTCAATACAAAACATAGTAAAATATGTTTAGTTTGATACATTGATTTGGGTGGGCATGCTAATCCTTAGACACAATCAACTTTCTCCAAGGTCCTGTTTTGATATGTAAACTTTGAAAAGTATCATCAAATCTAACAAATTTTCCTAAAGTGTTAAACTATACATATTTTGATGTGTTGTCACGGTAAAAATTATGTAACATTCACTAGATAAGAACGAAGTGATCAAGGATTTCGTTTTGGTCAAATAACTTGAATCGGTTGAAATAAAACATCAACATAAATTCAAGACCACAAGAGCACAAGATCATGAAATGATATTTTCTTGGCTAATAATCATTTCATCAAATCACTAAATGTGCAGTTAATTACAATAGAACATTAGCTAAAAAGTCCTCTTTTCATTTAGTGAAAACAAATGTGAACAAGTTTAATAATTAATTGTTGATAAGTATTACTAGTATAAAATTGGCTAATTATTTAAGGAATATATTCATTATTAGATGCTAACAACTACAACAACGTATGAACAAGTGTAAATAATTACTTATTGAAAAATATTATAAAATTGGCAATAATCAATTGAAGTATATTCATTATATGTGTTATTAGATGCTAATGGTTTTGTATCTTATGTAAAGTTCCTTAAAGGTTCTATTGTCATTTATGAAATGATGACAATGAAATTTCTTTCTTTATTTATTAATATATAATGACAGCTAATAAACCCATACTTAAGTAATAAGGAAATTTGAAGACATTATTATTTATATATCGATGCGGATAAGTGTGTGACGTTCCATGTTATTTTTAATGGATGGAGGTTTGGTTTTTGTCAAGACAATTGACTTTTTGCCTATAGTTTATAGTAAACGTCCATTTGTTGAATAATTTAAAGTTTGAATATAATAAATAATAAAACAACAAACATCAATATGATGTGCTCTTTATCAACAACTGCTATGAAAAATAATACTCCCTCCGTCCTAATATTTAAGTCCATTTTGACTTTGTCAAAGTCTTATCATCCCGATTTTGACATTAATTATTTTTTTCATGTTATATAATACTTGATAAAAAGTATACCAATGAAAATGCATTTAAAACACAAATTCATTTATATATTTCGCATCAAGTATTATATAACACGGAAAAAAATAATTAAGGTCAAAGTAAGAATAAAAAGATTTTGAAAAAGTAAAAATGAACTTATAATTTGGGACGGAGGGAGTACAATATGAAAACATAACTTCGAAAAAATCATTTATGTTAGACAGATCATTAAGGGCTGCTAGTGCCTATTGGTCTTATTTAGCCGTACGTATAAAATGTGAGAATGATAAGGGTTGAGAATATAGTTCCAACTGCATCTTATGGTCGAAGTGGTGGTCACTTGTACTATGCGTAATCATTGAATCTATACTCTACATATTTATGCATTTTAACCATTTTCGTAGTGATTGTTAGATAAAAAAAATAACAAAACGTACAAATTTCATTATTAATAATCACTTGAACAAGCTCAAACAGACAAACCTCAATTCCAAAATTAACATAAAATCTATTCGAGGTTTAAACACGATAATCATGCCAAAACACCAACTCAACAACAGAGGACACATAAAGTGATAGAGTAATATGTTTAGTCAAGCGATACAAAACATGTGGCTTCCAATTTTTAGAATAATTTCACTGACGTATTTCATCAAACATGTTGCATGCATATTTATTTACATGAACTAATTAATAAACAGAAGCCATGTATTGATTATTAGTGATGATCAAAGATTTCTTTTTGGACGAATCCCAAGATTTGGTTGAAATGAAACATAACATAAATAGAGAACCATAGTGATACCTTTTTGTTAATCTGCATTATTACGGTAGAACATTGGCTAAAAAGTCTTCTTCCAATTTAGACAAATAGAAAAGCATTTGAACAAGTTTTATAATCATTTGTTATTAAATTGGCCAAATAGCAATAAAACAAATTCATTGATTAATTATTAAACGCATTGTTCATTTGCTATGGGGCTTTTGTATCTTTAGTATAGTTCCTAACAACTCATTTGTCATTTATGAAGTGATGAAAACGAATTTTCCTTTTTTTATTTTATAGAGATGAAGACAAGCTAACAACCCTATAAAATGAAATAGAATTTAGCCCTGTAATTGCAAGAAAACCAGGTTCTTGCATAATTTAGCTATGAAATTTTCAAACACATTTCACACCTTTTTATTAACATAATAGACTTCGCTTATAATTGATTGTAGACCATCAATTAAAAACAATTAAGCATCAATCACTTCATATAAGATGTATCAAAACTCGAGTGCGCATGTCATCCATGAGATTTTTCATTATTAAAAAAAAAAAAAAAAAAAAAAAAAAAAAAAAAAAAAACTGCATTTGTAGATGCTTAATCTGAAACAACATACGAAAATTCTCTATTTAATCCGATATCCACACTCCTTAATTCAATTGATCTTTTTCTTGTATTTTTTACCTCTCAAAGTCCCTCCTTAGAATCAGTCACATGTATTTCTCTCGACAACAAGATCTATCGCAACATGGAGCACTTGTCTCTTTAATAACATATGGCATCATATATATAATTGATGAAATGAGTAACTGAGGATACATAAATAGTTATAGAAACATGCATCTACCTTTCAATAATTCAAGTTATGCTAGTTATAAGGTAATTAGTGTAATCAGATCTTCACAATCGCTCCATGGTAAAGACAAACTAGTTATACGAACGATAGTGCTATGAACCCTGTGTGTAGAAGTATTTAATGAGATCAAATGAAATATCATACAAAAAAGAGCTGCAACATATCTTTTTTTCTTTGCTCTACCATATCAAGCAACTCCATCTCTAGATAGAAAAAATCTAACCAGAAGCATGTTCACTCATAGGTATAGAATATCGACGTAAAAACAAGGTACACTATAGAGGTGAAAGAATGCGCAGGTTGTGTAATGGGTTAGGGCTGGAACAGGCTTCAAACACGTCAACCCAGAACATTTTTTTGTAAAAATTTCTAGAATTTTATAAATAAATAGTGTGAATATGATTAATAAAATGATTTATGAAGTTTGATGCATTAAAACTATAGTCTGGGAGATTTTCGGCCAGTTTCTAACCCGTTTTGGTCTAAGCAGACATTTTTAATTAAAAAGATTTGCTCATTAGAGATATAACCTAACCTGAATTGATCCATCCATAAGACCATAAGTCAATGGGTCAAAATTTCCAGGTAGGCAGGTATAATATGAAATTATTATTTTTTTGTCAAGAGACAACCTGGAGCACAGGTCACAGCTGCAAGAGCTAGCACGACCAGGTTGACCAGCAATAACAGCATAGCAACGTCTGCAAAGAGTGGGGTGATTAAGAAAAGAACCAGCTTGAGTCAAGAAATTCACAATTTGAACCTTCTGCAAGTGAAACGCCAATCCATATTTTCTTCTCCCCTTGAATCAAATTATCTTCAGGATATGATACATTTTCAATTCATCAATTGGTGCATCCTCCAAGGTGGAAAGAATCTCAACCTACAGAATCATCAATGAACAAATGTAAATAATATTTTATCAAAACCTTAAAGGCTATATTGTGTGCAACAATGTATGCTTCAATACTATATACTAGGCATAGAAATCTTGATTTGTTTCTTATAAATAAGTAGAGTCCCGCGTGTGCGGAGGGTGGGGGTCCTTTGAACAAACTTTTTTTGGACAAAAAAGTGTTTTGGGTCAACCACCCGGGCACCCGATCCATTCAACTTTTTTTGTACCCGAGCCCTTCCATTTTGTAACATCGACAAGTGCAACTTTTTGACATTATTTAAATGCACAAAGTATCATAGAACTAACCTCAATATACTAGTTGTTATAAGGTAATTTGTATAAATCAGATCTTCATTATTGCTCCATGGTAAAGACAAACTAGTTATATGAAAGATAGTGCTATGAACCCCGTGTGTAGAAGTATTGCAGTACATCTGAATTGAATAATCTAAGCTAATGGAGTCCGTTATAACTTTAACGAGATCAAATGCAATATCACACAAAAAGAGCTGTAACATATTTTTTATCGTTGCTGTAACATATCGAGCAACTTCATCTTTAGGTAGAAAAATTCTGACTAGAAGCATGTTCACACCTAGGTTTAAAATATCGATGTAAATACATGGTACACTATAGAGGTGAAAAAAATGTGCAGGTTGTGTAATGGGTTAAGGCTGGAACAGGCTTCATACGGGTCAACCTTTTTTTATCAAAATTTCTAGAATTTTATCGATAATTAGTGTGACTATGATTAAGAAAACTGTATTTGTACATCAATAATCCCATCTTTATTAATAAAATGATTTATGAAGTTTGATTCATTAAAGCTACAGTCTGGGAGACTTTCGGCCAGTTTCTGACCCGTTTTGTTCTAAGCAAACCATTTTAATTAAAAAGATTTGCCCATTAGAGATATAACCTAGCCTGAATTGAATCATCCATATGTCAATGGGTCAAAATCGCCATGTAGGCAGGTATAATATGAAATTATTATTATTATTTTTTTTTTGTCAAGAGACTACCTGGAGCACAGGTCACAGCTGCAAGAGCACGACCCGGTTGACCAGCAATAACATCATAGCAACATCTGCAAAGGGTGGGTTGATCAAGAAAAGAACCAACTTGATTCAAGAAGTTCATATTTTTAACCTTCTGCAAATGAAACGCCAATCCATATTTTCTTCTCTATTTGAAACAAATTATCTCCAGAATATGGTACATTTTCAATTCATCAATTGGTGCATCCTCAAGGTAGAAAGAATCTCGATCTAAACTATCGCCAACTAGCAATGGAATATATTCATTGAAAATTCATTATTATGAAAGACAAGTTCAAAACACAATCACATTTAATAGTGTCATAATCTTACCACCAGCTCAAATTAAAATAAACCCACTCAGAATACCATAAAGACGACATCTATATGCTGCATTCAAATATTACCATCTCTTTGATTAATACTAATGTTAATTAAACTATAACCCCCTATGAAAGGAAATCTGCATATCACAACTCCCTTTTATAACAAATAGGTTTCAGGGGCGCTACTAGTTTATCCAATTTTGCTGAATAAAAACCAAGACTCCACTAAAAAAAGGCCATTCTCTTAAAGGCCATTTAAGTCCATATAATATTTCTATCCAACAAGTCTAAAAGATCTCAATGATATGGCCAATTTACACCACTATTGAATGATACGTCTTTATCAAACAGTTAGTTTGCAACTCAGTTAAAGATCTCAAGTTTTGAAGATCAAAACAATAATATTATGCCAGTTATACACACTTAATACTTGTACCTGAGATGAAGTCCATTCTACTTGATTGATCGCACTCATAGCAGTCTCTCTGAATACTTCAATAGACAGAAACCATTGTTCGCCAATCATATGGTGTGCTCTACAAAGATTAAGAATAATGGCATTTATTTATACTTTTACATGGCATCAAAGGAACAACAACAACAACAACAACAACAAAAAAAAAAAAAAAAAAAAAAAAAAAAAAAAAAAAAAAAAAAAAAAGTAGTTTATTAATACTACCGGGTGAATGATATGACTTACTGTAAGGTTCTATCATGACAATGAATGGAACTTCATCTAAGTGATCTGTCACAGCAGGATTGACGTCACCAAATGAATCACGCCCACTAAAGATCCCAACTTCTTCAGTTAGCTTTTCTTCATCGTCGAAACTCAATGATGCTAAAGAAGATGATTTTGTAGATGATGAGCAACTTCTCTGTAATAGAATCTGAACAGTTTTGTAGGATAAGACTAGTGATTAATACGAACATAAGTACTAACAAGAAATAATTCATATAATATTTGACTTTAAAAAATTTCATGATTGTGATTTTAAACAAGCATACGAAGATATTTGGATGACAAAGATCACGGTGTACGGGTTCTCCTAAAGAGCAGATAACAAGATTATCAAAGAAATGTTAGAACACCAAAGTCAACAATCAAACAATCATCATAAGAGTATAAAACTCAACTCTCATAAGCCAATAAACACATATGAACTTTAAGCTCTATCAGCATAACAAAATAATCAACTTATTGATCACCAATATAAGCAACAAAAAGAATTCCGATTATAATGACATTTAATAGTTACAATTCATCCTATTTCGCTTCATAAAAACCACATCCTCCACTAAAACCAAACTAAATAGAATTTACAAAACAATGTTTATCAACAAGTCACATGGGCCTAAGGCTATGAACAATGGCACTCGAATCACTCGGTCGACCGATCGGTCGAGCATGGTCACACCGTTGTGGAGAGTCGGTCATGTTCGGTCGCCAGACGAAGGAAACCACAACTCGGTCGTTTTCTCGACCGAGTGTTTCCCTCACAAAAAAACAAAAATCTCACCTTTTAGCATAGAGAATCTATAAAAATTAATTTATATGTAATACTTTGTTTTATTTAAATTATATAACACTTTGTTGTTTTATTTTTATTTAAAAAATAATAATAATAATAATAATAATAACTTGGTCGCTGTTGTGGATACTTAGTCGTCTGTAAGTCGCCGGAGAGAGAAAGCTGATGCGGCAGGCAAAACCAGGTCACCGTGGGTCGGCATTGTTCACAGCCTAAGTAACATGACCAACTTATATCACTATTTAAGGAGACATTTCATCAAACACTTGCTATGCCATCTTCTTGATTACTACAAATGTTGATTAAACTATAAAAACTATCAAAAACAAAACTTTGTATTGTTACAACATGTGATGCTCACTTTGATAACAAATAGGTTTCAGGGGTGCCACTAGTCATTTCTTAAAGATGATTCAAGTCCACAACACAATTCTAACTAGCAACAAGTCCCAAAGGGTCTAACTAACATGATCAATTTACAACACTATTAAAACAAACATTATATCAAACACTTGCTGTGCCACTCAGACTTGCAACTCAATTTTGTCTGTTGTAGACCAATTTACTATATGCAAGTTTCAAATGTATAAGGACTCTTGCAAAGCGTACTTTTTACACTTTAGTTGCATAGTTTTTATACATCATTTCAAATTAGCATTTGTTAAAGTGCATATTAAATTTAGAGTAAATTACATAGATGGTCCCTGTGGTTTGCATTGACTTTCACCCTTGGTCCATTTACTTTTTTTTTGAACGAACAGTCACTATCTTTGAAAGTCTTAACACCTGCAGTCCTTTGACCAAACTGACGTTAAATTTGACCATTAAAGCCCCTCATGTGCAAGTCACATGAGGGTAAAATAGTCTTTTTACTAGTATTTTGATCCCAATAACACCCCCACCAGATTTCTACATCCCTTTTCTCTATTTTCATCCACTTACCTCTCCATTCACTATCTCCGCAACAATAATCATTTTTCTCTTTTCTACCTTCATATCCACAACAATCATTATCTAAAATTATTACAAAATCAAAATACATGTATAATAAAGACCAAACCTAAAAGTATGTCAGTACTTTGCAAAATATTGTTGTTATTAGTCCATTAAAAACATTTTTTCGTACATACATTGTAATCCCAAGATACAATCTTTATAAAAATATACCAAGATTCATCACTTATATCTCTTGAACAATTTAGACATTTCTACTAATTCAAGACTTGTTTTTGATAATTCCAAGTCTCTTTTCCTACGATTTGTAAAAATGCATGCAAAATTCATTAGAGAAAAAAAAATAAATAAAAAAAAAATAAAAAAAAGGATGCTTGATTGTTGATGTTGTCAAGGGTTTTACATCAAGTAGTTTGACCATCATAACCATGAGGTAACAACACAACTAAAACAATCTGACGTAGCCATTTGACATCCCTACTACTCAAGTAATAATGGAATATCATTTGAGCTCCATTAGAAAAATCACCAAACTGGGCTTCCTCTCCAGCCATAATAACTTTTGAACTTAACAAGAACATAATAATAATAATAATAATAATAATAATAATAATAATAATAATAATAATAATAATAATAATAATAATAATAATAATAATAATAATAATAATAATAATAATACACCCTCATGTGTGGGCGATTCAGGCGATTGGTGCGATTGGGCATGTGATCGTGGCGGACCTTCTTGTTCCTCCTCGTTGTTCCGTCCCCTAGATCAACACCTTCGTTGAAACCTGTTTCTGTCCTTACCGTGTCCTTTGTTTTGTTGTTTCCTGCTTCTGCCGGTTCCATTTATACTGATTCTTGTGGTTCCTTTGTTTTCACAAGTTGGTTGTTTGGTTCTTGGTTGTGTGTCTGGTTGGTGGCTAAAGAAGGAGCCCATTTTGGAAAAGGGAGGTTGGGTTTCACATTGGAGAAGATAAGACACTGCGTTTAGTTTTTGGGCGTGGGGTCCACTGCGTTTAGTTTGAATATTGCGGTTTGTACATTGTGTGGCCCACTGTTGTGTTTGAATATTGCGGTTTGTCCACTGCCTTATCCTCATATTGCGTTTTGTATTTTGGTGGGGCCCACCTTTGACTTTTGATTTGTTCATTGGTGAAGCTGCGTTTGGTTTGTGTTTATGGGCTGTGGGTCATAGTTGCTCACTTTTCTTTTATTAAAAAGTGATTTAGTTGGGCCTTTGGTCTTATTATTGGTATAATCTGTGGTCTCTTATTGGTATTAAAACGCGAACCCTTGGTTCAAGTGTTATTGTGGTTTGGCTTGCGTTATGGCAATCACGCGATTTCATTGCCCTTTTGCGGGTTTGAGCGGTTGTCAAGATGGTAGTGGAAATGGGCTCATCAAAACCTCGCTACTCGCTCACCTACGTGACCGACACTTCACTAAGGACGCTCTGCCTATCACTAAAAATTCCCTGGCTACTAATCTTACCATTTTTGAATCGGCTGAGGTCACTTTGAAGCGTATGGGTGTTTGGTTGTGCGGGGTGTGTTTTAAGACACATTCCCTTCGTTCCAAATGCCGTCATGGATCTGATTGTGTGTTACCCCCTGACTGTGGTAATGGTGTTGTTAAGTTCGTGTTATTTGATCTCGCCAAGCCACCAGTTCCTTCTTCTGTTCAGCATGCTCTGGATAAGGGTTTGACCTTGGAGAAGCAGGTTGGTTTCGATTTACACTTGCTTGACACCTTGCTTTCCAAAGGGTTGCATACTGTCAAATCCATCCCTCCAAAGTGTCGTTTGGGATTCGCTCGCGTACTTAAAGGAGCTCTGGATAAGGTGATCTGCACACCTGAGGATATTTCTTGTTGGGTCCGTCTTTTAGTCATGCCTCTTTGTCTCCTGAAAACCTTTCGTCCGAGGAGTAACATGGAGTGTAGGTCAGCCTTTAAACGCCAACGCCAGGAAGAATATATCGCTAATGCCATTAGCTCTTGGGTTACGCCTGGTGGTGGATTATAGCTTGTTAAAGAGGTTTTAGCGGAGCCCTCCCCTGCATGGTCTAATATTGATGATGACAACTTAGACGTGGGGGAGCGTAATGTCAAACAATGCAAGAGGAAGGTCAATGATGGTCATTATACTGCAGCTGTCAGGGTTCTTTCTTCTTCAGGTGTTGCTCCTTATAATGATACCACCCTTGAGGACCTTAAGGCTAAGCACCCCTTCAAGTCTGCCCCCTCTTTGCCGAATATACCGATTGATCAGCATAGCCTCATTGCACCTACTGCTGTGGTCCTTGATATGATCAAGAGTTTCCCCCGTGGTACCTCTTGTGGTCGAGACGGATTGCGCGCCCAACACCTTTTGGATTGCTTTAGTGGTGCGGCTGTGGCCATTTCAGACGAGTTAATCGATTCTATCACCCAGGTGGTTAATCTTTTTCTTAGTGGTAAATGTACCAGGGTGTTGGGTGAGTTCATTGCTAGTGCTCCTCTCACACCGCTGATCAAACCCGGAGGCGGTACCCGCCCCATTGCTGTGGGGACTGTTTGGCGACGTTTAGTTTCCAAGGTTGGTGCTTCTATGATTGGCCACTCCTTAGACAGCTATTTGAATGATCTCCAATTTGGTGTTGGGGTACCGGGAGGAGGAGAGGCTATTCTGCATGCAGTGAACAGGTTTATTGAAGATCGCGGTTGCGAGGAAGGCCTTTCGATGCTACTGGTGGATTTCAAGAACGCTTTCAACTTGGTTGACCGGGAGGTCATGTTACAAGAGGTTCGCCTGCGTTGTCCTGTCATTTCTCGTTGGGTTGAATTTTGCTACTCCAGCCCAACTAGATTATATTATGGTGAACACACTTTATGGTCGCACCAAGGAGTGCAACAAGGTGACCCACTTGGGCCGCTTCTCTTTGCACTTGTGCTACACCCATTGGCTTGCAGGATCAGAGATTCTTTTAGTCTCCCCCTTCAAGCGTGGTACTTGGACGATGGCACGATCATTGGTGATACTCTAACAGTTGGAAAGGTTTTGGAGCTTATTATGATAGATGGACCTCATTATGGGTTGCATCTCAATGTCGATAAAACCGAGGTTTTTTGGCCAAGGGAGGATCCTAGAAGCAGGCTTGCAGGCGTTTTCCCGCCTAATATTGCCCGGCCTTTACACGGTGTTAAATTGTTGGGGGGACCTGCCAGTGTAGACCTTGCGTTTAGCAGTGAACTTGTTATGAAGCGGGTTGCTAAAACCATTGAGCTTATGGATGCTGTTGCTAAGCTTAATGACCCTCAATGTGAGTTGCTACTCCTTCGGGCATGTCCTGGAATTTCCAAGTTGTATTTTTCTATGCGCACGTGCCCCCCTCAGGTCTTCGAGAGGGCTCAGGTTGCCATTGACGCGGCACTTCGTTCCTCTCTCGAGCGTATTGTCACCGCTTCTGGGCCAGGTTTTGGTGATTGGCAATGGAGACTAGCCACGCTACCTTTTGAATTTGGGGGACTTGGTGTATACGCTGCAGGTGATGTATTGAACTATGCTTTCCTTGCATCTAGACTCCAATCTACTAGCTTACAGACTAGGCTTCTCCGACATTCTGGCATCGTTACTCCTGGCTCTTCCTTCGATGAGGCCTTGCACGCTTTTAATGCGAAGATGGAAACTGACCTTTTAGGCAGCTCATGTGAGATCGCTGCCCCCAAACTTATGAAGAAACTGGCAGACGTATATTTCACATGTGTTGCCAAAACGGCCGAATCCACCTTTTGCTTATCTACTAGACAAATGGCTTTATGGAGGTCGCAAAATGAGGACCACACTTCAGACTGGCTAAGGGTTATCCCGATTTCTGGGTTGGGACAGACCATGAATGCCAGAACTTACCGTTGTGTGTTGTGCTATCGGATGGGCATTCCCCTATTTTCTACTCAAATGCCATGCTCAGCCTGTTCCAGGGTATTTGCGGGGGACACTTTTGGAGATCACGCGATCTCGTGTGCTGGTATCATCGGGATTAAGCATCGTCATAATATAGTACGTGATACCCTCATTAATATATGTTCTCGATCGGGGATCTCGGCCCGTAAAGAGGTTGACATTGGGCTGTGCGGAGACAGGGACAGTGCTTTACGCCCAGCTGATGTGTTACTCTATTCTTGGGATGATGGGCGGGACACATGTGTGGATTTGACAGGGGCTTCTCCCTTGACACAGACCAACATGGCTGATTTCGTTCCCGAGCGTGCGGTTGTTGAAGCTGCGCAACGCAAACGGGCCAAGTACGAGATCAAGTGTGCAGATCGTGGATATGGGTTTCTCCCCTTCTCATTCTCTTCCTTGGGAGAGCTTGAGAAGGGTGCGGTGACATTACTAAAACGCATTCGTAGATTCTCGTTGACTCAGGACATTGAAGCACGTGCCGCTGATCATATTTTTAGTAGAATTAACTTTGCCATAGCTAGAGGAGTGGGGGCCCAGCTTGTATCTCGGCTCCCCACTAATTTCTTATAAATCCTATGGTTTTCTAATGAAGTGATGTTTATAATAATAATAATAATAATAATAATAATAATAATAATAATAATAATAATAATAATAATAATAATAATAATAATAACCTTTGAAATAATAATAATAATAATAATAATAATAATAATAATAATAATAATAATAATAATAATAATAATAATAATAATAATAATAATAAGGTTTGATGTTTGTTTTAGTAAGATTTGTTTCTGTGATAGTTTAATTCATAGATTAGTTATGAGAGTTATTGGATTTCTGGTTAGGTTCAGGAGAGAAAAACGAAGAAAAGCAAAGAAAGAATATGTGTTTGATTTTTTGTGTGGTGTTTGGAGATAAAGAAAACACAAAAATGTGTTGTGTTCATGTTTTTAAATGAGATAGAGATAAATGGGTCCAAAATAGAAAGAAAGAGACCAATTTTGACGCGGGACGCGTGGAAGTGAATTTAGATATACCCTAATCCAAGGGTGATATACGAGGCGCACCTCAAGGGAATAAAACCCTAACAAGAGTAAAGACTCTAAAACACGAAGTTTATTAATTATCAATGATCAAAAGATAAATTACAATGGAACCTAAGCCCTATATTTATAAGGTAGTAAAACTTGTAAATAAAGAAAACCTAATTATTCTAGAACCAACAAAATAAAGAAATTAAAATAAAAGATACGACACAAATAACAACCCTGTAGAAAACACCAGTAGGGTTACTTAGGCTAGGAGTAGAGTTACTTTATGATATTCTTATGTTGAGGAGTAACCTCAGTATGTTTTAGAGTAAGGTTACTTTGTTTAGTACCCTTACTTCTACTACCAGTACCCTTACTCTTACAACCAGTAATATCATTCTATATTCGTGTCTTGATCACGAATCTCGTCCTTATCATTCCCCCTCACTTAAAGGAACTCGCCCTCGAGTTCTCACTCCCAAGGGCTTCATCTACCTCGAACAACCTCTCACGACGAACCTTATCTTGGGTAGATTTGCGCTTCACATTAACTCAAGAACTTTAGTCTTTTTTAACACGTCTTCCACATTCCCATTGATCCACATATGACTTAGAACATCGAGTTATGAACTTCTTATCAACGATTACCAAGTCTTCAATTGCAATAAATTAACTTCTTTGTTTACCATTGAAAACTTCATTGGATTTGTGATAATCATATTTAAATTTAACTCATAATCAAAATCACAAACCTATAAATCATTGACACATTCGGAATATGTTTTTAAATCGAGAACTTTCATCTTTGATACTGATGCGGGATTACAAAATTCGCAAAAGTTTTACTTCTCAAGGGATCTTTAGAAGCTAGCAATCCTCCAGGCAGTGTACCTGATTGGTGGTAGTATAGTGAGTGGCAAGTACCGGGGGATTGATCGTTTTCTAGGGGAATAGTGTCGTTAGGATTGAAAACTATGTCAACTAGGTCTCGGGTATTGGAAGAGTGGGCGGATGGTGTATGCGTATTCATACACCTTTTATTTGACCAAAACTGGACTAAAATGACCAAAAACCCGACCATAAATGCCAAATATATTGTGTTTTTGTGTTTTTGAATGTGCAGGTACGGATGTTAAAGATAATGGACAAAACCGAGCCAAAAACGACAACACGAGCACGAGAATTGGAAAGAGTGTAAAGAAGCCGAGCCGGGGAAACAAATTTATCAAGTTTGAGTTCATAAAGTAAAGAATGATCCTTGGAGTTTCTAAAAGTTGCAAAAATGATCCCTAGAAGAGTTTTGAAGAAATTGGCAAATTTAGTCCTCCAAGTTGCAATTAATTACAAGAATGGTCCTTGAAGTTTAATTTTTGAAGAAAAAGCAAAACAAATCCTCCAAGAATCAAAGTTTGACATAAGAAGCCCTTGGACTAAGTTATGGAGGTTGACAAAAATGGTCCATGAATTTTCAGAATTATCATATTTGGTCCTTGGCAATTTCTATCTTACACTTCTATTAAAACCACAAAACTAAACCATGATCCAATATACTAAACCCACTACCCTTACATCCTTACCTCAAGCCCAACACTAAATTAAGCCCATCCCTGGTCAACACCCATTACCTTCGGTCAAACCTGAAACAAATTTTTTTATTTTTATTTTTATTTTTATTTTTATTATTATTATTATTTTTTTTTTACTGTACCTCCTTCATCCCGAATTTCAACCACATGAACCCTAATTCATTTTTACAAAAATTACTCCAATCCGTTAATAATTACCCTCAATTGGTGCTTCTAGAAACCACCTCACGTGCACAGGAGCATGACAGGTAAATAATCAGTGTATATGGACACATGCTGGTACATGATTGGGTGAAACACATCACCCAATCATTGGATACCCCTTCTAGAAGGTGGAACACATGTCAGAAAGAGAAAGCACCCACGGATTGCCAATGCTTAATTGTGCTTCTTATGCTTATTAAGTTTGTTTTCGTTCATTAGTTGAGTTGTTGTTGGATTTCACTCTCTAGTTCTATTAATAGCTTATTTTTGCATTCTCATTGTCAGAGTAGCATAATATAGTCTCAGCTTATAATTGTGCTTATTTTCCTGTCATTTTAGTTTCATTATAGTCCATATAGCTTAAGATTACATATTGGTTCAGTAGATTAGCTTTATTCAGTTAAAATCTCCTTAATCTCAAAACAGCTTCATAATTAAGGGGTGTTTGGTTTAAGCTTTGATCCTGTGCTCTAGTTGTTTGTAGGTGCTAATTATAGCTCACACAGATCTCATACGATGCATGTAGGTTAGTTTAGTCATAAAATTCCGTGTTCTTACCTCAAATAGTCAAAATCATGTTTAATTTTTATTCCAGCATACACAGTTAGGATTTAACTTGCATTATCATCAATCTAGGTGTAATAGTTGTTATTATAGCTTAAACTAGTTTTAATTCAGCTTATAATCTCATTTTAAATCATTTAGACACAATCAAAGTTCATGTTAGTCAAAGTTAGTGTAATTTGAAAAAGTAAAAAATGTACTAGAGTAGTTCTTAAATCCATTTTTATTTTGAATTTTCATTTACTTAATATTAGTCCATTTACTCTGAGATTTAGGGAAATCAACATTTGATTGCTAAGTTAGTTAATTCTCATTTTTGTGGATTTTCTCTCAGCTTTTAATAACTTGTTTTGGTGCTCGAATTAGCCCCTTAGAACCTGATATTGTCCTGCACCATACACACATTCCAAACTGCCCTTATTCATTAGTTTTTTTTTTTTTTTTTTTTTTTTTTCTACTTATCTACTTAAGCTCGGTATGTAATTTTTGTTCATTTTAGAAGCCTGTAGTTTAGATTAGCTTAATCTAGCTTATATCTCACTTTTGGACTTGTTTAGTTTAGCTATTTTAGGCCTGATATTGCCCTGCTCTAGTTAAGCAGTTGATCCAAGTTTTCTTTCATTAGCTTAGTTAGTTACATACTTGAGTTGATTTATGGTTTTAGTTGAAGCTTAGTATGCTGTTTTTACATGTCTGTGCTTATTTTTAGATTAAGAGCTTATTTAGTTGCTTAAGTTTGAGCCTGCTAAAAGCCCCATCTAGGCCTGCAATAGTTGAGTCCAATCTTGCATACCTGCCTCAGACCTGCTCAACCATTTCTGTCCCCCTAGCCCCCTTAGCAGCTACCAATACAAGCTCATAGAAGCTCATTAGGGTCTGAACTTTGGTCTACTCCTAGCTTGTTGCATGGACTTAATGTATTTCAGCTTTCTAGGGTCTTGGCTTGTGTACTCTAGCTTGTGCATTGATTTATATAACTACCCTTAGGACTGCTGTTATTTTGTCTCATTGAAACTCTTAGCTAATCTCTGCTTATTCTCAGCTTATCTGTAGGTTTCAAAAATAGTGTTTTCATAAAAAGTCTTATATTCAGCTGTTACTTTTAGTTTTTAAAAGAAAAATACAAAAACAAATAAGTTTTTCAAAAAGGCTTGCTAGGGGTCGAACCCTGGATCTTATGCAACCTGAGCCTCAACCACATCACACACATAACCACTGCACCCTTGGGTTTTTTATTGTTAGACCATGCATGTTTTATTCTTTTATAGTCTCTCCTAGTTTAGTTACTTTAAGCTTATCAAATCTGTTAAGAGCTTATTTCTGGTTTTTCAAAGTAGCTTTTCAAATTTAAATATTTTTCCCTAGTCTCTTTTATAGTAATAGATTTTTCCTAAAGTTTTCATAATTTTCAATTCTCATTTGCTATTTTTCTAACTTTTATTTATTTACTTTAGTTTTTTAAATCATAAAAAGCAATTAAAAAGTAAAAAAATAGTATTTTTCTTTTTCCATATAAAACATAGGAAAATCATTTTCATACCCGTAGGATTAGTTTTGCCCTTATTTCACTTTTTATTCTGCGCTCGTATGTAGTTTTTAAATTAGTTTACACGTTTTTAGACTAGATTTGGTTTTAAGTTTTGATTGCTTTACGTTATTATTTTAATTGCTTTATTTCATGCTTTTTAGTATAGATTACCATCATATCTCATCTTTTTCACCATTCACTACACAAATCACGAATCGAGAACCACGATTCCATTCAATCCTTCGTACGAAACACGACTCGGGGAAATACTTTTACGAGTATTTCTTTGGAATACTTAACCTCTAAATCTACATCTTATCAGCAGAATTAGTTGCTAGTCAACTAACCCAAAAACTACAAATAAGAAAACAAAATAAAATAACAAGAAAACAAATGTGGTAGATTACTTATGAGAGAAAATTATGTTTACTTAGATTTCACTACTCCCTAGTTATCTCATACTGATTCATCGATTTTTCATGATTGTTTGGATGAAGGATTGTATTCCTTAATATCATTCGTGGGGCCGTGTACATCCTTCCCCAATCCTATGAGCTTCTATCTCTTCTTATAACGACACGTTTAGTATCATATCATAGCCTCATTAATAGTTACTCATGCATTAAATACAACCAATAAAGAGATAAAGATAAGGGGGTCGGCGGTGGGGAAGAGGTCGGCCAGAAGGAACTGCGGTGGTGATGGAGGATTGAATAGTTGATTGTTGAATGTTGATGAGTGAGTGAAATAGAAGAGAGAAGGATGAAGGGTATACCTTGTCTTTATGTGTCCTAGATGGGAATGACGTGATTTTTTACACCAATTTTTATTGATATTTGTTTGGAACAAAAAAAAAATGATTATTTTCTTTGTAGTGAAGGAAATATTACCAAAGGGGATAATATGCAAAAAGTAAACACCCCATAAGAGAACACAATCACACATAATCTACTTCACACTAACCAAATTAGTACTCCATACTTTATTGAAGTTTTATGTTTAAGCCCATACCTAAATGGACATTAAAACTACTTTTTCAATACAAAGTTATTAATATATATATATATATATATATATATATATATATATATATATATATATATATATATACACATATAAGGGAAAGTGAGTATGTGGCTGTTGGGTACCCAAGCTTGGGTGTAGAACCAAACAATACGACGTCGTTTCTTAACCAAAACATAACAAATCTTTCTTTTGACCTTCTTTCCTTCTCTTCTCCAAGTTGGTGACTCCAATATCGGATCTACAAATCTCTTGATGCTTGGATTTGATCTTCGGGCATGTATTTCACTTAGGATAGCCAACTCAAATAAACTCATTAGCAAGTCATAGCTCTTCGTAGCCACTAACCATGATATACAGAGCCGTATACTAGCACCTTTAACATTCATTGTTTGCACATGTGAAATATAACATTCATTGCTTGTACATGTGAAAAAATAGACTGAATATCAACAATCAAATATAGAAAAGAAAATTTCTATTACAATTCATGTTTCACTGGTAACTGATTTACTTTTTACATGATGAAGAGTTGAGAGGATCAAAAGTAAACACGACAATTAAATTGACAGGTATCCTTCATATTCAACTTGATCTTGCAAAACACCATTCCGAACAGCTACTCCAAGATCTACATGAACACAATATATAAACAAAATAAACTTACTACTTAAATTTAACGCAACTATTTCCCATAAATACGAAAAATAAAAGGAAGGCTAACCATCAGCACCACCAAGATGCTTCCCATTCGCAAATATTTGAGGAATAGTACGATGACCAACCTGCTCTAGAAGCACATTTTGTATTTTGTGCCCATCATCTGAAAACAGCAATATGTAAACATCAGCAGTGTTTGACGTTAAATGATAGACAATAGTTTCCCAAGTGAGACTCGGGCATGGTCGCGTCTCGTCACAAGGTTAGATGGACAACTATGATTTACCAAAGATAACAACACCGTGCATCCAATTTGACCTAGTCCATATGTAACCACATTTAAGTATTTAACCCTACCTCATAGAAGTGTTGATTTTTATGTCTTCTTACTTATGCATTTCATCAAACACTTGTCAAGCATTTTCATCCGACCCACATTAGCAAGTCCAGCCAAACTGTATAACATTGTATATCCAAAAAAAATAAAAAATGAAAAGTTGTTATTAAGTTACCTATTGGAGTCATTTTTGTACTATAACCTGTTTTCAAAATATGATTATTGTATTCAATTTTGAAAGAATTTATGTGAACTGGAGATCCAGTAGAAATAAATTTGATATGGAAAAATAGAGATTTAATGTGGCATCACAGATCATGTCCAAACTAAAACAACAACAACTGTTGGTGAGACTCGCATTTGCATCAAGAATGGAAAAAGGAAAAAGGAAAAAGGAAAAAGGAAGAAGAATAGGCATGCGTCAGTTTGGGAAGAGAAGAACATGAATGCTGGCAAAAGATTTTTATTTAAATGTTATCAAAACACAGTCGTTTTGGTAGGTTCTACACCCAAGCTTGGGTACCCAACAGCCACATACTCACTTTCCCCATATATATATATATATATATATATATATATCACTCAAATAATTTTATGCGTCACTTTCCCTCTAAAAAAAACCCCAAATTTCATAAAATCCCCAAAAACCAAACCCTAACTTTTCAATCCCACAAAATTAATCTTCAATTCACTAAAAGTTCACATTTTTATCTAACATCTCCAATTCTTACACTAAAAGTATTAAGATTTCACAAAGATCATTCTTTCTCTTCCTTAGAGCATAAGGTGTTATAATACCGTTAACACCAAAAATTGCAGCCACATCAATATCACATCAGTATCCCGATTTTTAGCTCCAACACCAAAAAACACCCTTCACTAATAACATCCATAACACCACCCTTTTAGGACTCACCATTTTATTTTATTTTTCATTTTTCAAACAAACTAAATTTTATTAATTCAAATAAAAATACAAATTACATTTATATATAAAAAAAAGTTAAAATTAAAAAAAAAAAAAAAAAAAAAAAAGTTGACAAAAAAAGAAGAAGTTATAACTTACATTTGACTTCAACAGCCCACTTACTTTTGATTTTTTACGAAGAAACAAAAAAAAGTTGCAACTTTTCTTTTTCTACATTGCAAACACAAACGGGCGTAGGTGGGTAAAGTCCCACCCAACAAAATTTTCCCTCTAAAAAACCCAGAAAATTTCACCAAATCTCAAAACCAAATTCAATTTCCCCCCAAATCAAAACCCTAACCCCTAACTTTTCAATCCCACAAAATTAATCTTCATTTCACAAAAAGTTCACATTTTTATGTAATATCTCCACTTCTTACACAAAACCCATCTTCTTATTTCATCAATTTAAAAAAAAAATATTATACAAACCGCAATATCAAAATACTCCTTCTAATCCATTGAACTTGGGAACCTTATTTGTGAGCTTATGAGCTCATATAAGTTTATTATGATGTACTGTAAGTCTGTAATAGCTTAATATAAGCCCATAGGTATCAAAATTAGCTAGAAAATTTGAGCTTATATAAAATAAGCCAAAATCATACAAGCCCACAAATAAGCTTAACAAACACCCCATGCTTATTAAGAACTGATAAGTTTTTGTGGATTTGATATTACAAATTTTCTGTTAGGGTGAAATAATCTGTTTTTGATAAGCTGATCACCTGCTTATTACCTCTTATTGCACTTTGATGTTACGGATAAGCAGTTTTGAATGTATTGGTTCTGTACATGATTATATGCTTATTTGCAGGTTAAATAAGCTGATCGGCAGTTGCTTGTTCAGATTGTTTATTTGCTGTTGTTTTGAAATAACGAATAGTTTATCTGCTTAATGCTTTTTTGGTAATAGGTATGCACTTATGAGTGTTTGGGCACTTTGAGATTGTTTATTCCAAATTGAATATAGTGGTGGATTTGATACTATAAGGTTACCCTTATGTTGATATTAGCTTTCTTGAATGAGTTGATTATCTGGTTATGAGAATAAGTTATTAAAAATAGTAATCCTAAACACCCCTTATTGCGTTTTAATGTAGTAGATAAGCATAGTTGAGTGTTTGTATGTGATTGTATCTTTATTTGAGGGTGAAATGAGCAGTTTGGGAGTTGCTTATTGAGAGTGTGTTTGCTTCCGTATCTTTGAAGTACTCTTAGCGGAATTGCCAAACTCATATAATTGCATCTGGTTGAGTTCGAGTGTCCGGATGAAAAATGTGCTTATGCTAATGATCTTGTTGATACTGTTATAATGCGAATGCAGCTTTTTTCTGATGGTATACTGAATCATCTGACATGTGATGGGGAGTATTCTGATATGGATTGTTTTTATACTCTGTAACAGATTATCTGCTAATTGTGTTTTTTGAGCAGACACATAAATTTGACTACGCTTATCTACTTAGTTTAGGGGTGAAATAAGGTCTTTTAAGTAAGAAGTTTCAGATTGTTTAGTTTTAACTGGTTATTGTTAGTGAATTCAGTATGGTAAGTTTAACCTTAGGGGTGAAATAAGCTATTTTGGATAAGTTGATCTTCTGGTTATGAGCATAAGATGTTTAACTTAGTAATGCCAAACACCCTTGTTGTGTTTTGATACAGTAGAAGTAAAGATTCTATGTGGTTATTGGTGCTGGCGGTGCTGGAAAAGCACTTGCTTATTGAGCAAAAGTGAAGGGTGCAAGGATTGTGATAGCCAATCGGACTTACGGTTAGATTCTACTAGCGTTCACGTTACCATTCCTAGTCCTCATACTTGATTGCAAATAAAACATTATACTAGTTTAATTGCATTCTTATCAGTTCAGTATGGGTGAAAGTCAACTATATGGTTCTCTGTCATATTTAGGGGGTGTTTGGGTTTGAGTGGTTAATCATCAAAACATAAAAAATTGATTATTGCGACTTCAAGTCAGAGTAACCATATGATCAGTTGCAACTAGGGGTGTCATATGGGTCAACCCGATCCGATCCGACCCCGATAAGACCTTATAGGGTTGGGTTGATTCGGGTCAAATTTACCTTATCGGGTTTATAGGGTCAACCCGATAGTCTTATAGGATCGGGTTAGGGTTTTAGCTAGTTTTTTATCGGGTTATCGGGTTAACCCGCTAAACCTTATATGACCCATTAACCGATTTGTTTGAAAATTCAACTGAAGTCTATTTATCAGTGCTTATAAACGATTTGTAAGCCCACTTAAGACTTAAGAGAAATTCTTAATTTGTAAGCCCACTTAAGAGATAATGTAAGTGTGTACTTGCCCTAATGTATTATTGATCAGTGATCATAAACGGTTCATATTCACAATTTCAAAACACAAACCCTTCCTAGTCCTCACAATTCACAAATGGTTTAGATCATTGTGCTTATTCCAAGTTTCCAACAGTACCAAAATTGACATTTAAAAAAGATAATTGTTTCATCTTTAGTATTGTCAATGTTGCATTATATATTTACATATACTATTACATAATTTTAATGTTTTGCTTGTGCATGTTAAAGATGTTGGATACATAGGTTTTGTACATTCTGTAACACAACATATTAATTATCTTTTAATTGTTGCTACTTGTTACTTTCTAAGTTTGCTATAGATGTCTTCAAGTTCGTTCGAAATTTCTGATGAACCACAAGTGGAGGTTAAGAGTGGTAATAAGAACAAGGGAAAACAACCAAAAACTTGTAAAAAAAAGTCTTGGGATGTTTATTTTGTGAATGGAATTTGCAAGCTACCGTGGTGAAATGATCTAGCTTTTGTGAAAAAGAATTGCTAGCTAGTGGCTACTGGAATGGATTCATTTTAGGCTTAATATTTGGTTGAAAACTTGAAAAATCTTATCATTTTTTTGTTAGTTTAAGTTTCTATTTGGACTAAAAAGTCTTGCTAGCTTTCATACTCTTTTTTCATCCTTATTGTTACTGGAGTCTGCTCTATTTTTATACACGCTGAATCTGCTGATATTGTCCTACTGATCTATTTGGTTGAGACGGTAAATGCAAATTAATAATGGTGAAATGGTAAACTGGTGAATCTAATTTTTTTTACATATTGCTCTATTTTTTCATGCTTACTTGAATGCATATTATAATGATGAAATGATGAAATGGTGAATTGGGGATCTATTTTTTATACTTACTGATCTTAGATCAGTTAGCATGTTATAATGGTGAATTGGTGAAATACATACTGATGTTATATTAGTTGTGCTTGAAAACAAGATACTGAAATGGTTATCGGGTTGACCCAATAAACTCGATAAGCTATAAAAACCCATTAAAAGTCAATAATATTTTTGTTGAATCTCTCTTGCCATAATCTATTAGTCAGAGTTCATAATAAGTAAAGCTTGCCACATAAGAAATGATACATCGCATCTTCAAATTTGGTTTTAATGCACTGTGGTTTGCATGAGTAGCTTACTATTCTCATTTGCAAAGTTCTGCTGCTACTTGACGCAAAATAAGATGCCTACTGGCAGTAATATACATTGTTTCTACATTGTTTTTTACGTTATATATGGGCAAAAGAATACAGTAGTGTTGTGCTCATTTAATATTTAAGTTAATTTCATGTTTGGTGGTATTTTAATAAATAAAGCAAATTGTGGGATGAGATTAGCACGTAACCCGATAACCTGCAACCCAACAGACCCGAACCCGATAGACCCGATAGCTTATTGGGTCGGGTTACAGGTTAGTTTTTATTTTTTTAAAACCCGATAGACCCGACCCGATAACCCATTTGACACCCCTAGTTGCAACATTGAAATCCAAACACCCTCTATGCATAGTTAATACACCAACTAAAGTTTTCTCTTACTGATATTGCACAGATCGTGCTAGAGAACTCGCTGACATAATTGGTGGAGAGGCTATATCTCTTGCCGATTTGAGCACTTTCAGCCTAGAAGGTGGCATGATACTTGCAAACACAACATCAATTGGTATGCAGCCAAATAATCAAATATAGACGATACTCCTATTTCTAAGGTACGGCTATATACCTTTTTTCGGTCATACGTTTTAGCAATAATAGTTTGCAGTTAGAAAGTTAATATGAGGTGACTATGTGCATGGGGTAAATTTTTCATATTTTTTATGGCAGGAAGCTTTAAAGTCGTATGCATTGGTATTTGATGTTGTGTACACACCGAAAGTTCCAAGATTACTTTGGGAAGCAGGAGAATGTGGAGCCATAATTGTTATAGGGGTGGAGATGTTTATAGGACAGGCGTATGAACAATATTAAAGATTTACAGGGTTACCTGGTAAGGTTTTAAATGCAAAGTTATGATATTTTATGCCTCTTCATCATGCCTAAAATCTTACAACCTCTTTTCTTCTTACGAGTTCTTGTCATACTTTCCAATTACAGCACCTAAAGAATTATTTAGGGCGATTATGGAAAAATCTTAATTGTCTCGGGAACCACCGCAGGTATGCATCTTTTTTTTATCCGATCTTCCTTTATCTAGAATTATGAGTTTGTGGGTACCATGGAACAATTAAAAGGCAAAATAGTTGGAAATGTTATGACCATCGATACCTTGTCCAATCATATGAAGTTATGAAAAAACGAAAAAATTTGATGACTGTCACATTGCATTATTATGCTTATTATCTCTGTCACATCATTAATCTTCATCGGAATACCTTAGATTACTCCATTGTTTATTTGGCATGATCAAATTGACCACTTGTGTTCTGTAACAAATTTTGAGAAATTTAATTTGACTGACCACTTTTGCTCGAGAATGGAGTTAAAAAAATATTATACTTCAGTCATCCTGAAAATAGATTTAATGCTCCTAGAGTGTCTGTCCAAGATAGGCGTGGGGTTAAGTAATGAGTCAACCTTCTTCTGTTGTGGATTTTTTTTTTTTTTTTTTTTTTTTTTTTTTTTTTTATTATTTATTTATTTAATCATTGGTTCTCTTCTTACACAAAAATCCGCTTTTATCTGATCATTAGCCAAATAGCCATACATAATAATTTAATTATTGCTAAACAAAATTTAGGATTTTGACACACTTTGGGTGACTTGCATCTAATCAAATTATTAAACTTTACCCATTTGACCCATTGGAGATAGGATATTACCCAAATCAGGCCAACTTCTAAGTAAATGGTCAAAATTTCTACGGTAGACTTTGACTTTGGATCAAAATTTCTGCAAAATTACGTAAAGCTGAAGATTTTGTTACTTTGTATACAGAAGCAGGAGGCTTGAGAGGAACATATGTTGTGCAAAATGGTACACACAGGAAGCACGGAGAAGGTGATTATAGTTCTTATTTCTCCATCATTTGTTATTGTATCATTAGTATTTTTGTTCGGACATAATAAGGAATTTTATATTTGACAGCCATTGTATTCTCAGTTTTGTGATACTAAAATTAAATTTATTTTTATAAATGAAGTACTCATAAATCCTAGAAAACGAACGATGTCATATTTATCGGATAAGTGCAACTTTGTAGGTTTTTCTACCATCATAGTAAAACTCTTGTGAGTATATGTATGATGATGTTGTGAAAAAATCGATAAGATTTGAGAATTTTGATGGACTATAGTAAAATGTCATAATAGTAAATGCATGTCTTACCAGAATTCTTTCCGGAAGCAATCTTTTCTACAATGTTCTACCTCGCACGTACATCGCTTTGGCAGGATTATGTATTGTGTTACGGTTATTTTGAAGTGAATTGGGCTTTATAAAAAGCATCAAGACTTTGCAGATATTGTTTCCTGTCTATATATTAAAAGGGTCAAGGATTTTGTATCATAGTTTTGTGCAAACTAGGAAACCCAGTTTATCTTGTGACCGGTCATATGTCCGGTCAGTTGTCGCTTAAACGCAAATAAAACATTTGTTTCATAAATCAATAAACCGTTACGGTTGACTGTGTTTATCATTTGATCACGTGATTGCACAAATTAAGTCTCGTACCATTTTTAAACATTGTGTTAAACTCATATTAGTCTCGCAAGTTGCACAAAACTATGATGCAAATCTTTGCACATTCTCATAGGCTGGGTGGGTGTACTGGTCAACTTTTCTATCACCTTCACCTCAACGTCACATCAGCTTTTCAGTACATCAACTAATAGCCGTAGTTGTGCCCTTCTACCGACACAAAATTCTCTTCATCGTGTGCGATAGTGTATGCCCATTATGGGAAACCATGCGTGGAGAGTGTCTACCGCGAGCGGGTGGTGGATGAAACCATTACAAGACATGTTTCTAAGAAATGTGACTTTTTGAAACAATCACCATAAAAGATTTTATTTATTTATATATTAAAAAAAAGAAAAAAAAAAATGAATGTTTTGAAACACCCCTTTGTTTAGGTCATTTCATTTAGTATTGGTAAGTACGTTTAAGGACCTAGGTCAAATTTGAAAACTCAAGTTTTGTCACCGTGTTTTAAATAAATGGATAGGATTTTAAGAGGTTGTTAGTATAAGCTTCGTTGACAGAACCAGGGTGGGTCTTGCGGGTCTCGTGACACGTACGGAATTTTGTTGAGATAATCTTAAGCCTACACACTAAGCTTAGACAAACACCACATATTTATAAGCTTAGTTACCTACTTACCTTCTAAGTTTAGTGGCGTGAAACGTTATTAGTAGCCTTCAAGTGACCAATACCAATACCAATACTTAGCTTCGTTGACGGAACAAGGATGGGTCTTGAGGATCTCGTGACACACATGGATTTTTGTGGAGATAAGCTTAAGCCTACACGGTCAGCTTCTTAGACAAACATCACATATTTATAAGCTTAGTTACCTACTTACCTTCTAAGTTTAGTGGTGTGAAACGTTATTAGTAGCCTTCAAGTGACCAATACCAATACCAACATATACTAATCTTTATAACCCGAAAAATCACACCGGGAACTCAAGTGTTTCCTACACCGTAGTCTTCGTATCCAAAGTGATCAAATTTTAACTACTCTATATTCGGAAGCGTGCAAAACAAAACAACCAAACAAAGAACATTTCTTTTTATCGAAATAATACGAACAAGACAAACAAGTTGCAATATTCACCATACCAACCGACCCACTATCAATTTAATAATATTCATCCTGCTCAATTTTTAAGTACATAAACGAATCAAAATTTTTTAACCAAATTTTCAATATAAACATAACAAAATTTACCTATCAATAAGATTCGGCGATGAGACCAGCGAACAAACCCCCGCTGCGCACACGGGAAAGAGATCATAAACCATGTCACATTGTCAAAATAATGACTATAAAACCATTATTTAAACATAATCACACCAAATAACATCGTATCTAATTTACGACCATTTTTGATACAAAAGACTTGGAACAATCGCACATAAGACAAAACAAACACAGAGATGTATACGATGTATATATACTTTGACAGATTAGAAAATGATTCTGCAGCCATCAAGACTTCCTCAGCTTGTCACTTTCAGTCTTTGAAGAATCCAGAAATAAGCTGAAGCCCAGCAAGCTCGACTTTAACACTACAAATTTACATAACCACACAATAAGTCCATGTAAACTCATAACCATGTTTAGAATGAGTATACTTTAAAAATTTTCTTACGCTGGCCGAAACTCGAGCCCACATACAATGAGGCCAGACATAGTTCCTTCAAGACTTGTAAATTTCATATTAATAGAAAGAGAGCCATCCTTAAATTCAAGAGTTGAGTTAAAATTACACAGCTGAATCTCCATCCATCCATCTTCCCTCTCTTTTGGAAATTTAGTGAGATCGTGTACATTCAATGGGCTTGGGGTTATAAAATAAACAAATTCAGCGTCATTGTTTTCTTGGTGGAGTATGTCTCGTACTTTTACTGGACAATGCAACCCCTGACAATTCTCTGAAAGCTTGAACACAAGGTAACACACATATTCTGTATCCGGTGACAACATTTGACTTTTGATCGTGCAATTGATATGAAATACTTGTTGTGGTAAAAGCTCAATCACATTTCGAAACCTGCATGATTGATATAATATGATTATGCCAACATAGAAGGTTAAGACAAAGTTATCAAATCTAGTTTAGTAGTTTTTTCATTAGAAATTTTCAACTATTTGGGTGTCAATAGATGAGCACATAGTAAATGTAACATTAGGAAAGCAGTTAGTTGAAACTGTAACGAAGTTAGTTTGAAAACGCAAACCTGTAATGGGCTGATGGTATTGAACTAAATAGATTCACATTAGAAGATTTGTGTAAAGCAGTCTTTGCTGAAATCATAAAAAGTTTCTTTCCATTTACTTTGCCCAACCAGAACAACTTGTCATAGTTTGTATACTTAAATATTTGTGTGAACTTAGTTGACAATTGTTGCAGTTGATTCAAAATGAAGTTTGATTTCAAGACGCGTGGGACTTCCTTTAACTTTCCAATTTCGTCATGTTTCACCTGTATAAAAATCATGTTATAAAAAATTAAACATGTAACTTAGAAGATAGAACGTGAACTTTTTTTTTCCACACATCTACCACCTTCATACAATATAAACAAAAGAATACAGAATGGAATAAAGAAAAGTTTTAATGCTTACCTTCTCAATGGCTCGAAATTCAATGCCTTCAACATAAACTGCAACATCTCCACAATAGTATGACGAAAAGCTCTCAAGTAGAAACTCGAAAACGACTTCTTTGTTCTGATTCGAGAAACGGTGCAACTCAATCATCATCCACTGCTCATTCCTCCATGTTGCGAAATATGCATGCAGACTTTCGTGTCCCTTTCTATACTTTAGGTTAACATACATAGGTTTATTTGAAAAGTTTCTTGAATCACAAAATTTGAAAACTAAATAGACCCCATAGACAACATCTAGAGATAAAAATTGAGCTCTTGTCTTGATTTCGATGTTCAAATCGGAAGTATCTAACATCCCTGCCACTGTCCCAAACCTGCGCATATTATAAACATCCATGTCTAAATTAGTCATAGCGTTTATTCCCATACACTTCAACTTTTGAATTTCGTAACTTTTGGAACAAGAGTTTAAATTCTATATTCGAGATTATTGTACCATACAAATCTCTCTTTAAATCAAGATGCTAGCAAAATTTATAATTCATTTCATGGTCATGAGAACAGAGGACCCAAAACAGGAGCAAACCTCAACTACCTTATTAGAAGGTTTATAACATTATAGTTCCCAATCATATATATTGAGTATGAAAATCTATTTTGTCGTGTACATCATCAGTTCTCAATGATGATATGTATGTATGCAGGACTAATCTTGTTTTTAACCTGATGAGATGAGGTCTGAAGTGTAAAAGAGTTAAAGATGAAGCACTATTCCTTTGTTGATTAGCAATTCTAGCAGAACAGAGTCAAAGGGATTCAAATATTTTGTGTAAGTGCAGCCAGTCATTGTGATAAGCAAGTGTATTAAGGGGCAAAATGTGAACTTAGTCAAAGGGGTTCATAAGTTTGATCCTATTTGATCATAATTATAATTATATAACTAATAGTCATATTATGCTACCATAAACAACTTGTCATGCAGTAAACGGTAAAGAGAATAACTTTATACTTTAACATTAAAACTATAACATACTTTAAGCATATGTTTGCTTATCACTTAAAACTAACAAAGGTGGAGAGGTAGAGAGAATAACCTTGATTCTGGAAGAGATTTCCACTCAAGAAGACAACTGTTGATGTAGGAAAACATTGTGGCCGAAACCATTTCATTTATTTCTCCAGTACCAACGAACGACAACAACTGTTATACAAGAAATACAAATCAGACTCAATGTATATGATGTATAAATGCATGTTTGATTTTGAATTATCTCTCAATAAGGAGATGATAAATAGAAACAGGAAACACCCAATAAAGGAGATATGAGAATGAACTGGTTACCACTTTGTCCTGTTGAAGGAGGATTCCCTTACAAAAATTGTTGTAAAGTTCCTCTTTCTTTTTGGTAGAATAGATTTCTGGGAACTTTGACATTTGGATTATTTTTTTATAGTCTTTAGGCAGTTTGGGCTCCCATTTCTCATAATCCTCCTGTATATACATTAATCAATTAATAAACTCATGTTTCATACAGTTACTTTCTTACAGTTATAAAAAAGTTAAAGGCCATAGTTTTGTTTGTCAAAATATAGAAATTTACCTGAAATTCCAATGCTTTCTTTAGTTGTATGACCACTTCATCAGCTGTTGGTCGTCTTTCTCTCCTATGATGTAAGCATTGAAGGGCAATACTTGTAAAAGTAATATATGATTGTGGCACAATTTGTTCTTTGATACCCTCGAACAACAATTTATCAAGTTTTTCTAAATAATAGTGTTGTTTAGCCAAAAAGGGTAAATAAAGATACTCATCATCTAGCATTTCGGATGATAGTTTCCCACACAATATGTCAAATAAAACCGCACCCAGTGAGAATATATCAGACTCTTTAGTTAAGAAGCCTGTTTTCGAGTGCAGTGGGTCACGATAGCCGATTGTGCCTCTAACATTGTCAATGATATAGTCCACATTCTCATTTGTTGGGCATACGAAGGAAAGCCCAAAACCGGTAATTTTTGCTTTCCAGTCATCAAATAGTAGAATGTTGCAGCTGCTGATGTCCCTATGTATTACCATTTCTGGACTTGAAACTGTTCCGTGAAGAAACTCCAACCCAATTGCAATATCGATGCATATTTTAAGCCGCATCACCCACGTAAGACTATCATCGCTCAAGTACTTATCAAGACTTCCTCTAGATGCATACTTATATACAATAATTTTCTCATCCTCTTCATCACAGTAGCCTACAAGACCAATGACATTCTCATGTTTATACTCCATAAGGATTTGCAGCTCTGCCATAAATTTAGCTGTTGCCAGCTCTGTCAAAACTTCAGCATCTCCTTGACCAGACCTCTTATCCAACCGCTTTGCAGCAATGATGTTATCTCCATGAGTACTTTGAGTAGCTCCCTTGTATACATTCCCAGAATCTCCACGTCTAATGATATTGTCTTGACTAAAGCCATTCGTAGCCAACTTTATGTCTTCAAGTGACAGTTTGAGGCTGTCCTTGTGGTTCTCCTGAGAATTATTGGACAGTCAGTTGATTTTCCAAGTTAAAAATAGAATGAAACTACTTTCCATCTAGAATTTGTTAGAATTTTTATTTTGCATTTCAGGTTCTCAGTCTCCGAGTTCATGTCAACATTATGGTTATAAATCAAGGTTGGTTGTTGCAATTTCCAAATTAAATAAAAAAAACATATATACATGGTAGAGAAGAGCCAGGAGGTTTACCGGCGGGTCACTAGCACGTCATAAAGTTAAGTTGCTAAGTTAGATATAGTTTAAGATCAAAACAAATAAAACGCAAAACTTAAGTACAAAGAAAAAACTTGAACAGTAAGATCGTATATTGAGTAAAAGTTTGAGAAAATGTTGTTTACGCAAAGTATAATGTATGAAATGTCACATATTAGTATCAAGAATTTGAGGAAATTAAATTTTTTTTTTAATATTGACTTACCTGAGAAACTAATGCCTTTTTGAGTTCGTTGATGACAACTTCTATTGTTGGACGTTGCACTTGAGTTTCTGCCACACATCGAAATGTGATTTCTAAAAATATGTCCAAAGACTCTTTATCGGGTCCTTTACTTAAAGAAAAGACATTTTCATCGGTCTCCTCCTTTATCTTGTGATCAACAATTTCCATTATTGTTCCCTTTTCAAAACGATCTCTTGCAATCGGTGCAATTCCCTTCTCATTCACGTTGGTGTATACAGAATCATAGGCCAACCTCCCAGTCAAGATCTCAAGCAACACTACTCCAAACGAATAAATGTCTGATTTCTTATGTAGTTTACCACCCTTCTGATATTCTGGATCCAAATACACATATGTACCTGCAATCATATTGGTATAGATAGTGCTGGCTGCTTGATTTGCTGGGTGGAATCTAGAGAGCCCAAAATCCGCAATCTTTGCCTTCCAATTATCTCCCAATAGAATATTATCGCTCTTGATGTCTCGGTGTATCATCTTTTGTTTGCCAAGATCTGTGTTGTTGTGAATGTAATTCAAACCATGTGCAATATCAAGACTTATATTTAGACGTTGTAACCAATTAAGATTAGCCATTTTATCGCTGCTTCCCAGATAGTTTTCAAGGCTTCCTTTCGAAGCATGCTCATAAACCAGGATCATTGCACCGTTACCTTCATAACAAAAACCAAGAAGAGAGATTATATTCTCATGCTTACAACTAGTTAGAGTTTCAATTTCTGCAATGAACCCTTGTTCTCCTTCTGGATTGTTAATGCGCTTTATGGCTACCGAGCTTCGTTTTCTAGGTAAATCGCATTTATCTACCCCTTCTTTCGATGAGTAATTACTGCTATCAAAGTGTTCAAGATCTGCTTTGTACACTTTACCGAATCCGCCTGACCCGATGCAATATGCTTCATCAAAATTGTTGGTAGCCTGGATTATATCATTTAGTCGAATCTCCAAGTGTTCCAAGTTCTTCCCCTGCAACATTATGAAGTTATGAAGCACCACATTAATACTAGTAAGGATTGGAGTGAAGTTACAAAAAGAAAGAAAAATGACATTTATAAAATACTAGCTAAATGACCCGTCGAATTGCCGGGTTTTTCAAAGAAAATTGATGAAAACGTAGAATTTATAGTAACTACTAAGCTGAAAAACATGAACATGTATTATTGGTCACGGATATTTAAATTCTAATGATACTTGGAAAATTTAGTACACTTGAGGGATGAGTTCACACCTGGTAATGGGTTTGTAGGTACGAAGTGTACACCCATTAGGTTCCTGAACACCCTGACTCAATAGTGGTTATGCATAGTTTCTACTAGTAGTAATGATTCTACTGCTAATAGTAATGATTCTACTGCTAGTGTTAAGACTACCAGTATTCTACTGCTACTGCTAGTGTTAAGATTACCGGTTCCTACTGCTAGTATAAGCTTGTTCTTGCTGGTAAGCTTGTTCTTGCTCCTAGGCTTATAACCACTAATTCCTACTATTATGGTATAATTAATGGGCCGTTAATTATACATAATTTCATGAGCTAGAATTTGAGTAAACTCTATTATAAATAGAGGTCGTATCATAACTGCATGGATATACAGAATACAACACAAAACCCTAAACACTTGAATACGATTCTGTTCTTGATTTGTTCCTAAAATAAGAACATCACTTGGTCTTATCCCATAGAGATATTAGTGTAACCCAGGAATAGGGTCGAATAGTTTCTATTGGAAAGTGATAACACGATTTCAAGTGAATATCCGGTACTCACTGATTATCTTAACTCTGTTCTGGGAACACTTGCAAACACCTAAAAACCATCAATTAATGGAACTATTATTGATAATAAGTGGCTGCTACTATGAGGCATATGGCTGCTTACTTTTCCAAGCTGGAATAAAAGTTTGAAGGTGCTGATTTCAGAAGATGGTAGAAGAAGATGCACTTCTTGTTGTCAAGCATGAATGTGGTATATGTCCTGAGCACTCCAATCCCTGAAGATTATGGGGATGATGCTACTGTGGAACAAATAAGGGTCAGAAGCAAGTGGGAGAATGATGATTATGTCTGCAGACGTTTAATCCTCAATGGTATGTCTGATTCTCTCTTTGATATTTATCAAAATGTTGAATCTTCTCAAGAACTATGGGATTCCTTGGAAGCCAAATATATGGCTGAGGATGCATCAAGTAAAAAGTTCCTTGTAAGTAATTTTACCAATTACAAAATGGTCGATTCTAGACCTGTCATAGAACAATACAATGAACTTCTTAGTATACTTGGTCGATTCACACAACATAAGATGAACATGGATGAGGCTATTTGAGTCTCCTGTATCATTGATAAATTACCTCCTTCTTGGAAAGATTTCAAGCATATGCTTAAGCATAAGAAGGAGGAATTAACTCTTGTTGAGTTGGGCAGTCATTTGCGTATTGAGGAATCACTCAAAGCACAAGACAGTGACAAGCCAAATAGTAGCAATGCTACTTGTCCATCAGTTGTCAATATGGTGGAGCATAACAACTCCTGCAGGTACAATGACAACAAGGGCAAACATAAGCATCAGGATAACACCAAATCTGATCTTAACAAGAAATCAAAAGTGACTTGTTGGAAGTGTGGGAAACCTGGCCACTTCAGGAAAGATTGTAAAGGTGTTAAGATTGGAAATAAATCCAATGGATCAGGCACAAGTGGATCAAGGAATGGTAACACCAATTCTCTAAAAGGTCAGAATATACTTAATAAGTCTTTTTAGATTTATTATGTTACATATATATATATATATATATCTGAGGTATACTTTGTGCAGGATGATGATATTGCGTAGTGGGTTGACTCTGGAGCAAGAGTCCATGTGTGTAAAGATAGAAGCTGGTTCAAGACCTATGAGTCACTGAATGATGGTTCTATTTTACATATGGGGAATGAGTCAACAGCCCTGGTGCATGGAAGAGGATGTGTGGATTTAAAGTTTAGTTCTTGAAAGATTGTTTCTTTATTTAATGTTTTACATGTTCTTGATATTAGAAAGAATTGGTTTCTAATAGTGTTTTGAATAATTGTGGTTATAAACAAGTGATTGAATCTGATAAGTTTGTTTTGTCTAAACATGGTGTGTTTATTGGTTTTGGCTATTTGTGTAATCAAATGTTCAGGCTTAATATTGTTCATGATAATGTTAATTTTTCTTTTATATCAACATCTAAACTTAATGATTCAAGCCTTTGGCATGCTAGACTTGGCCATGTAAACTTTAAAAAGATGCAAGATATGTTTAAGGATGGGTTAATCCCAGCATTTGACATGGAAACTAAAAAGTGTAAAACTTGTATGATGAACAAAATAACTAAGGAACTGATTCAGAGTGACCTATGTAATTTACATGCTACTCCCTCTTTGGAGAATAAGAAATACTTTGTGACATTTATTGTTGATACTTCTAGGTTTTGTTATGTTTATTTGTTACATACTAAGGATGAAGCATTAGATAAATTTAAAGTATTTAAAGCTGAAGTTGAATTGCAATAAGGGTCCTTAATTTAAAGATTCAAGACTGATAGGGGAGGTGAATACATGGACACTTTGTATTTCCAGTCTGTTGGTATAATCCATGAAACAACTGCTCCCTATACTCCTAAGCAAAATGTTATTTCTAAAAGGAAAAACAGGGTGCTGAAGGAGATGGTTAATTCCATGTTGTCCTATTCAGGGCTGAGTCAAGGGTTCTGGGGTGAAGCTATGTTGACAGCTTGCTATTTATTAAATAGGATTCCCAATAAAAGGAACAAGATAACCCCTGATGAACTCTGGGCTAAAAGAAAACCCAAGTCGAACTTTCTCAGGGTTTGGGGTTGTAGGGCTGTTGTAGGACTCCCTGATCCAAAGCGGAAAACTTTGGTTGAAAGAGGCATTGAATGCATCTTTGTTGGATATGCTGAGCATTCCAAGGCATGTAGGTTCTATGTTATTGAACCTAATGAGTCTGTTTCAATTGACTCAATAATTGAATCAAAGGATGCAATCTTTGGTGAGAACAGATTCTCATCTATCCCTAGACCAAGTCATAGGATTCCTAGTGAAACTGATGACATTGGTGTTTTAGATATCTCTGATGAGGTTTCTAATGAGGTTGTGATACACAACCTGAATCTGAGCTCAGAAGGAGCAATAGGGTAAGGACTCCAAAGTCATTAGGACCTGATTTTCAATTATATCTAAATGAAGGAACAAGGGATGAGGTCTCTGACCAATATTCCTATTGCTTCATTGTTGAGGATGATCCCAAAACATTTAAAGAAGCAATGAAGTCCCAAGATGTTGCTTTCCGGAAAGAAGCAATAAATGATGAAATGGATTCCATCATGGGCAATAACACTTGGGTGTTGGCTGATCTACCTCCTGGTTGCAAACCTCTGGGTTGAAAATGGATTTTCAAAAGGAAAATGAAGGTAGATGGAACTGTTGAAAAGTTAAAGGCTAGACTAGTCATTCAGGGCTTTAAACAAAAGTTAGGAATAGACTACTCTGATACTTATGTCCCAGTGGCACGTATGAGTACCATAAGATTGCTGATTGCTTTGGCATCAATTAACAATCTAATTATTCATCAGATGGATGTGAAGACAGCTTTCTTGAATGGTGACTTAGATGAAGAGGTTTATATGAACCAACCAGGGCTTCATCATGCCTGGCAATGAAAACAAGGTGTGTAAACTGATTAAGTCTCTTTATGGATTAAAATAGGCACCTAAACAATGGCATCAAAAATTTGATGAAGTGGTTTTGTCTAGTGGTTATTTACTTAACCAGGCTAACAAATTTGTAAATAGCAAATTTGATGAATCTGGTAAAGCAGTCATCATTTGTCTATATGTTGATGACATGTTGATCTTTGGCACTGACCAAAATCAAGTTGACCTTACAAAGGAATTTTTGTCATCAAAGTTCTCCATGAAGGATTTAGGGGAGGCTGATGTTATCCTTGGCATAAGGATTAAACATGAAAGTAAAAAATTTTCTATCTCTCAGTCTCATTACATTGAGAAGGTGTTGAGGAAATTTAATTACTTTGATTGTACTCCAGTGAGTACTCCTATGGATACAAGTGAGAAGCTGATCGATGCCTAATACTGGCAAAGCTGTATCTCAACTTGAGTATTTTAGGATGATTGGCTTCTCGATGTATACCATAACTTGTACAAGACCTGATATTGCTTTTGAAGTGGGTAAACTGAGCATGTATACTAGTAATCCTAGTGCTCATCACTGGCAAGCAATTCAGAGGGTCTTTAAGTATCTGAAGAGAACTATGGATTATCGTCTCTCATATACTGTTTATCCTTCAGTGTTGGAAGGATACACTAATGCAAGTTAGATCAGTAACACTGAAGACAATTCGTCTACTAGTGGCTAGGTATTCATCCTTGGTGGAAGTGAAATTTCTTGGGCATCCAAGAAGCAAACTTGCATCACCAGTTCAACAATGGAATCAGAATTTGTGGCTTTAGCAGCTGCTAGTAAAGAAGCTAAATGGTTGAAAAACTTGCTCCTTGAGATTCCATTGTAGCCTAAACCTATAACACCTATTTCTATCCATTGTGATAGTACTGCTACATTGGCAAAGGCTTATAGCCAGATGTACAATGGGAAGTCTAGACACTTAGGTATCAGGCATAGCATGATTTGTGAGCTTATCATGAATGGGGTGATATCTATTGAGTTTGTTAAATCTCAACAAAACTTAGCTAATCACTTGACGAATGGTTTGGCTTGAGACTTGGTTTTGAAGTCTGCTAAAGGGATGGGTTTATGTCCAACTTAGCCAATGAATGCTAAGACACCCAACTCCCTCCTAAGGAAACTTGGGAGTTGAGTTCAACATTGAAAGCTGAACATTTACTAGACTGGAGCACATGTTTCATTTTACATCCCATGGTTGGGCTCAGAACCTGCTAAAAAGGAGGATAAAGTATTTACTTCTCAATGGCTAATTTCTTTGAAACAGTGCTAAGCAGGAGCATGAATAAAGAGGAACCACCTATGTAAATGTTGAAGTTTTGCCACTTTAGAAAGCTTTGGACTTTTAGCTTTTACAACATTTATGAATTGGATATGGACACATGGCTTGTGTAGTGTCAAGAGTATTTAAATGTTTGAAAATGTATTTATATTTATATTCAGGTATTCAAATGGGTTGAATGGTTCAATTCTTTGGAAAACCCTGATTCTTGAATATTTGAATGTATAATGTACTAAGATGAGAATTCAATCTTCAAGATATTTTCATTTATGCGTATGTTTTGTTTTGTGTTTAATTTACATGCAAAGGAAGTGAACTAAATTTGAGGAGGATTGTTGAAAAATTTAGTACACTTGAGGAATAAGTTAACACCTGGTAATGGGTTTGGAGGTACGGAGTGTACACCTATTAGGTTCCTGAACACCCTGACTCAATAGTGGTTATGCAGAGTTTCTACTAGTAGTAATGATTCTACTGCTAGTGTTAAGATTACCAGTTCCCACTAGTAAGCTTAAAGTTCCTGCTAGTAAGCTTGTTCATGCTGCTAGCTAGGCTTATAACCACTGATTCCTACTATTATAGTATAATTATTGGTCCGTTACTTATACATAATTCCATGAGCTAGGGTTTGAGTAAACTCTATTATAAATAGAGGTTGTATCATAAATGCATGGATATACAGAATACAACACAGAACCCTAAACACTTGAATACGATTCTGTTCTTGATTTGTGCCTAAAACAAGAATATCACTTGGTCTTATCCCATAGAGATATTCGTGTAACCCAGGCATAGGGTCGAATAGTTTCTATTGGAAAGTGATAACACGATTTCAAGTGAATATCCGGTACTAATTGATTATCTTAACCCTATTCTGAGAACACTTGCAAACACCTTAAAACCAACAATATGGTTTTCTCGGAATGTTTTAATGGCTGATATATATAAAATAATGATAGAAGGCTTTTAAATTTACATATATTATTTGTCAATAATTGTAAATGGTGTTGTTAATAATCAACATAATACAATCTTACTTAACCTCATTTTGCTAAGAGCATGTTTAACAGCGTCATCAAATATTAATTGGAGCATTTCATCTTGCTCTTCTTCTCCAACAATTATTTTTTCTATCTTCTCTACAAATATTGGATGGTTAAAATAATCTTGTTATATATAGTAAAATATGTGCACTATATATGAAAAGTGACCTTTTTTTGTTGTCAAGTAAAACAAATATTTCAAATTTAAATGTGATTGAGTGCTTAAAAATGAAATCGTGTTACACTTTATTTATGATCAGGGTTCTCATTTTTGGAGATTAATAGGCGAAAATAATTTATCATGTATTTTTAATTCTCACTTCGTTCTCATTTACTATGAGGCGGTATTCATCAAGCAATTATTGGATGTTTTCAAGCCTTTTTGCAGGGTGCAAATCGTAATACCGATATTTATTAGATGATAAATAAGGCCCAAGCCCGATATGTGGGGTATGTGGGGTTTGGTTCATTAGGGTTTCATTATATATATGCTATATATATCGTATCAATAAAATGTATCTCTTACGAGGAATTATGTAATCTAACGTGGTATCAGAGCGGGTCTGATCCTCAGACCTAGGTGGCTAAGTTGAGTCGCCTCCTTTGCACCCCGTCAAACCCTAGCCGCCGCTATATATCCTTTTCAAAAAAAAAAAAAAAAAAAAAAAAGTTCGCATGTTAACACTTCTTGCCGCCGACTGTTAATTCGTGTATTGTTTGGTCTTTCACAAAATTTCCATTGAATTGATTGAATGTAATATCTAATGATTGGGTGATCAAAGATAGTGGGTCGGTTAGCATATGCTTACATATGGTCAACATGGGAATTCATGCAGGTCATCTAATACTTTGTGGTTTTAGATTTGAAAGTTACTGTTCATGAATAAAAAAAGTTTAATAGTTGTTTATCTTTAGTTTGTTAGTCGATTGTTCGTACGGATTTGTTACCAGTCGATTAAAGTTGACCTTTGGTACCAGTCCCTAAAGTCGATCGTTGGTACGGTGTTGTTACCGGTCGACTTAGCCGACCGTTGGTACCAGTCGACTAAAGTCGACCGTTGTACGGTTTTGTTACGAGTCGACTAAAGTTATGTTTTTAATTATGTTGATGTTTTCTTTTCTTTTCTAGTTTACTACTCCAGTCCGAGCTTTCGCGATTTCGCCGCTCTGACTGCGGGGGAGTATTAGATGATAAATAAGGCCCAAGCCCGGTATGTGGGGTTGGGTCCATTAGGGTTTCATTATGTATTGGCTCTATATATCATATCAATAAAATGTATCTCCTACGGGGAATTATGTAATCTAACAATATTAAGAACTAATTCAAAATATCACTAATGATATTTCTTGATTTTCAAAGTTTCAAAATATACTTTTATAACTTAAGGGGTGACTGATAAAAACTTATTAATGGCAACGGAGTTCATTATATACACTTACCAAGTCTTAAACAGTGGTAAAAGTTAATTGACTTTACTCTAATTTATGTCTGATGATTAAGAAAAATATTAAATATTGTCGGTACAATGAAAATACTAGTAATGTGGATATACCTACGTCACTTAAAGTTACATGTATGCATACTTGACAGTTGTATGGCAATCTACTGTGGAGAATGTGGTTTTAACATATTGTTAACTTAATAGCGGTCTCGTTTTGTTTTAGACTACAATTTAATATTGGAAAATGAAACTTTAAACATCTTCGATTACATATAATTTGAGCAACATCCAAATTTTATCAGTTGGGGAATTTCGTGATGTTCGGGGCACAAAACAAACACCCAAAACATCTTCGAAGAAACATCTATTGAGTTAAAATGATTCATCATTGATATTGCTACATCAGTATTAATGTGCGGCCTCAATGATTGTTACGAGATACTTTGTTAACGTTGAACTAATTATCCATATAATTGCTTTTTTATTTTTTATCGTATTTTAGTCGTTTCTCATGCACATGTTTTATAGTTACATCCACAACTAACATATCAAACACTTGTATCAACATAAAAAACACAGTTTGTAGCTATCACTAAAAGTTAACATTATCACTTTATATTTAGCTGTATCAACTTACATTTACACAAATACTTTTACCAAACATACCCTTAGTATCAGTTAGCGTTTTTGGTAAAAAGCTTATTTGGTAAACAAGATTTATGAATTATAATGTTACATATTTGATACATTTCACACATCAAAATTATATAACTATCTTACCAAATACTTTTATAAAACAAAACGGCTGTTGTTAAATGATGTTGCTTACAAGTTTACAACTACTTCTAAATGCTAGTGCTTACAAATTGCTATTTTTGTCAAACATACACTTAATAAAACAAATTTATTTAATACTTTCATATTCACCACATTAATTGTAAAAAAGTTAGTTTTATGTAATATTAATAGTTTTAATATAATATCAATGTTAAAAAGATTATAAAGTAAAATCAAAATCACATACGTGTAAAAGCCATAATTGTTTGGTACTTAAAAAGAAAACGTATAAAGTAACTCCTATCCACATCTATATAAAAAGTTTGAAGAGTTTAATTACCTTCAAGTGATTGGATGATGTACCGTCAACTACATTCCTCGAAAGATCCTATAATAACATTTGCAAGAGAATAGAAATTGAGTTGATAATATAACGGTTATTTTTTCATAAATTTGATAAACAAGTTAATGTTCTTACTGGATTTTCGTGTTTCCATTGAAAATCATACGCTTTCCCAAGTCTTTTAACAACCTGATCTATATATGGGCGATCTGCTCTTTCCTCTTTTAGGCAACCATATGCTGTTTCTGAGAATATTTTTAATGCTCTTGGGTCCATTTGTTTCCGTAAATGCGGATCGATCATATCCTCCAAATGAGATTTTGCCATCTGACTTAATAATCCCTCTCTCAACTCATCTCCAAGTTCATTTTCGCCTTCGTCTTTGTCATCGTTTGCACTCCTTCCGCACAAGACTTCTAGTAATACAACACCGAATGAAAACACATCTGACTTGTGGGTCACACCGCCAGTCTTTTCATATTTTGGGTCCATATATACATTCTTAACAATATCACGAGTAAGAAGAAGACGATGCCTCCGAGCTACTGTATTTTTCAGTGAAAGTTCAAAACCAGATAACTTAGGTTCCCATTTGTCATCTAGTAAAATATTCGAGCTCGTAACGTTGCAATGTATGACACTAAAATCTCGTCCAGGATCATAATGGATGTAACTCAATGCCTTCGCAACACCAACACATATTCTCAACCTTTGCATCCATGTGAGGGTCTGGTCACTTAGATATTTTGCTAGACTTTCATTGGCCTCCTTCTTGTATATGATAATCTTATTGTCCACATTTTCATAAAACCCAATAAGAGACACTAGATTCTTATGTTTGAGACTAGAAAGCATCGAAACTTCTGTCCAAAACCTTTTGCTCTCATCTTTTACATATTTGGTATACAACCTCTTTACAATAATATCGATGAACTGTTCATAACGTAAGAGACGGCCTTTGAAAATTGTTCCAAGCTTAAATTCTTGGATAATATTCTCATCAGCATAATTGTTCGTTGCTGATGTTATCTCTTCCGAACTGAGTTTTAAGTGAGAAAGATCTTTGAGGAAAGACTTTGTCTCTTTGCTGACGTGGGACTCGACATGTGTTGATATGGAGGTCAATGATCTCTATATGTACCAAACAAGACAACATTACCAAGTGTTCCAAAAATGAAATGTGTAGATATGGAGCACTTTTATAAAATTCCAGCAATAAGTAAATAATTACCTTGTCATGATTGGATGATATATCTTCAACTTTAGCCGCAACTACTGAATGTTCCTTTAATATCATAAATACAGTAATAAGTACAGTAATAATTTTACTTATGTTAGTATTATCAATAAATATAGATTATTTATAAAAGAAAGATGAAAAAGAAACGTCTTACAACATTTTGACGTTCCATTTGAAGTTTTAACGCGGTCTCAAGTCTTGCGACAATCTCATCTATATTTGGGCGTTGTGATCTTTCTTCATTTAAGCAGTCATATGCTGTTTTTGCGAAAATGTTTAATGATTCGGGATCCATTTGTTTCCGTAGAACCGGATCAATTATTTCATCTAGCATTTTCTTTTTATAATGAAAAAAGACAAGTGTAGCCAAATACTTATTATCTGGATGCTCACTTAGTGACATCCTACCACACAGCAGTTCAAACATTACTATCCCAAAGGAGTACATATCTGACCTGTGGTTCACACTTGTAGTCTCAATATATGTTCGGTCTCCATACCCATACTTATACTTAATTATATTAGTATGAAATGAATGGTGCCTTTTAGATGCTTTAATCTTCATGGACCATTGAAAATTAGATAACTTGGGTTCCCAATCATCATTTAATAGAACGCTGTCACTGTTAATGAGCCGGTGTATTACGCTGAAATCGCGTGGCTCGTCATAATGAATGTAGCTCAATGCATGCGCAACACGGACAGATATCTCCAATCTTCGCACCCATGTCAGCAACATCGGGTCACTTAGATATTTGCTGAGACTTCCCCAGGTATCACCCCTGATAATGATGATCTTCTCATCATTCTCATCACAAAACCCAACAAGAGAAACCACATTTTTATGCTTGAGACTAGAAAGCAATGAAATCTCCATCCAAAGCTCTTGTTCTACTCCAACCCGTTCTTTATTTATCCTCCGAGCATAGATATCAATCAACTCACCGGACCACAACAGCTGTCCCTTGTATCTCTTTTCAAACCCACTTTCCATGCAGAGATTTTGTTGAGCGAAGTTGTTGGTGGCAGATAGGATCTTTTCAAACGGGACTCTGAGGTGAGCAAATTGTTTGCTGCGCGAAGACATTATCTGTAAAATAGTCAAGTAAAAATGTGAGTTAGAAAAAGGGAGTTTAATGAAGTTCATAATAATGCCTACAAAGTGTTCAATGAAATTCCTTAACCTTTTTCTAAGACATGTTGAGCTATACATTTTTTCTTCAATCTTATATTGAGTCTAGAACTGTGTATCTCACGTACTTTAAAGTTATTATGTTTGTGGATGAAGGATGATAACTAAAATAAGATACTTCTATAGTTTTGGAAGTGCGTGGTCTTATTAATTTGAAATGTTTGTTAGTGATTTTGACTTATTAAAAATTTGGTCGATAGTCAGATGGTGTAGTATGTACAGACGTTTACTCAATTCCAAAAATTTGATATAGTGGTATCCAAGAAAAATTATGGCCTGTTCTTTGTGCAAGAGTGAACTTAATTCTTATAGAAATTCTAAAAAGATTATATATAATTTTTTTTTGTCATAGTGCATGATGTAACAGGCGATATACTATTGATAATAAGCAATTATAATTCTAATCCAGGTGATATACTTGAATATTTTTTGAGGAAGATCAAGAGCTTGTATAAGTTCGAAATCTGTTGAGTTTGAGTAATATTTCTGTAGACTTTTTGAAATCAAATGATTATGCTATTGCTGCATTAATTCCGGTTCTTATATACTACTCATTCTTGTTTCAGGCACAAAATGATTTTTCCAAAGCGTATGAGAAGGGGAACCATAATACGAAGGACTAATTGAAGGACTATAAATGGAAAGCCTTGAAAAGTTGCAAGGTAATGTTTCAAAGCAGATCAATAATCCAAAAAAGTCAACTGATAACTGCTTATACAGTAAAAGAATAAACGCTGAAATTAGATGGTTGTTACCCATTTGACACATAGCATTGTTTCAACTTTCAAAGAAAATCAGGAATCCCAATAGGTTGTTACCCACTGCTTGCATACAATTTTGATAAGGAATTCGGGTGCGTATTGAGTTTTGATGTCATACGTTATTTCGTTGAGTATTCTTTTCTGAAACTAATGCGTGTCTTATATTTTCCATTTATGCATCTGTTAGGCGGAATAAAGAGGCCAAGGAATCATCTTAAATAAGTATACTGTCAAAACTGAAGGCTAAGATAACCAAGGTCAAAAGGATTATTATAGGTAATATTGATTAAGTAGTTGTTCGTTTTCTGTGATGTTTTGTTTATTGGCCATCATATAGCTGCCTTTTTCATCTTTTTAGCATGTTGGTTTTTGGTGTTTCATGGTGCTTTCGTAGATAATTTGGAAATGGGAAATACTTTAAGATTAGAGTCCCTAAAAGTTTAAGTTTTGAGGTTAAAGACACAAACAAAAAGCGGAGGAACAACTCATATGAAGCTTACTTGTAATTTTGAAGAAAATTAGTTTTGATCTACAGCTTGAACAAGCTACAGTGCAAGGCCATATAATTTTAAAGTTTTTATATTATAATTGTTTTACTTGTGTATTTCATAATGAACTTGCCAAACTTCAAGTAGTTTTATAACGAGTAAACTGCAAAAATGGTCCCTGTGGTTTCCTGAGATTGCAAAATTAGTCACTGTGGTTGGCTAATTGCAGGCGGCCTCCCTGTGGGGGTAAACTTCACATCATTTTGGTCCTTGGTTTTAACTGGCCTTAAATAATTCCGTTAGAAGTTACACATTTAGCCCCTGTGGCCCATGACCATTGCAGCGTGCATCCTTCTTTCGTCCCTTTTACGTTTTCATCCGTTTTCGCGTGTTTTCGTCTATTTTTTATGGTTTACTCTGTCTTTTTTTTTTTTTTTTTTTTTTTTTTTTTTTTACTTTTTCGTCTGTTTATTGACGTTTTCGTCCGTTTTTTTACATTTTCGTCCGTTTTTTATGTTTTCGTCCGTTTCATTACGTTTTGTCCGTATTTTTACGTTTTCGTCTATTTTTTTTACGTTTTCGTCCGTTTTTTTTACGATTTCATCCGTTTTTTTTAAGTTTTCGTCCGTTTCTTTACGTTTTGCTCCGTATTTTTACGCTTTCGTCTGTTTTTTTTTACGTTTTCATCTATTTTTTTATATTTTCGTCTGTTTTTTTACGTTTTCGTCTGTTTTTTTACGTTTTCACCTATTTTTTTATGTTTTCGTCTATTTTTTTACGTTTTCGTCTGTTTTTTTTACGTTTTCATCTATTTTTTTTTATGTTTTCGTCTGTTTTTTTACGTTTTCGTCTATTTTTTTACGTTTTCATCTATTTTTTTGTGTTTTCGTCTATTTTTTTACGTTTTCGTCTATTTTTTTACGTTCTCATCTATGTTTTTATGTTTTCGTCTGTTTTTTTTACGTTTTCGTCTGTTTTTTTATTTATTCGTCTATTTTTTTACGTTTTCGTCTGTTTTTTTACGTTTTCATCTATTATTTTACGCTTTAGTCCGGTTTATTATGTTTTCGTCCATTTTTTTATGATTTCATCAGTTTTTTTCGTTTTCGTCTGTTTTTTTACGTTTTCGTCCATTTTTTTTATTTTTTTGTCTGTTTCATGATGAATGGCAATGAAGAACAAGAAGAAGAACAAGGAACGGGAACATAATGAAACGGACAAAAACATAAAAAAAATGGATGAAAACGAAAAAATAAAAGAAAAAACATAAGAAAACGTAAAAAAGCAGATGAAATCGTAAAAAAATGGATGAAAACGTAATAAACAGACGAAAAAAATGAAAAAAAATAGATGAAAACGTGAAAAAACATATGAAAACGTAAAAAACAGACGAAAAACTAAAAAAAATAGATGAAAACGTAAAAAAACAGACGAAAACGTAAAAAAAACTGATGAAATCGTAAAAAAAAGGACGAAAACATAATAAACCGGACAAAAGCGTAAAATAATAGATGAAAACTTAAGAAACAGATGAAAACATAAAAAAACAGACGAAAAAATAAAAAAATATAGATGAAAACGTAAAAAAAACAGACGAAAACGTTAAAAAACAGACGAAAACATAAAAAATAGATGAAAACGTAAAAAAATAGACGAAAACGTAAAAAAACAGACAAAAACATAAAAAAATAGATGAAAACGTAAAAAAATAGACGAAAATGTAAAAAAACAGACGAAAACATTAAAAAATAGATGAAAACGTAAAAAAACAGACGAAAATGTAAAAAAACAGATGAAAACATAAAAAAAATAGATGAAAACGTAAAAAAAACAGAAATACGGAGCAAAACGTAAAGAAACGGACGAAAACTTAAAAAAACGGATGAAATCGTAAAAAACGGACGAAAACGTAAAAAAATAGACGAAAACGTAAAAATACGGACAAAAACGTAATGAAACGGACGAAAACATAAAAAACGGACGAAAATATAAAAAAACAGACGAAAGAGTAAAAAAAAAAGACAGAGTAAACCATAAAAAACAGACGAAAACACGCGAAAACGGACGAAAACGCGTAATGACGGATGAAAACGTAAAAGGGACGAAAGAAGGATGCACGCTGCAATGGTCATGGGCCACAGGGGCTAAATGTGTAACTTCTAACGGAATTATTTAACGCCAGTTAAAATCAGGGACCAAAATGATGCGAAGTTTACCCCCACAGGGAGGCTGCCTTCAATTAGCCAACTACAGTGACTAATTTTGCAATCTCAGGAAACCACAGGGACCATTTTTGCAGTTTACTCTTTTATAACTGTACTACTTATAAAAATTTGATTTTACTTTGTAACTCAGCAATCTCGTGGTTTCTAATTTTAATCGTCTACCAGGGACACTCCCCCAGTCTCATACAAAGGTTTGCAGGACATCCTATCAAAATCTCGGTTGGGTGGTCATAGTTCACAAATGTTTGCAGACACTAAGGAGTACTTTTACTATACCACTTTTCTTTTTTTCAATGTTTTGAACCCTGGTTCGACCCGCCTGGTTCAACCGGTCGAATCGGTTCCGGATTAGATAACGGGTCAAAAGAAACCGGTTATAAGATTTTAAAACCCAGTGTGACCCGCCGGGTTTTACCCGTTTCTATAATTCCGGCTGGTTTGTCATGAAATCTTTTATATGTGTTCCACATTGATTTTTACAAGCTTTTATAGGCTTTAAAAGCTGTTTAGGCAGGTTTTAATGGTGTTTTAAACACTTTATATATGCTATTTGGACAGCTGAAAGATGGGCTGTTTGGACAGGTTTATATGCTGTTTTAACAGCTTTTATACGTTTTTTGGACATGGCCTCTACACGACTGTTTGGAAACAACTTTTTGCAGCAGTTACATGCTCTTTTTTTTTAAAAGCAATTACATATTTGTATGTTGTTTTTTAGCAGCAATTACAGCTTTTATATGCTGCTTCGACACAGTTTTTTATAGCAACCATGTTTTTTTTGGAGCAATTACATGTTTGGTTCGAATGCTAATCTTTTTTCTTCACGTACCCATTTGGTTGGAATGCTAGAATGAAAACTAACCAAAAACAATTTGTTGTTGCTTTAACTGATACGTGTGTTGGCCTAACTAGTTGCTAAGCCAGTTGTTTATGTAAAATGGGTGATTAACAAATAAGCTTTGGTGTGGGTGAAGGGTCAAATAATAAGGGTATAGCTAAACTGTAAACTGATAAGTGAAGGTGTGTACAAACAAATAAATAGTAATTATGATAGAAAGATGGGAGAGGAAAAAGTGTCTTACCTCATTTTGATGTTCGACTTGAAGTTCCAACGCTTTCTCAAGTCTTGTGACAATCTCATCATTTGGGCGCTGCGATCGTTCTTCGTTCAAGCAGTCATACGCAGTTTTCGCGAAAATGTCGAATGACTGAGAGTCCGTTTGATTACGTAGATCCCAATCTATTATTTCATCGAGTCTTTTCTCTCTATAATGGGTAACAGCCAGCAGAGCCAAATACTTATTACTGTCGCTGTCGATTACTGCTTTCCTACCGCAGAGTAGTTCAAACAATATTATCCCAAACGAGTACATATCTGACTTGTGGTTCACAGTGTAAGCCTTTAAAAATGTTGAGTCTACATACCCAGGTGTATACGGATATGTACCATTATTGAAAGAATGGTGCCTTTTAGATACTTCAATCTTCATGGAACGTTCAAAACTAGATAACTTGGGTTCCCAGTTATCATTTAAATAGACTGAGTAACAACTGATATTCCGGTGTATTACGCTAAAATCGCGTGACTCATCATAATGAATGTATCTCAATGCATGCGCAAGACCGACACATATCTCCAATCTTCGCATCCATGTCAACAACATCGAGTCACTTAGATAGTGGCTGAGACTTCCCCTGGTCTCAAGCTTGGTAATAATGATCTTCTCATCATTCTCATCACAAAACCCAACAAATGAAACCAGATTCTTGTGCTTGAGACCAGAAAGCATGGAAATCTCCATCCAAAACTTTTTTTCTCCTTCCTTCCTTTCTTTATTCAACCTCCGAGCACGGATTTCAATCAACTCACCGGACCACAAGAGCTGTCCCTCGTATCTCTTTTCAAATCTATTTGCTAGGATGACATTTTCTGTAGCAAAGTTGTTGGTGGCAGATAGGATAGTTTCAAGGGGAATTTTTAAGTGAGCAAGGTGGTGGTAACTGGGTGAAGACATTGTATTTCTGTTTATTAAGTAATTAATTGCGGCAGCTAATTAATAAGGGCGTTTGGATTACGAAAGGATGTGAAGGAAGAAAGAAGATATCGAGTTAAAACACAAATTAATACAATCAGATGTCGCATCTATTTATAGATATATTGCTAGGCAACCTCCACCCACCTTCCTCTTTCTTTTATTAAATCCTAGATCCGCAAATTTTGCCATGTGTATTAATAAGCTTACATAACGTTCTTCTAAACAATTTTATATCCATAACGTACAAGCATTAAATAATTTTATATCCATAATGTACAGTACAAGCATTGATAGGAACACATTTTTTAAATACTCGAATGAGTTATTTTACTGACGTTTATATGTAATCAAGTTGTGATTCTATTTTTTTTATTCGAGTTTTTTTATTTTTTTCCATACCTACAACACTTTGACGCTAATATTTCCAAATTCAACGTTGCTGGTTGAATGGCCCCAAAAGCCAAATTCAAGCTACAATGAAACAGGTTAACGTATGTTTAATTTATTGATGCGACAAGTGTATGACTTTATTTTTTAATATCATAACACAAAAACTATTTATTTTGTTCTTCATTTTGTTACATTATCTTTGCATCTAACAATGACATATCGTACGTGCATTTTTTTCTTATAGTCAGTGTCAAAATACCACCTATTTATTATTATGTTTATTAGATTGTTTGTTCGAGGAAAAATAGTCGCACAACATAGTCTGTCAATACATGTTTGGTTGTTAGACTATCTTGATTTTCCTAGTATCTTTTTCCGTTAGAAAAGTTTGTTGATTTTCCTCGTGCATATGGTTGAAGTACAATTTGTTACTTACAAGGGTGTCTCAAGAGTAAAGCTGGCAAAACAATCGCTTTAGGCTTTTGATTTGAAAGGCCTCCAATTATTATATCTCTTGTATATGGCTAGGCCTCCGGTTTTCAAAAACTTGCTATTTTTGGAACTCATGTGTATCGTTAAGTTTTGTAACTATGTAGGCCTCATATTTTTGCTTTTACAAGCCCTTTATGTTATTAAATAGAAGCCAACAACGTATATGAAAGTATATATCTTTAGATTTCTATAAAATAAAGTATTAAAATAGAAATGTTTTGAGTGAAAATGCCTCATTTCTGAACTTCGCTTTATGCCTCCGCGAGGTAAATTAGTACAGTATGGGAAATTAATATACCAATTCTACAAAATTGCTTGGTAAATTAGTAAACTATGAATAAGCAGGATTTTTTTGCGTATGAGATAAAGGCGGAAGAAATGAACATGTAAAAAAATTTTGGTAAACATACATTGTTAGCAACTTACTACTCATAAATTTTAATCGTTAGGCCATTAATAATTAGAGACCTGTGTTATATTTTGTCGTTGGGGCACTTCTAAGTATATCAGCGTTGACATAAGATTACAGAGTACTTTTTAGCAACTAATTTAATCACTTGATATCATATGGTAAAATGCAAGGGTTATGTAGAGTGGATTAAAGCAAAAGTAATGAAATAGGCGAAAGTATGTAACTAATGTAAACTATCATTGTAAGTAAACTTATATATAAATATGTTTGTATGTAAGTTATTCATGGATATGAAATACTATAAGCACATATACCAAAAAGTACATTGGATTAATTGCGATTTAGAGGAATAACTTAATTGACGTAGCAAATAGGCTGAAGGAAAATTTATCATCATGTATATGTATAAAGACAGCCTCCATGTTTTGACAGCCGAATCCCAATTCAATTGTATAATCTTAAGATTCACGTTTAATACTTACATAAAAGAGGGACACTTCTCTACTGCTTAAGTGTAAAAATAGAGACAATTTATAGGTCTACTACACGGCTGCAAAATCAATATACCGCGCGTTTTTCATCTTAAATTTAAACAATCATTGTTATCATCATTGTAATTGTCAAGATTTTTATATGTTGTACACAAAGGTTGTTGATAATTCAAAGAAGAAACAAATAACAAATCTAACAAACGAAGCGGAAGCTTTATTCAAATATCAAACCAAATTTAAAGACAGATTCTAATTCAAAGGTACCAAATCCTAATTTAAAATGTACAAAAAAAAAAAAACTAATACAATCTATCCCTATTTATAGCCAAAACTAACCGTCATATATTAGTTTCCAAATTCGAACAAACTTGTAGAACATGTCTTACCAAAGTTACCAAATAACCCTTAAAGTTTAAGTCACTTTTCTTACAATATTCATCGTGATTTAAACTCCTCCACCTGCTTAAAATCAAATTCAAAGTTCCATATTCCTAATTCCAAATTTCAAATTCCAAAATCCAAAATTCAAATTCCAAATTCCAGATTCCAAATGCCGGTAATACTAGCCAAATTCAAATCAAACGATCGATTCCCAAAAACAACCCAAAACAAATTCGATCCAAAACAAACCGAACAAATACAAACGCCAATAACAATCAAACGTTAATCGACAAATTCAAACTCGGTTAACCAAATAAATCAGCTCAAATGATCTTCAACAAAGACAATCAAATTTGGGCAACCAACTTCAAAAGTCCGACAAATGAAGATCAAAAATTTCAAACTAACAAATTTCAAACGATCGAACAAATTCCAAACGACCCGATTATAACCAAGTCTTCAAACACCAAATCGATCTTCAAAATTCAAATTCGAATGGCTCACTTATGTAATAAGAATTACGGTCCAAATACTAATACCAAAAACAAAACCAAAAAACTAAACAAATCTTTGTATATCTCATCTTCTTGAGAGCGATCAAACAAAACAACAAACAACAATCCATCAAACAAAATTGGATTCTAAAATTATTGTCACATGTAACAAATTCGAAGTAAACCAAACAAATTCTTCCAAAAGACCAACCGACCCATTTACTTTCACCATCCAATCAAAAGTTATTAATGTGACCCAATCCCAATAAACAAATTAATCATGAGGGTGATGGTGATACTTAAGAAGATTCAACTTGTGGGATTAGTTACATGTTGTCTACTTGCAAAATGAGCTGGAGATGGTGATGCCATGATATATAATATGCACGGTCTGCGATGACCAATTCAAATAAGAAGCCTTCAGATAAATATAGAAAGACTATAAAACACGATTAACAGTTTAACACTAACAACAATTGCATGTTAGCTTTATATTTCATATAGGCTACAATATATGAATTCTAAAATGACATGTATTTACATTTTTATGATGCATTAATCGTTATTGATTTTTTTTTCTAGAGTAAATCTCATGCAAACCTTCATAAATAGAATGCATCCATGTCGTGGTTTCCAATATTTCGTGATTGGGGTACTGGAAGAAGCAATCCACCTACTTAACGTGAATACAGAACATAGTAATTAATACATGTTTAGCTTGATATATTGAACGGGGAAGTGATTGGCACACTCCCAAATCTTATTGGGACACTCCAATGTACTAGCAGTTAAAGCAGGTTATACTTAAAGTACAACTGTCTATTGCACAGAATGGAGTGTCCTAATAAATTTTGAGAGTGTGCAAATCATTTCTCTATTGAACGGGGTGGACATGATGATAAGGGCGGAGCCGCGCTGCAACTAGTGGGGGAAAGGCCCCCAATAAAACTTCTACTTAAATGTTGAAGTTAGTTGAAAAAATGGTTAAACTAGTTGCAAAAATGGGTAGTGATATCCCATAATTGAATCATTAGTTTATTTTTCATCTGAAAGTCGTCGTTTGGTAGAGCCGTAAAGACCGCAACAGAAGGTGGGAGATTGGGACGGTGGACTTTTTTTTAACAAAGGGACGGTAGTGGAGACTAAAATATTAGAAAGTGGGTAATATTATTATAGTATTAAATATCATTTTATCTTCTACTAGATTCATACTTTATTTTAGCTTGTTACTAAAGTCATTTCACTATAGGAATTAGAGATGGCAAAAAAAAAAAAGAAAAAACTGGATTTGAATTAGGGATGGCAATAAAACTTTTAGTGTCCTCAAACATGATTTGAATGTGAATCCTCAATTTGACCTGGAATATGGGGACAAAGAATCCCCAAATTACGTAACCGTGTATGAGACAGGGATTAGGATAACATTAATCTCTGAACCCGAATCCGACCCTGATTTTTTTTTAATGTATAAATATATGAAAATTTTATGTATAACCATACAACATTTACTTTTATATGTATATTTTTATAAGCATTGACATGTAATATATATGCAAGTATAATATTTAAATAATTAAATAGCTTAAAAAGTATAAGTAATTAAACATTGATTATTATATATTACTTAATCAATGTTTTGTTTGAATACTCGCATAGAATGCATGTTATTCTTATATTATATGTGTTGTCTCAATACTTATGATACTTTCAATTTGGAATTATAACTAATTTAAGTATGAGTGATCTACGTTTTTTGAGACACTTATTAGTCAAATTATTTATATTTTCGATGAGTTTGTGTATTTTTTTATGTTTTCTTGATAATGATGGAAATTCCCCGAATCTTCGCGGGGATCCCTGATCCCTCTTGAAGACGGGGATGGGAATATAAAACTATTCCCCGATGGGTATGAAGATGGAGAGTGAAAACGGGGATGCAAATAGAAAATATGATCCTCGACATTCTCCGTTCCGTTGCCATCTCTTGAATGCTTTATTTTTAAGGTTTGGAATGGTAATTTCCGTTGTAGCCTGTACAAATATGTGAACCGTTTAGTATTTACATCTTTGTTTTTGCCTAATCGTCCCATAGCACTGTGTTTGTATTGTGTTGTTGTAAAACGAGATCAAGTTGAAAATATAATTTTATCTTAAATAAGATCAACTCGGCGGTCGTAAGTTATTCTCACTTATAAAATTTAAGCATGTAGCTAAAAATACAAATAGGACAAGCTAAAGAGGTTAAACTTGTGACAAAGTAGTTAGACCTTTCTAAATTGCTTACAAACGCTTATATATATATATATATATATATATATATATATATATATATATATATATATATATATATATATATATATATATAGATATAGATGTGTTGTTCTTGATGTTAGCATAAACCTTTTCCGAAGAATGAAACTTAAATTTAAAACTTGAACTAATCACTCCTTTAGTTAGTGTTAATTACTTACAAGAAGTGTTTTTTATCTTAAAATAAAACCAACCCAGCCCATTTTGAATTTAATAAAAAAATTATCACATTATCGAATCATTCTTTTGCTTGTTGCTTCCTTTAATTCGATATTCTGGCTAAGCCACTGCATTATGATGCTCACGTACAATAATTTATTTAGTTTATTAGTGTTTAGGCTATAAAATAACGATGAACATTCTTTGAAGTCATGTTTTGATACGTAAACTCCAAAAAATATAATCAAATGTAACAAACTTTAATCAAGTGTTCTAATATGCACATTTTAATGTGTTGTCTGTTATAAATTAGTGAAACATGTATGTGTTTTTTATTACTTTTTATAGTACGACAACACATTAAAATGTGTTTTTAGCAGTTTATGACATTTAATGATATATTTTGGATTTTATGTACCAAAATGAGATTTTGAATAAAATTTGTTGTTTTGAATAAAATTTGTTGCAATTTTATGACCTGAGCTACCTTTTTAATGTAAAAGGTATGTCGATATTACTTGTAGGCTAATATGCATTTTCAATTTTTCTTGATCTCTTTAAGATACTAAGTACATGTTTTCGCAAGTTGACTTTTAATTTTTTTGGTTATTAAGGGGCAATTTCTGATACTACATAAAATATAAAACATGACCCAAAAGTTACATTGAAATAAACGGGCATGGGTTAAAGGCATGTTATCCCCTATGAGGTTCAGGTTAGCTAAGTGTTAGACATGTCAACCCATCAAGACGTTTAACTACATAAACCAATAAAAGTATAAAAATACATAAATACTGAAAACTAAATATGAATAACCGAAGTTATAAAAATATAGTTTGGTTGTACCCTAATTAATTGGATATGTGATTCGTTTTTTAAAGATTTTTTTAAAGTTTATATGTGGTTTATATATGTTTTAATCAATTTGAACAACATATAATTTTAAGAAATAAATTAATTATAACATTAACCTATCGACCTATTAATCCGCTTAAAACATATAGTTAATTTAACATGTAACACCAATTATAAACAGGTCATATGTGTTATACATGTGTAGATCGATTAGGATGGAGATGCTTTACACAATTAATAAATAGCCATTGTGTTTCGGTTGACGTAATGTTGATCCGCCAAGCTACTCAGCGGAATAAATTAACTCAAACATGACTTAATTATCGCCCTGCTTTTGGTAAGATATTTTATTAGAATTTGTTTTAATAATGTAAATTATTTAAATAAAAATTGTAATTTGACACATTGTTATATATAAAAAAAAAATAACCATAAATAATTGTAAGTTCACACACATTTTTAGTTGACTTTTTTTTATTCGTTAATCACCGTGCCTGTTTGTACGAGTGTATAGCCAAACATGCTTCATTCATAATTTTGTATAAGTTTCATAGTAATAAATTATAACTAATTTCGGATTGAATTTTATTTACTAGATAATCGCAAAATTATCAAGAATTTATTTTTGGACAAAAAACTAAATTTTTATTAACATAAACTGAATATGGTTGTCAACCTTTAATTTCCATACTTTACTTGATTTGCTCTTAATGACAGAAGAACACTCGCCAAAAAGTGATATTTTGCATTGCTTATGATTGTAAGAAAGAAAAAAAAGTCAAAGAAAACATAAGAACATGTAAACAAATTTTATAATTAGTTGGTAATAAATTCAGATACAATAAAAGTTGCCAACTATCAATAGAATACTTTGATTAGTCAGTCATTATATGTAACACCCCCAAAATTTGATACAGTGGAAGACTCAACAAGCTTTCGGGGTGCTACGGGGATTGGTATCCATTCAAAGTCATGAAAGAATAAGATAAAGTAAACATAAGAAAAACACAACCAAAACGGGTTTAAAGTTTACATTTATCCCAAGAATTATCCAAAGTAAGGCCCAAAAGAAATAAACATATGTCCACAATAGTTTATCAGAGTTTTAGAAAGATAGATCCATAACCGGTGCCATTGCCAAGCCTCCAATCCCAAGCATCCATAGAGCATCACTTAATTACCTGAGAAAACATGCTAAAAGTCAGCTTTCGCTGGTGAGATCATAGGTTTAAATTCATAATTCAATATAGTGGACATATACGCAAAACGCTTGCTAGCTAGACTAGGCCTCAATCATCCAACCAAAATAATCCATCCAAATCGAATCAACCCTATAGGTGCACACTATAGTCCAATAACCAAATCCAATCAAATCAATATGTATGCGTAAGGATACGACATAACCAACATGCGTAAGGATACGACATGTTATTGCATTCATAAGGATACGACATGTGCTGCATTCGTAAGGATACGACATGCTCAACTTACCTAGATCTAGTCTAGGCCTCGTTGTATAGCTTACCTAGTTCTTGACTAGGCCTCGCTCTATAACCAAATCAAATCAATATGCATTCGCAAGGATGCGACATGCCTAACATTCGTAAGGATACGACATGTTCTTGCATTCGTAAGGATACGACATGCGCTAAGACCTACCTAGTTCTATAAGCATAGCAAGTTTTAACATAAACAAAGCGATAATAGTCCACATAAAACATTTGCACGTTTCTCACCCCAAGTATTGAAAACAAAGTTCAAGAGTAAAAGTGGGGCTATGACTCACCTCAAGTCCAGAAAATCCTCAAAAGAAATCGATAGAAGAAAGACGTAAGCAAACTCAAGCAACTCACGTAACGGCGACTACAGACTCGGCACTTCCTAACAATATCAAACTCGTTCAGAAATCATTTCCTCAAAATCAAATATTCCCATTCCCGAACGTATTCCATTTTACTTTCCAAAAATATCCATTTCTCGAATTAACTTCATATTAATTTGAAATTCGACGTTTGGTATCCATATGGGTGGAGGGTCGACCAACTCAAACCAAAAAGCCACAACAAGCAAAAATAATAAACCAACTATAGGTCTAATGTTAGCCCAACATATTATTTAAATAATCATCGAAGCTTATCAAATCCGTCGATTTGATAATCTCCCATATTTATTTACGCAATATATCGTTCCAAAATTATACCCAACCTAAAGCACATAGCACAAAGAATTCTATTTGGTATATATCGTAGTCCAATAAATTCTCTATATATATCGTCGAATCGGCCAAATTCCACGAGATACCTAGTAATTTATTACCCTAAAACATATACCACAACCTATGGGCGTCGTGGGATACGATGCCCATTAATATACTCATTTTATATCGTCAAATAACTCGATCTAATCCGTCGATTAAATAAGTCACTTGATATATAAAATATTTATATTAATCGTCATATATCCGTGACAACACAAAAGTCACAATATAAAGCCCACTTGGACTTTAAAGAACCACAACTCGTATAACTCGATAAGTTTCCAAATTTATAAAAATCACATTTTTAATTATTATTCACCCGACTTATTATTTATAGTTATTATTTATAACAATATTCCGACATTTATTACTCTATTTGCATAGTATAATAACTATCGTTATATTATTATACGTTTACTCGTGATCGTCTTATTATTAATATACGCATTTATATATATATATATATATATATATATATATATATATATATATATATATATATATATATATATATATATATATATATATATATACGTTTAACACGTCTATATACGTATATAAACGATTATATTCTTAATAATAGTATTACGAGTATTATTTTTAATATTGACTTATAAATGTTTATCGAGTCATAGAATTTGGTCACATGTCCGAGTCATGACTCTCGGCTCATAGTCCAAGTCCAATAATAATCAAGTCACAATAATAAATCAACTTCGTCTAAATCAATCCCATAACCACGTGCTACAACATGAGGGTCCGACTACGGCACCCAACTAACCTATCTCCGTCATCTAATCGACCGTCTCACAATCGGTCCCCAATTCCACATTCGACAACACATCTCCATATCAAAACACAAGTAACCCAAGTCCAAAAGCTTCGGTCCAAACTATGCCACAAAAAATAATAATAATAATAATAATAATAATAATAATAATAATAATAATAATAATAACACAATATCAACCACAACAATATATACCATATATACGGGTCGACTTACCAAGTCAAACCCGGGTCAACAATGAGACCACAAAACACATGATATAACCTCACCCGAGACCTTTTGGTCTCGGCTAGCTCTAATGAGCCACTCGACCCAAAACAGCCCACGGGGGTGTCGGCCGAGAACCAAGACAACAACAACAACAAGTCAAGAATCACAATCCAACCAAGTCACCAAATATCAAGAATCATGAATATTCGGACCAACACAACATCCAAGACTCCCAAACGAGTCAAGGAGTGGTCACCTCGAGACTTATTGTCTCGGTCGAGCTCCAATCGAGCCACAACAAAACCAAACGTGACCCAAGAGTCACGCAACGAGTACCAAACTCGTGTCACACCCAAACCCAAGATACCAAACGGACTTTTATTATCAAAACTCCATTTTCCCATTATTATTTTACAAAACCCATCAAGAAAATAACAAGATACCCACGATTTGGGTATACATCGGGGCGCACGAATACATGTCGTGGCCACTCACCTCCAAACAAGCTCCAAAAATCCGATTTCTTCAAAAACCCAAGAGAAAAGATGGTGTATGTGGTGATAACGTGGTGATTTTGATTCGTATGTGGTGTTAGGGTGGTCCAAATCGCGCGTGGTTTGTACCAAAAGATACATCGTGAAAAGATGGTTAAGATTATGGTGTTATTTTTGATGTTGGAGTGGCGGTGGTGGTGCTATTGGGTGATTAAGGGGCGGCGATGGTTGTATTTCAAAGGAAGAGAGAGAGAGTGGTGAGTTGTGTTGGTGATGGTATGTGTTGTGTTGCTATACGGTCCACAGGGACGATTTTTATATAATTTACTCTTTTTAACAAAAAACTTTGATAATAATAATAATAATAATAATAATAATGAGGGTGTAGGGGGTTAAGTAGCCCGGTGTAAATACACGGACCAAACCCGAAACCTTAAATAACCAAACGACTTCTCAAACCGAACTCGTTCCAAAAATAATAAAATCCGAACCAATAATAAAATATAATTAAAATTGTTAGGTTAACCTAGTGCCGGAGTCAATGTAGTGCCAAAATAACAATCTCAAAATAAATCATCACGAATGAACCAAACCAAACCATAAATAAATAATCGAATCCCATAAATAACGTACGATCAAATATCACGTACCAACGTTCATAAAATATCTCGTCACGATAAACTTTTCAAATATTCCAAAATTATAATTTTAATGTAATGCGGGTTTTAAAACGGCTCCCTATTTTGCCAGTTGTCACATTCTCCCAGCCTCAGAAGAAACCCGTCCCGTTCCCACGTAAATTCCGGTCCATGTCGCGAATTCCAACGAACTTTGATGAGCGGAATACGACTTCTCTTAAGTCGTTTAATCTCTCTATCCAGTATCTCAATCGGCTCTTCCACAAAATTCAAACTTTCATCCACACGAATATCCTTAATTGGTATAACTGGCGTTTCCTCCGAAAGACATTTCTTCAAATTGCTAACATGAAACACATCATGAACTTTATTCAATTCCATTGGCAATTCCAATCGATAAGCTACGGGCCCAATTCTTTCCAAAATAAGAAATGGTCCAATGTAGCGGGGATTCAGTTTCCCACGTTTCCCAAAACGTATCACACCCTTCCAAGGCGAGACTTTCAGCATCACTTTGTCTCCAACCTGGAATTCTAGGGGTTTACGCCTCTGATCGGCGTAGCTTTTCTGCCTATCTCTAGCTGCTTGCAGTCGATCTTGAATTTGCGTTACTTTCTCAGTAGTTTCCAAAATAAGCTCAGGTCCTGTGAGTTGGCTATCTCCAACTTCTGCCCAACCAATAGGTGAACGACATTTACGACCATACAAAGCTTCAAATGGTGCAGCCTTAAGACTTGTGTGGTAGCTATTGTTGTAGGAGAACTCCGCAAGGGGTAGATATTTCTCCCAGCCTTTACCAAAGTCTATTATGCATGCAAGCATATCCTCCAAAGTCTGAATAGTTCTCTCACTCTGACCATCAGTTTGGGGGTGATATGCAGTACTCATATCAAGTCTCATCCCTAAAGCGGTTTGCAGTGATCGCCACAATGCGGACGTAAAGCGGTTGTCGCGATCAGAAATAATCGATATCGGAACTCCATGACGAGAAACAATCTCCTTCACATACAACCTCGCAAGTTTATCCACACTATCATCTTCACTAATCACCAGGAAATGAGCAGACTTAGTCAATCGATCCACAATTACCCGTATAGCGTCGCAACCGCTAGCTGTCTTTGGTAATTTGGTAATAAAGTCCATCGTAATACGCTCCCACTTCCAAACTGGGAGTTCTGGCTGCGTCAATAATCCTGACGGTCTTTGATGTTCTGCCTTAACCTTAGAACATGTCAAACACTTACTAACATACAATGCTATATCTGCATTCATATTTGGCCACCAATATAACTTTTTCAAATCCTGGTACATCTTGTCAGACCCAGGATGAATAGAGTATCTTGACTTATGCGACTCATGCATAATCAACTCTCGAATTCCTCCATACAATGGTACCCAACTTCGCTCTCCAAAACATACTACTTCATCAGAACGCTTAACAAATCCCTTCTCATTTTCTGCCATCCCAAATATGTTCTCAGCTGATCGATTTTCTGCCTTTAACGCTTCCGTTTGAGCTTCTAATATTTGAGACGGTAATGGCGATACGATAGTCATTCCTAATGACCTAACTCGTAATGGTGGAATTCTCTCATTTCGACTAAGAGTATCAGCAACAACGTTTGCTTTACCAGGATGGTAGCGAATTTCACAATCATAATCGCTTAGCAACTCAATCCAACGTCGTTGTCTCATGTTAAGCTCTTTTTGGTTCAAAATGTGTTGTAGACTTTTGTGGTCAGTAAACACTACACACTTGGTTCCATACAAGTAATGTCTCCATATCCTCAAAGCAAAAACCACATCACCTAACTCCAAATCATGGGTGGTGTAGTTCTTCTCGTGCTTCTTAAGCTGTCGGGAAGCATAAGCTATCACTTTCTCTCGTTGCATTAACACAGCTCCTAAACCTTTATGAGAAGCGTCACAATAGACGACAAAGTCCTCGTTACCTTCGGGTAACGCCAAGATAGGAGCACTACACAACATTTCCTTAAGTAATTGAAATGCTTCCTCTTCCTTATCTCCCCATTCATACTTAACACTCTTTTGAGTCAATTTGGTCATCGGTTTTGCTATCTTCGAAAATCCCTCAATGAATCTTCGGTAATAACCGGCTAATCCCAAAAATTGACGAACTTCTGTTGGGGTCGTTGGTGCAGCCCAATCTTTAATCGCTTCAATCTTAGCAGGATCCACATGAACTCCTTGTCTATCAATCACATGACCTAGAAACTGTACCGTCGGAATCCAAAATTCACATTTCGAAAACTTGGCATACAGTTTCTCCTTCCTGAGCAATTCTAAGATAAGTCTTAGATGCTCCTCATGCTCCTTTTCACTCTTCGAATAAATTAGAATGTCATCGATGAACACAATCACAAACTTATCTAAGTAAGGCTTACAAACTCGATTCATGAGATCCATGAATACCGCCGGTGCGTTAGTCAACCCAAACGGCATCACCTGAAACTCGTAATGCCCGTAACGGGTTCTGAAAGCCGTCTTCGGAATATCTTCCTCGCGAACTCGAAGCTGATGATATCCCGATCTCAAATCGATCTTTGAATACACACTCGATCCTTGAAGCTGATCGAACAAATCGTCGATCCTCGGTAACGGGTATCTATTCTTCACCGTTAACTTGTTCAACTCTCGATAATCAATACACATGCGAAACGATCCATCCTTCTTTTTCACAAATAAGACCGGGGCTCCCCAAGGTGAAGAACTTGGTCTTATGAATCTCTTTTCGGCTAACTCCGCTAATTGTTTTGACAACTCTTCCAATTCAGTAGGTGCAAGACGATAAGGCGCTCGTGCTACAGGTGCAGCACCAGGTATCAACTCAATTTGAAATTCCACTTATCTAGTAGGCGGAATTCTCGGCAAATCATCGGGAAACACATCCGAAAAATCACGAACTATAGGTACATCTCCAATGCTTCTTTCCTTTTTCTCCTTCTCTCCTTTCTCAGAAATTTGAGCTAAGAAAAGGCAACTTCCTTTTTCCATTAGCTTAGGCAACTTAGTGCAGGATATGACCGCTTATCTAGATGGGCCTCTCAAATCCTTTCTATCTCCTGGTATGTTCAGAATCTCCTTGCCGTATGGCATACGCACGATCTTTTCATCGCAAATTATATGAGCACGATATTTCGACAACCAATCCATACCAATAATAACATCAAAACTTCCTAATGTGGCGGGTAGAAGATCTATGTTGAAAGGGCGATTCAGAAAGTTTAACGTGCAACTGCGAATGATAGTCCTAATCCTCTCTATGTTCCCATTAGCTAACTCTACATCATAACCAATTCCTAAGGCCATCGGGGGTTTCTCTAGTAAGGGTGCAAACTTAGTGGACACAAAACTCTTATCGGCACCAGTATCAAATAGTATGGAAGCATAACGATTATTGAGAAGGAACATACCAGTAACGACGTTCGGATCTTCTCCTCTCTCGTTCCCAAGTGCATACACTCTCCCATGAGCAGCTCCAGCTTCCACACGTTGGTCCCCATTATCTTATCATCCACGATTTCCTCCAGCTCCACGGTTTCCATTATTGTACCCATTACCACCCGATCCTTGATTTCCTCGGTTCCACGACTCCCTACACCCATTTCTATAATGTCCCTTCTTTCCACATCCATAGCAAGTAACATTTTCCTTACTCATAGTTTCAGGAGTAGCTTGAACCATAGCAAGTGGTCGAGCTCTACAATCCTTAGCTATGTGTCCCATCCTAGAGCAACTCTTGCACACCACAGTACATCGTCCAGAATGATTCCCATAACATCGGTTACACTTAGGTGCATTTCCATTGTAGCTCTTCTTATCTCCATCTCCCATAGCATAAGCTCTAGTAGTTGTTTGTCGCTTGTTTCGACGATCATTACCCTTAGAATGATTATCCCTCTTCCTCTTTCCATTCTTGTCTTTCTCAGCTTCTTCCAATGCCAACGAGTCCATCAATTGTTGAGCAATAGTGATAGCCTCATGAATGTTTGCAGGCTTAGCAGAAATCACATCGTTTCTTGTAGCTACCAGCAACCCATCGGTATACCTCTCAATCCTTTGAGTCTCAGTCCTAACCATATCGGGACAAAGTAGGGCTAATTCTCGATAACGGCGATTGTAAGTTGCCATATCGGTACCTTTCACCTTGTGGTTCCAGAACTCAATCTCCAGCTTCTTAATCTCATTCCTTGGGCAGTAAGTCTGAATCAGCAAAGACTTAAATTGCTCCCAAGTCATAGCATAAGCCACATCACTCCCAACCGAATTTCGGTAATTGTTCCACCAAGTTAAAGCTTCATCCTTGAAAGTAAAAGAAGCAAACTTTACCTTCGCATTCTCCGCACAACCACTGACATTAAACACTGACTTAGTCTTCTCAATCCACATAACCAAGTAAACCACTCCTTCAGTTCCACCAAACTCAATAGGTCTACAAATCTTAAACTCCTTGTAGTGACATCCATTAGCACGAACAGGTGGAAATGTTCCAGCAGAATTGTTGGAATGATTTGACTCAGCTAGTAGCTCAGCAACTCGTTGCTCCACAAGTTGATTGATCATTGCTTGATCCACAGTAGGTGCATTAAGTGGAACATGGTCATTGTCTCCCTGAACATCAACATTTTGATTCCTATTGTTCCGGTTAGTAGTGTCCAGGTTATCAGGAGTAGGGGTCTCAACATTTCGAGTAGGACGGCATCCTCGACGACCAGGGGTAGTCGTTGCAGGTCCAGTTCTGGTAGCTCTAACAGGGTTTCGTCGTGGGGCCATTGATCTGAAACATCATACAAGTTCGTGAGTCTCCGATAGAACTTATCATATGCTAAACAAGAATTAAATCAACGAAGCCAAGTCATGGAAAGAATATCAACAATACACCACAAGACATCAATAAGGCGCATAGGAACTCAATTTCCATAATATCCAAAAACCACATAATACCATATAATAATAACCATCAACCATACAATAAAGATCCAACATCGTTCCAACTACCGAAAACACAAAGATAATAATCGTTCCAACAAGACGAGTAATCAAAGGAAGGTACATCAAAATAAGATAACTAGCTTTTCTAACCGAACACTCCTCGGTTAAGAAAGCAACAAGATAACATAGCTCAAACATCTAGCCACGCTGCTGGCGGAGGTTCCTCAACTCCTGCCTCAAGCCATCAAGATCCCTCCATAATGATCCCAACTCCACACTATGGGTGTCTCTGTCTCTCTTGAGGTCAGCCACCTCCTTCTCCAGCTCGGCATTCCTTTGCCATAACTTGCGGTCGGCCTCTCGAGCTGTAATAAAACCTCGCTGTAAACTCTCGATATGCTAGTGAACCTCCATCAAAACTCTCCTCATCTCAGTAGTCCTGCCCACAACCACAGTCATATCAACTCTTAGATCCGCTATGAACACTCCAATAACCCTCTCAAGTCGATCAGATATACGTGCAACTCTCTCCCCAAGATCAGTAATCTGAGCCCACATCCTAACAGTCTCACCTAACTCTGCATGCTCAGCAGAAACCTCAGAAGGTGCATCCGACTCAACGGGACTACCAGGTGGCAACTCAACCAAAAACGGATGATCAGGTGAATCAGGCTCAATCGGATGTATAGGTGAATCAGGCTCCTCAGCATGAGCTGGCGGCACTAACAAATCATCATCATCAGGCATCTCCTCCTCCTGAGGGTCATCCTCATCCTCAGGATCATCATCATCACCCTGCTCAACCTCCTGAGGGTCATCAGCCTCATCCTCACCCTCATACTCCTCCTCCTCCTTATCAGAAGAGTACAACATCAATCGTCGTCTCCTAACAGGTGAACCATGTGGTGAAGGGGTAGGTGATATAGGATGACGACGCAATGATGCAGGTGGCGCCTCTGACAGAAGAGAGTGAGCATCTATCTGTAATTGTGGTGAAGTAGGGCGTACCGACATACGTGCCGTAGCTCGGTGGGCAAAACGTGGAGCCACACGAGCCAAAGCCTGATGAAGAGTAAGCTGCCTCGATGTACTAGGGAGCCCTAGAGAAGATGAGGGTCCCTACGTAGATGCAGCAGGTGGTGCTGAAGTAGAACCTGTCAGTGTCACGGTAGCTGCATGCATGGCAACCTGGTAAGGGTCATCAGGAGCCATGTTGAACTGTGTTGGCAATACCGGTGTAGTAAGAATATCCTCAACAACATCGGGCGTACGGGAGGCCATAGTCTGTGACAACGGCGTAGGGTAGGTGTAAGTGTTTCAAAACAACTAAACCACGAACTCAAAATACCATATCCAAAAATCATCATATAATGCCAAATCATATATAATCAAGAAAGATTTAAAATACTGCATTACTAAAACCATTCGCAAAACAATTAAGCCATAAAATTCCTCAAACACGCATAATTCCTCAAAACGCCATCATATCACTAAGTCAATAAACCTCAAAACCTCAAATCATCTCAAGAAATCCCAAATCTAAAAATCATCTCAATAATCTCATAATACCTCAATAATAAACAATGATGCTTCGGCTTGGCGGGCTGGCGGGCAATGGTCGAGGATCGTTTTCTATAAAAATCGGTTATAGTTTAGGTGTCTATTTACCTAGTTCTCTATAACCTTGGCTCTGATACCAATCTGTAACACCCCCAAAATTTGATACAGTGGAAGACTCAACAAGCTTTCGGGGTGCTACGGGGATTGGTATCCATTCAAAGTCATGAAAGAGCGAGATAAAGTAAACATAAGAAAAACACAACCAAAACGGGTTTAAAGTTTACATTTATCCCAAGAATTATCCAAAGTAAGGCCCAAAAGAAATAAACATAGGTCCACAATAGTTTATCAGAGTTTTAGAAAGATAGATCCATAACCGGTGCCATTGCCAAGCCTCCAATCCCAAGCATCCATAGAGCATCACTTAATTACCTGAGAAAACGTGCTAAAAGTCAGCTTTCGCTGGTGAGATCATAGGTTTAAATTCATAATTCAATATAGTGGACATATACGCAAAACGCTTGCTAGCTAGACTAGGCCTCAATCATCCAACCAAAATAATCCATCCAAATCGAATCAACCCTATAGGTGCACACTATAGTCCAATAACCAAATCCAATCAAATCAATCTGTATGCGTAAGGATACGACATACCCAACATGCGTAAGGATACGACATGTTATTGCATTCGTAAGGATACGACATGCGCTGCATTCGTAAGGATACGACATGCTCAACTTACCTAGATCTAGTCTAGGCCTCGTTGTATAGCTTACCTAGTTCTTGACTAGGCCTCGCTCTATAACCAAATCAAATCAATATGCATTCGCAAGGATGCGACATGCCAAACATTCGTAAGGATACGACATGTTCTTGCATTCGTAAGGATACGACATGCGCTAAGACCTACCTAGTTCTATAAGCATAGCAAGTTTTAACATAAACAAAGCGATAATAGTCCACATAAAACATTTGCATGTTTCTCACCTTAAGTATTGAAAACAAAGTTCAAGAGTAAAAGTGGGGCTATGACTCACCTCAAGTCCAGAAAATCCTCAAAAGAAATTGATAGAAGAAAGACGTAAGCAAACTCAAGCAACTCACATAACAACGACTACAGACTCGGCACTTCCTAACAATATCAAACTCGTTCAGAAATCATTTCCTCAAAATCAAATATTCCCATTCCCGAACGTATTTCATTTTACTTTCCAAAAATATCCATTTCTCGAATTAACTTCATATTAATTTGAAATTCGACGTTCGGTATCCATATGGGTGGAGGGTCGACCAAATCAAACCAAAAAGCCACAACAAGCAAAAATAATAAACCAACTATAGGTCTAATGTTAGCCCAACATATTATTTAAATAATCATCGAAGCTTATCAAATCCGTCGATTTGATAATCTCCCATATTTATTTACGCAATATATCGTTCCAAAATTATACCCAACCTAAAGCACATAGCACAAAGAATTCTATTTGGTATATATCGTAGTCCAATAAATTCTCTGTATATATCGTCGAATCGGCCAAATTCCACGAGATACCTAGTAATTTATTACCCTAAAACATATACCACAACCTACGGGTGTCGTGGGATACGATGCCCATTAATATACTCATTTTATATCATCAAATAACTCGATCTAATCCGTCGATTAAATAAGTCACTTGATATATAAAATATTTATATTAATCGTCATATATCCGTGACAACACAAAAGTCACAATATAAAGCCCACTTGGACTTTAAAGAACCACAACGCGTATAACTCGATAAGTTTCCAAATTTATAAAAATCACGTTTTTAATTATTATTCACCCGACTTATTATTTATAGTTATTATTTATAACAATATTCCGACATTTATTACACTATTTGCATAGTATAATAACTATCGTTATATTATTATACGTTTACTCGCGATCGTCTTATTATTAATATACGCATATATATATATATATATATATATATATATATATATATATATATATATATATATATATATATATATATATATATATATATATATATATATATATATATATATATACACACGTTTAACATGTCTATATATGTATATAAACGATTATATCCTTACTAATAGTATTACGAGTATTATTTTTAATGTTGACTTATAAATGTTTATCGAGTCATAGAATTTGGTCACATGTCCGAGTCATGACTCTCGGCTCATAGTCCAAGTCCAATAATAATCAAGTCACAATAATAAATCAACTCCGTCCAAATCAATCCCATAACCACGTGCTACAACATGAGGGTCCGACTACGGCACCCAACTAACCTATCTCCGTCATCTAATCGACCGTCTCACAATCGGTCCCCAATTCCACATTCGACAAAACATCTCCATATCAAAACACAAGTAACCCAAGTCCAAAAGCTTCGGTCTAAACTATGCCACAACAAAAAAAAAAATAATAACACAATATCAACCACAACAATATATACCATATATACGGGTCGACTTACCAAGTCAAACCCGGGTCAACAATGAGACCACAAAACACATGATATAACCTCACCCGAGACCTTTTGGTCTCGGCTAGCTCTAATGTGCCACTCGACCCAAAACAGCCCACGGGGGTGTCGGCCGAGAACCAAGACAACAACAACAACAACAAGTCAAGAATCACAATCCAACCAAGTCACCAAATACCAAGAATCATGAATATTCGGACCAACACAACATCCAAGACTCCCAAACGAGTCAAGGAGTGGTCACCTCGAGACTTATTGTCTCGGTCGAGCTCCAATCGAGCCACAACAAAACCAAACGCGACCCAAGAGTCACGCAAGGAGTACCAAACTCGCGTCACACCCAAACCCAAGATACCAAACGGACTTTTATTATCAAAACTCCATTTTCCCATTATTATTTTACAAAACCCATCAAGAAAATAACAAGATACCCACGATTTGGGTATACATCGGGGCGCACGAATACATGTCGTGGCCACTCACCTCCAAACAAGCTCCAAAAATCCGATTTCTTCAAAAACCCAAGAGAAAAGATGGTGTATGTGGTGATAACGTGGTGATTTTGATTCGTATGTGGTGTTAGGGTGGTCCAAATCGCGCGTGGTTTGTACCAAAAGATAGATCGTGAAAAGATGTTAAGATTATGGTGTTATTTTTTATGTTGGAGTGGCGGTGGTGGTGCTATTGGGTGATTAGGGGGGCGGCGATGGTTGTATTTCAAAGGAAGAGAGAGAGAGTGGTGAGTTGTGTTGGTGATGGTGTGTGTTGTGTTGCTATACGGTCCACAGGGACGATTTTTATGTAATTCACTCTTTTTTAAAAAAAAACTTTGATAATAATAATAATAATAATAATGAGGGTGTAGGGGGTTAAGTAGCCCGGTGTAAATACACGGACCAAACCCGAAACCTTAAATAACCAAACGACTTCTCAAACCGAACTCGTTCCAAAAATAATAAAATCCGAACCAATAATAAAATATAATTTAAATTGTTAGGTTAACCTAGTGCCGGAGTCAATGTAGTGCCAAAATAACAATCTCAAAATAAATCATCAAGAATGAACCAAACCAAACCATAAATAAATAATCGAATCCCATAAATAATGTACGATCAAATATCACGTACCAACGTTCATAAAATATCTCGCCACGATAAACTTTTCAAATATTCCAAAATTATAATTTTAATGTAATGCGGGTTTTAAAACGGCTCCCTATTTTGCCAGTTGTCACATTATATGCTAATCTTTATTTATATCATTCATTGACGTTGTGAATACAATTGAACATTCATCATGACTTCATGTAAGGTGCATTGAAACTTGTCACTGTATATTCCATCCATCAAAAAACATATAAAAGAAATTCATAGACATTTAATTTGAAACAAACACAAAAGTAATCTATTTCTACATGATTTATCAAATACGATAATCTATATAGAGGCAAACTCCACTGACAGTCCTTTTTTATATCCTATTAGTTGATTTACAAATTTTGCTATGGCTATTAATTTGCTTACATTTGTTTTTTCAACAATTTTATCCACAACAACCATTGATACTAAAGTTAAACACCGATTTCTTTTAATACTTGAATAAGTTATATTACTGACGTACATGTAGTCAAGTTTTTATTAAAATTATTTGTATTTGAGTTTCTCTTCATCTCATGCCTACAACACTTCAACTTCGTTAAAAGTTCCTAATTCAACCTTGTTGGTTGAATGGTGCCAAAAGCCAAATTCAAGCTACAATGAAACATGTTAATATATGTAGTGTAAAATGATGAGGTAGATGATGTTGAAACCATCATTGTTTTACATGACATACTTTTAGTATGAAAATTGGCACATTATATTATACAAGTGTGATAATTATTTAAATGAAAATTGTAAGTTGGCACGTTATTATACAAAAATCATCATAAACAATTGTATGCTCTTTTTAAGAAAATTCTATGTTCACCCACAAATTTAATTGACTTTGTTTTTTTATTTAGTAATCGCATTGATTGTCTACATGAGTGAATAACCAATTAAAATATTTTGTTCAAAAAAAATATAATAAATAAATAAATAAATAAAGAATAAAAAAACCCAATTAGAATATGCTTTAAAAGAGTCATACCAACCTGGTATCCTATAATAAATAATTTTTTTGAATTAGTCTCTTCTTCTTCTTTTGCATGTTACTAATCTAAAAATGTATAATATGGAGTATTTACTAGAATATTACCAAATCACCAAGGATTTCTTTTTGGCAAAACACCAAACTTTGCTAAAAACTTGAATGAAACATCAATATGAACTGAATTTCACAAGACTAGGTACAAGATCTTAATGTGAGATTTGGATGCAAATCTTTCATTTCCATGATCACCACAAGCAGTCAGAATATAGAATAACATGTGAACAATTTTCTTTAATCAACTGTTAATAAATTAATTAATATGAGAATATTGGCCAACTAGCTATTACAATACTTATATAGTCACCAAATGTGTAAATAATTAGATGCAAATTTGTTGTTGTTGTTGTTGTTGTTGTTCTTTAGTGATTCATGAAGGGATAAATAACAAGCATATTGAAAAGCTTTGTATCTTATGAAATTTGTGAAAATAATAACTTTGGCACTCGTAAGCCTCTTTTGAATTTATTTGATCAACCCTGTAATTTATTTAAAAGTTTCAATTGTTGATCTACCTGAATTTACAAGAAAATAAAGTTCTTTCCTAGACATGTAGAAAGTTTCAGTGTTGTATTTAACTGATCGAATGGGCAGGTTGTGTAATGGCTTACCACGGGTTATTGCTGAAACGGGTTTCGTACGGGTCAACTTGAAAAGAAGAAGAAAAAAAATGTCAACGTTTTAACCTTTTGATTAATAGTTAGTACATTGATAATCCCAATTTTATTGATAAAATAATTTATGAAGTTTGATGTAATACAGTTTGGGAGACATTCGACCAATTTTAGTCCATTTCGTTTTAAGCAACCTTATTAACTTACCAGTTTGACCCACTAAAGATAAAACATAACCCTGATAATATAAATTTATATTTTTCAATAGACTACCTAGAGCTTAAGTGACACACGAGGTGGTTGGCCAGCAATAACATCATAAAACGCAAGACATCATTCATTATTGCAGGCCATGTTGATTCCAACACAAATTTATCTACATCACCGTTGTTAATATTATATTCCAAAGAGAGATTTTTGCCACACATTTTTAGCCAAATGAGGCCGTATCGAAGAAACGATTCTCACTATGAAGAGTAGATGCTTTACATTAATTTTTTTGACAATTCCACCATGTAAAACTCGGACCACCACTGAAATAGAATCAACATATTATGGTATACCTAATACTATAAAGCGAATAAATCTTCATAGAAATATAGTATATTAAAAAAAAAAAAAAAAAAAAAAAAAAAAAAAAAAGGTCTTACCCAACATAAATGCGATCTTTGGCAAGAAGTACAAAATCAATCCCCCAATACTAGGGCTGTAAACGAACTGAACGTTCAGTGAACATTTCATGAACCGTTCGGTAAAAAGTTCTTTTATGTTCGTTCGTTTATTAAACGAACAAACATGAACAATATTTTACGTTCGTTTAGTTAAATGAACGAACATGAACAAAAGTCTCGTTCGTTCATTTACGTTCGTGAACGTCCGATTATGCGTTCGTTAAAGTTCATTTATGTTTATTTATCTATTTATGTTCATATATTATCTCTTTTAATTTTATATTTTTAAAAATTAGTTTGTTTAAACAAAACAACACTTATAAAACATTAAGAATTTAATAAAGTTTATGTTTGTTTTTCTATTTTAATTTACGTTCGATCGTTTATGTTCGTTTGACGTTCGTTTAGTGTCTTAATGAACGAACATAAACGAACATGAACAACTCATTTTCTTAATAAACGAACATGAACAACAAAATTTGTCCGTTTAAGCGTTCGTGTTCGTTTATTTGTTCGGTTAAAATTAAATAAACGAACATGAACAGGGCTGCGTTCGTGTTCGTCCGGTTGATTTACAGCCCTACCCAATACTAGTTAGTACATTCTATATATATTTGGAATTGTTCTAAAATTTTCAAAAACTTTTCATGGCATATTAAAACAAAAAATTATAGATATATATATAATTTCAATTTAAATGTTTTAAATCCTAAAAATATTTGAAATAAATAAGTTTTAAACCGACCAAAAAATGGAAACAGCCAGCTTTAAAATAAAGACAAAAATTTTAATTGTTTAAGAATTTTGGATGCTAAAACGATGCATATATAATTCAAGCCGTCATCTTGTGCAAACTCTTTACGCACTTGATGATCACCTAGCTAGTGATCTCACCATGACTCGCACTTCATGATGACCTGCACTCATCGCTGCTTCAATGCGTGCTAGCTTACCTTCTCCTTTTGACCCTCTACAAAAAATATTGTATGTGTCAATAACCTTTATAAGTTACAATGAAGGAACAAAAATCTTTAAAATATATATACCTCTGGGAGATGCCGAGACCTTTAAGTCACACAAAAACTTGAAAGAGCTTCCCACCTTAGGCTTAGAGCCTTAGACTTTCGGCTATAATAGCATTTGGGAAATGTCACTCTTTTTGGTTACTAGCCCATAGAAGAACCCACTAGTCATTCAATTCTAATAAGCTCTATTTGCAAAGGCTCTTCACTAGTCTCCATGTATTCGAGTACGTATAAATCATACTAAGCAAGCAGACAATGTATGATACAAAGTACTCCAAATGCCTTACTTACGAGGCTTCCAATCTTCCGGAGACAATCGATAAGTCCTTACATTATTGCAAAGTGAAACCTTCCAAATGTACACGCTCTCATGTGATAATTTCTTAACTCATATGTCATGTGACAACTGGCAAATTAGAGAGCCGTTTTGAAACCCGCATTACTTTAAAATTATAATTTTGGAATATTTAAAAAGTTTATTGTGACGAGATATTTTATGAACGTTGGAATGTGATTTTTAAACCGTACGTTATTTATGGAATTTGAATTATTGGTTTGGTTTGGTACGTTTCGTGATGATTTATTTGTGAGATATTTATTTGGCACTACATTGACTCCTGCACTAGGATAACCTAACAAAATTTAATATTTTGAATTTACGATTTGGGTATATATTTATGGAACGTATCTTGGAATTTTAATTATTGGGAACGAGCTCGGTTTGAGAGTGTCGAGTTATTTGGAAAAGCTTACGGAATTGGCCCTTATGTGTTTATAACCGGCCCCCTTTTATTATTAGTAGTATTATTATTTTCATTTTGTGATAGCTACATATTGGCCCTTGTGGTGGATAACCTGGCGCACACACACAAATAAACATCACCACCTCTCCATCTTCATCTCTCTCTCTCTCTCTCTCTCTCTCTCTCTCTCTCTCTCTCTCTCTCTCTCTCTCTCTCTCATCACCAATATATCAAACCCTAGCCACCATAATTTCCGGTCTCTACTGCCGTCACACCGCCGACCACCACCATACACAACCACCATTTTCTAACTCCCTATCACTAGATCTAATCGATCCCCAACAACACGCGCCCAAAAACTTTGTTTTGACCTCGCGTTCACTCATACGCGCCTCATCTCTCATGTTCTAACCTCCCCGTGTTCTTTCTTTTTGTTGGTATCGAAGGTAAGGCTGAGTCACGATTGTTTGTGACTCGGTATTGGTAAAAGCTGAAACCTAGGGTCACTAGTTATTATGTTTTACCTGGGTTTTGGGCTAAAGATTAATGGAAAACGTATTTTGTTCACAAAACTAGATTTGGTATCCATTTGAGGGGTGTTGCGTGGTGTCGAATGAATTCAGGCCGTGAGTTGAGGCTCACGGTATTATTCTTGTTGTGTTCCTGGTGTTGTTTTTCTTTATTATTGATTTGGACATATGGCACTCTTGATATTCATGGTCTTGATGTATCTTGGGTTGAGCCCTTGTGTTTATTTCGATATTGGTCTCGTTTGGTATGGGTAACGAGGAGGTAAGGACCAAGGGTTAAGAGTAGATTGATTTTGCTATTATGTTTCTGATTATTGTGGTATTTATTGGAATGGCGTGACCTTGGAGGTCCGTTTGTTTGTTTGATGGCTCGGTATGGACAAGCCGTGACCCAACGGGTCTCTTGGCTGTGTCGTGGCTCGACATGGGTGAGCTGAGACCCATAAGGGTTCGGCAACAGCTTGTGTTATTTTATTTCCTTGATGTTCTACTTGGTTATTAATTGATGTCATTTGTTGAGATATTATTGTTAATTGTAATATTGTTACTGTTGTTTACTTGTGGTCGAATGGGATGGGAGAGCCGAGACCCTCGAGCTCTCGGCAATGGACTTATTGTTTTGTGGAGTTGTTGTCGAGGGAATGAATTGGGGACCGATTGTGAGACGGTCACTTAGAAAGACGGAGATAGGTTAGTCGGGTGCCGTAGTCGGACCCTATTGTTGTAGCACGTGATATGGGACTTGATTGACGGATTGGATTATCTATTTATGACTTGGTTATCTTTATTTTTAGACTTGGACAATGAGCCGAGAGTGATGACTCGGACATGTGACCAACTCATATGACTCGATAAATATTATAATCAAACATTAATAATAAAACTCGTAATAATATTATTAGTAATATAATCGTTTATATAAGTATATAGACGTGAAAACATATATATATTTATACAAGTGCGTATATTAATAATAAAACGATCGCGAGTAAACGTTATAATAATATAACGATAGTTATTATACTATGCAAATAGTGTAATAATTGTCGGAATATTGTTATAAATAATAACTATAAATAACGGCGAAGACTAATAAGTCTGGTGAATAATAATTAAAAACATGATTTTTATAAATTTAGAAACTTATCGAGTTATACGAGTTGTGGTTATTTAAAGTCCAAGTGGGCTTTATATTGTGACTTTTGTGTTGTCACGGATATATGACGATTAATATAAACATTTTCTATAGCAAGTGACTTATTTAATCGACGGATTAGATCGAGTTATTTGATTATATAAAATGAGTATATTAATGGGCATCGTATCCCACGACGCCCATAGGTTGTGGTATATGTTTTAGGGTAATAAATTACTATGTATCTCGTGGAATTTGGCCGATTCGACGATATATATAGGGAATTTATTGGACTACGATATATACCAAATAGAATTCTTTGTGCTAGTGCTTTAGGTTGGGTATAATTTTGGAATGATATATTACGTGAATAAATATGGGGGATTACCAAATCGACGGATTTGATAAGCTTCGATGATTATTTAAATAATATATTGGGCAAATATTAGACCTATAGTTGGTTTATTATTTTGTTTGTTGTGGCTTTTTGGTTTGAGTTGTGTCGACCCTTCACCCATATGGATACCAAACGTCGAATTTCAAATTAATATGGAGTTAATTCGAGAAATGGATATTTTGGAAAGTAAAACGAAAAAAACGTTCGGGAATGGGAATATTTGATTTTTAAGGAAATGATTTCTGAACAAGTTTGATATTGTTAGGAAGTGCCGAGTCTGTAGTTGCCGTTATGTGAGTTGCTTGAGTTTGCTTACGTCTTTCTCTATCGATTTCTTTTGAGGTTTTTCTGGACTTGAGGTGAGTCATAGCCCCACTTTTACTCTTGAACTTTGTTTTCAATAATTGGGGTGAGAAACGTGCAAATGTTTTATGTGGACTATTATCGCTTTATTTATTGATTTCAAAACTTTCTATGCTTATAGAACTAGGTAGGATTGAGCGAGGCCTAGTCCTGAACTAGGTAAGCTATTGATTTGGTTAAAGAGCGAAGCCTAGTCCCGAACTAGGTAAGCTATTGATTTGTTGTTGAGCAAGACCTAGTCCCGAACTAGGTAAGCTATTGGATTGATTATAGAGCGAGGCCTAGACTTGAGCTAGGTAAGCTATTGATTGGATTGATTTGAGCTATAGCGTGCACCTATAGGGTTGATTTGATTTGGTTGATTTGATTTGGTTGGATTATCTTGGTTGGATATTTTGGTTGGATGCTTGAGGCCTAGTCTAGCTAGCAAGTGTTTTGCGTATATGTCCACTATATCGAATTATGAACTTAAACCTATGATCTCACCAGCGAAAGCTGACTTTTAGCACGTTTTCTCAGGTAATTAAGTGATGCTCCATGGATGCTTGGAATTGGAGGCTTGGCAATGGCACCGGTTATGGATCTATTTTTCTAAAACTCTGATATCTATTGTTGTAACAACCGTGGTTTTAGCAGGTCGGTTTGACTGATAGTCTTGACTCAGTTGACGTTTGTTTGGTGTGTATTAGGTGTTCGAAGTGATATACGAGCGATATAGGTGAGTTTTAGCACTAAATCCCTTTGCGTAAATGGTTTTTATTGTGATTTGGAGAGTTTGGAGTTTGGGAAAGTTCATTTTGATCACCTTTGTGGTGTAGAAATAACTTGTGTAGTTTTGGTGTTTTTGTGTTTTTGCGTAACGAGGCTTCGTTCAAGTAATTGAGCATTACTAAGTTACGTGGGATTTATTTTTATGAGTTATATTTCAAAAAGAGTGTGAAATTCTATTTTTGGAAACTTTGTTTTGAAAATGATATTTTTCCGGTTTATCGTAAAATTAAGGTTTATCGCGTAAGACGTTAGGTTTTGTTTTGGGAGTTTATAAAATATGAAAAGTATGAGGTTTTGAGTGTAATAAATAAATTTAATAAAAAAATAAAAAAAAATTATATTTTATATATGTAAAATTCGGATTTAAGGGATAAGGGGGAAAAAGGAAACCCAATTTGAGTCCAAATTATGACTCTTAGGCCCAAGGATTATCCATAATTAATATATATACCAAACCAAACACCCCTAAAACGTTTTTTCTGCAATTATGGGTCGATACATGAAGAATCAAGAGGGGAAAATTAGGGTTTCATAATTGTCTAGCAATAATCAAGAATCAAGGTAAAATCTTTAACCCTTAAGTGTAATTAATCAATTATTGTTATGATTCATGTAATAATTAATATGATGGAATCTAGGGTTTGTAAACTTCTGTAAATTATTGAAGTAAAACATGTTAGGATGATTAGATGTTAATATTATGGGTAATGGTTAAGGGAATTGAGTGTTAAACGCGTTAGATTATGTGTTAGGGTTTGGACAGATTTGTAAGGCTGTAAAGATGTGAGTGTATATAACAGATGGTGATGAGTTAAGTCACGAATTTTAAGTCTAAATTGAAGTATAATGAAAGATATTTCCAAAAAGTCCAGCCATGATCGATTTTGAGGTCGGGAAGTCGGTCTTTTGATTTTTCTTTGTTAAGGTGTCAAAGCTGTCAAACCGGGACAGATTTTGGGTAAACATTTGAGGGTGGCATGTGGTTGTAAAAGTGGTATTTTGACTTGGTCTTCTGGAATAGTTAAGTTTTAGGTTATATTAGACTACCACAAAGAGGATTCGCGATAAAAACTTGTGGAAGTAATTATTAAAAATCAAAACTTTTTTGTGTGCGTTCAGATCCAAATTTGAGTAGTTGACAAGTTTGAATTTTCTATGAGTACTTGTGTGTGTTATTGGTCCATGGTCTTCTGGGATTAGCTTCTATGCTTATGAGAGACCATGGTAAATTTTTGGTGTGAGTTGTTGAGCTTTATTTGTCGTGATTTCATGTGAGTGAATGTACTCATAAATTCTGCGTTTTCTGAGTTTTAGAGTGCAAGGGATTTGGTGAGTATTAAGTTATGGTAGTGGTTAGTGTGGTGTCTAGGAGATCCATGGTGGGTCATATGAGTCTTAGACATCCATCATATGTGTATTACATGGGTTGTAGCTTTTAGCTTGACCTTGTGTAATGTGGATTTATTTGTGTTGTTTAGATTTGTGATTTGTGTTGTGGAAGCTGCGGAGTTTAAGGTGAGTTCATAGTCCCATATTTTTACTTTGTTTTAAATTTGGGATGGGAATGATGCTTGTCTTAAATGATTTGATTTACTGTGATTATGTGTGTGGTATTAAAGAGCTTGGACTTATAATGTTATTGTATGTATGCTATGTGTGATTATTTGCTTGCGTGGATGTTTTGGGATTCAATTAGGATAGCGACCTAATTGATGATATATTTTGGGATTCAATTGGGAGGGTGCTTACCCTGTTGCTCGCGCATGCGACCTAATTGATGATATGTTGATGTGGCACTAATTATGGGATCGGGGGACACGAGCCGTCCTGATGTGGTACTAATTATGGGGTCGGAGGACACGAGCCGTCCTAATGGTTGCCTTATGAGTGTTGTTGCCTTTGCGTGTGGAACTTGACTTGCAAATGCACGTAGCTATATGATAACTATATTTATTTGTCCAACTATATTTTGTAATCACAGTAAATTCGGTTGCCTTGTGTTTTGAGTCTTAAACCTATGAATCTCACCAACATTATGTTGACGTTTTAAGCATTATTTTCAGGTGAGCTTTCTAAGGATAAGATAGAAGGATGTGGATAGACGAGACCTTAGTTGCATTGGAGGTGGTTTATCATCTATGTTTGGATTTATGTTTTGTTTTGGTTATTTTATTTTTGGGGTATTGTTACAACACTTTGTGTTTGTACATTGCTCTATTTATGTGCATGTAGTTGTTCTCTATGTAGACACCAGGTGTTGTGATGATATCCATGAAGTTACACCCGCGCGTTTCCGCCGTGGCGGGGTGTGACAGATTGGTATCAAAGCCTTGGTTATAGAGAATTAGGTGGTTTAACCTAGACTATAACCTAGGAGTCCCTCATATAGTTGCATTTAGGACCTATGTGTAAGTATAGTATTTTATATGTCTATTTTCCTATATTTATGAGATGTTTTATTGAGTTTCGGACGTCTATTCTATTCCCTATACGTAGTATTGTATATATTGACTTTAGTATATCGTCTTCCGCGTGTAAGATGCATCGTTGGACTATCGTTGTCATTATCGGATGCGAGAGAGGTGGTAGGATGAAGCGGACTAACCGTAGAATCCGAGTTTTCGATAACATGTATCTATGTTCGGACAAGGAGAGGACGTTTATGGGAACCGTTGGTGGAGAAGAAGTGGAGAGGTTTGGAACCACGACGACTTCTGGAGATGGAGCGATTACCAAATACCATTGGTAGTGTCCTCACTTCACCTAAGAAGGAGATGTGGTTTACTTTAAACCTCGTGATTTGTATGCGCTTGTGAATTATGTAAAATTGGAAGAAAGGAATAGAGATGGTTTTGCATGTTGTCGACTACCTCAACATGTAGGAAACATAAATGGGTGGTTGAGTAAAGATGAAAGGAAGTTAGGATGAAATGGTGTGGATTCATATCTAGAGTCCACAGCGAGTAGTAAGTTGAATTGATCTGAGTAGGGAGATAAGTGCGAGAGTGGAATTTGAGTCATTATGCGACGTCTTTTGTTTTGTGTTATGTTTTGGAATTCGAATATTGTCTTTTGCCGTCTGGAGCCATATTGGAGCGTGATTACTCTTGGATATTGGATCGACCTTATCCAAGTAATTTTGATTATAGAGTTTACGTGATCGTTGGAATTGTTCCATGCGAGATGATTGTTTGCGACGTCTTTTGTTTTTGTTTGCATGTTTGTGTGCATGATGTGTTGTTGTATGAGGGAGTACACTTATGAAAGGGGGCATAGATAATTATGGTGGCCAACATAATTATACATGCGTCACAACACAAGTGGACTTGCAAGTATGATAGCATGGATTGCAAGGTGTATTGGGTGCTATGTGGTACATGTGCGTTATCATTAAGATGTGTGGTTTTGGAAGTAAGTATGCGTGTGGAATAGGCTTATAACTATGGTCGCGAACATAATTATAAGGGTATCACACATGTGGACTTGTGACCATTATTGCATTGATTGATGTTTGTTGTTTTATGTTGTTGTAGATGGTATATGATATCATGTTGTTGATGGCTGTATGGTTAGAGAAGTATTCTCTTAACCGTTTGGGCAGTCGTTATATGTTGGGGTGTGTAGGTGGTAAGATTCCATCCTACCTATCATATGTTGATACCTCAATTATCGGTGGGTACTTATGTTGTGGTATTTAAGTTGATTCGTTTGCTAGATACTCCGTTATACCAAATTCTTTGGTTGGCATTCCTACTCGTACCATGATGGTACAGATGCCATATTCTTTCTTTTTGACGTCGTGATAGGTGATGGGTAATCGAATTCGGTTTTGTTGGATACTGGTTCGTTTCTTTGATTATTCCATACATTCATTCCTCGGATGAATGTTATGCTATTCTTCAAGTATTGTTGGTTTGTGACTAGTTGGTGTGGATATTTAATCCCTCATTTATACACACCAATTGAATTTTGTGCCCTTTTAGTATCGGTGTTTTTCTATGATTTTTGTTTGATCGTTGTACGAATGAGTCTTTGGGTTCTTCGTTTGGTTTGCAATGTATTTGCGTGAGTGTTCACTGGTATGAGTTCGTTTGAGGATTATTTTGATTACGGAATTCTTCAATGTCTTTTGCGTTTGATTAAGAGGTTGTAATAGAGTCTTTATGGCATTTTACAAATTTGTTTTGGGTATTTCAAGGTCGTCTGATGGAAACTATTATTTTTATGGTGAAAATGAAGTGTGGAAAAAATATGGTTTATATATATTTTATAAGGAAAATGTATAAGTTTAAGATATGTCTTGAGAAAAACGGTGTTAATTTGTTTTGGGAAGGTCGAGTATGGGAATAAGAACTGTCTATGGTTCTCATTTACCAAACTTGTTATGTAATTGGTTTATCGAGTGTTTCTTTCGGTGAGGTACGTTTGTGGATGTTCTATAGGTACGTGTATTTTATATTTTCTTTGTATGGATGTTCATGAACATTTTATCCGTGTCTACTTTTATTGGGGGGAAATTTCTCATTGTGTTTTCTAGCTTTGATTTTGATGTTCGTTACTTCGTTGGTCGGTAATTCGTACCCCTTTTTGAGTTCGTTGATATACGTTTTAGTTCGACCGGTTTACTTAGGATAGATTGTCGTTTTGATTATCAATTTGTTCGTTGAAGAAGAAGAGGATTTTGCCAAGTTGTTCAAGTGAGAGGTTTAGCTTCAAGATATACGTTCTTCGGATTGCGTGGGCATCGCGGAGGTAGAAGATCCATAAGAGAAACTATGTGATGCATGGCTTAGAGTTTGGGAGTGGAACTTGGAGATGATATTTATATACAGCAGAAAGTGTTATCTACACAGATCATAAGAATCTTTAGCATATATTTGACAAGAGGTTAATATATGTTGAAGAGAAGTTGGGTGTGGAGTTTCTCAGTGACTACGATTGTCTGATTCGTTATCGTCAAGGAAGGGAGGACATCGTGGTAAGAGCACTGAGCGGGAGTGAACGAGTGAAACTTGGATGTTTGTGAGCAAGGATTATGATAATTCGGTTCGGAGTTACGGGGATTATGTTGACAGCCTAGGGAGAGTGGTTCAAGGATGAGAACATGTAAGGAGAATGATTACTTGGTTTAGACCAGTAAATGGAAAGGAACGAAGATGGAGGAATGTACTTTGGGGACCATCTATTGGTTCTATTGAGAGGAAGCGTAAGGACAGCAGTCATGCCAGGTATAAGATACATCCGAGAATGGATAAGATGTATTATTACCTTAGCAAGTTGTTGATACGCTTGAAGGTGAGTATTGATGTCAACAATTATTATGGTGATGCAATGGTCAGAGATACTTGGAGTTTTGTTGAGATGTAATTGGTGAGACATTTCATTTGATGAGTTGGTAGAGAGACATGGGGTGTCGCTACAATCAGCTTATATCAAGATGAAATACTTACTCCACGAATGTGGTAAATGTTTTATGGAGCCTTGAGATAGCGTATGAAGATGAATACGACTTATCATTCTCTAATGAGTGAACTAAGTGAGCGTACAAATCAGGTGTTGGATGGTGAGCTGAGAGCATGGGTGTGTTTGATTTTGGAGGAAGCCGGGGTAAACATTTACCCTTAGCTGAGTTCTCCTATATCAAAAATTATCATTCTAGTGTTAAGTATGTGTCGTGTGAAAATTCTATGGAAGGTAATGTAGGTCACCTGTTCTATGGGCAAAGGTTGGAACACGTCAACTAATTGGTCCTGAACTAGAATGAGAGACTACGAATAAGGTTTTCCGATTAAGGAAAGACTTAAGGCAGCAAGAGATCGCCAAAAGAGTTATGTAGATTATTTCCGTAATGCCCTTAGAGTTTGGTGTTGGTGATATCGTGAGGATAAAAGTATCTCCTCGGAAGGGTGTTGTGCGTTGCGGTAAGAAAGGCAAGCTAGCACCGAGATACGTAGAACCATTTGAGATTTCGGAAAGAATTGGATTTGTGGCATACCGGTGGAAGTTAGCTGAGGAATTAAGTGGTGTACATGATACGTTTCACGTATCTAATGGAAAGAAGTGGTTGGCGGATGCTAGTCTGCATGTGCCATTAGATGAATGTAAGGTTGGCAAGACTTTTCGTTTTGTCGAGAAACCTGTTAAGATTATGGATCGAGATGTTAAGGGTTTGAAGATTGGTGAGATAGCGTTGGTAAAGGTATGGTGGGATTCTAAGCGTGGTCCTGAGTTTACTTGGGAACATGAGAATCCGATGAAATTTAAGTACCCAACTTTGTTTGCTGAAGTGGTTGGTGAAGTAGATCGTTTGTAGTTAGATTTTAGATAGTGGAAGTTTGATGCGGGGTATTCATAAATGTTTGTTTTATGGTATCTGTTATTTGCAAGTGCGTTTTTCGGTTATCATTTGGTTTTTCATTTGGTTCGAGAGTATCGTACCTACCTGTGAGAAGTCGTTCGGATCTTTGGTGTTATTGATCGATGTAGTGTATCTATTTTTGTGTATTGTTGGAGTATCGATATGTTTTCTATCGTGTGAATTCGGGTATTTAGTCGGTTCACATTTTTGCGATTCTTTCTCTGTGAGTTTATGGGGTGGTATTTGTCCGCTTAAAAATCCATAAATTTCCTTTTGTTGTTGTGAGTGGTGACTATAGTAGTTGAAATCTCGGGACGCGATTTCCCTAAGTGGGGGATGATGTAACAACCGTGGTTTTAGCAGGTCGGTTTGACTGATAGTCTTGACTCGGTTGACGTTTGTTTGGTGTGTATTAGGTGTTCGAAGTGATATATGAGCGATATAGGTGAGTTTTAGCACTAAATCCCTTTGCATAAATTGTTTTTATTGTGATTTGGAGAGTTTGGAGTTTGGGAAAGTTCATTTTGATCACCTTTGTGGTGTAGAAATAACTTGTGTAGTTTTGGTGTTTTTGTGTTTTTGCGTAACGAGGCTTCGTTCAAGTAATTGAGCATTAGTAAGTTACGTGGGATTTATTTTTATGAGTTATATTTCAAAAAGAGTGTGAAATTCTATTTTTGGAAACTTTGTTTTGAAAATGATATTTTTCCGGTTTATCGTAAAATTAAGGTTTATCGTGTAAGACGTTAGGTTTTGTTTTGGGAGTTTATAAAATATGAAAAGTATGAGGTTTTGAGTGTAATAAATAAATTTAATAAAAAAATAAAAAAAAAATATATTTTATATATGTAAAATTCGGATTTAAGGGATAAGGGGGAAAAAGGAAACCCAATTTGAGTCCAAATTATGACTCTTAGGCCCAAGGATTATCCATAATTAATATATATACCAAACCAAACACCCCTAAAACGTTTTTTCTGCAATTATGGGTCGATACATGGAGAATCAAGAGGGGAAAATTAGGGTTTCATAATTGTCTAGCAATAATCAAGAATCAAGGTAAAATCTTTAACCCTTAAGTGTAATTAATCAATTATTGTTATGATTCATGTAATAATTAATATGATGGAATCTAGGGTTTGTAAACTTCTGTAAATTATTGAAGTAAAACATGTTAGGATGATTAGATGTTAATATTATGGGTAATGGTTAAGGGAATTGAGTGTTAAACGCGTTAGATTATGTGTTAGGGTTTGGACAGATTTGTAAGGCTGTAAAGATGTGAGTGTATATAACAGATGGTGATGAGTTAAGTCTCGAATTTTAAGTCTAAATTGAATTATAATGAAAGAGCTTTCCAAAAAGTCCAGCCACGATCGATTTTGAGATTGGGAAGTCGGTCTTTTGATTTTTCTTTGTTAAGGTGTCAAAGCTGTCAAACCGGGACAGATTTTGGGTAAACATTTGAGGGTGGCATGTGGTTGTAAAAGTGGTATTTTGACTTGGTCTTCTGGAATAGTTAAGTTTTAGGTTATATTAGACTACCACGAAGAGGATTCGCGATAAAAACTTGTGAAAGTAATTATTAAAAATCAAAACTTTTTTGTGTGCGTTCAGATCCGAATTTGAGTAGTTGACAAGTTTGAATTTTCTATGAGTACTTGTGTGTGTTATTGGTCCATGGTCTTCTGGGATTAGCTTCTATGCTTATGAGAGACCATGGTAAATTTTTGGTGTGAGTTGTTGAGCTTTATTTGTCGTGATTTCATGTGAGTGAATGTACTCAAAAATTCTGCGTTTTCTGAGTTTTAGAGTGCAAGGGATTTGGTGAGTATTAAGTTATGGTAGTGGTTAGTGTGGTGTCTAGGAGATCCATGGTGGGTCATATGAGTCTTAGACATCCATCATATGTGTATTACATGGGTTGTAGCTTTTAGCTTGACCTTGTGTAATGTGGATTTATTTGTGTTGTTTAGATTTGTGATTTGTGTTGTGGAAGCTACGGAGTTTAAGGTGAGTTCATAGTCCCATATTTTTACTTTGTTTTAAATTTGGGATGGGAATGATGCTTGTCTTAAATGATTTGATTTACTGTGATTATGTGTGTGGTATTAAAGAGCTTGGACTTATAATGTTATTGTATGTATGCTATGTGTGATTATTTGCTTGCGTGGATGTTTTGGGATTCAATTAGGATAGCGACCTAATTGATGATATATTTTGGGATTCAATTGGGAGGGTGCTTACCCTGTTGCTCGCGCATGCGACCTAATTGATGATATGTTGATGTGGCACTAATTATGGGATCGGGGGACACGAGCCGTCCTGATGTGGTACTAATTATGGGGTCGGAGGACACGAGCCATCCTAATGGTTACCTTATGAGTGTTGTTGCCTTTGCGTGTGGAACTTGACTTGCAAATGCACGTAGCTATATGATAACTATATTAATTTGTCCAGCTATATTTTGTAATCACAGTAAATTCGGTTGCCTTGTGTGTTGAGTCTTAAACCTATGAATCTCACCAACATTATGTTGACGTTTTAAGCATCATTTTCAGGTGAGCTTTGTAAGGATAAGATAGAAGGATGTGGATAGACGAGACCTTAGTTGCATTGGAAGTGGTTTATTATCTATGTTTGGATTTATGTTTTGTTTTGGTTATTTTATTTTTGGGGTATTGTTACAACACTTTGTGTTTGTACATTGCTCTATTTATGTGCATGTAGTTGTTCTTTATGTAGACACCAGGTGTTGTGATGATATCCATGAAGTTACACCCGCGCGTTTCCGCCGTGGTGGGGTGTGACAATTGTGGACCTATGTTTATTTCTTTTGGGCCTTACTTTGGATAATTCTTGGGATAAATGTAAACTTTAAACCTGTATTGGTTGTGTTTTTCTTATGTTTACTTTATCTCGTTCTTTCATGACTTTGAATGGATACCAATCCCCGTAGCACCCCGTAAGCTTGTTGAGTCTTCCGCTGTATCAAATTTTGGGGGTGTTACAGATTGGTATCAGAGCCAAGGTTATAGAGAACTAGGTAAATGGACACCTAAACTATAACCGATTTTTATTGAAAACGATCCTCGACCACTGCCCGCCAGCCGGCCAAGCCGAAGCATCAGTGTTTATATAGAGTTATATTGAGATGATTATTGGATATGGGATTCTTGAGATGATTTGAGGATTTGAGGTTTATTGATTTAGTGATATGATGGCGTTTTGAGGAATTATATGCGTTTTGAGAAATTATATGGCTTAATTGTTTTACGAATGATTTTAGTAATGCAGTATTTTAAATCTTTCTTGATATATATGATTTTGAATTATATGATGATTTTTGATATGGCATTTTGAGTTCGCGGTTTAGTTGTTTTGAAATACTTACACCTACCCTACGCCGTTCTCACAAATCATAGCCTCCTTTTCACGTGTTATAATTAAGAATTGTTATTGCTAGTACGCGTCGCCCCTCGTAGATCACTATGGCCCCTGATGACCCATACGTGTTGGTCATGCGTTCGGCCATTACTTTATCGTCTCATTGTCGCCCTAAGTCACCGATTTTATCGCCTCATGGTTCACCTACTTAGAGATGACGATTGATGGAGTACCCCTCCGACGAGGAGTATGAGGAGGAGTATGAGGGGATTCTGCGAAGCCCGATTCCCTGATACATCCGTTAGAGCCGGTTTCACCTGATCATCCGTTTTTGTTTGATTCACCACCTGGTAGTCCTGTGGCGTCGGATGCACCTTCTGAGGTTTCTGCTGAGCATGCAGAGTTAGGTGAGACTGGTAGGATGTGGGCTCAGATTACTGCACAGGGCGAGAGGATCTCGCGGATGTCTGACCGACTTGAGATGATTATTGCTGAGTTTATTGCTGAGTTTGTTGCTGAGTTGAGAGTTGATTTGACTACTGTCATGGGTAGGACGACAGCGATTAGGAGAGGTATGATGGAGATACATGGGCAGATAGAGATTCTGCAAAGAGGTTTCCTCACGGCTCGCGAGGCAGATCGCAAGCAGTGGCAGAGGAACACGGAGCTAGAGAAGGAGGTTACAGACCTCAAGAGGGATAGTGATACTCACAGTGTCGAGTTGGAATCATCATGGAGAGAATTGGATAATTTGAGATCAGAGTTGAGGAGTCTACGCCAGCATCATGGCTAGATCAATTTGGATTTGTGTTGTTGTTGTGTTGCTACCTAAGTCAGGGAGTACTTGGTTAGAAGAGCTAGTTATTATATCTCTTATGCCATGTTATTCGAATTGTATGTTCGTCTCATTTGGAACGATTAATAATTATTATGTCTTTTGGTATTTTGGAACGATTAATAATTATTATGTCTTTTTGTATTTTGGAACGATGTATCGATCGCTACTTTTATGGATGATGATGATTTCGCATGATATTCTATGGTTTTTGGCATACATGGAGAATTGTGTTTCTATTTGCGTGGTTCATATCGTGTTGGTATTGTGTTCGTATTTCGACTTTCACCAATCGGATTCTTGTTGGACGTTATGGTACGTATTATTGGAGACTCATGAACCTTGTATTGTGACTTCGTTCAATGGCCCCACGATGAAACCCTGTTAGAGTTACCAGAAATGGTCCTGCAGCGACTACCCTGGTCGCCGTGAACGCCGCCGTACTCGAAATGTTGAAACCCCTACTCCTGATAACCTGGACACTACTAACCGCAACAACAGGAATCAAAATGTTGATGTTCAGGGAGACAATGATCATGTTCCACTTAATGCACCTACTGTGGATCAGGCAATGATCAATCAACTTGTGGAGCAACGAGTTGCTGAGCTACTAGCTGAGTCAAATCATTCCAACAATTCTGCTGGAACATTTCCACCTATTCGTGCTAATGGACGTAACTACAAGGAGTTTAAAATTTGTGGACCCGTTGAGTTTGGTGGAACTGAAGGAGTGGTCTACTTGGTCAGGTGGATAGAGAAGACTGAGTCAGTGTTTAATGTCAGTGGTTATGCGGAGAATACGAAGGTAAAGTTTGCTTCTTTTACTTTCAAGGATGAAGCTTTAACTTGGTGGAACAATTACCGTAACTCGGTTGGGAGTGATGTGGCTTATGCTATGACTTGGGAGCAATTTAAGTCTTTGCTGATTCAGACTTACTGTCCAAGGAATGAGATTAAGAAACTGGAGATTGAGTTCTGGAACCATAAGGTGAAAGGTACCGATATGGCAACTTACAATCGCCGTTATCGAGTGTTAGCCTTACTTTGTCCCGATATGGTTAGGACTGAGACTAAAAGGATTGAGAGGTATACCGATGGGTTGCCAGTAGCTACAAGGAACGATGTGATTTCTGCTAAGCCTACAAACATTCATAAGGCTATCACTATTGCTCAACAATTGATGGACTCGTTGGCACTGGAAGAAGCTGAGAAAGACAAGAATGGAAAGAGGAAGAGGGATGATCACTCTAAGGGTAATGATCGTCGAAACAAACGACAAACAACTGCTAGAGCTTATGCTATGGGAGATGGAGATATGAAGAACTACAATGGAGATGCACCCAAGTGTAACCGACGTTACAAGCATCATTCTGGTCGATGTACTGTGATGTGCAAGAATTGCTCTAAGATGGGACACATAGCTAAGGATTGTAGAGCTTGACCACTTGCTATGGTTCAAGCTACTCCTGAAACTATGAGCAAGGTAAATGTTACTTGCTATGGATGTGGAAAGAAGGGACATTATAGGAATGAGTGTAGGGAATCGTGGAACCGAGGAAATCAAGGATCGGGTGGTAATGGGTACAAGAATGGAAACCGTGGAGCTGGAGGAAACCATGGACGGCAAGATAATGGGGACCAACGTGTGGAAGCTGGAGCTGCTCATGGGAGAGTGCATGAACTTGGGAACGAGAGAGGAGAAGATCCGAACGTCGTTACTGGTACGTTCCTTCTCAATAATCGTTATGCTTCCATACTATTTGATACTGGTGCCGATAAGAGTTTTGTGTCCACTAAGTTTGCACCCTTACTAGAGAAACCCCCGATGGCCTTAGGATTTGGTTATGATGTAGAGTTAGCTAACGGGAACATAGAGAGGATTAGGACTATCATTCGCGGTTGCACGTTAAACTTCCTGAATCGTCCTTTCAATATAGATCTTCTACTCATCACGTTAGGAATTTTTGATGTCATTATTGGTATGGATTGGTTGTCGAAGTATCGTGCTCATATACTTTGCGATGAGAAAATCGTGCGTGTGCCATACGGCAAGGAGATTCTGAACATACCAGGAGATAGAAAGGATTTGAAAGGCCCATCTAGATTAGCGGTCATATCTTGCACTAAATTGCCGAAGCTAATGGAAAAAGGATGTTACCTTTTCTTAGCTCAAATTTCTGAGAAAGGAGAGAAGGAGAAGAAGGAAAGGTGCATTGGAGATGTACCTATAGTTCGTGATTTTTCGGATGTGTTTCCCGATGATTTGCCGGGAATTCCGCCTACTAGACAAGTGGAATTTCAGATTGAGTTGATACCTGGTGCTGCACCTGTAGCACGAGCGCCTTACCATCTTGCACCTACTGAATTGGAAGAGTTATCAAAACAATTAGCTGAGTTAGCCGAAAAGGGATTCATAAGACCAAGTTCTTCGCCTTGGGGAGCCCCGGTCTTATTTGTGAAGAAGAAGGATGGATCATTTCGTATGTGTATTAATTACCGAGAGTTGAACAAGTTAACGGTAAAGAATAGATACCCATTACCGAGGATCGACGATCTGTTCGATCAGCTTCAAGGATCGAGTGTGTATTCGAAGATCGATTTGAGATCGGGATATCATCAGCTTCGAGTGCGCGAGGAAGATATTCTGAAAACGGCTATCAGAACCCGTTACGGGCATTACGAGTTTCAGGTGATGCCGTTTGGGTTGACCAATGTACCGGCGGTATTCATGGACCTCATGAATCGGGTGTGTTAGCCTTACTTAGATAAGTTTGTGATTGTGTTCATCGATGACATTCTAATTTATTCGAAGAGTGAGAAGGAGCATGAGGAGCATCTAAGACTTATCTTAGAATTGCTCAGGAAGAGAAACTGTATGCCAAGATTTCTAAATGCGAATTTTGGATTCCGACGGTACAATTTCTGGGTCATGTGATTGATAGGCAAGGAGTTCATGTAGATCCTGCTAAGATTGAAGCGATTAAAGATTGGGCTGCACCTACGACCCCAACCGAAGTTTGTCAATTTTTGGGATTAGCCGGTTATTACCGAAGATTCATTGAGAGATTTTCGAAGATAGCAAAACCGTTGACCAAATTGACACAAAAGAGTGTTAAATATGAATGGGGAGATAAGGAAGAGGAAGCATTTCAGTTACTTAAGGAGATGTTGTGTATTGCTCCTATCTTGGCATTACCTGAAGGTAACGAGGATTTCGTCGTCTATTGTGACACTCCTCATAAAGGTTTGGGAGCTGTGTTAATGAAACCAGAGAAAGTGATAGCTTATGCTTCCCGATAGCTCAAGAAGCACGAGAAGAACTACACCACCCATGATTTGGAGCTAGGTGCTGTGGTTTTTGCTTTAAGGATATGGAGACATTACTTGTATGGAACCAAGTGTGTAGTGTTTACTGACCACAAAAGTCTACAACACATCTTGAATCAAAAAGAGCTCAACATGAGACAGCGACGTTGGATTGAGTTGCTAAGCGATTATGATTGTGAAATTCGCTACCATCCTGGTAAAGCAAACGTCGTTGCTGATGCTCTTAGTAGAAAGGAGAGAATTCCACCGTTACAAGTTAGGTCATTAGGAATGACTATCGTATCGCCATTACCGTCTCAAATATTAGAAGCTCAAACGGAAGCATTGAAAGCAGAAAATCGACCTGCTGAGAACATATTTGGGATGGCAGAAAATGAGAAGGGATTTGTTAAGCGTTCTGATGGAGTATTATGTTTTGGAGAGCGGAGTTGGGTACCTTTGTATGGAGGAATTCGAGAGTTGATTATGCACGAGTCGCATAAGTCAAGATACTCTATTTATCCTAGGTCTGACAAGATGTACCAGGATTTGAAAAAGTTATATTGGTGGCCAAATATGAAGGCAGATATAGCATTGTATGTTAGTAAGTGTTTGACTTGCTCTAAGGTTAAAGCCGAACATCAAAGACCGTCAGGATTATTGACGCAGCCAGAACTCCCGGTATGGAAATAGGAGCGGATTACGAAGGATTTTATTACCAAATTTCCAAAGACAGCTAGCGGTTGTGACGCTATATGGGTAATTGTTGATCGATTGACTAAGTCTGCTCATTTCCTGACGATTAGTGCAGATGATAGTGTTGACAAACTTGCGAGGTTGTATATGAAGGAGATTGTTTCTCGTCATGGAGTTCCGATATCGATTATTTCTGATCGCAACAACCGCTTTACGTCAGCATTGTGGCGATCACTTCATACCGCTTTGGTGAGGAGACTTGATATGAGTACTGCATATCACCCCCCCAAACCGATGGTCAAAGTGATAGAACCATCATAGACTTTGGTAAAGGCTGGGAGAAATACCCCTTGCGGAGTTCTCCTATAACAATAGCTACCACACAAGTCTTAAAGCTACACCATTTGAAGCTTTATATGGTCGTAAATGTCGTTCACCTATTGGTTGGGCTGAAGTTGGAGATAGCCAACTCACAGGCCCTGAGCTTATTTTGGAAACTATTGAGAAAGTAACGCAAATTCGAGATCGATTACAAGCAGCTAGAGACAGGCAGAAAAGTTACGCCGATCAGAGACGCAAACCCCTAGAATTTCAGGTTATGTTGAAAGTCTCACCTTGGAAGGGTGTGATACGTTTTGGGAAACGTGAGAAACTTAATCCCCGCTACATTAGACCATTTCTTATTTTGGAAAGAATTGGGCCCGTGGCTTATCGGTTGGAATTACCACCGGAATTGAGTAAAGTTCATGATGCGATTCATGTTAGCAATTTGAAGAAGTGTCTTTCGGAGGAAATGCCGGTTATACCAATTAAGGATATTAGTGTGGATGAGAGTTTGAATTTTGTGGAAGATCCGATTGAGATATTGGATAGAGAGATTAAACGACTAAAGAGAAGTCGTATTCCGCTCATCAAAGTTCGTTGGAATTCGCGGCATGGACCGGAATTCACGTGGGAACGTGAGGATGAGTTTCGAAAGAGATATCCGAAGCTTTTTACTTCGTAGATAGTTTGTTCCGAGTGAAACCCGGGACGGGTTTCTTCTGAGGCTGGGAGGATGTGACAACTGGCAAATTAGGGAGCCGTTTTGAAACCCGCACTACTTTAAAATTATAATTTTGGAATATTTAAAAAGTTTATTGTGATGAGATATTTATGAACGTTGGAATGTGATTTTTAAACCGTACGTTATTTCTGGAATTTGAATTATTGGTTTGGTTTGGTATGTTTCGTGATGATTTATTTGTGAGATATTTATTTGGCACTACATTGACTCCGGCACTAGGATAACCTAACAAAATTTAATATTTTGAATTTACGATTTGGGTATATATTTATGGAACGTATCTTGGAATTTTAATTATTGGGAACGAGCTCGGTTTGAGAGTGTCGAGTTATTTGGAAAAGCTTACGGAATTGGCCCTTATGTGTTTATAACCGGCCCCCTTTTATTATTAGTAGTATTATTATTTTCATTTTGTGATAGCTACATATTGGCCCTTATGGTGGATAACCTGGCACACACACACAAATAAACATCACCACCTCTCCATCTTCATCTCTCTCTCTCTCTCATCACCAATATATCAAACCCTAGCCACCATAATTTCGGTCTCTACTGCCGTCACACCGCCGACCACCACCATACACGACCACCATTTTCTAACTCCCTATCACTAGATCTAATCGATCCCCAACAACACGCGCCCAAAAACTTTGTTTTGACCTCGCGTTCACTCATACGCGCCTCATCTCTCATGTTCTAACCTCCCCGTGTTCTTTCTTTTTGTTGGTATCGAAGGTAAGGCTGAGTCACGATTGTTTGTGACTCGGTATTGGTAAAAGCTGAAACCTAGGGTCACTAGTTATTATGTTTTACCTGGGTTTTGGGCTAAAGATTAATGGAAAACGTATTTTGTTCACAAAACTCGATTTGGTATCCATTTGAGGGGTGTTGCGTGGTGTCGGATGAATTCAGGCCGTGAGTTGAGGCTCACGGTATTATTCTTGTTGTGTTCCTGGTGTTGTTTTTCTTTATTATTGATTTGGACATATGGCATTCTTGATATTCATGTTCTTGATGTATCTTGGGTTGAGCCCTTGTGTTTATTTCAATATTGGTCTCGTTTGGTATGGGTAATGAGGAGGTAAGGACCAAGGGTTAAGAGTAGATTGATTTTGCTATTATGTTTCTGATTATTGTGGTATTTATTGGAATGGCGTGACCTTGGAGGTCCGTTTGTTTGTTTGATGGCTCGGTATGGACAAGCCGTGACCCAAGGGGTCTCTTGGCTGTGTCGTGGCTCGACATGGGTGAGCTGAGACCCATAAGGGTTCGGCAACAGCTTGTGTTATTTTCTTTCCTTGATGTTCTACTTGGTTATTAATTGATGTCATTTGTTGAGATATTATTGTTAATTGTAATATTGTTACTGTTGTTTACTTGTGGCCGAATGGGATGGGAGAGCCGAGACCCTCGAGCTCTCGGCAATGGACTTATTGTTTTGTGGAGTTGTTGTCGAGGGAATGAATTGGGGACCGATTGTGAGACGGTCACTTAGTAAGCCGGAGATAGGTTAGTCGGGTGTCGTAGTCGGACCCTATTGTTGTAGCACGTGATATGGGACTTGATTGACGGAGTTGGATTATCTATTTATGACTTGGTTATCTTTATTTTTGGACTTGGACAATGAGCCGAGAGTGATGACTCGGACATGTGACCAACTCATATGACTCGATAAATATTTTAATCAAACATTAATAATAAAACTCGTAATAATATTATTAGTAATATAATCGTTTATATAAGTATATAGACGTGAAAACGTATATATATTTATACAAGTGCGTATATTAATAGTAAAACGATCGCGAGTAAACGTTATAATAATATAACGATAGTTATTATACTATGCAAATTGTGTAATAAATGTCGGAATATTGTTATAAATAATAACTATAAATAACGGTGAAGACTAATAAGTCGGGTGAATAATAATTAAAAACATGGTTTTTATAAATTTAGAAACTTATCGAGTTATACGAGATGTAGTTATTTAAAGTCCAAGTGGGCTTTATATTGTGACTTTTGTGTTGTCACGGATATATGACGATTAATATAAACATTTTCTATAGCAAGTGACTTATTTAATCGACGGATTAGATCGAGTTATTTGATTATAAAATCAGTATATTAATGGGCATCGTATCCCACGACGCCCATAGGTTGTGGTATATGTTTTAGGGTAATAAATTACTATGTATCTCGTGGAATTTGGCCGATTCGACGATATATATAGGGAATTTATTGGACTGCGATATATACCAAATAGAATTCTTTGTGCTAGTGCTTTAGGTTGGGTATAATTTTGGAACGATATATTATGTGAATAAATATGGGGGATTAGCAAATCGACGGATTTGATAAGCTTCGATGATTATTTAAATAATATGTTGGGCAAATATTAGACCTATAGTTGGTTTATTATTTTGTTTGTTGTGGCTTTTTGGTTTGAGTTGTGTCGACCCTTCACCATATGGATACCAAACGTCGAATTTCAAATTAATATGAAGTTAATTCGAGAAATGGATATTTTGGAAAGTAAAACGAAAAAAACGTTCGGGAACGGGAATATTTGATTTTTGAGGAAATGATTTCTGAACGAGTTTGATATTGTTAGGAAGTGCCGAGTCTGTAGTTGCCGTTACGTGAGTTGCTTGAGTTTGCTTACGTCTTTCTCTATCGATTTCTTTTGAGGATTTTCTGGACTTGAGGTGAGTCATAGCCGCACTTTTACTCTTGAACTTTGTTTTCAATAATTGGGGTGAGAAACGTGCAAATGTTTTATGTGGACTATTATCGCTTTATTTATTGATTTCAAAACTTGCTATGCTTATAGAACTAGGTAGGATTGAGCGAGGCCTAGTCCCGAACTAGGTAAGCTATTGATTTGGTTATAGAGCGAGGCCTAGTCCCGAACTAGGTAAGCTATTGATTTGTTGTTGAGCGAGACCTAGTCCCGAACTAGGTAAGCTATTGGATTGATTATAGAGCGAGGCCTAGACTTGAGCTAGGCAAGCTATTGATTGGATTGATTTGAGCTATAGCGTGCACCTATAGGGTTGATTTGATTTGGTTGGATTATCTTGGTTGGATATTTTGGTTGGATGATTGAGGCCTAGTCTAGCTAGCAAGCGTTTTGCGTATATGTCCACTATATCGAATTATGAACTTAAACCTATGATCTCACCAGCGAAAGCTGACTTTTAGCACGTTTTCTTAGGTAATTAAGTGATGCTTTATGGATGCTTGGGATTGGAGGCTTGGCAATGGCACCGGTTATGGATCTATTTTTCTTAAACTCTAATAACTATTGTGGACCAATGTTTATTTATTTTGGGCCTTACTTTGGATAATTCTTTGGATAAATGTAAACTTTAAACCCGTATTGGTTGTGTTTTTCTTATGTTTACTTTATCTCGTTCTTTCATGACTTTGAATGGATACCAATCCCCGTAACACCCCGAAAGCTTGTTGAGTCTTCCGCTGTATCAAATTTTAAGGGTGTTACATGTCAAGGCAATCATCTCAGCACACCTCGATTCAGGATGAATATCCCACTAAGTGTAGTAAAGAACATATCGTACATACAATTCTTATTGTCACTGTCGAAATACGAGCTATTTATAATTTTTTTTATGGTATGTGAGTGAGACCATCAATCAACCAAGAGGCCGTGGGTTTATGTTTCGTTAAAAACATTTGTGATATAGTGCGAGATATGTGATTTAGTTGTGTGAAAAATCGCCTATCTGAAGAAAATGATAATGGATTAGTTGCAATATAGAAGGATAACGTGATAGAAAGTCAATGAAGAAAACTGATCATCTTTTATATGTATAATAAAACCAACCTCCATGTTTTAATTCCTCTCTTTTCCCTGGTTCTAATCGCATATATAAACTATCAACTTTGCTCTCATGCATGAAAAATGGTGATTTTTAGATCATTTACACGGAAGCAAACTCTTTCTAAGGTCTTCATTCCAAATTTTAAATTATCATTGTTATCATCATTAGAATTGTCAAGATTGTATATGTTAAATTCTCAACATTATATCAATTACACCCCATTTTCTCTAAAAATATTTTTATTTTCATAAACTATATATCATAAAAATCACTTAATAAAATCATGGGGTTGATGGTGATGCTTAAACAATAATCAAGATGTGGGTTTTGTTACATTTTGTCTAGTTGCAATGAGCTGAGATTATGACATTAATAACTACAACATGATCAACCATGATGTATATAAGACACGATCAACATTCAACCCTAATATATTATAAGATGCAAGCTGGCATCCAATGAAAACTATTGTATGTTAGCTTATTCTATTAATCTTTATAATACTTGCTATCTTTACCGTTTAAACGTTGACAATAAAGTTGGGATTAGATGTATTAATTATGCTAGTAAATAGCCAATGAGAATATGCCTCAAAGCTCGATTCATACCTATTTCTTATCATTTAATAATTTTTTTGAAAGAGTTTCTAATTATAATTTTTCTAATAATAAGAAAAATTCTAGCGGATAGCAAACTCGGGGCTTTAAAAAACCCAACAACTCTATCGAACTAAACCACTAGTACTACGGTATTATAGATTGTTTTGTTTCATATGGTAGCCTCAGAAGGTTGATGTTGTCATGATTGGAACTCAAAACCCCTTTTGGTGAATTATAGCACTTAGCCACCTATTTTCCAAGTGTACAGTCTTTCTAATAACGATCTCCATCGTGTAATAAGTGTTCAGACACGTTTAGAAAAAAAATGAACCTTTTCGCTTTTATCAAATAAAATTTCACATTTACTTCTTAGAAGTTTGTGGATTGGTTGAAATTTGGTATTAGACGCTTATCATGAGACACACCAAAATAATATGATGAACGCTTATTATGAAACCGATGGAGTTTTACATTTACTAAAAACTTGAGAAATGATCACTGATTTCTTTTTGGGAAAATAACAAGAATTTTCTTGAATTGAGGTATCAACATAAACTACATAGCACAAAAGTACAAGCTCGTGAAGTGAGATTTTGTCTTAGATCTTTCATTTTCAAAAACTTGCTAGAATTGCACTCAATTACAACATCACATTGCCTAAAAAGGCTCTGTTACATTTAGCCAAAGACTAGGATGGGTTGCTTATGAATGTGAGAAAGGGAAAGAGTTAGAGGCAATACAAAAACATGTGAACAGATTTTCATAATCTGTTGTTAATTACTATGTACTTAATTAATATTAAAATATTGGTCAGCTAGCAATGAAATATTGTTAATTAGTCATCTCGTGGGAGTCATTAGTTAGATGCTAATTTGTTTTTTAAATCAATTGCTAAGACCTACCACTTTTTTATGATTCATGATAGAATATGAAATGAGTATCGAGACACTTGATATCTTATAAAGTCATTTATTTGAAAGTTTCAATTGTGTCTACCAGTATAATATTCCCTAGACATGTTAAAATCTCAATGTTGTATTTAATTGATCGTAGACCTGGTTTACTTGATTATAAAAGTATAAGCGTTTATCATGAATTCATTAAAAAGTACATCAAAACTCGTCAGCACACAAGTCATCCATCAATTTTTTGATTATTAAAATTCATAGATGCTTGTCATGCTAAAACATGGTATTTAAAAGTTTTTGGTTCCATTATGTTGAGTCCTTCAGGATTTAATTTTTCTTCCCAAAGTCTGTAGATTCAGTAACGTTTATTTCGGGTCATTTTGTATAATAGTCGTTGAGTTTACTAAACCCTCCTTGCGTACTCAACAAAAGATCTATCGCAACATGGAGCTCGTCTCTTTACACTAACTTTGACCCAAAACATTATAGGCTTGATCACATTTAGATTATTATGATTACATAATTTATTGAAGAAAATATATTAGCTACAATTTTTTGTAGCTAATTGGCTACAATTTTGTGCTATAAATGTGTGTCCCTGATTTTTTTGTGGCTCCTGATTCTTTTCTGTAGGTCTCTTATTCATTGCTTGTGTATTTTTTGTGAATGATTGTAGCCAATCTATCCCTTTATCTTAACTACTTATAATGCATCTATAGTCAAAATGAAATGTTGAGTTTTCAACAATCGTCAAGTGTGAGAGAAAAGAAATGTTGAAAATTAAATAAGGAAACGTTGAAATTAAAGTTAATTGTCTAATTAACCCCCTTTAATACCCCTTATACTTTCAAATGTAAACTAGAAAAACTACGTAAGCCGGTAGAAAATTCCTTTACTATGCACGGGTACAACTGTTTGAAATTATATTTTGATCTTTTCACGTTTTATTTTGAACGTTATACGAAATACTTACCACAATATCACATATCGTTAATTGTTTGCCGTTAGGAACCTCCGTTGCTATGCACGGGTAGTCATCTAGTTGAATCAAATGTTAAAATGGCAACATGCAATTGATTGTAAGATTTGCAACCAATTTTAAGACGTTAGCGTTATACATAAGGGGTTTAATAATATCTACCACAAATAAATTTCAACAGTACTAGTCGTAATGACAGTTGTCTAATAAAGTTCCTTTTAACTCTATGTCAAGGCAAATGTACACGCTCGAATGTGATAATTTCTTAAGCCATATGCAAGGCAATCATCTCAGCACACCTCGATTCAAGATGAATATCCCAGTAAGTGTAGTGAAGAACATATCGTACTTACAAGTTACAATTCTTATTGTCAATATCGAAATACAAGCAATTTATAATTTTTTTTTTCTTGTGGTTGTGGTATGTGAGTGAGCCCATCAATCAACCAAGAGGCCGTGGGTTTATGTTTCGTTAAAAACATTTGTGATATAGCGATAGCGCAACATATGTGATTTAGGTGTGTGAAAAATTGCCTATCTGAAGAAAATGATAATGGATTAGTTGCAAGAAGGATAACGAGATAGAAAGTCAATGGAAAAAACTGATCATCTTTTATATGTATAATAAAACCAACCTCCATGTTTTAATTCCTCTCTTTTCCCTGGTTCTAATCGCATATATAAACTATCAACTTTGCTCTCATGCATGAAAAATGGTGATTTTTAGATCATTTACACGGAAGCAAACTCTTTCTAAGGTCTTCATTCCAAATTTTAAATTATCATTGTTATCATCATTAGAATTGTCAAGATTGTATATGTTAAATACGCAACATTATATCAATTACGCCCCATTTTCTCTAAAAATATTTTTATTTTAATAAACTATATATCATAAAAATCACTTAATAAAATCATGGGGTTGATGGTGATGCTTAAACAATAATCAAGATGTGGGTTTTGTTACATTTTGTCTAATTGCAATGAGCTGAGATTATGACATTAATAACTACAACATGATCAACCATGATGTATAAGACACGATCAACATTCAACCCTAATAAAATTACGTAGTATAAGATGCAAGCTGTCATCCAATGAAAACTATTGTATGTTAGCTTATTCTATTAATCTTTATGATACTTGCTATCTTTACCGTTTAAACGTTGACAATAAAGTTGGGATTAGATGTATTAATTATGCTAGTTAATAGCCAATGAGAATATGCCTCAAAGCTCGATTCATACCTATTTCTTATCATTTAATAATTTTTTTGAAAGAGTTTCTAATTACAATTTTTCTAATAATAAGAAAAATTCTAGCGGATAGCAAACTCGGGGCTTTAAAAAACCCAACAACTCTATCGAACTAAACCACTAGTACTACGGTATTATAGATTGTTTTATTTCATATGGTAGCCTCAGAAGGTTGACGTTGTCATGATTGGAACTCAAAACCCCTTTTGGTGAATTATAGCACTTAGCCACCTATTTTCCAAGTGTACAGTCTTTCTAATAACGATCTCCGTCGTGTAATAAGTGTTCAGACATGTTTAGAAGAAAAAAATGAACCTTTTCGCTTTTATCAAATAAAATTTCACATTTACTTCTTCGAAGTTTGTGGATTGGTTGAAATTTGGTATTAGACGCTTATCATGAGACACACCAAAATAATAAGATGAACGCTTATTATGAAACCGAAGGAGTTTTACATTTACCAAAAACTTGAGAAATGATCACTGATTTCTTTTTGGGAAAATAACAAGAATTTTCTTGAATTGAGGTATCAACATAAACTACATAGCACAAAAGTACAAGCTCGTGAAGTGAGATTTTGTCTTAGATCTTTCATTTTCAAAAACTTGCTAGAATTGCACTCAATTACAACATCACATTGCCTAAAAAGGCTCTGTTACATTTAGCCAAAGACTAGGATGGGTTGCTTATGAATGTGAGAAAGGGAAAGAGTTAGAGGCAATACAAAAAAATGTGAACAGATTTTCATAATTTGTTGTTAATTACTATGTACTTAATTAATATTAAAATATTGGTCAGCTAGTAATGAAATATTGTTAATTAGTCATCTCGTGGGAGTCATTAGTTAGATGCTAATTTGTTTTTTAAATCAATTGCTAAGACCTACCACTTTTTTATGATTCATGATAGAATATGAAATGAGTATCGAGACACTTGATATCTTATAAAGTCATTTATTTGAAAGTTTCAATTGTGTCTACCTGTATAATATTCCCTAGATATGTTAAAGTCTCAATGTTGTATTTAATTGATCGTAGACCTGGTTTACTTGATTATAAAAGTATAAGCGTTTATCATGAATTCATTAAAAAGTACATCAAAACTCGTCAGCACACAAGTCATCCATCAATTTTTTGATTATTAAAATTCATAGATGCTTGTCATGCTAAAACATGGTATTTAAAAGTTCTTGGTCCCATTATGTTGAGTCCTTCATGATTTAATTTTTCTTCCCAAAGTCTGTAGATTCAGTAACATTTATTTAAGGTCATTTTGTATAATAGTCGTTGAGTTTACTAAACCCTCCTTGCGTACTCAACAAAAGATCTATCGCAACATGGAGCTCGTCTCTTTACACTAACTTTGACCCAAAACATTATAGGCTTGATCACATTTAGATTATTATGATTACATAATTTATTGAAGAAAATATATTAGCTACAATTTTTTGTAGCTAATTCGCTACAATTTTGTGCTATAATTGTGTGTCCCTGATTTTTTTGTGGCTCCTAATTCTTTTCTGTGGGTCTCTTATTCATTGCTTGTGTATTTTTTGTGAATGATTGTAGCCAATCTATCCCTTTATCTTAACTACTTATAATGCATCTATAGTCAAAGTGAAATGCTGAGTTTTCAACAATCGTCAAGTGAGAGAGAAAAGAAATGTTGAAAATTAAATAAGGAAACGTTGAAATTAAAGTTAATTGTCTAATTTACCCCCTTTAATACCCCTTATACTTTCTAATGTAAACTATAAAAACTACGTAAGCCGGTAGAAAATTCCTTTGCTATGCACGGGTACAACTGTTTGAAATTATATTTTGATCTTTTCACGTTTTATTTTGAACGTTATACGAAATACTTACCACAATATCGCATATCGTTAATTGTTTGCTGTTAGGAACCACCGTTGCTATGCACGGGTAGTCATCTAGTTGAATCAAATGTTAAAATGGCAACATGCAATTGATTGTAAGATTTGCAACCAATTTTAAGACGTTAGCGTTATACATAAGGGGTTTAATAATATCTACCACAAATAAATTTCAATAGTACTAGTCGTAATGACAGTTGTCTAATAAAGTTCCTTTTAACTCTATGTCAAGGCAAATGTACACGCTCGAATGTGATAATTTCTTAAGCCATATGTCAAGGCAATCATCTCAGCACACCTCGATTCAGGATGAATATCCCAGTAAGTGTAGTGAAGAACATATCATACTTACAAGTTACAATTCTTATTGTCAATATCGAAATACAAGCAATTTATAATTTTTTTTTTCTTGTGGTTGTGGTATGTGAGTGAGCCCATCAATCAACCAAGAGGCCGTGGGTTTATGTTTCGTTAAAAACATTTGTGATATAGCGATAGTGCAACATATGTGATTTAGGTGTGTGAAAAATTGCCTATCTGAAGAAAATGATAATGGATTAGTTGCAAGAAGGATAACGAGATAGAAAGTCAATGGAAAAACTTATCATCTTTTATATGTATAATAAAGCCAACCTCCATGTTTTAATTCCTCTTTTTTCCCTGGTTCTAATCGCATAAACGAGCAACTTTGCTCCCATGCATGAAAAATGGTGATTTTTAGATCTTTTACACGAAAGCAAACTCTTTCTATAAGGTCTTCATTCCAAATTTTAAACTATCATTGTTATCATCATTAGAATTGTCAAGATTGTATATTAAACACGCAACATTATATCAATCTTATTATTACACCCTATTTTCTCTAAAATATTTTTGTTTTCATAAACTATATACCATAAGAATCACTTAATAAAATCATGGGGTTGATGGTGATACTTAAAAAAATATTCAAGATGTGGATTTTGCTACATCTTGTCTAATTGCTAAATGAGCCGGAGATTATTATGACATTAACTACAACATGATCAACCATGATGTATATATGATAATCATGTTCTACGATTACATTTAGAATTAGAAAGTCTATAAGACACGATCAACATTCAACCTTAATAAATTATAAGATGCAAGCTGGCATCCAATGAATCTATTGCCCGTTTGCTTATTCTATTAGTCTTTATAATACTTGCTATCTTTACCGTTTTACAGTAATTCTTTTTGCATCAATCTTTTCTAAAGTAAATCTTGTTCGAATACAAGACAACCCATGTCAAAAAGTAGAAGATTAAGGATATGCCCCCATAAATTTGCATTGAGGCTTCGGAGTTTTCATTTTATATTATCAAAATACATTGTTGTGGTTATTGATGTTGTGGAACTAGCTAGGGTGAAAGAATTAATCGTTCTACATAACATGAATAAGCAACAAAGTAAAACTTGTAAAGTTAGATACATCAATGAGGCAGATCATTGTTTTACACGATTAAATTCTAATACATAAAATAAAATTAATTATTAAGACATCTTTAAGCTACTAAGACACGTAATTGCAAATTGACTGTTCACTTTTATTACTCCTTTCATCCCGTACTATGTCCATGTTCTCAATTAAGGTTAACCCAAGTTGGAAGAAGAAACAAAAATATACTCTAGTTGGAAGAAGTCATTTAATGAAAATGTTTATGTTTCATTTCAACCATAATAGACATTCATTTCATCACGTCTATGAAACATGAAGAGATCCTAATTCTTGAACTTTTTTATAATTTTTAATACATTTAATGCATGTGTGTATAAGACATTTTATGAACTGCAAAAGTTTATACTATAGTGAATGTAAGTTTATAATATCAAAAGGACTAAAAATTATTGATGTGACATTTTATAAACCTTTTAAAAAAGTTTTCCACAGTAAATGCTCTTTTTAAAATTATTATTAATTAATTTGATGGATAAAATTGTTTTTAAATCGTGATAATCATTGTTTTAAAACTATTTGGTTAAGTTTTTGTTTGGGGACAATTACTTTGAGACGGAGCGCATAAGATTTTTAATGGGGATAATTACTTTGAGATGGAGAGCATAAGATTTTTAATGAAGATATTAAAATGTTAAATTATTTAGATGCAAGTCACGAAAATTGTATGTCGGCACGTTATTATTATTATACGGCGCGTGTTTCAGCAATTTACACATGGCATGCTAGGCAAGTTTAGTTGACTTTGTATTTTATTTAGTATTGAATTTTCTTATACATGTGAATGTGAATCATTACCAATCGGAATGCTTGTATGCCTTGAAGGTTATAGTTAAAATATTATTCTCAAACAATCGTATATTCGTTTTATTATAGTTCCAAAATCGTATAATTTGGTCAGTGTGCTTTTTCTAAGTGGTCTCAAGAAATCAAATTTCTAGATCTGAACTTAATATTTCCTTTAATTAGAGCGCTTCCATTACGTTATAATATTTCCCTGGTTCTAATCGCATAAATGAGCAACTTTGTTCTCATGCATGAAAAATGGTGATTTTTAGATCTTTTACACGGAAGCAAACTCTTTATAAGGGGACTGGCAACGTGAGTCGGCAAACCTTGGCAAACCTCGGCATCAAAAATGCCAGTTGCTCGGCATGGCCATTTCGGCATCTCATTCGGTAAGTATTACCGATTCGGTGAACACATTTGCATTTAATAAATTCGAACGTTGCATCTTAAATGTTGCCACTAAAAATGTTGCATTTAATAAATTCGAACGTGGCATGGTTAGGCATGACATTGCCACTAAAAATGAAACTTTAGGCATGTTTAGGCATTAAATGAGTTGCCTTCTATTTATTGGCTAAAAAAAAAAAAAAAAAAAAACAAAAACAAAAGAAAAAAAAAACTAGAGGCATCCTTAGGCGACAATGCCACCACCCTAAAGTCTTCATTCCAAATTCTATCATTATTATCATCATTAGAATTGTCAAGATTGTATATATATGTTAAACAGTCAACATTATATCAATCTTATTATAACACCCTATTTTCTCTAAAATACTTTTGTTTTCATAAACTATGTACCAGAAGAATCACTTAAATAAAAATTAAGATGTGGATTTTGTTACGAGTATGTTTGGCACAAGTAGGAGCTGGAACGGATTGCTGGAGCTAGTTGCTGGAGCACGTGGCTGGAGCTTTTTTTTACATGCTAGTACAACTAGCATTTCATTTAGTAGCTTATTTTTTTAACAAGCTTCTTCAAGCCGTGTCAGCCAAACGAGACTTATTTTAAATGGTAGCTTATTTTTCTAAAAAAATAAGTTAATGCTACGATAAGCTCTGATAAGCTGGTGCGCCAAACATAGCCGTATCTTGTCTAATTGCAAAATGAGCTGGAGATTATGACATTAACTACAACATGATCAACCATGATGTGTATGATAGATGATAATCATGTTCCACGATTATAATCTTTTATATATAATAAAACAAAACCCCTATTGGGAATTTTCCATTTCAAAAAAATGCATTCATACCTTATTTAGTAATAATTGTATTTAAAAAAAAGATTATTTTCTTATTAGGTAACATTTTATATTTATCCATAACAAAAGTAGAAGATAAATACAAAAAATATAGATAAGATGCAATTAACACAAGTAGAAGATAAATACAAAAAAATATAGATAAGATGCAATTAATAATAGGATTAAAATTTTTAAATAATTATCTTTAGTAATAAAAAACTATAATTAAACATCATAAATCAAACAAAACAAAGATTAAATTATTTGTTTTTTAATAAATAAAAATATATGATTCAAAAAAATTTTAAAAACCCGCGCGTGCGCGGGCATTATAACTAGTTAAAAATAAAAAGACTATAAGATACGATCAAAATTCAACACTAATAAATTATAAGATGCAAGCTGGCATTCAGGGACGGAGCCAGGAATTAGGAATAAGGGGGGCCGAAATTTTTTCTCAAAGGTTAGGGGGTCATTTGCCTATAGTTGCGTCATATGCTTAAATTTTATAATGTAAAATGCAAAGCGATTTTGCGTGTTGGAGGGGCCTGAGCACCCCCAGGCTCCCCCATTGTCTCCGTCTCTGCTGGCATTCAATGTAAACTATTGCATGTTAGCTTATTCTATTAATCTTTATAATACTTGCAATATTTACCGTTTAAACGTTGACAATAAAGTTGGGATTATCGATGTAAAAATTATGCTAGTTAATAGCCAATGAGAATATGCCTCAAAGCTCGATTCATACGTATTTCTTATCATTTAATAATTTTTTGAAAGAGTTTCTAATTATAACTTTTTTAATAATCAGAAAAATTCTAGCGGAAAGCAAACCAGGGGCATTAGGAAACCCAACAACCTTATCGAACTAAACCACTAGTACTACGGTATTATAGATTGCTTTGCTTCATGTGGTAGCCTCAGAAGGTTGATGTTATCATGATTGGAACCCAAAACACCTTTTGGTGAATTATAGCACTTAGCCACCCATTTTCCAACTTTACAGTCTTTGTAATAACAAATCCAAATGATCTCCATTCTGTAAGAAGTGTTCACACACATTTAGAAAGAAGTTGAACTTTTTCACTTTTACAAAATAAAATCTCACAATTACTTTTTAGAAGATTGTGGATTGGTTGAAATTTGGTATTAGACACTTATTATGAGACACATCAAAATAGTAAGGTGAACACTTAATATGATTCCAAGAGAGTATTACATTTACCAAAAACTTGAGAAATGATCAATGATTTCTTTTTTAGCAAATAACTAGAATTTTCTTAGAGTGAGGTTATCAACATAAATTAGATACCACAAAAGTACAAGTTCGTGAAGTGAGATTTTGTCGTAGATTTTTCATAAAGGGTAAGAGTCAGAGGCAATACAAAAACATGTGAACAGATTTTCCTAATCTGTTATTAATTACTTAATTAATATTTAAAAAAAATGGTCAGCTAGCAATGGAATATTATTAATTAGTCGTCTCGCGGGTGTCATTAGTTAGATGCTAATTTGTTTTATAAATCAATTGTTAAGATCTACCACTTTTTTATGATTCATGATAGAATAAGAAATAAGTATCGAGACACTTGTTATCTTATAAAGTCATTTATTTGAAAGTTTCAATTGTGTCTACATGTATAATATTCCCTAGACATGTTAAAGTCTCAATGTTGTATTCAATTGATCATAGACCTGGTTTACTTGATTATAAAATTATAAGTATTTATCATGAATTCATTAAAAAGTACATCAAATCTCCTCAGCACACATGTCATCCATCAATTTTTTCATTATTAATTTTTTTTTTTTTTTTTTTTTTTGGGTAAAAGGTCAACGACCCGGTAAATATATTACTCCAAAAAACATTTAAGTACAACGGATATGAGTGATTCTCATATCTCAGCCCGTTACATAGGCGAAATGCTTACATAACAAGATACTTCCAATTTTCTAGACAAGAAAACAAACCATTAAAAGACTCGGACAAAAATATAACCTACTTCCTACAACCTTGGAGATTAAAGCCATAAATGGCGTTAAGAGCATCCAATTCCCCTGGAAGATCAGAAACTTGCTTCGAGTAATCATCATATTCATCCAACTCATCTTCACGCTCATGACCTCCACCAAAAAGATTTGCTGATTCGTCGAACGTGTTAAGAACCTCCTCATCATCACTATCAGTAACCACAATATCACCCACCTTAGAGAAAGGATTAGCCCTCTTATTGGCAGATGCAGACGGAATAGGAACACCTTTATCATCCAAGAGGGTAGCTTTCCCATCGATAAGTAGCTTTTCAAGCTTACTAATTTTCTCAACTACAGGAGTAGAACCACCTTCCTTATTTCCCATTAAGTCACTCACAAGGGGTTCTTGTGATATAGTACCAGTCTTAACCAACGCATCCACATTAACTTCCATAGTACAGCCAGCATCCACATCCATGTTGGTGACATCAGTAGGAATACCAAACGAATCCGTACCATCCATATTAAGAGCATCAAACTGGTTAGATGTAGAGATCGTTGTACCACTAGAGCTAGCCACATCAGGAGTCTTCTTCTTATTGCCACCAACATTCTTGGGTTCAGGAGGAGTCTGTTTGGGTTGATATTGAAACTTCTTACCCACAACAGGTTTAGTAAACCCTCCTTTCCCCGATGCTTGTCATGATAAAACATGGAATTTAAAAGTTTTTGGTTTAATTATGTTGAGTCCTTCATGATTAATTTTTCTTTCCAAAGTCTATAGATTCAATAACATTATTTTAGGTCATTTTTTATAATAGTCGTTGAGTTTACTAAACCCTCCTTGCGTACTCAACAAAAGATCTATCGCAACATGGAGCTTGTCTCTTTAAACTCACTTTGGCCAGAAACATTATAGGCTTGAACACAGTTAGATTATTATGATTACATAATATATTGAATCAAATGTGAAAATGGCAACATGCAATTGATTGCAAGACTTGCAACCAATTTTAAGTCGTTAGCGTTATACATAGGGGGTTCAATAATATCTACTACAAATAAATTTCAACAGTACTAGTAGTAATGAAAGGTGTCTAATAAAGTTCCTTTTAACTTTAGTGAGACCAAATGTAATTGCTTATCAAAAACGCGATGTAACAAAGAACTCCATCTTCAGCCAAAGAAAATATGACCAGAAGCATGTGCATTTCTGGTAATATACCCTTTGATTTAACATTACATAAACTTCATTGCTCTAGAAAAAAGTTGAGATTAGCGACGTAAAATAGAGTAAACAATGTATATGATATAGAATGTGATCGACTCAAACAGGTTTTGTACAGGTCAACCTGAAGAGATTTTTTTCAACTTTTAAACCTTTTGATTGATAATTAGTACATCGATAATCCCAACTTTATTGATAAAATATTTATTAAGTTTGATGCAATATAGTTTGGGAGACTATCGACCAATTGCAGCCCATTTTATTTTAAGCAACTTTTTTAATTTCTCAGTTTAGCCCATTAAAGTTAAAACATAACATGAATAATATAAATTTATATTTGTCAAGAGATTACCTAAGGCTTAACTGACAACTCAAAGAACATGAGGTGGTTGGCCAACAATAACATCTTGGCAACGACTGCAAAGTGTGGGGTGATCAAACAAATTGCCAACTTGTGTTGAGAAGTTCCAATATATCTTTCACATGTTGAACCTTCTACAAGTGAAACACCAATCCATATTTTCTTCTCTCCTTAAATCAAATAATCTCCAGAGTATGGTATACTTTGGTGTTAATACAAACATCGCCTAAAAACGTTATTTATATTTTACGATCTTTGCTAAGTTTTGATAATGACAAAGTATGAACTTTAGCTAAAAGTAAATTATCACTTTAAGTGTTTAAGTCTTGTTTAACTAATGTTTACATTTCCTTTTAAACAAAACATTGGTTTTATTTCTTAAAATAGAAATAGTCACATCACATTTATGGCAAGTTTTGTCATCATGCATTTATGGAAAGAAATGTGTTTGACTTGCTTTGATGTTGCTTACAAGTTTTGTGTTTGACTTGATTTAAGTGATGTGACATTGTTTGGTTGCTAGGAGTTATGAGACAAGACCTTGTTTGGTTTGAAGAGTTATTGGAAAAACCTACTGCAGACCCGGCGGTACCCTGGGGGTACACGGGCGGAACCCATCTGAGGGTTCCACCTGATCCGCCAGACATGCAGAATAGTTTGCTATAAATACCAAACCATTTGTTTGTTTTGTGTAACCCTTTAGGACTTATTCTCACATATTCTCTCAACTAACTCAGTAACCCTTGACTTGTGTGATTCTCTTATGTAGCAAGGAACTCCACAAGATCATTCAAGAAGTTGCAAGCTTCAACTCTAAAGTTGCAAGTCTTGGTAGCTTGGTCATGTATAAGCTTTGGTAGTTTATACTTCATGTGTGTCATGTATGTTGAAGTTATAGGTTAGTATTTTAGGCCTCAAAATACGTAGTGTGTTGGGAGTTGTTGTACCCTAGTAAAAGAACTAACGGGAGTGGTTGTACCCTTGGTAAAGAACTCGACATCTAGCTTTGTGTCGGTAAAAGTGTAAGCGACGAATGGGAGTGGTTGTACCCTTGTAAAAGAACTCGACATCTAGCTTTGTGTCGGTAAAAGTATAAGCGACGTGTAAGGTTTTCTCCGCCGGTGAAAGGAGCTTGTTGATTAGTGTTTATAACTCTCGAGTTGGAAACTCGGGGCGTGGATGTAGGGCAAGGAAAAAGAGTCCTTGTAGCCGAACCACGATAAACTATCGTGTTGTGGTTTGATTGTTTCTTTCTCTATCTTTGCTTATTATATGTTGTTGTTTAGTTAGAATTGTTGATCACATATAAAGCTTTTCAAAGAACCAAAACAAGTAATGTTGTTCTTATATCTTTAAACATAAGTAAAGCTTTTCAAAGAACTAAACAAGCAAAGTTAGGATCATTACAAGTAAAGCTTTTCAAAGTATGAAACAAGTTAAGTTAGAATTGTTATCCACATGTAAAGTCTTTTCAAAGAATCAAACATATTAAGTTGTGTTTATATCTTTAATCAAACGTCAAGTTCTCAAAGGTTATTTAAGCTAAATAAGAATAGAAAAAGCGGAAAACTATTCAACCCCCCTTCTAGTTTTCCACAATTGGCATCAGGAGCTACGTTACTCAAGATCTTTAAAATAGAATGTATTTTAAAACTTGGATCGATCCATGGATTTTGAAAATCTCAAAGAAGGGCAACCTATTCAAAACCAACTGCCATTTGAAAAAGAAAACTTACTTGAATGGAAAAGTAATTTTGAAAACTATGTGAAATCAATTGATCAAGATCTTTGGCATATTATTTCTTTTGGTAATTTCAAACCAAAGAAAACAAGTTTTTGAAAACCAAGATAACTATCTTAAACTTGATAAAAATACTAAAGCTAAAACAATGCTTTACAAAGCTTGAGTACCAAATATGAAAGAATGTATTTTTGTCAAAAGGCTAATGATGTTTGGAAAAATATGGTAAACTTTCATCAAGGAATATGTCAAGTCAAAGATGATCAATTTGATCTTACATATGAATTAGAAGTTTTAGAAAAACTAATTGATAGACACTTAGTAGAAGTTAATACATGTGCTACTAGTTTAAATGTTTTAAATGAAGGTACAAGTGAAGATAAGTACGTGTGTTTTGATGAACCTGTTTGCGTATCTTGGAATGTAATGGATGTTGACGAAGACAATGATCTGGTAGTTAATTGTCAATTTATTGAAACAACAAGCAAGGTGTTAGTAAAGGTGATTACTCGTGTCAAGCTCGTAGTAGTCTTGCTTGCGATTCATGGTATAACTCGGATGAAGATGAAGTCAATCATCCGGTTTGTGATTCTAAACTAGATTAAACATCAAGCAAGGTACACTTTGAAACCAAACTCTTTTGCTTTGATTAATTTATCCTAGAGTTTTCTAATCTAGAAAATGAGTCTAAACGCTTATGCAACATGAACCTAAAAACTATCTTCAAGAATGAGTCTTCAAAATCTCTTAAAAATATCTTCGAAAAGGAAATCTTATTAGAAGATAAAATATCTGGAATTGAGAGTAATGTTGAAATTAATCTAGAATGTAAATTATGTCTAGATTACAAACATGAGATTATAATGCAAAATGAGAAAGGAAAAATTATTAGTTAAATTTGATGAAAGCTCAAAATCTTTTGAAAGATTGTTGAGGAGTTAAAGGTTGTTTAAAGATAAAACCGGATTAGGATTTAACTCATAAGCATCATCAAACAAAGCATGTAAAATTTGTCAAACCTAGAAGAGTAATTTAGAGATAATTCAATCTCTAATAGAAACTCATGATAAAAGGATTAAGACTATCATTCTCTATGCCTTTATATGATTATCTAACCTTCTTGGATACATGAGTTATTGAGTTTCAAAGCGTGTCGTCAAACCAAGTTTTTATGCGTAATGCTTATCCGCTTGATAGCATCTCTATGCAATTTAAAACGTACGCATTACTTCAACTTGACTTTGATTGTATCTTGTTTCTAGCATTATGTGTTCGAATATGTGTTATTTGTAATACTCTAGAGTGTCTTCCTGCTATTTGTAAATAACTAAGATTAGATTCTATGCAACAAGGAATTTAGTCTTTAGTACTAGTAGGAGATATAAGGTGTTTTGGTTCTTTAACCATCAAGGGATAAACACGAAAAACTCTTGAGTATGTCTCACTCAACTCTTGCTTACAAGTAAGCGAACTAAGAATTTCCTAAGTGTTAAAATGTCTAACACTTTTGTGATGCTTGCAAAACAAACCTTTGTTAAATAACATTCTCAAACACCATACTTTGAGTCTTAAATTGTGTTTTTCTTCAATCACTCCTTTATGATAATCTCACATAAAACACACAAGGTGAAATAAAACACATTAGCATATATTAGGATGAGTGAAAGAAAATAAGTTTTCAACATCTAGGATTTACACATCAAATGTGACACATAGTCTAATGATGTTGTACCTCTTGGACTTTTTAAAATAAATAGAGTTCATAGTGTCCTAAGTAAGAAAACCCAAAGAGTCGAGGAGTCGTTGAATATAACATTTAACGAGTGATCTCCTCCTTCTATGATATCATCTTTGGTAGATGATAACTTAGTCGAAAGTCCAATGATGGCAAGACAAGCATGGAGTAAAAGTACAAAACAACATCTTCTCACCTTGAGTTAAACATTGAATCAAGCAAAATTGACATTAGTTATAAAACTTGATTTAGAGGTCATAGTTGTGTCTAAACAAATTCAACAAAAACAATTTTTTTTTTTTTTTAATTTAGAATAAAACAACTAATGAAACGAAATTGATATTTCAAAGTAATCAAGTGAGTATAGTGTCAATTTTTGAAAGACCTTTTGATAATAAAAGCAAGCCACAAAAGCAAGGGATTTTAACTTAAAGACATTCCTAGTTGCTCTCTTGTTCTCAATGGTTAAGTTATTGATGACTTATCGAGAATGAGATTAGTAAATCCGTAGGTAAAACTAAATGTAGAGAAATGTTTGGAAGACTACTTGTTCTCATAACAATTAGATCCAACATTATGTTTAGTTTTTGTCTATGTGCTCGTGTTAAAAAAGATCCTAAAACAACTCTTTAGTTGAGCCTATTTGGATACATCATTAAGTACTACACAACTTAAATTATGGTCTCCCAAAAGAACGGGAATAGAAACCATAGTGTTTGACAAATGGAATTATGTCGGTAATAAGTTGATAAGAAAAGCTCAAGTGGTACTTGTACTTTTATGCTTACTTACCCAATGATTCTCCAAAACGCGTATGACTCTCAAATTAGTATCGAATGGAGAAGCACATCAACAAGCTCCGCTTGAACAAGCAAACTCGCATCAACAATGGAATTCATCTTATCAACATTGCTATACCTTCAACAAAGGAAGCATTGACTTCAGCGATAATTCAATCCATTATGTTCTTAATTGACATATTGTGATCCATCATCATCGCCTTGGTAAGATTGTTCATTGAGGAACGTCTTAACTAAGAAAGTCTTCTACGTTAACTATTTCATCATCACGTTATCAAAATCTCTTGAATGAAAAGCATTCATCATCCCTAGGCTTAGTCAAGGACTCATAAGACCTAAAACCATAGTTTTGAACATTAGGATAAAACCACAAAAATCAAAACAATTTCTTTTAAGTTTTTCCCTGCAGAACCCACGGAACCTTCAGACTATACGGGCGGAACCCATTTTTTGGTTCCGCCTGGTCCGCCAAACCTCAGAATGTATTATTTGTAATTTCAAAACCAAACACCCTCTTAAATCTTAACAAAAACTTTCAAACAGCATCACCCTCTCTAAAACACATATCCTCACGAATTTTAGGGCTTCTAATCCAATCTCTTCCAATCCAACTAACTTTGTAAGTATTCTAATCACAATTGCATTTTTAATTTAATTATAACATTCTTTATTACAAGCATTAACTAGAATCTTAGGGCTTTTGCATAAAACTTCATGATTCTTGAAAAACTTGGTGGCTAGTCAATTATGTATTTCGTTAGTTAAGAAATGTATCTTTTCATTATTACTTTGATTTACCAAACACACCAAGTGCATTATTTTTCAAATTGCAACATGATTCATCACCTCATTGTTAAAACAAATGAAAAACATCATTTAAACATCACTTGCATACTATCTCTTGAATGCTAAAGGGGATACATAACTAATATGTATTTTCGGGTACATTCAATCGAAGACACATTCAATTAGGAGAGTGTTGGTTATCTTTTGTTTTTACAACAAAATTTGCATAACAAAACAATTTGGGAATCAAAATGAGTCAAGATAACCAAGTCTTCACATTGTTTAGCATATAGGAACATATTAGAACATCCACATTATTAAAAGTCATTAACATACAATTTTAAGTTTTTTAGGAATCAACATGCCTCCCGCAAACAAATCCGATCATAAAGAAACCCTTAAGTACATGCCCAAACACCATATGACCAAAGGTCTCAACCCGGTTCAAGTAGAAACCTTTAAGGCATTAGAAAAACACTATGTTTACGAAGGTAGAACCATTGATCCATCCTTTCTAGAAGGAACATCTATTCGCCAAAACTTTGCCGCAATTCACTTTGATTGTCTCCTTGATATAGATGAGCCCATTTGTCCTAGGTTCATCTTAGAATTTTATGCAACCGTAAACCTTTCCTCATGTGCTGGTGGTAGGATTTCATTAAACTTCACAACCAATCAAATATCACATGACATAGATTTAAAAGACTTAGCTATAATTCTTGGTGTACCAAATAAAGGAACTTACCTCTACACGGATAAGTGGCCCATTTCAAGTCTTGATACTATTGATCGTTTTTATCCATACGATACACCTCTTGCTAGTAAGGAAACTATTAAGGAACACCTCTTTGTTAGAACCTCTACCACTAGGGTGAACCGTTCGGGGAATACTATAGATAAGGATCCTTTTGGTATGGAGCTCAATGAGCTTAAACCGCAATTTAAGAAATGGGAAGAAATTCTTAGGGCTAACGTCATAAGTACCATAGGAAATAAAGATCACATCAACACATGTCTTTGCTATATGCTCTATAGCATTTCAACCGGTCAACCCTTCAACTTAGCCTACTACCTAGCCAAAAGGATGGCCGACATATCCTTAGTTGGAACAACCGCTCTTCCCTATGGTATGCTTCTTACTCGCCTCTTTAGAGGAATCTCACCCATTTCTCCTAACGAAGATGGAATACACCTTGACTATTTTCTAGTTCCTCACACCTTCGTTCCCCTAAGTGATAAACGAGTTTACAAAAATAAGGCCAAACATACTCGATCACCTACACCATCATCATCATCATCCGAAATGAGCGAGGATGATAAACTTCCCAACTCTAAGTTACCTCCTTTAGAATACCTTCAAGCTCTCCCCATCATTGACAATGCTTCTGAAGAATTCAAGCAAACCAAAGGAATGTTCAAGTGTTTTGGAAGGTACCTAAACAAGCTCAAAAAGAAGATAGACCGGTTGTGAGAAGATTAAGGAGCGTTTGGCATAAGAATGCTTTAGAATCGTCTTTGTGTTAAAACAACGTGAATTATGTATTTTTTTTTTTTACTTTCATGGTTTATTATGTTTGTTGGATTATGTTTGTATGAACTTTTATGCATAATGACAATGTTTAAGGTGTTTGTCATCTTTTCTATGCTTATGGGAATTCTTACTAAGTATAATGAAATCCTCGACCTCAAGGTCAAAGTCCCATGATATGTATATTTACATGTCTAATTTTTGCATTGCCTAACCAGTAATACCTTATCTTTTTGATTTTAGGAGTTTTCAAAAACTTTGAAAATCGTCTCGCGGGTCAAAAACGCAGACTGCCTAATTTTTTACCCCTGGCGGATCTGGCGGTACCCAAAATTGGGGTCCGCCAGTGTATTTTCTGGGAATTCCAGAAATGGCCCAACGGACCAGGCGGTACCCTCAAATGGGTTCCACCAGTGTCTTCTGAAGGATCCGCCAGTCACCTGCAGAAAATTTTTGCTATTTTTTCTTAAGTTCATAACTTGTAAAGTGTCAAATCATTATCCTAAGTGAGAAACATCTTTCATTTACAACAACAACCATATTGGAACAAACCTCACTCACTAAAACAATTAGTAAGACACTTCCCGCCAAAATTCAAATTCAAAACATAACTAACCAAAGGAACCATTTTAAAGGATCCTTCAAACCTTTGATACATTTTCAACCAAACCACTTCCCATGATCACAAAGCATTGAGTGCTTAGGTTGGTCTTTCACTCCATCCTATTCATTGGATTGACTTCAAATGATGTGATATGGTCATGAAAATCATTTGACACCTCAATCTTAAAATAGTAAAACATCAAATCCAAACACTATTTCAACACTTTTCTCATCCTATATAATTGAAAGCTTCACAACAATTCAAATCACACCATCACCATCAAGACTTCTCCCCTCAAACATCAAAACCAAAACCTTTGAAATGACCAAATCCAACACCTCATTCGAGTCATCAAAATCATGTGCTAAAACCACTAGGATTAGTGTGAAACCTTGTTGCTTCAACAAAACCACAAAGTCAAGCTCATCATCATCAAGTGATGCTTCACTCAACATCTCCTCACCTATCCAAGATTTTCTTAACCTTACTACCTCAACTACACCCTCAACACATTGTAATACCAATGTGATCACCATTCAAGATTTGCTTAATCTTGCTACTCCACCACCTTCTCCACCACTTTGCAACTCAAACCTAGCAATTAACCCATCATCAACTAAACCTTTGAGTGAGTCAACTCCATCTTCTCAACAAGCTTTTAAATCAAAAACTCCTTCACCTGAATCACCAACACCTACACCAATGGAACTTTTCCATACACCACCAACATCACCAACACCCAATTTGGAAACTTTTGATGATCTATCATCAACACCACCATCCTTCTCACTTTTTGATACCGTTGCTCAAATGGAAACCCAACAACAACCTAGTGAGCAACTTAATGATGAACCCCATTACCCATCTACGGTAGAACGGTTGGCTTACCGTTATGCTAGACCATCCATTTTTCCAAATGATCAAGGTCATACCCACTCACATTCATTTGTGTTTCATCCAATTTACAAAAACCTTCATGGTGATCCTTACGGAGAACCAAGTTTCCGTCACCTAATTCAACCACAACAACAACAACAACAACAACAACAACAACAACAACAACAACAACAACAATTTGATTCTCTACTTTCTTTTTATAAGAAAATAGAAGCCTCAATGTGGGAAAAACCTCCAAACATGAATGAGGAAATAAACACTCATTTAAACCACCTCAATGCCTTCAAACGAATGGTTGATTCTCAAATCAATCATGTTATGGAATTCAATACGGCATTAAATTCAACAAATGAAGGTAGCAAATACACCTCTCAAACATCCACATTTGCTCCTTCAAGTTCAACCCATCCATCACCAACAAATCAAACCTCTCTTCCACCAAACTTCCCACGCCATGATTGCGGACATTGCGAAGAACCGCTCGCATTAGTGAAAGGTGTCGAACGGAACTTCGCGAGTTAACCGAAGAAATGAGGTTTATTCTAAACCACATTTTGGACCGTCTCCAATCCTTGTCTCATCCACCACAACCTTAGAGTCTCCAAAATGAAACAAAACCGTTTCTCTTGGAAAATGTCTCCCATTTTAACCAACAAACCAAAACCAAGTCACCTCCTCACCTTTCAAAATAAAACCCGCTACAACCCTCAACTCACATTTTCACCCTTAAACAACCCTATCCTTGTTTTTGGAAAATGATTCTCATTAAGGATGATGATTTCCTTGTAGCTTTTTATACTCTTAGTTCATTTTTAGTTTTTCTTTGTTTCTTAAAATGTAGGATGTTGTAATCTTAATTATGTGTCTTTGACTATCTAAGAGTCAAAATTTTACATTAAATGAAGATTAATTCTACAACAAGGTTTGCATTGTTTAAATGACCATTTAGGTATGATGAGTGAACTACACCATTATATGGTACCATACATAAATCTTGTGTTTTAGAAACTAACCTCTCTTTTTGTAGGTTCATTTTCCATGTTTTTCTTCTTTGAAACTCCATTTAGGGGATTAATATTCAAGGGGGAGCATGAGTATTACATTATTCCGCTTCACAACTCTTAGTTGTAGTTTAGACATGAAACACTTTCATGACTTATCTTGTGCGGAAACTAACTTTTCTTTTGTAGGTTCAAAATCCATGTCTCCTCTCTTGGCACTCCATTTAGGGGGAGTATCGTCCGGGGGGAGCATGGCCATTATTCCTCTTCACTTCTCTACTTTTTGTTTCGACAAAATGGGGGAGAATTTATATTAAACTTGTTCAACTTTTGATATTTCCGCTTCGCTAACTCTTTAAAAAAACAAGTTTTAATACTAACTTTATAAGACTTAACACTAAATATTATGGCTTACTTTTAAATAAAGTTTATGTTTTGTCATCAACAAAAAGGGGGAGATTGTTAATACAAATATCGCCTAAAAACGTTATTTATATTTTACGATCTTTGCTAAGTTTTGTTAATGACAAAGTATGAACTTTAGCTAAAAGTAAATTATCACTTTAAGTGTTTAAGTCTTGTTTAACTAATGTTTACATTTCCTTTTAAACTAAACATTGGTTTTATTTCTTAAAATAGAAATAGTCACATCACATTTATGGCAAGTTTTGTCATCATGCATTTATGGAAAGAAATGTGTTTGACTTGCTTTGATGTTGCTTACAAGTTTTGTGTTTGACTTGATTTAAGTGATGTGACATTGTTTGGTTGCTAGGAGTTATGAGACAAGACCTTGTTTGGTTTGAAGAGTTATTGGAAAAACCTACTGCAGACCCGGCGGTACCCTGGGGGTACACGGGCAGAACCCATCTGAGGGTTCCGCCTGATCCGCCAGACATGCAGAATAGTTTGCTATAAATACCAAACCATTTGTTTGTTTTGTGTAACCCTTTAGGACTTATTCTCACATATTCTCTCAACTAACTCAGTAACCCTTGACTTGTGTGATTCTCTTATGTAGCAAGGAACTCCACAAGATCATTCAAGAAGTTGCAAGCTTCAACTCTAAAGTTGCAAGTCTTGGTAGCTTGGTCATGTATAAGCTTTGGTAGTTTATACTTCATGTGTGTCATGTATGTAGAAGTTATAGGTTAGTATTTTAGGCCTCAAAATACGTAGTGTGTTGGGAGTTGTTGTACCCTAGTAAAAGAACTAACGGGAGTGGTTGTACCCTTGGTAAAGAACTCGACATCTAGCTTTGTGTCGGTAAAAGTGTAAGCGACGAATGGGAGTGGTTGTACCCTTGTAAAAGAACTCGACATCTAGCTTTGTGTCGGTAAAAGTATAAGCACGTGTAAGGTTTTCTCCGCCGGTGAAAGGAGCTTGTTGATTAGTGTTTATAACTCTCGAGTTGGAAACTCGGGGCGTGGATGTAGGGCAAGGAAAAAGAGTCTTTGTAGCCGAACCACGATAAACTATCGTGTTGTGGTTTGATTGTTTCTTTCTCTATCTTTGCTTATTATGTTGTTGTTTAGTTAGAATTGTTGATCACATATAAAGCTTTTCAAAGAACCAAAACAAGTAATGTTGTTCTTATATCTTTAAACATAAGTAAAGCTTTTCAAAGAACTAAACAAGCAAAGTTAGGATCATTACAAGTAAAGCTTTTCAAAGTATGAAACAAGTTAAGTTAGAATTGTTATCCACATGTTAAGTCTTTTCAAAGAATCAAACATATTAAGTTGTGTTTATATCTTTAACCAAACGTCAAGTTCTCAAAGGTTATTTAAGCTAAATAAGAATAGAAAAAGCGGTAAACTATTCAACCCCCCTGCTAGTTTTCCACATTTGGCTTGGTGCATCCAACAAAGTAGAAAGAATCTCAACCTACAGTATGAATGATGGATTTATTGTACAAATATCGTCAACAAAATGCGTGCAATGATGTGTAATTGGTCACCATATTACATATACTAGTGTGGTAATTTGAATTATTTACTTATATATCGGGTATTCAGGTTATGTGGTATGTGATATTTGACTAGGGGTGTTCATCGGTTCGGTTCTTAGTTAATCGGTTTATTCGGTTCGGGTTGTTCGGTTAAATTTTTTTTTTGGGTCATAACCGAAAACCGAACCGAACCGAACCGAAGTTCGGTACGGTTATGGGTCAAAACCGAAAACCGAAATTTATACTTGAATTACACTATTTATATTTTTTATTTAAATTTAATTATATATATTTTTGGCAAAAAAAATATTTCAAGCATAAAAAAGTGTTTTTTATATTAGTATAAAATTTTAATAGATATTTTTTATATATAAAATAATAAAAATATATAAAAATATATATATATATATATATATATATATATATATATTTATATAAATTCGGTTTTCGGTTCAGATAGCCAAACCCATATCCAAACTGAAAACCGAATTTTTAATTCGATTCGGTTCGGTTTTAACAAGTTCGGTTCGGTTTTCGGTTTATTCGGTTTATTACCCAACCCATGAACACCCCTATATTTCACATACATTTTCTTGACCAAAAACAAACCCAAAAATACTAATAATGCTTAAAAATGCCAAATATATGTGTGTTTTCGTGTTTATGCATGTGCAGGTACAAAAGTGTGAAAATTGGACAAAAACGAGACAAAACCGACATAAACGGACACGAGATTCTGGAAAGAGGTTCAAAAGCCGAGGCCAGGGAAGCATTTTTCAAGTCCGGATCAATAAAAGAGCTCAAATTGTCAAAACAAATCCCTCAAGTTTCATCATTTGTCTTTATTAGTCCCTGGAGAAATTTTACAGAAGTGGTCCTCAAATTTATAAAGAAGACAATTTTGGTCCTTGCAATTTCTACCTAAACTAGACCTTAAACCATTACTACACTACACCAAATATGCCATAACCCAATACCCTTTCAACCCATATTATCATAAACCCAACACCATCTCAGGCCCAACACTTTAAATATAATAACCCAGCCCAATCACCCTTATTTAACCCAACCCGGATCTACAACCACTTGACCCAGATCCCATCTATACCCGGTCAAACCCCATCACCAGAGTCAAAATAAAATAAAACAACCTAAAACCAAAACCCGCCCTTTTCACCCCCATGTTAACTATTTCACCTCCTTCCCCATGTAATTAAATTCTAAGTTCTAATAAAGCTTTAGTTTTCCTTATTCACTTGTTTGCATTTACTTTCAAGTTTTCTATTAAACAGATTTCAAGAGCTTTATTTGTTGTTCCTTTAAGTTCATTTAAGTTCCCTGTAGCTTATTGATAAGTTGGTAATTTACTTTAAGCAGTTTTTCTCAATAGTTACCCAAGTTTTCATAAAAATCACTAAAAATCCAAAAATAAGTGCTTTTTGCTTATTGTTTATCCTTACTGCTTTTTGATAGTTAAATATTGATTTTCATGTTTTATTATTGCCATTTGATAATTTTTCTTAACAATTGTTGGCTTAATACTTGCTTCTACTCATTCAAATTCTCATCAGCCTACCCTTAAGGGGTGTTTGGTACAAGGTACTCTTCTTGCTTAAACTTGTTTTGACCCATATTCCAATGTTAGATCAACCTTAGTTTAGCCTTAGTTGTAGTTTAAGAGTAAATTTGAGCATTGTTAAGTAGTATCATTGCTTTTTAGTTTAATTCTAAAATAATTTAGCTTAAAACTGTCATAAACAATAGCATAAGTCAGACTTTAGTTTAAGCCTTTTTAGTTGTAATATTTGCCTTAGATCAGGTCAAAATAGGTTAGTGCACATGTTCATTAACCGGTATTAGAAGCTCATTAGTCAAATTGCATATTTCAGCCCATTTTCACCCATAAAACACTGCTACATCAGTTAGCATATTGTCTTTTTCAGCTTATAGTTTTAAATTTTCATTTCCCCATTATTAGTTTATATGTTCTCTAATTTGGTAATATTAGTATTTGGTTGTTCCACTTGTTGTTTCTCATTTTTACTAATTTTTACACTAACTTTTTGATAGTTTTTTTTACCTGCTCTAAATAGCCCCTTGACGCTTTTTTTTTGCCTTGCACTTTTGATTTTTCCCAAACTGCTTCTTAGATAAGCTTGTCAAAAGCTCTTAAAAGCTCCATAGGATCTGAGATTTGGTATTTGAACTCCTGGATTGTTGGTTTATGTAATGCCCCACTCAGGGGCGAAGCTTGGAAATTTCGAGTGGGGGGTCGGGATCTAAATTTTTTTTTCCTAACACTATGGGGGGTCGAAACCGAATTAAATTGGGGGGCGAAACCGAAAATACCGAAATTTTTCTACACGAAAACTATATACCCCTACATCGCAAAAAAAATTTCGGGGGGTCGGCCGCCCCCCCCCCCCCTCTTAGAAGCTGCGCCCCTGGCCCCACTTATCAGAGTTGAACTTTTAGAAACTTAGCTTGTGCACTAGCTTAAAGTTGCCATTAGGGCCTGTTTGGTACTCATTATAGGTTTTAGTTTAGCAGCCCAGCTTGAGTTTGGTGGTTATTTGAGCTTAGTAGTTTTTTTTTAGCTTGATTATTTGATTTGATCAGTTCGTTTAGGCTTGCTGAAATCTAGTCTGAGCTTTTTAGATCTCTAGTGTAGCTTGTTAGTAGATAGCTTAAGCTTATTAGTTTGTGAGATCTCTTTGTAAGTGATTATGTTATGGTAACCGTTGGAATGCATAAGCTAGTTCTGTTCTTTTCTCAGTTTTTCCAAAGTTTAGCTTTTACAAAAATTGTCCATTTTCATGAGCTTAATAGGTTTTCAAAAGAAAATTAAGAAATAAAAATAATTTTAGCAAAAAGCTAAGGCAAGGGTTCGAACCCCTGACTTTAGCCTTCAAACGAGACACAAACAGCACGCCCTCAACCAACTCCACCCTTGGGATTTTCTCAAAGGGTTTGCTCTTTTTATTCTTTTATCACCCTTTTCCATTTAAGCCTTGCCAAATTGTTTTGCTTATCACAGCTTATTAATAAGTTATTTTTCACTAGATTCTGCATTATAAATAAACTTTTAGAAAAAAATTTATTTTCATTTTCTATTTTTAATCATTTATTTTCTTTTAATTAGTTTTTAAATCATAGTAAATAAATAAAAAGTAAAAAAAATATTTTTCTTTTTCCCAAAATTTACTTTCGTCATTTAGAACATAGAAAAATCATTTTCATACCCGTAGGATTAGTCTAGCTTTAAATTCACTTTTTATTTCGCGCGTTTACGTTTAATTTAGGTATAACTTACGTTTTTAGTTTTAATTACGTGTTAGACATTCATGTTTCCATATTTGTGCATTTTTACTTGTTTTTATTCGCATTACTTGTAGTTTAATTAGGGTTCCCCATAAACCCCCCTTCACATTCACTTCACGATTCACGAAACCGAACCAACGAACTCGAATTCATCCTTCGTTGGGAAAACGACCCGGGGATTCATATTTACCCGTGCAATCCTTGAAGATATTACCTTATATATATATATATATATATATATATATATATATATATATATATATATATATATATATATATATATATATATATACTTGGTAAATATCAAATAATTATGTTTTATTTCTAATAGGTAGAATTAAAATCATTTTAACAGGAAAGAGATCAAACAGGTCGAAAGTCACGCAAACTGTATTTTTATTGCATAAAATGATATATATCTTTTGTAATAATATTAGAGACACTAACTATTTACTAAAGAATTGGACTAATAATGTTTCGGGTCAGCCATTAGCTTTTTTTACCAGAACCCGCCCATTTTGATACATTGACAGTTTTGCTCATAAATCTTTGAGTCTTTATACATGGTCGTATACATCTTGTCACATCTACAGAATAATTATCAAGAATACCTAAGATGTTACTAATATGCGATTCAGTGAGTCAGCAAGGTTATCCTGAAATGAATGGAGATACATCTTCTCCCCCAAAATCAGTCTCTTCCTCGCGATGAGCAAGCCATCTTTCATTTACTGCTAGGCTATTTTGATTCAAAAACAAATATAATGATGTCAGCATTTGTCAGTATTATATTCGGAAGTGAGATTTTACCACACATCACATGAGGCAGTATTGGAGCAATGACTCTCACTATGGAGAGTAGATTCTCTGCATGAATTGTTAGACAACTCCACCTTGTAAAACTCGAACCACCGCTGAAATAGAATCAAACTTCATTTAAAAATAGTCTACTTAATACTTATGTCCTTATAAAGCATATAAAACTTCATTGAAATATAAAAGAAAATGTCTTACCCAACATAAAGGTGATCTTCGGCAACATGAAGTAGAAAATATATCCCCCAATTCTGTATTTCTGATTCAACTGGTCTTACTCTAACCATCTATCCCCCAATTCTAGTTAGTACATTCTATTTTGTCTCCCTGTTCAAGTAATTTTCCCCAAGATAACACTCCAACCATCTATCCCCCTACTTTGATTCAACTTATCTTAATCTAAGTACTAAATCTAAAGCACTCCACTAATGGTGCACGGATTCTTCACAATTATGAAAGACAAGTCCAAAACACAATCACATCTAAAAGTGTCATAATCTTACCACCAGCTCAAGTTAAAATAAACACATTCAGAATACCATATAATAACCATAGAGTTGGCATGTCTATGAGCATTCAAAAACTAACATCTCCTTGATTATTACTAGTGTTAATTAAACTCATTTAGAGATTAGATTAAATGTCTATAAGTTTTCGTGATTTTATATCAAACATGCATACAATGATATTAAGAGGACAAGATAATGGTGTACGAGTTCTTCTCAAGAGCAGATAACAAGGTCAATAAAGAAATGACAAGCCATTACATTATGAGTATCAGAATCCTACTATGACTATTGTATCACAGGCTTGTTCAAGTAACAAATACAATCAAACAATCATAATAAAAGTATAAACCCCATCTCTCATAAGTCAATAAACACTGTTGGGTCACTGAATTCCCCAAATCTTCTAACAAGGATTTGAACGTAAAATCCCCTAAGTGTAAACAAGTCACTGAGTGAACAGTAACTCAGTGAGTCACCTTCAGGATGCTAAGACCGAGCCTAAGAAGAAAGGTTCTCCATTCAGTGAGGCGGAACTCAGTGAAGTGTGATCTAAGCCAAGAAGAAGGTGATGGGTTCAGTGAGGATGACAATAACTCACTGAACCCCATGACTCCTCAACAACTTAATCATACTGAAGACTGATGACATGAAGACAGAAGTTGTGGCGGGACCGGGCGGGAAAGTCTGAGCTGCTTTATTGAAGTGCTTTATCACTTTAATGTCAAACTTTCCCCAAATGGTTAAAACCAGTCTGTCATCAGAAAGTGACTTTTGGATCTAACTCAATGAAGGTTCCTTGCCAGAAGAATAAAATCTTTCAAGATATTGTTAAGGAAGCTTTAGGTCCAATGTATATTTAGTTGTTCTATACTTGTGTATAAATAGGAAGCAAATGTGAGGAGTAAAAGTTGACAAGTTTGTGCAATTAATGCAAAGCATTCACAAACCACTTTACTCCTCCAAAGAACAACGCAAGCCCTTGAGATAGCTCAGTGGGTAATTTAAGTTGTCACTCAACATAGTTTGAGTTTAGTGAGGAGTCCATACAATACTTGTCGTTTCAACCCCAAGTGTTATTCCGCAAACACTTGGGTACAATTCTTTTGATTAACTTCTAATAAAGAATTAAACGTTGGAAAAATATTGTCTCTTATTTTTTACGTTACTTTATTGTTAATCATTTTCATACATTTGTGTTCAAGTCATATAACTTGGTTACTTTAGCTTTTTAGTTACTGATAACCAAGTAAAAGGGACCAACAAGTGGTATCAGAGCCTCTGATTTGTAAAACTTATACCTGTTTTCAAAACCTAAGAGTGCTCAAGTTTTTAAAATCAAGATCCCACTATGACTGACATAGATATTCCCCAGCTTGTTTATAAAAAGGGTGGAAGTTATTCAGCTACTGCCCCTCGACTTGAAGCTGGCAAATTTAACAAGTGGAAAAAGCGAATGCTTTGCTACTTAACTGGGATGGAACCTTATTACATCAAATTGATTAATGAGGGTCCATATGTCCCAACAACTGCCCAAGGTTTAATCAAACCTGAAGCTCAGTGGACCCCAGATGAAAGTAGGGTGGTCAATCAAGACCAGCGCCTGAAAAGCATCATTATATCATGCCTTCCTGATGATACAATGGAATCAGTGATCAACTGTCCCACTGCCCAGCAGACATGGACTGACCTGGTTCATAGCTATGAAGGGCCTTCTGATACCAAAGAGAATAGAATCATGGACCTGAAGCTTGAATTCAATACCTTCAGGGCCAAGGATTCTGAAAGTCTCTCTGAGACTTATACTCGGTATAAGACCCTCCTGAATGAGCTGACCAATGATGGTGTTATACTGTCAAAACATGAAATCAATGTTGGTTTTGTCAACAGTCTCCCTGAGAAGTGGTTAAACTTCTCTCAGGGATTGAGAAATGCAAACCACATTCAGAACCTTGAGCTCCCTGCCATCTATGGGAAGTTTGTCTATGAAGACAATCTTATCACCAGGAGATACCCTGGTAAAGCTCAGGAGACCAAAAAGGCCTTGACAATTACACCCATATCAACTGCTTTCTATTCAAAAGGTGTTGTGCAGGATTTTCAGGATGGATTTGATGATGAGGTTGACCAAAGAACCAGTGAGGAGTATCTTAATGATCTTCAAATTGAATTTCATGAAAGAGCACTCCTTGCTAATTCAAAAAGGTTTTTTAAGAGAAACAAATTTCCTTCTAAAGCAAATGACAACACTGAATGCTTTAAATGTGGCAAAATGGGGCATTTTGCTAAAGATTGTTTTTCAAAAACATCCTCAGAACCATCTTTCAAATTTTCAGGAAATAACTCTTTTTCAGGCCCCAGCAAATTTCAACCAAAAATGCTTCAGTCTAGTCAAAGATTTGAAAAAGTCCCTCAAATTGACTTTGAAGCAAAGTACAGAAAGGCAAAAGCTAAGCTTGCCCTTCTTGAATCATCCTCAACAGTCCCTCAGCCTCCTCAGGCTCCAAAGCCTACTCAAGCCAAAAACAAAGGGCTTGTTGCTGAAACATATGACTGGGATGAGGTTGAAGTGTCCTCTGATGATGATGAAGTTCACATCAGTGTCCTAATGGCGCTGTCAGAAGACAACAAACTTGCTGTGGGGAAGAGTCATGCAAGAAATGGTGAATGGGTCAACATCACAATGAGGAAGGTAAATCTTTTACTTTCTATGGATGATAATGATGATTGGAAATCTTACTTAGACTATATTAATGTTGATCTTAAGTATGTTGATGAGCAAAGACTGAATTTGTTTTCAAAATTTAACAAACTGAGTTTTGAATTAAATCATTGTAGAGATGAATTACTTGCCTTAAAACAAGCCAAGCTTGAAAGTGTCACACTTCAAATTCAAAACTCTGAACTTGTAAAACAAAATCAAGCTCTTCAGGAAGAACTTAAGAAAGAAAAGGAAATTATTTGAAAGTGGACTCAGAAAAACCCCAAACTTTATGAAACACTGAGTCTCTCACCCAGTCCCAATAAGGCTGGTCTGGGTGATGATCAACTCACTAAAGTTTCTGGGGAGAGTAGTCATTCCACAACTTTTCTATTAACCAACATACTCTTTAGCAAAGAACTAGCTCCCAAACCCAGTGATTGGATTGAAAGAAACAATCCTGATAGTAAAATGCCAAATTTTAACACTGGAAAAATCCTGGAGCCTGAAAGTCAGGCTATCAAGGAGCTGCTAGGAGTCACTGATGAACTTAGTCCTACTGAGTCCATCACTGAGTCTAAGTCTGATTCACCACTCCCTCCACTGAAACAACTTCAGGGAGCAGAACCCAACTCTGACCTTGCACCATTAGTCTTTCAACCACATTCTCCTAAAGAGAAATCAGGGTTAGGAAGGACTATACTGAAAAGACCTACTCCTGCACCCACTGAACACCAAAAACCTTCAGTAACTACTGAAGTGAAGCCTGAAAGCACTGATTCAAAGATTGATCAGCATGCTGAACTTGTCAGGATGCTGAGTGAGAAAATTGAGTCTACTGAGAAAAACTCTGACTCAAAATGAACAAAGCCCTCAGTATCCTCAGGTTCTTCCAAACCAAAAACCACACCTAGACCCTCAGGGAGATGTGAACTGTGCAATTATCCAAATCACAGCACTGATAAATGCTACAGAGTCCTGTTTTGTATGATATGCAAACAAGAGGACCACAGAACTTGTGATCACATCTCCCACACTGCCTCTTTAAAGGCAAGGGGTCTATACAAAACCCAAGGCTATCAGTATGCCACACCTTCCAAACAAAGACTGAAGGCCAAGCCTCTTTCACCATGTCCTCACTGTGGTTTCAATGATCATCTTCCTGATGATTGTATGATGAAAGAATGCTGTGACATCTGTGGAGATCCCTCCCATGAAACCAGGGGGCATGACAAAGTGATTCAGTCCAGAAGGAAAAACCAAACCAACACTTCTCAGTCACCTAAGGCATCAACCTCCACAAAATGTAAAACATGTGGAAGCTCAGGTCACACAACTTCAGACCATGATTCACTAACTGAGTTCAAAAAGTCCCTGAGGACTAAGCCCACTAGAAGGTGGGTCAACAAGCAAAACTAACCCAGTTTACTGTTTGTGCAGAAACACATCAAGGATCCTACCTGGCATCTAGACAGTGGATGCTCCAGAAGTATGACTGGTGTGAAAAGTTTTCTGCACAAATATGTGGAAGAACCAGGACCCAAAGTAGTATTTGGTGATAACTCATCAGCTCCCACTGAGGGTTATGGTTCAGTAAACTGCAATGGTATAGTTTTTACAAGAATAGCTTATGTTAATGGTCTGAAGTACAACCTGATAAGTGTTTCCCAACTATGTGATGCCAAATACATAGTTCAATTTGATGACAAGAGAGGGACCATATTTAATGCCAATAAGGAAGTTGTGTTGATTGCTCCCAGGATGGATGATGTATATGTCCTTGACATGACATCCCTGACTCAAAATGGAGCTTGTCTATTCTCTAAGGCAAGTGAGACAATCAACTGGCTATGGCATAGGAGACTCTCTCATCTCAACTTCAAAAACATCAACAACCTGGCCAAACAGAACAAAGTTCTGGGCCTTCCATCCCTAGTGTATACCAAAGACAAGCCTTGTTCTGCTTGTGAAAAAGGAAAACACCACAGGGCATTATTCAAAACCAAACAAACCTTTTCCATCAAAAGCTGCCTACATCTTCTTCATATGGACCTTTTTGGACCTGTCAGTCCAATGTCCATTCACCATGAGAAGTATACTCTGGTCATAGTGGATGAATACTCAAGATATACTTGGGTTTACTTCCTGACAAAAAAGAGTCAAGCAGCTGAAACAATCATGTCATTTGTCAGGAACATTGAAAATCAAAATGATGTCAAAGTTAAACAGATCAGGACTGACAATGGCACTGAATTCAAAAACCAAGACCTTGAGTGTTTTTGTGATGAGAAAGGAATTTCTCAAAATTTCACTTCTCCCTATACTCCTGAACAAAATGGAGTAGCTGAAAGGAGAAATAGAACACTCATTGAGGCAGCAAGAACAATGCTGAATGGCTCAGTCCTCTCAAAACATTTTTGGACTGAGGCAGTTAAAACAGCTTGCTACACTCAAAACAGGTCAATCATTGTGAAAAGGCATAATAAGACACCTTATGAGATATTCAAAGGAAGGATTCCTGACATCAGCTATTTTCATGTATTTGGGTGTGAGTGTTTATACATAATCACAAGGATCACTTAGGTAAATTTGATGCCAAAGCTGATGATGGATACTTCCTGGGATATTCCCTGGTCTCTAAAGCCTTCAGGGTGTTCAACACAAGGAGACAGCAAACTGAGGAAACTTATCACATTACTGTTGATGAGAGCACTGAATCCATCAGGTTCTCAAATTCCTCAGTAGAAGAGATTGGTATTGATGACTCATCAAGATATCCTCCTGATGAGTATCATCCTGAGAACAATCCCTCAACTCAATACCAAGCTGATGCTGATGTCTCCTATTACATCATCCCTCACAACCTACCCCAACCACCTATCAGTGAGTTCATAGAAACTCAGCCTGTCTCAAATGAGACTGACACCACTGAACAAAATGTTCAGGAACCCACAGAACAAATTGTTCCTACAGTTGTCACTGAAGTACATATTGATGAGTTACCTCATGTTCCTGAGTCTGAACCTAATCAGGCTCCTACAAGCTCAAATTCCTATCCCAAACCCCAGGATAGCTGGACTAGATCCAAAATCATTGAGCTTGTGAACATCATTGGTGAACCCACTGAAGGCATGCTCACAAGAAGCAAGGCTGCCAAACTCAAGGCTGCCACTGCCAATATATGTCTTTATGCTGACTATCTCTCATAAATTGAGCCTAAAAATGTTAACGAAGCCCTGACTTATGAAAGTTGGGTTCAGGCCATGAGAGATGAATTGGAACAATTTGACAAAAATGATGTCATGACCCTTGTTGAATGCCCCCAGGGTGTTTTAATCATTGGTATGAAATGGGTCTTTAAGAACAAGACTGATGAGAATGGCACAGTCATCAAAAACAAAGCAAGACTGGTTGCCAAAGGATATAATCAACAGGAAGGTATAGACTATGAGGAAACCTTTGCACATGTTGCTAGAATGGAAGCCATCAGGATCTTCCTTGCCTATGCAACTTACATGAACTTTAAAGTTTACCAAATGGATGTTAAAATTGCATTCCTGAATGGTAACATCAAAGAAGATGTTTATGTGCAACAGCCTCCTGGTTTCGAAAGTAGTGAATACCCTAACCATGTCTACAAGCTAAACAAAGCCCTCTATAGACTGAAACAAGCACCCAGGGCATGGTATGAAACTCTTTCAGCCTTCCTGATCCAAAACAAGTTTGTCAGAGGAAGAATTGACAACACACTGTTCATCTACAGAACAAAGGATGATGTCATTCTTGTCCAAGTGTATGTTGATGACATCATCTTTGGCTCAACAAGTTACAAACTTTGCAAACAATTTGAAAAACTTATGACCACAAAGTTTGAAATGAGCATGATGGGTGAACTCACATACTTTCTTGGACTACAAATTAAACAAACTGAAAAAGGAATATCCATTTGCCAAGAGAAATACCTCAGGAACCTACTGAAGAAGTATGAGCTCATTGACTGCTCTTCAGTAAAAACTCCTATGGTTCCTCCAAACAACCTTGGCCCTGATCTCACTGGAAAATCATTGAATCAAACCCAATACAGAGGAATGATTGGCTCCCTGATGTACTTACTTGCCTCAAGGCCTGATATCCAATTCTCAGTCTGCCTGTGTGCAAGATACCAGGCTGACCCAAAAGAATCACATCTCACTGCTGTCAAGAGAATCATCAGGTACCTGAAGGGTACTCCAAACCTTGGTTTGTATTACCCAAAATGTTCAGGATTTGATCTCAAGGGGTACACTGACTCTGACTATGCAGGATGTAACATGGATAGGAAAAGTACTTCAGGATCCTGCCAATTTCTTGGTGGTAAACTTGTGTGTTGGAGTACAAAGAAACAACAATCAGTGGCCATGTCCTCAGCAGAAGCTGAATATATGGCTGCTGCAGGATGTTGTACAAATGTACTATGGATGAAAAGCAAGCTGAGTGACTATGGCATTCAGTATAAGATGGTACCTATCTTTTGTGATAATACAAGTGCCATAGCCATCTCAAACAATCCAGTGCTTCATCAAAGAACCAAACACATTGACATCAGATACCACTTTATCAGGGACCATATATCAAATGGAGAAATTGAACTACATTTCATCCCCACTGAGTATCAGCTAGCTGATATCTTCACAAAACCTTTGGATGAACCCACTTTCACAAGATTGAAAGTTGAATTGGGCATGTTGGACATAGAATCAGGAAACTGATCAAAAGTGCTCCAACCTGATGTAAATTCTCTAGGTCCCTGATCACACCCTTCCTGAAAACACATTTTTATTGAATGAAAAATCATTCAGGGGGCTCAGGATGAAAAATGGCATTGAATACCCTAACTAAATGCTCTAAGTATTTAGTCAGTTAATGTCCCAGGTAGGTAACTGAATCCTATTAAATATAGGAATATATGTCACTTACACAACTGGCATCCACTCCTTGGGCCCCCACATCCCTCTCACCAAACATCACTGAGCATTAAATGCTCCCTCACACACAAAAGTTGTGATAATTTCTCTCTGCAAAAGTGCATTATTTGCAGAAGCGCACAACTGTTCATCCACGATGTGAGAGAAAATAGGGTAATGGGAATCGTGATATTTAATGCGGATATCAAACCAAAATTATTATGCCGTTTCGGTTAAATAAATTAAACCTTTGGTATCCGCAACATCACCACCCAAATCCTTACCCTATAAATACCCCCACAAAAAGGGAAACACACACACGCCTTTAAAATCATAACTAAACTCTTGCAAATTGTTTTTCAAAACTGCGTGTGTTTCCCTCACCAATACCCATTTTCAAACTAAAACCAGGCTTTTTATCAAACCAAATGGCTTCTTCTAAGGTCATAAAATACGCACCCAATGTGGATTTCCAGATGGAAAGCGTAGACCTCACCAAGAATAATGTGGTGGGGAACTTTGCCTGCCCTGAAGGGTTCCCTGAATACAGGGAAGTGGTGAAGTTCCTTCAGAACTGCTTTCTGACCACCGCATTCACAAAAACCCCCTCAATCATCTACCCTGAATATTTGAGGGAATTTTGGTGCACAGCAGTGGTTGAATGCCCTGATGTGCCCAAAGAGGCCAAAATAAAGTTTACAGTCAAGAATGGAACTAAGTCCCTAACTCTTGACTATAAAACTTTTGTCAAAGCCACTGGGCTTGATTACACACAGACCTTCGTTGTCCCACCATCTGATAAAAATGTGAAGGAGGTCTTACTGACTCTAGGGCCTTATGACAAACTTCACCCTGAAGTGTCACCAGGGGCCCTACTATCCAAAGCCCCAATCATCAAGACCTGGTTCCCAGCTCCCTGGAGGATAATAATGACCTTTGTCATTCAGGTCCTCGGGGGAAATAAATCCTCTACTGAGCAATTGAACAATACTCAAGCAATGATATTGTTCAGTCTCATTGAGGGTAAATTTATTGACCTTGGAGAATTGATCTTCAAGGACCTCATAGCAAAATTAGGGGGAAGTCTAGGCAAAAACTTATGTCATACCCTAGATTCATTTCATGTGCCCTACAAGACTTGCTTGGATCTAAGTATGCAAAGCCTGATGCAGTAGGTTTTGAGCCTGAAGTGTTACACAAGGCTAATTACTCTCGTGACCCTCTAGAGGTTACACCAGTCACCCTGACCCAATATATGCGTACTGCTATCCAGGGTGACAATATTATATCACCAGTACCCTCTCCCACCAAAAAGGTGAAGAGGAAGAAGGGATAGGGGTCCAGGAAGGTGGCTCAACCCAAGTCACTCGACACTGAGACCTCTAACCTTAAGGCTGCCCAAAAGGGGCATGAATTACCTCCCTTGACTGCGGACACCCTGAGAATAATTACCCAGTCACTAGGCCTGCAACAAAAGCCATCGGAGGGCACTGAGACATCACACTCAGTGTCCTCGGGCATACCCATTTCCAAAGACTCTACTGTCATAAACAAGACAGTTGAGCCGAAACAAACCAAACCTTCACATCCTGCTAAAGGCTCTGGCAAATCACAACCAGAGTCTCAGGGAGTAAGGGATCCTAAATCCTCGGTGGGGCAGCACTACTCCACTGAGAAGGGGGTCCACAAACAATCACATCCTGCTAAAGGCTCGGGTAGATCAAAACCCAAGCATCAGGGAGTTCATGTCCCTAAACCTTCGACAGGCTAGAACAAGCCTGTTGGAAAGGGGGACTCAACCACTCATCTGCCTGATGAGGACATTCGCAAATCAAAGCTTTTGTCTGAGGGCACCCCTACTCATGCCCAAGACTCAGTGGGAAACATACAACCCGCTGATAGGGACACAACATTCACGACTCCTAGTGATGGCACTGAGAAACACCCATCAGTGTCTGAAGGGGTCACGGGGGACAAAGATTCAGAGGGATATAAACCACCCGCTGATATGGAACCCAAAACCACTCCCGGAGGTGCGCATTACTTGGGAACTGGCATTAAAGACCAGGTAGGTAAAACCCAACCTACCGGATTTAAGGGGTCAGGACCTGGCCAAAACGAAGGCAAATCTTCTTTTGAAGAGGAGCCGGATAACCTCCAATTGTTGCAGATTACCTCCCTGGCAGATGCTCAGGCGTTCTTATTTTCTGATGATGAATTTAACAGTGACGAGGAAGTCTTCACGGCCGGAGATGATATGGAGGATGAGGAGACAGTCCCTGAACCTATTACTCAGTCTTCTCAAACCTCTAACCATGATGAAGATGAACAACATTCCGAGCCGGCAACCTCAGAAGACGCTTCAACTCCTCTCACTGAAAAAAGCCTTCCAAAAGTTCATCAAGAAAATGACCAATGTTTTGTACAGGGGGGTCACTGAAGAGGTGTTTGATATGCACACTGAGCAAGCAGTTCACTATCACCTCCTCAAAAATGCTGTTGAAGACTACAATGATGATGTCAGGGAGCAAAATTCCACTGTCTCTCACTCCCTGACACAAATGGCTTCACACATCAATCAGTTTTTGGAATCCCTAAAGGAGCTGGCTACAGGGGTTAAGTCAGTTCAAGAATCAATCAAGGATGATCCTGAGCTCAACAAGAAAATTCTTCAGGCATCTGAGACGTACCAGGTCAACTTAGCAGCTCTTACTGAGTTACTTGGTTTGATAAGGGATTCAAATGTTCAGAATCTCAGCTCCACGGTGGAGTCCCTCAAGTCTTCCTTCACTCAGTTGGAAGCATCAGTGACAACTCAATCCCTGAAGTCCACATCTCTGGCATGGACAATGGGATCCAGGATGACTGCCCTTGAAAATTCTCAGGCTACACTTGACTCCAAGGTATCTCTCATTCATCAGGATACTGTGGAGATCAAGTCCATGATGACGGAAATGTTTCAAGCCTTCAAGGGTACCTCTACTTCATCTTCAGTAACTCCAACACTTGCCATCACTGCAGCTCCGGCAATTGTTGAGGGGGAGAATGTTCCTGAAACCCCTGTTACTGATGAACAAGAAGCTGGACAGCCCTCTCACACTGAGGGGGAGCATGTCACTGAAGCCACACCGATCACACAAGTTCCACCACAAGAGGAACCAGTCTCCTCCACTCTCTTTCAGGACAGAGGAAAAAGCATAGCCACCACCTCAGAACCTGAAGTAAGACTCCAGCCTGCCTCCACAATGGTGAGAACTGACCCTGATGAACCTATCAGGGTCCCGTTTGCAATCAATGGGAAAGTTTATCAACTCACCCATGACCAAATACAAGATTACATGGACAGAACTGAAAAAGTAGCAAAGGTAGCTGGAGAAGAGAGATTGAGCAAGCCTGAACTAATACAGGTTGTTCATGAGGAGGCTGAAAAGATTGGTCTGGATGCTGAGGCACTAGCTACTGAGCAAGCTGGTGCAGCCTTTAAAAAGGCTCAGGAAGAACAGATGATTGCTCTGAAAAGGGAAAGGGAAGAAAAGCTGAAAAGGCAAGCTCAAATCAGAAAGACCAGGGTTGAAAGATATCATTGGGTGATGAAGGAAAGATTGAAACCTGAAACCATCACTGACATCAAAATTCACAGGAATACCAAACCCGCAATGGTCACTGTCTTCAGGGGACTGATAAAAGAATCATGGACATTCATAACCCATTCAGATTCGCTGACTTTGGGATCACTGAACTTGATGAACTCCGTCCCATCATTGCCAAGAAAAATGGTGCCATTGTTGATCAACTTCTCAAGTCACTGAGTGAAAGGTATGACAGACTGAGAGCAATGCCTGAAGCCCTCAACATTCCCTCCCTTCTTCCTGCTCCAACAACAGGAACTGCTTCATCAACTACCACCAGGAGGAAAAGGAAGCACATTGAATTCGAGCCTGAGATCAAGGTCCCAGGATTGGATTGTGATAGGTCCGTTCCTGAAGGAATCACCTTCGTGAACAACACCGTGCTTGAACACCCTGAACGAGGTCTATGCTTTACTGATGAATATGGAGACCTTGCTTTCCAAAGATGGTCTGATATAGACAAGGCAGGGGTCACAGCAATGGTAACGTACCTGATGTTAGCTTCTCCTATACATAGTGGTGCAAACCAAAGGTTCTGTAAGGACCTTCGGGAAAAGATTGAGAAGCATCCTGAGAAACACCTACTGAGATCAAAGAAAGCCAAGATTGAGGGACTTGGCTATCATCTGAACATCTGATCTGCAACAACTATCTTTTTTTTGTTTGTAATTTGTAGGAAAATGTAATAGCTATAAATAAAATGATGTTTTGTTTAAATAGTTATGTTCTACTTACAATTACAACAAACATTCAGCAAGAGAAGATGTACCCTGACAACTCATGTTGAATCAAGTATCACTTAGGCTATTTGTATGTTCAAATAGGGGGAGATTTTTGGGTCACTGAATTCCCCAAATCTTCTAACAAGGATTTGAACGTAAAATCCCCTAAGTGTAAACAAGTCACTGAGTGAACAGTAACTCAGTGAGTCACCTTCAGGATGCTAAGACCGAGCCTAAGAAGAAAGGTTCTCCATTCAGTGAGGCGGAACTCAGTGAAGTGTGATCTAAGCCAAGAAGAAGGTGATGGGTTCAGTGAGGATGACAATAACTCACTGAACCCCATGACTCCTCAACAACTTAATCATACTGAAGACTGATGACATGAAGACTGAAGTTTTGGCCGGACTGGGCGGGAAAGTCTGAGCTGCTTTATTAAAGTGCTTTATCACTTTAATGTCAAACTTTCCCCAAATGGTTAAAACCAGTCTGTCATCAAAAAGTGACTTTTGGATCTAACACAATGAAGGTTCCTTGCCAGAAGAATAATATTTTTCAAGATATTGTTAAGGAAGCTTTAGGTCCAATGTATATTTAGTTGTTCTATACTTGTGTATAAATAGGAAGCAAATGTGAGGAGTAAAAGTTGACAAGTTTGTGCAATTAATGCAAAGCATTCACAAACCACTTTACTCCTCCAAAGAACAACGCAAGCCCCTGAGATAGCTCAGTGGGTAATTTAAGTTGTCACTCAACATAGTTTGAGTTTAGTGAGGAGTCCATACAATACTTGTCGTTTCAACCCCAAGTGTTATTCCGCAAACACTTGGGTACGATTTTTTTGATTAACTTCTAATAAAGAATTAAACGTTGGAAAAATATTGTCTCTTATTTTTTACGTTACTTTATTGTTAATCATTTTCATACATTTGTGTTCAAGTCATATAACTTGGTTACTTTAGCTTTTTAGTTACTGATAACCAAGTAAAAGGGACCAACAAACACATATGAACTTTAAGCTCTATCAGCAAAAACAATAATAGTCAACTAATTAATCACCAATATAGCGTCTTAAACCATAAACTGGGCAACAAAAAGAGGTCCGATTATAATGACATTGAACAACTACTAGTTTATCTGATTTCGCTTCATAATAATCGAATCTTTCACTAAAACAAAGTACATAGAATCCAAAAAACAATGTTTATCAACAACAAGTCACCTGGGCATAACTAACACAACCAACTTGTATCACTATTCAAGTAGACTGGTGAGTGCTTATTCACTCACTATTATTTGACCAAAAACCGGACTAATGAGACCAAAAATTAACCAATTATGCCAAATTTGTATTGTTTTTGTGTTTGTGATATGCAGGTACGGATATTATTGATGAGGCGAAAAATGGTCCGTTTTTAGGGGGTCATTTAAGCCCGAATCCGAATTTATTTGATCAAATATTGCCCTAAATCGTTCCTTTTGTGATTTTAGGTACTTGGAGAGTGAATTCTGGAAAAGAAGCCATTTTGGACGTTTTTGGAGCATAAAAGTGAAGAAAACGGCAAAGTCTCAATTTTCCATGCTGGAACAGTACATGAAGGCGTCAAGAGTTAACCCATGACGGCGTCAAACCCCAAGAATTAAAATCCGTAGCTCATGACGGCGTCACGCAGGCCGTCAGAAGTAGATCAAGGCCGTCCAAGGAAGTATTTGGCGGCGAGATGACGGCGTCACACCTTTGTTCTTGACGCCGTCACCCCGATTTTCCTATATATAGTTTTCTAGTTTTTCACATTAAAAAAGGAGAAGTTTTGGGAGAAACCCTAAAGACGATTTTGGTGCAACTTTTACAGGTTTTTCAAGGGTTCCAAACCCTTGATACCTTGCATTGTAATTGAGATAAGTGTTCTTCTAATTCAATCAATATGTCTATGTGTTGGTTGTCTATATCTTGTTCTTGTCTCAATTCCATTATGCTAGGCTAGATCTCTTTTGTGTTTGCTTAGATCTAATGAAACCTAGATATTGATTATGTGTTGATTACTTGTTTATTCTTGTCTTGGATGAATGATTTTATATGTTAGGCTTAAGAAAACTGGCAGATCTCCAAATGGTAACATGCTTGAACGTCTTAAGAAACATGAACCGAGTCGTACTAGGTCTTTATTGGTTGTATTTAATGCATGAGCCACTGTTTACAATCCCTATAGTTGTGCTGGGCATGGTGTAGGAGGAGATAAGAGCTCATAGAATTGGGGAGTTATGTATACCACCCCATGAATGGTATTAAGGAATACAATCCGTCATCCATGCAATTATAACAAGTAATTAACATGTAAAAGATATCTAGGGAGTAGTGAAATCTAAGTAAACACATTTTCTCCAATTACTGCTCGCAACCTTAGTATAAATTAGTTTAATTTCATTTTTAGTATTTTATTTTGATTGTATCTTAGTTTTGGGTTAGTTGAATAGCAACTAATTCCGCCCACTCTTCCAAAAACCGATATTTTAATTGCTTTCATAAAAATATAAAAACACAAAAATAATCATCCCTCACCTTTAGAACTAGTAATTTAGGCTTTCTAATCCTAGCGACACTATTCCTAAGCTGAACGATCAATCCCCCGGTACTTGTCACTATATTATACTACAACGATCAGGTACACTGCCTGGTGGGGGTTGTAAGCTTCTCGAGATCCCTCGAGAGGTAAAGCCTGTTGCGATTCCCACGCATCAAGTTTTTGGCGCCGCAGCCCGGGGAATAGTTATTGTCTAGGTTAGAATTTCTTTTTATTAGGTCTACTTGCTAGATTCCTTTCTAGTAAGATTTTATTTTTTTATTTTTAGGTTCTCCTTAGTCTATCTCATTTCTTTGTGTCTTTGTTCGTAAACTATTTCGATGGATAACAATAACATTGATCGTTTGATTCCTGTTATTCGTGTTTTTCGTCGTAGGATTTTCCAAATGCCCGCCCCACTTCCTTTAGCAGAAAATGAGAACCCACCTAACCTCTCACCCAACCACCACTTTGACAATAATTCTGAGTTAGAAGAGTCTGATCATGATGATGACCATAGGGCTAGTCCTTTCTACTATTCAGACTCCGATGAGGATCTTGATGATGGGGATGTGATTAATGAGAATAGGATAGAAGAAGAAATAAACCTTCTTAGGTATGTTGACCCTAGAACTAGGATTGAGTGTGATAGCTCATTCAACGTGCAATTTCCTTGTAAAATCGGATTTAAGAGCTTTAACGCCTATCTCAACTCATCTCTTCCAATGAACATAATCTCATGTAATGAATACAATAAAATCATGATAGATGAGTTAGAATACAAAGGAGAAAACATTATTGCTAAGGCAATACCATTGCATGTGTTTGTAGGAAGCTTGGTTTATCTTGTTGAGTTCATGGTTATGGAGAATCTAGGAGAATTTATTGATGATAAGTTGACCCAAGTTGTGTTTGGAAAACCCTTCAAACAGTTGACCAACCTTGATGAAAAACTCATAGAAGGGTTAATTACATTTTCGGATGGGGAAGAAGATTTTGTCTATCAAATGCCCCGCACACACCCTAGGTTCAAGGATTTTCCCATGGAAAAGTGTAGTAGGTATCCGCCCATAGAGATGCTAAGTGAGAATGATAAGAGAAAAGGACTTAAGTATACTCATGAAAAAAATAAAAGATACTATCGCGGATGCTTAGAGTTAGGAGATGAATATAAGAAAGATGAGGCGACTATTAGATGGCTCACACTTGGTTATGTGAGCATAAGCGATACACGGTAACCCATAGCCTTGAGTCTAGCTACAAGACTCGTAAATAAAGAAAAGCGCTTCTTGGGAGGCAACCCATGTTTTGTGTGATTTAATTTGTTTGTTTGTTATTTGCTTCCGTATGCATGTTTTATTTTTATTGTTGGTTGATCATGTTTCTCAATTAAAATGTGGAAATACTTTACTATGTTGTTTTGGCCTAGTCTTAACTCCAATCTAAAAGTATTTTTGCAAAAGATAAGTGTAAGGGGAAACCCCAAATATGTTTTTAAGAAACAAACCGATCATGATTCTCCACAATATTAAATGAGCATGTATATTCGTATTTGTTAGAGTCAAATGCTTGTATTGAGTCATAATTGAAGTTTTTGCAGGATTTTCCAGGAAGTAGAACCAAGTTTTTCCAGAAATTTTCCGGAAACTTAACATAAGAATTTCTGCAGGTCCATTCTGACGGCGTCAGAGGATTACTCTTGACGGCGTCAGGAGTTAAAATCTGGAAATTTTACCAGTTTTGTTTTTCTAACGGAGTCTTATGGTTTTTGTGAATTATTAAGTTTTATAATCTCCAGGAAATCTGCAAACTTCATTCCACAAGCATTATATCTTACTTTGTTTTCTAGGATTTAGTAACTTATATAGGATGCCGCCGATTTTATGCGAGGTTGTCTTGTCTATTTTCTCAGGTTTTACAGGTTATGTATGACAAGAAGATGATTTATATTCTGGAAGGGAAGCTTTGATTGTTCATTTTCTTGGAGGAAGATTTAACCTGGCCACCTTATTATCCATACCGAGCGAATCAGGGGAGTATTTGATTTCATTCTTTTTTACTTTTTTTCACTTTTACATTCTTTACTTGAACGTTGGGGACAATGTTCATCCTAAGTGTAAGGGGAGGGTAAAAAGATGATACCTTACATATGCACTTTCGCTTGAGTTTGTTTTGTTTAATGGTAGATGTGTAATAAAACTATGATAAATACTTGTTAGTGCAATTTTAGCGCCAAATTTAAAATTTTTTACAACATTTAGGAGTGAAACTTTAGCCATAGCAAGCGTCTCATGGATAGGAGATTGTATGACTAGCACATAACCGTATATTCAGAAAAATTTTCCACCCAAATATGTGAGGTTCGCTGTTAGATTTGATAGGAAAAGCATTCATTATTAGTGCTTATGAGTGTACCGGTAACATTTAGATTCTAGAACTTGCGTTAGTGATGCATCCCGAGACCGCTAGTGAGACTACATTCGTGTGGTAGGATTTACTACATGATAAGAGGCATTAGGATCACCCTTGTGTTAAACCCGTATCATAATTACTTGACCATTTAAGTCATATTACTTGGCTAGTTAAGTCAACTAATTTTTCCCACACCCTTAGCGTTGTACTCATTTTTAGTACACGATACCCCTAGTACACCCCTCTGAGCCTATCTTTTCATTTCTAACTTTAAGCATCTTACTTAAAGGAAGAATTTGTTACACCCCACATAAATGTACACCCAAATCGCCTTAGCCTTCCGTGTATGCGCTCATTTTTAGTGCATTATTGTTATTTGTTAAACCCTAAGTTAACTTTCTAATTGATTACATGGTTGCTAAGTCGAGTCATATCCTTGTACATATTGTTTTGGGACGATTGGGACTCATGGGTAAGTACTTGTTTATGGAGTAATGGGGAAGAACATCATTTATTACCCCCATATGTACGTTAATCTTAAAAGTGCTCCAAGTGTTTTGATTTTCTTAATTCGAGTCATTAGATTAGTTTATTGTAAAGTACGTAAAGATTCAAGTGTAAGGGGAACTCTCATCCCCTGTGATGTATTATTTTGGATGGTAGGGTAAGAGTGTATGCAAAAAAAAAAAAAAAAAAAAAAAAAAAAAAAAAAAAAAAAAAAAAAAATTCGAAAAAAAAAATCAAGAAAAAGAAAAAAAAAAGAAAAAAGAAAAGAAAAGAGAAAAAAAAAACATACGGACTACCATCCCGTTTTTATTCTATGTTTATTTTATGTTTTTGTTATTTTTCATTTATTAGCTTAAGTCGAGTCTAGTCTTGGCTTAGCAACGCCATCTTGTTCATGTAATTAACTAAGATTGTTAACTCGCCACCAGTAAAACTTCCTTTATCCAACAAAACCGTGTAATTCATATCCCTATACCTAATGTTACAACCCTTTAAAAGACCTCTTTGATAGTTTATCCTAGGTGCTTACGCCATGTGGTGGAGGTTTGATCCTTTCCCAAGCCTATGGTAATCTATTTTGCTATGACAGGTAGTGAGAGATATCTTCCATTTCCATAATGTTATATTACTTTATTACACTCGAGAGATGTGAGTATCTAAACACTATTTGTGAGGTGCTAGTGTATGACCTCCGTGCTTGTCTATTGGTCTTTAGTGGAACGATTATTTGTTGTAATTACTTTTATATTAGTGTTAAATGACCCCTAACTTGTCTTTTGAGTAGAATAAAAGCGCATTTGCTTGAGGACAAGCAAATCTCAAGTGTAAGGGTATATGATGAGGCGAAAAATGGTCCGTTTTTAGGGGGTCATTTAAGCCCGAATCCGAATTTATTTGATCAAATATTGCCCTAAATCGTTTCTTTTGTGATTTTAGGTACTTGGAGAGTGAATTCTGGAAAAGAAGCCATTTTGGACGTTTTTGGAGCATAAAAGTGAAGAAAACAGCAAAGTCTCAATTTTCCATGCTGGAACAGTACATGAAGGCGTCAAGAGTTAACCCATGACGGCGTCAAACCCCAAGAATTAAAATCCGTAGCTCATGACGGCGTCACGCAGGCCGTCAGAAGTAGATCAAGGCCGTCCGAGGAAGTATTTGGCGGCGAGATGACGGCGTCACACCTTTGTTCTTGACGCCGTCACCCCGATTTTCCTATATATAGTTTTTTAGTTTTTCTCATTAAAAAAGGAGAAGTTTTGGGAGAAACCCTAAAGACGATTTTGGTGCAACTTTTACAGGTTTTTCAAGGGTTCCAAACCCTTGATACCTTGCATTGTAATTGAGATAAGTGTTCTTCTAATTCAATCAATATGTCTATGTGTTGGTTGTCTATATCTTGTTCTTGTCTCAATTCCATTATGCTAGGCTAGATCTCTTTTGTGTTTGCTTAGATCTAATGAAACCTAGATATTGATTATGTGTTGATTACTTGTTTATTCTTGTCTTGGATGAATGATTTTATATGTTAGGCTTAAGAAAACTGGCAGATCTCCAAATGGTAACATGCTTGAACGTCTTAAGAAACATGAACCGAGGCGTACTAGGTCTTTATTGGTTGTATTTAATGCATGAGCCACTGTTTACAATCCCTATAGTTGTGCTGGGCATGGTGTAGGAGGAGATAAGAGCTCATAGAATTGGGGAGTTATGTATGCCACCCCATGAATGGTATTAAGGAATACAATCCGTCATCCATGCAATTATAACAAGTAATTAACATGTAAAAGATATCTAGGGAGTAGTGAAATCTAAGTAAACACATTTTCTCCAATTACTGCTCGCAACCTTAGTATAAATTAGTTTAATTTCATTTTTAGGATTTTATTTTGATTGTATCTTAGTTTTGGGTTAGTTGAATAGCAACTAATTCCGCCCACTCTTCCAAAAACCGATATTTTAATTGCTTTCATAAAAATATAAAAACACAAAAATAATCATCCCTCACCTTTAGAACTAGTAATTTAGGCTTTCTAATCCTAGCGACACTATTCCTAAGCTGAACGATCAATCCCCCGGTACTTGTCACTATACTATACTACAACGATCATGTACACTGCCTGGTGGGGGTTGTAAGCTTCTCGAGATCCCTCGAGAGGTAAAGCCTGTTGCGATTCCCACGCATCAAGTTTTTGGCGCCGCAGCCCGGGGAATAGTTATTGTCTAGGTTAGAATTTCTTTTTATTAGGTCTACTTGCTAGATTCCTTTCTAGTAAGATTTTATTTTTTATTTTTAGGTTCTCCTTAGTCTATCTCATTTCTTTGTGTCTTTGTTCGTAAACTATTTCGATGGATAACAATAACATTGATCGTTTGATTCCTGTTATTCGTGTTTTTCGTCGTAGGATTTTCCAAATGCCCGCCCCACTTCCTTTAGCAGAAAATGAGAACCCACCTAACCTCTCACCCAACCACCACTTTGACAATAATTCTGAGTTAGAAGAGTCTGATCATGATGATGACCATAGGGCTAGTCCTTTCTACTATTCAGACTCCGATGAGGATCTTGATGATGGGGATGTGATTAATGAGAATAGGATGGAAGAAGAAATAAACCTTCTTAGGTATGTTGACCCTAGAACTAGGATTGAGTGTGATAGCTCATTCAACGTGCAATTTCCTTGTAAAATCGGATTTAAGAGCTTTAACGCCTATCTCAACTCATCTCTTCCAATGAACATAATCTCATGTAATGAATACAATAAAATCATGATAGATGAGTTAGAATACAAAGGAGAAAACATTATTGCTAAGGCAATACCATTGCATGTGTTTGTAGGAAGCTTGGTTTATCTTGTTGAGTTCATGGTTATGGAGAATCTAGGAGAATTTATTGATGATAAGTTGACCCAAGTTGTGTTTGGAAAACCCTTCAAACAGTTGACCAACCTTGATGAAAAACTCATAGAAGGGTTAATTACATTTTCGGATGGGGAAGAAGATTTTGTCTATCAAATGCCCCGTACACACCCTAGGTTCAAGGATTTTCCCATGGAAAAGTGTAGTAGGTATCCGCCCATAGAGATGCTAAGTGAGAATGATAAGAGAAAAGGACTTAAGTATACTCATGAAAAAAATAAAAGATACTATCGCGGATGCTTAGAGTTAGGAGATGAATATAAGAAAGATGAGGCGACTATTAGATGGCTCACACTTGGTTATGTGAGCATAAGCGATACACGGTAACCCATAGCCTTGAGTCTAGCTACAAGACTCGTAAATAAAGAAAAGCGCTTCTTGGGAGGCAACCCATGTTTTGTGTGATTTAATTTGTTTGTTTGTTATTTGCTTCCGTATGCATGTTTTATTTTTATTGTTGGTTGATCATGTTTCTCAATTAAAATGTGGAAATACTTTACTATGTTGTTTTGGCCTAGTCTTAACTCCAACCTAAAAGTATTTTTGCAAAAGATAAGTGTAAGGGGAAACCCCAAATATGTTTTTAAGAAACAAACCGATCATGATTCTCCACAATATTAAATGAGCATGTATATTCGTATTTGTTAGAGTCAAATGCTTGTATTGAGTCATAATTGAAGTTTTTGCAGGATTTTCCAGGAAGTAGAACCAAGTTTTTCCAGAAATTTTCCGGAAACTTAACATAAGAATTTCTGCAGGTCCATTCTGACGGCGTCAGAGGATTACTCTTGACGGCGTCAGGAGTTAAAATCTGGAAATTTTACCGGTTTTGTTTTTCTAACGGAGTCTTATGGTTTTTGTGAATTATTAAGTTTTATAATCTCCAGGAAATCTGCAAACTTCATTCCACAAGCATTATATCTTACTTTGTTTTCTAGGATTTAGTAACTTATATAGGATGCCGCCGATTTTATGCGAGGTTGTCTTGTCTATTTTCTCAGGTTTTACAGGTTATGTATGACAAGAAGATGATTTATATTCTGGAAGGGAAGCTTTGATTGTTCATTTTCTTGGAGGAAGATTTAACCTGGCCACCTTATTATCCATACCGAGCGAATCAGGGGAGTATTTGATTTCATTCTTTTTTACTTTTTTTCACTTTTACATTCTTTACTTGAACGTTGGGGACAATGTTCATCCTAAGTGTAAGGGGAGGGTAAAAAGATGATACCTTACATATGCACTTTCGCTTGAGTTTGTTTTTATTAATGGTAGATGTGTAATAAAACTATGATAAATACTTGTTAGTGCAATTTTAGCGCCAAATATAAAATTTTTTACAACATTTAGGAGTGAAACTTTAGCCATAGCAAGCGTCTCATGGATAGGAGATTGTATGACTAGCACATAACCGTATATTCAGAAAAAATTTCCACCCAAATATGTGAGGTTCGCCTTTAGATTTGATAGGAAAAGCATTCATTATTAGTGCTTATGAGTGTACCGGTAGCATTTAGATTCTAGAACTTGCGTTAGTGATGCATCCCGAGACCGCTAGTGAGACTACATTCGTGTGGTAGGATTTACTACATGATAAGAGGCATTAGGATCACCCTTGTGTTAAACCCGTATCATAATTACTTGACCATTTAAGTCATATTACTTGGCTAGTTAAGTCAACTAATTTTTCCCACACCTTTAGCGTTGTACTCATTTTTAGTACACGATACCCCTAGTACACCCCTCCGAGCCTATCTTTTCATTTCTAACTTTAAGCATCTTATTTAAAGGAAGAATTTGTTACACCCCACTTAAATGTACACCCAAATCGCCTTAGCCTTCCGTGTATGCGCTCATTTTTAGTGCATTATTGTTATTTGTTAAACCCTAAGTTAACTTTCTAATTGATTACATGGTTGCTAAGTCGAGTCATATCCTTGTACATATTGTTTTGGGACGATTGGGACTCATGGGTAAGTACTTGTTTATGGAGTAATGGGGAAGAACATCATTTATTACCCCCATATGTACGTTAATCTTAAAAGTGCTCCAAGTGTTTTGATTTTCTTAATTCGAGTCATTAGATTAGTTTATTGTAAAGTATGTAAAGATTCAAGTGTAAGGGGAACACTCATCCCCTGTGATGTATTATTTTGGATGGTAGGGTAAGAGTGTATGCAAAAAAAAAAAAAAAAAAAAAAAAAAAAAGAAAAAAAAAAAGAAAAAAAAAAAAATCGAAAAAAAAATCAAGAAAAAGAAAAAAAAATAGAAAAAAAAAGAAAAGAGAAAAAAAACATACGGACTACCATCCCGTTTTTATTCTATGTTTATTTTATGTTTTTGTTATTTTTCATTTATTAGCTTAAGTCGAGTCTAGTCTTGGCTTAGCAACGCCATCTTGTTCATGTAATTAACTAAGATTGTTAACTCGCCACCAGTAAAACTTCCTTTATCCAACAAAACCGTGTAATTCATATCCCTATACCTAATGTTACAACCCTTTAAAAGACCTCTTTGATAGTTTATCCTAGGTGCTTACGCCATGTGGTGGAGGTTTGATCCTTTCCCAAGCCTATGGTAATCTATTTTGCTATGACAGGTAGTGAGAGATATCTTCCATTTCCATAATGTTATATTACTTTATTACACCCGAGAGATGTGAGTATCTAAACACTATTTGTGAGGTGCTAGTGTATGACCTCCGTGCTTGTCTATTGGTCTTTAGTGGAACGATTATTTGTTGTAATTACTTTTATATTAGTGTTAAATGACCCCTAACTTGTCTTTTGAGTAGAATAAAAGCGCATTTGCTTGAGGACAAGCAAATCTCAAGTGTAAGGGTATATGATGAGGCGAAAAATGGTCCGTTTTTAGGGGGTCATTTAAGCCCGAATCCGAATTTATTTGATCAAATATTGCCCTAAATCGTTCCTTTTGTGATTTTAGGTACTTGGAGAGTGAATTCTGGAAAAGAAGCCATTTTGGACGTTTTTGGAGCATAAAAGTGAAGAAAACGGCAAAGTCTCAATTTTCCATGCTGGAACAGTACATGAAGGCGTCAAGAGTTAACCCATGACGGCGTCAAACCCCAAGAATTAAAATCCGTAGCTCATGACGGCGTCACGCAGGCCGTCAGAAGTAGATCAAGGCCGTCCGAGGAAGTATTTGGCGGCGAGATGACGGCGTCACACCTTTGTTCTTGACGTCGTCACCCCGATTTTCCTATATATAGTTTTCTAGTTTTTCACATTAAAAAAGGAGAAGTTTTGGGAGAAACCCTAAAGACGATTTTGGTGCAACTTTTACAGGTTTTTCAAGGGTTCCAAACCCTTGATACCTTGCATTGTAATTGAGATAAGTGTTCTTCTAATTCAATCAATATGTCTATGTGTTGGTTGTCTATATCTTGTTCTTGTCTCAATTCCATTATGCTAGGCTAGATCTCTTTTGTGTTTGCTTAGATCTAATGAAACCTAGATATTGATTATGTGTTGATTACTTGTTTATTCTTGTCTTGGATGAATGATTTTATATGTTAGGCTTAAGAAAACTGGCAGATCTCCAAATGGTAACATGCTTGAACGTCTTAAGAAACATGAACCGAGGCGTACTAGGTCTTTATTGGTTGTATTTAATGCATGAGCCACTGTTTACAATCCCTATAGTTGTGCTGGGCATGGTGTAGGAGGAGATAAGAGCTCATAGAATTGGGGAGTTATGTATGCCACCCCATGAATGGTATTAAGGAATACAATCCGTCATCCATGCAATTATAACAAGTAATTAACATGTAAAAGATATCTAAGGAGTAGTGAAATCTAAGTAAACACATTTTCTCCAATTACTGCTCGCAACCTTAGTATAAATTAGTTTAATTTCATTTTTAGTATTTTATTTTGATTGTATCTTAGTTTTGGGTTACACTACTACACAAAATCTCATAGAAACTGGTCAAAATAGCCCATGAAGAGTGGTTTTGAGACCACTCTCTTAAGGGGGGTATCTCCATGATCAAAACGTATAGAGACTGGTTGCACAACCTGTCTCTGTTAGAAGCATCAACATCGGTTTTCTCTTAAGAATTGGTCTCCGTATTAGAGTAAACACACATGTTTTTATTGGACATTGGTACCGGTTCTCCCACAACCTATCTTTATAGAAACTTTCAACCTGTCTTTATATTGAGTAAAAAGATATGTTTTTATATCAAAACCTTTCTTTTTGTAAATTTCTTTTAATAAAAAAAAATTGGTTTTGAAATTCCAAATTTTTGAAATTCCAATTATTTAAAATTCCATAATCTACAATTTGACTAACCATAATAAAGAAATATAAATGCAACAAATATATATATATATATATATAAAGTGATACACCACAAATGTTGAAATCAACAAATTAAATTAAGATAATACTTCAATTCAAGAAAACATAATTCTCAGACAAAATCAAAATGTGAAACAGTAGGGTTCAACAAACTAGTAATAATTGGCCATAATTATCTAGGATCAATCACGCCATAATGTAAACCATGCACCAATGATGGCGTTCAACTCTTTGTTCTCTAACGGACGCTCGTCACTCCAAGGTACCTATACGTAAATTAATGAAATAAACACGTCAACAATCTTTGTATGTTTAAATCTGCGACAATAGCAAGTTGCTAAAGAATGATGTTGTCCACTAAGAAATCCATCAGTTGCTAACTATATGATATATTGACACAGTAATACTAAACATCCTGGAATACTATCTGATATAGTCACACAGCAGTACCAAACACACAAATTTGCAAAAAATATGTTATATTATCTGATATGTTTAACTGACCACACAAACAGAAACACACTAAATCAGCATACTACACAACAAACGGCTACAAAGTCATGCATCTATTTCATCACATAAACAAATTGCAAAATTATTTAACAAGCACTTACTATGTTGGGGAAATTGTCGTTTTGATACTTTAGCACAAAGTCATGCATCCATTTCATGACATAAAATCCACACTCCCAATTAAACGGCTGGCGATTTACATCAGGGAATTCCCACCTCAGACCACCAACGACACTAAAAGGAAATAACAAACAGTTTATAAGTTAAAATTTATAGAAACAAATGTTAAATCTAAAACAATTTAAGATAATTCTTACGACTCCACAAGTCCAGCGAGCCTATAAGTTTCCTCACTCTTGCTTGAATCTTTAGAAGAATTCAAAATAAATGCCACTCCATGTTTGGGGCAAATAATGAAGAACACATAGTGACGGCTGCATTTTGTGTACATGTTTTAGTAAAAGAATAATAACCATATGAAAAATATTGCAAGCATAATTAAGATGGTAACATAAAGTACCCTTGTAGATATGGTGCAAGATAAAAATCGTAACCCTCCAATGCTCGAGTTAAGTAATCTAGGGTATCCCACTTTTCAAACAGACATGCATCTGATGTAATCAATCCAGGGTTCAAGAAACCAACCCTGTTGAGTGAGGAGCGTCCCTTAAGGTGATACAGTGACCTAATTAAGCAAAAAAAAAAAAAAATACACTAACATAAATTTATGTGAAAAAGAACAATGCCTTTAGCTACATATTCAAAACTAAAATGTACTTACATCTCAAAAAGGGTCAGGATGCCACACTCGAGTTCTTGATTCGTCAAGAGTTCAACTATGTCTGTTGCATTAATTGCAAAGTACGACTCATCAACTTGTCGAAAGATGTCCTTGTCAACACGAATAGCGTACGGATCAGCATAATCTCCACCCCGACTCATCCAACGGTTGTAACCATCTAACACAGACTTGGGTTTATTCAATTGTATATCGTGTTCCAGATCCATCAACTTCTTTCTATTCTCAGCTTTCTCTTCTTCAGCCTTCTTTCTACTCTCTGCTTTCTCCTTTTCAGCCTGCACATATAATGGTATTCTTATGATATTGTTAAGTTATACAATTCTCGACTAAAGAAGCACCTTTGTTTTTTTACCAATTTCGTATACAACAAGAACTATATCATAGCACTAAAACCCAGAATCTCAACACTAAGAACAGACAACTAAATCATACCAACCAAATCAGACCACTATAACCAATAAAAACTGTGAGGTAAGCTGATTTTAACTACTTGTGACAATTTTTGACCCGTTCACTTATGAAATTCCCACTCATGCATGTACCCAACCTAGTCTTCTTGTTTCTACCCATGCCAAAATTACCATTAATACCCATACCTGCCCATTTTGGCACCATTAGTTTCAATGGACATTTAGCAATATACTAGACCACAAGTACTTGGGGGATGAGTGAATTAAGCAGCATGATAGAAACGAGATACACAAGCAGCAGCAGTATCTTGTGTATCCCTGTCATAGTTGGATATCCATTTTCAATGAATATCATATCAAATGTTGCCCATCTTAATTTGTTAGCTACTTCCATTAGTTGTAAGAAACCAAATGACTGAACAGCTTAAAATAGAATTAGAATATCAAATCCTAAATAAAACACACCAAACTAGAACATTGTTCTTATCGAAAAACGATGTCGCTGCAACTATAGTGTTGTAAGATGTTACTCTAGTGTGCTATAGTGATCATTTCCAATTCATTAGCCGCTTTTTGAACGACCTAGTTTGGATAGCTAAACTAGACTTTCAAGAATTTGTATGGGGTCTTTTTAAACAGCCCCTGATGATGGTGCAGTAGCAAACAGATGCCTACTTTGACCCATTACCCAAAACACCTAACCTGTCTTTTTGCAACCACTACAATACTGTTATGCCCCACGGTAACATGCATGTGAATACAGTAAGCAGTACATTGGTTATCAATCCTATCCATAAGGCCACCGATTCAAGTTAAATCAACTATTATTGCCAACAAAAAACTAGAAAAGTTATAGGCTTACCCGCTCCTTTAGTTTAGGAACTTCAGCAATCCTATCCAAAGTTTTTTTATGCTTGGTGGTTACTTCCGGTGCTTTGTCCTTCTTGTTGGATTCTTTTAAGGTCTCTTTTACGTTTCCCGACTTTGCTGAAGGTTGTTTCTGATGTTGAGGCAGTACATGCTTGGTTGGAACTATTGATATAGGGGCTTTAGACAATCCCTATAAATTCCATTGGATTTACGTGAGCAAAGCTTACATTATGACACAAAGTGGGAGATCCAAAAAATATAATACCTTAAAACGAGCAATGGCATTGATTGGCCATTGGATAAAGCCATTCACTGCGAATTCTAAATATGGGATTTCATCGTCCGGCACAGGCAGCTCCATGCGTTTATAAAGTTCAACAACTTTGGTAACTGACACCTTCATGTAGCCCTTTAGTATATTATTTCCATGTATACGTCCATTTCCAATCGGAAATACGGTTGCAGTAGCGCATGTGAAATTCTCCCCAGTTAAAACGGAAGTAGGGACGTACAAACAGCAGTTGGTTGCCTCCTACATAAAACATAGCAAATAGTGAAACAAAATAACAAATTTAGAACAAAAAAACATACACAACAAGAAATAAAGATGAAACTGATATGGTTTTATAGTTAGAATAAAAAGTTGAGTCAGTTATATAAAATTTGGTTACTATTTGATAATTTGTTTGCCAAAAAATGTGTTTACCTTTATGCAATTTAACTTTACGATGCTTGTGGTCGAGCCAACATTGGAACTCCTCTGGCCCGTGCTCGGGATGCCATTCTGCCTTGATGAAAACCCCTCATTATGTTCAACTTGCATTTCCTTCCTCAGTTCCTTTGTGCAATCTACCTTTGCGACGTTTGTGGTTGAGCTAACATTGTTCCTCCCCTGCCCCGAGCTCGGGACATTATCTTGCCTTGGTGAAAATGCCTCATTACGTTCAGCTTGCATTTCCTTCCTCACTTCTGCCTTCAGTTCTAGCCTCATTTCATCCCAAAACTCACTTGACTTAAGTTCTTCTTTCATTTGTTGCCTCACTTGATTCTTTATCTCTTCAATATCTTCTCGTTGTTTGTAGGTCCTCCTTTTTCTAACATATCCTTCAATGCCTTTTTTATATCCAACATCACACCCGACCCCCCTAGTACGCCCCCCGTGTTCCGGTCCCAACACCAGTATCAGGGGATCTACTCCCGCTCTAGATTCATCAGACCCTTGAGCCAACTTTCTGGTTGCTTCTATCTATAAAATATCAGTGAAAAAAAAAGTAATTCATAGACATCTATCAACAAAAAATCATAATATTATAGAAAAGGAAACGATTAGAGTACCAAGTTCTTTGAAACATAAATTAACTCGGGAGGCAATGTCTTGGTCCCGTTCTTGTCGCGGGGAGCCCGAGCCAAACAGTAGTTACTCCCACGAATGTCCGGTATTAAGTGGAGTTCTGTTGCCTTTTCCGGGTCATTCCTTTCCTCTTGCCACTGTTTTTCAAAACCACGGTACCCTTTTGGTCCTAACCGGGGCCGATTTATATGTTGTTTTCCTCGTTCACTTGCTTGCACACGTAGTTCCTACATATAGGAGTGACAAATGAATTAGAAACATTTCAAAACAACAGTATATCAGACTATCAGAGCAATACAAACTAAAGTGAAACACACATTTTTTTTAGGTGTATTTTCTTTCTGGCAGAATTCTTCCCATACATGAGGCTCTATGAATGTCCATTTCCCTAATGGAGATATCCCCTTAAGCATGTATTTAACGCGTAGTTTGGTCTTGAATGCCTTCCATTTAGTACCACATGATACAAGCGTACGTTTTTTTACATCGTCATTTTCAAGTCTGAAATGTGCCTGCTTGATGTAGAGATAAAGCTTATTAGATGTTAATACATTTATTAAATTAGAAGAAACCACAATTAACTATAGCAGATACTATACCTTGATATCAGACCACAAAAAGTCTTTTTCTTCCTTTGTTACATGCTTCCAAGTATTTTTCACAATAGAAATTAACCTCCTGGTACGAGTTCCCATATATTTTCCATACAAATTTTGCCACTTGCCTACGGCTTGACCAAATTGATTGAATTCAACATATTCACCGACAGGAAGATCTTGGATTCTATTAATTCCTCTACTCGTTCTTGGTGCGGGAGGATCCTAAAATTCAAATATACATTAGCCACTAAAAATGTTTGATGACTACGCAAAGTACCATAAGTTCACAACTAGTGCTACAACGAACAAATGTTATAAGTGCACCAAAAGCTACAAAAAGTTCTATCATATATATTCACTATAATTTTCGTTCTGCATTGAGTTGTTATTAAACACATACAAAATATGTATGTCAAGTTTCAGATAGAACTTTTTAACCTAATGACAAAATTAATGTCCGTGTACAAGATTACCAAATTTCAAGCACCTAGTGATACTCTATAAATGTGACAACTGTCTACATTGGATACCTTAATTGAGTTTTTGTTCACTGTTATAGGTTCTAGAAAGGCAAAGTCAAAACATAATGTCCTTCTAATGATTAAACATGTCCAACTTATATGTGTTGAAAGAACAAAAAGACAGCTTTCGGTGTAAAATTCAAGTGAAAGCAACTTATGACAAATGCACACAGTAACCATGATCCTCTATTGTGGCTGCGGAAATGGTTAACATATAACCGACTGAACTATTTATCATGTACAGAGATAAAAGACGACAACATAAACTATTGGCTTGCGAGCGTGTTTTTGGCTTTTTAGCTTATTTTTAGATTTATGAGCTTATGTAATTTTATCATGTAATAATAAGCTTACATAAGCCCTTTAGTTTCAGATTGGCAGTTTACTACTTAAACCAAGATCAATCTTTTTAATGAATAGTCAATTCCACATATAAACATTAAGATGTGTAATTCATATTAAGACATATATAAACATATGCATCAAAGATGTTGCAACAAAGTTATGCTATGTACTGCATTTTCATTTGTATTGATTTGCTTTCGAATTTTTTAGCATGAAAGAGCTATTTGACATTAAAATTATTAAACACAAAATATTCTTTAAAAGTTCAGTGTCAAACTTAAAAGACCAACATAAGTGAATGTTAGTTGCACTAAAATTTTTACAACATGATCTTCAATTCTTACAAGTCAAATTCAACAGTTAGCCGTCAAGTATCTTTGAATCAAATATACACTAAAAGTACCATATGCCAAAATTACAATAGTAGCACTAATAATCAAATATGAGTCTTACAAATAAAAGTTTACAACAATTATCACTAATAATCACCAATGACTAAAATGTAATTAAAAATGACTAGCATCTTTACTGAAACCATAACATTTAATGTAGAATAAGATGAAATACTCTTTACTTGTTAAATAACATAAGTTTAATTTAGGTTTTTCTATTCAGGCAAAACAACAAACACTTTGGGTGCAAACACATAACCACATATTTGACAATTTAAAAACACTAATTAACACAAATGAAATACGAAACGAATATAAATGATTGATTCAGAGAGAAAGTTGTACCATTTTTGTTGCCAGGAGAGGTGTTTGTTGGTCGGATGGTGGTGATATGTAGGGTTCGTGATTATGATACAAGGCAGAAGCCCCCTTTTATTCATCATTTTTTGGCGGGATTTGAGAGCGCTCTTAGAGGAGTAATGAAAAAAAAGGAGGGAGTATCTTTATTGATTGCTGAATGACCGGATTATTTGGGATGAATATACGATACTTGATTGCTGAGATGATATGAGTGAGGAAGAAGGTTTGACTTCTTTTTTATTTTCAATTATATAAAAAATAGAAGGAGGTTTGCCCTTTTTTTTTTCAATTATATAAAAAAGAGTTTTTTAATTGACCCTTGTATTTTTAAAATAAATTTAACAAAATGATTACTTATGAAAATATTTAATTTATTGCGGTACTTTTTTCTTTTGTTAGTAAATTTTGAGAACCTTTCATTTATGATAGTGACAACGATTTCTTTTTCCTCAATATTCACCCGATCCATTTACACCATGTTTGGCTCACCATCAAACTTTCGTCCCTGAAATTATTAGATAATGCACCATGAATGATGAACGTAATGTTGTAAACATTGAGTATATTTGGAACCCGTGTCTTCACTTCATTACTAGCCCAGTTTATTTGTTCTCGACAAAAAGAGAAACAAGGAAAACAATGAGGTTTTGTTTGCGTTTTGAGCGATAAAGTGTGCCACCGACGTTGAGAGTTTGGTATCGTGACCTTTAATTTCGACGGCCAACTAGTCTCTGAATCCTCCAACAACTTCGGACATCAGTTTGAAAATCAGTCCTATTAAGTCGATATGAAAAACCCATTTGCACAAGTTTTGTAGGCGCTCAAAAGTATCAGTAGTATAATTTCATGAATGTTTTGTAGTATAATTTTTGATGTTCTTATTGTGGAAGAGTGAACAAAATAATCCCATTAATGACGAAAATGATTCAAATTCAGTAAAGTAATGTCGAGGGCTTTATTGTTAATTCCCCTTATGTGTACAAAGTAAAAAGTCCCGTATAAAAATCATTACCCACTAACAAAGGAAAATAAGTACCATTATAAATTAAATATTTTCTTAAGTACTTGTTTTGTTAAATAAATTTTGGAAATACAATAGTCAACTAAAAAACTCATTTAAAAAATAGAAGGAGGTTTGACTTCTTTTTTTATTTCAACTGCGGAGTATATAAAAAATAAAATATGTATTACAAACTAAACAAAGATTCACAAGTCTTTGTTTTTATTTATTTTTCCATATTTTTCCTGCAATAATAAATCAAAATGAAAGCACGATAATTAGTTGATTTATATAATAAAATATCATAAACGAGATTTTTATATTAAATATCTGATGATTATTTTATTACCTGTATGGGGCATATGTTTTTTAAACCTCATGTCCTTCTTGGTGGTCAGATCTCAAGTAAAGTGTATCATCGAGAACATCATTCATCGATTGTATACCGATAGAAAAGGGAGGTAGCTCATCAAATTGATTGTATTCGTCCTCGTCCACAACATTATCAACACCAACTATACGTCGTTTACTCTGCAGGACAATGTGCCATCTCTTGTCTTTTAAGTCCTCAACAAAGAATACTTGGGTGGCTTGTTTTGCTAGAATGAATGGATCATTTAAATAGCTGTTTGTTGAAAGATTGACACATGTGAAACCATCTGTATCAACTTTAACACCTCTTATGTTATCGACCCATTTACACTTCAATAGTGGTATAACGATCGAATTGTAATCCAATTCCCAAATTTCTTCAATGACACCATAATACGACTTTTTTGCGACTGACATCCGTGAAGAATCTGTTGTTGTTGCTATTAGCGTCACACCGCTATTTTGCACAGTGCTCTTTTCATCTTGTTGTTCAGTATAAAACGTATATCCGTTGATGTCGTATCCTTGATATTGAAGTACACGACGTGGACGGTACCCCAATTGTATCACGTCTGCATCAATATTTGGAGACATACGATTAACTTTATCTGCCAACCATTGTGAGAATGTTCTTTTATGCTCAGCTTCCAACCAAAGTTGGTCTCGATGGCTATTATTTTGTTGTAAGTATGACATGTGCTCATGTATGTATGGTTCAATGCACGTCATGTTCTGCAAGACTGTAAAATGTGCTTGTTCTAAATCGAGGTTGTTCGGCGTGACATCTTTGCACCCAATTATCCCTGTCCCATCGAGTCTACCCTCGTGTCGAGGTTGCGGAAGGCCAATATCTGGGACATCATCCAAATAGTTTGTACAAAACTGAACCACTTCTTCGGAAGCATACCCTTCAACGATACTACCTTCTGGTCGATATCGGTTCCTTACATATCCTTTTAACAAACCCATATACCTCTCGAATGGATACATGTACCGCAGGAATACAGGACCACAAGACTTTATTTCTCCAACAATATGAGATACGAGGTGAACCATGACATCAAAAAAGGAAGGTGGGAAGTACATCTCGAGTTGGCAAAGAGTAAGAATAATATCACTTTGCCATTCATCCAAATTTTCAGGATCAATAACTTTTGAATGAATCATGTTAAAAAAGAGACAAAGCTTTGTGATCGTGTGTCGTACTCTAGGTGGCAATATTCCACGAATAGCGAGTGGAATCATCTGTGTCATTAAAACATGACAATCATGAGACTTCATACCAAGCAACTTCAAATCTTTCATCGAAACCAATTTCCTAATGTTAGCAGAATAGCCAGATGGAACCTTAATATCGTGTAAGAATTTACAAAATATGGTTTTCTCAGACTTTGACAAGGTATAGCAAGCTGCTGGCAAATACATTTTTGTACCATTCGTCACTTGTGGTGCGAGCTCATCTCTAATTCCCATTTCGGCCATATCTTTTCGAGCATTAACCCCATCTTTTGTTTTTCCAGGAATGTTCAATAATAAGCCTAACAAGCTTTCACAAACATTTTTCTCGATATGCATAACATCAAGGCAATGTCGGACTTGCAAATGCGTCCAGTACTTTAATTCCCAGAATATAGACTTTTTTTTCCAGATGTTTTTAGGAGGAGCTTTAACCTTTTTTCCGAAAATAATGTTTAAATCCGAAACTTGGGAAAATGCAACGCGTGCATCCAGTGGTTGTACCATCACTCTATCATCTATTGTACCATCAAACAACTTCTTTTTTCTACGGTACGGGTGATATCTATCAAGCGACCTTCGATGCCCCATATATACTGTTTTCCTACAATTAGTCAACCATCGGGAATGGGTTTCCTTTTCACAAACAGGACATGCCTTCTCTCCTTTCGTACCATACCCTGACAAGTTACCGTATGCTGGAAAATCACTTATGGTACAATAAATCATGGCAAACAGTTGGAAACTCTCTTTCTTGTACGCATCATAGATTTCAACGCCCGTTTCCCATAATTTTATCATGTCATCAATTAACGGATCCAAGTACACATCAATATCATTCCCTGGTTGTTTCGGACCTTGAATTAATAATGACATCATGATGTATTTCCGTTTCATGCACAACCAAGGTGGAAGATTGTATATGCATAGAAGAACCGGCCAAGTGCTATGACGACTACTCAAGCTTCTAAATGGATTAATTCCATCTGAACTAATTCCAAACCGTATGTTTCTGATCTCAGATCCAAATTCTTCAAAATCATGATCGATCTATTTCCATTGAGGAGAATCAGCCACATGTCTCATTTTTCCATCTTTTTTATGCTCTTCAGCATGCCAACGCAACAATTTGGCATCCTTTGGGTTTGCATATAACTTTTTCAATCTAGGTATGATGGGAAGATACCACAACAATTTAGCAGGAGGGCCATTCTTTGTCACATCACTATTAAGTTCCGTAAGATTCTTTTGCTTATACCTTGATTCATTACATATAGGGCATTCATGTAGGTTCTTATACCCCTTTCTATACAATATACAGTCGTTTGGACATGCATGTATTCTTTGGACTTCCAATCCCATTGGACATGTTAGTTTTTTTGCTTGATATGTCGAAACGGGCAACTCATTATCTTTAGGGAACGCTTCATGTAACAACTCTAATAGGGCAGTGAAGCTTTGGTCACTCCAACTACTTTTCGCTTTTAAGTTCAACAGTTTCACCACAAAAGAAAGTTTAGTGAACTTCTTGCATCCATTATACAATGGTTTTTCTGCATCGACGAACAATTGATGTAATTTTTTAACATTCTTTTCAGAAACATTACTTTCCACGTCGCGTAACATCTCATCTATATTATCACGATGGTTATCGCTATTACTATCATTTTCCTGGTGATTAGTGTCTGAAACAAATGTGTGACTATCAACTTGCGACTCACCATGCAAATCCCAACAAGTATACTCTTTGTCAAACCCCTGTTCTAGGAGATGGCATCTAATCAAGTTAGGATCAGCAATGCACACATTATTTCTACACTCTTTACAAGGACAAGAAATCTTTGTTTTTCCCGTATTTTCTCGATGATCCTCAGCGCATTTAATAAATTCAGACAACCCTTTGATGTACTCTGGGGTAAAACGTCCTATCTTGTACATCCATGTATCACGATCCATCTAGAAAAAGGAAAAAAGAAGCATGTTTTAGTAAGATGAAAGTGCATGATATGATCATTAATTTCACATTAAAATCTTAATACATAACATTTTTTTAATTAAAACAAGTGAAATATAAACAAACAACAATAATTCATTAACTAAATAAAACTGGCATCTATCTAACCTTGATACTAGGGGTTGAAACGTGCCGAGCCGAGCCTGAGCCTGCCAAAGCTCGAGCTTGGCTAGTTTATATATATAAAGCTCGAGCTTGAGCTCGTTTCGAGCCTCATATTTTGAGCTAGAGCTCGGCTTGTTTCCACCCCTACTTGATACATGCTTTCCTAAATTTTAGGGTTGGTCAAATTCCCATATTTCTAATTCCCTCGTAAACTTTTCATTTTTCCCTCTAAAACATTGCAAAAAATTTGGATTATTATACCGAAACACTACTCTCATTTTCCCCTCAATTTTTCCGTCTAAAAAATTTGGATTATTATACCGAAACCCTTCTTGCAAGAGCACAAACTGATTCAACAGAGAGAATCCAAGTCCAAAGGATGCGGCTGAAACCTACCGTCACTATTCTCAACCGTCGACTAATCTCACAAGGTTTAATTATTCTATCACCCCAATTAACTAATTGTGTTTAGGTTGTGTATTATATAGTTAGATCTAATTGAAATGAAGTTAATTTATGAAATAGTACTTGTTAATTTTTTTGACATAATTGAGATGAAGATCTTTGTGTAATTATATATCTGGTTATGAAATTGAAACATGATACTTGTTGGTTGATTATGGTCGAATTTTTGCAAGTATGGATATTTGGTATATGAAAGGTTCAGTGACTATGACTGGTTTTTAGGAATGCAACTGGGTTTATATCATTGATATAGGTATCATGGTATTTTGGGTTAAGTATTGATTAAGGTTTGTTTGATTCTGATGGTGCTTGAGTGAGTAATTGTTATTCAATTGTATCAAGTCAGTGAGAAATAAAGCCAAAAATATTGGGGCTTATGAAACACACACCGAAAACATATAAGCTCGTAAATTAGCTTAAACAAACACCCCCTAACTTTACACAGTTTGATTGTTATTATTATTGGGTTGTTTTATGCCAATTCGTTAGACTATGTTCAATAAATTAATATAGTTATAGACTTGACTAAGGCTCTCTAAGAGAATTTCATTAACGATAACCAAATCTGATTGTTTGTTGAATATGAATAAACGGGTGGCTAGACTAACAGGATGTTAGAATGTGCGTTTTGGAAGTGATTCAGTGATCATTGTCGTAAAACTTAATTTGTTTAAGTTCTAGATGTCTGGATTAATGTTAACCTTAAGGTAGAAAACTGTTTTGATTATGGTATAGACTTTGTGATTAATAAGCAGGGACAGAGCCAAGTGTGACATTGGGTATGCCATGTCCTATAGATACCAATAAAATGTATGTATTATCTTTTGATATACTGTATTAAACTCACTAAATAAATTTTGGCCCACCCAAATACATAAGATTTAACCCATCCAAATAAACACTTAGAAGTGTAGCTAGTAAAATTACAGAACCTCCATGGTCGATGACTAAACAAAAGTTACTTAACCATTTGATTCTTTTCATTATTTTTACTTGCTTGTGAGTGTTGAACTTTAGAATGGGTGGTGAACTAATGATCTTCAATTTAGTAATATAGTAATTGATGTTGAGAAAGATATTGCAAAAACTTTTAGTTTAGATTAGGTTTAGATGATTTTAATGAAAACTTTTCACCCGAAGACTTCTAAAATTTATACATTTCCATTTCTTATATTTGATTCGGCCCACCCGAGTGAATGATCCTAACTCCGTCACTGTTAATAAGGAAGCCTGCTTGTTGAATGAAGGAGCAGTTACTTGGTGTAAATTAAAGGGATGTTAGAATGTGCGTTTCTGAAAGTGATTATAGAAACTTGACGAATCAGATATGTGCAATTAGTTAATTATAAGCTAGGATACTTAGCTGATTTTACAGTTATCTCAAAAGTTATTTTGCATATCCGGATTTGAATCTTCTGATCCTAAGTACATTTGAATCATGGCATTAAAGGACCAAGCTGTATTATTAGTAAATTTGAATCATGGCATTAATCGTAGCTTAGCTGGTGTAAGACATGCTGAGGATGTCAATCATCTGTTTTGATATTGAATTAGATGTTAAATCAATGTTAATTTTGGTCTTAGACCACTTACAAGTGATGGTTATGAGTATGAAGGTACTAAATGTGCCAATTTCAACTTAAGAAAGCCTACAATTAGTTATTCGGAATCATTTTGTATGTGGTTTTTATAACTTGCAGAGTTTGGTCAACTTAAGAAAGCCTACAATTAGTTATTCGAAATCAGTTTGTATGTGGTTTTTATAACTTGCAGAGTTTGGTCAGATGTTGAGCAGAGTAGTGTTATCAGTTGTTTTCTTTTTTGGTACTTACTTGGATGATACTTAAGTAAACACACTCTACAAGAGTACACTTCACTAATTGTGACTTTATATTGGTAATGGCATGATTAGAGCATGTAATATCGTATTATTCTACTATGTAAAAGCATCATTATCTTAACGTGTCAGTGTGCTTGATGATTATTTTCATGTTTAAGGTGAAAGCATTTAAAGACAACAATGGCAAAAAAACTAGCAGTCAGATACGTGTCTCGCAGGTTCTCAAGCGGTGCACGCAAGGTAACTACTATTTAATGCATCTGTTTTATCATGTACATTTAGAGGTGGCAAGTTCAACCTATTTACTTACCAAATGGATTATGTGCAGTTAGTTGATTATAAGCTAGGGTACTTAGCTGATTTTACAGTTATCTCAAAATTTATTTTAAACTAATAACTTTTCGTACCCTGATATTAGTATACTCTTAATGGCTATATGATTGTATAACTAGGCAATCCTAGGCAATAAGTTGAAGGCAAAGGTGGTGTCCTTGAGTATCTTGGTGATCATTTAAAGCAAAATGGGCAGGCTGTTGTGGTTGTTACAGAAGTGGCAAGAACTGATGCATAGAAGCAAGACAAGATGAATCTGGGAATCCTGTGTTTTTAGATGTCCGGGTATGGTTTAAATCTGAATTGAAGAGTTGGTTTGATAGGGATCATAAAGGTGGGTTATTTACGGTTAAGTATATGGACCCCACGTACATGATTCGTGTCGTAACAGCCAACGCTACAAATAACCTGTATTGTACACTCTTAGCACATTCTGCTATTCATGGTATTATGGTTGGTTATATGGGTTTTGTAGCAGGTTCGATCAACAAAAGATGAACAACATTAACTCGATTATAAGAAGTTTAATAATCCACGACCCCCTTGGTAACTGGATTTTGTCATTGTTTGAATGTTTAGATTACATACTCTGTTTTATCTTGAATGCTTTGAATGGTTCTATTTGGATTGTAAACAAGAATGCTACTTTCTGATGTGAATAAATTTCTAAATTGATATGCTTAATACTCAATTGTTCATTTGATTAATTGGTTTCTTCTAACATGACAACCTAAAAAGCATGTTTGGAACACGGTTAACACAATTGCTGAGTTTTCTAAACACCTACACAACTAAACAAATATCAGTGTAGACTAAGGAAAAGCTTACCGTAAACAATGAGCAACAAGTATTTCACCTTATGCTGAACCGCTGAAGTGCTGCTACCCTCCCTGTCTTTAGACCAATTCTCTGGTTCTACATATATACGGAATATATAACCTAGTATGGGCAGATGTATTAAGCGCCATTCAAGCCCATCCCCAATATACTAATATGAAGTAATTATACAGTTACGGTCCTTATACTTCTAGTCATGTCTAACAACTTAATAAGTTATAGAATGACTAAAAAGATACGAAAACATCAAAATAGAGAATACTTACACCGGTTGTTTTGTTCAAAAACAGTGTCTATAACATAAATATATAGAGACATGTTGTTACCTACAAACTAGTGTCTTTGATTTTGTAAAAAGACCGGTTTTTACCCACAAACATAGTTTTTATGCGTTTTGTATTATGAAAACTGGTTTTTTCAAGAGAACCAATCTCAGTTCCTTCCATTCCCCCTAGTTTTTTATCATAGGAATAGGGTTTTACATAACCGGTCACTATTTGGGGGTGTTTATAGCCTTTTGTGTAGTAGTGTTAGTTGAATAGCAACTAATTCCGCCCACTCTTCCAAAAACCGATATTTTAATTGCTTTCATAAAAATATAAAAACACAAAAATAATCATCCCTCACCTTTAGAACTAGTAATTTAGGCTTTCTAATCCTAGCGACACTATTCCTAAGCTGAACGATCAATCCCCCGGTACTTGTCACTATACTATACTACAACGATCAGGTACACTGCCTGGTGGGGTTGTAAGCTTCTCGAGATCCCTCGAGAGGTAAAGCCTGTTGCGATTCCCACGCATCAATTATACAAAATGACGAAAAATCACGAGAAAACAACGAAACCGGGTACGAGAGTGGAAGAAGGTCAAAAAGTCAAAGTCGGGATCCAAAAAGTTCATTTCAGTCCTTCATGTATCCAAGATTAGCAGAATAAGTCCCTGTGATATATTTTGAGAAGTGAAGGAATCAGCCCTTGGATTTTCATTATATTACACCATTGGTCCTTGGAATTCATATTACCAAAATCTGAAAATAAACCAGGTCCAATAAATATTACTTGTCCAAACCCTTTACCACTCCTAGCCCATGTCACCAAGAGCCCAAGCCCAATTTTCCTAATACCCGACCCATACAAACCTCGATCAAACCAACTTACCCAGGGTCAAAATAATAATAAATAATACTTACCCCGTACCCCTTTTTCCCTCCACCCAATTCACCTCACCCCAGAATAATACTATTACCATGAACCCTAAATTACCAATACCTTTAATTCACCACAATTAAGGGTAGAAGAGTCAAATCCAATGCTTCTAGAAGGGATTATTACGTGTCAGAAGGTTGTCAGAGTGTAAGAAGCACATGAATGGATGATTTGGCAGCATATGATTGGCTCTTACACGTCATTTAGCATGATCCAAGGGTTGATATTGGAGGGCAATGATTGGTATCATGATCAAGGGCTCAGAAGAGGTGTGAAGAAACATACCACACGAATTGCCAAGCTGGCAATCCATGACCTCTCTCCTCACTAGAACTTTCATTCATGTAATATAAATAGATGCTTAGGGGTGCTTGTAATGGTGTGGAGTTTCGAATAGCGAAGCTCTGCCATTTTTAAATCTCAGCTTGTAGTTTAAAGTTACTTTCCAATTGTACTATTTTTTATGTTGAATGAAATCATTTACTATTTACTCAATTCAATTCCTTATTGTTTTCAAGTAATTGTTTAGCTTAAATTTCTGTTTCAATAGTTTAATTCAATTCAAATATCTTTGTTTTCAATCTAGTTTTAGTCCATTCAAACAGTTTTCACAAATTCAGAAAAATAGAAAAAAGAGTTTTGTTGAAATTAGTTTCAAGTTAGCTTTACTATTGTTTAAAATTTGCTTATGAAAGTTTTATAGTTTCTGTAAATAAGAATTTAGTTTGGAAATCCTTTATAATCATTTGTTCTAATATAGTCAAACAAAGTCAACTGTTCTTGTTTGTTGTTGTTCCTTGGTGAATTTGGCAGGACATGGCATATTTGGAGAGGTTTGAGCCTGTCTAGAGACAGGCTAGCAAAGTGAATCCACCTCTGTTCTTGCTGAGGTGGAAATACCTTGTAAGTTTTGTTTAAGTTTTCTAGTTTCTAGCTTTATCTGTGGTGATTTTGATTCTACTTGATATTTATTGTTTTATATATTGTAGTTGATATTGTAGTAGTAATATAGGAGTAATTGAGTTTGATTGATCATCGTATCTTCTGTTTTAGTTTTTACTTTGTAGTTGATTTCTTTTAGTTAAATCTGTCATATATTTAGATCTTAGTTTTTTGCATTGCTGATTGTTACTGTGGTTTATAGTTACTCATTTGCTGGCAATTATTAGTATAGAAGTTAGAGAGATTAATTAAATTGAGTGTTAATGGTCAATCTCAGATAGGTGTAGAGCAATTTGACAGTTATAGGGCTGTTTGGATTTAAGCTTTGCTGAAGTATTGTTGGTGTTTCTTAACTGTTCTTTGTCACACAAAGGTTGCAATAGTGTAAATATAAAGTAATAATTCATAAAATACAGTAGGTCTTATTGCTTAAAGTCAAATCTGATTTCAACTTGCAATCCTGATAGCTTAAGTGATTTCTAGTAGTAAGAATTTTGCATAACATTAGGAATAGTTTGCATCTAGGTAGTTTTAGTTGCCACTTAGCTCAATATATCATCTAGGTAAAAATTTAAGCATTAGAGTTTCATAATAGTCAAAGTCAGCTAGCAATTTAAAAAGTCAAAGAAATATTGTTGTTTAGTTTTTTTTAATCAGATCTTTGTCTGAATTTCTAGTTTTCATTTCTGATTCTAATTACTTTTGGATTACTGATTTTGAAAGTTTATCAGTTAGTTAATCAGTTTTAAAAAGAAAAATTTGGATTGGAATGTCTTAGCTTATTGGAAAGTTATATTGTAGTTGACTGATTGAGCATTTAATCCCCTGCACCATTCTGTTCATCTGATTTCTAGACTCCTTTTAGTATAGTAGTTGAGTTGTAGCATCTAGGTTTTTAGTAGATTTAGTTATTAAGTCTAGTAGATTTACTTTTGCTCCCATTATTTGTGAGATTTGAGCTTATCTTGTCAACTTATTGATTCATTGAAGTTGCTTTAGTGAGTCAGTTTACTGCTTTTGTATTTAGGACTGCAAATCTGTGTTAGTGATTGATATTGCTTTTTGATTGTTGTTCTGAGTTATATTAGTGTAGTATATGTGTTGTGTATTGCTAGATTACTTCTGCCTATGCTTATACTTGTTCTGCTCATCATTGTGAGCTTATTTTGAGCTTATTGCATAGTAACTTGAGTTTCTGTGGTATTCTGAGCTTGCATTTGGTTATATTCTGTCACATCTAAGTTTAGTGCATCATTTTTAGTTAGTGTTTCAAGTTTCACCAAGTTTTGCTTACAAGTGCTTATTATTAAGCACTTGTAATTAGCTCTTTCAACTAAATAAGCAGTTTCCCTTTTTATTTTTACTTCAAAATTTTTATCCAAGTTCTTTTTAATATTTTAGATTTTCTGGAATTTTTCCAGATTTTTCTAAGCCTTTTTGCTATTTTTATTATTTTATTTTGATTTTATTCAATTTTTAAATCATTTTTAATTACCAAAAATCAATAAAAAAAATCAGAAAAGGTTGTGAAAAATACAAAAATATTTTTAGAAATTCTTTTATAATATTTTAGAATTTTTAGAATTAAATTTTTATTTTTTCACTTTATTTTTCTATTTTTCTTTATTTTTAATTCATTTTTAATTCCAAAAATAGAAAATAAATTCTAGAAAATAAATAAAAACTCAAAAAAATATTTTTCTTTTTCTTAAAATTCTTTTTATTAGTTTAAGATTTTTAGAAAATATTTTCAAGTTTGTAGGATCATTTTTCAATAAAAGTCGCGTTTTATATAACGCGGTTGCATTTCCGTTTTTACGTTTTTGACTTTGGTGCATAATTAGCTTGTACTCTTTGCATATTTCATCTTTGTTTGTTATTACTTGAATAATTTGACTGCTATTTTCTCTTTCTCACTTTTCAATTCACGGTTTCACGAATCGATATTCTCGATTCCATTCGCCTTCGTTGGGAAACGACTCAGGTGATCCGTATTTTACGCGGATCACTTCGATACTATACTATATATTATATAATTGGTTTTCCCCAAGGACGAATCAATTTTTGGAAATTTGATCAAACAGTTGCTATACCATCTTCTTGATTACTACAAATGTTGATTAAACTATAAAAACTATCAAAAACAAAACTATGTATTATCACAACATGTGATGCTCACATTGATAACACATACGTTTCAGGGGTGCTACTAGTTTATCCGATTTTACTCAATATAAACCGAATCTCCACTAAATAAAAGACCATTTTCTTAACGACGATTTAAGTCCACAAAACAATTCTAACAAGCAACAAGTCTCAAAGGGTCTCACTAACATGACCAATTTACAACACTATTAAAATAAACATTATATCAAACACTTGGTGTGCAACTCAATTTTGTTTGTTGTGGACCCACAATACAGAAGCATACATATTTCGAGATTTTTGTTGGTGTGAATACTATATGCAAATTTCAAATGAATAAGGCTCTTGCAAAGCGTAGTTTTTACACTTTAGTTGCATAGTTTTTATAGATCAGTTCAAATTAGCATTTGTTAAAGTGTTATATTAAAATTAGAGTAAATTACACAGAAGGTACCTGTGGTTTGCATTGACTTTCACCTTTGGTCCCTTGACTTTTTTTTTGCTCAAACAGTCACTAACTTTGAAACTCTTAACACCCTCAGTCCTTTGACCAAATTGACGTTAAGTTTGACCGTTAAAGCCCCTCATGTGCAAGTCACATGAGGGTAAAATAGTCTTTTTACTAGTCTTTTGATCCCAATAACACCCGCCCACCTTCTCCACCCATTTTCTCTTTTCTACCTTCATATCCACAACAACCATCATCTAAAATTATTACAAAATCAAAGTACATATATAAAAAGACCAAACCTCGAAGTATGTCAGTACTTTTCTAATGATTGTTGTTATTAGTCCATTAAAAACATTTTTTCATACATACATTATAATCCCAATATACATTCTTTATAAATATATGCCAAGATTCATCACTCATACCTCTTGAATAACTAGATATTTCTATTAATTCAAAAAAAAATTTCGTGATAGTTTGACTCATATATAAGTTACGAGAGTTATGGGATTTTGTGTGTGGCGTTTGGAGATAAAGAAAACACAAAAATGTGTTGTTCATGTTTTAAAATGAGATAGAGATTAGGTGATGTTTTATGTGGGAATGATTAATAGAAAAGGTTGAGCACTCATAATTAAGTGGGCCAAAAAGGAAAGAAAGAGACCAATCTACCCTCATGTGACTTGCACATGACGGGCTTTAATGGTAAAACTTAACGTCAGTTTGGTCGAGGGACTGCAGGTGTTAAGAGTTTCTGAGTTAGTGACTGTTTGTGCAAAAAAAAAATCAAATGATCAAAGGTGAAAGTCAACGCAAACCAGAGACCATCTATGCAATTTACTCTTAAAATTATATTATGGATATGTTTGGCGCGGAGCATTTGGGAGCTTTTGGGGGCGATGAGCGGTGAGCAATAAGTTTTTTGATTTTTAGTAGCCGTTTGGCAAAGAAGCGATGAACTTTGCTATTTTTTTCAATGTTTTTTTAGGAAGCTGTGAGCTGTGGCTACTGCGCACAACTCACTGCTACTGCTCACCGCTACTTTTACCAAACACACTCTCTATGTGTAGCAAAATGTTTTACTATGTTTTTACCCCAAATAAAAATGGTTTGACTATGTTTGGGCATTGTGTTACATGAGGGGTGAGCATTGGGCCGAAACCGACATCCTGGAAAACCCAAACCGAATCCCGATCCGAAATTACTCGGGTCAATTCAGGACGAGTCGGTTTCGACCGGTTTTCTTGGTTTTGTTTGTGTTTTTTCGGTTAAATGCTCACCCAACCCGAGTCCCGACATCATGAAAAATCCAAACCGAGTCTCCGTCGAGTATCGGTTAGTTTGTGTAAGTTTTTGGGATTCGGTCTGTTTTGCTCAGCCCTGTGTTACATCATTTTCTTTTGGTTTCATGAAATATTATAATCCTTTTAGATACTTCAATTTCAATAGCCCTATGTTTGTTTAACATATATTTATCTTTTAAATAGCCCTTTGAACTTATGTCGGATAAAATTTGATCACAGTATTTGGCATAGGCATGGATAATAATTACCATGTTTCTTTGATATTTGATTAAATGTTGGTTAAGTACCTAAAAAAATACATAATCTACTTCACACTAACTAAATCAGTACTCCATGGTTTATTAAAGTCTTATGTTTAAGCCTATACGCAAATGGACATTAAAACTAATTTTTCACAACAAAGTTATTGAAAAAAAAAGAAAGAAAAAAAAAAAAAAAAAAAAAAAAAAAAAAAAAAAACGTGCAAACAATGTCTAACTTTCCCACTAAAAAAAACCACCAAAAGTTCATCAAATCCCCCAAAACCAATTCAATTCCCTCCGCTTTTTCCCCCAAATCAAAACCCTAACCCTAACTTTTCAATCCCACAAAATTAACCTTCAACTTGTAAAAAGTTGACATTTTTATGTAATAACTCCAATCTTTTCACAAAACCCATCTTTTATTTCCTTCAATTTCATCAATTTATTTTAAAAAATAATTGATTTTTATTGTTTTTTTTTTTTTTTTTTTTTTGTGCAGGTGAGATTGATAATTACGGGTAGTGAGGATGAATCAGATAGTCGTACTACTTGGGATTTTTATGTATTCTGTTTCTGATTGTTTAGTTTGAACTTGTTATTGTTGGCGTATTCAGAATCATAAGTACGGGTGAAATGAGCTATTTTGGTTATTGTTACCGATAGCAAAGGTATTATTTTTTTATACTCTTGATGTCTCTGTCAAGTATCTCAAATAAGGTAATACACCAATCTTAGTTTATAGCATTTTCGTGTATACTTTTTTCATTGTAGTAAAGTTACTGCTATAAGGGTCAAGCATCACTTAATAGAACAACTTAGGATCTGCATATATACATTCATTCCTGTGAATCTGCTGGTGTTCAATATGTGTGGCATCAATTGTAGTGTAGTGGATTCTTTTTGTTCTGATCTACTTATCTGTACAGCAAGTTCGTTGATGACCTGTTTATATAAACTTATCTTTGTTGATGCCAGTTTCATATCTTTGTTTCTAAGTGAAATTTTCAATACCTCAAATTGACTTAACCACAAACAGTTTCATATAACAGTTTTAACTATAACTTTTGGTTTTCTTTTTCATTTTTTAGGAGATTATGGTCTGAAGCGTCACGTAGTTTAATGTCTTACTACTCTAATGTGTTGGTACTTGGTGACATCCCATAGCGTGTTTATTCAGGACCATCAAAGTCTGTATGCTATTAACCTTCTAGTTTCCTACTGAACCTTGTCACACACTTAGCATTTCATTAATGGTTTTGATATTAATCTATTTGATCTTAGCAATAAGATCAACTCATTATCTAACTTGTCGGTTTTTAGTCGGTTTTGTCGGGTTTCGACCCGAACCAACCCGAACCGACCCGACATGTCCGGAAAAGTGCAACCCGATACAAAACCGAGTTTCATTCGGTCGGGTCGAGTCGGTTCGGTTTCAGACGGGTTTTCGGGTCGGGTCAGGTTCCCAAAAGCTCAGCCCTATCGTGAACAACTTGATAGATTTGAGAATTTGGATGGATTGGTATGCCCTTTAACATCCACCAAGTAGACATTTTTGTTTAAAGAAAACTTATAAACCACTAATTGTCAAGTGTGGTAATTGCATGTTATTGTAGTAGACTATTGACTTTTTGACGTACAAGTTCACACAAATTGTCTATAGTGTATAGTAACCATACCTTTTATTGAATTATTCAAAGTTAGAAATTAATAAATAACAAAACAACAAACATGAATATGATATGCATGCACCTTCCCAGCCTAGTGGTCTTTGAAAAATGATAAATATTAAACAGGTCTTCAAGGGCTGCTACCTAGTGGTCTTAAACTAGCAATGGAGATATTCATTGATTAGTCACTGCATATGTGCATCATTTGCTAAACTGTTTTTGTAATTTTTTGTAAAGTTCCTAGCAGCAAAAATGGTTGACCAGCAATAAGATCATAGCAAAGTCAGCAAAGTGTGGATCAAAAAAAGTGCCAACTTGAGTTGAGAAGTTCCAACATCTTTCACATTTTGAACCTTCCGCACGTGAAACACCGATCCTAGGTAAAATCTGACCAGAAGCATGTTGACTCCTAGGTTTAGAATATCGATGTAAAAACATGATACACTATAGAGGTGAAAAAATGCGCTGTGTAATGGGGGCTGAAACAGGCTTCATACGGGTCAACCCGAAACATTTTTTGTCAAAATTTCTAGAATTTATAGATATTTAGTGTCTATGATTAAGAAAACTGTATTTGTATATCAATAAATAATCCCAACTTTATTAATACAATGATTTATAAAGTTTGATGCATTAAAGTTACTGTTTGGGAGACCTTCGGCCAGTTTTCTGACCCGTTTTGTTCTAAGAGACCTCTTTTAATTAACCAGATTTATCCATTCATAAGTCGATGGATCAAAATTGCCATGTATAATAAAATTATTCTTTTTGTCAAGAGACTACCTGGAGCACAAGTCACAGCTGCAAGAGCACGACCCGGTTGACCAGTAATAACATCATAGCAACGTCTGCAAAGAGTGGGGTGATTAAGAAAAGAATCAGCTTGAGTCAAGAAATTCACAATTTGAACCTTCTGCAAATCCATATTTTCTTAATAAACATATTTTTTTAAAAAAGAAAATTATAAACTACCACGGAGTAATTGTTAAGTGTGGTAGTTGCATCATTCTTGTAGTAGATAGTAGACTATTGACCGGTTGATGTACTATTAAGTTCACACAAATTGTCTATAGTGTATAGTAACCCATATGATATGCATGCACCTTCCCAGCCTAGTGGTCTTTGAAAAACGATAAATATTAAACAGGTCTTCAAGGGCTGCTACAGCCTAGTGGTTTTAATTAATTGCAACTAATGAAGTGGCATGGTGGTAACTTATACTATACATGACATCGCATAGCGTGTTTGTTATAAATCTATGTACGACAAAATCTGAAATTTCATTTACATCTGTAATGTAGTAAAATGGATGAAAGGCACAAAGGTTTATAACTAAAACATTACACTTTGTTTTTCATGTTTTTCCAAATGCTGCTCAGAATCAACTTTGTGCATCATCCTTTTGTTTGTTTCTCGACGAAGTCTTTAATCATCTCCTTCAAATGCTGTGTACGAACAAAATAGTTGTAATTAGCTTAGGATATGGAGTTGTGTCTTAGAGAATAGATAGCTCATTTTATAACATGAAAATGACTCATTCGACCATTGAAGTCAATATTGGAGTCGAGTGTTTAAAATAGAGTAGCAAATTTAACGTTGGCATATGATGAAAATTTGGGATCGAGTGGTTAGATAGAAACCCGCAGTTCGTGATGAAGCACAACACGTCTTCTTCAGTCGTCTATTTTTCTGCAACATCAAACAAATACACAATTAAGACTAGAAATAACAGAAATGTTAAAAAGTTAACAAGAAATTATTTCTACTAAAATGCAGTATGTAATGCTCTCTAGGAAGAACACAAAAGCAGTTGAGCAAAGAACGCTATTTTCCACTGGACAAAATATGGAAAACATAATCCATCCCATTATCACGATATTTGGAAAACATAACTCACTATAAGCTCATCGGATTGAACTAGTAGACGGCTGAGGCAACTTATTACGATTCAATAATCCCATTATCACAAAACACAATATCAGTACCACAATCGAATGCCCAACAAACAACAAATTCAACAACGCCATACCCCTCAATCTATCCTCATCAAGAACAGTTAACATCAGCACTCCCTCACCACAAACAATCACCTCTTTACCACACCCTTTAAATGCAAACTCATCACTATACAATGATTACCCAACTTGCAAAACCCAAGTACCTTTCAAAACAATCCCACCCGACAACTAAAAATCAGCGAAAAACGCAGACGGCCAAATGGAAAAAAAATAAAATAAATGGGTTGATATTGCCACCTATAGTTTACAGCTAGCCTATAGAACTGCTTTATTAGAGCAAACTATGTCGTTAGTTTAGAGATTAGAACTGCTTTATTAGGTGTGTGAGCCCTACCCAACCCAACTCATTTCACCCTTCCTATAAAGTTACTCATTTTAGCCCGTTGTCTGACCCACCCCCCCCCCCCCCCCCCCCCCCCCCCTCCTTTACCAGGGCAATTATGGAATTGATCAGAAAAGCTGAAGGAGAACATAAAACAGGGGATATACCTGACCAACTCTCAACCGGTGGCTGTCAGAGTAACGGAAGAACCGGTAAAGGGCTGCAAAACCAAGCAGTTTTTTGTGGATTGTCCTGCTGATAACTTTTCTTCTCAACTAGATGATACATCTACCAGTCGGGATCAGTAACATAAATGGGATTGCTACCTGATACAGAAAACAGTTGAAATGGAGAATTTAGCTCTGATATATGCAGATAAGCATGCAAAACCACATATTTATTTAGTAACCGAGAGCAGCTGAATGTTACCAGCAACAAGGAGAAGAACAAGTGGTACCAATCTACAGTAAAGAATACCCATAGATTCGCCCTCAACGCAGACAACCTAATCATAACAGATAGGATTGAGCAACTGCATCTCAGCATATTAAAACGTGATACATGCGAATAAAACATGACTTTTCAATAGACACTAAAGACCTCTATTGTTTACTCTGTAAAACATGAATCAGATAAACAAAAAGATACAAAGAATAAACACATCTTTAGCCACTAAGCAACTAGCCAAACATACCAATAGTCATTTATACCTCTATACATATATACATCATGATAAACAAACTTCTATTATTCGAGAGCAGCAACTCTAATTAAAACCTTGAACATCAAAAAAGTGTATCAACGCGCAACTCCAAATTGATAATTGCCACAAAATTATATTAGAAGGGGTGGTTGTGTTTTGCAAATTTTCAGCTTACGCTCTATACGCACTTCAAAATAAGCACCTACCAATGTGATAATTGCATAAGCTCATAGCAATCCAAACACTTAAAGAGATGTATCTTTCACTTTGAACAACACAATATGCATTCCCAAACACCCTCTAATCAAATCGAACTTCATATCAACTCTAAAAAGTAAAATTTCTTTAAATTTAAGTATCTTCTTAGTCCTAATATATCAAAACCTCAATACCAAATATACATTTTGCAAGACTACTAACTATTCCAACTTGGAGAATAATTTACAGCACATCCAAACACTCCGTATAGTATTATCCGAAACAATTACTGGTTTTATATATAGTTGGCAATGATAATTATGTAATTTTACATCTACTCTATAAAGTCATTTTCCTCCGGATTCAACCAACTTAGACCGGTAATTCTACGCTCAAATATTTGTTAATCTGTTTTCTTACTAAAATTCAAGTATTAATAAGCACATATATAGACAGCTGTAAACAACATAAGTATCTAATCAGCAGAAAATTAAAAATGATATGTAAACAACACATAATTCAACAGTTGTATTATACCTAACTTGATAATGTTGACGACGATTGAAGACGGTTACGGTGACGATGGTGCCGGAGTTAGGGTTTCGGTGGTGGTTGATAACGAACGACGGTGGAGAATGGAGATGATTAGGTTGATGACGGAGTTAGGGTTTCGATTGGCGAAATTACGGTGGTGGTGGTGGTGTTAGATAAAGACGGTGGAGAGATTAGATAGAGAGAGGGAGAAAAGTCTTTACTTTTATATTTTGTTTATATTTTTATCTTTTGTTGCTTTTTATTTTTAAAAAAATGATATATTCATAAAAAAATTTAGAAAATGAGGTGTCATTTTGTAATTTGTTTAATTAGAGAAAAGAAATAAAAAGTATTAAAGAATGTATCAATCATAAAATGACATCTAATTTTATAAAAGTTTTTGTGAAAGTTTTGTTATGGTTGTATCATTTTTCTTATTTTTAATAGCTTAGATTTGGTGACTTTTTTGTATCTTTAGTGGGTAAGAGTTTTAGTCAGTATTTATCATAAATTTTGTAGTCTACTACTGGATAAGAGTCGTGAAGTTTGTTACAAACTTGGCATTTCACAAATGGTTTTGATATTAATTTATTTGATCTTAGCAATAAGATCAACTAATTATCTGACTTGTTGGTATTGGTGTCGTGCAGTGTCGTCTCTGAGTTTATAAATGCCCAGTTCAGGATTCAGTTTAAAGACAAGTACGGGGCCAAAAATAGAAAGTAAATGATTTAATTAAAAGATAAAATGAGAAATAATCGTTTTCAATGTGTCTGACCATAATTTTTTTAATGCAACACTATAAATCAAATTCATGAAGTCACTTTTATAAGATATATAAACATATCATATAAAAATCTTGAGGCCCCTAGAATTTGGAGGTCATGTGCTATAGCACGCCTCGCACACCCTTATATACGCCTCTGGTGTCGTATCTAATTACCAAGTCTTATTATAGGATTAGGATTCATCCTAATCTCATACTACGTAATTTAGAAAACAAATCAAAGAATATCTCTCCATTCTCCTCTTCTAAAAACTGATCGAACAAACACCCATCTCTATGGTTTCAGTTTGGTTTTTCCAAGCTTGACAAAGGGTTGTGCTAAACAAGATCGTGAGGTATAAATAACTAGCATTCAGGTGATACACAGTGATGTGTAGTGTGGATATCTATAGAGGGGATCTCCTTTGATTGCTCTAAGAGGTTCGTGGGTTTCAAGGGTGAAATCAAGAGTTCGTTTTAAGCTCCGTTAAATCTAAAGATCACACATCAAGAGGTAATAATAATTGCTCTAAGGGTTTCGTGGGTTTCATTGGTGACATTTTCTGCTGCACTTAAATGTTTTTATATGATTTAAATATAAAATCACCATCAGTTTTTGGCCAAGCAAAATGTTTATATTTGATGGGTCACAACATTGGAATTAAGACATCCCAACAACATTTTCACAACATTCTCATGAATACTTTCATAGGAAGTACGTTTTTGCCAAATCATATGTCAATGTCAGCAACACAAAATATATGTCATCAAAAATAGACGTGTCATCAAAGAAGGCTACAAAAAAATTTAAATTATAGAAAAATAAAATATTTGTGAAACTTTAGTGGTTAAACCTTAAAAAAAAAAAAAAAAAAAAAAAAAAAAAAAAAAAAAAAAAAAAGTATGAGTGACCAAATTAAAACACTGATGAAACTTCATTACTATTTGATTACTTTTCTCTAAATTAATATCGTGAAAATTAGGATATTACAAATTTATTTTATTTTTATTTAATAAATGTATTATTTAAATTGTTTCATATTTTTTTTTTTCAAATTAAACTCAAATTCAAATCTTATTTCAACTCACCTATAAAGTAAGTAAACTACTCTCTATTTGCAATTAACTTTAGTAAAAATGAATAGTACAGTTTTTCCTAAAACACAATTAATATTCAACAATTAACCAACTTGGCCAAGAGACCAATCATTCTTCACTAAAAAAAAAATAAATAAATAAAATAAAAAAATAAAATAAAAAAAATCAATTAAATCCCCAATATTTCCCTCTAGAAAAACCCCCGCAATTCACCAAATCCCCAAACCAATTCAATTTCCCTCCACTTTTCCCCCAAATCAAAACCCTAACCCTAACCTTTCAATCTCACAAAATTAACCTTCAATTCGTAAAAAATTATAAACTACTACGGAGTAATTGTCCAGTGTGGTAGTTGCATTATTATTGTAGTAGACTATTGACTTTTTGACGTACTATTAAGTTCACACATATTGTCTATAGCGTATAGTAACCATCCCTTTTATTAAATAATTCAAAGTTTGAAATTAAAAAATAACAAAACAAACAAACATTAATATGACATGCATGCATCTTCCCAGCCTAGTAGTCTTTGAAAAATGACAAATGATAAATAGGTCTTCAAGGGCTGCTACAGCCTAGTGGTCTTTAAAAAATGATATTGTATCTTCAAGGGCTGCTACAGCCTAGTGGCCTTAATTTATTTTTTAGGTGATCCTTATAATAGTGTTTCAATTAATTGCAACTAATGAAGTGGTGGTAACTTTTATAATAGTGTTATTTTACATCTACTCTATAAAGTCATTTTATTCCGGTTTCAACCAACTTAGACCTGTAATTCTACGCTCAAATTCTCGTTAATCTGTTTCACTACATTTACGTTAAATTTAAAGCATCAGCCTAAATTGACTTCACTACAACAAATGAACATCTAATTTTCTTACTAAAATTCAAGTATTAATAAGCACATATATAGACAGCTGTAAACAACATAACTATCTAATCAGCAGAAAATTGAGAATAATATGTAAACAATACGTAATCAGTTGTATTATACCTAACTTGATAATGGTGATGACGATTGAAGACGGTTACGGTGATGATCGTACCGGAGTTAGGGTTTCGGTGGTGGTAGATAACGACGGTGGAGATGATTAGGTTGACGACGGAGTTAGGGTTTCGATTGGCGAAATTACGGTGGTGGTGGTGGTCGATAATGACGGTGGAGCGATTAGGTGAGACAGGTACAAAAGTCTTTATTTTTATATTTTGTTTTTATTTTTATTTTTTGTTGCTTTTTATTTTTGGCAAGTGATATTTACACGGATAAAATTACTTTGCACACAGACACTTTAGGTACATGGACAAAAGTATCCCTGAAATATTTTACCTTGTTTAACTATTGACTTTTCAAAACCCAAATCCACAGTAGTACATACATCATAAAGAACTAATTTGTGGTCGTCACTGCCAATGGCACCACCGACATCAGAGTGTGTATCGACACCCTTCCACCGTCATGGGTGCATTTTCTTTCAATTTCGGGTACAGAAAACGTGAAAAAGGTCGTGTTTGGTTTCTCGAAGTTAGTTTGTTTAAATTTTTGAATGTTGATCGATTTAAGGACTATGAACTTTTTATACCCAAAGTATTATGATTGGTTATCGATTTTTCATTCATTCATATTGTTCACTTGTGTTAAAATGTGACAAATCAGTTGGTTTTGTACTATTGTTAAAATGTTTCATTTTTTTGTTGTTGTTATCGCTTTAAACAAGTTATGGTTTCAAGATTTTATTATACAGCTTGATATTTTACAGTGACAACCTATTATAATTTTGCATGAAATTACACTTATCAATAACTAATTAAAACTACTCGTTTGTGGATAATCTCACGAACCCTGTTACTCGATGTGTTCATTTAGCTACTGCCAGAAAGTTAGTAGCTGTGAAGGTGGAAGTGACGGTAGTGAGTAGCACATGTGGAATGGTTTCGAATGTCCAACGGCGGCTAGAACCTTGGTTTTGACATTCAAGGACAACTTATAGGGTTTGGTCAAATTTAGCAATGGTAAGATAGTCATTAGACAACATATTTCCGTGTGTAAAGTAAAAGTGCCCGTGTATATATCAGCTCCCTTTATTTTTAGGCTTTTGCTACCACAGCCATCATGATTTGTGTGAAAATTGCATTTACGGTGTGTTCTCGAGTTTGGTTTGTAAAAGAAAAGAAGAGAAAAGAAAAGGAGGAAAAGAAAAGATGATAATCAACTTATCTTCACTTCTTTTCCTTCCTCTTCCTCCCAAAAGTGGGAGGAAGATTTTGAACTAAAAAATGGCCGGATCTTCCTTCCCTTTCTTCTCTCTTCTTTTCTTTTCTTCCTTAAAAAAATCTTGAGAACGCGTTGTTTTCTCAGTTTCTTTTAATTTCTTTTCCTTTTCCTTGTTTATTAATCTTGAGAACACACCGTTAATAAACTTATTATTTTCATATTTATACATATTTAATGATTATAATTATGAAAATTGTTGTTATACATATAATGATTGTATGAGAGTTTCACGTGAAGTTTGTCACACAGTTACACGGTGTTCTTGAGTTTGGTTATTAAAAGAAAATAAAGAAATGTAAAGTAAATATTTTCCTTTTAAAATTGAGAGGAAATACTTTAGTTTAATAATGAATAAAATCACACTAACTTTCATTCTATTTCCTTTTCTTTTCCTCTTTAAGTGGTACTCGATAACACCACTTCTTATGTTTCTTTTTTCATTTTCTTTTTTTTCTTCCTTAACTCTAACTCGAGAACACAGTGTTAGCATTTCGTAAATGGATGTTAATCTATTTGATCTTAGCAATAAGATCAACTCATTATGTGACTTGTTGGTATTGGTGTCGTGTGTAATTATCAAGTCTTATTATAGGATTAGGATTCATCCTAATCTCATAACTTGGAAAACAAATCAAATAATATCTCTCCCCTCTCCTCTCTCAAAAACCTGTTGAGCAAACACCCCTCTCCAAGGTTTCGGTTTGGTTTTTCTAAGCTTGACAAAGGGTTGTGCTAGACAAGATCATTAGGTATAAATCAAACTCAAATTCAAATCTTATTTTAACCATACTTATAAACCAAGTAAGCTACTCTATCTTTGGAATGTAACTATAGTAAAAATGAAGAGTACAATTTTTCATAAAACATAGTTAATATTCAACAATTAACCTTACTTTCCCAAGAGACCAATCATTAATCACTACCCAAAAAATTGCAAAAACCCAAATCAATTAAATCCCCCAATTTTTCCGTCTACCCCCCCCCCCCCCCCCCCACACCAAGAATTTCATTAATTCAATTTCCCTCCACCTTTCCCCCAAATCGAAACCCTAACTTTTCAATCCAACTAAAATTAACCTTCAATTCACAAAAAGTTCACATTTTTATGTAATATCTCCACTTCTTACACTCAACCAATCTTTTAATTTCATCAATTTGTTAATGTAAAGAATTTTCTTACAATCCCAAACACCCCCTTTAGTCTATGACTCCCTTCTAATCCATGGAGATATATTTTTTTTCACGGTTTTATTAACTTACGTGGTTATTTAAGCAGTGGATATTTGACATTTGGCACCCTTTAGCATGGAAAGGTATCAGAACCCGGACAGCCTACAATTAGGGATCTTTTGGACTTGTTTTATTTCAGACAATTAGGGTCTGACACAAAAGTATTCGGTATTATTGAGAAGCCAGTTGGACATAGCAAATCACCTTTGTTATACAATAAAGCAAGTTGGACATAGCAAAAGTATTCGGTAATATTTTCATGCACTTACCTCTCCATTCACTATCTCCACAACAATAATCATTTTTCTCTTTTCTACTTTCATATCCACAACAATCATCATCTAAAATTATTACAAAATGAAAATACATATATAAAAAGACTAAGCCTAGAAGTACGTCAGTACTTTGCTAATTATTGTTGTTATTAGTCATGGAAAACATTTTTTCGTACATACATTATAATCCCATGATACAATCTTTATAAACATATACCAAGATTCATCACTCATCCCTTTTGAACAATTAGATATTTCTACAAATTAACGACTTGTTTTTGTTGATTCCAAGAACAAAAAGTTAAGGTTTGATGTTTGGTTTTAGTAAGATTTGTTTCCGTGATAGTCTGACTCACAGATAAGTTATGAGAGTTATGGGATTCCTGGTTCGGTTTAGGAAAGAGAAACAAAGAAAAGCAAAGAAATAATCTGTGTTTGATTTTGAGTGTCGCGTTTGGAGATAAAGAAAACACAAAAATGTGTTATGTTCATGTTTTCAAATGAGATAGAGATTAGGTGTTTTTTTTTTCCCCTGAAATGGTGAACTTGAAATGGTGAACTTGTATTGATAAATCGGCAACTTACAAACATCATTTAAACAACTATAATGAACATGCTCATATAGCTTGATACAAATCAAAGTAACACTATTCAAGAATTACATTCAGGAAATACAACTGATTCAAAGCTCACCATTCTCTAGATATAGCATACTCATGCTATCACCTGGCAACCATGGAGAAATATCCAATCCTTAACTACATTTCCACCAGACAAACACCCTTGCTGATCTCCATTATAGCCCATATAAAGAAAATCAGAGGCTATTGTCCAGGGCATCATTAAGGAAAGAATCAAAACTCCTATTCCTATGGGTCTCAAATGCTAAGAGCTACATTTCGCATAACAGGCATCACTCATAAGCATAGAGTTGCCCATGGATACATCCCACCTTGACTATATTTCCCAAACTAAAGATCTCCCAAACTCCACACCTGAAAGAACTTTAGATTAGGCATCATCAGGTTGGCACTCCACCATAGTTTTCTAAAAACCTACTTTATGTGAATTGTGTACTAGGCTGTATTGGACAGAGCAATAAACTTAACGTCAGTTTGGTCAAGGGATAGCGGGTGTTAAGAGTTTTAGAGTTAGTAACTGTGTGTGCAAAAAAAAAAAAAAAAAAAAAAAAAAAAAAAAAAAAAAAAAAAAAAAATCAAAAAGTCAAGTTGCTAAGGGTGAAAGTCAATGTAAACCATAAGGACCATCTATGTAATTTACTCTTAGAATTATATTCTATGTGTAGCAAAATATTTGAGAAAAAAAAGTTTTGACTATGTGTGAGCATTGCATTACATCATATTCTTTGGGTTTCATGAAATATTATAATCCTTTTAGATACTCATATTTAAAGTTTCATGTTTGTTTAATATATATTCATCTTTTAATCAACCCTTTCAACTTATGTTGGATAAAATTTGATCGCGTTATTTGGCATAGATATAGATAATAATGATTATGTTTCCTTAATTTTTGATTAAAAATTGGTTAGGTACTCTAACATAAGCCTTAATTTTGTAGCTTATATCGAGACTTATGAACTTATATAAGTTTATAATATCGTAATAAACTTATATAAACCCACAAGTCTCAAAATAAGCCGGAAAGCAAGGCTTATATTATATAAGCCAAAATCAAATAAGCTCGTAAGCCTACATAAGCCGAAACAAACAACCCCTAAAAAAAAAACTACGGAGTAGTATATAATCTATTTGACACTAACCAAATTATTACTCCGTACTTCAATAAAGTTTTATGTTTAAGCCTTGTATGTGATAATGTGAATGAGCATAAAACTACTTCTTCACTGCAAAATTACAAACAGTAAAAAAAACTAAAAAAACACGTGCAAAATTTCCCTAAATTAATTCAATCAAAATTTCCCTCAATTAAATCACGTGCAAAACCCATCTTTTAATTTCCCTCTAAGAAAAACCCCAAATTTTCACCAAATCCCCAAAAAACCAATTCAAATTCTCTCCACTTTTTCCCCAAAATCAAAACCCTAACACTAACTTTTCAATCCCACAAAAATCAACCTTCATTTCACAAAAAGTTCACATTTTTATGTAATACCTCGAATCTTTTCACAAAACCCATCTTTTATTTTTCATCAATTTATTAAAAAAAACAACTGATTTTTATTGTTTTTTTTTGTTGCAGGTGAGATTAATAATAATGGTGGATGATGAATCAGATAGTAGTACTACTTGGGATTTTGACTTTTTGTAGTTGTTAGGTGACACCTGCTGCTGCTGTTGTGAAGATGGATGGTGAAAATGAAAATGGAGTAAGAAGGAATAATATCACATTGATATGTGCACCAATAATGGCTGATGATATTGACCAGATGTTGGTCTTATGAATTTGGCTAAATCTTATGGTGCTGATCTTGTTGAGATTAGATTGGATAGTTTGAAACCTTTTTTAGAGGGGTTTAATGTCAGAGAAAGTATTCAAACCCTTGTTAAATTAATCCCTTTGCCTACCCTTTTTACTTACAGGTGAGTAGATTCTTTTTTTTTCTGATATCCGAAAACCGCTTTTTTTTTATATGTTTTTTAGGATACTGAATTGTTTGATATTTAGTGCTAGAGAACATATTCATACCCTTGTTAAATTAAGGGGGTGTTTGTTTCGGCTTACATTGCTGGCTTATGGATTATTTGGTTTTCGGATTATGTTTCATAAGCTCACTTTTTTTGGCTTATTTTGAAACTTACCGGCATATATAAGTTCATTATGTCATAATAACTTATATAAGCTGGAAAGTGTCAAAATAAGCCACAAAAAGTTAGCTTATGAAACATAAGCCCAAAACCAAATAAGCGATAAGCCGAAACAAACACCCCAATAACATAAAGTTACCCATTTTAGCCCGTTGTTTGACCCACCTCCTTTTCCAGGGCAATTATGGAATTGATCAGAAAGGCTGAAGGAGAACATAAAACAGGTAATATACCTGACCAAGTCTCAACCGGTGGCTATCAGGGTATTGGAAGAACAGGTAAAGGGCTGCAAAACCAAGCAGTTTTTCTTTGTGGAATGTCCTGCTGATCACTTTTCTTTTCAACTAGAAGATACATCTGCCAGTCAGGATCAGTAACATCAATGGGATTGCTACCTGATACAGAAACAGTTGAAATGGAGAATTTAGCTTTAATATATGTAGATAAGCATGCAAAACCACATATTTATTTATTAATCGAGAGCAGCTAAATGTTACCATCAACAAGAAGAAGAAGTGGTACCAATCTACAGTAAAGAAGACCCATAGATTCGCCCTCCACGCAGACAACCTAATCATAACAGATAGGATTGAGCAACTGCATCTCAACATATTAAAAAGCGATATATGCAAATAAAACACGACTTTTTAATAGACACTAAAGACCTCTATTATTTCCTCTACATGAATCAGAAATGGTGGTAAACATGACATGACCTTTCATGTAAATGGTAAGTGTAATACGCACCTCAAGCTCATCTGCTTTCGAATCCTTTTAACCCCTTGCTATTCACAGACGATGGCTGAAAATTTTCCCATCTAAAATCATAGATCTGTACATCGACAAGCATAAAAAATCAACCAAGATATCAAAATAAAAAGGGTGATACGAATCAAATTAATGAACCCACGGAGACACTTTACATACTTGATATACTGATTTCCTGTGGAAAACGCTTTGAGGAAGTCATCTTTTGTCAAGCAAGATCATCTGCAAAAATACTCTGCACAGAAGAAAAAGAGATGGTCATCAGCATCGCGCTGCTGCACACAAATAACAACCAACATGCAAAAGTTGTGTAGGATGATCACCTAAAGAGAAGTTTTAAGATTCGTGACTCCTTTCCCAGCCTTTACCAATGACATACAATATCAACCATTGAAAAGCGTGAAGTCATATTTATACGTACAGAAACACGATTCAAAATAATATAGTACACAATGTGTATTTACATCAGATGTGCTCTGAAAAGAAATATCAGCATATGCTTTAAATGATATGCTGCTGATCAAGACAGTGATCTGCATTAATTTTTTACACATTAATACTAGAAACCAAAATCGAATTTTTCGCACGATAGAAAGATTATAAACAATGACGATCCAGGATCTTTGACTATGCATGCACTAACATAGCCAATATACTTTATTGAGTAATGCATAACAATAACACTTTCTGTTTGACTTTTATATAAGTGCAAAGACCCCCAATAACATATGAGTAGCATATGCCAAAAACCACTTATTAAATAACTTAAATATCGATAAGTCGGATAATTATGATATATATACCTTTAAGCCTTGGTAGCCGTATATTTTTCCATCTTCTTCAAAAAAGATACTTGGGGTCAACAGATCCAATGGGGAAGCTTTCCGGAGATCCCTCTCCCTCTTCTTCAGAGACTGAAATTTAATATACGAAGACATCATTAGGGCTAAGACAAGCTCAGACAGAGTTACAAACTACGAAATCCACTTAAAAACAAGATAAACAAAAAGATACAAAGAATAAACACATCTTTAGCCACTAAGCAACTAGCCAAACATACCAATAGTCATTTATACCTCTATACGTATATACATCATGATAAACAAACAAATTTCTATTATTTGAGAACAGCAACTCTAATTAAAACCTTGAATATCAAAAAAGCGTATCAACGCGCAAATCCAAATTGATAATTGCCACAAAATTATATTAAATGGGATGGTTGTGGATTGCAAATTTTCAGCTGACGCTCTATAAGCACTTCAAAATAAGCACCTGCCAATGTGATTATTGCAGAAGCTCATAGCAATCCAAACACTTAAAGAGATGTATTTTTCACTTTTAACAACACAATATGCATTCCCAAACACCCTCTAATCATATCTAACTTTGTATCAACTCTAAAAAGTAAATTTTCTTTAAATTTAAGTATCTTCTTAGTCCTAATATATCAAAACCTCAATACCAAATCATAGATCTGTACATCGACAAGCATAAAAATATCAACCAATATATCAAAATAAAAAGGGTGATAGGAATCAAATTAATGAACCCACGGAGACATTTTACATACTTGATATACTGATTTTCTGTGGAAAACGTTTTGAGGAAGTCATCTTTTGTCTCAGCAAGATTATCTGCAAAAACATTCTGCACAGAAGAAAATGAGATGGTCATCAGCATTGCGCTACTACACACAAATAACAACCAACATGCAAAAGATGTGTAGGGTGATCACCTGAAGAGAAGTTTTAACATCCGTGACTCCTTTCCCAGCCTTTACCAGTGACATACAATATCAACCATTGAAAACACACGAAGTCAGATTTATACGTATAGAAATCAATCATTAAAGAACGGAAACACGATTCAAATAAATATATGCACAATGTGTACTTACATCATATGTGCTCTCAAAAGAAATATCAGCATACGCATTAAATGATATGCTGCTGATCCAGACAGTGATCTGCATTAATTTTTTACACATTAATACTAAAAACCAAAACACGATTTCTTCGCACGATAGAAAGATTAAGAACAATGACGATCCAGGAGCTTTGACTATGCCCCCCAATAATATATGAGTAGCATATGCCAGAAACCACTTATTAAATAACTTAAATATCAATAAGTTGGATAATAATGATATATACCTTTAAGCCTTGATAGCCGTATATTTTTCCATCTTCTTCAAAAAAGATACTTGGGTCAACAGGTCCAATGGGGAAGCTTTCCGGAGATCCCTATTCCTCTTCTTTCGAGACTGAAATTTAATATATGAAGACATTATCAGGGCTAAGACAACCTCAGACAGAGTTACAAACTACGAAATCCACTTAAAAACAAGATAAACAAAAAGATATATGCAAAGAATAAACACATCTTTAGCCACTAAGCAACTAGCCAAACATACCAATAGTCATTTATACCTCTATACGTATTATTTGAGAACAGCAACTCTAACTAAAACCTTGAACATCAAAAAAGTGTATCAACGCGCAACTCCAAATTGATAATTGCCACAAAATTATATTAAAAGGGGTGGTTGTGGATTGCAAAATTTCAGCTTACGCTCTATAAGCACTTCAAAATAAGCACCGACCAATGTGATAATTGCATAATCTCATAGCAATCTAAACACTTCGAGATGTATTTTTCACTTTTAACAACACAATATGCATTCCCAAACACCCTCTAACCAAATCTAACTTCATACCAACGCTAAAAAGTAAATTTACTTTAAATTTAAGTATCTTTTTAGTCCTAATATATCAAAACCTCAATACCAAATTTACATTTTGAAAGACTACTAACTATTCCAAATTTGACAATAATTTACAGCACATCGAAACACTCTCTATAGTATTATCCGAAACAATTACTGGTTTTATAGTTGGTAATGGTAATTATGTAATTTTACATTTGCTCTATAAAGTCGTTTTAATCCGGATTCAACCAACTTAGACCTATAATTCTACGCTCAAATTTTCGTTAATCTGTTTGACTACTTTCACGTTAAATTTGAAGCATCAGCCTAAATTCACTTCAGCTACAACAAATGAACATCTAATTTTCTTACTAAAATTCAGTTATTAATAAGCAGATAATCAGCTGTAAACAACAACATAACTGGTAATAATTAAGCACATAAAATTTTCTTAATAAAATTCAACTATTAATAAGCACATACAGAGCTGTAAACAACTTAGTAACTATCTAATCAGCAGAAAATTCAAAATAATATGCAAACAGCACATAATTCAACAGTTGTATTATACCTAACTTGATAACGATGATGACGATTGAAGACGGTTACGGTGACGATGGTGCCGGAGTTAGGGTTTCGGTGGTGGACGATAACGACGGTGGAGATGATTAGGTTGACGACGGAGTTAGGGTTTCGATTGGCGGTGGTGGTGGTGGTCGATAATGATTAACGGTGGTGGAGCGATTAGAAGAAGAGAGGGACAAAGTCTTTACTTTACTTTCTGAGTTTATTTATTATTTTTTTTAATAGCCTAAAATTTAACTAAAATGAAAGGATTTATAAAATTGCCCCTTTTATATTTTCTTGTTGCTTTTTGTTTTTAATAGCCTAGATTTGCTGACTTTTTTTTTTTTTTTTTTTTTTTTTTTGGTATGTTTAGAGCATCAAGATTCAGGTGCTTTGAACAGGTTTTGCTCTTTATTTGGGTCTCACTGGGTGCCACATCATTTCAATACTCATACTTCAAAATATCGCCAATGACAAAGTTGCAAAAAAAATGTTAAGCGGGCGGTCGACCACTGCCTAGTGCGTAGGCGGATTGACTTATTCTATACAGAAAAATTAAAATTAAATGTAGATTAATAATTTAAATATATTTTAATATAAAACACTAAGCTTCACATAATTGATGTTATAGTAATGCATTATTTATTGTTGTTAACATCTCATGTTCACATTTATTTCACTAAAAATAAAACACACATGTTGACAACAACTCAATTGAACAAACACATAATGATAGAATGTCAAACCCACAAACAAAATCAAACACAAAAAGGGAATTTAATACTCATTTTGCATATTAATTATGTGTGTGACTGTGACAAAATCCACACAAGAAGAAAAACCTCAAAACCCACAGTCCCACACATGAACAAAACACCAAAAACAATCTAAACTAAAAATACGAAATCCAAACCTCCACATATTAAGTTCGGATGTATGTGATTTTGGAAAACAAAGAGGGGTTTCAATTAAAATAATAGCATGCCTTCAAATCTTTAATAATATGTGTTTTAAATTTTTAATTGTGATTGTTGTGTTTTTATCATCATGAATAGTTCCAATTGTAGATTCAAATGCGTATTTGGTGTGTATGAAAAGACGGGTTAATTGGGGTCAAAAAACCCCTAATTTGAAGTTTTTTTTAAGTGTTGACCGCCTAGCCCGATTTGACCCGCCTAGGCCGGATGTTGACCGCCTTTTGACCAAAACACCTAATTCGTCTACCTAGCTTCAAATCGCCACGGTAAGTGACCGCCTAGCGCTTAGGCCGTTTTTTTCAACACTGTTCATAACACAAAACAACTAAGTCATTTGTGCCCCACTCACTCAATATAAAGCACACACACTCACATACCCAACGGATAGTTTCAAAGTTTTAGTGAGTATGTCATAAATTTTGTAGTGATGTCTGTATGCTATTATCTTATTAGTCTACTATTGTACAAATCTGTGTATGAGAGTTTCGCATAAAGTTTGTCACTCACTATCTGACTTGTTGGTATTTGTGTCTCGCGTAATTACCAAGTCTTATTATAGGATTAGGATTCATCCTAACCTCATAACTTGGAAAACAAATAAAAGAATATGTCTCCCTTCTCCTCTCCCGAAAACCGGTAGAACAAACACCCCTCTCTAGTGTTTCGGTTTGGTTTTTCTAAGTTTGACAAAGGGTTGTGCTAGACAAGATCGTGACTCATGTTTGAAAATCAAATATATAGTATAGTTTTCTCAAAGTAAAGGAAATAAGCAAAACCCGATGTCGTAGTCCATGTGAAGGTGTGAATGGAATTCAAAATTCCCGATTAGTGAAAAGTGTAGTGAAGTGGGATAAAAGTGATATTGATGAGATTTAAACTAATGAATATGAAAATAAAGCACAAATAAGCAATTAAGCAATAAAATCTAATTACCAATTTAAACTAAACCTAAAATGTAACGTAAAGTTGAAAACGCGAGTTAAAACGTAATTAAACGCTACTTAAAGGCAAACTAAGCTAGGAAGGCACCTAAAAACCTCAAATTACTTTCTAAAAGTCCTAAAGGGTTAATACAAATTTCAGGAAAAAGAAAAATATTTTTTTGGATTTTCTTTAATTAATTATGAATTAAAATCTAATTAAAAAGGAAAATTAAGAGAAAAATAGCAAAACAATTTGGAAAATTATGAAAAATTAAAGAAAACTTTTAATTGATATTAGAAACTAATTGGAAAAAGAAAATTTGAAAAATATTGAAAATTACCCTAAAACACAAAAGTCTCGGGAAATCCCGAGCCCTTTTTGAAATTTTAAGAAAAATAAGTCTAAACTGAAATTTTTTAATTTTTCTAAATTAAACTAATAAAAAGAAAATTTCCAGAAAAAGTTTCACTAAATTTTGATTATTTTTGGATTTTTTATGATTTAATTACTATAGAAAAGAAAATAAAATGGGAAAAATAGAAACTGAAATCAGAAAAATATGAAATTTTTTATAAAAGTCCTAAATTATAACAGAAATGTATGAAAAATAAGAAAAGTGAAAAAACTATTTGGAATAAGCAAGAAATAAGCTAAACAGTTTGCAAATAAGCTATATTAGAAAAAAGAAAAGAAGCTATAAAAGAAAGGGGAAAGCAAGTCTAAATGAAAAAGACCCAATGGCGCAGTTGTGAGTGTGTGTGGGGTGAGCTAGTTAGCAAGGGTTCAAATCCCAGCAGTGGCAATTTTTTTGAAATTATTATTTTTTTTATTTTTCTTTTTGTAAAACTTTAAAATAAGCAAAAGAAACTTTAATGAAGGCACCTTTTTTGAAAACTTGAAATAAGATGAGAAATAAGCACTAAGTGAACCAGAAGGTACTACAACTTATTTTGAAACCAAAGTAAACAAGCAGGCTACTCTAAATGATTATAAGCTAAACTCAAGGTGCAATTATCTAAAAACTATCTATCTCTATCCTAATAAGCTATAATAAGCAGGAAAATAAGATAGATTAAGCAGAAACTACAACCAATAAGCAATACACTATCCTACACCTGCTCAGGTATTGCAAGTCTAAGGGCACAAAAGAAGGACCAAAATAAGCAGATTAAATAGGCAGAGAGAAGCCAAATAAGCACAGAATCTAAAACTCAGCTGAACAAGCTTCTAATAGCCCCTAAATTCAAACACTTAGCTTAAAAGAGCAATTAGAAAAAAACTTGTGGATGTAGCTGTTTAGACAGAACTCAATGGTGCAGGGGATCCAACTGAGCAGACAGGTCACTTAAAGATCAATTTCAGGCAATCTAATGAATAGCAAACTGAGAAATTCTTGTTGTTACAGATGCTCAAGCAACCAATTTACTCAAATCAACAAGCAAAATATATTTCCAAACAACTATGAAGCCTACAAGTGATCTACAAGTTCTGGCCAATTCTGAGTACAAGATTTTTTTTGACTTTTTGATATTTTAACTAAGTTGACTTAATCTAAATTCTAATGATCTAATATGAATTATTATGTAAGATTAAGCTAAAATGCAACTACTATAAGCTAGATAAACAAGATTTGCAACCATCTCTATGATCATTCTAACTAAATACACCAACAGTTAACTGTTATTAAAATATAAGAACAAATTTGACTTTTCTCTAATGAACCTACTGTTTTTATGCTTTATATGACCTAAATGAACCTAGTATGAGTTGTCTAAACTGATTGCAACTTCTGAACCACAGTCAATCACATAAAAATTTCCTGTTCCAAACACCCTTTAACCAACTGTTTTGCAAGTTTTGTGAAGCAATATAATGATTTAAACCATAATTCCAACACTTAAGCTTACATAATGATGCAACATACTGATTTAAGCACAAATATTCAGATCTCAAACACAATCAACCACAGATTACCACAATGCAAATATATAGCAGTATTGAAACAGTTGGATCGAATATCATGCAAACAACTGTTAAATGATGAAAACTATTACTATTAAGCTATAATATGAATAAACTGAACCAAGTAAACAGTAAACAAACACTGAATTCAAGTCTACATTAATAACTCTAATTATGCAAATTTAAGCTTTAAAATGTAAAGGAGAACTCAGTAGACCAATCCCAGCTGAACAGGGATACTCTTGAACTTAAGCCTATCTTTAATAGGCTTAAAAACAGATACACGCCACCTTCTGAATAAGCTTGAGCTTATAGAATAAGCTGTTTGACTTTCGTTGACCAAAAGAGCTTTTGAGAGATTTCAACTTTTTATCCTGAATAAGTACTCACAGAAGCTATGTTAAGCTAAAATGAGCAGTATCTAAATAGAAAACAAGCTTATTGAAGCTTGGTTTTGATTAATGAGAACATTTTTTTTTATATTTTCTGATTTTTTTTATGTTTTTGATATAAGTTGAACAAAAATCAAATAGTAAACTTTAGATAAGCTAATATTAATGTTTATAAGTTAATGAAACAGTGAATGAGCTTAAACAACAAATGAAAAATAAATTTGAAAATTAAAGGTAACTTAATAACACAAATTCTGAAAAGTAAACTATAATTATATTAATTGAAAGATTGATTACATTACTTGAACTGAAATTACATTTGAGAGAATAAAATGGCAGCATAACACTACATAAAAACTACACCCTAAACAAGTGAGATGAGAGGGGTATTTATAGTCGTGTGGGGTGAGGTCTAGGGTTTCTTCAGAAGCTACTAGATCCTCTCAGGTGTGCTTTCTCTCCATCAATACCAGTCATTTGGATTTAGCTCTAATTTATGCAGATAAGCATGCAAAACAACATATTTATTTATTTATCGAGAGCAGCTGAATGTTACCATCAACAAGAAGGACAAATGCTACCAATCAACAGTAAAGAGGACCCATAGATTCGCCATTGACGCAGACAACTTAATCATAACAGATAGGATTGAGCAACTGCATCTCAACATATTAAAGCGTGATACATGCAAATAAAACACGATTTTTCAATAGACACTAAAGACCTCTATTATTTACTCTGTAAAACGTGAATCAGAAATGGTGGTAAACATCTGTTCATTGACATCATACATCTGTTCATTGACAAGCATCAAAAATCAAACAAGATATCAAAATAAAAAGGGTGATAGGAATCAAATTAATGAACCCACGGAGACACTTTACATACTTGATATACTGATTTCCTGTGGAAAACGTTTTGAGGAAGTCATCTTTTGCCAAGCAAGATTATCAGCAAAAATATACTGCACAGAAGAAAATGAGATGCACACAAATAACAACCAACATGCAAAAGATGTGTAGGATGATCACCTGAAGAGAAGTTTTAAGATCCGTGACTCCTTCCCAGCCTTTACCAGTGACATACGATATCAACCATTGAAAAGACACGAAATCAGATTTATACGTACAGAAACCAGTCATTAAAGAACGGAAACACGATTTGAAAAAATATAGTACACAATGTGTACTTACATCAGATGTGCTCTCAAAAGAAATATCAGCATATGCTTCAAATAATATGCTGCTGATCCGGACAACGATCTGCATTAAGTTTTTAACATTAATACTAAAAACCAAAACACGATTTCTTCACACAATAGAAAGATTATGAACAATGACGATCCAGGATCTTTGACTATGCATGCACTAACATAGCAAATATAATTTATTGAGTAATGCATAACAATAACACTTTATGGTGACATTTATACAAGTGCAGAGACCCTCAATAATATATGAGTAGCATATGCCAGAAACCACTTATTAAATAACTTAAATATCGATAAGTTGGATAATAATGATATATATACCTTTAAGCCTTGGTAGCCGTATATTTTTCCTTCTTCAAAAATGATACTTGGGTCAACAGGTTCAATGAGGAAGCTTTCCGGAGATCCCCCTTCCTCTTCTTTAGAGACTGAAATTTAATATACAAAGGCATCATCAGGGCAAAGACAAGCTCAGACAGAGTTACATACTACGAAATCCACTTAAAAACAAGATAAACAAAAAGATATATACAAAGAATAAACACATCTTTAGCCACTAAGCAACTAGCCAAACATACCAATAGTCATTTATACCTCTATACGTATTATTTGAGAACAGCAACTCTAACTAAAACCTTGAACATCAAAAAAGTGTATCAACGTGCAACTCCAAATTGATAATTGCCACAAAATTATATTAGATAGGTGGTTGTGGATTGCAAATTTTCAGCTTATGCTCTATAAGCACTTCAAAATAAGCACCTACCAATGTGATTATTACATAAGCTCATAGCAATCCAAACAGTTCGAGATGTATTTTTCACTTTTAACAACACAATATGCATTCCCAAACACCCTCTAATCAAATCCAACTTTATATCAACTCTAAAAAGTAAAATTTCTTTAAATTTAAGTATCATCTTAGTCCTAATATATCAAAACCTCAATACCAAATTTACATATTGAAAGACTACTAACTATTCTAACTTGGACAATAATTTACAGCACATTCAAACACTCCCTATAGTATTAACATGTAATATTACATCTACTCTATAAAGTCATTTTCCTCCGGATTCAACCAACTTACACCTTTAATTCTACGCTCAAATATTTGTTAATCTGTTTGACTACATTTACGTTAAATTTGAAGCATCAGCCTAAATTGACTTCAACTACAACAAATGAACATCTAATTTTCTTACTAAAATTAAACTATTAATAAGCACATAATCAGCTGTAAACAACATCATAACTGGTAATAATTAAGGACATAAAATTTTCTTACTAAAATTCAACTATTAAAAAGCACATACAGAGCTGTAAACAACTACCTAATCAGCAGAAAATTCAGAATAATATGTAAACAACACATAATCAGTTGTATTATACCTAACTTGATAACGGGGAGGTGGTGCCGGAGTTAGGGTTTCGGTGGTAGTCGATAACGGCGGTGGAGATGATTAGGTTGACGACGGAGTTAGGGTTTCGATTGGCAAAATTATGGTGGTTGTGGTGGTGGTCGATAATGATTAACGGTTGTGGAGCGATTAGAAGAAAAGAGGGACAAAGTCTTTATTTACTTTTATATTTTGGTGACTTTATTACTGTATTTTTTTTAGCCTTGATTTGTTGACTTTATTATTTTTTTTTTAATAGCTTAAATTTCCAACTAAAAAGAGTGGAGTTATAAAATTGACCCTTTATATTTTCTTGTTGCTTTTTGTTTTTAATAGCCTAGATTTGGTGACTTTTTTTTTTTTTTTTTTTTTTTTTTTTTTTTTTTTTTTGTATGTATGTTTAGAGCATAAAGATTCAGGTGCTTTGAAGAGGTTTGCTCGTTATTTGGGTCTTACTGGGTGTCACATTATTAATACTCACACTTCAAAATATCGCCTCATTAATAACCAAGGTTGCAAAAAAACGATAGGTGCTAGTCGGGCGGTCGACCACCGCCTAGCGCCTGGGGGATTGACTTTTTCTATATAAAAAAATTAAAATTAAATGTATATTAATAAATTTACATATATTTTAACATAAAACACTAAGCTTCACATAATTGATGTTATAGTAATGCATTATTTATTGTTGTTAACATCTCATGTTCACATTTATTTCACTAAAAATAAAACACACACGTTGACAACAACTCAATTGAACAAACACATAATGATAGAATGTCAAACCCACAAGCAAAATCAAACACAAAAAGGGAATTTAATACTCATTTTGCATATTAATTATGTGTGTGACTGACAAAATCCACACACGAAGAAAAACCTCAAAACCCACAGTCCCACACATGAACAAAACACCAAAAACAATCTAAACTAAAAATACGAAATCTAAACCTCCACATATTAAGTTCGGATGTATGTGATTTTGGAAAACAAAGAGGGGTTTCAATTAAAATAATAGCATGCCTTCAAATCTTTAATAATATGTGTTTTAAATTTTTAATTGTGAGTGTTGTGTTTTTATCATCATGAATAGTTCCAATTGTAGATTCAAATGCGTATTTGATCAGAGTGTATGAAAAGAGGGGTTAATTGGGGTAAAAAAACCCCCTAATTTGAAGTTTTTTTTAAGTGTTGACCACCTAGCCCGATTTGACCCGCCTAGGCAGGATGTTGACTGCTTTTTGGCCAAAACGCCTAATTCGTCTACCTAGCTTCAAATCGCCACGGTAAGTGGCCGCCTAGCGCCTAGGCCGTTTTTTTCAACATTGTTCATAACACAAAACAACTAAGTCATTTGTGCCCAACTCACTCAATATAAAGCACACACACTCACATACCCAACGGATAGTTTCAAAGTTTTAGTGAGTATTTGTCATAAATTTTGTAGTGATGTATGTATGCTATTATCTTATTAGTCTACTATTGTACAAATCTGTGTATGAGAGTTTCGCATAAAGTTTGTCACTCACTATCTGACTTGTTGGTATTTGTGCCTCGCGCAATTACCAAGTCTTATTATAGGATTAGGATTCATCCTAACCTCATAACTTGGAAAACAAATCAAAGAATATGTCTCCCTTCTCCTCTCCCGAAAACCGGTAGAACAAACACCCCTCTCTAGTGTTTTGGTTTGGTTTTTCTAAGTTTGACAAAGGGTTGTGCTAGACAAGATCGTGACTGATGTTTGAAAATCAAATATATAGTATAGTTTTCTCAAAGGAATTGCTAAGGAGATAAGCAAAACCCGATGTCGTAGTCCGTGTGAAGTTGTGAATGGAATTCAAAATTCCCGGTTAGTGAAAAGTGTAGTGAAGTGGGATAAAAGTGATATTGATGAAATTTAAACTAATAAATATGAAACTAAAGCACAAATAAGCAATTAAGCAATAAAATCTAATTACCAATTTAAACTAAACCTAAAATGTAACGTAAAGTTGAAAACGCGAGCTAAAACGTAATTAAACGCTACTTAAAGGCAAACTAAGCTAGGAAGGCACCTAAAAACCTCAAATTACTTTCTAAAAGTCCTAAAGGGTTAATAATAATTTCAGGAAAAAGAAAAATATTTTTTTGAATTTTCTTTAATTAATTATGAATTAAAAACTAATTAAAAAGGAAAATTAAGAGAAAAATAGCAAAACAATTTGGAAAATTATGAAAAATTAAAGAAAACTTTTAATTGATATTAGAAACTAATTGGAAAAATAAAATTTGAAAAATATTGAAAATTACCCTAAAACACAAAAGTCTCGGGAAATATATTTCCAAACAACTATGAAGCCTACAAGTGATCTACAAGTTCTGGCCAATTCTGAGTACAAGATTTTTTTTGACTTTTTGATATTTTAACTAAGTTGACTTAATCTAAATTCTAATGATCTAATATGAATTATTATGTAAGATTAAGCTAAAATGCAACTACTATAAGCTAGATAAACAAGATTTGCAACCATCTCTATGATTATTCTAACTAAATACACCAACAGTTAACTGTTATTAAAATATAAGAACAAATTTGACTTTCCTCTAATGAACCTACTGTTTTTATGCTTTATATGACCTAAATGAACCTAGTATGAGTTGTCTAAACTGATTGCAACTTCTGAACCACAGTCAATCACATAAAAATTTCCTGTTCCAAACACCCTTTAACCAACTGTTTTGCAAGTTTTGTGAAGCAATATAATGATTTAAACCATAATTCCAACACTTAAGCTTACATAATGATGCAACATACTGATTTAAGCACAAATATTCAGATCTCAAACACAATCAACCACAGATTACCACAATGCAAATATATAGCAGTATTGAAACAGTAGGATCAAATATCATGCAAACAACTATTAAATGATGAAAACTACTAGTATAAAGCTATAATATGAATAAACTGAACCAAGTAAACAGTAAACAAACACTGAATTCAAGTCTACATTAATAACTCTAATTATGCAAATTTAAGCTTTAAAATGTAAAGGAGAACTCACTAGACCAATCCCAGCTGAACAGGGATACTCTTGAACTTAAGCCTATCTTTAATAGGCTTTAAAACAGATACACGCCACCTTCTGAATAAGCTGTTTGACTTTCGTTGACCAAAAGAGCTTTTGAGAGATTTCAACTTTTTATCCTGAATAAGTACTCACAGAAGCTATGTTAAGCTAAAATGAGCAGTATCTAAATAGAAAACAAGCTTATTGAAGCTTGGTTTTGATTAATGAGAACATTTTTTTTTTTATATTTTCTGATTTTTTTTATGTTTTTGATATAAGTTGAACAAAAATCAAATAGTAAACTTTAGATAAGCTAATATTAATGTTTATAAGTTAATGAAACAGTGAATGAGCTTAAACAACAAATGAAAAATAAATTTGAAAATTAAAGGTAACTTAATAACACAAATTATGAAAAGTAAACTATAATTATATTAATTGAAAGATTGATTACATTACTTGAACTGAAATTACATTTGAGAGAATAAAATGGCAGCATAACACTACATAAAAACTACACCCTAAACAAGTGAGATGAGAGGGGTATTTATAGTCGTGTGGGGTGAGGTCTAGGGTTTCTTCAGAAGCTACTAGATCCTCTCAGGTGTGCTTTCTCTCCATCAATACCAGTCATTTGGATTTAGCTCTAATATATGCAGATAAGCATGCAAAACAACATATTTATTTATTTATCGAGAGCAGCTGAATGTTACCTTCAACAAGGACAAATGCTACCAATCAACAGTAAAGAGGACCCATAGATTCGCCATTGACGCAGACAACCTAATCATAACAGATAGGATTGAGCAACTGCATCTCAACATATTAAAGCGTGATACATGCAAATAAAACACGATTTTTCAATAGACACTAAAGACCTCTATTATTTACTCTGTAAAACGTGAATCAGAAATGGTGGTAAACATGACATGACCTTTCATGTAAATGGTAAGTGTAATACGCACCTCAAGCTCATCTGCTTTCGAATCCTTTAACCCCTTGCTATTCACAGATGGCTGAAGTATTTTCCCATCTGAAATCATACATCTGTACATCGACAAGCATCAAAAATCAAAATTACGCTACTGCACACAAATAACAACCAACATGCAAAAGATGTGTAGGATGATCACCTGAATAGAAGTTTTAAGATCCGTGACTCCTTTCCCAGCCTTTACCAGTGACATACGATATCAACCATTGGAAAGACACGAAGTCAGATTTATACGTACAGAAATCAGTCATTAAAGACAAAAAGCACGATTCAAAAAAATGTAGTACACAATGTGTACTTACATCAGATGTGCTCTCAAAAGAAATATCAGCATACGCTTTAAATGATATGCTGCTGATCCAGACAGTGATATGCATTAATTTTTTACACATTAATACTAAAAACCAAAACACGATTTCTTCGCACGATAGAAAGATTATGAACAAATAACAATTTTTTTTGGACGTTTATACAAGTGCAAAGACCCTCAATAATATATGAGTAGCATATGCCAGAAACCACTTATTAAATAACTTAAATATCGATAAGTTGGATAATAATGATATATACCTTTAAGCCTTGGTAGCCGTATACGAAGACATCATCAGGGCTAAGACAAGCTCAGACAGAGTTACAAACAAAAAGATACAAAGAATAAACACATCTTTAGCCACTAAGCAACTAGCCAAACATCATGATAAACCAACTTCTGTTATTTGAGAACAGCAACTCTAACTAAAACCTTGAACATCAAAAAAGTGTATCAATGCGCAACTCCAAATTGGTAATTGCCACAAAATTATATTAAAAGGGGTGGTTGTGGATTGCAAATTTTCAGCTTACGCTCTATAAACACTTCAAAATAAGCACCTACCAATGTGATAATTGCATAAGCTCGTATCAATCCAAACACTTCAAGATGTATTTTTCACTTTTAACAACACAATATGCATTCCCAAACACCCTCGAATCAAATCTAACTTTATATCAACTCTAAAAAGTAAATTTTCTTTAAATTAAAGTATCTTCTTAGTCCTAATATATCAAAACCTGAATACCAAATTTACATTTTGAAAGACTACTAACTATTCCAACTTGGACAATAATTTACAGCACATCCAAATCCTCTCTATAGTATTATCCGAAACAATTACTGATTTTATAGTTGGTAATGATAATTATGTAATTTTACATCTACTCTATAAAGTCATTTTCCTCCGGATTCAACCAACTTAGACCTATAATTCTACGCTCAAATTTTCGTTAATCTGTTTTCACTTCAAGTACAACAAATGAACATCTAATTTTCTTACTAAAATTCAACTATTAATAAGGGCATACAGAGCTGTAAACAACATAAGTATCTAATCATCAGAAAATTCAAAATAATATGTAAACAACACATAATAAGTTGTATTGTACCTAACTTGATCACGGTGACGACGATTGAAGACGGTTATGGTGATGATGGTGCCGGAGTTAGGATTTTGGTGGTGGTGGATAACGACGGTGGAGATGATTAGGTTGACGACGGAGTTAGGGTTTCGGTGGTGGTGGTGGTGGTGGTGGTGAAGCGATTAGGTGAGAGAGGGACACGGCCCAAGATGGTTTTATATTCGGTTTTAATGTTGGGCTAGTGTTTAAAAAATGGGACTTTTGAGTCTTATGGTATCGAAAGTGTATTTATTTAAGTTATCTCACTCAATAAGTGAAGGTATATAGTCGTGAACATCCTGTTGCTTTTAAAGAAAATGAACATAATGTTAGTAGGTGATTTAATAGTATACATGCTTGATTATATGAAAAAAGTAGATTAATGTATGGTCTTATTGTCTATGTTTAGCACAACATCGATAACATAGTCTTTTATAAATTATAGTATTAATGTATGGTCTTAACTCTTAACTCTAAGAGCTTCGGGTAAGGTAACTCACTGTCAAAAGTTAACACATTGTCACGTCAGCGCCACATCAGCTTTTACCTTTTAACTTAACTCATGACTTTCCACCCCGGTAACATAACTTACATTTAACTCACCTTAACTCACTTTCACCCCAATTATTTTCAATTTCAGCCCCAAATTTAAACAAACACTTCATTTATTTTAAACATAACATAAATTCTTAAATGCTCCATGTCCGGTTCGTCATCATATGCTCTTGTTGTTGTTCCAATTGTTGATGCTTCTTGTTGTTCCAATTGTGCTTCTTGTTGTTCCAATTGTTGATGATATTCAAATGTGGCTATCAAATGCTCCATGTCCAGTTCGTCATCTATATTGGAAAAACTTCGTTCTTCTTGGTTATTTTCATTCGGATCCATTGTGAGCAAGAAAGTTTTGGGTGAATTTTTTTTTCTTATAGAGAGGAAGTGTATAGATTGAATTTGAGTTTTGTAAATGTGAAAATAAAATGTGTATGAGGTGAGTATTTATAATGGTAAGAAAATGGGTTGGATTTTATTTATTTTTTATTATTATTTTTTAAGTATATAGCCGTTATTAACGGTTATAAAGTATAGGGGTGTTAATGAAATTTTTTTGAACTAAATAGCCGTTTGAGTGGGCTTGGTGTAATTTTTTTTTTTTTTTTTTTGACTTTAACGTGTGTTAAGGGGTTAACGCACCCTTTTAACGTGCAAGTTAACGCGGGACACGGTAAGGTAACGCATCCCGTTTTGGAGCTGCGTTACTATTGTACTCTGTAACATATCTTTGCCAAAACAAGACACATAGTGCCATGGGAGTATGGGACTTAATAGTATGGCACTATTCACTTTTTGAAAATCTAGCACCTACCCTAGGTCAATACTCTTTGAGTCTTTTCACCATTCTATGGCAAGCCTAAAATATACAGTAACACATATCTGCCATCAACACCAACCCTCCATATTCTTTTCACCATTTTACAAGCTAAAGAAAAATGTTGACCTTCTCTCACCATTCTACACGTAATAGTGCAGTGTGTGTTTTTTTTTTATATACTATTCTACTCCATTATTTGTTGCCTCCATTTTTTTTTCCTTTTGTGGAAGTTTCATTCACTAGTATATTTTTAACTTGTTACTCACTATTATTGAAAAGTTTTGATCTTTATACAAAAATACATGACCTGTTACGAATGGATACATTTTCATTCCAGAGGTATTGTCTGATAAAAAACGAATGTGTTCCATAATCGATACAAAAAATACATTAACATTACTAACAACTTACATGATACAGTAGCATAATTACATACAGTGTAACAATTCGCATTTTCAGGATAATTACTATTCCCGAAAAATTTTACTATTCACTTTTACTATTCATTTTCCCGAAATTTTCCCGAAATTTGACTTTTGTTTCTTGGCCTCGAGTGATAAATCATTTCCATGGCAAATTAAAAGTTTGACATTCATAAGCTCATTTTCATGAAAGTTATTAAGGAATTACACGGAATTACACGTTTTAGGGTAAAACGTCATTCAAAAATTCTACGCACAACGAAACTCGACCGCGTTAAGTGACCCCGCATCAGAAAAATGTTTGACACACTCATGATTTATTTGAGAATTAATCGTGACTGAGAAAAACATGACCAAAATAAGCCTCGGCCGTGAAAAACTGGAATTTTCAGTTTTAAGCGTTTTTACTCAGCCGTTACCTTAGCCTATACCTGCACCGCGTTTCTAATACGATTTGAGTTTTCAACTTATTAAAATAAGTCAACATATTTTTCCCTCCTCCATTGACCAAAAATCATCCCTTGATTTTATAAGTCATTACTTGATTTTTAGGCTTACGGTTTGATGTCTAAAAGACATTTAATACCAACCGACACTAGACTGAGCCCAGTCTAGACATTATAAGTCATTTTAAATCATTTATAAACTATCAGAAAAGTAACATTTTACTTTTCTCAATTTTACGCAATATTCGTACATTTTACGTATTACGCGTTTTAGACCCGTGTTTCCAGTTTTAGCAGGGTTTTACCACCCAAATGGAACCTATCACCCATTTTATATTTTATTATGGAACATATGGATATGTTTAACAATACTTTCAAATTCCATAATTTTACGACACCCGGTTTTACGTTTTGAGGCTTAATCATTTACGATTGGCATTTCCCGGAGTCAAAACTAACCAAATATCTTAGGATAATATCAAGACCAAGCACACCTCACCCCCTAGGCTTGTGAACCGCCAATAGGGGGGGAGTCACCCCATGGTGTGGCTTGATCTTGTGGAAAATGTTCCAAGATGATTACATGTGTAGTTTTGGCTAAAATATCTTATGTAAAGTAACCTCCTCATGGACCTATAAATACTCCCTCCCCTCCCATGCTTGCCGTCCACCTCCAACACCAAAACCATTCACACTTAGCTTTATTTCTTCCAAATTATAGCAAGGTTCAAGTGCAAGTTCAAGGTAGAAACCCTAATTTGATCTTAGGTTACCAAAACACTTCCATAACCTCATATACTTGGTGATTTCTCTTGAGTTTGAATCCACTCAAGTCACCTCAACCTTCATCATCCATCTTTCAAGATTACAAGGGTAGAAAGATTGCATGAAGTGAAGTGGGTTGAAGCAAGTCTATCAAAGTCCTTTTCCTTACTTGCTACTTTCCTTTCTTTGTTGAAAGCCAAAAGTTGTAAGCCTAAACCTAACATGCTTCTTGTTAAATAATCATGTTTATGTCATTTATATGTTATTCATGCTATATTATGTCTTGTATTTATGTCCATGATGTATAAAAATGAGTAAAACATGTTGTTATAATTGATTGTTAAAATAAGTTACTAAAACAAGTAAAGTAGTGACTTTCTTGGTAAGACCTGATCAAAATGGTAAAAATATGATATTGTATTATTACATATTGTAGTAGAGGACCTAACAAGGAAACCGTAGCAACTTGAACCACCTAAAAAGAGTATACGAGTCAAAAGTTATGGCGATTTGAAGTTACCAAAACTTTCCGGCAAATCTGCCAAAATAGTTTCTGTGACAGAACCTAAAATACGCAAAAAGAGGCCTTTCTGGTCCGTTTCATGAAAAAGTTAAAGCACGAAAGTTGTCCGGAATCACGTTTTCTTCAAAAACTTAGGTGCACGTCTCCAGAAAATCAATAACGAGTGAAATATTTCTCAGTTTTTTAACAGCTATTTACATATATATAAGTCACTATATTATGGTTATACTTTAAAAGGAACAAGAGGTCTTATGACCAATAATCAAGACCACCACCATGGCTAGAGCCAAGGTTGAGTCTCATGACCTTGGAACAAGGACCAAAGGTCATGGCTAGGCCATGAAGAAATGACCATGTAAGCTTACATAGGCGTAAACATGAAACAAGGAATTGGCGATATATTGAACAAGCAATTTGGATCTACTTCACTTAAAAAGGAACTATGAGATATTACAAAGAAAAATGGTCATACAAGACTTATGAAACTTACCCTAATAACAATCTTCATGTAATACTAAACTTTCCTAAGTTTACTCAAATATCGGACATGTAACATTTCAGATCAAAACTTATATCTATATATTTTATCAACTACTACAATAGTAGGGAGCCTCATGTGAGGAGTTCATTATGTAAGCCATCGAGATAAGTTGTGGATTTACGAATTAAAGTGTCCTGGCTCCTCGAACGCTTACTAACATGACTTCTGAATTATGTCGGCCCGAACGGTAGTAAACGATATACAAAACATACATGTTTCATAAATCTTTTCTTTCAAAGACTTACACTATACATCATACCACATCATGGACTAAATGCAAGATATTCATATAGGCACTTATTCATATTCTTCACTCCGATCCTAAGTCGCAACATTCTATTATAGGTTGCTCGTAGAAACCTACACGATCCAACCATCACCTTCATTACTTGCTATCTTACTTAAGGTGAGTTCATAGCCCCACTTTACATTACTTCAATGTTTTACAAACCCTTGGGGGGAATACATGCTACTTTTAAACCGAACACAATGCTTTGAAACTGTATGCTGCCTGATTGTTTTATTATTACTAAGTACCTTCCTTGCCAATCCTAGGCCCCTATCATGAACCATTTAATCACTAGAATTAGTGAGCGCGAGTATTGTGAATATGCCTATTGGGATTGACGAATCCCATTTGTTTGAGCAGATTAGTTCAAACGAATGCACTATATTTGAAAACATTAAGTATGACGGCAAAGTACTTACCGGGGCAACAAAACCGCCGATTGATATTGGTACCCGTTAACGTATTGGTTGCATGAGCTTAGTATATAATAATAACTGTTTTGTTTTCCAACATAAGTATGAGTCTAATTAACTCGTACTACCAACATATTGTGTTCAACCGTTAAACAAACTCTATGAATTTCACTCAACCTTTGTGTTGACCTCTTAAGCATGTATTTCAAGTCCATGATAATCAAGAATGGAGCGGAAGGGCACGTACCGAAGGAAGAAGGCTATAAACTATTATGTCATTCGATAAAAACATCAAAGACTTTATATTGATGTATTTTGAAACATGGAACCTTTTGGGACCTTACTATGTAAACTCTGATATATTTGAATAAATATGAATGACAACTCTTTTTTTAATACGACTCGGTTAGAGATCGTTTTCTATTATTATGACTGTTGTGCCGTCGAGTAACACCCAAGTTGAATTCCGCTGCATCATGAATTGGGGGTGTTACATACAGCGTGACATGGGCTCCGTCTATAAACCCATATGACCTCTTTCTATCAACTCTTTATCCACACATTTCGTCACCTCTTTTCTCTTTCTACTACAAGATTTTATTATGGGTTTATTAAATAATTTTCCTTGTGAATAGATTCATCCCATTTTTTTATACCTGAAATATGCAATAACATAATATACAAAATAGAATATAACATAATATAAAAAAATAAAATATGTGACTTGTATACACTACTATCAGTAAAGATGATGACACATGACTATAATTTTACAATTGAGCTTTATATTATTGGAGTTTAAAATAAATTTCTAAAAGGTTTAAAACGATGTATCATTAATTATGTTGTTGAAGAAGCTTATAACCAACATCTTTTTTACTTTCACCACCACTCCTGATCAACAACATTAACTCGGTTCATATCTAATGAACAAAAAAAAAAAAAAAAAAAAAAAAAAAAAAAAAAAAAAAGGAAACGTAAATCAAAGCATATAATGAAACATAATATAAAAGAAGATATAATACAAATATAAATTAAAACAAAATGGTGCTAAATGATAACCCACTTCACAAGAACCTCATGAGAAAACCTGTAAAATTTAAAGATGATAAAGATAATGGCGTTATCATACGTAATGGGAAATCGATGGAGACCTTTCTGTTCCAAAAAAAAAAAAAAAAAAAAAAAACCTTCTAATCGTATTTTATGAAGAAAATAGAAGTGTCATGTAAAGAGATGTAAAGTTATTACTTTTAGAGATCAAGAAAAAAAACTTGATCAACTTACATTGACAAATTTTTTATATTTTTGATTTGAAAAGAGTTACCTTCATTTTCTTCCTTGAAATACGCATTACCTCCACCAGTCTAGTCTAACACTCCATCATTATGGATAAATATGAAACAAATAATCAGCAAATGTAACAATTCACATTTTCAGGTTAACTTCTATTCCCGAAAATTTTACTATTCATTTTTACTATTCACTTTTCCGAAATTTGATTTTTATTTCATATTCTCATATGATAAATCATTTCCATGGCAAAATAAAAGTTTGACACTCATTAGATCATTTTCGCGAAAGTTATTAAGGAAATACACGTTTTAGGGTAAAACGTCATTCAAAAATTCTACGCACAACGAAACTCGACCGCGTTAATTTTCCCCGCATCAGAAAAATGTTTGATACACTCATGATTTATTTGAGAATTAATCATGACTGAGAAAAATGTGACCAAATAAACCTCGGCCGTGAGAAACAGGAATTTTCGTTTGTAAGCACTTTTACTTAGCCGTAACCTTAGCCTATACCTGCACCGCATTTCTAAGACGATTTGAGTCTTCACATTTTTGGAAAAAGTCAACATATTTTTCCTCCTCCTTTGACCAAAAATCATTCCTTGATTTTTAGGCTTACGGTTTTATGTCTAAAAGACATTAAATACCAACCGACACTAGACTGAGTCAGTCTAGACATTATAAGTCATTTTAAATTATTATTATCATATTAGAAAAGTAACATTTTACTTTTCTCAATTTTACACAACATTCGTACGTTTTACGTATTACGCGTTTTAGACCCGTGTTTCCAGTTTTAGCAGGGTTTGAGCACCCCAATGGAACCTACCACTCATTTTATATTTTATTATGGAGTATGTTGACAAGTTTAGTCATTCTTCCAAGTTTCACATTTTTACGATACCCGGTTTTACGTTTTGTTGCTTAACCATTTACGGTTAGCAATTTACGGAGTCAAAACTAGCTACATAAGTTAGATAATATCATCAAAGACCAAGCCATCCTATCCTTATCCATGTGAACCGCCTCTAGGGGGGGAATCACCCATGTGGCTTGATCTCATGCTTAGAGCCTTAAGATGCATACATGTGTACAACTTAGGCTCCAAGTAAAACTTGGTCACCAAGTTTAGGAAATTTCCTAGTTACTTCCTAACCTCCTCAACTCACTATAAAAGCCCTCTCATTCCCCTTTGTTGCCGTCCACCATCACACACACAAACATCTCATCCTTAGCAAAAATTATTCCAATTTTATGCAAGAATCAAGTGCTACAACTGTAGGGGATAACAATAACGAACACAACTGGATATATTTGAATCTCTGAAAGGCGTGTAAACACTTTCAGATCGAATCAATTCGGTGGTTCTCCCGAATTATTCAATCGGATATAATCCAGAGATTGAGAACGTTTTGTATGGTTTTTGTTTGAAATCTTATGAACCAGAGAACCGAATGACCAAGAGGAAAATGTTATATGTATGAAAAACGGGATTAGGGCCTTCATAACCGCCTTTTTGGCAGGTTTCAAAGTTTTCAAATTTAGTCCCTCAATTTCCGAAAATTTGATTTCCTGAGGAATTTTTAACATAGCAACTTAATGGAAATAAAGGCGGTTATTTTCCTTACATGTTACTTACCTTTCTTTATTGAAAGCCAAAAGTTGTAAGCAAAACCCTAACACACTACTTGTTAAATATCATATTCATGCTATTTACATATCATTTATGCTATATTTTGTCTTGTGATTATGTCCGTAATGTTTAAAAATGAGTAAAACAAGTATTGGTATATATATGTTAACTTATGTTATGTAAACAAGTAAACTAGTGACTTTCTTGGTGAAATCTAATCAAAATGACATAAATATGATATTGGACAATTACATATTGTAGTAGAGGACTTAACAATAAAACCATAGCAATTTGAACCACTTAAAATGAGTACATGAGTAAAAAGTTATGACCATTTGAAGTTACCAAAACTTTGGGGCAAAAACTGCCAAATGTTTCTGTAACAGAATTAAACACGCAAAAAGAGACCTTTCTGCTCCGATTCATCAAAAAGTTAAAGCATGAAAGTTGTCCGGAATCACGTTTTCTTCAAAAACTCAGGAGCACGTATCCAGAAAACCAATAACGAATGATATTTTCTTCAGTTTCTTAACAGCTATTTTATATACCAAAGTCATTATATAATAGTTATGGTTTAATAAGACCAAGAGGTCTAATGACCTAAATTCAAGACCACAACCACGGCTAAAGCCAAGGTTGAGTCTCAAGACCATGGAACAATGACCAAAGATCACGGCAAGGCCATGACTAAATGACCATATAAACTTACCTAGGCGAAAACATGAGCTAAAGAGTTAGTGATAACTTAAACATACAATTTGGATCTACTCCATCTAAAGAACAATGAGATCTTACAAGTAGTTTTCATACAAGATTTAAGAAACTCATTCTAATAACAATCTTCATGTAAAAGTAAACTTTCCTATGTTTATTCAAATATTGGACATGTAACTTTTCGGATCAAAACTTATATATATATATATATATATATATATATATATATATATATATATATATATATATATATATATATATATATATATATATATATATATATATATATATATATATATATATATATATATATTTTATCAAATACTACAATAGTAGAGAGCCTCATGTGAGGAGTTCATTAAGTAAGCCGTCGAGATGAGTTGTGGATTTACGAATTAAAGTGTCCTGGCTCCTCGAACGTTTACTACATGACTTCTGAATTATGTCGGCCCGAACGGTAGTAAACGATATATAAACTATACATGTTTCATAAACCATTTCTTTTCAAAGACTTACACTATACTAAGTACTACATCATGGACTAAATGCAAGACATATATGGGCAATTCTTCATATTCTTTACTCCAATCCTAAGTCGCAATATTCTATTATAGGTTGCTCGTAGAAACCTTCGCGATTCGACCATCACATTCACTACTTACTACATAACTTAAGGTGAGTTCGTAGCCCCCTTTCTATTGTTTAATTATTTTACAAACCCAATGGGGGGATACATGCTACTATTTTTCTACTCGAACACAATGCTTTCTACTGTATGCTTACCCGACTATGTTTTATTGTCACTAAGTAACGATTGCCATGTTCGAAGTCCCTATATCATTAACCATTAGTCACTAGCTATAGTGAGCGCGAATATTGTGAATAGATCTATTGGGATTGACGAATCCCATTTGTGTTGAACAACTACGAGTTCAAACAAATGCACTATATTTGAGATTTAGAGGTATAATGGCAATATTACCTTGGTAGGGCTTCTACAATGCCAATTTTTGGTTCGATGTTAATGCTTTGGTTGCATGAGCTTAGTGAAATAATAACGACTTTGTTTTCTAACTATGAATGTGTGATTAATTACCTCACATTACGATTATTGTGTTCAATAATTTAACTACAAACTCTACGAATTCCACTCAACCTTTGTGTTGACTGTTTTAAGCATGTATTTCAGGTCCATGATGATCAAGGATGGCACGGAAGGGCACGGATATTCAAGAGGGCTATAAATTTTATTATCATTCGAAAACTCATTTAATGTAAATTGTAAACATGGAACCATCTGGGACCTCATTTTGTAATCTCTGATAATTATATAATTTGAATGATAAATCTTTTAAAACGACTCAATTAGAGTTCGTTTTCTATTATTGTGACTATTGTGCCGTCAAGTAACACCCAGTTTGAATTCCGCTGCATCCATGAATTGGGGGTGTTACAGCAAATTCAACACTTTACATCTATCATCAAAGCCATAAAATGACACAAGAATATGTAAGGGCAGGAACATACCAAAATAGCATGAGAGATTTAAGGCTAGCTTGGAGTAATGCTTGGAAGTAATGAATGAATCAATGCTAGCTTTAGAGATTTCCCAGTTAGAGAGAGAGAGTGAGAGTGAGAGTGAGAGACCGTGGAAGATGTTTACTTGGTTGAGTAATGAAGTAGAAAAGAAGTACCGGGCATATATTTTTTTCAAAGCTCAAATAGCTAGTGTAACTATTGGTTGCTTAAGTGTCTTTTATTTGGCTGCTGACGTGTCATATCCTTGGGGTTCTACTGCTCTGATGTGTCATCTCCTAAGTAAAATGACCCTTTTTATATAAAAGGTAGAAAACATATATTAATTTTATTTCAATGTTAAATATAAAGAAAAAAGAGCAAAAAGAAAGATTAAAAAAAAAGTTGGTTAAGTATGTGGACGAGAATGATACAGAAGTGGGCCTTTGTCAGAATGACTTTAATCTTTTTTCAAAACCTATCATATTCATGATGAATCACATTTAAAAGTGTGATTGCCATTTTTCAATCTAAACCACAAACCAAACTACATTTTACCATCACATTAATCTAAAACCCAAACCAATATGTCAAAAGAAAGGCCACCTTAGTGCGTATTTGTCATAAAATTTGTAATGATGTTTGTTCAGGAACAATCCTACTAGTCTACTACTATACAAATCTATGTGTATGAGAGTTTCACATGCTTTCATAAATGGTTTTGATATTAATCTATTTGATCTTAGCAATAAGATCAACTCATCATCAAACTTGTTGGTATTGGTGTCGTGTGTAATTACCAAGTCTTATTATAGGGTTAGGATTCATCCTAATCTCATAACTTGGAAAACAAATCAAAGAGTAATTCTCCCATCTCCTCTCCAAAAAACCGGTCGAACAAACACCCCTCTCTAGGATTTCGGTCGAACAAAAAACCGATCGTGAGGTATAGATAACTAGCATTCAGGTGATACACAGTGACGTGTAGTCTAAATATCTATAGAGGCAATCTCCTTTGATTGCTCTAAGAGGTTCGTGGTTTCAAGGGTGAAATAAAGAGTTCGTTTTAAGCTTCGCTATATCTACATATCACACATCAAGAGGTAATAATAATTGCTCTAAGGGTTTCGTAGGTGTCATTGGTGACATTTTCCGTTGCTATTAAATGTTCTTTTTATATGATTTAGATATAAAATCACCAACGGTTTTTGGCCAACCCAAATGTTTATATTTGATGGGTCACAACATTGGAATTAAGACACCCCAACAACATTTTCACGACATTCTCATGACTACTTTGATAGAAAGTACATTTTTGCCAAATCATATGTCCATGTCAGCAACACAAAATATATATGTCATAAAAAATAAATTTGTCGTCAAAAAAGGCTACAAAAATTTTAAAATTACAAAAAAATAAAACATTTGTGAAACTTGAGTGGTTAAACCTTACAAAAAAAATATGAGTGACAAAATTAAAACATTAATGAAACTTCATTACCATTTGGTGACTTTTCTCTAAACTAATATCGTGAAAATTAGGATATTACAAATTTATTTTATTTTTATTTAATAAATATATTATTTAAATTGTTTCCTATTTTTTTTTTCAAATTAAACTCAAATTCAAATCTTATTTCAACTCACCTATAAAGTAATTAAACTACCCTCTATTTGCAATGTAACTTTAGTAAAAATGAATAGTACAGTTTTTCCTAAAACACAATTAATATTCAATAATTTTTTTTAACGACGAGTTAGTAGTTAGTGATTCGAGCCCACAGTGACATCCAATTGGGCAATATGCAAGCATCAAACCTTTCTCCTTAGGTGATAAACCCCACTCGTGCTTCTATGTTTTCGGGCCCCTGAAGGTCCATGATGAGACTCGAATCTGAGACCTCTTCAAGGATACCTCCCCAAAGTTATCCTTGGTAGCCAACAATTAACCAACTTGCCCAAGAGACCAATCATTCTTCACTAAAAAAAATAATAAAAATAAAAATAAAAATAAAAAAAATATTTCCCTCTAGAAAAACCCCCGCAATCCAACAAATCCCAAAACCAATTCAATTTCCCTCTGCTTTCCCCCCAAATCAAAACCCTAACTTTTCAATCCCACAAAATTAACCTTCAATTCACAGAAAGTTCACATTTTTATGTAATATCTCAAATCTTTTCACAAAACCCATTTTTTATTTCCATCAATTTCATCAATTTATTAAAAAAAAATTGAAAATTTATTAAAAATAATAATTGATTTTTTGGGTGCAGGTGAGATTGATAATTATGGGTAGTGAGGATGAATCAGATAGTCGTACTACTTGGGATTTTTATGTATTCTGTTACTGATTGTATGCTACAATCAATTGCGCCATCAGGAGACCAAATGATGGGACGTTATATGGTTGCAATACTGACTATGTAGGCGCTATTTCTGCTATCAAGGATAGTCTGCGAGGTTTCTTTCTGTACATTCTAATTTCTATTAGAAGTGATAATATGGGCGGTTGGGTCAAAACCGTGCCTTTGCTCGAAAGTTATGATGCGACTATTGCGTAACGTGTGTCAACACTGTTATAGTAATTTGATTACCCCGGAAAAATCTCTTACATAATACATACGATCATTGTCTTTCTATCTTTATATGCTCCATAAATCTTATGGAGATCTTAAGAAACTTGATAATCTCATTAAGCAAATAATGATTAGCACTACAACAAATTTGTCGTTTTTAAACACTTTTTTCTTCACACTTTATAAAGTGTGAGTTTTTTTCTAAAGATATTCACACTTAAGAGTGTGAATAATTGTTTCAAAATCCTCACACTTAAAAAGTGTGGAGAATTTTAATCTCACACTTAAAAGTGTGAAGAATTATTTCAAAATCAAATCATCACACTTAAAGTGTGAAGAATTATTTCAAAATCAAAACCATCACGCTTAAAAGTGTGTAGAATTATTTTAAAACCCCCACATTTAAAAGTGTGAAAAATCTTCATAACACTTCACACATAAAAGTGTGAATAATTGGTTCACACATCTACTAGTGTGAATTTTTTTATTCTTCACACTTTAAAGTGTAGCTACATGCTCTAATAAGTATGAATATATTACTATTTTGTAGTAGTATAGGTATAGTCAACTTTTGGATGCAAATCATGCAATCAAGAAAATGTTGTAATATAAAATACCACTAAGGCTTAAAAGAATGGATTCACAAAACATACTTTTGTAAAAAAATGGGTTACATAAACGTTCTATGTTTTATATGCTTACAATTCATTAATTCAATAAATTAATTATTTTTTTTCGTATGTGGTAGGATACTTTTTTTTTTCTTTTTCTTTTCTTGACATCACAACTTTTATAACATATCATAATGTTAATTCTAACATAACACTATTTATATACTAATAAAGTCATTTTTTTAACCATGATTTTTGACCTTTTGGCCGACTAATCCATGGAATTTGAACCCACCGTCACATAGACTCAAAAAAGGAAGCGGGAATTGAACTTGAGACCTCACACATTTTAAAGTGATTGTCACAAGCCCTTTGCCACTAGGCTACCCTTAAGTGGTTCTAATAAAGCCATTCTATTGAATAATATTGTAATGTTGATTGTAAAACAAAAGGATAATGTATTATGAGGCCAATCAATCTTTCAGTTTTGATTATATAAGCTACTCATTTATAAAAATAAATGGGATAAGTTATAAAGACCCCCCAAAACTACAAGTGATACCTCTCTATGTTTATATTATAAAACTGTAAAACGAAAATTGCGGAACAAAAAATATAAAGTTTAACAAGTCAAAAGTATTAAACTGACAAAAAAGTATGGAACAATGAAACTGATAAAAAATTATGTTCTACTGTACACAGAAAATAAAAAGGGAGATGATTTGTACACTATTTTTTTCCCATCCACCACTAAATTATGCATAGCGGTATTTACTGTATGTATAACTGGTGTGATTAATGATGCACAAATAAAAAATGTGAAAGTTGTACTTTATTGTATTAATTAATGAGCCAGAAGGGGATCAACTATTATGTGTTTGCTTTTGTTTAGAAACAGGTGCCAAATCAACAAATCCCCCAAATTAATCAAATTCCGTCCACTTTTCCCCCAAATCAAAAACCCTAACCCTAACTTTTCAATCCCACAAAAATCAACCTTCAATTCACAAAAAGTTCACATTTTTATGTAATAACTCCAATCTTTTCACAAAACCCATCTTTTATTTCCATCAATTTCATCAAATTTATTAAAAAATAATAATTGATTTTTATTGTTTGTTTTTGGGTGCAGGTGAGATTGATAATTATGGGTAGTGAGGATGAATCAGATAGTCGTACTACTTGGGATTTTTATGTATTCTGTTACTGATTGTTTAGTTTGAACTTGTTATTGTTGGCGTATTCAGAATCATAAGTACGGGTGAAATGAGCTATTTTGGTTATTGTTACCGATAGCAAAGGTATTATTTTTTTATACTCTTGATGTCTCTGTTAAGTATCTCAAATAAGGTAATATTAACAGCAAAGCCCTCTGTTTGAAACTAGTATTCATAGGAATTATGGAATTTTTTTGTGATATGATGTGATCTGATTGCTCCATGTGTATCATTAACGAACAGGATAATATGTTAAAGTGTGTAGTTAATAATTTGTTTTATGATACTGAAAATCTAACTGTGAAGTGTGCATCAATGGTTGTACAGTTTGAATCTGAGAACTAGTATGGATGAACAGGTTGTATAATAGGAGTTTAATATAACTAGTTAGTTTAGGAGTGTTTTATGATATCAAATGATCTCACCGGTTAATGATGAATTTGAAGCACTTAATTTAAATTTGCTTAGTGTGCATTACTGGTTGTATGGTACATATATTGCTGCACGTCCGGAATAATTCAACTCTGAGAACTGGAAACTAATATGGATCAGTTTGATATAACTTGTTGTTTAACAAAATAAAACCCCAATTACACGAGTACAAGCTATCTGCTATTAAACTAATATGGATCAGTTTGGTATAACTTGCCACTGCCTTCACTTGTCATGCTGCTGCACCCTCACATAATAAGATAAAAAGAAAGATAACTGGCTAAGGATTTCAACTCCAAGATACTAGCCATCTGCTGTTAAACCTTCTACCAAACATCCCAAAAACCAATTTTGCAGGAAACCTACTTTATGCGCCATCTGCTGTCAAAATGTAACCTCAAAAATTAGTTTGTTACATAATTTTTTTTAGTGATGGGAAGATATTAAAAGCAGCAACCTGTAACTTAATAAGGAGCTTAGTGGTGACTTGATCAATGGAGTCAAAAAGAGAATCAACTTTAGAAGTGCAAGTCTTAAACTTGGAAATAAGCAAAGAATAAGCTGATGAAGGGAGGGAAGGAATATCTCTCAATTCACAATAGGATTATGAATCACATATCTACAAAACAAATTAAAAACTAGTAATGAATTAAACCAAACTTTTTTAATTAAGAAAAATAAATAAAAGTTGAAATAATTACTTCCAAATAGAAGGGATGAAGTTGGTATTAATTCCAGCTTTATCGAATTCAGTTCGAATGAAGGTGGCATCAAAAACAGCTCGAAACGTTGTCATATTTATCAAAGTGTTTGTTCTAATTTAGGGTTCATGAATGAATGATGTGAGATTTATGTGTCTGTAATTGGGGTTTTATTTTGTTTCAGTTGGGCCACTAAGTACTTGATATAACTTGTTTAACTAATATGACCGCTGTAGTGTTTAGCAATACACGAGCATAGTACTTTAAACACAGACGTAGGATCGTCAAACAGTTACAGTTTACAATCTTTCCTACTCTAAATTCTACATTTGCCATCATACCGTAAATGGTTTTCTAGAAGTTGACGTTTAGGGATAGGTGGTGCTTACCCCTTGTTGAATCTCAGTATCAAGTGCTTTAGGGTGTGGTGACTGTGGTCTTCTTTGCATACCCAGGGTATATATTTTAATGTTTTTAAATTTATATGTTTGTTGATGTTATTTGATATTGACTGAATTCATATTAAGGGGGTGTTTGGGACTCTTGCTTTTTTTTACTGAAACTATAGTACTACCCTGTTTTTCAATAGAAAGTAGCTGCAACAAAATTGAATTCTGATTACTTCGAGATTCTTACACAAGTGAACTACTATTGAATTTTGAAGAAGAGTGAGTGCGGATTATGGAACTTTAAGTAGTGAAACTGAAGCATAACAACGTTATCTTGTATTTAGTTGTAGCTTGGTAAGAGGCTGAGAATTTCAGCCAAAGTTGTCAAAGGGTCTAGGTGCACTAAACAACATTAAGGATATAGCTATATTTTCTCTGATTTCCCTCAAGTAACTAGATAAGTTGGCAGTTGTAGGTAGTTAGTAGAATGGTTGTAAAAGCACCAGGTTTACCTATATTTTATCTGATTTCTCTCAACTAGATACGTTGTCAGTTGTAGGTAGTTAGTAGAATGGTTGTAAAAGGACCAGGTTTAGCTATTAAGTTGAGTACATGGCTCTGTATCATGGGTCGCAAACTGTAACGAAAGTTAGACAAAGATAACACCTTAAAATCACATTGATTGATAAGTGATTTTAAGGATCTTATCTGTGTTTAATCTTTTATTTATCTGAAACTTTCAGTATGTATGCCTGTGTTTTTCTTGGATGAACCAGTGGATGCCTGCACTAGGCAAGTAGGCATCGGAGGTTACTTCCATACACCAATCTTAGTTTATAGCATTTTCGTGTATACTTTTTTCATTGTAGTAAAGTTACTGCTATAAGGGTCAAGCATCACTTAATAGAACAACTTAGGATCTGCATATATACATTCATTCCTGTGAATCTTCTGGTGTTCAATATGTGTGGCATCAATTGTAGTGTAGTGGATTCTTTTTGTTCTGATCTACTTATCTGTACAGCAAGTTCGTTGATGACCTGTTTATATAAACTTATCTTTGTTGATGCCAGTTTCATATCTTTGTTTCTAAGTGAAATTTTCAATACCTCAAATTGACTTAACCACAAACAGTTTCATATAACAGTTTTAACTATAACTTTTGGTTTTCTTTTTCATTTTTTAGGAGATTATGGTCTGAAGCGTCACGTAGTTTAATGTCTTACTACTCTAATGTGTTGGTACTTGGTGACATCCCATAGCGTGTTTATTCAGGACCATCAAAGTCTGTATGCTATTAACCTTCTAGTTTCCTACTGAACCTTGTCACACACTTAGCATTTCATTAATGGTTTTGATATTAATCTATTTGATCTTAGCAATAAGATCAACTCATTATCTAACTTGTCGGTTTTTAGTCGGTTTTGTCGGGTTTCGACCCGAACCAACCCGAACCGACCCGACATGTCCGGAAAAGTGCAACCCGATACAAAACCGAGTTTCATTCGGTCGGGTCGAGTCGGTTCGGTTTCAGACGGGTTTTCGGGTCGGGTCAGGTTCCCAAAAGCTCAGCCCTATCGTGAACAACTTGATAGATTTGAGAATTTGGATGGATTGGTATGCCCTTTAACATCCACCAAATAGACATTTTTGTTTAAAGAAAACTTATAAACCACTAATTGTCAAGTGTGGTAATTGCATGTTATTGTAGTAGACTATTGACTTTTTGACGTACAAGTTCACACAAATTATCTATAGTGTATAGTAACCATACCTTTTATTGAATTATTCAAAGTTTGAAATTAATAAATAACAAAACAACAAACATGAGTATGATATGCATGCACCTTCCCAGCCTAGTGGTCTTTGAAAAATGATAAATATTAAACAGGTCTTCAAGGGCTGCTACAGCCTAGTGGTCTTAAACTAGCAATGGAGAAATTCATTGATTTTTTTTTTTTTTTTTTTTTTTTTTTTTTTTTTTTTTTTTTTTGGGTAAAGAGATATTCATTGATTAGTCACTGCATATGTGCATCATTTGCTAAACTGTTTTTGTATTTTTTGTAAAGTTCCTAGCAGCAAAAATGGTTGACCAGCAATAAGATCATAGCAAAGTCAGCAAAGTGTAGATCAAAAAAAGTGCCAACTTGAGTTGAGAAGTTCCAACATCTTTCACATTTGGTATATCATCTTCTTGGTTGTGGATTGCAAATTTTCAGCTTACGCTCTATAAGCACTTCAAAATAAGCACCTACCTAACACAATACGCATTCCCAAACACCCTCTAACCAAATCTAACTTCTTATCAACTCTAAAAAGTAAATATTCTTTAAATTTAAGTATCTTCTTAGTCCTAATATATCAAAACCTCAATACCAAATTTACATTTTGAAAGGCTGCTAACTATTCCAACTTGGGGAATAATTTACAGCACATCCAAAAACTCTGTATAGTATTATCCGAAAGAATTACTGGTTTTATATATAGTTGGTAATGATAATTATGTAATATTACATCTACTCTATAAAGTCATTTTCCTCCGGATTCAACCAACTTAAATATTTGTTAATCTGTTTCACTACATTTACGTTAAATTTGAAGCATCGGGCTAAATTGACTTCAACTACAACAAATGAACATCTAATTTTCTTACTAATTCAACTATTAATAAGCAGATAAATCAGCTGTAAACAACATAACTATCTAATCAGCAGAAAATTGAAAATGATATGTAAACAACACATAATCAGTTGTATTATACCTAACTTGATAATGGTGATGACGATTGAAGATGGTTATGGTGACGATAGTGCCGGAGTTATGGTTTCGGTGGTGGTGGATAGCGATGGTGGAGTTGATTAGGTTGACGACGGAGTTAGGGTTTTGATTGGCAAAATTATGGTGGTGGTGGTGGTGGTCGATAATGACGGTGGAGTGACTTTATTTTTATATTTTATTGACTTTGTTATTTTTTTTAATAAAACTATACAATCCATGAAGACCAGAAAATCACAAAGGCCCACCAACCAGGAGCCCAGATTTGGTGACTTTTTTAAATAGCCTAGATTTGGTGATCTTTTTTTTAATAGCCTAGATTTGGTGATTTTTTTTTTTTTTTTTAGAGCATCAAGATTAATATTCACATTCCAAAATATCGCCTCATTAATAACCAAGGTTGCAAAAAAACGTTATGTGCTAGTCGGGCGGTCGGCCACAGCCTAGCGCCTGGGGGATTGACTTTTTCTATATAAAAAAATTAAAATTAAATGTATGTTAATAAATTTAAATATATTTTAACATAAAATACTAAGCTTCACATAATTGATGTTATACTAACGCATTATTTATTGTTGTTAACATCTCATGTTCACATTTATTTCACTAAAAATAAAACACACGTGTTGGCAACAACTCAATTGAACAAACACATAATGACATAATGTCAAACCCACAAGCAAAATAAAACACAACAAGGGAATTTAATACTCGTTTTGCATATTAATTATGTGTGTAACTGACTTATGTGACACATATTAAAACCTCAAAACCCATAGTCCCACACATGAACAAAACACCAAAAACAATAATCTAAACTGAAAATACGAAATCTAAACCTCTACATATTAAGTTCGGATGTACTAGTATGTGATTTCGGAAAACAAAGAGGGGTTTCAATTAAAATAATTGCATGCCTTCAAATCTTCAATAATGTATGTTTTAAATGTAATTGTTGTGTTTTTATCATCATGAATAGTTCCAATTGTAGATTCAAATGTGTATTTGGTCGGAGTGTATGAAAAGAGGGGTTAATTGGGGTTAAAAAACTACTAATTTGAAGTTTTTTTTAAGTGTTGACCGCCTAGCCCGATTTGACCCGCCTAGACGGGATGTTGACCATCTTTTGACCAAAACGCCTAATTCATCCGCCTGGCTTCAAATCGTCACGGTAAGTGAGCCCCTTGCGCCTAGGCCGCTTTTTACAACATTGATCATAACACAAAAAAATTAAGTCATTTGGGCCCCACTCACCTAATATAAAACGCACACACTCACATATCCAACAGATAGTTTTATATTTTAGTTAGTATTTGTCATAAATCTTTGTAGTGATGTCTGTATGCTATATTGTACAAATCTATGTATGAGAGTTTCACATTAAGTTTGTCACACATTATCTAACTTGTTGGTATTGGTGTCGTGTGCAATTACCAAGTCTTATTATAGGATTAGGATCCATCCTAATTCCATAACTTGAAAAACAAATCAAATAATATGTCTCCCTTATCCTCTCCCGAAAACAGGTTGAATAGACACCCTCTTAGGGTTTTTGTTTGGTTTTTCTATGTTTGACAAAGGGCTGTGCTAGACAAGATCATGACGTATAAATAACTAGCATTCAGGTGATACACAGTGACGTGTGTAGTGTGGATACCTATAGAGGCAATCTCCTTCACTTGCTCTAAGAGGTTCGTGGGTTTCAAGGGTGATATCAAGAGTTCATTTTAAGCTCCATTAAATCGACAGATCACACATTAAGAGGTAATAATTGTTCTCAGGGTTTCGTGGGTTTTATTGGTGACATTTTTCTCTGCTCTTAAATGTTTTTTTATATGATTTAGATATACAATCACCTATAGTTTTTGGCCACGCAAAATGTTTATATTTGATGGGTCACAACATTGGAATTAAGACACCCCAAACAACATTTTCACGACATTCTCAGGATTACTTTGATAGAAAGTACATTTTTGCCAAATCATATGTTCATGTCAGCAATACAAAATATATATGTCATCAAAGAAGTCTACAAAATTTTAAAATTGTAGAAAAATAAAACACTTGTGAAACTTGAGTGGTTAAACCTCAAAAAATAAATAAATAAAAATTAAAAAAAAAAATGAGTGATCAAATTGGAACACTAATGAAACTTCATTACTATTTTGTAACTTTTTCTCTAAAATTAATACCGTGAAAATTAGGATGTTACAAATTTATTTTATTCTTGTTTAATAAATGTATTATTTAAATTGATAAGTAACTTTCTTTCACATTTTTCCTCAAATCAAATTCAAATCTTATTTCAACCCCACCTATAAACCAAAGGTGCGTTCGGTACACGATAATGACAATGAAGGAATGAGTTTGAATCTCGTTACAAGTGTTTGGTTAGTGGGCTCAGATTTTTGTAATGGAAATGAAAACCTAATACATGGCATACACCATACCATGGTATATTGCCTCTTCACTAATTTCTTTGATACCAAACATCAAACCAAACATATTACTATGGAATGATATTTAACATCATACCAATTCACATTTCAATGTATATTTAGACCATACTCATAGTGATTCCTGTATCCAAACCAAACACACCGAAGTAAACTACTCTCTATATTTGCAATGTAACTTTTGGAAAAATGTACAATACAATTTTTCCTAAAACACGGTTGATATTCAATAATCAACCTTACTGCCCATGAGACCAGTCCTTCTTCACTACAAAGTTACTAACGTTAAAAAAAAAAAAAAAAAAAAAAAAAAAAAAAAAAAAAAAAATCCCCCAATTTTTCCCTCTATAAAAAACCCCCAAAATTTCATTGATTTAATTTCCCTCCACTTTTACCCCAAATCAAAACCTTAACCCAAACTTTTCAATCCGACAAAATCAATTTCTTACACTTAACCCATCAATTTGTTAATGTAAAGAATTTTCTTATAGTCAATGCTTATCTCATAAAGGAATAAGCACGTTTAATCACAATCCCAAACATCCCCTGTAGTCCTATGACTCCCGTCTTAGGGATCTTTTGGACTTGTTTAATTTTAGAGTTCAGACAATTAGGACACAAAAAAGTATTCGATATTATTGGAAAGCCAGTTGGACATAGCAAATCACCTTTGTTATATAATAAAGCTTAGTGATCAGTTGGTTTTAATGGAGTTTATGTACATTTGTTGGTGGATTATGTAAAGAATTTTCTTGATACTTACTCGTCTACAGATTTTGCGGGGTTCAGGTTGTGTTTTGATCTATTTTTGTTAGAGCTAGTTCTTCGGTTTTTAGGGTCTTTTTTCTCTTATAATATCTACATCCTCTCATATATGTGCCTTCGTACTTATTTAACTTTCTCTGTGCATACAAGTCATTGAAAGGTGTACCGAATTCCCAAACGACATACAAAACCATCTTTTATTGAATCAAATGTTATATAACCATAAAAGGGCACACATGTGAAAGTACGTTGATATTTTATAGAAAAAACCCGTATTTCTACTTATTCAGATTAGAAAAAATGTATCATTTTTTGATGCAGTTGTACCATTCCTCACAAAGAATCTTTACTTCAATGTTGTGATGAGGTTGATCCAGTTGCAAAGGTAAGTTTCATTGTCATAAAAAGCATTACTATCAAATAATATGCGGACAATAATAAAAGTATGGCGTTTAATGTATTGTGTTATTGATTGTATGTTACAGTCAATAGGAGCGGTTAATTGTTCCATCAGGAGACCAAATGACGGGACATTATATGTTGTAATACAGATTATGTAGGTGTTATTTAATCTACGAGGTTTCTTTCTGTACATTCTAATTTGTATTAGAAGTGATAATATGGGAGGTTGGGTCAAAGCAGTGCCTTTTGTCGAGTTATAAAAGTTTCATATCACATTTCACGTGTGACCATTTGACCCATTTGAGATTTACTTACAACATAAATGGGTGCAACTGTTTACAGGTTCAGGTGTTCAAGATGGAGCAACAAGATCACCCTTGGCTGGTAGACTATTTGTGGTTATTAGCTAGAAAAGCACTTGCTTAAGGAGCAAAAGCAAAGGGAGCGAGGATTGTGATAGCCAATCGGACTTACGGTATTCTATTAACTCTCACATTGCCATTTCTAATACTAGACTTAATTGAAAATCATTGTACTAGTTTTATTGCATTCTTATCAGTTCAGTATGGGTGAAAGTCAACTGTATGGTAATGAGATGTATTTTTCACTTTGAACAACACAATATGCATTCCTAAACACCCTCTAATCAAATCTAACTTTATATCAACTCTAAAAAGTAAAATTTCTTTAAAATTAAGTATCTTCTTAGTCCTAATATATCAAAACCTCAATACCAAATTTATCTTTTGAAAGACTACTAACTATTCCAACTTGGACAATAATTTACAGCACATCCAAACACTCTCTATAGTATTATACGAAACAATTACTGGTTTTATAGTTGGTAATGATAATTATGTAATTTTACATCTACTCTATAAAGTCATTTTCCTCCGGATTCAACCAACTTACACCTATATAATTCTATGGTCAAATTTTCGTTAATCTGTTTTCACTACATTTACGTTAAATTTAAAGCATTAGCCTAAATTCACTTCAACTACAACAAATGAAGATCTAATTTTCTTACTAAAATTCAACTATTAATAAGCACATAAATATAATCAGCTGTAAACAACATAACTGGTAATAATTAAGCACATAAAATTTTCTTACTAAAATTCAACTAATAATAAGCACATAGACAGCTGTAAACAACACATAATCAGTTGTATTATGCCTGACTTGGTAATGGTGACGACGATTGAAGACGGTTGCGGTGACGATGGTGCCGGAGTTAGGGTTTTGGTGGTGGTGGATAAAGACGGTGGAGGTGATTAGGTTGACGACGGAGTTAGGGTTTCGATTGGCAAAATTACGGTGGTGGTGGTGGTTGATAATGACGGTGGAGCGATTAGTTGAGAGGGGGACAAAGTCTTTACTTAGCTTTTATATTTTGTTTTTATTTTTATCTTTTGTTGCTTTTTATTTTTGGTGACTCTTTGTATGTTTTGTGGGTAAAAGTTTTAATTAGTGTTTGTTATAAATTTTGTAGTGATGTTTGTTCAGGAACATCAAAGTATGTATGCTATTATCCTACAAGTCTACTAATGTACAAATCTATGTATGAGAGTTTCAAGTGAAGTTTGTCAATTGTCACCCACTTAGCATTTCATAAGTGGTTTTGATGTTAATATATTTGATCTTAGCAATAAGATCAACTCATTATCTGACTTGTTGGTAATAAACATATATTTTTATAAAGAAAACTTATAAACTAGTACTAATCATCAAGTAAATTTGATCGTTGAATCCTTTTGTAGCATTTGTAGCTACTTAAATGAAAAATAAAAGACCGTAGCACACTCTCGTTATTGACATATGTCAAAATGATTGGATGAGATACTGAAAGAGAATAAGTGATATACACGTGTGATCCTTTGAGAAGAGATCATTTACATGTCAAAAGTTTTCTACATATCAAATGATCAATCCTAACCCAGGGACGGACTCACGAATTTTAAAAGGGTGTTGCACAAAATAAAATATTGTCTAACTAAAGTTAAATCATAAAAAATGAAAGTAGCAAAAAAAATTTTGGAAGTTGCACATACCACAAAACGGCAATTTTAAAATCTTTTTGCACTTCGTGACCTAAAATCGGGTATAGCCCGTGCCACACCCGACATACATGTGAGTCTGTCATGTCCTAACCACGTACTCAATTTTTATATTAAATAACAAACTCACTTTCACCTAGGGGTGAGCAAATATACCGAGAACCGAACCGGAACCGACCTAACCCAAACTGAATTTTAGAACCGTGGTTTGGTTCTCGGTTCTTCATTTCTTCATATTTCGGTTCTCGGTTCGGTTCGGTCCAGGACCGCGGGTATCGGTTCCGGAACCGGAGAACCGCCCACCATTAACTTATTTTCAATTTTTTTTACCTAGCTCTTTAATTACTGGAGACGGTTTAACTATGGCTAGCTGTTAGCTAGATAGCATGGATCCATATTAAATCATATCTAGTTCGTTAACTAATAAGTACGTATAAGAACTTAACACATCATTAACCATTATTAGTTTGTTATGATATACCTTTTATTAGTTTGTTATGATATTTTTAATTTCAAGTCATAATAGTTTATATTTTGACAAGGCTACAGCATTTAGTAATTCTCTAGCTTATTTTCTAATTCTGTTATACGTAGTAAAGCAAAGCCCCTCAAACTTAACATGTTAGAACTATGACACAATAGCATATAAGAATTTAACACCTCATTCACCATTATCACAAATCTTTTATTAATTTGTTGTCATATTTTTTATTCTAAGTCACCAAATCGTTTATATTTTGACAAGGCAACATCATCCTTATTATTATTTTAATAAATTCAACATCATATAGTACATAAATCTGAGGTTTAGTTACCACAAGTTTGGCGATGGTCGCCGCGTTACAGTTAATCTCTTCTATTTTTTTCTCAATAGAAAAGATGGGTATAATTGCATTGTTTAATTAAAATATCAGTTAATCTCTTCTATTTTTTTCTCAATAGAAAAATAAGTGGTTGTTTGTCTCTTGATATACATGAAAATTTTGGTATGTAAATGATCTCTTCTCGTCATCTTATTTATCTTTTATAGTTAGTAATGATAATTATGTAATTTTATAGTTCAATGGAGATTAGTCCGGTAGATAAAACCTATAATTCTACGTTCAAATATTCGTTAAATTTGAAGCATCGGCCTAAATTCACTTAAACTACAACAAATGAACATCTAATTTTCTTACTAATTCAAGTATTAATAAGCACATGATCAGCTGTAAACAACATAACTGCTAATAATTAAGCACATAAATTTTTCTTACTAAAATTCAACTATTAACAAGCACATACAGAGCTGTAAACAACATAAGTATCTAATCAGTAGAAAATTCAAAATAATATGTAAACAACACATATTCAGTTGTATTATATCTAACTTGATAACGGTGATGACGATTGAAGACGGTTACGGTGACGACAATGCCAGAGTTAGGGTTTCGGTGATGGTCGATAATGACGGTGGAGAAATTAGGTGAGAGAGGGACAAAGTCTTTACTTTTAGTAACTTTTTGTATGTTTATTCGGTAAAAATTTATGACTTTTTGTATTTTTATTGTTTTTATCTTGTTGCTTTTCATTTTTGGTGACTTTTTGTATGTTTATTGGGTAAAGATTTTAGTGAGTATTTATCATAAATTTTGTGGTCTACTAGTGTACAAATCTATGTGTGTGATAGTTTCACGTGAAGTTTGTCACACACTTAGCATTTGATAAATGGGTTTGATGTTAATCTATTTGATCTTAGCAATAAGATCAACTCATTATCTAACTTGTTGGTAATGGTACCGTGTGTAATTATCAAGTCTCTGTTTTACTATAAGATTAAGATTCATCCTAATCTCATAACTTGGAAAACAAATCAAATAATATCTCTCCCCTCTTCTCTCTAAAAAACCGGTCGAATAAACATCCCTCTTTAGGGTTTCGGTTTTGTTTTTCTAAGCTTGACAAAGGGTTGTGCTAGACAAGATCGTGATGTATAAATAACTAGCATCCAGGTGATACATAGTGGTGTGTAGTGTGGATATCTATAGAGGCAGTCTCCTTTGATTGCTCTAAGAGGTTTGTGGGTTTCAAGGGTGAAATCAAGAGTTCGTTTTAAGCTTTGTTAAATATACAAACCACACATCAAGAGGTAATAATAAGCAGTTTGGCCAAGCAAAATGTTTATATTTGACGGGTTACAACATTGGAATTAAGACACACTACAACAAATTTAAAATTACAGAAAAATAAAACACGTGTGAAATTTGAGTGGTTAAACCTCACAAAATAAAAGTATGAGTGACCAAATTGGAACACTAATGAAACTTCATTACTATTTGGTGACTTTTTCTCTAAAATAAATATCGTGAAAATTAGGATATTAAAATTTTATTTTATTTTTATTTAATAAATGTATTATTTAAATTGATAATTTCTTTCATATTTTTTTCAAATTAAACTCAAATTCAAATCTTATTTCAACCCCACCTATAAACCAAGTAAACTACTATGTGTTTGCAATGTAATTTTAGTAAAAATGAATAGTACATTTTTTCCTAAAACACAATTAATATTCAACAATTAACCAACTTGCCTAAAAGACCAATCAATCTTCACTACAAATAAATAAATAAATAAATAATAAATAATTAAAAAATATATTAATTAAATCCCCCAATTCAACAAATCCCAAAACCAATTCAATTTCCCTCCACTTTTCCCCCAAATCAAAACCCTAACCCTAACCTTTCAATCGCACAAAATTAAACTTCAATTCATAAAAAGTTGATATTTTTATGTAATAACTCCACTTCTTACACTCAACCCATCTTTTAATTTCATCAATTTTGTTAATGTAAAGAATTTTCTTACAGTCAATGCTTATCTCAGAAAGGCATTAGCAATGTTGATAGGTGAAAAAGGTCTGATGTCTCGAGTACTCTGCCCGAAATTTGGTGGATATTTGATGTGAATTGCTTGATGTGGGAATTTGGATTGTTGACTTTTGAGTTAAAATTGTTATGACGTGTTAGTATACTGAATTGTTTGGGATTTTTTCTTATGTAAACGGCTTATCTTCGTATTGCTTTTCTTAAGCAGTGATGAAATGTGACTATGCTTATCTACTTAGTTTTGGGTTAATAAGCTCTTTGTAATTAGCAGTTTAAGTTAAGGATGAAATGTGAAGTATATGCAATATAATAATATTTAGGGGCGTGTTTGGGAATTGGGAGTTGCTAATGGATAAATGTTTTCGGATGAAAAAAGGCTTATGCTTATGATATCGTTAGAACTCTTATGATGTGAATGCAGTTTTCTTCTCATTGGGATGTTTCAGAATTTGGATTGTTTTTATAACAGATTATCTGCTTATTGTGTTTTTTGAGCAGATGCATAAATTTGGCTATGCTTATCTACTTAGTTTAGGGGTGGAATAAGCTATTTTAGATAAGTTGATCTTCTGGTTATGAGCATAAGCTGAACTTAGTAATGCCAACACCCCTTGTTGTGTTTTGATACAGTAGATCAGCAGTGACAACTGTTTGGATATGATTCTAGGCTGATTATTTTACGTCTTAACTCCGTAATTAGCTGATTGCTGAAAGCTTACATAAATGCGATATCTGATTATCTGGTTTCGTTAATGTAGAAGCCTATCTACACACTTCTTGCAGCATGGCCTTCTGTTATAGCAATTGCTTATTTCATGAAAGCATAGGCAGTTTTAATAAACATTACCCAACATCCCCTTAATCTAGTCCATATTACATGACGTTGTAACACTTTCTCTTTCCCGAAAAGGTTTCTGATTCGATGTTATTTTCTAGACCGACATGCTTTTTCTATTTTTGTATATAAATGAGTCTTTACAGGAAGTCTTAGTGTGCATTTTGGGGCATTTCGTAACCAGAAAATTTAATTTTAAATATCAATCTAAATCACACATATATAAATCTATCATTTTTATAATGTTGATCATATTTGACAGTCCCTTTATGTGTTACTGAACGCCCAAACAGTCTACAGAGCGATCTTATAATGATTCAAATGTTATGAAAAAAGTAGAATGGCTAAAAGAGCAAAAATGTGAAAGTACGTTGGTATTTTACGGGAAAAAAAACCGTTTTTTTACATATTAAGATTAGAAAAATGTAACATTATTGTTTGCAGTTGTACCATTCCTCACACTAGTCAATAGGAGCAGTCAATTGCGCTATCCAGAGACCAAATGATGGGACATTTATATGGTTGCAATACAGACTATGTTGGCGCTATTTCTGCTATCAAGGATAGTCTACGAGGTTTCTTTCTGTACATTCTAATTTCTATTAGAAGTTTCATATCATTTTTCATGTGTGACTTCAACCCGTTCTACCCATTTGAGCTGTTTGAGATTTACTTACAACACAAATGGTTGCAACTGTTTACAGGTTCAGGCGTTCAAAATGGTGCAACAGGATCACCGTTGGCTGGTAGACTATTTGTAGTTATTGGTGCTGGCGGTGCTGGAAAAGCACTCGCTTATGGAGCAAAAGCGAAGGGTGCAAGAATTGTGATAGCCAATCTAACTTACGGTTAGATTCGACCATCGTTCACATTACCATTCCTAGTGCTCATACCTGATTGCAAATAAAACATTATACTAGTTTTATTGCATTCTTACGGTTAGATTCACTATGGGTGAAAGTCAACTGTATGGTTCTCGTCTTATTTAGAGGGTGTTTGGATTTGAGTGGTTTATCAAAACATCAAAAATTGATTATAGTGACTTCAAGTCAGAGTAAACAAATGATCAGTTGCAAAATTGAGATCCAAATACCCTCTATGCATAGTTAATACACCAACTAAAGTTTTCTCTTACTGATACTACACAGATCGTGCTAGAGAACTTGCTGACATAATTGGTGGAGAGGCTATATCTGTTACCGATTTGAGCACTTACAGTCCAGAAGGTGGTATGATACTTGCAAACACTACTTCAATTGGTATGCAGCCAAATATAGACGATACTCCTATTTCTAAGGTACGGCTATATGCCTTTCTTCGGTCATATGTTTTAGTAATTATGGTTTGCAGTTAGAAAGTTAATATGAGATGACTATGGGTATGGGATAAATTTTCTATATTTTTTTTCTGGCAGGAAGCTTTAAAGTCGTATGCATTGGTATTTGATGCTGTGTACACACCAAAAATTACGAGATTACTTCGGGAAGCTGGAGAGTGTGGAGCCATAATTGTTACAGGGGTGGAGATGTTTATAGGACAGGCGTATGAACAATATGAGGGTGGAGATGTTTACAGGGTTACCTGGTAAGGTTTTAAATGCAAAGTTATGATATTTCATGCCTCTCCCTTCTCTTATTAGTTTATCCTACTTTTCATTTGCAGCACCTAAAGAATTATTTAGGGGGATTATGGAAAAATCTTAATTGTCTTGGGGGCTGCCGCAGGTATGCATCTTTTTTTTTCCCCAACTTCCTTTATCTTAAAATTTGAGTTTATGGGTACCGTGGAACAATGAACTAGGCAAAATAGTTGGAAATGTTATTGCCATTGATACCTTTTCCAATCATATGAAGTTATGAAAAAACGAAAAGATTTGACAGTCACATGCTCATATTCTTATGCTTATATCTATCACATTGTTCACATCGTTTACGTATAATCCTCATCAGATTACCTTATATATAGTTATTTTTTGTTAGACATGATCAATATTCTGTGTCAAGTGGTTCTTCATGTCTTCTCTTGTCTCAAATTGACCAATTCTGTTCTGAAACTTGATTAAATTTGAGGACTTGGATGCGATTGACCACTTTTGCTCGAGTATGGAGTTAAAAAAGTATTATACTTCAGTTGAAAATAGATATAATGCTTTTAGAGTATCTGTCCGAAATCGGCATGGGTTAAGTAATGAGTCAACCTTCCTCTGTTGTGGAACTTTTTGATTTTTTTTTTTTTTTTTTTTTTTTGGTTTTTTTCTCACACAAAAACCCGCTTTTATCTGATCACTAGTCTTAACATAATTATCTAATTATTGCTAAACAAAATGATTTAGGATTTTAACACACTTTGGGTGACTTGCATCTAATCAAATCATTAAGTTTTACCCATTTGACCCATTAGAGAGAGGATATTACCCAAATCAGCCCATCTTCTAAGTAGATGGGTCAAAATTTCTACTGCTGCAGACTTCGACTTTAGATCATAATTTCTATAAAATTACGTAAAGCTGAAATTTTTGTTACTTTGTATGCAGAAGCAGGAGGCTCGAGAGTAACATGTTGTGCAAAATGGTACACACAGGAAGCATGGAGGAGTTGATTATAGTTCGGACATAATTAGGATTTTATATGTGACAGTCTTGTATTCTGAGTTTTGTGATACTAACTTAACTTTATTTTTATAAATGAAGTACTCATGAATTCTAGAAAGCGAACGGTGTCATATTTATTTGGATAAATTGTAACTTTGTAGGTTTTGCTGTCATGACAGTAAACTCTTGTGAGTATATGTATGCTGATGTTGTGAAAAACTAGATCGATTTGAGAATTTTGATGGACTATAGTAAAATGTCATAATAGTAAATGCATGTCTTAGCAGAATTCTTTCCGAAAGCAGTCTTTTCTACAATGTTCTACCTCGCACATATGTCGCACATAAGTTCCCTTTGTTAGGTGGTCTTCACTATCAAACCAACACAAAATTCTCTTCACCGTGCATGATGGTGGACACCTGTTATGAGAAATCACGCGTGGAGAGTGCCTACCGCGGGTGGTAGATAGTGGGGTTGAAAAGTGTACGGTAAAATCCCTAAAACTCATGTTGATACGTTTGAAGAAGTTGATGAATAACAATATAATTTTCACTATTTTAAATAAAACACCTTAGTTATAAGAAAGAAATTTCAAAAATACTATTTTTTAGATATTGCTTGTGCATGGACTTTAAAGTTTAGACAATACCTTTCCAATCCTAGAAGTTTATAAAAATGTTTCTAATCATATTTATTCAAGGACCCTTCAAGGACCCTTCGAGGACCATTCGAGCAAAAGTGCATACCCTATTTTGAAATCCTAGTTCCGCCACTGATTATAAGCTCATTGGATTGAACTAGTAGAGGCCTGAGGCAACTTATTACGATTCAATAATTCCATTATCACAAAACACAATATCAGTACCACAGTCGAATGCCCAACAAACAACAAATTCATCAACACCACACCCCTCAATCTATCCTCATCAAGAACACAGTTAACATCAGCACTCCCCTCACCAAGAACAATTACCACTTTACCACACCCTTTAAATGCAAACTCATCACTCTACAATGACAACCCAGCTTGCAAAACCCAAGTACCTTTTAAAACAAATCCCACCCGACAACTAAAAATCAGCAAAAAACGCAGACGGCCAAATGGAAAGATAAAAAATAAATGGGTTGATATTGCCACCTCTAGTTTACAGCCTATAGAACTGCTGTATTAGGTGTGTGAGCCCTACCCAACCCAACTCATTTCACCCTTCCTATAAAGTTACCCATTTTAGACCGTTGTCTAACCCACCCCCTTTGCCAGGGCAATTACGGAATTGATCAGAAAGGCTGAAGGAGAACATGAAACAGGGAATACACCTGACCAAGTCTCAAACGGTACCAATGTGATAATTGCATAAGCTCATAGCAATCCAAACACTTGGAGATGTATTTTTCACTTTGAACAACACAATATGCATTCCCAAACACCCTCTAACCAAATCTAACTTTATACCAACTCTAAAAAGTAAATTTTCTTTAAATTTAAGTATCTTCTTAGTCCTAATATCTCAAAACCTCAATACCAAATTTACATTTTGAAAGACTACTAACTATTCCAACTTGGACAATAATTTACAGCGCATCCAAACACTCTGTATAGTATTATCCGAAACAATTATTGGTTTTATAGTTGGTAATGATAATTATGTAATTTTACATCTACTCTATAAAGTCATTTTCCTCCGGATTCAACCAACTTAGACCTATAATTCTACGCTCAAATATTCGTTAATATGTTTGACTACATTTACGTGAAATTTGAAGCATCAGCCTAAATTCACTTCAACTACAACAAATGAACATCTAAATTTCTTACTAAAATTCAACTGTTAATAAGCACAAACAGAGCTGTAAACAACATCAGTATCTAATCAGCAGAAAACTCAAAATGATATGTAAACAACACATAATTCAACAGTTGTATTATACCTAACTTGATAACGGTGACGACGATTGAAGACAGTTACGGTGGCGATGGTGCCGGAGTTAGGGTTTCGGTGGTGGTACACACTAATTAATGTTATTTTTAAAACACCCTAAAATGAAAGTATATGTTATTATACACATTATACAAATTAATAAAACACACAAAGCTTTATACAAGCTAACAAGTTGATGGTACATATAGTTTTGAAAACTGAACCGGGCCAACGAGTTCAACCGGGAACCGGTGTCGCCACTGGTTCGACTAACCAACAAAAGCCATATGAAAACATATATTTCAATGGAAACTATTAATACACATCGAAAACCGGGTTGACCCGGGATACTTCAAACCTGGCGGGTTGACCCGTTTTTGAACCAACCTGTTGGGTTGACTCTGTTTAAATCGACCCATTTTTTGACCAGAACGGTTCAACCGGTTGAACTATCCGGGTCGAACTAGGTTTCAAAACATTATGTTTAATCCCCAAATCTTCAAACTTTTATTATTTTTCGTTTATAACACATAAATTTTTTTTACCACTAAACGATCTGTTGTTATAAAATACCGTTGCTATGCACGGGTACTCGTCTAGTAAATAACAAAACAACAAACATCAATATGATGTGCACCTTATCAACAACTACTATGAAAAATAATACAATATGAAAACATAACTTCGAAAAAGTCATTTATGTTAGACAAGTCATTAAGGGTTGCTAGTGCCTAGTGGTCTTATTTAACCGTATGTATAAAATTTTAGAATGATAAGGGTTGAGAATATAGTTCCAATTGCATCATATGGTCGAAGTGGTGGTCACTTGTACTATGCGTAATCATTGAATATATACTCTACATACTTATGCATTTTAACCATTTTCATAGTGAGTGTTAGAGAAAAAAAATTAACATAACATACAAATTTCAGTATTAATAATCACTTGAACAAGCTAACCTCAATTCCAATATTAACATAAAATCTATTCGAGGTATAAACACGATGATCATGCCAAACACCAGCTCACATAAAGTGATAGAGTAACATGTCTAGTCAAGCGATTCAAAACATATGGCTTCCAAGTTTTAGAATAATTTTAGTGACGCATTTCATCAAACAAATTACATGGATATTTATTTACATGTAGTGATGATAATAATCCTTATCACTTAGCCAAACATGAATTAATTAACAAACAAAAGCCATGTATTGATTATTAGTAATGATAAAGGTTTTTTTTTTTTTTTTTTTTTTTTTTTTTTTTTTTTTTTTTTTTTTTTTCAAATATCTAATTGGTTGAAATGAAACATGACATAAATATAAAACCATGAAGTGATACATTTTTGTTAATCTGCAGTTATTTCGGTAGAACGTAGAACATTGGCTAAAAAGTCTTCTTTTCATTTAGACAACTAGATAAGTATGTGAACAAGTTTTATAATCCATTGTTATTAAATTGGCCAACTACTAATAGAATATATATTCATTGATTATTCAATGCATGTATCATTTGCTATTGGGCTTTTGTATCTTTCGTAGAGTTCCTAACAGCTCATTTGTCATCTATGAAGTGATGAAAATGATAAAGACAAGCTAACAACCCTATAAAATTTAGCTATGAATTTTGAAATTTTCAATTTTCAAACACTCATTTCACACCTTTCTATTAACATAATAGACTTTGCTTATAATTGATCATAGACCATCAATTCAAAATAATTAAGCATTCATCACTTCATATAAGATTATCAAAACTCGTGCGTGCGCATCATCAATGAGATTTTTTAAAAAACATAATTCATAGACTACATTTGCAGATGCTTAATCTGAAACAACACAAAAAAAAATTCTCTATTTTATCTGATAATCCACACTCCTTGAAAGTCCCTCCTTAGAAACAGTCACATATATTTCTCTATACAACAAGATCTATCACAACATGGAGCACATGTCTCTTTAATAGCATATGGCATAATATATATAATTGATGAAATGAGTAACTGAGGATACATAATTAGTTATAAGTAACGTGCATCCACCTTTCAACAATTCAAGTTATACTAGGTGTTATAAAGTAATTGTATAAATCAGATCTTCACTATTGCTCCATATGGTAAAGACAGACTAGTTATATGAAGGATAGTGCTATGAACCCCGTGTGTATAGAAGTATTTAAGTACACCTGAATATTCTAAGCTAATGGAGTCACATATAACTCTAACGAGATCAAATGATATATCATACAAAAAGGAGCTCTAACATATCTTTTTTTCTTTGCTCTAACATATCGAGCAACTCCATCTCTAGATAGAAAAAATCTGACCAGAAGCATGTTCACTCCTAGGTATAGAATATCAATGTAAAAGCATGATACACTGTAGAGGTGAAAGAATGCGCAGGTTGTGTAATGGGTTAGGGTTGGAACAGGCTTCAAACGCGTCAACCCAGAACATTTTTTTGTAAAAATTTCCAGAATTTTATAAATAAATAGTGTGAATATGAGTAATAAAATGATTTATGAAGTTTGAAGCATTAAAACTATTGTCTGGGTGACTTTCGACCAGTTTCTGACCCGTTCTGGTCTAAGCAGACATTTTTAACTAAAGATTTGCTCATTATAGATATAACCTAACCTGAATTGATCCATCCATAAGTCAATGGGTCAAAATTGCCAGGTAAGCAGGTATTATATGAAATTATTTTTCTTGTCAAGAGACTACTTGGAGCCCAGGTCACAGCTGCAAGAGCACGACACAGTTGACCAGCAATAACATCAGACCAACGTCTGCAAAGAGTGGGGTGATCAAGAAAAGAACCAACTTGGGTCGAGAAGTTCACATTTTGAACCTTCTGCAAGTGAAACGCCAATCCATATTTTCTTCTCCCCTTGAATCAAATTATCTCCAGAATATGATACATTTTCAATTCATCAACTGGTGCATCTCTCAACCTACAGAATCATCAATGAACACATGTAAATGATATATTATCAAAACCTTAAAGGCTATATTGTGTGCAACAATGTGTGCTTCAATACTATATACTAGGCATAGAAATCTTGATTTGTTTCTTACGAATAAGTAGAGTCCCACGTGTGCGGAGGGTGGGGGTCCTTTGAACAAACTTTTTTTGGACAAAAAAAAGTTTTGGGTCAACCACCAGATCCATTCAAATTTTTTTTTTTTACCCGAGCCCTTCCATTTTGCAACATCCACAAGTGCAACTTTTTGACATTATTTAAATGCACAAAGTATCATAGAACTAACCTCAATATACTAGTTGTTATAAGGTAATTTGTATAAATCAGATCTTCATTATTGCTCCATGGTAAAGACAAACTAGTTATATGAAAGATAGTGCTATGAACCCCGTGTGTAGAAGTATTGCTGTACACCTGAATAATCTAAGCTAATGGAGTCCGTTATAACTTTAACGAGATCAACTGCAATTTCACCCAAAAAGAGCTGTAACATATTTTTTATCGTTGCTGTAACATATTGAGCAACTTCATCTTTAGATAGAATAATTCTGACAAGAAGCATGTTCACACCTAGGTTTAAAATATCGATGTAAATACATAGTACACTATAGAAGTGAAAAAATGTGCAGGTTGTGTAATGGGTTAAGGCTGGAACAGGCTTCATACGGGTCAACCTTTTTTTGTCAAAATTTCTAGAATTTTATCGATAATTAGTGTGACTATGATTAATAAAACTGTATTTGTACATCAATAATCCCATCTTTATTAAAAAAGCGATTTATGAAGTTTGATGCTTAAAGCTACAGCCTGGGAGACTTTCGGCCTGTTTCTGACCCGTTTTGTTCTAATCAAACATTTGTAATTAAAAGGATTTGCCCATTAGAGATATAACCTAACCTGAATCGATCCATCCATAAGTCAATGGGTCAAAATTCCCAGGTATAATATATATATATATATATATATATATATATATATATATATATATATATATATATATATATATATTTTGTCAAGAGACTACCTGGAGCACAGGTCACAGCTGCAAGAGCACAACCCAGTTGACCAGCAATAACATCATAGCAACGTCTGCAAAGAGTGGGGTGATCAAGAAAAGAACCAACTTGAGTCGAGAAGTTCACATTTTGAACCTTCTGCAACTGAAACGCCAATCCATATTTTCTTCTCTCCTTGAACAAATTATCTCCGGAATATGGTACTTTTTCAATTCATCAGTTGGTGCATCCTCAAGATAGAAAGAACCTCAATCTACACTATCGCCAACTAGCAATGGAATATAGTCATTGCAAATTCATTATTATGAAAGACAAGTCCAAAACACAATCATATTTAAAAGTGTCATAATCTTACCAGCTCAAGTTAAAATAAACACACTCAGAATACCACAAAAGTTGGCATTTCTATGAGCATTCAAAAATTACCATCTCCTTGATTATTACTAATGTTAATTAAACTATAACCACTATGAAAGGAAGTCTGCATATCACAACTCCCTTTTATAACAAATAGGTTTCAGGGTGCTACTAGTTTATCCAATTTTGCTGAATAAAAACCAAAAATCCACTAAAAAAGGCCATTCTCTTAAAGGCCATTTAAGTCCATATAATATTTCTATCCAACAACAAGTCCAAAAGATCTCATGATATGACCAAACAGTTAGTTTGCAACTCAGTTAAAGATCTCAAGTTTCGAAGATCAAAACAATAATATTATGCCAGTTATACATACTTAATACTTGTACATGAGATGGAGTCCATTCTACTTGATTGATCGCACTCATAGCAGTCTCTATGAATACTTACAATAGACACAAACCATTGTTCGCCAATCATATGGAAACTTATGCTCTACAAAGATAGAGAATAATGGCATTTAGTTATACTATTTACATGGCATCAAAGGAACAAAAACAACAGTAGTTTATTAATACTTCCGGGTGAATGATATGACTTACTGTAAGGTTATAGCATGACAATGAATGAAAGTCCATCTAAGTGATCTATTCCAGGAGGATTGTCGTCACCAATTACATCACGTCCACTAAAGATCCCAGCTTCTTCAGTGAGCTTTTCTTCATCGTCGAAACTCAATGATGCTAAAAGAAGACGATTCTGTAGATGATGAACAGCTTATCAGTGACAGAATCCGAACACTTTTGTAGGATAAGACTAATGAATAATATGAACATAAGTACTAACAAGAAAATAAAAATATAATACTTTGACTAACTATAAAATTCGATCCAATATTAGATTAAAAATCTCATCAGTTTCATGATTAGGATATCAAACATGGATACGAAGATATCAAGAGGACAAGATAATGGTGTACGAGTTCTTCTCAAGAGCAGATAACAAGGTCAACAAAGAAATGTCAAAACACCATTACATGTATGAGTATCAGAATCCTACTACGCCGTATCACAGGCTTGTTCAAGTACAAATACAATCAAACAATCATGATAAAAGTATAAACCCCATCTCTCATAAGTCAAAAAAGACGTATGAACTTCAAGCTCTAATGCCTTAAATCATAAACAGAGCAACAAAAAAAGTTCCGATTATAATGACATTTAATAGCTACAATTTATCCAATTTAGCTTCATAAAAACCAAATCATCCACTTCAAAATAAGCACCTACCAATGTGATTATTGCACAAGCTCATAGCAATCCAAACACTTAAAGAGATGTATTTTTCACTTTTAACAACACAATATGCATTCCCAAACACCCTCTAACCAATTCCAACTTCATATCAACTCTAAAAAGTAAAATTTCTTTAAATTTAAGTATCTTCTTAGTCGTAATATGTCAAAACCTGAATACCAAATTTACATTTTGAAAGACTAGTAACTATTCCAACTTGGACAGTAAGTTACAGCACATCGAAACACTCTGTATAGTATTATCCGAAACAATAACTGGTTTTATAGTTGGTAATGATAATTATGTAATTTTACATCTACTCTAGAAAGTCATTTTCCTCCGGATTCAACCAACTTAGACCTATAATTCTACAGTCAAATTTTCGTTAATCTGTTTGACTACATTTACGTTAAATTTAAAGCATCAGCCTAAAAAATTGACTTTAACTACAACAAATGAACATCTAATTTTCTTACTAAAATTCAAGTATTAATAAGGATATACAGAGCTGTAAACAATATAAGTATCTAATGAGCAGAAAATTAAAAATATTATGTAAACAACACATAATTCAACAGTTGTGTTATACCTAATTTGATTATGGTGACGACGATTGAAGACGGTTATGGTGATGATGGTGCCGGAGTTAGGGTTTAGGTGGTGGTCGATAGCGACGGTGGAGATGATTAGGTTGATGACGGAGTTAGGGTTTCGATTGGGAAAATTACGGTGGGGGTGGTGGTCGATAATGACGGTGGTCTTTACTTTACACTTATATATTTTGTTGACTATTAGTAATTTTTTTTAGCCTAGATTTGCTGGCTTTATTTTTATTTTATTTTTTTAATAGTTTAAATTTCCAACTAAAAGGTGATTAGTTATAAAATTGCCCCTTTATATTTTCTTGTTTTTAATAGCCTAGATTTGGTGACTTTTTTTTTTCTTTTTTTTTTTCTTTTTTTTTTTTTAATGTTTAGAGCATCATGATTAAAGTGTTTTGAAGAGGCTTTGCTCATTATTTGGGTCTCAATAGGTGCCACATTAATAATACATACATTTTAAAATATCGCCTCATTAATAACCAAGGTTGCAAAAAAACGTTAGGCGCTAGTCGGGTGGTCGACCATCACCTAGTGCCTAGAGAGATTGACTTTTTCTATATAAAAAATAAACTAAAATTAAATGTATATTAATAAATTTAAATATATTTTAACATAAAACACTTCACATAATTGATGTTATAGTAATGGATTATTTATTGTCGTTAACATCTCATGTTCACATTTATTTCACTAAAAATAAAACACACATGTTGACAACAACTCAATTGAACAAACACATAGTGACATAATGTCAAACCCACAAGCAAAATCAAACACAAAAAAGGAATTTAATACTCATTCTGCATATTAATTATGTGTGTGACTGTGACAAAATCCACACACGAAGAAAAGCCTCAAAACCCACAGTCCCACACATGAAAAAAAACACCAAAAACAATAATCTAAACTAAAAATACGAAATCTAAACCTCCACATATTAAGTTCGGATGTATGTGATTTTGGAAAACAAAGAGGGATTTCAATTAAAATAATAGCATGCCTTCAAATCTTTAATAATATGTGTTTTAAATTTTTAATTGTGATTGTTGTGTTTTTATCATCATGAATAGTTCCAATTGTAGATTCAAATGCGTATTTGGTCAGAGTGTATGAAAAGAGGGGTTAATAGGTGAGATGGGTTTAGGATAGTCTGATTTGTTGATGTTGTCGATTTGGAAAAAGCTCGAGCCATTCTGAGAAAAGATGGCGGTGAAAATGATGATATCGGTTTATTTATAATCTTCAAAATCTAGTTGAAAGGTTGTAAGCAACTCAAAAGTTGTAAGCATTGTAAACCATTAAGACATAAAATTTATTTCAAGCACATCAAACAATTCATATTCCTCTTCACTTCATCTTCCGGGCAATAATTGATGATTATGGCATCACAATCAATGCATGAAATATTTATACTGACCACTTTACATTGATAACACTACTTAATCTTTTAATATATATATATACGAGACAGGCAGAACCCGTGCTACGCACGGGCTAATAATCCAATTGTTAATCGTGTATTCTTTCTGTATATGGGCGAGTGTATGCTTAATTATTGTTTAGTATGTTGTATGAAATGTTTTAACTTTCTTATATAAAAATTTAAAAGTGTTTGATGTTTTTTTGGTTTTGTGGTGTTGTATTCTATATATAGGCTTTTGGTTATTAAGTCGTGATGACTTTGTTTCTTTTGGCCTATTACTTATTTGCATGATAAAAAAATAGCCTTGTTTCTTTTGGTCTATTACTTAGCCTTACAATACTATCTAATTGGTCATAGTTTAATGTGCGTTAAATATTTTCTTTATTAAGTTTGTAAGTTAAAGTATGTGTAATAATGTATATATAATAATGCCACATAAACTGTATTAAAATCGTTACAAACCTTTTTAGCTTCATCTCATTTTATTGTACAACTAATTTCATTGAAAATTAACATTGAAATCTAACTAATATTAATAAATTTTATCAATAAACTCAATTCTAAATAGCTAACTAAATGAATATTAATTAACACACTATTAATAACTCCTAAAACCTTTGGACTCCACTATTATGTCTTAAACTTAATTTTTTTTTAATTTACAAATGGGTTTGAGCAAAAATTATATATTTTTTCTTTTATATTCATTATTCAAGTTGCATGCTTACATAAACTAATCATGCTAAAAAGTATTATTTAACCATTTAAATGTTGCTTTACATACATTCTCGTGCATATTTTCTTTAATGAATTCGCACATGTGAGCTACGTCAATTGAAAACACACATAAATTACTTGTATATGAAAATGCATTAAGATAATACATATATCTATATATATTACATTAGGTTAAATCATGAATTATTCTTGCAACCTTTTCAACTTCATCTCAATCCATAACCGACTTTTAATTGTATACTAATTACTAAATATCATGTGATAAATTCCGGCAAGCCTTGCACTCTCATCTCGATGTTGTATATACTTCACATTAAATGCACCGGTTTTGTTTTTCGATAAAAGTTTGAACTTTTGCTTATGTTTAAAACTTAACTTTTTTATTTGATATTATAATTTACAAACGGATTTAAGTCAAAATTAGGTATTTTTTCCTTTCGATTCATTACTCAATGTGATATTTTTAATATGTCGTATTTTACTATTATGGCAAACTCATTTAATTGGCATAAATATTGGTTTCTTACTAATGATTAGATATAGAGAAAGAAAGCACTTTGCGATGCGCGGATCTTCTTCTTTTCAATAATAATTCAATTGCACATGGTAAATTCATTCTAATATTTCTCAAAGAGCATTCGAAAGCAACTACTTACATAAACTAATCACGCTAAAAAGTATCATTTAACCATTTAAATGTTGCTTTACATACATGCTCGTGCACATTTTCTTGAATCAATTCGCACATGTGAGCTACATCAATAGAAAACACACATAAATTACTTGTATATGAAAATGTATTAACATAATACATATATTTATATATATGCTTATCTATAACAATCACCTAAATATGTAAGAAACAAATAAAGTAGTTGGTATCCCAATCTTTGGTTCCGTTTATCTGAGCATGCATGATCTTGTGTGATTTTAATGGTACCTACATATGATAACTAAGTTAAGAAAAAAAGAAGACCAACTTAATTACAAAGATCTAAAAGATGTGTGAATCATCTCCAAAATGTTGCAAAAGAGAATTTACATACCGCTACCAATAATCAAAGATCTAAAAGATGTGTGAATCATCTTCAAATGTACATACTAAATGTGATTTTGGCCGGTTTATATAGGCATGAATTAGGTTAAATCATTAATTATTCTTGCAACCTTTCGCAACCCTTGCACTTCATCTAACCGACTTTTAATTCTATACTAAATGCCATATGATTAATTCGGGCAACCCTTGCACTTCATCTCCTTTCATGATTGTATAGTTATTATGAGACTGCATTGAATTCCGAACATTAGCTATCTTGTACTCTATGCAACTACTAAACGACTCCAACTTGTTTCTAACTCTAAAAACTCTATCATCATAACTCCACGTTAAATTTAGGGACTGAATCTTATAGTATTATAGATATATATATATATATATATATATATATTTTAAATTAAACTCAAATTCAAATCTTATTTCAACTCCACCTATTAACCAAGGGGGTGCTTGGTTGGGGGTAATGGGGGTGGGGAATGAGAATGATTAAACATAATCGTAAATTGGGAGGTATGGTAATGATTACCCACCACCAGCATCAGCCACCACCACCACCACCAGCAGCCACCACCACTACCAGCAGCAGCCACCACCACCAGCAGCCACAACCACCACCACTAGCCACCACCACCACTAGCAGCAGCCACCACCACCAGCAGCCACCACCATCACCACCAGCAGCAGCTACCACTACAACCACCAGCACCACCACCAGCCAGCACCACCACCACCACCAACAGCCACCACCATCAACCACAACCACCACTAGCCACCAACACCAGCAGCAGCTACCACCACCACCACCAGTAGCCACCACCACCACCAGCAGCTACCACTACCACTACCACCACCACCACCACCACCACCACCAACATCCGCCACCACCACCAACACCAGCCACCACCACCTTGGAGGTTAATGTGTTTTTCTTAAACCAAGCACCATCAAAGATAATGATAATCTCCATTCCATTCCTTTGCATTCCCTTTGCATTTACATTTTCCATTCCCCATTTTAAACCAAACGCACCCTAAGTAAACTATAACTTTAGTAAAAACGAATAGTGCATTTTTTCCTAAAACACAATTAATATTCAACAATTAACCAACTTGTCCAAGAAACCAATCATTCTTCACTATAAAAAAAATCAATTAAATCCCCCAATATTTCTCTCTAAAAAACACCAAAATTTCATCAAATCCCAAAACCAATTCAATTTCCCTCCACTTTTCCCCCAAATCAAAACCCTAACCCTAACTTTTCAATCGAACAAAATCAACCTTCATTTCGTAAAAAGTTCACATTTTTATGTAATAACTCCAATCTTTTCACGAAACCCATCTTTTATTTCCATCAATTTCAGCAATTTATTAAAAAAAAATAATTGATTTTTATGTAATAACTCCAATCTTTTCACGAAACCCCAAATCTGCTCACCGCTACTTTTACCAAACACACTCTCTATGTGTAGCAAAATGTTTTACTATGTTTTTACCCCAAATAAAAATGGTTTGACTATGTTTGGGCATTGTGTTACATTAGGGGTGAGCATTGGGCCGAAACCGACATCCTGGAAAACCCAAACCGAATCCCGATCTGAAATTACTCGGGTCAATTCAGGACGAGTCGGTTTCGATCGGTTTTCTTGGTTTTGTTTGTGTTTTTTCAGTTAAATGCTCACCCAACCCGAGTCCCGACATCATGAAAAATCCAAACCGAGTCTCCGCCGAGTATCGGTTAGTTTGTGTAAGTTTTTGGGATTCGGTCTGTTTTGCTCAGCCCTGTGTTACATCATTTTCTTTTGGTTTCATGAAATATTATAATCCTTTTAGATACTTCAATTTCAATAGCCCTATGTTTGTTTAACATATATTTATCTTTTAAATAGCCCTTTGAACTTATGTCGGATAAAATTTGATCACGGTATTTGGCATAGGCATGGATAATAATGACCATGTTTCTTTGATATTTGATTAAATGTTGGTTAAGTACCTAAAAAAAATACATAATCTACTTCACACTAACCAAATCAGTACTCCATGGTTTATTAAAGTCTTATGTTTAAGCCTATACGCAAATGGACATTAAAACTAATTTTTCACAACAAAGTTATTGAAAAAAAAAAAAAAAAAAAAAAAAAAAAAAAAAAAAAAAACATGCAAACAATGTCTAACTTTCCCACTAAAAAAAACAACCAAAAGTTCATCAAATCCCCCTAAACCAATTCAATTCCCTCCACTTTTTCCCCCAAATCAAAACCCTAACCCTAACTTTTCAATCCCACAAAAATCAACCTTCAATTCAAAAAAAGTTCGCATTTTTATGTAATATCTCCAATCTTTTCACAAAACCCATCTTTTATTTCCATCAATGCCACTTTCTCATAAACGATTCCAAAAGCACCATTTCAATACTACTTGGGATTTTTATGTATTCTATTACTGATTGTTTAGTTTGAAGTGGTTATTGTTGGCGTATTCAGAATCATAAGTACGGGTGAAATGAGCTATTTTGGTTATTGTTACAGATAGCAAAGGTATTATTTTTTTACACTCTTGATGTCTCTGTTAAGTATCTCAAATAAGGTAATATTAACAACAAAGCCCTCTGTTTGAAACTAGTATTCATAGGAATTATGGAATTTTTTTGTGATATGATGTGATCTGATTGGTTAATGATATATTTGGAAAGTGTGTAGTTAATAATTTGCTCCATGTGTATCATTAACGAACAGGATAATATGTTAAAGTGTGTAGTTAATAATTTGTTTTATGATACTGAAAATCTAACTGTGAAGTGTGCATCACTGGTTGTACAGTTTGAATCTGAGAACTAGTATGGATGAACAGGTTGTATAATAGGAGTTTAATATAACTAGTTAGTTTAGGAGTGTTTTATGATATCAAATGATCTTACCGGTTAATGATGAATTTGAAGCACTTAATTTAAATTTGCTTAGTGTGCATTACTGGTTGTATGGTACATATATTGCTGCACGTCCGGAATAATTCAACTCTGAGAACTGGAAACTAATATGGATCAGTTTGATATAACCTGTTTAACAAAATAAAACCCCAATTACACGAGTACAAGCTATCTGCTATTAAACTAATATGGATCAGTTTGGTATAACTTGCCACTGCCTTCACTTGTCATGCTGCTGCACCCTCACATAATAAGATAAAAAGAAAGATAACTGGCCAAGGATTTCAACTCCAAGATACTAGCCATCTGCTGTTAAACCTTCTACCAAACATCCCAAAAACCAATTTTGCAGGAAACCTACTTTATGCGCCATCTGCTGTCAAAATGTAACCTCAAAAATTAGTTTGTTACATAATTTTTTTTAGTGATGGGAAGATATTAAAAGCAGCAACCTGTAACTTAATAAGGAGCTTAGTGGTGACTTGATCAATGGAGTCAAAAAGAGAATCAACTTTAGAAGTGCAAGTCTTAAACTTGGAAATAAGCAAAGAATAAGCTGATGAAGGGAGGGAAGGAATATCTCTCCATTCTCAATAGGATTATGAATCACATATCTACAAAACAAATTAAAAACTAGTAATGAATTAAACCAAACTTTTTTAATTAAGAAAAATAAATAAAAGTTGAAATAATTACTTCCAAATAGAAGGGATGAAGTTGGTATTAATTCCAGCTTTATCGAATTCAGTTCGAATGAAGGTGGCATAAAAAACAGCTCGAAATGTTGTCATATTTATCAAAGTGTTTGTTCTAATTTAGGGTTCATGAATGAATGATGTGAGATTTATGTGTCTGTAATTGGGGTTTTATTTTGTTTCAGTTGGGCCACTAAGTACTTGATATAACCTGTTTAACTAATATGACCGCTGTAGTGTTTAGCAATACACGAGCATAGTACTTTAAACACAGACGTAGGATCATCAAGCAGTTACAGTTTACAATCTTTCCTACTCTAAATTCTACCTTTGCCATCATACCATAAATGGTTTTCTAGAAGTTGACGTTTAGGGATAGGTGGTGCTTACCCCTTGTTGAATCTCAGTATCAAGTGCTTTAGGGTGTGGTGACTGTGGTCTTCTTTGCATACCCAGGGTATATATTTTAATGTTTCTAAATTTATATGTTTGTTGATGTTATTTGATATTGACTGAATTCATATTAAGGGGGTGTTTGGGACTCTTGCTTTTTTTTACTGAAACTATAGTACTACCCTGTTTTTCAATAGAAAGTAGCTGCAACAAAATTGAATTCTGATTATTTCGAGATTCTTACACAAGTGAACTACTATTGAATTTTGAAGAAGAGTGAGTGCGGATTATGGAACTTTAAGTAGTGAAACTGAAGCATAACAACGTTATCTTGTATTTAGTTGTAGCTTGGTAAGAGGCTGAGAATTTCAGCCAAAGTTGTCAAAGGGTCTAGGTGCACTAAACAACGTTAAGGATATAGTTATATTTTCTCTGATTTCCCTCAAGTAACTAGATAAGTTGGCAGTTGTAGGTAGTTAGTAGAATGGTTGTAAAAGCACCAGGTTTACTTATATTTTCTCTGATTTCTCTCAACTAGATACGTTGTCACTTGTAGGTAGTTAGTAGAATGGTTGTAAAAGGACCAGGTTTAGCTATTAAGTTGAGTACATAGCTCTGTATCATGGGTCGCAAACTGTAACGAAAGTTAGACAAAGATAACACCTTAAAATCACATTGATTGATAAGTGATCTTAAGGATCTTATCTGTGTTTAATCTTTTATTTATCTGAAACTTTCTGTATGTATGCCTGTGTTTTTCTTGGATGAACCAGTGGATGCCTGCACTAGGCAAGTAGGCATCGGAGGTTACTTCCATACACCAATCTTAGTTTATAGCATTTTCGTGTATACTTTTTTCATTGTAGTAAAGTTACTGCTATAAGGGTCAAGCATCACTTAATAGAACAACTTAGGATCTGCATATATACATTCATTCCTGTGAATCTGCTGGTGTTCAATATGTGTGGCATCAATTGTAGTGTAGTGGATTCTTTTTGTTCTGATCTACTTATCTGTACAGCAAGTTCGTTGATGACCTGTTTATATAAACTTATCTTTGTTGATGCCAGTTTCATATCTTTGTTTCTAAGTGAAATTTTCAATACCTCAAATTGACTTAACCACAAACAGTTTCATATAACAGTTTTAACTATAACTTTTGGTTTTCTTTTTCATTTTTTAGGAGATTATGGTCTGAAGCGTCACTTAGTTTAATGTCTTACTACTCTAATGTGTTGGTACTTGGTTACATCCCATAGCGTGTTTATTCAGGACCATCAAAGTCTGTATGTTATTAACCTTCTAGTTTCCTACTGAACCTTGTCACACACTTAGCATTTCATTAATGGTTTTGATATTAATCTATTTGATCTTAGCAATAAGATCAACTCATTATCTAACTTGTCGGTTTTTAGTCGGTTTTGTCGGGTTTCGACCCGAACCAACCCGAACCGACCCGACATGTCCGGAAAAGTGCAACCCGATACAAAACCGAGTTTCATTCGGTCGGGTCGAGTCGGTTCGGTTTCAGACGGGTTTTCGGGTCGGGTCAGGTTCCCAAAAGCTCAGCCCTATCGTGAACAACTTGATAGATTTGAGAATTTGGATGGATTGGTATGCCCTTTAACATCCACCAAATAGACATTTTTGTTTAAAGAAAACTTATAAACCACTAATTGTCAAGTGTGGTAATTGCATGTTATTGTAGTAGACTATTGACTTTTTGACGTACAAGTTCACACAAATTGTCTATAGTGTATAGTAACCATACCTTTTATTGAATTATTCAAAGTTTGAAATTAATAAATAACAAAACAACAAACATGAATATGATATGCATGCACCTTCCCAGCCTAGTGGTCTTTGAAAAATGATAAATATTAAACAGGTCTTCAAGGGCTGCTACAGCCTAGTGGTCTTAAACTAGCAATGGAGATATTCATTGATTAGTCACTGCATATGTGCATCATTTGCTAAACTGTTTTTGTAATTTTTTGTAAAGTTCCTAGCAGCAAAAATGGTTGACCAGCAATAAGATCATAGCAAAGTCAGCAAAGTGTGGATCAAAAAAAGTGCCAACTTGAGTTGAGAAGTTCCAACATCTTTCACATTTTGAACCTTCCGCACGTGAAACACCGATCCTAGGTAAAATCTGACCAGAAGCATGTTGACTCCTAGGTTTAGAATATCGATGTAAAAACATGATAAACTATATTGGTGAAAAAATGCGCTGTGTAATGGGGGCTGAAACAGGCTTCATACGGGTCAACCCGAAACATTTTTTGTCAAAATTTCTAGAATTTATAGATATTTAGTGTCTATGATTAAGAAAACTGTATTTGTATATCAATAAATAATCCCAACTTTATTAATACAATGATTTATAAAGTTTGATGCATTAAAGTTACTGTTTGGGAGACCTTCGGCCAGTTTTCTGACCCGTTTTGTTCTAAGAGACCTCTTTTATTTAACCAGATTTATCCATTCATAAGTCGATGGATCAAAATTGCCATGTATAATAAAATTATTCTTTTTGTCAAGAGACTACCTGGAGCACAAGTCACAGCTGCAAGAGCACGACCCGGTTGACCAGCAATAACATCATAGCAACGTCTGCAAAGAGTGGGGTGATTAAGAAAAGAATCAGCTTGAGTCAAGAAATTCACAATTTGAACCTTCTGCAAATCCATATTTTCTTAATAAACATATTTTTTTTTAAAAGAAAATTATAAACTACCACGGAGTAATTGTTAAGTGTGGTAGTTGCATCATTCTTGTAGTAGATAGTAGACTATTGACTGGTTGATGTACTATTAAGTTCACACAAATTGTCTATAGTGTATAGTAACCCATATGATATGCATGCACCTTCCCAGCCTAGTGGTCTTTGAAAAACGATAAATATTAAACAGGTCTTCAAGGGCTGCTACAGCCTAGTGGTTTTAATTAATTGCAACTAATGAAGTGGCATGGTGGTAACTTATACTATACATGACATCGCATAGCGTGTTTGTTACAAATCTATGTACGACAAAATCTGAAATTTCATTTACATCTGTAATGTAGTAAAATGGATGAAAGGCACAAAGGTTTATAACTAAAACATTACACTTTGTTTTTCATGTTTTTCCAAATGCTGCTCAGAATCAACTTTGTGCATCATCCTTTTGTTTGTTTCTCGACGAAGTCTTTAATCATCTCCTTCAAATGCTATGTACGAACAAAATAGTTGTAATTAGCTTAGGATATGGAGTTGTGTCTTAGAGAATAGATAGCTCATTTTATAACATGAAAATGACTCATTCGACCATTGAAGTCAATATTGGAGTCGAGTGTTTAAAATAGAGTAGCAAATTTAACGCTGGCATATGATGAAAATTTGGGATCGAGTGGTTAGATAGAAACCTGCAGTTCGTGATGAAGCACAACATGTATTCTTCAGTCGTCTATTTTTCTGCAACATCAAACAAATACACAATTAAGACTAGAAATAACAGAAATGTTAAAAAGTTACGAAATCATTTCTACTAAAATGCAGTATGTAATGCTCTCTAGGAAGAACACAAAAGCAGTTGAGCAAAGAAAGCTAATTTCCACTGGACAAAATTTGGAAAACACAATCCATCCCTTTATCACGATATTTGGAAAACATAACAAATTATAAGCTCATCGGATTGAACTAGTAGAGGGCTGAGGCAACTTATTACAATTAAATAATCCCATTCTCACAAAATACAATATCAGTACCACAATCGAATGCCCAACAAACAACAAAGTCATCAACGCCACACCCCTCAATCTATCCTCATCAAGAACACAGTTAACATCAGCATTCCCCTCACCATGAACAATCACCACTTTACCACACCATTAAACGCAAACTCATCACTATACAATGACAACCCAACTTGCAAAACCCAAGTACCTTTCAAAACAATCCCACCTGACAACTAAAAATCAGCAAAAAACGCATACGGCCAAATGGAAAGATAAAAAATAAATGGGTTGATATTGCCGCCTCTGGTTTACAGCCTATAGAACTGCTTTATTAGAGCAAACTGAGTCGTTAGTTTAGAACTGCTTTATTAGGTAGGTGAGCCCTACCCAACCCAACTCTTTTCACCCTTCCTATAAAGTTACCCACTTTAGCCCATTGTCTGACCCACCCCCTTTGCCAGGGCAATTATGGAATTGATCAGAAAGGCTGAAGGAGAACATAAAACAGGGAATATACCTAAGTCACAACCGGTGGCTGTCAGGGTAATGGAAGAACTGGTAAAGGGCTGCAAAACCAAGCAGTTTTTTGTGGAATGTCCTACTGATCACTTTTCTTCTCAACTAGAAGATACATCTGCCAGTCCGGATCAGTAACATCAATGGGATTGCTACCTGATACAGAAACAATTGAAATGGATAATTTAGCTCTAATATATGCAGATAAGCATGCAAAACCACATATTTATTTATTAATCGAGAGCAGCTGAATGTTACCATCAACAAGTGGTACCAATCTACAGTAAAGAAGACCCATAGATTCGCCCTCGACGCAGACAACCTAATCATATAACAGATAGGATTGAGCAACTGCATCTCAACATATTAAAACGTGATACATGTAAATAAAACATGACTTTTCAATAGACACTAAAGACCTCTATTCAGTGACGGAGCTAGGATATTATTTTCGGGTGGGCCGAAAAAAGATACACACTAATAAGTGTAAAGTACAAAAGGCTAAAATAAAAATTGAAATCCGTAAAATTTACGTCAGATTTTATTCATGAATAATTGTTAACCCAACCGATAAACCATACATAAAAAAATTATGTCACTGTGTGCGAAAGAGAGCTCAATACATAATTTTTGATCATATATTTGAAGTATTAGTAAAGAAATTCTATTAAACCATCAACCATGTATAAGAGACATCTTCAAGAGAAACAATAAGGTGGGCCAAGTCTATGTAGGTATAATCAAATTTACTATTTTGAAGCAAAATACTAGCAGAAGTATACATTTTGCAAATTGTTAGGGTGGGTCTTGGCCAACCCAACTACTAATGTGGCTCCGTCACTACCTCTATTATTTACTCTGTAAAACGTGAATCAGAAATGGTGGTAAACATGACATGGCCTTTCATATAAATGGTAAGTGTAATACGCACCTCAAGCTCATCTGCTTTCGAATCCTTTAACTCCTTGCTATTCACAGATGGCTGAAGTATATACCCATCTGAAATCATACATCTGTACATCGACAAGCATTAGAAATCAACCAAGATATCAAAATAAAAAGGGTGATAGGAATCAAATTAATGAACCCACTGAGACACTTTGCATGCTTGACATACTGATTTTCTGTGGAAAACGTTTTGAGGAAGTCATCTTTTGTCTCAACAAGATTATCTGCAAAAATATTCTGCAAGAAGAAAATGAGATGGTCATCAGCATTGCGCTACTGCCCACAAATAACAACCAACATGCAAAAGATGTGTAGGATGATCACCTGAAGAGAAGTTTTAAGATCCGTGACTCCTTTCCCAGCCTTTACCCGTGACATACAATATCAACCATTGAAAAGACACGAAATCAGATTTATACGTACAGAAACCAGTCATTAAAGAACGGAAACACGATTCAAAAAAGACACGAAATCAGATTTATACGTACAGAAACCAGTCATTAAAGAACGGAAACACTATTCAAAAAAATATAGTACACAATGTGTACTTACATCAGATGTGCTCTCAAGAGAAATATCAGCATACGCATTAAATGATATGCAGCTGAGTGCTGATCCAGACAGTGATATGCATTAACTTTTTACAAAATAATGATATATATCTTTAAGCCTTGGTAGCCGTATATTTTTCCATCTTCTTTAAAAAAGATACTTGGGTCAACACGTTCAATGGGGAAGCTTTTCGGAGATCCCTCTTCCTCTTCATTAGAGACTGAAATTTAATATACAAAGACATCATCAGGGCTAAGACAAGCTCAGACAGAGTTACAAACTACGAAATCCACTTAAAAACAAGATAAAAAAAAAAGATACAAAGAATAAACACATCTTTAGCCACTAAGCAACTAGCCAAACATACCAATAGTCATTTATACCTCTATACATATATACTTCCTGATAAACAAACTTCTATTATTTGAGAACAGCAACTCGAATTAAAACCTTGAACATCAAAAAACTGTATCAGTGCGCAACTCCAATTTGACAATTGCCAAAAAATTATATTAGAAGGGGTGGTTGTGGATTGCAAATTTTTAGCTTACGCTCTATAAGCACTTCAAAAGAAGCACCTACCAATGTGATTATTGCACAAGCTCATTGCAATCCAAACACTTAGAGATGTATTTTTCACTTTGAACAACACAATATGCATTCCCAAACACCCTCTAACCAATTCCAACTTCATATCAACTCTAAAAAGTAAATTTTCTTTAAACTTAAGTAACTTCTTAGTCCTAATATATCAAAACCTCAATACCAAATTTACATCTTGAAAGACTACTAACTATTCCAACTTGGGGAATAAATTTACAGCGCATCCAAACACTCTGTATAGTATTATCCGAAACAATTACTGGTCAAATATTCGTTAAATTACAACAAATGAACATCTAAATTTCTTACTAAAATGCAACTATTAATAAGCAACATAAGTATCTAATCAGCAGAAAATTGAAAATGATATGTGAGCAACACATAATTCAACAGTTGTATTATACCTAACTTGATAATGGCGAAGATGATTGAAGACGGTTATGGTGACGATGGTGCCGGAGTTAGGGTTTCGGTGGTGGTGGATAACGACGGTGGAGATGATTAGGTAACGATTGGCAAAATTACGTTGGTGGTGGTGGTGGATAATGACGGTGGAGCGATTAGGTGAGAGAGGGACAATTATTTTTATCATTTGTTGCTTTTCATTTTTAGTAGCCTATATTTGGTGACTTTTTGTAATTATGTGACTTGTGTTGGTAGGGGTGTCATAAAACCCGACGTAACCAGAACCCGATCGGGTTCGGGTCAACTCGGGTCAAAAAACATGCTCGGGTCAATCAGGTAAACTCGAATTGACCCGAGTTCTAAACAAGGTCAGGTTCAGGTATACTTTTTAGCCTTGACCCGACTAAACTAACACTTTACAATGTAAAAATACTCAGGTTGACCCCAAATCCGAGTTGACCCGAATCCAAATTGACCCGTCCCGAGTTCTAAACAGGGTCGGGTTCGAGTATGTTTTTTGGAGGCTTGACCCAAGTTGACCCGAAACCGGCCGGGTCAACCCGAATGATAGCCCTACTTGTTGGTATTGGTTTTGATGTTAACCTATTGACCTTAGCAATAAGATCAACTCATTATCTGACTTGTTGGTATTGGTGTCGTGTGTAATTATCAGCCTAATGCTAATGGGCATTGCACCCCAACCATAACCGAGCAAACCGATGCGCCGCCCCCACTAGCTGGAACAAAAGCAACGCATCGCTTAGCAACGAAACAAATGTTTTGGTTGCTTGAGCAACCGAAAGAATTAAACATGCAACCCCATTTTTTTTGACCGTTTGGCTTAGTTTTAAGAAAATATGTAGAAAAAGGTAGTACCGTTTGGCTTATTTATTTATTTATTTATTTATTTTTTTTTTTTTTGGTGTGGCTGGATTGGAAGAAGAAGACAACGGATAAGGAAGTAAATATTTTATAATAGGGTTTTTAGGTTTGGTTATGTTTAAAATTTTGGACTGGTGACACTTGGGCTGCTAAAAAAAATTGGGCTGCTAGATTGTTATTTGGAATATGTTACGGAAATATTGTTGTTTAATTTTTTAATTTTTACATATTCTACAAAATATAGTTTGTTTTATTTTTTAATTAAAAAAATTATGAGGTTACTTTTGTGGTCACCACTAGCTAGTTATGGTTAGGGTGAAGTTGTGAAGAGAGAAAATTGAGATGGCGGGGTTGCTTGGGTGAAAAATTCAAACAAAAATTGAACACATAAATTTGTCTAGTACGGTATTATTCAATTTGTTTAAAAAAAAAAAAAAAAAAAAAAAAAACTGGCAATAACCAAAATTGATTAAATCCCAAAAAATGTCCCTCTAAAAATATCCCCAAAATTTCATAAAATCCCAAAACCAATTCAATTTCCCTCTTACACTTTTCCCCCAAATCAAAACCCTAACCCTAACTTTTCAATCCCACAAAATCAACCTTCAATTCACAAAAAGTTCACATTTTTATGTAATATCTCCAATCTTTTCTCAAAACCCATGTTTTATTTCCATCAATTTGAAAAAAACAATTATCATACAATCCGCCATATCAAAATACTCCTTCTAATCCATTGAGCTTGGGCACCTTATTTGTGAGCTAATGAGCTTATATGATTTCGTTTTATTTTGTGACTTATGGGCTCGTATAAGCTTATTATGATATACTGTAATAACTTGATATAAGCTCATAGGTATCAAAATTAGCTGGAAACTTTGAGCTTATATAAAGTAAGCCGAGATAATACAAGCTCATAAGCCCACAACTAAGCTTAAACAAACACCCCATGCTTATTATGAACTGATAAGTTTTTGTGGATTTGATATTACAAATTTTCTGTTAGGGTGAAATAAGCTGTTTTTGATAAGCTGGTCATCTGCTTATTACCTCTTATTGTACTTTGATATTGTGGATAAGCAGTTTTGAATGTATGTTCTCTGTACATGATTATATGCTTATTTGGGGGTTAAATAAGCTGATCGGCAGTTGCTTGTTCAGATTGTTTATTTGCTGTTATATGCTTAATGCTTTTTTGGTAATAGGTATGCACTTATGAGTGTTTGGGCACTTTGAGATTGTTTATTCCAAATTGAATATAGTGGTGGATTTGATACTATAAGGTTACCCTTATGTTGATATTAGCTGTTTTGAATGGGTTGATTATCTGGTTTTGAGAATAAGTTATTAAAAATAGTAATCCTAAACATCCCTTATTGCGTTTTAATGTAGTAGATAAGCATAGTTGAGTGTTTGTATGTGATTGTATCTTTATTTGAGGGTGATATAAGCAGTTTGGGAGTCGCTTATTCAGACAATGTATTGCTTCTGTATCTTTGAAGTACTCTTAGCGGAATTGCCAAACTCATATAATTGCATCTGGTTGAGTTCGAGTGTCCGGATGAAAAATGTGCTTATGTTTATGATCTTCTTGATACTGTTATGATGTGAATGCAGTTTTTTTATGTTAGTGTAGTCAATTGTTTGGCATGTGATGGGTGGTGTTTAAGAATTTAAACAGAGTATATGCTTATTGCGATTTTTTGAGCAGATGAAGAAATGTGACTATGCTTATCTACTTAGTTTAGGGGTGAAATAAGGTCTTTCCAGTATGGAGTTTGATATTGTTTAGTTTGAATTTTATTATTCTTGGTCGCTTCATAATTGCAAGTTTATTATTTTACCCTTAGTTTGAGATAAGTTGTTTGTGGTAAGCTGATCTGTTTAAAATAAGAATCCCACACACCGCCTGATGCATTTTGACACACTTTTGAGTATTTATATAATCATATGCTTATTTGGGGGTGAAATAAATAGTCTTGGATAAGCAGTTTAGGAGTTGCTTATTTAAACTATTTACTGATTTTTGATTATTTTAGATGTAATTATATGCTATGTTGTGCTTGGGTGTTTAGCCAAGTTGTTTGCTTATCGCGATTTTTAAAACCATTATTCTCGTTTTGAGTGTTTGGGGACATGTGATTTCTTATTTTGAACTGATAAGTATTTGTGGATTTGGCATTACTACAAATTTGCTCTTAGGTTGAACTGTTGAAGTAAGCTGTTTTGGATAAGCTGGTCATCTCCTTATAAGCTGCATAAGCTGTTGCAATAGTAATCCTAAACACCCCTTATTGCGCTTTGATATATGGATAAGCTGTCATGAAATAGTAATCCCAACTCATTCAAATCCTTGTTGAATTAAGTGCTTTGCCTACTCTTTTATACTTACTGATGCAGTCTTTTTTCGGACTATTTTCTAGTTATATGATATAAGTTGTTTTAGGATATAAGTTTTTTTGATATAAGTTATATGCAAGTACAATAGTATTTGTGGTGTGTTTTGGAATTAGGATTGCTATATACTATACACAAAAAAATATGCACACACAAATTGACGCTACTATACACCATCGCCGCTACGCGAGGGTAATCGTCTATCTACTTAGTTTATGGGTGAAATAAGGTCTTTTCCGTAAGGAGTTTGAGAATGTTTAGTTTGAACTGGTTATTGTTAGTGGATTCAGTATTGTAAGTTTAACCTTAGGGGTGAAATAAGCTATTTTGGATAAGTTGGTCTTCTAGTTATGAGCATAAGCTGTTTAAATTAGTAATGCCAAACACCCCTTGTTGCGTTTTGATACAGTAAGTCAGCAGTAATAATTATTTTGATATGATTATAGGCTCATTTTATGGTAAACTAAGCAGCAGCTATAAGTAACAGTTTGGGAGTTGCCTATTCAAACAGCATATCCGATTCTGATTATTTACATCTTAAATTCCTAATTAGCTGATTGCCGAAAACTTAAACAAATGCAGTATCTGATTATCTGGTTTCGTTGCTGTAGAAGCCTATCTACACACTTTTTGCAGCATTGCTTTCTGTTATAGTAATTGCTTATTTCATGAAAGCATAAGCAGTTTTAATAAGCATTACCAAACATCCCCTGAAGTCATTGTAATCATAGAAGTATTGATGTTGTATGAATTGACATCAGACAACTCCGTCGATATTAGTATTATGAATCCTTCTTACAAAAAGGGACATTTACATTTTTCTTTAGGTTTCTTGATTAATCTAGTCCATATTACATGACGTCGTAACACTTTATCTTTCCCAAAAGGTTTCTGATTCTATGTTATTTTCTAGACCAACATGGGAAGGCGGTCAGTACAACGGAGATGAACAAAGTCGATTGGCTGCTCTTCGATTAGCAATGGAATTAGGAGCTGATCACATCGATGTTGAGCTTAAGATTCCTTTCTTCTTGACATTAAATGCGTCTATTAGTGCTCATAGGCTAGTCTAAAGTACTATTATTATTGTTCTTACATAGTAAATTCCTGTTATACTCAGACAGAATATTTCTATCAGATTTCTCATTTTAGTTACTCAAATGCAGGCCGTTGATGATTTCAACACCTTAATCCATGGAGATAAGCCTACAAAGTGCAAACTCATAGTTTCTTCCCACAATTATCAAAATACTCCTTCGATAGAAGAGCTTGGGAACCTTGTGGCCAAAACAGTCAACAGGAGTTGTTATTGTGAAGTTTGCAACAACCGCTGTAGATATAACTGATGTAGCACGAGTTTTTCACATTACTGCTAATTCTCAAGTAAGCAGCATAAGTCATGTATCATTTATTTTAGAGATGGTATTTTTGTTTGCATGTAATAAAATTTGTAAATTAGATATATTTTTTTTCGCGGTTTTAATACCTTAATTGATCATTTAGGTTCCAATAATAGCAATGGTGATGGGTAAAAAGGGTCTGATGTCTCGAGTACTCTGCCCCAAATTCGGTGGATATTTGACATTTGGCACCCTTGAGCATGGAAAGGTATCGGCATCCGGGCAGCCCACAATTAGGGATCTTTTGGACTTGTTTAATTTCAGACAATTAGGACCTGCCACAATAGTGTTCGGTATTATCGGGAAGCCAGTTGGACATAGCAAATCACCTTTGTTATACAATAAAGCTTTTCGATCAGTTGGTTTTAATGGAGTTTATGTACATTTGTTGGTGGATATGTAAAGAATTTTCTTGATACTTACTCGTCTACAGATTTTGTGGGGTTCAGGTTGACTTTTTATGAACTTCTTATTTCTAGGGGTTTTTCAACAAAGTCTTTGTGTACATTCTGGGTAATTCATAAAAAAATCACATTTTTATAATGCTGATCTTATAACGAGTCAAATGTTATAAAAGAGTAGAATGGCTAAAAAAATCACATTTTTGACCCGTTTGAGATTTACTTACAACACAAATGGGTGCAAGTGTCTACAGGTTCAGGCGTTCAAAATGGTGCAACAGGATCACCCTTGGCTGGTAGACTGTTTGTGGTCATTGGTGTTGGCTGTGCTGGAAAAGCACTTGCTTATGGAGCAAAAGCGAAGGGTGCAAGGATTGTGATAGCCAATTGGACTCACGGTTAGATTCTACTAGCGTTCACATTACCATTTTTAATACCGGACTTAATTGCAAATAAAACATTATACTAGTTTTATAGCATTCTTATCAGTTCAGTATGGGTGAAAGTCAACTGTATGGTTCTCGTCATATTTAGAGGGTGTTTGGATGTGAGTTGTTTACCAAACATCAAAAATTGATTATTAGCGACTTCAAGTCAGAGTAACCAAATGATCAGTTGCAAAATTGAAATCCAAACACCCTCTTACATGCATAGTTAATACACCAACTAAAGTTTTCTCTTACTGATACTGCATAGATCATGCTAGAGATCTTGCTGACGTAGTCGGTGGAGAGGCTATATCTCTTGCCGATTTGAGCACTTACAGTCCAGATGGTGGCATGATACTTGCAAACACCACATCATTTGGTATGCAGGCAAATATTGATGAGACTCCTATTTCCAAGGTTTTCCTATCTACCTTTTTCTGGTCATATGTTTTGGTAATAATGGTATGCACTTAGATCAGTTTTTCTATTTTTTATGGCAGGAAGCTTTAAAGTCTTAATTGTCTCGGGATAATTATTTAGGGAGATTATGGAAAAATCTTAATTGTGTCGGGAGCTGCCGTAGGTATGTATTAAGTCAACCTAGGAACAGTAAACTATCCTATCTTCCTTTATCTTGAATTTTCAGTTTATGGGTACCGTGGAACAGTAAACTAGGCAAAATAGTTGGAAAGGTTATTACCATTGATACCTTTTCCAATCATATGAAGTTATGAAAAAATGAAAAGATTTGACTGTCACATACTCATATTCTTATGCTTATCTCTCTCACATCGTTAGTCTCCATCGGAATACCTTAGATTACTCCAATGTTTATTTGGCATGATCAAATTGACCATCTGTGTTCTGTAACTTGTTTAGATTTTGAGGAATATGATGTGATGGACCACTTTTGTTCGAGTATGGAGTTAAAAATAATATTACACATCAGTTATCCTGAAAATAGATATGCTTCTAGAGTGTTTACCCGAGATAGTTTTTTTGGTAATAAGTAATAAGTCAACCTTCCTCTGTTGTGGATTTTTGGTAGATTTTTCGAAACCTTTTTCATCTTTGAATCCTTGGTTCTCTTGTCATGCAAAAACCCGTGTAAATGGGTAAATTTTTTTACCTTTGCAGACCTTGACTTTGGATGAATGCTTTATTGGTCGACTCTAAAATTACTAAAAGCTGAAGTTTTTGTTACTTTGTATGCAGAAAGAACATGCAAGGGACACACCATTCCAGTGCAGGTAAACAACAAGAAAAAAAGAAAAGCTGCAAGTTGTCCAAGTCAATCTGCAACAACTAAAAAAGGTGCAAGCCAAGTTGCTCCTTCTAAAAAAGGTCCTAGTCAAGTGCTCCAAGTCAAACAGGTCCAAGTCAAGATGGTAGGGGAAAGAAGACTGCAAGAGGTGTTGCTGGTATGGGAAAGAAGAAAAAGGCAGGTGGTGCTGGTAAGGGTAAAAAGAAAAATGCATGTCCAGGTCAAGCTTTGTGATCTTATTTAGTTTACTAATGTGTTTAATATAATAAGACTATGCATAACAAGTTTTTGGGCTACTTCCTCTTTTCTTTTTAACCGTCTTCTATTCTGGAAGCAATATATAATATATTTCTGACTATAGAACCTTAAAAATTGGGGTGTTACAGAGAAACAACACGATGTGAACGTTATGGCAGTGGAAGTTCAAATAGGGTGGCTTTGGATTTGGCCGAGGAAGAGTCCGTGGATTCAGTAGAAGTCGAGATGGTAATGAACGTGTCTAACGGGATGCCATGTTACATGTTACAAGTGTTGTGAACAATCAAAAGGGGTTGAGCTAGAAAAGACTTTGGATGTGACCGAGGTGGAGGTCCGGTGTCCGGAAAGGTCGAGAATCGATATGGTTCAAAAAGAAGGTGATTAAAGCTGCTGTGTCTAAAGGGTGTGAATAAATGATTAAAGTGGCACAATAACATTCAGCATAGGAATTATCATAGTTAAGAAACTTACCAGGCTTGGAGGTGAATGGTAGGCTGAGCGTTAATTTGGTTCATGTGCACGCATGGCTAGAAGCTTTAATAGTTTACTATGTTATGGTTTATATATATTATGTCCGTTTTGGGAAAATGATCCTGTTGGCTACAGGGATGTTACATGCTACAAGGCTATAAGGAATGACCAATTATGCAAAGTAGTAAATATTGAAGGGTACCAAATGTAAGTTGTAAAATTATTTTCTTTTTCCTGCAGATATGTTGGGCTGCTATTTGCAGCAGCAATGCTTTGCCATTATGTTTTAAGTTAATAGTATATTTATGCTTGGTAAAAGTGTATGACCGAATCTCATGGATAAAGAACATGTGAGGAGAGTGGTCGTTGTGTTACCTGGTCTTTAGGAGGAGTAGTACTTTGTTGCTACTTTCATGCTTGCTTTATTGTAAAGGCTATAAATAACCTTAGTTTTATTCAATAAAGGAATGAATATGCAAGTTTATCCTTCATTTCACATTCGTGAGTTTTGAGGCTGGATATTCTTTATTGTGGGGATATCAAATGCCTAACCACCAGTCCACAAGGCCACTTTAGCGGTCGTTGGTAACAAAAGTTACACGTTTCGGATAATGTTGAATATGCCATAAATTGTAATGAAACTATTTATCCACAACAATATTGCATAAAATGAAAGTTGCAGGTTTCTCCAAAAGAAACAAAAGAGGATTTTTTTTTTTTTTTTTCTTCCAATTTTCTCTAAAGGAGTGCACCTTCAAAAAGCATTCTTCTGATCTCATTCCTTCTGGCACCGATCTACTATAATTTGGCATCTCAAAGAAGTCTCCAAATTGGTTACTCACTCACGCAGTACTGATCAACTTTCAAGCATTGAATAGCTATTGAAAATTATATTACAAAAATCAAGATCATATTTTTAATTACCCCATTGTCAAAATGAGCTTGTTAATTTTCATATCATGAATCTAGTCATTTTGCTGATCCCATTATATTTGTCACAATACATAAATTCATGAAGGAAATAATTTATTTATATAAATCACCCAATGTTCACACGCACAAAGAACATGATGAATCTTCACTCGTACAAGATTTTATAACTATCCAGGTTTCACTCAGCATTTTTCGATACTCATAGTGAAAAACTAATGTTAATGAGAACAGGAAAAATTCTTTTACACTGGTCGAAACTCGAGGCCACATACAACTAGGCCAGACATAGTTCCTTCATGACTTGTAAATTTCATATTCATAGAAAGAGAGTCATCCTTGAATTCATGAGCTGAGTTAAACTTCCACACTTGAATCTCCATCCATCCATCTTCTCTTTGTTTTGGAACCCGAGTGATACCATTCATGTTCAATGGGCTTGGGGTTATAAAATAAACAAATTCAGCCTCATTGTTTTCTTTGTGGAGCACATCTCGTACTTCTACTGGACAATGCAGCCCCTCGCATTTTTCTGAAAGCTTGAATACAAGGTAACACACGTATTCTGTATGTGGTGACAACATTTGACTTTTGATTGTGCAATTGAGATGAAATACTTGTTTTGGTAAAAGCTCAATCACCTCTTGAAATTTGCATGTAGGATGGATTAAGGACGAAGTAATATATATAGACATGAAACTAAATCCAAGAAGTAAACTTTTGTCAACCATTTATTCACGAATTTTTAATTGTTAACCATGAAACAAAAAACATTGAGCTAGAAATCTAGTTTTTTGTGTGACGTCCACATTTATCATTTCTCTTATTTTTATTCTTTTTGTGTTACAACAGTTTTTCGTTTTCAAGTGACTAATTTAAGGAGATTGAATACATTGTCAAACCAACTTAAATAAGATAAACCTTTCTTTTTTTATGAGTTTGGCGTAGCCGGTTTTAAAGTATTTGTACTTAGCAAAAAATGAACATGACACTTCCCATATTTTAGTGACTAGGATCACAAGTTTTTTGCCATTAAACTATTCATGAAAGATTAAAAAATAAAGATGTTTATATTGTAGTTAAAAAAAAAAAAAAAAAAAAAAAACTCATTTTTAATTCACCGATTCAATACACCAAGAAAAAAAAAAAAAAAAAAAAAAAAAAAAAAAAAAAAAAAAAAAAAAACTTATTTTTATCAGTTTACTAAATAATGATATTTTATAGCATATGTTGGTTAAATTATTAATTTTATAGTGTTGGAATTTCATAAGATTTATTGTTAAATATTACAATTAGTTTGTGATAATGTGATATTTTATAGCAAATGGGCTATAATGAGGTAACTAGTGTTTTTTCTTTAAGAAATGCGTAAGATATTGTTGAAGGTGAAGAGAACGTCGGATATCAAAATAAACACGAGTTTTGAAGCAGAAGACATTGTTGAAGGTGAAGACAACATTGAAGAAATCCATATAAACACGAGTTTAGAAGCTAAGACCATGAGGAATCATAACTTGAGTTATGAAATAACTCAGTGCCACATCAGCGCCACGTTAGCGCAACACTAAATAACATAACACCAAATAACACCACATTTTTGGACCCACTTAAAAAAATAATGCAAACCATAATAACTTGGTATAACTCAAGTTATAATTTGGTAAGGGAGTCATAACTTGGCATAACTCAAGTTATAACTTGAGTTGATATACCAACTTGAGTTGTAACATGGGAGTAACGTGAGAACTCAGGAAATGGTCATAACTTGCGTTACCAAGTTAAAAATGTGCCAAAAGTGAGCTATATGAAACTTGTGTGGAAACAAAAGTGGCTAAGCAATGACTCAATGCAGAGAATGAGATTATAGGCATAGTAACGACCGAAATGAAAGATTTACATGGTCTTACTCTTGATGAAAGTCTTTTAGCGATGTATGTGGTTGGTAGGAGTGCACCACTTTTCCTAATGTTTGAATGGCTGGACGATGAGGGAAAGATATTCGTATGGCGCAAATGGTAACTAATGGTTACATAACCTAAGGAAAATAGTTTTTTTTTTTTTTTTTTTTTTTTTTTTTTTTTCTTTTTTTTGCGCAACATTATGTTGTTACTGTACTAATGTTTTGTGAACCGCGTGACTTCAAGTTCTGGTTTAGTAATGGTATTATGCAACTGTTTGTATGAGTTGAGTTGTGTACAGATAAGATGGACGTACAGTAGATTAGTTCAATAACCAAAGACATGTATTTTAGTATGTTTATTTTGTGAACTATTTGAGCAAGAAACCGTGACATTGTATTGAATTATCCTTAAGATGCAAAGAATTCCACAAAAATCATCTCCAAGAAAGACTTTTTGCATAAATCATCCTTTAAAAAGATAGTTTCTTTAGACTTTTGTCTCTTATGGATGAGTCATGGCGATATCTTTTAACATGCATGGTTTATTTGAAAACGGAAAAACTAAATGAACGGCTTTTGGAGTTTACTCTTATGAACGATATTAAAAACAAACTTAAGCTATTATAACCATTTTTGGTTTAAAAGTTGGTAAATCATAAATGGATATCGGGTTTATATTTCTTCCTTTGGAAACGAGAAGAAAATAAATATTGTTTATTAAAAATTAAAAACATACATATTTGTCCAATAATTACCATTTTCTTGCTAGTTTCACTTTTAAAACGACGATGTAAACAAATATGCAAAAGCATTCCCGAACCAAAATGATGCTTGATTCGAGTAACAAGAGTTATTTCCATTAAATCTACTTATATTTGATAAAGTCAGACTAATATTCTAACATTATAACAAAATTATCTGACAAAAATAAAAGTCATAACTTCTCATTTGTTTATTACCATAACTTTCTCAATATTTATCAGCTTAACGTTTTTGTATCTTTCGCAATATAACTCATCGTCCTTGTATCTGCAGTCGCCAGTCCGTTACATAACAATGATAACGAAATAATACTAGTAGGAGGTTATTTAAAAAAGGGCAAATGATTAAAAACATTATAGCAGTATTTTAAAATCCAATCCAATCTTACAATCTCAATATTGCAAAATCAAAAAAAGTGAATAAAACCCCAATGTTGAAATCTTTGGTAGAAACTATACTTACAAAGTTACAAATAGTAAAAAAAATAAAATAATAAAATAAAAATAGTGTTAACTACATTTTTGGTCCTTGTGTTTTGGTGCGGATTTCAATTTTGGTCAATTTTTTCAAAAAGTTGTGGTTTTAGTCCAAAGTCGATAGTTTCATTTCACTTTTGATCCAATTTTCTAACGAAGTTAGTTCAATTAGTTAAGTCTAATTGTAAAGTGGCAACATTAGTCATTTAACCTAACGATCATTTGCAACGTTTGTCCTTTATACCAAAGATCGTTTACAACGTTAGTCCTTTAAAAAAAATTTCTAAAAAAATTTTCGAAAAAAATGTTTTTTTTTTCGAAAAAAATTTTTTCAAAAAAAATAATTCGAATTTAATTTTTTAAGAAAAAAAATTTATAAATTTTTTTTCTAATAAAAAAATTCATAAAAATCCGAAAAAAATTATAAAAAAAAGTTTTTTGCCCAAAAACTCTTTTTCCTAAAAAAATAAAAAAATAATTCGGAAAAAAAATTTCTATTTTTTTCTAAAATACAATTCTAAAAAATGCGAAAAAATTTTCAAATTTTTTTTCGATTTTTTTTTTTTTTTTTTTTTTTTTGGAAAAAAAAAATCAAAAAAAAACATTTGTTTAGAATTTTTTTCGATTTCTTTTTTTAGAAAATTTTCTTTAAAGGACTAACGTTGCAAACGATCTTTGGTATATAGGACTAACCTTTCAAATGACAATTAGGTTAAAGGACAAATGTTGTCACTTTACAATTAGACTTAACTATCGTAGAAAATTGGACCAAAAGTGGAATGAAACTATCAATTTTGGACCAAAACCGCAACTTTTAAAAAAAATGGACCAAAAGTGAAATCCGCACCAAACCACAAAGACCAAAAATGTAGTTAACTCAAAAAAATAAATCCCCAAAAACACGTGCAAACCCCAAAAATTTCAGCATCCGAAAACCAAATTCAATTTCCCCCCAAATCAAAACCCTAACCCCAACTTATCAATCCCACAAAATTAACATTCATTTCCTAAAAAGCTCACATTTTTATGTAATATCTCCGATCTTTTCACAAAACCCATCGCTTATTTCCATCAATTTGAAAAAAACAATTATTATACCAACCGCCATATCAAAATACTCCTTCTAATCCATTGAGCTTATGAGCTTATATGATTTCGTCTTTTTTTGAGACTTATAGGCTCACACAAGCTTATTATGATGTACTGTAATAACTTAATATAAGCCCATAGGTATCAAAATTAGCTGGAAATTTCAGCTTATATAAAGTAAGCCGAAATCATACAAGCTCATAAGCCCACAAATAAGCTTAAACAAACACCCCATGCTTATTATGAACCGATAAGTTTTTGTGGATTTGATATTACAAATTTTCTATTAGGGTGAAATAAGCTGTTTTTGATAAGCTGATCATCTGCTTATTACCTCTTATTGAACTTTGATATTGTGGATAAGCGGTTTTGAATGTATGTGCTCTGTACATGATTACATGCTTATTTGAGGGTTAAATAAGCTGATCGGCAGTTGCTTGTTCAGATTATTTATTTGCTGTTGTTTTGAAATAACGAATAGTTTATCTGCTTAATGCTTTTTTGGTAATAGGTATGCACTTATGAGTGTTTGGGCACTTTGGGATTGTTTATTCCAAATTGAATATAGTGGTGGATTTGATACTATAAGGCTACCCTTATGTTGATATTAGCTGTTTTGAATGAGTTGATTATCTGGTTATGAGAATAAGTTATTAAAATTAGTAATTCTAAACACCCCTTATTGCGTTTTAATGTAGTAGATAAGCATAGTTGAGTGTTTGTATGTGATTGTATCTTTATTTGAGGGTGAAATAAGCAGTTTGGGAGTTGCTTATTCAAACAATGTATTGCTTCTGTATCTTTGAAGTACTTTTAGCAGAATTGCCAAACTCATATAATTGCGTAACTGATTGTTTTTCGAGTGTGTGAATGAAAACTGTGCTTATGTTTATGATCTTCTTGATACTGTTATAATGCGAATGCAGTTTTTTTCTGATGGTATACTGAAACCGTCTGACATGTGATTGGGATGTTTCATAATTGGATTTTTTTATAACAGATTATCTGCTAATTCTGTTTTTTTAGCAGACGCATAAATTTGACTATGCTTATCTACTTATTTTAGGGGTGAAATACGGTCTTTTCAGTAAGAAGTTTTCGATTGTTTAGTTTTAACTGGTTATTGTTAGTGAATTCAGTATCGTAAGTTTAACCTTAGGGGTGAAATAAGCTATTTTGGATAAGTTGATCTTCTGGTTATGAGCATAAGATGTTTAACATAGTAATGCCAAACACCCCTTGTTGCGTTTTGATACAGTAGATCCGCAGTAATAAGTGTTAGGATATGATTATAGGCTCATTTGATGGTGAACTAAGCAGCAAAGGTAATGTTGACCATTTGATGAAATAAGCTATGATTTTTTTTGTAATATTGACCATTTTTGACGGTCGGTTTTTGTGTTACCGAATGCCCAAACAGTCTACAGAGTGATCTAATAACGTGTCAAATGTTATAAAAAGTAGAATGGATAAAAGGGCAAAAATGTGAAAGTATGTAGGCGCTATTTCTGCTATCGAGGATAGTCTATCAGATTTCTTTCTATACTCTCTATTAGAAGTGGTAGTATGAATCGTTGGGTCAAAACAGTGCCTTTTGTCCAGTTATAAAAGTTTCATATCATATTTCATGTGTGACTTTCTACCCGTTCGACCCAATTGACCCGTTTGAGATTTACTTATAACACAGATTGGTACAACCGTTTACAGGTTCAGGCGTTCAAAATGGTGCAACAGGATCACCCTTGGCTGGTAGACTATTTGTAGTTATTGGTGCTGGCGGTGCTGGAAAAGCACTTGCTTATGAAGCAAAAGCGAAGGGTGCAAGGATTGTGATAGCCAATCGGACTTACGGTTAGATTCTACGAGTGTTCACATTACCAATCCTAGTCCTCGTACTTGATTGCAAATAAAAAATAATATTAAGAATTGTGTTTTTAGGTGCAGGTGAGATTAATAATAATGGGGGATGATGGATCGGATAGTAGTACTAGTTGGGATTTTGGTGGTGAAGAAACCTACATCAGTTGCAAAGGTATTGTTATTGTAAGCTTAATAACTATCAAACCAGTTAGGGTAAAATAACCTGCTTATTAGTTGCGTAAGCTGTTGACCCCTTATTGCACTTTGATATTGTGGATAAGCAGTTTTGAATGTATGGGCTCTGGACATGATTATATACTTATTTGGGGGTGAAATAAGTTGATTGGTAACTGCCTGTTCAGATTGTTTATTTGCTGTTTTTCAGACCCTTGTTAGATTAAGCCCTTTGCCTACTCTTTTTACTTACAGATGCGGTTTTTTGGGACTGTTTTTCGATGTTGGAAACTGTTTCTATGATATGAATGTTGGTTTTATTAGTATTGTGAATTGCTTGATGTGGGAATTGGGATTGTTAACAGATAAGCATTTTTTAGTATTGGTGAATTTTATATTACAAACTTGCTCTTAGGGTGAAATAAGCTGATTGGGAGATGCTGAATTGTAATCGAGATTAGATAGGATGGTTTGAATCAAGAAAGGTTTACTGATAGATATGATATCAAACCGTTTATAAATTAAGTCCTTTGCCTAGTCTTTTTACTTGCAGGTGTGGTTTTTTCGGACTGTTCTTCGATATTCAAAACTGTTTTCGTGATATGAAATGTGATGTGTTAGTATACTGAATAGTAACAATTGTTTGACAATGTGATGTGGGGTGTTTGGTGTTTTTGCTTATTTACACAGCTTATCTTCTTATTGCTTTTTGTAAGCAGATGATGAAATGTGACTATGCTTATCTACTTAGTTTAGGGTAAATAAGCTCTTGTAATTAGCAGTTTAATTTTAGGATGAAATAATCAGTTTGGGAGTCTAAGTTCAAAACTAACAATCCTAAGCACCCCTTATTGCGTTTTAAACTTTTAACTGTAGTAGATTAACGGAGTTGAGTGTTTGTGTGTGATTATATTTGAGGGTGAAATAAGCAGTTGCTTATTGTAAGCTTAATATATTTGCGTATCTGATTGTATTTTGAGTACATGTGATGGGGATGTTTCAGGATTTGCTATTTACAAGAGCATAAGATGTTTAACTTAGTAATGCCAAACACCCCTTGTTGCGTTTTGATACAGTAGATCAGCAGTAATAAGTGTTAGGATATGATTATAGGCTCATTTGATGGTGAACTAAGCAGCAAAGGTAATGTTGACCATTTGATGAAATAAGCTATCATTTTTTTGTAATGTTGACCATTTTTGACAGTCGGTTTTTGTGTTACCGAATGCCCAAACAGTCTACAGAGTGACCTTATAACGAGTCAAATGTTATAAATAGTAGAATGGCTAAAAGGGCAAAAATGTGAAAGTACGTTGGTATTTTATGTAAAAAAACCGTTTTTCTACTTATTCAGGTTAGAAAAATGAATCATTTTTGGATGCAGTTGTACCATTCCTCACAAAGAATCTTTACTTCAATGTTGTGATGAGGTTGATCCAGTTGCAAAGGTAAATTCCATTGTTATGGAAAGCTTTACTTCCAAAGCTGATGCAGATAATGATTAAAGTTGCAAAGGTCAATAGGAGACCAAATGATGGGAAGTTATATGGGTGTAATACAGACTATGTAGGCGCTATTTCTGCTATCGAGGATAGTCTACGAGGTTTCTTTCTATACTCTCTATTGGAAGTGATAGTATGAACCGTTGGGTCAAAACAGTGCATTTTGTCCAGTTATAAAAGTTTCATATCATATTTCATGTGTGACTTTCTACCCGTTCGACCCAATTGACCCATTTGAGATTTACTTACAACACAGATTGGTACAACTGTTTACACGTTCAGGCGTTCAAAATGGTGCAACAGGATCACCATTGGCTGGTAGACTATTTGTGGTTATTGGTGCTGGCGGTGCTGGAAAATCACTTGCTTATGAAGCAAAAGCGATGGGTGCAAGGATTGTGATAGCCAATCGGACTTACGGTTAGATTCTACTAGCATTCACATTACCGATCCTAGTCCTCGTACTTGATTGCAAATAAAAAATAATAATAAGAATTGTGTTTTTGGGTGCAGCCGTGCAGGTGAGATTAATAATAGTGGGGGATGATAAATCGGATAGTAGTACTAGTTGGGATTTTGGTGGTGAAGAAACCCACATCAGTTGCAAAGGTATTGTTATTGTAAGCTTAATAACTATCAAACCAGTTAGGGTAAAATAAGCTGCTTATTAGCTGGGTAAGCTGTTGAGCCCCTTATTGCACTTTGATATCGTGGATAAGCAGTTTTGAATGTATGGGCTCTGGACATGCTTCTATGCTTATTTGGGGGTGAAATAAGTTGACTGGTAACTGCCTGTTCAGATTGTTTATTTGCTGTTTTTCAGACCCTTGTTAGATTAAGCCCTTTGCCTACTCTTTTTACTTGCAGGTGTTTATTTGCGGTTTATTGGGACTGTTTTTCAATGTTGGAAACTGTTTCTATGATATGAATGTTGGGTTTATTAGTATTGTGAATTGCTTGATGTGGGAATTGGGATTGTTAACAGATAAGCATTTTCTAGTTGAGATTGCTTATTTTGAACTGGTTAGTATTGGTGAATTTTATATTACAAACTTGCTCTTAGGGTGAAATAAGCTGATTGGGAGATGCTGAATTGTAATCGAGATTAGATAGGATGGTTTGAATCAAGAAAGGTTTACTGATAGATATGATATCAAACCCTTTATAAATTAAGTCCTTTGCCTACTCTTTTTACTTGCAGGTGTGGTTTTTTCGGACTGTTCTTCGATATTCAAAACTGTTTTCGTAATATGAAATGTGATGTGTTAGTATACTGAATAGTAACAATTGTTTGACAATGTGATGTGGGGTGTTTGGTATTTTTGCTTATTTACACAGCTTATCTTCTTATTGCTTTTTGTAAGCAGATGATGAAATGTGACTATGCTTATCTACTTAGTTTAGGGTAAATAAGCTCTTGTAATTAGCAGTTTAATTTTAGGATGAAATAAGCAGTTTGGGAGTCTAAGTTCAAAACTAACAATCCTAAGCACCCCTTATTGCGTTTTAAACTTTTAACTGTAGTAGATAAGCAGAGTTGAGTGTTTGTGTGTGATTATATTTGAGGGTGAAATAAGTAGTTTGGGAGTTGCTTATTGTAAGCTTAATATATTTGCGTATCTGATTGTATTTCGAGTACATGTGATGGGGATGTTTCAGAATTTGCTATTTTGGATAAGTTGATCTTCTGGTTATGAGCATAAGATGTTTAACTTAGTAATGCCAAACACCCCTTGTTGCGTTTTGATACAGTAGATCAGCAGTAATAAGTGTTAGGATATGATTATAGGCTCATTTGATGGTGAACTAAGCAGCAAAGGTAATGTTGACCATTTGATGAAATAAGCTATCATTTTTTTTTTGGTAATGTTGACCATTTTTGACAGTCCGTTTTTGTGTTACCGAATGCCCAAACAGTCTACAGAGTGATCTTATAACGAGTCAAATGTTATAAAAAGTAGAATGGCTAAAAGGGCAAAAATGTGAAAGTACGTTGGTGTTTTATGTAAAAAAAACCATTTTTCTAGTTACGTTGGTATTTTAGAAATATTATTATTATTATTTTTTTTTGTTAAAACACTACTCCATTAATTAAGTATTAAGAGCACGTTTGGTTTGAGGTGGTGGTGTTATGATTTGGGAACTATGCCTAAAAGTGATGTTTGGTATATTTTTGTGGGTCCCACAAATGAGGATGATTACTATGTGTCATTGTGCAAACCTCACCTTTCTTTCCTATTTTTCTTATCTTTATTATTTTAAGTGGGACCATCTTTAATACTGTATCAATCATTAATATTTAATTTAATTTTTATTTTTACAATAATAATATTTTAAAATTTATAAATTATACTCATATATTACATATATAATATATTATTATATTATATTTTTCTCTATCTTTATTTAATTTAAATGTCAAATCCAAATCTATATCCAAATCCAAATCCTAATCCTAATCGAAGTGTGTGTTTCGTATTTGGGGTTACGAGGGTTTGGGTTGATAGAAAAGCAAAATCATTTGATTGGTTTGTCCACTTTAGCTTCACGGGCAGGGACTAATATATTTGAGGGTCAAATAAGTAGTTTGGGAGTTGCTTATTCACACAGTGTATTTGCTTCTGTATTTTAAAGTATTCTTAGCAGAATTGCCAAACTCATATATTTGCGTATCTGATTATATTTCGAGTGTCTGGATGAAAAATGTGCTTATGTTAATGATCTTCTTGATACTGTTATAATGCGAATGCAGTTTACTTCTGATGGTATACTATACTGAATCGTCTGACATGTGATGGGGATGTTTCAGAATTTGGATTGTTTCCATAACAGATTATCTGCTTATTGTGTTTTTTGAGCAGATGCATAAATTTGACTATGCTTATCTACTTAGTTTAGGGGTGAAATAAGGTCTTTTCAGTAAGAAGTTTCAGATTGTTTAGTTTTAACCGGTTATTGTTAGTGGATTCAGTATTGTAAGTTTAACCTTAGGGGTGAAATAAGCTGTTTTGGATAAGTTGATCTTCTGGTCATGAGCATATGCTGTTTAACTTAGTAATGCCAAACACCCCTTGTTGCGTTTTGAGATCAGCAGTAATAAGTGTTTGGATATGATTATAGGTTGATTATTTTACGTCTTACATCCCTAATTAGCTGATTGCCAAAAACTTACACAAATGCGATATCTAATTATCTGGTTTCGTTACTGTAGAAGCCTATCTACACACTTTTTGAAGCATTGCCTTATGTTATAGGAATTGATTATTTCATGAAAGCATAGGCAGTTTTAATAAGCATTACCCAACATCCCCTTAATCTAGTCCATATTACATGACGTTGTAACACTTTATCTTTCCCGAAAAGGTTTCTGATTTGATGTTATTTTCTAGACCAACATGGGAAGGTGGTCAGTACGACGGAGATGAACAAAGTCGATTGGCTGCTCTTCGATTAGCAATGGAATTAAGAGCTGATCACATCGATGTTGAGCTTAAGGTTCCTTTCTTCTTGACATTAAATGCGTCTATTCGTGCTCATATGCTCGTCTAAAGTACTATACTGTTATTCGTAACTCAAATGCAGGCCGTTGATGATTTCAACAACTTAATCCATTTGGACAAGCCTACAAAGTGCAAATTCATAGTTTCTTCCCACAATTATAAAAATACTAGAAGAGCTTGGGAACCTTTCACATTACTGCTAATTCTCAAGTAAGCGGCGTAAGTCATGCATGTAATGAAATTTGTAAATTAGATTTATTTTTTTCACGGTTTTATTAGCTTACGTGGTTATTTAAGTACCATAATTAATCATTTAGGTTCCAATAATAGCAATGGTGATGGGTGAAAAAGGTCTGATGTACCGAGTACTCTGCCCGAAATTTGGTGGATATTTGACATTTGGCACCCTTGAGCATGGAAAGGTATTGGCCCCCGGGCAGCCCACAATTAGGGATCGTTTGGACTTGTTTAATTTCATAGTTAGGACCTGACACAAAAGTATTCGGTATTATTGGGAAGCCAGTTGGACATAGTAAATCACCTTTGTTGTACAATAAAGCTTTCCGATCAGTTGGTTATAATGGAGTTTTTGTACATTTGTTGGTGGATAATGTAAATACTTTTCTTGATACTTACTCATCTATAGATTTCGCGGGGTTCAGGTTGAGTTTTCATCTTTTTATTAGAGCTAGTGAGCTTCGGTTTCAAGGGTCTTTTTTCTCATATTATATCTACATCCTCTCATATATGTGCCTTCGTACTTATTTAACTTTCGCTGTGGCAAGTTATTGAAAGGTGGTTTTGTTGTACTGGTTGGGTCATATAACAACTGGTATATATAAATTTGAAATTTATATAAATAAAGTTGACTTTTTTATTTAAAGTAATCATATTGACCATCGGGTAACCTGGTACCGAATGCCCAAACGGCATACAAAGCCATCTTTTATTGAATCAAATGTTATATAACCATACAACGACTAAAAGGGCACACATGTGAAAGTATGTTGATATTTTATGGAGAAAACCCCGTATTTGTATTTATTCAGATTAGAAAAATGTATCATTTTTTGATGCAGTTGTACCATTCCTCACAAAGAATCTTTACTTCAATGTTGTGATGAGGTTGATCCGGTTGCAAAGGTAAGTTTCATTTTTATAGAAACCTTAAGCGTTGAGGTTGATGTAGATGATTATTAAATTCCGGCTTTTTATGTATTCTGTTATTGATTGTAATACAGACTATGTAGGCGCTATTTCTGTTATCGAGGATAGTCTGCGAGGTTTCTGTCTGTACTTTCTATTAGAAGTGGTAATTTGGGCTGTTGGGTCAAAACCATGCCTTTTGCCCCCTTATAAAAGTTTCATATTATATTTCACGTGTGACTTTCAACCCGTTTAACCCATTTGACCCGTTTGAGGTTTACTTAAATCCTAAATTGCTGCAACTGTTTACAGTTCAGGCATTCAAAATGGTGCAACCGGATCACCCTTGGCTGGTAGACTATTTGTGGTTATTGGTGCTGGCGGTGTTGGAAAAGCTCTTGCTTATGGAGCAGAAGCAAAGGGTGCAAGGATTGTGATAGCCAATCGGACTTACGGTTAGATTCTACTAGTGCTCACATTACCATTCCTAGTACTCGTACTTGATTGCAAATAAAACATTACACTAGTTTTATTGCATTCTTATCAGTTCAGTATGGGTGAAAGCCAACTGCACGGTTCTCGTCATATTTAGAGGGTATTTGGATGTGAGTTGTTCATCAAAACATAAAAAATTGATCATTGCGACTTCAAGTCACAGTAATCAAATAACCAGTTGCAAAATTGAAATCCAAACACCCTCTTACATGCATAGTTAATACACCAACTAAAGTTTTCTCTTACTGATGATACTGCACGGATCGTGCTAGAGAACATGCTGACATAATTGATGGAGAGGCTATATCTCTTGCCAATTTGAGCACGTACAGTCCAGAAGGTGGTATGATACTTGCAAACACTGCATCAATTGGTATGCAGCCAAATATAGATGATACTCCTATTTCTAAGGTACGACTATCTACCTTTCTTCGGTCATATGTTTTAGAAATGGTGGTTTGCAGTTAGAAACGTAATATGAGGTAAATATGTGCATGAGATAAAGTTTCTATTTTCTTTTGTGGCAGGAAGCTTTGAAGTTGTATGCACTGGTATTTGATGCTGTGTACACACCAAAAATCACGAGATTACTTCAGGAAGCAAATAGTACAGGGGTGGAGATGTTTATAGGAAAGGCATATTAACAATATGAGAGATTTAGGTCTTAAATCACTACATCAGTGGAATGAGGCTCTTATGGCAAGACACCTTTGGAACGTTATTTCTGATAGGGAATCTATATGGGTAAAGTGGGTGAAAATTCATTGGCTTAGAGGTAAGAGTGTGTGGACTGTTGAGACCCATACTAATACCTCTTGGAGTTAGAAACAAATTCTGTCACTTAGAGATAAAATTAGAAATTTTGTGCACTTCAGAATTGGGAATGGTAATAGGTGCAATATCTGGCTTGACAAATGGAATGATAAGGGACCGTTGTGTGATCTGGTTAATCATGAAGATCTTAGGAATGCTAAAGTCAGCTTTAAAGAGAAGGTTGCAGACTTAATAAACTCATAAGAGAGGGAGTATGCACCTTTTATAACTCATTCTCGTAGGACCTACCACTAACATATAGACCATATGTCTTTCTTAAAAAAAAAGTGATAACCATACATTAATACAAACAATAGAAATGAAATCGGTATTCTCAATCCATACTACCTTCTAACATTTTTTCCTAAAACACAGTAACAGTTAACATTCTTCACTACAAAGTTAGAGAAAAAAATAAAAAATAAATAAAAGTTGCAAAAAATAAAATCAATTTAATCCCCCAATATTTCCCTCTAAAAAAAACCCCACAATGCACCAAAATCCCCAAAACCAATTCAATTTTCCTCCACTTTTTCCCCCAAATCAAAACCCAAACCCTAACTTTTCAATCCCACAAAATTAACCTTGAATTCACAAAAAGTTGACATTTTTATGTAATATCTCCAATCTTTCCACAAAACCCATCTTTTATTTCCATCAATTTCATCAATTTCTTAAAAATAAAAATTGATTTTTATTGTTTTTTTGGTTGCAGGTGAGATTGATAATAATGGGGGATGATGAATCAGAAACCCACATAAGGTAAGTCAAAAGAAACCAATCTTTAAAAAAGACCCATTTTCATTAACTTCATATCTTTACTTATTTTAATCAGAAAGCTGCTGTTGAGAAAATGGGCGGTGAAAATGAAAACAGAGCAAGAAGGAATAACAGCACATTGATATGTGCACCAATAACGGCTGATGATATTGACCAGATATTGGTTCTTATGAATTTGGCTAAATCTTATGGTGCTGATCTTGTTGAGATTAGATTGTATAGTTTGAAACCTTTTTTTAGAGGGGTTTAATTTCAGAGAAAGTATTCAGACCCTTGTTAAATTAACCCCTTTGCCTACCCTTTTTACTTACAGGTGAGTAGATTCTTTTTTTTCGATACCCGAAAATCGTTTTTTATATGTTTTTTAGGATACTGAATTGTTTGATATTTAGTTGTAGAGAACATATTCACACCCTTGTTAAATTAAGGGGGTGTTTGTTTCGGCTTACATTGCTGGCTTATGGCTTATTTGGTTTTGGCTTATGTTTCATAAGCTTACTGTTTTTGGCTTATTTTAAAACTTACCGGCTTATATAAGTTCATTATGTCATAATAACTTATATAAGCTGGAAAGTGTCAAAATAAGCCATAAGCCCAAAACCAAATAAGCGATAAGCCGAAACAAACACCCCCTAAGCCTCTTTGCCTAGTCTTTTTACTTACAGGTGCGGTTTTTTCGGACTTTTTTTCGATGCTGGAAACTGTTTCTATGATATGAATGTTGGGTTTATTAGTATTGTGAGTTGCTTGATGTGGGATTTGGGATTGTTGACAGATAAGCAGTTTTGAGTTGAAAATGTTATGATGTGTTAGCATACTGAATTGTTTGATATTTTGTTTTTGAGTGTTTGGGCACTTTCAGATTTCTTATTTTGAGCTGATTAGTATTGGTGAATTTGATATTACTAATTTGCTCTTAGGGTGAAATAAGCTGTTTTCTTAGGGTGAAATAAGCTGATCTTCTGATCTTCTGCTTATAAGCTGTTTGAAATAGTAATCCCAGACACCCCCTTATTGCGTTTTGATATTGTGGATAAGGTTTGAGTGTCTGGACATGATTATATAGCTTATTTGAGGGTGAAATAAGCTACTGACCTAATCGAGATTAGATATGATAGTTAGAAACACGAAAGGTTTACTGATAAATATGATATCAAACAAACTAAGTCCTTTGCCTACTCTTTTTACTTGCAGGTGCGGTTTTTTGGGACTATTTTTCGATATTCGAAACTGTTTCTATGATATGAATGTTGGATTCATTAGTATTGTGAATTGCTTGATGTGGGAATTGGGATTGTTGACTTTTGAGTTGAAACTGTTATGATGTGTTTAGTATGCTGAATTGTTTGACATGTGATGTGGGATGCTTGGGATTTTTGCTTATGTAAACAGCTTATCGTCTTATTGGTCTTTTTAAACATATGATGAAATGTAATTATGCTTATCTACTTAGATTAGGGTGAATAAGCTCTTGTCAAATTAGCATTTTAAGTTTAGGATGAAATGTGAAGTATATGCAAGTTTAATAGTGTGTAAGGGTGTGTTTTGGAATTGGGATCTGCTAATGGATAAGCTTTTTTCGAGTGGTTGATGAAAAGAGTGCTTATGCAGTATGTTTATGATCTTGTTCGAACTGTTATGATGTGAATGCAGTTTTCTTCTGTTAGTAGACTGAATTGTTCGACATGTGATGGGGGTGTTTGGGATTGTTTTATTGAAATTAGATACTTGCTAGGTGGTGTTTAGGATTGCCTTATTGAAACAATTTATCTGCTTATCGTGTTTCTGGAAATAGATACGCACTTGTTAGTGTTTGGGCACTCTGAGTTTGTTTATTCCAAACTGAATATAATGGTGGATTTGATATTTAAGCTTACTATGAGATAAGCTCCTTTCAATAAGTTGATTAACTGGTTATGAGCATAAGTTATTAAAAATAGTAATCCTAAACACCCCTTATTGCGTTGATGTGGTAGATAAGCATATTTGAGTGTTTGGATGTGATTATATGCCCTTTTTAGGGTGAAATAAGCAGTTTGGGAGTTGCTTATTTAGATGGTGTATTTGCTTCTGTATCTTTGAAGTACTCTTAGCAGAATTGCCAAACTCATAAATCGCGTAGCTGATTGCTGTTTGACATGTGACTCTTCTTGAGATATGGTTTGTACATTATTCATTAAGCAGTTTGAGATTGCTTATTTTAAGCTGATTATACTTGCTGGATTCATCATTACAAGTTTGCTCGTAGGTAAAATATGTTGTTTTTCATAAGTTGATCATCTGGTTATGAGCATTAGCATAAGCTATTTAAAACAGTAATCCCAAACACCCCCTACTGTGTTTTAATACAATAGATATGCAGTTTTGAGTGTTTGGATATGAGTATATCCTCTGTTGATGGTGAATTAAGCAGCAGTTATGAGTAACAGTTTTGGGGCTGCTTATTCATATATCTTGGCTGAATCTGATTAGTTTACCTCTTATATCCGTTATTAGCAGAATTGCCAAACACTTAAATAGCTACGTATCTAGTTATTGTGACACTATATCTTGAATTGCATATGTTACAGTCAATGCTTATCTCAGAAAGGCATAAGCAGGTTTAATTTCAATCTCAAACACCCCCTGAAGTCTATGCAACCATAAAAGTAATTGATTAGCAACTAGTTTAGTGATTTGGCTAGTCTTGTATTGATTCTGTATGTCAAGCTGACAGATGGCTCCCTTCTTACAAATAGGGACATGTAAATTTTCCTTGAAGCAACTAGGGGTGTCGAAGTGTTGATAAATTTACGCTGAATTACATGATGTTATAACAATTTATATTCCTGTAAAAGGTTTCTGATTCTATGTTATATTCTAGACCAACATGGGAAGGTGGTCAGTATGATGGGAGATGAACAACGTAGATTGGCTGCTCTTCGATTAGCAATGGAATTAGGAGCAGATCACATCGATGTTGAGCTTAAGGTTCCTTTCTTCTTGGCATTAAATGTGTCTATTCGTGCTCATAGTAAATTCCCGTATAGTATCAGACAGAATATTTTTATCAGATTTCTCATTTTAGTAACTCAATTGCAGGCTGTTGATGATTTCAACAACTTAATCCATGGAGATAAGCCTACAAAGTGCAAACTCAGTTTCTCCCCACAATTATCAAAATACTCCTTCGATAGAAGGGCTTGGGAACCTTGTGGCCAAAATACAGTCAACAGGAGCTATGCATCATAGATTCCAGAGGTATATTTTCTTTTTGCAAATACAAAACCTATAACTTAGTTAAATGTCTCTAAATTATTCCCTTATATATTCGTTTATTTGGTTGTTGAAGTGCATTAATCAATCATTTAGGTTCCAATAATAGCAATGGTGATGGGTGAGAAGGGTTTACTCTGCCCCAAATTCGGTGGATATTTGACATTTGGCTGCCTTGAGCTTGGAAAGGTATCGGCATCCGGGCAGCCCACAATTAGGAATCTTTTGGACTTGTTTAATTTCAGACAATTAGGGCCTGACACAAAAGTATTCGGTATTATTGGGAAGCCAGTTTAACATAGCAAATCCCCTTTGTTATACAATAAAGCTTTCCGATCAGTTGGTTTTAATGGAATTTATGTACATTTGTTGGTGGATAGTGTAAAGAATTTTCTTGATACTTACTCATCTACAGATTTCGCTGGGTGCAGGTTGAGTTTTGATCTATTTTTATTAGAACTAGGGCTTAAGTTTCTAGGGGTTTTTCCATCAAACCGACATACTTTTTATATTTTTGTATATAAACGAGTCTTTAAAGGAAGTCTTAGTGTATGGTTTGGGTCATTTGGTAACCGGAAAATTTAACATTATATATCAATCTAAATCACACGTATATACATCTTATCATTTTTTTGTAATGTTGATCATTTTTGACAGAGCGATGTTATAATGAGTCAAATGTTATGAAAAAAGTAGAATGGCTAAAAGGGCAAAAATGTGAAAGTACGTTGGTATTTTATGGGATAAAAACCCGTTTTTCTACTTATTCAGATTAGAAAAAAAAAAAAAAAAAAAAAAAACCGTTTTCCTCACAAAGAATCTTTACTTCAATGTTGTGATGAGGTAGATCCAGTTGCAAAGGTATTGTTATAGTAAGCTTAACTATCAAAGCATATTTAATGATGAAAGTATGGCTTTTTATGTATTCTGTTACTGATTTATGCCACAGTCGGAGCAGTCAGTTGCGCTATCCGGAGACCAAATGATGGGACGTTATATGGTTGCAATACAGACTATGTTGGCGCTATTTCTGCTATCGAGGATAGTCTACGAGGTTTCTTTCTGTACATTCTAATTTCTATTAGAAGTTTCATATCATATTTCATGTGTGACTTCAACCCGTTGGACCCATTTGAACTGTTTACAGGTTCAGGTGTTCAAAATGGTGCAACAGGAACATCCTTGGCTGGTAGACTATTTGTGGTTATTGGTGCTGGTGGTGCTTGAAAAGCACTTGCTTATGGAGCAAAAGCGAAGGGTGCAAGAATTGCGATAGCCAATCGGACTTACAGTTACACCTGCAGCTGCTGTTGTGAAGATGGGTGGTGAAAATGAAAATGGAGTAAGAAGGAATAACAGCACATTGATCTGTGCACCAATAATGGCTGATGATATTCATCAGATGTTGGTTCTTATGAATTTGGCTAATTCTTATGGTGCTGATCTTGTTGAGATTAGATTGGAAAGTTTGAAACCTTTTATAGAGGGGTTTAATGTTACAGAAAGTATTCAGACCCTTGTTAAATTAACCCCTTTGCCTACTCTTTTTACTTACAGGTCAGAAGATTCTTTTTTGGGACTGTTTTTTGATATTTGAAACTTTTTCTATGATATGAATGTTGGATTTATTAGTATTTTGTTTTTGAGTGTTTCGTCACTTTGAGATTGTTTATTTTGAACTGATTAGTATTGGTGAATTAGGTATTACAAGTTTGCTCTTAGGGTGAAATAAGCTGATCATCTGCGTATAAGCTGTATGAAGTAGTAATCCCAAACACCCCCTATTGCGTTTTGTTATTGTGGATAAGGGTTGAGTGTCTGGACATGATTATATGTTTATTTGAGGCCTTGAGGGTGAAATAAGCTGATTGGGAGATGCTGAATTGTATGGTGCTGACTTAGTTGAAGTTAGATAGGATTGTTTAAAACAAGAAAGGTTTACTGATAGATATGATATCAAACACTTTATAATTTAAGTCCTTTGCCTACTCTTTTTACTTGCAGGTGCCTTTTTTTGGGATTGTTTTTCAATATTCAAAACTGTTTCGTGATATGAAATGTGATGTGTTAGTATACTGAATTATTTGACATGTGATGTGGGGAGTTTGGGATTTTTGCTTATGTAAACAGCTTATCTTCTTATCGCTTTTTTTAAGCAGATGATGAAATGTGACTATGCTTAGCTACTTAGTTTAGGGCAAATAAGCTATTGTTGAGATTAGATTGGATAGTTTGAAACCCTTTTTAGAGGGGTTTAATGTCAAAGAAAGTATGCAGACCCTTGTTAAATTAACCCCCTTTGTCTACTCTTTTTTTTTGGGTAAAGATTTGCCTACTCTTTTTACTTACAGGTGAGTAGATTCTTTTTTCGATGTCCGAAAACCGATATGAATGCAGTTTTTTTATATGTTTTTAAGGATACTCAATTGTTTAGGATTACTTATTGGAACAATTTATCTGATGGGGGTACTTCCAAATTAACTGGCATTTGTTTAAGCTTATTTGTGAGTTATGAGCTTATATGATTTCGGCTTATTTTATGTAAGCTCAATTTTCCGGCTTATTATTAGACTTATGGGCTCATATAAGCTTATTATGATCTAATAACTTAATATAAGCCCATAGGTATCAAAATAAGCCGAAAAAATGAGCTTATATAAAATAAGCCGAACTCATATAAGCTCATAAGCCCACAAATAAGCTTAAGAAAATACCTCCTGCTTAATATGAACTGATGTTTTTGTGGATTTGATACTACAAATTTCCTGTTAGGGTGAAATAAGCTGTTTTTGATAAGCTGATCATCTGCTTATTAGTTGCGTAAGCTGTTGACCCCTTATTGCACTTTGATATTGTCGATGAGCAGTTTTGAATGTATGGGCTATGGACACGATTATATGCGTATTTGGGGGTGGAATAAGCTGATTGGCAATTGCTATTTTGAAATAACAAATTTGCTCTTACGGTGAAATAACTATCTTCTGAGGGTGAACTAAGCTGATCATCTGCTTATAACCTGTTTGAAATGGTAATCCCAAACACCCCCTTATTGTGTTTTGGTATTGTGGATAACGTTTGGGTGCCTGGACATGATTATACTATATGCTTATTTGAGGGTGAAATAAGCTGATTGGGAGGCGCTAAATTGTATTGTGTTTGAAACAAGAAAGGTTTACTGATAGATATGATATCAAACCCTTTATACATCAAGTCCTTTGCCTACTCTTTTTACTTGCAGGTGCGGTTTTTTGGGACTATGTTTCGATATTCGAAACTGTTTCTATGATATGAATGTTGGATTCATTAGTATTGTGAATTGCTTGATGTGGGAATTGGGATTGTTGACTTTTGAGTTGAACCTGTTATGATGTGTTTAGTATGCTGAATTGTTTGACATGTGATGTGGGATGTTTGGGATTTTTGCCAATGTAAACAGCTTATCTTCTTATTGGTCTTTTTAAACATATGATGAAATGTAACTATGCTTATCTACTTAGATTAGGGTGAATAAGCTCTGTCAAATTAGCATTTTAAGTTTAGGATGAAATGTGAAGTATATTCAAGTTTAATAGTGTGTAGGGGTGTGTTTTGGAAGTGGGATCTGCTAATGGATAAGCTTTTTTCGAGTGGTTGATGAAAAGAGTGCTTATGTAGTATGTTTATGATCTTGTTCGAACTGTTATGATGTGAATGCAGTTTTCTTCTGTTAGTAGACTGAATTGTTCGACATGTGATCGGGGTGTTTGGGATTGTTTTATTGAAATTAGATACTTGCTAGGTGGTGTTTGGGATTGCCTTATTGAAACAATTTATCTGCTTATCGTGTTTCTGGAAATAGATATGCACTTGTTAGTGTTTGGGCGCTCTGAGTTTGTTTATTCCAAACTGAATATAATGGTGGATTTGATATTTAAGATTACTCTGAGATAAGCTGCTTTAAATAAGTTGATTAACTGGTTATGAGCATAAGTTATTAAAAATAGTAGCAGATTTGAGTGTTTGGATGTGATTATATGCCCTTTTTAGGGTGAAATAAGCAGTTTGGGAGTTGCTTATTTAGATGGTGTATTTGCTTCTGTATCTTTGAAGTACTCTTAGCAGAATTGCCAAACCCATAAATCGCGTAGCTGATTGCTGTTTGACATGTGATTGGGGGGGGGGGGGGGGGGGGGGGGGGGATTTGGGGTTGCTTATTTTATCTGCTTCTTGTGTTTTTGTAAACAGAATAGCAGGTGAAGAAATGCGACTCTTCTTGAGATATGGTTTGTACATTATTCATTAAGCAGTTTGAGATTGTTTATTTTAAGCTGATTATACTTGCTGGATTCATCATTACAAGTTTGCTCGTAGGTAAAATATGTTGTTTTTCATAACTTGATCATCTGGTTATGAGCATAAGCTGTTTAAAATAGTAATCCCCTACTGTGTTTTAATACAATAGATAAGCAGTTTTGAGTGTTTGGATATGAGTATATCCTCCGTTGATGGTGAATTAAGCAGCAGTTATGAGTAACAGTTTTGTGCCTACTTATTCATATATCTTGGCTGAATCTGATTAGTTTACCTCTTATATCCGTTATTAGCAGAATTGCCAAACACTTAAATAGCTACAGTCAATGCTTATCTCTGAAAGGCATAAGCAGGTTTAATTTCAATCTCAAACACCCCCGAAGTCTATGCAACCATAAAAGTAATTGATTAGCAACTAGTTTAGTGATTTGGCTAGTCTTGTATTGATTCTGTATGTCAAGTTGACAGCAAACTAGTCCTTCCGAGTTATTAGTACTATGACTCCCTTCTTACAAATAGGGACATGTAAATTTTCCTTGAAGCAACTAGGGATGTCGAAATGTTGATAAATTTACGCTGAATTACATGATGTTATAACAATTTATATTCCTGTAACAGGTTTCTGATTCTATGTTATATTCTAGACCAACATGGGAAGGTGGTCAGTATGATGGAGATGAATAGAGTAGATTGGCTGCTCTTCGATTAGCAATGGAATTAGGAGCTGATCACATCGATGTTGAGCTTAAGGTTCCTTTCTTCTTGACATTAAATGTGACTATTCGTGCTCATAGTAAATTCCCGTATACTATCAGACAGAATATTTTTATCAGATTTCTCATTTTAGTAACTCAATTGCAGGCTGTTGATGATTTCAACAACTTAATCCATGGAGATAAGCCTACAAAGTGCAAACTCAGTTTCTCCCCACAATTATCAAAATACTCCTTCGATAGAAGAGCATGGGAACCTTGTGGCCAAAATACAGTCAACAGGAGCTGACATTGTCAAGTTTGCAACAACCGCTGTAGATATAACTGATGTAGCACGAGTCTTGACTTCTTTCACATTACTGCTAATTCTCAAGTAAGCGGCGTAAGTCATGCATGTAATGAAATTTGTAAATTAGATTTATTTTTTTCGCGTTTTTATTAGCTTACGTGGTTATTTAAGTACCTTAATTAATCATTTAGGTTCCAATAATAGCAATGGTGATGGGTGAAAAAGGTCTCGAGTACTCTGCCCAAAGTTTGGTGGATATTTGACATTTGGCATCCTTGAGCATGGAAAGGTATCGACACCCGGACAGCCCACAATTGGGGATCTTTTGGACTTGTTTAATTTCAGACAATTAGGACCCGACACAAAAGTATTCGGTATTATTGGGAAGCCAGTTGGACATTGCAAATCACCTTTGTTATACAATAAAGCTTTCCGATCAGTTGGTTTTAATGGAGTTTGTGTACATTTGTTGGTGGATAATGTAAAGAATTTTCTTGATACTTACTCATCTACAGATCTCGCGGGGTTCAGGTTGAGTTTTGATCTATTTTTATTAGAGCTAGTGCTTAAGTTTCTAGGGGTTTTTCCATCAAACCGACATACTTTTTCTATTTTTGTATATAAACGAGTCTTTAAAGTAAGTCGTAGTGTACAGTTTGCGGCATTTGGTAACCGGAAAATTTAACATTACATATCAATCTAAATCACACATATATAAACCTATCATTTTTTTATAATGTTGATCATATATGACAGTCGCTTTTTGTGTTATTGAATGCCCAAACAGTCTACAGAGCGATCTTATAATGAGTCAAATTATAAAATAAGTAGAATGGCTAAAAGGGCAAAAATGTGAAAGTACGTTGGTATTTTATGGGAAAAAAACCCGTTTTTCTACTTTTTCATATTAGAAAAATGTATCAATTTTGGATGCAGTTGTACCATTCCTCACAAAGAATCTTTATTCAATGTTGTGATGAGGTTGATCCAGTTGCAAAGGTATTGTTATAGTAAGCTTAACTATCAAAGCATATTTAATGATGAAAGTATGGCTTTTTATGTATTCTGTTACTGATTGTACGCCACAGTCAATAGGAGCAGTCAATTGCGCTATCCAGAGACCAAATGATGGGACGTTATATGGTTGCAATACAGACTATGTTGGCGCTATTTCTGCTATCGAGGATAGTCTATGAGGTTTCTTTCTGTACTTTCTGTTAGAAGTGATAATATGGGCTGTTGGGTCAAAACCGTGCCTTTTGTCCACTAAAAAACTTTCATATTATATTTCACGTGTGACTTTCTACCCGTTCTAACCATTTGACCCGTTTGAGATTTACTTATAACACAAATGGGTGCCTCTGTTCACAGGTTCAGGTGTTCAAAATGGTGCAACAGGATCACCCTTGGCTGGTAGACTATTTGTGGTTATTGGAGCAGGCGATGCTGGAAAAGCTCTTGCATATGGAACAAAAGCGAAGGTTGCAAGGATTGTGATACACAATGGGACCTACGGTTAGATTCTACTAGCGTTCATGATACCATTCCTAGTACTCGTACTTGATTATCGGCTTATTGTGTTTTTTGAGCAGAAGCATAAATTTGACTATGCTTATCTACTTTGTTTAGGGGTGAAATAAGGTCTTTTCAGTAAGGAGTTTGAGAATGTTTAGTTTGAACTTGTTATTGTTGGCGGATTCAGAATCGTAAGTTTGCCCTTACTAGTGAGATAAGCTGTTTTGGATAAGTAGATTTTCTGGTTATGAGTATAAGCTGTTTAATATGGTAATCCCAAACACCCTTTGTTGCATTTTGATACAGTAGATCAGCAGTTTGAGTGTTTGGATATGATAATAGGCTCATTTGATGGTCAACTAAGCAGCAGCTATAAGTAACAGTTTCGGAGTTGCCTATTCAAACAGCATAGCCGGTTCTGATTATTTTACGTCTTAAATCTTTAATTAGCTGATTGCCAAAAACTTAAACAAATGCGATATCTGATTATCTGGTTTCGTTACTGTAGAAGCCTATCTACGCACTTTTTGCTGCATTGCCTTGTGTTATAGCAATTGCTTATTTCATGAAAGCATTAGCAGTTTTAATAAGCATTACCAAACATCCCCTGAAGTCAATTTAATCATAGAAGTATTGATGTTGTATATTATGAATCCTTCTTACATAAAGGGACATTTATATTTTTCTTTAGGACAACCAGGGCTATTGGATTTTTGTGACACACATGGATTTTTGTGGCGTAGTGTTAATTCTTGTAAAAAAACAAACCCTTAAAAGCACCCCGTCATAATCATGTTTAGCTTTTTGTAAATGCACCGGGTCATTTGTAGTTCTGGTTCCATGGTACCGTCCCAAGGATATCTGCTCGGCTTATGAGCAAATTGAACTTTAAACGTAAGAACCTTAATGGTCAATAAGCTTATTTGACTCTCCGTATTTTTTGTAAGTCTATTTTTTCACGCTTATTTTTTTTGACTAATGAGCTTATTATGGCTTAATGATGAAAAATAAGCCCATAAGTTGGAAAATAAGCCTGAAAAATGAACTTAGGAAATATAAGCATAGTTAAATAGGCTCAAAAAGCCCAAAAATAAGCTTAAACAAACACCCCCTTAGGGCTTATGCGCTTGTCAACTTGAGCTTATGGCTTATTCAAGTTCATAAGCTCATAAGCCCTAAAAGTTAAGCTTATTAGCTTTTTAAGAGGTCAATAAGGCCATTAAGCCGGACAACTAACTGACTAAGGTTAAAGAAACACCCCCTAAGCTCAAGATTATGTGCTTATTTACGAAGGTTTTAATAATTTTACTTTATGTGGCTTATGGGTTTATACAAGCTTGTAAGCTCTTTTTATCATAAGCTAATCAACACTCGACTAGAGCTTATGAGTTTATTATCTTAAGCCATAATATGCTGATTGGAGATAAGCTCATAAGCTTAAGCCTACACAGTAAAGCTTAGACAAACACCTCATATTTATAAACTTAGTTATCTACTTACCTGCTTATTACAATGCTCCGTATAAGTTTATTGGTGTGAAAAATTATTAGTAGCCTTCAAGTGGCCAAAAGCTTCAACCCATTTTAGTAACTTAAATAAACTTGAAGGCAACACCAATGGATTACAAGATGAAGAATTATAAAGGGATTAGTATGGACCTCTACTTATTTTGGCATTCTTTTTGTGGTTAATATTTATGCTTTATATTATATAATTGTAGCCAGGTCCCGTATATTCACATATAATAGATATCAACACTGTTTGTTGCAGAGATGGCAAGTGTAGCTCGTGCAGGTTACCGTTATGGTTTCTGTGGTGGCAATATAGTCTATGAAGGTAAAGGCACCATGGACAGAAGAGGAAGACAAAATGCTAGTTGATGCACTCTTGGAACTACATGTATCAGAAAAGTTTGTTCATGCTCATATTGAATCCGACTATGTGAAATTGTGAATGCAGTGCACCAGTTGATAGATCCTGATAAGCAATATCCAGATAATTTCTTTTCGATGAATTCTTTAAGGCACAGGATGGCGACTATCAAAGATGACTTCTAGGAGCACCACTTAGTATGTTCTCAACAACTTTGTATTACTATTTCTATTGTTCTTGATATTAGAACACGATGCTATCATAGTGATTTAAAAAGAAAAAATGCTTCAAAGATGACTTCTAGGAAACACTCAGTATGTGTTTAGCTAAGTTTTTCATTTTCGCAACTTGACCAGTTACATATTCACAATGATCAACATGATTATAACATCGGTGATTGTTAATAGTTGATGAGAATATGACATGACATAATGCTTCTTCGCATGCTTTCCTTGTAGAATCGTTCATAAGATCCAACCAAACGATTTCCCCATTACGACATGCTTGGTACTATCTTTGTTAAGGACACAACTAAGGGTTCTAAAGCTGACTGTCTTGGAGTGAAAGCTAAAGACATGGTAAAAGAAAACCAAACTATTCTGCGTTTGGAAGATGGGAGTTACACGTTAGTTGGAATCTTTCTTCATTCTATGCAGTTCAAGAGAGTGAAAGCAGTAAACGCAAAAGAAATGAGGGCGACGAGGTAAGTGATAATTGTGTGGAATCAAAAGTGGCTAATCAAGGAAGCAATGCAGTGAATGACACTATGGGCAAAGTAGCAAGTCAGATAAAAGATTTACCTCGTCTCAAACTTGATGAGCATCTTTTGGCTATGTCTGTGATTGGTAGGAGTGAGCCACTCTCTGTGATGTTTGATCAGTTGGATGAGGATGGAAAAGTTCGTATGGCACAAATGGTTGCAGTTGGTGTCAAAGTAGCATGTTTAGTTTTGTGGCATTTTGTGAGACTTGTTTAACGGCCAATATTCTCACATGTGTCTTCCCATTTGGTTTTGTCATTTGATATCGTGTTGTTAGGCGTGTGAATCATTAACCCATATTATTATGGTCTGCAACCTTAGGTAGCTGGTTTAAAGTCTTATGATTCTGATTTAGTATGAGGTTTGTTTGTGAATTGTGGTTTTTCAGCAACATCAAAGTTCGGTGTCTCTGTAAGCTATTTATTCTAGTGTAACTAATGACAAATCTATGTATTAGAGTTGCATTTAGTATGTTGCACCTGGACAGCAACTTCTTAGAAATCACAATCGTTGTTAAAATTTTTTGTCTTCTTAAATATTTTCCCAATTGAAGATGAGCTTTCCAAAAAGATGCTAGGCATTACTCCATTGTCAAAATGAGCTTGTTAGCATTCATATCAGGAATCAATCAGAAAGTTAAGTGTGCAAATGATTTGCATATTTTTGTTTTTTTATTTACAACACATCAGTGTACAAACATAGAAAGCAGGGTATAGATATAGTACAACCTTTTGATGCATAAGTTGGTGTGATGAATCAATCAGAAAGTTAAGTGTGCAAATCATCTTCCGTTATATTTGTCACGAAACATAAATAGATAAAAGAAATAACTTATCAATATAAATCACCTAATGTACACACGCATAAAGAACATGAACCTTCATAATTACATGATTTTATAACTATCCAGGAGCATCTTTCCGATACTCAGTAAAAAAGGAATGTTAATGAGAAGAGGGAAAATTCTTTTACACTGGTCGAAACTCGAGGCCACATACAATTAGGCCAGACATAGTTCCTTCATGACTTGTAAATTTCATATCAATAGGAAGAGTGCCATCTTTGAATTCATGAGTTGAATTAAATTTCCACACTTGAATCTCCATCCATCCATCTTCCCTTTGTTTTGGAACCCGAGTGATACCATTTATGTTCAATGGGCTTGGGGTTATAAAATAAACAAATTCAGCCTCATTGTTTTCTTGGTGGAGTACATCTCGTACTTTAACTGGACAATGCAGCCCTTGGCATTTTTTTGAAAGCTTGAACACAATGTAGCACACGTATTCTGTATCTGGTGACAACATTTCACTTTTGATCGTGCATCTGATTTTTAATACCTGTTGTGGTAAAAGCTTAATCACCTTTTGAAATCTGCATGAACGATATGTACATCATCATAAAAACCACAAAGTAAAATTCCAAAACACATAAAACTCGATCCAAGAAGTGAAACTTTTCTTAACATCTATTCACAAATCTTCAATGTTTTACTAGGCAATAAAGAAGGTTAGTGCCATAAATGATCAAATGTTTCATAGAAATTTCAAATATTTGGGTAAGCAAAGATAAGCACATATAGTAAACGTTCAGAGGGATATGTAACAAAAGTTAGTTCAAAACAGCAAACCTGGACTGGGCAGATGATATTGTAGTAAAATTATTTGCATCTGAGAATTTGTATAAAGACGCCTCCGCTGAAACCATAAGAAGTTTCTTTCCATTTACTTCGTCCAACCAGTACAACTCGTCATTTCCTTTTTGTATCTTTAATTTATTTTGGAGGGTAGTTATAAATCCTAGCGCCTGATCCACATAAGTGTTGGAATTTTGGACTTGTTGGACATTCATCAACTTTTTTATCATTTCTTCATGCTTTGCCTGTATACAGATAGTGTTACGTATATGTGCAACTTAGAACATGATTTTTTTCCTCATGCATCGATCCCTTTATACAATATACTAAACAATTGAGGATGGAACCAGGAAATATTATCAAACTTACCTTGTCAATGGCTCGGAATTCAATGCCTTCAACATAAACTGCAGCATCTCCACAACAATACGATGAAAAACGCTCAACTAGAAACTCAAAATCGAAATCTTCATTCTGATTCAAGAAACGGTACAACTCTATCATCATCCACTGCTCATCTCTCCATGTTGCAAAATATGCATGTAGACTTTCGTGTCCCTTTCTATACTTTAGGTTAACATACACAGGTTTACTTGAAAAGTTTCTTGAATCACAAAATTTGAAGACTAAATAGACCCCATAGACAACATCTAGAGATAAAAATTGAGCTTTTGTCTTGATTTTGATGTTCAAGTCGGAAATATCTAACATCTTCACCACTGTCCCAAACCTATGCATATTATAAACATCCAAGTCTAAATCAGTCGTAGCCTTTATTCCCATACTCTTCTACTGTTGAATTTCATAATTTTTGGAACAAGAGTCTAATTTCTATGTAAGAATTTATTGTACCAGACAAATATCTATTTAAATAAAGGTAAGAATATTAATTAAAAAGAAAAAAAAAAAAAAAAAAAAAAAAAAAACGAAAAATAAAAATAAAAAACTATCAAGATGCTTGCAAAATTTATAAGGGTTAATGGCATATAATAGCAACGAACTTTTTCATTTGTCTCATTATCAGATACGAACCTAAAATATTACAATTATTAGATATGAACTTTCAAATTTTGTTTTATCAATGTAAAAATCTCATCTCGTTGCGTATGATAATGAAAAAAAATTTCAAAGTTGGATGGTTATTGTGGTATTTTTTTAAAGTTCGTATCTGATAATGAAAAAAAATTTGAAAGTTCGTATCTGATAATTGTAATATTTTGGGTTCGTATCTGATAATGGGACAAATGAAAAAGTTTGTTGCTATTATATGCCATTAACCCAATTTATAATTCATGGTCATGAGAACGGAGGACCCGAAACAGGGGCAAACCTCAACTACCTTACTAGAAGGTTTATAAAATTATAGTTCCCAATCATATAGTGAGTATTAAAATCTATTTTGTCATGTACATCATCAGTTCTCATTGTTGATATGTATGTATGCAGGACTAATCTTGTTATTAACCTGATGAGATCAGGTCTAAAGTGTAAAAGAGCAAAAGATGAAACACTATTCCGTTGTTGATTAGCACAGGGGATTAGCAGTTCTAGAAGAATAGAGTCAAAGGGATTCAAATATGTTTTGTGTTAGTGCAGACAGTCATTGTGATAAGAAAGTGTATTACAGTTGGAAAATGTGAACTTAGTCCAAGGGATTCTTAAGTTTGATCCTAATTATAATTATATAATTAATAATCATATTATGCTACCATATACAACTTTTCATGCATTAAACGGTAAAGAGATTAGCCATATACTTTAACATTAAAAAGCATAACATACTTTTACCAATAATGCATATGTTTGCTTATCATTAAAATCTAACAAAGGTGGAGAGGTAGAGAGAATAACCTTGATTCTGAAAGAGATTTCTGCTCATGTGGACAACTGTTTATGTAGGAAAACATTGTGGCTGGAACGCATGACAACAACTGTTATACGACCAAAATGCATATCAGACTCAGTGTGTATGATGTATAAATGCATGTGTGATTTTGAATTATCTCTCAATAAGGAGAAGATACATAGAAATGAGAAACACCCAACAAAGGAGATACGGGAATGAACCGGTTACCACTTTGTCCTGTTGAAGGAGGATTCCCTTATAAAAAATGTTGTAAAGTTCCTCTTTCTTTTTGGTAATTTGGGCTCCCGTTTCTCATAATCCTCATGTAAATACATAATCAATTAATAAACTCATGTTTCATACAGTTACTTTCTTACAGTTTGTTAAAGGCCATAGTTTAGATATATATGAATCAAAAGTTAGCCAATTTTTTCAAAATATAGAAACTTACTTGGAATTCCAATGCTTTTTTAAGCTGTATGACCACTTCATCAGCTGATGGCCGTCTTTCTCTCCTGTGATGTAAGCATTGAAGGGCAATCCTTGTAAATGTAATATATGACTGTGGCACAATTTGTTCTTTGATACCCTCAAACACTAACTCATCAAGTTTTTCTACATAATAGTGGTGTTTAGCCAAAAAGGGTAAATAAAGATACTCATCATCTAGCTTTTCAGATGATAGTTTCCCACACAATATGTCAAATAAGACCGCACCCAATGAGAATATATCAGACTCTCTGGTTAAGAAGCCTGTTTTTGAGTACAGTGGGTCACGATAGCCAATTGTGCCTGTAACATTGTCGATGACATAGTCTACATCCCGATTTGTTGGACATACTAAAGAAATCCCAAAATCACTAATTTTTGCTTTCCAATCATCAAACAGTAGAATGTTGTTGCTGCTGATGTCCCTATGTATTACCATTTCTGGACTTGCAACAGTACCATGAAGGAACTCCAACCCGATTGCTATATCAATGCATATTTTAAGCCGCATCACCCACGTAAGACTATCATCGCTCAAGTACTTATCAAGACTTCCTCTAGATGCATACTTATAAACAATAATTTTCTCATCCTCTTCATCACAGTAGCCTACAAGACCAATGACATTCTCATGTTTATACTCCATAAGGATTTCCAGCTGTGTCATAAATTCAGCTTCTCCTTCAGCAGACTTCCTTTCCAACCGCTTTGCTGCGATGATGTTAGGTCCATGAGCTTGAGTAACTCCTTTGTATATGTTCCAAAAACCTCCATGTCCAATGATATTCTCTTGACTAAATGCCTGTGTGGCCAACTTTATGCTTTGAAGTGAGAGTTTGAAGCTGTCCTTGTGATTTTCCTGCGAATCATAGACAGTAGTTAATTTGATTAGCCAAAAACAAACTAAAACTACCAATCTTATAGAAACATAATAAGGTTCTTATGTGTTGTTAGGCGTATACCAAATTGACCATCTATGTAATATACTCAAAAATATGTCTTTAAATCATTATCTTACTTGAAGGTTTAACGCTTTTTGGAGTTTGTCAATGACAACTTCAATTGTTGGACGTTGCGCTTGAGTTACCGCCAGACACTGAAATGCGATTTTTGAAAATACGTCCAAAGACTCTTTATTGGGTCCTTTGGTTAGAGAAAAGACATTTTCATCGGTTTCTTCCTTTATCTTGTGATCAATAATTTCCATTAGTGTTGCCTTCTCAAAATGATGTCGTGCAATGGGTGCAATCCCCTTCCCATCAATGTCAGTGAAAATACGATCATATGCCAACCTCCCGGTCAAGATCTCAAATAACACCACCCCAAAAGAGTAAATGTCTGATTTCTTATTTAGCTTGCCAGACTTCTCATATTCTGGATCGAAGTACATAGGTGTACCTGCAATCGTACTGGCATTGAAAGTACTGGCATCTTGATCTGCTGGGTGAAATTTGGAGAGCCCAAAATCGGCAATCTTAGCCATCCAATTATCGTCCAATAGAATATTCGCGCTCTTGATGTCCCGGTGTATTAGCTTTTGCTTGTCTTGATCTGTGTTAGTGTGAATGTAATGCAAGCCATGTGCGATACCAAGACATATTCTCAAGCGTTGCATCCAAGTAAGATTAGTCATCTTATCACTGTTCCCCAAATAATCCTCAAGACTCCCTTTAGAAGCAAGCTCATAGACAAGGATCATGTGATCACGATCTTCGTCACAAAAACCAAGAAGAGAGATTATATTCTCATGTTTACAGCTAGTCAAAATCTCAATTTCTGCAATGAACCCTTGTTCTCCTTTTTGATTGTGAATGAGCTTTATGGCTACCGTGCTTTGTTTTTTGGGTAAGTTGCATTTATTCACACCTTCTATCAACGAGGAATTACTGCTATCAAAATGTTCAAGATCTGCTTTGTACACTTGACCGAATCCACCTGAACCGATGCAATATGCTTCGTCAAAATTGTTGGTAGCCTGTATTATATCATTTAGTTGAATCTTCAAGTGTTCCAAGTTCTTCCCCTGCAACATTATGAAGTTTTGCAGCACCACATTAATGCTAGTAAGGATTGGGGGTGAAGTTACAAAAAGAAAGAAAAGGAGGAAAATTTTTACTGACATTTATAAAATACTAGCTAAATGACCCGTCGAATTGCCGGGTTTTTCAAAGAAAATTGATGAAAATATAGAATTTATAGTAACTACTAAGCTCAGATATTTAAATTCTAATGACATATTGTTATCTCCGAATGTTTTAATGGGTGATATATTAAATTTATAATGATAGAAGGCTTTTAAATTTACATATATTATTGGTCAATAATTGTAAATTTTTTGGTTAATAAACAACATAATACGATCTTACTTAACCTCACTTTGCTAAGAGCGTGCTCAACAACGTCATTGATATGTGTCCAAACTCCAAAATGAAAAGCCAATTAAAGTCAAAGATGATAGTCAAAGATCAAAAAGTCAAACAACAACCCAACAGTTTTTCCCGCCCAATTACTTTTACCCATTTCCATTGTATAAATACACTACTTGTAATCATTTAGCACTTAGTCTATGAATTGTAATCTTCTTCTCTACTGTAAACCTTCATCTATCAATAACAAAGCCTTTTTCATTTTGTGATTCTATTCTTATCTTTTGGAATTGCCTATTATCTTGAAAGTACTACTTCATTTTCATAGTGATTTCTAGTAGTACATATCAGTCATCAATATTAATTGGAGCATTCATCTTGCTCTTCTTCTACAATTATTTTTTTCTATCTTCTCTACAAATATTGGATGGTGAAAATAGTTTTGTTATATATAGTAATAAAATATGTGCACTATATATGAAAATTTGATTAAATGTGATTGAGTGATTAAAAATGAAATCGTGTGACACATAAGTGTACAATTTTTTGTTGTCAAGTAAAACAAATATTTCAAATTTAAAATTCAAAAACATAAATTAAATAATCATGCGAACATCGGTCAAACTTTTTATGGTGACAAACAAATAATTCTTATTAAAAACCACTATTTAAACATAAACGGTATAAGGGTTTTTTTTTTTTTTTTTTTTTTTTTTTTTTTTGGTTCAAACCACTTTAATCAATTTTTATATATTTAAAAAAATCTTGTTTTCTTTTCATATATAATAAAGATGTATATAGTTATTTTATATTTTAGAAAAATATATGTCACATTTATTATATTTAATATGATATTTGTTTTGACCTTTTAATTGCGAAATTATGGTTTTTTTGTCAAGGGTCTAAAATTCGTGTAGAATCAGATGGAGTAAGGTGGTATTTGTTTTTTTTAAAATACCACTTAACAACATCTTAATCTAACTCATTCAGACGTGGTCAGACATTTTGGTCATTCAGAGTGTTTGTTTTTTTCAAGTAATTAAGACACAATTAGTATTAAGAGCATTTTTTTTAATCATTAAAAGGCACTTAGAGGCATGGACATCTTACTCAACTAGATGGGGATGGAATGTCTTAACACATTTTAGTGTTACTTTTCTTTTTCTTTTTTTTTCCCCTTAATTTTATGTTTTCTTTTCTTTTGTCGTTTTTTTTTTATTTGAGTGATTTTTTTTTTAAATTTTTTGTTAATTTTTTGTCTTATTGCACTTTGTCTTTCATATTAACAGTATTAAATAGAATCATTGCATATATTTGTAGATAAAAAATGTATAAGATGATTTGTGACAATTCATATTCTGTTCAAATTAAAGGGTTCGGTTTCGAACTCATATATCTTACCTGTAACGCGACTCATCTAGTTAATTGTTTAAAAAGTTCAATTTAAACATTGGCACGCTTATTTTGTCAAATAAACATGAGATTGCATGTTTGTTTAAAATACTTTTTACTTTTAATTGATTATATTATAAAATTTTCTTTTTTATATTTAATAAAGTTTACTTCTCGTGCGAATGCAATCGTATTATATTTAAATTGTAAAAAACAATAGTTTAGCATATTTAGACATTTTTACAAAAACAAACAACTTTATTTGAGTCAAATTCAGATTTCTCAACCACTTATTCAGATTAAGATGTAAATTAGATTCAGACTTTTTTATCGCATATTTAGATTCAGATATGCAAATCAGATTCAGACTCAGAGCCTCTTAATAAACAAACAGTAAGGTGGTGTTTGTTTTTCATAAAGAGGCTATTAACAGCCTCTTAATCTGAACCGTTCAGACGTGGTCAAACATTTTGGTCGTTCAGATCGTTTGTTTTTTATTTCCCATTCAGACGCGTTCAGAGGCAGTAAGATCTTAATGGTCTAGACTTGAGAGGGGTGTCTGAATGCCTCTTGTTGACACAAAAAAAAAATAAAAAAAAAATAAAAAAAATAAAAAAAAAAACCAAAAAAAAATATATAATACAAGCAAGCAGATGTGCGGTTCAAACATGAGTTTTTTTTTTTTTTTTTTTTTTTTTTTTTTTTTTTTTCTGTTCAGATGCGATCAGATTTAGATATTTACGCCTCAGATTCAGATTCAGATGTGCGGTTCAGATTCAGATTCAGAGCCTCTTAAAAAACAAACACCACCTAAGTAATAGTTAAAATATATATTCCAAGCAAATATATTAATGGCAACAGTGTTCATTATTAATATACACTTACCAAGTCTTGAACAATGGTAAAAGTTAATTGATTCTGCTATAATTTATGTCTGATGATTAAGAAAAGTATTAAATATTGTCGGTACGATGAAAATACTATTAATATAATCCTGCATCTGGATGTTGTACTGTGTGCATTATCAGTGTAATTTAGTGGTGTGCACACCACTTTTATTGGTGTACATATCACCTCCGAATTAATATGGATATACCTACGTCACTTAATAAAGTTACATGCATCCATACTTGACAATTGTATGGCGATCTACTGTGGAGAACGTGGTTTTAACATTTGTTAACTTAATAGCGGTCTCATTTTGGAATCATGATCCTCTCAAGTTCACTTTCAAATTGATAGATCAAGTTGAGGTTTTTGCGAGTAGGAAAAAAAAGTGAACCCTCTAAAGTGAGACTTTTATTTTATTTTAATTCAAATCTCACACACAACACTAACTTTATCTATCAATTTGAAAGTGAATTTGAGAGGATCTTAATCTCTCATATTTTGTTTTAGACTACAATTAATATTGCAAAATGAAACTTTAAACATCTTCGATTACATATAATTTGAGCAACATCCAAATTTTATATCATTTGACTAATTTCGTGATGTTTGGGGCATAAAACAAACACCCAAAACATCTTTGAAGAAACATCTATTGAGATAAAATGATTCATCATTGATATTTCTACGTCAATATTGATGTATGCCGTCAATGATCGTTATGAAATACTTTTTTTAATAACATTTAATTAATTATCCACATAATTCCTTTTTTTACTTTTAAGTTTTTTAGTTGTTTCTAATCATGCAAATGTCTTTTAGTGTCATTTTACATTTTATAGTGACAACCACAACTAACTTATCAAACACTAGTATAAAAATTTTAATAATAATAATAATAATAATAAAAAAAAAAAAAAAAAAAAAAAAAAAAAAAAAAAAAAAAACCCGTTTGTAGTTACCACTAGGTAACAGTTTATATTTACTTGTTAAACTTACAATCACACAACTAGTTTTACCAAGCATACCTTTAGTCTTAATTAGCGTTTTTGATAAAAAGCTTGTTTGTAAACAAGATTTAGAATTATAACGTTACTTTTCATACATTTCACACATTAAATTTATACAGCTATAGCTGGTACAATGATGTTGCTTACAGCTACTTCTAAACACTAGTGCTTACCAATTGCTATTTTGTCAAACATATACATTTAATAAAACAAAATTATTAAATACTTTCATATTCACCACATTAATTATAAAAAAAGTTAGTTTTATGTAATATTTATAGTTTTAATATAATATCAATGTTAAAAAGATTATAACATAAAAAGAAAACGTATAAAGTAACTCCTATCCACAACATAAAAAGTTTGGAGTTTAATTACCTTTAAGTGATTCGATGATGTACTGTCAACTGCATTCCTCGAAAGATCCTACAATAATAGTTTCAAGAGAATAGGAAATGAGTTGATAATATAACAGTTATTGTTACATAAATTTGATAAACAAATTAATGTTCTTACTGGATTTTCGTGTTTCCACTGAAGCTCGAACGCTTTCTCAAGTCTTTTGACAACCTGATCTATATATGGGCGATCTGCTCTTTCCACTTTTATGCAGCAATATGCTGTTTCTGAGAATATCTCTAATGATTTTGGTTCCATCTGCTTTCGTAAATGCGGATCCATCATATCCTCCAAATGAGATTTGGCCAGCTGACTTAATAACCCCTCTTTCAACTCATCTTCAAGTTCATTTTCGCCTTTGTCTTCATCTTCGTCTTTGCCATCGTTTGCACTCCTTCCGCACAAGACTTCTAGTAATACAACACCGAATGAAAACACATCTGACTTGTGGGTCACCCCGCCAGTCTTCTCATATTTTGGGTCCATGTATACATTCTTAACAATATCACGAGTAAGAAGAAGACGGTGCCTCCGAGCTACTGTATTTTTCAACGAAAGTTCAAAACCAGATAACTTGGGTTCCCATTTGTCATCTAGTAAAATATTCGAGCTCTTGATGTTGCAATGTATGACACTAAAATCTCGTCCAGGATCATAATGGATGTAACTCAATGCCTTCGCAACACCAACGCATATCTTCAACCTTTGCATCCATGTGAGGGTCTTGTCACTTAGATATGTTTTGAGACTTCGGTTGGCCTCCTTCTTGTATATGATAATCTTATTGTCCTTGTTCTCAGAAAACCCAATAAGAGACACAAGATTCTTATGTTTGAGACTAGAAAGCATCGAAACTTCGGTCCAAATCTTTTTGCTCTCATCTTTTATATATTCTAAATAGAACCTCTTCGCAATAATATCAATGAATTGTTCAGAACATAAGAGACGGCCTTTGTAAATCACTCCAAGCTTAAAATATTCGATAATATTCTCATCAGCAAAATTGTTGGTTGCAGATAGTATATCTTGCAAGCTGAGTTTTAAGTGAGAAAGATCTTTGAGGAAAGACTTTGTCTTGTTGCTGACGTGGGACTCAACACGTGTAGATATGGAGGTCAATGATCCCTATATGTACCAAACAAGACAACATTACCAAGTGTTCTAAAAATGACACGTGTATATGGAGTTCACTTATCTAAAATCCAGTGACTTGCAACAATAGTAATAAGAGGGTGTTTAGGGTTGCGTTTCGGTGCAGCTTATTTGATTATCGTGATTCAAAAATGCAAATAATTCATTTGAAGTGTTTAGCAAAGAAAAATTGACAAATGATTTTTTGCGTTTGTATGGCATTATTACAAAGTTACCCTTCTTATATCACTTTTCTTTAATATTTTGTTCCTACGCTGATGGCAGGCTCATCAATATGTGGATGAGAGAGTTATGGATAATAGTTACGTATAATATTATATAAAAATGATTATTTTGAATGAATAGAATGGTTATAAAAGATAATCATTTAAGTTATATACGGAGTACGTTACAACAATAACTTTTGTTAAATTATTATTTCGTATATATAATTTATATGGTTATTTAATATGTATAACTTATTTGATAAAACAATCTCGATGACTTTCTTATAAGTTAAATTAAAATAACTTAATAGTGTAGATGTCTATTTTAGTCATTAATTAGCATGTTAAGTCATAAATAATCTAATTTGCCAAACACTTAAAAAACTGATTATTTGATTATTGCGTTATTATACAACATGATTAGATCCAAACACACGTTTTGCAACAGTGGATTATCTGATTATGGTTTTCAAAACAATTAATCTATTTTCAATAAGTAATCCCAAACACCCCCTAAGTAAATAATTACCTTGTCATGATTGGATGATGTATCTTCAACTGTGGCCGCAACTATTGAATGTCCCTTTAATATCATAAATACAGTAATAAGTAAATAATTTTACTTATGTTAATATTATCAATAAATATAGATTATTTATAAAAGAAAGATGAAAGAAAAAAACACGTCTTACAACATTTTGACGTTCCATTTGAAGTTTCAACGCGTTCTCAAGTCTTGTGACAACCACACTTATATCCGGGCGTTGAGATCTTTCTTCATTCAAGCAGTCATGTGCTATCTTCGCGAAAACGTTGAATGATTGCGGATCCATTTGTTTTCGTAGAACTGGATCAATTATTTCATCGAGTATTTTCTTTTTATAATGAAAAAAGACAAGTGTAGCCAAATACTTATTATCTGGATGCTCACTTATTGATTCCCTACCACACACTAGTCCAAACAATAGTATCCCAAAGGAGTACATATCCGATTTGTGGTTCACACTTTTAGTCTCAATATATGTTGGGTCTCCATACCCTTCCACATACACATGATTATTAGTATGAAATGAATGGTGCCTTTGAAAAGCTTTAATCTTCATGGAATTTTCAAAATCAGATAACTTGGGTTGCCATTCATCATTTAATAGAACTCTGCTACTGCTAATAAGCCGGTGTATTACGCTGAAATCGCGCGACTCATCATAATGAATGTAGCTCAATGCATGCGCAATACCGACAGATATCTCGAGTCTTCGCACCCATGTCAACAACATCGGGTCACTTAGATGGAGACTAAGACTTCCCCTGGCCATCTCATCCCTGTAAATGATGATTTTCTCAACATTCTCATCACAAAACCCAACAAGAGAAACCACATTTTTATGCTTGAGACTAGAAAGCATTGAAATCTCCGTCCAAAACATCTGTTCTACTCCATACCATTCTTTATTAAACCTCCGAGCAAAGATATCAATCAAGTCACCGGACCACAAGAGCTGTCCCTTGTATCTTTTTTCAATTCTATCTTCTAAGATGACATTTTGTTGAGCGAAGTTGTTGGTGGCAGATAGGATATTATCAAGGGGGACTCTGAGGTGAGAAAATTCATTCATTATCTGTAAAATAGTCAAGTTAAAACGTGAGTTAGAAAAAGGGAGTATAATAATGCCTACAAAGTGTTTGATAAAATTCCTGAACCATGTCTAAGACATGTTAGGTCTAATTCTGCATATATCTTGTAGTTTATAGTTATTATGTTTAGGAAGTGATAATATGGATTGAAATTGTCTTGATAAGATAAGTTCATTAAGTTGTATTCAGAAGAAAGAAACTATGGCATGCGCTTTGTGTAACAGTAAATTGTTTAACATTACAATATACTTTTGTTTAGTGTTGATATTTAGTCATCTGAAGTTGTTTCCAGTGACATGTTTTCGTAGCTGTTGCAGGATACTTTATTGGAGGATTTTTAAGGATATTGAAAGGAATGGAGAGACATTATTAAATATTGTAATGGAAACTTTAAAAGCCAAGTTGCTGAGTTTGAAAGGGAAGAACTCTCCTGCTGTGGAAAGAAATACTAGCAGTAAGATGCTGGTATTTGGTTATCTGAAACTGAGTGTATATTCAAGGGTTGACACGTTTAATATCAAGATGAGTGTATATGAAATTGGAAAGCAGTGAGACACATGAATATGTTGGAAAGTATATTGGAGTACAAGGTACTAAGACTGCTGGCATAAACGAGTTCTGAATTTGAGAAATTGCTAAAAGATTGCATAAAGTAGATTGGAACACTCAAGATAAGTTGAAAAGGTGGTATCCAGGAAAAACTATGGTATCCAACCTGTGAATGAAATTGCAGACACATGAGCAAGCTGGAAAGATTTAATCTAGGATGGGACTACTTGGTCTTGGTTATGACAGGCAATTATGGAAATTAGAAGTACAAAACATGTTCCAAAGGTATTATAGTCATTTTTAGCCCTTTTACTTGTAACAGGCGCAAGTAAGTATTTTACGAATATGACACGATATTGCATTCGTATCCACACTAGGTATCGAATTGGTACAAACAAACTTTTTATTTGAACTGTTTGATTCTGCTAAGTCTTTTTGAAGCTGCTTGAATCTAGATGTATAATAACTTGATGATTCTGCTTGTTGATTGCTGAATGATTATAGATGATTAGACTAGTGCTTATTGAGTCAACTAGGTAATAAAATGGCCTGATGTCGCTGATTGCTGATTGTTGAATAGTTATATTAGATTGATTACAGTTATTTTAATTGAATCGATTGGGTCACCAAGTATCAAATGAAGCTCTGGTACCGTAATACTAATATAAACTACTCCAACTAACTAAAGATTAGCGAGTGAAAGTGTAGTGCATAATGTAACAGATGATACTAGAGTGTTCAATGACACTATATATATGGTAAACTTAAACATAATCTTATGTGATCTCATATGCCGCAGCAGGTATATATATATATTTAGTTTTCTGTACTGAAGATGAATGTCTTTTTGGAAATTATGTAGATTCGCTTCATACAGATATTGTGCACAATGTATGTTGAGACACTTTTACTTTTATCCCAAAAGATTCAATCATGGTTATTAAATATGGGACATGGTGACCAATTATGGCTTCGTATATATAAACTTTTTGGCAAGGTTGGTTTGGGCTTTTACTTAAAAGTAGTGCTATTGTAGTTTTACACCTTGCACCAAGTTGTCCATTTGTTAGTAATACTAACTAAGAAAATAGCATTAGCATTAGCCTGTGAGTCGGTTTTTAAGCCATATTGTGTCATAGTGCATGATGTAACAGGCGATATACTATTGAGAATATGCAGGGCCGGATTTTGGCCTGTGCATAGGGCCCCCAAATCTATTAGGGCCACATTTTAAAGATAAGCCCAGTTTATGAATGTACCTGTTCCAATCCATTGTAGTCTATTTTGGCCTGTGTAATATCTGTGCAGCACAACAGCTAGAATGACAATTTGTTCATCCCTTATTTGTTCATTTCGTTCCTTTATTCGTATTTGTTTCCTTCTCTTAATATCTTTTGCTATGTCTATTTAAATTTTTATTTACAAATTACAATGTTATTGGTACGAAGAATTTGGAGATCGATAGAATATATATTCTAAAAGTCAATTGTGATATGATGTAGAATCATTTCAAAATTCAGGAATTAACGTTATACCAAAAACATGTAATATGTAAGCATTTTTCTAGTTGTTGTCTACATTTTTTTTCTGTATTTATAACCGTAGTGTCATAATTAAATATTATACGTTCAAGAGAACGATTTTCATGTTTTTAGAAAAAAGCCTCAATTTTATCATTGCATTGGGCCCTCGAAATCCATGGGACGGCCCTGAGAATAAGCAATTATAATTCTATTAGAGGTTGATGATGTTCATCTCATACTTTGAGATTTGTTCATCCCAATTAAACTCTATATATTTAACTTATGGTTATATTGTCTTATCACAGAGTGATGAATTTGAAAAGGAGGAACTTGAATATAAAACTGTTGAGGAAGATCAAGAGCTTGTATCAGTTCGAACTCTATGGAACTCACTTATGAATGATTTTTTCCTTTACCATTTTATCTTGTGGCGAAATATCAAAATCTGTTAGTTTGAGTTATCTTTCTGTAGACTTTTGAAATCAAATGATTATGCTATTGCTGCATTCATTCAAGTTCTTATATACTACTCATTCTTGTTTCAGGAACAAAATGATTTTTCCAAATCGTATGGGAAGGGGACCCGTAATACCAAGGACCAATTGAAGGACTATATATTGAAAGCCTTGAAAATTAGCAAGGTAATGTTTCAAAGCAGATCAATAATCCCAAAAAGTCAACTGGTAACTGCTAATATAATACAGTAAAAGAATAAATGCTGAAATTAGAAGGTTGTAACCCATTTGACCCGTAGCATTGTTTCAACTTTCAAAGCGGATCAGCAATCCCAAAAGGTTGTTAACCATTGCTTATATTTTCCATACGTGTCTTATATTTTCCGTTTATGCCTCTGTTGGGCGGAATAAAGAGGCCAAGGGAAAATATTAAATAAGTATACTGTCAAAACCGAAGGCTAAGATAAACAAGGTCAAAAGGATTATTATGGGTAATATTGAGAAGGTAGTTGTTTCGTTTACGTGATGTTTTGTTTCTTGGCCATCATTTAGCTAACTTTTTCGTCTTTTTAACATGTCGGTTTTTGGTGTTTCATGGTGCTTATGGGATATTAATGTTGCTTATATTGGCTGAGGTTACTAGGTATGTTGTGTTTAATCTCTTACATTAACTTCAGTGTGTGTCAGGCTGGGTTGGCTTGAAAAGAAATTTTGTCCAAGAAAAACTGGTAGTCAAATATGTTTTATAGCCATATTATTAAAATAATAATTTATTTATTTTTTTATATATGTAAAGGATTTAGAAAGTTTTATTCACTAAAAATACACTGTGGGTGACTATCAAGTCTTAACCAGTGACCTAATTGACCTTTTTTCTTATCAGTTACTCGTTTTTTTATCATACATAGAGACAAACCATAACCTGGACTGACAATGTACAAGTAAATGAGTCGAACCCGTATAAGGGAAGTTGCTTCTCTTCCGGTCAATGCGTCATAAGTCCTAAAAGTTTAAGTTTTGAGGTTAAAGACACAAACAAATAGGGGATGGACAACTCATGTAGCTTACATGTAATTAGTTTTGATCTACAGCTTGGACAAACTAGAGTTCAGGACCATATATACTACCTTGTGCATATCGTAATGAACTTGCTAAACTACAGGTAGATTTTATAACTTTCTTACTTTGTAACTCAGCAATCCCCCACCAGTGACACTCCCCCAGTTTCATATAAAGGCTTGCAAGACGTCCTATCAAAATCTTGGTTGGGTGGTCATACTTCACAAATGTTTGCAGACATCAACAACTACTTTTACTATACCACTTTTCTTTTTTTCAATGTTTTGAAACCGGTCGAACCGGTTCCGCCTTAGATAACGGGTCAAAAGAAGCCGGGTTTTGAAAATTCAAAACCCAGTGTGACCCACCGGGTTTTACCCGTTTCTATAATTCCGGCTGGGTTTGTCAATAAATCTTTTATATGTGTTCCGCATTGCTTCTTACAAGATTTTGAAAGCTTTAAAAGCTGTTTAGACAGGTTTTTATGGTGTTTTAAACACTTTCTATATGCTATTTGGACGGGCTTATATGCTGTTTTAACAGCTTTTATGTATGTTTGGTTTTCTTCATTGTTTGCAAACATGTGTTCAATTTATTTCTGTTTGTAAAATGGGTTACTTGACTTAAGTGACCCCATTAAGCTGACGAAATGAGATGACTTCCTTCTCCAAAGTTTCATTTTAGCCCTCTAACTCGGGTTTTTAGTTTATATCTGTCTTCTCTTTTGAATATTGTTTCAAACATTTATCTTATTTATTTATGTCAAACCTTTCTCTTCGAAATAGGATAATTTTTATTTTTTTATTTTATTCTTTTATTTATAACCCATATATGTTTGGCTAGTACACATATAGGGTTAATATTGTTTTATTGTTTTTTTCTGTTATGCATCAATGACTTTAGTTGATCCGAACCCGGACTCGAATGGATGGGGGTTGGTCCTTATCTAAATCTACCCGAACCGAAATGTCTTTTAGGGTGGGGTGCGGGTGGGTTTTCTTTCGGACATGATCACAATTGACCCGACGCGAATGAAACCGAACCTCACTAATTAATTTGACCCTATTCACATCCCTGTATGTAGCCAACACCAACTTACGTGGTAGTTGGGAGTTAAACGTTATAAATTAGTTTCCTAAGGCGTTTAACTTTTGATAATTTTGCTAGTTTGCGACATTTGATAATTTCAAGATGTAAATAAAAGAAATTCTGAAAATTTCAAGAATTGCTAAATTTTAAAAGAAATTGGTGACTTTAATTGCTGTGTATAGAGCGAAAGTCACCGGCTCTAGTTAATATACATTCACATAATTACCTATAAGCAAGAAATGCAGCCCACAAATATTGTTCACGTTGTTGAGTACTATTATCTCTTTGGTTTGTTTATATTTATTCCTCCATGGGTTTCCTGTTTGTTAATTACTAAAAGTTTTGAGTCACATAAGAATAAACTATAATAGTGAGGCGATAGTTTTCTTATTAAAAAATATAATAATAATATTGGGCTTTTATAATTGAAAATTTTATAAAAGAGACATGCTATACAAAGTAGAAAAATCATTCACATGCTCTTGTGTAAGTTAGATGTTATAATCCCTTGAAAATTTATGAGCTTGAAAGAAACTTAGTGGGTCCAGCAATCAACTATATATTTGCTATATTTTTATTTGAGGATAGTTTGTCTTTTCAATTTTTGTAGTCAATTCGCTACAATCCTTCATAAAAAAACACAAGCAATGAATCAGGGCACAGACAAAAATCAAACCCCACAAAAAGAATCAGGGACCCACATTTATAGCAAAAGATTATAACTAATATATTCCTTTTTTGTTTATAATTATAAATAATTCATAATGGTCATGCATCTTCGTCAATAACTATTTTTATTCATACAATATAAAATGATAATTATATGAAAATCTGAACAATAACTCGGTAATAAAATAGGATTAATTATTATTATTTTAAATTCATATGAAAAACTTCTCACTACTAAATTACTGCATAATATAACTGTTATGGATATATATTCAATTACAAGAATTTTTTTTTTACGTATAGTCTTAAAAAGTGGTAAATATAAGAAATTCATAAAACTTGTCAGTTGTCACTAACTCGTATAGTATAACCATACTTATTAGCCAATTTGCACTCAAATAAACAGATAGTAGTAGTACTTATTACTCGTATGATAAAAAGATGGAAGAGGAAAAACTGTCTTACCGCATTTTGATGTTCGAGTTGCAGTTCCAACGCTCTCTCAAGTCTCGTGACAATCTCATCAATATCTGGGCGCTGCGATCGTTCTTCACTCAAGCATTTATATGCTATTTCTGCAAAGATGTTAACTGATTGAGAGTCCATTTGACTCCATAGATCCCAATCAATTATTTCATTGAGTTTCTTCTCCCTATAATGGGCAACGGCCACCAAAGCCAAATACTTATTATCTTGGTTGCCTTTGATTACTGCTCGCCTACCACACAGTAGTTCAAACATTACTATCCCAAAGGAGTACATATCCGACTTGTGGTTTGCACTTTTTGTCTCGATATATGTTGGGTCTGTATACCCATCGGTACTCCAAACTTTATCTGTATTGAAAGAATTGTGCCTTTCAGATGCGTTGATCTTCATGGAAAGTATAAAATCACCTAACTTGGGTTCCCAGTCATCATTTAAATAAATCGATCCACTGTCAATGTTGCGGTGTATTACGCTAAAATCACGTGACTCGTCATAATGAATGTAGCTCAGTGATTGCGCAATACCCACAGATATCTCCAATCTTTGCACCCATGTCAACGACATTGGGTCACTTAGATGTAATACAAGACTTCCCCTGGTCTCACGCCTAATAATGATGACCTTCTCGTCATTATCATCACAAAACCCAACAAGAGAAACCAGATTCTTGTGCTTGAGAGTAGAAAGCATGGAAAGCTCCAACCAAAACTGTTGGTCTCCATCAAACCGTTCTTTATTTAACCTCCCAGCGTAGACAGTAATTAACTCACCGGACCACAAGAGCGGTACTCTGTAATATGTTTCATATGCATCTTTTCCGCATATATATTGGTCGGAAAAGTTCTTGGTTGCGGATAGTATATCTTTAAGGGGGATTTTTAAGTGAGCAAAGTCATCGTGATTGACTGAAGACATCATGTATGAATCTGCTTGTTTATCTGAACAAAAAATAGGGTGTGTGGGTTGTTACAAAAAGAAGTGAAGGAGGTTTGGGTGATGTACATAAAAATCTGTTCGATTTGTGTTTATAGAAGATGTGGATAGGTGTGTGTTCCTTGTTATCTTAAATGTATGGACGTAGTAACTACATTGACTTTTTGACCATAACACACAAGCGTGTAGGAAATTTCCCTTTCAAAGTTTCAAAATGATACTCCACAAAACAACATACACAGTAACCGAAACAAATAATACACCACATGTGAAAAACAAAAGTACGATGGGAAATTTCTTAGCAACTACTATGAGATTGGATTGGTAGTTGCATTATTAATGGTAGTAGATTATTGAGTTGACCATCACACAAATAGTCTCTGGCGTCAAATGTATAGGAAACTTTCCTTTCAAAGTTTGAAAAAAAATTCGAATAAAAATTTACAAGAACAAACCAATGTATGTTATAACCTATTTGTGGAAAAAAAAAAAAAAAAAAAAAAAAAAAAAAAAAAAAAAAAAACGAACCGAACCGAACCGAAAATGAATATAACATAGCATTTAAAATGAACCGAACCGAATAAAAACTTTCCTTTTAAAGTACATTTTTTTATTGTTATTATTTAGTTGCGCCTAGTAAATCATCATGGACCAAAAATGAATATAACATAGCGTTTGGTATGTTGTAATTAAAGTGGGAATTAGAAAAGGTTATTACGGTGGAATGAAAAAATCTTGTTTGTTTACACATTTGTAATTAGGGATGAGCACGGTACCGATCCCGTACCGAATTAGTGGTACCGATTTTTTCCCGAGCATAAATTACGGTACCGGTACCGTACCGAACGGGATTCAGGTACCGGTACCGGGAAATCGGGATTTTCCCGTTTTTTCCGGGAATTTCCCGATTTGGTACTGGTCCCATACCGAATTAGTGGTACCGAATTTTTTTCCTCCTTATTTCGTAGTATCGGTACCGTACCGTATATCAAGATCGGTACCGTTTTGGTATGGTACCGGTACGGTTCCGGTTCGGTTCGAAATGCTCATCCCTATTTTTAATGTAATGCTTTATTGCAAAGAATGACTCATTACATCAAAAACCATTATTTTCATTCGTTAGGGGTCCCTCCTTTTTTTTATTACATGTTGTAATGAAATGAAAATTACATAAAAGTCCATCATTAACTAGCCACATTAAATAAATTTCTTATCATCAATGGTCATTTTTAGGGGTGTTCATGGGTCGGGTAATAAACCGAATAAACCGAAAACTGAACCGAACCTAATATATAACCGAACCGAACTTGTTAAAACCGAACTGAACCGAATTAAAAATTCGGTTTTCGGTTTGGATATGGGTTTGACTATCTAAACCGAAAACCGAAAATTATATAAATATATATATTTTTTATATATTTATATTATTTTATATATATATAATATCCATTAAAATTTTATACTAATATAAAAAACACCTTTTTATGCTTGAAATATTTTTTTTTTGCCAAAAATATATATAATTAAATTTAAAAAAAAAATATAAATAGTGTAATTCAAGTAAAAATTTTGGTTTTCGGTTTTGACCCATAACTGAACCGAACTTCGGTTCGGTTCTCGGTTCGGTTCGGTTATATATATTTTCGGTTCGGTTCGGTTTTCGGTTATGACCCAAAAAAAAATTTTAACCGAACAACCCGAACCGAATAAACCGATTAACCGAGAACCGAACCGATGAACACCCCTAGTCATTTTAGTCTTTTTTTTCTTATTGATTCCATTACGTCATATCTTACCAACCAAACATGATTATTAACGGTAATGAATCATTACATTACGTCCTTCATTCCATTACATTGTTTATTCCACTCATTTGATATTTCATTTCGTCATACCAAACGAACCCTAAGTGTTCACCAAAAGCATTGTATGCAGATCTGATCCAATAGTCAATATATAAATTAGTTGCAAGTTACATCAATTATATCATCCATCTAATGTCTATGCCCAGGATGGATCCTATGTGGTCGGTCCACTAGTGCATACCTAACGACTCAAAATCAATTATTATCAAAGTCATGTCAAAAACACAATTGAATTAACGAGCCTTCACAATCTAACTACTAGCTTATGTCAAGATAAACACACTCACGATATCTCAAATAACCAAACAGTTATACAACCTAACTCTTCTAACCCAATAAACACATAGCAATCTCAAACTCCTAATGTTTATTAAACTATAAAACTATGAAAAAAAAAAAAAAAAAAAAAAAAAAAAAAAAAAAAAAGTTGCTCCTTTAGAAAAAGTTTTGAGGGGTGCTACTACATGATCCGATTTCACTCAATAGTAACCGAATTCTACTAAAAAAAGGTCATTCATTTCCTTTCTTTTTTTTTTAAAAGGAAAAGATCATTCATTTCTTAAAGGCAATTTTACTCCAGAGACCATTCGAACATGCAACGAGTCTTAATAGTCTCACTAGGATGACCTATTTACAAAACTATTGAAGCAATCATTTTTCAAAGAGCCCTTGGTGTCATAACTCAAGTTATCTCATAACTTAGCGTCACGTCAATGTCACATCAGCTTTAGCAATTTAATCTTAACTTACAAAAAAATACCTCTTATCATAATTCAACCATAACTCAACATTTCAGGCCTCACTTTTTTTTAAAAAATAAAATTTACAAATTCAACCCCTAAACTAAAACTAATACTTCATTTAAAACATAAACATAACATGAAAACATAAACGTTACAATACAAATTATAAAAAAATGAACAAAAAAAAAAAAAAACGAAATAATAAAAACATGACATAAACGAAATTACAACTTGGAAATTACAAAAAACAATTATATCTACTGTCGAGGTTGCAAATTTTTTTTTTAATGATTTTGTCTTTTTCCATGTCGATCCAAAACGCAACGTTTGAATCCTTGCCGGCAGTCTATATCATCAGAAATTACATCTCTTCCAACTTTTGTATCATTTGATCTTTTTCTTTAGTTGCACGATACGCCTCTTGGGCCGCTTCCCGTTTGACATGACACTAGGATGTCATAATATCCGAGAATTGGCTTGACGAGCTCGTTCCACCGGTATCCGTCCCCCCGGTACTCGTGGTTGTCTCGGATATGGCTTTCTTAGAAACACGTTTTTTGCCCATCGGACGTGGTTGAGTATCATGACCAGATAACGCCTCGTTTGTTTGCCGTGGGACATCTCCGGTTAAATCAACCTCCTCGGGGTGTCCCATTTTTTATGCTTTCGCCAAACGCCCTATGCTTCCTCATGAGGAAATGGCGCTCCTTTATGCTTGTTGCGGTATGTTTCTCTAAGCCGTTTCATGTTATCCAACTCATTTTCCCCACTCTTTTCCAAACGTTGTTCCCGTTTAAAGATTGCGTTGAACTTTTGGCAATCATGGTTCAACGTTTTCCACTTTCTTGTTAGCATGTCCTTGTTGCGTTTTTGAAAGTTGGTTTTATTGGACTCATCCTTGACCCGTTTCCAAAACGTGTCGCCCGGTTGTGCACGGCCAACTTTTTGGATCCTTGGTAATGGCAACGTAACACTCTGCAAGTAGTTTTTCTTTAACTCCTTGCCAACGTAAGGTAGTAGCGGACACGTCATCATCGGAAAGTTCTTCAGTTGCTTTGGGGTTTTTTTTTTTTTTTTTTGACCTTACGTTTACCACGACTTTTGGGCATAGGTTTTTGTGAAGAAATAGGTGCTTCGGATACATCATTTGTATCGATGTGGGTATGTTAAGATTGAGAGGACGGTTGAGTTGGTTGCCCGAATTGTAGGTTTTGGAAATTGGTATTTAGCATTTGTTGGTTTCGTTGCCAATATAAAAATGCTTGATGTTGTTAGTAAAGTTCATCCTACGACAAGCCGAGAGGGTTAGGCAAAGGGTTTTGTGATGAAGAAGAACCCCCGTTCGGGTTTGAAGACCCCATGTTTGGGTTATTGAAATCCATTAGGTTTACGAAACTCTCTTCGTTATTGAAATCCGACATTTTTTTTTTTTTTTTTTTTTTGCAATTATTGAGTTGTGAAAGTGTGAGAATAAAGGCGTGCAATTATTGAGTTGTTAAAAAAGGATTTTGAATTATACTAGCCATTTAAGGGGCTGTTTTGTAATTATTTTATTCATTAAGCTTGTAACGCTGTGTTGTGGTGGTAACATTGAGGGCAACGCCCTAACGCAAAACAAAGGCTCGGTATCATAACTAGGCTCCAACGGGCGCTAAGGCATTGCCACATAGGAATAACACAAGGAGGATGTTAACATACCGAAGGCTCTAACAAGAATGACAACATTATCATCTTGTTCAAAATAAACATTAGAGAATCCCACCCCCTATAAATTAAACCCGTAGTATATTTTCAAGGGAAGAATTGGGTGAAGACATATGTTCCTATTTAACCAAGTAAAGCAACCTCATGTACACTTAGAAAAAGAAAAATCAAAATCAAAATTACAACAAGGGTAAAAAGTGAAGGAAGTTGTTGGGTAAAAATGTATGGAATATGGACGTCTAGTAGCTGCATTGACATTTTGACCATTACACACATTGTCTCTAGCGTATAGGAAATTTCTCTTTCAAAGTTTCATAATAGTACTCCACAAAGCAACATACACAGTACTCCACATGTGAAAAACAAAAATATGATGGGAAACTTAGCAACTACTATGAGATTGGATTGGTAGTTGCTATTGACTTCTTGACAATAACACAAATAGTGTCAAGTGTATAGGACTTCCCTTTCAAAGTTTGAAAAAAAAATCGAATAAAGATTTACATGAACAAACCAATGAATATAGATGTGGATTTGAAAAAAATGCACACCGACATATATATAGATGATATGATAACATGAAAAGGCTTTCTTGAGATTTTCTTAATATGCACCAAAGGGAAAGTATTAATGCAATTAAGCATGACCTCCTATAAACTATTGTCTTATATAAACAAACATTGACACAATCACAAAGAAAGTACACTTATTTTTTTAGTTACGCCTAGCAAATCATCATGGACCAAAAATGAACATATAAGTGTTCACCAAAAGCATTGTATGTAGATCTGATCCAAAAGTCGGTATATAAATTAGTTGTAAGTTACATCAAGTATATCATCCATCTAATGTCTATGCCGAGGATGGATCCTATGTGGTCGGTCCACTAGTGCATACCTAACGACTGATAATCAATTATTATCAAAGACATGTCCAAAACACAATTGCATTAACGAGTCTTCACAATCTAACTACTAGCTTATGTCAAGATAAACACACTCAAGATAAACACACTCAGGATATCTCAAAATAACCAAACAATTATACAACCCAACTCTCCTAACCTAATAAACACATAGCAATCTCAAACTCCTAATGTTTATTAAACTATAAAACTATGAAGAAGAAGAATAATAGTTGCTCCTTTAGAAAAGGTTTTGAGGGGTGCTACTACTTGATCCGATTTCGCTCAATAGTATCCGAATTCTACAAAAAAAAAGTTCATTCGTTCAATAGAAACCGACTCCGGGCTATCCAAAAAGGGTAGTCGCCGTGGGATTAGTCGGCTCGCAATGTCGAGTCGGAAACCCATGTTTACCAAAAAAAAAAAAAAAAAAAAAAAAAAAAAAAAAAAAAAAAAAACATGCAATGAATCTTAATAGTCTCACTAAGATGACCTATTTACAGAACTATTGAAACATACATTTTTTTTTGGGTAAAGGGTGTCTTGCCCTGTAAATAGACCATACATTTTTCAAATGACAATGACAACATTATCATCTTGTTTAAAATGAACATTAGAGAATCTCACCCTTATAAATTAACCCCGTAGTATATTTTCAGGGGAAGAATTTTAACTAAGCAAATTCGATCGGTGAAGACATATATTCCTATTTCAAGGTGGATGTTAAGTGAGCAAAGTCATCAGGTGAAAACATCATGATGCGAAGGAGTCTCACAAGATGTGGAAGAAAAAATACACAAAGAGAAGGAGTCAAGTAGCTGGTGGTAGGTGATCATAATCATATCAATAATGCTCCGTATGTCTTTGCATTATTGTACTCTGCATTATTGTAATATGACGAGTATGATGTGATAATAAAGGCGTGTTTTTTGCACTATTGTACTTTGACGAGTAAGACGCGGCTGTTGTTTTTATTGCATTATTACCCTATATTGAATATTATTATAAAATAATGAAGAACAAGAGAGGAAGAGAGAATTCTAATTAAGTGATCATCAAGGTTACAAGTAGATTAATATAGGGTGGATGAATACATCTCAAACCCTAAAGACCCTAAAGCGCACTAGAAATAAATGTGAAAAGATATAAGCCCATTAATATTTACAATAATCCTCCTTGGATATTCACAATTTATTATACGCTATACACCGGCTCATTAAAAACATTGTCAAGAAAAAATCCAATGGGATAAAACCACTTGATGAAGGGAAAAAGAGTGTAGTGTGCATAATGCTTCTTCTCAATTTAATGTATATCTTTCAATCTTCGAATGTCAATCTTCCGAAGCAGTTGCTCAAACATTTTTTACGGCAAAGTTTTTGTAATAAAGTCCACTGAAAATTGATGTCAAGAATATGTCCTGCAAAGATGACAAAATACATGTGTAGCTTCCAACCTAATATCAAATGCATTGGTTGAAAAACCTACGACATTGCTAATACAAATATTAAAAGAGAAAAATACACTCTTAATTGGTCAAGAGTTTAATGTGTGCTCTAAAAGTAATGTGTGTCGGTGAAGACAATTTAATTGGTCAAGAGTTTAATGGGGGATTGAACGGTTGGTGCAAAGTAATTTATTGTTTAGTTACAGTTTGAACTGTGAATGGCTTGGTGCTTCATACGTACGGATGCACGGTGCCTTCATTTTTTTTAATTTTCATTCGTAAGGTTTGTGTAAAAATAAAGTTTTGTGTCTTTTTAAAAGAAATTGTTTAACTAACTTTTAGCTATTGAAATGGAACCTTAGTTACAATGGCGGATGTTTCTAATATAATGTTGTTATGTTGATCTATGATGGGATTTTTCTAAACAGTTGTTCGCCAGCCTATTTTTGGATATAAGATGTTTTTAGCTATTGAAACAGAAACTTAGTTACAGTGGCGGGCCAAAGAAAACAATAATTAATATGCAAATTAAACATGTTACTAAACTTTTTAAAAAAATGCGTCTAAGGTAATTAACTTTTATTTTGTTCACTTAGGTTACTAAACATATAGGAAGCATACATTTCTATAATTTTAGTGTTAATCAGGATGACTTGAACGTATATTTTGGATAAATTAAGTAACATAACTATCGTATGCTGATGACATTTATGTCGGTGAAGTTGTACATGAACAAACCACTGAATATTAATATAGATTTGAAAAAATTGCACGCCTATCGAGATATTGAGATGATATGATAACATGAAAAGGCTTTATTGAGATTTTCTTAATCACAATTAATATGTACCAAAGGGAAAGTAATAATGCAATTAAGCATGACCTGCTATAAGCTATTGTCTTATACAAACAAGCATTGACAAAATCACAAGGAGTTTAAAGTACACTTTTTTTTTTCTTTTTTTTTCTTTTTTTTTTTTTTTACACTTGCGCCTAGTAAATCATCATGGACCAAAAATGAATATAAGTGTTCACCAAAAGCTTTGTACATAGATCTCATCCAAAAGTCGATATATAGATTAGTTGTAAGTTACATCAATTATATCATCCATCTAATGTCTACTAGTGTATACCTAACGACTGAAAATCAATTATTATCAAAGACATATCAAAAACACAATTGAATTAACTAGTTTCCGAAATCTAACTACTAACTTATGTCAAGATAAACACACTACTCTGAATATCTCAAAATAACCAAGTTACCAAACAGTTATACAACCCAACTCTCCTAACCAAATAAACACAACAAGGGTAAAAAGTAAAGGAAGTTGTTGGGTAAAAGTATGTGTGTCGGTGAAGACAATTTAATTGGTCAAGTCGTCAAGAGTTTAATGGGGAATTGAACGGTTGGTACAAAGTAATTTATTTTAGTTATAGGGGATGTTTAGCACATCTGAATATGAATATGATGCGTAAATGTCTGAATCTGAATCAAATAAGATTTTACTTTCTTATTTTTTTTTTTTTTTTTTATGTCTGAATGTTTTAAATGTAAAGCAATTTCATTCTTACAAAACATAAAAACATCCGAACATTAAAGAAAACATTTGAGTCATAAATTTAACAAAGTTTAATAACATGAAAATAAAATGTCATAATCTAAAATATTCAAGGACATTGTGCCGTAACTGAATCTCGTAAACTAGTCATATATCTATACATCTTTTATGATACCCGAAAGAAAATGGCAATATGATATGTATTTCTGGTTATCATCATACCATTTGTAATACTGATGATCGACCTAAAGCATCCAAATTAGGCTCGTATCATAATGTAGAACCTATAAACGTACCGAAACAAAGGGTCTTATCATGATTCATAAGTTATACTTATACAAACACTATGTAGAAAACTAGAGTAAAACAACAAAAGGAACGTAACAGATATTGAATAAATTAGCTATCTCACATTAACATAACAGGTATTGAATTCTAATAAAAAACGTTAAAAGAAGAAACAATAAAAAAGACATAAACATACATATCAACAGATATCAAGTTCTAATCATTTCAGTTATTACAGATCATATTAATCGTCATATTTTTTTTGCTTTTTAGGTTGGGGGCTGCAATATGTGTTGAAGGTTTGGATAGGTTTGGAAGGGAATATGGGAGAAGGAAATGTTTTTTTCTCTTTATTAAGTGTCAACGAGAGGCATTAAGATACCCTTCCAAAGTCTAGGCCAGTAAGATGTTTATACGTCTGACCGCGTCTGAACGAAAGAAAAAAACGAACGGTTTGAACGTCCAAAACGTTGACCGATTAAAAGGTTTGGCTCATTAAGAGCTTGTTAAGACATTTTAGAAGAAAACAAACACCACCATAGTTTGAACTGTGAATGGCTTGGTGCTTCATACGTACAGATGCACGGTGCCTTCATTTTTTTTTTTTTAATTTTCAATCGTTAGGTTTTTGTAAAAATAAAGTTTGTGTCTTTTAAAAAAAATGTTTAACTAACTTTTAGCTATTGAAATGGAACCTTAGTTACAATGGCGGATGTTTCTAATATAATGTTGTTATGTTGATCTATGTGGGATTTTTCTAGACAGTTGTTCGCCACCCTATTTTTGGATATAAGATGTTTTTAGCTATTGAAATAGAAACTTAGTTATAGTGGCGGACCAAAGAAAACAATAGTTAATATGCAAATTAAACATCTTACTAAACTTTTTAAAAAATGCATCTAAGGTACTTAACTTTTCTTTTGGTCACTTAGGTTAGTAAACTTATAGGAAGCATACATTTCTATAATTTTAGTGTTAATCAGGGTGACTTGAACGTATATTTTGGATAAGTTAAGTAACATAACTATCGTGCGTGCCGATGAAATTTTCGTTAGAGAAGTTGTTTGTTACTTGATAGTATATTTTCAAAGGGGGTTTTTAGGTGAGCAAAGTTATCGGGTGAAAACATCATGTTTCTGTATGACTACTAGAATAGGGCGTTATGGTTTACAAAATGATGCAAAGGAGTCTCACGAGATATGGATTGTGGAACAACAAATACACACACACACACACACAGAGAGAGAGAGAGAGAGAGAGAGAGAGAGAGAGAGAGAGAGAGAGAGAGAGAGAAAGAGAGAGAGAGAGGTAAGTGATCATAATCATATCAATAATAAATGTGTTTAGTTTTGTATATATTGTTTGTGGATGAGCCTCTGTGTCCCATCACGTGTTATATACAGGATGTCTTTGCATTATTGTACTATGACGAGTATGATGTGATAATAGAGGTGTGCTTTTTGACCATTACACACATTGTCTCTAGCGTATTGGAAATTTCCCTTTCAAAGTTTCAAAATAGTACTCCACAAAACAACATACACAGTAACTGAAACATTAATACACCACATGTGGAAAACAAAAGTATGATGGGAAACGGTTGTTGCATTATAAATGGACTATTGACTTTTTAACCATGACACAAATAGTGTCAAAGTGTATAGGACTTCCCTTTCAAAGTTTAAAATAAATATCGAATAAATATTTACATGAACAAACCAATGAATATTAATGTGGATTTGAAAAAAATGTACACCGAGATATTGAGATGATAATGATAACATGAAAAGGCTTTCTTGAGAAATTTTCTTAATCACGATTAATATGTACCAAAGGGAAAGTAATAAAGGTGTTGGCAGTGGACACGGTAAGGCACCAGACTGGATCCATCCCGTGCGGGAACACCGCTGCCGGCCGTGCGGTACCGCATGGGATCCTTCCCACACGGCAAACTTTCACGCACGGGATGGCTTGTAAAATTCGAACGTTGCATGATTTTTTGACCGTTGGAAGTGAGTGAAAGGTGAGTGATCGGATGTCAACAAAAATAAGTGTGAGTGATGAAAAAATTGGGTGAATGATGTGGCATAAGAGGATTGTTTGGGAGTGAGTGATGGGAGAGAGAGTGCATGAAAGGTTGCCAACACCCTAATGCAATTAAGCATGACCAGCTATAAACTATTGTCTTATATACACAAACATTGACACAATCACAAAGAGTTTAAAGTACACATTTTTTTTATTTGCGCCTAGTAAATCATCATGGACCAAAATGAATGTAAGTGTTCGCCAAAAGCATTGTATATAGATCTCATCCAAAAGTCGATATATAAATGAGTTGTAAGTTACATCAATTATATCATCCATATAATGTCTATGCCCAGGATGGATCCTATGTGGTCGGTACACTAGCGCATACTTAACGACTGAAAATCAATTATTATCAAAAACATGTCAAAAACAAAATTGAATTAACTAGTATTCACAATCTAACTACTAGCTTATGTCAAGATAAACTCACTCAGAATATCTTAAAATAACCAAACAGGTATACAACCCAACTTTCTTAACCCGATAAACACATAGCAATCTCTAACTCCTAATGTTTATTAAACTATAAAACTATAGAGAAAGAAAAAAAGAGTTGCTCATTTAGAAAAAGTTTTGAGGGGTGGTACTACTTGATCTAGTTTCACTCAATAGTAACGGAATTCTACTAAAAAGGGGCCATTCATTTCTTAAAGGCAATTTTAGTCCAGAGACCATTCGAACATGACACGATTCTTAATAGTCTCAGTAAGATGACCTATTTACAAAAGGAGATTGATTTGCAAACTATAACTTTTTATTCTTTCACCACATCGTATCGTGTGCATTACAGTATTCTACAGTATGATATAAAACTTGTACAAAATGGTGTTTTTATCAAAAAAAAAGATGTGCAAATCAACCCCCTTTACAATACTATTGGTTTTTTTTTTAATTTTTTTTTTTTACTTTTTATTTTTTTTCCGGGGGGTGGGGGGGGGGGGGGGGGGGGGGGTTTAAGGGGTGTCTTACCCGAAAAATAGATCATACATTTTTCAAACAACAATGACAACATTATCATCTTGTTTAAAATGAACATTAGAGAATATCAGCCCCTATAAATTAACCCTGTTATATATTTTTTAGGGAAGAATTTTAACTGAGCAAATTCGATGAGTGAAAACATATGTTCCTATTTAACCAAGTAAAACAACCTCATGTACACTTAGACAAAACAAGAAAAATCAAAATCACAACAAGGGTAAAAAGTTAAGGAAGTTGAGTGTTCCTTTATAATATCATAAATTCCAGTAATAGTAATGATTACCTTGTCATGATTGGATGATGTATCTTTAACTTCGGCCGCAACTATTGAGTGTTCCTTTATAATATCATAAATACAATAATAAGTAAATAATTTTACATGTGTTGAAATTAATATTATCAATAAATAGAGATTAGTTATTATTAAAAAAAATTAAAAAAAAAAAGAAAAAAGATGAAAGAGAAAACCATCTTACAGGATTTTCACGTTCCATTTGAAGTTTCAATGCGCTCTCAAGTCTTGTGACAATCTCATGGATATTTGGGCGTTGTGATCGTTCTTCAATTACGCAGTCATAGGCTGTTTGTGCGAAAACATTGAATGATTGCGGATCCATTTGTTTCCAAAGAACCGGATCAATTATTTCATCCAGTATTTTCTTTTTATAATGGAAAATGGCCATTGGGCTTAGATACTTATTATCTTGGCCGCCAATAACGGATTCCCTACCGCACAATAGTTCCAACAATATTATCCCAAAGGAGTAGATATCTGACTTTTGGGTCACACTTTTAGTCTCAATATATGCTGGGTCTTCATACCCATACGTATACTCAACTATATTAGTATGAAATGAATGGTTCCTTTTAGTTGCTTTAATCTTCATGGAACATCCAAATTGAGATAACTTGGGTTCCCAATCATCATTTAGTTGAACTGAGCCACTATCGATGTGCCAGTGTAATAAGCTAAAGTCACGTGGCTCGTCAAAATGAATGGAGCTCAATGCATGTGCAACACCGATGGATATCTCCAATCTTCGCACCCATGTCAACAACTTCGGGTCACTTAGATATTCGCTGAGCATTCCCCTGGTCTCATGCTTGAAAATGGTGATCTTCTCACCATTTTTATCACAAAACCCAACAAGTGAAACCACATTTTTATGTTTGAGACTAGTGAGCATAGAAATCTCCATCCAAAACCGTTCTTCTTTTTCTTCATCCCATTCTTTATTTAACCTCCGAGCAATAATTTGAATCAACTCACCGGACCACAAGAGCTGTCCCTTGTGTTCCTTAAAATATTCAGTTGTGCGGATGACATTTTGTTGAGCGAAGTTGTTGGTGGCAGATAGGATATTTTCAAGGGGGACTCTGAGGTGGCCAAATTCTTTCATTATCTGTAAAATAGTCAAGTTAAAATGTGAGTTAGAAAAACGGAGTATAATAATGCCTACAAACTGTTTGATAAAATTCCTGAACATTTTTCTAAGACATGTTAGGTCTAATTCTGCATATATGTTGTAGTTTACAGTTATTATGTTTGTGAATGGTCTTATTATGTAGGTCTAATTCGGATAGTAACTAAAATACTCTTAACATTCTTTAGAAGACATGTTAGGTCTAATTCTGCATATATGGTGTCGTTTGTTTTTTTCACAATAAACACTTTTTTCCTCTTTTCACTTCTTTTGTCTGCAGGAGGGTAGATGTTTCTGTTTGTTTTTTTGCAGACATAAGTGTTTCTTTTCACTTTTTGTCACTTTTTTTTTTTACATTTTCGCCCGTTTTTTTTACATTTTCAACAATTTTTTATGTTTTCGTCTGTTTTTTACGTTTTCGTCCGTTTTTTTACGTTTTCGCCCATTTTTTACGCTTTTGCCCTTTTTTTACGTTTTCGCTTGTTTTTTTTAAGTTTTCGCCCTTTTTTTACGTTTTCGTCATTTTTTTTATGTTTTCGCCCGTTTTTATACGTTTTCGCCTCTTTTTTACTTTTTCACCCCTTTTTTTACGTTTTCGCCTGTTTATTACGTTTGCGTCTTGTTTTTTTACGTTTCGTCTTGTTTTTTACGTTTTCGTCTAGTTTTTTACATTTTCGTCTGTTTTTTACATCTTCATCTGTTTTTTTTTACGTTTTCATTCTTTCTTTTTTACCTTTTAGTCCATTTTCTTACATTTTCGTCCATTTTTTTACGTTTTCGTCTTTCTTTTACACCTAAAAAAATAGACAAAAAAGTAAATAGTGTTTGAAAACGCAAAAAAACGTATCAAAACGAAAAAAAATGGACGAAAACGTAAAACGGACGAACACGTAAAAAAACAGATGAAAACGTAAAAAAACAGAAAAAAACAGACGAAACGTAGAAAATCGGTCGAAAACATAAAAAACGTACCAAAACTGTAACAAACGGACGAAAACATAAATAAACTTGTGTAAATGAAAAAGGAAAAGAAAAAAAAAAGTACTTAAATAGCACAAAAAATAGTATTGAAAAAAACTACTTCAATAACACAAAAGATACTAGTGAAAATAGAATGAAAGAAGTACTTAAATAGCACAAAAAACAAACGGTCTTCTTCTTGCAGATGAAGAGCTTAAATGTACCTCTTCTTCTGCAGACATAGTTTGCAGATGAAGAGGTAAAAGCTCTGAAAAACAAACGACATGTAGTCAATATTTGTTCTTAAGGTGTTTTTAAAGCATTTGGTCCAGATCAAATCAGATGGTGTAAGTATTGACTATGGGCGGCTGGTGTGTATTAATTTACACACCTTTTATTTGACCAAAACCGGACTCAAATGACCAAAAACACGATCATAAATGCCAAATATATGTTGTTTTTGTGTTTTTACATGTGCAGGTATGGATATTAAGAAAACGGACAAAATCGATACAAAATGGACAAACCGAGCACGAGAAACGAAAGAAGGTTCAAAAGCCGAGGCCGGGGAAGAAATTTTCATTTTTGGATCACTATTATGCTCAAATTATCAGAATCTACCCTTGAAGAATCATCAATTGGCAAGAAAGGTCCTTGAAATTATTTTGAAGATAAGGCAGAATGGGTCCTTGAACTTACAGAAATTACACTTTTGGTCCTTATCAAATTTTAGCCTAAAACTATTACTAATCATTAAATCACTCAACCCAAAAATAAACCCAATTCAATCACTTAAACCTACACCCTCAGTCCAGTCCACCATCCAAGCCCATACCCCTTATACTAATACCCAAGCCCAACACCACCTTTTATACCAAGACCCGTTTTATAATTACCCAAGGTCAAACCCCTTTCACCAAAGTCAAAATTAAAATAAAAATAACCTAAATAAAACCAAACGCGCCCTTTTCCTGATGAATTACTATTCACCTCCACCTTCACCATTTACCCACCTCAGCTATTTTACCCGTACTAATCCACGCTATCCATTTAGCTTTTATAAATGTTTTCTAGCTTATTATTACTTTTTCAAGTTTCCTTATTGTACTCATTTGAAGTTTTAATGAAATTTTTAGTTTGAATTTAATTTCCTTGTCATTTAATTTTCAAGCGTATTATTGTTTTGAATCTGATTTCAAGCTTTCATTTACTGTTTTCAATAGCTCATTTAAGCTCTTATTATAGCTGGTAGTGAGTTTTTAGTTTGTATTCTACCTAAATCTGCTCTAGTTATTCTGGTCAACGAAAATCAATGGTGTTCATGATTATGATTCTGGGATTACTAGTGTTTGATTCATGATTCATGGTGTGTTTGAGCCTATCTAAAGATAGGCTATGGTTCAAGTCCACCTCTGTTCAGCTGAGGTCTTCGTTGTAAGTTCTAAATCCATTTTTAGCTTTAATCTTGCATGTTTTGTTTTGATTAGCCTATATCTGAGTTAGCTAGTTACTTTGGAGTTAATTCCTGCTCACATTCATGATTTGATACTTTATATAGTTATCTGTAGTTGTTTACTTGTCTGGGTAATCAAATTTCATTATACTTTTTGAATTACTATTCATTCTGAATTCTTTAGGTTTCTAGGAATTAGTTGTTTAAAGATGTTCTTATGCATTCACTTAGGACTTTCAGAAGTTAATTTAGTAAGAGCAAGCTTTTGTTTGGGGATTAGAAGTTTACTTCTTAAGTAATTAGTGTAACTGCATATTAATGAGTGTCTGGCATAGGGCTGAATGAGTAGTTTTAGATGGATCTATCCTTTGAGCATCTGTGATTCAGTTTGCATAAGATTTATAGTGTAGATTTTAAGTGATTTTTAGAATGTCTTAGTAATTGAACACAATTTGCATAAGTTTTCATTTTTCACTTCATATAACTGTTCCATTCATCATGTAATTGCATAATCATATTCTGTTGTTGTTAAGTTGTTAGTCTTTGCTCACTCTTAGTTCATTCAGGCTCACTAGTAGTTTTCAACTGAGATATTTTCGATACAAGTAGTTTTTGCAATTCTTCTCTATTAACATTTTCATCAGTAAAAGAACTCCACTCAGTTTTAAGCCTGCTTTTGCCAAATCAATTTTTAATACTCAATTGTGTTTGGAAATCTTCTAAAAGTGTTTTTACATAATATTGGTAGCTTATCTGCATATTTCATCAGTTTTTACATGCTTAGCTTTTAGTTAATTAGCTTAAAATTAAGCTAGTAGTAGCTCTTTTAGGCCTGTCATTGCCCTGCACCACAGTAGATATTTTCAAAAATACTTTTTAGTTTTGATTTTTAATTCTCTTGTTTCAGTTTCATTTGAGCTAAAATTTGGTAGGATTAGTGATAAGTAGGTAGGATAATTAAAGACAATTTTTGTGAATTTTTTTTAGCTTCTTATTAGCTTATTACTAGCTTAATTTCTCCTTGCTGTTGCATCCTTGTTCTATCCCATCAGTCCATGTTCATTAGTTCATAGCATCTTCCTTAGTATAGTTTTTTGCTAGATTGTTGTTTCCATAGATAGCTTGTTGTCCCGGCTCGCTAAAATTGTGGTTTTGTTTACATTTAGAGCTTATCTGATCAAGCTTATTTTGCTAAGCAAGTTGGTCAGTTTGGCTGTTTTGGCCTCAGTAGTGATGTTGTTTATTTAGTTTTGAGCTCCCTTTGTGCTTAACTGTTTATCTCCTGCTGCTTATTAGGATTCTATAGATTAGTTAGATTAGACTTAGTAATTCTATAGCTTATTAGGCCATAGTTTAACTTATAATAGCTGCATTTTTAATTTTAAAATTTCCTTGTCTTAGTTTTCAAGTTAAACTGTTTCAATCATGAGTTGTTTTTCTGAGCTTACAAGTGTTTTTTCAAAATAGTGATAGTATTGAAATATACTTTGTTTTCATAAGTCAAATCAGTTTTTAAAAGAAAATCACAAAAATAAAAACGTTCTTTGCAAAAAGGTGGACCAGGAATTCGAACCCTGGTCACCTGGTTCGCAGACTTCACCACACAACACCAAATCCATTTGCTCCCTTGGGTCTTTTGCATTAATTTTCTCATTAAAAATCCTTTTAACACCTTTTCGCTTTTAGCTTAAGTAAACTGTTTAGGCTTATTTTAGCTTATTCCAAAACGCAATTTCAGATTTCTTATTTTTCCGACACTTAGAATTATATAAATTAATTTTCAGAAAAGTTTCATAATTTTCTAGTTTCTTTTACTATTTTTCTTTATTTAATTTCTTTTAAATAGTTTTTAAATCATAATAATTAAATAAAAAGTAATATATATATATATATATATATATATATATATATATATATATATATATATATATATTTTTTTTTTTTTTTCTCTTTTTCCTATATTTTCATACCTGTAGGATTAGTCTAGCTTTGATTTCACTTTTTATTTTGCGCACGTACGTAGTTTTTAAATTAGTTTACGCGTTTTTAGAATAGATTGCGTTTTAGCTTATTTGTCCTTTACGTTATCATTTTGTTTGCTTTATTTACTTTCCGTAGTTATAATTTCTTATCATATTCACTTTTATCACTATTCATTACACGAATCACACAACCGAACCACGATTCCATTCACACCTTCGTTGGGACACGACCCGGGGAAATACTTTCACCAGTGTTTCTTTGAAATACTTAACCTCTAAACTTACAACTTATCAGCGGCGATACTTTGTCTACCTGATGTAGTTTTGATGGGATTATATGGATTGGAATTGTCTTGTTTGGTTCCTTCATTGCATTCAAAGACATGCTTTTTGTCTTGTGGATAAGTTCATAAGAAAAAAGCTATGGCATGTGCTTTGTTTAACAATAAATTGTTTAACGTTGCAATATACTTTTGTTTAGTGTTGATATTTAGTCATCTGAAGTTGAAGTTGTTTCCAGTGATATGTTTTCGTAGCTGCTGCAGGATACTTTATTTGGAAAAAAGGAATTGGAGGATTTTTCAGGATATTGAAAGGAATGGAGAGACATTATTAAATGTTGTAATGGAAACTTTAAAAGCCAAGTTGCTGGTTTTAAAGGTAAGAACTCTCCTGCCGTGGAAAGAAAAACTAGCAGTAAGATGCTAATATTTGGTAATCTGAAATTGAGTGTATATTCAAGGGTTGACAAGTTTAATATCACGATGAGTGTATATGAAATTGGAGAGCAGTGAGACACATGAATATGTTGGAAAGTATAATTCTATTCCAGGTTAATGATGTTCATCTCATACTTTGAGATTTGTTCATCCCATTTAACTGTATATACTTAAGTTATGTTTATCTCATAAAGTCATAGGCCATTATGTCTTATCACAGATTAATGAATCTGAAAAGGAGAAACTTGAATATAAAACTGTTGAGGAATATCAATAGCTTGTATAGGTTCAATATGGAACTCATTTATAAATGATTTTTTCCGTTACCATCTTATCTTGTAGCGAAATATTGAAATCTGATGCTCATTCTAGTTCTTATATACTACTCATTCTTGTTTCAGGCACAAAATGGTTGTATGAGAAGGGGACCCATAATACAAAGGACCAATTGAAGGACTATATATGGAAAGCCTTAAAAAGTGGCAAGGTAATGTTTCAATGCAGATCAATAATCCCAAAAAAAGTCAACTGATAACTGCTTATACATAATACAGTAAAAAAGTAACCGCTGAAATTAGAAGGTTGTTAATGTGAATACAACAAATACATCAAGCAATGGAACAGTGCCAAACACTCTTTCAAGTCAAGAAGATGTATGCACAGCTCAAGTTCAAAGCTTACAGAGAAAAGCTACACCTCCCAAGATGAAGCTACTTCTCAATCAATGTTTAGTTCAGTGTAATAGCATGTAATGTATAGTTTTAGTATCTTTTGTACAGTTGTATAGTTTAGCAGTCCTTTACATTTTCTGTATAAATACCATGTAATACTCTCATTTGATCTTAATGAAATATCAATATTTTTCACACATTTCATTCTCTCTGTTTCTCAATAGTTGTTACCCATTTGACCCGTAGCATTGTTTCAACTTTCAAAGCAGATCAGCAATCCCAAAAGTTTGTTACCCATTGCTTGCAAACAATATTGATAAGGAGTTCGGTGTGTGTTGAGTTTAGATGTCATATGTTATTTCGTTGAGTATTTTTTTCTAAAACTAATACGAGTCTTATGGTTTCCGTTTATGCCTCTGTTAGGCGGAATAAAGAGGCCAAGGGATCATATTGAATAGGGCAAAAGCCATAATGTACTTGTGCTAATATGACTAACAAACTTTCAAAACGTCCACTATGACTATTATACTTTCAAACTTTAACCAATATGACTAACCACTTAACATGGTAATAACACCGTTAGTCCCCAATACAAAAACAATTGCACCGTTGGTCCTCAATACTTAACCCAAATTAGTCCCCAATACATAAACAATTGCACTGTTGGTCCTCAATACATAACCTAGCTAGTCCCAAATACTTAACCACCGCCACCCACCCCCACCACCACCACCTCCTCCACCTACCACCACTTACAACCAACACCACCAATCACCACCACCGCCACCCACTGCCACTACCACCACCACCACGCACCACCGCTATCCACTACCACCACCGCCACCCACCACCTACCATCACCAACACGCACCACCCAATACCACAACCACCACGCACCACAACTGCACAACCACCTTCCACCATCACTTACCTCCACCAATCACCGCCACCACTCACCACCAATCACCACGACTACCCACTGCCACAACCACCACCACGTGGCGGTGATGAGTGGTGGTGGTCATTGGTGGTGGTGGGTGGTGGTCTTGGTGGGTGGTGGGTGGTGGTAGTGGATGGTGGTGGTGGAGGTGGGTGGTTGTGCATGTATTTGGTATTGGGGACTATCAGTGCAATCGTTTATGTATTGGGGACTAACTGAGGTTATGTATTGGGGACCAACGGTGCAATTGTTTATGTATTGGGGACTAACGGTGTAATTATCATGTCAAGTGGTTAGTCATATTGGTTAAAGTTTGAAAGTAGAATAGTCTTAGTGGACCTTTTGAAAGTATGTTAGTCATGTTAGCAAAAATTAAATAAGTACATTAATCGTTTGTGGCTTTTGCCCTATTAAATAAGTATACTGACAAAACTGAAGGCTAAGATAACCAAGGTCAAAAGGATTATTATGGGTAATATTGAGAAGGTAGTTATTTTGTTTTCTTGATGTTTTGGTTATTGGCCATCATTTAGCTACCTTTTTCGTCTTTTTAACATTTGGGTTTTTGGTGTTTCATGGTGCTTATGGGATATTAATGTTGCTTATATTGGCTGAGGTTACTAGGTATGCTGTGTTTAATCTCTTACATTAACTTCAGTGAATGTGTCAGGCTGGGTTGACTTGAAAAGAAAAAAAAGATCCAAGAAAAACTGATAGTCAAATACGTTTTATCATTACAATAATAATCTGATTCTTTTTTATAAAAAGGATTCAGAAAGTTTCATTCACTATAAATACACTGTGGGTGACAATCAAGTCTTAACCGGTGACCTAATCGACCTTTTTTCTTATCAGTTATTCATTTTTTATCGCCACATAGAGACAAACTATAACCTGGACAGACAAATTTACAAGTAAATGAGTCGAACCTGTATAAGGGAAGTTGCTTATCTTCCAGTCAACACGTCATAAGTCTCTTAATATTTGTGGTTTTCTTTCATAGGTAATTTTGAAAAAAATACTTGAAGATTAGAGTCCCTAAAAGTTTAAGTTTTGAGGTTAAAGACACAAACGAAAAACGGGTGGAGAACACATGTAATTTTGAAGAAAATTAGTTTTGATCTACAGCTTGGACAAGCTAGAGTGCAGGGCCATATATACTACCTTGTGTATATTGTAATGAACTTGCTAAGCTACAGGTAGATTTTATAACTGTACTACTTTTAAAATTTTGATTTTACTTTGTAACTCAGCAATCCCCTGGTTTCTAATTTTAATCGTCTATCTGGGACACACCCTCAGTTTCATATAAAGGTTTATAGGACGTACTATCAAAATCTCAGTTGGGTGGTCAATATTTACAAAATGTTTGCAGACATCAACAAGTACTTTTACTATACCACTTTTCTTTTTTTCAATGTAATATCAAAACCGAGTGTGACACGCCGGGTTTCAACCGGTCGAATCGGTTCCGGATTAGATAATGGGTCAAAAGGAACCGGTTTTTAAGAATTCAAAACCGAGTGTGACACGCCGGGTTTTACCCGTTTCTATAATTCCGGCTTTGGGTTGTCATTAAATCTTTTATACGTGTTCCACATAGCTATTTAGACAGTTTTTATGGGGTTTTAAACACTTTCTATATGCTATTTGGACAGCTGAAAGATGAGCTGTTTGGACAGGCTTATATGCTGTTAAACAGCTTTTATATGTTGTTTGGACATAGCCTTTACATGGCTGTTTGGAAACAAGTTTTTGCAGCAATTACATGCTCTTTTTTTAAAAGCAATTACATATTTGTATGTTGTTTTTTACAGCAACCATGTTTTTTTGCAGCAATTGCATGTTTGTATGTTGTTTTTCTACAGCGATTGGCAAGTAGATACTTTTTAAGGTTTGTATGCTATTTTTCAGAGCAGTTACATTCAATTTGAAGGAATATATTCTCCGCAAGTCGAATGGTCTAATTGTGAAACAGATCAGAGCCTAATAAGGTACAGCGATTGGCAAGTAGATACTTTTATACGGTCTAGCTAAACTGTAAACTGATAGAGTGAAGTACACTCAAACAAATAGCAGTACTTATTATTATAGAAAGATGGAAGAGGAAAAAACGTGTTACCGCTTTTTGATGTTCGAGTTGAAGTTCCAACGCTCTCTCAAGTCTCGTAACAATCTCATCAATATTTGGGCGCTGCGATCGTTCTTCGTTCAAGCAGTCATACGCTGTTTCCGCAAAAATGTTAAGTGATTGAGAGTCCATTTGATTACATAGGTCCCAATCAATTATTTCATGGAGTCTTTTCTCTCTATAATGGGTAACGGCCAGTGGAGCCAAATACTTATTACTATCGCTGTCGATTACTGCTTTTCTACCACAGAGCACTTCAAACATTACTATCCCAAAGGAGTACATATCTGACTTGTGGTTCACAGTGTTAGTCTCCATAAATGCTGAGTCTACATACCCACCTGTATAAGGACATGAACCATTATTGAAAGAATGGTGCCTTTGAGAAGCTTCAATCTTCATGGAACGTTGAAAATCAGATAACTTGGGTTCCCAGTCATCATTTAATAAAACTGCGCCACTGTGGATCCTCCGGTGTATTACGCTGAAATCGCGTGGCTCGTCATAATGAATATAACTCAACGCTTGCGCAATACCGATAGATATCTCCAATCTTCGCACCCATGTCAACAACATCGGGTCACTTAGATAGTTATCCAGACTTCCCCTGGTCTCAAGCTTGATAATGATGATCTTCTCATCATTGTCATCACAAAACCCAACAAGAGAAACCACATTTTTATGCTTGAGACTAGAAAGCATCAAAATCTCCGTCCAAAACTCGTGTTCTGCTTCCTTCCTTTCTTTATTCCACCTCTTAGCACGGATATCAATCAACTCACCGGACCACAAGAGTTGTCCCTTGTATCTCTTATCAAACCCACTAGTTCCTCCACAGAAATTTTCTTCATCAAAGTTGTTGGTGGCGGAGAGTATATTTTCAAGGGGGATTTTTAAGTGAGCAAAGTCGTCACGATTGAGTGAAGACATCATGTATGTATGTATCTGTTTGTTTGTCTGAACAAAAAAGCGTGTGTGGGTTGTTACAAAAAGAAGCGAAGGAGTGTTTGGGTGATATACATAAAATGTGTATGTATATATAGAAGATGTGGATAAGCGTGTGGGTTCCTTGTTATCTTTAATGTGTGGAGGTCTGTTAGTTGCATTATTAAAGGGTGACTATTGACTTTTTGACGTAATATTAGGGCCCGTTTGGTTTGTAGATGAGTTTAGATTAAGATTTGGGGTTGATGGAAAAGTTGTAGATTAGGATTTGGATTTAGATTTAAATTAAATGAGGAGAGAAAAAAAATAATATTTAATAATTAATATAATTAAATTAAAAAATATGTAAAAATAATAAAAAGAAGTAAGAAAAATAAAACTTGTGGTTACTGATTAATATGGGCCCACAACATTATTCAATCCCCATATAAGGGGTGGTATTTACACATGCCTTATTATTTGGCATCATGCCTTATGTCAGGAAAAGAGAAAAGCAACCAAACAAATGATTTAGTTAAACTTTGAGTCCAACCCCACTAAATCCTGTATACCAAACGGCCCCTTAAGTTTACACATATTGTCTATAGCGTATAAGAAACTTCTCTTTTATTTCTAGTCAAAGTTTGAAAATAGTACAGTAAATAACAAAACGATAAACATAATGGGACCTTCTCACCAAATTGTCATATACGTAGTATGTTAAGCTGGTCGTTAAAGGCTGCTACTAGTGCCTAGTGGCAAAAGAATGCAGTATGTGATTAGCATTATTGGCAAAGTAGCAACTCAGATGAAAGATTTACGTGGTCTTACACTAGATGAGCATCTTGTGGCGATGTCCGTGATTGGTTGCTGTGAGCCTGCGGATGATGTAAAAGTTCGTATGGCACAAGTGGTTGCATTTTGTGTGATAAACTAGTCATAGTACGTAGTATATGTTTCATTTTGTGGCATCAAGTGAAAGTTAGTATTTGTTTTGTGCATTAACCCGAAGATTATTGTTTGCAGTCTCAGGTAGTTTAATGTCTTATTACTCTAACGTGTTGGTACTTGGTGACATCCCATAGCGTGTTTGTTACAAATCTATGTATGATAAAATCTGAAATTTCATGCACATCTGCAATGTAGTAAATGGATAAAATCTGAAATTTCATTTACATCTGTAATGTAGTAAAATGGATAAAATCTGAAATTTCATTTACATCTATAATGTAGTAAAATGGTTAAATGGATAAAATCTGAAATTTCATTTACATCTGTAATGTAGTAAAATGGATGAAAGCCACAAAGGTTTATAATTAAAATATTTCACTTTGTTTTTCCTGTTTTTCCAAATGCTGCTCGGAGTCAAGTTTGTGCATCATCCTTTTGTTTGTTTATCGACGAAGTCTTTAATCATCTCCTTCAAATGCTGTGTATGAACAAAATAGTTGTTATTAGCTTAGGATATGGAGTTGCGTCTTAGAGAATTATAGTACATAAAAGTCCCACTAAAGGATTGTTTTTGGCAAAGCTCGTTTTATAATATGAAAATGACTCATTTGACTATTGAAGTCAATATGGGAGTCTAGTGTTTAAAATAGAGTAGCAAATTTAACGCTGGCATATGATGAAAATTTGAGATCGAGTGGTTAGATAGAAACCTGCAGTTCGTGATGAAGCACAACACGTCTTCTTCAGTCATCTATTTTTCTGCAACATCAAACAAATACACAATTAAGAGTAGAAATAACAGAAATGTTAAAAAGTTAACAGGAAATCATTTCTACTAAAATGCAGTATGTAATGCTCTCTAGGAAGAACACAAAGCAGTTGAGCAAAGAAAGCTAATTTCCACTGGACAAAATTTGGAAAACACAATCCATCCCATTATCACGATATTTGGAAAGCATAACTCACTATAAGCTCATCGGATTGAACTAGTAGAGGGCTGAGGCAACTTATTACGATTCAATAATCCCATTATCACAAAACACAATATCAGTACCACGATCGAATGCCCAACAAACAACAAATTTATCAACGCCACACCCCTCGATCTATCCACATCAAGAACACAGTTAACATCAGCACTCCCCTCACCACAAACAATCACCACTTTACCACACCCTTTAAACGCAAACTCATCACTATACAATGACAACCCAGCTTGCAAAACCGTACCTTTCAACACAATCCCAACCGACAACTAAAAATCAGTAAAAAACGCAGACAGCCAAATGGAAAGATAAAAAATAAATGGGTAGATATTGCCACCTCTAGTTTACAGCCTATAGAACTGCTTTATTAGGTGTGTGAGCCCTACCCAACCCAATTCATTTCACCCTTCCTATAAATTCACCCATTTTAGCCCGTTGTCTGACCCACCCCCTTTGCCAGGGTAATTATGGAATTGATCAGAAAGGCTGAAGGAGAACATAAAACAGGGAATATACCTGACAAAGTCTCAACCGGTGACTGTCAGAGTAATGGAAGAACCGGTAAAGGGCCGCAAAACCAAGCAGTTTTTTTGTGGAATGTCCTGCTGATCACTTTTCTTCTCAACTAGAAGATACATCTGCCAGTCGGGATCAGTAACATCAATGGGATTGCTACCTGATACAGAAACAGTTGAAATGGAGAATTTAGCTCTAATATATGCAGATAAGCATGCAAAACCACATATTTATTTATTTATCGAGAGCAGCTGAATGTTACCATCAACAAGGAGAACAAATGCTACCAGTCAACAGTAAAGAAGACCCATAGATTCGCCCTCAACGCACACAAGCTAATCATAACAGATAGGATTGAGCAACTGCATCAACATATTAAAACGTGATACATGCAAATAAAACACAACTTTTCATTAGAAACTAAAGACCTCTACTATTTACTCTGTAATACGTGAATTAGAAACGGTGGTAAACATGACATGACCTTTCATGTAAATGGTAAGTGTAATACGCACCTCAAGCTCATCATCTGCTTTCGAATCCTTTAACCCATTGCCATTCACATATGGCTGAAGTATTTTCCCATCTGAAATCATACATCTGTACATAGACAAGCATAAAAAATCAACCAAGATATCAAAATAAAAAGGGTGATAAGAATCAAATTAATGAACCGACAGAGACACTTTACATACTTGATATACTGATTTTCTGTGGAAAACGTTTTGAGAAAGTCATCTTTTGTCAAGCACGATCATCTGCAAAAATACTCTGCACAGAAGAAAAAGAGATCGTCATCAGCATCGCGCTACTGCACACAAATAACAACCAACATGCAAAAGATGTGTAGGATGATCACCTGAAGAGAAATTTTAAGATCCGTGACTCCTTTCCCAGCCTTTACCAGTGACATACAATATCAACCAATGAAAAGACACGAAGTCAGATTTATACGTACAGAAATCAGTCATTAAAGAACGGTAACACGATTCAAAAAAATATAGTACACAATGTGTACTTACATCAGATGTGCTCTCAAAAGAAATATCAGCATATGCTTTAAATGATATGTTGCTGAGATCTGCATTAATTTTTTACACATTAATACTAAAAACAAAAACACGATTTCTTCGCACGATAGAAAGATTATGAACAATGACGATCCAAGAGCTTTGACTATGCCCCCCAATAATATATGAGTAGCATATGCCAGAAAACACTTAAATATCGATAAGTTGGATAATAATGATATATACCTTTAAGCCTTGGGAGTCGTATATTTTTCCATCTTCTTCAAAAAAGATACTTGGGTCAGCAGGTACAATGGGGAAGCTTTCGGAGATCCCTCTTCCTCTTCTTTAGAGACTGAAATTTAATATACGAAGACATCATCAGAGCTAAGACAAGCTCAGAGAGAGTTACAAACTACGAAATCCACTTAAAAACAAGATAAACAAAAAGATACAAAGAATAAACACATCTTTAGCCAAGCAACTAGCCAAACATACCAATAGTCACATTTATACCTCTATATCATGATAAACAAACATCTATTATTTGAGAACAGCAACTCTAATTAAAACCTTGAACATCAAAAAAGTGTATCAATGGCCAACTCCAAATTGATAACTGCCACAAAATTATATTAGAAGGGGTGGTTGTGGATTGCACATTTTCAGCTTATGCTCTATAAGCACTTCAAAATAAGCACCCGCCAATGTGATTATTTCATAAGCTCATAGCAATCCAAACACTTGGAGATGTATTTTTCACTTTTAACAACACAATATGCATTCCCAAACACCCTCTAATCAAACCTAACTTTATATCAACTCTAAAAAGTAAATTTTCTTTAAATTTAAGTGTCTTCTTAGTCCTAATATATCAAAACCTGAATACCAAAATTACATTTTGAAAGACTACTAACTATTCCAACTTGGAAAATGATTTACAGCACATCCAAACACTCTGTATAGTATTATCCGAAACAATTACTGGTTTTATAGTTGGTAATGATAATTATGTGATATTACATCTACTCTATAAAGTCATTTTCCTCCGGATTCAACCAACTTAGACCTATACTTCTACAGTCAAATTTTCGTTAATCTGTTTCACTACATTTACGTTAAATTTGAAGAATAAGCAACATTGAACATGGGTTATAGTTTAATTTTTTCCGCCATGCATCCAACCCCTTTAGCACAATATAAAACAAGAATATAAAATGGATCAAAGAAATATTTGTAAACTCACTCTGTCAACGGCTCGGAATTCAATGCCTTCAAGAAAAATTGCACCATCTCCACAATAGTACGTTGAAAAGCTCTCTAGTAGAAACTCAAAAACGATATGTTCGTTCTGATTCGAGAAACGGTGCAACTCAATCATCATCCACTGCTCATCTCTCCATGTTGCGAAATATGCATGCAGACTTTCGTGTCCCTTTCTATACTTTAGGTTAACATACATAGGTTTACTTGAACAGTTTCTTGTATCACAAAATTTGAAGACTAAATAGACCCCATAAACAACATTAGGAGATAAAAATTGAGCACTTGTCTTGATTTCGATGTTCAATTCGGAAATATCTAACATCTCCACCACTGTCCCAAACCTGCGCAGATTATAAACATCCAAGTCTAAATCAGTCGTAGCCTTTATTCTCATACACTTCTACTTTTGAATTTTTTAATTTTCGGAACAAGAGTTTAGATTCTATATTAGAATTTATTATACCAGACAAATGTCTATTTAAATTAAGGTAAGAATATTATAAAAATACTATCAAGATGCTAGCAAAATTTATAATTCACGGTCATGAGAACAAAGGACCCAAAACAGGGCATACCTCAACTATTTCACTATTTCATTTGTGTGAAGTTTTGTGAATCTTTGTAACTTATAAAATCGCATTAGGTGTGAGACTTGTTAACCCGAAGATTATGTTCTGCAGCCTCAGGTAGTTTAATGTCTAATTACTCTAATGTGTTGGTACTTGGTGACATGATGTCATCCCATAGCGTGTTTGTTCACGACCATCAAAGTCTGTATGGTATTATCCTTCTAGTCTACTACTGAACCTTGTCACACACTTAGCATTTCATTAATGGTTTTGATGTTAACCTATTGATCTTAGCAGTAAGATCAACTCATTATCTAACTTGTTGGTATTGGTGTCATGAACAACTTGATAGATTTGAGATTTAGATGGATTGGTATGCCTTTTATTAATCCCTTTTTATTGAATTATTCGAAGTTTGAAATTAAAAAAATAACAAAACAACAAAATGAATATGATATGCATGCACCTTCCCAGCCTAGTGGTCTTTGAAAAATGATAAATGTTAAACAGGTCTTCAAGGGCTGCTACAGCCTAGTGGTTTTAATTAATTGCAACTAGCATGGTGGTAACTTATACTATACTGGCGGAGCCAGAAAAAATGATCGTGGGGGGCATTGAGCAACAAGAAGGGTTAAATAAAATGCCAAAAGATGCCAAATTTTTTAGTGTAATTAAGTCGGGTCGGGTCGGGTCGGGTTTAATATAAAGGCTACAAAAATGATCTACTATCGTGCGATTAACAATAATTATAGATTTAAGTGTATATAAAATAAAATTTGACTGGTGATTATATTTAATGATCGAATAAAAGTACCTAATTATTTACTATTTAACACGGCTAAGATTGTAAACCACTCGTGGTTCTTTTAATAACTGAAGTTAAAACTATATCATTACTATAAACAATAGAAAAACATCTGTTAACATCAGCACTCCCCAAGTTATCTGTTAACATCAGACTCCCCAAGTTAAAACTATATCAATACTATAAACAATAGTAGAGGGCTGAGGCAACTTATTACGAATTCAATAATCCCATTATCACAAAACACAATATCAGTACCACAATCAAATGCCCAACAAACAACAACGCCACACCCCTCAATCTATCCTCATCAAGAACACAGTTAACATCAGCACTCCCCTCACCACGAACAATCACAACTTTACCACACCCTTTAAACGCAAACTCATCACTATACAATGACAACCCAACTTGCAAAACCCAATTACCTTTCAAAACAATCAGCAAAAAACGCAGACGGCCAAATCGAAAGATAAAAAAATAAATGGGTTGATATTGCCACCTCTAGTTTACACTTTACAGCCTATAGAACTGCTTTATTAGAGCAAACTGAGTCGTTAGTTTAGAACTGCTTTATTAGGTGTGTAAGCCCTACCCAACCCAACCCAACTCATTTCACCCTTCCTATAAAGTTACCCATTTTAGCCCGTTGTCTGACCCACCCCCTTTGCCAGGGCAATTATGGAATTGATCAGAAAGGCTGAAGGAGAACATAAAACAGGGAATATACCTGACCAAGTCTCAACCTGTCAGGGTAATGGAAGTAATGGAAGAACCGGTAAAGTGCTGCAAAACCAAGCAGTTTTTTTTTGGAATGTCCTGTTGATCACTTTTCTTCTCAACTAGAAGATACATCTGCCAGTCGGGATCAGTAACATCAATGGGATTGCTACCTGATACAGAAACAGTTGAAATGGAGAATTTAGCTTTAATATATGCAGATAAGCATGCAAAACCACATTTATTTATTAATCGAGAGCAGCTGACTGTTACCAACAACAAGGAGAAGAACAAGTGGTACCAATCTACAGTAAAGAAGACCCATAGATTCACCCTCGACGCAAACAACCTAATCATAACAGATAGGATTGAGCAACTGCATCTCAACATATTAAAACGTGAGGCATGCATATAAAATGCAACTTTCAATTAGATACTAAAGACCTCTATTATTTACTCTGTAAAACGTGAATCAAAAATGGTGGTAAACATGACATGACCTTTCACGTAAATGGTAAGTGTAATACGCACCTCAAGCTCATCTGCTTTTGAATCCTTTAACCCCTTGCTATTCACAGATGGCTGAAGTATTTTCCCATCTGAAATCATACATCTGTACATTGACAAGCATAAAAAATCAACTAAAATATCAAAATAAAAAGGGTGATAGGAATCAAATTAATGAACCCACGGAGATACTTTACATACTTGATATACTGATTTTCTGTGGAAAACATTTTGAGGAAGTCATCTTTTGTCTCATCAAGATTATCTGCAAAAATATACTGCACAGAAGAAAATGAGATGGTCATCAGCATCACGCTGCTGCACACAAATAACAACCAACATGCAAAAGATGTGTAGGATGATCACCTCAAGAGAAGTTTTAAGATCTGTGAGTGAGCATCGGTCTAAGATTGGACCGGACCAGACTGGACCGACCAAGACCGAGGCCGAAATAGCCTAAAAACCTAGACCGAAGACAGGACCGAATGTGTTCGGTCCGGTCCGGTCCTTCGGTCGGTCCGGTCCAAGAAGGTAAAATGGTCGGTTTGTATGCCGGACAGGACCGAAACCAAAACAAGGAAAAATCGGGACCGAGACCGGACCGCTGGTCCTCGGTTTGGTCGGTTTTCGGTCGGTCCTCTCGGTCTCGGTCGGTTTTGGGTCTGTGATGCTCAGCCCTAACATACAATATCAACCATTGAAAATTCACGAAGTCAGATTTACACGTACAGAAATCAATCGTTAAAGAACGAAAACACAATTCAAAAAAATATAGTACACAATGTGTACTTACATCAGATGTGCTCTCAAAAGAAATATCAGCATACACTTTAAATGATATGCTGCTGATCCAGACAGTGATCTACATTAATTTTTTACACATAAATACTAAAAACCAAAACACGATTTCTTCGCACGATAGAAAGATTATGAACAATGATAATCCAGGAGCTTTGACTATGCATGCACTAACATAGCAAATATAATATGAGTAGCATATGCCAGAAACCACTTACTAAATAACTTAAATATCGATAAGTTGGATAATAATGATATATACCTTTAAGCCTTGGTAGCCGTATATTTTCCATCTTCTTCAAAAAAATATACTTATGTCAACAGGTTCCTCTTCTTTAGAGACTGAAATTTAATATACGAAGACATCATCAGGGTTAAGACAAGGTCAGACAGAGTTACAAACTACGAAATCCACTTAAAAACAAGATAAACAAAAAGATACAAAGAATAAACACATCTTTAGCCACTAAGCAACTAGCCAAACATACCAATAGTCATTTATACCTCAATACGTATATACATCATGATAAACAAACTTCTATTATTTGAGAACAGCAACTCTAATTAAAACCTTGAACATCAAAAAAGTGTATCAATGCGCAACTCCAAATTGACAATTGCCACAAAATTATATCAGAAGGGGTGGTTGTGGATTGCAAATTTTCAGCTTACCCTCTATAAGCACTTCAAAATAAGCACCTACCAATGTGATAATTGCATAAGCTCATAACAACCCAAACACTTAGAAATGTATTTTTCACTTTTAACAACACAATATGCATTCCCAAACACCCTCTAATCAAATCTAACTTTATACCAACTCTAAAAAGTAAATTTTCTTTAAATTTAAGTATCTTCTTAGTCCTAATATATCAAAACCTCAAAATACCAAATATACATTTTGAAAGACTACTAACTATTCCAACTTGGACAATAATTTACAGCACATCCAAACACTCTGTATAGTATTATCCGAAACAATTACTGGTTTTATAGTTGGTAATGATAATTATGTAATTTTACATCTACTCTATAAAGTCATTTTCCTCCGGATTCAACCAACTTACACCTATAATTCTACGCTCAAATTTTCGTTAATCTGTTTCACTACATTTACGTTAAATTACAACAAATGAACAACTAATTTTCTTACTAAAATTCAAGTATTAATAAGCACATACAGAGCTGTAAATGACATAAGTATCTAATGAGCAGAAAATTGAAAATAATATGTAAGCAACACATAATTCAACAGTTGTATTATACCTAACTTGATAACGGTGACGACGATTGAAGACGGTTACGGTGATGATGGTGCCGGAGTTAGGGTTTCGGTGGTGGTGGATAGCGGCGGTGGAGATGATTGGGTTGACGACGGAGTTAGGGTTTCGATTGGCAAAATTACGGTGGTGGTGGTGGTGGTGGTGGTCGATAATGATTAACGACGGTGGAGCGATTAGAAGAAGAGAGCGATTAGGAGTTATAGAATTGTCTTTATTATTTGCTGTGACTTTATTATTTTTTTTAGCCTATATTTGCTGTGACTTTATTTATTAATTTTTTTAATAGCTTAAATTTCCAACTAAAAATAAAAATAGAGGAGTTATAGAATTGTCCTTTATATTTTCTTGTTGCTTTTTGTTTTTAATAGCCTAGATTTGGTGACCTTTTTTTTGTATGTTTACTTCCAGTTTCGAGTGTATTCTTGGATAGTTATAGCGGCCCATAGGCGCGAACATCAAAGATTCAGGTGCTTTGAAGAGGTTTTGCTCCTTATTTGGGTCTCATTAGGTGGCACATCATTTCAATACTCATACTTTAAAATATCGCCTCATTAATAACTAAGGTTGCAAAAAAAGTTAGGAGCTAGTTAGGCAGTCGACAATCGCCTAGTGCCTAGGCGGATTGACTTTTTCTATATAAAAAATTAAAATCAAATGTATATTAATAAATTTAAGTATATTTTAACATAAAACACTAACTTCACATAATTGATGTTATAGTAATGCATTATTCATTGTTGTTAACATTTCATGTTCACATTTATTTCACTAAAAGTACAACACACATGTTGACACCGATCAATTGAACAAACACATAATGGTATAATGTCAAACCCACAAGCAAAATCAAACACAAAAAGGGAATTTAATACTCATTTTGCATATTATTTATGTGTGTGACTGACTTATGTGACAAAATCCACACACGAAGAAAAACCCAAAACATCAAAACCCACAGTTCCACACATGAACAAAACACCAAAAACAATAATCTAAACTGAAAATACGAAATCTAAACCTCCACATATTAAGTTCGGATGTACGTGATTTCAGAAAATAAAGAGGGGTTTCAATTAAAATAATAACATGCCTTCAAATCTTCAATAATGTGTGTTTTAATTGTGATTGTTGTGTTTTTATCATCATGAATAGTTCCAATTGTAGATTCAAATGTGTATTTGGTCAGAGTGTATGAAAGAGGGGTTAATTGGGGTTAAAAAACACTAATTTGAGTGTTCGCCCGCCTAGCTTCAAATCGCCACGGTAAGTGACCGCCTAGTGACTAGGCCGCTTTTTTCAAATAGATACTTGTACTTATTATTATAGATGAAGGCACGAGAGGTGTTTGAACCTGGTGCAAGGGTAACACATGTTACCTAGACGTGTGTAACCACTGTACGAAAATAAGACTTTTCACATGGGTCATTAAATTTACAATGTACTATGTTCAGTGTAAGAGAATTCACACCACAAATTGGTGGATTACATAAGTCAACTTTGTCTTCTTCAATACAAACATTCACTGACATTGACAAAATAAGGGAATCATTGATAAAGGTATCACATGTTTTTTTTTTTTTTTTTTTTTTTTTTTTTTTTTTTTTTTTAATACCCTTTGTCTTGCTAGACTACTTAAGTTTACTAATGCTTTTACTTGATATTTACTACCCAAAAAATAAAATGTAACAAAACATAAAATTTACAATGATACTTGCTCATATATTAGTTGGTTATATTATTTCTTGCAATTCTGCTACTTTTATTTTGAAACCTTTAGTTGTAGTCACTGTTGTTACAAATATTAAATTATGCCTACAAAATTAACAGGAAAAAAAAAGTAAAAATAATAATTATACATACCAACCTGTGCCTGATTATTATTGCCTTCTGTTATAGCAATTGCTTATTTCATGAAAGCATAAGCAGTTTTAATAAGCATTACCAAACATCCCCTGAAGTCAATTTAATCATAAAAGTATTGATGTTGTATATTATGAATCCTTCTTACATAAAGGGACATTTATATTTTTCTTTAGGACAACCAGGGCTATTGGTTTCTTGATTAATCTAGTCCATATTACATGACGTTGTACCACTCTATCTTTCCCGAAAAGGTTTCTGATTTTATGTTATTTTCTAGACCAACGTGAGAAGGTGGTCAGTACGATGGAGATGAACAAAGTCGATTGGCTGCTCTTCGATTAGCAATGGAATTAGGAGCTGATCACATTGATGTTGAGCTTAAGGTTCTCTTAAATAAAAATCGATTTCTTTCTGTCATAGGCCTGTCTAAAGTAATATTATTAGTGTTCTTACATAGTAAATTCCTGTTATACTATCAGACATAATATTTCTATCAGATTTCTCATTTTAGTTACTCAAATGCAGGCAGTTGATGATTTCAACAACTTAATCCATGGAGACAAGCCTACAAAGTGCAAACTCATAGTTTTCTTCCCACAATTATCAAAATACTTCTTCGATAGAAGAGCTTGGGAACCTTGTGGCCAAAATACAATCAACAGAAACATTGTCAAGTTTGCAACAACCGCTGTAGATATAACTGATGTAACACGAGTCTTTCACATTACTTCTAATTCTCAAGTACGCGGCGTAAGTCATGCATGTAATGAAATTTTCTTATTGGGCCGAAAACGATTGGTTTGGAATTGTTGGACTATTGGACTCATATGGGGCTTAAGAAATCTACGTAATTTGATGCCCCCGCCATGTACGATGCCCTGGGCCGTCGCCCGCTCTGCCTATAGCCTGAGCCGGGTTACGTCGAGTATAACTAAATGGTGAGTCCGGGTGACTGAGAGGAAAATGAGATATTTGATGGGGGTAATTCCAAATTGCTTATTATGAACTGATAAGTATTGGTGAATTTGATATTACAAATCTGCTCTTAGGGAGATATAAGCTATTTTCTTAGGGTAAAATAAGCTGATCATCTGCTTATAATCTGTTTGAAATAGTAATCCCAAACACCCCTTATTGTGGATAAGGTTTGAGTGTCTGGGCATGATTATATGAAGTCCTTTGCCTACTCTTTTTACTTGCTGGTGCAGTTCTTTGGGACTATTTTTCGATATTCGAAATTGTTTCTATGATATGAATGTTGGATTCATTGGTATTGTGAATTGCTTGATGTGGGAATTGGGATTGTTGACTTTTGAGTTGAAACTGTTATGATGTATTAGTATACTGAATTGTTATGATGTATAAGTAACAGTTTCGGAGTTGCCTATTCAAACAGCATATCCTATTCTGATTATGTTATGTCTTAAATCCCTAATTAGCTGATTGCCGAAAACTTAAACAAATGCAATATCTGATTATCTTTCGTCACTGTAGAAGCCTATCTACACACTTTTTGCAGCATTACCTTCTGTTATAGCAATTGCTTATTTCATAAAAGCACAAGCAGTTTTAATAAGCATTACCAAACATCCCCTGAAATCAATGTAATCATAGAAGTATTCATGTTGTATGCTGAATTGACATCAGACAACTCCGTCGATATTAGTATTATGAATCATTAGAAGTATTGATGTTGTAACACTTTATCTTTCCCGAAAAGGTTTCTGATTCTATGTTATTTTCTAGACCAACATGGGAAGGTGGTCAGTACGACAGAGATGAACATAGTCGATTGGCTGCTCTTCGATTAGCAATGGAATTAGGAGTTGATCACATCGATGTTGAGCTTAAGGTTCCTTTCTTCTTGACATTAAATGAGTCTATTCATGCTCATAGGCTCGTCTAAAGTACTATACTGTTATTTGTAACTCAAATGCAGGCTGTTGACGATTTCAACAATTTAATCCATGGAGATAAGCCTACAAAGTGTAAACTCATAGTTTCTTCCCACAATTATCAAAATACTCCTTCGATAGAAAAGCTTGGGAACCTTCTGGGCAAAATACAATCAACAGGAGCTGACATTCTCAAGTTTGCGACAACCGCTATAGATATAACTGATGTAGCACAAGTTTTTCACATTACTGCTAATTCTCAAGTAAGCGCCGTAAGTCATGCATCATAGATTCGAGAGATATATTTTCGTTTGCATATAACAAAATCTATAAGTACATAAATTTATCAATTGGGTTCCAATAATGGCAATTGGTAATGGGTGAGAAAGGTCTGATGTCTCAAGTACTCTGCCCCAAATTCGGTGGATATCTGACATTTGGCACCCTTGACTCCTTGAGAATGGAAAGGTATCGGCACCCGGGCAGCCCATAATTAGGGATCTTTTGGACTTGTTTAATTTCAGACAATTAGGACCTGACACAAAAGTATTCGGTATTATTGGGAAGCTAGTTGGATATAGCAAATCACCTTTGTTATACAATAAAGCATTCTGATCAGTTGGTTTTAAGGAGGGTGGCAGTGGTGGGCGGCATCACCAACGGCATGCCCATGCCGGCGGTGAACACCACTGCCACCTAGCCGGCATGCCCAACGGCATAGGTCCAACGGCAAACATTGCCTCAGCGGTTTGGATATTTTCGAAGCAAAATATGACCGTTTGTAATTAATTTTGGAAAGTTGGAGGAGCGGTGCAAACCAAAAAATAACAAATAAAATAATAATAAAAATAAAAATTCCCTATATATCTATACTACTTTATAAAGCATTTAGGACATGCTATAAATAGAAGGCTTAAAAATTCAGATTCAACAAATTACTTATATTAGAAAGAAGTTTTACAAAGTCTATTAAATCAATACATGAATATATTTTGACTATTAAATCAAATGTAGTAACAAGCATTTAACAACAAGTAACAGGCCATTTCAAAAGCAAAAGTAACAGGCCTTGGAAATTAAATAACCCATTTACAGCCCGTTTGAAACAGTCTGTCTTTACTCCCTCCACCCATCCGGTTTTCATCTTTACTACCTTAGGCGTAACTGCTAAACATTCATACACTGCGTTCGGTTTTGTTTTCGGGTCAACTTTTATTAAACTTGTAACAGCTAAACATTCATACACCCCATTGTAACTGGTAACCATCGGTCGGATATAAATACACCTAAAAGAATCACAATCAAAACACATTTTTACATACACAAAAAGTACATATTATCATTCCACTCTCAAATAAAAAACCATCAGCACTTCACCGTCGGCCACCACCTCATCGTCCGCCGCCACAATGCTCCATAAACACTGCTTTTAGTGGTAGATCTGGTGGTTTGGTGGTAGATCTGAGTGTTATAATTTTTTAGCCGTTTTTTTTGTTACAACCGCCACGAGCTACCGTCGCCGTTGTCGTTGTCTCGCCGGAAAAACCTCTTGCTCCCGCTGATCTGATTTTGTTGCCGGAATAAGCTTTGCCGTTTTATACATATGCTTTATTTTTATTGTCGTTTATATTTGTTATATAGTTGACAAAAGCAGATCTGAGATTATCTATAAAGTTGACAAAAGCATGTATGAGTTTATCTATAATGTAGGAGTGTAGCTGCGTTTTTTTTTGGAGAGATAAGGGTGGTGTAATTATATGAGTTTGTAACTAAATTGGAGAACTAAGGAAAGGTAGCGTCTGCCTTTTGGTTTGTTAACTTTGTATGTTAAAAGTAAGTGAGGGACTAGGGTTGTAGTAGTATTAATGGTCATGAATATTAGAGTTTATTACTTTATTTAAGGAGGAATACTACAATCACATAATTTTTACAAAAAAAATCTCACACAATGAGGTGTCATGTAATTTGTGGCATTCTCTCTCTAACATTTAAACCATCTCTCTTATTTTCATCCACAAATTCATTTGCCACCTCATTATGTGGATTTCTTTTTGTAAATTTTATGTGATTATAGCATTTATCTTATTTAAGATTGGACTTGATTTAGATTTCTGAAAAGGGCCACGAAAATTTGGACCACATTTTAAGGTGTTAATTAATATAAAATAGTTGTTAAGGCTTTTTGTTAAATTGAATCTGGTTTGAGGCAAGAGTGGTCAAAATTTGCTTATTACTAAAGTTTATTGCAAAATTGGGCATTGTTATATTAAAGTTTAATTGTCTCATTTGGTTTGAGATAGTCCTTAAGGGTTTTGTTTTGTTTTTTTGTTTTTTTTTTTAAAAAAATTTGGTTTCTACATACTTTTCCTATTGCAACATGTAAAAAAAAGAAGTTGTAGGTGTGTATAAAAGAAAAAGGAACAAGGATGGTGAAGAATTATTTGTATTGTGATTTTTAGTGACAAGATGAAGATGATGTGATATATCTTTTAAAACAAAAAAAGGATATAAAGTTGCTTGTCCTAAAATATGGTTTGAGGCAACACTGATCAAAATTTGCTTATTAATAAAAATAAGTTTAGAAGTACTCATTTTCTTAATTTTTTATGCAACAATTATCGTTATTTAAAAACTCGTGGTTATGCAAAATTACATTTCTTTTTAATTCGGGCCTATTATTTATTTGGATATGAAATAGTTTGCATTCCAATTACTTATAATTATTTTAATTAGAAGTTGTCATTCATTCGTAATGTTATTGTTTGAAAAAAGTACAAATGAAAAATATTTGCTCACCACAAAATTAGTTATTGGGTACCGCCGCTGCATTGCGCGGGTACCCAGCTAGTATTAAACTAAAACACATACATTTTTAACACAAACAATACAATTCACATATATAACCAATTCACATATTTTTACAATGGTTTTATTATCTTCTTCTTCGTCCGACTCGATATTGAGTCCCGCCGAATCGTTCGAACTATTGCCATCTGGGAAGCTCGGACTCGGCTAACATCCCCAGCGTACCGGTGTCGACCCGGTGCGACGCGGGTACCGGTGCGGAATCCGGACGGGACGCGGGGAGGAGAAAGTGGACGCGGCTGTTCAGGCCTGGCATCAAATTTTTAGATCTATATTACGTAGATACAGAAAGGAAAAAAAAAAAATGAAGAAGCAGATGAATCTGAAAATGGGAGATGATGTTGGGAAGAAGATGGTTATTGTTTAGTGGAAAGAGAATATAAATTAATAATGTATTTAATAGGGCCCACATGGGTGGGAGGAAGTAGTCATTTAACTTTTCAAGCACAATTAAATTTTTTTGGAAAGGTCAAACACAATTAAATACTCCGTAACTTGCTTAGTATTTAATAGTCATCATTTTAATTTCTTTAATTTACAAAATCTGTATTGTAATATGTCATAAAACTTTTAACATGTCTTGTTTTTAGATTTTAGTATTAGTATTGAATTAAAATATTTACTACTAATATAGAAAATGCGAGTAACGATTCTATGTTAGCGATGGGTCATTTTTTAATTTGTCTTTTGACATTGTTGGGACAAAATTTAAGTTTATTTATAAAAAAAATTGTTACATTATGAATTATAATACCCCGTGTCCCCGAGTCCATATTCAAAATTTGGACTCTTTCAAAACGAGTCCACGAATCCTTGAAATCATATCTTGAAAGGTCCGACCCTTGGACACGTACCCGAGTCCGACACCCGTACCCGAGTCCGAGCATCCTAGCTTTACATACTTGATATACTGATTTTCTGTGGAAAACGTTTTGAGGAAGTCATCTTTTGTCTCAGCAAGATTATCTGCAAAAATATTCTGCACAGAAGAAAATGAGATGGTCATCAGCATTGCACTACTGCACACAAATAACAAGCAACAAGCAAAAGATGTGTAGGGTGATCACCTGAAGAGAAGTTTTAAGATCCGTGACTCCTTTCCCGGCCTTTACCCGTGACATACAATATCAACCATTGAAAAGATACGAAATCAGATTTATACGCACAGAAACCAGTCATTAAAGAACGGAAACACTATTCAAAAAAATATAGTAAACAATGTGTACTTACATCAAATGTGCTCTCAAAAGAAATATCAGCATACGCATTAAATGATATGCTGCTGAGTGCTGATCCAGACAGTGATATGCATTAATTTTTTACAAGTAGCATATGCTAGAAACCACTTGTTAAATAACTTAATTACCCATAAGTTGGATAATAACGATATATACCTTTAAGCCTTGGTAGCCGTATATTTTTCCATCTTCTTCAAAAAAGATACTTAGGTCAACAGGTCCAATGGGGAAGCTTTCGGAGATCCCTCTTCCTCTTCTTTAGAGACTGAAATTTAATATACGAAGACATCATCAGTGCTAAGACAAGCTCAGACAGAGTTACAAACTACGAAATCCACTTAAAAACAAGATAAACAAAAAGATACAAAGAATAAACACATCTTTAGCCACTAAGAAACTAGCCAAACATACCAATAGTCATTTATACCTCTATACATATACACATCATGATAAACAAACTTCTATTATTTAAGAACAACAACTCTAATTAAAACCTTGAATATCAAAAACCTGTATCAATGCGCAACTCCAAATTGATAATTGCCACAAAATTATATTAAAAGGGGTGGTTGTGGATTGCAAAATTTCAGCTTACGCTCTATAAGCACTTCAAAATAAGCACCAACCAATGTGATAATTGCATAAGCTCATAGCAATCCAAACACTTTAAGATGTATTTTTCAATTTTAACAACACAATATGCATTCCCAAACACCCTCTAATCAAATCCAACTTTATACCAACTCTAAAAAGTAAAATTTTCTTTATACTTAAGTATCTTAGTCCTAATATATCAAAACCTAAACACCAAATTTACATTTTGAAAGACTACTAACTATTCCAACTTTGACAACAAATTACAGCACATCCAAACACTCTCTATAGTATTATCCGAAACAATTACTGGTTTTATATATAGTTGGTAATGATAATTATGTAATATTACATCTACTCTATAAAGTCATTTTCCTCCGGACTCAACCAACTTAGACCTATAATTCTACGCTCAAATATTCGTTAATCTGTTTTCACTACATTTACGTTAAATTTAAAGCATCAGCTTAAATTCACTTCAACTACAACAAATGAACATCTAATTTTCTTACTATTAATAAGCACATACAGAGCTGTAAACAACACATAATCAGGTGTATTATACCTAACTTGATAACGGCGATGACGATTGAAGACGGTTACGGTGATGATGGTGCCGGAGTTAGGGTTTCGGTGGTGGTGGATAATGACGGTGGAGATGATTAGGTTGATGACGGAGTTAGGGTTTCGATTGGCAAAATTATGGTGGTGGTGGTGGTCGATAATGATTAACGGTGGAGCAATTAGGTGAGAGAGGGACAAAGTCTTTATTTTTATATTTTGTTTTTATTTTTATCTTTTGTTGCTTTTTATTTTTAATAGCCTATATTTGGTGACTTTCATAAGGGGGAGGGAGTGGTTCTGTCAGTCACTCTCCCTTCACTCACTCTCAACCAATTTCCTTACGCCACATCATTCTTCACTTTTTCCCTCACTAGCTCATATTTTTAGAGGCGCACTTCACTCACCCTTCACTCACTTCCTTTTTTTTCTTTTTTAAATTCCATTAAAATTTATTAAAAACTAAAATTTCATTAAAATTAAATAAATATTACATAATATTATTAAAAAACATAAAATAACTAAAATTCCATTAAAACTAAACTTAAAACATTAAATCCTACAAACTACACGGCCACCCGTATTTGGCGCATATCTCGCGTTTCCGTGTGATGACGAATTGCTTAAACTCTGGGTCCGGGATATTGTCGTGCGGGTCCATATCGACCTCTTCTTCCTCTTCGACTTGTTCTTCATCAATTTGTTGTGTCTCGGGTACCACGTTAACATTGTCAAAATATTCATCATCATCGGTATCATCACGAATGGGTAACGGTTCACTAACCCGTTCATGCCTTTTTTGTTGGGTATAGCGCGGCTCATACGGGTCGAAGTTAGTAGGCATTTGTGGTGGGGTTTGTTGGTTATAGTTCGCCTCAAATGGGTCGAAGTTAGTAGGAATTTGCGGGAGGGGTTGTTGGGTGTAGAAAACCAATGGTGGAGATTGCGGGTACATTTGGGGGTGGTAAGGTTGTGCTTGAGAAGATGATTCGAGACCGGGTTGAGATTGAATTCGAGGACGAATTGCGCCTCTCGATCCACCTCTCGATCCACGACCACCTCTTCTAGGATCTCTAACTTTTTTGCCACGTTCCATATTTTTTTTTCTTTCAATATGTTTTTTTTTCTCTCGGAAGTTTTTTTTTTTTTTTTTTTTTTTTTTTTTTTTTTAATTTTTTTTATATGGGTATGTTTTTTTGTTGTGCTTTCCACCCTCAACACACTCCTTTATATATATATATATATATATATATATATATATATATATATATATATATATATATATATATATATATATATATATATATATATATATATATATATATATATATATATATATATATATATATATATATATATATAAAATTAACGTTACAAACACCCAACGGCTAGATTCCTTCCCCAACGTTCATATTTTTTTTCTTCCCCATGCGTGAGCTCCTCACTCAAAATGGGCTCCCCGTGCGGTAAGGAGATGCCGGCGGCGGTGTTCCCGTGAGTGAGGGATCCCGCCCCGCACTCTCACTCACCCACTCCCAGTCCTCTAAATGGGTTTGATGTTAATCTATTTGATCTTAGCAATAAGATCAACTCATTATCTGACTTGTTAGTATTGGTGATAAGAAAAAAGTTTATAGGTTGGAAACGAAAAATAATAAAAGTTTGAGGATTTGAGGATTAAACATAATATTTTAAAACCCGGTTCGACTTCGGTGGTTTAACCGGTTGAAAAACAGGTCAACCTGACGGGTAGGGTAAAAAAAGGGTCAAATTAAACCAGGTCAACCCACCGGGTTTGAAGCATCCCGGGTCAAACCGGTTTTCGATATGTATTAATAGTTTCTTTTTGAAACATATATGTATTAATAGTTGAAATTGCTCATAATTAATTATTTCAACATTATCTTTTTTACTTTTTACAACATTTCACTTTTCACTTTTACCAGTAAGTTGTAAAAACTTCCAAGTTACATACTCCATCTCTAAAATTTCAAAAGTGCAAGCAAAGTCTCTGTCAAAAAGCTTCAATTCATTCTTTGTTCATGTCTAAAGCGGTTGAATGATATACTCTTATCATATTGGTAAAAGGGTGAATATGAATATTGCGGTCATTTCAATTTTGCCTGAGACGAAAATTAAACAATTTATTTTTACTTTTTTTTTACAAATATCATGTATGCACTGCAAAGTTATGCAAATTGCGCCAATTTACTCTTTAATAGGATACTATAATACAATAATTGTTAAGAAACTAATTATATTCAATCATTAACATTCACAAACATCAATCATTCTCGATTATAAATCATGGTTGTTAAAATTTCGATCATAATCTTAATTACTTACAATTTTACGATACTAAGAAGCAAAATGATTCAGATGTTACGTATGATTTTTGACAAACTTTTATACGATCCTGATCTCGACTATAAGATCTTAAGATCTAATCAGATTTGATATTACTTTTTCGAATCACAAATTAAAAAACAAAGTTATGGATTGTGTTTTATATAATTTTAAAAACAGCGTGTTAATCTTTTTATATTTTCCATATTCATAATTTAATACAATATTTTCATTAAACATTTCAATCCCACAAAACTAAATACTAGTAAAAAAGATGGTAAAAAAATAAATCCCTCAAAACCCCCCAAAATTTCACCATCCCAAAACCAAATTCAATTTCCCCCCAAATCAAAACCGAAACCCTAACTTTTTAATCCCACAAAATTAACCTTCAATTCACAAAAAGTTCACATTTTTATGTAATATCTCCAATCTTTTCACAAAACCCATCTTTTATTTCCATCAATTTGAAAAAAACAATTATCATACAAACCGCCATATCAAAATACTCCTTCTAATCCATTGAGCTTGGGAACCTTATTTGTGAGCTTATGAGCTTATATGATTTCGTCTTATTTTGAGACTTATGGGCTCACATAAGCTTATTATGATGTACTGTAATAACTTAATATAAGCCCATACGTATCAAAATTAGCTGGAACATTTGAGCTTATATAAAGTAAGCCAAAATCATACAATCTCACAAGCCCACAAATAAGCTTAAACAAACACCCCATGCTTTTTATGAACTTATATGTTTTTTGTGGATTTGATATTACAAATTTTCTGTTAGGGTGAAATAAGCTGCTTTTGATAAGCTGGTCATCTGCTTATTACCTCTTATTGCACTTTGATATTGTGGATAAGCAGTTTTGAATGTATGGGCTCTGTACATGATTATATGCTTATTTGAGGGTTAAATTAGCTGATCGGCAGTTGCTGTTCAGATTGTTTATTTATTTTTATTTTGAAGTAACGAATAGTTTATCTGCTTAATGCTTTTTTGGTAATAGGTAGGCGCTTATGAGTGTTTGGGCACTTTGAGATTGTCTATTCCAAATTGAATATAGTGGTGGATTTGATACTATAAGGTTACCCTTATGTTGATACCAGCTGTTTTGAATGAGTTGATTATCTAGTTATGAGATTAAGTTATTAAAAATAGTAATCCTTATTGCGTTTTAATGTAGTAGATAAGCATAGTTGAGTGTTTGTATGTGATTGTATCTTTATTGGAGGGTGCAATAAGCAGTTTGGGAGCTGCTTATTCAGACAATGTATTGCTTCTGTATCTTTGAAGTACTCTTAGCGAAATTGCCAAACTCATATGATTGCGTAACTGATTGTTTTTCCAGTGTCTGAATGAAAACTGTGCTTATGTTTATGATCTTCTTGATACTGTTATAATATGAATGCAATTTTTTCTGATGGTATACTGAATTGTCTGACATATGATGGGGATGTTTCAGAATTTGGATTGTTTTTATAACAGCTTATCAGCTTATTGTGTTTTTAGAGCAGGTGCATAAATTTGACTATGCTTATCTACTTAGTTTAGGGGTGAAATAAGGTATTTTTAGTAAGAAGTTTCAGATTGTTTAGTTTGCACTGTTAGTGTTAGTGGATCCAGTATCCTAAGTTTAACCTTAGGGGTGAAATAAGATGTTTTGGATAAGTTGATCTTCTGGTTATGAGCACCCGTTGTTGCGTTTTGATACAGTTGATCAGCGGAATAAGTGTTTGGATAGGATTATAGGCTCATTTGATGGTGAAATAAGCTATCATTTTTTTTGTAATGTTGACCATTTTTGACAGTCAGTTTTTGTGTTACCAAATGCCCAAACAGTATACAGAGTGATCTTATAACGAGAAAAAAGTAGAATGGCTAAAAGGGCAAAAATGTGAAAGTACTTTGGTATTTTATGGAAAAAAACCCGTTTTTCTACTTATACTTCGGTATTTTATGGGAAAAAAAACCCGTTTTCTACTTATTCAGGCTAGAAAAATGTATCATTAATTGTCTGATGCAGTTGTACCATTCCTCGCAAAGAATATTTACTTCAATGTTGTGATGAGGTTGATCCAGTTGCAAAGGTAAATTCCATTGTTATGGAAAGCTTTTTGTCCAGTTATAAAAGTTTCATATCATATTTCATTGTTATCGAGGATAGTCTACGAGGTTTCTTTCTATACTCTTTATTAGAAGTGATAGTATGAACCATTGGGTCAAAACAGTGCCTTTTGTCCAGTTATAAAAGTTTCATATCATATTTCATGTGTGACTTTCTACCCGTTTGACCCATTTGAGATTTACTTACAACACAGATTGGTACAACTGTTTACAGGTTCAGGCGTTCAAAATGGTGCAACAGGATCACCCTTGGCTGGTAGACTATTTGCGGTTATTGGTACTGGCGAAGTGGCGGTGCTGGAAAAGCACTTGCTTATGGAGCAAAAGCAAAGGGTGCAAGGATTGTGATAGCCAATCAGACTTATGGTTAGATTCTACTAGCATTCACATTACCATTCCTATGTGAATGCTCAACTGCTCAACCGGCCTATGTGAACGACACATGTCCCACTTTTTCTTTTTTTATTAATATTTTGTGGCAGACAAAATCTATGACAGGATCTTTGTTACTGTTGGTAGTGGTTGTACTATAATATTAAAAATTGCTCGACTCATTTGCTCGACTGACGGCGTACTTTTTGTCCTTGGAAAAGAGAAAAGGTGTCAGAATATCTTTTGCTTGGATTGCCTTTGTACTGTACCAAATCTCACTTATTGTACTTTTTATTATTATTTTAATTAATTTACTTTTTTGCCCTATTTTCATTAATTCAAAATTTAAAGAAATAAAAAAAATACACACACAGTACACCGATATGTATTGGGAAACGTGCATGGTTTAGAATCCAAACGGTGGCGAGAAAGTGAGAAATCGATCACTCCCAATCGCTCAGTCACACAAATCCGATCAGACAAAGATATTTCGTTTTCCATCCTTTGCGGTTGACTGATGGATGAAATACAAGTGAGTAAATCCATCCTTTTCGTTTTCCATCCTTTGCGGTTTACTGATGGGTTGCGTATTTTATGTGGTTTTGGTAATGACGAAGCATTTAAACTTTAGCAGTGCTTATGAGTGTTTTCGATTGCTTATTACCGTTTAGGTTTTGCTTTATTTTATGTTTGATTGTACCAACTTAGACCGGTAATTCTAAGCTCAAATTTGAAGCATCAGGCTAAATTGACTTCAACTACAACAAATGAACATCAAATTTTCTTACTAATTCAACTATTAATAAGCACATAATCAATTGTAAACAAGATAAGTATCTAATGAGCAGAAAAATGAAAAGAATATGTAAACAACACATAATTCAACAGTTGTATTATACCTGACTTGATAATGGCGGCGATGGTGCCGGAGTTAGGGTTTCGGTGGTGGTCGATAACGGCGGTGGAGATGATTAGGTTGAAGACGGAGTTAGGGTTTCGATTGACGGTGGTGGTGGTCGATAATGACGGTGGAGTGATTAGGTGAGAGAGGGACTCGAGTCTTTACTTTTATATTTTGTTTTTATTTTTATTTTTTGTTGCTTTTTATTTTTGGCAAGTGATATTGACACGGATAAAATTACTTTGCACACAGAAATTTTAGGTACATGGACAAAAGTATCCTTGAAATATTTTACCTTGTTTAACTATTGACTTTTCAAAACCCACATCCACAGTAGTACACACATCATAAAGAACTAATTTGTGGTCGTCACTCCCAATGGCACCACCGACATCAGAGTGTATATCGACACCCTTCCACCGTCATGGGTGCATTTTCTTTCAATTTCGGGTACACAAAACGTGAAAAAGGTCGTGTCTGGTTTCTCGAAGTTAGTTTGTTTAAATTTTTGAATGTTGATCGATTTAAGGACTATGAACTTTTTATACCCAAAGTATTATGATTGGTTATCGATTTTTCATTCATTCATATTGTTCACTTGTGTTAAAATGTGACAAATCAGTTGGTTTTGTACTATTGTTAAAATGTTTCATTTTTTTGTTGTTGTTATCGCTTTAAACAAGTTGTGGTTTCAAGATTTTATTATACAGCTTGATATTTTACAGTGACAACCTATTATAATTTTGCATGAAATTACACTTATCAAGAACTAATTAAAACTACTCGTTTGTAGATAATCTCACAAACCCTGTTACTCGATGTGTTCATTTAGCTACTGCCAGAAAGTTAGTAGCTGTGAAGGTGGAAGTGACGGTAGTGAGTAGCACATGTGGAATGGTTTCGAATGTCCGACGGCGGCTAGAACCTTGGTTTTGACATTCAAGGATAACTTATAGGATTTTGGTCAAATTTAGCAATGTAAGATAGTCATTAGACAACATATTTCCGTGTGTGAAGTAAAAGTGCCCGTGTATATATCAGCTCCCTTTATTTTTAGGCTTTTGCTACCACAACCATCATGGTTTGTGTGAAAATTGCATTTACGGTGTGTTCTCGAGTTTGGTTTGTAAAAGAAAAGAAGAGAAGAGAAAGGGAGGAAAAGAAAAGAAGAGAATCAACTTATCTTCACTTCTTTTCCTTCCTCTTCCTCCCAAAAGTGGGAGGAAGATTTTGAACTAAAAAATGGCCGGATCTTCTATTATTTTAAACACATCTTTATCCACTAAGCAACTAGCCAAACATACCAACAGTCATGTATACCTCTATACGTATATACATCATGATAAACAAACTTCTATTATTTGAGAACAACAACTCTAATTAAAACCTTGAACATCTGTATCAATGCGCAACTCCAAATTGATAATTGCCACAAAATTATATTAGAAGGGGTGGTTGTGGATTGCAAATTTTCAGCTTACGCTCTATAGGCACTTCAAAATAAGCACCTACCAATGTGATTATTGCATAAGCTCATAGCAATCCAAACAGTTAAAGAGATGTATTTTTTTTACTTTTAACAACACAATATGCATTCCCAAACACCCTCTAACCAAATCCAACTTTATATCAACTCTAAAAAGTAAAATTTTCTTTAAACTTAAGTATCTTCTTAGTCCTAATATATCAAAACCTCAATACCAAATTTACATTTAGAAAGGCTACTAACTATTCCAACTTGGACAATAATTTACAGCACATCCAAACACTCTCTATAGTATTAGCCAAAACAATTACTGGTTTTATAGTTGGTAATGATAATTATGTAATTTTACATCTACTCTATAAAGTCATTTTCCTCCGGATTCAACCAACTTTGACCTATAATTCTACGCTCAAATATTCGTTAATCTGTTTTCACTACATGTACGTTAAATTTGAAGCATCAGCCTAAATTCACTTCAACTACAACAAATGAACATCTAAGGTATAATTCACTTCAACTTAGACCTATAATTCTACGCTCAAATAATCAACTGTAAACAACATAACTATCTAATGAGCAGAAAGTTCAAAATAATATGTAAACAACACATAATCAGTTGTATTGTACCTAACTTGATAACGGCGACGACGATTAAGACGGTTACGGTGGCGATGGTGCCGGAGTTAGGGTTATGGTGGTGGTCGATAAGGACGAGGGAGATGATTAGGTTGACGACGGAGTTATGGTGGTGGGGGTGGATAACGACGGTGGAGATGATTGGGTTGACGACAGAGTTAGGGTTTCGGTGGTGGTGGTGGTGGAGCGATTAGGTGAGAGAGGGACAAAGTCTTTACTTTTATATTTTGCTTTTTATTTTTATATTTTGTTGCTTTTTATTTTTAATAGCCTAGATTTGGTAGTATTTATTTCTTTATTTTATTTATTTAATTTTTTAATCTTTAGCTGGGTAAAAGTTTTAGTAAAGTATTTGTCATAAATTTTGTAGTGATGCTATTATCCTACTAGTCTACTAGTGCACAAATCTATATGTATGAGAGTTTCACGCAGGGCCGGTCCTGAGTTTTTCGCTGCCCTGGGCGAGAAGGTATAAAAATGCCCCTATTTAAATAAATGAGACACTATCTTTAGTTTGTCTTTTAAATAAAGCCCGCACATCAACTTAATAGATTTTGGACATTATTTTACTTGCGATAGTTCTAGGCGGGATTTAAAAGGTGCGCAATAGTGTAGCTAAGGCGCGAGGCTTGACCTTCACATTACGCAATATACCAAAGTGTCGGCTCTAGGTGTGGCGTAAGATGAGACGTGAAAATGCGCGATAAGTCGCCCTGAGGCGCGAGGCGTGTCACCTTTTCTGATTTTTATTCAGATGAAAACGTTCTTTTTTGAAAGAAATGGATAATATTACATGCAAGGATTGTTTATTGACTTAATTCCTTATATATAATAACACTTTTTATAAACTTGATATACATGAAAGGGGAATGCTAGGACCACATAAATAATCCACACGCTGATGTGGCAGGGGTTGATTGGTCTATTCTAGCATCCCCCTATATAAAATATGATATAATATATGAATTTATAAAATATATATATATATATATATATATATATATATATATATATATATATATATATATATATATATATATATATATATATATATTGTCATTTTCAGTCACTCCTTAATAACATTATGACTTCATCATAACTTATAAGGTGTGAGGCTTGATCATGCCACCACATCACGTCTCACGCTATTTATAACCTTGGTTCTAGGGTACGCATGACGTTAACTTTACTTATATGGGCATGTGTGAGTGGTGTATGGAAAAAGAAATAGCGTGAGACATGCCCATACACCACTTATACAACAGTAGTTACCTTGTATTAAAACGTGATATTAAAATGTTGGCATTTTTAATACTCCGTATAAATTACATACTTTTTTGAACATTAATATAAATTACTTTCCTTATCAATTTACCCACTACCTGACAAAATAGTACTGCCCCCTTTTTAGTCTTTACTTTGCAGTTTGCACCTCACGTGACCAAGAGTCATCATCTTCCTCTCCTATCTTTTCGATAACTTTCATTTTCCGGTTACTGTAACCATTTTTTTCCAGCAAAAACATTTTCTAAACTAGTCCAACATGTTACTGGTCCGCTTGGTCATCACGACATCATCTTCATCATGTAAAACCGATTCATAACACCAAAATATTTGATGCCCCCTAGTTGCTTGATGCCCTAGGCCGTCGCCAGCGCTGCCCATAGCGAGAGCCGGCCCTGGTTTCACGTGATGTTTGTCACACAGTTACACGGTGTTCTTAAGTTTTGTTATTAAAGAAAAGTAAAAAAAAAAATGTAAAGTAAATATTTTCCTTTTATAGTTGGTAATGATAATTATGTAATATTACATCTACTCTATAAAGTCATTTTCCTCCGGATTCAACCAACTTACACCTATAATTCTACGCTCAAATATTCATTAATCTGTTTTCACTACATTTACGTTAAATTTGAAGCATCAGCCTAAATTCACTTCAACTACAACAAATGAACATCTAATTTCTTACTAAAATTCAACTATTAATAAAGACATAGACAGCTGTAAACAAAATAACTACCTAATTAGCATAAAATTCAAAATAATATGTAAACAATACGTAATCAGGTGTATTATACCTAACTTGATAACGGCGACGATGATTGAAGACGGTTACGGTGAAGATGGTACCGGAGTTAGGGTTTCGATTGGCAAAATTACGGTGGTGTGGTGGTGGTCGATAATTAGGTGAGAGAGGGACAAAAGTCTTTACTTTTATATTTAGTTTTTATTTTTATCTCTCGCTTTTTATTTTAATAGCCTATACTTGGTATGTTTTATTTTTATTTTATTTTATTTTATTTTATTTATTTATTTATTTATTTTTTTATCTTTAGTGGGTAAAAGTTTTAGTAAAGTATTTTTCATAAATTTTGTAGTGATGCTATTATCCTACTAGTCTACTACTGTACAAATCTATATGTATGAGAGTTTCACGTGAAGTTTGTCACACAGTTACACGGTGTTCTTGAGTTTTGTTATTAAAGAAATGTAAAGTAAATATTTTCCTTTTAAAATTGAGAGGAAATACTTTAGTTTAATAATGAATAAAATCACACTAACTTTCATTCTATTTCCTTTTCTTTTCCTCTTTAAGCGGTATTCGATAACACCATTTTTTTCCCCCTTAACTCTAACTCAAGAACACAGTGTTAGCATTTCGTAAATGGGTTTGATGTTGATCTATTTGATCTTAGCAATAAGATCAACTCATTATCTGACTCATTGGTATTGGTGTCGTGTATAATTACCAAGTCTTATTATAGGATTAGGAATCATCCTAATCTCATAACTTGAAAAACAAAACAAATAATATCTCTCCTCTCTCAAAAACCGGTCGAACAAACACCCCTCTCTAAGGTTTTAGTTTGGTTTTTCTAAGCTTGACAAAGGGTTGTGCTAGACAAGATCATGAGGTATAGATAACTAGCATTCAGGTGATACACAATGACGCGGTCGTGTAGTGTAGATATCTATAGAGGCCGTCTCATTTGATTGCTCTAAGAGGTTTGTGGGTTTCAAGGGTGAAATCAAGAGTTCGTTTTAAGCTCTGTTAAATATACACATCACACATCAAGAGGTAATAATACTTGCTCTAAAGGTTTCGTGAGTTTCATAGATGACTTTTTCCGCCGCTCTTAAATGGTTTTTTATATGATTTATATATATAATCACCAACAGATTTTTGCCAAGCAAAATGTTTATATTTTATGGGTCACAACACTGGAATTAAGACACCCAAACAACATTTTCACGACATGACTACTTTAATATAAAGTACATTTTTGTCAAACCATATGTCCATGTTATCAATACAAAATATATATGTCACCAAAAGTAGACGTGTCATCAAAGAAGGCTACAAAGATTTAAAATTACAAAAAAAATTAAGCAATTGTAAAACTTGAGCAGTTAAACCTCATAAAAAAAGTAGAGTAACCAAATTGGAAAACTAATGAAACCCAATTACTATTTGGTGACTTTTTCTCTAAAATTAATACTGTGAAAATTAGGATGTTACAAATTAATTTTATTATTTATTTAATAAATGTATTATTTAAATTGATAAATAACTTTCTTTTCTATTTTTTTTTTTTTTCAAATCAAACTGAAATTCAAATCTTATTTCAACCCCACTTATAAACTAAGTAAACTACTCTATATTTGCAATGTAACTTTAATAAACATGTAGAGTACAATTTTTCTAAAGGCATCCACTTTGATAAACCTCTAAAAATGTTTATACAATTAATACATCATTAAGTTATAAACTTTTTCATATTATACACCTATTTCTACTATGGATAAACCTATTCATAAAGCTTTTCATATCATAAAACAAAACCAACAATTTCATAAAGAAAAATAGAAAATAAATTATAAAATAGTTTAGACCTCTTCGAGATCTTAGACCTTTTCGTTCCACCTAGGATTGAAATGATTTCTTACTATGGTTCACAAATTTATAGACCTCTTCAAAAGATTTTAGACCTATTCATAAACCACCATAGCGATGCTCTAAAACACGGTTAATACAACAATTAACCTTACTTGCTCAAGAGACCAATTCTACAAAAAAAAAAAAAAAAAAAAAAAAAAAAAAAAAAAAAGGTGCAAAAACCAAAATCAATTTAATCCCCAAATTTTTCCCTCTTAAAAAAACCCCCAAAATAAATTAATCGATTTCCCTCCACTTTCCCCCCAAATCAAAACCCTAACCCTAACTTTTCAATGCCACAAAAATCAACCTTTTAACAAAACCAATCTCTTATTTCCATCAATTTGTTAAAAAAATATTGTTTTTTTATTGTTTTTTTGGTTGCACGTGAGATTAATAATAATGGGGGATGATGAATCGGATAGTCGTACTAGTTGGGATTTTTATGTATTCTGTTACTGATTGTATGCTATAGTCAATTGCGCCATCAGGAGACCAAATGATGGGACGTTATATGGTTGCAATACAGACTATGTAGGTGCTATTTCTGCTATCGAAGTGATAATATTGGCTGTTGGGTCAAAACCGTGCCTTTTGTCCACTTATAAAAGTTTCATATCATATTTCATGTGTGACTTTCTATCCGTTTGACCCATTTGACCCGTTTGAGATTTACTTACAACACAAATGGGTGCAACAGGATCACCATTGGCTGGTCGACTATTTGTGGTTATTGGTGGTGCTGGAAAAGCAGTTGCTTATGGAGCAAAAGTGAAGGGTGCAAGGATTGTGATGGACAATCGGACCTATGATTAGATTATACTAGTGTTCATATTACCATTCCTAGTACTCGTACTTGATTATCTGTTTATTGTGTTTTTTTTAGCAGATGCATAAATTTGACTATGCTTATTTGACTATTTGTGGTTATTGGTGCAAGGATTGTGATGGACAATCGGACCTATGATTAGACTACTAACTATTCCAATAATTTACAGCACATCCAAACACTCTCTATAGTATTATCCGAAACAATTACTGGTTTTATAGTTAGTAATGATAATTATGTAATTTTACATCTACTATATAAAGTCATTTTCCTCCGGATTCAACCAACGTAGACCTATAATTCTACGGCCAAATGTTCGTTAATCTGTTTCACTACATTTACATTAAATTGACTTCAACAAATGAATATCTAATTTTCTTACTAAAATTCAAGTATTAATAAGCACATATATAGACAGTTGTAAACAACAGAACTATCTAATCAGCAGAAAATTCAAAATGATATGTAAACAACACATAATTCAACAGTTGTATTATACCTAACTTGGTAATGGCGAAGACGATTGAAGACGGTTACGGTGACGATGGTGCCGGAGTTAGGGTTTCGGTGGTGGTGGATAACGACGGTGGAGATGATTAGGTAACGATTGGCAAAATTACGTTGGTGGTGGTGGTGGATAATGACGGTGGAGCGATTAGGTGAGAGAGGGGCAAAGTCTTTACTTTTATATATTTTTATTTTTATTTTTATCATTTGTTGCTTTTCATTTTTAATAGCGGTGACTATTTGTAATTATGTGACTTGTGTTGGTAGGGGTGTCATAAAACCCGACCTAACCCGAACCCGATCGGGTTCGGGTCAACCCGGATCAAAAAACATGTTTGGGTCAATCGGGTCAACTCGAATTGACCCGAGTTCTAAACAAGGTCAGGTTCGGGTATACTTTTTTAGCCTTGACCCGACTCAAACCCGAGTTGGCCCAACTAAACTAACACTTTACAATGTAAAAATACTCAGGTTGACCCCAAACCCGAGTTAGGGTTTCGGTGGTGGTCGATAAAGACGGTGGAGATGATTAGGTTGACGACGGAGTTAGGGTGGTTTCGATTGGCAAAATTATGGTGGTGGTGATGGTGGTATAATACAAAGTCGTTACTTTTATATTTTGTTTTTATTTTTTTTTCTTTTGTTGCTTTTTATTTTTAACAAGATCCCGCCCGCGGGTATTTATTATTATTTTTATCATTTTGCCATAGTTTGTATATATAGTTGGTTTCAAGTAATTTTTTATACTTATATAATAATATATTTTTTTAGTTAGAATTGATGTATAATTGTGGTGGTCCTGCTATTTGAAAATTTTTTTTAATCAGTTTTGTGTTGATGTTCGTTTTTTAAAGAAGCTGAATAAATTTATGTTTCCTTGTTTGTGGAGCGGCGGATGAATTTTAGTTTATTTTACGACTTCGAGTTTTCATGTTGGGGTGTGGGGTGCCCCTTTTTTTTAGTACTGTTGTTCTTGATTTTGTTATCGACGTGGTTTGTTGGTTGATAAATTTCGGTTTTTATATGCATGTGAAGTTAGCAAATGTTGAGACTTGAGAGTACATTTATAAGTATACTAATTTGGTTCTAGTAATAGCTGTACCATAGCCAATAAATGCAGAGGTCAAAAGCATCTGACTTAAAAATGGCAGTATTTTGTCGTTGCTAAACTACCATTTGGGCCAAAAGTGGCGAAACAAACAGGCCACCAAGAAGCCCAAAAATAAAATATTTTCTTATCAGTGCTCAACGTGGTGCTCTATAATATATATAGAGAATAGCCTATATTTGGTGACTTTTTGTATCTTTAGTGGGTAAAAGTTTTAGTGATTATTTGTCATAAATTTTGTAGTCTACTATTGTACAAATCTATTTTGTAGTTTCACGTGTAGTGTGGATATCTATAGAGGCAATCTTCTTTGATTGCTCTAAGAGGTTCTTGATATTCAAAGGTGAAATCAAGAGTTCATTTTAAGCTCCGTTAAATCGAAATATCACACATTAAGAGGTAATAATAATTGGTCTAAAGGTTTCGTGGGTTTCATTGGTGACATTTTCCGATGCTCTTAAATGTTTTTTATATGATTTAAAAATAAAATCACCAACAGTTTTTAGCCAAGCAAAATGTTTATATTTGATGGGTTATAACATTGGAATTAAGACACCCTAACAACATTTTCACGACATGACTACTTTGATAGAAAGTACATTTTTGCCAAACCATATGTACATGTCAGCAACACAAAATATAATGTCACCAAAAGTAGACGTGTCATCAAAGAAGGCTACAAATATTTAAAAATTACAAAAAAAAATTAGCACTTGTAAAACTAGAGTGGTTAAACCTCACAATAAAAAGTAGAGTAACCAAATTGGAATACTAATTGAAACTTAATTACTATTTGGTGACTTTTTCTCTAAAATTACTATTGTGAAATTAGGGTGTTACAAATTAATTTTATTCTTTATTTAATAAATGTATTATTTAAATTGATAAATAACTTTCTTTTATAATTTTTTGCAAATCAAACTCAAATTCAAATCTTATTTTAACCCCACTTATAAACTAAGTAAGCTACTCTATATTTGCAATGTAACTTTAGTAAAAATGTAGAGCACAATTTCTCCTAAAACAAGGTCAATATTCAACAATTAACCTTAGGAAAAAAAATAGAAAGAAAATGCAAAAGAATGCGTGATGGTGGGTTGTTAATCCCTTACCCCCAATTTACTATATAGTAATGGTCCATTATCCATTACAAAACAATCATTATATTACTTAGCTCCAACCAAACAATTTTAATCATTACATTTCTCATTCCCTACACACTTAACCAAACACTCCCTTACTTGTCCAAGAGACCAATCATTCTTCACTAAAAAAAAAAAAAAAAAAAAAAAAAAAAAAAAAAAAAAAAAAAAAAACCAAAATCAATTAAATCCCCCAAAATAACCAATTTCCCTCCCCATTTCCCCAAAAACAAAACCCTAACCCCCAACTTTTCAATCCCACAAAATTAACCTTCAATTCACAAAAAGTTCTCATTTTTATGTAATATCTCCAATCTTTTCACAAAACCCATCGTTTAATTTCATCAATTATCATTTTAGTTGCTCAAATGGAGGGCGTTGATGATTTCAACAACTTAATTCATGGAGATAAGCCTACAAAGTGCAAAGTCATATTTTCTTCCCACAATTATCAAAATACTCCTTCGATAGAAGAGCTTGGGAACCTTGTTGCCAAAATACACTCAACAGGAGCTGACATTGTCAAGCTTGCAACAATCGTCGTAGATATTATTAGCTTACGTGGTTATTTAAGTACCTTAATTAATGATTTAGGTTCCAATAATAGCAATGGTGATGGTTGAAAAAGGTCTGATGTCTCGAGTACTTTGCCCGAAATTTGGTGGATATTTGATGTTGGGTTTATTAGTATTGATGTGGGAATTGGGATTGTTGACTTTTGACTTAAAACTGTTATGACGTGTTAGTATACTGAATTGTTTGTGATTTTTGCTTATGTAAACGGCTTATCTTCGTATTGCTTTTTTTTAAGCAGACGATGAAATGTGACAATGCTTATATACTTGGTTTTGAGTAAATAAGCTCTTTGTAATTACCAGATTAGTTTAGGATGAAATGTGAAGTATATGCAAGTATAATAATATTTAGGGGTGTATTTGGGAATTAGGATTTGCTAATGGATAAGTGTTTTCGGATGAAAAAGGGCTTATGCTTATGATATCGTTAGAACTCTTATAACGTGAAGGGGCAAAGCCACACCATGGCTACATGTGGCACGTGCCATACATGGGTGGCCATGATGGTGGAGAATTTTTATACGTAAGCTAATTTTTTACATTTGTGCTACATATAAAATGCCAACATAGCAATGTTTTTTTTGGGACTACATTGAGAATTTGACTGCTCTAAAGTATAATGTCATACCGCGAGTCATCATTTGAGATTTTTTCCATATGTTTTTTCGTCTTTAGAACTCTCTTTGCCATGGACGATTTAGGACATCATGCATCTTACCATTATGTTTCCGCTACCAAGGATTAGACAACAATTATAAACTTAATACTTTTTTACTTTACAATTTTCTATGAATGCTTGAAATTTTGCAAATTGTTAATCCGTCGTGACATGCAAATATTGAGATGTTTCATTGTTATGTTATTGGTTTCTAACGGGTTTTTTCAACTTTTCTTATTGCTTAAACACAACTTTCTTAAAAATACCTGTCAATTTAACGGATCTTTAGGTTTAATTAATAAAACACAATTTTGAGGTCAAATAAAAAAAATGCAATATGAAACTCACAACTTAGGATGCCAAATAAAAAAATGTTGAAGTTATCTTAACTTTTTTGTATGTGGATTGTTAGGTCGATGATTAGAGCAAAACACACCTAAAAACATAAATATAGGACCATGAGTTCTGCAAGTTGCTCGAAGACGCTTTGCTCGAAAGTTATGATGTGACTCTTGCGTAACGTGTGTCAATGCTGTTATACAGCACTAATTTGATTACCCCGGAAAAATCTCTTACATACGATCATTGGGGACTTTCTATCTTTATGTGCTCCATAAATCTTATGAAGATCTTAAGAAACTTGATAATCTCATTAAGCAAATAATGAGTAGGTATAGTCAACTTTTGGATGCAAATCATGCAAATCAAGAAAATGTTGTAATATAAAATACCACTAAGGCCTAAAAGAATAGATTCACAAAACATGTGTAAAAAATGAGTTATATAAAAATTCTATGTTTTATATGTGTACAAATTCAATAAATTAATTATTTTTTTTCTATCTGGGGTAGGATACTCTTTTTTTTTCCCTTGACATCGCAACTTTTATAACATATCATAATGCTAATTCTAACATAACACTATTTAGATACTAATAAAGTAATTTTTTTAACCATGATTTTCGACTTTTGGCCGACTAATCCACGAGATTTGAACCCACCGCCAAATAGACACAAAGCAGGAAGCGGGAATTGAACTTGAGACCTCACACATTTTAAAGTGATAGTCAAAAGCCCATGTTGCCTACTAGACTACCCTTAAGTGGTTCTAATAAAGTCATTCTACATAATAAAATTGTCATGTTAATTGTAAAACAAGAGGATAATGTATTATGAGGCCAATCAATCTTTCAGTTTTGATTATATAAGCTACTCATTTATTAAAATAAATGGGATAGGTTATAAAGACCTCCGCAAACTACAAGTGATACCTCTCCATGTTTATATTATAAAACTGTAAAACGAAAAGTACGGAATAAAAAATATAAAGTTTAACAAGTCAAAAATATTAAACTGATAAAAAGTATGAAACAATGAAACCGGTAAAAAATTGTGTTGTACTGTAAACAAATAATAAAAAATGTGAATGTTGTACTTTATTGTATTTATTGGTGAGCCTAAAGGGTACCAATAAGACCCAAATTAATCAAATCCCCCAAATGAATCAATTTCCCTCTACTTTTCCCCCAAATAAAAAACCCAAACCCTAACTTTTCAATCTCAAAAAATTAACCTTCAATTCGTTAAAAGTTGACATTTTTATGTAATATCTCCGATCTTTTCAAAAAAACCCATCTTTTATTTCCATCAATTTCATCAATTTGTTCAAAAAATAACTGATTTTTATTGTTTTTTTGGGTCCAGGTAAGATTGATAATTATGGGTAGTGAGGATGAATCAGATAGTCGTACTACTTGGGATTCTTATGTATTCTGTTCCTGATTGTATGCTACAGTCAATTGCGCCATCAGGAGACCAAATGATGGGACGTTATATGGTTGCAATACAGACTATGTAGGCGCTATTTCTTTCTGCTATCGAGGATAGTCTACGAGGTTTCTTTCTGTACTTTCTATTAGAAGTGATTATATGGGCTGTTGGGTCAAAACCGTGCCTTTTGTCCACTAAAAAACTTTCATATTATATTTCACGTGTGACTTTCTACCCGTTCTAACCATTTGACCCGTTTGAGATTTACTTATAACACAAATGGGTGCCTCTGTTCACAGGTTCAGGTGTTCAAAATGGTGCAACAGGATCACCCTTGGCTGGTAGACTATTTGTGGTTATTGGAGCAAGCGATGCTGGAAAAGCTCTTTCATATGGAACAAAAGCGAAGGTTGCAAGGATTGTGATACACAATGGGACCTACGGTTAGATTCTACTAGCGTTCATGATACCATTCCTAGTACTCGTACTTGATTATCTGTTTATTGTGTTTTTTGAGCAGATGCATAAATTTGACTATGCTTATCTACTTAGTTTAGGGGTGAAATAAGGTGTTTTCAGAACGGAGTTTCAGATTGTTAAGTTTGAACTGGTTATTGTTGGCGTATTCAGAATCATAAGTACGGGTGAAGTGAGCTATTTTGGATATGTTGATCTTCTGGCTATGAGCATAAGCTGTTTAACTTAGTAATGCCAAACACTTCTTGTTGTGTTTTGATACAGTAGATCAGCAGTAATAAGTGTTTGGATATGATTATAGGCTCATTTGATGGTGAACTAAGCAGCAACTATAAGTAACAGTTTCGGAGTTGCCTATTCATACGGCATATCTGTTTCTGATTATTTTACGTCTTAAATCCCTAATTAGCTGATTGCCTAAAACTTAAACAAATGCAATATCTGATTATCTGTTTTCGTTACTGTAGAAGCCTATCTATACACTTTTCGCACCGGGTCATTTGTAGTTCTGGTTCCATGGTACCGTCCCAAGGATATCTGCTCGGCTTATGAGCAAATTGAACTTTAAACGTCAGAACCTTAATGGTCAATGAGCTTATTTAACTCTCCTTATTTTGTAAGTCTATTTTTCCACGCTTATTTTTTTGACTAATGAGCTTATTATGGCTTAAAGATGAAAAATAAGCCCATAAGTTGGAAAATAAGCTTGAAAAATGAACTTAGGAAATATAAGCATAGTTAAATAGGCTCAAAAAGCCCAAAAATAAGCTTAAACAAACACCCCCTTAGGGCTTATGCGCTTGTCAACTTGATGAAACACACAACTTGAAATCACTTAAGAAATGGAAATTGTGAAATTCAATTGCAACAATATTGCTAATCTATAGACTTAAGAAACAAGATCAACAATGATTGTTATTGGATTGAGAGGGAAAGGATTACAGATAGTTTTGTTTACAATTCAAGAAGCTAAGTGAAAAATGATTACAATACAAGTATATAAAGGATAGTTGGGTTGTTTGGGTTAAAACAGAATTTGGCACCAAAAGTAGTTTGACTTTTTCTTTGACTTTCCATTTCTTGACTTTTCCAAATTGGCCTGTATCACTTGAGCTTATGGCTTATTCAAGTTCATAAGCTCATAAGCCCTTAAGCTTATTAGCTTTTTAAGAGGTCAATAAGGCTATTAAGCTGGACAACTAAGGTTAAAGAAACACCCCTAAGCTCAAGATTATGTGCTTATTTAGAAGGTTTTAATAATTTTATTTTATGTGGCTTATACAAGCTTGTAAGCTCTTTTTATCATAAGCTAATCAACACTCGACAAGAGCTTATGAGTTTATTATCTTAAGCCATAATATGCTGATTGGAGATAAGCTCATAAACTTAAGCCTACACAGTAAGCTTAGACAAACACCGCATATTTATAAGCTTAGTTATCTACTTACCTGCTTATTAAAATGCTCCGTGTAAAGTTTATTGGCGTGAAACATTATTAGTAGCCTTCAAGTGGCCAAAAGCTTCAACCCGTTTTAGTAACTTAAATAAACTTCATGGCAACACAATGGATTACAAGACCCAATGAAGAATTATAAAGGGATTAGTATGGGCCTCTACTTATTTTGGCATTCTTTTTGTGGTTAATATTTATGGTTTATATTATATAATTGTAGCCAGGTCCCGTATATTCACATATAATAGATATCAACACTGTTTGTTGCAGACATGGCAAGTGTAGCTCGTGCAGGTTACCATTATGGTTTCTGTGGTGGCAATATAGTCTATGAAGGTAAAGGCACCATGGACAGAAGAGGAAGATAAAATGCTAGTTGACACACTCTTGGAACTACATGTATCAGGAAAGTTTGTTCATGCTCATATTGAATCTGACTATGTGAATGCAGTGCACCAGTTGATAGATCCTGATAAGCAATATCCAGATAATTTCTTTTCGATGAATTCTTTAAGGCACAGGATGGCGACTATCAAAGATGACTTCTAGGAGTACCACTTAGTATGTTCTCAACAACTTTGTATTACTCTTTCTGTTGTTCTTGATATTAGAACACGATGCTATCATAGTGATTTAAAAAGAAAAGATGCTTCAAAGATGACTTCTAGGAACCACTCAGTATGTGTTTAGCTAAGTTTTTAATTTTCGCAACTTGACCATACACATTCACAATGATCAACATGATTATAACATCGGTGATTGTTAATAGTTGATGAGAATATGACATGACATAATGCTTGTTCACATGCTTTCCTTGTAGCATCATTCGTATGGTCCAACCAAACGATTTCTCCATTACGACATGCTTGGTACTATCTTTGTTAAGGACACAACTAAGGGTTCTAAAGCTGACTTTCTTGGAGTGAAAGCTAAAGACATGGTAAAAGAAAACCAAACTATTCTGCGTTTGGAAGATGAGGAGTTACACGTTAGTTGGAATCTTTCTTCATTCTATGCAGTTCAAGAGAGTGAAAGCAGTAAACGCAAAAGAAATGAGGGCGACGAGGTAGGTGATAATTATGTGGAATCAAAAGTGGCTAATCAAGGAAGCAATGCAGTGAATGTCACTATGGGCAAATTAGCAATGCAGATAAAAGATTTACCTCGTCTCAAACTTGATGAGCGTCTTTTGGCTATGTCTGTGATTGGTAGGAGTGAGCCACTCTCTGTGATGTTTGATCAGTTGGATGAGGATGGAAAAGTTCGTATGGCACAAATGGTTGCAGTCGGTGTCAAAGTAGCATGTTTAGTTTTGTGGCATTTTGTGCAACTTGTTTAACGGCCAATATTCTCACACGTGTCTTCCCATTTGGTTTTGTCATTTGATATCGTGTTGTTAGGCGTGTGAATCATTAACCCATATTATTATGGTCTGCAGCCTTAGGTAGCTGGTTTAAAGTCTTACGATTCGGATTTAGTATGAGGCTTGTTTGTGAATTGTTAGATCCGTAGTGTTTTTCAGCAACATCAAAGTTCTGTATTTCTGTAAGCTATTTATTCTAGTGTAACTAATGACAAATCTATGTATTGGAGTTGTATTTAATATGTTGCACCTGGACAGCAACTTCTTATAAATCACAATCGTTGTTAAAATTTTATGTCTTTTTAAAAGAAATAACTTATCAATATAAATCACCTAATGTACACACGCATAAAGAACATGAACCTTCATAATTACATGATTTTATAACTACCCAGGAGCATCTTTTCGATACTCATAGTAAAAAAGGAATGTTAATGAGTACAGGGAAAATTCTTTTACACTGGTCGAAACTCGAGGCCACATACAATTAGGCCAGACATAGTTCCTTCATGACTTGTAAATTTCATATCAATAGGAAGAGAGCCATCCTTGAATTCATGAGTTGAATTAAATTTCCACAGTTGAATCTCCATCCATCCATCTTCCCTTTGTTTTGGAACCCGAGTGATACCATTTATGTTCAATGGGCTTGGGGTTATAAAATAAACAAATTCAGCCTCATTGTTTTCTTGGTGGAGTACATCTCGTACTTTAACTGGACTATGCAGCCCTTGGCATTTTTTTGAAAGCTTGAACACAATGTAGCACACGTATTCTGTATCTGGTGACAACATTTCACTTTTGATAGTGCATCTGATTTTTAATACCTGTTGTGGTAAAAGCTCAATCACCTTTTGAAATCTGCATGAACGATATGTACATCATCATAAAAACCACAAAGTAAAATTCCAAGACACATAAAACTCGATCCAAGAAGTGAAACTTTTCTTAACATCTATTCACAAATCTTCAATGTTTTACTAGGCAACAAAGAAGGTTAGTGCCATAAATGATCAAATGTTTCATAGAAATTTCAAATATTTGGGTAAGCAAAGATAAGCACATATAGTAAACGTTCAGAGGGATATGTAACAAAAGTTAGTTCAAAACAGCAAACCTGGACAGGGCAGATGATATTTTAGTAAAATTATTTGCATCCGAGAATTTGTATAAAGACGCCTCCGCTGAAACCATAAGAAGTTTCTTTCCATTTACTTCGTCCAACCAGTACAACTCGTCATTTCCTTTTTGTATCTTTAATTTATTTTGGAGGGTAGTTATAAATCCTAGCGCCTGATCCACATAAGTGTTGGAATTTTGGACTTGTTGGACATTCATCAACTTTTTTATCATTTCTTCATGTTTTGCCTGTATACAAATAGTGTTACGTATATGTGCAACTTAGAACATGATTTTTTCCCCATGCATTAATCCCATTATACAATATACTAAACAATTGAGGATGGAACCAGGAAATATTTTCAAACTTACCTTGTCAATGGCTCGGAATTCAATGCCTTCAACATAAACTGCACCATCTCCACAATAATACGATGAAAAACGCTCAACTAGAAACTCAAAATCGACATCTTCGTTTTGATTCAAGAAACGGTGCAACTCAATCATCATCCACTGCTCATCTCTCCATGTTGCAAAATATGCATGTAGACTTTCGTGTCCCTTTCTATACTTTAGGTTTACATACACAGGTTTACTTGAAAATTTTCTTGAATCACAAAATTTGAAGACTAAATAGACCCCGTAGACAACATCTAGAGATAAAAATTGAGTTCTTGTCTTGATTTTGATGTTCAAGTCTGAAATATCTAACATCTTCACCACTGTCCCAACCCTATGCATATTATAAACATCCAAGTCTAAATGAGTTGTAGCCTTTATTCCCATACTCTTCTACTGTTGAATTTCATAATTTTTGGAACAAGAGTCTAATTTCTATGTAAGAATTTATTGTACCAGACAAATATCTATTTAAATAAAGGTAAGAATATTAATTAAAAAGAAAAAAGAAAAAAAAAAAAAAAAAAAAAAAAAAAAAACTATCAAGATGCTTGCAAAATTTATAATTCATGGTCATGAGAACAGAGGACCCGAAACAGGGGCAAACCTCAACTACCTTATTAGAAGGTTTATAAAATTATAGTTCCCAATCATATAGTGAGTATTAAAATCTATTTTGTCATGTACATCATCAGTTCTCATTGTTGATATGTATGTATGCAGGACTAATCTTGTTATTAACCTGATGAGATGAGATCTAAAGTGTAAAAGAGCAAAAGATGAAACACTATTCCTTTGTTGATTAGCACAGGGGATTAGCAGTTCTAGAAGAATAGAGTCAAAGGGATTCAAATATGTTTTGTGTTAGTGCAGACAGTCATTGTGATAAGAAAGTGTATTACAGTTGGAAAATGTGAACTTAGTCCAAGGGATTCTTAAGTTTGATCCTATTTGATCCTAATTATAATTATATAATTAATAATCATATTATGCTACCGTATACAACTTTTCATGCATTAAACGGTAATGAGATTAGCCATATACTTTAAAATTAAAAAGCATAACATACTTTTACCAATAATGCATATGTTTGCTTATCATTAAAATCTAACAAAGGTGGAGATGTAGAGAGAATAACCTTGATTCTGAAAGAGATTTCTGCTCATGTGGACAACTGTTTATGTAGGAAAACATTGTGGCTGGAACGCATGACAACAACTGTTAAACAACCAAAATGCATATCAGACTCAGTGTGTATGATGTATAAATGCATGTGTGATTTTGAATTATCTCTCAATAAGGAGAAGATACATAGAAATGGGAAACACCCAACAAAGGAGATACGGGAATGAACCGGTTACCATTTTGTCCTGTTGAAGGAGGATTCCCTTATAAAAAATGATGTAAAGTTCCTCTTTCTTTTTGGTAATTTGGGCTCCCATTTCTCATAATCCTCATGTATATACATAATCAATTAATAAACTCATGTTTCATACAGTTACTTTCTTACAGTTTGTTATAGGCCATAGTTTAGATATATATATGAATCAAAAGTTAGCCAATTTTGTCAAAATATAGAAACTTACTTGGAATTCCAATGCTTTCTTAAGCTGTATGACCACTTCACCTGCCGTCGGCCGTCTTTCTCTCCTGTGATGTAAGCATTGAAGGGCAATCCTTGTAAATGTAGTATATGACTGTGGCACAATTTGTTCTTTGATACCCTCAAACACTAACTCATCAAGTTTTTCTAAATAATAGTGTTGTTTAGCCAAAAAGGGTAAATAGAGATACTCGTCATCTAGTTTTACAGATGATAGTTTCCCACACAATATGTCAAATAAGACCGCACCCAACGAGAATATATCAGACTCTTTGGTTAAGAAGCCTGTTTTTGTGTACAGTGGGTCACGATAGCCGATTGTGCCTGTAACATTGTCGATGATATAGTCCACATTCTCTTTTGTTGGGCATATTAAGGAAAGCCCAAAACCGGTAATTTTTGCTTTCCAGTCATCAAATAGTAGAATGTTGCAGCTGCTGATGTCCCTATGTATTACCATTTCTGGACTTGAAACAGTTCCATGAAGAAACTCTAACCCAATTGCAATATCGATGCATATTTTAAGCCGCATCACCCACGTAAGACTATCATCGCTTAAGTACTTATCAAGACTTCCTCTAGATGCATACTTATATACAATAATTTTCTCATCCTCTTCATCACAGTAGCCTACAAGACCAATGACATTCTCGTGTTTATACTCCATAAGGATTTGCAGCTCTGCCATAAATTTAGCTGTTGCCAGGTCTGTCAAAACTTCAGCATCTACTTGACCCGACTTCTTATCCAACCGCTTTGCAGCAATGATGTTATCTCCATGAGTACTGTGAGTAGCTCCCTTGTATACATTCCCAGAATTTCCACGTCTAATGATATTGTCTTGACTGAAGCCATTCGTAGCCAACTTTATGTCTTCAAGTGATAGTTTGAGGCTGTCCTTGTGGTTCTCCTGAAAATTATTGGACAGTCAGTTGATTTTCTAAGTTAAAAACATAATGAAACTACTTTCCATCTAGAATTTGTTACAATTTTTGTTTTGCATTTTAGGTTCTCAGTCTCCGAGTTCATGTCAACGTTATGGTTGTAAATCAAGGGTGGTTGTTGCAATTTCCAAATTAAAGAAAAAAAACATATATACATGGAAGAGAAGAGCCAGAAGGTTTACTGGCGAATCAGTAGCACGTCATAAAGTTAAATTACTAAGTTCGATAAAATTTAAAATCAAAACAAATAAACCGCAAAACTTAAGTACAAAGAAAAAACTTAAACAGTAAGACCATATGTTGAGTAGAAGTTTGAGAAATGTTGTTTACACAAAGTATAATGTATGAAATGTCACATATTATTATCAAGAATATGAAGAAATTAAAAAGTTGTCTTTTAAAATATTGATTACCTGACAGTTTAATGCTTTTTTGAGTTCTTTAATGACATCATCAATTGTTGGACGTTGCGCTTGAGTTCCTGCCACACATCGAAATGCGATTTCTAAAAAGATGTCCAAAGACTCTTTATTGGGTCCTTTACTTAAAGAAAAGACATTTTCGTCCGTCTCTTCCTTTATCTTCTGATCAACAATTTCCATTATTGTTCCATTTTTAAAATGATGTCTTGCAATCGGTGCAATTCCCTTCGCATTCACGTTGGTGTATACAGAATCATAGGCCAACCTCCCAGTCAAATTCTCAAGCAACACTACTCCAAATGAGTAAATGTCTAATTTCTTATTTAATTTACCATCCTTCTCATATTCTGGATCCAAATACACATATGTACCTGCAACTGTATTGGCATTGAAAGTTCTCTCTGCCGGGTGGAATTTGGAGAGCCCAAAATCTGCAATCTTTGCATTCCAATTATCTCCCAGTAGAATATTATCGCTCTTGATGTCACGGTGAATCATCTTTTGTTTGCCATGATCTGTGTTGTTGTGAATGTAATTCAAACCATATGCAATATCAAGACATATATTCAGACGTTGCACCCAAGTAAGAGTAATCATCTTATCACTGCTTCCCAAATAGTTTTCAAGACTTCCTTTGGAAGCATGCTCATAAACCAAGATCATTGCACCATTACCTTCATAACAAAAACCAAGAAGAGAGATTATATTCTCATGCTTACAAGTAGTTAGAGTTTCAATTTCTGCAAGGAACCCTTGTTCTCCTTCTTGACTGTGAATGCGCTTTATAGCCACTGTGCTTCTTTTTCTCGGTAAATCGCATTTATTCACACCCTTGATCGACGAGGAATTACTGCTATCAAAATGTTCAAGAACTGCTTTGTACACTTTACCGAATCCGCCTGACCCGATGCAATATGCGTCATCAAAATTCTTGGTAGCCTCGTTTATAAGATCTAGTCCAATCTTCAAGTGTTCAAAGTTTTTCTCCTGCGACATTATGGAGTCATGCATCATCTCATTACAAAAAAAGTAAGTTTTTATAATTGATTAACATTTACAAAATATGAAAACGTTAAAAAAAATGTTCAAAAGCAAATATGGCATGTTCCAAAATGATAGGGGAAGTCAAATTGGACAATAAGTCAAACAGTTCTCCTTTGGTTTACAACGGGCATGTTTCACAAATGAAATTATGGAGAGATTATGCTTATTTTTTTTAAAAAAAAAGCTATTTAAAAAATAATCTTCGTTTGGCAGACAGAACTTATAAAAGATTAAAAAAAAAAAAAAAAAAAAAAAATCTTCCATAATCTCTTAAAATCAAAGGTTACTTCATGTAGCTTATAAAAATAATCTCTTTTTATAATCTCCATCTCCAGCACCATCTTCAGTTCCAGCAACAGTTACTTCCGCCAAACATACCCAACAACATGTCGTTAGTTTAAAGGTTTCTTTACTTTTATTCTTAGTTCTTGTCTTTTAATTAATTATTCGTCCCTCTTGAAGGTTTTTATCTTTAGGTTGTTACCGGTTTGGTTTCCATTCTTGGGTGCCTTTTGGAAAATTGTTTTGTCATTTCTAGGAAAAGAAGGAAAAGAATAACATTTTATCGGTGGTTGTTCGAAAGGAAAAGAGTATAATAAAAATTGGATTTGTTATACATACCCCGGAAGTGATGTTTTGTCCTCCACTCCTAGCCATCCCGTTTACAGTACAACACAATTTTTTATTAATTTTTTATTATGTATATTCTGTTTGTTTAATACTTTTGACTTATTAAACTTTATATTTCTATTCCGTACTTTCACTTTCAGGTTTATATTTTTATAATATAAACAAAATTATAAAATTAAAAAAAACCAAAAAAATATAAAGGGGACATCGTTTGTATTTTTGGGTTATGTATATCATGCCCCAGTAAAAATAGAAATGATAAAATGGGTCCTAGTATGTGAAATTAGGAAAAGAATAGTTATAGCCACTAAAAGAATATTGACTTTAATAAACATCACCTGTTGGTATGATCATTTTATGTCCTTAAACGAAACATATTATATCATACCTATACATGCTTTATTTTGGTAGACACTAATATGATCGCCTATCAAGTATTTCACAAAAATGATTATGGTATAATAAAATTTTGAATAACAAAACACCTTATTACATCATTACTTTTTTAAGAGTTACATCATTAAAATTTCTATGCATTCAAATGAACTCACTATTAAAATTTCACATAACATTTGATACTCTCATACTCACCACATTCATTACAAACATTTAATTTTGTATAATATTTAAAGTTTTAATTTGATATTATACTATATGAAATATAAAAGACGATGTTAAAACCATACTAATGTAATATCAAAATCACATGCATATATTTTATTACATTATTAATTTTTTGTACAAAAAAAAATGGTAAAGTGAGGATATAGTGGTATGTTAAACCACACTACAATAATATAAGTAACTCTAGTGTATTAATCAGGATAATCCATAAAATGACTAAACTTAAAAGTTTAAGGAAATTAATTACCTTCAAGCGATTGAATAATGATGTACGGTCAGCTGGATTTTCATGTTCCCATTGATGTTCCAAAGCTTTCTCAAGTCTTTTGAGAACTTGATCTATATGCGGACGCTTCGCCCGTTCCTCTTGTATGCAGTAAGATGCTGTCTCTGAGAAGATTTTGAATGCTTGTGGGTCCATCTGTTTTCGTAAATGTGGATCGATTATATCATCCAAATAAGATTTGGCGAGTTGATTCAATAGCCCCTCTCCCAACTCTTCATTTGGAAGAACTGCACTCCTTCCGCATGCGACTTCGAATAATACAACACCGAATGAATACACATCTGATTTATGGGTCACACCGCCGGTCGTTTTATATTTTGGGTCTATGTATACATTCTTGATAACATCACGAGTAAGAAGAAGATTGTGCCTGCGACCTACTGTATTTTTCAATGAAAGTTCAAAACCAGATAACTTGGGTTCCCATTCGTCATCTAGTAAAATATTCGAGCTCATGATGTTGCAATGTATGACACTAAAATCTCGTTCACGATCATAATGGATGTAACTCAATGCCTTCGCAACACCAACGCATATCTTCAACCTTTGCATCCATGTGAGGGTCTGGTCACTTAGATATTCGTTGAGACTTCCGTTGGCCTCCATCTTGTATACGATAATCTTGTTCACCTCAGTTTCATGAAACCCAATAATAGACACAAGATTCTTATGTTTGAGACTAGAAAGCATCGAAATCTCCGTCCAAATCTTTTTGCTATCATCTTTTATATATCCTGAATAGAGTCTCTTTACAATAATATCGATGCATTGTTCAGAATGTAAGAGACGGCCTCTGAAAATAATCATTCCATGCCTAGATTCTGAGATGATATTTTCTTGAGCAAAATTGTTGGTTGCAGACGCTATATTTTGAAAGCTGAGTTTTAAGTTAGAGAGATCTTTGAAGGAAGACATTGTCTTTTTGCTGACATGGGATTCAACATTTGTAGATATGAAGGTCATTGATTCCTACATGTACCGAACAAGACAACATTACCAAGTGAGTAGTTTAACAGGGTAAAACATTTAGTAATTCTAACGTTTATCAAAAGAAGAAAAGTTGACATTTCCTTCTAGGCTTCTACTTGCTAAAATGTTTGTTCCAAACTCCTCTCATTAAAAATTCCAACGACTTACCACAAGAGTTAGAATATTACCTTGTCACGATTGGATGATGTACCTTCAACTTCGGCCGCAATAATTGAGTGTTCCTTTTAACATTATAAATAAAGTAATAAGTAAATTATGGTTATTAATACAAAGAGTAGTTGTTACGACATACAAAGATGAAAGAGAAAAAAGTGTCTTACAAGCCTATTTTCACGTGCCAATTGAAGTTTCAAGGCTTCCTTCAGTCGTGTGACAACCTCACTTATATCCGGGCATCTAGATCTTTCTTCATTCAAGCAGTCATATGCTGTCTTCGAGAAAACGTTGAAGGATTGCGGATCCATTTGTTTCCATAAAACCGGATCAATAATTTCATCTAGTATTTTATTTTTATAATGGAAAATGACCATTGGGGCCAAATACGTATTATCTTGGTCGTAAATACTACCACACAGTAGTTCAAACAATACTATCCCAAAGGAATACATATCTGCCTTGTGGTTCACACTTTTAGTCTCAATATATGTTGGGTCTCCATACCCTTTCACATACTCAAGTCTATTAGCATGAAATGAATGGCGCCTCTGAGATGCTTTGATCTTCATGGAACAATCAAAATTATATAACTTGGGTTCCCAGTCATCATTCAATAGAAGTAAATCGCTGCAGATCTTCCGGTGTATTATGCTAAAATCGCGTGGCTCGTCATAATGAATGTAGCTCAATGCATTTGCAACACCGACAGATATCTCCAATCTTCGCACCCATGTCATCAACATCGGGTCACTTAGATAGTTGCTGAGACTTCCCCTGGTATCACGTCTGAAAATGATGACCTTCTCATCATTATCATCACAAAACCCAACAAGAGAAACCACATTTTTATGCTTGAGACTTGAAAGAACAGAAATCTCAGTCCAAAACCATTGTTCTACTCCATCCCGTTCTTTATTTAACCTCCGAGCATTGATATCAATCAACTCACTGGACCACAAGAGCTGTCCCTTGTAACTCTTATCAAACCCTCCATCTCCGATGAGATTTTGTTGAGAGAAGTTGTTGGTGGCAGATAGGATATTTTGAAGGGGGACTCTGAGGTGAGCAAATTCATTCATTATCTGTAAAATAGTCAAGTTGAAATGTGAGTTAGAAAAAGGGAGTATAATAATGCCCACAAAGTGTTTGATAAAATTCCTGAACCATGTCTAAGACATGTTAGGTCTAATTCTGCATATATCTTGTAGTTTATAGTCATTACGTTTGTGGATAGTAATTAAAATACTCTTAGCGTTCTTTAGAAGTTTAGGAAGTGATCAAGTGAATGGTCTTATTAAGTTGCATTGTTTTGGTTAGTGACTTCATTGAGATATAGTCTTGGTTGTCAATATCTGCTCCTAAAGTGATCAAGTAAATGGTCTTGTTAAGTTCATAAAGTGGTATTCAAAAAAAGGGGGGGGGGGGGGGGACACTATGGCATGTGCTGTGTGTAACAGTAAATTGTTTAACGTTGCAATATACTTTTGTTTAGTGTTGATATTTAGTCATTTGATGTTTGAAGTTGTTTCCAGTGACATGTTTTCTTAGCTGTTGCAGGTTACTTTATTTGACAATAGTGGAATTGGAGGATTTTTCAGGATATTGAAACGAATGGAGAGACATTATTAAATGTTGTAATGGAAACTTTAAAAGCCAAGTTGCTGATTTTGAAAGGGAAGAACTCTCCTGCTGTAGAAAGAAAATCTAGCAGTAAGATGCTGGTATTTGGTATGAATGATAAAGATTGCTGGCACAAAAGAGTTCTGAATTTGAGAAATTGCTAAAAGATTGCATAAGATTCAAGGGTAGAAGGTGATAAAGTAGATAGGAATATTCAAGATAAGTTGTAACAGGCGCAAGTAAGTATTTTACGAATCTGACACGATATTGCATTCGTATCCACACTAGGTATTCGAATTGGTATAAACAAACTGCTTATTTGAATTGTTTGATACTGCTAAGTCTTTTTGAAACTGCTTGAATCTAGATGTATGGAAACATGATGATTCTGCTTGTTGATTGCTGAATGATTATAGATGATTAGAGTTGTGCTTATTGAGTCAACTAGGTAAAAATAAATGGCTTGATTTCGCTGATTGCTGATTGTTGAATAATTATACTAGATTGATTACAGTTGTGTTGATTGAATCGATTGGGTCACCAAGTATCAAATGAAGCTCTGGTAGAGTAATGCTAATCTAAACTACTCCAACTAACTAAAGATTAGAAAGTGAAAGTGTAGTGCAGACAATACTAGAGTGTTCAATGACACTATATATACGGTAAACTTAAACATAATCCTATGTGATCTCATATGCTGCAGCAGGTATATATATTTTTAGTTTTCTGTACTGAACATGAATATCTTTTTGGAAATTATGTAGATTCGCTTCGTACAGATATTGTGCACAATGTATGTTCAGACTCTTACTTTTATCCCAATGGCTCCGTATATATAAACTTTTTGTCATAGTGCATAATGTAACAGGCAATATACAATTGATAATAAGCAATTATAATTCTATTCCAGGTTGATGATGTTCATCTCATACTTTGAGATTTGTTCATCCCATTTAACTGATATACTTAAGCTATGTACATCTCATATAGTCATAGGCCATATTGTCTCATCACAGATTGTGAATCAGAAAAGGAGGAACTTGAGTTTGAGTAATCTTTCTATAGACTTTTTGAAATCAAATGATTATGCTATTGCTGCATTCATTCCGGTTCTCATATACTACTCATTCTTGTTTCAGGAACAAAATGATTTTTCTAAAGCGCATGAGTAGGGGACCCATAATAACAAGAACTAATTGAAGGACTATATATGGAAAGCCTTGAAAAGTGGCAAGGTAATGTTTCAAAGCAGATCAATAATCCCAAAAAGTCAACTGATTACTAATAAACGCTAAAATTAGATGGTTGTAACCCATTTGACCCGTAGTATTGTTTCAACTTTCAAAGCAGATCAGCAATCCCAAAAGGTTGTTACCCATTGCTAGCAAACAATATTGATACGGAGTTCGGGTGCGTGTTGAGTTTAGATGTCGTACGTCATTTCGTTGAGTATTCTTTTCGAAACTAATACGTGTCTTATATTTTCCGTTATGCCTATGTTAGGCGGAATAAAGAGGCCAAGGGAACATATTAAATAAGTATACTCACAAAACTGAAGGAGTGAAGGGTAAGATAACTAAGGTCAAAAGGATTATTATGGGTAATATTGAGAAGGTAGTTGTTTCGTTTTCGTGATGTTTTGTTTATTGGCCCTCATTTAGCACCTTTTTTCGTCTTTTTAACATTTCGGTTTTTGGTGTTTCATGGTGCTTATGGGATATTAATGTTGCTTATATTGGCTGAGGTTACTAGGTATGTTGTGTTCAATCTCTAACATTAACTTTAGTGTGTGTCAGGCTGGGTTGACTTGAAAAAAAAAAAAAAAATGTCCAAGAAAACCTGATAGTCAAATATGTTTTATAGCCATATTATTACACTCTGGGTGACTATCAAATCATAATTAATGACCTAATTGACCTTTTTTCTTATCAGTTATTCGTCTTTTTATCGCCACATAGAGACAAACCATACCTGGACAGACAAATTTACAAGTAAATGAGTCGAACCCATATAAGGGAAGTTCCTTCTTTTCAAGTCAATGCGTCATAAGTCTGTTAATATTTGTGGTTTTCTTTCGTTGGTAATTTTGAAATGGGAAAATACTTGGAGATTAGAGTCGGTAAAATTTTAAGCTTCGAGGTTAAAGGGGATGGACAACTCATATGTAGCTTACATGTAATTTTGATAAAAATTAGTTTTGATCTACAGCTTGGACAACTCAGCAATCCCCTGGTTTCCAGTTTTAATCGTCTACTAGGGACACTCCCTCAGTTTCACATAAAGGTTTGCAGGACGTCCTATCAAAATCTCGGTTGGGTGGTCATAGTTCACAAATGATTATCAACAACTCAACAAGTAGTTTACTATACCACTTTTTTTTTTTTCAATGTTTTGAAACCCGGTTTGACCGGTCGAACTGGTTCCGGCTTAGATAACGGGTCAAAAGGAACCGGTTTTTAAGAACTCAAAACCCAGTGTGATCGGCCGTTTTACCCGTTTCTATAATTCCGGCTGGGTTTGCCATTAAATCTTTTATATGTGTTCCACATTGTTTTTACAAGTTTTTAAAGGCTTTAAAAGCTGTTTAGACAGGTTTTTAAGGTATTTAAAACACTTTCTATATGCTATTTGGACAGCAGAAAGATGGGCTGTTTGGACAGCTTTTATATGTTGTTTGGACATAGCCTTTACATGGCTGTTTGGAAACAAGTTTTTGCAGCAATTACATGCACTTTTTTTTTTTTTTAAAAGCAAATACATATTTGTATGTTGTTTTTTAGCAGCAATTACACCTTTTGTATGCCGTAACACTATTTTTTACAGCAACTATGTTTTTTTTCAGCAATTACATGTTTGTATGCTGTTTTTTTTACAGAGATTGGCAATTAGATACTTTTAAAGGTTTGTAACATGTTTTTCAGAGCAATTATATGCTTTAATCTTAGAATAGTTCCTAAGAGGTAAAACTCTAAATGAGACTATAAGTGGTTAAACATATCATGAGCATGATATTACTCTTTGATTCAGGATATTCTCTGCGAGTCGAATGGTCTAATTGTGAAATTGATCAGAGTGAAGGTGTATACACTCAAACAAATAGATAGCAGTACTTATAATGATAGAATGATGGAAGAGGAAAAACCGTCTTACCTCATTTTGATGCTCGAGTTGAAGTTCCAATGCTTTCTCAAGTCTCGTGACAATCTCATCAATATTTGGCCGTTGCGATCGTTCTTGGTTCAAGCAGTCATATGCTGTTTCCGCGAAAATGTTAAATGATTGTGAGTCCATTTGACTCCATAGATCCCAATCAATTATTTCATCGAGTCTTTTCTCTTTATAATGGGTAATGGCCAGCGGAGCCAAATACTTATTACTATCGTTGTCGATTACTGATTTTCTACCACAGAGTAGTTCAAACAGTACTATCCCAAACGAGTACATATCTAACTTGTGGTTCACAGTATAAGCCTTTAAAAATGTTGAGTCTACATACCCAGTTGTATACGTACATGAACCATTATTGAAAGAATGGTGCCTTTTAGATACTTCAATCTTCATGGAACGTTCAAAATCAGATAACTTGGGTTCCCAGTCATCATTTAATAAAACTGTTACACTATCGATTTTCCGGTGTATTACGCTGAAATCGCGTGGCTCGTCATAATGAATATAACTCAACGCTTGCGCAATACCGAGAGATATCTCCAATCTTCGCACCCATGTCATCAACATCGGGTCACTTAGATAGTTGCCAAGACTTCCCCTGGCCTCATCCTTGATAATGATGATATTCTCATCATTCTCATCACAAAACCCAACAAGAGAAACCACATTTTTATGCTTGAGACTAGAAAGCATCGAAACCTCTGTCCAAAACTGTTGTTCTCTTTCATCGCTTTGTTTATTAAACCTCCGAGCATCGATTTCAATCAACTCACCCAACCACAATAGGTGTCCCCTGTAAACATTTCCAAAACCACCTGTGCCGATGAAATTTTCATCAGCAAAGTTGTTGGTGGCGGATCGTACGTCTTCAAGGGGGATTTTTAGGTGAGCAAATTCTTCATGATTGACTGAAGACATCATGTATTTATCTGTTTGTTAATCTGAACAAAAAATGGGTTGTTATAAAAAGAAGCGAAGGAGTGTGTGTTTGGGTGATATACACAAATCTGTTCGGTTTGTGTTTGTATATATTGTAGATGTGAGTAAGTGTGTGGGTTACAAAATGATACGAATTGAAGGAGTACTTGCTCACGAGATCTGAAAGAAGAAATACAGAGAGTAGCTACTGGTGGACTGGTAGCCAATAGTCAAAAAGGAGTGAGGTAGGTGGTGGTGATATGAATGTGTTTAGCGTGTGGATATGTGGTCTTGTGGATGAGTATCTATATATCTTTTGCATTATTACTATTATATTAATAAAGAAAGACTATATTGACTTCTGCATTTTCATAGGAAACTTCCTTTATTTCTTATACTAGTTAATATGGAAATAATGCTTTTTAGTTTAACATGTATACGTATTACTCGTACTTTGCAAAATAAAACATCACTAATGCCTAGCAAATATATCAACATCTTGACAAAATTTTATGAAAGATGTTTATGACTTTATATTCATTTAAATATTGCATATGAACAATCTCAAACACAACAAAAAATATGCATTAATGAAATATGCGGTATGAGCTATGAAAGGGGATAGCATGTGTTTTAGACAAAAGAGACTAACAAAGCGTGTATAGTTGACCATAAAGATAATGGTAGGTTGTTGTTTCTTCAACTTTCAAGTAAGGAGATGAATATTGCATGATTATTGGTTGCTTACATTTAATTATTTAGGGCTGTAAGATGAAAGTAATATCATATTGAATAGAGATTCTCTAATGTTAAGTTCAACATGATTAGTCATGTTGTCTCGCATAAGAAATAATGGTCCTCACAAATGACCCACTTTGAATTCAAATTAAGGAACCCACTAAATTTTTATATAAGACAACATGACTAGTCATGTTGAACTCAACATTAGAGGATCTCAATCCTATCATATTATACATCATGTAGATAAATAATTCAAAGTTCCAAGAAGATAAAACTTGTGAGAAAAATGATATTAAAAATACGATGCATTTTACATATAAATGTAAATAAATAATTCAAAGTTTCACATTATTAAATAAAATAAATAAATAATAATAATAATAATAATAATAATAATAATAATAATAATAATAATAATAATAATAATAATAATAATAATAATAATAAACCACTTGTGAGAAAATTTGTGTTTGAAATACAAATATGATTTTAATTAAAAATGTTACATTCACATAAAGTTTACAAAAACGTTTTTTTTTTTTTTTTTTTTTTTTTTTTTTTCTGGGTAAAGGGTTTATACCCGGTAAAGTATATTAAACAAAAAATATGAGTTTCGTACACAAAAGAGTGGTGATGAGCCACTCTTAAGGAAATAAAAACCACCGTGTTTGAACATGCTCAAACACAACAACCAAAACGACACTAGAGCCACACGCATAGATAGCTAAAGAACTACAGTGACTCTAGACAACCTCGACATAATTACTCATGCAATGGCAGCTTCCAAATTCTCTTCATGTTTTCCACACGTGCTTTTTTCTTGAATCTAATGGATGCTAGCTTAGACCTCACCATGTCAACAATAATGTTCATTACCTCTTCAGCCTTCCTTGCTTTATTCCCATGGAGCCTTTGATTACGCTCTTGCCATACATAATAAGTTGTCGCAGCCACTATAAGTCTACCTACAATGCTCGTAACATTGTTCTTTTTCGCCATGGGTATTATCCAATCCATGATATCACTCCAAACTAGTGAAACATCAGGCAGTTCAGCCGCTTGAAGCACACCTTTCCACACATTAGATGCAAAATAACATTCGAAAAATAGATGCTCATGGGTGTCATGTTGAAGTTTACATAACGGGCAACGAAGCAGGTTTAAGTCGACATCACTGCCAACGTCCCATTGCCTCAGGCGATCTTGAGTCTTTAAGCGTTTCCTCACAATAAGCCATACGTGAATAGAATGCCTTGGAATTCCATAAGTAGACCAAACAAATGAATGACATGCCACTTCAGTTTCACGATCACGAATAGCATGCCATATATCTCGCACAGTAAAGTCTTTAAACAAGCCATCATGGGATTTCAAGTATAGCACATCCTCTTGATTATTATGCAATATAGGAACTTGAACAGTAGATAGAGTAGGAAAACGAACTAACCATGTATTAGGCCACCTCCATGCATTATCATGCACAATATCAACCACTTTATCTTGAATGGACAACCCTCTTGTGTTGATAGCTCTATAGGTAATATGAGATATCAGCGACCCAATATTAGCCCATTGATCAAACCATGCGGAAGCTTTCGTATCATCACCAATTTTATGCCAAAAAAATGGTCTAATAATGTATCAAATACTCAATAATTTCCGCCATCCCCAACTAATGTTTGAACCCATACTCACGTCCCAAAAACTTCTATTTTTGAGCTTGTACACATGTATCCAACGGACCCACAACGTTTGTTTATTAGTTAAAATCTTCCAAACATGAGATGTCATTAGAGCCACATTAACCATTTCTAGCTTACGAATTCCAAGACCCCCTTCGGTTTTGGGAAGGCAAACATCCTCCCACGCAACCTTAGCCTTACCCCGCTTCATATCCCCTTGACACCACAAAAAACCACACATAAGTTGCTCAATATCATCAATAATACCAGCAGGGAGAATAAAAACAAACACCCAATAAACATGCATAGAAGAAAGGACATATTTGACTAGCTGAAGCCGACCCGAAAATGAAAGCCACTTGTTCTTCCAGTCTCTTATTCTTTTCTGAACACGCTCAACAAGGAATTTACAATCCTTATGAAGGAGTCTTGTAGAAATAAGAGGAACACCCAAATACTTGATAGGGAGAGTGCCTTCTTCAAATGGCATGAGATTGAGAATATAATTTTTTACTTGAGTAAGCACATTACAAAAGAAAACGGTACTTTTAGGAATACTTGGAACTAACCCTGAAGCATCCTTAAACTCTTCCAAAGCATCCAATAAGATCCTAGCCGAATGAACTTCCCCTCAAACAAACAAGATAAGATCGTCAGCGAAATAAATATTAACTATTTTTTTTGTCGCATTTGTTATGATACTCAAAAGCACCATCTTCACGAATCCTACGCTTTAACATGCGAGTTAAGATTTCCATAACCAACGTAAAAAGATAAGGCGACATAGGGTCACCTTGCCGAAGACCCCGTTTACCTTTAAAATATCGGTGCAAATCACCATTAACGTTGATAGAAAAAGATGTGCTAGTAACACATGCCATAATCCACTTGATCATCTTCTCATGAAAACCAAACCCAATAAGAATATCATTCAAAATTTTCCAACTCACCGTGTCATAAGACTTTTGGATATCAATTTTGAACGTACATCTCAGATGACCTCTATTTAGATGATAGTTATGCATTAACTCTTGAGTTAGGAGAATATTATCCGAGATACTACGACTAGTAATAAAGGTTGATTGATTTTCACTAACAATATCGTTAAGGCTGATTGATTTTCACTAACAAAAACGTTTTCACAAAATGATGTAGCATGATAAATTTAACTTAAAAACATCCTCTCTCTTCTTTTAATTGCCCAGTAGATTTAGTAGTTACAATGACACATCATTTAGTAAAAATGTTTTTACTAAATTTATGTGGATATAGTATTTTTTGAAACTAAAAAATAATTGAAATAGAAGCCATAGTACATACACTTAAAGCACCATGTGCCCCCACCAATAGGCTCGTGTTATAAGGTAAAAGTGCTGCAAACTCATCACTTTTTCATATAATCAGCACAAAACACTCTCATTCCATAAACCACATAGTTTTAATATTTTTTTTTCATTTATTCTAATAAAACAACAAATTTCGTTAAATTAAATTAAAAATAACGATACATTAAAAATATTGATACATTAAAAAAAATGCAATTTAGTGATTAAGGTTCGATAGATGATCTACAATATCTTGTCGAATGTCAATGTGCACTTTCCTATCCAAGAGTTCTTTGTTTTTTCTTCGATGTATGTTGCATCTTTCCACCTAAGTATATTGTAAATTTGGTTGGGGAGAAATGTACAATCTATTAAAGCACGTTCGGGTTGTTGTAAAATTCTCCAACGACCTTGTAGGATTCCGAAAGCTCGTTCAATGTCTTTTCTTGCACTTTCTTGAACTCTTTTAAACTTCATTATTTTTTCATCTCTTTCAATGGAAAACGATTTGACAAACGTAGACTATTGATGATAAATTTCATCTGCTAAATAGTAACCTTTTTTGTATGTTTTTTTATTTACTTGAAATGGAGCTTCCGGAGCTATATCGCCAAGAAGGTCATCAAATAAGTATGAACTATATAGAAAATTGATGTCGTTATTTGCCCCCGCAACACCAAATTTTACATGCCTAATCCATACATCATATGATGCAACGGTTTCAAGCATTAGAGTCGAGTATTTATGAACACGCCTTTTGAATTAGCCGTGTAATGCCTTCAGACATTTTGTTCATTCCCAATGCATATAATCAATGCTCCCGAGCATTCCCGGGAGTTCATGGTTTTCTTCGTGCAATGCATATATATTATGAGTGTCATTTAAATCAGGTTTCTTAAAAACTCCTCTACGTATAAAGTATATATATGTCTAGTGAAGTTTTGTAAACAACCACATGAACAATTCTCACCAATTTGCACGTACTCGTCAAATGCATTGGGTGATGTGCGTATGCTAATTGGCTTATGGTCGATGTGCATTTCATGATAGGACTAATACTTAAGCGAACCAAAGCATCCAGTCATTGTTTAAAAAAAATGAAGTATTCAGGTAGAGTTTTAACATTGTAATTAAAATATCATTGACTATTTGTTTAAAAAGTTTTGAATGCATACGATACCTTCTCTTAAATTCCTCTCCAGGTATTTAGGTGGATTTTTTTCGCTGCCAAAATAATCATCTAAAGGTCTTCGTTCCACAACCTCTCATTCACGTGGAAAAGATTTTTGGCTTTAAGAGATAAAATGAAACCATTTGTTTGGTATGAGCTCGGTAATGGTCACAACTCCTCTGTATGGTTTGATAAATAGAACATTAAAGGTCCTCTATATGAGGCCAGGTTGAATAAAGAGTTAAAAGTTGCTGAGATGATTATTGATGATAAATGGATCTGGCCTGAGATTTGGTTGAATAAATACCCTTTGCTTCATGAAATTCAAGTGCCTAAACTGTCTTATAGTCCTGATAAAGTGGTATGGTAAGATAAGGATAACAAGAAATCAAAATTCACTATAAGGGGTGTTTGGAAGAGCATGAGATCTGAGTATCCTATGGTTGATTGGTTCAAGACTGTGTGGTTTTCTCAATGCACTCCTAGGCATGAATTTATTATGTGGCTTGCTTTGCACAATAGGCTTCAAACTCAAGATAGAATGGAGAAATGGAACATTGGTGTAGTATTGAAGTGTCCTTTATGCTTAACCTCTAATGACTCAGTGCAGCACTTGTTTTTCCAATGCCAATATACTTCAAAGGTGTGGTATCAAATTAAAGATTCAATCTGTCTTGGGCAAACTAATCATATTTGGCAAGATATCCTTAATTCTATTTAGAATAGTCCCTATAATAATAGCATCAGAAGTATTCTTGGAAGGCTTGGTTTAGCAGCTTGTGTGTACAACATTTGGAGAGAAAAGGAATTTAAGGCTATTTCAACGAAGCAAGAGGAATGAGGAGGAAGTGATCCAATGTATTAAAGAGGAGCTGAGATGGAAATTAATGAGCATAAAAGTAAAGAAAACACCTACTATTCAAAGAATTTTTAGGATATGGGACATAAGTGATGACTATTATAATGCAACAACATCCACTTAGCATATGCAGACCATACAGTGAAAAGTTACTTGTACCTTGGAGTTTATCTGGCATGACTGTAGTTACTTTCCTCACAGATGTTCTATTTTGGCCTTGGGAGGAAAATAGATATCTGCGTTTGGGACAGTAAGAGGTCAGGTCTGATGAATGTACCATAATGTAGGGCTTTTCACTATGAAGGGTAATGGTTCTGGGTGGTCAGTGTATGATGAAAGGAATATAGAGGAGTGAAAGATGATCCTTCTTGGTCCTTTCAATACATTGACACAGGAGGAAACGGGTTGTGCTATTTGAGGGTGTGTGTTCCCTTCCTAGTGATGCCTTTCCCTCTTGGCTTCTTATTCACTTTAGCGAGGATGTAGCCGCTAGGTGAATTTTGAAGCTAATGGACAGGAAATGTAGCTAGGGTAGGTATAGCCCCTCAAATAGAGTGAATGGGGGCGATAACCTGCTTGATGATGTCAGCTTGATCTCTCCTCTCTATACTGTGGTGGCAGGTTGAGTGTTTAGAGAATGAATCAAGTATGGAAATGTAGTCAAGAGGTTATGGTCTTGGTGCAATTTGGGGAGAATTTCATTGTACTGCTGGAGTTAGCAGTTTAAAGTGTGTTTGGTATTGTTGTCAGATGATATGAAAGCTAGTTCTATCTGATATAGTTGTAATATAGCATTAGATATAGTATGGTTCATGAGTTTGATAGTATGTTGTATGTTTCTGAATTCATATAAAGAATAGGTATGTCTATTCTTTTTTAGTATGATGTAATTAGTTTAATCAATAATATATTTCTCACCGTTGCACCAAAAAAATAATATAAGGACCCGAACTCTCGGTTTCTTGATTACCCAAAGCCTAAAACTGTTCATAAGCTTGAAAATACCTTTTATACCTAGATCATCTTGAAAGTAAAGATTGTAATAATTATAATTGTTGGGATCTATAACGTTTTTTAAAGGTAGTAAATGAGAAGTATTGTTGAGATGTGTGTACAAGTGTGTATAAAAATTAAAAGATTTAAGGAGTGTTTATGAGATTTTTAAAATGTAAAAAGGTGGGTAAAATGATTTTTTCTTTTTTCTTAAAAAAAAGGAAAAAAAAAAAAGGAAAAAAAAAAAGAAAGAAAGAAAAAAAAAAAAAAAAAGCGCTAGTTTTTGAGAGTCTAGTGGCTTTTTTTTTTTTTTTTCTTTTTTTTTTTTTTTTTTTTTTTTTTTTTTTTTTTTTTTAACCGTTGCATATACCGGAAAAGACATAAAAGAAGAAAAAATATATAACACTGTTATGTTCGGCGCGAGAGCCTATGGTGCAATGTCCAGTGTGGGTCTATTGTTATTGGTTCACGTTATCGGTCGGCGCAAGGGAAAAAACGCCTAATACCGGGCCCTCATACGATGTGTTTGGTACTTGGGTATAGAAAAATGGACGAAAACGTAAAAAAGGACTAACGGTGCAAATACAATTAACCCAAAGGATTAATGGTGTAAATATTTTCCATCGTTGTAAATATTTTCCATCTCGTTAGGAGATAACGGAGAAATAATTTGCACCGTTTGTCTTTATTTTAACGGAGGGATGTATATAGGTTAACTTTTACTAACGGATTTAGTTGATGCTATTCAAATATGGTGAGTATAATGAATACATAGATAGAAGTCATGGGTTTCTAACTTTCTTAAGTCATGCATGGAAGTGGGTTTATAGTTGGATGTTAGACTCATCACTCATGTAGTTAGTTTCATGTTTGGTTCATAGAATATACATATTTTGACAAAATTCTAAGCATCCTTGACATTAGCATAGATAGTCGAGTGCTTTTTTAAACGTGTGGCGTTTTTGGATATGGAAATTTTGGAATTTGCTGGACACAATATATATTTTTATATTAGAATACTTTCTTTTGTATACCAACAACTTGTAGAAAAATGGCTATTTTCATCCGTCTTAAATTGTGATAAGATATGTGTAGTTCACTCGGTCTATTGAAACTAAATAATAAGCCATCCGAGTATGTATATGTTTACGTATCAGTGATAGTGGTAGTGATAGACGTCGTAGTTTAAAGAGTTAATTATAAATTTTGTCATCGTGGTTACACTAATTTGCATCTTGCGTCCCTAAACGTAATGGTAAATGACTCGACTAGTTCTTAATTGTTACAAATTATTTTAATAGTAGTTACCAATGGTTATATCAAGTAACCAAATGTGTAACACAAAAATACAAACTAATGTAACCAGACTTGAATTATGATCATTACTAACATCCCATGTATCAAGTATCATCTTTAGAATATAAATAAAGACAATTAATACAACTGGAAAAATATTACTACATGACATTTTACTTGAATAATAAAAGATAGTTTTTAATCCAAAATCATTATCTAAAAATAACAAATAAATAAAAACATATATGCATAAGATTTCTTATGTTTAATCCAACAACTAAAACTATTTATAACACATTAAGATTTTTGTTTTTAATCGATAATAATACATAAGTAAAAATTTTAGAAAAAACCTCGTGTGTGCACGTGTATCATAACTAGTTACAACAACAAGATTATTTGACAACCACCGAAATACAATACAAATCAATCTAGGAAGTGATGTGCACACCATAATAAGTGATGTACACATCACAAAATCACACATTTGATGCTTAAAGTACAACATTATATATGTATGTTTGTAGTGTGCACATCACTTATTACTAACTGTGGTTTGTAACTTTGTATAGCACCTTCCAATCTATAAATGTGAGATGTCATATACTCATATGTCAAGGATTTGTGCAAGTTGGCTATTATATATGTACAATGAATAGTTTTTATTGAACAAAGACCATAATGACTTTTGACCGATTGAATGATATGCTAGTACGGTTTATCAAGAGACATTGTAAACTGCTTAATTTATGGTGGTGAAACTTACCGTTATGATTTTACATTATTACTCGATAATAAGTTGAATTCATGAATGAAACACAATGGTTATGTTTGGAAAAATTGGGGGGTTTTGGGGTTGAGGCTAGAGCTGGGCTGGAGCTTATATTATAAGCCGAAACTAAAATTTTTATTTTCATAAACTTGTTTGGCAATTCGTTTAAGATCAAATTTATTATTGTAAAATTATTAAAAAGGATATATGATTAAATATATGTATACATTAAATATTTTTGTGGGTAATTAAGTAATTTAACATATTAGGAGCTTCATCTAAAATTTTTTGCCTCATTTTCGGGACTGTGGCTTATTTTTGGGTTGAGGCTTATAATTTCAAAAACCTCCCTATAAGCTTATACGCCAAACGAGACTTATTTTTCGACAGGGGCTTATTCTTGAAATTTAAGCCTCATAAGCCTCGTATGAGCCCCTCTCAAACACACCCAATGTTGTTTATTAAATTGGAAAGTTTCACATATCAAGCGCGATAGATGCAAGTGTATAGATTTTACAAGACCAAACACAAAATAACATATTGATATTAAGTGTTAAAGTATTGGTTTGAATTTTGAGAGCAAAGTATCAATACGCATAACCGAGGTGAAGAGATAACATGTACACCCAAAAAAGTGATATAGTATACAAATTCCATTTGAAGAAGTGAGGATCATGATCATGATCAGTATCTAGTAATGTTACTTTTCGATGTTGGTTTGGATTTTAGTTCCATCATTCTTAGAGTGTCTGATGCATTAGTGCTTTGACTTTTTTTTTTTTGCCCTGTGACGCCAAACTGCACCACCTTTGATGACATAGCCACATTATAGGACACATTGCCATGGGCATGACGAGTGTTCTTTTTTTTAGTTATCAAGTGTGGTATTTTTGGTGATATGTTATAAGATTTTTATCGGGAAAGATGTTTATGTTATAGTGGTATTATATGGTAGATGCTGACGTGACGGTAAATAACACCCCTATAACACCTAACTGCACATATCTCTCTTTCCGTGATTGAAATATGATCAATTTAGGGTACGCTTGGTTCAAAATGGAGAATGGGAAAATCAAAGGAATGGAATGAATGGAGATTATCATTATCTTTGATGATGCTTGGTTTAAGAAAAACACATTAACCTCCATGGTGGTGGTGGCTGGTGGCGGGTGGTGGTGGTGGTGGCGGGTGGCGGTGGTGGTGGTGGCTGCTACTGGTGGTGGTGGTGGTGGTGGTAGCTGGTGGGGGTGGTGGTTGCTGGTGGTGATGGTGGTGGTTGGTGGTGGTGGCGACTAGTGATGGTGGTTGTGGCTGATGGTGGTGGTAGTGGCTGGTGGTGGTGGTGTCTGCTAATGGTGGTGGCTGGTGGTGGCTGGTGGTGGTGGTGGTGGTGGTGAGGGTGATCATTACTATACCTCCCAATTTACTTGGTAATGTCTCATTACCCAATACTAAATAATGATTGCATTCCCTAATTACAACCAAGCACGTTTAATCATTACTTTTCCATTCCCCACTCCCATTACCCCCAACCAAGCACTCCCTTAACATTTCACTATCTCAAATTGTTTCATTGCCGACATGACTATACCTTTTTATTATTTTTGTAAATGTGAGATGTCATATCAAGTCAAGGACAATTTAATTTGTGCAAGTTGGCTATTATAGATGGGAACCTTTATAGATGTGCAATGAATACTCCGTAGTACGGAGTATTTATTAAACAAAGACAATAAAGACTTTTGACGGATTGAAAGATATTAGGTTTACCAAGAGACTTTGTAAACTGCTTGAGTTATACTACTAAACAAGGTGATTTGTACACTTCCTAAAATAATTTGCATAATCTAATTGTTTGTGTTTTGACATCTACACTTTTACATGAGTGAATGTAAATAAAAGTGATGTAAGAGTATAAATGTCAAGACACAAAAAGTTTGAGTGTGCATTTAATGAAATGTGCAAATCATCTCCCTATATTAAAACTTACCTATATAATTGTACATTATTACTCTATAACAAGTTGAGTTCATGAACAAAAAAACAATGTATGTTGCGGATTTAATTGGAAGTTTTGATGGATATCAAGCGCGTTAGATTTTACAAGACCAAACACAAAATAACATATTGATATCAAGTGTTCAAGTGTTGGTTTGAATTTTGAGAGCAAAGTATGAATACGCATAAACGAGGTAAAGAGGTGACATGTACACCCAAAAAAGTGATATATACAAATTTCATTTGAACAAGTGAGGATCTTGATGAGTATCTAGAAATGTTACTTTTCAACGTTGGTTTGGATTTTACTTGGCAACTTCAAGTAAACTTACAAATCAGTGTCATTGTCCTTTTTACTTTAAGTAAATTACTTGGCAGCGTTAGTTTTCATGGGTGTCATTGTCATTACGTGTTTTTTTAAGTAAATTTACAAATCAAAATCAATTATTAGAAAAGCGTTTGAAAATGTAAGTATCTATTCACATGTGAAAAGTCATCACATCAAGGACAACATTGTACTTCTATACATATGCCACTTTGCAATAACATTCAAGTATTCAACAAACTTCTTTACTTTCACAATATCTGGTAAAGCTCCATCTTTTTCAGCTATCGTGAAGCCTGGCTCTTCTTCTACTTCCTTCAATGTTAATACTGGTAACAATAAACCCGTGTCGATGCAGTATAAGCTAAGCGACGGGCCTCCAAATATTTCGGATGCTGATCGACATGCAAAGAATTCGAACGTTGACCCGACTGAAGATGATGGAACCCCTGATGATAAGCCGCCATCCTTAGGACCTTTTGGTCATGGTGACAGTACGTAGCTGATGTTGTATACTTGTATCTTTCTAATACTTGATAGTTATGATTGTGTTGTTGTGTTTGTCTCTTCTATGTTTGACGTTTCTTATTGCAAGTTTATGATATTTAAAATCTTATGTACAGGTGTACTTCGCTTCTATGATAAATAAGATTAGATCGATATTCATGGCTATCATTTAAGTTGACTTTAACATAACACATTGGATTATACTTCACCACATTAGGTTGACTAGTTTTTCATACTTGCCTGTTTTTACCCAAACTTGATTTGACCGTGATGGCGTGATATTACATGTTTAAGTTAGAGTTTACAAATTGAAGGTCAGAGATAGATCTTTAAAAAAAAAAAAAAAAAAAAAAAAAAAAAAAAAAAAAAAAAGGTTGAATACCATATATTGTACAATATCATATAGAAAGGTCTACATCACGGTATAGAAATATTAAAATAATATCATAAAACCTTAATACTATGAACAGAATGGAGTATATCACAACCCTTGCCTCGTGTATAATGTAGGGTAGTAGTAGCCAGGGGGCCTCAAACGAAGTTTTTAAACGGGGATTTTTTTGCCGAAAATCGTTTATACAAAATTTACTTCTTTTTCCCGCAACAACTTTCACCTAAATGGTTAACATTATTTGTACAAAATCTTTTATTTATATAATAAAGGAATTACATTATTTTGGAGTTTTTTTGACAAAACAATTTTAGTAGAAAAAAAACTGGACCAATAGAAAAACTCGATTTTGACACATAAGAGAAATCGAGCAATATGATTGGCTAATAAAAAGTCAAAATTGAATTGATTTTTGTCAAACTTTAAAAAATTTGGTGGAAAATTTGATTGAGGAAAAAAATACAAAAAAATATAGATGTCAAATTTATGAAAATAAAAACTTAAAAAAAGAGGAAGTAATTAATAAAACATTAGTGGTTGAATTTTAAATATATTATATGGAGTTAAGTGTAAAATTATAAATCTTCATGCTTTTTTGATAACTTTATATAATAAACTTAAAAAAAGATGCTTTTTTTGAAAAGATAATTAAAAAAAACTTCACTTTTTGAATCTTACATTATTAAATATGAATTAGTGATGTGTTGTGGTACAAAAATTGGTTTTTTTCAAATCACACCTAAGGGGGGGGGGGGGGGGGGGGTGGCAACTATGCCTAACCATGCCTTAAAGTATATTGTAATTAGCCAATAAAATGAGTCCAACACATTTCATGTCTAATGATGCCTAAGTACTAATTTTTAGTGCCAATGTATGCCTAACCATGCCTAATAAGAATAAATGCCCAAACGGTCAAAATCATTGAATGCTATACACATTACCGAATCGGTAAACTTCACTGATTACCTTGCCGAATCCACCATGCCGAATGGCTGGCAATGGCCTTGCCGAATCACGCCGAGCTTGCCGACCTTCATGCCGAGTACGATGCCACCCCCTAAGGCTTCAAGCATCTAGTAAACAGGTAAGAATTACCATGAGCTTGCACCATATAATATATGATAACATATATTAGGTGGCAGTACTAATTTATAAAGGCCGGGGCAAGTGAAAAATGGACAAACATCGTATTCTGTTCAAATTGCATAGCATGATCACCAATATACTCGGATTAATCAGAGGAGATTTGGTGGTTTTGTCAAGGTGCGTTATATAAGATCCGGGAAGAAAGGGTGTCCAACCATTTTTTTATTTAGCTAAGTTTTAGTAATTTGACCGGTTAAACATGTAATATGCTCAAAATCTGAATGGTTAAATTTATTATCTAAAGTCAAGTGTTTTGGTCCAATTCTTTTTTACTTCTGTCATTTTTAATGTTTATAACTTTTGCTTGGATACGTGGAATGACAAATAGATAACATACATTACCTTGTACATGCTAGCATTTATATTTGTTCCCTAGCAAATGTTATACCGACACTTCATATTCATAAACTTTTCAATTCCTATATCACAGCCAAACAGTGGCGGAGCCAGAAAATGTAGTTAAAGGGGGCAACGAACGATAAGAGCGCTCAAATTACCGTCTAATTTTATTTTATAAAAAATTGGTCGGGTCGGGTTTAATTCTAGGCAAACACCACTATTTTAAGCCAGTTACCCATTTTGATTTACGAGAGCCTTAAAAAACACATATGTAACAAGTTTTTCATTGAAGAAAACGCTAACAAGATACCAAATAAAACTTAGAAATTCACACAAGCACAGAACAACCCTTGCATCATGCATCTAAATATTACACACACATTGTAAGTTATCTCTTTACTATATAAAGAAGAAAATTTACAAATTTAATTAATTATATCAACTTTTTTATTTACAAAAAAGAAACGTGAAACTATATATATACTTGTATTATGATATAACACTTATAGGACTTAACTTTTTTTTTTTTTTTTTTTTTTTTTTTTTGGGGAAAAAACAGAATTTATAGGACTTGATACTTATACGGTTAATTTGCCCAATTCAAAAATTTATTGTCGCACATGAGTATACAAGCATGACCTCATGTAAAACTGTATAAAAGGGCATGATAAAGTGTAAATAATAAAATCTCATTTATAAACAACCAATAAAGGATCCTTTTGACTTTTTGATACTACACTCTCTCAAACAACCTTCATTTTCATTTAAGAAGGGCCCACCCTCCTATCCTCTTTTTTCATCCTTTCCTTTCTATATATATATATATATATATATATATATATATATATATATATATATATATATATATATATATATATATATATATATATATTTCCATTTTCTCCGACCAAACAAGACAACCGTAAAAAAGTATATGCATTAGAGAGGAATTTGATTCTTGGCAACCAGAGATAAACAAGGGCACTCGGATTATTTGCTTGAGGGCACTCGACCAATCTTCTATGATTTTGACTTTTTTCCTTATATATTCTGTGTGCCCGGAAGAGGTTGGTTGGGGCATCGCCCCCACTGTCATGAAGGTGGCTCCGCCCCTGCAGCCAAACCCTGCTTCCGTGACAACAAATATGCCAAATAATCCTTGTAATATCATTTCAATTTGTCCCGTTTTATACTCATATCATCACGGCCTTTATAAAACAAATAGGAATATTTATTTAGTTCATCAGTTATTGACTTTTACCTATGATAACATAATAGCTAAAAGTCAATAACTGATGAACTAAATAAAATGATGAACATGTAATAAAATTGATCATTACAAAATGAAAAGATAATTAAAAAAAACAAAAAAAACAAACTTCACTTTAAAAAAAAAACTAAATTAGTGCATTTAACGCAATTTTGACACTAAAAATCTAATCTAGACATTTCATCAAACACCTTGTGTGCAATAAATATGTTTAAAACGTCATTTTTAACATGCGATATCTCACTCATATCATATCGAATTTAGGTGATTCAAATTTCTGGGTAAAAAGTGAACCAAAATCTACAACTTTCGTGTTTTAATTTTATCATTATTTGATAGATTTAAAAGTAAAAATAGGGTCAAAAATGCAAAAAAAAACATCAAGAAAATCAAAACCCTTCGAAATTTTTAATAAAATTTATACCAAATTAAAGATAATTAAATTTTAGAAATTATGGTGAAATCGATTTTTTATAAAAGTTTGTCGTTTAAGATATATGTGCGTTTGAAATTTGAGGTGAAAAAAGAACAAAGGGGTAATTTTACGATTTTGCCCATAGACGGATTTTTTAAATAAAATAGGTGGGATGACACTTGTCACATGATGAGTGGCTCTATACACTTTTTAAATTAGTTCCACTTTGCAATTGATCCACAACCTAATGAGGTAACTAGTGTTTTTTCTTGTAGGTGAAGAGAATGTCGAATAAATCAAAATAAACACGAGTTTTGAAGCAGAAGACATTGTTGAAGGTGAAGACAACATTGAAGAAATCAATATAAACATGAGTTTGGAAGCTAAAGTGTTGCCTGTTTAGGGTGGATGTTTCTTTATTGGATGGAGGTAAAGAGAGTGTTGGTAATAAACGCAAAAGAGATGAAACTAGCGAGCTATAGGAAACTTGTGTGGAAACAAAAGTGGCTAAGCAAGAGATTATGGACATAGTAACGACTCAAATGAAAATTTTACATTGTCTTACTCTTGATGAACGTCTTTAGCGAAGTATGTGGTTGGTAGGAGTGCACCACTTTTACTAATGTTTGAACATCTGGACGATGAGGGAAAGATTCGTATGGCGCAAACGGTTGCTAATGGTTACATAACCTAAGGAAAATAGTTGTTTCTTTTTCTTTATTTTCTTTTTTGCGCAAGATTATGTTGTTACTGTACTAATGTTTTGTGAATCGCGTTAACCATAGTATTTTTAAATTTTATTTAGCAAAATGAGTACTTTCAAATTTATTAAAATTAATATTGTACTTTTGAATGTTTCAGCAATCTCACCATAGACACAATGGCACAAGGTAATAAAATTTAATACAGTAACTACTAAACATTGCAATGCAATCTTACATTTCTTCTTATTTGACATCGTATCTTCTTCAAAAACCTGTTCCATGACCAGCTTCATTAAAATATAATTCCTTGTCATGGTAAACTCAATTAGGTGAAAGAGATACACATGAATCAAATTTGTTACCAAAATTGATAATCTTAAACTAGAACAAACAACCACCACCCAAAAGGCTCCATCTCTTTGTGTCAAGGAGGGTTTATTTTGGCACATTTCAACAAGCTTTGAATCACATAATCAGATTTTAGAAAACTCATAAACTAAATTACGGGAAAAATAAACCCAATGTATTTAAAATGCTTTACCCCTAAAAGTAATTCGGAATCCAAATTTAAAGCAATAACAGTTCACTAAAACTAGTTTTAATCACTGCATATAATTTGATGTACTTCACGCAAGATATCGACTTTAATAAGCAGATGTTTACAGTCATGTTTTTAGTTACTGTATTAAATTTCATAAACTTGTGTCATTGCATTTGTGGTGGGACAATGAAACATTCAATAATACGTATTATTTTAAATAAATTTGAAAGTACTCATTTTATTAAATAAAATTGGGAAATAGTATGGTCAAATAAAAAACTCTTTGATGTACTTCACGCATGTGACAACTCGAAAATTTCCATCATGTTCTATTTGGAGAGACAACGAGTTATATTGAGTTTGGCATCAATTTTGAGAAATCATGGCGTATTTATAGTCCATTTTATCAGAAATGGTATTTTGAGCAAGTTGGTGTAATTCCCGTGTCTCGCATTTACCTTTTACTTATCTAAACAAGCTCCGAGCCTCTTTCGTGAAAGATTAGATAAATTACGCTTCCGATCCCTGGGGAGGTATTTACACTTTCGACCCCTCATCTCTTGCAAACCTTTCAAGTTGTATTTCGCTTGTTATAAAATTTTAGGTTGGATATAAAAGGGGAAATCATATTACACTCATTCATTATTAGGGTTAAATCAAACCCTCTCCTTCCTCTCTCAATAATACCAGCCGCCACCTGTTTTCCGGCCAAACCCTCACCACCACCGCGAGTGGTATCTCACCTCCACCACCATCTTGTTCACCGTGACCTCCTCATCATTTCTATGTACTGCACGCACCATAAAACTCACCCAAACGCATCTCTTAATCGAAAAATACCAAAGGGTAATTGGTTGTGTCTCGATTCACAGCAAGGAATGCCCACCTAGGGTCATTTGTTTTGATTCGGAATTAACTTATTCATTTATTTTATGTTGGTCTCGCTATGTATTCAGATCTACTTATTTTGCTTGTGTCGAGTAGAATTAGCTTATGACCTAAACCCTTTCGGTTTGGTAATAAGATCATAAGAGTTTGATCATTTTGATTGATTATTTGAACCACTTGCTTCTTTCAAATTATTGAGTTAATGGTCATCTCAAACTGCTTGTGCGTACCTTTAAAACTTCTTAAACTAACTATAATTTTGAGTACATAAAAGTCTTTCTAAGTGTGTTTAGCTTTAAATAGATTTAAGAACTTTATTTTGTCATATTTGAGTAAATTGTGGTAATTGATATATCAAACTAACATTTCTTGCTTGTTTTGTCATGAAAGAAATGGTACGTTTCGGATACTTAATATGGGATACTTGAAAATGATATCGTAACAAAATCCGATGCTTGAATTTATTGACCGTTATTGGACGACGGTAATTATTGGACGTTTTGGACAAGACGTTATAATATATTGGACTCTATAAGAATTTAATATATTAGACACGGATCGGGTACAAAATATTCAATAAAGCCAAAGGCTAATATTAACGCGAGTGATAACGTTTACTAAAGTTTATAAAACAATGTAATTAAAAATTTGGTTTATTCGAGAGTCACAATGACTTGGGAATAAGTTATAAATGGACGTGTCATGCCGCAATTTATAAAACTTTCCAAACTTACACTTCTATTTCTAATCCTTTGTAAGATCATTTTTATGACACACGACAAAGAATCTAAAATGAATATTCTATTTAATCCTTAAAACCCTTTCATATTTGAATTATTAACTTGTGATTTCTTATAAAACTTATTGGATTATTCTAAACTATTAGGGATTATTGGGTAAACACCGAAACTTACCTATTTTATATCTTATATGGTTAATTGTCATCATGGTCTAGATTATCTTTGGTTAACTTGTGTTTTGTTAACATTTTTCACGACTATATCGATGTTCGTTCCTCTTTGGTGTGAGTTGTTTGTCGATATCTTTTCCACTTTGGCGTGAGTAACATTTGGAGTCCGTACTTTCTTACCACCACATGAAACATAAAGTTTCCTTACGAGACATTTGTGGAAAACTAGAAGGGGGGTTGAATAGTTTTACGTCTTTTTAATTTTATTATGAAAACTTAGTTTAGTTTTGAAAACCTTGTTTACTTTTAAAACTTTGATTCGATCTTATGTGAATTCAAATCTTGAACAATATGAACAACTATATCTAAGTATAAACAATAATAATAATGTAAGCTAAGTATGTGAAATCAATACATGCATAATATAAACAATTATAGTTATATACAAGAGATAAGTAAGTAAACGTTTATTTAAAAGTGGATAGTTATTTGAAAAACTATTTTCCAAAATGTGAGGTTTTTGCATATTTTTAAAGATATTAGATTTTTTACAACAAATATCATTAATCACATATTTTAAAAGATGTTTATTAAAGATCTCATGCTCAATATGATTGGTTAAGCCTACTATTATCTCATGCTATCGTTTCTACATATCCTATGATCCTTAAGGAAGTGATGACGATAATTTATATGATAGATGCGAGAGTGTTGAATGGGGTATAACCTAACATCTATAGTTCCTTCGTTTTCGTACGCTTATCTAACTTAATGCCATAGTCTACGAGAGCTTGTTTCATCCATAGTTTTCTTACGCAAGGGATCTAATCCTACTTCTATATTAATGATTGATCCACTTAACTCATTTCACTTCATCACCATGAGTTTACTAATAGTGGATATAGAAGATTTCTATTTTCTATTTTGTTCGGCAATGAACAATTTCATCTTATTCCTAGGAAAGTCAACTAATGATGTTTCTAGGTTATAAGTATATAAGCAATTATGTACATATATATGTTTAAGAGTTGCAAACAATATATATGTATAGCTAAGCATGCAAATTATAGCGATGAACTTAAAAGAAATGCGTACCTTTTAGTCTTCAATGGATTTTCTTCAAGCACTTCAAGTGACTACGTTGACTAATAGAAGTCATTTTTAGATGAGATTCCAACTTCTTCGAAGAATGACAACTTGGCCACTTGGTCCCCATTGTCTCATTGGTCCAAAGTTTTTTGGTCCAAACATATTTAACATTTGGCTAGGATGCATGTATGGTGGTAATATTCCCCAAGGATTGTAACTTGGTTGATAATTCCACATTTGATGACTAGTATTGTTGTAGTTTTGTCTATTTTGGTTTCTTCTAGGTTGAGGTGTTTTAGATCGAGTATGAAAATTATTTGGTTTTCTTGGTGGTGAAGTTTTAGATCTTAATTTAGGTTTAGAGGGTCCTACTTCGGTCTTTAAGGATGGTTTATAAAAAGTTTTTACTTTTTCATCATTCGCAATGGGTATTTTTCTATCTTTTGTAAGTATATACTTAGGTTTTAATTCTAATGATTTTTGTTTACTAGATTCACATTCAAACGTTATACTTTTATTTTCACTAGTTGAAACATTAGTTGAGGTTAATCTTAGACCGGTTTTATCTCTCGAAGTTTCTTGAACACTTATTATTTTCTTAAGTGGGTTACTACTATTTTTAAACTTGTCAAATTTGAAAATTTCACCTTTAAGTTTTTCATTTTCATTTTTAACCTCTATGCATGTTTTACATTCTATAAAGACTTCTTTTCCTTTTTCCAAATGTTGTAGTTTAATTTTTAATTCGAGTACTTCATTTTCTAATAGATTATTAACATGTTTTAGTGACTTATTTTTAGCTATAACCTTTTGACCTAATTTGCATAACCTATTATATTCACTATCTAGGTCTTTTTCATCTAAAAATAAATGTTCATCATTATAGTATTCGGTTTTAGAACGTACCTCTTTTGACGTCTTAGCCATAAGACACTTTTCCTTCTTTGTGGTTTCTTTCTTGTCCTCATCGCTATCACTCCAAGCACCTCCAATGAACGCCTTTTGATTTTGATCTCTTGATATCATTGGACACTTTCCGATGAGATGATTTGGATCACCACATTTAAAACACTTCCTTTCATTCTTCCCATTCTTGTCATCTTTACTTCTTTGAGATACTTTCATTTCATCATGTGGTTGTCTAACGAATCTTCCTCGTCTTTTGAAAAATTTCTTGAAATCTCTTACGGCCATAGCGTATTCTTCATCATCACTTTCGGAGGTTGAGCTTTCCTCATCACTAGATTCCCTCTAAGCTTTCAAAGCAATGGATTTGCTTTGTTCTCTTTTTCCTTTGACTATTTCGGAGTCCTTCTTTATTATGACCTCGTGTACTTTCAAGTTCCCAATTAATTCGTCAAGTTGTAGAGTTGACAAATTCTTTGATTCTTCAATAGCCGTGACTTTAGCTCGCCATTTTGGATGAAGGGCCCTAAGAAATTTCCTGACAAAATTCTTACTAGAAAAATTCTCATCAAGTGCTTTTAAACTTGTGATGATAGTGTTAAACCTAGCAAAAACATTATCCATTGATTCCTCCTCCGAAATCGTAAATTGTTCATATTGTTGAACAAGAAGATCTATTTTGTTATCTTTAACTTGACTATTACCTTGGTGAGTGATTAGTAAAGAATCTCAAATTTCTTTTGCGGTTTTACACATAAAAATTCTTTCATATTCTTTGCGTGGTAAAGCATTATAAATAACCATTTTAGCCTCATTATTTTTTGCTAGTTTCTTTTTCAAATCATCATTTTGGTTTTCAAAAGATACAATTTCATCCTTTTTAGTTTCAAGATTATATTGAATAGGGGGAAAATCACCAAAGGTAATAACATGCCAAAGATCAAGATCTTTTGATTTCACATAAGTTTTGAATCTATTTTCCCAATAAAGAAAACCACCACTTTCAAATAGTTGTGGTCTTTGCATAGATTGCCTTTCTAAATATTTTTCAGATTCCATAGATCGTTTCAAGTTTTAAAATACAGTTTATTTTAAAAATCTTGTTTAACCTGGCTCTGATGCCAATTGTGGAAAACTAGAAGGGGGGGTTGAATAGTTTTACGTCTTTTTAATTTTATTATGAAAACTTAGTTTAGTTTGAAAACCTTGTTTACTTTAAAAACTTTGATTCGATCTTATGTGAACTCAAATCTTGAACAATATGAACAACTATATCTAAGTATAAACAATAATAATAATGTAAGCTAAGTATGTGAAATCAATACATGCATAATATAAACAATTATAGTTATATACAAGAGATAAGTAAGTAAACGTTTATTATGTAATCCTTAATTATATTTTGTATGAAAACTATACTTGATCGAAATGATCAATTATATGTATTTTATCCTTTTAGTTTGATTGTAAATACTTTATTTTGTGAATGAAACTTTTGTTTGATTTTTAAGTTAAATCAACACTAGCACTATATGAGCAACTATATATATATGTCTATGTCATAACCCACAATTTCAGGTCATTTTCCCAAACTTCGACATTCTACTATTCACAAATTACTATTCATCGATCACTATTCATCGTTTTTGAGGTCAATTTGACATTCCGAGACACGTTCAAAAATTTTACTATTCACTTGACACTATTCATTTCCGAGATGAAATCACTATTCACGTGCATTATTCATGTCATCGTAAATTTAGTTTACGAGTGTTCAAATTCGCGTAACCGTATTGGTTCAGGAGCGAATTCATGCATTATTATCAGGGACATTTCATACGGACTAGAAATAGTCTGCACATCATCATTAGGGCACTTGCATGCTATTCCACTCGTAGGATAACTAAAGTAATACTTTTGGTATAATTAACGATTTACGTACGTTTATTTTAAATAAACACTAATACGCGAAGTATAAATGTGTCTAACATGTCCGACACTCCCGACTATTGTCCCAATATATTTTTATACTCATTTTCATAATATAAAAATTATAATATTAATTTACCCGGTATTTTGGAAATTTATTTATTACGTATCGTACGTTTAACTTAATAACGACTGTTTTCACCAAAATTAAACAATAATCGCCCAAACTCTCCGTACTTGTACCCGACATATTTTTACAATTTTTACGACTTTATTACGTCCCGAATAACTTCGATAAAATTTATTTCTAACAAACCCGGTACCCGATTAAACCTTAAACCTAAACCTAACTTAACTACATAATACTAATACTAATTTTCCCTAATTAATCCCAAGACAAACCCCCCCCATTTTTACTCCTTTAGGACCGGCCACCCCCCCCCCCCCCCCCCTTTAGTCCTAAAATATCTAAATTACACCAACCCTCTTAATTACTCACCAAACTATTGTCTCCTAATATATAATAAACTTTTTTTCACTCTTTTATCACAAATCACTTTTACTTGCACTAGAAAACTTTTCTCTCATTTTTCTCTTGAGGTTGGATCGAACTAGGGTGTTCAAGGAGCAAGGAGAACAAATTTTACAAGATCTTGTCATAAACTAGTTCATATAGTCATCCTTGTTGGAGTTTTGAAATAAAAACTCAAGGATTAGTAGGTTTTATCATCCAAACTCCCTAAACCTTCAAGTAAGTTAACAAACTCATTTTTATGATTTTTACAAGTTATTACCATGTGTATATATATTTCTTGCAAGAACTCATGCATATAATGGCTTATACCACTTTATTTTGTACATATGTAACTTTGAAGCCCTAGAAATGGACACATAAGAAACCCTTGTTAGACCTAGTGGATTGATGATGTTTAAGGACCCATGACACCCTAAGAAGGTGTATGGTAGGTTTAGACTAGCTTTGTGGTGTTTGAAAGTGGTTTGATTGAGGTTAGAACTAGTTTGGAGACTTGGAAATGGTTTTTGAAACTTTTGATATACCTACTGTCCCTATTTTAATTTCGTGGGAAAATCAGTAGATAGTGGCCAAGTTTTGACCAAAGATTTAGAAAATACATTCAAAAACGAAACTTTGGGCGAAGGAATGGATTAAAACAAGCTTATAACGAAGGAGATATGATTTTTGCAAATTTAACGACGAAAACTATTTTTTTCAAAAACTGCTTGCTGTTTGGCAGATTTCAAAGGGTAAAAAGAGGCATTAAACGTAACCTAAAGGAGCCGAGTTATCAAAAATATACTAGTATATACAAAGACGAATCCGTGGACATAAAGAACAAGGAAAACGAGCTTGAAACGACCAAGTTATACCCGTTTTAACATCGTCAAAACTATATATATTTATATAGTCACAAATAAAAATAATAACGTACGTACTAAATGGTATATTTTCTAGCAACGTTACTAATGACTATTTTCTTAACAAATGAATACGTACGACCCGAGGGAATATTTATACGACATGACGACGTCATTCTAAGGTTTTCGGTACAAAGAATGTAACACTAACGTTTTCATAACGAGATAGTACGACAAGTTATATACTCCTATATAAGGACTTATTTTCCTAAGTATGGAAACTATTTTACTACGACGATAACTAGTATTTCTAAATTACGAGTGGTATAGGTATCATGTGCATGTGCATTCACTACATTACGACTTGATCTTAATTAGATCGCGATTATTTATTTAGGTTGCGGCTAGTGTTCGCGCCTCATTGTCCCGACTACTTTTACATCATTGTACCTTCGTTGTACCATCCTTTCGAGGTGAGTTCTCATAGCCCCGTTTTTAGTACTTATTTGATTTTAAATCCCACGGGGGAGAATACATTGCACTATTATTTTTGTACATGCCCAAGTATTAAATTCCGTACATTGCTTAAGTTGCTAGTACTACCACTTCAAGTCCCCTTTATTATCATGGACCGTTAATTATATTGCTAAGCGAGAGTGAGTGGATAGATCTATCGAGGGTGACGCCTCCATTCGCGTTGGGTTGCTCCAACGGGACGAATGCATTTCATGTCTAATATAGTACGAGTGTCTGGTAAACACTCCTTTGGGGCATATTTTAGTACGTCTAGCTTCGGGGTCATGAGCTTAAGAGACAATGTAACTTTTTGACAATTTGTCACTTTACTATATACTTGTGGTTTACGTACTTACGAATTACTTATAAACCTATGATTATTCACCAACTTTATGTTGACCGTTTTCGCAATGTATTTCTCAGGTAACTAAGGCATATTCGCATGGCATGCATGGAGTCTTTTTGTGTAACATGGATGACGCGGCTCATTCGGACTTTCTTGCACTTATGTTCAAATGTCGTTTGATTGAACTAAACTTGTTTCCGTAAACTTTTCCAACTTTTGGGACCTATGTCTTTATAACTCTGAATATTTGAATGTATCAAACGACGTATTTTTAAAACGACACTTTAGGTCGTTCAATATATCCTTGCTTGTGTGCTATGATCCGTTACACCCTCAGGTATTCCATTCCGCTGCCATTCAGGTATTTTGGGGGTGTGACAGATTGGTACCAGAGCTAAGGTTATAGCGAACTAGGTTGCATCATGGACCCTAGACTATAACCACACCATCATAGCATATCATCATTTCATCATAAGTGCATATTTACTTATTTCAGATGATTCCATTGTTACGAGTTATTTATTTTTATTTTACCTTGATTATCACAGAGTCATGTCTTCGAATCCCAACACTGTCATACTTTACACTATATCAGACTCTGATGATGAGGGCTCTGTGTCCTCTACTGCTGTTTCACCACTTGTTTCTCCTACACCTGAGTTGCCACTTTTGGCGTCAGATGATGATACCGAGCCTTTCGAGGAGGAGGAGACGGCTCCTACTCCCCATGTCCATCCTACTATACCTACTGACATACCATCATCTCCTACTACTACTATCCATTCAGAGCCGAGACTTATGTTTCCTAGGGATAAGACTATCCAGACTGCTAGGAAGAGAGTTCGTTATGCTACATCTACTTATAGGACCCTCCCTAGTCCTACTGTGCCTACACCACCACCACCAGCCATACCCATTACTACTCCTGTACCTACCCCACTCTTGCCGCTCAGGAAGCGCGCAAGGCTTACCACTCCAGATTCACCTATTACCGAGACTGATGACCTTTCACCACCACCAGTATACCACGTAGGTGAGAGTTCTAGAGCGGCTGCGGCTAGGAGCCCTACAGCCGTCACATTAGAGGATCAGATGGGTGCTCAGCAGGAGCAAGTCGATAGGTTGGGGTATAGAGTTGATGAGATCATTACTACTCGACTCGAGACTGTCGAGGAGCAGGTTGAGGATTTGGTTCAGGGCAGGGTTGGATTTGGTTCAGGGGTATGGACTCGAGGCACGACAGTTGAGGCACCAGGAGGAGATTGAGCTACTTAGGGATGAGTTACCTGAGATTCGAGATAGAGCTCAGGCGACACAGGAGACTCAGTGGGAGCAGGTAGACCAGTTGACATTGCTTCGAGAGAGAGTGGTTATTTTGGAGCGTAGGGATGCTTCTTTTCAGTTACGAGTTGAGCATCTTGAGGAGATCGTGGTGGCGATGGATCGTGAGATTCGCCGCTTGAGGGGAGAGCCTGGACCATCTAGAGCACCTGGAGGAGCCTAGACGTAGACTGGTATTATATTAGCTTTTATTATTTTCCTAGTCCCGGGATGTGGGACATAGTTCAAGAACTTGTAGTCTTTTGGTTGTTGTACAAACAAATATATCAAGTGCGACTCTACTATGTTGGAAATGTTGTGCTATATATTATATCGGTCCATGTAGGCCGAAATTTTCATGTATTATATTCATGTGTTGTGATTATATTTATGATGTTTCATGGTTGCTCTTTATTATTATCGCATTATACAGGTTGTGATTATATTATACGCGTCGTGGTTGTTGTGGTTGTATATATACGTGTCGTGGTTGTTGTGGTTGTATATATATACTTGTCGTGGTGATGTCTAGACAGATTGTGGTTGTATTCGTACATGTCGTGGTTGTATTTATACTTGTTGTGGTTGTATATTTATATACGTGTTGTGGGTGTATATCTTTGGTACGATGACTATTTCTATTATGATTTTTCTCATGGTTATTTCCATTGTGATTTATCAGAAATATGGCACCAAGGAAGGGTAAGACTGCACCAGAAACACCCGCCATGACTCAAGCCGCTATCCGTAAGTTGGTCAGGGATAGTATTGCAGAAGCTCTAGAGATTGAGAGAGCTGAGGTTGCTGCTAGGGCTGCTGAGACTGCTTCTAATACAGGGGCAGTTGAACCAACTGCTACTAGGCGTGAATGTACATGGAAAGATTTCAAGATTAGTGATCCTATCAAATTTAAGGGCACTGAAGGAGCGGTTGCTTTAATCCGCTGGTTTGAAAAGACTGAGAATGTATTTCTCATGTGCGGATGCCCGGACGTTAGTAAGGTAAAATTTGCTACAGGTATGCTTCTGGATGAAGCTATGTCTTGGTGGAATTCGTATGCTCAGCCGATTGGTATGGAAAATGCTTACAAGCTTACTTGGGAGGAATTCAAGAAATTGATGACAAAGAAGTTTTGCCCTCGTACCGAGGTGCAAAAGATGGAAACGGAATTTTATGAGCTTGTGACTAAAGGTGATGACATCGAGACCTACTTTAGGAGGTTTCAGGAGTTGGCTGCACTATGTCCAACTATGGTTCCCGATGATGAGAAAAAGATGGAAAATTTTGTTGGTGGATTACCTGAAAGTGTTCGAGGAGATGTGATTTCTTTTGATCCCCAATCCATGGAAGAGGCTATTCGTATAACTCAGAAACTCATGGTCCAAGTGGTAAAAGGGAAAGCTGCTGTCAACAACAATAACCGATCAAACAACACCAACTACAATAACACTCGAAACAACAACAACTATAACAACAATCGGAACCGCAACTATCCCAATAACCGGAACAACAATCCAAACAACAATAACAACAACAACAAGAGAAGGTTCGATTACAACCAAGGTGGAAACGCTATTCAGCCGCCACCAAAGAGGCAAGAAGTGGCAAAGGCCTATGCTGCAGGACCGACTGAAAGGAAAGGATATGAGGGTAATTTACCCAAGTGCGAAAGGTGTCAGAAGCATCATAACCCAGGACGTTGCCCAAATACATGTGGTAACTGCAAGAAGGTTGGTCATCACATCAAAGATTGCAAATTTCCAACCTTGGGTGACAATCAGAAGCCACCGGTAACATGTTTTGGCTGTGGAGAAATTGGACACTATAAGGGAGAGTGCCCACAGAAGAAGAATCAAGGAACTGGAAACCAAAATGGAATGGCTCGAGGAAGAGCTTATGTTATGGGAGGAGACGATGTCAAAGAAGACCCGAATGTTGTTGCGGGTACGTTCCTCGTTAATAATCATTATGCATCCATTTTATTTGATTCAGGAGCGGATAGAAGTTTTGTTTCTATTGCATTTGCACCTTTGCTTAACATAGAACCAATCCCATTAGACATTTCCTATATTGTTGAATTAGCCGATGGGTCTTTAGTTAACACCAACACCATTGTTCGTGGTTGCACTATAAATTTCCTAAACTATCCATTCAACATAGACCTTATGCCCGTAGAACTTGGAAGTTTCGACGTTGTTATCGGCATGGATTGGTTATCTCGGCATCGAGCGAGAATTATTTGTGATGAGAAAGTTGTTCACCTTCCTTATAACGGTGAAACTTTGGTTGTTCGTGGAGAGCGAAGTGGAACTAGACTCAGTATTATATCGTGCATTAAAACCGAGAAGTACATAAAGAAGGGTTGTTATGCATTCTTGGCTCACATCATGGAGAAGAAGTCGGATGAGAAACGACTTGAAGATGTGCCAATTGTTAAGGAATTTCAAGAGGTTTTTCCGGAAGAATTGCCAGGACTTCCGCCTACACGCCAAGTTGAGTTTCAAATCGAATTAGTGCCAGGAGCTGCACCAATTGCACGAGCACCGTATAGACTTGCACCTTCGGAAATGCAAGAATTGTCGAATCAATTACAAGAACTTTTGGACAAAGGATTCATTAGACCGAGTTCCTCGCCTTGGGGAGCGCCGGTTTTGTTTGTGAAGAAGAAGGACGGAACTTTCAGAATGTGCATCGACTATCGTGAGCTGAACAAGTTAACGGTTAAGAACCGTTATCCACTCCCAAGAATTGACGACTTGTTCGACCAGTTACAAGGTTCTAGTTTTTATTCCAAGATTGATTTAAGATCCGGTTACCATCAACTTAAAGTTCGGGAAGAGGATATCCCGAAGACGGCATTTAGAACACGCTATGGTCATTATGAGTTTCAAGTGATGCCTTTTGGATTAACCAACGCACCTGCGGTATTTATGGATCTCATGAATAGGGTGTGCAAACCGTATCTTGATAAGTTTGTGATCGTATTCATTGACGATATCTTGATTTATTCCAAGAGAAAGGAAGATCACGAAGAACACCTCAGAACAATCCTGGAACTACTCAAGAAGGAGCAATTGTATGCCAAATTTTCTAAGTGTGATTTTTGGATACGAAGAGTTCAATTTCTTGGCCATGTTATTGATAGCCAAGGTTTACAAGTTGACCCAGCAAAAATCGAGGCAGTTAAGGATTGGGCTACGCCCAAGTCTCCTACGGAAATTCGTCAATTCCTAGGACTTGCCGGATATTACAGAAGATTTATCGAAGGGTTTTCTAAGATAGCGAAATCGTTGACGAAGCTGACACAAAAGAATGAGAAGTACGAGTGGGGAGAAAAACAAGAATCCGCATTCCAATTATTGAAACAAAAGCTTTGTAGCGCACCGATTTTGTCACTACCTGAAGGTATTGAGAACTTTGTGGTATATTGCGATGCTTCGCATCAAGGACTTGGAGCTGTGCTAATGCAACACAAGAAGGTGATAGCTTATGCATCTAGACAGCTTAAGATACACGAGAAGAATTACACTACGCACGACTTGGAGTTGGGTGCGGTAGTTTTTGCACTCAAGATTTGGAGACACTACCTTTATGGTACTAAGTGTGTAATTTTTACCGACCACAAGAGCTTACAGCATATACTTGATCAGAAGGAACTCAATATGAGACAACGTCATTGGCTAGAATTGTTGAGTGATTACGATTGTGAAATCCGATATCACCCAGGAAAAGCAAATGTTGTAGCAGATGCACTTAGCCGAAAAGAACGACTCAAACCTTTGAGAGTTAGGTCATTAGGAATGACTATCATTTCGCCATTACCATCGAAGATTTTAGAAGCTCAGATTGAGGCTCTCAAAGAAGAAAATCGACCACATGAGAAACTTTATGGTATGCCAGAAAGCGATAATGGCTTTGTAAAGAGATCAGATGGAGTGTTGTGCTTCAAGGACCGAAGTTGGATACCACTCTATGGTGGAGTGCGGGAATTGATTATGCATGAATCACACAAGTCGAAGTACTCTATCCATCCCGGTTCTGATAAGATGTATCAGGATCTCAAAAAGCTTTATTGGTGGCCGAACATGAAAGCAGAAATAGCTACGTACGTCAGCAAATGTCTTACTTGTGCTAAAGTGAAAGCCGAGTACCAGAAACCGTCAGGGTTACTTCAACAACCAGAGATTCCACAATGGAAGTGGGAACGTATTGCTATGGACTTTGTGACTAAACTTCCAAAGACGACAGGAGGTTTCGATGCTATTTGGGTAATCGTTGATCGACTTACCAAATCAGCACATTTCATACCCATTAGAGAGACTTATTCTATGGAACAACTTGCTAGACTTTATGTCAAGGAAATCGTCTCAAGACACGGAGCACCAGTTTCCATCATTTCCGACAGAGATAGTCGTTTTACTTCAAACTTTTGGCGGTCATTGCAAGATTCTTTTGGATCTAAGTTAGACATGAGCACTGCTTACCATCCTCAGACCGATGGTCAGAGCGAGAGAACTATTCAGACACTTGAGGACATGCTGCGAGCATGTGTGATTGACTTTGGAAATGGTTGGGCTAACCATTTGCCGTTGATCGAATTTTCCTATAACAACAGCTACCATTCGAGCATTAAGGCTGCACCATTCGAGGCACTTTATGGTCGTAAGTGTCGATCTCCAGTTTGTTGGGCCGAAGTCGGTGAAGTACAATGTACTGGCCCAGAAATGGTACAAGAAACAACATAAAAGATAATTCAGATTCGAGAGAGACTCGAAACTGCTAGAAGTCGACAGAAAAGCTACGCAGATGTTCGACGCAAACCATTGGAATTTCAGGTCGGAGACAAAGTTATGTTGAAAGTCTCGCCTTGGAAGGGCGTGATACGTTTTGGAAAACGCGGGAAGTTGAACCCGAGATACATTGGTCCGTTTAAGATACTGGAAAGGATTGGTCCAGTAGCTTACAAACTTGAACTTCCGTCAGAACTTAGCAACGTACATAACACGTTTCATGTTTCGAACCTCAAGAAATGTCTTTCGGACGAGTCTGCCATTATACCATTAGAAGAAATACAACTCGATGACAAGCTTAAATTTGTGGAAGAACCAGTTGAAATAATGGATCGCGAGATCAAACAGTTGAAACAAAGTCGAATTCCGATCGTGAAGGTTCGCTGGAATTCTCGAAGAGGACCCGAGTTTACTTGGGAACGAGAAGACCAAATGCGACGCAAGTATCCACAACTTTTCACCGAGCCTAGTACCGAGACCAACACTAACTGAATTCAGGGACAGAATTCCTTTTTGGATGGGCGACTGTCACAACCCACAATTTCAGGTCATTTTCCCAAACTTCGACATTCTACTATTCACAATTACTATTCATCGATCACTATTCATCGTTTTACTATTCATCGTTTTTGAGGTCAATTTGACATTCCGAGACACGTTCAAAAATTTTACTATTCACTTGACACTATTCATTTCCGAGAGGAAATCACTATTCACGTGCATTATTCATGTCATCGTAAATTTAGTTTACGAGTGTTCAAATTCGCGTAACCGTATTGGTTCAGGAGCGAATTCATGCATTATTATCAGGGACATTTCATACGGACTAGAAATAGTCTGCACATCATCATTAGGGCACTTGCATGCTATTCCACTCGTAGGATAACTAAAGTAATACTTTTGGTATAATTAACGATTTACGTACGTTTATTTTAAATAAACACTAATACGCGAAGTATAAATGTGTCTAACATGTCCGACACTCCCGACTATTGTCCCAATATATTTTTATACTCATTTTCATAATATAAAAATTATAATATTAATTTACCCGGTATTTTGGAAATTTATTTATTACGTATCGTACGTTTAACTTAATAACGACGGTTTTCACCAAAATTAAACAACAATCGCCCAAACTCTCCGTACTTGTACCCGACATATTTTTACAATTTTTACGACTTTATTACGTCCCGAATAACTTCGATAAAATTTATTTCTAACAAACCCGGTACCCGATTAAACCTTAAACCTAAACCTAACTTAACTACATAATACTAATACTAATTTTCCCTAATTAATCCCAAGACAAACCCCCCCCCCCCCCCCCCCCCTTTAGTCCTAAAATATCTAAATTACACCAACCCTCTTAATTACTCACCAAACTATTGTCTCCTAATATATAATAAACTTTTTTTCACTCTTTTATCACAAATCACTTTTACTTGCACTAGAAAACTTTTCTCTCATTTTTCTCTTGAGGTTGGATCGAACTAGGGTGTTCAAGGAGCAAGGAGAACAAATTTTACAAGATCTTGTCATAAACTAGTTCATATAGTCATCCTTGTTGGAGTTTTGAAATAAAAACTCAAGGATTAGTAGGTTTTATCATCCAAACTCCCTAAACCTTCAAGTAAGTTAACAAACTCATTTTTATGATTTTTACAAGTTATTACCATGTGTATATATATTTCTTGCAAGAACTCATGCATATAATGGCTTATACCACTTTATTTTGTACATATGTAACTTTGAAGCCCTAGAAATGGACACATAAGAAACCCTTGTTAGACCTAGTGGATTGATGATGTTTAAGGACCCATGACACCCTAAGAAGGTGCATGGTAGGTTTAGACTAGCTTTGTGGTGTTTGAAAGTGGTTTGATTGAGGTTAGAACTAGTTTGGAGACTTGGAAATGGTTTTTGAAATTTTGATATACCTACTGTCCCTATTTTAATTTCGTGGGAAAATCAGTAGATAGTGGCCAAGTTTTGACCAAAGATTTAGAAAATACATTCAAAAACGAAACTTTGGGCGAAGGAATGGATTAAAACAAGCTTATAACGAAGGAGATATGATTTTTGCAAATTTAACGACGAAAACTATTTTTTTCAAAAACTGCTTGCTGTTTGGCAGATTTCAAAGGGTAAAAAGAGGCATTAAACGTAACCTAAAGGAGCCGAGTTATCAAAAATATACTAGTATATACAAAGACGAATCCGTGGACATAAAGAACAAGGAAAACGAGCTTGAAACGACCAAGTTATACCCGTTTTAACATCGTCAAAACTATATATATTTATATAGTCACAAATAAAAATAATAACGTACGTACTAAATGGTATATTTTCTAGCAACGTTACTAATGACTATTTTCTTAACAAATGAATACGTACGACCCGAGGGAATATTTATACGACATGACGACGTCATTCTAAGGTTTTCGGTACAAAGAATGTAACACTAACGTTTTCATAACGAGATAGTACGACAAGTTATATACTCCTATATAAGGACTTATTTTCCTAAGTATGGAAACTATTTTACTACGACGATAACTAGTATTTCTAAATTACGAGTGGTATAGGTATCATGTGCATGTGCATTCACTACATTACGACTTGATCTTAATTAGATCGCGATTATTTATTTAGGTTGCGGCTAGTGTTCGCGCCTCATTGTCCCGACTACTTTTACATCATTGTACCTTCGTTGTACCATCCTTTCGAGGTGAGTTCTCATAGCCCCGTTTTTAGTACTTATTTGATTTTAAATCCCACGGGGGAGAATACATTGCACTATTATTTTTGTACATGCCCAAGTATTAAATTCCGTACATTGCTTAAGTTGCTAGTACTACCACTTCAAGTCCCCTTTATTATCATGGACCGTTAATTATATTGCTAAGCGAGAGTGAGTGGATAGATCTATCGAGGGTGACGCCTCCATTCGCGTTGGGTTGCTCCAACGGGACGAATGCATTTCATGTCTAATATAGTACGAGTGTCTGGTAAACACTCCTTTGGGGCATATTTTAGTACGTCTAGCTTCGGGGTCATGAGCTTAAGAGACAATGTAACTTTTTGACAATTTGTCACTTTACTATATACTTGTGGTTTACGTACTTACGAATTACTTATAAACCTATGATTATTCACCAACTTTATGTTGACCGTTTTCGCAATGTATTTCTCAGGTAACTAAGGCATATTCGCATGGCATGCATGGAGTCTTTTTGTGTAACATGGATGACGCGGCTCATTCGGACTTTCTTGCACTTATGTTCAAATGTCGTTTGATTGAACTAAACTTGTTTCCGTAAACTTTTCCAACTTTTGGGACCTATGTCTTTATAACTCTGAATATTTGAATGTATCAAACGACGTATTTTTAAAACGACACTTTAGGTCGTTCAATATATCCTTGCTTGTGTGCTATGATCCGTTACACCCTCAGGTATTCCATTCCGCTGCCATTCAGGTATTTTGGGGGTGTGACAGTCTACGTCTACGAAAGTAATAACGATATAAGCAAGATAATAAGTAAAAGATGGAAAGATCAAACCGCGAGACAAAGCATTTATAGTGGTTCAGCTACAAGGACACCTTCCTTGCCCTACTCCACTCCCCGAGTCACCTACTCGAGAGTTTTCTTCACTATGTCAACAAGCTCCCTTATGACGAAGAAAACCTTACACACCAATTATCACACCACAACTTCGTCACAACTTATACACACCTTATACACAACTTCTTCACACCTAGTCACTACTAAATCACAACACTATTTCTTCACTCCTATCTATCTTCACAACTATCTACCTCACAACAATCTTCTTCACAATTATTTACTTCCCGATTATCTACTTCACAATCTCTCTATCTACACACCTTGCTAATCTATCTTCTATCAAATATTCACAACTAGTTACACAAAGAAATAGATATAATGGATGATACTCTAACAACTTGGATGTGGAGGTCACAACAAGTTGTACTACTTCTTCTCTTGAAGGATTGAAGTATTCTTCTCTTGAAGGATTGAAGTATTCTTCTCTTGCACTTGAAAGGTTGAGGTTTGGATCACTTTGAAACAAAGATTTATGTATGTATGATCAAAGGATTTAGAGAATAGAAATTGAGATCTAGAACAGAAAGTTTTGGAGTGCAAAAGGTGAGAAAAATATGTGGAATGAACCAGTATTTATAGGGGAAAAAATACTGTTTGGGAGCGTGGGCAGTCCCCTTAATTGTGTGGCCGGTCCCCTTAATTTACTAGCCGGTCCCCTTAATGATTAAGGGGGCCGCCTAATAAAAAAATATATTTTTTTTCAGATTTTTTGTCTTTTTATGGGAAAGGTTTTTCCTGAAGAATGTAGCCGTTTTTTGGGTAGAAATTTGAATTCAAAATATTTATTTTGAATAAAACATTTCTTATAAATTCAAAAATATTTTGTATAAGTTTAAAATGTTTGTCCCACTTTAAAAAATGTAAGGTTTGTAAAAATAAAAATTCATTTGATCATAAAATGCATTAGATACTTTGTTTATTCATACCTTAAGTGATTTGGATGCTAAAGTGAATATTTACGACTAAATACTTGTTTACGTCATAATTTGTAGTTCAATGAGTTTACGTTTTGTGATTATCAAAACATAGAGATATCGATATATGTTAATAACGTTTTTAGGCATTATTTATATCAACAACATTGATACTAAACTTTTTATAAGTAACGATACGAATAATCCACGAAAACTATGACACATTGTCTTTTATAGACTTCATTATTGTACGAGCTATTTTCTGAGATAAACGTATGTGTATTAGGTTATGCCATCTCTAGTAATACATATTATTTTAAATAAATTTGAAAATACTCGTTTTGTTAAATAAAATTTGAAAATACTATGGTCAAATAAAAAAAATCTAGTAATGGTAGCTAATTTATGCAACTGTTTGTATAAGTTGAGTTGTGTATAGATAAGATGGACGTACAGTAGATTAGTTCAATAACCAAAGACACATATTTTAGTATGTTTATTTTGTGAACTATTTGAGCAAGAAACCGTGACATTGTATTGAATTATCCTTAAGATGCAAATAATTTTTCGCCAAACTTTTTGTATAAATCATCCTTTGAAAAGATAGTTTCGTTATGGATGAGTCATTGTGATATCTTTTATGGATGAGTCATGGTGATATCTTTTAACATGCATGGTTTATTTGAAAACGGAAAAACCAAATGAACGGCTTTTGGAGTTTACTCTTACAATGATATTAAAAACGAACTTAAGCTATTATAACCATTTTTGGTTTAAAAGTTGGTAAATCATTAATGGAGATCGGGCTTATATTTCTTTCTTTTGAAACGATAAGAAAATAAATATTGTTTATTAAAAATTATTTGTCAAATAATTACCATTTTCTTACTAGTTTCACTTTTAAAACGTTGTAAACAAATAAGGAGTTTTGCTAAATACAACCCTATAGGTTTTGTTTAAGTATTCCAAAGTTATAAAAATAACAATTAATAAACTCATATATTTCATAATTTTATACATTTAATCATTATAAAAGTGATAAGTAATATTGACTATGAAATGTTTGTTGTTCATTAAATATTAATTATATAATTATGGAATGCTTACATAAAATGTGTTTAGCAAAAACCCATAAATAAAAGCATCCCCAAACCAAAATGATGCTTGATTCGATTAACAAGAGTTATTTCCATTAAATCTACTTATATTGGGTAAAGTCAAACTAATATTCTAACCATAGTTTTTAAGATCGTGATCATGATCTTATCATCTTACGATTTTACGATTCTACAAAGCAAAAACGATTCGGATCCTACGTACTATCTTAAAAAGCTTAAGATCTTATAGGATCCCGATCTTAACCATAGGATCTTAAGATCTACTCCGATCCGATCTTACTTTTCTCGAACCGCAACTAAAAAACTACAAATTTATGGTTTATGTTTTTATATGATTTAAAAAACAACACGTGATTCTTCTTAAACATTCTATATTCATAATTTAGGACAACATTTTCATGAAATATACATATAATTTCATATTTATAATATATAATAATTTATAGATTTGAATAATATTACAATGATCATTAAAAAATAGCATTATGGTAGGATCTTACGATCACGATCTTGCAAAGACGAAAACAATACTAGCTAGGATTCCGATCTTGAAAACCTTGATTCTAACATTATAACAAAATTATTTGACAAAAATAAGTCATAACTTCTCATTACTTTATTAGCATAACTTTCTCCATATTTATCAGCTTAACGTTTTTGTAAAATTTCGCAATATAACGAAATAATACTAGCAGGAGGTTATTTAAAACCCTAGATGCGTACCCGTGCACAGCAACAAGATTTTATAGCGACAGGTAGTTTTAGTGATAAAAAAAGTTTATGGGTTAGAAACGAAAAATAATAAAAGTTTGAGAATTTGAGAATTAAACATAATGTTTTGAAAACCGGTTAGACCCGAGTGGTTCAACCGGTTGAACCGTTCCGGTTGAAAAACAGGTCAACCCGACGGGTAGGGTCGAAAAAATGGTTAAATTAAACCAAGTCAACCCGCCGGGTTTGAAGCGTCCCGGGTCAACCTGGTTTTCAATGTGTATTAATAGTTTTCTTTTGAAACATATGTGTATTAATAGTTGAAATTTCTCATAATTAATTGTTTCAACATCACCTTTTTAATTTTTACCACATTTCACTTTCTTTACTTTGAACTTTTCACTTTGACCATTTTTGTTTTATAAATAGTATAGATAGTAATTTGTAAAAACTTCCAAGTTGCATACTCCGACTCTAAAATTTCAAAAGTGCAAGAGAAGTCTCTGTAAAAAAGATTCAATTCATAATTTAATACAATATTTTCATATTTTATCTAATTTTAAAAACAACGTGTTAATATTTTTAGACATTTCATATTCATAATTTAATACAATATTTTCATTAAACATTTATATAATCTTATGTTTATGATACATAATAATTTGTAGATGTGAATATTATTTACAAATAACAAAATAACATTATAGTAGTATTTTAAAACCCAATCCAATACAATCTCAATATTGCAAAATAAAAAAAAAAGTGATGAATAAAACCTCAATCTTGAAATCTTTGCTAGAAACTATACATACAAAGTTACAAATACTAGTAAAAAAGATGGTAAAAAAAAAGTAAATCCCCAGACCCCCACCCCCCCCCCCCCCCCCAAAAAAAAAAATTTCACCATCCCAAAACCAAATTCAATTCCCCCCCAAATCAAAACCCAAACCCTAACTTTTCAATCCCACAAAATTAACCTTCATTTCACTAAAAGTTAACATTTTTATGTAATATCTCCAATCTTTTCACAAAACCCATCTTTTAATTTCATCAATTTGAAAAAAAAAAAAATTATTATACCAACCGCCATATCAAAATACTCCTTCTAATCCATTGAGCTTATGAGCTTATATGATTTCGTCTTATTTTGAGACTTATGGGCTCACATAACCTTATTATAGGTATCAAAATCAGCTGGAAAATTTTGAGCTTATATAAAGTAAGCCGAAATCATATAAGCCCACAATCAAGTTTTTGTGGATAAGCTGTTTTTTATAAGCTGTTTTTTATAAGCAGGTCATCTGCTTATTACCTTTTATTGCACTTTGATATTGTGGATAAGCAGTTTTGAATGTATGGGCTCTGTACATGATTATATACTTATTTGGGGGTTAAATAAGCTGATTGGCAATTGTTCAAATTGTGTATTTGCTCTTACGGTGAAATAAGCTGTTTTCTTGGGTTGAACAAGCTGATCAGTTGCTTATAAGCTGTTTGAAATAGTAATCCCAAACACCCCTTACTGTGTTTTGATATTGTGGATAAGGTTCGAGTGTCTGGACATGATTATATGCTTATTTGAGGGTGAAATAACTCAATAAGCTGATTGGGAGGTGTGCTGGCCTAATGGAGATTAGATAGGATAATTTGAAACAAGGAAGGTTTACCGATAGATATGATATCAAACCATTTATACATTAAGTCCTTTCCCTACTCTTTTTACTTGCAGGTGCGGTTTTTTGGGACTATTTTTCAATATTCGAAACTGTTTCTATGATATGAATGTTGGATTCATTAGTATTGTGAATTGCTTGATGTGGGAATTGGGATTGTTGACTTTTGAGTTGAAACTGTTATGATGTGTTTAGTATGCTGAATTGTTTGACATGTGATGTGGGATGTTTGGGATTTTTGCCTATGTAAACAGCTTATCTTCTTATTGGTCTTTTTAAACATTCAAGTTTAATAGTGTGTAGGGACTAGGGGTGTGTTTTGGAATTGGGATCTGCTAATGGATAAGCTTTTTTCGAGTGGTTGATGAAAAGAGTGCTTACGCAGTATGTTTATGATCTTGTTCGAACTGTTATGATGTGAATGCAGTTTTCTTCTGTTAGTAGACTGAATTGTTTGACAAGTGATGGGGGTGTTTGGGATTGTTTTATTGAAATTAGATACTTGCTAGGTGGTGTTTGGGATTGCCTTATTGAAACAATTTATCTGCTTATCGTGTTTCTGTAAATAGATATGCACTGGTTAGTGTTTGGGCACTCTGAGTTTGTTTATTCCAAACTGAATATAATGGTGGATTTGATATTTAAGATTACTCTGAGATAAGCTGCTTTAAATAAGTTGATTAACTGGTTATGAGCATAAGTTATTAAAAATAGTAATCCTAAACACCCCTTATTGCGTTGATGTGGCAGATAAGCAGATTTGAGTGTTTGGATGTGATTATATGCTCTTTTTAGGCTGAAATAAGTAGTTTGGGAGTTGCTTATTTAGATGGTGTATTTGCTTCTGTATCTTTGAAGTACTCTTAGCAGAATTGCCAAACTCATAAATAGCGTAGCTGATTGCTGTTTGACATGTGACTCTTCTTGAGATATGGTTTGTACATTATTCATTAAGCAGTTTGAGATTGCTTATTTTAAGCTGATTATACTTGCTGGATTCATCATTACAAGTTTGCTCGTAGGTAAAATATGTTGTTTTTCATAAGTTGATCATCTGGTTATGAGCAGAAGCTGTTTAAAACAGTAATCCCAAACACCCCCTACTGTGTTTTAATACAATAGATATGCAGTTTTGAGTGTTTGGATATGAGTATATCCTCCGTTGATGGTGAATTAAGCAGCAGTTATGAGTAACAGTTTTGGGCCTGCTTATTCATATATCTTGGCTGAATCTGATTAGTTTACCTCTTATATCCGTTATTAGCAGAATTGCCAAACACTTAAATAGCTATGTATCTAGTTATTGTGACACTATATCTTGAATTGCATATGTTACAGTCAATGCTTATCTCAGAAAGGCATAAGCAGGTTTAATTTCAATCTCAAACACCCCCTGAAGTCTATGCAACCATAAAAGTAATTGATTAGCAACTAGTTTAGAGATTTGGCTAGTCTTGTATTGATTCTGTATGTCAAGCTGACAGCAAACTAGTCCTTCCGAGTTATTAGTACTATGACTCCCTTCTTACAAATAGGGACATGTAAATTTTCCTTGAAGCAACTAGGGATGTCGAAATGTTGATAAATTTACGCTGAATTACATGATGTTATAACAATTTATATTCCTGTAACAGGTTTCTGATTCTATGTTATATTCTAGACCAACATGGGAAGGTGGTCAGTATGATGGAGATGAACAGAGTAGATTGGCTGCTCTTCGATTAGCAATGGAATTAGGAGCTGATCACATCGATGTTGAGCTTAAGGTTCCTTTCTTCTTGACATTAAATGCGTCTATTCGTGCTCATAGGTTCGTCTAAAGTACTATACTGTTATTCGTAACTCAAATGCAGGCTGTTGATGATTTCAACAACTTAATCCATGGGGACAAGCCTACAAAGTGCAAACCAATAGTTTCTTCCCACAATTATCAAAATACTCCTTCGATAGAAGAGTTTGGGAACCTTGTGGCCAAATTGCAGTCAACAGGAGCTGACATTGTCAAGTTTGCAACAACCGCTATAGATATAACTGGCGTGGCACAAGTCTTTCACATTACTGCTAATTCTCAAGTAAGCGGCGTTAGTCATTTATGTAATGAAATTTGTAAATTAGATATATTTTTTTCGAGGTTTTATTAGCTTACTTGGTTATTTAAGTACCTTAATTAATCATTTAGGTTCCATTAATAGCAATGGTAATGGGTGAAAGTCTGATGTCTCGAGTACTCTGCCCCAAATTCGGTGGATATTTGTCATTTGGCACCCTTGAGCATGGAAAGGTATCTGCACCCGGACAACCCACAATTAGGGATCTTTTGGACTGGTTTAATTTCAGACAATTAGGTCCTGACACAAAAGTATTCAGTATTATTGGGAAGCCAGTTGGACATAGTAAATCACCTTTGTTGTACAATAAAGCTTTCCGATCAGTTGGTTATAATGGAGTTTATGTACATTTGTTGGTGGATAATGTAAATACTTTTCTTGATACTTACTCATCTACAGATTTCGCGGGGTTCAGGTTGAGTTTTCATCTTTTTATTAGAGCTAGTGAGCTTCGGTTTCAAGGGTCTTTTTTCTCATATTATATCTACATCCTCTCATATATGTGCCTTCGTACTTATTGAAAGGTGGTTTTGTTGTACTGGTTGGGTCATATAACAACTGGTATATATAAATTTGAAATTTATATAAATAAAGTTGACATTTTTTATTTAAAGTAATCATATTGACCATCGGGTAACTTGGTACCGAATGCCCAAACGGCATACAAATGATGCTGATTGATAGTAAGCTTTTAAGTAGTGAGTGGACAAACAGTTCACATGATGGGACTGGTTTTTTGAAGTGCAACGAAATTTATTACTGTGATGATCCAGGGGATTGTACACTTCTTTTATGTTGTACTAACTTTGATATGACTGTTGGATATGTTGGGAGGTTATTACACAGGTTTGGTGGTATATTGACCATTGTGGGAATCTTAACTGGTGGTGCTATTCTCTTTCTCTGCCGGTTCCTGGGCAACCTTGTTGATCTCCTGAGTGCAGGTTGCTGAGATGTTCTAACACCATTGGTTGAGGGGATGATTAGGGGAAAGTAGCACTCTTTTCCTACCCTAAGGTTTTTCCCTTGTGGTTTTACTTTGGGTTGGTTTTTAAGGAGCCTATTTCCCCTAATCTGCTACATTGGAACTCCCCAACTTGTTGCTGTTTTGGATGTGATCATGCAGGCTGCAATGTTACTCTGATGTTTGCTGTTTCTGCTGAAGGTTGCTATTCTTGGTTTGATCGTTTTGTTGTTATGCTCATGGCTGTGATATATTGGTCTATGTATTCTTCTATAGTGTTATGAGGTTTCAGATCATTGGTTATTTTCAGTGTATTGTGATGGATTGGAGTATTTAGGTTGGTCCCTTTACGGATTCAGAAGTATGCTGGGAGGTCCAATGGTTTGCACTCATTTGTATCTTGTTATTTCGTTTATTTGTATGTGGTTTGTATTTGTATTTGGATGGTTTTGTAGTAAGTATGCATCTGAGCATGGGATGATGTCCAAGGCCATGAGCTTTTGAGCCAAAGCTGGCATGTTAGGGATGTGTCCTAACTGCCATGCTACTTTGTGCTTTTTCTTGTTCTTTGCCTTTGGGCTTTCTTTTTCCTTGATAAATTTACCTTTTGGAAAAAAAAAAAAAAAAAAAAAAAAAAAAAAGAGATTTACCGGGTTACCCGGTAGGGTTTTAAATGCAAAGTTATGATATTTCGTTCCTCTCCATTACGTCTAAGTTTTTGAAACATGTACCACCATGCATCGTTGCCCTTTTGGGAAATGATTGCTGCCAAACACAATGATTGAAAAATGTACACTTCATAAATGTAAGTTCAAATTTACACTTATATGATCAACAATCTCTTCAATTTAGCGTTTAACAACTGATTATTAGCACATAATCTGTAACAAAACCCACAGCCAAACAACCATACACTTTCACATACTCATATTGTGATGTCACATGTAATGACTAATACCACAGTTCATCTCCATAAATATAAGGCCATTAGCATACGCGAACAATTCTAAACAACATGAATTCTCAATGGTCACGCTAATTAGCATGACCAATTTACAGAACTATTGAAACATACATTTTATCAAACACTTGGTGTGCAACATTTTTAACCTCGGTTTCTAGGAATAGGAATACCGTATTCAATATTGTTACTTTGACTTCATAAACATTTGTTTTCATGTTAAAATATGCAATCGAGTTAAATATACTCTAGTTACTACCAAGTTAATCCATGTTAGCTCGAATGTTAAGTTCTCCTTGCCCGAATCCAAAGGATGATATTGATAATGGTTGTGAAGGAGATGATATGGGTGGATGGTGCGTGCTTCGTAATGAGCAGAAAAGGGTTAAGGTCATTATGGACAAGTTTATGGCACGTGCCGAGAGTTTGGTCGGAGTAGGCGCGGAACACTTTTTGTGACAAAGTTTTGAATTGCAGTGTGTTGACATTACACTTGCAACTTTCTTTCTATTGTCTTAGTATTTAATCTTGCTGATTTTACTCGTTTGAGTCATTTTAGATAAAATCTAACCCGTCGAATAAATGAGTCAATTGCCTACCTCTAGAAATGATAATCTCTTTATATCACGGTAGAGGCACCTATGGTACAATTCGGGTATGCTAGAAGTTGTTCATTAGAAGACTTTATAACAGTCAAAAGCTATAAATCTTTCTTAGAAACCTAGATTTTTCTTAAATGAACCTTGTTAAAAGAATTTGCGTACCAAGCCTTGTTTAGATACATTGAAATGAACCTGATAGGGTTTATAAGTCCTCGTTTCGCCAATACACCGACTATCCCTACAACTGGTAAAAGTCATACCAGCATCAATATTGAATATAAATTGACCATCAACATATATGAAAATAATGGGATTGGCCTTTATGTATCACATTTGTCTAATCAACACATTTCTCAACCCAATCTAGCTGTCACAAAAACATACATACACATGTACGTAATTTTAAACAAAATTCTGCAGAACCCATTTTGCTTTTCAAAAAAACATACATTAGATAAACCTTCACATATAATCTAAATATAGCAAACAATTCTTTTACATTGGCCGAAACTCAAGGCCACAAACAATGAGACCAGAAATAGGTCCTTCATGACTTGTAAATTTCATATTCATAGAAAGGGAGTCATCCTTAAATTCAGAATTTGAGTAAAATTTCCAAAGTTGAATCTCCATCCATCCATCTTTCCTTTGTTTTGGAACCCGAGTAGTATCATGTATATTCAATGGGCTTGGGGTTATAAAATAAAGAAATTCAGTCTTGTTGTTTTCTTGGTGGAGTACATCTCGTACATTTACCGGAAAATGCAGCCCCTCATATTTATCTGAAAGCTTGAACACAAGGTAACACGCATATTCTGTATAGGGTGACAACATTTGACTTTTAATCTTGCATTTGATATGAAATACTTTTTGTGGTAAAAGCTCAATCACCTCTTGAAATCTGCATGTAAGATATATTTTATGATTACATAGTTAAAAAAAAAGTAGTATATTTAAAGACACATAAAACAAAAATCAAGAAATGAAAACTTTGCCAACCATCAAGTCACAATTTTCAGTTTTGAATTAGACTAAAAAGAAGAATAAATCCTTAAGTGATTTGATTTGACACATGTAACAAAGTTAGTTCAAAAAAGCAAACCTGGACTGGGATATTGATTTTGAAGTAAAAAGGTGCTCATTAGACACATTGTATAAAGCTGCCTTTGCCGAAACTATAAGAAGCTTCATCCTGTCTATGTTTCCCAACCAGAACAACTCTTCGTAGTTTATGTTTATCTTGAATAGTTCTTTAAAGTCAGTTGGCAGTTGACGCACCCGATCCACATTGAAGTTTGATTTCAATACTTGTTGGACTTCCGTCAATTTTCCGATTCCTTCATGTTTCACCTGCATATGATAAATGTGCTACTTAGAACATGATTTTTTTTACCATGCATTCAAATCCCCTTTTTACAACTTGAACAAAAGAACATGGACCGGAACGATCAAAGGAATAGTTTCAAAAAATTACTTTTTCAATTGCTCGAAATTCAATGCCTTCAACATAAACTGCAACATCTCCACTATAGTACGATGAAAAGCTCTCAAGTAGAAACTCAAAAATGACATCTTCATTCGTATTCAAGAAACGGTGCAACTCAATCATCATCCACTGCTCATCTCTCCATGTTGCGAAATATGCATGCAGACTTTCGTGTCCCTTTCTATACTTTAGGTTAACATACATAGGTTTTCTTGAACAGTTTCTTGAATCACAAAATTTGAAGACTAAATAGACCCCATAGACAATATCTGGAGATAAAAATTGAGCTCTTGTCTTGACATCGAAGTTCAAGTCGGAAATATCTAATATCTCCACTACTTTCTCAAACCTGCACATATTATAAATATCCAAGTCTTAATTAGTCATAGCCTTTATTCCCATACACTTCTACTTTTGAATTTCGTAATTTATAGGAACAAGAGTTTAAATTCAATATTAGATTTTAGTGTACGAGACAAATTTCTATTAAAATAAAGTTAAGAATATTACGGAGTATAAAAAACACTATCAAGATGCTAGCGAAATTTGAAATTCGCAATTCGCGGTCATGAGAACAGAGGACCAAAAACAAGGCAAACCTCAACTACCTTATTATAGAAGGTTTATAAAATTATATTTCCCAATCATATAGTCAGTATTAAATCTATTTTGCCATGTACAACATCAGTTCTCATTGTTGATATGTATGTATGCAGGACTAATCTTGTTATTAACCTGATGAGATGAGGTCTGAAGTGTAAAAGAGCTTAAGATGAAGCACTATTCCTTTGTTGATTAGCACAAGGGATTAACAGTTCTAGCAGAATAGAGTCAAAGGGATTCAAATATTTTTTGTGTAAGTGCAGTCGGTCATTGTGATAAACGGTAAAGAGAATAACCTTATACTTTAAACATTAAATAGTATAACATACTTCTACCAATAATGTGTTTGCTTATCACATAAAACTAACAAAGGCAGAGAGGTAGAGAGAATAACCTTGATTCTGGAAGAGATTTCCACTCATGTGGACAGCTGTTTTTGTAGGAAAACAATGCCGCTGAAACCATTGCATTTCTTCCTCCAATACCATCGAATGACATCAACTGTAATACAACAAAAAAACAAGTCAGACTCAACGTTAGGATGTGTAAATGCATGTATGATTTTGATTCATCCCTAATAAACTAAAGGATACATAGAACACTAAAGGATACATAGAACACAAGATGCACAAAAATATAAGTGAGATTTGAGGATGAACTCATTACCATTTTGTCTTGTTGAAGGAGGATTCGCTTTGAAATAATGTTGTAAAGATCCTCTTTCTTGATGGTAGAATAAATTTCAGGGCACTCTGACTTCTGGATTATTTCTTTATAGTCTTTAGGCAATTTGGGCTCCCATTTCTCATAATCCTCCTGTATATACATTAATCAATTAATAAACTCATGTTTCATACTACTTTCTTACGGTTTATAAAACAGTTAAAGGCCATAGTTTAGATATATATGAATCAAATGTTAGCCAATTTTGTCAAAATATAGAAACTTACCTGAAATTCCAATGCTTTCTTGAGTTGTATGACCACTTCATCAGCTGTCGGTCGTCTTTCTCTTCTGTGATGTAAGCATTTAAGGGCAATCCTTGTAAAGGTAATATATTACTCTTGCACAATTTGTTCTTTGATACCCTCGAACACCAATTTATCAAGTTTTTCTAGATAATAGTGGTGTTTAGCCAAAAATGGTAAATAAAGATACTCATCATCTAGCTTTTTGGATGATAGTTTCCCACACAACATGTCAAATAAGACCGCACCCAATGAGTATATATCAGACTCTTTGGTTAAGAAGCCTGTTTTCGAGTATAGTGGGTCACGATAGCCAATTGTGCCTGTAACATTGTCGATGACATAGTCTACATCTTGATTTATTGGGCATACTAAGGAAAGCCCAAAATCACTAATTTTTGCTTTCCAATCATCAAATAGTAGAACATTGCTGCTGCTGATGTCCCTATGTATTACCATTTCTGGACTTGAAACAGTTCCATGAAGAAACTCCAACCCCATTGCAATATCGATGCATATTTTAAGCCGCATCACCCACGTAAGACTATTATCGCTCAAGTACTTATCAAGACTTCCTCTTGATGCATACTCATAGACAATAATTTTCTCTTCCACTTCATCACAGTAGCCTACAAGACCAATTACATTTTCATGTTTATACTGCATAAGGATTTCAAGTTCTGTCATAAATTCAGCTTCTCCTTCAGCAGATTTCCTACCCAACCGCTTTGCAGCAATGAAGTTATGCCCATGAGTCTGACCCTTGTACACATTCCCAAAATCTCCATGTCCAATAATATTGTCTTGATTGAAAGTTTTTGTGGCCAACCTTATGTCTTGAAGTGACAATTTGAGGCTGTCCTTGTGGTTCTCCTGTGAATCATCGGACAATCAGTCGATTTGATAAATAAAAAATATTGTAACTGAATAATTTGGCATCTAAAACTCCTTTAAAGTCTCTAAGTTCAGGGTTACGGTTGTAAATCAGGCTTGGTAAAGTTTAAGATTAAAACAATATTTCACAAAAGTTAAGGACCAAAAAAGTTAAATGGTAAGATCGTTAATTCAGTAAAAGTTTGAGGATTAAAATATTAGTTGCACAAAGTAAAATATGAGGAGATTATAAAGTTATTCAAAAAAATTGCGCACCTGACAGGATAACGCTTTTTCAAGTTCTTTGATGACATCACCTATTGATGGGCGTTCGGCTTGAGTCATTGCTAGACATTTAAATGCGATCTCCGTAAATATGTCCAAGGACTCTTTATTGGGTCCTTTACTCAGAGAAAAGACATGTTCATCTGTTTCTTCCTTTATCTTGTGATCAACAATTTCCATTAGTGTTCTCTCCTCATAATGATGTCGTGCAATGGGTGCAATCCCCCTCTCATCGATGTCGGTGAAAATACGATCATAGGCCACCTTCCCAGTCAAGATCTCAAACAACACAACTCCAAAAGAGTAAATGTCTGATTTCTTGTTTAACTTGCCACACTTCGAGTTCTCATAATCCGGATCTAAGTACATAGGTGTACCTGCAATCGTACTGGCATTGAAAGTACTGGCATCTTGATCTGGTGGGTGGAATTTGGAGAGCCCGAAGTCGGCAATCTTCGCCACCCAATTATCGCCCAATAGAATGTTCACGCTCTTGATATCACGGTGTATTATCTTTTGTTTTTCCTGGTCTGTGTTGGTGTGAATGTAATTCAAGCCATGTGCGATATCAAGACATATTTTCAAGCGTTGCATCCAAGTAAGATTAGTCAATTTATCACTGCTTCCCAAATAATCTTCAAGATTTCCTTTAGAAGCAAGCTCATAGACAAGGATCATGTGATCAGGACCTTCATTACAAAATCCAAGAAGAGAGATTATATTTTTATGTTTACAACTCGTCAACGCTTCAATTTCTACATTGAACCCTTGTTCTCCTTTTGGACTGTTGATTCGTTTTATGGCTACAGGGCTTTGTTTCTTAGGAAAACCACATTTATTTTCCCCGTCTATTGACGATGAATTGCTGCTATCAAAGTGTTCGAGTCGTGCCTTGTATACCATACCAAATGCGCCTGACCCAATGCAATATTTGTCAGAAAAATTCTCGGTTGCCAACTCGATATCATTAAGTCCAATCTTCAAGTGTTCCAAGTTCTTCCACTGCAACATAGTGGACATTCAAAATACAACAACATACTTAAATAAATTATTGAATGAAAAAAGAATCACAATCTGTATTAATTGTGATGCTAATAGAATTAAGTTATACAACTCTTTTTCTCAGCCAATGGATCCATTAGCTTCGATATCAGTTACTATTTTACTCTTTAAAATAATTTGTGATTTGTGACTAGTGTGCAGGTCCATGGTAGTTGGTGCAGATGGTGTTTTTGATTCCTGGTTTTTCGATTTCTGTCCCCATATCAATAAAGTTGTTAACGGTCTTTTATCATTTTAGAGTGCCAGGGTTATGAATATGAGACATCAGAAATGAAAAAATCCCATTAACCACATAGACCATTCATCTAATTTACTTTTTTTTTTTTACTAATTAGGATTACCAGCTTCAAACTAAAACTATAAAGAAGTAAATTACCCTCAGGTGATTGGATGATGTACTGTCAGCTGCACTCTTTGGAAGTTCCTAAAATAATATTTGCAAAAGAATAGGAGATTAGTAGATAAATATAACATTTATTATCAGATAAAGTTGATAAGCAAGTTGAGTTTCTTACTGGATTTTCAAACATTGATTGAAGTTCCAAGGCTTTCTCAAGTCTTTTGACAACCTGATCTATGTATGGGCGATCTGCTCTTTCCTCTTTTACGCAGCCATATGCTGTTTCTGAGAATATTTTTAATGATTCTTGGTCCATCTGCTTTCGTAACTGAGGATCGATCATATCCTCCAAATGAGATTTTGCCAGCTGACTTAATAACCCCTCTCTCAACTCATCTCCAAGTTCATTTTCGCCTTCGTCTTTGTCATCGTTTGCACTCCTTCCGCACAATACTTCTATTAATACAACACCAAATGAAAACACATCTGACTTGTGGGTCACCCCGCCGGTCTTTTCATATTTTGGGTCCAGGTATACATTCTTAACAATATCACGAGTAAGAAGAAGACGGTGCCTCCGAGCTACTGTATTTTTCAACGAAAGTTCAAAACCAGATAACTTGGGGTCCCATTGGTCATCTAGTAAAATATTCAAGCTCATGATGTTGCAATGTATGACACTAAAATCACGTCCAGGATCATAATGGATGTAACTCAATGCCTTCGCAACACCAACACATATCTTTAACCTTTGCATCCATGTGAGGGTCGGGTCACTTAGATATGTTTCGAGACTTCGGTTGGCCTCCTTCTTGTATATGATAATCTTATTCTTCTCGTCCTCATAAAACCCAATAAGAGACACTAGATTCTTATGTTTGAGACTAGAAAGCATCGAAATCTCCATCCAAATCTTTTTGCTCTCATCTTTTATACAATCGGTATAGAACCTCTTTACAATAATATCGATGAATTGTTCAGAATGTAAGAGACGGCCTTTGAAAATCATTCCATGCCTAAATTCTGTGATAATATTTTCTTGAGCAAAATTGTTGGTTCCAAATTCTATATCTTCATAGCTGAGTTTTAAGTGAGAAAGATCTTTGAGGAAAGACTTTGTCTTTTTGGTGACATGGGACTCAACACGTGTAGATATGGAGGTCAATGATACCTATATGTACCAAAGAAGACAACATTACCAAGTATTCTAAAAATGACACGTGTAGATATGGAGGTCACTTTTATAAAATTCCAGTAACTTACAACAATAGTAATAAGTAAATAATTACCTTGTCATGAGTCGGTGATGTATCTTCAACTTTGGCCGCAACTATTGATTGTTCCTTTAATATCATAAATACAGTAATAAGTAAACAATTTTACACGTGTTGATATTAATATTATCAATAAATAGAGATAAAAAAAAAAAAAAAAAAAAAAAAAAAAAAAGAAAAAAAAAAAAAAAACGCCTTACAGCATTTTGACGTTCCATTTGAAGTTTCAACGCGTTCTCAAGTCTTGTGACAACCTCACTAATATCCGGGCGTTGAGATCTTTCTTCATTCAAGCAGTCATATGCTATTTTCGCAAAAACGTTGTATGATTGCAGATCCATTTGTTTCCGTAGAACTGGATCAATTATTTCATCTAGTATTTTCTTTTTATAATGAAAAAGGACCAATGTAGCCAAATGCTTATTATCTGGGTGCTCACTTATTGATGTCCTACCACACAGTAGTTCAAACAATACTATCCCAAAGGAGTAAATATCTGACTTGTGGCTCACCCTTTTAGTCTCAATATATGTTGGGTCTCCATACCCTTCCACAAACCAAAGTTTATTAGTATCAAATGAATGGTGCCTCTGAGAAGCTTTAATCTTCATGGAACTTTCAAAACTAGATAACTTGGGTTCCCATTCATCATTTAAATGAACTCTGCCACTGTTAATGAGCCGGTGTATTACGCTGAAATCACGTGGCTCGTCATAATGAATGTAGCTCAATGCATGTGCAATACCGACAGATATCTCCAATCTTTGCACCCATGTCAACAACATCGGGTCACTTAGATAGTTGTCAAGACTTCCCCTGATATTACGCCTGGTAATGATGATCTTCTCATCATTCTCATCACAAAACCCAACAAGAGAAACCACATTTTTATGCTTGAGAGAATAAAGCATAGAAATCTCTGTCCAAAACTGTTGTTCTACTCCATACCATTCTTTATTCAACCTCCGAGCATGGATATCAATCTCTGTCCAAAACTGTTGTTCTACTCCATACCACAAGAGCTGTCCCTTGTATCTCTGTTCAAACCCAGTTTCTAGGATGACATTTTGTTGAGAGAAGTTGTTGGTGGCAGATAGGATATTTTGAAGGGGGACTCTGAGGTGAGCATATTCATTCATTATCTGTAAAATAGTCAAGTAAAAACGTGAGTTAGAAAAAGGGGAATATAATAATGCCTACAAACTGTTTGATAAAATTCCTGAACCATGTCTAAGACATGTTAGGTCTAATTCTGCATATGTGTTTTAATTTATAGTTATTATGTTTGTGGATAGTAATTAAAATACTCTTAACAATCTTTAGAAGTTTAGAAGTGATCAAGTAAATGGTCTTATTAAGTTGCATATGTGTTTTAATTTATAGTTATTATGTTTGTGGTTAGTGACTTCATGTTGAGATATAGTCTTGGTTAATGTAGTCAATATTTGATGGGATAATATACATTGAAATTGTCTTGTTTGGTTCCCACATTGCATTCGAAGACATGTTTTTGTCTTGTGATTGACAATTAAGGGCAGGTTGACTACATAAGATACATAAGATACTTTTGTTTAGTGTTGATATTTAGTCATTTGATGTTTGAAGTTGCTTTCAGTGACATGTTTTCGTAGCTGTTGCAGGATTTTTCAGGATATTGGAAGGAATGGAGAGACATTATTAAATGTTGAAACTTTAAAAGCCAAGTTGCTGATTTTGAAAGGGAAGAACTCTCCTGCTGTGAAAAGAAAAACTAGCAGTAAGATGCTGGTATTTGGTAATCTGAAATTGAGTGTATATTCATGGGTTGACAAGTTTAATATCAAGATGAGTGTATATGAAATTGGAGAGCAGTGAGACACATGAATATGTTAGAAAGTATAATTCTATTCCAGGTTGATTGATGAATCTGAAAAGGAGGAACTTGAATATAAAACTGTTGAGGAAGATCAAGAGCTTGTATAAGTTCAATCTCTAGCGAAATATGGAAATCTGTTGAGTTTGAGTAATCTTTCTATAAAGTTTTTGAAATCAATTGATTATGCTATTGCTACATTCATTCCAATTCTTATATACTACATTCATACGGGTTTGGGTAGGTGTGGTCAAACGAAGGTTTTGCTTCCGCATCTGTGTTTATTCCGTTGTGACCCATTGCAACTTTACCCGTCATATGTTGGAAAGTATAATTCTTTTCCAGGTTGGTTGATGAATCTGAAAAGCATGAACTTGAATATAAAACTGTTGAGGAAGATCAAGAGATTGTATAAGTTCAATCTCTAGCGAAATATTGAAATCTGTTGAGTTTGAGTAATCTTTCTATAGACTTTTTGTAATAAAATGATTATGCTATTGCTGCATTCATTCCAATTCTTATATACTACTCATTCTTGTTTCAGGCACATGATGATTTTTCCAAAGCGTATGAGAAGGAGACCCATAATACCAAGGACCAATTGAAGGACTATATATGGAAAGGCTTGAAAAGTGGCAAGGTAATGTTTCAAAGCAGATCAATAATCCCAAAAAAGTCAACTGATAACTGCTTATATAATACAATAAAAGAATAAACTCTGAAATTAGAAGGCTGTTACCCATTTGACCCGTAGCATTGTTTCCACTTTCAAAGCAGATCAGCAATCCCAAAAGTTTGTTATCCATTGCTTGCATACAAAATTAATAAGGAGTTCGGTGCGTGTTGAGTGTAGATGTCATAAGTTACTTCATTGAGTATTCTAGTCTGAAACTAATATGTGTCTTATGTTTTCCGTTTATGCCTCTGTTACTCTGTTAGGCGGAATAAAGAGGCCAAGGGATCATATTAAATAAGTATACTGTCAAAACTGAAGGCTAAGATAACCAAGGTCAAAAGGATTATGGGTAATATTGAGTTTGGGTTTATGTTGTTGTATTGAGAAGGTAGTTGTTTCGTTTTCGAGATGTTTTGTTTATTGGCTATCATTTAGCTACCTTTTTTTGTCTTTTTAACATGTCGGTTTTTGGTGTTTCATGGTGCTTATGGGATCTTAATGTTGCTTATATTGGCTGATGTTTCTAGGTATGTTGTGTTTAATCTCTAACATTAACTTCAGTGTGCACAATAATAATGTTTTTTTATTTTTTATTATTTTTTTTATTTATTTTTTTTAATAAAAATGGATTTAGAAAGTTTTATTCACTAAAAATACAGTGTGTGTGACTATCAAGTCTTAACCAGTGACCTAATTGACCATTCAGTTATTCGTTTTTTTATCGCCATATAGAGCCAAATCATAACCTGGACAGACAAATTTACAACTAAATGAGTCGAACCCGTATAAGGGAAGTTGCTTCTCTTCCTGTCAATGTGTCATAAGTCTGTTAATATTTGTGGTTTTCTTTCGTAGATAATTTTGAAATGGGATAATACTTGGAGATTAGAGTCTGTAAAAGACACAAACAAAAAGGGGATGGACAACTCATATGTAGCTTACATGTAATTTTGAAGAAAATTAGTTTTGATCTACTGCTTGGACAAGCTACAGTGCAAGGCCATATATACTACCTTGTGTATATCGTAATGAACTTGCTAAACTACAGGTAGATTTTATAACTATACTACTTTTAAAATTTTGATTTTACTTTATAACTCAGCAATCCCCTGGTTTCTAATTTTAATTGTCTACCATGGACACTCCCCCAGTTTCATATAAAGGTTTGCAGGAAGTCCCATCAAAATCTCGTATGGGTGGTCATAGTTCACAAATGTTTGCAGACATCAACAAGTGCTTTTACTATACCACTTTTCTTTTTTCAATGGTCTGAAACCTGGTTGAACCCCGCTGGTTCGGCCGGTCGAACCGGTTCTGGCTTAGATAACGGGTCAAAAGAAACCGATTTTTAAGAATTCAAAACCCAGTGTGACCCGCTGGATTTTACCCGTTTCTATATTTCCGGCTGGGTTTGGCATTAAATCTTTTATATGTGTTCCACATTGCTTTTTGCAAGTTTTTAAAGGCTTTAAAAGCTGTTTAGACAGGTTTTTATGGTGTTTTAAACACTTTCTATATGCTATTTGAACAGCAGAAAGATGGGCTGTTTGGACAGGCTTATATGCTGTTCTAGCAGCTTTTATATGTAGTTTGGACATAGCCTTTACATGACTGTTTGGAAGCAAGTTTTTGCAGCAATTACATGCTCTTTTTTTAAAAGCGATTACATATTCTTTTTTTTAAAAGCAATTACATATTTGTATGTTGTTTTTTTTATAGCGATTGGCAATTAGATACTTTTAAAAGTTTGTATGCTGTTTTTCAGAGCAATTACATGCTGTTTGGACATCCGCAAGTTGGATGTTTGGACAGGTATATATGCTTTAATCTTAGAATAAGACTATAATTGTGTTAAACAGAGCATGTGCATGATACTATACTTTTTGATTCAGGATATTCTCTGAAAGTCAAATGGTGTAATTGTGAAACTCATCAGAGGCTAATATGGTACTAGGAGTTTTATAGGGTCTAGCTAAACTGTAAACTAATAGAGTGAAGGTGTATGCACTCAAACAAATAGATAGTAGTACTTATTATTATTATAGAAAGAGGAAAAAGTGTCTTACCGCATTTTGATGTTCGAGTTGAAGTTCCAACGCTTTCTCAAGTCTCGTGACAAGCTCATCAATATTTGGGCGCTGCGATCGTTCTTGGTTCAAGCAGTCATATGCTGTTTCCGCGAAAATGTTAAATGATTGTGAGTCCATTTGACTCCATAGATCCCAATCAATTATTTCATTGAGTTTCTTCTCCCTATAATGGGTAACAGCCACCGAAGCCAAGTACTTATTATCATGGTCTTCGTTGATTACCGCTTTCCTACCACACAATAGTTCAAACATTACTATCCCAAAGGAGTAAATATCCGACTTGTGGTTTGCACTTTTTGTCTCTATATATGTTGGGTCTGTATACCCATCCGTACTCCACACTTTATCACTATTGAAATGATTGTGCCTTTCAGATGCTTTGATCTTCATGGAGCGTATAAAATCACCTAACTTGGGTTCCCATTCATCATTTAAATAAATCGTTTCACTGTCGATGTTGCGGTGTATTACGCTAAAATCACGTGACTCGTCATAATGAACGTAACTCAATGCATGCGCAATACCGACAGATATCTCCAATCTTCGGACCCATGTCAGCAACATTGAGTGACTTAGATAGCTGATGAGACTTCTTCTGGTCTCACGCTTGTAAATGATGACCTTCTCGTCATTATCATCACAAAACCCAACAAATGAAACAAGATTCTTGTGCTTGAGACTAGAAAGAATAGAAACCTCCATCCAAAACTGTTGGTCTCCATCAAACCATTCTTTATTTAACCTCCCAGCGTAGATATTAATTAACTCACTGGACCACAAGAGCTGTCCTTTGTAATACTTTTCATATGCATCTTCTCCGACGAGATTTTCCTCAGAAAAGTTGTTGGTGGTGGAAAGTATAATTTCAAGGGGGATTTTTAAGTGGGCAAAGTCATCATGATTGACTGAATACATCATGTATGTATGTATCTGTTTGTTTATCTGAACAAAAAAGGGTGTGTGGGTTGTTACAAAAGGAAGCGAAGGAGTGTTTGTGTGATATACATAAAAATCTATTCGGTTTGTGTTTGTATATATTTAAGATGTGGATAAGCGTGTGGGTCCCATGTTATTTTTAATGTATGGAGGTCTGGTAGTTGCATTAAGTTCACACAAATTGTCTTTAGAGTATAGGAAACTTCCCTTTTATTGAATAATTCGAAGTCTGAAAATAATATAGTAAATAACAAAACAACAAACATCATGACACCTTCTCATGTTAAACTGGTCGTTAAAGGCTGCTGCTAGTGCCTAGTGGCAAAAGAATGCAGAACGTGATTGGCATTATGGGCAAAGTATTGACTCAAATGAAAGATTTACGTGGTGTTGCACTAGACGAGCATCTTGTGATGATGTCCGTAATTGGTAGCATTAAGCCACTTTCTGTGATGTTTGATCAGTTGGATGAAGATGGAAAAGTTCGTATGGCACAAATGGTTGCAGTTGGTGTCATAAACCAGTCATAGTAGTATATTTCATTTTGTGGCATCAAGCGAATGTTAGTATTTCTTTTGTGCATGACGTTTTGTGAATCTTTGCGACTTATATAATCGCGTAAGGCGTGAGACTGGTTAACCCGAAGATTATGGTCTGCAGCCTCAGGTAGTTTAATGTCTTATTACTCTAATGTGTTGGTAATTGGTGACATCTCATACTGACATGCTTGTTCAGGACCATCAAAGTATGTATACTGTTATCCTACCAGTCACTACTGTACAAATGGTTTTGATGTTAACCTATTGATCTTAGCAGTAAGATCAACTCGTTATCTGAGTTGTTGGTATTGGTGTCATGAAAAACTAGATAGATTTGAGATTTAGATGGATTGGTATGCCTTTTAACATCCACCAAATAAACATATTTTTTTTAAAGAAAATTATAAACTACTACGGAGTAATTGTCAAGTGTGTTAGTCGCATTATTGTTGTAGTAGATAGTAGACTATTGACTTTTTGGCATACCATTAAGTTCATAGAAATTGTCTATAGTGTATTCTAACCATCCCTTTTATTGAATTATTCAAAGTTTGAAAATAAAAAAATAACAAAACAACAAAATGAATGTGATATGCATGCACCTTCCCAGCCTAGTGGTCTTTGAAAAATGATAAAATGTTAAACAGGTCTTCAAGGGCTGCTACAGCCTAGTGGTCTTAGTTTATTTTTTAGGTGATCCTTAGTAATATGGTTCCAATTGCAACTCATGAAGTGGTGGTAACTTATACTATACATGACACTTTAATGTATAATACTCTACATACTTTTGCCATTAACCAGGTGAACAAGCCGATCTGGACATATAATCTATTCCAGGTATAATCATATACATAAAATGACAGAGTAACATATTTCGTCAAGTGACCCAAAACATGTGGTTTCCAAATTTTAGAAACATTTCAGTTTCAATGACACATTTCATCAAACACGTTACATGAATAGGTATATACATGTAGTGATGATATTGAACACTTATCAGTTACCAACACATGAATTAATTAACTAACTCAACTCTAGTGTTGATGATTAGTGATGATAAGCGCACAAATCATGAAGTGACAATTTCTTGGTTAATTTGCAGTTAATTACAGCAAAACATTGGCTAAATAGTCTTCGATCCATTTAGTCAAATACAAGAACATGTGAACATGTTTATAATCAATTGTTATTAAATCTGCCAACGCAATGGAGATATTCATTGATTAGTCATTGCATATATGCGTCATTTGCTAATCTGTTTTTGTAAAGTTCCTAGCAGAAAAAAGTGGTTGACCAACAATAAGATCATGGCAAAGTCAGCAAAGTGTGGATCAAGAAAAGTGCCAACTTGAGTTGAGAAGTTCCAACATCCTTCACATTTTGAACCTTCCGCACGTGAAACACCGATCCTAGGTAAAATATGACCAGAAGCATGTTCACTCGTAGGTTGAGAGATACAACCTAACATGAATTGATCCATTCGTAACTGGAATTGGTTGAAATAAAACATCAACATAAACTTAAAACCACAAGAGCACAAGATCATGAATTGATATTTTCTTGGCTGATTTTTATTTCAACAAATCACTAAATGTGCAATTAATTTCAGTAGAACATTGGCTAAAAATTCCTCTTTTCATTTAGTCAAATACAAAAGCATGTGAACAAATACAAGATGTGAACAAGTTTAATAATTAATTATTGATAAGTATTAAGAAAATTGGCCAATTATTTATGGAATATATTCATTACTTGTCATTAGATGCTAACAGATACAACAACGTATCAACATGGATCAAGAAAAGTGCCAACTTGAGTTGAGAAGTTCCAACATCCTTCACATTTTGAACCTTCCGCACGTGAAACACCGATCCTAGGTAAAATATGACCAGAAGCATGTTCACTCGTAGGTTGAGAGATACAACCTAACATGAATTGATCCATTCGTAACTGGAATTGGTTGAAATAAAACATCAACATAAACTTAAAACCACAAGAGCACAAGATCATGAATTGATATTTTCTTGGCTGATTTTTATTTCAACAAATCACTAAATGTGCAATTAATTTCAGTAGAACATTGGCTAAAAATTCCTCTTTTCATTTAGTCAAATACAAAAGCATGTGAACAAATACAAGATGTGAACAAGTTTAATAATTAATTATTGATAAGTATTAAGAAAATTGGCCAATTATTTATGGAATATATTCATTACTTGTCATTAGATGCTAACAGATACAACAACGTATCAACAAGTTCAATAATTACTTGTTAATAAATATTATAAAATTGGCAATTATCAATGGAGTATATCTATTATGCGTCACTAGATGCTAATGGTTTTGTATCTTGTGTAAAGTTCTTTTTCAGTCTATTGTCATTTATCAAGTGATAGACAATGAAATTTCATTATCTATTTATAAAGATAAAGACATGTAACAAACCCAAACTTAAATAATAGGGAAATTTGAAGACATTATTATGTATGCATAAATCTGTTCGTTTATGTTTGTATATATAGTAGATGTGGATAAGTGTGCGGGATTCCTTGTTATTTTTAATGGATGGAAAGACAATTTAACATTTTGTTATAGGAAACGTCCCTCTTATTGAATAATTCAAATTTTGAACATAATACAACATGAAACCTGACTTGGAAAAATCATTAGATGTTAAACATGTCGTTAAGGGTGCTGCTAGTGCCTAGTGGTATTAGTTTATTGAATATCCCGTACTCCTTCTACATCTCATGATCGATGTGGTGGTCAATTCACTCAATTGTATTATGCATAAACATTTAATCTAATACTCTACATACATATGCATTTTGATCATTTTCGTATTGACTGTTAAATAAATAAAAAAATACACAACGTACAAATTTCATTATTAATAATCACTTGAACAAGCTCAATAACAGACAAACCTCAATTCCAAAATTAACATAAAATCTATTCAAGTTTAAACACGATAATCATTCCAAAACACCAACTCAAGAGCAGATGATACATAAAGTGATTGAGTAAGATGTTTCGTCAAGCGATCCAAAACACGTGGCTTCCAATTTTTAGTACAATTTCAGTGACACATTTCATCAAAACCGTTACATGCATGTTTATTGACATGTACTGATGATAATGAATCCCTATCAGTTGCCAAAACATGAATTAATTAACAAACACAAGCCATGTATTAACGGTTAGTGATGATCAAGGATTTCTTTTTGGACAGATATCTAGAATTGGTTGAAATGAAACATAACAAAAACTTAAAACCACAACTCCACAAGAGCACAAAATCATGAAGTTACATTTTTTGTTAATCTGTCGTTGATTTACAATAGAACATTTGATTTAGTTACCTGATGATTTTTTTATTTTAAATTTTGTGTGTGTGTGTGTGTTTTGCATTAACAACGGTATAGAATTATAATAAATTCTTGGTCGTTAAAGTTTTGTTCTCTATTTCCTGAATATACTTTGTTTGTGGACTTGTTTGGTTATTAACTTTGCACTATCGTATTCAAACAGGACATTTCAAAAATTATACGTAGTAATTACCAATTTGGATCAAACATGAAAGTATGTGAAATTGTGAATGTGTGTGTGTTCCGTGTTTTTCTATATAATAGATGGGAAGTGATACTTACACTACTTTTTTTGATGCACACACCACAATTATGCATATAACATGTTGTAACATGTGCATTAATGATGTAACATTGTTGTGTGTGCATCAAAAAAAGTGGTGTAAGTATCACTTCCCTGATGGATAAAGGTCCGGCTTTGCATTATTTTAATCATAAAATAAAATTATTACTAGTAATAGACTATTAACTTTTTGACCATTAAGAAGATTACACAAATTATCTCTAGCATATAGGAAACTTCCTTCTGTTGAATAATTCAAAGTATGAATAAAAATAACAAGACAGCAAACATATAATTTTAATATGTAATGAAACATCAATATAACACCGAGTGTAATACGGTACCAAGGACGCGATTTTGGTGATGTCAGACGCATCAACCTTAAAATGGTCACCCTCACCCACGTGTTGGTTTAGGTTTTATGGGAGAACTAGGTTCAGGGGCGAAGCTTGGAAATTTCGAGTGGGGGGTCGGGATCTAAATTTTTTTTTCCTAACACTATGGGGGGTCGAAACCGAATTAAATTGGGGGGGCGAAACCGAAAATACCGAAATTTTTCTACACGAAAACTATATACCCCTAAATCGCAAAAAAAATTTCGGGGGGTCGGCCGCCCCCCCCCCCCCCCCCCCCCCCCCCCCCCGGCCCCTTAGAAGCTGCGCCCCTGACTAGGTTGGCCGATAAACCGATTTTGGTTGTGTGTGTGTGTGGATTTTGTTTTTGTGAGGTATATTTGTGTTTAAGTATTGTGAAGTTGTTGTCTTATCAAACCTTGTTGGTGGTGATGTTGGTGGTTGGGTGAAAAGGTGATGTGGCACTCAGTTGCGGTGGTGATATTGGTTACCACTACAAGAGCATTGTAAAAGTTTCTATTAATTATGTAGCATTCACTAGATAATAACGAAATGATTAAGGATTCCGTTTTGGCAATCTAACTGGAACTGATGGAAATAATACATCAACATTAATCTGAAAACCACAAGAGCGCAATATCATGAAGTGGTATTTTCTTGGCTAATTTTCATTTCAACAAATCACTAAATGTGCTCTTAATAAATGTAGAACATTGGCTAAAAAGTCTTCTTTCATTTAATCAAATACAAGAACATGTGAACAAATACAAAAATATGTGAACAAGTTTTATAATGGGGTAATACCATATTAAAGCACTATACTTGTCAAAAAAATCACTTATGAGTATCGAACTTTTTTTTCCTCATTGGGGTATTAAACTTTCATTTTTGGTCTCTTTTACGCACTTTTGGACCTTTTTGCCCCTCAAAATTTTGAAAATCCATGGGCAAAAATGTCATAAAAATGTCCCAAAGTGCGTATAAGAGGCCAAAAATGAAAGTTTAGTACCCAATGAGGGAAAAAAAGTTCGATACTCAAAAGTGATTTTTTCGACAAGTATAGTGCTTTAATATGGTATTTTCCCTTTTATAATCAATTGCTCATAAACATTATAAAATTAGCCAATTTTCAACAGAATATTTCATTATATTTCATTAGATGCTAATCAATATTGCTCGTAAAGTTCATTTATCATTTATGAAGTGATGAATATATTTTTTTTAAGACAAGCTAACAAACCCGTAGACTCATAAATATTCCTGAATGAATTGACAAGAAAACCAAGTTCTTCCATAGGCATGTTAATTTAGCTATAAAACTTTGAAAAATTCTAACCCTTTTTGTATCTTTCGTAAAGTGCCTAGCAGTTCTATTATCATTTATGCGGTGATGACGATGAAATTTCTTTTTTATGCTATAATGATAAGGACAAGCTAACAAACCCATAGAACCAAAAAATATTCCTGAATTAATCGACAAGAAAACCAAGTTCTTCCATAGGCATGTTATTTTAGATACAAATTTTGGAAAAATTCTAACTCTGTCATTTTCGTTCCCTTTTTTATAAGTATAATAGACTTTGTTTATAATTGAACATAGACCATCATATAGTCTGAAACAAAGAATCAAAATTCAATATTTCTTCTATTATTTTAATCGACAATTGACAGTTTTCTAGTATTATTTTCCTCTCAAAAGTCTCTCTATTCAATCAGTCTCATACTTTCCACTCAACAACAAGATGATCAATCGCAACATGGAGCTTTTGTCTCTTCTAAACTCTTTATGGCCCGAAACATTATAGGCTTGACAATTGTCAGATTATAATTAACATATGGAGTTGTATATATAAGGAGTTTAATAAGATCTACCACGGATAGACTACAGCATGTAGTACTAGTGAATAATGGTGTTTAAAATTGTATGGTAATTTGTATAAGCCCGATCATCAGTATTGCTCGATGGTAAAGATAAACTAAGTAAAATTAATACTAGTGTTACCAACCCTGTATGCACATGTATGGAACTACACACATTAATATTCTAAACTGATAATTGAGTTCCTTCTAACTACGGAGTATAATGACATCGGATGTAGTTGCCAACAAAAAATGAACTGTAACATATGGATCAACTCCATCTCCAGACAGAAAAAGATGTGACCAGAAGCATGTCACTCTTGGTGATTTCGGCTTGATTTAACCTTCCCATACCTGACAATTAAAATTAATGATGTAGATACATGGTAAAAAAATTATATAGTATAGAAAGTGAAAAAATGGGTGGGTTGTGTAACAGTTAACACGGGTTTTGACTGACCAAGTTATGTACTTGTTAACCCGCAATATTTCTTGTTGATGACCTTAAGTTTTTTATAGATAATTAGTTCAATGTGATTACAAAAATTGTGTTTGTACAATAATAATCCAAATTTTGTTAATAAAATGCCAAAATGAAAAAGAACGTCAGAGAAAAAAGTAGAACAAAGGTTAGAAGCCTTTTTTTTTTTTTTTTTTTTTTTTTTTTGGCGGGGGGGGGGGGGGGGGGGGGGGGTCAATGAACCCCCGAAACCTACTTTCTTTTCTGAAAAAATCAACCAAGCCTAACCGGTCACGACATGTTGTTGATATTGATTAAGTTGGAGGGACTTTCTATTACTTCATCCATCCATAAACCTAGACCCCGATAACCTTCATAACCAAAGCATCACAACAACATCCAAAGGTCACCCTTGGATTCTTAGGGTGGCAAAGAAGAGGCGGTTATGTTAGTTGTAGCACACATTCCCTCTTTATAACACTTTGGAAAGATAACCTTGGTTTCTGACCTTTTGTCCGACTAATCCACGGGGTTTGAACCCAAAATGTTAAAAAGCTTTACCATTGGAATTAACATGAAAATGAACCGAAGAAGACTAACAAGCAGAGAAGTGGAGTCAAATGGTTAAAACTTCCGAGAATGATTTGTTCAAACTTAGTACAAAGAGGTTTTGGATAATGGGCTCAGATAAAGAAACTTTGGGCTATGGTAAATTTTGGTCTAATTAGTAAGATATATAGGTCAATCTTGGGTTATGCGAAACAATTACAAAGCTTTAAAAAATTTAAACCATAGTGAAAATAGGTTCATTAAATTAAAAGGTTTATAAAGTGTTGAGGTGGCATGAAAAGTTAAATTTATAAAGCTTTATAAAAGTTCATCATAATGAATGTGTTAGAGCATCCACTATGGAAGTTTAAGAATAGGTCTAAAAAATTATAAAGAGGTTCAAGAATTTTTATACCATAGTGAGGAACCATTTCATGCCTAGGTGGCATGAAAAGGTCTATGATCTTGGAGAGGTCCAAAAAATATTTATTTTCTTTTTTTGATTTATGTTTTCAACTAAATAATAAATGACATTTAAATGTTGGAGCAATTTTATAAACTTCAAAAGGTTTATCTATAGTAGGAATAGGTTCATAACATAAAAAGTTTTAAAAATTAATGACATTATAAGATGTGGCAATTTTATAAACCTTTAATAGGTTCATCCATAGTGGATGCTCTTAGAAGTGAAAGTGTCAGTCATTATTAGATACTATATTATGTTTAATATGTAATAGTTATTTGTCTTAGTTAAGAAATTAACCCTCCTTAGAATCAGTCACACATATTTTTGACGATGACAAGATCTATCGCAACATGGAGCACTTGTAACTTTAATAACATAGGCAAAATTGCATATATATCCCTCCGAAAGTGAATAATTGCATATATATCCTTTGTACAAGTTTTTTATGCACATAATACAATGGTTTTTATGCATGCTTTGGATATATATGCAATTATGCATTTTCGGAAGGATATATATGCAAAAACCCATAACATATGGCATCATAAATATAATTTATGAAATGAGTATCTGAGGATATATAGTTACTTATAAGAAACGTGCATCCACCTTTCAACAATTCAAGTTATACTACAGTTGTTATACTAGTTGTTATAAGATAATTTGTATAAATCAGATCTTCATTATCGCTCCATGGTAAAGACAAATACAGTTATATGAATTTGTATTGAAGTACACCTGAATGCTCTAAGCTAATAGAGTCCCTTATAAGTCTTACGAGAACAAATGCAATTTCATACAAAAAGAGCTGTAACATATCTTTTTATCTTTGCTGTAACATATCGAGCAACTCCATCTTTAGATAGAAAAATTCTGACCAGAAGCATGTTCACTCCTTGGCTTAAAATATCAACATAAAAACATGGTACTCTATAGCGGTGTGTGAAACAATGCGCAGGTTGTGTAATGAGTTAGGGGCTGGAACAGGATTCATACGGGTCAACCCAAAACATTTTTTTGTCAGAATTTCTAGAATTTTATAGATAATTAGTGTGACTATGATCAAGAAAACTGTATTTGTACATCAATAATCCCATCTTTATAAAGTTTGATGCATTAAAGCTACAGCCTGGGAGACTTTCGGCCTGTTTCTGACCCGTTTTGTTCTAAGCGAACAATTTTAATTAAAAAGATTTGCCCATTAGAGGTATAACCTAGCCTGAATTGATCCATCCATATGTCAATGGGTCAAAATTGACAGGTATAATATGAAATTATTATTATTTTTTTGTCAAGAGACTACCTGGAGCACAGGTCACAACTGCAAGAGCACGACCCGGTTGACCAGCAATAACATCATAGCAACATCTGCAAAGAGTTAGGCGATCAAGAAAATAACCAACTTGAGTCGAGAAGTTCACATTTTGAACCTTCTGCAAGTGAAATGCCAATCCATATTTTCTTCTCTTTGAAACAAATTATCTCCAGAATATGGTACATTTTCAATTCATCAATTGGTGCATCCTCCAAGGTGGAAAGAATCTCAACCTACATTTTCAAGGCCATTAAGTCCATGGAATTTTTCTAACCAGCAACGAGTCTCAAGGATCTCATTAAAGCACTATTGAGGGACACATTTTATCGAACGGTTGGTGTGCAACTCTATTATATAGACTTAATACTTGTACCTGTCTACCTGAGATGGGTTCCATACTACTTGATTAATCGCACTCATGGCAGTTTCTCCAAATACTTCAACAGACACAAACCATTTTCCTGTTTCCCTTAATATTGTAGTCTATTATTACTTCATCGCACTAAAGATGAGTGATCTGTCACAGCAGGATTGACAACACCAAACGAATCAAGCGCACTAAAGATCCCACCTTCTTCAGTGAACTTTTCTTCATCATCAAAACCAAATGATGCTAAAGAAGATGGTTTTGTAGATGATGAGCAACTTCTCAATAATAGAATCTCAACAGTTTTGTAGGATAAGATTAGCTAATACTATGAACACAAGTACTAATAAGAAAAAAAAAATTGTAATACATGGCTTTCTAAAACTCATACACAGATTAGATTAAATATCGAATAAGTTTTCATGATTGCTACATCAAACTAGATAACATTGTACGAGTTCTTCTCAAGAGCAGATAACAAGGTCAACAAAGAAATGTCAAAACACCATTACATTTATGAGTATCAGAATGCTTGTTCAGGTACAAATACAATCAAGCAATCATAATAAAAGTATCAACCCCATCTCTCATAAGTCAATAATGTTGGAGTTTATGGATATATATTAATAAACGTATGTCTAGAATCGAACCCGAGACCTCGGGATTGCACACATTACAAACGAGAATTAAAGTTTAATAAATATTAAATGTTATGTATATTTATTAATTAAACACAAGTAAAAGGATTAATGATCGTTGGTTATTAAACGTATGGACTAACTATCGTTAAAAGCAAACGTAAAGGACTAGAATGGAATTTGGAGACAAGAAGGATCCGGAACAATCCTTGGGTTGCTTGGGCCGGTCGAACTCATCAAAGGGAAGGGATTCCCTTGCCCTAACTTGTCCTCCAAGATATTCATTCACTATATAAGCAAACCTAGGGATCAAACTTTGATACCTTTTGTGCACACACACAAAACCCTAAAGTTTTTCCTTCTTTTTGTTTTCTCCTTTGTGGCCGATCGATCACCAACCCCTAAGGGTTCCTTGATCGAAATTTTCAATAAAGAAAATCTTGTGTTTTTGTTACTAGCATCACCTTTAATTCGTTAGTAGTTTGTGTGTACAAGAACGATGTAACAACATACTTTTGTTGTTATCAAGGGATCGATTAACAAAACGGTAAGGGGTTAATCATTGATTCATATAAACCCTAATTAGGGTTCTTCATATTGTTAAAGACAATTGCTTTTGATTCTTGTTCGGGCTAGAATCACCACGGTACGTTCCTATTTAATTTATGTTAATCTCTTATGTGTTATAGATGTTCCTACGCTTCCGCATATGTGTTTACCTAATTATATGAGTGTCATGTTATTAAATTCTAACAGTGGTATCACGAGCTTGCTATAACATGTAATTGATTACATAAAACACATAAAAAAACGAATTTTGATTGTTTTAGATACATGTTTTGGATCTAGGGTTTTGTTTTTTTTACCCTAACCCTAATTTGGGGGGGGGGGTCGATTTATTCCATGAACCCTAATTAGGGTTTGTGGTTTTATTAATTAATTGGATTAGAAACCCTAGGTTGCCTACATGTTTATGTGTTATTTGGGCGTATCCTTGACCTAATTGGTAATTGTTATGCTTTGATCCGTGACGAAACATGCATGTTAGTCATGGGTTATTAATTGTTTATTAATTGTTAAGCTTTTCACATGTTTAGATAGATCTTATATTGGGGAAGACCCCATAATTATTAAAATCAATTATGTGCTATGTGGTATGTGATTAGCTTTGGCCTACGCAATTGACTTGTCAATGTATGTGGCTCACTTCCATTAAGAGGTGAAGGCCTTAGTTAATTATATGCATATAAAAACCTAGAATTGATTATGTTATGATCTTTTCTAAAAAGATTGCATGTGGCTAATTGTTTCACCTTTATAATTGTTATATTATTAGTTGTTTTGATTTGTCTTTATTACTTGTTTTATTGTTTAATTGTTGGACACGTTTGTAAGCAATAAAAGGGTAATTTTTTCATAAAGGAAATAATACGGACTAATAATGGTGAAACCCTAAGTGGTAAAGTAAGAATCTTGCAAGGTCTTAGGTGCCGATAGTGGTCCGATTCGCACGGTAATCAGCTCCCAGGCGAGACTAGCAAAATTCATACTTTATTACATGATTTTGAAATTGAATCCATAAACTTTTGCTTAATTGATGTTTTGTACAAATATGCTTTTAAAATTAAGTCCTTTAAGACGATATTCATAACCGTGATATGAAGGCTTAGAAAAGAGCCTTAGAGTCTGCCTTGGTTATCACAATCTTGAATATGTCTTAAACGAATTACTTTTAAAATCATAATTGTAGAAAGTCATCTTAGGGTTTATTAAACCTCAAGTAAAACTTTGTGTATTAATTTCACGAATTGGTAAATTAAAAGTTTTTTTTAAAACTTAATGTTATAAAGATGAGTGCATGCATCTTTATACATGTTTTGATTATCACATCAAAAATTTATACCCTAAAAATTTAAGTTACATGCCATCTAACTATAAGAAACACTTGAAGTTATTATTTAGTAAACGTGAGACGCAGGCTAAATTTTAATGACAAGGTAAATTTCCGAGTGTGCGTGAGACCACACATGGAGAATTTGCAGTTTCTAAGTTAGACGACTTAATTAAGTTGATGCGTGAGACCTAGAGCTTAAGGCATGAGATGGGATGAAACATGCTTACATGACAAATTGATGAATCAATTTGATGTAAATCCCATAATGATCTAGGAATTGGAAAAGTGTTTGCTAATTATTATTCGACAGATTACCATCTTTTATACTTTCACCACTAGCAGATCAACTGATGTGGTGAAATCTATGTAAAGTTGGATCCTAGATTTTCAAGAAATTAGTTGGTTATATGAATATAACCTTGGGTATTATATTTTCTTGGAAATATAAATTATCGAAAATACTAAAATTGAATTTTGTAAATTCTTTAAATGTATTAATGCAACTCAAAACCGTAAACGTAAGTTATTCTTTTAATTGATCTACACCCGTTTGGGTTTTTGGTTAGAGTCAATATTTACAAAAGAATAAATATAGTCTTCTTTCCGTTAGGAGAAGTGTGAGACTTAATCCTAATCCTTTTCATGAATGAGAAAGATATAATAGGATGATTAGAATTGTCTAAATTCTAAATACATAACTCATAGCAAAATTTAATAGTAAGATTATTTGCACTTTATGAGTTATTAAATTAGAAGCTAGACTGAGTACTACAAAATGGTAAAAGACGAATTAGATTATCTTATCTAGTTGTTTTGATTTGACCATTTAAAGATACTACATACAATTGTTGGAATGGTAGATCTATACAGGAAGAAATTGCATGCCCAGTTTTTTCAAGTTAATAGTTTGGAATGTGATGAATCACATTTATGTAGTAGAATACATCCTTTTATAACCTATATATAATTGTTGGAATAGGTTTTCTTAAAAGATGTAGGAAAGTAAACAAGTACACTATTTCCTTTCACTGATTAATGAAACATTTAGAATGTTGTCAAATTCAGTGGGAGTATTGTGTTTTTATTACTGAATAAGGGATTATTACTATATTCTCTAATTCAGTGGGAGTTACAAGACTTATTGTCTTGATTGTAACTTAGATTATCTTTTGAATATCTCAAGGTAATTACTTTCCAAATATAGACACTAATATTTTCAAGGATAGTCATGTACGTTTCCTTGATTGATTGAGTAAACTCTATATCTACTAAGTTATGTTAATGACACAAATCATATTGTTCACATTAACAAACGCGTGCGTGTTGTTTATATGATACATGGTGTTGTACCATGCACAAGTGAGAGAAATCTTCATTATGTGCAAAGTACAACACATAAGAATATGATTTAAAGCATTCTCTTAACTGCAAAGTAAGAGATTATAATTCTAATTAGATTAATACATCTAATCTAAGAAACACTTGGTGTTAAAATTTAGTAAATGTGAGACGATGACTAAATATTAACAACAAGGATAATTTACTGTTTCTAAATTAGACATCTATTAGAACATATGTGTCAAATAAAAAATACTACTTCAGCTTTAATATTTATGTATTATTGAAATGACATAAATGCATGAAGTAATATAATACTACTTCAATAATTATGTATTCTTAGAATGACATAAATAAATAAAGTAGTGTGTTAACTTGAAAATATTATTGAAACCAAATGATGGTGTTCATGATTACTTTAATTATACATGTTTATACTTTATTGTATAGTTATAAATATAAAGTCTTCTAAGTATTACAAGACTTATAATTAAGTAAGACGTTAGCTTGTTATGGTCTTTTAATTAAGACATACACAAGAAGTCATTGAGATGATCAATGATTAATAACGGAAAGTGGGAATATAACACGTTCATGTTTTGAAGAGACATGAACATTAAGTGACTTGGTCAAAAGTACTTGTGTTATATAAAAAGCATGCAATTGGTTTGGAAATACTATTATATCATTAAGTTGACTTAGTTGGTAAATAGGTATGCCAAAAGGAATATAGTTATTTTATATATATTGTTAGATCTTCTTACAATATTTATTATAATTTAAATACCAAATTATAATGGTATGTTAAGTTAGGGAAATCAAACTCTTGTTAGAAGTTTGATTAAAGATAACTATGATTTCTTTTCTTCCAAAAGTTATCAAGGTTAAAAAAAATTGAGTATGTAATGAATATACTCAATCAAACTCCTAGAAGATTAATAAGACATTATGAAATGTGATGAATCACATTAAGTCTTAAAATTGAAGTTCTGAATTTGTTAAGTTACTTATGTGAAGGTTATTAACAAAGAGCTATCAATGCGTATTTGTAAAGTCCTAAAAGAGAAAATTGGATTGTTGCTCTAATTGCTAAGTATTTATATTCTATATAATGCTAAAGGCAAGTGGGAGTATTTTATCTTGAAAAGATAGAATTACAAGATACATTATCTTCTAAAATCACACTAGTTAAAATCATGATGAGGCTTACCATGTAAATGATAAACCTCAAGATGATGGAATTATCATTCATAGATCCACTTGGATATCTCATATATTTAATGAATATACTGACGATTATATGATGTAGTATTACCAAAATAATGAATTGGGTAAATTGCTCATAATATGAATGTTATAGATGCTGTTCATAAAGATATTCAAATTTAGAAAATTTGGTTTATCTTAATTCTTAATAGTTAGAGAATGATGATGAGTTTATTCAAAGATAATGTAACCCTAGTGGTTTAAATCCTTGTGAAATAATCATATGGACAAAATTGTACACATATCTTAATGCATGTCTTATGACAAGATTATTAATCATACTTAAGCAATTAACTATGATTGAATACTCTTTCCTAAGCACATTAAAGATACAAAGATGGTAAATTGTCATATTTATATGAATATGAAATTTGACAATGAATATCAAAAACTCTTCTTGAATAATTACTTGAGTGAGGATGATAAGTAATCAAAAGGAGTTTATGAATTCAAAGAACAATACCTCTCCATTCACATGGGCATAACAGATGGTCCATGTAGTTTGTGTTGACTTTCAGCCTTGGTCCCTTGACTTTTATTTGCACAAACAATCACTAACTTTGAAACTCTTAACACCCGCAGTCCCTTGACCAAACTGACGTTAAGTTTGACCATTAAAGTCCCTCATGTGCAAGTCACATGAGGGTAAAATAGTCTTTTTACTAGTCTTTTGATCCCAATAACACCCACCCACCAGATTAAAAACAATTAAGCATCTATCATGTATGAAACTGTCAGTGCATATGTCATCCATGAAATTTTTCAAAAAAAAAAAAAAAAAAAAAAAAAAAAAAAAAACGTGGTTATTATTTGCAGATGCTTAATCTAAAACAACACACCAAAATTCTCTATGTTATCTGATAAGCCACACTCCTTAATTCAGTCGATCTATTTCTTGTATTTTTTCCTCTCAAAGTCCCTCCTTAGAATCAGTCGCACACATTTTTGACGACGACAAGAACTATTGCAACATGGAGCACTTGTAACTTTAATAACATATGGCATCATAAATATAATTGATGAAATGAGTAACTGAGGATATATAGTTACTTATAAGAAACATGCATCCACCTTTCAACAATTCAAGTTATACTACAGTTGTTATACTAGTTGTTATAAGATAATTTGTATAAATCAGATCTTCATTATCGCTCCATGGTAAAGACAAACTAGTTATATGAACAATAGTGCTATGAACCCTGTGTGTAGAAGTATTGAAGTACACCTGAATGCTCTAAGCTAATAGAGTCCCTTATAAGTCTTACGAGAACAAATGCAATTTCATACAAAAAGAGCTGTAACATATCTTTTTATCTTTGCTGTAACATATCGAGCAACTCCATCTTTAGATAGAAAAATTCTGACCAGAAGCATGTTCACTCCTTGGCTTAAAATATCGACATAAAAACATGGTACTCTATGGCGGTGAGTGAAACAATGCGCAGGTTGTGTAATGAGTTAGGGGCTGGAACAGGATTCATACGGGTCAACCCAAAATATTTTTTTGTCAGAATTTCTAGAATTTTATAGATAATTAGTGTGACTATATGATTAAAAAAAGTGTATTTGTACATCTATAATACCATCTTTATTAATAAAACGATTTATGAAGTTTGATGCATTAAAGCTACAGCCTGGGAGACTTTCGGCCTGTTTCTGACCTGTTTTGTTCTAATAGAACATTTGTAATTAAAAAGATTTGCCCATTATAGATATCACCTAACCTGAATCGATCCATCCATAAGTCAATGGGTCAAAATTGCCAGGTACAATATGAAATTATTTTTTTTTGTCAAGAGACTACCTGGAGCACAGGTCACAGCTGCAAGAGCACGACACAGTTGACCAGCAATAACATCATAAGAACGTCTGCAAAGAGTGGGGTGATAAAGAAAAGAACCAACTTGAGTCGAGAAGTTCACATTTTGAAGTTTGAACCTTCTGCAAGTGAAACGCCAATCCATATTTTCTTCTCTCCTTGAACAAATTATCTCCGGAATATGGTACTTTTTCAATTCATCAATTGGTGCATCCTCAAGATAGAAAGAATCTCAATCTACACTATCGCCAACTAGCAAAGGAATATAGAAGATTCATTATTCTGAAAAACAAGTCCAAAACACACTCACATTTAATAGTGTCATAATCTAACCACCAGCTCAAATTAAAATAAATACACTCAGAATACCACAAAATAACCATAAAGTTGGCATCTATATGAGCATTCAAGAATTACCATCTCCTTGATTATTACTAATGTTAACTAAACTATAACCACTATGAAAGGAAGTCTACATATCACAACTACTTTCTATATACAAATAGGTTTCATGGGTGCTACTGTTTATCCAATTTCGCTGAATAAAAACCAAATCTCCACTAAAAAAAGGCCATTCTCTTAAAGGCCATTTAAGTCGATATAATATTTCTATCCAACAACAAGTCCAAAAGATCTCAATGATATGACCAATTTACACCACTATTGAAGGATACGTCTTTATCAAACAGTTAGTTTGCAACTCAGTTAAAGATCTCAAGTTTCGAAGATCAAAACAATAATATTATGCCAGTTATACACATAGTTTAAAAGTACGGAAACAAGTTTCGAGGCGTTTTCCCTCCGCCTCAAGAGACGTAAGCCTCGAGGCGGACCGAGGCGTAAGGTCGAGGCGGAATTAAAAAAATATATAGAAATTATATATATATAAGTTTTAATAGGTAATTAGGTATTTATATATTTTATATACATACTTTATAAACTTTTATATATAAGTTTAAGACTTAAATGTAAACTATTAAAGATTGAGGGGGTCAAATGTTTAAATACACAAACTTATTTTAAACTTTTTGAGACTAAATGTAAAATAATGAAAGATAGAGGGGTTAAATGTTAAAAAGTATACACTTATTAAAACCCTAAAAGAGTAAAACAAATCTCTAGCCCCTATTTCTTTCTTCCCTCTTTCCTCTCTTCCTCCTTGGGTTTCTGGCAGAAGTTGCACCGCCGCCGCCGGAATTTGTCGCCGGAAATCACGAATCCGGCGCTATATGGGGTTAAAAACCCTAAAAGTAAATCGATTCAAGGTACACAATCAAAGCTATTGACTGATTTGGCTAAAAAAAAGAAAGATCCGCCTCGGCCCTGAGGCGCCGCCTCATACGCATCACCACCGCCTCAGGTACATGAGGCGTACGTTCCAAAACACCCCCCTGAGGCGCCGCCTCATATGCGTTTTATGGCCGTTTTGCCTCGAGGCGCGCCTCGAGGCGCCGCCTCAGACCGTTTTTTTAAACTATGGTTATACATACTTAATATTTGTACCTGAGATGGAGTCCATTCTACTTGATTGATTGCACTCATAGCAGTCTCTCTGAATACTTCAATAGACACAAACCATTGTTCACCAATCATATGGAAACTTGTGCTCTACAAAGATAAAGAATAATGGCATTTAGTTATGATATTCACATGGCATCAAAGGGGAAAAAAAAGTAGTTTATTAATACTTCCGGGTGAATGTTATGACTTACTGTAAGGTTCTAGCATGACAATGAATGAAAGTGCATCTAAGTGATCTATTCCAGGAGGATTGTCGTCACCAATTACATCACGTCCACTAAAGATCCCAGCTTCTTCAGTGAGCTTTTCTTCATCGTCGAAACTCAATGATCCTAAAAGAAGACGATTCTGTAGATGATGAACAGCGTATCAGTGACAGAATCTGAACACTTTTGTAGGATAAGACTAGTGAATAATATGAACATAAGTACTAACAAGAAAATAAAAATAGAATACTTTGACTAACTATAAAATTCGATCCAAGATTAGATTAAAAATTTCATCATTTTCACGATTAGGATATCAAACATGCATACGAAGATAACAAGAGGACAAGATAATGATGTACGAGTTCTTCTCAAGAGCAGATAACAAGGTCAACAAAGAAATGTCAAAACACCATAACATTTATGAGTATCAGAATCCTACTACGCCGTATCACAGGATTGTTCAAGTACAAATACAATCAAACAATCATGATAAAAGTATAAACCCCATCTCTCATAAGTCAAAAAAGACATATGAACTTCAAGCTCTAACGCCTTAAATCATAAACAGAGCAACAAAAAAAGTTCCGATTATAATGACATTTAATAGCTACAATTTATCCAATTTAGCTTCATAAAAACCAAATCATCCACTAAAACAAGGTCAATTAAATCGAAAACACAATGTTTACCAACAAGAAGTCACATGGGCCGAAGTAACATGACCAACTTGTATCACTATTCAAGTAGACATTTCATCAAACACTTGGTATACCATCTTCTTGGTTGTGGATTGCAAATTTTCAGCTTACGCTCTATAAGCACTTCAAAATAAGCACCTACCAATGTGATTATTACATAAGCTCATAGCAATCCAAACACTTGGAGATGTATTTTTCACTTTTAACAACACAATATGCATTCCCAAACACCCTCTAATCAAATCTAACTTCATATCAACTCTAAAAGGTAAATTTTCTTTAAATTTAAGTATCTTCTTAGTCGTAATATATCAAAACCTCAATACCAAATTTACATTTTGAAAGGCTACTAACTATTCCAACTTGGAGAATAATTTACAGCGCATCCAAACACTCTGTATAGTATTATCCGAAACAATTAGTGGTTTTATAGTTGGTAATGATAATTATGTAATTTTACATCTACTCTATAAAGTCATTTTCCTCCGGAATCAACCAACTTAGACCTATAATTCTACGCTCAAATTTTCGTTAATCTGTTTTCACTCCAACTACAACAAATGAACATCTAATTTTCTTACTAAAATTCAACTATTAATAAGGGCATATAGAGCTGTAAACAACATAAGTATCTAATCAGCAGAAAATTAAAAATAATATGTAAACAACACATAATTCAACAATTGTATTATACCTAATTTGATAATGGCGGCGACGATTGGAGACGGTTATGGTGACGATGGTGCCGGAGTTAGGGTTTCGGTGGTGGTCGATGACGACGGTGGAGATGATTAGGTTGACGACGGAGTTAGGGTTTCGATTGGCAAAATTATGGTGATTGTGGTGGTGGTCGATAATGATTAACGGTGGTGGAGCAATTGTCAAAAGTCGTTACTTTTATATTTTGTTTTTATTTTTATCTTTTGTTGCTTTTTATTTTTACTAGCCTATATTTGGTGATTTTTTTTTTTTTTTTTTTTTTTTTTTTTTTTTTTTTTTTTTTTTCATTTTTGTATGTTTAGTGAGTAAAAGTCTTAGTGAGTAAATGGGTTTGATGTTAGTCTATTTGATCTTAGCAATAAGATCAACTCATTATCTGACTTGTTGGTATTGGTGTCGTGTGTAATTATCAAGTCTTACTATAGAATTAGGATTCATCCTAATCTCATAACTTGGAAAACAAATCAAATAATATATCTCCCTTCTCCTCTCTCAAAAACCGATCGAACAAACACCCCTCTCCAGGGTTTCATTTTGGTTTTTCTAAGCTTGACAAAGGGGTGTGCTAGACAAGAACGTGAGGTATAAATAACTAGCATTCAGGTGATACACAGTGACATGTAGTGTGGATATCTATAGAGGGAATCTCCTTTGATTGCTCTAAGAGGTTCGTGGGTTTCAAGGGTGAAATCAAGAGTTCATTTTAAGCTCCGTTAAATCTAAAGATCACACATCAAGAGGTAATAATAATTGCTCTAAGGGTTTCGTGGGTTTCGTTGGTGACATTTTCCGCTGCTCTTAAATGTTTTTATATGATTTAGATATAAAATCACCATCAGTTTTTGGCCAAGCAAAATGTTTATATTAGATGGGTCACAACATTGGAATTAAGACACCCCAACAATATTTTCACGACATTCTCATGACTACTTTCATAGGAAGTACGTTTTTGCCCAATCATATGTCCATGCCAGCAACACAAAATATATGTCATCAAAAATAGACGTGTCTTCAAAGAAGGCTACAAAAATTTTAAAATTACAAAAAAATAAAATATTTGTGAAACTTGAGTGGTTAAACCTTACAAAAAAAAGCATCACTCGCCAAATTGAAACACTAATGATTACTATTTGATGACAAATTTATTTTATTTTTATTTAATAAATGTATTATTTAGATTGTTTCATATTTTTTTTTTTCAAAATAAACTCAAATTCAAATATTATTTCAACTCACCTATAAAGTACAGTAATTAAACTACCCTCTATTTGCAATGTAACTTTAGGTGCAGTTTGGTTTGGGGTGCAGGGGGAATTGAATGATAGATTCTTATTATCAATTGTTTGGTAGCTACTTGAAAGAAAAAGTAATGGTATCAACTTTAAAATGTCATTACATGCTAAATAGGTGACTTTTGGATGATTCCATCTGACACAAGAATGTGAGCCACACACTTTCTTTTTCTTTTTGATTTTTTTGTCATTTAGTTACAAGTCTTTTAAGTTAAATAATTAAATATTTATAAATAAATATATAAATTAAATAATTATTAATTTTCTCTCTCTTACTATTCTTTCAAACCAATCCCAAATCCAAATCTAATTCTAAACCCACTTACAAACCAAACGGGCCCTTAGTATAAATGAATAGTACAGTTTTTCCTAAAACACAATTAACATTCAACAATTAACCAACTTGCCCAAGAGACTAATCATTCTTCACAATTAAAAATAAATAAATAAATAAAAAATAAATCAATTCCCCGAATATTTCCCTCTAAAAAACACCAAAATTACATCAAAACCAATTCAAAACCAAAACCTAACTTTTCAATCACACAAAATCAACATTTTTATGTAATATCTCCAATCTTTTCACAAAACCCATCTCTTATTTCTATCAATTTCATCAATTTATTAAAAAAAACAATTGATTTTTATTGTTTTATTGGGTCCAGCTGAGATTGATAATAATGGGTAGTGAGGATGAATCAGATAGTCGTACTACTTGGGATTTTTATGTATTATGTTACTGATTGTATGCTACAGTCAATTGCGCCATCAAGAGACCAAATAATGGGACGTTATATGGTTGCAAAATAGACTATGTAGGTGCTATTTTTGCTATCGAGGATAGTCTACTAAAAAACTTTCTTATTATATTTCACGTGTGACTTTCTACCGGTTCTAACCATTTGACCCGTTTGAGATTTACTTATAACACAAATGGTTGCCTCTGTTTACAGGTTCAGGCGTTCAAAATGGTGCACAGGATCACCCTTGGCTGGTAGACTATTTGTGGTTATTGGTGCTGGCGGTGCTGGAAAAGCACTTGCTTTCGAATCCTTTAACCCCTTGCTATTCACAGATGGCTGAAGTATTTTCCCATCAGAAATCATACATCTGTACATTGACAAGCATAAAAAATCAACTAAAATATCAAAATAAAAAGGGTGATAGGAATTAAATTAATGAACCCACGGAGATACTTTACATACTTGATATACTGATTTTCTGTGGAAAACATTTTGAGGAAGTCATCTTTTGTCTCAACAAGATTATCTGCAAAAATATACTGCACAGAAGAAAGTGAGATGGTAATCAGCATTGCGCTACTGCTCACAAATAACAACCAACATGCAAAAGATGTGTAGGATGATCACCTGAAGAGAAGTTTTAAGATCGGTGACTCCTTCCCAGCCTTTACCAGTGACATACGATATCAACCATTGAAAAGACACGAAATCAGATTTATACGTACAGAAACCAGTCATTAAAGAACGGAAACACGATTCAAAAAAATATAGTACACAATGTGTACTTACATCAGATGTGCTCTCAAAAGAACTATCAGCATACGCATTAAATGATATGCTGCTGATCGAGACAGTGATATGTATTTATTTTTTACAAGTAGCATATGCGAGAAATCACTTATTAAATAACTTAATTACCAATAAGTTGGATAATAATGATATAAACCTTTAAGCCTTGGTAGCCGTATATTTTTCCATCTTCTTCAAAAAAGATACTTGGGTCAACAGGTTCAATGGGGAAGCTTTCCGGAGATCCCTCTTCCTCTTCTTTGGAGACTGAAATTTAATATACAAAGACATCATCAGTGCTAAGACAAGCTCAAACAGAGTTACAAACTACGAAATCCACTTAACAACAAGATAAACAAAAAGATACAAAGAATAAACACATCTTTAGCCACTAAGCAACTAGCCAAACATACATCATGATAAACAAACTTCTATTATTGGGGAACAGCAACTCTAATTAAAACCTTGAACATCAAAAAAATGTATCAATGTGCAAACTTCAAATTGATTATTGCCACAAAATTATATTAAAATGGGCGGTTGTGGATTGCAAATTTTCAGTTCACGCTCTATAAGCACTTCAAAATAAGCACCCACCAATGTGATAATTGCATAAGCTCATAGCAATCCAAACACTTAGAGATGTATTTTTCACTTTTAACAACACAATATGCATTCCCAAACACCTTCTAATCAAATTAGTACCTTCTTAGTCCTAATATATCAAAACCTCAATACCAAATTTACATTTAGAAAGACTCTAACTATTCCAACTTGGGGAATAAATTTACAGCGCATCCAAACACTCTGTATAGTATTATCCGAAACAATTAGTGGTTTTATAGTTGGTAATGATAATTATGTAATTTTACATCTACTCTATAAAGTCATTTTCCTACGGATTCAACCAACTTAGACCTATAATTCTACGCTCAAATTTTCGTTAATCTGTTTCACTACATTTACGTTAAATTTAAAGCATCAGCCTAAAAAATTCACTTCAACTACAACAAATGAACATCTAATTTTCTTACTAAAATTCAACTATTAATAAGCACATAATCAGCTGTAAACAACATAAATATCTAACTAGCAGAAAATTCAAAATAATATGTAAACAATACGTAATGAGGTGTATTATACCTAACTTGATAACGGTGATGACGATTGAAGACGGTTACGGTGACGATGGTGCCGGAGTTAGGGTTTTGGTGGTGGGCGATAACGGCGGTGGAGATGATTGGGTTGACGACGGAGTTATGGTTTCGATTGGCAAAATTACGGTGGTGGTGGTGGTGGTGGTAGATAATGACGGTGGAGAGATTAGATAGAGAGAGGGACAAAAGAGTCTTTACTTTTATATTTTTTTATTATTTTTATCTTTTCTTAGCTTTTTATTTTTAGAGAAATGATATATTTACAAGAACTTTTTCAAAATGAGGTGTTATTTTGTCATTTGTTTAATTAGAGAGAAGAAATAAAAAGTATTAAAAAATGCGCCAATCACACCTCATTTTTTAAAAGTTTTTGTGAAAGTTCTGTTGTGGTTGTATCATTTTTCTTATTTTTAATAGCCTAGATTTGGTGACTTTTTTTGTATCTTTAGTGGGTAAGAGTTTTAGTGAGTAGTTGTCATAAATTTTGTAGTATACTACTGGACAAATCTATGTATAAGAGTTTCACGTGAAGTTTGTTACAAACTTGGCATTTCACAAATGGTTATGATATTAATCTATTTGATCTTAGCAATAAGGTCAACTCATTATCTGACTTGTTGGTATTGGTGTCGTGTCTAATTACCAAGTCTTATTACAGGATTATGATTCATCTTAATCTCATACTATGTAATTTAGAAAACAAATCAAAGAATATCTCTCCACTCTCCTCTTCTAAAAACCGATCGAACAAACACCCCTCTCTAGGGTTTCAGTTTGGTTTTTCCAAGCTTGACAAAGGGTTGTGCTAAACAAGATCGTGAGATATAAATAACTAGCATTCAGGTGATACACAGTGATGTGTAGTGTGGATATCTATAGAGAGAATCTCCTTTGATTGCTCTAAGAGGTTCGTGGGTTTCAAGGGTGAAATCAAGAGTTCGTTTTAAGCTCTGTTTAATCTACATATCATACATCAAGAGGTAATAATAATTGCTCTAAGGGTTTCGTGGGTTTCATTGGTGACATTTTCCACAACTCTTAAATGTTTTTTTATATGATTTAGATATAAAATCAGCAACAGTTTTTGGCCAAGCAAAATGTTTATATTTGATGGGTTACAACATTGGAATTAAGACACCCCAACAACATTTTTACCTCATGACTACTTTGATAGAAAGTACATTTTTGCCAAATCATATGTCCATGTCAGCAACACAAAAATATATATGTCATAAAAAAATAAATGTGTCATAAAAAAAGGCTACAAAAATTTTAAAATTACAAAAAAATAAACAATTGTAAAACTTGAGTGGTTAAACATCACAAGAAAAAGTAAAGTAACCAAATTGGAATATGAATGAAACTTAATTACTATTTGGTGACTTTTTCTCTAAAATTAATATCGTGAAATTAGTACGAATTAATTTTATTCTTTTTTAATAAATGTACTATTTAAATTGATAAATAACTTTCTTTCCTTTTTTTTTCTTTTTCTTTTTTTGATTAAACTCAAATTCAAATTTTATTTCGACCCCACTTATAAACCAAGTAAACTACTCTATATTTGCAATGTAACTTTAGTAAAAATGTAAAGTACAACTTATCCTAAAACACGGTTATTATTCAACAACTAGGATTGTAAGCCGCGCGTTGCCGCGGGAGTCGGATTTTAAATGTGGTGCCGTTCCTAAAAAAATAAAAATAAAAAAATAAAAAAAATAATTGTAGCTAATGTAGCAAAATTATTATTTTAAAAAAGTTACTGTTCACCCCTCACAAAAAGTACTGTAGCAAGGGGGAACAATAACACCCACGCTAAATGTTATATATATATAATTATCCTTTTGCTTGCCCAAGAGGACCAATCATTCTTCAAAAAAGGAAATAATAATAAATAAAAAAAAATCCCCAATTTTTCCCACTAAAAAAACCTGATAACCCCCAAAATTCCCTCCACTTTTCCCCCAAATCAAAACCCAAACCCTAACATTTCATTCCCACAAAAATTAACATTCAATTCACAAAAAGTTCACATTTTTATGTAATATCTCCAATCTTTCTACAAAACCCATCTTTTAATTTTTGTTAATGTAAAGAATATTCTTACAATCAATGCTTATCTCAGAAAGACATAAGCAGGTTTAATTACAATCCCAAACACCCCCTGTACTCTATCACTCCCTTCTAATCCATGGATATATATATATATTTTTTTTTTGCGGTTTTTATTAGCTTACGTGGCTATTTAAGTACCTTAATTAATCATTTAGGTTAAAATAATAGCAATGCTGATGGGTGAGAGGGGTCTGATGTCTCGAGTACTCTGCCCGAAATTCGGTGGATATTTGATGTTGGGTTTATTAGTATTATGACGTGTTAGTGTACTGAATTGTTTGGGATTTTTGCTTATGTAAACAGCTTATCTTCGTATTCCTTTCTTTAAGCAGATGATGAAATGTGACCATGCTTATCTACTCGGTTTTGGGTAAGTAAGCTCTTTGTAATTAGTAGTTTTAGTTTAGGATGAAATGTGAAGTATATGCAAGTATCATAATATTTAGGGGTGTATTTGGGAATTGGGATTTGTTAATGGATAGGTCTTTTCGGATGAAAAAGGCTTATGCTTATATTATCGTTAGAACTCTTATGATGTGAATGCAGTTTTCTTCTCATGGTATACTGAATTGTCTGACATGTGATGGGGATGTTTCACAATTTGGATTGTTTTTATAACAGATTATCTGCTTATTCTGTTTTTTTGAGTAGATGCATAAATTTGACTATGCTTATCTACTTAGTTTAGGGGTGGAATAAGCTATTTTAGATAAGTTGATCTTCTGGTTATGAGCATAAGCTGTTTAACTTGGTAATGCCAAACACCCCTTGTTGCATTTTGATACAGTAGATCAGCAGTGATAAGTGTTTGGATATGATTATAGGCAGATTATTTTACGTCTTAAATCCCTAATAGTTGATTGCCGAAACCTTACACAAATGCGATATCTGATTATCTGGTTTTGTTACTGTAGAAACCTTACACAAGTATGTTAATTAATCATTTAGGTTCCAATAATAGCAATGGTGTCTCGAGTACTCTGCCTGAAATTTGGTGGATATTTGATGTTGGGTTTATTAGTAATGTGAATTGCTTGATGTGGGAATTGGGATTGTTGAATTTTGATTTGAAACTGTTATGACGTGTTAGTATACTGAATTATTTGGCATTTTTGCTTATGTAAACAGCTTATCTTTGATGTAATGTGACTATGGTTATCTACTTAGTTTTGGGTAAATAAGCTCTTTTGTAGTTAGAAGTTTAAGTTTAGGATGAAATGTGGAGTATATGCAAGTATAATAATATTTAGGGGTGTATTTGGGAATTGGGATTTGCTAATGGATAGGTGTTTTCGGATGAAAAAGGGCTTATGCTTATGATATCGTTAGAACTCTTATGACGTGAATGCAGTTTTCTTCTGATTGTATACTGAATCGTCTGACATGTGATGGGGATGTTTCAGAATTTGGATTGTTTTTATAAGAGCATTTGCAATCATCACACGAGTTAAACTCCCCTTAACGTAGGTGGGGCGTTACGGTTGCAAGTGCTCTAATAGATTATCTGCTTATTGTGTTTTTTGAGCAGATGCATAAGTTTCACTATGCTTATCTACTTAGTTTAGGAGTGAAATAAGGTCTTTTAATAAGAAGTTTCAGATTGTTTAGTTTGCACTGGTTAGTGTTAGTGGATTCAGTATAGTAAGTTTAACCTTAGGGTGAAATAAGCTGTTTTGGATAAGTTGATCTTCTGGTTATGAGCATAAGCTGTTTAACTTAGTAATGCCAAGCACCCCTTCTTGCGTTTTGATACAGTAGTTCAATAGTAATAAATGTTTGGATATGATTATAGACTCATTTGATGGTATACTAAACAACAGCTATAACAGTTTTGGATTTGCCTATTCAAACAGCATACGCGATTTTGATAATTTTAATTTTTAAATCCCTAATTAGCTGATTGCCGAAAACTTAGACTAATGAGATATCTGATTATCTGGTTTTGTTACTGTAGAAGCCTATCTACACACTTTTTTCAGCATTGCCTTCTGTTATAGCAATTGCTTATTTCATGAAAGCATAAGCAGTTTTAATAAGCATCACCAAACATCCCCTTAAATCAATGTAATCATAGAAGTATTGATGTTGTATGCTGAATTGACATCAGACAACTCCTTCGATATTAGTATTACAAATCCTTCTTACAGAAAGGGACATTTATATTTTTCTTTAGGACAACCAGGGCTAGTGGTTTCTTGATTAATCTAGTCCATATTACATGACTTCGTAACACTTTATCTTTCCCGAAATAGGTTTCTGATTCTATGTTATTTTCTAGACCAACATGGGAAGGTGGTCAGTACGACAGAGATTAGGAGAGTCGATTGGCCGCTCTTCGATTAGCAATGGATTTAGGAGCTAATCACATCGATGTTGAGCTTAAGGTCACTTTTTTCTTGACATTAAACGCGTCTATTGGTTTGCGACAATTTAGTTACTATCAGACATAATATTTCTATGAGATTTCTCATTTTAGTAATTCAAATGCAGGTCGTTGATTTCAATAACTTAATCCATGGAGATAAGCCTACAAAGTGCAAACTCATAGTTTCTCCCTACAATTATCAAAATACTCCCTCGATAGAAGAGCTTGGGAACCTTGTGGCCAAATTACCGTCAACAGGAGCTGACATTGTCAAGTTTGCAAAAACCGCTATAGATATAACTGGCGTTGCTCGAGTCTTTCACATTACTGCTAATTGTCAAGTAAGCGGCGTTAGTCATGCATGTAATGAAATTTGTAAATTAAATATATTTTTTTCGCGGTTTTATTAGCTTACTTGGTTATTTAAGTACCTTAACTAATCATTTAGGTTCCAATAATAGCAATGGTGATGGGTGAAAAAGGTCTGATGTCCTGAGTACTCTGCCCGAAATTTTGTGAATATTTGACATTTGGCTGGAAAGGTATCGGCACCCGGGCAGCCCACAATTAGGGATCTTTTGGACTTGTTTAATTTCAGACAGTTAGGACCTGACACAAAAGTATTCGGTATTATTGGGAAGCCAGTTGGACAAAGCAAATCACCTTTGTTATACAATAAAGCTTTCCGATCAGTTGGTTTTAATGGAGTTTATGTACATTTGTTGGTGGATAATGTAAAGAATTTTCTTGATACTTGCTCATCCACATATTTCGCTGGGTTCAGGTTGAGTTTTATTTATATTATCGGGGCTAGGATTTCAGCTTACAGGGTCTCTTTTCCCGTAAAATATCTACATCCTCTCATACATGTGCCTTCGTACTTATTTAACTTTCTCTGCGCTTACAAGTCATTGAAAGGTGGCTTTGTTGTACCGGTTGGGTCTTTTAACAACTGGTATATATAAATTTGAAATTTATATAAATATAGTTGACATTTTTGATTTAAAGTAATCATATTGACCATCGGGTAACCTGGTACCGAATGCCCAAACGGCATACAAAGCCATCTTTTATTGAATCAAATGTTATATAACCATACAATGACTAAAAGGTCACAAATGTGAAAGTACGATGATATTTTATGGAGAAAACCCCGTATTTGTATTTATTCAGATTAGAAAAATGTATCATTTTTTGATGCAGTTGAAACCATTCCTCACAAAGAATCTTTACTTCAATGTTGTGATGAGGTTGATCCGGTTGCAAAGGTAAGTTTCATTTTTATAGAAACCTTAAGCGTTGAGGCTGATGTAGATGATTATTAAATTACGGCTTTTTATGTATTCTGTTATTGATTGTATGCTACAGTCAATAGGAGCAGTCAACTACGCTATCAGGAGACCAAAAGATGGGACGTTATATGGGTGTAATACAGACTATGTAGGCGCTATTTCTGCTATCGAGGTTTCTTTCTGTACTTTCTATTAGAAGTGGTAGTATTATATTTCACGTGTGACTTTCAACCCATTTAACCCATTTGACCCGTTTGAGGTTTACTTAAATCCTAAATTGTTGCAACTGTTTACAAGTTCAAGGTTCAGGCGTTCAACATGGTGCAACAGGATCACCCTTGGCTGGTAGACTATTTGTGGTTATTGTTGCTGGCGGTGCTGGAAAAGATCTTGCTTATGGAGCAAAAGCGAAGGGTGCAAGGATTGTGATAGCCAATCGGACTTATGGTTAGATTCTTCTAGCGCTCACATTACCATTCCTAGTACTCGTACTTGATCGCAAATAAAACATTACACTAGTTTTATTGCATTCTTATCAGTTCAGTATGGGTGAAAGCCAACTGCATGGTTCTCATCATATTTAGAGGGTATTTGGATGTGAGTTGTTTATCAAAACATAAAAATTTGATCATTTCGACTTCAAGTCACAGTAATCAAATAACCAGTTGCAAAATTGAAATCCAATCACCCTCTTACATGCATAGTTAATACACCAACTAAAGTTTTCTCTTACTGATGATACTGCACGGATCGTGCTAGAGAACTTGCTGACATAATTGATGGAGAGGCTATATCTCTTGCCAATTTGAGCACGTACAGTCCAGAAGGTGGTATGATACTTGCAAACACTACATCAATTGGTATGCAGCCAAATATAGATGATACTCCTATTTCTAAGGTATGGCTATCTACCTTTCTTCGGTCATATGTTTTAGAAATGTTGGTTTGCAGTTAGAAACGTAATATGAGGTAAATATGTGCATGAGATAAAGTTTATATTTTCTATTGTGGCAGGAAGCTTTGAAGTTGTATGCACTGACTTTTTATGCTGTGTACACACCAAAAATCACGAGATTACTTCGGGAAGCTGGAGAATGTGGAGCCATAATTGTACAGGGGTGGAGATGTTTATAGGAAAGGCATATTAACAATATGAGAGATTTACAGGGTTACCCGGTAAGGTTTTAAATGCAAAGTTATGATATTTCATTCCTCTCTATTACGTGTAAATTCTTTTAAAATGTACCACCATGCATCGTTGCCCTTTTGGGAAATGATTGCTGCCAAACACAATGATTGAAAAATGTACAGTTCATAAATGTAAGTTCAAATTTACACTTTGATATGATCAACAGTCTCTTCAATTTAGCGGTTAACAACTGATTATTAGCACATAATCTGTAACAAAACCCACAGCCAAACAACCAGACACTTTCACATACTCACATTATGATGTCGCATACTCACATGTAATGACTAATAACACAATTCATCTCCATAAATATAAGGCCATTAGCATATGCCAACAATTCTAAACAACATGAAGTCTCAATGGTTATGTTATAAGATCTCAAGGGTCAATGGATTTGAACACAAACTAAGAGCTTGAGTAAGTCTTACAATTATTGCAAGTCGCTAAGGTGAAACCGTTTTCATGAAAGAAACCATGAATATCTTTGAGACTTCAATCTTTGCCCACAAGACAATCGGATTAGCACAACCTGATTCTATGATTTGTAATATCATTAATGTCTAAAAAACTAAGCGATTTGACTGATGTTAACATTGTTTGTTAGCTTAACGTGACACAAAGAATACCTGGTGTTTCCCTTGAATCATTCTTACCAAAACATAAACTTTTTCAAACTATCTTACTCACAATAAAAGTTGTACATATTTGCGCCTGTAGAGCAACTTGGGAAGCTGTTCGAAAGCTGGAAGCATGAGTCCAGCACAATCCTTGTAATTGTCGGTAAAAAAGAAGCCAATTTGCTTTTCACATTAAAAATGCATAAGATAAACCTTCACACATAGTTTTTAAAATTATTTGGGTGCGACAATAAGAACGTTTTTCTGATACATGAAGTAAAATCATAAAATTCTTGCTAGATACCACAGATAGTCCTTTTACAGTGGCCAAAACTCGAGGCCACATACAATGAGGCCAGATAAAGGTCCTTCAAGACTTGTAAATCTCATATTAATTGGAAAAGAGTCATTCTCAAGGTCACGAGTTGAGTTAAATTTCAACAGTTGAATCTCCATCCATCCATCTTCCCTTTGTTTTGGAACCCGAGTAAAATCATTTATATTCAATGGGGTTGGGGTAATAAAATAGAAAAAATCGGCCATGTTATTTTCTTGGTTGATTAAATCTTGTACTTTCACTGGAGAATGCAGCCCTTGGCAATTTTTTGAAATCTTGAACACAAAGTAACACATGTACTCTGTATCGGGTGATAACATTTGACTTTCAATTGTGCATTTGATATGAAATACTTGTTGTGGTAAAAGCTCACACACCTTCCGAAATCTGCATGTGCGACATATATAATATGGTTATATACATCCTAAAAAAAGTCATTTGGAGACACAGAATAGTAAATCCATATGGTAAAGCTTTTCAACCATCTTTCACAAAATCTATAATATTTTATTTGTTAATGTATATTTAGGTTAGATTTAGTTGTTAATTAACATGGTTTTAAAGTTTGTTCAGAAAATCAAACCTGCATTTAGTTGATCTTCTTGAACTATAAATATTCACGTCAGAAAAGTTGAATAAAGTTGCTTTTGCAGAAAGCATGAGAAGTTTCTTCTCGTTTACATTGCCCAACAAGATGATGTCCTCAGAGTTCGTGGATTTCTTAAATAATTTTTTCAACTTAGTTGGAAAATGTTGCGGTTGATCCACGCTGAAGTTTGATTTCAAGACTTGCGGGACTTCCTCCATCTTTCCAATGTCTTCAAGTTTCACCTATATAGAAATCATGTTATACCCATATTTGACCTTTTATTGTAAAAAAAAAAAAAAAAAAAAAAAAAAAAAAAAAGAGGTTATTTCAGTCGTTTTGCTTTTGCCCAGGACAAAAAGTGAACTGAAAGTTCCCAAAAACAAATTGGGCCTGCACCTTTGAAGTTACAGTGATTGCGTCCGTGAGTTGGACAAACCATAAGGACGGTTTTTTTCAATTTACTCTATATTGTAAACAATAATTTAGAACACAACAAAGGTATGTATTTAAATTTACCTTCTCAATGGCTCGAAATTCAATGCCTTCAACATAAATTGCACCATCTCTATACTGGTAGGTTGAAAAGCTCTCCAGTAGAAACTTAAACACGACATCCTCTTTCTCGTTCGAGTATCGGTCCAACTCAATCGTCATCCACTCTTTGTCTCTCCATGTTGACTTTCGTTCCCCTTTTTATACTTAAGGTTAACATACATAGGTTTACTTGAAAAATTCCGTGAATCAGAAAATTTGAAGACTAAAAAGACCCCGTAATCAACATTAGGAGACGAAAATTGAGGTTTTGTCTTGATTTCAATGTTCAAGTTGGAAATATCGAACACTTCCACTGATGTCTCAAACCTGCACATATTACTATGGTTTCAATCATCATAGCTTTTATTTCCTAAATATGCATTACTACTTTTGGATTTACAATTATTTTCGACACAAAAATTGACATAAATTCAATGTTCTTGGACAAGAGTCACATTTTAAAATTAAGATTTGTTGTGTCAATACTCATATAAGTGATTATGGCCGTGAGAACATAATCATTATCGTTGTGAGAACAAAGGACAACTGGACAAGAAAATTAGAACCTGAGACACGTTATATTCAAATTCTACCATCTTCGTATATGAACCTAATAGACGCAGAATTTGAGTTGGCCCACTCAGGTTATTACCCATTAATTAGTGTTATTATATGGGGAGAGTTGCCAAGAAAGGAAACAAAAATACCAAATTTGCCAATGTGTGTATCGACTAATTTCTTGCTAATCAAAAGCCTATGATAATCCAATTCAAAACAAAAAGAGACTCTTTTGTGAAAACTGAACATCTACTCCTCTCCTTTTGATGTGCAAAAAAGTACCTTCCAATAATTTTACCAATTTTATCATTCATAGCACTATAAGCGCAAGGGCGAATCCATGCTTTTGGTGTGTCATTCCCAGGAACCTCTTCAAAATAGAAATCCTTTAGGGAATACATGGGAGAATATATGCTCCAATTTGTTTTTTAAGTTTCAAAATTTACTCTCTATGGCCCAAATTATGTAATTATGAAGTAGAAATGTTATAATTCTAACCATTTAAATCTTATTAATTTAACTTTTTCTCCATATGTTATTGTACTTACAAAAGATACAATCATCTAGTTACTTTACATATGATCATCAAGCAACAAACGTTGAGGATGAGGAGGAACCAATACATGGAGATATCAAGCAACACTAGTATATGAAAAATGATTTGGTTGTATGTACCAAGCGATAATCGTCATCCCAACCCAAACGAACAAACTTGTGTTAAATTGACCCGACCGGAACCAATACACCCTTTAGCCCTTTATTTTATTTCCCTCAAGTAAATAAATGAACCACATTAGCATTACTCTTGAATTTACCACTTCATAAAAATACATAGGTATGCTGTGAACTAATAATTAACGCTGGATATGATATCACTTATCAAAAATGGTGGAAAGAAAGAGAGGCTAACCTTGATTCTGGAAGAGATTTCCACTTATGTGGAGAACTGTCTATGTACGAAAATGTTGTCGCCGATACCATTTCTTTTCTTTCTCCATTACTGCATGATAGCCACTATTACAAAAAAAAAAACCAAAAAAAAAAAAAAAAAAAAATCAGACTCAAATTTGATAATGCTTTAAATTCAAGTGTATGTTGAACTATTCCCCAAAAGATATAAGATAGATAGAACACACGAAACACAAAACAACTGAGATACGAGAATGAACTCATTACCACTTTGTCTTGGTTAAGGAGGATTCCCTTAGAAAAATTGCTGCAAAGTTCCTCTTTCTTTAATATAGAATAGATTTCTGGGCACTTTGACATCTGGATTATATCTTTATAGTCTGTGGGCAATTTGGACTCCCATCGATCATGATCCTCCTGTATATTTATTTTAGGCAAACAATTAACTCATGTTCAAATAAGTTACTTTTTAACACACTCTATTATATACTATACAGTTACCCATACGGCCGTACATAAAGGAGATGGTGTAAAGTAACGTTAATTGTGTGTGCAATTTTTTTTTTTTTTATATATAGGTGTGGAGTAATTAAGAGTAGAGAAAATTAGTTGTTTAAATTGTAATTAAGTCTTTAAATATTTAATAGATTGCGTTTCCTTTTACATGTAAGGTATTTTATTCTAACAATATTAATAATTTTTTGAGTTTTTTAAGTTTTAAACAAATGTGTTTTCTTTATATGTTATATAGATATATATGTAGTATAGGTGTATTAAGAGAAGCTAGTGACGTCCTTTTAATTCAATGGCAAATTAATTAAACTAGTGAAAATCATATTCAAATATCGTAATTTACAAGTTCATTTAATGTGTATTAATGCATTTTTTGATTAATTAAGAAAGTTTGTGTTCATTAACTACACCTTAACCCTTGCCCAATGGGTATTGATTAGCAAAATCCTTAATATAATATGGAGTAACCAATTATGATAAAAAATTCAAGCAATTAACAAATATGTAATGCTATACCAAGTTGCATAACATGTTCACTCTCATATAAATTGCCTCGGTTCAAATCAGGCCAGGTGTAAGATGGCTTTTTTTTTTTTTTTTTCTTTTAAATTAATCTCAATCTCTAATTGTTCTATATCTACTTTTGTATCAACCAACAACTAGTCTCTAATATATATTAAGATAAAACTCATTTGTTTAAAAAAAACTCTCAAAATTAGAATTGTAAAATTGCTGGTCTATCTATACACGTTATTCCTTCAATTGTTATACTTTAGAATAATATAATGTCCTTCCATTAAGTTAAAAAGTTTGCCTAATAAACAATATTCATCCATTTCATACACTATATACTTAACTAAAATTTCACAACTATAATTATTTTTCGTTTTAAATTTCGGAGCTTTACACGAAACTGGACAGCTAAGCCATGGGTCACAAGTTCTAGGCCAGTCAGGCCCCACAGGCCTAAAACTTCATTTTCATTTGTAAGCTAAATGAATAGAGAAATGATCGACTGAACAGCTGAACTCATGACAAATTGTGCTTAAATCTAGCTTAAATCTAGGTGGCATTATCTTAATGTTCTATATTAAAGTGGTTCTCTTTGTTACATTGGATGAAATAGTTATACCCAAATTTAGGCATGAGTTTACTCTCTAATCAAATACTAAAGTAGTAAAGTGGGTCTCTTTGTTACAATCAATAAAATATTGTGACTTTTTAAATTTTATAAAACAACTTACACAAATTCCGAAGCTTTATTTCTTTTCTAATTTCTATTTTCTAATTCATTTTCTAGAATTAAACCTTAATAGCATCCTTAGAATAGTTTACATTTCAGCAAAGTTTATTAATAGATGGTTTTATATATGTCTAGAACGAGTATCGTAAAGTACCGCACTTCAGTGCAGTTGTATGAAACTTCCATTTCTCGTCCCTTAAGTTATAAAACGTAAAAGATTTTAAAAGATTTTGCAAAAAAATTAATTTGTATATTCGTCACATGATACACCAAATTTAGATTATAAAAAGTCACAATTTTTTCTTTTATACGGTATATGAGCTTAATCAGATAAAGATAATATTGCAACAAATTTAAGCAATAACAAAAAACAATAAAGAAACAAAGATAACAAAAATATAGTAATACATTTACAACTACACTAAAAGGTCACTTGATGAAATCACGTTTATACATGTTTTAATATAAGAATAGCATTATTTTAAAGTGTAACAAATGACTAACATGTCTAAATTAAAGTATACATGCAATGTTGGTGTATTCTTTTTTTGCCTCAATAATGTGGTTATTAGAGTAAGCATAAGCTGTTTAAAACATTTGGGTTGTAACTGAATTTTTGGTACATACTATGGTTCTTTTTTACGTTGCTATCTTTTTGGTTCAACAAATGACTTGCACAGTTGTCGCACTCGCAAAACAGGAGGCGTCATTTGTTTGTGTTTTTTGAGAGACTAAGGGCCATCAATTTATGGGAAGATCATCGATTAAGCCATGACATCGTTCGTGCACGCCAACATATGGAGCAGCTGACTGATTAGATTAGAGAGTTAGAGGAAGGTCCGGCGTTGCGCATGCGCTTGCCGTGTTACGGTCCGTTCTGGTTGGGGAAGAGCTAAGAGTTCGTCTGTACACACATAGTGCTCTGGAAGCTAGCTAGCCACGCGAATATAATTATGCAGTTTGTTGTTGTCTTGCATGTGTAGACGGTTAATAGAACTGGTTGCCACACGTTGTTTCTACTCTTGAATCAACGACTGTCTTTTGGGAATCAATGTTGGGTTTGGTTTGTAGAAATCATTTTAGATGTTTCTAGTGGTAGACTAATCTTGTATTTTACTTATGTAACTATCAACAAAAAAATAAAAGCAGGCCATCGAAACTTTTGTTGGACCAAACAGAGCCCGCTAATGGGCTAACATTTATTTCAATATTATAATACATTGCTAGCAGTTTTTTGCAATATTATAACCGAAATAGTCGGCACGCCTGTCCTCCTTTAGTATATATAGAATGAATAAAAAATTTAACGTTTAAATGAAAATATTAGGTCAAATTATTGTTTTATTTTTAAGGCACATTCGAGAATTCATGGAGCAAAAGAGCAGGATTTAAGAAGCCATACGAGGATTGTTGAAGCCCTGATCCCGAGCCAATCTTAAAAGGAAATTTTTGCCCAACAAAAGAAAAGGATAGAAACATTTCAATCTCATCCTTTAGAATCAAAACTGGGTTGGCCTAGTGGAAGAAGGGTAGTTTTTTTAGGGTAGATGTTCGGGTTCAAACCTTGTTGGTGACAAATATTTTTATTTATTTCTGTTGTCTAGTGGTTAAATATTGTGGGTGACAAATATTTTTATTTATTTCGGAGTTCGAGTCCCTGCATAGCCATAATTTTTGCAATTTCATCCCACAACGTGTCAGAAATGTTCGAACATTAGAATTTCGTGTGGGACCCGCCTGGAACATTCCTTGCTGTCCGAGTGTGTATTTAATGAGTAGCTTTTCAATAGATTTTTTTTCCGTATTATGAATTTATATTAAAATGCAAAATTTAATATTCTTTTGTATAAAACACACAAATTGGTGTTGGTGTGTGAAATATGTGTTTAAGATTGAAGTTTTATCAAGTTAATGTTTTAGCTTAATCATTTTAGTCATTAGCTTGATAGTTGCTTGTCATTGGTTTAATTTTATAAAAGTTAGTGTTTTTAGCATTTTTATGGTTTAAAAATTTAAATCATATAAATTTCAAATATTTTCTTATAAGTCATCATCTTTAGTATTTTAAACTCATAAACTTTGCATCTTTTTATTAAAAGAATTATCTCTATTACGTCTTTTGATTATAGTTTTAAACTTTTTTTTGCATATTTAGATTGAATAGTTTTTAAAATTATTTCTTTTGTGTCATTATTTTATAAAATTAGTATTTTTAACTTTCAAAAATATTCAAGAACCACAAAAATGTATAGGTTTGATGGTGATGATTAAAGGGTGATTATGGAGCAATCAAGAGATGATTATGTGTATTGAGCTTGTCGATTGGCTAAAATTAGGTTATCTAGAGTTCGTAGTGTCTGCGATTTTCAACTTGGTGACTTCTAATACTTATTCATTTATCTCTTTTATTGTTTAGCATGATTAGTTTAATTTTTGTTTTTTCTATTTTGTTACTACTAGCAGGATCCCCGCGCGATGCAGCTGCGGACACCATGTAATTTAATTTTTCCGACTAATAATTTATTTTATTTGTACGTTTTTTGGCAATAGCTTTACTGATTAGTTTTGTATAGCAAAAGTTTGATGAAATTTTGCTTTGTTTGTATTATTTTATTTATTATTATTTATTTTATGTTTTTGTTTAGTAGTTTGCTTGGTTTATACAATATGTGAACATATTTTAGTTTATTATATTCTTTTTAATAATAAATTTACGGATATCAAAAATTTCATTTAGCTCGTGTCCGTTCGGGCTCGAGCCCGTTTGACCCGTGCCTATTCAGGCTCGCGCCCATTTGACCCATTGCCCGTTCGGGCTTAAAAATTTGTATAATATGCTTTATTATTTGTATTAGTGACATTTAATGCAGGAATTGTGTTTAAGTTGGTTGTACAATATGCTTGATAATTTGTATTTCTTATACAAGAGGTGTTTTAATAAGTGTATTAATTGTATTTATTGACTATTTAATTAATTGTATTTAATCTATACTACATATAATGGAAAAATGGTCAATCTTGAAAAAATGATCAATCTTGAAAAGTGAAAATTTTGAAAAATCTTATTAAAGGAAATTATGAAATATAATTAATACTCTTATTAAAACACCTCATTACTTAAAAGTACAATGATTTATTCATATTGTACAACCAATTAAAAACATATCTACCAAATTAAATACAACCAATTAATGCAAATCACAAACCGGGTTGACCCGGGACGCTTCAAGCCAGACGGGTTAAACCGGTTTAATTTGACCCGTTTTCGACCCAACCTAGCAAGTTGACCCGGTTTAAATCGACCAATTTTTCGACCGAAACGGTTCACCCGGTTGAACCACCCGGGTCAAACTGGGTTTCAAGACATTATGTTTAATTCCTAAATATTCAAATTTTTATTATTTTTCATTTATAACCTATAAACTTTTTTTGATGAATTAACTATTTGTCGAATAACCTATTTGTCGCTATAAAGAATGTATGGTCAAATCTTAAAAGTCAAAGGTGAGAGAATTGCATAGTAAAATTAATACTCTTATTAAAACACCCCATAACTTTAAAGTACAATAATTTATTCATATTGTACAACCAATTAAAAGCATATATATCAAATTAAAAACAACCAATTAAAACACCCCTTACGAAAAAGTACAATAAAATTTTCACAATGTACAATTTAAACAAGCTACAACATAATCTAAATATAAAATAATTAACACACTAACTAATGTTATTTTACACATTATACAAATTAATAAAACACACAAAGCTTCATACAAGCTAACAAGTTGATGGTACATATAGTTTTGAAAACTGGACCGGACCAACGGGTTCAACCGGGAACCAGTGTCGCCACCGGTTCGTCTAACTAATAAAAGCCATACGAAACATATATTTCAAAATGAAACTAATAATACACATCGAAAAACGGGTTGACCTGGGACGCTTCAAACCCGGCGGGTTGACCCGGTTTAATTTGACCCGTTTTCGACCAAACCCGTCGGGTTCACTCGATTTAAATCGACCAATTTTTCGTCCAGAACAAGTCGAACCGGGTTTCAAAACATTATGTTTAATCTCTAAATCTTCAAACTTTTATTATTTTTCGTTTATAACCCCTAAACTTTTTTTATCACTAAACGATCCGTCGCTATAAAATCTCGTTGCTATGCACGGGTACTCGTCTAGTATACATAATGATCAATTTTAAGTCATTAATTTTAAACTTTAATGGCAAAAAATGTCTAATTATGTTGAATCACTTGTACTTTTAGCATTGAAATGTGTAATGCTTAATTTTAAGTATTCTATTAATAGTAAACCTTCATGCTTTATAATATAGTATGATTAAGCATGATTAGTTTATTTAGTTTATATGCATGATTAGTTTTTTTAGCTCTTTTATTGTTTTGCAAGATTAGTTTAATTTTACTTTTCAGTATTTTGTTAGTGTTATGAAAGATATGAAAAATATATATATCAAAGTAACACCAAATGCATAAGGTTTAAATTTATATCACCATAAAAAAGTATAACAAACAATTTTTAGCTACGAATCAATTATTTATTATTGGGGAACAAATGTAAATTATAAAAGCTCTAAGGGTGAAAGTGTAATATCAAATTGCACGAATAAAGAAATTAAGCATGAATATCAAAAACACCCAATGTAAAAATATGAATAAAATAATTCGTTAACAATGTAAATCATAAAACTTTTAGGGGGTAAAGTGTAAAATTTGAATGTTTAAAAAAATGAGAAAAATATTTAAAATGAGTGAGGAAGGAGACTTGAATTCGGGTCTCTTGATTTAGTAAAATTGGACATAACTCGTAACTTCACTTTGTGCTATAAATTGGAACTAATGTAAGTTTTACAACATTGATATGAAAAAAGTCAAAAAAAAGTCTTCATGAATAATATACTTAAGTTGGTGTTGTACATATTGATAATGCTAATGATGGATTTTAAAAAAAAATAAAAAAATAAAAAAGGTAATAAGATTGCATGAGTCATATTAACCTTCACCATACATCTAAATGTTTAAAAAGGAGAAAAGAAAAATCAAACATCATTATTCTGGATTTCTTTTAATATTGTCAATCCATTTCAACCCATCGTAAAGCAACGCAACGCACAATTATTTTTATAGAATATATCCCGAAAACTAGCTTTTATTTTTCTTTAGAATTTTTTTACAAAGACTTGTTCTTTCATAATCTTTTTTATCTTGTCGAATTTTTTTAGATTTTATGTAAACTTTAGGTTATTTTACCTTAAATTAACAGATTTTTTTCGTAACCATGGTTTTTGAACTTTTAGCCGAATAATCAACGGGGTTAAGATGCACTTTAGAGATTCATCTTGCTAGAATCGAGGTTGAGACCTCTCATTTTAGTTATGACAGTCATAAGTCTTTTTCCACTAGGTCACCCTAGACTCGCTTAAAGTCACAATTAAATTCAAAACAACAAATTATTCTTCATGTAAAGTTTATAAACTGAAGTGTAAAGTTTATAAACTGAAGTGAAAACGATTATTCTTCAAAGGTAAATTGAACTATGAAGTTATTGTTAAAAATTAAATGTACTTGAAAATACCTAAAAAAAAATTGGCAACAAAATAGAGATTATATAACTTACAAATTTATTGAAGAGAACTCTCTTCATATTAAAATTATATTGTGAAGTACTTATAAGAATTTAAAAAGTTAACACGAACCTTTAAATAATAAGAAGTAAAATTGATGAATTTTTTTTGAGTTTTTATAAACTTCATAGAAAAAATAAATTGTGAGGTTAACTTTAAACATTGAATTTACTTGGAAAAAATATGAATTTCTTTACAAGAAACTTAAGGTAAGAAGAAGTAACATCGTTGGAAAAACTTTAAAAAAAAATTAACTTCACATTTTAAATGAACTATGAAGTTACATTTAACTGTGAATTTTGTTAAAAAAAAAATTCCGAAAAAATTAGACAAGAAAATGAGGTAAGAAGAGGTAAAATCGTAAAATTAGTTTTTTTGAAATAAAATCTGGATATCACAGAATTTACATGTAATAATACAGATATATATGAATCATAAGGTTTCGAAGTTTTATGAAATTATAGAAACTTACTTTGAATTCCAGTGCTCACTTGAGTTGTATCACAACTTCACCTGCTTTTGGCCGTCTTTCTCTCTTGTGATGTAAGCACTGATACGCAATCCTTGCAAATGTTACAAATGATTGTGGATCAACTTGTTCCTTTATGCCCTCAAACACTAACTCATCAAGTTTTCCTACTTGATAGCGATTTTTAGCCAAAAAGGGCAAAAAAAGATACTCATCATCTAGTTCTATAGACGATTGTTTCCCGCACAATATGTCAAATAAAACCGCACCCAATGAAAATATATCGGATTCTTTAGTTAAGAAGTGTGTTTTCGAATATAGTGGATCACTATATCCGATTGTTCCTGCTGCATCGTCGATGACGTGTTCTATATCCTGATTTATTGGACATACCCAGGAACGCCCAAAACCTGCAATTTTTGCTTTCCAGTCTTCAAATAGCAGAATATTGCTGCTTTTGATGTCCCTATGTATCACCACTTCTTGATTTACATCAGTTGCATGTAGAAAATTCAACCCGCTTGCAATATCGATACAGATTTTAAGCCGCATCACCCAGGTAAGACTAGCATCGCTCAAGTACCCGTCAAGTCTTCCTCTAAATGCAAACTCATGTAAAATGATTTTTTCAATCTCATCATCACAATAGCCTACAAGACCAATGACATTCTCATGTTTATACTTCAAAGGGATATCTAGCTCTCTAAAAAATCCAGTTTCTCCGGGACCAAAGAACCTCCTATCCAACCTCTTTGCAGCAAATCTAGTTTCTCCATTAGCATGAGAAGCTACTCCTTTGTAGACATTCCCAAAACCTCCTCTTCCAACGATATTGTCATCACTAAAGTTTTGTGTGGCTGATTTAATGTCTTCAAGTGACAATTTGAAGTTTTCCTTCTGGCTTTTTTCCTGTGAATCATTGGACAGTCGAACAATTTGATAAGTAAAAACGAGAATAGAAATGGATTGCTATCTAAAATTCTTTTTAATTGTTATTTTGATCTTTTTAGTTTCAGTGTCTCTTAGGTTTTAAACATGCTACAATTCCTATAGAAGTAAATACTGCTTAATTACAAATAACTCACAAATTGGCACACGGGTCAAGTTATATAACAGAATATCAATAAATTAGTGAGTAACATATAATCTATCTGACTTTAAATAAACCTTACACTTTCCAAGTCAACATATGCATTTCCTCTGCAATATTACTTGAAAGCAGATTTATGAGTTCTAAGGTATTTAAAAGGTTCTTCTGGGTTAGGTATTTATATCCTTAAAACTCAAATATTTAGCTTATTATGTTTTGTTGAAGTTGATTGGGCAAAATTTCTTATTTTTAGCAAATAAGAAGATAAGTTATTGAAGAGGTTTTGCTCCTTATTTGGGTCTCAATGGGTGCCACATCATTTTAATACTTACACTTCAAAATATTGCCTCATTCATAACCAAGGTTGCAAAAAAACGTTAGGCGATAGTTGGGCGGTCAACCATTACCTAGTGCCTAGGCGGATGGACTTTTTCTATATAAAAAATTAAAAACAAATGTATATTAATAAATTTAAATATATTTTAACATAAAACACTAAGCTTCACATAATTGATGTTATAGTAATGCATTATTCATTGTTGTTAACATTTCATGATCACATTTATTTCACTAAAAATAAAACACACATGTTGACAACAACTCAATTGAACAAACACATAATGATAGAATGTCAAACCCACAAGCAAAATCAAACACAAAAAGGGAATTTAATACTCATTTTGCATATTAATTATGTGTGTGACTGTGACAAAATCCGCACACGAAGAAAAACCTCAAAACCCACAGTCCCACACATGAACAAAACACCAAAAACAATCTAAACTAAAAATACGAAATCTAAACCTCCACATATTAAGTTCGGATGTATGTGATTTTGGAAAACAAAGAGGGGTTTCAATTAAAATAATAGCATGCCTTCAAATCTTTAATAATATGTGTTTTAAATTTTTAATTGTGAGTGTTGTGTTTTTATCATCATGAATAGTTCCAATTGTAGATTCAAATGCGTATTTGGTCAGAGTGTATGAAAAGAGGGGTTAATTGGGGTAAAAAAAAGAAAAAAACCCTAATTTGAAGTTTTTTTTAAGTGTTGACCGCCTAGCCCGATTTGACCCGCCTAGGCAGGATGTTGACTGCCTTTTGGCCAAAACGCCTAATTCGTCTACCTAGCTTCAAATCGCCACGGTAAGTGACCGCCTAGCGCCTAGGCCGTTTTTTTCAACATTGTTCATAACACAAAACAACTAAGTGATTTGTGCCCCACTCACTCAATATAAAGCACACACACTCACATACCCAACGGATAGTTTCAAAGTTTTAGTGAGTATTTGTCATAAATTTTGTAGTGATGTCTGTATGCTATTATCTTATTAGTCTACTATTGTACAAATCTGTGTATGAGAGTTTCGCATAAAGTTTGTCAATCACTATCTGACTTGTTGGTATTTGGGTCTCGCGCAATTACCAAGTCTTATTATAGGATTAGGATTCATCCTAACCTCATAACTTGGAAAACAAATCAAAGAATATGTCTCCCTTCTCCTCTCCCGAAAACCGGTAGAACAAACACCCCTCTCTAGTGTTTCGGTTTGGTTTTTCTAAGTTTGACAAAGGGTTGTGCTAGACAAGATCGTGACTGATGTTTGAAAATCAAATATATAGTATAGTTTTCTCAAAGGAATTGCTAAGGAGATAAGCAAAACCCGATGTCGTAGTCCGTGTGAAGGTGTGAATGGAATTCAAAATTCCCGATTAGTGAAAAGTGTAGTGAAGTGAGATAAAAGTGATATTGATGAAATTTAAACTAATAAATATGAAAATAAAGCACAAATAAGCAATTAAGCAATAAAATCTAATTACCAATTTAAACTAAACCTAAAATGTTTTTGCTTGTTATTGTAGTTATAGTTTAGGTCTCACTTAGACCCGTTTCTCTATAACCATGGCTCTGGTACCAATCTGTAACACCCCCAATTCATGATGCAGCGGAATTCAACTTGGGTGTTACTCGACGGCACAACAGTCATAATAATAGAAAACGATCTCTAAACGAATCGTAATAAAAAGAGTTGTCATTCATATTATTCAAATGTATCAAAGTTTACATAGTAAGGTCCCAAAATGTTGCATTGTTTCAAAACACATCAATATAAAGTCTATGATGTTTTTATAGAATGACATAATTGTTTATAGCCTTCTTCCTTCGGTACGTGCCCTTCCCGCTCCATTCTTGATTATCATGGACCTGAAATACATGCTTAAGAGGTCAACACAAAGGTTGAGTGATATTCATAGAGTTTGTTTAAGGTTGAACACAATATGTTGGTAGTAATGAGTTAATTAGACTCATACTCATGTTAGAAAACAAAACAGTTATTATTATGTACTAAGCTCATGCAACCAATACGTTAACGTGTACCAATATCAATCGGCGGTTATGTTGCCCCGGTAAGTACTTTGCCGTCATACTTAATGTTTTCAAATATAGTGCATTCATTTGAACTAACTGCTCAAACAAATGGGATTCGTCAATCCCAATAGGCCTATTCACAATACTCGCGCTCACTAATACTAGTGATTAAATGGTTCATGATGGGGCCTAGGATTGGCAAGGTAGGTACTTAGTAATAATAAAACAATCAGGCAGCATACAGTTTCAAAGCATTGTGTTCGGTTTAAAAGTAGCATGTATTTCCCCCAAGGGTTTGTAAAACATTAAAGTAATGTAAGCGGGGCTATGAACTCACCTCAAGTATGATAGCAAATAACGAAGGTGATAGTCGGATCGTGTAGGTTTCTACAAGCAACCTAGAATAGAATGTTGCGACTTAGGATTTGTGTAAAGAATATAACGGAGTGCCAATATATATGTCTTGCATTTATTCCATGATGATGTATGATGTATATTTGTAAGTCTTGGTAAGAAAGTTTTATGAACATGTATGTTTTGGTATATCGTTTACTACCGTTCGGGCTAACATATTTCAGAAGTCATGTTAGTAAGCGTTCGAGGAGCCAGGACACTTTAACTCGTAAATCCACAACTCATCTCGACGGCTTACATAATGAACTCCTCACATGAAGCTCCCTACTATTGTAGTAGTTGATAAAGTATATAGATATACGTTTTGATCCGAAAAAGTTACATGTCCGATATTTGTATAAACTTAGGAAAGTTTATAGTACATGAAGATTGTTATTAGGGGTAGTTTTATAAGTCTTGTATGACCATTTGTCTTGGTAAAATCTCATGGTTTCCTTTTAGGTGAAATAGATATAAATTGCTTGTTCATGTTATCGCCAATTTCATTGTTTCATGCTTACGCCTATGTAAGTTGGTTTGGTCATTTCGTCATGGCCTAGCCATGACCTTTGGTCCTTGTTCCATGGTCATGAGACACTACCTTGGTTCTAGCCATGGTGGGTGTCTTGGTTATAGGTCATAATACCTTTTATTCCTTTGAAAGTATGTCAATAACTTAGTAACTTAAAATATGTAAATAGCTGTTAAGAAAACTGAGAAATATCTCACTCAGAAGGCGTTTTCAAGGCTTGAGCCTCTTTGTTCCTGAATGAAAACATGATTCCGGACAACTTTCGTGTTTTAACTTTTTCATGAATCGGACCAGAAAGGCCTCTTTTTGCGTGTTTTAGGTTCTGTCTCAGAAATCACAGAAACATTTAGGCAGATTTGCCGGAAATCTTTGGTAACTTCAAATCGCCATAACTTTTGACTCGTTTACTCTTTTTAGGTGGTTCAAATTGCTATGGTTTTCTTGTTAAGTCCTCTACTGTAATATGTAATAATCCAATATAAAATTTTTACCATTTTGATCAGGTTATACCAAGATATTCACTAGTTTGCTTGTTTTAGTAATTTGTTTCAATAAGTCATTACAACAACATCTTTTACTCATCATGATTCATCATGGACATAATTACAACACATAATATAGCAAGAATAACATATAAATGAAATGAACATGATAAATAAACAAGAAGCATGTTAGGTTTAGGCTTACAACTTTAGGCTTTCTAATGAAAGAAAGGAGTAACTAGTAAGGAAATGGACTTTGATAGACAAGCTTCAACCCTTTTCACTTCAAGCAACCTTTCTACTCTTAGTATTCTTGAAAGATAGATGATAAAGGTTGAGGTGTATTGAGTAGATTTAAACTCAAGAGAAAAACACCAAGTATGTTAGGGTTTTGGAAGATTTTTGGTAAGAAATAAGCTATCTAGGGTTTCTATACTTGAACTTCACTTGAACCTTGCAACAAATTAGAAGAAATAAGCTAAGTGGAGAGTGTTGTGGTGTGTTTGATGGCCGGACAAGGGAAGAGAGGGGAGGGAGTATATATAGGTCCATGAGGAGGTTAGTTTTCAAGAGATATTTTGGCCAAAATACACATGTATGCATCCTAGATCATCAAGCCATGAGATCAAGCCACCAAGGGTGTGACTACCCCCCCCATTGGCGGTTCAAAACAGATAAGGAGGGGGAGGTGGCTTGGCTTGGTATTATCCTTGGTTATTAGATGCATTTTGACTCCGGGAAATGCCAACCGTAAATGATTAGGCCTCAAAACGTAAAACCGGGTGTCGTAAAATTATGAAACTTTAAAGTATTGTTAGAAATGTTCATAAGTCCCATAATAAAATATAAAATGGGTGATAAGTTCCATTTGGGTGGTAAAACCTGCTAAAAGCTGGAAACACGGGTCTAAAACGCGTAATACGTAAAATGTACGAATATTGCGTAAAACTGAGAAAAGTAAAATGTTACTTTTCTAATATGCTAAAAATGATTTAAAATGATTTATAATGTCAAGACTGGGCTCAGTCTGGTGTCGGTTGGTGTTAAATGTCTTTTAGACATCAAACCGGAAGCCTAAAAATCAAGGAATGATTTATAAAATCAAGGAATGATTTTTAGTCAATGGAGGAGGGAAAAATATGTTGACTTATTTAAATAAGTTGAAAGCTCAAATCATCTTAGAAATGCGGTGCAGGTAAAGGCTAGGGTTACGGCTGAGTAAAAACGCGTAAAACTGAAAATTCCAGTTTTTCACGGCCGAAGTTTATTTGGGCCATGATTTTTCTCAGTTATGATTTATTCTCAAATAAATCATGAATGTGTTAAACATTTTTCTGATGTGGGGTCACCTGACGGGATCAAATTTCGTTGTGCGTAGAATTTCTGATTGCCGTTTTACCCTAAAACGTGTAATGTCGTGTCATTCCTTAATAACTTTCACGAAAATGATCTGACGAGTGTCAAACATTTAATTTGTCATGGAAATGATTTATCACTCGAGAATATGAAATAAAAATCAACTTTCGGGAAAAATTCAGAAAGAAATGAATAGTAAAAATGAATAGTAACATGAATAGTAAAATTTTCCGAAAATAGAAATTAACCTGAAATTGTGATTTGTTACAGTCTCCACCCCATATGAGAGCTCCGTCCCGGAGATCAATTAGCGTTGGAAGTAGAAGCTTTGTTGGTAAAAAGGTGTGGGTATTTCTTTCGTATCTGGTCCTCTCGTTCCCATGTGTATTCAGGACCACGTCGTGAGTTCCAACGAACTTTGATAATTGGTATACGGCTTTGTTTGAGTTGTTTGACCTCTCGGTCCATGATTTCTACGGGTTCCTCAACAAATTGAAGATCGTCATTGAGTTGAATTTCATCGAGTGGAATCACAAGTGATTCATCCGATAAGCATTTCTTTAGGTTAGATACATGGAAAGTGGGGTGTACACTACTGAGTTCTGACGAAAGCTCAAGTCTGTACGCCACAGGACCAACCCTGGCTAGGATTTTGAATGGTCCGATGTATCTTGGGTTTAGTTTTCCTCGTTTACCGAATCGTATCAAGCCTTTCCAAGGCGATACCTTTAGCATAACCCTATCTCCGACTTGGAATTCTAGGGGTCTGCGTCGTGTGTCGGCATAACTTTTCTGTCGATCTCTTGCGGCTTGTAACCGATTTTTGATTTGTACAATTTTATCCGTTGTTTCACGGATGAGTTCTGGTCCAGTGAGTTGAACTTCTCCCACTTCAGCCCAACAAGCAGGTGAACGACACTTTCGACCGTAAAGTGCTTCAAATGGGGCTGCTTTAATACTTGTATGATAGCTGTTGTTGTAGGAAAATTCGACTAATGGTAAATGAGTATCCCATCCTTTTCCAAAATCTATTATACATGCTCGAAGCATGTCTTCAAGAGTTTGGATGGTTCGTTCACTCTGACCATCGGTCTGAGGATGATAGGCTGTACTCATGTCTAGATTTGTTCCAAAGGCGTCTTGGAGTGACTGCCAGAAATTGGAAGTAAATCTACCATCTCTGTCGGATATGATGGATATCGGTGCACCATGTCTTGAGACTATTTCTTTGACGTACAGTCGGGTTAGTTGTTCCATTTTGTAAGTCTCTTTGATTGGTGTAAAGTGTGCTGATTTTGTGAGACGATCAACTATGACCCAGATGGAGTCATAACCGCTTGATGTCCTTGGGAGTTTGGTAATGAAGTCCATAGTAATTCTTTCCCATTTCCAAGTAGGAATTTCTGGTTGTTGCAATGGACCGGATGGTTTTTGGTGTTCGGCTTTTACTTTGGAGCAGGTAAGACACTTGCTAACATATGTTGCAATGTCGGCTTTCATGTTCGGCCACCAATAAAGTAACTTAAGATCATGATACATTTTATCAGATCCTGGATGTATGGAGTATTTAGACTTATGTGATTCATGCATGATCAAGTCTCGTAGGCCACCATAAAGTGGTAACCAACTTCGACCTTGGAAGCATAGAGTTCCATCTGAACGGGTTTCGAATTTCTTTTGTATCATGCCATCCAACCTCTCCTTTTGGATGTCTTCTTGTTTCACCGCCTTAGCTTGAGCGTGAAGGATTTGGGTAGGAAAGTTGGAATTTATGGTTAAAACTAAGGCTCGGACTCGTAATGGTTTAACTCGTTCCTTTCGGCTTAGGGCGTCAGCTACTACGTTTGCTTTCCCTGGGTGGTAACGAATGTCGCAGTCATAATCACTTAGTAATTCCAACCAACGACGTTGTCGCATGTTTAGTTCTTTTTGGTTCAAAATGTGTTGTAGGCTTTTATGATCGGTGTACACAGTACATCTAGTACCGTATAGATAGTGCCTCCAGATTTTTAGTGCAAAGACCACAGCTCCTAACTCTAAGTCATGAGTGGTGTAATTTTCTTCATGAACCTTGAGTTGTCGTGAAGCATAAGCCATGACCTTATCACGTTGCATCAACACGGCACCTAAACCTTGGTATGATGCATCACAATAGACTACAAAATCTTCGATCCCATCTGGCAATGCTAGGATAGGAGCACTACAAAGTTTTTGTTTAAGGGTTTGGAAAGCATTTTCTTCGTCTTCATCCCACACGTATTTCTTGTTTTTCTGAGTTAGCTTGGTCAAAGATTTTGCTATTGAAGAAAATCCTTCAATAAACCTTCGGTAATACCCGGCTAAACCCAGAAATTGACGAATTTCTGTAGGTGTGGTAGGTGTTGGCCAGTTTTTGATAGCTTCAATTTTAGCGGGATCGACATGTAAACCGGTCTTGTCAATCACATGCCCAAGGAATTGTACGGATTGAATCCAAAATTCGCATTTGGAAAACTTTGCATACAATTTCTCTTCCTTGAGTAGTGCTAAAATTGTTCTAAGGTGTTCTTTGTGTTCCTCTTCGTTTTTGGAATAAATGAGAATGTCGTCTATGAATACGATCACAAATTTGTCCAAATATGGCTTACACACACGATTCATGAGATCCATGAATACTGCCGGTGCATTTGTTAACCCAAATGGCATCACTTGGAATTCGTGGTGACCATATCGTGTCCTAAAGGCTGTTTTTGGAATGTCTTCATCACGAACTCTAACTTGGTGGTAACCTGAACGTAGGTCAATTTTTGAGTAATAGGTTGAGCCTTGCAATTGATCGAATAAATCATCAATTCTTGGTAGTGGGTATCGGTTCTTTATGGTTAATTTGTTTAGTTCACGATAGTCAATACACATGCGTAATGACCCGTCTTTCTTTTTCACGAATAAAACTGGAGCTCCCCAAGGTGAGGAACTGGGTCGAATAAATCCCTTGTCCGCAAGTTCTTGTAATTGATTTGATAGCTCTTGCATCTCTGAAGGTGCTAGCCGGTATGGTGCGCGGGCAACTGGCGCCGCTCCTGGTATTAAATCAATTCTGAACTCTATTTGTCGATGTGGTGGTAGTCCGGGTAAGTCTTCTGGAAAGACTTCAGGAAACTCACGGGCAATAGGAACATCTTCGAGACGTTTTTCATCGGTTTTCTTTTCTGTTACGTGGGCTAAGAAAGCATAACATCCTTTCTCAATGTACTTCATGGTTTTGATACATGAGATGATGTTTATTCGGGTTCCACTTTGATCACCACGAATGATCAAAGTTTCATTGTCACATGGAATGTGCACAACTCTTTCACCACAAATAATGTTAGCTTGCTGTTTAGACAACCAATCCATGCCAATAACTACATCAAAACTTCCGAGTTCAATTGGCATAAGATTGATGTCAAAGGGGTGGTCTAAGAGATTAAGGGTACATTTTGGGATTACGGTATTGGTATTTACTAAGTCACCGGTAGCTAGCTCAACATTATAACTAGTGGTTAAAGTAATTGATGGAATATCAAGTAAAGGCGCAATTCTAGTAGATATAAAGCTCATATCAGCACCAGAATCGAATAATACTTTAACAGGAATATTATTGAGTAAGAACGTACCGGTAACCACGTTCGGGTCCTGGTGTGGTTCTTCCTTTCCTATGACATAGGCTCTAGCACGAGCACCTCCGCCTTGGGGCCCTTGGTTTTGAGGACAGTTGTTTTTGTAGTGTCCCCTTTCACCACACCCGAAACATGTAACTATGGGCTGTGAGTTAGCCCCAGTAGCTATACCCTTGCCCCTACAATCCTTGGCAAGATGTCCGGGCTTTTGGCACTTGTGGCATTTGGCCGGGCAAGGACCTTCGTGATGGTAGTTACACTTGGTACATTGTGGTTGATTACCCACGTACCTACCACCAGCAGGTGCAGCAACATAAGCCGTCGCGGCTTCTTGTCTCCTGTTCTGCTGATTGTGGTGGTTGTTGTTTCGGGTTTGGTTGTTGTTGTTGTTATTGTTGTTGTTCCCACGGTTACCATCATATGGTCGTTTATTGTTGTTGTTCTTGTTGTTGTTGTTGTTACGGTAGTTGGAGTTGTTGGGATTGTTGGCATTGCTGTTGTTGTTGTTGATGTTGAGGTTGTTTTGCCTGCGGGTTTCCGACATACGTACCACTTGATCCATGAGACTACGGGACATCCGCATAGCCTCATCAAGTTCTTTGGGATTTGCCGAAGTCACATTCCCCTGTATGCTTGAGGGAAGTCCCCAAATATACCTTTCCAACATCTTTTCCTTTGGGGAAACCATTGATGGACAAAGTATCCTCAGTTCCTGGAATCTACGGTTGTAGGTCATGATATCATTTCCCTTAACCGTATGATCCCAGAACTCAACTTCCAACTTTTTGAATCTCACTGCGTGGACAGTATTCCTTAATCATCATTTGTTTCAAATTAGCCCAAGTAATTTTGTAGGCATTCTCAATGCCCATGGGTTGAGCAATTGAGTTCCACCAGGACAACGCCTCATTCAACAAAGTACTTGTGGCATACTGAACTTTGTCAACCTCAGTACATTTACTAACAATGAACACCGACTCCGCCTTTTCGAACCAACGGGTCAAACCTACAGCCCCTTCAGTACCCTTGAATTTGAGGGGTTCACATTTCAGGTAGGAAATGAACGAGCAACCCTTTGGTACTGTAGTAACATTGGTCACTGGAGGGGTAGGTCCTCCAAGGTTAAGACTGGCAAGTCTGGCAGTCTCTGCAGCTATTGCAGCTTCCGCAGCAGTGGCGGCTTCTGCGGCTGCTGCAGCATCAGCAGCGGCTGCAGCATCAGCAGCTGCTGCAGCATCAGCAGCACCAGCAGCTGTGGTGGCATCGGCAGCTGCTGCAGCTGCTGCAGCTACGGCTGCTCGTTCAGCGATAAGTGCTGCATTGACACTATCCTTCACCAGTTTGCGGATGGCGGCTTGTGTCATCGTTGGTGGGGTCTTTTTCTTGGGCGCCATGGTTCTATTGTTCAAAAGATACATTGTAATTAGAGAGTTGTGAGATGAGCACAATGTTTGATAAGAATGATAGGATGATAATGTTTGAAACTTAAAAGCAACACATGGTAGTATATAAAACAAAGTTATATTTATATAACGTTGATTACAAAATCGAACTTATTACAAGTTCATTCAAAACTTACTAACTGATACTTTCAGTTAGTAATTACAACGTTGTACAAAAGCTAACTAGTACTATAACACTAGTCTAACGTTGGTTGGGAGGTTGTTGTGGTCCGGTTGGATTATTATTTCCGCGTGTTGCTAACACATCTACGCTTTCGTTTGGACGGTATTCTTTGACCTCCTTTCGGTATATCCTTTGTTGTATGGAACTCATTTGAGTTTGCATCCCACACAAATCATTCCTAAGTTGATACCTGTCAAAGTTTGCCACATCTAACCTGATTTCGGCGGTATTTAGGCGGTGAAGTAGTTTGTGAATTTGAACCGCGTCCTGTTCTTGGGCCCTCTCAACCAAAGTGAGTCTATCCTTGACATCATCCAAGCCAGTCAAAGGATTTAAGACTACTTCCCCAACATGATCCGAGTCACTCTTAACGTAGCTCATGTCAAGTTTAAACCAATATAGGTCGTCTCGAGCATTCATGGCATCCATTCTAGCAGAATTTACCTTGGACATACATTCATGCATTTGACTTGCCATACATTTAACTTTGAGTTGGGTTAGGTTGAGAGCTTGTTTCAAAGAGTAGATTTCGTATTGAGCTGAGTTCGCGAACATATGTGTAGATGTAGATGTACCGCCGATTTGGTGAGTAGAATTCGGAACTTGAGCTGGAGTGGTACGGTTAGATTCGGATGAAATTGGTGAAACCGGAGGTGGAGATGTCAATGGTGATAAATGTGGCACCACTAATAGTTCCTCCGCTTCCTCCTCGATGCCTTCGATGTCAACATCCATTTCAGGATCCTCTTCGTACTCATCGATATTTATGTCCAAATCCATTTCAGGATCTTCGTCCGAATCTATTTCATTTTCTAGATCCTCATAAGGTATTTCCTCATCGTCATAGTCAATTTGTTCAAAGTAAGGATCATCGGGTCCGGGAAGAATTGGTAAATACTCGGGCATAGCATGAAGATGATCGGGAGATGGAGGTGCGGACATGATGTCTACAATTAGTATTTCGATGTTAAGATAAATCAAATGCTTATGGAAAAATGCTCAAACTATGTCAATGTGCATATAACAATATACAAATATGTTCATGTAGGATAACATGTGTAATAAGTCCATAATCTTCTGGAGGACGGAAGGCACGAAGAGCGGAAGGCTATAAAAATGTTTTTGCTTGTTATTGTAGTTATAGTTTAGGTCTCACTTAGACCCGTTTCTCTATAACCATGGCTCTGGTACCAATCTGTAACACCCCCAATTCATGATGCAGCGGAATTCAACTTGGGTGTTACTCGACGGCACAACAGTCATAATAATAGAAAACGATCTCTAAACGAATCGTAATAAAAAGAGTTGTCATTCATATTATTCAAATGTATCAAAGTTTACATAGTAAGGTCCCAAAATGTTGCATTGTTTCAAAACACATCAATATAAAGTCTATGATGTTTTTATAGAATGACATAATTGTTTATAGCCTTCTTCCTTCGGTACGTGCCCTTCCCGCTCCATTCTTGATTATCATGGACCTGAAATACATGCTTAAGAGGTCAACACAAAGGTTGAGTGATATTCATAGAGTTTGTTTAAGGTTGAACACAATATGTTGGTAGTAATGAGTTAATTAGACTCATACTCATGTTAGAAAACAAAACAGTTATTATTATGTACTAAGCTCATGCAACCAATACGTTAACGTGTACCAATATCAATCGGCGGTTATGTTGCCCCGGTAAGTACTTTGCCGTCATACTTAATGTTTTCAAATATAGTGCATTCATTTGAACTAACTGCTCAAACAAATGGGATTCGTCAATCCCAATAGGCCTATTCACAATACTCGCGCTCACTAATACTAGTGATTAAATGGTTCATGATGGGGCCTAGGATTGGCAAGGTAGGTACTTAGTAATAATAAAACAATCAGGCAGCATACAGTTTCAAAGCATTGTGTTCGGTTTAAAAGTAGCATGTATTTCCCCCAAGGGTTTGTAAAACATTAAAGTAATGTAAGCGGGGCTATGAACTCACCTCAAGTATGATAGCAAATAACGAAGGTGATAGTCGGATCGTGTAGGTTTCTACAAGCAACCTAGAATAGAATGTTGCGACTTAGGATTTGTGTAAAGAATATAACGGAGTGCCAATATATATGTCTTGCATTTATTCCATGATGATGTATGATGTATATTTGTAAGTCTTGGTAAGAAAGTTTTATGAACATGTATGTTTTGGTATATCGTTTACTACCGTTCGGGCTAACATATTTCAGAAGTCATGTTAGTAAGCGTTCGAGGAGCCAGGACACTTTAACTCGTAAATCCACAACTCATCTCGACGGCTTACATAATGAACTCCTCACATGAAGCTCCCTACTATTGTAGTAGTTGATAAAGTATATAGATATACGTTTTGATCCGAAAAAGTTACATGTCCGATATTTGTATAAACTTAGGAAAGTTTATAGTACATGAAGATTGTTATTAGGGGTAGTTTTATAAGTCTTGTATGACCATTTGTCTTGGTAAAATCTCATGGTTTCCTTTTAGGTGAAATAGATATAAATTGCTTGTTCATGTTATCGCCAATTTCATTGTTTCATGCTTACGCCTATGTAAGTTGGTTTGGTCATTTCGTCATGGCCTAGCCATGACCTTTGGTCCTTGTTCCATGGTCATGAGACACTACCTTGGTTCTAGCCATGGTGGGTGTCTTGGTTATAGGTCATAATACCTTTTATTCCTTTGAAAGTATGTCAATAACTTAGTAACTTAAAATATGTAAATAGCTGTTAAGAAAACTGAGAAATATCTCACTCAGAAGGCGTTTTCAAGGCTTGAGCCTCTTTGTTCCTGAATGAAAACATGATTCCGGACAACTTTCGTGTTTTAACTTTTTCATGAATCGGACCAGAAAGGCCTCTTTTTGCGTGTTTTAGGTTCTGTCTCAGAAATCACAGAAACATTTAGGCAGATTTGCCGGAAATCTTTGGTAACTTCAAATCGCCATAACTTTTGACTCGTTTACTCTTTTTAGGTGGTTCAAATTGCTATGGTTTTCTTGTTAAGTCCTCTACTGTAATATGTAATAATCCAATATAAAATTTTTACCATTTTGATCAGGTTATACCAAGATATTCACTAGTTTGCTTGTTTTAGTAATTTGTTTCAATAAGTCATTACAACAACATCTTTTACTCATCATGATTCATCATGGACATAATTACAACACATAATATAGCAAGAATAACATATAAATGAAATGAACATGATAAATAAACAAGAAGCATGTTAGGTTTAGGCTTACAACTTTAGGCTTTCTAATGAAAGAAAGGAGTAACTAGTAAGGAAATGGACTTTGATAGACAAGCTTCAACCCTTTTCACTTCAAGCAACCTTTCTACTCTTAGTATTCTTGAAAGATAGATGATAAAGGTTGAGGTGTATTGAGTAGATTTAAACTCAAGAGAAAAACACCAAGTATGTTAGGGTTTTGGAAGATTTTTGGTAAGAAATAAGCTATCTAGGGTTTCTATACTTGAACTTCACTTGAACCTTGCAACAAATTAGAAGAAATAAGCTAAGTGGAGAGTGTTGTGGTGTGTTTGATGGCCGGCCAAGGGAAGAGAGGGGAGGGAGTATATATAGGTCCATGAGGAGGTTAGTTTTCAAGAGATATTTTGGCCAAAATACACATGTATGCATCCTAGATCATCAAGCCATGAGATCAAGCCACCAAGGGTGTGACTACCCCCCCCATTGGCGGTTCAAAACAGATAAGGAGGGGGAGGTGGCTTGGCTTGGTATTATCCTTGGTTATTAGATGCATTTTGACTCCGGGAAATGCCAACCGTAAATGATTAGGCCTCAAAACGTAAAACCGGGTGTCGTAAAATTATGAAACTTTAAAGTATTGTTAGAAATGTTCATAAGTCCCATAATAAAATATAAAATGGGTGATAAGTTCCATTTGGGTGGTAAAACCTGCTAAAAGCTGGAAACACGGGTCTAAAACGCGTAATACGTAAAATGTACGAATATTGCGTAAAACTGAGAAAAGTAAAATGTTACTTTTCTAATATGCTAAAAATGATTTAAAATGATTTATAATGTCAAGACTGGGCTCAGTCTGGTGTCGGTTGGTGTTAAATGTCTTTTAGACATCAAACCGGAAGCCTAAAAATCAAGGAATGATTTATAAAATCAAGGAATGATTTTTAGTCAATGGAGGAGGGAAAAATATGTTGACTTATTTAAATAAGTTGAAAGCTCAAATCATCTTAGAAATGCGGTGCAGGTAAAGGCTAGGGTTACGGCTGAGTAAAAACGCGTAAAACTGAAAATTCCAGTTTTTCACGGCCGAAGTTTATTTGGGCCATGATTTTTCTCAGTTATGATTTATTCTCAAATAAATCATGAATGTGTTAAACATTTTTCTGATGTGGGGTCACCTGACGGGATCAAATTTCGTTGTGCGTAGAATTTCTGATTGCCGTTTTACCCTAAAACGTGTAATGTCGTGTCATTCCTTAATAACTTTCACGAAAATGATCTGACGAGTGTCAAACATTTAATTTGTCATGGAAATGATTTATCACTCGAGAATATGAAATAAAAATCAACTTTCGGGAAAAATTCAGAAAGAAATGAATAGTAAAAATGAATAGTAACATGAATAGTAAAATTTTCCGAAAATAGAAATTAACCTGAAATTGTGATTTGTTACAATTACCCTAAAACACAAAAGTCTCGGAAAATCCCGGCCCTTTTTGAAATTTTAAGAAAAATAAGTCTAAACTGAAATTTTTTAATTTTCCTAAATTAAACTAATAAAAAGAAATTTTCCAAAAAAAGTTTCACTAAATTTTGATTATTTTTGGATTTTTATGATTTAATTACTAAAGAAAAGAAAATAAAATGGGAAAAATAGAAACTGAAATCAGAAAAATATGAAATTTTTTATAAAAGTCCTAAATTATAACAGAAATATATGAAAAATAAGAAAAGTGAAAAAACTATTTGGAATAAGCAAGAAATAAGCTAAACAGTTTGCAAATAAGCTATATTAGAAAAAAGAAAAGAAGCTATAAAAGAGAGGAGAATGCAAGTCTAAATGAAAAAGACCTAATGGCGCAGTGGTGAGTGTGTGGGGGTGAGCTGGTTTGCCAGTGTTCAAATCCCAGCAGTGGCAATTTTTTTGAAATTATAATTTTTTTATTTTTCTTTTTGTAAAACTTTAAAATAAGCAAAAATAAGAAACTTTAATGAAGGCACCTTTTTTGAAAACTTGAAATAAGATGAGAAATAAGCACTAAGTGCACCAGAAGGTAGTACATCTTATTTTGAAACCAAAGTAAACAAGCAGGCTACTCTAAATGATTATAATCTAAACTCAAGGTGCAATTATCTAAAAACTATCTATCTCTATTCTAATAAACTATAATAAGCAGGAAAATAAACTAGATTAAGCAGAAACTACAACCAATGAGCAATACACTATCCTACACCTGCTCAGGTATTGCAGGTCTAAGGGCACAAAAGAAGGACCAAAATAAGCAGATTAAATAGGCAGATAGAAGCCAAATAAGCACAGAATCTAAAACCTAGTATGAGTTGTCTAAACTGATTGCAACTTCTGAAACACAGTCAATCACATAAAAATTTCCTGTTCCAAACACCCTTTAACCAACTGTTTTGCAAGTTTTGTGAAGCAATATAATGATTTAAAGTTTAAACCTTAATTCCAACACTTAAGCTTACATAATGATGCAACATACTGATTTAAGCACAAATATTCAGATCTCAAACACAATCAACCACAGATTACCACAATCCAAATATATAGCAGTATTGAAACAGTTGGATCAAATATCATGCAAACAACTGTTAAATGATGAAAACTACTACTATTAAGCTATAATATGAATAAACTGAACCAAGTAAACAGTAAACAAACACTGAATTCAAGTCTACATTAATAACTCTAATTATGCAAATTTAAGCTTTAAAATGTAAAGGAGAACTCACTAGACCAATCCCAGCTGAACATGGATACTCTTGAACTTAAGCCTATCTTTAATAGGCTTTAAAACAGATACACGCCACCTTCTGAATAAGCTTGAGCTTATAGAATAAGCTGTTTGACTTTCGTTGACCAAAAGAGCTTTTGAGAGATTTCAACTTTTTATCCTGAATAAGTACTCACAGAAGCTATGTTAAGCTAAAATGAGCAGTATCTAAATAGAAAACAAGCTTATTGAAGCTTGGTTTTGATTAATGAGAACATTTTTTTTTATATTTTCTGATTTTTTTTTTTTATATTTTTGATATAAGTTGAACAAAAATCAAATAGTAAACTTTAGATAAGCTAATATTAATGTTTATAAGTTAATGAAACAGTGAATGAGCTTAAACAACAAATGAAAAATAAATTTGAAAATTAAAGGTAACTTAATAACACAAATTATGAAAAGTAAACTATAATTATATTAATTGAAAGATTGATTACATTACTTGAACTGAAATTACATTTGAGAGAATAAAATGGCAGCATAACACTACATAAAAACTACACCCTAAACAAGTGAGATGAGAGGGGTATTTATAGTCGTGTGGGGTGAGGTCTAGGGTTTCTTCAGAAGCTACTAGATCCTCTCAGGTGTGCTTTCTCTCCATCAATACCAGTCATTTGGATTTAGCTCTAATATATGCAGATAAGCATGCAAAACAACATATTTATTTATTTATCGAGAGCAGCTGAATGTTACCATCAACAAGAAGGACAAATGCTACCAATCAACAGTAAAGAGGACCCATAGATTCGCCATTGACGCAGACAACCTAATCATAACAGATAGGATTGAGCAACTGCATCTCAACATATTAAAGCGTGATACATGCAAATAAAACACGATTTTTCAATAGACACTAAAGTCCTCTATTATTTACTCTGTAAAACGTGAATCAGAAATGGTGGTAAACATGACATGACCTTTCATGTAAATGGTAAGTGTAATACGCACCTCAAGCTCATCTGCTTTCGAATCCTTTAACCCCTTGCTATTCACAGATGGCTGAAGTATTTTCCCATCTGAAATCATACATCTGTTCATTGACAAGCATCAAAAATCAACCAAGATATCAAAATAAAAAGGGTGATAGGAATCAAATTAATGAACCCACGGAGACACTTTACATACTTGATATACTGATTTTCTGTGGAAAACGTTTTGAGGAAGTCATCTTTTGTCAAGCAAGATCATCTGCAAAATACTCTGCACAGAAGAAAAAGAGATGGTCATCAGCATCGCGCTACTGCACACAAATAACAACCAACATGCAAAAGATGTGTAGGATGATCACCTGAAGAGAAGTTTTGAGATCCGTGACTCCTTTCCCAGTCTTTACCAGTGACATACAATATCAACCATTGAAAAGACACGGAGTCAGATTTATACATACAGAAATCAGTCATTAAAGAACCGGAAACACGATTCAAAAAAATATAGTACACAATCTGTACTTACATCAGATGTGCTCTCAAAAGATATATCAGCATGATAGAAAGATTATGAATAATGACGATCTAGGATCTTTGACTATGCCCCCCAATAATATATGAGTAGCATATGCCAGAAACCACTTATTAAATAACTTAAATATCAATAAGTTGGATAATAATGATATATACCTTTAAGCCTTGTTAACCGTATATTTTTCCATCTTCTTCAAAAAAGATACTTGGGTCAACAGGTCCAATGGGGAAGCTTTCCGGATATCCCTCTTCATCTTCTTTTTTAGAGACTGAAATTTAATATACGAAGACATTATCAGGGCTAAGACAAGATCAGACAGAGTTACAAATTATGAAATCCACTTAAAAACAAGATAAACAAAAAGATACAAAGAATAAACACATTTTTAGCTACTAAGCAACTAGCCAAACTTCTATTATTTGAGAACAGTAACTCTAATTAAAACCTTGAACATAAAAAAAGTGTATCAATGCACCAACTCCAAATTGATAATTGCCACAAAATTATATTAAAAGGGGTGGTTGTGGATTGCAAAATTTTAGCTTATGCTCTATAAGCACTTCAAAATAAGCACCTACCAATGTGATAATTGCATAATCTCATAGCAATCCAAACAGTTCAAGATGTATTTTTCACTTTGAACAACACAATATGCATTCCCAAACATCCTCTAACCAAATCCAACTTTATATCAACTCTAAAAAGTAAATTTTCTTTAAATTTAAGTACCTTCTTAGTCCTAATATATCGAAACCTCAATACCAAATTTACATTTTGAAAGACTAGTAACTATTCCAACTTGGGGAATAAATTTACAGCACATCGAAACACTCGGTATAGTATTATCCGAAACAATTACTGGTTTTATAGTTGGTAATGATAAGTATGTAATTTTACATCTACTCTATAAATTTTACATCTACAACAAATGAACATCTAATTTTCTTACTAAAATTCAAGTATTAATAAGGGCATACAGAGCTGTAAACAACATAACTATCTAATCAGCAGAAAATTCAAAATGATATGTAAACAACACATAATCAGTTGTATTATGCCTGACTTGATAACGGCGGCGATGATTGAAGACGGTTACGGTGACGATGGTGCCGGAGTTAGGGTTTAGGTGGTGGTGGATAGCGACGGTGGAGATGATTAGGTTGACGACGGAGTTAGGGTTTCGATTGGCAAAAGTACAGTGGTGGTGGTGGTGGTGGTTGATAATGACGGTGGAGCAATTAGGTGAGAGAGAGACAAAGTATTTTGTTTTTATATTTTTATCTTTTGTTGCATTTTATTTTTAATAGCCTAGTATTACTGTACAACTCTATCTCTCAGAGTTTCACGTGAAGTTTGTCACACACTTTTAACATTTCATAAATGGTTTTAATCTATTTGATCTTAGTAGAGTAGAAGACGCAAAACGGGCGGGTCGGGCGGGCACGGGCTAGAACGGACACATGTTATACAAATTGTTTTATAAAATACCCAAAATAACGAAATAAATTCTATAAACGTAATACTTATTTTATATTTAAAAATTTAAGTATAAGTTTTTCTTCAAAAACGATTATAATGTTCTCTAATTGAGAGAAAAGTATGTGCCCGTTAGTGCCCATTTAACTTTTCAATGGGTTAAATATGCCTATTTAAAAAAAAAAAAAAAAAAAAAAAAAAATGTGCCCAAATCTTTTACTAAGTGGCCAAAATTAACCCATTTTTTTTTTATTCGGGCACAAATTTTCACCTCTAGATCTTAGCAATATAATCAACTCATTGTTTGACTTGTTGGTATTGGTGTCGTGTGTAATTACCAAGTCTTATTATAGGATTAGGATTCATCATAATCTCATAACTTTGAAAACAAATAAAATAATATCTCTCCACTATCTTCTCCCAAAAACCGGTTGTAATACCCCGTAATTTACTCAGTCATTAATTAACATTAAACACAAAGTAATTCCATTTGAATGTTTAATAAACCACTTATAAGGGTTACATTTTTTTTCTCCGCAACGAATTCATACTCATCAACAAATTGTGCAGCACAACTAACAGAAGCCCATATCTATTTCATCTTCTTTATCTACAAATCATACACATGTTCTTATTTTTCCTTTTGAATCTACCCGACACTGCATTAGAGATGGCTTATGTTCAATGATTATTATTATTATTATTATTATTATTTTTTTTTTTTTGGAGTCAATAATTTTGTTTTAATTTTATTTTTATATGAACATTCACAAAAACATACTTCTCGCATCTTTAAACCGAGGTGTCACGGATATATTTAAGCTCAAACAGTACCCGAAATACACTAAATAAAAAATACATTTGACTTTCGTCAAATCTTTTATTTTTCTTTCGCTGAACACATCGAACACCACCACCTTTTGTCACATGCATACACTAGAATTTGTACAAGAAAATGACTTTTGCTTAAATGGGGTTACGTTGAAACAATACACAATAAAGCGTAGTCAAAACCATCTTAGTTGTCTCTTTTTTTTTCCTATTTCGGTTTGCCGTCCCAAGTGGGTACACAAATCACGTGCTCACTCTTGATAAATACAATGAATATGACAATACGTAGCTTAACCAAAAAGGACACACTTTTTTTTTTCTACATTAGAAAATGTTGGTCAAACTTGCCATCCATTCCATTTATAACTGTTCGAACAGTTTAGGGACAACACACATTCATTTTATCAATCCAATTTTACATACAAAAAGGTCCTTATTCAAGTTTGGTGTTTCTATTTCTCCAAGTCGACGCACATCATCAACTTTGTAAGGGTTTTGAGGTTATTAGTAAACTAGAAGTTAAGTTTGGGTTATAGATTCGTGGGTGCTTGGTATTGATTCTTGGTTCTCCTCCTTTCTCGTTCGAACAGTACTCCACTCTCACACTCACTGTAAGCTCCAAAAGCTTTTATACCTTTTGAATTTTTAAACGTTTTCCATATATGTTCATATGTCACCATGTGGAGTTTTGTAAACAAAAAGAGTCATGCTTGCTTCATGATTCATTTGATGTACATACACATACTCTGTCTTCATGCATACACATATATACACACGTTCGAATTGCAAACATCACACAACATTCACACGTATATTTAACGTGTTGTGTTTAAAGAACTTGTGTGGAAAAACCTTGCTTTAGCTCGACACTAATAAACCCAAAGAAACTAAAACTAGTGCTCATTTACTACACGATCGACGCACTAAATGTTTTTGTCGAGCTATTGAAATTTTGATTCCAAAACGATGAAAGAAACGTAAAAACCTAAGTCTTGGCTCTCGCGACAAGTGTTTACTCGACTCAAAATGTTAGTTCTGGCTCGTATAGCCTATTTTTCAAGTTGTATAACTTATTTTTGCAAAGCTTATACCTTATTATGACACCGGGCTTTAAAATAAACACAAAATCAAACCATGCACGTTTGTACACTGAGAAGATAAAACAAAATAAAATACAGACTCGTAAGACCATATAAGCTAATCGTTGAAGTGATTTAACACAAAAGACTAGCTTGTCCAAATGTTTAGGTCGATTGGTTGTTGAGCTTAAGGTCTGGGTTCGAACCCTACACCTGACAGTTTTGTTTTTATTTATTTTTGACAATTTTTTTTTACAAATGGTACTTAAACTATTTGGGGTTGGCTAATATCTTTTCAATACAATTAATACTAAACCTTTTAATTAGTTAGACTATTATATAAACTATATTTTGACATGGGATATTTTTGTGGTAATTGATTTCTAACGGGAAACTAATATTAAGACCAGGTCATGCCCGATTTGTGTCAAATTCTTATACTTCACTTATTTTCCCAAACTCGATCAAACTACAAAACTAGAGTTATTTATAACCAAAAATATTATGAATATTTTCTAACTTATCATCCATTAACTTTAGATAAATATAAACACATTTATATTTACATGCATAAATCTTATCATGAAATATTGTTAATTTAAATACTTAACTTACAGTATTTATTATTGTTGGACCAACGACATATAATCTTTCACAAATACTTTCACTGTAAATACTTAAAGTATCAAGTCTTTCGGTTATACTCGAAGCAGAGACTTATCCGCTTTGAAAACTTTTGTATATATATCTACTTGTCCGCTACGTCCAAGAGCCAATACTTTCAAACACTTAGAAACTGTTTTCAAACTTAAATGCCTCCACACAAGCAATAATAACACAAACATTTTAAAACTTATTTAAACTTCATCGAGTCAAAAACTTGAAACTGTAAACTAAACTTGCCATACTAATCTAGGTCGCGTGTCGGTGCCTCTCACTATCACTATTTGACTTTACTCTATTCAAACTGCTATTGCTAAGGTGAGTCATAGCCCCTCTTTTATCATTTTGAACTCTTTGGGGGAGATACATGCTCGTTTATCTTAAATACTTTACTTTACTCGTTTATCTTAAACACTTTACTCGTTTATCTTAAACACTTTACTTGTTCATCTTAAACATATTACTCGATTTATGAAACACTCTATTTGTTATTGCAACGTATTAAATGTTACGAACCTGAACACAAGTATTTCTCTGTATGCTATCCTGATTGATATTGCCTAAGTTACCGCTTTTGCCAAAAAGTCCCTCATCTCATGACCCATTAATCACTTGCGAGTGAACGCGAATATAGTGAATAAATCTATTGGCAGTTGACGCCCCATTTGAAGTTAGCCTGAGATGGTAACCGAATGCACTATATTTGAATAACATAGGAACTGGCAAACTCCTAGCATCTGAGGGCACTATTACCTGCATCATATTTTTATGTGTAGGCTTCTATCCCATAAGATTTTTATATATCTCTTATGGCAGCATAACAATGTTAAGGTTTGTGTGTCATGAGGCTTAGGGCAATATCCTACACTACAATGCTATTGTTTCATTACTACTTGACTTGTGTTCAGATGTTTTATACAAATACTATGGAAAATCAAGCAAACTATGGGCGTATAACAACGTAGCCCATGATTCATTTTGTTGCAATTATCAAACAAACTCGAAATTCTTTCAATCAACTGTTTTACTTATAAACTTTATGAACTCACCAATCTTTGTGTTGACACTTTTTAGCATGTATTTCAGGTTTTCCTGAGGTGATAACTTACTCTTGGAGGCTCTTGGCGAATGGCATGACATGGTCATAGATGACTCTGATAATCATTTGGGACCGTTTAAATACTCTTATGGCCTATATTTCCTCACTATTTTTGAAAGATGTAAACAAAGTACTTTTGACAATGAAATTTCTTCTAATCGATTGAGGTATTAACCATTCTTTATACTTTGTGTTATGAAATCAATCGAGTAGCACCCCAGTAACATATGCTTCCGCTGGACCCGATTTTGGGGGTGTTACACCGGTCGAACAAACACCCTTCTCTAGGGTTTTGGTTTGGTTTTTCTAAGCTTGACAAAGGGTTCTGATAGACAAGATCGTGACGTATAAATAACTAGCATTCGGGTGATACATAGTTGTGTTTATGTAGTATGGATATCTATAGAGGCAGTCTCCTTTGATTGCTCTAAGAGGTTTGTGGGTTTTAAGGGTGAAATCAATAGTTCGTTTTAAGCTCTGTTAAATATACAGACCACATATCAAGAGGTAATAATAATTTCTCTAAAGGTTTCGTGAGTTTCATTGATGACAGTTTCCGTTGCTCTTAAATGATATGATTTAGATATAAAATCACCAACAGTTTTTGGCCAAGCAAAATGTTTATATTTGATGGGTAACAACATTAGAATTAAGACACACTACAAAAATTTCAAAATTACAGAAAAATAAATTGGAACAAATTGGGGCACTAATGAAACTTCATTACTATTCAATGACTTTTTCTCTAAAATTAATATCGTGAAAATAGGATATTACAAATTTATTTTATTTTTATTTAATAAATATATTATTTAAATTGATAACTAACTTTCTTTCATATTTAATAAATATATTTGATGGGTAACTAACTTTCTTATTATAGGATTAGGATTCATCATAATCTCATAACTTTGAAAACAAATCAAATAATATCTCTCCACTATCTTCTCCCAAAAACCGGTCGAACAAACACCCTTCTCTAGGGTTTTGTGTAACACCCCCAAAATTTGGTACAGCGTGTAACACCCCCAAAATTTGATACAGCGGAAGACTCAACAAGCTTTCGGGGTGCTACGGGGATTGGTATCCAACACAAGACAATATAGAACGAGATAAAGTAAACATAATAAAAACACAACCAAAACGGGGTTTTAAGGTTTACATTTATCCCAACATCATTCAGAGTCAGGCACAAAATAAATAACAATAGGTCCAAATTTAATTATCAGAGTTTAGAAAAATAGATCCATGAACCGTGTGCCTTAGCCGAGCCTTCAAATCCAAGCATGCACCTCAACACTTAATTACCTGAGAAAACGTGCTAAAAGTCAGCTTTCGCTGGTGAGATTATAGGTTTAAATTCAACTAACAATATAGTGGACATATACGCAAAACGCTTGCTAGCTAGACTAAGGATTCGCTAAAAGCCTGCGGATACCCTCCGCTCCAACAAAACACACGGATACCCTTCCGTACTAACATAACACACGGATACCCTTCCGTACTAACATAGATATTCGGGTAGCCCCCGCAATACCAATAATAACTCGGATAACCTCCGGAATATTAATAACCTATAGGTGCACACTACAGTATCTAAATAAGTCAACCTTGAATAGTACACACAACATATATGTGACTAAAGCTGACAATTCCAAATAACCAAATAAGTCAACCTTGAATAGTACACACAACCTATATGTGACTAAAGCTGACAATCCACCAATAACCAAATAAGTCAACCTTGAATAGTACACACAACATGTGTGACTAAAGCTGACAATCCAACAATAACCAAATAAGTCAACCTTGAATAGTACACACGACCTGTGTGACTAAAGCTGACAATAGATCCTAGTCCATACGCATAGCAAGTTTAGAAAGAATATAAAAGCGATAATAGTCCACGTAAAATGATTTGCACGTTTCTCACCCCAATCATTGAAAACATAGTTCAAGAGTAAAAAGTGGGGCTATGACTCACCTCAAGTCCAGAAAATAGCAAGACGAGGTAGGTAGAAATAAGATGTATGATAACTCACGAAACAGCAACTACGGACTTGGCACGACCTAACAATATTAACTCTTTCAGAAATCATTTCCTCAAATATATAATATTCCCAAACCCGGACGAGAATCCGTTTTATTTCCGAAAATCCATTTCGTATTAGTTTGGTGAATTTTGTGTTTGGTATCCATACGGGTAGTGGGTCGACTCAAAACAAACCGAAGAAAGATCACATATAAAAAGATAAATAAACTATAGATCTAATATTAGCCCAATATATCATTTAAATAAATCGCCAAAGTTTACCAAATCCGTCGATTTGATAATCCTCATATTTATTTACGTAACATACCGTTCCAAGATTACACCCAACCTAAAGCACATAGCACATAATTACTATATAGTATATATCATAGTTTAATAAATTCCTCATATATATCGTCAAATTGGCCAGATTTCCCGATATATACACTCGCAATCTATTACACTTTACATATACTACAACCTATGGGCGTCGTAGGATACGATGCCCACTAATATATTCATTTCATATAGCCAAATAACCCGGCTCAACCTTATGGTTAAGTGGTTATTTAATTATAGAAAACGTCTATATTAGTCGCCATATATCCGTGACAACACGAACGTCGCAAATAGTAACTTACCTGGACTCGAGTGACAACAATTTCGCCTAACTCAATAAGTTTATCCGTTATATATCCGAAATGACATTTTATTAAACGTTTCATAATCGTCGGGAGTTTCCCGTTTTATAACGCAATTTTTATAATAATAATACGTTTAATAATATTACGCCACTTTCGTAGCCTAATATATATCTAATCGTATTATTTATAATACGACTCGTGATTATTATTATTATTATTATACGCGTTTATATAGTTATATATACGTTATTCACGTATATACTTTCATATAAACGTTTATATTATCAATAATTATTATTACGAGTTTTATTATTCTCGTTTTAGTTTTAATAGTTATTGAGTTATACGAAATGGTCATATGTCCGAGTCATGACTCTCGGCTCATTGTCCAAGTCCAATAATAAGCAAAAGTCATACAATAACAAATCTCCGTCCAATCACAATCTCAAACCACGGGCTACAACAATAGGGTCCGACTACGGCACCCGACTAACCTATCTCCGTCAATCTAACGACCGTCTCACAATCGGTCCCCAATCACTTTCGTCAACAACTCCTCAATTACCAATAATTATATTCCATGTCGAGACCACAATGGTCTCGACTCAACCAAAGTATTCGGCCGATAAAGAAATACCACAACAATATATCAAATAGTTCACAATTTTTACAAGTATATAACATTAACCAAGTTAATGTGTGGGTTGGTTTACCAAGCCGACCCGAGCCCTCGACTCAATTGAGTCTCGGCTCCGAACCGCGAGTCACTTGGACTCGAACCAAGCATACAAGTATCATATAGCTCACAAGAGCTAAACCAAGAAATCATATACTCCATTCGACCCAATGGTCAATCGGCAACAAAGTGATACTCGGCTAAAAGCCGCGACCCACAAGGGTCGAACCACAATAACCATACGAGCCAAAGGCTCGAACCACACTCAACGAGAACCCCATGAGGGTCTCGGTATGGCCAAAGAGCACAAAAGAAACCCCGAGACCACATGGTCTCGGCTAGCTCGGATCGAGGTACATAACACCCTCGACAACCCAAACAACCAATCAATCAATCACCAAGGGACCAAAGCCACCAAGGGCTCGAATCAAAAAAAAATAAAATAAGCCGAGAGCTTGCTCTCGGTTCCGAGTCAACCACGACCCAAACCATGAAAACCCGGATACCAAACCAACTTTTAATCATTAAAACATCATTTCCATTCAAAAATTAGTTCGATTCTCCACAAAGTTATCCGTGTAGCCACGGATAAAAGCCAATTCGTGGCTCCCAAAACCCATGAATAGCTTCTTCTCACCTTCTTACTCCTCCAAACGCTCGGATCTAGAAAAGTACCACAAATTCGAATGGATAAATAGAGATTTGGTGGTGTTAACGGTGGTTCTAGGGTGAGTATCTTATATCAAAAGAAAGAGGGGGAAGAGGGGAATAAAATGGTGGTGTTAGTTTTGTTGGGGGATCGGAGACGCGGCGGTGGTGGCCGGATTTTGAGGTCGGCGGCTAGGGTTTTGGAGTGGGGAAGAGATGAGATGAGAGAGAGATGGAAATTAGTGTTGGTGTTGTGTGTGTGTGTAAAACCGGACCAAACACAACCTTTTTAACTTTATTATTATTATTATTATTTTTTTATAAAAGTTAATAATAATAATAATAATATTACGGTGGAGCGGGTAACGCGGGTAATTGTAAAAACATGTGGCCCGAACCCGAACTCATTTTAAAACTTCAATATCACTCGAGAACCTCTCGTAAATAATTAAAAATATATCGGACTCGTTAAGACGAATCATAAAATTGTCGTTAGGTAAATCCTAGTGCCAAAGTCAACGTAGTACCAAGTGAGAATTCAAATATACATCACCGATCATTTAATCAAAAATGAATTATGAACATAATTCACGAATTCCATAACATCATTAATTAAAATATCCATAAAATAGGTCTTACAAGTTCGTTGTGAAATGAAAATTTCAAATAAAAATTATAAACGAACTTAAATTGTAATGCGGGTTTTTAAAATAGCTCCCTAAACTGCCGGTTGTCACATCCTCCCCGTCTCAGAAGGAAACCCGTCCCGGGTTTCACTCGGAAAAATTCATCTACGAAGTGAAAAGCTTCGGATATCTCTTCCTGAACTCGTCCTCACGTTCCCATGTAAATTCTGGTCCATGTCGGGAATTCCAACGAACCTTGACGAGCGGAATGCGACTTCTCTTGAGTCGTTTAACTTCACGATCTAAAATCTCAATCGGTTCTTCCACGAAATTCAGTTTCTCATCAACACGAATATCCCTCATTGGAATGACGGGCATTTCATCAGAAAGACATTTCTTCAAATTACTCACGTGAAACACGTCGTGAACTTTACTCAGCTCGGATGGTAATTCCAACCTATAAGCCACGGGCCCAATCCTTTCTAAGATCAAGAATGGTCCAATGTAGCGTGGGTTGAGTTTACCACGTTTCCCGAAACGTATTACACCTTTCCAAGGCGAGACTTTCAGCATTACTTTGTCTCCAACCTGGAACTCTAAAGGTTTACGTCTCTGATCGGCGTAGCTCTTCTGCCTATCTCTGGCGGCTTGCAACCGATCGCGAATCTGAGTTACTTTCTCCGTAGTTTCCAAAATAAGCTCAGGGCCTGTAAGTTTACTATCTCCAACTTCTGCCCAACCAATAGGCGAACGACACTTTCTGCCATACAAAGCTTCAAATGGTGCAGCCTTAAGACTTGTGTGGTAGCTATTATTATAGGAGAATTCCGCAAGGGGTAAATACTTCTCCCAGCCTTTACCAAAGTCTATGATGCATGCACGAAGCATATCCTCTAATGTCTGAATGGTCCTCTCACTTTGACCATCGGTTTGGGGATGATATGCAGTACTCATATCAAGCCTCGTCCCCAAAGCCGTTTGAAGTGATCGCCACAAAGCTGACGTAAAACGACTATCACGATCTGAGATAATAGATATCGGGACTCCATGACGCGAAATAATCTCCTTCACATATAACCTCGCAAGCTTATCTACACTATCATCTTCACTAATAACTAAGAAATGAGCAGACTTTGTCAGACGATCCACAATTACCCAGATAGCGTCACAACCGCTAGCTGTCCTCGGTAATTTGGTAATGAAGTCCATAGTAATCCGCTCCCATTTCCAGACTGGAAGTTCTGGTTGCGTTAGTAATCCTGACGGTCTCTGGTGTTCAGCTTTAACCTTAGCACATGTCAGACACTTACTAACGTACGATGCTATATCAGCCTTCATATTTGGCCACCAATAGAACTTCTTAAGATCCTGGTACATTTTATCGGAACCAGGATGGATGGAGTACCTTGACTTATGCGACTCATGCATAATCAATTCCCGAATTTCTCCATATAAAGGTACCCAAATCCGATCTCCAAAACATAATAATCCATCAGAACGCTTAACAAATCCTCTCTCATTATCAGCCATCCCAAATATATTCTCGGCAGATCTATTTTCTGCTTTCAACGCTTCCGTTTGAGCTTCGAGTATTTGAGACGGTAATGGCGATACGATAGTCATTCCCAATGACCTAACTCGTAATGGTGGTACTCTTTCCTTTCGACTAAGAGCATCAGCAACAACGTTTGCTTTACCAGGATGGTAGCGAATTTCACAATCATAATCGCTTAGCAACTCAATCCAACGTCGTTGTCTCATGTTGAGCTCTTTTTGATTCAAGATGTGTTGTAGACTTTTGTGGTCAGTAAATACAACACACTTGGTTCCGTACAAGTAATGTCTCCATATTCTTAAAGCAAAAACCACAGCACCGAGCTCCAAATCATGGGTAGTGTAGTTTTTCTCATGCTTTTTGAGCTGTCGGGAAGCATAAGCTATCACCTTCTCTCGTTGCATTAACACGGCTCCCAAACCTTTATGTGAGGCGTCACAATAGACGACGAAATCCTCGTTACCTTCTGGTAACGCTAAGATAGGAGCACTACACAACATTTTCTTAAGCAATTGAAACGCTTCCTCTTCTTTATCTCCCCATTCATACGTAACACTCTTTTGGGTCAATTTGGTCAATGGTTTAGCCATCTTCGAAAATCCCTCGATGAATCTTCGATAATAACCAGCTAAACCCAAAAATTGACGAACTTCAGTTGGGGTTGTAGGTGCAGCCCAATCTTTTATCGCCTCAATCTTAGCAGGATCCACATGGACTCCTTGTCTGTCAATCACATGACCCAAAAATTGTACTGTCGGAATCCAAAATTCGCATTTCGAAAACTTGGCATAAAGTTTCTCCTTCCTGAGCAATTCCAAAATGAGTCTTAGATGCTCCTCATGCTCTTTCTCACTCTTTGAATAAATCAGAATGTCATCGATGAATACAATCACAAACTTATCTAAGTAAGGCTTACACACACGATTCATGAGATCCATGAATATTGCCGGTGCGTTAGTCAACCCAAACGGCATCACCTGAAACTCGTAATGCCCGTAACGGGTTCTGAAAGCCGTTTTCGGAATATCTTCCTCGCGAACTCGAAGTTGATGATATCCCGATCTCAAATCGATCTTCGAATACACACTCGATCCTTGTAGTTGATTGAACAAGTCATCGATCCTAGGTAACGGGTATCGATTCTTCACCATTAACTTATTCAACTCTCTATAGTCAATACACATACGAAAAGATCCATCCTTCTTCTTCACAAATAAGACTGGGGCTCCCCAAGGTGAAGAACTTGGTCTTATGAATCCTTTTTCGGCTAACTCCGCCAATTGTTTCGACAACTCTTCCAGTTCGGTAGGTGCAAGACGATAAGGTGCTCGTGCTACAGGTGCAACTCCAGGTATCAACTCAATCTGAAACTCTACTTGTCTAGTCGGCGGGATTCCCGGCAAATCATCGGGAAACACATCAGGAAAATCACGAACTATAGGCACATCTCCAATGCACCTTTCCTTTTTCTTCGTCTCTCCCTTCTCAGAAATTTGGGCTAAGAAAAGGTAACATCCCTTCTCCATTAGCTTCGGTAACTTTGTGCAGGATATAACTGCTAATCGGGATGGGCTCCTAGAATCCTTTCGGTCTCCCAATATGTTTAGGACTTCCTTTCTGTATGGTACACGCACGATCTTCTCGTCGCAAAGTATGTGAGCACGATACTTCGACAACCAATCCATACCAATGATTACATCAAAACTTCCTAACGTGACGGGTAGAAGATCTATGTTGAAAGGGTGGTTCAAGAAATTTAACGTACAACCGCGAATGATAGTATTAATCCTTTCTAGGTTTCCATTTGCTAACTCAATATCATATCCAATTCCTAATGCCATCGGGGGTTTCTCTAGTAGGGGTGCAAATGTAGTGGACACAAAACTCCTATCGGCACCAGTATCAAATAGTATGGAAGCATAACGATTATTGAGAAGGAACATACCGGTAACGACGTTCGGATCTTCTCCTCTCTCGTTCCCGAGGGCATACACTCTTCCCTGAGCAGCTCCAGCTTCCACACGTTGGTCCCCATTATCTTGTCGTCCACGGTTTCCTCCAGCTCCACGGTTTCCATAATTGTACCCATTACCACCCGAGCCTTGATTTCCGCGGTTCCGCGATTCTCTACACTCATTCCTATAGTGTCCCTTCTTTCCACACCCATAACAGGTAACATCTGCCTTGTTTCTCATCTCAGGAGCAGCTTGAACCATTGCAAGAGGTCGAGCTCTACAGTCCCTAGCTGTATGTCCTTTCTTTGAGCAATTCTGGCATTTCACACTACACCATCCAGTGTGATGCTGATGGCAACGATCACACTTGGGTGCGTCACCGTTCTGATTCTTCTTATCTCCATTCCCAATAGCATAAGCCTTAGCTTGTCTCTTGCTTCGGTGATCATTACTCTTAGAGTGACGGTCTCTCTTTCTCTTTCCATTCTTCTCCTTATCAGCTTCTTCTAATTCCAACGAATCCATAAGTTGTTGAGCAATTGTGATTGCCTCATGGATGTTTGCAGGCCTAGCAGAAATTACATCATTCCTCGTAGCTACAGGCAATCCATCAGTATACCTCTCAATCTTTTGAGTCTCGGTTTTCACCATATCAGGGCACAACAAGGCTAACTCCTGGTAACGACGATTGTAAGTCGCCATATCATTACCTTTCACCTTGTGGTTCCAAAACTCAATCTCTAGCTTCTTGACCTCATTCCTTGGGCAATAAGTCTGAATCAGCAAGGACATAAATTGCTCCCAAGTCATAGCATACGCTACATCACTCCCAACTGCATTTCGGTAGTTGTTTCACCAAGTCAAAGCTTCATCCTTGAAAGTAAAAGAAGCAAACTTTACCTTCGCATTCTTCGCACAACCACTGACATTAAACACTGACTCAGTCTTCTCAATCCATCTGACTAAGTAAACCACTCCTTCAGTTCCACCAAACTCAATGGTCAAATCGGCAACAAAAATAATACGCGGCTAAAAGCCGCGACCCATAAGGGTCGAATCACAACAATTACTACGAGCCCGAGGCTCGAACCACGACCAATCGAGAACCCCCATACGGGTCTCGGCGTGGTCATACGAGCATCCAATGAAACCCCGAGACCACACGGTCTCGGTTAGCTCGATTCAAAGATCAACACCCTCGACAAACAACCAAACAACAATCACCAAGGAGACCAAAGCCACACAAGGCTCGAACCAAAATAAGCCGAGAGCATAGCTCTCGGTTCCGAGTCAACCACAACCAAAACCCAAGAAAACCCGGATACCAAACTTAATTTTTATCACTAAAACATCATTTCCCATTAAAGATCAATTCGATTCTCAACATAATAATCCGTGTAGCCACGGATAAATGCCAAATCGTGGCACCCAAAACCCAAAAATAGCTTCTTCTCACCTTCTTGGACCTCCAAATTAACGGATCTAGTAAAAGTACTAAAAATTCGAATGGATTATTAGAAATTTGGTGGTGTTAACGGTGGTTCTAGGGTAAGTATCATATACCAAATGAAAGAGGGTGAAGAGAGGAAGAAGATGGTGGTAATTATTTTGTTGGGGGGTCGGTGTAGCGGCGGTGGTGGCCGGATCTTATGTTCGGCGGCTAGGGTTTAGGAGTGGGGAAGATGATGTGTTTTTGAGAGAGAGAATAAAAGTGAGGGTGAGGGTTTGTGTGTGTGTGTGAAAACCGGACCAAACACACCCTAAATATCTTTTATCATTTTTTTTTATAAAAGTTAATAATAATAATAATAATAATAATAATAATAATAATAATAATAATAATAATAATAATAATAATAATAATATTATTACGGTGGAGCGGGTAATGCGGGTAATTGTAAAAACATGTGGCCCGAACCCGAACTCATTTTAAACTTCAATATCACTCGAGAACATCTCGTAAATAATAAAAAAAATATAGTCGGACTCGTTAAGACGAATCATAAACTTGTGTTAGGTAATCCTAGTGCCAAAGTCAACGTAGTACCAAGCGAGAATTCCAATATACATCACCGAACATTAAATCAACAATGAATTATGAACATAATTCACGAATTCCATAACGTCATTAATTAAAAATATCCATAAAATAGGTCTTACAAGTTCGTTGTGAAATGAAAATTTCAAATAAAAATTATAAACGAACTTTAATCGTAATGCGGGTTTTTAAAATAGCTCCCTAAACTGCCGGTTGTCACATCCTCCCCGTCTCAGAAGGAAACCCGTCCCGGGTTTCACTCGGAAAAACTCATCTACGAAGTGAAAAGCTTCGGATATCTCTTCCTGAACTCGTCCTCACGTTCCCACGTAAATTCTGGTCCATGTCGGGAATTCCAACGAACCTTGACGAGCGGAATGCGACTTCTCTTGTGTCGTTTAACTTCACGATCTAAAATCTCAATCGGTTCTTCCACGAAATTCAGTTTCTCATCAACACGAATGTCCCTCATTGGAATGACGGGCATCTCATCGGAAAGACATTTCTTCAAATTACTTACGTGGAACACGTCGTGAACTTTACTCAGTTCATGTGGTAATTCCAACCTATAAGCCACGGGCCCAATCCTTTCTAAGATCAAGAATGGTCCAATGTAGCGTGGGTTGAGTTTACCACGTCTCCCGAAACGTATCACACCTTTCCAAGGCGAGACTTTCAGCATTACTTTGTCTCCAACCTGGAACTCTAAAGGTTTACGTCTCTGATCGGCGTAGCTCTTCTGCCTATCTCTGGCCGCTTGCAACCGATCACGAATCTGAGCCACATTCTCTGTAGTTTCCAAAATAAGCTCAGGGCCTGTAAGTTGACTATCTCCAACTTCTGCCCAACCAATAGGCGAACGACACTTTCTGCCATACAAAGCTTCGAATGGTGCAGCCTTAAGACTTGTGTGGTAGCTATTATTATAGGAGAATTCCGCAAGGGGTAAATACTTCTCCCAGCCTTTACCAAAGTCTATGATGCATGCACGAAGCATATCCTCTAACGTCTGAATGGTCCTTTCACTTTGACCATCGGTTTGGGGATGATATGCAGTACTCATATCAAGCCTCGTCCCCAAAGCCGTTTGAAGTGATCGCCACAAAGCCGACGTAAAACGACTATCACGATCCGAAATAATAGATATCGGGACTCCATGACGCGAAATAATTTCCTTCACATATAACCTCGCAAGCTTATCCACACTATCATCTTCACTAATAGTAAGCACATTTTCTAACTCATTCTCGTGAAACCCAACACTACATATGAAAAACATATGCCTTTCTTTAAAAAAAAAATAAATAAATAAATAAATTAAAAAAATGATAACCGTACCTTGAAGTTTAAAACAAACAATAGAAATAAAATCGATATTATCAATCTCATACCACCCTCTAACAATTTTTCCTAAAACACAATTAATATTCTAACAATTAACATTCTTCACTACAATTTTTTTTTTTTTTTTTTTTTTTTTTTTTTTTTTTAACGTGCCCCAATATTTCCCTCTAGAAAAAGCCCCAAAACCAATTCAATTTCCCTGCACATTCCCCCCAAATCAAAACCCAAACCCTAACTTATCAATCCCACAAAATTAACCTTGAATTCACAAAAAGTTCACATTTTTATGTAATAAATCCGATCTTTTCACAAAACCCATCTTTTATTTCCATCAATTTGTTGAAAAAAATTGAGTTTTATTATTTTTTTGGGTGCAGGTGGAATGAATATCAATTTTGGACTAAAACCGCAACTTTTTGAAAAAATAGACCAAAAGTGATATCCGCACCAAACCACAAAGACCAAAAATGTAGTTAACTCAAAAAAATAAATCCCCAAAAACACGTGCAACAACCAAAATCAATTATTTCCCCTCTAAAAAAACCTCCGAAAATTTCACCATCCCAAAACCAAATTCAATTTACCCCCAAATCAAAACCCAAACCCTAACTTTTCAATCCCACAAAATTAACCTTCAATTCGTACAAAGTTGACATTTTTATGTAATATCTCCAATCTTTTCACAAAACCCATCTTTTATTTCCATCAATTTCATCAATTTGTTAAAAAAAAATAAAAAATGATTCTTATAGTTTTTTTGGTGCAGGTGAGATTACTAATAATGGGGGATGATGAATCAGAAACCCACATCAGGTAAGTCAAAAGAAACCAATCTTTAAAAAGACCCATTTTCATTAACTTCATATCTTTATTTATTTTAATCATAAAGCTGCTGTTGAGAAAATGGGCGGTGAAAATGAAAACAGAGTAAGAAGGAACAATAGCACATTGATATGTGCACTAATAATGGCTGATGATATTCACCAGATGTTGGTTCTTATGAATTTGGCTAAGTCTTATGGTGCTGATCTTGTTGAGATTAGATTGGATAGTTTGAAACCCTTTTTTAGAGGGGTTTAATGTCAGAGAAAGTGTTCAGACCCTTGTTAAATTAACCCCTTTGCCAACCCTTTTTACTTAGAGGTGAGTAGATTCTTTTTTCGATATCTGAAAACCATTTTTTTATATGTTTTTTAGGATACTGAATTGTTTGATATTTAGTTGTAGAGAACATATTCAGACCCTTGTTAAATTAAGGGGGTGTTTGTTTCGGCTTACCTTGCTGGCTTATGGCTTATTGGTTTTGGGCTTATGTTTCATAAGCTTACTGTTTTTGGCTTATTTTGAAACTTACAGGCTTATATAAGTTCATTATGTCATAAGAACTTATATAAGCTGGAAAGTGTCAAAATAAGCCACAAAAAGCGAGCTTATGAAACATAAGCCAAAACCAAATAAGCGATAAGCCGAAACAAACACCCTATAAGCCTCTTTGCCTAGTATTTTTACTTACAGGTGCAGTTTTTTCGATGCTGGAAACTGTTTCTATGATATGAATGTTGGGTTTATTAGTATTGTGAGTTGCTTGATGTGGGATTTGGGATTGTTGACAGATAAGCAGTTTTGAGTTGAAAATGTTATGATGTGTTAGCATACTAAATTGTTTGATATTTTGTTTTTGAGTGTTTGAACACTTTGAGATTGCTTATTTTGAGCTGATTAGTATTGGTGAATTTGATATTACAGATTTGCTCTTAGGGTGAAATAAGCTGTTTTCTTAGGGTGAAATAAGATGATCATCTGTTATAAGCTGTTTGAAATAGTAATCCCAGACACCCCCTTATCGTGTTTTGATATTGTGGATAAGGTTTGAGTGTCTGGACATGATTATATATGCTTATTTGAGGGTGAAATAAGCTGCTGACCTAATCGAGATTAGATATGATAGTTCGAAACAAGAAAGGTTTACTGATAAATATGATATCAAACAAACTAAGTCCTTTTCCTACTCTTTTTACTTGCAGGTGCGGTTTTTTGGGACTATTTTTCGATATTCGAAACTGTTTCTATGATATGAATGTTGGATTCATTAGTATTGTGAATTGCTTGATGTGGGAATTGGGATTGTTGACTTTTGAGTTGAAACTGTTATGATGTGTTTAGTATGCTGAATTGTTTGATATGTGATGTGGGATGTTTGGGATTTTTGCTTATGTAAACAGCTTATTGTCTTATTGGTCTTTTTAAACATATGATGAAATGTAATTATGCTTATCTACTTAGATTAGGGTGAATAAGCTCTTGTCAAATTAGCATTTTAAGTTTAGGATGAAATGTGAAGTACATGCAAGTTTAATAGTGTGTAGGGGTGTGTTTTGGAATTGGGATCTGCTAATGGATAAGCTTTTTTCGAGTGGTTGATGAAAAGAGTGCTTATGCAGTATGTTTATGATCTTGTTCGAACTGTTATGATGTGAATGCAGTTTTCTTCTGTTAGTAGACTGAATTGTTCGACATGTGATGGGGGTGTTTGGGATTGTTTTATTGAAATTAGATACTTGCTAGGTGGTGTTTGGGATTGCCTTATTGAAACAATTTATCTGCTTATCGTGTTTCTGGAAATAGATATGCACTTGTTAGTGTTTGGGCACTCTGAGTTTGTTTATTCCAAACTGAATATAATGGTGGATTTGATATTTAAGTTTACTCTGAGATAAGCTGCGTTAAATAAGTTGATTAATTGGTTATGAGCATAAGTTATTAAAAATAGTAATCCTAAACATCCCTTATTGCGTTGATGTGGTAGATAAGCAGATTTGAGTGTTTGGATGTGATTATATGCCCTTTTTAGGGTGAAATAAGCAGTTTGGGAGTTGCTTATTTAGATGGTGTATTTGCTTCTGTATCTTTGAAGTACTCTTAGCAGAATTGGCAAACCCATAAATCGCGTAGCTGATTGCTGTTTGACATGTGATTGGGGGGGGGGGGGGGGTTTGGGGTTGCTTATTTTATCTGCTTCTTGTGTTTTTGTAAACACAGAATAGCAGGTGAAGAAATGTGACTCTTCTTGAGATATGGTTTGTATTCATTAGCAGTTTGAGATTGTTTATTTTAAGCTGATTATACTTGCTGGATTCATCATTACAAGTTTGCTCGTAGGTAAAATATGTTGTTTTTCATAAGTTGATCATCTGGTTATGAGCATAAGCTGTTTAAAATAGATAAGCAGTTTTGAGTGTTTGGATATGAGTATATCCCCCGTTGATGGTGTCATGGTGAATTAAGCAGCAGTTATTAGTAACAGTTTTGTGCCTGCTTATTCATATATCTTGGCTGAATCTGATTAGTTTACCTCTTATATCCGTTATTAGCAGAATTGCCAAACACTTAAATAGCTACGTATCTAGTTATTGTGACGCTATATCTTGAATTGCATATGTTACAGTCAATGCTTATCTCTGAAAGGCATAAGCAGGTTTAATTTCAATCTCAAACACCCCCGAAGTCTATGCAACCATAAAAGTAATTGATTAGCAACTAGTTTAGTGTTTTGGCTAGTCTTGTATTGATTCTGTATGTCAAGCTGACAGCAAACTAGTCCTTCCGAGTTATTAGTACTATGACTCCCTTCTTACAAATAGGGACATGTAAATTTTCCTTGAAGCAACTAGGGGTGTCGAAGTGTTGATAAATTTACGCTGAATTACATGATGTTATAACAATTTATATTCCTTTAAAAGGTTTCTGATTCTATGTTATATTCTAGACCAACATGGGAAGGTGGTCAGTATGATGGAGATGAACAGAGTAGATTGGCTGCTCTTCGATTAGCAATGGAATTAGGAGCTGATCACATCGATGTTGAGCTTAAGGTTCCTTTCTTCTTGACATTAAATGAATCTCTTCATGCTCATAGGCTCGTCTAAAGTACGAAACTGTTATTCGTAACTCAAATGCAGGCCGTTGGACAGAGCAAATCACCTTTGTTATACAATAAAGCTTTCTGATCAGTTGGTTTTAATGGAGTTTATGTACATTTGTTGGTGGATAATGTAAAGAATTTCCTTGATACTTACTCGTCCACAGATTTTGCTGGGTTCAGGTTGAGTTTTATTTATATTATCGGGGCTAGGATTTCAGTTTCTAGGGTCTTTTTTCCCGTAAAATATCTACATCCTCTCATATATGTGCCTTCATACTTATTTAACTTTCTCTGCGCTTACAAGTCATTGAATGGTGGCTTTGTTGTACCGGTTGGGTCTTTTAACAACTGGTATATATAAATTTGAAATTTATATAAATAAAGTTGACATTTTTTATTTAAAGTAATCATATTGACCATCGGGTAACCTGGTACCGAATGCCCAAACGGCATACAAAGCCATCTTTTATTGAATCAAATGTTATATAACCATACAATGACTAAAAGGGCACACATGTGAAAGTACGTTGATATTTTATGGAGAAAAACCCGTATTTCTACTTATTCAGATTAGAAAAATGTATCATTTTTTGATGCAGTAGTACCATTCCTCACAAAGAATCTTTACTTCAATGTTGTGAAGAGATTGATCCGTTTGCAAAGGTAAGTTTCATTTTTATAGAAACCTTAAGCGTTGAGGCTGATGTAGATGATTATTAAATTCCGGATTTTTATATATTCTGTTATTGATTGTATGCTACAGTCAATAGGAGCAGTCAACTACGCTATCAGGAGACCAAAAGATAGGACGTTATATGGGTGTAATACAGACTATGTAGGCGTTATTTATGCTATTGAGGATAGTCTGCGAGGTTTCTTTCTGTACTTTCTATTAGAAGTGGTAATTTGGGCTGTTGGGTCAAAACCGTGCCTTTTGTCCACTTATAAAAGTTTCATATTATATTTCACGTGTGACTTTCAACCCGTTTAACCCATTTGACCCGTTTGAGGTTTACTTAAATCCTAAATTGCTGCAACTGTTTACAGGTTCAGGCGTTCAAAATGGTGCAACAGGATTACTCTTGGCTGGTAGACTATTTGTGGTTATTGGTGCTGGCGGTGCTGGAAAAGCTATTGCATATGGAGCAAAACCGAAGGGTGCAGGGATTGTGATAGCCAATCGGACCTACGGTTAGATTCTACTAGTGTTCATATTACAATTCCTAGTACTCGTACTTGATTATCTGCTTATTGTGTTTTTTGAGCAGATGCATAAATTTGACTATGTTTATTCTACTTAGTTTAGGGGTGAAATAAGGTCTTTTCAGTAAGGAGTTTCAGATTGTTTAGTTTGAACTGGTTATTGTTGGCAGATTCAGAATCGTAAGTTTAACCTTACGGGTGAAATAAGCTATTTTGGATAAGTTGGTCTTCTGGTTATGAGCATAAGCTGTTTAACTTAGTAATGCCAAACACCCCTTGTTGCGTTTTGATACAGTAGTCAGCAGTAATAAGTGTTTGGATATGATTATAGGCTCATTTGATGGTGAACTAAGCAGCAGCTATAAGTAACAGTTTCTGAGTTTCCTATTCATACGGCATATTCGATTCTGATTATTTTACGTCTTAAATCCTTAATTAACTGATTGCCTAAAACTTAAACAAATGCAATATCTGATTATCTGTTTTAGTTACTGTAGAAGCCTATCTATACACTTTTTGCAGCATTGCCTTCTGTTATAGCAATTGCTTATTTCATGAAAGCATAAGCTGTTTTAATAAGCATTACCAAACATCCCCTGAAGTCAATTTAATCATAGAAGTATTGATGTTGTATATTATACGAATCCTTCTTACATAAAGGGACATTTATATTTTTCTTTAGGACAACCAGGGCTATTGGATTTTTCTGACACACATGGATTTTTGTGGCGTAGTGTTAATTCTTGTAAAAAAAAAAAAAAACTTATAATCATGTTTAGCTTTTTGTAAATGCACCGGGTCATTTGTAGTTCTGGTTCCATGGTACTGTCCCAAGGATATCTGCTCGGCTTATGAGCAAATTGAACTTTAAAGTTTAAACGTAAGAACCTTAATGGCCAATAAGCTTATTTGACTCTCCTTATTTTTTGTAAGTCTACTTTTCCACGCTTATTTTTTAGACTAATGAGCTTATTATAGCTTAAAGATGTAAAATAAGCCCATAAGTTGGAAAATAAGCCTGAAAAATGAACTTAGGAAATATAAGCATAGTTAAATAGGCTCAAAAAGCCCAAAAATAAGCTTAAACAAACACCCCCTTAGGGCTTATGCGCTTGTCAACTTGAGCTTATGGCTTATTCAAGTTCATAAGCTCATAAGCCCTAAAATTTAAGCTTACTAGCTTTTTCAGAGGTCAATAAGGCCATTAAGCCGGACAACTAAGGTTAAAGAAACACCCCCTAAGCTCAAGATTATGTGCTTATTTAGAAGGTTTTAATTATATTATTTTATGTGGCTTATCGGCTTATACAAGCTTGTAAGCTCTTTTTATCATAAGTTAAACAACACTTGACAAGAGCTTATGAGTTTATTATCTTAAGCCATAATATGCTGATTGGAGATAAGCTCATAAGCTTAAGCCTACACAGTAAGCTTAGACAAACACCGCATATTTATAAGCTTAGTTATCTACTTACCTGCTTATTACAATGCTCCGTATAAGTTTATTGGCGTGAAACATTATTAGTAGCCTTCAAGTGGCCAAAAGCTTCAACCCGTTTTAGTAACTTAAATAAACTTGATGGCAACACCAATGGATTACAAGACCCAATGAAGAATTATAAAGGGATTACTATGGACCTCTACTTATTTTGGCATTCTTTTTGTGGTTAATATTTATGGTTTATATTATATAATAGTAGCCAGGTCCCGTGTATTCACATATAATAGATATCAACACTGTTTGTTGCAGACATGGCAGGTGTAGCTCGTGCAGGTTACCGTTATGGCTTCTGTGGTTGTAATATAGTCTATGAAGGTTAAGGCACACAACCATGGACAGAAGCGGAAGATAAAATGCTAGTTGATGCACTCCTGGAACTACATGTATCAGGAAAGTTTGTTCATGCTCATATTGAATCCGACTATGTGAATGCAGTGCACCAGTTGATAGATCCTGATAAGCAATATCCAGATAATTTCTTTTCGATGAATTCTTTAAGGCACAGGATGGACTATCAAAGATGACTTCTAGGAGTACCACTTAGTATGTTCTCAACAACTTTGTATTACTATTTCTATTGTTCTTGATATTAGAAAACGATGCTATCACAGTAATTTAAAAAGAAAAAATGCTTCAAAGATGACTTCTAGGAAACACTCAGTATGTGTTTAGCTAAGTTTTTAATTTTCGCAACTTGACCAGTTACACATTCACAATGATCAACCTGATTATAACATCGGTGATTGTTAATAGTTGATGAGAATATGACATGACATAATGCTTCTTCGCATGCTTTCCTTGTAGCATCGTTCATAAGATCCAACCAAACGATTTCCCCATTACGACATGCTTGGTACTATCTTTGTTAAGGACACAACTAAGGAGTTACACGTTAGTGGAAATCTTTCTTCATTCTATGCAGTTCAAGAGAGTGAAAGCAGTAAACGCAAAAGAAATGAGGGCGACGAGGTAGGTGATAATTGTGTGGAATCAAAAGTGGCTAATCAAGGAAGCAATGCAGTGAATGACACTATGGGCAAACTAGCAAGCCAGATAAAAGATTTACCTCATCTCAAACTTGATGAGCATCTTTTGGCTATGTCTGTGATTGGTAGGAGTAAGGGTGCTCATCGGGTGAAAACCGGACTGGACCGAGAAAAACCGGACCGGACCGAGACCGAATCCGGCAAAAAACCTAGACCGAGACCGGACCAAATGTGGTCGGTCTGGTCTTGGTCCAAATAGGCTAAATGTTCGGTTTTTAAGCCGGACCGGACCGAACCGGACCGAGACTGAAATTATGAAAAACCCTAGACCGAGACCGGACCGAATGTGGTCGCTCCGGTCCGGTCGGTTTTGTCGGTCGGTCCAGTCCATCCGGTCCGTTTGCTCACCCCTAGGTAGGAGTGAGCCACTCTGTGATGTTTGATCAGTTGGATGAGGACGGACAAGTTCGTATGGCACAAATGGTTGAAGTCGGTGTCATTAAATAGTCAAAGTAGCATGTTTAGTTTTGTGGCATTTTGTGAAACTTGTTTAACGGCCAATATTCTCACATGCGTCTTTCCATTTGGTTTTGTCATTTGATATCGTGTTGTTAGGCGTGTGAATCATTAACCCATATTATTATGGTCTGCAGCCTTAGGTAGCTAGTTTAAAGTCTTTATGATGATTTAGTATGAGGTTTGTTTGTGAATTGTGGTTTTTCAGCAACATAAAAGTGCTGTATTTATTCCAGTGCAACTAATGACAAATCTATGTATTGGAGTTGCATTTAATATGTTGTACCTGGACAGCAACTTCTTAGAAATCACAATCATTGTTAAAATTTTATGTCTTTTTAAATTTTTTCCCAATAGAAGATGTGCTTTTCAAAAAGATGCTAGGCATTACTCCATTGTCAAAATGAGCTTGATAACATTTATATCAGGAATCTACGCTCATTTTGCCAATCCCATTATTTTTGAAAATGATTTGCACACTTTTTTTCTTTGTTTACAACACATCAGTGTACAAACATAGAAAGTAGGGTGTGAATCAATCAGAAAGTTATCTGTGTAAATCATCTTCCGTTATATTTGTCATGAAACATAAATAGGTAAAAGAAATAACTTATCAATATAAATCACCTAATGTATACACGCATAAAGAACATGAACCTTCACACTTACATGATTTTATAACTATCCAGGTTTCACAGAGCATCTTTCTGATACTCATGGGTAAAAAACGAATGTTAGTGAGAAGAGGGAAAATTCTTTTACACTGGTCGAAACTCGAGGCCACATACAATTAGGCCAGACATAGTTCCTTCATGACTTGTAAATTTCATATCAATAGAAAGAGAGCCATCCTTGAATTCACGAGTTGAGTTAAATTTCCACACTTGAATCTCCATCCATCCATCTTCCCTTTTTATCGGAACTCGAGTGATACCATGTATGTTCAACGGGCTTGGGGTTATAAAATAAACAAATTCAGCCTCATTGTTTTCTTTGTGAAGTACGTCTCGTACTTTTACTGGACAATGCAGCCCCTGGCATTTTTCTGAAACTTTGAACACAAGGTAACACACATATTCTGTATCTGGTGACAACATTTGACTTCTAATAGTGCATTTGAGATAAAATACTTGTGGCAAAACCTCAATCACGTCTGGAAATCTGCATGTACAATATATATACATAATTCACAGAAATGAACTATTGGTTTAAAAAGAAGTGAAACTATTGTCAAACATATATTTACAAATCCTAATTTGGTATTTTAATAGATGCGCACATTGTGCATGTACGATTAGAAAAAGACTAACATATAACAAAATTGGTTTAAAAAAGCAAACCTGGACTCGGCTGATGGTATTGAAGTAAAAAGATCCACATTGTTGAACTTGTATAAAGCCGCCTTCGGCGAAAGAACAAGAAGTTTCTTTCCATTTACTTCCCCCAACCAAAAAAACTCGTCATAGTTGTCGTGTATCTTGAATATTTCTTCAAATTTAGTCGGCAATTGTTGCACCTGATCCGCACTGAAGTTTGATTTCAAGATTTGGACTTCCTTCAACTTTCTATTTTCTTCATATTTCACCTGTGTACAAATCATGTTAAATATGCAACATTGAACATGGGTTTAGTTTAATTTTTTCCGCCATCCATCCAACCCCTTTAGCACAATATAAAACAAGAATATAAAATGGATCAAAGAAATATTTACAAACTCACTCTGTCAATGGCTCGGAATTCAATGCCTTCAAGAAAAATTGCACCATCTCCACAATAGTACGTTGAAAAGCTCTCTAGTAGAAACTCAAAAACGACATGTTCGTTCTGATTCGAGAAACGGTGCAACTCAACCATCATCCACTGCTTATCTCTCCATGTTGCGAAATATGCATGCAGACGTTCGTGTCCGTTTCTATACTTTAGGTTAACATACATAGGTTTACTTGAACAGTTTCTTGAATCACAAAATTTGAAGACTAAATAGACCCCATAAACAACATTAGGAGATAAAAATTGAGCTCTTGTCTTGATTTCGATGTGCAATTCGGAAATATCTAACATCTCCACCACTGTCCCAAACCTGCGCAGATTATAAACATCCAATTCTAAATCAGTCACAGCCTTTATTCTCATACACTTCTACTTTTGAATTTTGTAATTTTCGGAACAAGAGTTTAAATTCTATTTTAGAAATTATTATACCACAAAAAGGTCTATTTAAATAAAGGTAAGAATATTATAAATAAATACTATCAAGATGCTAGCAAAATTTATAATTCACGGTCATGAGAACAGAGGACCCAAAACAGGGGCAAACCTCAGCTACCTTATTAGAAGGTTTATAAAATTATAGTTCCTAATCATATAGTGAGTATTAAAATCTATTTTCTCATGTACAACATCATTTTTCATTGTTCATATGCATGTATGCAGGACTAATCTTGTTATTAACCTGATGAGATGAGGTCTGAAGTGTAAAAGAGCGTAAGATGAAGCACTATTCCTTTGTTGATTAGCACAAGGGATTAACAGTTCTAGCAGAATAGAGTCAAAGGGATTCAAATATTTTTTGTGTAAGTGCAATCGGTCAGTGTGATAAACGGTAAAGAGAATAACCTTATACTTCAAATTAAAAAGTATAACATACTTCTACCAACAATGCATATGTTTGCTTATCACTTAAAACTAACAAAGGCGGAGAGGTAGAGAGAATAACCTTGATTCTGGAAGAGATTTCCACTCATGTGAACAACTGTTTGTGTAGGAAAACATTGTGGCTGAAACCATTTCATTTCTTTCTCCATTACCAACGAATGACAACAACTTTTATCCAACCCAAATACAAATCAGACTCAATGTGTATGATGTATAAATGCATTTGTGATTTTGAATTATCTCTCAATAAGGAAAAGATACATATAAAATGGGAAACACCAAATAAACGAGATACAAGAATGAACGTCCTGTTGAAGGAGGATTCCCTTCGAAAAAATGTTGTAAAGATCCTCTTTCTTGTTGGTAGAATAGATTTCGGGGCACTTTGACATCTGGATTATTTCTTTGTAATCTTTAGGCAATTTGGGCTCCCAATTCTCATAATCCTCCTATATATACATTAATCAATTAACAAACTCATGTTCCATACAGTTACGTTCTTACAGTTTATATAATAGTTAAAGCCCATAGTTTAGATATATATGAATCAAAAGTTAGCCAATTTTGTCAAAATATAAAAACTTACCTGAAATTCCAATGCTTTCTTGAGTTGTATGACCACTTCATTAGCTGTTGGTCGTCTTTCTCTCCTGTGATGTAAGCATTTAAGGGCAATCCTTGTATAGGTAATATATGACTCTGGCACAATTTGTTCTTTGATACCCTCGAACACTAGCTTATCAAGTTTCTCAACATAATAGTGGTGTTTAGCCAAAAAGGGTAAATAAAGATACTCATCATCTAGCTTTTCGGATGATAATTTCCCACACAATATGTCAAATAAGACCGCACCCAATGATAATATATCAGACTCTTTGGTTAAGAAGCCTGTTTTTGAGTACAGTGGGTCACGGTAGCCAATTGTGCCTATAACATAGTCTACATCCTGATTTGTTGGACATACTAAGGAAAGCCCAAAATCACTAATTTTTGCTTTCCAATCATCAACCAGTAGAATGTTGCTGCTGCTGATGTCCCTATGTATTACCATTTCTGGACTTGAAACAGTTCCATGAAGAAACTCCAACCCGATTGCAATATCGATGCATATTTTAAGCCGCATCACCCACGTAAGACTATTATCACTCAAGTACTTATCAAGACTTCCTCTTGATGCATACTCATAGACAATAATTTTCTCATCCTCTTCATCACAGTAGCCTACAAGACCAATTACATTTTCATGTTTATACTGCATAAGGATTTCAAGTTCTGTCATAAATTCAGCTTCTCCTTCAGCAGATTTCCTACCCAACCGCTTTGCAGCAATGAAGTTATGCCCATGAGTGTGACCCTTGTACACATTCCCAAAATCTCCATGTCCAATGAGATAGTCTTGATTGAAAGTTTCTGTGGCCAACTTTATTCCTTGAAGTGACAGTTTGTGGCTGTCCTTGTGGTTCTCCTGCGAATCATCAGACGATCAGTCAATTTGATAAGTAAAAAATAACTGAATGGTTTGGCATCTAATACTCCTTTAAAGTCTATAAGTTCAGGGTTACGGTTGTAAATCTAGCTTGCTAAAGTTTAAGATTAAAACAATATGTCACAAAAATTAACGACTAAAAAGGTTTAATGGCAAGATCCTTAATTCAGCAAAAGTTTGTGGATTAAAATATTAGTTGCACACATACTACTATGAAGAATATATGAGGAGATTATAAAGTTATTCAAAAAAATTGCGCACCTGACAGTATAACGCTTTTTTAAGATCATTGATGACATCATCTATTGATGGACGTTCAGCTTGAGTCACTGCTAGACACTGAAATGCGATTTTTGAAAATACGTCCAAAGACTCTTTATTGGGTCCTTTGGTAAGAGAAAAGGTATGTTCATTGGTTTCTTCCTTTATCTTGTGATCAACAATTTGCATTAGTGTTCCCTTCTCAAAATGATGTCGTGCAATGGGTGCAATCCCGTTCCCATCAATGTCGGTGAAAATACGATCATAGGCCACCTTCCCGGTCAAGATCTCAAATAATACCACTCCAAAAGAGTAAACGTCTGATTTTTTATTTAATCTTCCATACCCTTGATATTCTGGATCCAAATACACATTTGTACCTGCAATCGTGTCGGTATTGAGAGTGCTGGCCTCTTGATCTTCTGGGTGGAATTTGGAGAGCCCAAAATCAGCAATCTTCGGTTCCAAATTTTCGCCCAATAGAATATTTGCACTCTTGATGTCACGGTGTATTATCTTTTGTTTGTCTTGATCTGTGTTGGTGTGAATGTAATTCAAGCCATGTGCAATACCAAGACATATTTTCAAGCGTTGCATCCAAGTAATATTTGTCATTTTTTCACTTTTTCCCAGATAATCCTCAATTTTGCACAGGTCTTGCTCGGATCTTGGATCAATCATGGATGAACTTTAATAATGAAAACAATAAGAGTATGCACGGATTGTGCAGTGACTCGATATGAGAACAGAGAGAGGGTGGGAATGATTCTGATAATATAAACACTAATATTATTCCACCATTTATAAACGATTACAATGATCAGTATATATAGTTTGTCAATCGGTATGAATGAACCGATGTGACTGTTCTAAGAGATATGTTCTAAACGTTATACCCTATCACTAATACATGAATTACAGTTATAAAGTTTCTATAATACATATATGGTCCTTCATGTTTCGAGATTTATGATTCTTGATTATTCAAGTCCAACATTCACTCCCCTAATCAAGAAATCATAATCTTCACTTTGTTCTTGTCCATCTTTGATTGCAGTCTCGTTTCTCCTTTGCATCTTCTGTAATTGTCATTCGAATTGCTGTCCTCTTTCATGGCTTCTTCTTTTTCAATCTTCATCCTTTTCTTTGGTGATTCATCAACTATGTCATCTTCCATATCTTCTGCATCAGGCTGTGGTTTGGTATCTGCAACATCTTTGCCATCTTCATCACTTTCTGCCTTTCCTTGCTTTGTTCTTAGTGCTTCCTCATAGTAAATTTTCACCAATGCTAATATATTCTTTGTTCTTGACATCGTTCTCTTTTGTGCCTCGTTGCCTCTTTTCCTTTTAATTCGACTTCTATCTTCAACTAAACCTTTCGAATTTGTTGCCTTGTTTCTGTTTCGAACCAAAAATAAAACACCAAAAGTTCCTTTTTCTTCTTCAAATCGATAACTTCCTTGACTGCAAATGATCGATCCATGTAACCATACGCCACTTTTGCACAGGTCTTGCTCGGATCTTGGATCAATCATGGATGAACTTTAATAATGAAAACAATAAGAGTATGCACGGATTGTGCAGTGACTCGATATGAGAACAGAGAGAGGGTGGGAATGATTCTGATAATATAAACACTAATATTATTCCACCATTTATAAACGATTACAATGATCAGTATATATAGTTTGTCAATCGGTATGAATGAACCGATGTGACTGTTCTAAGAGATATGTTCTAAACGTTATACCCTATCACTAATACAGGAATTACAGTTATAAAGTTTCTATAATACATATATGGTCCTTCATGTTTCGAGATTTATGATTCTTGATTATTCAAGTCCAACACTCAAGACTCCCCTTAGAAGCAAGCTCATAGATAAGGATCATGTGATCATGATCTTCATCACAAAAACCAAGAAGAGAAATTATATTCTCATGTTTACAGCTAGTCAGAATCTTAATTTCTGCAATGAACCCTTGTTCTCCTTCTCGATTGTGAATGCGTTTTACGGCTACCATGCTACGTTTTTTGGGAAGATCACATTTATTCTTCCCTTCTATGGAAGATGAATTTCTGCCATCAAAATGTTCGAGTTGTGCCTTGTATACCATACCATATCCGCCTGACCCAATGCAATATTTGTTGGCAAACTTCTCTGTTGCCATCTCGATATCATTAAGTCCAATCTTCAAGTGTTCCAAGTTCTTCAACTGCAACATTGTGGACATTCAAAAGACAACAATGTACTTAAATAAATTATTGAATGAAAAAAGAATCACAATCTATACTAATTGTGATGTTAATAGAAAAAAGTTACACAACAACACTTTATTCTCAGCCAATGGATTCTGTTAGCTTCGATATCAGTTACTGTTTTACTCTTTAAAATAAATTGTGATTTGTGACTAGTGTGCAGGTCCATGGTAGTTGGTGCAGATGGTGTTTTGATTTCTTGTTTTTGGGTGTTGATCCTGTGGTGTGGAGTTGGCCTGGTCATCTCAATAAATTTATATGGTGTTTTGATTTCTGTCCATATATCAAAAAAATTTGTTAACAGTCGTTTATCATTTTAGAGTGCCAGGATTATGTAATAAAGAAGTAAATTACCCTCAGGTGATTGGATGATGTACTGTCAACTACATTCCTTGGAAGTTCCTAAAATAATATTTGCAAAAGAATAGGAGATTAGTAGATAGATATAACTATTATTATCACATAAAGTTGATAAGCAGGTTGATTTTCTTACCGGATTTTCATACTGTGATTGAAGTTTCAACGCTTTCTCAAGTCTTTTGACAACCTGATCTATATGTGGACGATCTGCTCTTTCCTCTTTTATGCAGCAATATGCTGTTTCTAAAAAGATTTTTAAAGCTTCTTGGTCCATCTGATTTCGTAAAGGCGGCATGATCATATCCTCCAAATGAGATTTTGCCAGCTGACTTAATAACCCGTCTCTCAACTCATCTCCAAGTTCATTTTTGCTTTCGTCTTTGTCATCGTTTGCACTCCTGCCACACAAGACTTCTAGTAATACAACACCGAATGAAAATACATCTGACTTGTGGGTCACCCCGCCAGTCTTTTCATATTTTGGGTCCAGGTATGCATTCTTAAGAATATCACGAGTAAGAAGAAGACGGTGCCTCCGACCTACTGTATTTTTCAAAGAAAGTTCAAAACCAGATAACTTCGGTTCCCATTTTTCATCTAGTAAAATTTTCAAGCTCCTGATGTTGCAATGTATGACACTAAAATCCCGTCCAGGATCATAATGGATGTAACTCAATGCATTTGCAACACCAACACATATCTTCAACCTTTGCATCCATGTGAGGGTCCGGTCACCTAGATATTTTGCAAGACTTTTGTTGGCCTCCTTCTTGTATATGATAATCTTACTCTTGTTGGACTCATAAAACCCAATAAGAGACACTAGATTCTTATGTTTGAGACTAGAAAGCATCGAAATCTCCGTCCAAATCTTTTTGCTCTCATCTTTTATACATCTAGTATACCTCTTTACAATAATATCGATGAATTGTTCAGAACGTAAGAGACGGCCTTTGTAAATTGTTCCAAGCTTAAATTTTTTGATAATATTCTCAACAGCAAAGTTGTTGGTTGCTGATATTAAATCTTCTGCATTGAGTTTTAAGTGAGAAAGATCTTTGAGGAAAGACTTTGTCTCTTTGCTGACATGGGACTCAACGTGTGTAGATATGGAAGTCAATCCCTATATGTACCAAACAAGACAACATTACCAAGCGTTCCAAAAATGGCACGTGTAGATATGGAGGTCACGTTTCTAAAATCCAGTGACTTGCAACAATAGTAATAAGTAGATAATTACCTTGTCATGATTGGATGATGTATCTTCAACTTTGGCCGCAACTATTGAATGTTCCTTTAATACCAATGTTCCTTCAACTTTGGAGGTCACGTTTCTCACAACATTTTGACGTTCCATTTGAAGTTTCAACGCGTTCTCAAGTCTTGTGACAACCTCACTTATATCCGGGCATCGAGATCTTTCTTCATTCAAGCAGTCATATGCTGTCTTCGCGAAGATGTTAAATGATTCCGGATCCATTTGTCTCCAAAGAACCGGATCAATTATTTCATCTAATATTTTCTTTTTAAAATGGAAAATGGCCATCAGAGCCAAATACTTATTATCTTGGTGGTCAATTATTGATTTCCTACCACACAATAGTTCAAACAAAACTATCCCAAAAGAGTAGATATCTGACTTTTGGTTCACACTTTTAGTCTCAATATATGTTGGGTCTCCATACCCGGTTATGTACCGAAGTCTATTAGTATGAAATGAATGGTGCCTTTGAGTTGCTTTAATTTTCATGGAACATCGAAAAAGGGATAACCTAGGTTCCCAGTCATCATTTAGTCGAACTGCGCCACTCTCGATGTGCCGGTGTATTACGCTAAAGTCACGTGGCTCGTCATAATGAATGTAGCTCAATGCATGCGCAACACCGACAGATATCTCCAATCTTCGCACCCATGTCACGCTCACTGGGTCATTTAGATAGTTGTTGAGACTTCCCTTGGTCGCACCCCTGATAATGATGATCTTCTCATCATTTTCATCACAAAACCCAACCAATGAAACCACATTTTTATGCTTGAGACTTGAAAGCAATGAAATCTCCATCCAAAACTCTTGTTCTTTTTCATCCCATTCTTTATTCCACCTCATAGCGTGTATTTTAATCAACTCACCGGACCACAAGAGCTGTCCCTTGTAATGATTTCCAAAATTAGCTTCTCCCCAGAAATTTTCATCAGCGAAGTTGTTGGTGGCCGATAGGATATTTTCAAGGGGGACTCTGAGGTGAGCAAATTCATTCATTATCTGTTAAATAGTCAAGTATAAATGTGAGTTAAAAAAAGGGAGTATAATAATGCCTACTGTGTTTGATAAAATTCCTGAACCATGTCTAAGACATGTAGGTCTAATTCTGCATATATGTTGTAGTTTAGCAGTGAGATACATGAATATGCTGGAAAGGATATTGGAGTACAAGGTATTAATGATAAAGACTGCTGGCACAAAAGAGTGCTGAGTTTGAGAAATGGCTAACAGATTGCATAAGGTTTAAGGGTAGAAGGTGATTAGAGTTGTGCTTATTAAGTCAACTAGGTAAAAAAATGAAATTGCAGACACATGTGTTCCGAAGGTATCGGACTACTTCGTCTTGGTTATGACAAAGGTATTTATGGAAATTAAAAGTACAAAACATGTTCCTAAGGCATTATAGTCATTTTTATCCCTTTTACTTGTAACAGGCACAAGTAAGTATTCTACGAATCCGACACAATATTGCATTTGTATCTACACTAGGTATTCGAATTGGTATAAACAAACTGCTTATTTGAACTGGTTGATTTTTCTAAGTCTCTTTGAAACTGCTTGAATCTAGATGTATAGAAACGTGATGATTCTGCTTGTTGTTGATTGCTGAATGATTATAGATGATTAGAGTTGTGCTTATTGAGTCAACTAGGTAACAAAATGGTTGATTTTGCTGATTGCTTATTGTTGAATAAATATGTTAGATTGATTAACTTGTGTTGATTGAATCAATTGGGTCACCAAGTATCAAATGAAAGCTCTGGTACCATAATACCAATCTAAACTACTCCAATTAACTAAAGACTAGTGAGTGAAAGTGTAGTGCATAATGTAACAGATGATACTAGAGTGTTCAATGTCACGATATATATGGTAAACTTACACATAATCTTATGTGATCTCATATGCTGCAGCAGGTATATATATTTTTAGTTTTCTGTACCGAACTTGAATGTCTTTTTGGAAATTATATAGATTCGCTTCGTACAAACATTGTGCACAATGTATGTTGAGAGTTGAGACTCCTTTACTTTTATCCCAAAATATTCAATCATGGTGACTAAATATGTGACATGGTAATCACTAACTATGGCTTTGTATATATGAATTTTTGTCATAGTGCATGATGTAACAGATGATATACTATTGATAATAAGCAATTATAATTCTATTCCGGGTTGATGATGTTCAACTCATACTTTGAGATTTGTTCATCCCATTTAACTGTATATACTTGAGTTATGTTCATCACATAAAGTCATAGACCATATTGTCTTATCACAGATTGATGAATCTGAAAATGAGGAACTTGAATATAAAACTGTTGAGCAAGATCAAGAGCTTATATAAGTTCGATTCAGTTCTTATATACTAGTCATTCTTGTTTCAGGCACAAAATGATTTTTCCAAAGCGTATGAGAAGGGGACCCATACTAAGGACCAATTGATGGATTATATATGGAAAGGGAATTGATTTGCAAACATTACAAATTGATTGGCACACTCCAATTCATGCATGCCAGACTTGTACTGTATTAATATTCTGCATTAACTACTTGTACAGTTGAGTGTGCAAATAAAAAGTTGGAGTGTGCGAATCATCTCCCATATGGAAAGCCTTGAAAAGTGGTAAGGTAATGTTCAAAGCAGATGAATAATCCCAAAAAAGTCAACTGATAACTGAGTAAAAGAATAAACACTGAAATTAGAAGGTTGTTACCCATTTGACCCGTAGGATTATTATGGGTAATATTGAGAAGGTAGTTGTTTCATTTTCGTGATGTTTTGTTTATTGGCCATCATTAGCTACCTTTTTGTATTTTTAACATATCGGTTGGTGTTTCATGGTGCTTATGGGATATTAATGTTGCTTATACTGGCTGAGATTACTAGGTATGTTGTGTCTAATCTCTTAACCAGTGACCTAATTGACCTTTTTTCTTATTAATTATTTGTTTTTTATCGCCACATAAAGTAAACCATAACATAGACAGACGAATTTACAAGTAAATGAGTTGAATCCATATAAGGGAAGTTGCTTCTCTTCTAGTCAATGCATCGTAAGTCTGTTAATATTTGTGGTTTTCTTTCATAAATAATTTTAAAATGGACAAATACCTGGAGATTAGAGTCTCTAAAATTTTAAGTTTTGAGGTTAAAGGTACAAACAAAAAGGGGATGGACAACTCACATGAAATTTTGAAGAAAATTAGTTTTGATCTACAACTTGGACATACTTGTTTTTCACTTTATTTGTGTTATACAGGTTTTATGACACAAGTTGAGGGACTAAAGATGAAGCATTGTAAAGACTGAGGACTAAAGGAGCTCAAGGCCTAAAGATTGAAAGTCAAGGCTATATAAGCTCATTATCTCTTCATTATCTATATTTCTTGTTAAGGTTTGCTTTGTGTATTTCCACACAATTATAGTTTATTTGTTAGTATTTTCTTGATCTTGTAATAAACTCTTTTCAGTTTTCTGTATTGTAAAACACTCTCATGTATAAATTTAACATGGTATCAGAGCCACGTATCGGTTTTTCCCAAAAATTAGGGTTTCGATAAAATTTGGGGTTTTTTGATTCTTTGTCAGATCTTACTAGATCGTAGTTTAATTCAATCAATTAGTGATTGAATTGTGTTTTTTTGGTATCAATTGAATGTCAATTGATAGTTTTCAATTTATAGAGTTTTCTAAAAATTGGGGGTTTTCTTTCTGGTGTTCTTGTTAGTGATCAACTTGTGTTAATCAGTTAGGTTTAGTCAAGATCTTATAGATCTTGATTGTTTTGGTGTGTCGTCAAAATTAGGGTTTATTGTATCAAACCCTAATTTAGGAATAATATTGTTTCTTGTTTCTTGTGATTCAATTGATTGTTTATTTTCTTGTTTCTATTGTGAAGTGCATATAATCTCAGTCTAACATTTTTTTTTGTGTGTCTTGGTTCTGGATTCCGCTGCTTATTGATTGGTTGTTGATCTTCTTGATCAATTTTTTTCTAGAATTGCGTGCATTGTAACACCACTTATACTCTCTCTCTTAGATTTTTTCTTAGGTTTTTTTAGAAATTGCATGAGACGAAGTGTAGGTTTAAGGGATTGTTTGTGTTGGATTTGTTGATTATTGGGATTACTTGTGATTGAAGGTGATATAAGGTGTATCTGTTTTTTGTTTTCTTTTCTGTCTCATCACCATTGTTGGGAAAAATGGTGATGAAGCTTCGTGATCAGGGGTTCAGGTGACAAACATGATCAGTTTGACCCTATGTTCTTGCATAGTAATGATATTAATGGAATTCCTTAAATAAATTTTAAATTGGAAGGTACTGAAAACTATAAAGTTTGGTCTGCTATTAAATTAGCAATTCACACTAAAAACAAACTTGGTTTCATAAATGCTAAAATTCTCAGGCCTACTGAGGCTGGTTTTATGCAAGAATAATGGGATAGGTGTAACTCTGTGGTTTTACCTTGGATTCTTGGCTGTGTTTCTCAAGATGTGTTTATGGGACAAGTGTTCTCTAAAAATGCTAAAACTCTATAGGATGAATTAGAAGAAACATATAATAAAGAAGATGGTTCTATTATATTCAATATGCACTTTAAAATTCACTCATTCACTAAATCTGGCATTCCTTTGTCTAGATACTATCATAAGTTTAATGCATTATGGATGAAATATGACTCCCTTGTGGATTTGCCTGACTACACTTGTGCAGGTTTTGAGAAACTCAAGAAACACAATCAGCTCATTAAGCTGATGCAGTTTCTTATAGGTTTGGATGAGGTTTATGCTCACATTAGGATCATTATCCTTACCACTAATTCTATTCCTATGTAAAGAGTGCCTTTGCCACTCTTTCTAAAGATGAGTCTCACAAGAGTACTTCATCTCATTCAGGTTCTAAGTCTGATAACACTGCATTTGCATCTAAATCTAATCAAAGATTCAATGAGTGGTCTGTGAACAAAAATGGTAATAATAATACTCAATCTAGAAGGCTAAACAGGCCTAATTTGGTTTGCACTCACTGTAAAAGAAATGGTCATATTGCTGATAGATGTTTTGAGCTAGTTGGTCATCCATCTGGTTTTCAAAAGAAAAATGGCGCTAATCAAAACAATGCTAGTAGCAATACTGTTTCAGGGCATAAGGATAGGCCTGCTGGTTCATCTAACTCCTTTACAGATTAACAATATCAAAGGCTTATGGCTTCGATCAGTGATAAATCTGGATGCAGCAGTATGGCTGCAAACATTGCAGGTATTAATTGTGTCATTAGTTTTAGCCATTCTAAATTCTTTAATCATAATACCAACATAACAAAGATAATAAATGTAGTCATTTTTTTATGAAGATGTTTGTATTCTTCAGGACTCTGTTCTAAAGACCCATATGGGGACTGGTAATCAAAGTAATGGACTGTATAAATACAGGTAAAAACCTTAATAAGTTTCTTGTTTATCTAAGACTATATGGCCTAACAGACTTGGTCATCCTTCTGATCAAGTTCTGAACATACTTAAACACAAACTTAACATTGATAAAGATTCTAAAATTGATCCTTGTGATGTGTGTCACAAGGCCAAACAAACTAGAGACCCATTTCCTCTTAGTGAACATCAAACCATTGAGGTTGGACAGATTGTTCATTTAGATGTATGGGTCCCTATAAAGTTCAAAGTAAAGAAGGGAATACATACTTTGTGACTATTGTTGATGATTCTTCTAGAGCTGTTTGGGTGTTTCTGTTAAGGGGGAAAACTGAAGTGTTTTCTTATATTGTAAGTTTCTATAACTTGATTAAAAATCAATTTGATAAAACTGTTAAAGTTTTTAGAAGTGACAATGAACAGAGTTTGTGAATCAAAATATGGATAAGTTTTGTAAAGAAAATGGTATTCATCAATAAACCTCATGTACTTATACTCCTCAACAAAATGGTTTAGCAGAAAGAAAACATAGATACTTATTAAATGTTGCTAGAGCCCTCATGTTTTAGGGGGGATTCCTTTGAACATGTGGACCGAGTGTATTCTAACTGCTGCTTACCTAATTAACAGGATACCTACCAAGGTTTTATCTGGAAAGTCAGCATATGAATTGATATATAAGTGTGAACCTAATCTCTCTATTTAAAAGTTTTTGGGTGTTTATATTTTTCAACTATTTTAAATAATTTTGATAAGTTTTCTTCAAGGTCAGAGAAATGTGTTTTTATTGGTTATTCTTTTGATAAAAAAGGTTTTAAATTGTTCAGTTTGGAAACAAAAAAGATTTTATATTCAAGAGATGTAAAATTTTATGAAACTGTGTTTCCTTTAAAACACAATTATGAAAAAGTGAATTATGAGTTTCAGTTTCAAAATACAAATGGTCAAAACTTTTTTAACTCTGGCCTTTGATCATCAAATGATCCCTATGATGATGAGAGAGAGAATGAGTCAGTTAAGACTCCTGAACTCAGTGAAGTCATAGACCAGTCTTCACTAGGAGGCACTCCTAATGACATAGTACAGGATGAGGTGGTGCATCCTGATGTCTCAGGTGAAGCCATCAGTGATGACTTGGAGAATGAAACACTTGTTGATAATGATAAAATGACTAAGGGTGATGATGATTACTATCAAGAATTTAATGATATGTTTCATGATGTTGTTGTGACACCTGCTGTAACACCAGATAGAGTGGCTAATCTTAGAACCTATATTAGAAAGTCTGCTTGAAAAACTAGTCAACCAGTTAAGCTTAAGGATTATGTTTTGCATAAAAAGGTTAAGTACGGTATTGACAAATCTATTAATTACAGTAACATAAACAAAGAGAATTATGTGTTCTCTACAAAATAATTGAACCCAAAACATATAATGAAGCGATTAAGGATAGCAAATGTGTGACAACCGGCAATTTAGGGAGCCATTTTGAAAACCCGCATTACGTTAAAGTTCGTTTATAAATTTTGATTGGAATTTTTATTCATAACGAACTTGTAAGACCAATTTTATGGTTAATTATATTTTATGTCGTTATGGGATTTGAGATTTATTTAATGATTCGTTATGGAATTATACTTGGTGATGTATTTTTAAATTCTCACTTGGTACTACGTTGACTCCGGCACTAGGTTTCCCTAACGGGAAATTTTATGACTCGTTTTACGAGTCCGACTACATTTAATTATTTACGGGATGTTTCGTGAGATATTAAACGTTTGAAATGAGTTCGGGTTTCGGGCCGTATGTTTTACACTTACCCATTTCTTTACCCACTCATAATTATTAGTAATATTATTATTACTATTATTATTATTATTATTATTATTATTATTATTATTATTATTATTATTATTATTATTATTATTATTATTATTATTATTATTATTATTATTATTATTATTATTATTATTATTATTTAAAACTAAAAAAAATAATAATAAAAGAGTTAATAACAAAGGGTCCTTGTTGGTTCGGTTCACACACAACACCAACACCCTCACTCCCACACTTCATCTCTCTCTTTTTCTTCTTCTTGACAAACCCTAGCCGCGCCATACAAACCGGCCACCACCACTGTCACCGCCGGCCACCATTCAACACCACCACCATTTCCTAATTCCCCATCATCTAATCTCTTAGATCTACCCCTACACGCGCCCCATAACTCCATTTTTCATCTCGAATCACCACTATTTTCACCACCATTCACTTGTTTTCGAAGGGTTATCACGGTTGGAGTTTTATAGATCGAAGGTGAGACGAGTTTTACTCGTATTTTTGATAAAAACATGGCCAAGGGTCACGACTTGATGAGATTCGGTTGGGTCTTCATTTAAAAACGTGGAATACTTATGGGTTTTTGATGGAAACACGTTTTCTTAAAGGTTTGGTATCCGGGTTGGTTTTCTTGATGGGTTGATTTGAACCGTGAGTCTAAGACTCACGGCTTGGTTGTTTATCCGAGCCATGGGGCTCGATTGCTTGCCACTTTTGGGTCTTGAAATTGTGGCTCATGTTCTTGCTTGCGTTGGTTTTGGTTCGACTCATTGGAGTCACGGCTCGATGCCGTATATTGGTTGTTGTTGCTGAGACCCTTGTGGTCGACTTGGCATTTGGGTGTGCTCCTTGGAGCTTTACTTGTGACCCCTTGATTTTGGTTCGAGCCATTATGGCTCGTGGTGTGTACCGAGACTCATTTGAGTTGAGTAGACTCGGGTTTGGCTTGGTAAACCATCCCGAATGGAACTTTGGTTATATTTGTTTCCTTACGATTTTTGTTGTTAACTTGGTTTTGGATTTGGCTTGGTTGATTATTTTGGCCGAATACTTGTGGGTCGAGACCAGGTTTGGTCTCGACAATGGATATTGGTATTGAGAAGTGTTGACGAAAAGTGTGATTGGGGATCGATTGTGAGACGGTCGCTTAGAATGACGGAGATAGGATAGTTGGGTGCCGTAGTCGGACCCTATTGTTGTAGCACGTGGATTGGGATTGTTTTGGGCGGAGAAGTATTGATTCTTATGACATTTGCATATTACTTTGGACTTGGACAATGAGCCGAGAGTCATGACTCGGACATGTGACCATTTCGTATGACTCGATAACTATTTACAATTTAAAACATAAATAATAAAACTCGTAATAATAATTATTGGTAATATAAACGTTTATATGAATATATAGATGTGAATAACGTATATATAATTGTATAAATGCGTATATTAATAATAATAAAAATCACGAGTCATATTATAAATAATACGACTAAATATATTAGGCTACGAGAGTAGCGTAATATTATTGGAAGTATTGTTATAATTAAATATTATAAATACCGAGAAATTATCGACGATTACTAAATATTAAATGAAATGTTATTTTACGAGTAAACGTATCGAGTTATGCGGAGTCGTGGTCACTTGAGTCCAGGTAAGTTATTGTTTGTGACTTTTGTGTTGTCACGGATATATGACGATTAATATAAACATTTTCTATAACTAAATAACTTACTTAACCGAAAGGTTGAACCGAGTTATTTGGCTATACGAAATGAGTATATTAATGGGCATCGTATCCTACGACGCCCATAGGTTGTGGTATATGTAAAGGATAATAAATTGCTATATATATATATATCAGGAAATCTGGCCAATTTGACGATGTATATAAGAAGTTTATTAAACTACGATATATACCATATAGTATTTATGTGCTATGTGCTTTAGGATTGGGTGTAATCTTGGAACGGTATGTTACGTAAATAAATATGAGGATTATCAAATCGACGGATTTGATAAACTTTGGCGATTTATTTAAATAATATATTGGGCTAATATTAGATCTATAGTTTATTTTATTATTCTTCTGTGTGACCTCTTTGGTTTGTTTGTGTCGACCCACCACCCGTATGGATACCAAACGTAAAAACGCCAAACTATTACGAAATGGATTTTTGGAAAATAAAATGGAATACGTCCGGGTTTGGGAATATTTTGAATTTGAGGAAACAATTTCTGAACGAGTTGATATTGTTAGGTCGTGCCGAGTCCGTAGTTGCCGTCTTGTGAGTTAGTATACATCTTACTTCTACCGATTTCTTCTTGCTGATTTCTGGACTTGAGGTGAGTCATAGCCTCACTTTTTACTCTTGAACTATGTTTTCAATACTTGGGGTGAGAAACGTGCAAATTATTTTATGTGGACTATTATCGCTTCTATATTCTTTCTAAATCTTGCTATGCGTATGGACTAGGATATATTGTCAGCTTTAGTCACATACATTTTATGTGTACTATTCAAGGTTGGCTTATTTGGAATTGTCGGCTTTAGTCACACGGTTCGTGTGTACTATTCAAGGTTGGCTTATTTAGATACTGTAGTGTGCACCTATAGGTTATTAATACTTCGGAGGTTATCCGAGTATTTATTGGTATTGCGGGGGTTACCCGAATATCTATGTTAGAATGGAGGGTATCCGTGTGTTATGATGGAGTGGAGGGTATCCGCAGGCTTTTAGTGAATCCTTAGTCTAGCTAGCAAGCGTTTTGCGTATATGTCCACTATATTGTTAGATGAATTTAAACCTATGATCTCACCAGCGAAAGCTGACTTTTAGCACGTTTTCTCAGGTAATTAAGTGATGATATGGATGCATGGATTGGAAGGCTCGGCTAAGGCTCCTGGTTTATGGATCTATTTTTCTAAACTCTGATATTGAATTATGGACCTACTTTTATTTCTTTTGGGCCTGACTCTGGATGATGTTGGGATAAATGTAAACTTTAAAACCCCGTTTTGGTCGTGTTTTTATTATGTTTGCTTTATCTCGTTCTATTATGTCTTGTGTTGGATACCAATCCCCGTAGCACCCCGAAAGCTTGTTGAGTCTTCCGCTGTATCAAATTTTGGGGGTGTTACAAAATGGATTGATGCTATGAATCTTGAAATAGAAGCATTAAACAAAAATAATACTTGGGTCATTGTTGAACTTCCTGCTGGAAGAAGAGCAATTGGCTGCAAGTGAGTGTGGAAAATTAAATATAATTCTGATGGAAGTATTGAAAGATATAAAGCCAGGCTTGTAGCCAAAGGTTTTAATGAGAAAGAAAGGATTAATTATGAAGACTTTTTCTCCAGTAATTAAAATTGTTATTGTGAGAATTATCATAAGTATTGATGTATAGAATGGATGGCCTTTATATCAGCGTGATATAAACAATGCTTTTCAGTATGGTAAACTTGATGAGGATGTTTAGATGCAGTTGCCTCAAGGTTATTATGATGAAAATGACAAGAGGGTTTGCAAGTTAAACAAATCATTATATGGTTTAAAACAAGCACAAAGAAAATGGAGTGAAAAGTTAACTAGTGTCTTAAAAGAGAATGGTTTTTGTCAAAGCAAAAATGATTTCTCTTTGTTCACTAAGTCTGAGAATGGTGTGTTCTTAGTTTTGCTGGTATATGTTGATGACATTGTTATCACAGGTAACAATGTTTCTGAGATTTAAAAGTTTAAGCAGTTTCTAAGAACTAAGTTTCTCATTAAGGACTTGGGTAAGATCAAGTATTTCTTGTGTACTGAAGTTTTGGATGATGATACTGGATTGTGTTTGACACAAAGAAAGTATTGTTTGGAATTGCTTAATGAGTTTGGTATGCTTGCATGTAAGCCAAGTAAGACTCCTATTGAATCAGTGAATGTGTTTGATAAAAATAAGAAAAAAGGAGTTGAAAAGGATGAACCTTTACTTGGTGTTAATGACTATCTAAAGCTAGTTGGAAAACTTATATATCTGACATTGACTAGACCTGACTTGTCTTATGCAGTTCACTCCTTAAGTCTGGTAATGCATAGTCCAATGCAGTCTTATTTGAAACTTGCTTTTAGAGTGTTAAGATATCTTAAAGAGTCACCATGTAAAGGAATATTCTTTGGCAAAAGTGATAGTTTTTGTATGAAAGTGTTTGTTGATTCTGATTGGGCAAAATGCAAAGTTACCAGAAAGTCAATAACTGGTTTTTCTATTTTTCTGGGTAACAATCTTGTTTTCTAGAAAAGTAAGAAGCAGTCAGGTCTTCTGCTGAAGCAGAATTCAGGGCTATGTGTAGTGTGACTTGTGAAGTCATGTGCAAAGATCTTAAAATGCAGGCTGTTGAGATGTTTTGTGATAATAGCAGTGCAATGCAAATTGCAGCAAATCGTGTGCTGCATGAAAGGTCAAAACATTTTGAGATTGACTTTTTCTTTATAAGAGAAAAGATTTTTGAGAGAATCATTAAAATTATTAAGGTCAAATATGAGAATAATACTGCTGACATTTTTACAAATGGTCTGTGTGATTGAACATATAAGGTTTTGTGATATGTTAAAGCTGAGAGATTTTTATAAGTCTTTGCTTAAGGGGGATTGTTGAAATAATAAGCTAAGGGCTTATTTGTCATTATTGCATACTTGTTTTTCTCTTTATTTGTGCTATACAGGTTTTTGACACAAGTTGAGGGACTAAAGATGACGCATTGTAAAGACTGAGGACTAAAGGAGCTCAAGATGTAAAGATTGAAAGTCAAGGCTATATAGGCTATGTTTGGCGCAGAGCAGAGCAATGAGCTTTTTGATTTTTAGTGTTCGTTTGGCAAAAGAAGAGTGAGCTTTAATATTTTTTAGGAAAGCTCATTTTTCCATGCATCTTTAAGAAGTTGTGAGCGGTGCACAGTGAGCTATGGCTATAGCCCATAGCTACTGCTTACGGCTCACAACTACTATTCACTACTCACAGCTACTTTTGCCAAACATAACCATAAGCTCATTATCTCTTCATTATCTGTATTCGTCATTAGGGTTTGCGGTGTGTATTTTCACACAGTTATAGTTTAGGTGTTAGTATTTTCTTGATCTTGTAACAAACTCTTTTCAGTTATCTATATTGTAAAACACTCTCATGTATCAACCATAAGGGGTGGTTGGTTGGGTTGATACAAATAAATTTAGGTTTGTTTTAACAGTTTTAATTGTGATTGATCATTACTTTGTATAAATTTAACACCTTGTGTATATCGTAATGAACTTGCTAAACTACAAATAGATTTTTTAACTATACTACTTTTAAAATTTTGATTTTACTTTGTAACTCAGTAATTCCCTCGTTTCTAATTTTAATCCTCTAGGAGGGACACTCCCCCTATTTCATATAAAGGTTTGCAGGACATCCTAACAAAATCTTAGTTGGGTGGTCATAGTTCACAAATGTTTGCAGACATCAACAAGTACTTTTACTATACCACTTTTCTTTTTTTCAATGTTATAAACACGGTTCGACCCCGCTGGTTTGACAGCTCGAACCGGTTCCAGCTTAGATAACGGGTCAAAAGAAACCTGTTTTTAAGAATTCAAAACCCAGTGTGACTCGCCGGGTTTTACCCGTTTCTATAATTCCGGCTGGGTTTGTCATTAAATCTCTTATATCTGTTCCACATTGCTTTTTACAAGTTTTAAAGGCTTTATAAGCTTTTTAGACAGTTTTTTATGGTGTTTTAAACACTTTCTATATGCTATTTGGATAGCAGAAAGATGGGCTGTTTGGACAGGCTTATATGCTATTTTAACAGCTTTTATATGTTGTTTGGCATAGCCTTTACGTGGCTGTTTCGAAACAAGTTTTTGCAGCAACTACATGCTCTTTTTTAAAAGCAATTACATATTTGTATGCTGTTTTTTAGCAGCAATTACAGCTTTTATATGCTTTTCCGACACAGTTTTTTGCAGCAACCTTGTTTTTTTGGAGCAATTACATGTTTGTAGGTGACATTGGTTTAAGACTCTCGCTAACCAGAAACAATTAGTTATTGCTTTAACTGATACGTGTGTTGGTCTAGCAAGTTGCTAAGCCAGTTGTTTATGTAAAATGGGTGATTAACAAATAAGCTTTGGTGTGGGTTGTGACGTAAGTCGCACTAAAGGGGTTTTTGTGCATTTTTATTTTATAAATAATTATTAACAATTCATAATGTTCATCTTCTTCGATAACTATTTTTATCCATAAAATATAAAATGATAATTACATGAGAATTTATATAATAATTCAGTAATAGAATACGACTAATTATTGTTACGTTAAATCATATGAAAAAATTGTCACTATTAAGTTACATAATCTAACAGTTATGGATATATATTTAATTCCAAGAAAAACAAAATCGTGTAAAGTCTTAGAAAGTGGTAAATAAAAGAAATTCATAAAACTTGTCACTACCTCATATAATATAACCATACTTATTAGCCAACTTGCACTGAAAGAAACAGATAGTACTATAGTAGTACTTATTATGATAGAAAGATGGAAGAGGAAAAACTGTCTTACCGTATTTTGATGTTCGAGTTGAAGTTCCAATGCTCTCTCAAGTCTCGTGACAATCTCATCAATATTTGGGCGTTGCGATCGTTCTTGGTTCAAGCAGTAATACGCTGTTTCCACGAAAATGTTAAATGATTGGGAGTCCATTTGATTCCATAGCTCCCAATCAATTATTTTATGGATTTTCTTCTCCCTATAATGGGTAACGGCCACCGAAGCCAAGTACTTATTATCTTGGTCGTCTTTGATTACTGCTTTCCTACCACACAGTAGTTCAAACATTACTATCCCAAAGGAGTACATATCCGATTTGTGGTTTGCCCTTTTTGTCTCTATATATGTCGGGTCTGTATACCCCTCGCTATCCCAAACTTTGTCAACACAGAATGAATGATGCCTCTGAGATGCTTCAATCTTCATGGAAAGTCTAAATTCAGATAACTTGGGTTCAAAGTCATCATTTAATAGGACATTCAAACTGTCGATGTTTCGATGGATAACGCTAAATTCGTGTGCCTCATCATAATGGATGTAGCTCAATGCATGTGCAAGACCAACACATATCTCTAATCTTCGCACCCAGGTCAAAAACATCGAGTTACTTAAATAGTTATCAAGACTTAACCAGGTCTCAAACTTGATAATGATGATTTTCTCATCATTCTCAGCACAAAACCCAACAAGAGAAACCAGATTTTTGTGCTTGAGACTAGAAAGCATTGAAATCTCCAACCAAAACTCTTGTTCTCCATCATCCCATTGTTTATTAAACCTCCGAACAAGGATTTTAATCAACTCACCAGACCACAAGAGTTGACCCTGGTAACTATTTCCAAACTCAGCTATTTCGGTGAGGTTTTTTTCAGAAAAGTTGTTGGTGGCGGAGAGCACATCTTCAAGGGGGATTTTTGTTAGAGTTTGACAATCAAAGTACACATATTGCGGAAGCTAGGATCAAGTAATAACACGTATAAAGATTAACTAAAACATAAATAGTAAACGTACCCGATGCACTTCAAATAAACCTTGATTCTTGTACAAATAGATCAATGATAAACCCCTTACCGTTTTGTTTATCGATCTCTTGATAATTACTAAAGTAAGTAATTACCTCGTTCTTGTACACACAAACTACCAACGAATAAAGGTTTGATGCAAGTAAACAAAACACTTAATATTTTGCTTATGGAAAATCGATCCAAGAACCCTAAGGGGAGGGGAGAACCGATCGGCCACAAGAAGGAAGAAAACAAGGATTTTAGGGTTAGTGTGTGTGCACAAAAGATGTGAAACCCTAATCCTTGGCCTTGTATATATACTAGGTGAAACTTAAATTGTAATGCGGGTTTTTAAAATAGCTCCCTAAACTGCCGGTTGTCACATCCTCCCCGTCTCAGAAGGAAACCCGTCCCGGGTTTCACTCGGAAAAATTCATCTACGAAGTGAAAAGCTTCGGATATCTCTTCCTGAACTCGTCCTCACGTTCCCATGTAAATTCTGGTCCATGTCGGGAATTCCAACGAACCTTGACGAGCGGAATGCGACTTCTCTTGAGTCGTTTAACTTCACGATCTAAAATCTCAATCGGTTCTTCCACGAAATTCAGTTTCTCATCAACACGAATATCCCTCATTGGAATGACGGGCATTTCATCAGAAAGACATTTCTTCAAATTACTCACGTGAAACACGTCGTGAACTTTACTCAGCTCGGATGGTAATTCCAACCTATAAGCCACGGGCCCAATCCTTTCTAAGATCAAGAATGGTCCAATGTAGCGTGGGTTGAGTTTACCACGTTTCCCGAAACGTATTACACCTTTCCAAGGCGAGACTTTCAGCATTACTTTGTCTCCAACCTGGAACTCTAAAGGTTTACGTCTCTGATCGGCGTAGCTCTTCTGCCTATCTCTGGCGGCTTGCAACCGATCGCGAATCTGAGTTACTTTCTCCGTAGTTTCCAAAATAAGCTCAGGGCCTGTAAGTTTACTATCTCCAACTTCTGCCCAACCAATAGGCGAACGACACTTTCTGCCATACAAAGCTTCAAATGGTGCAGCCTTAAGACTTGTGTGGTAGCTATTATTATAGGAGAATTCCGCAAGGGGTAAATACTTCTCCCAGCCTTTACCAAAGTCTATGATGCATGCACGAAGCATATCCTCTAATGTCTGAATGGTCCTCTCACTTTGACCATCGGTTTGGGGATGATATGCAGTACTCATATCAAGCCTCGTCCCCAAAGCCGTTTGAAGTGATCGCCACAAAGCTGACGTAAAACGACTATCACGATCTGAGATAATAGATATCGGGACTCCATGACGCGAAATAATCTCCTTCACATATAACCTCGCAAGCTTATCTACACTATCATCTTCACTAATAACTAAGAAATGAGCAGACTTTGTCAGACGATCCACAATTACCCAGATAGCGTCACAACCGCTAGCTGTCCTCGGTAATTTGGTAATGAAGTCCATAGTAATCCGCTCCCATTTCCAGACTGGAAGTTCTGGTTGCGTTAGTAATCCTGACGGTCTCTGGTGTTCAGCTTTAACCTTAGCACATGTCAGACACTTACTAACGTACGATGCTATATCAGCCTTCATATTTGGCCACCAATAGAACTTCTTAAGATCCTGGTACATTTTATCGGAACCAGGATGGATGGAGTACCTTGACTTATGCGACTCATGCATAATCAATTCCCGAATTTCTCCATATAAAGGTACCCAAATCCGATCTCCAAAACATAATAATCCATCAGAACGCTTAACAAATCCTCTCTCATTATCAGCCATCCCAAATATATTCTCGGCAGATCTATTTTCTGCTTTCAACGCTTCCGTTTGAGCTTCGAGTATTTGAGACGGTAATGGCGATACGATAGTCATTCCCAATGACCTAACTCGTAATGGTGGTACTCTTTCCTTTCGACTAAGAGCATCAGCAACAACGTTTGCTTTACCAGGATGGTAGCGAATTTCACAATCATAATCGCTTAGCAACTCAATCCAACGTCGTTGTCTCATGTTGAGCTCTTTTTGATTCAAGATGTGTTGTAGACTTTTGTGGTCAGTAAATACAACACACTTGGTTCCGTACAAGTAATGTCTCCATATTCTTAAAGCAAAAACCACAGCACCGAGCTCCAAATCATGGGTAGTGTAGTTTTTCTCATGCTTTTTGAGCTGTCGGGAAGCATAAGCTATCACCTTCTCTCGTTGCATTAACACGGCTCCCAAACCTTTATGTGAGGCGTCACAATAGACGACGAAATCCTCGTTACCTTCTGGTAACGCTAAGATAGGAGCACTACACAACATTTTCTTAAGCAATTGAAACGCTTCCTCTTCTTTATCTCCCCATTCATACGTAACACTCTTTTGGGTCAATTTGGTCAATGGTTTAGCCATCTTCGAAAATCCCTCGATGAATCTTCGATAATAACCAGCTAAACCCAAAAATTGACGAACTTCAGTTGGGGTTGTAGGTGCAGCCCAATCTTTTATCGCCTCAATCTTAGCAGGATCCACATGGACTCCTTGTCTGTCAATCACATGACCCAAAAATTGTACTGTCGGAATCCAAAATTCGCATTTCGAAAACTTGGCATAAAGTTTCTCCTTCCTGAGCAATTCCAAAATGAGTCTTAGATGCTCCTCATGCTCTTTCTCACTCTTTGAATAAATCAGAATGTCATCGATGAATACAATCACAAACTTATCTAAGTAAGGCTTACACACACGATTCATGAGATCCATGAATATTGCCGGTGCGTTAGTCAACCCAAACGGCATCACCTGAAACTCGTAATGCCCGTAACGGGTTCTGAAAGCCGTTTTCGGAATATCTTCCTCGCGAACTCGAAGTTGATGATATCCCGATCTCAAATCGATCTTCGAATACACACTCGATCCTTGTAGTTGATTGAACAAGTCATCGATCCTAGGTAACGGGTATCGATTCTTCACCGTTAACTTATTCAACTCTCTATAGTCAATACACATACGAAAAGATCCATCCTTCTTCTTCACAAATAAGACTGGGGCTCCCCAAGGTGAAGAACTTGGTCTTATGAATCCTTTTTCGGCTAACTCCGCCAATTGTTTCGACAACTCTTCCAGTTCGGTAGGTGCAAGACGATAAGGTGCTCGTGCTACAGGTGCAACTCCAGGTATCAACTCAATCTGAAACTCTACTTGTCTAGTCGGCGGGATTCCCGGCAAATCATCGGGAAACACATCAGGAAAATCACGAACTATAGGCACATCTCCAATGCACCTTTCCTTTTTCTTCGTCTCTCCCTTCTCAGAAATTTGGGCTAAGAAAAGGTAACATCCCTTCTCCATTAGCTTCGGTAACTTTGTGCAGGATATAACTGCTAATCGGGATGGGCTCCTAGAATCCTTTCGGTCTCCCAATATGTTTAGGACTTCCTTTCTGTATGGTACACGCACGATCTTCTCGTCGCAAAGTATGTGAGCACGATACTTCGACAACCAATCCATACCAATGATTACATCAAAACTTCCTAACGTGACGGGTAGAAGATCTATGTTGAAAGGGTGGTTCAAGAAATTTAACGTACAACCGCGAATGATAGTATTAATCCTTTCTAGGTTTCCATTTGCTAACTCAATATCATATCCAATTCCTAATGCCATCGGGGGTTTCTCTAGTAGGGGTGCAAATGTAGTGGACACAAAACTCCTATCGGCACCAGTATCAAATAGTATGGAAGCATAACGATTATTGAGAAGGAACGTACCGGTAACGACGTTCGGATCTTCTCCTCTCTCGTTCCCGAGGGCATACACTCTTCCCTGAGCAGCTCCAGCTTCCACACGTTGGTCCCCATTATCTTGTCGTCCACGGTTTCCTCCAGCTCCACGGTTTCCATAATTGTACCCATTACCACCCGAGCCTTGATTTCCGCGGTTCCGCGATTCTCTACACTCATTCCTATAGTGTCCCTTCTTTCCACACCCATAACAGGTAACATCTGCCTTGTTTCTCATCTCAGGAGCAGCTTGAACCATTGCAAGAGGTCGAGCTCTACAGTCCCTAGCTGTATGTCCTTTCTTTGAGCAATTCTGGCATTTCACACTACACCATCCAGTGTGATGCTGATGGCAACGATCACACTTGGGTGCGTCACCGTTCTGATTCTTCTTATCTCCATTCCCAATAGCATAAGCCTTAGCTTGTCTCTTGCTTCGGTGATCATTACTCTTAGAGTGACGGTCTCTCTTTCTCTTTCCATTCTTCTCCTTATCAGCTTCTTCTAATTCCAACGAATCCATAAGTTGTTGAGCAATTGTGATTGCCTCATGGATGTTTGCAGGCCTAGCAGAAATTACATCATTCCTCGTAGCTACAGGCAATCCATCAGTATACCTCTCAATCTTTTGAGTCTCGGTTTTCACCATATCAGGGCACAACAAGGCTAACTCCTGGTAACGACGATTGTAAGTCGCCATATCATTACCTTTCACCTTGTGGTTCCAAAACTCAATCTCTAGCTTCTTGACCTCATTCCTTGGGCAATAAGTCTGAATCAGCAAGGACATAAATTGCTCCCAAGTCATAGCATACGCTACATCACTCCCAACTGCATTTCGGTAGTTGTTTCACCAAGTCAAAGCTTCATCCTTGAAAGTAAAAGAAGCAAACTTTACCTTCGCATTCTTCGCACAACCACTGACATTAAACACTGACTCAGTCTTCTCAATCCATCTGACTAAGTAAACCACTCCTTCAGTTCCACCAAACTCAATGGTCAAATCGGCAACAAAAATAATACGCGGCTAAAAGCCGCGACCCATAAGGGTCGAATCACAACAATTACTACGAGCCCGAGGCTCGAACCACGACCAATCGAGAACCCCCATACGGGTCTCGGCGTGGTCATACGAGCATCCAATGAAACCCCGAGACCACACGGTCTCGGTTAGCTCGATTCAAAGATCAACACCCTCGACAAACAACCAAACAACAATCACCAAGGAGACCAAAGCCACACAAGGCTCGAACCAAAATAAGCCGAGAGCATAGCTCTCGGTTCCGAGTCAACCACAACCAAAACCCAAGAAAACCCGGATACCAAACTTAATTTTTATCACTAAAACATCATTTCCCATTAAAGATCAATTCGATTCTCAACATAATAATCCGTGTAGCCACGGATAAATGCCAAATCGTGGCACCCAAAACCCAAAAATAGCTTCTTCTCACCTTCTTGGACCTCCAAATTAACGGATCTAGTAAAAGTACTAAAAATTCGAATGGATTATTAGAAATTTGGTGGTGTTAACGGTGGTTCTAGGGTAAGTATCATATACCAAATGAAAGAGGGTGAAGAGAGGAAGAAGATGGTGGTAATTATTTTGTTGGGGGGTCGGTGTAGCGGCGGTGGTGGCCGGATCTTATGTTCGGCGGCTAGGGTTTAGGAGTGGGGAAGATGATGTGTTTTTGAGAGAGAGAATAAAAGTGAGGGTGAGGGTTTGTGTGTGTGTGTGAAAACCGGACCAAACACACCCTAAATATCTTTTATCATTTTTTTTTATAAAAGTTAATAATAATAATAATAATAATAATAATAATAATAATAATAATAATAATAATAATAATAATAATAATAATAATAATAATATTATTATTATTACGGTGGAGCGGGTAATGCGGGTAATTGTAAAAACATGTGGCCCGAACCCGAACTCATTTTAAACTTCAATATCACTCGAGAACATCTCGTAAATAATAAAAAAAATATAGTCGGACTCGTTAAGACGAATCATAAACTTGTGTTAGGTAATCCTAGTGCCAAAGTCAACGTAGTACCAAGCGAGAATTCCAATATACATCACCGAACATTAAATCAACAATGAATTATGAACATAATTCACGAATTCCATAACGTCATTAATTAAAAATATCCATAAAATAGGTCTTACAAGTTCGTTGTGAAATGAAAATTTCAAATAAAAATTATAAACGAACTTTAATCGTAATGCGGGTTTTTAAAATAGCTCCCTAAACTGCCGGTTGTCACATCCTCCCCGTCTCAGAAGGAAACCCGTCCCGGGTTTCACTCGGAAAAACTCATCTACGAAGTGAAAAGCTTCGGATATCTCTTCCTGAACTCGTCCTCACGTTCCCACGTAAATTCTGGTCCATGTCGGGAATTCCAACGAACCTTGACGAGCGGAATGCGACTTCTCTTGTGTCGTTTAACTTCACGATCTAAAATCTCAATCGGTTCTTCCACGAAATTCAGTTTCTCATCAACACGAATGTCCCTCATTGGAATGACGGGCATCTCATCGGAAAGACATTTCTTCAAATTACTTACGTGGAACACGTCGTGAACTTTACTCAGTTCATGTGGTAATTCCAACCTATAAGCCACGGGCCCAATCCTTTCTAAGATCAAGAATGGTCCAATGTAGCGTGGGTTGAGTTTACCACGTCTCCCGAAACGTATCACACCTTTCCAAGGCGAGACTTTCAGCATTACTTTGTCTCCAACCTGGAACTCTAAAGGTTTACGTCTCTGATCGGCGTAGCTCTTCTGCCTATCTCTGGCCGCTTGCAACCGATCACGAATCTGAGCCACTTTCTCTGTAGTTTCCAAAATAAGCTCAGGGCCTGTAAGTTGACTATCTCCAACTTCTGCCCAACCAATAGGCGAACGACACTTTCTGCCATACAAAGCTTCGAATGGTGCAGCCTTAAGACTTGTGTGGTAGCTATTATTATAGGAGAATTCCGCAAGGGGTAAATACTTCTCCCAGCCTTTACCAAAGTCTATGATGCATGCACGAAGCATATCCTCTAACGTCTGAATGGTCCTTTCACTTTGACCATCGGTTTGGGGATGATATGCAGTACTCATATCAAGCCTCGTCCCCAAAGCCGTTTGAAGTGATCGCCACAAAGCCGACGTAAAACGACTATCACGATCCGAAATAATAGATATCGGGACTCCATGACGCGAAATAATTTCCTTCACATATAACCTCGCAAGCTTATCCACACTATCATCTTCACTAATAGTAAGCACATTTTCTAACTCATTCTCGTGAAACCCAACACTACATATGAAAAACATATGCCTTTCTTTAAAAAAAAAAAAAATAAATAAAAAAATTAAAAAAATGATAACCGTACCTTGAAGTTTAAAACAAACAATAGAAATAAAATCGATATTATCAATCTCATACCACCCTCTAACAATTTTTCCTAAAACACAATTAATATTCTAACAATTAACATTCTTCACTACAATTTTTTTTTTTTTTTTTTTTTTTTTTTTTTTTTAACGTGCCCCAATATTTCCCTCTAGAAAAAGCCCCAAAACCAATTCAATTTCCCTGCACATTCCCCCCAAATCAAAACCCAAACCCTAACTTATCAATCCCACAAAATTAACCTTGAATTCACAAAAAGTTCACATTTTTATGTAATAAATCCGATCTTTTCACAAAACCCATCTTTTATTTCCATCAATTTGTTGAAAAAAATTGAGTTTTATTATTTTTTTGGGTGCAGGTGGAATGAATATCAATTTTGGACTAAAACCGCAACTTTTTGAAAAAATAGACCAAAAGTGATATCCGCACCAAACCACAAAGACCAAAAATGTAGTTAACTCAAAAAAATAAATCCCCAAAAACACGTGCAACAACCAAAATCAATTATTTCCCCTCTAAAAAAACCTCCGAAAATTTCACCATCCCAAAACCAAATTCAATTTACCCCCAAATCAAAACCCAAACCCTAACTTTTCAATCCCACAAAATTAACCTTCAATTCGTACAAAGTTGACATTTTTATGTAATATCTCCAATCTTTTCACAAAACCCATCTTTTATTTCCATCAATTTCATCAATTTGTTAAAAAAAAATAAAAAATGATTCTTATAGTTTTTTTGGTGCAGGTGAGATTACTAATAATGGGGGATGATGAATCAGAAACCCACATCAGGTAAGTCAAAAGAAACCAATCTTTAAAAAGACCCATTTTCATTAACTTCATATCTTTATTTATTTTAATCATAAAGCTGCTGTTGAGAAAATGGGCGGTGAAAATGAAAACAGAGTAAGAAGGAACAATAGCACATTGATATGTGCACTAATAATGGCTGATGATATTCACCAGATGTTGGTTCTTATGAATTTGGCTAAGTCTTATGGTGCTGATCTTGTTGAGATTAGATTGGATAGTTTGAAACCCTTTTTTAGAGGGGTTTAATGTCAGAGAAAGTGTTCAGACCCTTGTTAAATTAACCCCTTTGCCAACCCTTTTTACTTAGAGGTGAGTAGATTCTTTTTTCGATATCTGAAAACCATTTTTTTATATGTTTTTTAGGATACTGAATTGTTTGATATTTAGTTGTAGAGAACATATTCAGACCCTTGTTAAATTAAGGGGGTGTTTGTTTCGGCTTACCTTGCTGGCTTATGGCTTATTGGTTTTGGGCTTATGTTTCATAAGCTTACTGTTTTTGGCTTATTTTGAAACTTACAGGCTTATATAAGTTCATTATGTCATAAGAACTTATATAAGCTGGAAAGTGTCAAAATAAGCCACAAAAAGCGAGCTTATGAAACATAAGCCAAAACCAAATAAGCGATAAGCCGAAACAAACACCCTATAAGCCTCTTTGCCTAGTATTTTTACTTACAGGTGCAGTTTTTTCGATGCTGGAAACTGTTTCTATGATATGAATGTTGGGTTTATTAGTATTGTGAGTTGCTTGATGTGGGATTTGGGATTGTTGACAGATAAGCAGTTTTGAGTTGAAAATGTTATGATGTGTTAGCATACTAAATTGTTTGATATTTTGTTTTTGAGTGTTTGAACACTTTGAGATTGCTTATTTTGAGCTGATTAGTATTGGTGAATTTGATATTACAGATTTGCTCTTAGGGTGAAATAAGCTGTTTTCTTAGGGTGAAATAAGATGATCATCTGTTATAAGCTGTTTGAAATAGTAATCCCAGACACCCCCTTATCGTGTTTTGATATTGTGGATAAGGTTTGAGTGTCTGGACATGATTATATATGCTTATTTGAGGGTGAAATAAGCTGCTGACCTAATCGAGATTAGATATGATAGTTCGAAACAAGAAAGGTTTACTGATAAATATGATATCAAACAAACTAAGTCCTTTTCCTACTCTTTTTACTTGCAGGTGCGGTTTTTTGGGACTATTTTTCGATATTCGAAACTGTTTCTATGATATGAATGTTGGATTCATTAGTATTGTGAATTGCTTGATGTGGGAATTGGGATTGTTGACTTTTGAGTTGAAACTGTTATGATGTGTTTAGTATGCTGAATTGTTTGATATGTGATGTGGGATGTTTGGGATTTTTGCTTATGTAAACAGCTTATTGTCTTATTGGTCTTTTTAAACATATGATGAAATGTAATTATGCTTATCTACTTAGATTAGGGTGAATAAGCTCTTGTCAAATTAGCATTTTAAGTTTAGGATGAAATGTGAAGTACATGCAAGTTTAATAGTGTGTAGGGGTGTGTTTTGGAATTGGGATCTGCTAATGGATAAGCTTTTTTCGAGTGGTTGATGAAAAGAGTGCTTATGCAGTATGTTTATGATCTTGTTCGAACTGTTATGATGTGAATGCAGTTTTCTTCTGTTAGTAGACTGAATTGTTCGACATGTGATGGGGGTGTTTGGGATTGTTTTATTGAAATTAGATACTTGCTAGGTGGTGTTTGGGATTGCCTTATTGAAACAATTTATCTGCTTATCGTGTTTCTGGAAATAGATATGCACTTGTTAGTGTTTGGGCACTCTGAGTTTGTTTATTCCAAACTGAATATAATGGTGGATTTGATATTTAAGTTTACTCTGAGATAAGCTGCGTTAAATAAGTTGATTAATTGGTTATGAGCATAAGTTATTAAAAATAGTAATCCTAAACATCCCTTATTGCGTTGATGTGGTAGATAAGCAGATTTGAGTGTTTGGATGTGATTATATGCCCTTTTTAGGGTGAAATAAGCAGTTTGGGAGTTGCTTATTTAGATGGTGTATTTGCTTCTGTATCTTTGAAGTACTCTTAGCAGAATTGGCAAACCCATAAATCGCGTAGCTGATTGCTGTTTGACATGTGATTGGGGGGGGGGGGGGGGGGGGGGGTTTGGGGTTGCTTATTTTATCTGCTTCTTGTGTTTTTGTAAACACAGAATAGCAGGTGAAGAAATGTGACTCTTCTTGAGATATGGTTTGTATTCATTAGCAGTTTGAGATTGTTTATTTTAAGCTGATTATACTTGCTGGATTCATCATTACAAGTTTGCTCGTAGGTAAAATATGTTGTTTTTCATAAGTTGATCATCTGGTTATGAGCATAAGCTGTTTAAAATAGATAAGCAGTTTTGAGTGTTTGGATATGAGTATATCCCCCGTTGATGGTGTCATGGTGAATTAAGCAGCAGTTATTAGTAACAGTTTTGTGCCTGCTTATTCATATATCTTGGCTGAATCTGATTAGTTTACCTCTTATATCCGTTATTAGCAGAATTGCCAAACACTTAAATAGCTACGTATCTAGTTATTGTGACACTATATCTTGAATTGCATATGTTACAGTCAATGCTTATCTCTGAAAGGCATAAGCAGGTTTAATTTCAATCTCAAACACCCCCGAAGTCTATGCAACCATAAAAGTAATTGATTAGCAACTAGTTTAGTGTTTTGGCTAGTCTTGTATTGATTCTGTATGTCAAGCTGACAGCAAACTAGTCCTTCCGAGTTATTAGTACTATGACTCCCTTCTTACAAATAGGGACATGTAAATTTTCCTTGAAGCAACTAGGGGTGTCGAAGTGTTGATAAATTTACGCTGAATTACATGATGTTATAACAATTTATATTCCTTTAAAAGGTTTCTGATTCTATGTTATATTCTAGACCAACATGGGAAGGTGGTCAGTATGATGGAGATGAACAGAGTAGATTGGCTGCTCTTCGATTAGCAATGGAATTAGGAGCTGATCACATCGATGTTGAGCTTAAGGTTCCTTTCTTCTTGACATTAAATGAATCTCTTCATGCTCATAGGCTCGTCTAAAGTACGAAACTGTTATTCGTAACTCAAATGCAGGCCGTTGGACAGAGCAAATCACCTTTGTTATACAATAAAGCTTTCTGATCAGTTGGTTTTAATGGAGTTTATGTACATTTGTTGGTGGATAATGTAAAGAATTTCCTTGATACTTACTCGTCCACAGATTTTGCTGGGTTCAGGTTGAGTTTTATTTATATTATCGGGGCTAGGATTTCAGTTTCTAGGGTCTTTTTTCCCGTAAAATATCTACATCCTCTCATATATGTGCCTTCATACTTATTTAACTTTCTCTGCGCTTACAAGTCATTGAATGGTGGCTTTGTTGTACCGGTTGGGTCTTTTAACAACTGGTATATATAAATTTGAAATTTATATAAATAAAGTTGACATTTTTTATTTAAAGTAATCATATTGACCATCGGGTAACCTGGTACCGAATGCCCAAACGGCATACAAAGCCATCTTTTATTGAATCAAATGTTATATAACCATACAATGACTAAAAGGGCACACATGTGAAAGTACGTTGATATTTTATGGAGAAAAACCCGTATTTCTACTTATTCAGATTAGAAAAATGTATCATTTTTTGATGCAGTAGTACCATTCCTCACAAAGAATCTTTACTTCAATGTTGTGAAGAGATTGATCCGTTTGCAAAGGTAAGTTTCATTTTTATAGAAACCTTAAGCGTTGAGGCTGATGTAGATGATTATTAAATTCCGGATTTTTATATATTCTGTTATTGATTGTATGCTACAGTCAATAGGAGCAGTCAACTACGCTATCAGGAGACCAAAAGATAGGACGTTATATGGGTGTAATACAGACTATGTAGGCGTTATTTATGCTATTGAGGATAGTCTGCGAGGTTTCTTTCTGTACTTTCTATTAGAAGTGGTAATTTGGGCTGTTGGGTCAAAACCGTGCCTTTTGTCCACTTATAAAAGTTTCATATTATATTTCACGTGTGACTTTCAACCCGTTTAACCCATTTGACCCGTTTGAGGTTTACTTAAATCCTAAATTGCTGCAACTGTTTACAGGTTCAGGCGTTCAAAATGGTGCAACAGGATTACTCTTGGCTGGTAGACTATTTGTGGTTATTGGTGCTGGCGGTGCTGGAAAAGCTATTGCATATGGAGCAAAACCGAAGGGTGCAGGGATTGTGATAGCCAATCGGACCTACGGTTAGATTCTACTAGTGTTCATATTACAATTCCTAGTACTCGTACTTGATTATCTGCTTATTGTGTTTTTTGAGCAGATGCATAAATTTGACTATGTTTATTCTACTTAGTTTAGGGGTGAAATAAGGTCTTTTCAGTAAGGAGTTTCAGATTGTTTAGTTTGAACTGGTTATTGTTGGCAGATTCAGAATCGTAAGTTTAACCTTACGGGTGAAATAAGCTATTTTGGATAAGTTGGTCTTCTGGTTATGAGCATAAGCTGTTTAACTTAGTAATGCCAAACACCCCTTGTTGCGTTTTGATACAGTAGTCAGCAGTAATAAGTGTTTGGATATGATTATAGGCTCATTTGATGGTGAACTAAGCAGCAGCTATAAGTAACAGTTTCTGAGTTTCCTATTCATACGGCATATTCGATTCTGATTATTTTACGTCTTAAATCCTTAATTAACTGATTGCCTAAAACTTAAACAAATGCAATATCTGATTATCTGTTTTAGTTACTGTAGAAGCCTATCTATACACTTTTTGCAGCATTGCCTTCTGTTATAGCAATTGCTTATTTCATGAAAGCATAAGCTGTTTTAATAAGCATTACCAAACATCCCCTGAAGTCAATTTAATCATAGAAGTATTGATGTTGTATATTATACGAATCCTTCTTACATAAAGGGACATTTATATTTTTCTTTAGGACAACCAGGGCTATTGGATTTTTCTGACACACATGGATTTTTGTGGCGTAGTGTTAATTCTTGTAAAAAAAAAAAAAAACTTATAATCATGTTTAGCTTTTTGTAAATGCACCGGGTCATTTGTAGTTCTGGTTCCATGGTACTGTCCCAAGGATATCTGCTCGGCTTATGAGCAAATTGAACTTTAAAGTTTAAACGTAAGAACCTTAATGGCCAATAAGCTTATTTGACTCTCCTTATTTTTTGTAAGTCTACTTTTCCACGCTTATTTTTTAGACTAATGAGCTTATTATAGCTTAAAGATGTAAAATAAGCCCATAAGTTGGAAAATAAGCCTGAAAAATGAACTTAGGAAATATAAGCATAGTTAAATAGGCTCAAAAAGCCCAAAAATAAGCTTAAACAAACACCCCCTTAGGGCTTATGCGCTTGTCAACTTGAGCTTATGGCTTATTCAAGTTCATAAGCTCATAAGCCCTAAAATTTAAGCTTACTAGCTTTTTCAGAGGTCAATAAGGCCATTAAGCCGGACAACTAAGTTTAAAGAAACACCCCCTAAGCTCAAGATTATGTGCTTATTTAGAAGGTTTTAATTATATTATTTTATGTGGCTTATCGGCTTATACAAGCTTGTAAGCTCTTTTTATCATAAGTTAAACAACACTTGACAAGAGCTTATGAGTTTATTATCTTAAGCCATAATATGCTGATTGGAGATAAGCTCATAAGCTTAAGCCTACACAGTAAGCTTAGACAAACACCGCATATTTATAAGCTTAGTTATCTACTTACCTGCTTATTACAATGCTCCGTATAAGTTTATTGGCGTGAAACATTATTAGTAGCCTTCAAGTGGCCAAAAGCTTCAACCCGTTTTAGTAACTTAAATAAACTTGATGGCAACACCAATGGATTACAAGACCCAATGAAGAATTATAAAGGGATTACTATGGACCTCTACTTATTTTGGCATTCTTTTTGTGGTTAATATTTATGGTTTATATTATATAATAGTAGCCAGGTCCCGTGTATTCACATATAATAGATATCAACACTGTTTGTTGCAGACATGGCAGGTGTAGCTCGTGCAGGTTACCGTTATGGCTTCTGTGGTTGTAATATAGTCTATGAAGGTTAAGGCACACAACCATGGACAGAAGCGGAAGATAAAATGCTAGTTGATGCACTCCTGGAACTACATGTATCAGGAAAGTTTGTTCATGCTCATATTGAATCCGACTATGTGAATGCAGTGCACCAGTTGATAGATCCTGATAAGCAATATCCAGATAATTTCTTTTCGATGAATTCTTTAAGGCACAGGATGGACTATCAAAGATGACTTCTAGGAGTACCACTTAGTATGTTCTCAACAACTTTGTATTACTATTTCTATTGTTCTTGATATTAGAAAACGATGCTATCACAGTAATTTAAAAAGAAAAAATGCTTCAAAGATGACTTCTAGGAAACACTCAGTATGTGTTTAGCTAAGTTTTTAATTTTCGCAACTTGACCAGTTACACATTCACAATGATCAACCTGATTATAACATCGGTGATTGTTAATAGTTGATGAGAATATGACATGACATAATGCTTCTTCGCATGCTTTCCTTGTAGCATCGTTCATAAGATCCAACCAAACGATTTCCCCATTACGACATGCTTGGTACTATCTTTGTTAAGGACACAACTAAGGAGTTACACGTTAGTGGAAATCTTTCTTCATTCTATGCAGTTCAAGAGAGTGAAAGCAGTAAACGCAAAAGAAATGAGGGCGACGAGGTAGGTGATAATTGTGTGGAATCAAAAGTGGCTAATCAAGGAAGCAATGCAGTGAATGACACTATGGGCAAACTAGCAAGCCAGATAAAAGATTTACCTCATCTCAAACTTGATGAGCATCTTTTGGCTATGTCTGTGATTGGTAGGAGTAAGGGTGCTCATCGGGTGAAAACCGGACTGGACCGAGAAAAACCGGACCGGACCGAGACCGAATCCGGCAAAAAACCTAGACCGAGACCGGACCAAATGTGGTCGGTCTGGTCTTGGTCCAAATAGGCTAAATGTTCGGTTTTTAAGCCGGACCGGACCGAACCGGACCGAGACTGAAATTATGAAAAACCCTAGACCGAGACCGGACCGAATGTGGTCGCTCCGGTCCGGTCGGTTTTGTCGGTCGGTCCAGTCCATCCGGTCCGTTTGCTCACCCCTAGGTAGGAGTGAGCCACTCTGTGATGTTTGATCAGTTGGATGAGGACGGACAAGTTCGTATGGCACAAATGGTTGAAGTCGGTGTCATTAAATAGTCAAAGTAGCATGTTTAGTTTTGTGGCATTTTGTGAAACTTGTTTAACGGCCAATATTCTCACATGCGTCTTTCCATTTGGTTTTGTCATTTGATATCGTGTTGTTAGGCGTGTGAATCATTAACCCATATTATTATGGTCTGCAGCCTTAGGTAGCTAGTTTAAAGTCTTTATGATGATTTAGTATGAGGTTTGTTTGTGAATTGTGGTTTTTCAGCAACATAAAAGTGCTGTATTTATTCCAGTGCAACTAATGACAAATCTATGTATTGGAGTTGCATTTAATATGTTGTACCTGGACAGCAACTTCTTAGAAATCACAATCATTGTTAAAATTTTATGTCTTTTTAAATTTTTTCCCAATAGAAGATGTGCTTTTCAAAAAGATGCTAGGCATTACTCCATTGTCAAAATGAGCTTGATAACATTTATATCAGGAATCTACGCTCATTTTGCCAATCCCATTATTTTTGAAAATGATTTGCACACTTTTTTTCTTTGTTTACAACACATCAGTGTACAAACATAGAAAGTAGGGTGTGAATCAATCAGAAAGTTATCTGTGTAAATCATCTTCCGTTATATTTGTCATGAAACATAAATAGGTAAAAGAAATAACTTATCAATATAAATCACCTAATGTATACACGCATAAAGAACATGAACCTTCACACTTACATGATTTTATAACTATCCAGGTTTCACAGAGCATCTTTCTGATACTCATGGGTAAAAAACGAATGTTAGTGAGAAGAGGGAAAATTCTTTTACACTGGTCGAAACTCGAGGCCACATACAATTAGGCCAGACATAGTTCCTTCATGACTTGTAAATTTCATATCAATAGAAAGAGAGCCATCCTTGAATTCACGAGTTGAGTTAAATTTCCACACTTGAATCTCCATCCATCCATCTTCCCTTTTTATCGGAACTCGAGTGATACCATGTATGTTCAACGGGCTTGGGGTTATAAAATAAACAAATTCAGCCTCATTGTTTTCTTTGTGAAGTACGTCTCGTACTTTTACTGGACAATGCAGCCCCTGGCATTTTTCTGAAACTTTGAACACAAGGTAACACACATATTCTGTATCTGGTGACAACATTTGACTTCTAATAGTGCATTTGAGATAAAATACTTGTGGCAAAACCTCAATCACGTCTGGAAATCTGCATGTACAATATATATACATAATTCACAGAAATGAACTATTGGTTTAAAAAGAAGTGAAACTATTGTCAAACATATATTTACAAATCCTAATTTGGTATTTTAATAGATGCGCACATTGTGCATGTACGATTAGAAAAAGACTAACATATAACAAAATTGGTTTAAAAAAGCAAACCTGGACTCGGCTGATGGTATTGAAGTAAAAAGATCCACATTGTTGAACTTGTATAAAGCCGCCTTCGGCGAAAGAACAAGAAGTTTCTTTCCATTTACTTCCCCCAACCAAAAAAACTCGTCATAGTTGTCGTGTATCTTGAATATTTCTTCAAATTTAGTCGGCAATTGTTGCACCTGATCCGCACTGAAGTTTGATTTCAAGATTTGGACTTCCTTCAACTTTCTATTTTCTTCATATTTCACCTGTGTACAAATCATGTTAAATATGCAACATTGAACATGGGTTTAGTTTAATTTTTTCCGCCATCCATCCAACCCCTTTAGCACAATATAAAACAAGAATATAAAATGGATCAAAGAAATATTTACAAACTCACTCTGTCAATGGCTCGGAATTCAATGCCTTCAAGAAAAATTGCACCATCTCCACAATAGTACGTTGAAAAGCTCTCTAGTAGAAACTCAAAAACGACATGTTCGTTCTGATTCGAGAAACGGTGCAACTCAACCATCATCCACTGCTTATCTCTCCATGTTGCGAAATATGCATGCAGACGTTCGTGTCCGTTTCTATACTTTAGGTTAACATACATAGGTTTACTTGAACAGTTTCTTGAATCACAAAATTTGAAGACTAAATAGACCCCATAAACAACATTAGGAGATAAAAATTGAGCTCTTGTCTTGATTTCGATGTGCAATTCGGAAATATCTAACATCTCCACCACTGTCCCAAACCTGCGCAGATTATAAACATCCAATTCTAAATCAGTCACAGCCTTTATTCTCATACACTTCTACTTTTGAATTTTGTAATTTTCGGAACAAGAGTTTAAATTCTATTTTAGAAATTATTATACCACAAAAAGGTCTATTTAAATAAAGGTAAGAATATTATAAATAAATACTATCAAGATGCTAGCAAAATTTATAATTCACGGTCATGAGAACAGAGGACCCAAAACAGGGGCAAACCTCAGCTACCTTATTAGAAGGTTTATAAAATTATAGTTCCTAATCATATAGTGAGTATTAAAATCTATTTTCTCATGTACAACATCATTTTTCATTGTTCATATGCATGTATGCAGGACTAATCTTGTTATTAACCTGATGAGATGAGGTCTGAAGTGTAAAAGAGCGTAAGATGAAGCACTATTCCTTTGTTGATTAGCACAAGGGATTAACAGTTCTAGCAGAATAGAGTCAAAGGGATTCAAATATTTTTTGTGTAAGTGCAATCGGTCAGTGTGATAAACGGTAAAGAGAATAACCTTATACTTCAAATTAAAAAGTATAACATACTTCTACCAACAATGCATATGTTTGCTTATCACTTAAAACTAACAAAGGCGGAGAGGTAGAGAGAATAACCTTGATTCTGGAAGAGATTTCCACTCATGTGAACAACTGTTTGTGTAGGAAAACATTGTGGCTGAAACCATTTCATTTCTTTCTCCATTACCAACGAATGACAACAACTTTTATCCAACCCAAATACAAATCAGACTCAATGTGTATGATGTATAAATGCATTTGTGATTTTGAATTATCTCTCAATAAGGAAAAGATACATATAAAATGGGAAACACCAAATAAACGAGATACAAGAATGAACGTCCTGTTGAAGGAGGATTCCCTTCGAAAAAATGTTGTAAAGATCCTCTTTCTTGTTGGTAGAATAGATTTCGGGGCACTTTGACATCTGGATTATTTCTTTGTAATCTTTAGGCAATTTGGGCTCCCAATTCTCATAATCCTCCTATATATACATTAATCAATTAACAAACTCATGTTCCATACAGTTACGTTCTTACAGTTTATATAATAGTTAAAGCCCATAGTTTAGATATATATGAATCAAAAGTTAGCCAATTTTGTCAAAATATAAAAACTTACCTGAAATTCCAATGCTTTCTTGAGTTGTATGACCACTTCATTAGCTGTTGGTCGTCTTTCTCTCCTGTGATGTAAGCATTTAAGGGCAATCCTTGTATAGGTAATATATGACTCTGGCACAATTTGTTCTTTGATACCCTCGAACACTAGCTTATCAAGTTTCTCAACATAATAGTGGTGTTTAGCCAAAAAGGGTAAATAAAGATACTCATCATCTAGCTTTTCGGATGATAATTTCCCACACAATATGTCAAATAAGACCGCACCCAATGATAATATATCAGACTCTTTGGTTAAGAAGCCTGTTTTTGAGTACAGTGGGTCACGGTAGCCAATTGTGCCTATAACATAGTCTACATCCTGATTTGTTGGACATACTAAGGAAAGCCCAAAATCACTAATTTTTGCTTTCCAATCATCAACCAGTAGAATGTTGCTGCTGCTGATGTCCCTATGTATTACCATTTCTGGACTTGAAACAGTTCCATGAAGAAACTCCAACCCGATTGCAATATCGATGCATATTTTAAGCCGCATCACCCACGTAAGACTATTATCACTCAAGTACTTATCAAGACTTCCTCTTGATGCATACTCATAGACAATAATTTTCTCATCCTCTTCATCACAGTAGCCTACAAGACCAATTACATTTTCATGTTTATACTGCATAAGGATTTCAAGTTCTGTCATAAATTCAGCTTCTCCTTCAGCAGATTTCCTACCCAACCGCTTTGCAGCAATGAAGTTATGCCCATGAGTGTGACCCTTGTACACATTCCCAAAATCTCCATGTCCAATGAGATAGTCTTGATTGAAAGTTTCTGTGGCCAACTTTATTCCTTGAAGTGACAGTTTGTGGCTGTCCTTGTGGTTCTCCTGCGAATCATCAGACGATCAGTCAATTTGATAAGTAAAAAATAACTGAATGGTTTGGCATCTAATACTCCTTTAAAGTCTATAAGTTCAGGGTTACGGTTGTAAATCTAGCTTGCTAAAGTTTAAGATTAAAACAATATGTCACAAAAATTAACGACTAAAAAGGTTTAATGGCAAGATCCTTAATTCAGCAAAAGTTTGTGGATTAAAATATTAGTTGCACACATACTACTATGAAGAATATATGAGGAGATTATAAAGTTATTCAAAAAAATTGCGCACCTGACAGTATAACGCTTTTTTAAGATCATTGATGACATCATCTATTGATGGACGTTCAGCTTGAGTCACTGCTAGACACTGAAATGCGATTTTTGAAAATACGTCCAAAGACTCTTTATTGGGTCCTTTGGTAAGAGAAAAGGTATGTTCATTGGTTTCTTCCTTTATCTTGTGATCAACAATTTGCATTAGTGTTCCCTTCTCAAAATGATGTCGTGCAATGGGTGCAATCCCGTTCCCATCAATGTCGGTGAAAATACGATCATAGGCCACCTTCCCGGTCAAGATCTCAAATAATACCACTCCAAAAGAGTAAACGTCTGATTTTTTATTTAATCTTCCATACCCTTGATATTCTGGATCCAAATACACATTTGTACCTGCAATCGTGTCGGTATTGAGAGTGCTGGCCTCTTGATCTTCTGGGTGGAATTTGGAGAGCCCAAAATCAGCAATCTTCGGTTCCAAATTTTCGCCCAATAGAATATTTGCACTCTTGATGTCACGGTGTATTATCTTTTGTTTGTCTTGATCTGTGTTGGTGTGAATGTAATTCAAGCCATGTGCAATACCAAGACATATTTTCAAGCGTTGCATCCAAGTAATATTTGTCATTTTTTCACTTTTTCCCAGATAATCCTCAATTTTGCACAGGTCTTGCTCGGATCTTGGATCAATCATGGATGAACTTTAATAATGAAAACAATAAGAGTATGCACGGATTGTGCAGTGACTCGATATGAGAACAGAGAGAGGGTGGGAATGATTCTGATAATATAAACACTAATATTATTCCACCATTTATAAACGATTACAATGATCAGTATATATAGTTTGTCAATCGGTATGAATGAACCGATGTGACTGTTCTAAGAGATATGTTCTAAACGTTATACCCTATCACTAATACATGAATTACAGTTATAAAGTTTCTATAATACATATATGGTCCTTCATGTTTCGAGATTTATGATTCTTGATTATTCAAGTCCAACATTCACTCCCCTAATCAAGAAATCATAATCTTCACTTTGTTCTTGTCCATCTTTGATTGCAGTCTCGTTTCTCCTTTGCATCTTCTGTAATTGTCATTCGAATTGCTGTCCTCTTTCATGGCTTCTTCTTTTTCAATCTTCATCCTTTTCTTTGGTGATTCATCAACTATGTCATCTTCCATATCTTCTGCATCAGGCTGTGGTTTGGTATCTGCAACATCTTTGCCATCTTCATCACTTTCTGCCTTTCCTTGCTTTGTTCTTAGTGCTTCCTCATAGTAAATTTTCACCAATGCTAATATATTCTTTGTTCTTGACATCGTTCTCTTTTGTGCCTCGTTGCCTCTTTTCCTTTTAATTCGACTTCTATCTTCAACTAAACCTTTCGAATTTGTTGCCTTGTTTCTGTTTCGAACCAAAAATAAAACACCAAAAGTTCCTTTTTCTTCTTCAAATCGATAACTTCCTTGACTGCAAATGATCGATCCATGTAACCATACGCCACTTTTGCACAGGTCTTGCTCGGATCTTGGATCAATCATGGATGAACTTTAATAATGAAAACAATAAGAGTATGCACGGATTGTGCAGTGACTCGATATGAGAACAGAGAGAGGGTGGGAATGATTCTGATAATATAAACACTAATATTATTCCACCATTTATAAACGATTACAATGATCAGTATATATAGTTTGTCAATCGGTATGAATGAACCGATGTGACTGTTCTAAGAGATATGTTCTAAACGTTATACCCTATCACTAATACAGGAATTACAGTTATAAAGTTTCTATAATACATATATGGTCCTTCATGTTTCGAGATTTATGATTCTTGATTATTCAAGTCCAACACTCAAGACTCCCCTTAGAAGCAAGCTCATAGATAAGGATCATGTGATCATGATCTTCATCACAAAAACCAAGAAGAGAAATTATATTCTCATGTTTACAGCTAGTCAGAATCTTAATTTCTGCAATGAACCCTTGTTCTCCTTCTCGATTGTGAATGCGTTTTACGGCTACCATGCTACGTTTTTTGGGAAGATCACATTTATTCTTCCCTTCTATGGAAGATGAATTTCTGCCATCAAAATGTTCGAGTTGTGCCTTGTATACCATACCATATCCGCCTGACCCAATGCAATATTTGTTGGCAAACTTCTCTGTTGCCATCTCGATATCATTAAGTCCAATCTTCAAGTGTTCCAAGTTCTTCAACTGCAACATTGTGGACATTCAAAAGACAACAATGTACTTAAATAAATTATTGAATGAAAAAAGAATCACAATCTATACTAATTGTGATGTTAATAGAAAAAAGTTACACAACAACACTTTATTCTCAGCCAATGGATTCTGTTAGCTTCGATATCAGTTACTGTTTTACTCTTTAAAATAAATTGTGATTTGTGACTAGTGTGCAGGTCCATGGTAGTTGGTGCAGATGGTGTTTTGATTTCTTGTTTTTGGGTGTTGATCCTGTGGTGTGGAGTTGGCCTGGTCATCTCAATAAATTTATATGGTGTTTTGATTTCTGTCCATATATCAAAAAAATTTGTTAACAGTCGTTTATCATTTTAGAGTGCCAGGATTATGTAATAAAGAAGTAAATTACCCTCAGGTGATTGGATGATGTACTGTCAACTACATTCCTTGGAAGTTCCTAAAATAATATTTGCAAAAGAATAGGAGATTAGTAGATAGATATAACTATTATTATCACATAAAGTTGATAAGCAGGTTGATTTTCTTACCGGATTTTCATACTGTGATTGAAGTTTCAACGCTTTCTCAAGTCTTTTGACAACCTGATCTATATGTGGACGATCTGCTCTTTCCTCTTTTATGCAGCAATATGCTGTTTCTAAAAAGATTTTTAAAGCTTCTTGGTCCATCTGATTTCGTAAAGGCGGCATGATCATATCCTCCAAATGAGATTTTGCCAGCTGACTTAATAACCCGTCTCTCAACTCATCTCCAAGTTCATTTTTGCTTTCGTCTTTGTCATCGTTTGCACTCCTGCCACACAAGACTTCTAGTAATACAACACCGAATGAAAATACATCTGACTTGTGGGTCACCCCGCCAGTCTTTTCATATTTTGGGTCCAGGTATGCATTCTTAAGAATATCACGAGTAAGAAGAAGACGGTGCCTCCGACCTACTGTATTTTTCAAAGAAAGTTCAAAACCAGATAACTTCGGTTCCCATTTTTCATCTAGTAAAATTTTCAAGCTCCTGATGTTGCAATGTATGACACTAAAATCCCGTCCAGGATCATAATGGATGTAACTCAATGCATTTGCAACACCAACACATATCTTCAACCTTTGCATCCATGTGAGGGTCCGGTCACCTAGATATTTTGCAAGACTTTTGTTGGCCTCCTTCTTGTATATGATAATCTTACTCTTGTTGGACTCATAAAACCCAATAAGAGACACTAGATTCTTATGTTTGAGACTAGAAAGCATCGAAATCTCCGTCCAAATCTTTTTGCTCTCATCTTTTATACATCTAGTATACCTCTTTACAATAATATCGATGAATTGTTCAGAACGTAAGAGACGGCCTTTGTAAATTGTTCCAAGCTTAAATTTTTTGATAATATTCTCAACAGCAAAGTTGTTGGTTGCTGATATTAAATCTTCTGCATTGAGTTTTAAGTGAGAAAGATCTTTGAGGAAAGACTTTGTCTCTTTGCTGACATGGGACTCAACGTGTGTAGATATGGAAGTCAATCCCTATATGTACCAAACAAGACAACATTACCAAGCGTTCCAAAAATGGCACGTGTAGATATGGAGGTCACGTTTCTAAAATCCAGTGACTTGCAACAATAGTAATAAGTAGATAATTACCTTGTCATGATTGGATGATGTATCTTCAACTTTGGCCGCAACTATTGAATGTTCCTTTAATACCAATGTTCCTTCAACTTTGGAGGTCACGTTTCTCACAACATTTTGACGTTCCATTTGAAGTTTCAACGCGTTCTCAAGTCTTGTGACAACCTCACTTATATCCGGGCATCGAGATCTTTCTTCATTCAAGCAGTCATATGCTGTCTTCGCGAAGATGTTAAATGATTCCGGATCCATTTGTCTCCAAAGAACCGGATCAATTATTTCATCTAATATTTTCTTTTTAAAATGGAAAATGGCCATCAGAGCCAAATACTTATTATCTTGGTGGTCAATTATTGATTTCCTACCACACAATAGTTCAAACAAAACTATCCCAAAAGAGTAGATATCTGACTTTTGGTTCACACTTTTAGTCTCAATATATGTTGGGTCTCCATACCCGGTTATGTACCGAAGTCTATTAGTATGAAATGAATGGTGCCTTTGAGTTGCTTTAATTTTCATGGAACATCGAAAAAGGGATAACCTAGGTTCCCAGTCATCATTTAGTCGAACTGCGCCACTCTCGATGTGCCGGTGTATTACGCTAAAGTCACGTGGCTCGTCATAATGAATGTAGCTCAATGCATGCGCAACACCGACAGATATCTCCAATCTTCGCACCCATGTCACGCTCACTGGGTCATTTAGATAGTTGTTGAGACTTCCCTTGGTCGCACCCCTGATAATGATGATCTTCTCATCATTTTCATCACAAAACCCAACCAATGAAACCACATTTTTATGCTTGAGACTTGAAAGCAATGAAATCTCCATCCAAAACTCTTGTTCTTTTTCATCCCATTCTTTATTCCACCTCATAGCGTGTATTTTAATCAACTCACCGGACCACAAGAGCTGTCCCTTGTAATGATTTCCAAAATTAGCTTCTCCCCAGAAATTTTCATCAGCGAAGTTGTTGGTGGCCGATAGGATATTTTCAAGGGGGACTCTGAGGTGAGCAAATTCATTCATTATCTGTTAAATAGTCAAGTATAAATGTGAGTTAAAAAAAGGGAGTATAATAATGCCTACTGTGTTTGATAAAATTCCTGAACCATGTCTAAGACATGTAGGTCTAATTCTGCATATATGTTGTAGTTTAGCAGTGAGATACATGAATATGCTGGAAAGGATATTGGAGTACAAGGTATTAATGATAAAGACTGCTGGCACAAAAGAGTGCTGAGTTTGAGAAATGGCTAACAGATTGCATAAGGTTTAAGGGTAGAAGGTGATTAGAGTTGTGCTTATTAAGTCAACTAGGTAAAAAAATGAAATTGCAGACACATGTGTTCCGAAGGTATCGGACTACTTCGTCTTGGTTATGACAAAGGTATTTATGGAAATTAAAAGTACAAAACATGTTCCTAAGGCATTATAGTCATTTTTATCCCTTTTACTTGTAACAGGCACAAGTAAGTATTCTACGAATCCGACACAATATTGCATTTGTATCTACACTAGGTATTCGAATTGGTATAAACAAACTGCTTATTTGAACTGGTTGATTTTTCTAAGTCTCTTTGAAACTGCTTGAATCTAGATGTATAGAAACGTGATGATTCTGCTTGTTGTTGATTGCTGAATGATTATAGATGATTAGAGTTGTGCTTATTGAGTCAACTAGGTAACAAAATGGTTGATTTTGCTGATTGCTTATTGTTGAATAAATATGTTAGATTGATTAACTTGTGTTGATTGAATCAATTGGGTCACCAAGTATCAAATGAAAGCTCTGGTACCATAATACCAATCTAAACTACTCCAATTAACTAAAGACTAGTGAGTGAAAGTGTAGTGCATAATGTAACAGATGATACTAGAGTGTTCAATGTCACGATATATATGGTAAACTTACACATAATCTTATGTGATCTCATATGCTGCAGCAGGTATATATATTTTTAGTTTTCTGTACCGAACTTGAATGTCTTTTTGGAAATTATATAGATTCGCTTCGTACAAACATTGTGCACAATGTATGTTGAGAGTTGAGACTCCTTTACTTTTATCCCAAAATATTCAATCATGGTGACTAAATATGTGACATGGTAATCACTAACTATGGCTTTGTATATATGAATTTTTGTCATAGTGCATGATGTAACAGATGATATACTATTGATAATAAGCAATTATAATTCTATTCCGGGTTGATGATGTTCAACTCATACTTTGAGATTTGTTCATCCCATTTAACTGTATATACTTGAGTTATGTTCATCACATAAAGTCATAGACCATATTGTCTTATCACAGATTGATGAATCTGAAAATGAGGAACTTGAATATAAAACTGTTGAGCAAGATCAAGAGCTTATATAAGTTCGATTCAGTTCTTATATACTAGTCATTCTTGTTTCAGGCACAAAATGATTTTTCCAAAGCGTATGAGAAGGGGACCCATACTAAGGACCAATTGATGGATTATATATGGAAAGGGAATTGATTTGCAAACATTACAAATTGATTGGCACACTCCAATTCATGCATGCCAGACTTGTACTGTATTAATATTCTGCATTAACTACTTGTACAGTTGAGTGTGCAAATAAAAAGTTGGAGTGTGCGAATCATCTCCCATATGGAAAGCCTTGAAAAGTGGTAAGGTAATGTTCAAAGCAGATGAATAATCCCAAAAAAGTCAACTGATAACTGAGTAAAAGAATAAACACTGAAATTAGAAGGTTGTTACCCATTTGACCCGTAGGATTATTATGGGTAATATTGAGAAGGTAGTTGTTTCATTTTCGTGATGTTTTGTTTATTGGCCATCATTAGCTACCTTTTTGTATTTTTAACATATCGGTTGGTGTTTCATGGTGCTTATGGGATATTAATGTTGCTTATACTGGCTGAGATTACTAGGTATGTTGTGTCTAATCTCTTAACCAGTGACCTAATTGACCTTTTTTCTTATTAATTATTTGTTTTTTATCGCCACATAAAGTAAACCATAACATAGACAGACGAATTTACAAGTAAATGAGTTGAATCCATATAAGGGAAGTTGCTTCTCTTCTAGTCAATGCATCGTAAGTCTGTTAATATTTGTGGTTTTCTTTCATAAATAATTTTAAAATGGACAAATACCTGGAGATTAGAGTCTCTAAAATTTTAAGTTTTGAGGTTAAAGGTACAAACAAAAAGGGGATGGACAACTCACATGAAATTTTGAAGAAAATTAGTTTTGATCTACAACTTGGACATACTTGTTTTTCACTTTATTTGTGTTATACAGGTTTTATGACACAAGTTGAGGGACTAAAGATGAAGCATTGTAAAGACTGAGGACTAAAGGAGCTCAAGGCCTAAAGATTGAAAGTCAAGGCTATATAAGCTCATTATCTCTTCATTATCTATATTTCTTGTTAAGGTTTGCTTTGTGTATTTCCACACAATTATAGTTTATTTGTTAGTATTTTCTTGATCTTGTAATAAACTCTTTTCAGTTTTCTGTATTGTAAAACACTCTCATGTATAAATTTAACATGGTATCAGAGCCACGTATCGGTTTTTCCCAAAAATTAGGGTTTCGATAAAATTTGGGGTTTTTTGATTCTTTGTCAGATCTTACTAGATCGTAGTTTAATTCAATCAATTAGTGATTGAATTGTGTTTTTTTGGTATCAATTGAATGTCAATTGATAGTTTTCAATTTATAGAGTTTTCTAAAAATTGGGGGTTTTCTTTCTGGTGTTCTTGTTAGTGATCAACTTGTGTTAATCAGTTAGGTTTAGTCAAGATCTTATAGATCTTGATTGTTTTGGTGTGTCGTCAAAATTAGGGTTTATTGTATCAAACCCTAATTTAGGAATAATATTGTTTCTTGTTTCTTGTGATTCAATTGATTGTTTATTTTCTTGTTTCTATTGTGAAGTGCATATAATCTCAGTCTAACATTTTTTTTTGTGTGTCTTGGTTCTGGATTCCGCTGCTTATTGATTGGTTGTTGATCTTCTTGATCAATTTTTTTCTAGAATTGCGTGCATTGTAACACCACTTATACTCTCTCTCTTAGATTTTTTCTTAGGTTTTTTTAGAAATTGCATGAGACGAAGTGTAGGTTTAAGGGATTGTTTGTGTTGGATTTGTTGATTATTGGGATTACTTGTGATTGAAGGTGATATAAGGTGTATCTGTTTTTTGTTTTCTTTTCTGTCTCATCACCATTGTTGGGAAAAATGGTGATGAAGCTTCGTGATCAGGGGTTCAGGTGACAAACATGATCAGTTTGACCCTATGTTCTTGCATAGTAATGATATTAATGGAATTCCTTAAATAAATTTTAAATTGGAAGGTACTGAAAACTATAAAGTTTGGTCTGCTATTAAATTAGCAATTCACACTAAAAACAAACTTGGTTTCATAAATGCTAAAATTCTCAGGCCTACTGAGGCTGGTTTTATGCAAGAATAATGGGATAGGTGTAACTCTGTGGTTTTACCTTGGATTCTTGGCTGTGTTTCTCAAGATGTGTTTATGGGACAAGTGTTCTCTAAAAATGCTAAAACTCTATAGGATGAATTAGAAGAAACATATAATAAAGAAGATGGTTCTATTATATTCAATATGCACTTTAAAATTCACTCATTCACTAAATCTGGCATTCCTTTGTCTAGATACTATCATAAGTTTAATGCATTATGGATGAAATATGACTCCCTTGTGGATTTGCCTGACTACACTTGTGCAGGTTTTGAGAAACTCAAGAAACACAATCAGCTCATTAAGCTGATGCAGTTTCTTATAGGTTTGGATGAGGTTTATGCTCACATTAGGATCATTATCCTTACCACTAATTCTATTCCTATGTAAAGAGTGCCTTTGCCACTCTTTCTAAAGATGAGTCTCACAAGAGTACTTCATCTCATTCAGGTTCTAAGTCTGATAACACTGCATTTGCATCTAAATCTAATCAAAGATTCAATGAGTGGTCTGTGAACAAAAATGGTAATAATAATACTCAATCTAGAAGGCTAAACAGGCCTAATTTGGTTTGCACTCACTGTAAAAGAAATGGTCATATTGCTGATAGATGTTTTGAGCTAGTTGGTCATCCATCTGGTTTTCAAAAGAAAAATGGCGCTAATCAAAACAATGCTAGTAGCAATACTGTTTCAGGGCATAAGGATAGGCCTGCTGGTTCATCTAACTCCTTTACAGATTAACAATATCAAAGGCTTATGGCTTCGATCAGTGATAAATCTGGATGCAGCAGTATGGCTGCAAACATTGCAGGTATTAATTGTGTCATTAGTTTTAGCCATTCTAAATTCTTTAATCATAATACCAACATAACAAAGATAATAAATGTAGTCATTTTTTTATGAAGATGTTTGTATTCTTCAGGACTCTGTTCTAAAGACCCATATGGGGACTGGTAATCAAAGTAATGGACTGTATAAATACAGGTAAAAACCTTAATAAGTTTCTTGTTTATCTAAGACTATATGGCCTAACAGACTTGGTCATCCTTCTGATCAAGTTCTGAACATACTTAAACACAAACTTAACATTGATAAAGATTCTAAAATTGATCCTTGTGATGTGTGTCACAAGGCCAAACAAACTAGAGACCCATTTCCTCTTAGTGAACATCAAACCATTGAGGTTGGACAGATTGTTCATTTAGATGTATGGGTCCCTATAAAGTTCAAAGTAAAGAAGGGAATACATACTTTGTGACTATTGTTGATGATTCTTCTAGAGCTGTTTGGGTGTTTCTGTTAAGGGGGAAAACTGAAGTGTTTTCTTATATTGTAAGTTTCTATAACTTGATTAAAAATCAATTTGATAAAACTGTTAAAGTTTTTAGAAGTGACAATGAACAGAGTTTGTGAATCAAAATATGGATAAGTTTTGTAAAGAAAATGGTATTCATCAATAAACCTCATGTTCTTATACTCCTCAACAAAATGGTTTAGCAGAAAGAAAACATAGATACTTATTAAATGTTGCTAGAGCCCTCATGTTTTAGGGGGGATTCCTTTGAACATGTGGACCGAGTGTATTCTAACTGCTGCTTACCTAATTAACAGGATACCTACCAAGGTTTTATCTGGAAAGTCAGCATATGAATTGATATATAAGTGTGAACCTAATCTCTCTATTTAAAAGTTTTTGGGTGTTTATATTTTTCAACTATTTTAAATAATTTTGATAAGTTTTCTTCAAGGTCAGAGAAATGTGTTTTTATTGGTTATTCTTTTGATAAAAAAGGTTTTAAATTGTTCAGTTTGGAAACAAAAAAGATTTTATATTCAAGAGATGTAAAATTTTATGAAACTGTGTTTCCTTTAAAACACAATTATGAAAAAGTGAATTATGAGTTTCAGTTTCAAAATACAAATGGTCAAAACTTTTTTAACTCTGGCCTTTGATCATCAAATGATCCCTATGATGATGAGAGAGAGAATGAGTCAGTTAAGACTCCTGAACTCAGTGAAGTCATAGACCAGTCTTCACTAGGAGGCACTCCTAATGACATAGTACAGGATGAGGTGGTGCATCCTGATGTCTCAGGTGAAGCCATCAGTGATGACTTGGAGAATGAAACACTTGTTGATAATGATAAAATGACTAAGGGTGATGATGATTACTATCAAGAATTTAATGATATGTTTCATGATGTTGTTGTGACACCTGCTGTAACACCAGATAGAGTGGCTAATCTTAGAACCTATATTAGAAAGTCTGCTTGAAAAACTAGTCAACCAGTTAAGCTTAAGGATTATGTTTTGCATAAAAAGGTTAAGTACGGTATTGACAAATCTGTTAATTACAGTAACATAAACAAAGAGAATTATGTGTTCTCTACAAAATAATTGAACCCAAAACATATAATGAAGCGATTAAGGATAGCAAATGTGTGACAACCGGCAATTTAGGGAGCCATTTTGAAAACCCGCATTACGTTAAAGTTCGTTTATAAATTTTGATTGGAATTTTTATTCATAACGAACTTGTAAGACCAATTTTATGGTTAATTATATTTTATGTCGTTATGGGATTTGAGATTTATTTAATGATTCGTTATGGAATTATACTTGGTGATGTATTTTTAAATTCTCACTTGGTACTACGTTGACTCCGGCACTAGGTTTCCCTAACGGGAAATTTTATGACTCGTTTTACGAGTCCGACTACATTTAATTATTTACGGGATGTTTCGTGAGATATTAAACGTTTGAAATGAGTTCGGGTTTCGGGCCGTATGTTTTACACTTACCCATTTCTTTACCCACTCATAATTATTAGTAATATTATTATTACTATTATTATTATTATTATTATTATTATTATTATTATTATTATTATTATTATTATTATTATTATTATTATTATTATTATTATTATTATTATTTAAAACTAAAAAAAAATAATAATAAAAGAGTTAATAACAAAGGGTCCTTGTTGGTTCGGTTCACACACAACACCAACACCCTCACTCCCACACTTCATCTCTCTCTTTTTCTTCTTCTTGACAAACCCTAGCCGCCCCATAAAAACCGGCCACCACCACTGTCACCGCCGGCCACCATTCAACACCACCACCATTTCCTAATTCCCCATCATCTAATCTCTTAGATCTACCCCTACACGCGCCCCATAACTCCATTTTTCATCTCGAATCACCACTATTTTCACCACCATTCACTTGTTTTCGAAGGGTTATCACGGTTGGAGTTTTATAGATCGAAGGTGAGACGAGTTTTACTCGTATTTTTGATAAAAACATGACCAAGGGTCACGACTTGATGAGATTCGGTTGGGTCTTCATTTAAAAACGTGGAATACTTATGGGTTTTTGATGGAAACACGTTTTCTTAAAGGTTTGGTATCCGGGTTGGTTTTCTTGATGGGTTGATTTGAACCGTGAGTCTAAGACTCACGGCTTGGTTGTTTATCCGAGCCATGGGGCTCGATTGCTTGCCACTTTTGGGTCTTGAAATTGTGGCTCATGTTCTTGCTTGCGTTGGTTTTGGTTCGACTCATTGGAGTCACGGCTCGATGCCGTATATTGGTTGTTGTTGCTGAGACCCTTGTGGTCGACTTGGCATTTGGGTGTGCTCCTTGGAGCTTTACTTGTGACCCCTTGATTTTGGTTCGAGCCATTGTGGCTCGTGGTGTGTACCGAGACTCATTTGAGTTGAGTAGACTCGGGTTTGGCTTGGTAAACCATCCCGAATGGAACTTTGGTTATATTTGTTTCCTTACGATTTTTGTTGTTAACTTGGTTTTGGATTTGGCTTGGTTGATTATTTTGGCCGAATACTTGTGGGTCGAGACCAGGTTTGGTCTCGACAATGGATATTGGTATTGAGAAGTGTTGACGAAAAGTGTGATTGGGGATCGATTGTGAGACGGTCGCTTAGAATGACGGAGATAGGATAGTTGGGTGCCGTAGTCGGACCCTATTGTTGTAGCACGTGGATTGGGATTGTTTTGGGCGGAGAAGTATTGATTCTTATGACATTTGCATATTACTTTGGACTTGGACAATGAGCCGAGAGTCATGACTCGGACATGTGACCATTTCGTATGACTCGATAACTATTTACAATTTAAAACATAAATAATAAAACTCGTAATAATAATTATTGGTAATATAAACGTTTATATGAATATATAGATGTGAATAACGTATATATAATTGTATAAATGCGTATATTAATAATAATAAAAATCACGAGTCATATTATAAATAATACGACTAAATATATTAGGCTACGAGAGTAGCGTAATATTATTGGAAGTATTGTTATAATTAAATATTATAAATACCGAGAAATTATCGACGATTACTAAATATTAAATGAAATGTTATTTTACGAGTAAACGTATCGAGTTATGCGGAGTCGTGGTCACTTGAGTCCAGGTAAGTTATTGTTTGTGACTTTTGTGTTGTCACGGATATATGACGATTAATATAAACATTTTCTATAACTAAATAACTTACTTAACCGAAAGGTTGAACCGAGTTATTTGGCTATACGAAATGAGTATATTAATGGGCATCGTATCCTACGACGCCCATAGGTTGTGGTATATGTAAAGGATAATAAATTGCTATATATATATATATCAGGAAATCTGGCCAATTTGACGATGTATATAAGAAGTTTATTAAACTACGATATATACCATATAGTATTTATGTGCTATGTGCTTTAGGATTGGGTGTAATCTTGGAACGGTATGTTACGTAAATAAATATGAGGATTATCAAATCGACGGATTTGATAAACTTTGGCGATTTATTTAAATAATATATTGGGCTAATATTAGATCTATAGTTTATTTTATTATTCTTCTGTGTGACCTCTTTGGTTTGTTTGTGTCGACCCACCACCCGTATGGATACCAAACGTAAAAACGCCAAACTATTACGAAATGGATTTTTGGAAAATAAAATGGAATACGTCCGGGTTTGGGAATATTTTGAATTTGAGGAAACAATTTCTGAACGAGTTGATATTGTTAGGTCGTGCCGAGTCCGTAGTTGCCGTCTTGTGAGTTAGTATACATCTTACTTCTACCGATTTCTTCTTGCTGATTTCTGGACTTGAGGTGAGTCATAGCCTCACTTTTTACTCTTGAACTATGTTTTCAATACTTGGGGTGAGAAACGTGCAAATTATTTTATGTGGACTATTATCGCTTCTATATTCTTTCTAAATCTTGCTATGCGTATGGACTAGGATATATTGTCAGCTTTAGTCACATACATTTTATGTGTACTATTCAAGGTTGGCTTATTTGGAATTGTCGGCTTTAGTCACACGGTTCGTGTGTACTATTCAAGGTTGGCTTATTTAGATACTGTAGTGTGCACCTATAGGTTATTAATACTTCGGAGGTTATCCGAGTATTTATTGGTATTGCGGGGGTTACCCGAATATCTATGTTAGAATGGAGGGTATCCGTGTGTTATGATGGAGTGGAGGGTATCCGCAGGCTTTTAGTGAATCCTTAGTCTAGCTAGCAAGCGTTTTGCGTATATGTCCACTATATTGTTAGATGAATTTAAACCTATGATCTCACCAGCGAAAGCTGACTTTTAGCACGTTTTCTCAGGTAATTAAGTGATGATATGGATGCATGGATTGGAAGGCTCGGCTAAGGCTCCTGGTTTATGGATCTATTTTTCTAAACTCTGATATTGAATTATGGACCTACTTTTATTTCTTTTGGGCCTGACTCTGGATGATGTTGGGATAAATGTAAACTTTAAAACCCCGTTTTGGTCGTGTTTTTATTATGTTTGCTTTATCTCGTTCTATTATGTCTTGTGTTGGATACCAATCCCCGTAGCACCCCGAAAGCTTGTTGAGTCTTCCGCTGTATCAAATTTTGGGGGTGTTACAAAATGGATTGATGCTATGAATCTTGAAATAGAAGCATTAAACAAAAATAATACTTGGGTCATTGTTGAACTTCCTGCTGGAAGAAGAGCAATTGGCTGCAAGTGAGTGTGAAAAATTAAATATAATTCTGATGGAAGTATTGAAAGATATAAAGCCAGGCTTGTAGCCAAAGGTTTTAATGAGAAAGAAAGGATTAATTATGAAGACTTTTTCTCCAGTAATTAAAATTGTTATTGTGAGAATTATCATAAGTATTGATGTATAGAATGGATGGCCTTTATATCAGCGTGATATAAACAATGCTTTTCAGTATGGTAAACTTGATGAGGATGTTTAGATGCAGTTGCCTCAAGGTTATTATGATGAAAATGACAAGAGGGTTTGCAAGTTAAACAAATCATTATATGGTTTAAAACAAGCACAAAGAAAATGGAGTGAAAAGTTAACTAGTGTCTTAAAAGAGAATGGTTTTTGTCAAAGCAAAAATGATTTCTCTTTGTTCACTAAGTCTGAGAATGGTGTGTTCTTAGTTTTGCTGGTATATGTTGATGACATTGTTATCACAGGTAACAATGTTTCTGAGATTTAAAAGTTTAAGCAGTTTCTAAGAACTAAGTTTCTCATTAAGGACTTGGGTAAGATCAAGTATTTCTTGTGTACTGAAGTTTTGGATGATGATACTGGATTGTGTTTGACACAAAGAAAGTATTGTTTGGAATTGCTTAATGAGTTTGGTATGCTTGCATGTAAGCCAAGTAAGACTCCTATTGAATCAGTGAATGTGTTTGATAAAAATAAGAAAAAAGGAGTTGAAAAGGATGAACCTTTACTTGGTGTTAATGACTATCTAAAGCTAGTTGGAAAACTTATATATCTGACATTGACTAGACCTGACTTGTCTTATGCAGTTCACTCCTTAAGTCTGGTAATGCATAGTCCAATGCAGTCTTATTTGAAACTTGCTTTTAGAGTGTTAAGATATCTTAAAGAGTCACCATGTAAAGGAATATTCTTTGGCAAAAGTGATAGTTTTTGTATGAAAGTGTTTGTTGATTCTGATTGGGCAAAATGCAAAGTTACCAGAAAGTCAATAACTGGTTTTTCTATTTTTCTGGGTAACAATCTTGTTTCCTAGAAAAGTAAGAAGCAGTCAGGTCTTCTGCTGAAGCAGAATTCAGGGCTATGTGTAGTGTGACTTGTGAAGTCATGTGCAAAGATCTTAAAATGCAGGCTGTTGAGATGTTTTGTGATAATAGCAGTGCAATGCAAATTGCAGCAAATCGTGTGCTGCATGAAAGGTCAAAACATTTTGAGATTGACTTTTTCTTTATAAGAGAAAAGATTTTTGAGAGAATCATTAAAATTATTAAGGTCAAATATGAGAATAATACTGCTGACATTTTTACAAATGGTCTGTGTGATTGAACATATAAGGTTTTGTGATATGTTAAAGCTGAGAGATTTTTATAAGTCTTTGCTTAAGGGGGATTGTTGAAATAATAAGCTAAGGGCTTATTTGTCATTATTGCATACTTGTTTTTCTCTTTATTTGTGCTATACAGGTTTTTGACACAAGTTGAGGGACTAAAGATGACGCATTGTAAAGACTGAGGACTAAAGGAGCTCAAGATGTAAAGATTGAAAGTCAAGGCTATATAGGCTATGTTTGGCGCAGAGCAGAGCAATGAGCTTTTTGATTTTTAGTGTTCGTTTGGCAAAAGAAGAGTGAGCTTTAATATTTTTTAGGAAAGCTCATTTTTCCATGCATCTTTAAGAAGTTGTGAGCGGTGCACAGTGAGCTATGGCTATAGCCCATAGCTACTGCTTACGGCTCACAACTACTATTCACTACTCACAGCTACTTTTGCCAAACATAACCATAAGCTCATTATCTCTTCATTATCTGTATTCGTCATTAGGGTTTGCGGTGTGTATTTTCACACAGTTATAGTTTAGGTGTTAGTATTTTCTTGATCTTGTAACAAACTCTTTTCAGTTATCTATATTGTAAAACACTCTCATGTATCAACCATAAGGGGTGGTTGGTTGGGTTGATACAAATAAATTTAGGTTTGTTTTAACAGTTTTAATTGTGATTGATCATTACTTTGTATAAATTTAACACCTTGTGTATATCGTAATGAACTTGCTAAACTACAAATAGATTTTTTAACTATACTACTTTTAAAATTTTGATTTTACTTTGTAACTCAGTAATTCCCTCGTTTCTAATTTTAATCCTCTAGGAGGGACACTCCCCCTATTTCATATAAAGGTTTGCAGGACATCCTAACAAAATCTTAGTTGGGTGGTCATAGTTCACAAATGTTTGCAGACATCAACAAGTACTTTTACTATACCACTTTTCTTTTTTTCAATGTTATAAACACGGTTCGACCCCGCTGGTTTGACAGCTCGAACCGGTTCCAGCTTAGATAACGGGTCAAAAGAAACCTGTTTTTAAGAATTCAAAACCCAGTGTGACTCGCCGGGTTTTACCCGTTTCTATAATTCCGGCTGGGTTTGTCATTAAATCTCTTATATCTGTTCCACATTGCTTTTTACAAGTTTTAAAGGCTTTATAAGCTTTTTAGACAGTTTTTTATGGTGTTTTAAACACTTTCTATATGCTATTTGGATAGCAGAAAGATGGGCTGTTTGGACAGGCTTATATGCTATTTTAACAGCTTTTATATGTTGTTTGGCATAGCCTTTACGTGGCTGTTTCGAAACAAGTTTTTGCAGCAACTACATGCTCTTTTTTAAAAGCAATTACATATTTGTATGCTGTTTTTTAGCAGCAATTACAGCTTTTATATGCTTTTCCGACACAGTTTTTTGCAGCAACCTTGTTTTTTTGGAGCAATTACATGTTTGTAGGTGACATTGGTTTAAGACTCTCGCTAACCAGAAACAATTAGTTATTGCTTTAACTGATACGTGTGTTGGTCTAGCAAGTTGCTAAGCCAGTTGTTTATGTAAAATGGGTGATTAACAAATAAGCTTTGGTGTGGGTTGTGACGTAAGTCGCACTAAAGGGGTTTTTGTGCATTTTTATTTTATAAATAATTATTAACAATTCATAATGTTCATCTTCTTCGATAACTATTTTTATCCATAAAATATAAAATGATAATTACATGAGAATTTATATAATAATTCAGTAATAGAATACGACTAATTATTGTTACGTTAAATCATATGAAAAAATTGTCACTATTAAGTTACATAATCTAACAGTTATGGATATATATTTAATTCCAAGAAAAACAAAATCGTGTAAAGTCTTAGAAAGTGGTAAATAAAAGAAATTCATAAAACTTGTCACTACCTCATATAATATAACCATACTTATTAGCCAACTTGCACTGAAAGAAACAGATAGTACTATAGTAGTACTTATTATGATAGAAAGATGGAAGAGGAAAAACTGTCTTACCGTATTTTGATGTTCGAGTTGAAGTTCCAATGCTCTCTCAAGTCTCGTGACAATCTCATCAATATTTGGGCGTTGCGATCGTTCTTGGTTCAAGCAGTAATACGCTGTTTCCACGAAAATGTTAAATGATTGGGAGTCCATTTGATTCCATAGCTCCCAATCAATTATTTTATGGATTTTCTTCTCCCTATAATGGGTAACGGCCACCGAAGCCAAGTACTTATTATCTTGGTCGTCTTTGATTACTGCTTTCCTACCACACAGTAGTTCAAACATTACTATCCCAAAGGAGTACATATCCGATTTGTGGTTTGCCCTTTTTGTCTCTATATATGTCGGGTCTGTATACCCCTCGCTATCCCAAACTTTGTCAACACAGAATGAATGATGCCTCTGAGATGCTTCAATCTTCATGGAAAGTCTAAATTCAGATAACTTGGGTTCAAAGTCATCATTTAATAGGACATTCAAACTGTCGATGTTTCGATGGATAACGCTAAATTCGTGTGCCTCATCATAATGGATGTAGCTCAATGCATGTGCAAGACCAACACATATCTCTAATCTTCGCACCCAGGTCAAAAACATCGAGTTACTTAAATAGTTATCAAGACTTAACCAGGTCTCAAACTTGATAATGATGATTTTCTCATCATTCTCAGCACAAAACCCAACAAGAGAAACCAGATTTTTGTGCTTGAGACTAGAAAGCATTGAAATCTCCAACCAAAACTCTTGTTCTCCATCATCCCATTGTTTATTAAACCTCCGAACAAGGATTTTAATCAACTCACCAGACCACAAGAGTTGACCCTGGTAACTATTTCCAAACTCAGCTATTTCGGTGAGGTTTTTTTCAGAAAAGTTGTTGGTGGCGGAGAGCACATCTTCAAGGGGGATTTTTGTTAGAGTTTGACAATCAAAGTACACATATTGCGGAAGCTAGGATCAAGTAATAACACGTATAAAGATTAACTAAAACATAAATAGTAAACGTACCCGATGCACTTCAAATAAACCTTGATTCTTGTACAAATAGATCAATGATAAACCCCTTACCGTTTTGTTTATCGATCTCTTGATAATTACTAAAGTAAGTAATTACCTCGTTCTTGTACACACAAACTACCAACGAATAAAGGTTTGATGCAAGTAAACAAAACACTTAATATTTTGCTTATGGAAAATCGATCCAAGAACCCTAAGGGGAGGGGAGAACCGATCGGCCACAAGAAGGAAGAAAACAAGGATTTTAGGGTTAGTGTGTGTGCACAAAAGATGTGAAACCCTAATCCTTGGCCTTGTATATATACTAGGTGAAACTTGGTGACCAAGAAAGCATGGGTCGACCCATTGTGATGGGCTTCGACCGGCCATGCACCCTCAAGGGTGTTTCTAGATCTTTCTTGACTCCCAAGTTACACTCTAGTCCATATCTTTCGTCCCTAATGATAATTAGTCCATACGTTTAGTAACTAACGATCATTTAGTCCATTAAGTGTCATAAATATATATATATTCAATACATTTAATATATACATATTTATTTTACATTATTCTTGTTTGTAAAGTGTGCAATCCCGAGGTCTCGGGTTCGATACTAGACATTTACTTATTAATATTTTTACGTAACTTTTAACAGCTCCCACTCGTATATCCATTAATAGTAAAATGACACTGGTTAGCGTCTTGCAACACTCCAATGCCCCTAGTTCGACCCAAGCTAGGTTTCCTGGAAAACCTTTAATGATTCATCATTATTATTATCCTTTCGCCTCTAATACTACATTAATAAAGATGTGAGGTTCTTTATTAAATTCTGTTTCTCGTCTCTTTATGATTGAACAAAATTACCAAAACATCTGAACGTATTCCAGATAGACTTTGGGCATGGCCACACAAACATTTTGTCAACCCTACGAGGGGCCCAGCAGTATTAAACTTCTGAACAAATCAGAAGGAGCGAATTCTCTCTTGACTACAAGAATAACCCATGAACTTTGCAACATTCTGAAAACAACCCTTATGACTTCCAATTACGGTAAGCGGTAGATTGCTCCACAAAATGCACTACATTCATGACACTTATCTGGTATCTCAAGTCTGAGGATAACTATTAAATATGATTCTCACAATAAATTTAAATCATATTATTGGGATAAGTCCAATACTCAATTCATTGAATATCATGTGAAATTGGTATGACTACGCATCAATATACTTTCAAGTATATCCTTAACCAATACTCAAAATTGTCTTAGTTTAATGATATTCCCATATCATTAATCGACAACGGACTATTTAGAATAATAAATTATTCACGGATCTTAAACATGCAAATATAGGATATATTATTAATAAGACAATGAATAAATAAACATAACCAATATTTTATTTCAGTAAATATTAATAATTGTACATTACATCCTTTATCCAAATACTAATCACAAATGGGCATGAAACTATCAGCTAATTTAAGTCCTATTCCTTCAGCATGCTTATAAAGCTTGGTGCCAGGTAAAGGCTTTGTAAATTGATCAGCTAAGTTTTCATCTGTGTGAACTTTGAGCATTTCGATTTCACCTATCTCAACTTGTTCTCTGACATAGTGGTGCTTAATCGGGAAATGTCTGGTGCCTCTCATGATTCCAGGTTCATTGGCAAATGTAATTGCGGCTGAGTTGTCACAATACATTTTTATAGGTCGCTGAATCGAAGGCATAACCCCAAGCCCTGAAACAAACTTCCTAATCCAAACAGCTTCCATTGCAGCTTCTGAAGCAGCTATATACTCACTTTCTGTAGCAAACATCGCTAGTACACTCTGCTTTTTGCTCCTCCAATCAACGGCTCCTCCATTAATGATAAAGACATAACCCGTCTGAGACTTCGTATCATCTTTATCACCTTTCCAAGAAGCATCGCAGTAACCTGTTACATCAAGCTCTGCAGATGGAGTACCCCCATAAACTAAGAACATCTCTTTAGTAACCCTAAGGTACTTAAGAATATTCTTAACAGCAGTCCAGTGTTTTTCACCTGGGTTCTGCTGATATCGACTGGTTAAATTCTGAGCAAACGCCACATCAGGCCTTGTGCTTTTCACCGCATACATTATAGATCCCACATCCGAAGCATAAGGGACTCTCTTCATGCGTTGTACCTCTTCGGGTGTTGAAGCACAAACTTTATTGCTCAAGCCATGTTGCTCTTGCATCGGCAAATATCCTTTCTTGGAATTTTGCATACTGAATCTCTTCAATATTTTATCAATGTAAGCACTTTGGCTTAATCCAATTAATCGCTGAGATCTATCTCTATATATCTTGATTCCCAGAATAAATGCAGCTTCCCCTAGATCTTTCATAGAAAAACAACTTCCAAGGTATTCCTTAACCTTTTGTAGACTTTCAATGTCATTCCCCATGATCAATATGTCATCGACATATAATATAAGGAAAATTACATTACTCCCACTAGCTTTGTGATATACACATGGCTCATCAAGATTTTGAGTGAATCCATACTTCTTAATTTCACTATCAAATCTTTTATTCCATTGTCGTGATGCTTGCTTTAATCCATAAATGGATCTTTTAAGCTTGCATACACGATCTGGGAATTCTGGATTCACAAACCCCTCAGGCTGCGCCATATAGATGTCTTCATCTAGGCGACCATTTAAGAAGGCGGTTTTGACATCCATTTGCCAAATCTCATAGTCATAGTAAGCGGCTATGGCTATGAGAATCCTAATTGCCCTTATGTCAGCTACAGGAGAAAAGGTCTCCTCATAGTCAACACCTAAAGTTTGAGTATAGCCTTTAGCTACCAAACGGGCCTTATAGGTGTGTACAATACCATCCATGTCAGTCTTTTTCTTGAAGAGCCATTTACTCCCAACTAGCTTGGCACCCGGAGGTAGGTCTACTTCTTCCCAGACTTCATTGTCTTTCTTGGATTGCATTTCCCCATTCATAGCTCCCTGCCATTTTTCCTTTTCAGGACTATTCATAGCAGCTTTATAACTTGTAGGTTCATCAAGATCCCCTATCAAGTTGTCATCACACTCCATGTTTAAACCTAGACGTGTAGGAGCCTTCACAGATCTTGAAGATCTGCGAACGGGAATCACTTCAACTTCTGGTGGAGGACCTAAACTTTCAGGTTCTTCAGGAAGTTGGCTAGTGTTTTCAGAAGGTGTTACATCTTCATGATCGTCTTCCAGATCATATACTCTCCCACTGAATTCTTGAGATATGAGCTCCTTTTCTAAGAAGTCTCCATACCTTGCAACAAAAACCTTGTTTTCAGCTGGGTAATAAAAGTAGTAACCCATAGTTTCCTTAGGGTAACCTACGAAGATGCACTTTACAGATCTTTGTTGGAGTTTGTCTGCTGAGTCACGTTTAACATACGCCTCACAACCCCAGACCTTTAGATAAGACAAGTTAGGAGCTTTTCCAGTCCATACTTCATATGGAGTCTTATCAACCTTCTTTGTTGGAACCATATTTAAAATGCGAACCGCAGATTCCAAGGCATAATCCCAAAACGAGTAAGGAAGAGTTGTTAGATTAAACATAGATCGTATCATGTCTTGCAATGTACGATTCCTTCTTTCAGATACACCATTTTGTTGTGGAGTATATGGAGAAGTAAGGTGCTGGACAATTCCCTCCTTTGCTAAGTAATCTATAAACTCTTGACTCAGGTATTCACCACCTCTATCGGATCGAAGAGCTTTAATCTTCTTTCCTAATTGCAACTCTACTTCTGCTTTAAACACTTTGAATGTCTCAAACACCTCATGTTTATGTTTAAGTAAATAAACATAACCATAACAGCTGTAGTCATCCGTAAATGTTAAGAAGTAGCTAGCACCTCTCCTTGACACATGTCTAAGTGGTCCACACACATCTGTGTATATAAGGCCAAGTAGATCATTCGCCCTCTCAATCCTATTTTTAAAGGGTTTCTTAGTCATCTTCCCAGCAATGCAAGATTCGCACTTATCAAATGATTCATCATTGATCTTTTCTAAAAGCCCATCATGTTGCAGCTTTTTCATGCGATCTTTGCCAATGTGAGCAAGTCGACAATGCCAAAGATAAGATGAATCCAGACCTTTCTTGATTCTCTTATTGTTGATGCTATACATTGAATTATTTTTAACAAAAGCATTATCATTATCATTCATATCAATTTCAAAGACACCATTCACAGCAATAGCATTAAAATAAAAAACACCATTTAAAGAAACCGAAATTCCATTGCTAGAAACAGTATGCTCAAAACCAAGGTTCAACAAACATGAAAATGAAATTACACCTCTAACAATTGACGGTGCATAATGACAATTATTTAAAGATAGTACTAAGCCCGAAGGCAACACTAAATCATAAACTCCTATAGCTTCAACTCCTGCATGCGCTCCGTTACCAACGTGCAAGAATTGTTGTCCATAGGCCAGCTTTCTCTCAACTCTAAACCCCTGCAATGAATTGCAAATATGAATGCCACATCCCGTATCATATACCCATGAATTCAATTTAGGAGTAAGAGTGAATAATTCAATCATAAAGAACGCACCTGATGAGCTGGGGTTACCAGCTTCATTCCCCTGCTTCTTGAGTCGCAAGTCATGAATATAGAGAGGACAATTGCGCTTCCAATGGCCCTTTTCATGACAATGGTGACATGCCTGATCCTTCTTGTTTGGTGGATTCACCTTTTTCTGCTTAGGCTGATGTTGCTTCATCTTGGGTTCAGGTTGATAGGCCATGACCTGCTTGCCTTTGTTAACCTTCCCTTTGCCTTTGTTCACATGCGATTTCTTCTGGATTCTCCCACCATGAATTGCCAACACTTGCGGGGTAGGATTCTTGACCTTGGCTGGTAGACTTTTCTCATACTCAATAAGCAATGCGAGTAATTCAGACACTGTCTTCCCCGAGCAGTGCATATTGAAGTTCTGCACAAAACCAGCAAAGTCCTTGTTAAGGGACCTGTTGATCAAGTGCACTTGCACATTGTCAGGGTAACCAAATCCAATTCTGTGAAGCTGATCAAAAGATTCCTTCATCTCAGTCACATAATCTTCAACTGGTTTACCATCACCATGCTTGCAGTTATGTAGCTTGTCCAATTCATCATACAATTCAACTGCTAGTGGTTTCTCATAAGATTGCCTTAGAACATCAAGCATATCTTTTGGGAAAAAGTACTCAAACTTCTTTTGTAATTGAGCACTCATGCTAGTGAGCATTAAGCAAGCAACCTCATTAAACTTAGCATGTTCCACCCTCCATGCCGCCTTGTCTGCTTCTGGTGCATTAGCAGCAGGCTCAGCTGGGCATTCTTCGGTCAAATAGTCCATTTTACCGGTCGACCTCAAGACAATTCTAAGTGAGCGGTACCAATCATTGAAATTCTTTCCAGTCAGTTTCTCTCTCTCAAGATGACTCTTGAAAGTAGAAATCACAGATGGGGTATCGGGTTGAGCCATATCTACAGATAAAAGTTCAAACATTAGTATTTTCGATAATAAATATTTTCAAGAAAATAAAATACCCAAAGTTATATTCATATAACCACCAAAATTTTCTTGAAAACCTAGGATCTAACTTTACATAGTTCCACCACATCAGTTGATCTGCTAGTGGTGAAAGTACAAAAGATAGTAATCTGTCGAACAATAATTGGCAAACAAGTTTTCCAATTCCTAGATCATTATGGGAATTACATCAAATTGATTCATCAATTTGCCTTGTAAGCATGTTTCATCCCATCTCATGCCTTAAGTTCTAGGTCTCACGCACAACTTAATTAAGTCGTCTACCTTAGAAACATGTAAAATTACAATTATGGTCTCACGCGTTAAAAGAATTTTACCTTGTTATAGTAATTTAGCCTAGGTCTCACGTTTACTAAATTAAAATTCCAAGTGTTTCTTATAGGTAGATGGCATGTAACTTAAATTATAAGGGTATTTATTTTTGATGTGTAAATCAAAATATGTATAAAGATGCATGCACTCATCTTTATAGCATAAGTTTCAAAACCTTTTTATTACCAATTCGTGAAATTAATACACAAAGTTTTACTTGAGGTTTATGCCAAAACCCTAAGATGACTTTCTACAATATATGATTTTAAAAGTAATTCATTTAAGACATATTCAAGATTGTGATAACCAAGGCAGACTCTAAGGCTCTTTTCTAAGCCTTCAAATCACGGTTATGAATATCATCTTAAAAGACTTAATTTTAAAAGCATATTTGCACAAAACATCATTCAAGCAAAAGTTTATGGATTCAATCTCAAAATAGTAATAAAGTTTGAATTTTTGCTAGTCTCGACTGGGAGCTGATTACCGTGCGAATCGGACCACGATTGTCATAAGACCTTTGCAAGATTCTTACTTTATCACTTTAGGGTTTCACAATTATTAGTCCGTATTATTTTCTTTATGAAAATCACCCTTTTTATTGCTTACATCAAGTCAAACAATTAAGAAAACAATAAACAAGTAATTTAAAGAAAAATAAACAACTAATAATAAAACGTGAAACAATTAGCCACATGCAAACCATATTAAAAAGATCCTAATAAAATCAATTCTAGGTATAATTATGCATGTAATCACCTAAGGCCTTCCCTTCTTAATGGAAGTGGAGCCACATACATTGACGAATCAATTGCGTAGGCCAAAGATAATATACACACCACATAGCATATAAATTGATTTTAATATATATTGGAGTCTTCCCCAATTTAAGATCTACTTAAAACATGTGACAAATAAAGAACAACCAAGATCCATGACTAACATGCATGTTTCGTCACGGATTAACCTAACAATTAGCACATAGGTCACAAGTACGTCCACAAAAACCGGTTTAGACCTAGGGTTTCTATATGATTACAATTTAATCAAGAAAACCACAAACCCTAATTAGGGTTTTTTAGTGGAAATCGACCCCCCCTTAAAATTAGGGTTAGGGTTATAAAATTTTATAAAAAAAATTTAAAGAAAACCCTAGAAAAAACATGTATCTAAAACAATTAAAGATCCGATTTTTATTACGTTTTAGTAATCAATTACATGTTATCCATGGCTCGTGAAGCCACTGTTAGAGTTTGACAATCAAAGTACACATATTGCGGAAGCTAGGATCAAGTAATAACACGTATAAAGATTAACTAAAACATAAATAGTAAACGTACCCGATGCACTTCAAATAAACCTTGATTCTTGTACAAATAGATCAATGATAAACCCCTTACCGTTTTGTTTATCGATCTCTTGATAATTACTAAAGTAAGTAATTATCTCGTTCTTGTACACACAAACTACCAACGAATAAAGGTTTGATGCAAGTAAACAAAACACTTAATATTTTGCTTATGGAAAATCGATCCAAGAACCCTAAGGGGAGGGGAGAACCGATCGGCCACAAGAAGGAAGAAAACAAGGATTTTAGGGTTAGTGTGTGTGCACAAAAGATGTGAAACCCTAATCCTTGGCCTTGTATATATACTAGGTGAAACTTGGTGACCAAGAAAGCATGGGTCGACCCATTGTGATGGGCTTCGACCGGCCATGCACCCTCAAGGGTGTTTCTAGATCTTTCTTGACTCCCAAGTTACACTCTAGTCCATATCTTTCGTCCCTAATGATAATTAGTCCATACGTTTAGTAACTAACGATCATTTAGTCCATTAAGTGTCATAAATATATATATTCAATACATTTAATATATACATATTTATTTTACATTATTCTTGTTTGTAAAGTGTGCAATCCCGAGGTCTCGGGTTCGATACTAGACATTTACTTATTAATATTTATACGTAACTTTTAACAATTTTTAAGTGGGCAAAGTCGTCATGATTGAGTGAAGACATCATGTATGTATCTGTTTGTTTGTCTGAACAAAAAAGGGTGTGTGGGTTGTTACACAAAGAAGTGAAGGAGTGTTTGGGTGAAATCTCCATTCAAAACTCTTGTTTATATAGAAGATGTGGATAATTGTGTGGGTTCCTTTCCTTGTTGTCTTTAATATATGTATGGAGGTATGGTAGTTGCATTATTATTGTGTCATTGACTTTTTGAAGTACTATTAAATTCACACAAATTGTCTACAGCGTATAGGAAATAAACTTCCCTTTTATTGAATAATTCAAAAGTTTGAAATAATACAGTAAACAATAAAACAACAAACATCATGGCACCTTCTCACTAAATTGTCATAGATGTTAAACTGGTCCTAGCGACCCAGATGAAAGATTTACGTGGTCTTACACTTGATGAGCGTCTTGTGGCGATGTCCGTGATTGGTAGCTGTGATCCACTATTTGTGATGTTTGATCAGTGGGTGCGGATGTAAAAGTTTGTATGGCACAAATGGTTGCAGTTGGTGTCATAGTAGTATATTTAATTTTGTGGCATAAAGTGAATGTTAGTATTTCTTTTGTGCATGGCGTTTTGTGAATCTTTGTGACTTATATAATCGCGTTCATGAGACTCATTAACCTGAAGATTATGTTCTGAAGCATCACATAGTTTAATGTCTTTTTACTCTAATGTGTTGGTACTTGGTGACATCCCATAGCGTGTTTGTTACAAATCTAAGTGTTTCACATGAAGTTTGTCACAAACTTGGCATTTGATAAATTGTTTTGATGTTAATCTATTGATCTTACCAATAAGATCAACTCATTATCTGACTTGTTGGTACTGGTGTCGTGAACAACTTGATATATTTGAGAATTTAGATGGATTGGTATGCCCTTTAACATCCACCAAATAAACATTTTTGTTTAAAGAAAACTTATAAACTACTTATTGTTAAGTGTGGTAATTGCAGATTATTGTAGTAGACTATTGACTTTTTGACGTACTATCAAGTTCACACAGATTGTTTATAGTGTATAGTAACCATCCCTTTTATTGAATTATTCAAAGTTTTAAATTAACAAAAAAAAAAAAAAAAAAAAAAAAAAAACGTGAATATGATATGCATGCACTTTCCCAGCCTAGTGGTCTTAATACAATATAAAGCATAACTTTGAAAAATGATAAATGTTAAACAGGTCATCAAGGGCCTAGTGGTCTTAAATAATTTTTAATTAGGTGATCCTTAAAATATGGTTCCAATTGCAACTCATGAAGTGGTGGTAACTTATACTATAGATGACACTTTAATGTATAATACTCTACATACTTTTGTCATTAACCAGATTTTTGTGCTGGAGGCTAGAAAGCATTGAAATCTCCATCCAAAACTGTTGTTCTGATCTCCTTCATCCCATTGTTTATTAATGAGCTCACCGAACCACAAGAGTTGTCCTAGATGAGCATTTCCAAAATCAGCTTCTTCGGTGAGGTTTTCTTTAGAAAAGTTGTTGGTGGCGGATCGTATGTTTTCAAAGGGGATTTTTAAGTGAGCAAAGTCGTCATGATTGAGTGAAGACATCATGTATGTATCTGTTTGTTTGTCTGAACAAAAAAGGGTGTGTGTGTTGTTACAAAAATAAGCAAAAGAGTGTTTGGGTGATATACAGAAGATGTGGACAAGAGTGTGAGTTGGGTGTTAATTTTAAGTATGGAGGTCTGGTAGTTTATTAGTAGTAGACTATTTTATTGAATTATTCAAAGTTTTGAAAATAATAAATAAAAAAACAAGCTATATATCTCTCTTATTGCGCTAATATCTTCTTCATCGTGATGTTATATATAGTTAGAATTTTTGAACTATTCATCACGCACCAAAATGCCTAGTCACAAAACATAATAGTTATAAAATAAAGTCAACTTTAGATGATAACACAATCCTTATGGTTTTAAGTGTTTTATATATATGCGTTGAAAAATTCCAATAATTGAGGGATGAATTGTTTCACAACTAAGACTATCGTATTTAGCTAGCCAGTGTGGTAACGATGATAAGAACATTGACCACTTATATCATTTAACACCATCCTTATCTCTTTGTGTGCACCTAATTAAACGATTCTAATGAAGTTTTATATACATGTTTTAATGTTTTGGGATAAATATATTTATCAAGTGTTACGTATATTTGGTGTACAACATTTTTTATTTTTTATTTATTTATTTTTTTATTTATTATTATTATTATTTTATTTTTTTGCCTTTGTAGTTGCACTGGTTAAATAAGGGCGGTCAATTTACAAGCAAATACACTAACTTTGAGTAGGGCCGAGCACAATGGATCACAGGCCGAATCAAATCGAACCAATAAACCAGTACGAGCCGTACCGGGCCGAACATATTTATGTCCGGTCCTCAGTCCTCATATTTTCTTATATCCGCTCCTTAACCAGGTCTAATTCGGTCTGGTCTTACACAAAACCGGCTAACATGCTCGGTTGGACCGGACAGGCCGTCGAGTCTGATGTTTTGACCAACTCTAATCATTTTAACTAAACATTTTAAGTTGGTACTTGAAATTATGTTGATTAACTAAACTTAATGAATAATGAATATCCAAAAGAAAAAACCCAATGACTGGGCTGTAGTTGCTTGAATCACGTAATGGGCTGAGCTTGTATCATTTTCATAATCACTTTGTAAATTTACTATGGATACGTTCATAAAGCCCATGTAAACATGTAATAATAACATAAGAGTTAATTTCATAAATGGTCCCTGTGGTCTGTTGGGTTTAACAGATATAGTCCCTAAACTTTTTTTTAATGGATCATCTCCCTGTGGTTGCGACCATAACCCGTTTTTGGGCAAAGTAGCTACTCAGATGAAAGATTTTGTTCAAAAGTCTAATCTAAGCCTTGTTTATATTGGCTTGGAGTTTGACTTATTACAGGGACTGATAAGGTAAATATACAATAGTTGTTTTCTCTTTGTATTTCTTTTATTTGTGAGTGCAGGGACTGAATGTGAAGACGAGCTAAAGTTGAAGGGTTACCTGAGCAAAGAATTCGAAGTTCAAAGAGAGCAGCTATATATAGTCTCTATAGATTTAGGGTTTCATTAAGATTGTTGCTTATCTCTCTGTATTGCTCTCTAAGTTGAGAACTCATTGTAGTAGTTTGGTTATTCTCTCGTTTCTTTCTGTGTAATTGTTGAACTCAAAACCAGTAATCACATTTGAAGTGATTGACTGATGTTGTGAATAAAATAAGTGGGGAGGTTGGTTGAATTCATAATCAAGCTGTTTTTATTGATCTTTGTATATTTTCCCACATGTTATCAGAGCTAGGTTGGTTCTGATACAAAGATCAATTGATTTTTAAAGTTTTTTTAAAAAATTAGGGTTTCAAAAATTTTTGGGGCTTTTTGAAATTGTGACGAGATCTAGGTAGATCTAGTGGTTAATCGTGGTTTGGGTGATTGAATCTTGGTTATTGGGGTTCAATTGTGGTTTTAATCGAAGATCTCAATTTTTAGGGTTTCCAAAATTTTGGGGGTTTTTTGATTCTTGATATTCAGTTGTGATTAACACGTGTTAATCAGTGGAGATTCGTTGTTGGTTTCTTCAAGATTAGGGTTCTCTGTATCGAACTCTAATTCAGGGGTTTTTTGTTTTCTTGATTTGATTAATATTTGTGGTTAATTTGTTTAGATATCTATTGATTTCTAAATATTCTTAACCGGTATTAATCTTTTCTTGATTGTTTCAGGTTCTTGGTACTATTCCGCTGTGCTGATTGGTTTCTTGATCTTCTTGATCAATTGCTTGCTTGGTTTGCGTGTTGTAACACCTCTTACACCCTTTCTTTAGGTTTTTTGTTAGGTTTTTTTTTGTAGAAATTGCATGAGACAAAGTGTAGGTTCAAGGGATTATTTGTGAGGAGTTGATTGATTGTTGGGATTATTTGTGGTTGTTGGAGATATAAGGTGTATCTGTTTTTTTTTCTCTTTGTTGGTTTATTGATCCTTCATCATGGGGATGGTGTTGAAGGATCAGGGTTGAACAAACTGGATCAGTTTGACCCATTGTTCTTGCATAGTAGTGACACTAGTGGTATTCCTTTAATAAGTTTTAAATTGGAAGGCACTGAAAACTACAAAGTTTGGTCAGCTGCTGTAAAATTGGCTATTCATACTAAAAACAAACTTGATTTTTTAAATGGCACACTTGAGAGGCCTGCTGAGACTGGTTTTTTGCAAGAACAATGGGATAGGTGTAATTCTATGGTATTGTCTTGGATTCTTGGATGTGTATCTCAAGATGTGCTTATGGGACAAGTTTTCTCTAATAATGCTAAAACTGTGTGGGATGAATTAAAAGAAACTTATAGTAAAGAAGATGGTTCTGTAATATTCAATATGCATTATAAAATTCATTCTTTCACTCAAAATTGCATGCCACTTTCTGAATACTATCCTAAGTTCAATGCTATGTGGAGGCAATATGACTCCCTTGTGGATTTCCCTACCTGTACTTGTGAAGGCTCTGAGAAACATAAGAAACATAGTCAACTTATCAAGTTGATGCAGTTTCTGATGGGGTTGGATGAGGTTTATGCTCCTCTTAGGAGCATTATTCTCACCTCTGATCCAATCCCTGATGTGAAAAGTGCCTTTTCTACTTTGTCTAAAGATGAGTCTCATAGGAGTACTCAATCTTCTTCAGGTTCAAAAAACAATAACTCTGCATTTGCATCTAAATTTAACCAAAAACCTAATGAGTGGTCTATGAACAAAAATGTGAACTCTAATAATCAAAATAAAAGACTTAATAGGCCTAACTTGGTCTGTACTCATTGCAATATGAATGGTCATACTGCTGATAGGTGTTTTGAGTTACTTGCGTACCCTGCTGGTTTCAAAAAGAGACCTAATAATTTTCAAAATTCTGCTAGCAAAAATTCTGTTTCAGGTCATAAGGATCAGTCTACTGTTTCATCTAATTCTTTCACTGATGATCAGTATAAGAAACTGATGGCTTTGATCACTGAGAAATCTGGATCTGGTTGTTGTCATCAGCTTTTGTTCTTCTAGATTTTTTAACCACAATTGTCACACCCCCAAAGTCGGGTCCAGCGGAAGCATACATGTAGCTGGGGTGTAACTCAATTGGTATTACAAAACAAGTGTAAAATGGTATTCATTTCAATCGTTTAGAATTAAATCTTTTAACCAAAAATGTTGAATTTACATTGTTAAAAGTAGTGCGGAAGTAGGCCCTTAAAATAATTTAAAACGGTCCCCAAATGAATAATCAGAGTCTTCTATGACCATGCCATGCCCTACCAAAACCTCCAGTAGCGTGCCATTGCTTAAAACCTGAAAATACATGCTAAAGTGTCAACACAATGGTTGGTGAGTTCATAGAGTCTTGTGAAAAAGAATGTAATGCATTGAAATGAAGATTTCCCAGCAAAGGCATCGTAAATCCACTCAGTTCCAAGTCCCGTCATAAGAGACTTGTAACCTGTGTGTTTACGACCCACTGCCAAAAGTAATAAGTTTGGTTTGTGTAAACAAAAGTAAAAAGATTGATGCAAAAGCCTTCTAATTCAGTAATAACGTAGATGCAAAGGCATCGTATTTCAGTAATAAGACTTGATGCAAAGGCATCGTATTTCAGTAATAAGACTTGATGCAAAGGCATCGTATTTCAGTAATAAGACTTGATGCAAAAGCATCGCATTTTAGTAGTAAGACTTGATGCAAAAGTATCGGGAATTTATCAGTAATTTTGTATGTACAATAGCCCAAGTATAAAGTAAAGTACTAAGATTTCAATAATGAAACCCACATTGGCTCTTAAGCTCATGACCCCGAAGCTAGACGTACTAAAACTTGCCCCAAGTGAGTGTTTACCAGACACTCGTAATATATTAGACATGAAATGCATTCGTAATTCCGTTGGAGCAACCCAAACACGAATGGAGGAGTCACCCTCAATAGATCTATTCACTCACTCTCGCTCGTACTGTAATTAACGGTCCATGAAATAAAGGGGACTTGTCGTGACGTGGTAATAAGACTACTTAAGCAATGTAAGAACTTTTTACTTTGGCATTGTACAAAAATAGTTAAAGCAACGTATTCTTCCCCATAAGTAATTCAAATCGTATAACAGCATAAAACAAGTATTGAAGCATGTATCTCCCCCAAAGAGTTTATAAAGTCATTAACAAGTAAAAGTGGGGCTATGACTCACCTGATATGATGGTACCATGAACATGTAATGAGCTGAAAAACAAGGCGCGCACACTAGCCGCAACCTAATATGAATGATGAACGATCTACTTTAGATCATGAAATGATGTTATGAATGTCCATGCACATGTTTCCTATACCACTCTACTCTTTGAAAAATACTTGTTGTTATCAAAAATATACATTTCCAAGACTTAGGAAAAATATGGCTATTAGAAAAATAAAACTAGTTGCAATATATATACTTATATATATATCGTATGTATCAATGTTCGTGTTGAAATCCTCGGTTTGAAATCCTTGAAATAACGCCTTGTAGTGATAAAATATACTTGTAATAACTAATACTTCATTAGTTATAAAACTGGGTACTTGGTATTATTTTAGAAATCTAGAGTTACTACGTAGTTTTAGTGTTAATATTTATAAAAGCTATCAAAATGAAATGAGTTTTGCCGATATTCAAACGTGAATATCTTTGTCGTTATAAGCCCGTTTTACTTGTTCTTTATATCCACGGTTACGTCTTAGTATGTAGTAATATATTTTGGAAAGCTCGGCTCCTCCGGGTTACGTCTAAAGCCTCTTTTTGCCCGACGAAAAACGTCCAACAGCATGTATTTTCAGAAAATTACTTTTCGGCGTCAAACTTGTGTAAATCGTATCTCCTTCGTTATAAGGTCTTTTTAATCCGTTCTTTCGCCTACGGCTTCGTTTTTGAAAGTATTTTCTAAAAATTTTGCCAAAGTTTCCTTTATGTTTACTGATTTTCCAGATTTTACCAAAATGGGACAGCATGTTTATAAACTTGTTAGAAATCCATTTCCAAGGTTCAAAACTAGTTTCTACTTCAACCAAATCTCTTGCAAACTTCACAAAACTATACTAATCCTACCATACACCTTCTTAGGGTGCCATGGGTTCCTAATGACTAGTAATCAAGTTAATTTAACAAGGGAACACCTAAATCACAATTTAGGGTTTGTATGTTCAAAAAGTCTTCAAAAATAAAGTGGTATAACTAGTTTGTGCATGAAATTAAGCATGAATACCATAAGATACATATGTTAATTTAATGAAATCATGAAAATAAATTTGAATACTCACTTTGAAATAATAGGTGATTAAAGGATGAGAAATCTTGGATTACTTGTGTTTTTGTTGGATGATTCTTGATTAGTATGATGAAATGAACAACTTTGTAGCTTTGTACTTTGAAAAATGATCACTTGTTCTTGGATTATATTATGGATCGTGGGTTTTGGTGTAGAGAGGAAGAGATGAGATGAGTAAAGTGAACTTTTGATTCTTAAAATTTGTATGTTATGTGTTTTTGAGGTTTGTAAGATATTTAGGAAGGTCTTTTAATGTATAATATGATTACATAAGTCAATAAGTAGTTAAGAAAGCACATGGTGTCTAGGAGGGGGCATGAGGCCGGTTTCAATGTGAAAAGGAGAAGAGAAATCGGTTTTGATCTCTTAGAAAATATAGTGTATTATAAGTTGTAGTTTTGTGTAAGTATTAGTTATAATCGGGTACCGGGTTTAATAGAAATAAATATTATCGAAGTTGACCGGGACTTAATAAAGTCATAAAAATGTTAAAAATATGTTGGGTACAATTACTGAGTGTTCGGGTGATTATTGTTTAGTTTTCACGAAAACCGTTGTAATATTCATAAGCTCACGTTATAAATAAAATAAATTTCCAAAATACTGGGTAAATGAATGTTATTACTTTTATGATGATAAAATGGATATAAAAATATGTCAAGACCATTGTGGGAAATATTTAGATATATTCGTCGTGTATAAACCGGGTGTTAACGTTTATTTAGAAATCGTAATACGTAAAACGTTAAATATACTGAATATAGAAATTTGAAAATCCTAAGAGTGGTATAACATGTAAATGACCTAATGATGATATGCAGACTATTCCTAGTCTGTATGAGATGTCCTTAGTACTAATGAAGTGAATTCGCACCTAAACCAATACGGTTACGCGAATTTGAATACCCGTAAACTAAATTTACGATGAAATGTGTAATGCACGTGAAAGATGAAATCTTTTCCCGCAATGAATAGTGTTCAGTGAATAGTAAAATTTCTGAATGCTTCTCGGAATGTCAAACTGACACAAAAAATGATGAATAGTAAACTGATGAATAGTGTTTTGGTGAATAGTGTTTGATGAATAGTGTTTTTACAAAGTTCGTGAAATGAACTGAAATGGTGAGTTGTGACATTCTTCCCCTCTAAAAGGAACTTCGTCCCGAAGTTCAGTTTATGTTGGTTTCTGAAAACATATATGTGAAAAGGTGATGAAAAGTATGAAAGTTCTAACAACGAAGGTATACACACACACACATGAATGAAACATTTGGAAAATGAGTAAAGGATTCAATCCAGACAAAATTTTATTATAACCATTCTCAGTGTTGCAAAATTCATTTCTGAGTCAGACATAGGTGGTCAGCCTATATCTTACTATCCCGGGTTGAATATAGATGACCAGTCTATATCCCACCGAGGTTCCATGAATTTTGAAATACTCAGCTCAGTCATACTAAGACTATGTCCTTCAAAAATACCAAGACGTTCTGAAAGACAAAAGTAAGTGACCAAACGCGAGGTCAAATGATGAAACTATGCAAAGAAAAACATAATGCGGTGACATATATGATACATGAGCATGCTTATATGAAAGACAATTATAGTAATCAACTATAACAAATGAATATAATATATATCAGATAATGAGACATAAATCTCATCACCTATGTCAGCAACTAACCACAAATGAGGCTTCAGCTTGGCAGGCAGGCACGTGACGGTCATAGGGTTAAGTTTTCTTGTAAGTAGCTATAGTCTAGGTTTTAAAAACACTTAGTTCGCTATAGCCAAAGCTCTGATGCCAATCTGTCACACCCCCAAAGTCGGGTCCAGCGGAAGCATACATGTAGCTGGGGTGTAACTCAATTGGTATTACAAAACAAGTGTAAAATGGTATTCATTTCAATCGTTTAGAATTAAATCTTTTAACCAAAAATGTTGAATTTACATTGTTAAAAGTAGTGCGGAAGTAGGCCCTTAAAATAATTTAAAACGGTCCCCAAATGAATAATCAGAGTCTTCTATGACCATGCCATGCCCTGCCAAAACCTCTAGTAGCGTGCCATTGCTTAAAACCTGAAAATACATGCTAAAGTGTCAACACAATGGTTGGTGAGTTCATAGAGTCTTGTGAAAAAGAATGTAATGCATTGAAATGAAGATTTCCCAGCAAAGGCATCGTAAATCCACTCAGTTCCAAGTCCCGTCATAAGAGACTTGTAACCTGTGTGTTTACAACCCACTGCCAAAAGTAATGTGTAAACAAAAGTAAAAAGATTGATGCAAAAGCCTCGTAATTCAGTAATAACGTAGATGCAAAGGCATCGTATTTCAGTAATAAGACTTGATGCAAAGGCATCGTATTTCAGTAATAAGACTTGATGCAAAAGCATCGTATTTTAGCAGTAAGACTTGATGCAAAAGTATCGGGAATTTATCAGTAATTTTGTATGTACAATAGCCCAAGTATAAAGTAAAGTACTAAGATTTCAATAATGAAACCCACATTGGCTCTTAAGCTCATGACCCCGAAGCTAGACGTACTAAAACTTGCCCCAAGTGAGTGTTTACCAGACACTCGTAATATATTAGACATGAAATGCATTCGTAATTCCGTTGGAGCAACCCAAACACGAATGGAGGAGTCACCCTCAATAGATCTATTCACTCACTCTCGCTCGTACTGTAATTAACGGTCCATGAAATAAAGGGGACTTGTCGTGACGTGGTAATAAGACTACTTAAGCAATGTAAGAACTTTTTACTTTGGCATTGTACAAAAATAGTTAAAGCAACATATTCTTCTCCATAAGTAATTCAAATCGTATAACGGCATAAAACAAGTATTGAAGCATGTATCTCCCCCAAAGAGTTTATAAAGTCATTAACAAGTAAAAGTGGGGCTATGACTCACCTGATATGATGGTACCATGAACATGTAATGAGCTGAAAAACAAGGCGCGCACACTAGCCGCAACCTAATATGAATGATGAACGATCTACTTTAGATCATGAAATGATGTTATGAATGTCCATGCACATGTTTCCTATACCACTCTACTCTTTGAAAAATACTTGTTGTTATCAAAAATATACATTTTCAAGACTTAGGAAAAATATGGCTATTAGAAAAATAAAACTAGTTGCAATATATATACTTATATATATATCGTATGTATCAATGTTCATGTTGAAATCCTCGGTTTGAAATCCTTGAAATAACGCCTTGTAGTGATAAAATATACTTGTAATAACTAATACTTCATTAGTTATAAAGCTGGGTACTTGGTATTATTTTAGAAATCTAGAGTTACTACGTAGTTTTAGTGTTAATATTTATAAAAGCTATCAAAATGAAATGAGTTTTGCCGATATTCAAACGTGAATATCTTTGTCGTTATAAGCCCGTTTTACTTGTTCTTTATATCCACGGTTACGTCTTAGTATGTAGTAATATATTGTGGAAAGCTCGGCTCCTCCGGGTTACGTCTAAAGCCTCTTTTTGCCCGACGAAAAACGTCCAACAGCATGTATTTTCAGAAAATTACTTTTCGGCGTCAAACTTGTGTAAATCGTATCTGTAACAATTCACATATTTCAGGTTAATTACCATTTCCGGAAAATTTCACTATTCACTTTTACTATTCATTTTTCCCGAAACTTTCCCGAAAGTTGATTTTTATTTGATATTCTCGAGTGATAAATCATTTTCATGGCAAATTAAATGTTTGACATTCGTCAGATCATTTTCGTGAAAGTTATTAAGGAATTACACGTTTTAGGGTAAAACGTCATTCAGAAATTCTACGTACAACGAAACTCGACCGCGTTAAGTGACCCCGCATCAGAAAAATGTTTGACACACTCATGATTTATTTGAGAATTAATCGTGACTGAGAAAAACATGACCAAAGACTTCCCAGCAGGTCACCCATGTCGGTACTAATCTTACATGAGCACGCTTAACCGAATGGGCGATTAACCGTTAGACCACAAAACGAGTTTCTAAGACATTTTGAGTTTTCAAAATTATTAGAAAAAGTCAACATAATTTTCCCTCCTCCTTTGACCAAAAATCATTCCTTGATGTTATAAGTCATTTCGTGATTTTTAGGCTTACGGTTTGATGTCTAAAAGACATTTAACACCAACCGACACTAGACTGAGCCCAGTCTAGACATTATAAGTCATTTTAAATCATTTTTATCACATTAGAAAAGTAACATTTTACTTTTCTCAATTTTACGCAATATTCGTACATTTTACGAATTACGCGTTTTAGACCCGTGTTTCCAGTTTTTAGCAGGGTTTTAGCACCCGATAGAACCTACCACTCATTTTATATTTTATTATGGACTATATGGACATATTTAACAATACTTTCAAGTTCCATAATTTTACGACACCCGGTTTTACGTTTTGAGGCTTAATCATTTACGATTGGCATTTCCCGGAGTCAAAACTAACTAGATATCTTGGATAATATCATCCAAAAGCCAACTCTTGCTCTCCAAGTTCATGAACCGCCATAAGGGGGGGGGGGGGTTTCACACTAGGTGGCTTGATCTCAAGCTTAAAGGCCTTAAGATTAGTACATGTGTTCACCTTGGTCTCCAAGGTGTTGACTAGTCCTAGTTTCTAACCTCCTCAAGCCCATATAAATACCCCCTCCCCTCCCTTGTTGCCGTCCACTTCCATACACACCAACACCATTCCATTTGCTAATTCTCTTCCAAGTTTCATGCATGATTCAAGTGATTCTTCAAGGTTGAAACCCTAGATAGGTTATCATTCATCAAACACTTCCATAACCTCATATACTTGGTGATTTCTCTTGAGTTTAAATCCACTCAAGTCACCTAAACCTTCATCATCCATCTTTCAAGAATACCAAGGGTAGAAAGATTGCATGAAGTGAAGTGGGTTGAAGCAAGTCTATCAAAGTCCTATCCTTACATGTTAACTTCCTTTCATCTTTGAAAGCCAAAAGTTGTGAGCCAAACCCTAACTTGATTCTTGTTAAATAATCATGTTCATGTTATTTACATATTATTTGTGCTATATATTGTCTTGTTATCATGTCCATGATGTATAAAAGTGAGTAAAACAAGTATTGCTACATATATGTAACTTATGTTATTCAAACAAGTAAACTAGTGATTTTCTTGGAAAACCACGACCAAAATGGTAAAATTATGATATTGGATCATTACATATTACAGTAGAGGACTTAACAAGGAAACCATAGCAATTTGAACCACCTAAAACGAGTATACGAGTCAAAAGTTATGCCCATTTGAAGTTACCAAAGATTTCCGGCAAAACTGCCTAAACCTTCCTGAATCGCATTCTGACTTTTTGAAAGTCCCACTTCTGGTCCGATTCATCAAAAAGTTAAAACACGAAAGTTGTCCGGAACGACGTTTTCGTTTAGGAATAAAGAGGCTCGAGCCTTGAAAACACTTTCTGAGTAAGATATTTCACAATTTCTTAACAGCTATTTACATATAATAAGTCACTAAGTTATGGTTATACTTTAAAAGGAACAAGAGTTATTATGACCTATAAACAAGACCACCACCATGGCTAGAGCCAAGGTTGTGTCTCATGACCTTGGAACAAGGACCAAAGGTCATGGCTAGGCCATGACGAAATGACCATACCAACTTACATAGGCGTAAACATGAAACAATGAATTAGAGAAGTTGGCGATAACTTGAACATACAATTTGGATCTACTTCATCTAAAGGAAACCATGAGATTTTACCAAGAGAAAATGGTCATTCAAGACTTATGAAACTACCCCTAATAACAATCTTCATGTACAAATAAACTTTCCTAAGTTTATTCAAATATCGGACATGTAACCTTTCGGATCAAAACTTATATCTATATATTTCATCAACTACTACAATAGTAGGGAGCCTCATGTGAGGAGTTCATTATGTAAGCCGTCGAGTTGAGTTGTGGATTTACGAGTTAAAGTGTCCTGGCTCCTCGAACGCTTACTAACATGACTTCTGAATTATGTCGGCCCGAACGGTAGTAAACGATATACAAAACATACATGTTTCATGAATCTTCTCTTTCAAAGACTTACACTATACATCATACCACATCATGGACTAAATGCAAGATATATATATATATAGGCACTACTTCATAGTCTTTACTCCAATCCTAAGTCGCGACATTCTATTATAGGTTGCTCGTAGAAACCTACACGATTCAACCGTTACATTCATTACTTGCTATCTTACTTAAGGTGAGTTCATAGCCCCACTTTACATTACTTCATTGTTTTACAAACCCTTGGGGGGAATACATGCTATTTTTAACCGAGCACAATGTTTTTAAATTGTATGCTTGCCTGATTGTTTTATTATCACTAAGTACCATCCTTGCCAAACCGAGATCCCATATTATGAACCATTTAATCACTTGCGAGGGTTACTTGCAAGTGAGCGCGAATATTGTGAATAGGCCTATTGGGATTGACGAATCCCATTTGTATTGACTAAGTTCAAACAAATGCATTAATATTTGAGACATTAGGTATGACGGCAAAGTACCTACCGGGATAACTCCGCCGATTGATATTGGTACCCGTTAACGTTTTGGTGTCATAAGCTTAGTATTTGATAATAACTGTTCCGGGCGTGTAACAACGTAGCCTACCTGTTTTGTTTTCCAAACATTGGTGTGAGCCTATAACTCACACTACCAACATATTGTGTTCAATCGATTTAACAAACTCTATGAATATCACTCAACCTTTGTGTTGATCTCTCAAGCATGTATTTCAGGTTCATGACGATCAAGGATGGAACGGAAGGGCACGGATACTCAAGAGGGCTATAAATTTTATTATCATTCAAAACTCATTTATTATACATTGTAAACATGGAACCAATTGGGACCTCATTTTGTAAACTCTGATATTTATACAATTTGAATGATAAATCTTTTAAAACGACTCAATTGGAGTTCGTTTTCTATTATTGTGACTTTTGTGCCGTCGAGTAACACCCAGTTTGAATTCCGCTGCATCCATGAATTGGGGGTGTTACAGATTGGTACCAGAGCCATGGTTATAGAGAAACGGGTCTAATTGAGACCTAAACTATAACCACACATACAAGCAAAAACATTTTATAGCCTTCCGCTCTCCGTGTCTTCCATCCTCCAGACGATTATGGACTTAGTAAGCATGTTATGCTACACAAACATATTAGTATATTTGTCACAACTCACCATTTCGCGTCATTTACCATTTCAGGTCATTTTCCGAAACTTCGACTTGTTACTATTCATAAATCACTATTCATCAAAACACTATTCATCATTTTCGAGGTCAGTTTGATATTCTGAGAAACTTTTGGGAAATTTACTATTCACCGAACACTATTCATTCCCGGAAAAGTTTTCACTATTCACTTGCATTACTCATTTCATCGTAAATTTAGTTTACGGGTATTCAAATTCGCGTAACCGGATTGGTTTAGGTGCGAATTCATTTCATTAGTGTTAAGAACACTGCATACGGACTGGGGATAGTCTGCATATCATCATAACAGCATTTTCATGTTATACCACTCTCAGGATTTTCAAATTTCTATATTCAGTACATTTAACGTTTTTACGTATACGTAATTATAATAAACGTTAACACCTGGTTTATACACGACGAATATATCTAAATATTCCCACAATGGTCCCGACATATTTTTATATCCATTTTAACATCATAAAAGTTATAACATTCAGTTACCCAGTATTTTGGAAATTTATTTTATTTATAACGTACGCGTAAGAATATTACGACGGTTTTCGTGAAAACTAAACAATAATCACCCGATCACTCAATATTTGTACCCAACATAATTTTAACATTTTTATAACTTCATTTTGACAAGTTTAGTCATTATTTCATATTTCATATTTTTACGATACCCGGAATTACGTTTCGCGACTTAACAGTTTACGGTTTGCGATTAACGGAACCAAAACCGACTCCGCGGACTAGATAATACTCAAATTTTCCACATTCTCATCCAAATCTAACCAAGTGCCGCCCCCCCTTCATCCCATGTTACTTCTAATTGTTCAAATATTTACAAGTATGCCATCCTTTGAAAATATCTAACCTTAAACACCTTAACACATTTACTTATTAAAATTTTGGATCAAAAACTCATTCTCTTCATCCCTTTCACCATAACCACGACCCAACATCCATTTCATGATCAAGTGAAGGTTTTTCAAAAGTTAAAGCATCAAAGTTGTTCATTTCATGATTCTAGTTAAGAATCTTGCAACAAAAACACAAGAAACACAAGTTTTCCTCATCATCTAATCATCTCATTTTTTCAAGTAAGTTATCAACATTATTTTTTCATGAATCATCTTATATTTACTTGTATTACATGATTTCCATGCTAAAAACCATGTACAACTAGCTATACCACCATTTATTTTGTCTAAAATGGAACATACAAACCCTAACTTCTTATTTATGAATTCCCTTGCTATAAAAACTTGGTTAGGAGTCCATGGCACCCTAAGAAGGTGTATGGTAGGATTAGTATAGCTTTGTGGTGATTACAAGAGGTTTGGTGATGTTAGAAATTAGTTTTAAACCTTGAAAACTTGATTTGGAACCTATTTTAGACATGCTGTCCCGTTTTGTAAAAATCTGGAAAATCAGTAAACACCAAGGAGACTTTGGCAAAATTTTTAGAAAATACTTTCAAAAACAAATCCGTAGGCGAAAGAACGGATTAAAAAGAGCTTATAACGAAGAAGTTATGATTTTTGCAAAATTGTTGACGAAAAGTATTTTCTGGAAAAATGTTGCTGTTGGACGTTTTTCATTGGACAAAAAGAGACTTTAGACGTAACCCGGAGGAGCCGAGCTTTCCAAAATATATTACTACATACTAAGGCGTAACCGTGGATATAAAGAACATGTAAAACGGACAAGTAACGACAAAGATATACTCGTTTGAATATCGGCTAAAACCATTTTTATTTGACAGCTTTTAATAAAAGTGGCACAAAAACTACGAAGTACATTTATAAGCTAGAAGTAATATTATGTACCAAGCTTTATAACTAATGTAGTATTAGTTATTACGAGTATGTTTTCATCATTTCAAGGATTACAACCCGAGTATTTCAACGCTTACATGGAAACTTACGTTATATATATATATTATAACTAGTTATTTATATTTTCTAATAGCAATATTTTTCCAAATTCTTGGATTATATATTTTGTTAACACAAGTGTTTTTCCAAAGAGTAGAGTGGTATAGAAACATGTGCATGGACATTCATAACATCATTTCATGATCTAAAGTAGATCGTTCATCATTCATATTAGGTTGCGGCTAGTGTACGCGCCTTGTTTTTCAGCTCATTACATGTTCATGGTACCATCATATTGGGTTGCGGCAGCTAATTGTTCATTGGTGTTCATTTCATTTCATCACAGTTTCATCAGTTAAGGTGAGTCATAGCCCCACTTTTACTGGTTTAATTACTTTACAAACTCTTTGGGGGAGATACATGCTTAAATACTCGTGTTATACTTTTATACGATTTCAAATCCCATGGGGGAGAATACATTGCAACAACTATTTTTGTACATGCCCAAGTATTACAAATTCCATACATTGCTTAAGTTGCCTTACTACCACTTCATAACAAGTCCCCTTTTCAATATCATGGACCGTTAATTTCAAGTACTAAGCGAGAGTGAGTGAATAGATCTATTGAGGGTGACGCCTCCATTCGTGTTTGGGTTGCTCCAACGGGACGAATGCATTTCATGTCTTATCAAGTGAGTGCCTGGTAGACACTCTGTTGGGGCATTACAAAGTCTAGCTTCGGGGTCATGAGCTTAAGGGACAATGTAGCATTTTTGACATTTATGTCGGTTCACTTTATACTTGTGGCTATTGTACATACGAAAATTACTTATGGAATTACGATACTTTTCCACCACTATTACTATTGAATTACAATGCTTTTGTATCAAACATATTACATTTGGCAGTGGGTTGTAAACACACAGGTTACAAGTCTCTTATGGCGGGACTTGGAACTGAGTGGATTTACGATGCCTTTGCTGGGAAATCTTCATTTCAATGCATTACATTCTTTTTCACAAGACTCTATGAACTCACCAACCATTGTGTTGACACTTTAGCATGTATTTTCAGGTTTTAATCAATGGCACGCTACAGGAGGTTTTGGCAGGGCATGGCATGGTCATAGAAGACTCTGATTTAATCATTTGGGGACCGTTTTAAACTACTTTAAGGGCCTACTTCCGCATTACTTTTAACAATGTAAATTCAACATTTTGATTTAACTATTTTATTCAAAATGATTCAAGTGCAAACCATTTTTGAACATGTGTTGTAATACCAATTGAGTTACACCCCAGCTACATGTATGCTTCCGCTGGACCCGATTTTGGGGGTGTGACAGATTGGCATCAGAGCTTTGGCTATAGCGAACTAAGTGTTTTTAAAACCTAGACTATAGCTACTTTCAAGAAAACTTAACCCTATGACCGTCACGTGCCTGCCTGCCAAGCTGAAGCCTCATTTGTGGTTAGTTGCTGACATAGGTGATGAGATTTGTGTCTCATTATCTGATATATATTATATTCATTTATTATAGTTGATTACTATAATTGTCTTTCATATAAGCATGTTCACGTATCATATGTGTCACCGCATTATGTTTTTCCTTGCATAGTTTCATCATTTGACCTCGAGTTTGGTCACCTGCATTACTCTTTCAGAACATTTTGAGTATTTGTGAAGGACATAGTCTTAGTATGACTGAGCTGAGTATTTCAAAATTCATGGAACCTCGGTGGAATATAGACTGGTCATCTATATTCAACCCGGGATAGTGAGATATAGGCTGACCACCTATGTCTGACTCAGAAATGAATTTTGCAACACTGAGAATGGTTATAATAAAATTATGTCTGTAATAAATTCTCAACTCATTTTCCAAATATTTCATGCATGTGTGAGTATACCATCATTGTCAGAACATTCATACTTTTCATCACCTCGTGAACCGCCGCTTGGAAGCATGTCAATTGATCATTTCATTTCATGAACATTCACGTCTATGCATGATACACTTACATCACGGTATTTTCTTTTATTACAATATCATTTTGTCGCAGTTGTCACAGTCTCTTCCCTTCTCACCATCACTATCATTTCCTTTCCCCATCCCCATATAAATATAGAATTAGCTGACACTATATAGTTTCCTATGCCACTCATCCCTCACTACCACCAATATTGTTAAGTGGATATTATCAATGACCTCCCTAGGAAAGACTTTCCATACCATCTATAAGGAGAATCTCTCGGTACATTAAGACCATTCAAAACTCAACAGAAATCTCAGGATATCACAAAACCATTCGAAACACTATCATTGGCCTGATCACCAAAAATTCCATCATCTAGAAAGTATTGGCTTGACAGAATTACAGGATTATTTTCGATACGAGTGCTCACTAAGCCACACCATAGAGATAAATCCAACCTCTTAACCGAGACTATAGATTGAACATGTCCTCACCAATAGACTTTATCCAAATCTGTTAGACACCTATGCCTTTGTGCAGATATACATACCTGACTATTTTATCCTCTTAATACTTTCACTTTCAAATGTATTTTTCTCCAAACTACAGTTATACAAGACATATATGTTGTAAGAAATACTTTTATGAGGCACTCTATGGTCGAAGTGCCAACCTCCAATGACGGCTTGAAATTTAGAAAAGCCCAGCTCATTAGTCCAGTAAGTATTCATGAAATAACCAGGAACTTCCTACAAAATCAAGAATCAGTTACAAGTTCGATAAGGTGTAAACCCTTAGGATTTCAAGTTTGTGGTAGAGTTATGTTGAAAGTTCTGCCTAGGAAAGGCATGATACCATTCAGAAAACTTGGGAAGTTAAACCCGATATACACTGGACCATGTAATATTTTAGACAGAGTAGGCCTAGTGGCCGTCAGACTTGAGCCTTGTTAGAGAACAACAGGATTACACAACCATGTACTATCATCTTTTCAGATTAGTCACTCATAATCCCATTTGGAAAGGAATCCAACCCAAAGTCAAACATAAACCTTGCAGGAGAACAAGTAGAAATCATGGACCGTGTGGTCAAACAGTAGAAGCAGAGTCGAATTCCTATCGTTGGAGTTCGCTGGAATTCTAGAATATATCATCACTTTTCACCAATACCACTTCAGAGACCAACATAAACTGAACTTCGGGACGAAGTTCCTTTTAGAGGGGAAGACTGTCACAACTCACCATTTCGCGTCATTTACCATTTCAGGTCATTTTCCGAAACTTCGACTTTTTACTATTCATAAATCACTATTCATCAAAACACTATTCATCATTTTCGAGGTCAGTTTGATATTCTGAGAAACTTTTGGGAAATTTACTATTCACCGAACACTATTCATTCCCGGAAAAGTTTTCACTATTCACTTGCATTACTCATTTCATCGTAAATTTAGTTTACGGGTATTCAAATTCGCGTAACCGGATTGGTTTAGGTGCGAATTCATTTCATTAGTGTTAAGAACACTGCATACGGACTGGGGATAGTCTGCATATCATCATAACAGCATTTTCATGTTATACCACTCTCAGGATTTTCAAATTTCTATATTCAGTACATTTAACGTTTTTACGTATACGTAATTATAATAAACGTTAACACCCGGTTTATACACGACGAATATATCTAAATATTCCCACAATGGTCCCGACATATTTTTATATCCATTTTAACATCATAAAAGTTATAACATTCAGTTACCCAGTATTTTGGAAATTTATTTTATTTATAACGTACGCGTAAGAATATTACGACGGTTTTCGTGAAAACTAAACAATAATCACCCGATCACTCAATATTTGTACCCAACATAATTTTAACATTTTTATAACTTCATTTTGACAAGTTTAGTCATTATTTCATATTTCATATTTTTACGATACCCGGAATTACGTTTCGCGACTTAACAGTTTACGGTTTGCGATTAACGGAACCAAAACCGACTCCGCGGACTAGATAATACTCAAATTTTCCACATTCTCATCCAAATCTAACCAAGTGCCGCCCCCCCTTCATCCCATGTTACTTCTAATTGTTCAAATATTTACAAGTATGCCATCCTTTGAAAATATCTAACCTTAAACACCTTAACACATTTACTTATTAAAATTTTGGATCAAAAACTCATTCTCTTCATCCCTTTCACCATAACCACGACCCAACATCCATTTCATGATCAAGTGAAGGTTTTTCAAAAGTTAAAGCATCAAAGTTGTTCATTTCATGATTCTAGTTAAGAATCTTGCAACAAAAACACAAGAAACACAAGTTTTCCTCATCATCTAATCATCTCATTTTTTCAAGTAAGTTATCAACATTATTTTTTCATGAATCATCTTATATTTACTTGTATTACATGATTTCCATGCTAAAAACCATGTACAACTAGCTATACCACCATTTATTTTGTCTAAAATGGAACATACAAACCCTAACTTCTTATTTATGAATTCCCTTGCTATAAAAACTTGGTTAGGAGTCCATGGCACCCTAAGAAGGTGTATGGTAGGATTAGTATAGCTTTGTGGTGATTACAAGAGGTTTGGTGATGTTAGAAATTAGTTTTAAACCTTGAAAACTTGATTTGGAACCTATTTTAGACATGCTGTCCCGTTTTGTAAAAATCTGGAAAATCAGTAAACACCAAGGAGACTTTGGCAAAATTTTTAGAAAATACTTTCAAAAACGAATCCGTAGGCGAAAGAACGGATTAAAAAGAGCTTATAACGAAGAAGTTATGATTTTTGCAAAATTGTTGACGAAAAGTATTTTCTGGAAAAATGTTGCTGTTGGACGTTTTTCATTGGACAAAAAGAGACTTTAGACGTAACCCGGAGGAGCCGAGCTTTCCAAAATATATTACTACATACTAAGGCGTAACCGTGGATATAAAGAACATGTAAAACGGACAAGTAACGACAAAGATATACTCGTTTGAATATCGGCTAAAACCATTTTTATTTGACAGCTTTTAATAAAAGTGGCACAAAAACTACGAAGTACATTTATAAGCTAGAAGTAATATTATGTACCAAGCTTTATAACTAATGTAGTATTAGTTATTACGAGTATGTTTTCATCATTTCAAGGATTACAACCCGAGTATTTCAACGCTTACATGGAAACTTACGTTATATATATATATTATAACTAGTTATTTATATTTTCTAATAGCAATATTTTTCCAAATTCTTGGATTATATATTTTGTTAACACAAGTGTTTTTCCAAAGAGTAGAGTGGTATAGAAACATGTGCATGGACATTCATAACATCATTTCATGATCTAAAGTAGATCGTTCATCATTCATATTAGGTTGCGGCTAGTGTACGCGCCTTGTTTTTCAGCTCATTACATGTTCATGGTACCATCATATTGGGTTGCGGCAGCTAATTGTTCATTGGTGTTCATTTCATTTCATCACAGTTTCATCAGTTAAGGTGAGTCATAGCCCCACTTTTACTGGTTTAATTACTTTACAAACTCTTTGGGGGAGATACATGCTTAAATACTCGTGTTATACTTTTATACGATTTCAAATCCCATGGGGGAGAATACATTGCAACAACTATTTTTGTACATGCCCAAGTATTACAAATTCCATACATTGCTTAAGTTGCCTTACTACCACTTCATAACAAGTCCCCTTTTCAATATCATGGACCGTTAATTTCAAGTACTAAGCGAGAGTGAGTGAATAGATCTATTGAGGGTGACGCCTCCATTCGTGTTTGGGTTGCTCCAACGGGACGAATGCATTTCATGTCTTATCAAGTGAGTGCCTGGTAGACACTCTGTTGGGGCATTACAAAGTCTAGCTTCGGGGTCATGAGCTTAAGGGACAATGTAGCATTTTTGACATTTATGTCGGTTCACTTTATACTTGTGGCTATTGTACATACGAAAATTACTTATGGAATTACGATACTTTTCCACCACTATTACTATTGAATTACAATGCTTTTGTATCAAACATATTACATTTGGCAGTGGGTTGTAAACACACAGGTTACAAGTCTCTTATGGCGGGACTTGGAACTGAGTGGATTTACGATGCCTTTGCTGGGAAATCTTCATTTCAATGCATTACATTCTTTTTCACAAGACTCTATGAACTCACCAACCATTGTGTTGACACTTTAGCATGTATTTTCAGGTTTTAATCAATGGCACGCTACAGGAGGTTTTGGCAGGGCATGGCATGGTCATAGAAGACTCTGATTTAATCATTTGGGGACCGTTTTAAACTACTTTAAGGGCCTACTTCCGCATTACTTTTAACAATGTAAATTCAACATTTTGATTTAACTATTTTATTCAAAATGATTCAAGTGCAAACCATTTTTGAACATGTGTTGTAATACCAATTGAGTTACACCCCAGCTACATGTATGCTTCCGCTGGACCCGATTTTGGGGGTGTGACAGATTGGCATCAGAGCTTTGGCTATAGCGAACTAAGTGTTTTTAAAACCTAGACTATAGCTACTTTCAAGAAAACTTAACCCTATGACCGTCACGTGCCTGCCTGCCAAGCTGAAGCCTCATTTGTGGTTAGTTGCTGACATAGGTGATGAGATTTGTGTCTCATTATCTGATATATATTATATTCATTTATTATAGTTGATTACTATAATTGTCTTTCATATAAGCATGTTCACGTATCATATGTGTCACCGCATTATGTTTTTCCTTGCATAGTTTCATCATTTGACCTCGAGTTTGGTCACCTGCATTACTCTTTCAGAACATTTTGAGTATTTGTGAAGGACATAGTCTTAGTATGACTGAGCTGAGTATTTCAAAATTCATGGAACCTCGGTGGAATATAGACTGGTCATCTATATTCAACCCGGGATAGTGAGATATAGGCTGACCACCTATGTCTGACTCAGAAATGAATTTTGCAACACTGAGAATGGTTATAATAAAATTATGTCTGTAATAAATTCTCAACTCATTTTCCAAATATTTCATGCATGTGTGAGTATACCATCATTGTCAGAACATTCATACTTTTCATCACCTCGTGAACCGCCGCTTGGAAGCATGTCAATTGATCATTTCATTTCATGAACATTCACGTCTATGCATGATACACTTACATCACGGTATTTTCTTTTATTACAATATCATTTTGTCGCAGTTGTCACAGTCTCTTCCCTTCTCACCATCACTATCATTTCCTTTCCCCATCCCCATATAAATATAGAATTAGCTGACACTATATAGTTTCCTATGCCACTCATCCCTCACTACCACCAATATTGTTAAGTGGATATTATCAATGACCTCCCTAGGAAAGACTTTCCATACCATCTATAAGGAGAATCTCTCGGTACATTAAGACCATTCAAAACTCAACAGAAATCTCAGGATATCACAAAACCATTCGAAACACTATCATTGGCCTGATCACCAAAAATTCCATCATCTAGAAAGTATTGGCTTGACAGAATTACAGGATTATTTTCGATACGAGTGCTCACTAAGCCACACCATAGAGATAAATCCAACCTCTTAACCGAGACTATAGATTGAACATGTCCTCACCAATAGACTTTATCCAAATCTGTTAGACACCTATGCCTTTGTGCAGATATACATACCTGACTATTTTATCCTCTTAATACTTTCACTTTCAAATGTATTTTTCTCCAAACTACAGTTATACAAGACATATATGTTGTAAGAAATACTTTTATGAGGCACTCTATGGTCGAAGTGCCAACCTCCAATGACGGCTTGAAATTTAGAAAAGCCCAGCTCATTAGTCCAGTAAGTATTCATGAAATAACCAGGAACTTCCTACAAAATCAAGAATCAGTTACAAGTTCGATAAGGTGTAAACCCTTAGGATTTCAAGTTTGTGGTAGAGTTATGTTGAAAGTTCTGCCTAGGAAAGGCATGATACCATTCAGAAAACTTGGGAAGTTAAACCCGATATACACTGGACCATGTAATATTTTAGACAGAGTAGGCCTAGTGGCCGTCAGACTTGAGCCTTGTTAGAGAACAACAGGATTACACAACCATGTACTATCATCTTTTCAGATTAGTCACTCATAATCCCATTTGGAAAGGAATCCAACCCAAAGTCAAACATAAACCTTGCAGGAGAACAAGTAGAAATCATGGACCGTGTGGTCAAACAGTAGAAGCAGAGTCGAATTCCTATCGTTGGAGTTCGCTGGAATTCTAGAATATATCATCACTTTTCACCAATACCACTTCAGAGACCAACATAAACTGAACTTCGGGACGAAGTTCCTTTTAGAGGGGAAGACTGTCACAACTCACCATTTCGCGTCATTTACCATTTCAGGTCATTTTCCGAAACTTCGACTTTTTACTATTCATAAATCACTATTCATCAAAACACTATTCATCATTTTCGAGGTCAGTTTGATATTCTGAGAAACTTTTGGGAAATTTACTATTCACCGAACACTATTCATTCCCGGAAAAGTTTTCACTATTCACTTGCATTACTCATTTCATCGTAAATTTAGTTTACGGGTATTCAAATTCGCGTAACCGGATTGGTTTAGGTGCGAATTCATTTCATTAGTGTTAAGAACACTGCATACGGACTGGGGATAGTCTGCATATCATCATAACAGCATTTTCATGTTATACCACTCTCAGGATTTTCAAATTTCTATATTCAGTACATTTAACGTTTTTACGTATACGTAATTATAATAAACGTTAACACCCGGTTTATACACGACGAATATATCTAAATATTCCCACAATGGTCCCGACATATTTTTATATCCATTTTAACATCATAAAAGTTATAACATTCAGTTACCCAGTATTTTGGAAATTTATTTTATTTATAACGTACGCGTAAGAATATTACGACGGTTTTCGTGAAAACTAAACAATAATCACCCGATCACTCAATATTTGTACCCAACATAATTTTAACATTTTTATAACTTCATTTTGACAAGTTTAGTCATTATTTCATATTTCATATTTTTACGATACCCGGAATTACGTTTCGCGACTTAACAGTTTACGGTTTGCGATTAACGGAACCAAAACCGACTCCGCGGACTAGATAATACTCAAATTTTCCACATTCTCATCCAAATCTAACCAAGTGCCGCCCCCCCTTCATCCCATGTTACTTCTAATTGTTCAAATATTTACAAGTATGCCATCCTTTGAAAATATCTAACCTTAAACACCTTAACACATTTACTTATTAAAATTTTGGATCAAAAACTCATTCTCTTCATCCCTTTCACCATAACCACGACCCAACATCCATTTCATGATCAAGTGAAGGTTTTTCAAAAGTTAAAGCATCAAAGTTGTTCATTTCATGATTCTAGTTAAGAATCTTGCAACAAAAACACAAGAAACACAAGTTTTCCTCATCATCTAATCATCTCATTTTTTCAAGTAAGTTATCAACATTATTTTTTCATGAATCATCTTATATTTACTTGTATTACATGATTTCCATGCTAAAAACCATGTACAACTAGCTATACCACCATTTATTTTGTCTAAAATGGAACATACAAACCCTAACTTCTTATTTATGAATTCCCTTGCTATAAAAACTTGGTTAGGAGTCCATGGCACCCTAAGAAGGTGTATGGTAGGATTAGTATAGCTTTGTGGTGATTACAAGAGGTTTGGTGATGTTAGAAATTAGTTTTAAACCTTGAAAACTTGATTTGGAACCTATTTTAGACATGCTGTCCCGTTTTGTAAAAATCTGGAAAATCAGTAAACACCAAGGAGACTTTGGCAAAATTTTTAGAAAATACTTTCAAAAACAAATCCGTAGGCGAAAGAACGGATTAAAAAGAGCTTATAACGAAGAAGTTATGATTTTTGCAAAATTGTTGACGAAAAGTATTTTCTGGAAAAATGTTGCTGTTGGACGTTTTTCATTGGACAAAAAGAGACTTTAGACGTAACCCGGAGGAGCCGAGCTTTCCAAAATATATTACTACATACTAAGGCGTAACCGTGGATATAAAGAACATGTAAAACGGACAAGTAACGACAAAGATATACTCGTTTGAATATCGGCTAAAACCATTTTTATTTGACAGCTTTTAATAAAAGTGGCACAAAAACTACGAAGTACATTTATAAGCTAGAAGTAATATTATGTACCAAGCTTTATAACTAATGTAGTATTAGTTATTACGAGTATGTTTTCATCATTTCAAGGATTACAACCCGAGTATTTCAACGCTTACATGGAAACTTACGTTATATATATATATTATAACTAGTTATTTATATTTTCTAATAGCAATATTTTTCCAAATTCTTGGATTATATATTTTGTTAACACAAGTGTTTTTCCAAAGAGTAGAGTGGTATAGAAACATGTGCATGGACATTCATAACATCATTTCATGATCTAAAGTAGATCGTTCATCATTCATATTAGGTTGCGGCTAGTGTACGCGCCTTGTTTTTCAGCTCATTACATGTTCATGGTACCATCATATTGGGTTGCGGCAGCTAATTGTTCATTGGTGTTCATTTCATTTCATCACAGTTTCATCAGTTAAGGTGAGTCATAGCCCCACTTTTACTGGTTTAATTACTTTACAAACTCTTTGGGGGAGATACATGCTTAAATACTCGTGTTATACTTTTATACGATTTCAAATCCCATGGGGGAGAATACATTGCAACAACTATTTTTGTACATGCCCAAGTATTACAAATTCCATACATTGCTTAAGTTGCCTTACTACCACTTCATAACAAGTCCCCTTTTCAATATCATGGACCGTTAATTTCAAGTACTAAGCGAGAGTGAGTGAATAGATCTATTGAGGGTGACGCCTCCATTCGTGTTTGGGTTGCTCCAACGGGACGAATGCATTTCATGTCTTATCAAGTGAGTGCCTGGTAGACACTCTGTTGGGGCATTACAAAGTCTAGCTTCGGGGTCATGAGCTTAAGGGACAATGTAGCATTTTTGACATTTATGTCGGTTCACTTTATACTTGTGGCTATTGTACATACGAAAATTACTTATGGAATTACGATACTTTTCCACCACTATTACTATTGAATTACAATGCTTTTGTATCAAACATATTACATTTGGCAGTGGGTTGTAAACACACAGGTTACAAGTCTCTTATGGCGGGACTTGGAACTGAGTGGATTTACGATGCCTTTGCTGGGAAATCTTCATTTCAATGCATTACATTCTTTTTCACAAGACTCTATGAACTCACCAACCATTGTGTTGACACTTTAGCATGTATTTTCAGGTTTTAATCAATGGCACGCTACAGGAGGTTTTGGCAGGGCATGGCATGGTCATAGAAGACTCTGATTTAATCATTTGGGGACCGTTTTAAACTACTTTAAGGGCCTACTTCCGCATTACTTTTAACAATGTAAATTCAACATTTTGATTTAACTATTTTATTCAAAATGATTCAAGTGCAAACCATTTTTGAACATGTGTTGTAATACCAATTGAGTTACACCCCAGCTACATGTATGCTTCCGCTGGACCCGATTTTGGGGGTGTGACAATATTCATATATATACCCCTTTTGAGCATTTCCCCGTAGATATTTTATGCTACACAAACATAATTGCATATTAATATATGTACCCTAAACATAATTGAGCATTTCCCCGTAAGCATTTTATGCTACATGAACACATATAAGTATATTGATATATACACACTAAGCATTTTATGCTACATGAACACATATAAGTATATTGATATATACACACTAAGCATTTTATGCTACATGAACACATATAAGTATATTGATATATACACACTAGGCATTTTATGCTACATGAACATATTAGAATATTGATATATAAACTCGGTTTATTTTCAATCATTTATCTAAACAATGGACTAAACATATATGTGTATGCCTATTCTAAGGCATTTCGGCACAGCCACACTCTCCCAATCATGTTCCTACTCCAACATTATATGTCCAAGACATTGTATGATACAATGGTCTCATTCATTTTTCAAGACATTGTGAGATACAATGGTCTCATTCACTTTTCAAGACATTGTGAGATACAATGGTCTCATTTATTTTCCAAGACATTGTGAGATACAATGGTCTCATTCATTTTCCAAGACATTGTGAGATACAATGGTCTCATTCATTTTTCAAGACATTGTGAGATACAATGGCCTCATTCATTTTCCAAGACATTGTGAGATACAATGGTCTCATTCATTTTCCAAGACATTGTATGATACAATGGTCTTAATCATTTCTCAAATGTTTTGAGTCACACAATGACCTAACCTACTTCCCAGACATTGTGAATTGCACAATGGTCTAACCTACTTCCGAGACATTGTGTTTTGTGCAAATGGTCTCTAGAATTATTCCATCACATCATCAATATCATTTCTTATGATATCAAAAACCCGTCACAATCTATCGATTTCAAAACAAGAAATATGAGATTTCTAAAGGACAAACTAATCCATCATCGACAAAAGCTGAACTTTCTCTACATTCATCAAAGTTTTCTTATGAAACCTTCATTATTAAAAGTTCGTGATCCTGGCCAAGTAGGTTCTATTTTAGAACTACTTAAAACTTCCTTTCCATACGTATCTACCCTTACTACCTTCTATGCAATGGAATATGAAAACATACGTTACAAGTCTTGCATGGACGGGACTTGCAACTTAAGGGTTGGACATCGCCTTTGTTTAGTGGACAGTTTCCCGAAAGCAACGGACATATCAAAAGTATACCTAGTTTAGGTATTTGAAAATTTTATCGAACCTCGGCTAAATATGGACTAGTCACCTATATTTAACCTAGGGACAGTGGAATATAGTCTGACTAACTATATTCGACTTAGAATTTTCAAATACTGAGAATAGTTGTAGTAGGGTTATGTTTAGATTGATTTCCTACATAAACACGATAAACCACCAGAATACATTAAAACAATCTAGAGACACGATAGTGCCTTACCACTCAGCGAAATCTTAACACTTTATTTGTACTACCTAACTTTATTCTTGAAAGTTTTCATTTATGAAATAATCCGAACTACTATCTTGGGATAGTTATCAATTATTCTCTTCATCCTGTAGAAGTACTATTCTGTTTAGGTCCTAAGGATACCATTCCATCATAAACTTTTAAAATCTCTTAAGATTTTTAAAGCAAACTCAACATCTATACCTAACAGTATTAATGTTAAGCATACATTACACACTTTTGTTCATCAACATATCACAACATTATCGTCACAACCGTTACAAACACAAGCTCATTAACAGATCTTGATGCACTTTTAAAGCTCAAATCATCCTTAGTTACACCACAAGTACCCTCATCAGCTTTACAAGATTGATTATTCATCTTGTACTTTTGGAACACCAGTATCATCTCGTAATACACTACCTTGTAACTCACCGGCTAAGTATGAATGTTGTGTCGGGAATTCTTGAGTAGGATGATTTATAATGTCCCTATTTGAATGGATTGGGATGCCTTTTCATTCAAATAAAGAAATTATAAATCATCGAACCATACGTTTATATTCCTTTAGTTACATTGTTTGGGATGCCTCTCTATGTAAATAAAGAATTATAAACAAGTGGGCTTATTTATATCCGAAATAACATAAGTATGAAGTCAATAAACATAGATACAACAACAGATTACCTACTAGGCTATGATGGCAACGACTATCCCAATTTCCATTAGTACGAGGTTTACACTTTGGTTTTCATAATGATAGTGCAATAACAAACAAACTCGTTGCGAGGCCATGTAACCATATGCATGTGCAGTCGTACCAAACTCATTACGGGGCCATGTAGCCATATGCATGGGCAGTCATACCAAACTTATTGTGAAGCCATGTAGCCATATGCATGGGCAGCCATACAATTCAAACAGGACTTGGTCCAACCACATGTTCAACGCTTATTCCATGATTCGATTCTTATATCAATTGCTATTGATACTTGACAACTATATCAAGTTCTATTTTGATATTCAACTACTATATCAATTCCTATTAATATTCGACTGCTATATCAATTTCCTTTGATATTCGACTATTACCATACCTTTCCTATATAAAAGTAAGCCTCATCCTACACCATACACTGAAATGACAAATCAAGTTACATCACCGGTAATTCCAGACTTTGGTCCTCATAAGTAACCACACATCTTTATCGACACCACTCCAACATATAACACACATAGAACTTCGGGACGAAGTTCCCCGTAAGGGGTAGAGACTGTAACAATTCACATATTTCAGGTTAATTACCATTTCCGGAAAATTTCACTATTCACTTTTACTATTCATTTTTCCCGAAACTTTCCCGAAAGTTGATTTTTATTTGATATTCTCGAGTGATAAATCATTTCCATGGCAAATTAAATGTTTGACATTCGTCAGATCATTTTCGTGAAAGTTATTAAGGAATTACACGTTTTAGGGTAAAACGTCATTCAGAAATTCTACGTACAACGAAACTCGACCGCGTTAAGTGACCCCGCATCAGAAAAATGTTTGACACACTCATGATTTATTTGAGAATTAATCGTGACTGAGAAAAACATGACCAAAGACTTCCCAGCAGGTCACCCATGTCGGTACTAATCTTACATGAGCACGCTTAACCGAATGGGCGATTAACCGTTAGACCACAAAACGAGTTTCTAAGACATTTTGAGTTTTCAAAATTATTAGAAAAAGTCAACATAATTTTCCCTCCTCCTTTGACCAAAAATCATTCCTTGATGTTATAAGTCATTTCGTGATTTTTAGGCTTACGGTTTGATGTCTAAAAGACATTTAACACCAACCGACACTAGACTGAGCCCAGTCTAGACATTATAAGTCATTTTAAATCATTTTTATCACATTAGAAAAGTAACATTTTACTTTTCTCAATTTTACGCAATATTCGTACATTTTACGAATTACGCGTTTTAGACCCGTGTTTCCAGTTTTTAGCAGGGTTTTAGCACCCGATAGAACCTACCACTCATTTTATATTTTATTATGGACTATATGGACATATTTAACAATACTTTCAAGTTCCATAATTTTACGACACCCGGTTTTACGTTTTGAGGCTTAATCATTTACGATTGGCAGTTCCCGGAGTCAAAACTAACTAGATATCTTGGATAATATCATCCAAAAGCCAACTCTTGCTCTCCAAGTTCATGAACCGCCATAAGGGGGGGGGGTTTCACACTAGGTGGCTTGATCTCAAGCTTAAAGGCCTTAAGATTAGTACATGTGTTCACCTTGGTCTCCAAGGTGTTGACTAGTCCTAGTTTCTAACCTCCTCAAGCCCATATAAATACCCCCTCCCCTCCCTTGTTGCCGTCCACTTCCATACACACCAACACCATTCCATTTGCTAATTCTCTTCCAAGTTTCATGCATGATTCAAGTGATTCTTCAAGGTTGAAACCCTAGATAGGTTATCATTCATCAAACACTTCCATAACCTCATATACTTGGTGATTTCTCTTGAGTTTAAATCCACTCAAGTCACCTAAACCTTCATCATCCATCTTTCAAGAATACCAAGGGTAGAAAGATTGCATGAAGTGAAGTGGGTTGAAGCAAGTCTATCAAAGTCCTATCCTTACATGTTAACTTCCTTTCATCTTTGAAAGCCAAAAGTTGTGAGCCAAACCCTAACTTGATTCTTGTTAAATAATCATGTTCATGTTATTTACATATTATTTGTGCTATATATTGTCTTGTTATCATGTCCATGATGTATAAAAGTGAGTAAAACAAGTATTGATACATATATGTAACTTATGTTATTCAAACAAGTAAACTAGTGATTTTCTTGGAAAACCACGACCAAAATGGTAAAATTATGATATTGGATCATTAAATATTACAGTAGAGGACTTAACAAGGAAACCATAGCAATTTGAACCACCTAAAACGAGTATACGAGTCAAAAGTTACGCCCATTTGAAGTTACCAAAGATTTCCGGCAAAACTGCCTAAACCTTCCTGAATCGCATTCTGACTTTTTGAAAGTCCCACTTCTGGTCCGATTCATCAAAAAGTTAAAACACGAAAGTTGTCCGGAACGACGTTTTCGTTTAGGCACAAAGAGACTCGAGCCTTGAAAACACTTTCTGAGTAAGATATTTCACAATTTCTTAACAGCTATTTACATATAATAAGTCACTAAGTTATGGTTATACTTTAAAAGGAACAAGAGTTATTATGACCTATAAACAAGACCACCACCATGGCTAGGGCCAAGGTTGTGTCTCATGACCTTGGAACAAGGACCAAAGGTCATGGCTAGGCCATGACGAAATGACCATACCAACTTACATAGGCGTAAACATGAAACAATGAATTAGAGAAGTTGGCGATAACTTGAACATACAATTTGGATCTACTTCATCTAAAGGAAACCATGAGATTTTACCAAGAGAAAATGGTCATTCAAGACTTATGAAACTACCCCTAATAACAATCTTCATGTACAAATAAACTTTCCTAAGTTTATTCAAATATCGGACATGTAACCTTTCGGATCAAAACTTATATCTATATATTTCATCAACTACTACAATAGTAGGGAGCCTCATGTGAGGAGTTCATTATGTAAGCCGTCGAGTTGAGTTGTGGATTTACGAGTTAAAGTGTCCTGGCTCCTCGAACGCTTACTAACATGACTTCTGAATTATGTCGGCCCGAACGGTAGTAAACGATATACAAAACATACATGTTTCATGAATCTTCTCTTTCAAAGACTTACACTATACATCATACCACATCATGGACTAAATGCAAGATATATATATATAGGCACTACTTCATAGTCTTTACTCCGATCCTAAGTCGCGACATTCTATTATTGGTTGCTCGTAGAAACCTACACGATTCAACCGTTACATTCATTACTTGCTATCTTACTTAAGGTGAGTTCATAGCCCCACTTTACATTACTTCATTGTTTTACAAACCCTTGGGGGGAATACATGCTATTTTTAACCGAGCACAATGTTTTTAAATTGTATGCTTGCCTGATTGTTTTATTATCACTAAGTACCATCCTTGCCAAACCGAGATCCCATATTATGAACCATTTAATCACTTGCGAGGGTTACTTGCAAGTGAGCGCGAATATTGTGAATAGGCCTATTGGGATTGACGAATCCCATTTGTATTGACTAAGTTCAAACAAATGCATTAATATTTGAGACATTAGGTATGACGGCAAAGTACCTACCGGGATAACTCCGCCGATTGATATTGGTACCCGTTAACGTTTTGGTGTCATAAGCTTAGTATTTGATAATAACTGTTCCGGGCGTGTAACAACGTAGCCTACCTGTTTTGTTTTCCAAACATTGGTGTGAGCCTATAACTCACACTACCAACATATTGTGTTCAATCGATTTAACAAACTCTATGAATATCACTCAACCTTTGTGTTGACCTCTCAAGCATGTATTTCAGGTTCATGACGATCAAGGATGGAACGGAAGGGCACGGATACTCAAGAGGGCTATAAATTTTATTATCATTCAAAACTCATTTATTATACATTGTAAACATGGAACCAATTGGGACCTCATTTTGTAAACTCTGATATTTATACAATTTGAATGATAAATCTTTTAAAACAACTCAATTGGAGTTCGTTTTCTATTATTGTGACTATTGTGCCGTCGAGTAACACGCAGTTTGAATTCCGCTGCATCCATGAATTGGGGGTGTTACAGTATCTCCTTCGTTATAAGGTCTTTTTAATCCGTTCTTTCGCCTACGGCTTCGTTTTTGAAAGTATTTTCTAAAAATTTTGCCAAAGTTTCCTTTATGTTTACTGATTTTCCAGATTTTACCAAAATGGGATAGCATGTTTATAAACTTGTTAGAAATCCATTTCCAAGGTTCAAAACTAGTTTCTACTTCAACCAAATCTCTTGCAAACTTCACAAAACTATACTAATCCTACCATACACCTTCTTAGGGTGCCATGGGTTCCTAATGACTAGTAATCAAGTTAATTTAACAAGGGAACACCTAAATCACAATTTAGGGTTTGTATGTTCAAAAAGTCTTCAAAAATAAAGTGGTATAACTAGTTTGTGCATGAAATTAAGCATGAATACCATAAGATACATATGTTAATTTGATGAAATCATGAAAATAAATTTGAATACTCACTTTGAAATAATAGGTGATTAAAGGATGAGAAATCTTGGATTACTTGTGTTTTTGTTGGATGATTCTTGATTAGTATGATGAAATGAACAACTTTGTAGCTTTGTACTTTGAAAAATGATCACTTGTTCTTGGATTATATTATGGATCGTGGGTTTTGGTGTAGAGAGGAAGAGATGAGATGAGTAAAGTGAACTTTTGATTCTTAAAACTTGTATGTTATGTGTTTTTGAGGTTTGTAAGATATTTAGGCAAGGTCTTTTAATGTATAATATGATTACATAAGTCAATAAGTAGTTAAGAAAGCACATGGTGTCTAGGAGGGGGCATGAGGCCGGTTTCAATGTGAAAAGGAGAAGAGAAATCGGTTTTGATCTCTTAGAAAATATAGTGTATTATAAGTTGTAGTTTTGTGTAAGTATTAGTTATAATCGGGTACCGGGTTTAATAGAAATAAATATTATCGAAGTTGACCGGGACTTAATAAAGTCATAAAAATGTTAAAAATATGTTGGGTACAATTACTGAGTGTTCGGGTGATTATTGTTTAGTTTTCACGAAAACCGTTGTAATATTCATAAGCTCACGTTATAAATAAAATAAATTTCCAAAATACTGGGTAAATGAATGTTATTACTTTTATGATGATAAAATGGATATAAAAATATGTCAAGACCATTGTGGGAAATATTTAGATATATTCGTCGTGTATAAACCGGGTGTTAACGTTTATTTAGAAATCGTAATACGTAAAACGTTAAATATACTGAATATAGAAATTTGAAAATCCTAAGAGTGGTATAACATGTAAATGACCTACTGATGATATGCAGACTATTCCTAGTCTGTATGAGATGTCCTTAGTACTAATGAAGTGAATTCGCACCTAAACCAATACGGTTACGCGAATTTGAATACCCGTAAACTAAATTTACGATGAAATGTGTAATGCACGTGAAAGATGAAATCTTTTCCCGCAATGAATAGTGTTCAGTGAATAGTAAAATTTCTGAATGCTTCTCGGAATGTCAAACTGACACCAAAAATGATGAATAGTGTTTTGATGAATAGTGTTTGATGAATAGTGTTTTTCCAAAGTTCGGGAAATGACCTGAAATGGTGAGTTGTGACAACAATTCCAACATAAGCACTTATAATCTCTACATTGGTTGGATTGTTGACTCTGGTGCAAGTCAACATATGACTTACACCATAGTGAACATGTTTAATCTTGTTGATGTTTCAAAACTTAATATGACTGTTGGTCATCCTAATGGGACTAAAGCTATTGTTACTCATATTGGAAGCTTAAAACTTACAGATAAAATTACTATTCAGAATGTCTTGGTAGTTCCTAACTACCAAGTCAGTCTCTTATCTGTCCATAAACTTAATAAGGAGAACAAATATAGAGTGAGTTTTTAATAAGATACTTGTCTTGTTTAGGATTCTGTTCTAAGGACCCAAGTGGGGATTGGTAGTCTCAAAGATGGGTTGTATTTTCTTAATACAGGTATAAAATTCACTAATAATAATATTCAAGTATGTTGTCTGTCCAAATGTATTTGGCACAACAGACTTGGTCATCCTGCTGACCAAGTTCTTAACATACTTAAACACAAAATTGCTTATAAAGTAGACTCTTCTGCTGAACCTTGTGAGGTTTGTCATAAGGCTAAGCAAACCAGAGAACCATTTCCTCTAAGTGATCACAAAACCAATGTCATAGGACAATTGGTTCACTTAGATGTATGGGGTCCTTACAAGGTTCAAAGCAGAGAAGGATACAAATACTTCTTAACTGTTGTAGATGATTTCTCTAGAGCTGTTTGGGTGTTTCTGTTGAGGGGGAAATATGAAGTTTTCCAAAACATTGTTCACTTCTATAATTTGATAAAAAAAAATCAGTTTGATAAAATAGTTAAGGTGTTTAGATCTGATAATGGAACTGAGTTTATAAATCAAAATATGGAAAAGTTTTTTAAAGATAATGGCATCATACAACAAACTTCTTGTTCTTACACTCCTCAACAGAATGGTATAGCTGAGAGAAAGCATAGACACTTGCTCAATGTTGCTAGGGCCCTCTTGTTTCAGGGGGGATTCCTTTAAACATGTGGTCTGAGTGTGTTCTAACTGCTGTTTACCTGATTAACAAGTTACCCAGTTTTGTCTTATCTGGAAAATCACCTTATGAAATCATGTATAACATTGAACCAAACATCTCTCATTTAAAAGTTTTTGGATGTCTTTGTTTTGCTACCGTGCTTAACAATTCTGATAAGTTTTCATCTAGATCTGAAAAGTCTGTGTTCATTGGTTATTCTTTTGAGAAAAAAAGGATATAAGTTGTTTAGTCTTGAAAGTAAGAAAATTTTGTTTTCAAGAGATGTTACATTTTATGAAACAGTGTTTCCTTTCAAAAATAAATCTGCAAATAAAGATTTTGAGTTTCATTTTCAAAACACAAACGGTTTAAACTTCTTTAATCATTTTCTAGATGATGAAAATTTGTTAGATGAACCCTATGATGATAAGAGAAATAAGAAACCTAAGGGAAGTGAGAGCATAGACCCTTCATCATTGAGAGGTACTGAAAATAATGGTTTCACTAAAAAGGGTGAGGTGGTGCATCCTAGTGAGTCAGCAGAAGCAGCCAATGATGAAGAGGAGAATGTCACACTTGAGGAAAATGTAAACCAATTTGAGGGTGATGACTATTACTATGATGAGTTTAATAATTTGTTCAATGAGCCTGTGATTGTGACACCAAATAAACAGAGCATTCACAGAACATACGTTAGAAAGTCTTCTAGAAAAACACAGATGCCTGTGAAGTTAAGTGATTATGAAATTGATACTAAAGTGAAGTACAACATAGATAAACATGTTAATTACTCTAAGTTGAGTGCTAAAAATTATAACTTCTCTACAAGCTTGAATAAAATATCAGAACCAAAGACTTATAAAGAAGCTTCCAAAAATCCTAAATGGATTGAAGCTATGAATCTTGAAGTAGAGGCACTTAACAGAAATAAAGCTTGGGAAGAAATCATTGAACTTCCTATTGGCAGAAAAGCCTTTGGAGGAAAATGGGTTTTCAAAGTTAAGTATAAGTCTAATGGTGAGGTTGAGAGATATAAGGCAAGATGGGTTGCCAAAGCTTATAATAAAAAAGCAGGTGTTGATTATGATGAGACTTTCTCACCAGTTGTGAAAATTGTTACTGTGAGGTGTTTGTTATCTGTTGCTGTGCATAATGGTTGGTCTGTTTTCCAAATGGATGTGAATAATGCTTTTTTGCATGGTGAACTTGATGAGGATGTGTATATGTGTTTGCCAGAAGGATATTCTGATGGTAATGATACTAGAGTGTGCAAATTGAAAAAATCTTTATATGGTTTAAAGCAGGCACCTAGAAAGTGGAATGAAAAGTTAACTTCTGTTTTACTTGAAAATGGTTTTGTACAAAGTAAAAATGATTTTTCATTGTTTACTAAAAATAAGAATGAGATTTTCATTGCTTTACTTGTTTATGTTGATGACATTGTCATAACTGGTAACAATGTTCAAGCTATTAATGAAGTTAAAAGTTTCGTGAGTTCAAAATTCTTAATCAAAGATTTAGGAAAGTTGAAATACTTTTTGGGTATTGAAGTTCTTAATTCTAATGGGAATATGTTTTTGACTCAAAGGAAATATTGCCTAGAAGTCTTGGCAGAGTTTGGTATGTTGGCCTGCAAAACTTGTAATACACCTATAGAGACTAAGGAAAGTTCTGCTAAGCCTGATCAGGTCATTGTTGATGTACCTTTAACAGGTGTCACTAATTATCAAAAATTAGTGGGTAAACTTATTTACCTTACTCATACAAGACCTGATATCAGTTATGCAGTTCATGTTCTAAGTCAGTTTATGCATGCACCAATGCAGTCTCATCTTAAGTTGGCATTTAGAGTGCTAAGGTATTTGAAAAATGCACCTGGAAAAGGTATTTCTTTTTATAAAGGAAATAACTTAAATCTGAGTGTGTTTGCAGATTCTAATTGGGCAAAATGTAAAGTTACTAGAAAATCAGTTACTAGATATTGTGTTTTTCTGGGTAAAAATCTTGTGTCCCTGAAGCAGAATATAGAGCAATGAATACTGTAACTTGTGAAGTTATTTGGATTCAGAAAATTCTTGCTGAATTGAACATTAAAACATCTCTCCCAGTTCCTTTGCATTGTGACAACAGTTCTGCTATACAAATAGCAGCAAATCCTGTTTTCCATGAGAAAACAAAACATTTTGAGATTGAATTGTTTTTCTTAAGAGAAAAGGTTGCTGCTGGTGTGGTTAAAACTGTGAAAGTAAAATCTGTTAATCATGTTGCAGATATTTTTACAAAAGGGTTAAGTGTGGAGGAGCACAATAAGTTTTGTGATGATCTTGGTTTGTATGATATGTACAAGGCTGAGATTAAGGGGGAATGTTCAAAAGGCTAATCTAAGCCTTGTTTATATTGGCTTGGAGTTTGACTTATTATAGGGACTGATAAGGTAAATATACAATAGTTGTTTTCTCTTTGTATTTCTTTTATTTGTGAGTGCAGGGACTGAATGTGAAGGCGAGCTAAAGTTGAAGGGTTACCTGAGCAAAGAATTAGAAGTTCAAAGAGAGCAGCTATATATAGTCTTTATAGATTTAGGGTTTCATTATGATTGTTGCGTATCTCTCTGTATTGCTCTCTAAGTTGAGAACTCATTGTAGTAGTTTGGTTATTCTCTCATTTCTTTCTGTGTAATTGTTGAACTCATAATCAAGCTGTTTTTATTGATCTTTGTATATTTTTCCACAGATTTACGTGGTCTAACAATAGATGAGCGTCTTGTGGCGATGTCCATGATTGGTGGCAGTGAGCCACTTTTTGTGATGTTTGAGACTTTGATCAGTTGGATGAAGATGGAAAAGTTCGTATGGCACAAATGGTTGCAGTTGGTGTCATAAACTACTTATAGTAGTATATTTCATTTTGTGACATCAAGTGGAATGTTAGTATTTCTTTTCTTTTGTGCATGGTTTTGTGAATGTTTGTGACTTATATAATCGCGTTAGGCGTAAGACTCATTAACCCGAAGATTATGGTCTGCAACCTCAGGTAGTTTAATGTCTTATTACTCTAATGTGTTGGTACTTGGTGACATCCCATAGCGTGTTTGTTATTACAAATCTATGATAAAATCTGAAATTTCATTTACATCTGCAATGTAGTAAAATGGATTGAAGCCACAAAGGTTTATAACTAAAACCTTTCACTTTGTTTTTCCTGTTTTTCCAAATGCTGCTCAGAATCAAGTTTGTGCATCATCCTTTTGTTTGTTTCTCGACGAAGTCTTTAATCATCTCCTTCAAATGTTGTGTACGAACAAAATATTTGTAATTAGCTTAGGATATGGAGTTGTGACATAATGGTATGCAGTTACATCATCAGTGCTAGAGAACTTGCTGACATAATCGGTGGAGAGGCTATATCTCTTGCCGATTTGAGCACTTACAATCCAGGTGGCATGATACTTGCAAACACTACATCAATTGGTATGTAGCCAAATATAGATGATTGGTGAGTGCTTATTCACTCACTATTTTATGGCCAAATATCGACCCAAATTGACTAATTTAGCTAACAAATGCCAAAGAAACATGTGTTTTTATGTTGTGAACATGCAGGTACGGATTAATCACAAAAGGACGAGAAATCAGACAAATACCGGAAAAACGGGCACGAGAGTGGAAGACGGTCAAAAAGTCAATGTCGGGATCTAACAACTACAGTCCTTCATTTATTCAGATTTGGCAGAAATAGTCCTTGGATTACACTTTTGAAGAAAGTCAAATTCAGCCCTTGAAGTTTCAAAATTTTACACATTGGGTCCTCAAAGTTTCATAAAATACAAAATTAGTCCTTGGATTATATTTTTACCAAATCTGAAAATTCTACTCATAATTAGGACTACACTTGTAAATCAAAAATTAAAAGCCCAAAAGCCTTCTCCAATATCCAAGCCCAATCCAATTTTGGTTAAAGTATTAAAACCGGGTCAAAGTCCATTTACCATGGTCAAAGGGTCATAAAAGCTGGTCAATGAATAAATAAAAATAACAAACGTATTTGTTTTTCCCAACCCTCTCAATTCCCAGAACCTCTCACCCCCAAACATGAACCCTAATTCTTACAAGGTTCAATTGACCATCCTTTTACCAATTAACCATCATAATCTCATCATTGGAGCTTCTAGAAGCCTGTCACGTGCTCAGAGCACATGTCAGAGAAGGAATATTAACGCTGAGTGGACACATGGCATGGTTCTATTGGGTGAGACGCGTCATACCAAGCCTTGGATCCTGCTGACAAGTCAGAGAAGGTATTGCACACACGAATGGGACAGATGGAAGTTTTTCATTGGTAGAGACACGTCTCAAATTCTCATCCAAGGGCTGTTATTAGATCAAAGAAACACAAAAGGATCAAAGGGCTGTGAGATAAGGAGAAGAAGCACAAAAGGTTGTGGATTGCCAGCGTGGAATCAGACCCCAACCCTCCTCACTTCTGCTATAAATAGGTCTAATTTAGAGTTCATTTGAGAGTAGTTTTTAGTGTATTGTTATGCTGCAAAATTTACTTTAGATTGTATTTAGACTAGATCATGTAATACTTTTATTAAGTTTTTAATGAAATTCTGAGTTTTCTTCTTATATTTTTAGCTTATTGTTCAATTACTATCACTTATTCAGATTTATTCCATCTTATATCTAGCTTATTATCACTCAATTTCAGCTTATTTTCTATTCTTATCTCAGCTTATTTACTGTTTCATTCAGTAAAGTCTTGTTTCAATATATTACTCTTATTTCAGTTTCCATATTCATATTACTTAAAATAAAATAAAAAATAAAAAATAAAAATAAAAAAATAACAAAAATCAGAAAATGTGTTTACATATTGATTAGTTAAGCTTTCAACAGAGCTTATTTTTATTTTTTATACATTCTATTTGAGCTCAATAGCTTCTAGTAGAATGTTTTGAGTCATTAGTCAAGGACAAAGAATAAGATGATTAGTTGCTGTGGTATGGATATGCTGAGACAGACAGATACGAACTCAGCCTATCTTAGAGATGGGCCTCTGTGAATCCCCTCTGTTCTAGCTGAGGGGAAGTTGCTTGGTAAATCTCATTTAAATTTCCTTAAGTACTGATCTGAGTTTATAGTTAATTAATTTGTAGTTTAGTTGTTTGTAGAGACAGATTTGAAGTTGATTGATACATCTTTGTTATACATAGTTGTTTGCTTAGCTGAGCTTGATCATTGATTGTTTGAATTGTAGTTTATTACTTTTGTTTTAGCTAAATTTAGTAGATCTATAGTAATTGCTAGTAGATTGAGTGTTTGTCATTAGTAGAATCTGAGATTTAGAAGTTGTGGATCTGAGTTGGATTTGATTTGCATCTGTGTAACTCTTTCATTGGGATTCATTGTTGAGATTTGAGTTCTGGTTAAGATTTGCATCTGTGTAACTCTTTCATTGGGATTCATTGATTTTCATTACTTAAGTTGCATAAGATTGAGTGTTAAGTAGTTTGGAGATCTGTTTTTAGTTGATTGATCATCTGTTGTTTAGCTTGAATTGTGCTATCTGTGGTAGTTTATCATCTGAGATTTGCTTATATTTGGTTATAGTTTGGTGTTTGGATCTGGAATTTTGCTGAGTATACTTGTTGTTTTGCTAGTCTTCTTTGTCATTAGTAGTTCACATAAAAGTAATCATAGGTTTTTAATTAATAAAACAGTAGTAAAAGTTAGAATAGTTATAGTTGATTTGCAAATTGGTTAATTGAGTAGTCTAGTTAAATCAGTTAAGAAACTTAGAATCAGTGGTTATTATATAGTTAAATATAGCTTAATATAGTTTGAATTTAGCTTTTAATAATATAACAAAGTAATTTTAGTGGTTTAAGTTTGGAATCAGTCATAGAAAAATTGCATTTCTTATAGTTAACTGTTTCATAGCTTTTACCCATAGTCTGCTAAACTGAATTTTGAGTTGTAGTTTCTCACAGAAAATATTTTTTGGGTAATCATTATTTGAAATTAAGTCTCATCATTGTAGTTATTCATTTGCTCCTTCATAATTTTGCTTTTGAGCTTATTTGAGTAGTTGGTTGTATTGCTATTCTGCACATCTGAGTTAGACAGATTCTGCTAGAATTATTGAGGCCTTCATTTTGAGTTGTGAGCTTCTGCTGTGTACTTGAGCTTATTGGTAGTTGTTATAGTGATTTGCATCATTGTTTTAGCTTCTGGATCTGTTTGTTTTTTATTTGCTTATTGTGTTAGCTTATAACTTAGATCTATCATCTGTTTGCTTTATGCCTGAGATTCTGAGCTTATTTAAGATCTGATTTTGAGATTTCTGAGCATAATTGAGCATTTCACATCTGTGTTAAAGTTTCAAAAAGATTGTATCACAAGTGCTTAAAAATAAGCACTTGTGATAAGAAGTTTTACCTAAATAAGCAGTTTTACTTTACTTTTTCACTTCAAAATTTTTATCTGAGTTCTTTTTATTATTTTAGATTTTCTGGAATTTTTCAAGTTCGTAGGATCATTTTTCGATATACGTTACGTTTTAAATTTTGCGGTTGCGTTTCTGTTTTTAAGATTTTCACTTTGGTGCATAATTAGCTTGTACTTTCTGCATATTTTATACTTGTTTGTGAATACGTGAACTATTTGATTGCTATTTTCACTTTCTCACTTTTCAATTCACGATTTAACGAATCGATATTCTCGATTCCATTCGCCTTCGTTGGGAAACGACTCGGGCGATCCGTATTTTACGCTGATCACTTCAATACTATACTATATATATTATATAATTGGTTTTCACACGAATCAATGATACTCCTATTTTTAAGGTACGACTATCTACCTTTTTCAGGTCATATGTTTTAGTACTAATGGTATGCAGTTACATCAGTTTTTCTATTTTTTATGGCAGGAAGCTTTAAAGTCGTATGCATTGGTATTTGATGTTGTGTACACTCCCAAAATTACGAGATTACTTCGGGAAGATGGAGAATGTGGAGCCATAATTGTTACCGGGGTGGAGATGTTTATAGGACAGGCGTATGAAAAATATGAGAGATTTACAGGGTTACCTAGTAAGGTTTTAAATGCAAAGTTATGATATTTTCACGCTCTCCATCATGCCTAAAATCTAACCGTTTCCCTTCTCTTATGAGTTTCACCTACGTTTCATTTGCAGCACCTAAGGAATTATTTAGGGAAATTATGGAAAAATCTTAATTGTCTCAGGGGCTGCCGCAGGATGCATCCTTGTTTAACCCAACTTCCTTTATCTTAAAATTTGAGTTTATGGGTACCGTGGAACAATAAAGTAGGCAGAATAGTTGGAAATTTTATTGCCATTGATACCTTTTCCAATCATATGAAGTTATGAAAAAATGAAAAGATTTGACAGTCACATGCTCGTATTGTTAGCATTATCAATATTCAGTGTCAAGTTGTTCTTCATGTCTTCTCTTGTCTCAAATTGACCAATTCTGTTCTGTAACTCGTTTAAATTTGAGGACTTGGATGTGATTGACCACTTTTGCTCGGTTATGGAGTTAAAAAATGTGGGATTTAATAACATGTTAACCATTAACTCTACGAGTACGCAGCGGAATATGGATCTAGTTTAGCCTTTATGATTAACACACATATAAACAACTTAAGGTAAAAAGAAAACGAGAAAACTAACCCTCGTAGACACCCGCAAATGAAACTAACAGTGATTAAAACAATCACCTCTATGGTTGCTCACACAAACACGTCAAACAAATACGTTACGATGCTAGTCACTTGCTTCACGTATACAACCAAACAAACATGTGTCTTGTTGTAGCTTACACATGATCCGAATACCAAGAAGTATACGTTCGAATCATATATTAAAGAGAACAGAACTTAAAAACAAGAATATTAATTCTTGTTATAAGTTTGATATGTTTGACAAAAGTCAAACCAATCAAATCTTGTTGTCTGCCGATGGATTAAACAATGGAAACAAAAACAATATAAAGCACCTAGGGTGTTAATTGTTTTAGCTTATGCCGTATATCTTGTGATATCTCCTCCGAATGAAACCTAGGAAGATGTATATATATCAAGACAACTTGTCCACCAAGTTGTTGCTAGCACCTCCTTAAGTTTACTAAATCGGCACTCTCCTCCCCTCCTAGAACCTTCTCATAACTGTCCACATTGGAAGGAGGTCCGGGAGTTCCATTTTCCGACATCCAAGTCCCTCTCTTTATATTTAACGTATATTAAAGCGTAAAATGATTTAAACTAATAACCGTTAAATTATTTCGTGAAACATATTAAACAGTTAATAAATATAACAAGTATATATATTAATTATTTAATAAGCGTACTCTTCGTGTATTAACGTGTGTGCCCCCAATAGGCTCACACATTTCTAGTCGTATAATGGCTAATCTAACTACCATAACCCAATAGCTCCCACTTGGGAGTTGGAGTAGCAAACACCATATATACCAACGACGGAAACGTCTAGCAACACTCACATTCGTTATTGAACTAGAAATGTCTGAGATAAAGTTTCAATAAGATATTCTCAGTAGCATGGTTATTTATGTCTTGCTTTTATCATCCTTTGTTATAGATACCGTTAAACCATGGATATGGATCCTAACTCATTCCATATAGTTTAACCATTTTGATTCTCGTTATAGAATTCAATTCAGATATACCGAATGTAATCAAGAATCATCTTGCATTACCCTTTGGGTTTGGCCAAACAATTATCTGATTAATTCTGGAGAGGGACCATGGTATTTTTCTGCACGTATCAAGCGGAGTAACAAATCCTTTATTGACTACAAGTGTTGTGGATGCTGCTTCACATCACTTCGAAAAATAGCTTTTATAACTACCTTATTCAGGACAGCGTTTGGCATATAATTACAAAAGTGATATCCACACATAACAGAACTTGCTTGTATCTCAAGTCTAAGGATGTCTTTATTAACCATTTTCAACATCTTACTCATGACAAGGATCCAAAAGTAAATGTTCGAAATTTGGGGTATCCAATATGCATCCCTTGTGAATACATATGAGTTTGGCGGGAACAATCCACATTCTCATAGAATATAACCAACACTCACATTTGCCTTGCATAACAATATTCCCATATTGTTAACCGACAATGGACATATTTAGAATGATAAAATCATTCAAGGATTAAACATGCAAATATAGGATAACAATTATTATATGAATGAATAACAAATACCAAGTATCTTTATTCATGATAAGGTAAAAATTGTCTTACAATCCCAATTATCCAAATACTAATTAAACAGATATGCATGAAACTAATTAGTAAGTTGAAGTATAATGTTTCCAACATTCTCAACTTTTCTTTACAAGAAAACTAACTAGTCATCTGAGTAAACTTTCCGAATACTAGTTTCAAATTTCACATATAGTGAGAGATTTGAAATATAAGATGAGTGTCTTATCTCATATGCTCATACTATTGCAAGTGTCATAGTATGGAGATGTCGCCCTACCTTGCATAAGGTATTAAAAGTCAACGACATACTGACAATCATCTTTACAGTTTCTTAAAATGTAAAGTATTCTTATTCCTTAATGTGTAATGCAACAATGCTCTTCGTTGAGCATAACTAGTTAGCAGATTTATCATAAATGATAAAATCCAACTTTAACTAGTTTTAATTATCTTCTAGCATCATTGTACGTATACAAACTATGCTTTATAATTCGTAAACCTCTGTATTAACAATAATCTAAATTCTCTCAATTAGATATTGTTGTTGTCAGCTCATCTTGCTCTTGTGTAAAAGTAACAACCAGTCGCATACACAATATAATATATACATGACAAATCCTTAGTAAAAAACATAAGGTTTCCATCCATGCAATAAATTATTCCAAGTGAAATATACCATTTAAGACTTGTTTGAATGATATATTGCATTTGTGTTGGACTTAAATTTCCTGCATATGTTTATTCCAAATAAACATTTATTCCAAGGTTGTTTGTTCTATTCCCTAAATCCCAAGTGAAGTTTCATTCCAAGCTTAGGGATTAAAATCTAGCTTAAATGGAATGATATCTTCAATATGTTATACAACATATGAATTTTAAGGAAAAGATAGTGCTCCCACTTAATGTCAGATGTACTCGGGAATTATCTTAATTCAATCAAAATCGTATTGTAATTAAATTCAAGATCTCAGCTCCTAGATGCATGATCCAATCCAAACTTGGATTGCTTAAACTAGTATACTACATAAAGATTATATAGACTCATAACCCTTTTGATTACACACCGTCCTCGCAAAAGGTAATCATAAAGGAAAGAGTTATAAAACTTAATTGCCATATTCCACATTCAAGGAAACTTGTATGACAATTAATTATCTTTATTTAATTAACGCGTGTATATAAAAAAATCTAATCACAATCAATTGCATGAGTATGATTAAGAACTTCTTATTATAAACCATGCATTAATCATGCATACAATTTTTGTCCTTTTAAGCCTTTCTTCAAAAGAAACTTATTCCAACCTCATAGGTTACATATTAGGCAAAATAACAATCAAGATCAAAACATTGATTTGCCGGTTAAGGACTGCATCTTATCATTCATAGTTCTAAGACATTTATCAGATTCAAGATGTGATAATGTACCTTAGTAGTTAGCAGATTTACAATGATCTTTTAACTTATATCCCTCAGCATTGATATTAAAATATCACTCAAGTGATGAGGCATCCTTGCGGATTTATGAATGATAGTAACATTATACTTCGTTTGACATTTACATGTTTAACCTTACTATGACATTAATAAGTGGATTGTAGAAGGTATGTATTTGTTCTAGAATATTTTCAAGATTCGTAGATGCTCCCACTTACTTTTGTAAGTAGAGACAATTCTCTAAATACTAAGTATTTAAGCAACAATAAATTGTTCTTTATTTGGGAACTACAAAATACATTTTAAGTTCTCATCTCTAGATTTGTTAATAAAATGCTTCATAAGATTTTAACAAATTCAGAACTTAAATCAAGACATAATGGAATTCCTTCCAACAACTCTAATTAGGGTATGTAGTTAAACCCTAATTCTTGTATCACTCTTTAACCAAAAATCTTAGAAACAGTTTTGTGTTTCGTCGAGCTAGGTGGAACACCAAAACTACAATCTTCTAGCTAGGAAGTGTAGAAAAATCAAAAACCCAAAAGGGTTTAGGATTCGATTGGTTTGAGTGGAAGAACCAAAAATCCCTAAGGGTTTAGGGTCGTGGGTTGTCTTGAATACCTTCTAGGTTTAAACTACATTGAGTGTATCCATGACACACACAATTTTCTAACCTTGACAGATTTTGGATGTAGAACAATTAAAACTATCAAGAATCAAACAATATGAAATTGTTTATTTCAACCTATTAGACATACCATAATAATGCGTTATTCTATAAGTATTTGAATTGTGAAACTATATCAGAATTCCATAAATAATTTAATTCTCTTTGGATCAAATACTTGTCAATTGGGTCGAGCCAAATTGCATATTAAGTATTTTCGAACCAAGTGCATGCTATAATGTATATTTTTTTTTGAATAATACAAGAACCTTATGTTCACGTGTTCACAAGAAGACAGAACTATTCAAGAATTATATGTTCATGTGTTTACAAGAAAACAAAACATATCAATAATACATTATAAGTCTTTAAAGACCTCATGTTTATGTGTTAACTAGAAGACATAACACTTTTACTATATACTTTATGTTATAAGTAAACGATTAATTCAAGGAGTTTATAATTATGTCTCAACATGTAAACATAATCATACTAACAAAGGTAATCATGAACGCAAACTCTTGAGTTCTGTAGTAATTTCAAGTTAATTTTATACTTCAGAATTATGATTATTATAATTTAACCATAATTATATTGACTAAAACATGTAGTCAAAATGTTGAAGTATCTTTACACTTTATCATGACACTTGAATGTAGTAGGGCAACAAACATCTTGTGTGTTCAAGTCCTAGTAGAATTAATAGCTTTCTTACCTAGCGGTCAAGAGAAACCAATAATATGTTGTTCCTTACACACACTTTGAGATTCTCCCACTTGTGTAAGGCACAACATCATATTATGAAAACAAACAACATATGCTTGATTGTGTAAACAATATGATAATGCCATAGATATTATAAGTAGATTTAGAACCATAATGTTTAATAAGGAACTGTGGATTTTCAGAAAGCAACAGCAGAAAGGCAACGTGTTATCTAATAAAACAAAATGCAATTTTCCTTTAAACAACGGTTGTTCATATTCGGAAAGTAATGAATTATTTCAAAGCAAGTTTGAAATGATATGGGTGACTAACAAGGCAATAAATCTCGTAGCTCCCACTGAAATTGACAACATTACAGGAATGTTATTTCAGTAGTAAAATGCAATGCTCCCACTGGATTTGTTAGCATTAGAAATGCTACATCATCAGTTGAAAACAAATAGCAATTTATTTACTTTCTTATTCTCTTATAATACCTACAAGTAACAATGTACTTAGGTATTGAATAGAGTATATGAAGTTCTACTTATGTAGATGAGGGACTTGCCATTCATGCTTTCATTTAACTTGAATATTTAACATGCAATTCCTCCTTTATAGTCTACATAGCCATAAGGGTATTTAGCACTTTAAGGAATAATGAGAGTCTAAGAAAAACCTAGCGAATATGCTAGTAATTTCTTTACTCTATGCGGTTTAAACTCATACATCGTGACAAGTGCAAATGTCATTTATTTTGGTAGCTATAGACAAAATGTTTTCTAGTTACACAAAATATTCTATCTTTCAATTATTTCAAGACCGGAAAAGGGTAATGAAAGATCATAATTGAGTTTAACAATTTGTAATCCTATCTTAGTTTGTCAACTAAGGAGAAAAATAGGAATAAGTCTCACTCTTCTTACCAGTAAAAGAGACTAAGTTTGTCTTTTAAGAAAAAAACAATCTTTTGTTTACGAATTATGTTGCAACAACACAATTTTAATTAGTACATAGAAAGTTCAATTTTAGTATTTTTGATAATTAAATTCTTAAAAGAATTAACTACCCAATTAATTACTAATTAAGACTAAGATCCATCTTGACCTCCCACTTATTACCGGAGGTCTGATCAGCGTGTAAACAAGTGGGGGAAGAGGTAAGCGACGAGTGTTAATTGCATGAAATGCAACTCTTAGACTTATGAGACTGATTAAGACATTAGTAGACAAGTAATAATGTCATGAGCATGTTCAGTCTCATCTTATGCCTCGGGTCCAAGGTCTGACCAAGCGTACTCAAATTAAGTCGACCAAGCAAGAACTTGCAAAAATCACCAAAGGTCTGACCAATGAGCAAAATTCGCCATGGGTTGGAATGGCCCTAAGGTCTGACCAAAGAGGCCAAGCCAAATGCACGTGTTCTTGGTTGGCTGGCATAGACTTAAAATTTACATACAGGGTATACACATAAATGTGGTAAAATTCATGTACAAAGAAGCATACAAAACAACTTTGTTACACTTATATTAAAAACTTTTAATAATGACACTGTAGTGATCATCATGGTTCATGGGTGAGCCGTACTTCAAGTGTACATAGCGTCCAGTTTTTAATTTCACGAAAGTTGGTTTCAATAATTTAGGTCACTTAATTTTAGAAAAACAATTTTCCACGAATCAAATAGTAGGTCACAATGAACATGGTATTTAGGCGTGTAAATTAAGACCATATTAATGTCATCTTTTTATAAGTAGTAGTCCTCTTTTATTTTAGTTTTAGGCGTGTAAACATGGGCTAAAAACAAAAATCACAAAAGAACATAATACTAAAAATATGACAATAACATAAACAAGTAACATTTAGATCCAAGAACTCTATCAAGTCCTCCTCAAAAAGAGAACCATTAGACCCTCACTAGGTTTTCATCAAGTGCCTAGATCGCTAAATGCATCATAAAAATGATTACGTAGGTCTTATAGACGGAATTCACATATAAAATAATCATGGCAAACTTATTAACATTTAATTTTTGCTATTTTATGTATCTAATTAACCATTAATTTTTAATTCATTTGCATCTAGGTATTTATTTATCAAATTATGACAAGTATTGCATATAGTTGTCATATCAATTTATAAAACAAATAAATAAAGCTAGATTTTATGTAGCCTAAGCGTGTTTAATTAGTGTGCAATTCATAAAACACCAAACGAGATGGCTCGTGATGCCACTATTGGGATTTAATAACATGTTAACCATTAACTCTACGAGTACGCAGCGGAATATGGATCTAGTTTAGACTTTATGATTAACACACATATAAACAACTTAAGATAAAAAGAAAACGAGAAAACTAACCCTCGTAGACACCCGCAAATGAAACAAATAGTGATTAAAACAATCACCTCTATGGTTGCTCACACAAACACGTCAAACAAATACGTTACGATGCTAGTCACTTGCTTCACGTATACAACCAAACAAACATGTGTCTTGTTGTAGCTTACACATGATCCGAATACCAAGAAGTATACGTTCGAATCATATATTAAATAGAATAGAACTTAAAAACAAGAATATTAATTCTTGTTATAAGTTTGATATGTTTGACAAAAGTCAAACAAATCAAATCTTGTTGTCTGCCGATGGATTAGACAATGGAAACAAAAACAATATAAAGCACCTAGGGTGTTAATTGTTTTAGCTTATGCCATATATCTTGTGATATCTCCTCCTAATGAAACCTAGGAAGATGTATATATATCAAGACAACTTGTCCACCAAGTTGTTGCTAGCACCTCCTTAAGTTTACTAAATCGGCACTCTCCTCCCCTCCTAGAACCTTCTCATAACTGTCCACATTGGAAGGAGGTCCAGGAGTTTCATTTTCCGACATCCAACTCCCTCTCTTTATATTTAACGTATATTAAAGCGTCAAACGATTTAAACTAATAACCGTTAAATTATTTCGTGAAACATATTAAACAGTTAATAAATATAACAAGTATATATATTAATTATTTAATAAGCGTACTCTTCGTGTATTAGCGTGTGTGCCCCCAATAGGCTCACACATTTCTAGTCGTATAATGGCTAATCTAACAACCATAACTCAACAAAAAAGTATTATACTTCAGTTATCCTGAAAATAGATATAATGCTTCTAGAGTGTCTGTCCGAAATGGGCATGGGTTAAGTAATGAGTCAACCTTCCTCAGTTGTGGAACTTTTCGAATTTTTTTTCGTTTTTTTTTTTTCTTTTTTTTTTTTTTTTTTTTTTTTTTTGAATCATTGGTTTTCTTCTCACACAAAAACCTGCTTTTATCTGATCACTAGTCTTAACATAATTATCTAATTATTGCTAAACAAAATGATTTAGGATTTTGACACACTTTGGGTGACTTGCGTCTAATCAAATTATTAAGCTTTACCCATTTAACCCATTGGAGATTGGATATTACCCAAATCAGCCCAACTTTTAAGTAAATGGGTCAAAATTTCCACTGGTGCAGACTTCGACTTTAGATCAAAATTTCTATAAAATTACGTATAGCTGAAATTTTTGTTACTTTGTATACAGAAGCAGGAGGCTCGAGAGTAACGTGTTGTGCAAAATGGTACACACAGGAAGCACGGAGGAGGTGATTATAGTTCTTGTTTTCCCATCATTTGTTATTGTATCATTAGTATTTTTGTTGGGACATAATAAGGAATTTTATATTTGACAGCCATTGTATTATTGTTTTTCATACTAAAATTAAATTTATTTTTATAAAATGCTACGGGTGTGGACGTATGGTCCGGACTGGACCCTACATGGGCCAGGCCCGGCAGACAGCGGCCCACTCTATGCCTAAACCCTAATCCATGCCTTATAAATATAGGGCTGGGATTCCATTCACAACACAACATTACAGGTTACCCTAAACCTAATTCTCATATGCTACCACGCATCAATACTAACTTGACCGTTGGAGGTGGATGTCACAACTCACCATTTCAGGTCATTTCAGGTCATTTCCCGAACTTTGGAAAAACACTATTCATCAAACACTATTCATCAGTTTACTATTCATCGTTTTCGAGGTCAATTTGATATTCTGAGAAACTTTTGGGAAATTTACTATTCACGAAACACTATTCATTGCGGGAAAAGATTTCATCATTCACGTGCATTACACATTTCATCGTAAATTTAGTTTACGGGTATTCAAATTCGCGTAACCGTATTGGGTTAGGTGCGAATTCATTTCATTAGTGTTGAGAACACTGCATACGGACTGGAGATAGTCTGCATATCATCATAACAGCATTTTCATGTTATACCACTCTTAGGATTTTCAAATTTCTATATTCAGTATAATTAACGTTTTACGTATTATGATTTCCAAATAAACGTTAACACCCGGTTTATACATGACGAATATATCTAAATATTCCCACAAAGGTCCCGACATATTTTTATATCCATTTTAACATCATAAAAGTTATAACATTCAGTTACCCAGTATTTTGGAAATTTATTTTATTTATAACGTACGCGTATAAATATAACGACGGTTTTCGTGAAAACTAAACAATAATCACCCGATCACTCAGTAAATGTACCCAACATATTTTTAATATGTTTTTATCATTATTATGACTTTATTTCATCCCGGTTAATTTCGTGAACGTTTATTGCTATTAAACCCGGTACCCGATTTTAACGAATAACGCGTAATAACACTTAACGCTACACTATATTTTCTAAGTGATCAAAACCGTTTTGGCTACTCCTTTTCACACCCAAAACCGGCCCAAGATCACACCCTTTAACCATGTGCATTGATTTCTTTTATAATACTAATAAACCTCCAAAAACAATACTTAACCAAAAATCACAAATCATAACATGAAAAGTTCAAGAACAAAAAGGTCTCATCCTTCCCTTTTCTCTCTTCAAAACCACGACCAAAACCAAACCATATGATCCATCCATGGTTTTTCAAAAAGTAAAACACAAAACTTGTTCATTTTACAAGCCTAATCAAGAATCAAGCAACAAAAACACAAGAACATCAAGCATAATCATCCTATAATCATCTCATTTTATCAAGTAAGTTTTCATCTTTATTTTTTCATGGATCATCCTATTTTTACATGTATTTCATAAGTATCATGCTAAAAACCATGTACAAGTAGCTATACCACACTTTATTTTGGCTAAAAAGAAACATACAAACCCTAACTTTTTAGTTATGAATCCCCTTGCTCTAATAACTTGGTTAGGAGTCCATGGCACCCTAAGAAGGTGTATGGTAAGATTAGATTAGCCATGTGGTGATTACAAGAGGTTTGGTGATGGTAGAAATTGATTTTTAACCTTGGAAACTTGATTTGGAACCTATTTTAGACATGCTGTCCCGTTTTGTAAAAATCTGGAAAATCAGTAAACACCAAGGAAACTTTGGCAAAATTTTTAGAAAATACTTTCAAAAACGAATCCGTAGGCGAAAGAACGGATTAAAAAGAGTCTATAACGAAGGAGTTATGATTTTTGCAAGATTGTAGACGAAAAGTATTTTTCAGAAAATGTTTGCTGTTGGACGTTTTTCATTGGACAAAAAGAGACTTTAGACGTAACCCGGAGGAGCCGAGCTTTCCAAAATATATTACTACATACTAAGACGTAACCGTGGATATAAAGAACAAGTAAAACGGACAAGTAACGACAAAGATATACTCGTTTGAATATCGGCTAAAACCATTTTATAATTGACAGCTTTTATTAAATTTGGCGCAAAAACTACGAAGTACATTTTTGAGCTAGAAGTAATATCAAGTACCGAGCTTTATAACTAACGTAGTATTAGTTATTATGAGTATGTTTTCATCATTTCAAAGATTACAACCCGAGTATTTCAACGTCAACATGAGAACTTACGTTATATATATATAAGTATATATATATTATAACTAGCTATTTATATTTTCTAATAGCAATATTTTCCAAATTCTTGGATTATATATTTTTGATAATACAAGTGTTTTCCTAAAGAGTAGAGTGGTATAGAAACATGAGCATGGTCATTCATAACATCATTTGGTGATCTAAATGAGATCATTCATCATTCATATTAGGTTGCGGCTAGTGTGCGCGCCTTGTTTTTCAGCTCAGTACATGTTCATGGTACCATCATATTGGGTTACGACAGCTAATTGTTCATTGGTGTTCATTTCATTTCATCACGGTTTCATCAGTTGAGGTGAGTTTTCATAGCCCCGTTTTCAATTCAACATTTTTGATTGTTTTCAAATCCCACGGGGGGAATACATTGCATCAATTATTTCAGTACGAGCCCAAGTATTCAAACATGTACATAGCTTAAGTTACCTTGCCATGTGTTAAGTCCCCTGTAACATCATGAACCGTTAATTTCAAGTACTAAGCGAGAGTGAGTGGATAGATCTATCGAGGGTGACGCCTCCATCCGTGGTAGTGGATACCAACAGTAAGCGGATGCATGTCATGTCTTTTACATTTGAATGTTTCGGCAGAACATTCGGGAGGGGCTTACAGTTTCATCAGTCATAGCTTCGGTGTCATGAGCTTAAGGCTATTGTACAATTTTCACGAGATTTTTATCTTGCATTTTTACTTGTGGTGGCCGTACATCATTACATTTTACAAACCTATGGAATTCACCAACATTCGTGTTGACGTTTTAGCAATGTATTTCAGGTTATTAAGGTAGCTCATGTGACATGCATTTGGACCTTCATGGAGTCGCGGAGTCGACGCGTCTCATCATTATTTCATGCACTTATGTAAACGTTTGATCTATTACGACTTGTTTTCATAAACTTGCAACACATTTTGGGGACCTCGTTTTGTAAACTCTGAATTATTTCAATGATCAAATGCAGTATTTTCCAAACGACACTTTAGGTCGTTCAATGTAACTGTAACTGTGGTGCTATGACAGACACCCCCAGGTATTCCATTCCGCTGCAAGTCAGGTAAATTGGGGGTGTGACAGATTGGCATCAGAGCTAAGGTTATAGCGAACTAGGATGTATCTTGGACCCTAGACTATAACCGCATCATCATAGCATCTTATCATTTCATCATAAGTGCATAATCATGATACATGTTGTTTCATACATACCCTGTGCGAGTTATTTATACTCATATCCGTATATGTATATCATTTTATTGACCTGGTTCACAAGTGACATGTCTTCAGATACTCACCCTGACATCCTTTTATCGTATTCCAACATTGAAGATGCCTTGTCATTTTACACTACCATTATACCACCAGTTGCATTTACACCACCATTAGTACTATTGATTTGCCATAGGAACAGGGTTTTCCTATCATTCAGCCCGTACATAGAATACCTTTTGGTAGTGTATTCAGAATTAATCTTAATGGACTTATTAGGATGCTTATTTCAAGGAAGATAGTGTGTTTTCTTTCCATCACTAGTAGGGCACTTACTACTCAGGTACTATCACCACCATCAGTTACTTATTACACTATTGGCCTTCCCACAGTGTGTACTTTAGTTTTACCTTTTGGATGTCGCGAGGTAGCGCGAAAGAGGGTAGTATTCCATACACTAGTACCATCATTGTCATTTCCTTTTCCATTCCCATTTGCTCAGACTTCAATCGTTTCGCAACATTTTAGCATTGTCTCATCAGGAATTAGGTTGATTTCGTTTTTGACGAATTAGTAGACTATTACCATTCGACAAGATTCACCCACGTATCCAATACACCATTCAAGCTATTTTACTATCATATGGGGAAACGACTTTACAGAAAAATTTCTGAAGTAAGCTATTTTATTAACATCCTATAAATTGATTTTCTGTCATTACACCAAGTATTTACTATTGTTACGCGAAACAATTTTCATGTTACTTGAAAGAAAACATCAGGACACCAATTTTTATAACAATGCGTTGAACACCATCTAAAACTTTTGAGGAAAGTTATGATATTTTGACAAAATCTAACATCGCATCATTAGTCCTCAATTATACATAGCCTGATCACCTATGTAAAATTCAGGAAGGATTATGCCATGAAGGAAATAATTACCTTTTCAAAGGATTGTTGATAAAAATCTTCATCCAAAAGTTTTGTAAACAAAGGAACTCTTTCATAAACATCCCTTTTGCCGAACTATCCCTGGATACTTACCCCACCAGTCACTCATTCAGACATTAAGTTGGATTTTCCCATTGACTTCCCTAGAAGAGACTTTCCATATCAAATTACATGCAGGATTCCTTTATACAATAGAAGCAACGAAAGGATTACAGAACTAGTAACCAGGACTAGCAGTATATAGAGAGAGAATTCATAACTCAACAACAATCCTAAGATACTGCGAGACCATCCGAATCACCATCTCTGACTTAGTTGTCAAATTCTATCATTTAAAGGTACTAGCTAGACTGAGCTACAGGATTGAACTCAATATAGATGTCCGCAGGACAACACAATAGAAATAAACCAAGCTTCTAATTGAGACTGTAGAGCATTTCATTTAAACATGGCCTCATCTATACATGAACTTCCCTGCAGTAAGTTTTCACAAAGTACAATTGTTTGAATCAAGAATATCGATGTAGATTCCTCTAAGGCCTTATGTCACTAGAAATTTCAGATAACCTCACCTTCATACCAAACAAGGAATCAAACCAGAACATATCTCCTCATCTACATGGGAAAACAGAATAGACATTCATCGACACAACATCAAGTGATACCTTCGTCTTGTCTATTACAATGATAAACAATTTCAGGACTTAAGTTAGTCTAAATACCTATGCTTGTAGTTATGCCAGATAACCATCAATAGACATTATCCAACCCCAGGAACTAAGTGTTAGACATCTATGCATTTAAGCGAACATTTCCTATTCTACCATTTTATCCTTTTCAGTGTTTTCACTTTTAAATAAAGTTGATGCGTTCACATAAATCACATACCTTGTGGAAAAATGATTTCTGAAATTCCTATTTTGAACAAGTACGATCCTTTTTGGTCAATCTTTAGCAACACTATTGTACAATGAGAAATTTACATAGACATCAAACTTTGGTAAGCAGTCTTAATCACAACATGTTTGAAAACAGTTCCTATTTCATAACTACTGGATTTTGAATCATCAAGAAAAATATTACCCAGTAAATCATTTGTTCCATTTTCTAAATTCGTTTATTCAGAAAAAGATTTCAACCAAAACTCATAATCACGAGACAAATTTCCAGAACAAATTTCCCTACAACATCGCTTATGCATTTAGGATTTGTGACTGGGCAATAGAGAATATTTGGATTATGTGATGAAGGAATTAGGAGGAACATCACAAATTGATCACGAACTTCAGTAGTGGAGACCAAACCCAATAGACAAAGTAAAACATATGTCTTATCATCCGTTGGAACAAAACACAAGGAACCAAATTGTTACCTATATTCTATCGCTTTCAGATAACGCCAAGTTCAAAGGACCGAACGTTGTGGAATTAGTCACAAAGGTTTATTGTACCCATTTCAGTTATTTTCCTGTTAAGGAAACCGATTCACCTTGGACTTCATGTAATCATTTCAGAATTTCCTTCAGAAACCCATTTAGATGGAAACATCACAGAACAATTCAAACATAGGAAAGTATGCTCAGAGCATGAGTGATTAACTCTAGAAATGGTTGGACTAATCATTTAACATAAATCAAATTCATCTACAACAATAGTTATCACACCAACAACGGGAAACTGGCAGAAGTTAGGTTGGTACATAACACACATCATTCGGATTGGATATCCTGAATAACAAACCATCCAGATTCAAGTGGGAGAACAAACTAAGTTAAATGCATTGCCTTGGATTGGCATGATACAAATTGGATAACAAGAAAGGTTGAACCTTTAGCATATTGGACTATTTAAGATTCATTTTAGAATCGACCAACTAGCATACAAACTTGAGTTCTGGCAGAATTCAGCAGTATATATTACCAGTACCACATTTAAAACATTAAGAAGCGCAGACCATCGATTGATGGGCCAAACTCAGAAAAAGCTCAACTCATTAGTTCAGTAGGCATTTATGAGATAACCAAAAATTTTCTACAAGTCAAGAATCAGTTACAAGTTCAATAAGTCGTAAACCATTAAAACTTCAAGTTCTGCAGAGTTATGCAAAAAGTTCTGCCTAGGAAAGGCATGTTATCGTTCAGAAAACTTGGAAAGATACACCAATATACACTGGACCATTTATATTTCAGACAGGGTAGGCCTAGTGGCCGTCAGACTTGAACATTGTTAGAGAACAACAGGATTACACGAACATATTTCACATTTTCAGATCCCCAGAAATGATTTTCAGATGAGTCACTCATGATTCCATTGGAAGGGATCCAACCCAAATGACAATCTCAGACCTTATAAGAGAACCAACAGAAATCATGGACCGTGTGGTCGAACAGTTGAAACGGAGTCGAATTCCTATCGTTAGAGTTCGCTGGAATTCTCGAATATCATCACCTTTTCACCAATACATTCTCAGAGACCAACATAAACTGAACTTCGGGACGAAGTTCCTTTTAGGGGGGAAGACTGTCACAACTCACCATTTCAGGTCATTTCAGGTCATTTCCCGAACTTTGGAAAAACACTATTCATCAAACACTATTCATCAAAACACTATTCATCAGTTTACTATTCATCGTTTTCGAGGTCAATTTGATATTCTGAGAAACTTTTGGGAAATTTACTATTCACGAAACACTATTCATTGCGGGAAAAGATTTCATCATTCACGTGCATTACACATTTCATCGTAAATTTAGTTTACGGGTATTCAAATTCGCGTAACCGTATTGGGTTAGGTGCGAATTCATTTCATTAGTGTTGAGAACACTGCATACGGACTGGAGATAGTCTGCATATCATCATAACAGCATTTTCATGTTATACCACTCTTAGGATTTTCAAATTTCTATATTCAGTATAATTAACGTTTTACGTATTATGATTTCCAAATAAACGTTAACACCCGGTTTATACATGACGAATATATCTAAATATTCCCACAAAGGTCCCGACATATTTTTATATCCATTTTAACATCATAAAAGTTATAACATTCAGTTACCCAGTATTTTGGAAATTTATTTTATTTATAACGTACGCGTATAAATATAACGACGGTTTTCGTGAAAACTAAACAATAATCACCCGATCACTCAGTAAATGTACCCAACATATTTTTAATATGTTTTTATCATTATTATGACTTTATTTCATCCCGGTTAATTTCGTGAACGTTTATTGCTATTAAACCCGGTACCCGATTTTAACGAATAACGCGTAATAACACTTAACGCTACACTATATTTTCTAAGTGATCAAAACCGTTTTGGCTACTCCTTTTCACACCCAAAACCGGCCCAAGATCACACCCTTTAACCATGTGCATTGATTTCTTTTATAATACTAATAAACCTCCAAAAACAATACTTAACCAAAAATCACAAATCATAACATGAAAAGTTCAAGAACAAAAAGGTCTCATCCTTCCCTTTTCTCTCTTCAAAACCACGACCAAAACCAAACCATATGATCCATCCATGGTTTTTCAAAAAGTAAAACACAAAACTTGTTCATTTTACAAGCCTAATCAAGAATCAAGCAACAAAAACACAAGAACATCAAGCATAATCATCCTATAATCATCTCATTTTATCAAGTAAGTTTTCATCTTTATTTTTTCATGGATCATCCTATTTTTACATGTATTTCATAAGTATCATGCTAAAAACCATGTACAAGTAGCTATACCACACTTTATTTTGGCTAAAAAGAAACATACAAACCCTAACTTTTTAGTTATGAATCCCCTTGCTCTAATAACTTGGTTAGGAGTCCATGGCACCCTAAGAAGGTGTATGGTAAGATTAGATTAGCCATGTGGTGATTACAAGAGGTTTGGTGATGGTAGAAATTGATTTTTAACCTTGGAAACTTGATTTGGAACCTATTTTAGACATGCTGTCCCGTTTTGTAAAAATCTGGAAAATCAGTAAACACCAAGGAAACTTTGGCAAAATTTTTAGAAAATACTTTCAAAAACGAATCCGTAGGCGAAAGAACGGATTAAAAAGAGTCTATAACGAAGGAGTTATGATTTTTGCAAGATTGTAGACGAAAAGTATTTTTCAGAAAATGTTTGCTGTTGGACGTTTTTCATTGGACAAAAAGAGACTTTAGACGTAACCCGGAGGAGCCGAGCTTTCCAAAATATATTACTACATACTAAGACGTAACCGTGGATATAAAGAACAAGTAAAACGGACAAGTAACGACAAAGATATACTCGTTTGAATATCGGCTAAAACCATTTTATAATTGACAGCTTTTATTAAATTTGGCGCAAAAACTACGAAGTACATTTTTGAGCTAGAAGTAATATCAAGTACCGAGCTTTATAACTAACGTAGTATTAGTTATTATGAGTATGTTTTCATCATTTCAAAGATTACAACCCGAGTATTTCAACGTCAACATGAGAACTTACGTTATATATATATAAGTATATATATATTATAACTAGCTATTTATATTTTCTAATAGCAATATTTTCCAAATTCTTGGATTATATATTTTTGATAATACAAGTGTTTTCCTAAAGAGTAGAGTGGTATAGAAACATGAGCATGGTCATTCATAACATCATTTGGTGATCTAAATGAGATCATTCATCATTCATATTAGGTTGCGGCTAGTGTGCGCGCCTTGTTTTTCAGCTCAGTACATGTTCATGGTACCATCATATTGGGTTACGACAGCTAATTGTTCATTGGTGTTCATTTCATTTCATCACGGTTTCATCAGTTGAGGTGAGTTTTCATAGCCCCGTTTTCAATTCAACATTTTTGATTGTTTTCAAATCCCACGGGGGGAATACATTGCATCAATTATTTCAGTACGAGCCCAAGTATTCAAACATGTACATAGCTTAAGTTACCTTGCCATGTGTTAAGTCCCCTGTAACATCATGAACCGTTAATTTCAAGTACTAAGCGAGAGTGAGTGGATAGATCTATCGAGGGTGACGCCTCCATCCGTGGTAGTGGATACCAACAGTAAGCGGATGCATGTCATGTCTTTTACATTTGAATGTTTCGGCAGAACATTCGGGAGGGGCTTACAGTTTCATCAGTCATAGCTTCGGTGTCATGAGCTTAAGGCTATTGTACAATTTTCACGAGATTTTTATCTTGCATTTTTACTTGTGGTGGCCGTACATCATTACATTTTACAAACCTATGGAATTCACCAACATTCGTGTTGACGTTTTAGCAATGTATTTCAGGTTATTAAGGTAGCTCATGTGACATGCATTTGGACCTTCATGGAGTCGCGGAGTCGACGCGTCTCATCATTATTTCATGCACTTATGTAAACGTTTGATCTATTACGACTTGTTTTCATAAACTTGCAACACATTTTGGGGACCTCGTTTTGTAAACTCTGAATTATTTCAATGATCAAATGCAGTATTTTCCAAACGACACTTTAGGTCGTTCAATGTAACTGTAACTGTGGTGCTATGACAGACACCCCCAGGTATTCCATTCCGCTGCAAGTCAGGTAAATTGGGGGTGTGACAGTGGATCCCGGGGCTACGGCCTTGGGTCCACTCCTAACGGGTTCTCTTTGTTGACAGGTCTACTCAGGGCTTGAGAAGACGACTAACGGCCCAAGGAGAGTCGTTGAATCAGTCCGCGCCAGATTATGCATCAACAAGTTGGCGCCATCCGTGGGACATGATTACGACAAGTTTCATGTTCTTACATTACCGGAAAGCAACCATTGAGTTCAAAAGTCGGTAACTTTATTTTTTGTACGTACACACAACTATACGGCTGTGTTCCACGAATTATGTTTTCTTGTGGTCAAAGATATACGGCTCACAAACAATCGCATTGTTTTCTTTTCCTTGCGATTCGACAAAGACAAAACAGCAAGAATTGTTTATCGCTTTCATATACAACAAAACCTAAATCGTACTTTTTTGTTGTTCTATTCACTGACACAAAATTAATACCTAAAAGCATTAATTGCTTTCCATTATTTCCTTGGTCAAAACTCAAAAGCTGTTGCGGTAGACATCTACACAGAATCACAGATCATATATTTGTTTTGTTCTAAGGAATAAAACAAGAATTATAATTCTTATTCTTTTGTATAATGTCCTCTTTTATATATACGATCCAAGATATATTACTTTTTAAATATTGAAAAGATTTTACATAAATCTTTTAACTTGGTAAACACGATTTGACCTATAATGTACTAAGTCCGCACGATCGGACCTACTTTATCTTTTAGCCGCGAACAACGCAGTCACGATAAATCTACCCGCATTAGGCCGTGCGGAAGAGAAATCTTCGCAGATTGGTGCCATGAGCGCACTGTCACGTACAGGCACCACGATGCTAGTCAATCGCCATGACCGCACTGGACGAAAGCTGTGGTCCTCTGCGATCATCCACAAAACGTTAGAGTCTATGCGGTCACGATAAATCTATATGCGTCTGCGAGTGCGAAACTATTAGTCGCGGTCATGGTACATCCATTAGCGCCATTGTTTTTATTATAAAAAACAACAAGATCAATTAATCGCTATGCGCGCACTGTTTTTATTATTAGCTACGTGCTACTTCTTTTATGTAGTTTGTAAAACCTCACGATAGGTGTAATTCGTACTGCTACTTCTTTTATGTATTAATTATATATGCTATGTGCTATACTTTTGCTATGCGCTAATCTTTTACCTCATTAGGTTTTATAAGTCGCGATTCGCGGCATATACTTTTAATGTTTGCATTAAGTGTTTTTCAGGATTTGAATAACTAAGTTAAATGCTCCTACAAGAGTAGCACCATCCAACTTGGGGGGCTACCAGGGTATATAGTACCACTGTTTCCGTACAAGTCACGCAGGCATATTTGGAAGCAGATCGTACGTAAGAGGTATTGCAAGCCCGGTACAAAGACGGATTTAAATATTCACACCATCTTGCCGCAGGGGAGACGTCCTCTGTCGATTGTAAAGACGAATGTAATGTTCGCACACAGCGCGCACCTCTGTCGCGCACAGCGCACATCCTTGTCGCGCACAGTGCGCACTTCTGCCACAGAAGCACGTCTTCTGTCGCACCATGTTGCATCGCTACTGGTACAAAAGGTACGCCTTTACCTAGGATGCAGCATACGAGATCCACCTTCACCATTGTGAGACAATGACAATCGCAATCCCAGTGCGCACTGTCGCATTTGGGTTGCGCAGTATGATCCGTCCCATGTGCACACAAGTTGCGCACACATGGGCCATGCCGTCATGGTTGATTGGGCCTACGTGGCCATGAACAGAACTTAAGTCTAGCATAACATAGCCACGCACTATGTCATACTAAACTTGGGGGGCTTGTGGACGTATGGTCCGGACTGGACCCTACATGGGCCAGGCCCGACAGACAGCGGCCCACTCTATGCCTAAACCCTAATCCATGCCTTATAAATATAGGGCTGGGATTCCATTCACAACACAACATAACAGGTTACCCTAAACCTAATTCTCATATGCTACCACGCATCAATACTAACTTGGCCGTTGGAGGTGGATCCCGGGGCCACGGCCTCGGGTCCACTCCTAACGGGTTCTCTTTGTTGACAGGTTTACTCAGGGCTTGAGAAGACGACTAACGGCCCAAGGAGAGTCGTTGAATCAGTCCGCGCCAGATTATGCATCAACAACGGGCATAGTACTCATGAATCTCAGAAAATGAATGGACACATAATTCATTTGGATGAATTTTGACTTGCTATTCTGCTAATAGTAAATTCTTGTGACATGTAAGCTGATGTTGTTAACAATTTTTCATAGATTTGAGGATATAGATCTTTCAATAGTAAATACACAGTTTATATATGCAAATCTTTGTAGAACATCAAACATTAAGAACATCAACCTTCACTCTTACATGATTTTATAACTATCCAGGTTTCACTCAGCATTTTTTCAATACTCAGAGTAAAAAACGAATGTTAATGAGAACATGAAAAATTCTTTTACACTGGTTGAAACTCGAGGCCATATACAATTAGGCCAGACATAATTCCTTCATGACTTGTAAACTTCATGTCAATAGAAAGAGAGTCGTCTTTGAATTCATGAGTTGAGTTAAATTTCCACACTTGAATCTCCATCCATCCATCTTCCCTTTGTTTCAGAATCCGAGTGATACCATTTATGTTCAACGGGCTTGGGGTTATAAAATAAACAAATTCAGCCTCATTGTTTTCTTTGTGGAGTACGTCTCATACTTTTACTGGACAATGCAGCCCCTGGCATTTTTCTGAAAGCTTGAACACAAGGTAACACACGTATTATGTATCTCGTGACAACATTTGACTTCTGATCATGCAATTAAGATGAAATAATTGTTGTGGTAAAAGCTCAATCACCTCTTGAAATCTGCATGTAGGATAGATTAAGAATCAAATTATATATAAAGACATGAAACTACATCCAAGAAGTGAAACTTTTGTAAACCATTTATTCATGAATTTTTAATGGGGAAATCATCCCTGCTGTTGCTAGCAGGGAATGATACATGCTGCAAGGCATAAATGAAGGGCTATTTGTGTAAGGTGAAAAACTTGAAGCGTAAAAAGGTGAACATTTTGAATATGTTTTTGTCTTTTTTAATTTGTCTTTGCTGCAGATATTTTAGTTGCAGTTGCAGCAGCGATATTAACCCTATTTTTTAATTGTCAACTACAAATAAAAAAACATTGGTTTAGAAAAGCTAGTTTTTCGTGCGACAGCTATATATTTGGATGTACAATCAAAAAATTTTAGTGGCTAAAGGTGGGCTCGCAATTCGTGTGGGATTCAGGTTATATTCCTCAACCCGAAAATGACATGTTTAAGTAACTCGGTTGGTGGTTTAGCGAGTTACACTTGTTAAATATGTGAAATGGGTTGGCAGGTCGCCCCTTTTAACCCATTTAACCCAACCCAACCCGAACACAGCTCAAAACCGGTTTACACCCAACCATAATCTGTTTATTTCTGTATCGGTCTTGGGTCGTGTTTCATGTAGTGTCAGGTGTAAGGAATTATTGAAGATACTACTGACAGATACTGCTGACAGGTTCCTGCGGAAGGCTTAGTGACTTTCTGCTGATGATTGGTTCCTGCAGACGACCATAGATTCTACGGATAGAGTTTAACCGTGGATATAACTTAAGTATTTTAGGACAAGATATGTAGAATATCTTTTATTAGTTTTTCATTATTCGTTTCTTGTAAGAAAGGTTAGGTTTTCCACTAGTATATAAGGAACCCTAGGTCATTGTAATAGATACAAGTTTTTTAGTACGAAGTTTTATTGAATATTATTGATCCATAGAGGATCAAGTTTAGTATACGTTTGTTTTTATATTCCGCATAATTACAAGCTCACAGAGATTATCTAACTTAGTCTAGCTAGTGATTACATTAGTTGGCTAACGATCTATTGGCTCGTGATCTATCAAGGTATAGATCTCTACAAGTGGTATCAGAGCCACTAGATACTCTCTGTAACCTCTACACAATCACATAACTACTCAATCAATACCTATGGCAGACAAACTAGGTGGTGATGTTGCTCTCTCTGAAGCAGGCTCTCTCACTCAACAACTACAACAAGTGGCCTTTCTCCAACAGCAATGCAAAACTTCCTTTTCTTAGGAAGGATGAGTATGAAATCTGGGCCATGAAGATGCAGAATTGGATTGCAAGTGTTGATTATAACCTCTGGAATGTTATACTCAATGGTTGTCGTCCTAAAAAGCAAAGTGTTGATGCCAATGGGAAAGTTACAATACTGGAACCTGTTTCTGTTGATGAAATTCTTGCTATACAAAGGGAAAACAAAGCTAGAACCATATTGTTGCAGGCCATCCCTGATGACCACATGGGAGATTTTCATTCCATGTCTGATCCAAGAGAAATATGGTGGGCCATAAAAGCTAGATTTGGTGGGAATGAAGAATCAAAGAGGATGAGAAAAAGTATGTTGAAGATCGAGTTCCAAGAATTCAAGATCACTGAAGAGGACAAAGGTTATGACAGGTTTCAGAAGATTTTGACTCACTTGAATCAGTTGCTGGCCAGACCTGATAATGAGGAGGTGAACTCTAGGTTTTTAAGAGCCTTGCCTCCCTCATGGTCTCAGGTGAGTATATCATTGAAAACCAAAGGTGGCTTGGACTACCTCACCTTTGATGACTTGTACAACAAACTCAGAGCTTTGGAAGGTGACATAAAGGGGTTCTCTCCATATGCAGCAACTCCTTCACAATCTGCATTTGTCAGTTCTAATTCAAACCAATGTTGTGAAAGGCTCAAGGCGCACTAAGGCGCAAAGGGGATCAAAGAGCCTCGAGTCGAGGCGCAAATCAAGGCGCGGGATTCATAAATATGAGGCGCACTATACTTTAGGTTTTTTTTTATAACATATGTGACAACTTATGTAGCTTAAATAACACAAAAAATATCAATATTCAATGCATAATGCCACTTAATAGTTATTACATCTAACAAAGCTTCCATTTAAACCCAAAATATCAAGCAAGCAACATATCAGAATCCATGAACTACCCTAAATCCCTGAATATACATTACAACATATGAGTTTATGACTTATAAAATTTAACAAATTACCATGTATCTCTATCAACTATCAATAGCAAAAAATATATAGTTGTTTGGTAACACTTAACACTAAAGAAACAACATTTTTATCTGTTAATAAGCTACTATTCTTAGACATTAGATTACAAAAAATGTATATTTCTTTGTTAATTGTGTGTTTTAGTTATTTTCTAAAATATTAGGGCTATTAGATACTTTATAACTTAAAGGGACCAATATATATAACATGTAAGCCCAAAATGTATCTTACTATAAAGAAAAAAAAGGCCGAAACCCCGTTACATCTTCTAGGCGCAAAAATCCCCAAGTCGCGAAAGCGCAAAAATCCCTAAGGCGCAAAGATTTTTACGGGATTCATGCATGTCGTGAGCCTCGATCTGAAAAAATCCCAAAGGCTGGAGCCTCGTGGGATTTAGGGAGTAGGCGCGCCTTAGGCGCGCTTTTTAAAACATTGATTCAAACTACATGCCACATACCTATTCAAGTCCATCCTCAGCACCACAGGTTTACTCAAGTCCATCTATTCCAAGCCAAAGTCTTCCAATGACCACATTGTCTTTTTCAAGTGCTAATCCAATAACTCATCCAAAGATTAGCAATGTGATGGAAGATGTACTTCATTCATTTGTTGCTGAAGTTGATAAACAGCAACAAATAGCTTATGAAGATTTTGAGCAGATTGATGAACTTGCTTTAGAAGAATTGGACTTAAAGTGGCAAATGGCTATGCTATCTCTCAAGGTGAGACGATTTGAGCAAAAGGTTGGTAAAAAGCTCAATGTTGAAGGAAAAGATGCAGCTAGGTTTGATAGAAGGAAGGTGAAGTGTTATGCTTGTGGAGAAATTGGTCACTTTGCAAGAGAATGCACAGCCAAGAAGGGTGAAGCCAGTACCAGGTATTCAGCATACAAGAAGAAAGAATTGGAAGCTGGAGAATCAAAGGCCTTGATCACTGCTATTGATACTAGTGTGGACTGGAATGAGCATGATGATGATACATGCAACTCTCCTCAAATCTCCTGCATGGCTAGTTGTGATGATAGCTTTGGTCTCATGGGAATCTCTCCTCAGGTATCTACTTGTGCTTGTGATTGTGATTCTAAATATACAACTCTAAAAGAAGCTTATGATGATATGAAACCAAAATATAATGCCTGTTTTATTGAAGCTGCAACTTACAAAGAAGCTTTTAAAACTTTAGAACAACAAAAGGTGTGGTTTCAACAAAATCAATTGGCTTATGAGGAAAAGATTAGAGTTTTAAGTAGAGATTTAGAATGTGCTAGCAATGAATTGAAATTTTCTGAAAAAGAAAAAGCTAGAATTCAATCTGAGAAAGATGTTTTATAAGAGAAATTGAATAAAGAAGTAGCTGGTCGTAAGAAGTAGCAAGAAGGGTCTTCACATTTAGAAAAACTGATTGATAGTAGTCAATCTGTTAGGTCTAGAAGAGCTTTAGGGTATGATAAATATATTGATCCAGAGGAGTTAGCTTACCCTGATATATCCAGTGTTTTTGACCCTGAACCTGTCCTAGAATTTCAAAAGCCCGTAAAATATGTTAAGGAAGGGGGAATGAATGTTGTACCAGGACCTATCAGAGGTGTATTTATGCCTACCACCAAAACTTCTGACTTTGATGGTTCACACCATCTCTTTGGTAAAAAGTCTAAAGACTTGCCAAATAAGTCTGAAGACTGTCCATCCATTGGAACCCCTAAACCCACATCCCATAAGTCTGACTCTCCAGAATCAAAGGAAACCACTGGCATTAGGATCAATGACTCCCCTGACATTAGAAGTATATCTAGTAATGATTCTAACACTTATGTATCTTGTTCTTCCAGGGACAAGACCTCAGAGACCTCTAGTTATGCCAGCTGTGATTCCCAGACCAAGTCAGACTCACCCAAGTCCTCAACAAATATTTCTGACAAGTCAACCTACAAGTCTGTGGACTCTGAAGTTGTTGCTAAAGAAGTTCTTTATCAACCAGCCTCTTCTGAAGACTTGTTATTTACTTCTTATGAAAACAATTCCTTTCAGTGTTTACAAAACAATTCTGTTTCTGATGTTTGTTTGAATAATTCTATGTTTAATAAGACATCTTTTGGATTTAATAAATCTTATAAGAAAAAGAAGTGTTTTGTTTGTGGTAGCAAGTTGCATTTAATTAAGGATTGTGATTTTCATGAAAAGAGGATGGGTGTTTCTGTTGTGAACAATAGACCTAGACATAAGTGGACTAATACCAAACCCTCATTAGCTCCACAGGCCAATTATCATGTCAGCAGAATGTATTCCACTCCAGCTGATTGGCTTGTTTATTGCAATAGGTCTGCTTTCAACAATAGATGTATGACTACCAATAGAAATAGATATGGATTTCAACCATTTATTGGTGCTAATCATTGGTATGAATATACTGACCCAATGAGTATGGGAAGGGGTAATTGGGATTCTGCTGAAAAGTCCTCAGCAGATTGTTCTTGGACATATAAAAGACCATTTAACTACAGGGAATCCAGGAACAATTGTGGATCTAACTCATCATCTTGGGTTCATCAGAATGATTCACAGGGCAGGCTCAAGTCTTTCATGACTTAAGTCTCATATTATTTGTTGTTGTTGTATATTAACTTTCTTTGTTGTAGGAACATCCTCTTCTTAATAAAGACTTAGGTATTGTTGATAGTGGCTGTTCAAGAAACATGTCTGGTAATGAAGAGGCATTGTGAAGTTTGGAAGTGGAGTAGGAAGGATTACTGGCAAAGGAACCATTAGAACTCCAAAGGTGGATTTTGAGAATGTCTACTATGTGAAGGAGCTTCAAGGATTCAATTTGTTCTCAGTCTCACAAATTTGTGACAAAAAGCTTCCTGTGCTTTTCACTGAAGATGGTTGTTTCACTCTTTCACCTAAATTCCAAATGCCTAATGATAATCTTGTGTTACTTAAGGCTCCAAGAAACCATAACCTTTATACCTTTGACTTGAATGATGTTAAGCCAGAAGGTGATCTTACTTGCTTGGTGGCTAAAGCATCCTTGGATGAATCTGCAAAATGGCATAGGAGGATGGCACATGTTAATTTTAAAGTCATCAACAAACTTGCTAAAGATGGACTTGTTCATGGACTTCCTTCCAAGATCTTCACCAATGAGCATAATTGTGTGGCTTGCAACAAGGGAAAGCAACACAAAGCTTCTTATAAAGCCATTACCACTGTGAGCATAATCTCAGAACCACTGCAACTGCTTCACATGGATCTTTTTGGTCCTACATCCATCAGAAGTAGTGATCATAAGTACTTCTGTTTGGTGATCACTGATGCTTTCAGTAGATTCAGTTGGACATTTTTCTTAGTGACTAAAGATCAAACCTTTCAGGCACTCAAAGAATTTATGGCTCTAGCTGAAAATCAACTTAACAAGAAGATTAAAGGTATTAGGTGTGATAATGGAACAAAGTTCAAAAATGCCAAACTCATTGAACTTTGTGGTTTAAAGGATATTAAAAGAGATTATAGCACTCCTAGGACTCCACAACAGAATGGAGTTGCTGAAAGGAAGAATAGAACCCTTATAGAGGCTGCAAGATCTATGCTTGCTGACTCTAAGCTTCCCACCATGTTTTGGACTGAGGCAGTTGGAACTGCCTGTTATGTATTGAATAGGGTGTTGATCACTAGACCTCATAATAAGACACCCTATGAACTGTTGACTGGGAAGAAGCCTACCATTGAACACTTGAAACCTTTTGGTTGTCAGGTGACCATTCTTAATACAAGTGATCATCTAGGCAAATTTGAAGCAAAAGCTGCTGAAGGTTATATTGTTGGTTATTCAGCACATAGCAAGGCTTATAGGGTCTATAATTTGGCTACAAAGAATATTGAAGAGACACTTAACCTGAAATTTTTGGAGGATAATGTTAATGTACAGGGCAAGGGTCATGAATGGTATTTTGACCTTGATTACCTTACTGATTATTTGGGGTATGCTAGACACACAGCTCACCCATCTGCAGGTATACAAGTGTCATCTTCTAACAATGCAGGTACACTAAAGGATGATTCAGACAATGATGAACCCACTATTGTTGTAACAACTCTACCAAACCCAGATAACAGATACTCCTACCAAAGAAACCTCTTATGCCAAATCTGCTGATGATGTGGAAAATTCAACTTATGCAGAAGATCTTGCTAGACTCAAAAAGCAAGAACATGCAGCTGCTGAGGAAGCTAAAAGACTTGGTTTTGAGTTTGCTCAAGACACTGAAGCTCTCTTAAAACAAGCTGTTGTTGAAGAAAGAAGAAAACCTAGTTCTGCTGAAGCATCAGCTAATGCAGCTGTTCATTCTGCTGATGGAGATTCTGCTGAAGGCGTTTCTGCAGAAGTTCCTGTTTCTACTGAAGTTTCCACAATTTATGATGAACCTTATGGCAGGTTTCCCACTCCCTCAGATCTTGCTAATGTTCAGCAAAGTGATGGCATTTTTCAATCAGCTTCCTATGATCAAGACTTTGCTCCCACTTTAACCAATCTTGATACCTTAATTGATGTTAATCCTATTACAATTAAAAGGAGCAACACCATACATCCGCAAGATAATATACTTGGTGATCCAAATGCAATGGTACTCACCAGAAGTGCCATTAAGAATACCAAGTTTGGGCAATGTGCATTTTTGACTTATGTATCCACTCAGAAGAAAGACAATCACACAGATCAGAAGCATTGTTTGTTTGCTTGTTTCTTGTCTCAAGTTGAACCCACAAGCATTAAACAGGCTTTGAGTGAGCCTAGTTGGGTTGAAGCTATGCAGGAAGAAATGCAACAATTCAAGAATCAAGATGTTTGGGTACTTGTTGATCTGCCTGCAGGGAAGATTGCAATTGGGACTAAGTGGATCTTAAAATGCAAGAGGGATGCCAGAGGTATTGTGGTCAGAAATAAAGCTAGATTGGTGGCTCAAGGTTTCAGACAAGAAGAAGGTATTGACTACGCTGAGGTCTTTGCACCAGTGGCTAGGGTTGAAGCCATTAGACAATTTTTAGCCTTTGCCTCATATATGGGGTTTAAGGTCTATCAGATGGATGTTAAAAGTGCCTTCCTTTATGGCAAAATTGAAGAGGAAGTGTATGTTACTCAACCATAGGGCTTTGAAGACCCTCATAATCCCAAAAAGGTGTACAAAGTTGTCAAGGCACTTTATGGACTTCACCAAGCACCAAGAGCATGGTATGCTAGATTGTCTACATTTCTTTTGGAGCATGGATACAGAAGAGGTGCTATTGATAAGACTCTCTTTATCAAGAAAAACTCCAGGGACATCATTCTAGTACAGGTCTATGTGGATGACATCATCTTTGGATCCACAAAGGAAGCATGGTGCAGGGAATTTGAAGATTTGATGAAAGGTGAATTTCAAATGAGTGCAATAGGGGAGTTAACCTTTTTCTTAGGGCTGCAAGTCAAACAACACCCTGAAGGGATCTTTATTCATCAGGAGAAATATGTTAAAGATATTTTGAAAAAGTTTGACTTTGAACTTTTGAGGACTGCTACCACTCCATATGAACCACCCAAGCTTAAAAATCCAAATGAGCAAGATGAGGCTGTGAATGTTCATCTTTATAGGTCCATGATTGGATCACTCATGTATCTCACAGCTTCTAGGCCTGACATTACTTTTGCTGTAAGTGCTTGCTCAAGGCATCAAGTCACTCCATTGACTTCTCATCTAAATGCTGTGAAGAAAATTTTCAAGTACATCAAGGGCTAACCCAAACTAGGCCTTTGGTAAGGGATTCACCATTTGTGTTGGAGGCATACAGTGATAGTGACTATGCTGGAGCTAATTTGGATAGGAAATCCACAACAGGAGGTTGTCAATTTCTGGGAAGAAGACTCATCTCTTGGCAGTGCAAGAAACAAACCATTGTGGCCACTTCTACCACTGAAGCAGAATATGTGGCTGCTGCCAATTGCTGTGGTCAGGTACTTCGGATTCAAAATCAGATGTTGGATTATGGGTTTAACTTTATGAACACTAAAATCTACATTGACAATCAAAGTACTATTTCCATTGTTAAAAATCCTGTTTTTCATCAGAGAACTAAACACATAGAAATTAGGCACCATTTTATAAGAGATGCAAATGAGAAGCATCTAATTCAAGTGCTTAAGATTCACACTGATGATAATGTGGCTGATTTGTTAACAAAAGCTTTTGATGGACCTAGGTTTAATCACCTGGTTGTCAATATCGGGATGGTTAACCCTTGAATGCAATGTTTGAGGGGAGGCATAAGCCTCAGGGGAGGCATATGCCTCAGGGGAGGATTATACATGTTGTATTTATTATGTATATAGATTATTAGGTTTACTAACTTTCTTTTGCAGGTTTTTACTAATCTTGTACAATATTATGGTTGTTCTTTTGTGTTTTTGTGTTTTGTGTAAATGTATGGTCTCAGGTCATGTTCCTACTGATGTTCAATGGTCTACAGTCAGTGGAATAAGATGTAAAGACATAAAAGTAAATTTTATTCATATGTGGCAAGCTTGGTACATCATGATCAGTCATCAGAAGAAACACAGATTACATAAAACATTAACAAGATAAACAACCACCATCCAACCACCACATCCCTAAACTGTAATCAACCACCAACATACCAACACACCCCCTAGAAACAGCCTAATCCATCTTTCTTTTCCCTTTACCCAAGTCCTTTGGGTCTGGCATCTTCTTGTGGATTCCTCTGGACTGCATGTCCTTGTTCCAGAGTTTGGGAGCTGCAAGACCTAGAACCACCTTCAATGGACCCTTCTTTCTACTTGAGGACTGTGGCTCTTCAGGGACATAGATTCTTCTCATATCTGCACAAACTCTTTCCATTTCACTTGTTAAGAATGCAGTGACAGGGGTGAAGTCAGGGACAATCATTGCTAGAGGAGCTGGTGCTTCCTCAGCTTCAGTGGTTTCCTCTGATGAGGTTGGAGATGGACATAACTCTGAAGGACCTTCATTCAAATAGTAGTATGATCTTTGTATTTGAGGTATGTCAAAAGTAGAGTCTGATGAATCAGAAGAAATTTCAATGACATTGGGGGATGGCTTCATGGTGTAAATGTGTGAAAGACTTTGGGATATGTTATTTGTGGAATGGTGAGTTGATTATGACTTGAAGACTCCTTTTTAAAGAACTGATTTGGGTTTACTGCGAGTTAATGTAAGTTAATGGGAGGTAGTTGAGTCAGTAGCAATTACTAAGTGTGCAAGTTGTCCACTTAAGTGGATACTTCGGATGAAAGTCAATGGTTTGACCAACATGCTGCTGATACTAGTTATCTTGTAGTTAAGTGTGTTCCTGCTGATGGATTAGTCAAGTTCAAATTATTCAGGGGAATGCTACTCAGAAGAATTAAAACAAGTAATCATAAACCAAAGCAAATTTTATTGATTCTTCAGAGGTACAATACAAGATAATGAAAGTGAAAGACAAACAACAAAGTCCCTATTCTACTTTACTCTTGCCCTTACCTTCCACATTCTTCATTTTGCCTTTGTTGTTGATGTTGAAGAGTCCTTGCCACTGAGGACAGGGCAAACCTAACACAACTTTTCTAGTCTTTAGTAATGGGGAATTCACTTTTCTTTTCCTTGGACGAGATGACTGAGGCTTATCAAAGGTTGTAGGAGTGTAAAGTTCATCATTCTCATCATCATCTTCATCAGAAGATGTAAAGAAGATGAGAGACTCATCAGGACTGGGAACTCGGTTTGCACTCTCCAATTCATTCCACTTTCTCTCCAACTCTCTCTGATACTCAAGATCATCAATCTCAGAGGGATAGGGTGGAAGATCTTCAGATGATGATGAACATGGTGCAGGAACATCATGTTTCTTCCTCTTAGCTTGTTCCTTTGTAAGACCACGAGGAAGTGTTGGCATATTCCATGGTGGTGGAGATGTTAATGAGTCAGAAGTAAGGTTGATGATGGGTTGATTGGAAGCCATGAATGTATTTTTGGTTGGCGATATGATAATTAGGGATTTGATTTGAAGTTGAGAGATTTGGGGATAATTAGTCTTTATTTATAAGATCCCCCAACCGCGTGTCTTTATTACCATTAATGCGAGGCAGTTTGGAGATAATTAAGGGTTCTTTGAATTTTGAATTAAAAGATCTTTGTTAAAGATATTTGGTTTCCACTGAAGGGTAGATTCTGCTGAGTGATGTTGCAGATGGATCTGTTGACCATAGTCAACGTTTGACTATTTTCTGCAGATTGACCATTTGTTTTCAGCCGTTTGATTTGGTTTCCACGGATGAGTCAGTTAATTGGGATTTGCTTTAGCTGATTATTGGTCAAAGATTTCTTTGCAATTATTCATATCAGTTTCATTCCACGTTTGGTAACTTCTATAATTAACCACGTGCATATCCCACTCCCAAATTAACTGATTCCCTCTCACTATATAATTTTCAAAACCATTTCAACATATTTCAGAACTTCTAACCCTAATTTCTAATTCTCAATCAATGGCTAAACTATATTTCAAAGCAGATCATAACAAACATGCCTTTCTTGGTCGTGGAAAGGGTGATGAAGATTATTTGGGCATGATGGAATTTCTTCAAAGGTCCAAGATTCGTTTTGCTCTGCTCCAGTATCCAGATGTTATTTATGAGTCTCTTGTGCTACAATTTTGGGAAACCGCTCAAACAAGGACTGCTGAAGATGGATCAGCAGAGATTGTTGCTGAAATAGATAGGGAAGAATATGTGGTTACTGAGTCATTGGTCAGAACCAAACTACAGTTGGATGATGAAGGAGGGGTGACTGAGTTGCCTAAGAGTGACATACTTAGAGGGCTACAGGCTGCTGGTTATAGTGGTGATGGGAAAACATGGTAGAAGAATATGTTTTGTCCAAAATGGAGGTTCTTGACACACACATTGCTTCAGTGCATGGGTTCTAAGTCTGGTGGATGGGATCAGTTCTCTACAGACATTGCTCTTGCTATTGTGTGTCTCTCTCAAGGAAGAACATTTAACTTTTCTAGGTACATCTTAAATGCTATGCTTGAAAATGTTAAGGATACCAAACTTAAATATCTAATGTATCCTAGGTTTCTTCAAATCATTTTAGACATACAGACCAATGACCCCACTCACTTGCCTGTTAAGGGTTTATCTAAAAAGTTGTTTTCCCAAATGAAAATTAAATTTACTGGTGAACAAAGACTGTTACTTCCAGCCATGTTGCCTGGTGGCAATCCTCCTGATGTAGTAGCGGCTGATGTAGCTGTTGATGCCCCTGTGGGCAATCCCCCTAATGGAGATGCAGCTGATATGGCTGCTGGTGGTCAGGATTCCCCTGATACTCAAGCACCAGAGGATTCTCCTGATAGAGCTGAAGATGCTCCTGATGCAAATGCATCAGGTGCTTCTGATGTTCAGCCTCCACTCTCTCCAAGGCTACCCACACCTGTACATTCACCAACGGATTTCAATTCTCCTGAGCATCAGCTCAATGAGAATTTAGGCTTTGACCAACCTGTAAACTCACCACAATTTACAAGACTTCCTTCACTCAGTCCTTTGAGACCTCAATTTGAGGATCATGTACATGTAGATGTAGATGTAAATTTAGATAATTCCTCTCACAGGACCAATGATGCTCCCAATACCACAGATATCCCTGTTGGTGGAGCTGAAGGTCCTGTTACTCTCACTTCTGTATCAGCTTTGTTGAACAGGTATGTATCTAAGGTGGACAAATTGGAGAATGATCTGAACTTCACCAAAAAGAATCTTAGCAATGCTGTTCTGACTCTAATTGGAAGAGTTAAGAAGTTGGAGGGTAAGCTGAAGCAAAGAAAGAGACAAGGTGTGGTGTATGACTCAGATGAGGATTCTACTAAAGCATCTGATAATATTGATTTAGAAGGCCTTGAACTTCTTGCTGCTACCACTTTGGAGAGTGTTCAGAAGCATGGTGATACTAGGCCTGAACCATCTGTTGCTCCAACTGCTGATGCTGTTCATTCTACTGATACCAATGTTCCAAAGGTTTCCATAGCCAAGAAGTCTGCTGGTGTTGCTCATTATGTCAGAAGGAAGCATTCTGCTGATACAAAGTCTGCTGATTCTCCTAACAAGAAGACTTCTGCTGATGTTTCTAGAAAGGAATCTTTTCCTACTCCTTTGCCAGCAGTGGGCACTCATGGTCCATCAGTAGATATTCCAGCTGATCTCCCTCATGATTCTCCTGCTCAGCCTTTTGTCCATCCTCAGAAGCAAGATAAAGGAAAGTCTATGTTGATTGATCAAGACATTCCTTCTAGAGTCAAATCCAAGGAGGAACTTGCTTATGAAAAAATTAGTGAGAATGTTGCTGCACATCTGCAAGCTAAAGAGGATGCTGCAGTTACTAAAGAGGAGTTAGATTTGAAAGCCTCAGAAGCATTGGCTAGGAAAATTCAAGATGATTTGGACAAGATGGGACCTTAGTATACTACCACTTTGCCTGCTGAAAGAAAGAAGGAGCTTGATGAGATAGCTAAGAATCTTACTGCTGAACAATGGGAAAATTTGGCTGAACAGGTTGCTTCCAAACCTAATTTGGATGACTCTGAGCTTGGAGTTGATAATCCTGATTTTGCTCAAATGATGGTTGAAAGAGGAAGATTACTGAGACAACAGGCTGCAGAGATTAAAGCTAAGTATCAAAAGGAAAGACCTTGGACTAAGAATGAAATCAAGAAATATACTGCTGACAGGTTCCTGCGGAAGGCTTAGTGACTTTCTGCTGATGATTGGTTCCTGCAGACTACCATAGATTCTACGGATAGAGTTTAACCGTGGATATAACTTAAGTATTTTAGGACAAGATATGTAGAATATCTTTTATTAGTTTTTCATTATTCGTTTCTTGTAAGAAAGGTTAGGGTTTCCACTAGTATATAAGGAACCCTAGGTCATTGTAATAGATACAAGTTTTTTAGTACGAAGTTTTATTGAATATTATTGATCCATAGAGGATCAAGTTTAGTATACGTTTGTTTTTATATTCCGCATAATTACAAGCTCACAGAGATTATCTAACTTAGTCTAGCTAGTGATTACATTAGTTGGCTAACGATCTATTGGCTCGTGATCTATCAAGGTATAGATCTCTACATCAGGAATTGTCGCCTTTAGTTCAAGTAAGCTGTAACAAAAATAGCTATAATATGTGAAGCAAACCAGGACTCGTCTAATACTTTTGAAGTAAAAAGATCCACATTAGAGAATTTGTAAAAAACTGCCTTTGCCGAAAGCACAAGAAGTTTCTTTTCGTTGACCTCGCCCAACCAGAACAACTCTGTCATAGTTTCTGCATGTACTGAATATTTCTTCAAAGTTAGTTGGCAATTGTTGCACCTGATCCATATTGAAATTTGATTTCAAGTCTTGTTGGACTTCCTTCAATTTTCCGATTTCTTCATGTTTCACCTATATACAAACCATGTTAGATATGCAATATAGAACATGGTTTTAGTTTAAATTTTTGGCATGCATCCGACCTCTTTATATAATGTAAACAAAAAAGTTTAGAATGGAACCATGAGATATAATTTCAAACTTACTTCGTCAATGGCTCGAAATTCAATGCCTTCAACATAAGCTGCACCATCTCCACAATAGTACGATGAAATTTTACCCAAAAAAAAAAATAGTACGATGAAAAGCTCTCAAGTAGAAAATCAAAGATGATATTCTCATTCTTATTCGGGAATTGGTACAACTCAATCATCATCCACTCCTTGTCTCTCCATGTTGCGAAATATGCATGTAGACTTTCAAGTCCCTTTCTATACTTTAGGTTAACATACATTGGTTTACTTGAGAATTGTCTTGAATCACTGAGTTTGAAGACTAAATAGACTCCATAAACAACGTTTGGAGATAAAAGTTGAGCATTTGTCTTTATTTCTATGTTCAATTTGGAAATATCAAACATCTCCACTACTGTCTCAAACCTGCACATATTACATATATTCAAACTATACAAAATAGAGTGGCAAGATGCCAGCAAAATCACAGTCATTAGAAAAATCCACCGGTTGAAAAAAAAAATCTAGCTACGAAACTTCAAACAACTGGTGATCTCAAACATAATACCCATATACCAAATATGTGACTATTATAATCAGTCGAGAAAAGTCGAGAAAACACTGAAACATTGTAAGAACCATCTTCATGTAGGAGTCTAAGAAACAAAAAAATTGATGTTGTTCCACTCTATTTTATAACTCTGTTTCTCATCAGAAGGACTAAGAAATACAGTTCAAGAAAATAAGATTTTTTTTTTTTTTTTTTTTTTTTATTATTAATCAAAATTTAAGAATTTTTCGAATCCTTTAACTTCCATACACTTTGACGAGCGAAAAAAGTACCTTTGTTGGAAATTTTTTCTATTATATAATACACAACACTGCAAGAAAAAAGAACCACAATGCAAGTTCAAAATACATAGGTATGCTGTAAACTAATGATTATGCTCCCATAAATAGCTTGTCATGCATAAACCATTAAAGAAAAGGAAATATATACATTTAACAGCAATGCATATGTACCACTCGAGTTTATTTACCCTTTAATAGTATTATACATAAAGCACCGAGTTTATCAATGTGGGGCATTTATAACTCTCTTGCTCATCAGAAGGACTAACAAATCCAGTTCATGAAAAGAAGATATACTAGTTTAATTTTTTTTTTTATCAAAGTTTAAGAATTTGTCAAATCCTGACATTTTGACTTGCGAAAAAGTAACTTTAAATTTTTTCTCTTATATAATACACAACACTGCAAGAAAAAAGAATCACAATGCAAGTTGAAAATACATAGGTTGGCTGTAAACTAATTATTATGCTCCCGTAAATAGCTTGTCATGCATAAACCAGTAAAGTAACTACATTTTTTCAAAGAAAAAGAAATATATACATGTAAAAGCAATGCATATAATGCTTATCACTTATGTAGTGATAAATTTAGAGAGGTAAAGAGAATAACCTCGATTCTTGAAGAGATTTCCGCTCATGTGGACAACTGTTTGTGTAAGAAAACATTGCCGCTGATACCATTTTATTTCTTTCTCCATTACCATCGAATGACAGCAACTGTTACATAAAATAAATTATAAATCAGACTCAACTTTTATCATATGTAAACGCATGTGTGATCTCAAAGTATCCATCAAAAAGGAAAAGATATATAGAAAACTGGAAAACACCAAATAAACGAGATACAAGATGAACTGATTACCACTTTGTCTTCTTGAAGGAGGATTCCATTCGAAAAAATGTTGTAAAGATCCTCTTTCTTAGTGGTAGAGTAGATTTCAGGGCATTTTGACATCTGGACTATTTCTTTGTAGTCTTTAGGCAATTTGGGCTCCCATTTCTCATAATCCTCCTGCATATACATTAATCAATTAATAAACTCATGTTTCATACAGTTATTTTCTTACAGTTTATAAAACAGTTAAAGGCTATAGTTTATATATATATATATATATATATATATATATATATATATATATATATATATATATATGAATCAAAAGTTAGCCAATAAATATAGATACTTACCTGGAATTCCAATGCTTTCTCGAGTTCTATGACCACTTCATCAGCTGTTGGTCAACTTTCTCTCCTGTGATGTAAGCATTTAAGGGCAATCCTTGTAAAGATAATATATGACTCTGGCACAATTTGTTCTTTGATACCCTCGAACACTAACTCATCAAGTTTTTCTAAATGATAGTGTTGTTTAGCCAAAAAGGGTAAATAAAAATACTCGTCATCTAGTTTTACGGATGATAGTTTCCACACAATATGTCAAATAATACCGCACCCAACGAGAATATATCAGACTCTTTGGTTAAGATGCCTGTTTTCGAGTATAGTGAATCACGATAGCCAATTGTGCCTGTTACATCGTCGATGGCATAGTCTATATCCTGATTTGTTGGACATACTAAGGAAAGCCCAAAATCACTAATTTTTGCTTTCCAATCATCAAACAGTAGAACGTTGCTGCTGCTGATGTCCCTATGTATTACCATTTCTGGACTCGAAACAGTTCCATGAAGAAACTCCAACCCAATTGCAATATCGATGCATATTTTAAGCCGCATCACCCACGTAAGACTATCATAGCTCAAGTACTTATCAAGCCTACCTCTCGATGCATACTCATATACAATAACTTTTTCATCCTCTTCATCACAGTAGCCTACAAGACCAATGACATTTTCATGTTTATTCTCCATAAGGGTTTCCAGATCTGTCATAAATTCAACATCTTTTGCAACAGACTTCCTATTTAACCACTTTGCCACAATGATATTATGTCCATGAGCATGAGTAACTGCTCCTCTATAAACATTCCCAAATTTTCCATGTCCAATGATGTTGTCTAAACTGAAGTCTTGGGTGGCTAACTTTATGTCTTCAAATGACCGTTTAAGGTTCTCCTTGTGGTTCTCCTGTGAATCATGGGTCCGTAAGTTGATTTGATAAGTAAAAAATAAACTGAAACTACTAGATGCTATCTAAAATTTTCGTTATAACTTACCTGACAGTTTAACGCTTTTTTGAGTGCTTTGATGACAGCTTCTATTGTTGGACGTTGCTTTTGAGTTTCTGCCACACATCGAGATACGATTTCTAAAAAGACGTCCAAAGACTCTTTATTGGGACCTTTACAAAAGACATGTTCATCGGTCTCCTCCTTTATCTTGCGATCAACAATTTCCATTATTGTCCCCTTTTTAAAATGATCTCTTGCAATGGGTGCAATTCCATCCACATATACCTTGATGTATACAGAATCATAGGCCAACCTCCCGGTCAAGATCTCAAGCAACACTACTCCAAATGAGTAAATGTCTACTTTCTTATTTAATCTACTACCATTCCGATATTCTGGATCTATATACACATATGTACCTGCAATGTTATCGGTATAGATAGTACTAGTCGTTTGATTTCCTGGGTGGAATTTGGAGAGCCCAAAATCAGCAATCTTTGCCTCCCAATTATCTCCCAACAGAATATTATCGCTCTTGATGTCACGGTGGATTATCTTTTGTTTGCCATGATCTGTGTTGTTGTGAATGTAATTCAAACCATGTGCAATATCAAGACATATTTTAACACGTTGCACCTGATTCGATACTTACTATATATATATATATAGAGAGAAAGACATCTCCGAGGATTGCACGGGTAAATATGAATCCCCGGGTCGTTTTCCCAATAAAGGTTGAATTCGTGTTCGTTGGATCAATTTCGTGAATTGTGAAGTAAATGTGAAGGGGGTATATGGGGAACCCTAATTAAACTACATATAAAAAAGTAAAAATGCACAAGTAAGAAAACACGTAAGCCTAACACTCAATTAAAACTACAAACGTAAAATAAACGTCAACGCGTGAAATAAAAAGTGAATTTAAAGCAAGACTAATCCTACGGGTATGAAAATAATTTTTCTAAGTTATAAATGAAAAAAGAAAAATTTTGAGAAAAAGAAAAATATTTTTTTGACTTTTTATTTAAATATTATTAATTAAAAACTATTTTTACTAATTAAAAAGTAATAAAAATACAAATAAAAGTGGAATTAAGTGAGTAAAATACAAATCTAATTTTAAACAATCTATAATATCCTAAAATTATTTTTAAAACTTAAAATATATTTTTTTTGGCTTTTTATGTAATTATTATGAATTAAAAACTATTTTTAATTATTTAATATATATTAAAAATACAATTAAATATGAAAATAACCTAGATAAATGCAATTTTACTTTTTAAAATTCTAAAATAACTAAAAACTAATTTTAAAACAGAATACTAATTTTTTTGGATTTTTATTTAGTTTTTATGAGTTTAAATTGATTTAAAAAGACTTAAAAAACTAATATTAATTAAGAAAAGTTCCAAATGAACTTAGAAAAATCTGAAAATTTTATGGAAAATCTAAAATATTATACTAATCCTAGGAAAAATATAAAAAGTTAGATAAGCCCACTAATAAGCTGATTTGGGCAAATAAGCATTTTAAATAAGCACTTAAAATAAGCTAATAAGCACCAAATCACACCAAAAGCTTTGGGAAGGTGTAATAGATCTAAAAAAATTGATTCAACTCAAAAAACTCAAATAAGCCCTGGTCGTAACCTAAATCGAGTACTTATGAAGTTTTAGTTATAAGGCTTAAGTGGCCTATTTGCAGCTGAATTTTAAGCCACCTAATAAGCTGTTTAGTGAAACCTAAAGGGGGCAAAAGCAAGCTTATACTACTGGGAACCTAAAAATGTGAAAAGACCTAATTCTAATGCTCAATTGCTACCCTAAAATGAACCTAGTTCAGGTCCTGTTTGGACAGGTCTACACCTTTGTTTTGACTTTTTTCAATTATTGAATAAGTTGACTAATATGGATTATAATCTACTATAATTGAATGAAAATGATGTTGAAAGCTAACTTATGAATGAATTAAGCTAAAATACCTACTAATGCTTCTATTTTTATGATAATGCAACTAATACCTTAACTGATGTAAACTAGAATTGGAATTGCAATAGATTTTGACATTTTATTGAATGCACTATGATTTTGATTGTTTAACTATGCTATATTTACCTAATATGAACTTTTTGAACCATACTAAATACCTACAAATTACCTTAACATAGAAATCAAGTTTAAACCAAACACCCTTTAATATCTACCTTTACACTACAACTATGAAATCTAAGCCTTAACCTACTGATTTTAAGATTCAAAAAAATTAAACAAACATAAATAAAGCTAGTTCAACACAAATCAAACACATGGGACACAAGAACAAGATAATGCATGGGAATAGCAGGCCTAGGGGTGTTATGCAAAAGTTAAAAATAAAGTTCCAAAAACTTCAAACTACTAGGAATAAGCAACTAGAAAGTGAGAAAGAAATAAATTAAAAACTATTTGCACTACTAGGGAAACTACAAAATGAGATTTAAAAGGCCTAGTTGCGACAGAAACCACTTTTGAAGCAGTGGGTCTAAATGGGTGAGAATGGAATTTTTGACCTACAAACCTATTGTATCAAATATAGAGCAGCTCAAATGACCTATATAGAACTAAACTAAAGCAATAATAACAACTTAAAACTCCTTAAACCTACTGATTCAATTATGGGCTATTAAAGCTTTATTATGAGATGAAACTTAGACTAGCAATGCAAATTGTATAAAACAGCTTAACAAGGTTAAAATTAGATCAATATCTATCACAAGTAACAAATCTCAAGTATATCAAAATCAACAAATGGACAAAACACTCTAAAATAGTCAAATTCACCTTATCCCAAACACACCATTATAGCATAACTGATTTTTTGTTTAAAAGGATCAAACCTGTTTAAGCTTAGGATTTGTAATTCAAAGGCTCAATAAGCTAAACAATGAACTAAAAAGCACAGATTGACAGAAATTAAGCTCAGAAATAAGTTGGAAAAACTGTTTGAGTAAATTTGACTTTTTGCAAAATTTTGAGATTAAGCGGTTTTGAAAGCAATTAGATCTCACAAAAGCTTACAAGCTTTTATGAGTTTGTGAAAACAGAAATGGACAACTGTAAACTATTTTTAAAACACACTACAGGCTGAACAATGTAAATACGACAAGTAATTAAAGTGAAACTTGAACTTTATTAAAACTAAACATTTGAATACAAAAACAGAATATTAAGCTACAAATTATTCTAAGCTATTCCTACTCCTAATTGCCTTCAATCCGTGAGCAGGGCAGGCTTTTTATAGCCATCAGGGGATCCTTCCAGAGCTTAGGGTTCCCTTGAGTAGCATCCAGAAGATAAACCATGACCCTCCGATTAAAACCCACTAGAAACTTCATCATCATATGCAATCTATGCCCTTGGATCATATTCCAGGATCTTCTATCATGTTCTGACATATTCCAAAAGATACGAGGACAGGTACGAGGTTAATGGAGGTGGGGGTTGAACAGTGAAACAAGGTTAAAAGGGAGGGAAAGAGGGATTATTTGTTTTGACCGGGTGTTTTTATTTGTTACACCGGGTACGGGTTAGGATAAAATAGGTTGTGTTGTTTTATGGTGTGGGCTTGGGTGGTTTGGTTTTGGGCCTGGTGTGTTGGGGTGTTGGATTGGATTTGGATAATGGATTATTTAAGGGTTAGATAGTATAGTTTGATCCGTTTGGGTTTATAGAGTTAACTAGGGACTAAATGTGTAAACTCTGAAATTTAAGGGACTGGTTCTGCCATACTTCACAAATATTGTTCAAGGGCCTTTTTGACAAGTAGATGATCTTCAAGGGTTGACTTTGACTTTTTGATCATAACTTGGGTGCTAAAAAACCCACCCACCCACCTACATCTCTACCACTCTTATCTCTTAAGCCACAATCTTCCATTTTCACTACAGAAAGAAAAAAAAAAAAAAAAATTCTCAAAATTATCAAACACCATCAACATCAGTCTTGTCACCATCACCATCTTACATAGTAGTGGCGGGGTTTGTGTTAACACGGGTGGACTAGACTATCTTCATAATTATAATATAGGTTAGTCATTTCTTTTTGTTTGTGTTGATTTTGCTTGAATATGATGATATCAGTACTATCTATAATTTGGTTCGGTTTCAACGTTTTTGAATAACACCGAACAATTACAATTCTTCCTGAAAAAGGGTCCCATCATGGCATTCTCCTTTGAGGAAGTTCAGCCAAGCGGGTCCGTCAGCTGTGGCCTGTGGGAAGGTGTCACGGGATGCGCCTTTTTAGCCTTTATAGAACTATTTGAGAAACTCGTTAGATCTGAGTTTTACGATTATAGTTTGTGTTGATCTGGGGCATTAGAATATAGATATTAGTACTATTAGCATAATTTGATTGTATGAATGTATAGATTGATAGATGTGATCGATTAAGTTAGATCTGAGAGTTATGTTGATAGTTTTCGGTTATATGATGATACATTCGTTCTTAAATTATTTATCTTAGATATTGTAGCGGTTTGTTTGTGATTAGTACCAGGAGTTGTGGATCATTAATTTTTCTTAGATTTTGTGTATCCTCAGTTTGCGCAAGTTAGGGTTTAGGATTTGCGTAGTTTATTTGGCAATAACTGGTTTAATTGTGTTTTTTGGCGACATTGTGATATTGTAATTGTTTAAACTAGGATTTTTGTTAGAGAAAACAATGTAGTAACTGTTTCGATGATCTGTTATTTGACGTATGCCTTTGGTGGATCTGTATGTCTAGTTTATAAAATGTAAAGCATGTAATTGCATTTCATAATTGATACTGGTTTTAAGTTTTAAGCATGTCTTGACAAAAGTGGGTTAGACTACCTTCATAATATGGTTAGTTACTTGCTCATTCTTCAGTTTGTTTGTTAATATTATAACCACTCATCTTAACTACTTATAATAGAGAAATGGTCAAAGTGGAAATGTGGAAAACTTAATTTTCGGTCAATCCCAATTTTACCCTTGCAAATGTCAACCAAAACTTAATTGCGGAAAGTAATAATGGAATTCAATGTCTGTTTCATCTTAATAAATTGTCCTCTCTCTAAACATCAAAAAAAAAACCAGATCTCAATTCTCATTAAAAATATGCTCATGCCCTCTCATACACACTCTTTTGTGTCGCCACTACATCCTCCATTACAAACGTTCTTTAAGTGTCTTCGGTGGGTAGTTTTTGGGGTCTAAGTTGGTGTCATGGGATAGTATTTGGTATGGTTTGGTTAACCATTTGTGTGGTTTTTATGTGGTCGGATCTAACCGGATCTGTTGAGATCAACCTATCTCTTGTTGGTTTATATGGTCTGAGTGGTGTTTGTGTGGTTAGATCGAACCGGAACTGTTGAGATCCAACAATCCCACAGGGTTTCTGTGTTCTTGGTGTTGTTTGGATGTGTACCGAAACTCAACCGACTTTTGATGTACGGTACGGGACTGATACCATGAATCGACTTTTGATTTTTGTCTGGTTGGTTTCGATGTCTTTGTTTCAAGATCTTTAAAGATCCAACTCAGATTTAGTGGTTATGGGTGTTTTTCGTTGGTTCATTGTTTTGGTTGTAACGGAGAGATCTATTAAGGTTTGATTGGTTAAGATGATTAATGACACAATTGTATCTGTCACTATATGGGCTATACCGATTGCACACTTTCACTACAAACTTATAATAGTTCAACAAATTCTGTTCCTATATGGCACTATAACCTTTAGCTGCAATTTTTTATGTGTATTCTTATTTCTACATCATGTATATTTTGCGAAACAGAAAAAAACAAATCATGCGTTTATAAGTTTTTGCATAGATTTATCTTAACTAATATATTCTAGAAAATAGTCCATTGCCTTTTCTTGTGCGTTTATAAGTTTTTGCATAGATTTATCTTAACTAATACATTCTAGAAAATAGTCCATTGCTTTTATCTTGTACAGTTCGAGAATAAATCATGACTAAGTAAACTAAATTTAATACACTTTAAATAAAATTGATTACTAATTTATGCAAGTTTAAACTGGAGAAAACTTAAGCTACCCACAGGGTAGTTTACCCACTAGGAATTAAAACACAATTAAAATACAATTAATGCTTTGTTGGAGAAAAGAAGAGGATATTCTTCCTTCTCTCCCAATGAATCAATGCCACCTCATCCGGGTAAACTATCCGGTGGGTAGGTGTATCCATGCCCGTTTAAACTTGGTTAATAGTTGAATACACATTTAATAGATTTGACCATTAATTTAGCAAATATATAATCAAGTAATCAATTTTTATATAAATGAGGACACTTTATATTTTGGGTCATAATATTCATAATATGTTCAGTTTCAAAGAATACAATTGATATTACATTATGCAAAGTGCATTATTTAAATATGTTTGTAATTCACGCACAAACTCTTTTGGCAAGTGTGTTTCTAAGTGGTAACTACGAATCCTTAAAATCCTTTCTACATTTTTTACATCTAACAATGATATACATATATTTTCGCAATATATATTGAATATACAATAACTTTGATTTATATGTGGAATTGATTTTGATATGAGTGTGACAACTTTTCAAATCGTTTTTAGTTTTCAAATCGTATTAAGTTCTAAAATCGTTTCCATGTTTTGATTTGCAAAGTTGAGTCGAGTCATTTTAAACACCATTTTGAGACCCGGCACATTAATGCATTTCCTAAAATAAGAGTTGACAAAGAGTTATTGATTTGATATATATCTATAATACACAATGTTTAAAAAGATCATACAATCTACGAAAGTATTCACACTTTAATACACCTTTTCCTCAACTAAAAAATAACTATTATAGGAAATTATTCACACTTTAATGCCCCCTTTCGCACAATGAAACAAGTCATGTATATAAATATATGGAAAGTATTCACATTTCAATCTATGAAAGTATTTGAACCTTGACTTTAAACTGAGAAAGTATTCATCCGTTAGTTGAAACTTATATGAATGATAAGTATAGAAATGATTATATAAAATACAAACCGTGTATTTTAGTCTTATGCTAATTGATATGCGTTTTCATTAAATAGAAATACAAAGTTTACAAATTTGTTGGCAATATCCTTATTTGTGACATCTCTCATTAGTATATGATATATCAGCCCACAATCAAATGTTTTTGTATATTTATGTTTTTTTTTTATCTATCATATACGTTTGTTATATAATTCTAATATATCTTATATTACTTGTTAGATTAACTCTCAAATACTAAGCGCTTTTGCTCCTATGGACATTGATCCAGTTTTCAACCCTGCTACGGCTTCTCTTGATGTTGAGGTAAACGCGATATATAATTTATTTTGAATGCATGAATGCATTTATATAGTTTAATCTTTCTGTTAATATCAGGCAATATTGCTTTTCTAAATTCGATATACCTGTCATCTTAACTCAATGTTCAAGTATGATAGAAGCATTAGTGAAGGCAATCAAAGAGTTCGGTCAAGGAGGAGTCTACATCTCACATGTCGTGTACCAAGAAGTTTTACGCGATGAGTAACGTGCATTGTTAGTTATTATCTCATAATTGATGTAATATTTTATTTTAAGTTTCACTAAATGTTTTTATATGTTCTTTGCTACATGTTAAGAACTTTGCTTAAGATGAATTATCGCATGTTACAACCGTTTGCAATTACATTTTAATCTTTTCACGTTATACTTTGAACATTACACAAAACACTCACCACAATATTACAAATCGTTAATTATTTGCCGCTAGGAATTCCGTTGCTATGCACGGGTACTCGTCTAGTATTTATAATTGGTTTATCTGTTTATTATAATTGTATTAAATGCATGTGGTCATTCTTTATTAATGTTAATTTGATGTTAGTGTTTAGTCACCTTTGTTTATGAACGAATTATGATATATTTAGGAGGTGTTTGTTTCGGCTTCTGTTTCATAAGCTTGGTTTTTGTGGCTTATCTCTAAACTTTTCGGCTTATATAAGTTTCTTTTGAGGAAAGTTTCTGAGATAAGCCAAAAAAAGCAATTTATGAATCATAAGCCCAAAACTAAATAATCTGTAAGCTTGCTATATAAGCCGAAAGAGAAACCCCTTTACATTAGTTAATTCATGAAGCACATGTAGGTCTCGTATTGTCATTACTCATTAGATGATCTTGCTACTTCTTGTTTGAGATCAATCTTTCATTCTAATTCGCGGCATTCATATTTGTTTCGCATGTACAGGTGCACCTTCTTTTGAAACTAGGAATGCCCGATAGACATGCCGGGGCATCTCAGTATTAGGTGTTAATAATGTTTGTAGTTCAAAATTTTATCTGAGGTACCGTCGTCTTTCCGTTAGCAAAACAATAAATACAAATCGACAACATTTTAATCGAACATTTCATGAACCACCCAAGCTCATTTGAGGTACCGTCGTCTAAACGTGTGTGGGTCAAAACTCAAAATCAAACACATCAAACATTTCATGAAACACCCAAGCTCATTTGGTCAGGAAACTTGCTCTTTATTCGAGCCCTTTTTGGGGGAGGGCAAGCTCTAATGATCAATGATAGAGAGAATTTCAATTAACCAGTGAGGAGATCCAGTGGTTGCTTAGTGTGTGGTTGCATATAACATTAGCAGTCTGCCGTTTATGTACCAAGGTTGATCTTTGTGATGTTAATTATGTTCAGCTTCTTACTTTTCCATATTTATAGCAAGCCTCAAGGCTAAACTTCTGAATGCCCTAAGTGTCTATCTACTTGATCTTGTAGTTGGTATTGCGTTACAATTACAAGAGTACGTCCTGATCTTTATATTAGCTATTCAGTAAGATTTCTCATCAGTTAATTACTTTCAACTGCATATAAGATCTGGATCAAATTTCTCTTTCACACTAATGTCATTAGAGGCTGCTTACATTATTTTTAATCACATTGTTAGGATGTCTGTACGTGTAATATAACAATTCGGGTAATCTTAGAATATCTGGTGTAGGTATAGGTTAATTACTAACTGGGTTGATGTCGTTTCGTGTTCGTGTGAATAACTATGTTCCACTGTGGTTCTTAGTTGTTTCGTAGTATGTCTTCGGTCACCCTCTTAGTTTTCATTTTTGTCTCCAAAAAGGTTGATAGGAGGAATATAAGGTTTTGTAACAAAATTCTGGTTTGTTTGTTGATCCACTGCGGATTATAAAATATAATAATACAAAGATTTACGTTATTCACTTCATATGATCTGCAAGTATTGGTTTGTGTTTAATGCATCTGGTCAGGAAGGACCTCTCTCGAAGAAGAAGAAGAAAGGACCCCAAGTCCCCAAGCTCATTTGGTCAGGAAGGACCCCAAGCTCATTTGTTTCATAAGCTCGAAATTCTCAAGGTTATGGACTATACAGTGTATGACAGTTTGCCATCAACTATTTTGGCATTCCGATCTTTTCGTCTTGACAAAAGTGGGTTAGACTACCTTCATAATATGGTTAGTTACTTGCTCATTCTTCAGTTTGTTTGTTAATATTATAAGTTTATAACCACTCATATTTACAATTGGTTTATCTGTTTATTATAATTGTATTAAATGCATGTGGTCATTCTTTATTAATGTTAATTTGATGTTAGTGTTTAGTCACCTTTGTTTACGAACGAATTATGATATATGTAGGAGGTGTTTGTTTCTAAACTTTTCGGCTTATATAAGTTTCTTTTGAGGAAAGTTTCTAAGATGAGCCACAAAAATCGATTTATGAATCATAAGCCCAAAACTTAATAATCCGTAAGCCGGCTATATAAGCCCAAAGAGAAACCCCCTTACATTAGTTAATTAATATTTAATGTTAGTGTTTTGTTAAAGTTATTGTTTAATGAATAAATGATTGTTAAAAAGAACGTTCTAAATCTGATGTGGTTGTGAGATTATGTTCAAAAGTAGGCTAAAAAGTGAAACTTGTGAATTGGTTTTATGATATTGGTGGTGTGAGTTTGTGTCATCATAGTATAAAAAGAAAAACTGAATAGAGTGTTTAATTAAACTTAATAATCGTTAGGTCATCAATCATATTAATAGTTTCAGTTTCGTGTATTCAAAAAGGCAGGCTACTATATATTGCTTTGATGCAAGCCGTTGCTAACAGAGGTATACGTACACCCGTTTCTATTGTGTGCGCTCTATCGTACGTTTTCAACGTAATGTTTATCAACATTTTGAATCAATAAGACGTCAAGGCTATACAGACTTTGGGAACTATAGATATGAAGTTAAAGCCTTGAAGGAATCTTCCGTCACAGATACCCACATCTTCTTATGTGCGTGCATGAAGCCGTAAAAATACACGCACAACATGATTTTCCGGAATATTTCTAGTTAGTTGATGGTGGGAGGGTGTCGGGTGGGCAGGCGGATGAATATGGGCTAGAGGTGATTTTTTATATTAGTGTGGGGTGTAAAATCATTCAACTGAGACGGTTTTGAATAAGCCTGATACAAAGTTGAAGATTGAATCGTTTGGAAATTTGGTGGTTTCAACTTTCTTTTTTCTTTAGAGGTAATGTATTTGTATTGTTTAAGAACCAGTCGAAAAGCGTTCGCGCGTTGTAGTAGTGGTAACAATCTTTTGGGCACTTTCGTATGGTGTAGGCTATTAACTAAAGTAGTGGTCCTGAAGTAATGGTCTATAGCTATTAACCAAAGTAGGGTGTATATTCTTGTAGATCTTATTGCTCTTATGGTTGAGTATGTGGAATGGTTAAAAGTAGTGTATGTTCTCTATATTTTGTTAATGAAAAAGTTGGTTTTATTTTCTGTCATTGTGTTGCAATATTTTTTTTAACCATGTTCTTTCTTTGATGTAGTGTTTATCTTGATTTGTATGTTCAGCACTTGTGTATGTTTAGAATATTGTTTGTATGTATTGTGTACTTATTGTGCTTCCTCGAGTGGTGGTTCGATTGTCTCTGTTTTTTGATGTAAGGTTTGCTGTCATTGGGATATTATCAGCTGTCGTAGTTATTTGATCTAGGTATGGGCATATCTTACATGTGTTTGTGGCTTATGGAGTTGTTTTTTTGGGGTATTTAGAGTTAGGTTTATCAGTATGCTGTTATTGTAGTTCTGCAAGTGGTCTCTGTAATGTTAGTGCTTCGGTTCGCTTGTGCAATGACAATGTGGTTTATGCAGACCTTGTTATTTACCTTTTCTTTTGGTTAGTGGCTTGTGTGCGCACAACGGACTAAAGGCAAGTAGAAAAGTCTTTATGCTTCACTATTGTACATAATATATGAAAACATTCCTAGACTGCCTAAAGCGAGACACTTAGTAACCTGGAAGGTTAGCAAGTGGTGTCGCTGCATGTGACGTAAGTTTCTACCGGAAAGTATATGATTCTAGTTATTATACATAATATGGTACAACTTCCGTAGGCCACTGCAACAACAACTTCCAGTTGCAGTTTCTTGAGTCCCTCGTGTTTTTGTTTCTTTGAGCTGCCTGTGGTATGGTATTTTTCTCCTTCCTTGAACAGCTGCTGGGGTACCGTTGTGGGTACTTTAGTGTGTTTGCCTTCTGTTTTTTCTGTGGAAGTTATCGGGTCTGAGACTGGTGTTGAAGGCGTGTCTGCCGGACCAGTGATTGCAGCTTCTTCTGGTGGTGTTTTTGGTGCTGATGAAGTTGCTGCTACAGCTTCCGTGGGATCGTCCAGGGGTAGTAGCATGGGTGTTGCAGGCATTGTTTTGTCTAAGACAAATTTGGACGGTTTTTTTTTGCTCCCTTTTCCAAAATGGAACTGAAATATATGGCGTGTGTTCTCTAGGTTCTGTAACGCTGCCGGTAATATGTAGGGGTTACTGTCTATCCAAACATGCCCTTAGGTGAAGAAAAACTGAACCAGCAGAACTAAACTATGGATGATATCAAGACTGACATAAACAGCAGCAAGCAACACCAACCATACTTGAGACACGCTTGCATAATCACGTAACCAGCAACCCAAATGAATCTTGAGACGCGAACACACCAGCAACACGAACACCTATACACAGAAACAGCATCCAAACAAAACTTGGCACACAAGCAACATACACAAGGAAATTAAGAAAGAAGCCCATCAACCCTAATACGAGAAACACAGCCTTTACACCAGCCGTACCAGTTAATACCAAGCTTTTTGTACCTATGTGAAACCCAAAAGAAGGATATCAGCTGAATCTCGAAGGATGCCAAACCTTTTTATTTCGACCTTTCTATATCTAATACAGCAAGCTTCATGTCACAGCTTGCCAAACAATCTTTAACTTGAGCGGCACCAATCCATCTGCACCAAGAATGCCAGACACAGACAAACCACTGAAACAACCAATATTAGACCAAACATCATGAGCATACTTACAAGTAATTAGACGGTGCTTAATGGTTTCAGTTTCATCATCACAGCACGGGCATAACGTTGAGTGAAGATCGAGTCCAGTGTGATCAAGAAAAGACCTCAATGGAATGCACCCGCATACTCTCCACAAAAGGACAAACTTTTCGAGCAAGTAGTATCCTCAACATTTGCACCTGAACTAACAACTCTATCGTCAATTGCTTCTTTAACTCTTTGGCAGAGAAAAGACCATCACAAGGGAAAGCAGCGCCACAAGTCTATATCTTCGTGAACGGGAGTCACGGGACCACATCCCTAACTAGCATATCTAATTCTTATGTCTCCCCTGCATATATACTTCTAGGAGCCCCCACCCAATCCCAAACCCAATTCCACCTCCAACTCGACACTTCAGTCACCATGATTCATCACCAAGACATTCTTGTCCCGTTCAAACCTAAACAGCCTGGGGAAATGATCGCGTAACTTAAAATCCCCTATCCATTTATCCTTCCAGAACCGGATACCTTCACCATTTCCCAACATCCTGCCAAACGATGAAATAAACTCAACCCCTGTTCTATCTCTCTATCTCTGCCGACTGTTACTATATTTCCCCTAGTACACCTACTAACTATACTGTGGTCCCTCACCGAAGTCCTGCACCCCACCAATATCACCGTATATACTTTTGATCAATCGCACCCAGAAAATACCCCTCCTTCAACCCAGATCCACCGCCATTTTCCTAACAGAACCTAATTGGGAGCCTAGCCCAATTCTCACTTATGTGTAATTGGCGTTACGTATTTATTACTCCGTATTTCGTAGTTGTATAAGCTGTTTGGCTCGTGTCATTTGAAATGAAGGAATAGTTTTATGCACTACAACAATTGGTTACAATATAAAAGTGAAGCAAAAATTACCTGATACCCACATGGGTATTTGTTTTATAAAAAGAGGACTACCTTTTTGGATTATGAATAAAATAACGAATAATTAGCTCTTTTAGAATTCCTCTAAATTAACTGAGAGAGTGTATCTTAGACAACGTTCACCTGAGGCGGTGGAACTACTCAACAGAGTCCAACGAGTTATGAACATTAATGTTATGACACATAGATCCACAAATGTAGTTTTCAAAAGAGTTAGCTTTGCAATCAAAAAAGGGCTAGCGGCGCAGCTTGTTGCCCGTTTGCCTTCAACCACTATTTAAATTCTATTTTGATGAAATAAAAATCAATTTTTCGTTCAAAAAAAATTTTTTTTTTGAAAGTAGAAACTTAAAAGTTTGGTTTTTGATTGATTTAAAATACACCTTGCAGCATATTATTGTATATTATTCTATCTACATATTTGAAATTGTCTTAAGAAACGCTATCCGCATTTTCGTATAACATGCAATCGAATGAAAGTATAGTACAATGACTACAAGTAGTACCATGTTGCCTTGTCCTTGATTTTGAAGGATATGATACTGGTTGTGTAACGATTATAAGTGGCAATATGGGTAGGTCGTGCGTGTTTGATAATGGGTCAAAAGGCTTTAAGGTTCAAAGGGACAACTTTTGGGTACATGTAGAAATGAGCCGGGTTTGTTTGGGCTGACCCGGAACACTTTAGTACAAAGTTTTGAGTATGTAATATGGACAAATAACATGCTTTGAGCAATTTTTGTGTTGTTTTATTATTAGTTATTCTTGTTGATATTACTCTTCTGATTCATTAACCCTAATTGATCATTCCTTTGTACGAGTAAATGAGTCAATTGCCTACCCTACCTGTAGAAATGTTAAACACTTGTTTTGTAGTTTGACTGTTATTATTCAAATTACAGGATTTACAACTTTCTTCTCTTTATGAAGACGGGTCGGATTTCATTCAACAACTGATAAATGATTCCGGAGTCCAAATTCATTGACCTTTCGGTGATGAAATGCGTTTGATACACATAAACGGTCTGATCCATAATGTAACATTAATTATACAAGGCACCGAGAAATGCTGTTTAAAGAGTGCCCCTCAATTACTTTAGTGTATCATTTCAATGCCTGTAAATTAGGTTGTCATGGTTGACCGATTTAGTGCTCTTAGAGTGTTTGCATTATTATGTTACAAAACATGACTAATAATTAATTATTATCCTTGGAGAGAAATTGACTTCATTCCGGGCTAATTAATGGCTTTGTGAATGAGATCTTGTCCAAAAGAACCAGAACAGTTAATGATGGTATTTACTGCGGTTGGGGCTGATCTGGCTATGTTGAGACTAGTGGTGATCGGCTAGCAGGGGCATGTTACTAGTATCAAGTGACGCCATCAACGGCTAGTTTGTTGTTGTAATACAAACTTATATCTTGGTAGAGGTACCTATGGCACAGTTCTGAAATGAACCATGACAAAACATTTTGTGTTAAAAAGTTCTGTTTAGATTTATCGAAATGCACCTGATAGGTTTTAGTCCTCGGTTCTGCCAATAAGACTATCCTACAATTGTAAAAGTCATACCATCATCAATATTGGATATACTTAGACCATCAAAATTTATGAATATAATGGGATTTGACATTTATATATCACGGATGTCTAAACAAATACATTTGCCGATCCAATTTTAGTCGTCACAAAAACATACATGGATATAGTAATTCTAAAAAAATTTATGCAGAACCCATTTTGCTTTTCACTAGGAACATGCATAAGATAAACCTTCACACATAATTTTTATAATTAACCGGGTGTAACAAGCAGCCTTTTCCTGATACAGAGTAAAAACAAAGAATAGCAGATGTTGAAAATAATTCTCTTACATTGGCCGAAACTCAAGGCCACAAACAATGAGACCAGACATAGGTCCTTGATGAGTTGTAAATTTCATATCAATAGAAAGAGAGTCATCCTTAAATTCATGAGTTGAGTCAAATTTCCACACTTGAATCTCCATCCATCCATCTTCCCTTTGTTTCGGAACCCGAGTGAAATCATGTATGTTCAACAAGCTTGGGGTAATAAAATAGAAAAATCCGGCCTCGTTGTTTTCTTGGTGGACTAGATCTCGTACTTTCACCGGATTATGCAGCCCCTGACATTCTTCTGAAAGCTTGAACACAAGGTAACAAACGTATTCTGTATCTGGCGACAACATTTGACTTTGGATCGTGCAATTGATATAAAATGCTTTTTGTGGTAAAAGCTCAATCAGCTCTTGAAATCTGCATGTACGATATATTATACGATTACTTCTTAGGAACAAAGTAAAACATGCAGACATAAAACCAAATCCAAGAAATGGAACTTTGTCAACAACTTATTTATGATTCTTCAGTATCTTACTAGACATTAAAGAAATTTAGGAGCTTCAATATATAAATAAGCATAGATGAGCACGTCTGAATGTAATTCGGAAAGCTTTAGGATGAAGGAAAATGTAACAAAGTTTGTTCAAAGAGAAACCTGGATTGCGCTGATGGCGTTGATGTAAAAAAATTCACATTAGAGGATTTGTATAAAGCTGCCTTTGCCGAGAGCATAAGAAGTTTTTTTCGGTTTACTTCACCCAACCAGAACAACTCGTCATAGTTTCTGGATATCTTATATATTTCTTCAAAGTTACCTGGCAATTGTTTCACTTGATCCGCTTTGAAGTTTGATTTCAAGACTTGTTGGACTTCCTTTAACTTTCCAATCTCTTCATGTTTTACCTGTGTAATACTGATGTTATAAATATGAACTATTCTTTTCCATTCATCCACATAGACAAAAGAGTAACAAACGACCATTTTCAAACTTACCTTCTGGATAACTCGAAATTCAATGCCTTCAACATAAATCGCACCATCTCCACAATCGTACGATGAAAAGCACTCTAGTAGAAACTCAAAAATGACATCTTCTTTCTGATTCAAGAATCGGTACAACTCAATCGTCATCCACTCGTTGTCTCTCCACGTTGCAAAATATGCATTTAGAATTTCGTGTCCCTTTCTATAATTCAGGTCAACATGCATCGGTTTACTAGCAAAGTTTCTTGATTCACAAAATTTGAAGACTAAATAGATCCCATAAACAACATTTGCAGATAAAAGTTCAGCGCTTGTCTTTATTTCGATGTTCAAGTTGGAAATATCTAACATCTCTACTACTGTCCCAAACCTGTACATTATAAATATTCAAGTCTCAATCAGTCATAGCCTTTGTTTCCTATACAGTTCTACTTTTGTGTTTTGACCCAAAATAAATGGCATACATTAACTTTTTGAGGGAGCTTAAGTTCAAAATCAAAATGTATTGTATCAGTGACAATATACATGACTATAATATTATTGGTAGTACACCAGTACCAAATAAAAACACTATCTTATAATGATATAATATTATTAGAAATGGATTAGCAACATGCTAGCAAAGTTCATAATTCATGGTCGTGAAAACAGAGGATCAGAACAGGGACATTCCTTAACCACTAGTTGAACATAGAAATCAAGCAGGTAAATGTCAAACATAACACCCTGACACCAAATTACACTATCAAAATTAGTCGAGAAAATACTGAAATCTTAGATTCAAATTCTAGCATCTTCATGTTTGAGCCTCATAAACGCAAAATTTGAAGTTGGTGTACTCAGGTTGTTTACCTTTTACCTAGCACTCCACAGAGAAAGTTGACAACAAAGATAACCTAAACTACCAAGTTTATCAATGTGAGGTATCCATTAGTTTCCCACACATAAAAAAATAAAAATAAAAAAAATAAATTAAAAAAATAAAAAATGACAGCAAAATCCAGTTCCTAATTAAATATTTATTTTATTCTTAAATGCAAGATCTGTCAAAAAAAAGTCGAGTGTCTTGGCAAGTTTCCCAGTTATACAATATATTACACTGTTAGGGTGGGGGGGGGGGGGGGGGGGGGCACAATTTAAGTTCAAAATACATAGGTGTGCCGTAAACTAATCATTATGCTACAGTAAACAACTTGTTACGCATAAAATGGTATAGTAACTGAATTCAACATAAAAAAGGTATAATTAAAATAGACTTCTGACATCGATGCGTTTGTACACTTATCACTTAATACTAACAAATTTAGAAAGATAGAGAGAATAACCTTGATCCTGGAAGAGCTTTCCACGCATGCCGACAACTATTTTTGTAGGAAAACATTTTCGCTGAAACCATTTTATTTCTTTCACCATTACCAACGAATGATAGCAACTGTTGCATGAAAAAAATAAATAAATAAAAAATAAAAAATTAGAATCGATTTTTATGATAGGTAGATGCATGTGTGATTTTGAATTATCCCTCAAAATGGAAAAGATACATAGAAAACCGGAAACACCAAATAAACGAGATACTAGAACGAACTAATTACCACGTTGTCCTTTTGAAGGAGAATTCCCTTCGAAAACTTGTTGTAAAGATCCTCTTTCTTAATGGTAGAATAGATTTTAGGGCACTTTGACATCTGGATTATTTCTTTATAGTCTGTGGGCAATTTGGGCTCCCATTTCTCATGATTTTCCTGTATATACATTGATCGTTAATAAACTCATATTTCATACAGTTAAAGGCCATAGTTTAGATATATATGTATCAAATGTTAGCCACATTTGTCAAAATTTAGAAACTTACCTAGAATTCCAATGCTTTCTTAAGCTGTATGACCACTTCACCTGCAGTTGGCCGTCTTTCTCTCCTGTGATCCAAGCATTGATAGGCAATCCTTGAAAATATAGCTAATGACTCTGGCACAATTTGTTCTCCTATACCCTCAAACACTAACTCATCAAGTTTTCCAACTTGATAGCGACTTTTAGCCAAAAATGGTAAATAAAGATACTCGTCATCTAGTTTTATGGATGACAGTTTCCCACACAATATGTCAAATAAGACCGCACCCAATGAGAATATATCAGACTCTTTGGTTAAGATGCCTGTTTTCGAGTGTAGTGGGTCACAATATCCGATTGTGCCTGTAACATTGTCGGTGACATAGTCTACTCTCTGATTTATAACTTGACATACTAAGGGAAGCACAAAACCACTAATTTTTGCTTTCCAGTCATCAAATAGTAGAATGTTGCTGCAGTTGATGTCCCTATGTATTACTATTTCTGGACTTGAAATAGTTCCATGCAGAAACTCCAACCCAATTGCAATATCGATGGATATTTTAAGCCGCATCACCCACGTAAGACTATCATCGCTCAAGTAATTATCAAGACTACCTCTAGACGCATACTCATATACAATAACTTTTTCATCCTCTTCATCACAGTAGCCTACAAGACCAATGATATTTTCATGTTTATACTCCAAAAGGATTTCCAGCTCTGTCATAAATTCAGCATCATTTGTAATAGACTCCTTATTTAATCGCTTTGCTGCAATGATATTATGTCCATAAGCGTGAGTAACTTCTCCTCTGTAAATGTCCCCAAAATCTCCATCTCCAATGATATTGTCTTGATTGAATTCTTGTGTGGCTAACTTTACATCTTCAAGTGAGAGTTTAAGGTTGTCCTTATGGTTCTCCTGTGAATCATGGGTCAATAAGTTGATTTAATAAGTAACAAAAGAAACTGAAACTACTACATGCTATGTAAAATTTTCATTGTGACTTACCTGACAGTTTAACGCTTTTTTGAGTTCTTTGATGACAATTTCAATTGTTGGACGTTGCTCTTGAGTTTCTGCTACACATCGAGATGCGATTTCTAAAAAGAGGTCCAAAGACTCTTTATTGGGACCTTTACAAAAGACATGTTCATCGGTCTCCTCCTCTATCTGGTGATCAACAATTTCCATTATCGTTCCTTTTTCAAAATGATCTCTTGCAATGGGTGCAATTCCATTCTCATTCACCTCAGTATATACAGAATCATAGGCCAACCTCCCAGTCAAGATCTCAAGCAACACTACTCCAAACGAGTAAATATCTGATTTCTTATTTAATCTACCAGTCTTCTTATATTCTGGATCCCAATACAAAGGTGTACCTGCAATGATATTGGTATAGATAGTGCTAGCCACTTGATTTGCTGGGTGGAATTTGGAGAGCCCAAAATCCGCAATCTTTGCCTCCAAATTATCTCCCAATAGAATATTATCACTCTTGATGTCACGGTGGATCATCTTCTGTTTGCCATGATCTGTGTTGCTGTGAATGTAATTCAAACCATGTGCAATATCAAGACATATATGCAGGCGTTGCACCCAAGTAAGAATAGTCATCTTATCACCACTTCTCAAATAGTTTTCAAGACTTCCTTTTGAAGCATGCTCATAAACCAGGATCATTGCACCATTACCTTCATCACAAAAACCAAGAAGAGAGATTATATTCTTATGCTTACAGGTAGTCAGAGTTTCAATTTAGGCAATGAACCCTTGTTCTCCTCGTTGATTGTGAATGCGCTTTATGGCTACCGTGCTTCGTTTTCTTGGTAAAACGCATTTATCCACCCCTTCTATCGACGAGGAATTACTACTATCAAAATGTTCAAGATCTGCTTTGTATACTTTACCGAATCCGCCAGACCCAATGCAGTATGCGTCATCAAAATTCTTGGTAGCCTTGTTTATATCATCTAGTCCAATCCTCAAGTGTTCCAAGTTCTTCCCCTGTGACATTATGAAGTTGTGCAACACCACATTAATGCTAGTAACGATTGGAGTGATATTTTCTCTATAAAGAGAAGAGTTCAACTAAAATAGCATGATAAAATAAAAAGTGTAGGACAAATTATGGACCATCATCCATCATATGACGAACACAATGCAATTCAAACATCCATTTTTTTAATTAGATGCATGATGATGATGCAAGATTATCGAGTTTTAAGATGCAAAGTTATCAGGTTTATGTAAAAAAAAAAATAAATAAATAATGTAAAAGTCAATGAATAAATGGTTTAATCAAATGGTTAATCAAAGTTGAAAACAAATCTTTTTTCGGATGATTTGTTTTAAGTTAAATATCAAGATAGTGATTTTCATCTCTAAAACAAACGCCTAAGAAGATTATTTCCATCCTTAAACTAAAGCTTAAGAGTACATCTAACAATAAGATCAAGACATGTGACAAGACTAAAAATGGAGATTAAGAAAAAAATATATATATGCAGTCGTATAAGTTATATCTCACTATCATTAGTTAATTATTTTAGCCATGTCAAACTCTTCGTCTCAAAATTATTGTCACCAGAAAAAAAAAAAAAAAAAAATACACATTTTAACAAAAGTTGGCTTATTACAAATTTCAACCAATCAAATATTTTTTTTACCAATTAAGATCTTTTCTGAGTAGCTAAAATTAGAAGTGAAAACTTATTTTAGGACATCCCAAAATAAAATTTTCACGACTATAATTAAAAAAGAGCATTCTTTTTATTGGGTATTCTTTTGTTGTAAGTTCTATAAATGTTTGAAACGGAATCTACTTTGTATCTATAATTTGTATTGTTTTATTTAGTTAGTTGAGTTAGCTATAATTGGGGGTGGGGATCTTGTTATGCTATTAGTTAAAGTTTTAGCTTTTAGATGACAAACTCGTATGTCTGATTTAAGACTTTTTGATTTAAGTATTGAAATAAAAGAAAGGAGAGAAGTTTGCAATAAAGAGGCTTGAATTTAAGAACACAATTTATTTACTAAGAAAAGCATACCGATATAACAAGCGCAGCCACGATGACGTGCCGCACGCACCGGAACAAAGTGGTCATCGGACATAAGTTTTATCTATTTCTTGCTTAAGACCATTGAGAAAAGTTCAATATAGATCTTATATTTGTTATAGATCTAATGAACCAATCATGTCTATTTATTTTTATGATAAAAAAAATAAACTTTCACTTAATTTTAAAAAATTTAAACATCTTTCAAATCGTTAATCGTTACGCGAAAAAAAATCATACTATCGCGACGAGAATTAAATTATCTTTCTATAGATATGCGCTTCTATATACCTTTAACGAATTTTTTTTTTAATTTGCGCTTAGAAAAATCACATGTGATTTGATTTTTACAAATTTACAAATCACATGTAATTTTCTGGGCGGAATTTTTGAAAAAAAAAAATTTGTGAAAGCTAAAAACACGCAACACACTTATTCAAAATACACGATGTACGCAAAAAACTTTCAAAATTATCATTGTACGCAAGTTATTTTAAAATTTCGTACAATGTACGCAATATGACCTGGAACCACCAGGTTACTAGGTTTCAAACTTTAAAAATTGACTTTTTATCGCTTAGAAAAGTTACAATTATGGCCCTTATGATCCCTGTAGCTTCCATTTTCGTCCGTTTTTTACGTTTTCTTCCATTTTTGGCGGATTTAGGTTTTTTACTAACTTCCGTTATCCACTTCGTTAGAAAATTACAACGTTTGGTCCTTGAATATGTATAGGCATTTTATGCACAGTCCATCACCATAAAAAAAAATATTTTCGAAAAAAAATATAGAAATTTTTTTTTAAGAATTTGAAAATAAAAAAACTATATAAAAATTAAAAAAAAAGAAAATAAAAAAAATCATTTATTTTAAAAAAAATTCAATTTTTTTTTTAAAATTAAAAATTATATTAGAAAATAAAAACAATTAAAAATTATAGAAAGTTTTAAAAAAATATATTATTTTAATTTTTTTTTTTAAATTTGGATTTTTTTTTCAATAAAAAATTTTGATTTTTTTTTATTTTCTATATATTTTTTTAATTTTTATATAATTTTTTTTGTTTCTAATTTTTTTTAAAAACTTTCTATATATTTTTTTGAAAATATTTTTTTTGGATTTTTTATTTATTTATTTTTTATTTATTTATTTATTTATTTATTTATTTATTTTTTTTTGTGATGGACTGTGTATCAAATGCCTAAATATATTCAAGGACCAAACGTGTAATTTTCTAACTAAGTGATAACAAGTCAATGGATGACCGGTGAAAATGAACGCAAACTACAGGGCCATTCCTATCAATTTTCAAAGTTTGATACCTGGTAACCTGCTGGTTCCAGGTCATATTGCGTACATTGTACGAAATTTGAAAATAACTTGCGTACAATGATAATTTTGAAAGTTCTTTGCGTACATCGTGTGTTTTGAATAAGTATGTTGCGTGTTTTTAGCTTTCACTAAAAAAAAATATCAAAAGTATAGAGAAGTGCATATCTATATAAAGATGATTTAAATCTCGTCACAATGGTGTATTTTTTGTAGATTGAAATTTTACCTTTTGCAAAATATGTTGTTTTAAAAAAAATGTGAAATTTAGTTTTTTTTATTAATTTTGATAAAAAGAAAAGTATTAGTAATATTGATTTATTGGATATATAACAAATATAAGATATAATGTCATTAGTTCAAATCTCTTCAACATAATTTTAATTAACTTCAGACTTATGATCGGACCAAGTTTTGTTATTCATAAGGTAGGCCATTAAGCTAAGGAGAGTATATAATTTAATAATGGAGTATCACTTTTGAGTATTGAATTTTTCTCCCCTTATTTGGTTACTAAACTTTCATTTTTGGCCTTTTTATGCATTTTGGGATGTTTTTGCCCCTCAAATTTTTTGAAATCCAGGGGCAAAAATGTCATAAAAATGTCCCAAAGTGCGTAAAAGAGGCCAAAAATGAAAGTTTAGCACCACAATAACGAAAATTAAAAGTACGTTACTCAAAAGTGATTTTTTTTACAAGTATGGTACGTTTTGAAAGAATTTTCTCTTTTTTTTAATACTCTTTTACTATTAATCGTTGAATTAAGATAATTTGAGTACTAAACTTTATTTACATACTAAGGACTAATATCCACCCTCCATTTTCCATTTATCTTTATTTGATCTAATGCATGAAATTAATCACAACAATTTAAAAAACTCACTTTCATTTTTTTTTAAATATTACTATCTTTCAAACCGTTAATCGTTAAGCTAAAAAAAATATACCGTTACGACGTGCATTTAATTATCTTTCTATAGATATGCACTATGATATACTTGTCGACAAATTTTTCTTTTCCGTTTTTTCACGTTACCGAAAAAATCACATGTGATATTACATATCACATGTGATTTTTTCGGCCACGAAAAAAAACGTGAAAAAAATGATTTTTTTTTGTCGAAAGTATATATCAAAGTGCCCGTCTATAGAAATATAATTAAATACTTGTCGCGATGGTGTAATTATTTTCGCTTAGCGATTAACGGTTTAAAAGATATTTAAATTATAAAAAATGAATGAAATATTAAAATGCTTTTATTCTCAACGATTGATTTCTTTTAGATGGATTGTGGGGATTCTTGGTATGTAAAAAAACTTTGGTTTTTAATATAACTCAACTCTTAATCGTTTATGACTTTATGTTTTCCAATTATTAGACAAAATTACATCTTGAGAAATTAGCCTCTTTGAAAGGATTTATCATATTAACTTCTTTTCTCATGTTATTAACTTATATAAAACAATCATTTATAAATATGAAGCTATAAAATCATATCAATAAGTTTTCAAACTACCGTAAGGCTTGTTTGTTAATTATTTTTATTAACTAATGTTTAATTAAAAGATAATTTAATGTACATTCAGTTTTATTATTTAATATTTTCAGTTATCTTTCTCTATTATCACAAATAAATAGTATTCATATTACTTAATAACTTCATTTTTTTTTTCATATTAAGTCAATTAAGTCGAATTCAAACACAACCTTAGTTTAATAAAGCGAAGACCGTGCCATCATGATTAACATTTGTTAAGATAATCAATTATTTTTTGTGTATATATTAAAAGTGTAAGTACTACATATTTTTATTACAAGCTTAGCTCAAATTTTAAAAAATTTCTACTTTGAATCATTTATAAACCAAAATTATAAAGAATTGCACGATAATAATATATCTTTTCTGATAAAATTATCATGCAATCATGTTGCATAGCGAAGTGCAGCCACATAACTCTCGTTCACCACATTTATCAAAAACTTCTTTGTTTTATATAATATTTTTTAGTTCTATGATATTATATTCTAAAAAATATAAAATACAATGTTAAAAAATTATAATAAATGTAAAATCAAAATCCCATACACGTTTTAGTATGGTGATAATTTTTTGATACTTGAAAAGAAATGTGTTGGCATTTGTAGTGAGGATAGATAGTGGAGTAGTGGTTATATGATTAAACCAGACGATAAGAGTTGGTAACATAGAACAACTCTTGTTTATTAATAAGGATAATCGACCTTAAATTAAAAGTTTAAGTAAATAAATTATGTACCTTCAAGTGATTGAATGATTTGCGCTCAACTGGATTTTCATGTCTCCACTGATGTTCCAAAGCTTTCTCAAGTCTTTTGACAACCTGATCTATATGTGGACGCTTCGCCCGTTCCTCTTGTATGCAGAAATCTGCTGTTTCTAAGAAGATTTTGAATGCTTCTGGGTCCATCTGTTTTCGTAAATGTGGATCGATCATATCATCCAAATGAAATTTGGCGAGTTGACTTAATAACCCCTCTTCCAACTCTTTATCCGGAAGAATTGCACTCCTTCCACACATGACTTCGAATAATACAATACCGAATGAATACACATCTGACTTGTGGGTCATACCGCCAGTCTTTTTATATTTTGGGTCCAGATATATATTTTCAATAATATCACGAGTAAGAAAAAGACGGTGCCTCCGAGCTACTGTATTTTTCAACGACAGTTCAAAACCAGATAACTTGGGTTCCCATTTGTCATCTAGTAATATTTTTGAGCTCCTGATATTGCAATGTATGACACTAAAATCGCGTGCAACATCATAATGGATGTAACTTAATGCATCTGCAACACCGAGACAAATCTTCAACCTTTGCGTCCATGTGAGGGTCAGGTCACTTAGATATTCGTGGAGACTTCCATTGGCCTCCTTCTTGTATATGATAAACTGCTCGCCTTGATCACAAAACCCAATAAAAGTCACTAGATTCTTATGTTTGAGACTAGAAAGCATCCACACCTTCATCTCAAACTTTTTTCTCTCTTCTTGATAATTACAATAGAACCTCCATGCAACAATATCGATATACTGTCCGAAATGCTCCATACGGCCCTGGTAAATCGATCCAACTGTTTTTCTTTTGATGAAATTATTATCAGCAAAGTTTGAGGTTGCGTATTTTATATCCTCAAAACTGAGTTTGTAACCGAATTCAACGCATGTGGATTGAAGTGATTCTGTGATCCCTATGTGTACCGAAGAAGACAACATTAAGAAGCGTGCAGATACAAAGGGTGGAACACTTTCAGTGAGGTTCATCATTTATTTTTAACATTTATCAAAAGGAAAATATGGGGATCTTGTGTATCATTGTGCAGAATAGTTAGATTTTCCAAAAATTGTTGGGAAATGTAATTTTTGGTCAACATGGAAAAGATTTTGCAAGTATAACTTGAACCTCACAACCACTACCTTTCAGACAAATATACTAGTTTAGGGAAGTGACATGTGAATGGGAGTAGGGCTGAGCTTTTGGACCAAGAACCCGACCCGACTCGAAAAGCCGATCGAAACTGAACCGACTTGACCCGAACCTCCCAAAGTCGGTTTTGAGTCGGGTTATACTTCTCATGACTTGTTGGGTCGGGCCGTTCCGGTTCGGTTAGAGCCAAAAAATGGCTAAAACCGACAAAACCGAACGAACCGACCGGATCCGACCCGAGTAAGTTTCGGTTCGATTTCAGGTTTGGTTAGGTCTGGTTGGTTTTGACCCGATACTCCTCCCCTAGAATGGAGTGTAATTATTTGTACTCAAAATATTAACTGGAAAAGACATTTATATCCTTGTCTAAGTAGTACCCATTTTTTGTTTTGTACCTAACAGCAATGACAACCATTTTTGGTCACTGTTTATTTTAAGCAATCCATAAGCAATGGTTTTTTAAATAGTAATAAGAATAAAATATTGTTAAAAATATAACTTTGAGTACAAATAATTCATTTTCCTCTTTTAAGATTTCAGTGGCTTACAACAAAAGCTAAAAAGAATATTAATTACCTTCTCATGACCGGATGATGTCTCTCCAACTTCGGCCACAAGTGAAGAGTGTTCCTATAACATCAATGGCAACAAATACAACAATAAGTAAATAAACGTTACTCGTATTGTATAGTAGCTATTGTGCTAGAAAGATAAAGAGAAAAAACCATCTTACAATAGTTTCACATTCCAATTGAAGTTCCAACGCTTTTTCAAGTCTTGTGACAATTTGATCCATATTTGGGCGTTGTGATTGTTCTTCACTCAAGCACTCATACGCTGTTTCCGCAAAAATGTTCAATGATCGCATATCCATTTGGATCCATAAACCCGGATCGATTATCTCATCGAGTATTTTCTCTCTATAATGAAAAATTGCCACCGGAGCCAAATACTTATAATGATGATCATCAATTACTGATTCCCTACCACAAAGTAGTTCAAACAATACCATTCCAAAGGAGTAGACATCTGACTTGTTGTTCACACTGCGAGTCTCTAAATATGGTTGGTGTGTATGCCCTTTAAATGAATCAGTATGGCAAGAATGGTGTCTTCCAGATGCTTTTATCTTCATGGAATGCTGAAATTCAGATAACTTGGGTTCCCAGTTATCATTTAACAGAATTGTGTAACTGCTAATGTTCCGATGTATAATGCTAAAATCGCGTGAGCCGTCATAATGAATGTAACTCAACGCTTGTGCAATACCCACAGATACCTTCAATCTTCGCACCCATGTCAACAAGGTCGGGTCACTTAGATGGTTGGCGAGACTTCCCATGGACTCATGCATATAAATGATGGTCTGTGCACCAACTTCATTACAAAACCCAACAATAGAAACAAGATTCTTATGCTTGAGACTCGACAGCATTGAAATCTCGGCCCAAAACTGTTGTTCTTTTTCATCCCATTCTTTGTTAATCACCCTCTGAATCGTGATATCAATCAACTCACCACACCAAGAGAGTTGTCCCTTGTACATCTCTCCAATTCCACCTTTGATATAGCCGTCATTTTTTTCATAACACCTAGAGAGAGTGCCCTTGGTGGCGGACAAAAAATCTTCAATGGGGATTCTTAGGTGAGCAAGGTGGTTGGGCGAAGAGCGAATCTATCACAAAAAACGAAGTTTGGGTTACAAAAGGACGATATTCAATAGATACACAAATTAACATCAAGTTGATTTTATTTCTTTTCTACTTTTTGCATCGAAGACTTTATTTTAATCAATAGATACACAAATTAACATCAATAGATACATGTTACCCGTTTAAAGGAATAAGTCCGAATAGTCAAAACACAAGAAAAATCGATAACCTAATAACTAAAAACCGAAAAATGCGATGTGTCATATGTGTCAGGTTGGGTAATCAAAATAATAGGTCATTTAATGTTATAAATAAAAAATTATCAACGTTAGTTGAATGATTTTATTAAATGGTTATCCAAAGTTAGGGGCTTATATAATATTAATGAAAAAAACGTTGCTAAGAAAAAAGATGGGTGTTATCTAACGATTATTGAAATTAAATTAGTCTTTTTAAAAGGTATAATAACATTAAAAATAGAAATGCTTCAAGAAAAAGTTAAATGGTTAGATCAATAGTTGATCAACACTTTTAGGATTAAATAATATAAGTGACCCTAAAAATTACAACCAAACTATAAAGTACGGAGTAAAATAATATGAAAATACTGATTAAATGCATTTAGATATGTTTTGTTTTATCAAAAGTGATTCAATATGTTAAAATTGGTTTATTTTTGTCATCTAATAATGTTTCATTTAAAATTTGGTTGAAATTAATATAAATGAAAAAGGAAAAAAAATATTATTGCTAGAAGCATTAAAGAGAAAATGTAAAGGTCTTACCGGCCTATTTTCACGTGCTAGTTCCAAAGCTTTCTCGAGTCTTGAGACAATGTCATTTATATTTGGGAGTCGCGATTGTTCTTCGTCCAAACACTCATACACTATTTTCGCGAACATGTTGAATGATTGCAAGTCCATTTGTACCCATAAATCCTGATTAATAAAATTATCGAGTTTATTCTCTCGATAATGGGTAATGAATTGCAGAGCCAAAGGATTATCATATGCTGATTCCTTGCCACACAGTAATTCAATCAAAACATTCCCAAACGAGTACATATCCGACTTGTGGTTCACACTCTTAGTCTCGATATATGTTGGGTCACCATACCTCTTCATATTAGCATGAAATGAATGATGCCTTTCAGAAGCTTTAATTTTCATGGAATGCTGAAATTTAGATAACTTGGGTTCCCAATCATCATTTAACAGAATTGTGTAACTGTTGATATTCGGGTGTATAATGCTAAAATTGCGTGGCTTGTCATAAAGAATGTAACTCAATGCATGCGCAATACCGACAGATATCTCCAATCTTCGCACCCATGTCAACATCATTGGGTCCTCTAGATAGCTGTAAAGAAGTCCCCTGGTCTCACACCTGATAATGATGATTTTCTCATCATCCTCATCGCAAAACCCAACTAATGAAACCAGATTTTTATGCTTGAGACTAGAAAGCAATGAAACATCCATCCAAAACTCTCGTTCTTTTTCAGATTCATTTAACCTCCGTGCATAAATATCAATCATGTCACCGGACCACCAGAGTTGTCCCTTGTATTCCTCATAAGTATCAGAAATTGTGGTGTAGATGCGATTTTTGTAAGCAAAGTCGTCGGTGGCAGATAGTATGTTTTCAAGGGGGATTTTGAGGTGATCGAGATCGTGTTTAAGCGAAGAGTTTATCTGTTTATCAATTAAAAACGTGAATTAATACACAAAGATAACAGAGAGTTTGATAAAGTGCCTACAACTTGTTCGATGAAATTTCAGAACCTTTTCAAACACATGTTGCGGTATTTACTTGCCTTGTATCTTATATTGAACTTGAATTAAAGTCTAATTAATTCTGTATATATTTTCTACTTTATAGCTATAATCATATTATTATACTTTAGGAAGTGCATGGTCCTATTAACTAATAATTTAATAAAGTGATGGAGGTGAAGGTCTATATGCTCAAATAAATATAGAGTTGTACTTATTATAATAGAAAGAAGGAAAAGAAGAAACACCGTCTTACCGCATTTTGATGTTCAAGTTGAAGTTCCAACGATTTCTCAAGTCTCGTGACAATCTCATCAATATTGGGGCGTTCCGATCGTTCTTCATTCAAGCATTCATATGCTATTTCCACGAAAATGTTAAATGATTGAGAATCCATTTGATTCCATAACTCCCGATCAATAATTTCATAGAGTTTGTTCTCCCTATAATGGGCAACGGCCACTGAAGACAAGTACTTATTATATTTGTAGTCTTCGATTACTGCTTTCCTACCACACAATAGTTCAAACATTACTATCCCAAAGGAGTAAATATCTGACTTGTGGTTAGCACTTTTTGTCTCTATATATGTTGGGTCTGTATACCCATCCGTACTCCACACTTTATCAGTATCGAAAGAATTGTGCCTTTCAGATGCTTTGATCTTCATGGAATGTATAAAATCACCTAATTTGGGTTCCCAGTCATCATTTAAATAAATCAATGCACTGTTGATGTTGCGGTGTATTATGCTAAAATCACGTGACTTATCATAATGAATGTAGCTCAATGCTTGCGCAACACCCACAGATATCTCCAATCTTCGCACCCATGTCAACAACATCGGGTCCCTTAGATGCAATTGAAGACTTCCTCTGCTCTCACGCTTGTAAATGACGACCTTTTCGTCATTATCATCACAAAACCCAACAAATAAAACCAGATTTTTGTGCTTGAGACTAGAAAGCATGGAAACCTCTATCCAAAACTGTTGGTTTCCATCAAAGCATTCTTTATTTAACCTCCCAGCGTAGATATTAAATAACTCAGCGGACCACAAGAGCTGTCCTTTGTAATATGTTACAAATGCATCCTTTCCGCAGATATATTGGTCGGAAAAGTTGTTGGTGGCGTATAGTATCTTTTTAAGGGGGATTCTTAGGTGAGCAAAGTCATCAAGAGAAGACATTATATTATATACTCTTCTGTATTATTAAGGATCGTTTGGGTTAAAAAAAAGGATCCAAAGATATTCGGAAGGACGAATACAAGAAGAGTAGAAAGAGGATGCGGTGGTGCAATGGTGTTTGTATCGACTTTATTCAGTGTTGTTTTTACTTTTTTATGGCCCATGTAGCTGTCCTCCAACGAGACCTTTTTATAATGACCAATAATGGAGTCTTTGTGTTTATCAAATTCTAATATCCGACTTTTAGCCGGCAAAGGGACGGAGAAAGCATAAATACAAAATATTGTTCTTCCCAAAACCCATTGTTATGAACAATATACCTACCGGCCATGACGTGACAATGTACTTACTCCATTGTTATGGACAATGCATACTACTTTTATATTCCCATTTTTTATGTGTATGAACGATACATACTATATCTATACGTAACTAGTATAAGAGATTTTCATTCACTTTTTAAGTTATAGTTGTTGTATATGTGGGACTTAATAAATAGAAGAACCAAAGGAAGCAATATAAGATGCAAAATTTGTCAATTTCAGGCATCAAATTGTTTGTCAGTTCTGAAAGGATTTACAAACGATCTATATGACAAAAAGATTAATATGACATTTAACTTGTGTTTGCACGTGCTGTTTTTGGAATGTTAAATATTTTTATGAATTGTTTTAAAAAATCAAATAAAGTTCAAAGTTTTTTGTTTTGACAATCGAGTAAAATTGTTGTCATATCACTACTAGAAATAGGAGAACCGGCGACGCAAAAATCCCGACGACAAGAATTGTGTAGGCCTTTTACACTAAATGACAAAAAAATCGCTTGACTGAGCCCATTTGCATTGAATTTTTCGGAATTTTAAATCCTAACGACATGACGTCGGCTTGTCGACGGAATATTTTTAGTCAAATCTGACTTGTTCAATAATTGCGAAAACGAATGCGGGAATTTGCCCCGCCAAAAGTTTGCCAACGAAAAGGCGTCGGGAATTTATAATACAAATACATTAGTGCGATTAGCGTTTAATGAGTAATTATCTTTAATTTTCTGACGCCATGACGTCGGGAAATACTTAGTCGTTATTTTATCTACCCGGGCTTGTGTAATAATAGTGAATGATTGGGCGGGGTTTTTTCCCGCTTTTTTTTTTTTTTTTTTTGTACCGATGCCATTTTGTCGGCATATTTTTCCCACTTCTTATTACCTTTGTCCCACCAATTTTTTACTTTATATATACCGAATATGTATATATCTCGGAAAAACACATATAAATTCGGCAAAACACACATAAATTCATCAAAAACTCGATTGTCAATTCTCACAAAACATAAACAATAATGGATAGTTTAACGCCGGAACAGGAGTGGGCAAAGGCTTTATCACACGAGTTCCTGTATAATGAAATTATACTTCATTGGGGCTGGGATATTTTTGATGAAAACAATAATGGTTTCTCTAATCCTCTTTCATCGGATTTACGCCTAAAAATTGAAGTCAAAAAGATTTTAAAAGATGAGATTGAACCTCGTGGGAAAGATATCAACTTAAGATTTGATCGCTTTGAAAAGTATCTTGTCACTGAATGAGAGAAGATTTAAAGTATGTTCATTCTCTTGAAGACGAATTTGGTGAAAAATGCTTACTACTTGACATTCAAAAAGAATTTTTCACAAATCAAATAGAGTCATTCAAGTCAGAATCTGTCAACCATGAGTATGAGAATGTGAATATTGAACAAACATCTTCTTTGAAATCTGAAAATCTGTATCTCAAAAAGAAAATCACCGAGCTTTCAAAAGAAGCAGCTGATGTCAAAGAAGAATTGTCAAAACGGCCAGCTCAGTTTGAGAAAGATCTTGCAAAACTCGAAGCACAAAGTATCTCTTTCCAACTTAAATTTTAAGAGAAGAATGAGAAAACATTTTGGAAAACTCTTTGACATCGGTGCTTAAAGGAAAAGAAAATATTTTTGAAGAAATTTGTGATGATACCAACATCAAATTTGATTTTGACGAACTTGATACAAAAAATATTGAGTTGGAACATGCTGTTGCATCATTATAAAAAGAAAATGCGCATTTGAAAGAGACTTACAAAAACTTGCTTGATTCAATCAAACGATCAAGAGTTGAGAATCAAATTTCAAACAAATCTGACTCTCATATCGCATCAAATCATCTTTTTGAAAAAGAAAAATATGTGCTTTACAAGAAAATTGTTGAATTGTAAAAGACGATTGCACAACAAACTAAGGATTTTGGTGATGCTAAAAATGATTTTTCAATCGAAATAGACAAATATAAAAAATATTTTGCATATCTTGAAAATCAAATGCTTCTTTACATGAAAAACTAGCATCATCAGATCATCTTTCTCTTCAAAAATAATACAATGATTTGAGAACTTTATACAATGTCTTAAAAGCAAAGTTTGATGTTCTTAACCGGTCAAAAGGAAAATCTCATGTTTCAAACGAGTCCAAATTACAAGTAAGTGTTTCGGAGAAGGTTTAGAAGGGTAAATCTTCCAAACCATTTTGGAAAAAGGTTTCTCAGTTTACAACCTATTCTTTGCTAAAAGGAAGGAAGTTTTCAAAGAGACCTAATTTTTCTGAAACATTTACTCCTCAAAAGGTTTCATCTACAAGTGCTCTCAAAGAAAAGAATCAAGGTTTTCAAACTCCATACTCTCGTTTTACTCCGGTAAAGCCAGTGTGAAACCAAAACAAAGCCGTTCAAAACATTTGAAATATTCATACTCGGAAATGCTTCCGTTACAACAAAAGAATGGCTCTTTTTTGACAAATTCAAATTTTGGAAGGTTTCTATTCATCTCAAATACGAGTTTTCAAAATGAAACACCGAGTTTCAACAATGGACGGAAAACTTCTTCTTCAAATTTTAAAACTCCAAGAGAGACACCGGGTTTCTCAAACAACTTTCAAAAGCAAAAGAGTTTTAAGTCACCGTTGATTCCACGAGCTTTATTTCAAAATGAAACACCGGTTTTCAGACCTCATTGGAATTCAAATTCTTTGTCTCGGATTGACACAACTTACAAATGGATTTCAAAATATGGTAAACCTGTTGGCACCATGCTTAGATGGGTTCCAAAGGTTGTTGTCTAATCTGATCTCATTATGACTTCTTAGTATTTCAGCTAAGGACTCGTTCTTCAAAAAAATGACTTCTTAGTACTTCAGCTAAGGACTCGTTCTTCAAAATAATGACTTCTTGGTACTTCAGCTAAGGACTCGTTCTTCAAAATAATGACTTCTTGGTACTTCAGCTAAGGACTCATTCTTCAAAATAATGACTTCTTAGTATTTCAGCTAAGGATTCGTTCTTCAAAGAAAGGAAAATGCTTAATCAAAACAAATGTTTTAAATATTTTTCATGCACTTATCCTAAAAACATAATAGTTTATGCACACATAACAGTGTATAACCCGCGATTTTAAAGAAAGGGACTTATTGTACGTCACAATCCTAAAAGAAAAGAAGACTTCTCACAAAATGCTTATCAATGTCTTCTTAATTTTGAGCAAAATTTATTGAAAATGTTTCAAAAGGTTTTCAAATCTTTTCAAAATTTTGCTCAAGATATTACTCCATCAAACCCTTAAAAACAAATATTTATTCAAAGCGTTATATTTTTGAGGGGGAGAAATAAAAAGATGTTCCAAATAGGTCATGCTCAAAAGAAACTAATTCGGAATTAACAAACATACGTTTCTCCCCATAAGCTATCCAAAAACAAAGATTTTAATCAATCAGTATCAAAAATACCATGGATATGCTATTTTTTGAGGGGGAGAAATGAGATTAAAAAGTGACCATGTCTGAATTTCATGTGCGAATGACTCAGATATAACCAACGAATTGACAAAGCTTAAATGTCAATAATCGAAAAGACTTGTCCTGGACGGGTAATAATTTCAAGCTAATTTAACTAGTGGTGTAAGCGTGTCTCGAATAGGACTTGTCTAAGTAGAATGTACCATCTCGAGAGACTTTCCTTGAACTTGACCAGGACGGGTAATAATTTCAAGCTAGTCTAACTATTGATGTAAGCGTGTCTTGAATCGGTCATGTTCACTGAAAATCAATAAATTCAAAAAGTGTGAACTCTACCCAACATGTGTAAATTCATCTTTAAAACACATAAGCACATGTGAAGGCAGACTATTTAAGAAAAAAACAAAACTCTCTAAGTGTTAACAAAGTATGTTTTATTATCATAAACACTTTGAAAGATTTAACAAAAGGTTTTATGGCATGTGATCTATAAATCTAGGATAATCATGGAGTAATAAGGTGATTATGGTTAGGTTTATGTCCAATGATCCGCCAGAGCTTGAGGGATCTACCCAAGGACAATACCAATTGATTAGAATTAGAAGTCTTAGGTATGATTGAAAAAAAGAGTAAAGAAATGAAAGGAGAAAGAAGGGGTTGAAGAATTAAAAAGAAAAGTAAATGAAATGGTGAAAAGAAATAGCCCTCCAAATGTTCAACCTTATGGCAGAAACTATGTTCAATACATATGATACTGGTTGTTGCTAAGGTGACACCGGTATTGAAGACAAGACATCATGGACCAAATGATGCACTGCACTTAACCTTTTAGCCATTCAGGTATCTCTTAAAAGATATTTGTTTCATTTCTCACGGAGAACCTTGCATAATCTATCGGCCTCTCACACCGAGTTGTGTTGATATTGAAAAGGTGGCACTCTACTCCATGCCTCTAACTACTAAAACCAAAATGCACTTAATCGAGTCTAGAGCCATGAGAATCATTAAAAGATCACTTAGGATACACTTTCCAAAACATACACTTGTGTTCGCCAAAAAGGACACAAGTTGTATAGAGTCTTTATGAGATCTACGGATCTTGCCATTTACATCATGATGGTAGTTACACTATGTTTCAAATGGTCTACAGTCATGAATTGATACTTCAGTATACTTCAGCGGCTCACCTGAATTGTGGGTATACTTCAGTATATATGTTGTAAGCCTTCTTGAGGGTATCCAATTCAGGAACAGTCTTTGTAAGGATTAGAGAGAGGCTTCACACTATCCTGTTGATTATCTCGAAGTCTGAGCCTGTAAGTGCTGAAATACCGCCAAGGAGAGTCCTTTCATGAATCGAATCCATAAGACGTGGGTCGTTACTTGGATTTATCCTATGTAATGATAACTATCCTTAATGGGATTAGGACGGTTGATGTGCCCGACCAAGGTGAATGGAATCAAAACATTCATCACTAAAACAATTGTAGTGGACTAATCTTTATGAAGAAGTCCACAATGATTGATTGGAAATTATTACTAACATTTACTATGCAGCTACCTATGAATGTTCCTTGGAGAAAAACCATTACCATCATAATTTACCATCACTCAAAGATCCACATGCTCATGCCCAGCAAAGCTCTCTTCAAAGAACAAAGTAAAGAAAAGTTCAGAACGTTTCTAAGTCAAAGTCAAATAATCTACAAACTAAAGAAACAAAGATTAAAGTCAAAGAAAAGAGAACTTCTCAAAGATTCAAAGTCAAACAAAGTATGAGCATGTTGGAAAAGACGTAAAGACACCAATATTTGAAGATGTTAATCAAAGGCAAGAAAGATCAAGAGATTATACTAAAGATCACAAAGCATGATTGGAACAAAGGAACTAGCAAAACTATTATACAACAAGACTCAAAGTTCAAAACAAAACGCTTCAAAGATCAAAGATCAAAGTCCCAAAAGAGAGATCTCAATGATCACCCTTAGGGGGAGATTGTTAGGAATAGAAGTGTTGATCATTTATGTAATCAAAGAGAGATCTCAATGATCGTCCCTTAGGGGGAGATTGTTAGGAATAGAAGTGACGATCATTATTGAGTCGATAAGTATTGTAATAGGTTAACATGTAATAGTTAGTTAAAATGCTAGTCCATTATGTTAATGTAAAGCCTTAAAGGCTTGGCCCAACATGAGGTCCATGAGAAGGCCCATGTGGCCTATTGTAAGAAGTATATAATATTTTAGGTTTGTAATAGGTTAACCTGTAATAGTTAGTTAAAATCCTAGGTTTGTTAGGAGGGTGTGGGAGTTCATTAATCAAAGCTTATTTTATACATAGTTCTCTCCACCTCTCTCTACCTCTTTCTCTCTCTAGATTATATGTGTGTGAATTGATAATATTTGGTCATAACAGTATTAATACACATAAACGAGGTAAAGAGGTAACATGTACACCCAAAAAAGTATTAGTTCCATTCGAACAAGTGAGGATGTCGATCAGTATCTAGTAATGTTACTTTCGACGTGGTTTGGATTTTACTTGGCTAGGTTCCAACATTCTTAGCCATTGATTGGATTGTGATCAATTTAGAATTTTGAAAAGCTCAAATTGTTTCATTGCCGACGTGACCACACCTTTTTATTTTTTTATTAATTTTCATTCATTAAGCGTTTTTAAGAGATTACCTAAGGCTTAACTGACAACTGAAAGAACACAAGGTGGTTGGCCAACAATAACATCATAGCAACGACTACAAAGTGTGGGCTGATCAAGAAAATTGCCAACTTGTGTTGAGAAGTTCCAATATCTTTCACATGTTGAACCTTTCAACACATGAAACACCAATTGATGGATCTAAACACCTTGAACTATGTTAGATTGATACTTTGAGTTATATCACTAAGTATGCGGAATCTACTTAGTAACACTTAGAAGTTTGATTGTGAGTAAGACAGTTGTTTATGAATAAGAACAATGTATGTAACAAACGATTAGTTCCAATATTATTAATGATAATAATACGAGTGATCTTGATATCACTAGGGTTACACCTTGAAGCTTTAGAAACGTATATCTAACCTTTAACCTAGGATCTCCTTTTATAGCACAAGGAGTCCTCTTCTACAAGATAAGTATAATGCTAATAGAATAAGATATACACAAGATCTATTCTATATTTATCTAAACACGTCTCCTAACAGTTATCTAATAAGCAGTGGTAATATATGTTCTTGCAGTGGTAATGAGTTTCCACTGCAAGGACAATCTTCAGCAGTTGTAACATCTTCACTTAGCCGTGGTAAATGTTAGTATAATTCCCAACAATCCTCCCCTAACTTATCATTAATAAATAAATCAATAAGTTTCTTCAAGCATTCAGTAAACATGAGGATATGGGAATTCTTCCAAACACTTATCTTCTTCTTAACTCTTTATCAACTTTCACACTTTGATCAGAAATCCTTTGTAGCAAATCATCTATGACTTCAGTTCTTTCCCAGCACCTAAGCTTCACTGACCTCATCACATGCAATACTCCAGCTCTTAATAGATATTCTTTCTCAGCTAGCATAAAGACATCAACTCCATCTTGAGTAGAAAGATGATGCACAGAACTTGAATCATAGAACTTCCACAAGGTTCTCATGTCATGAGCTTCAAATCTCCAATATCTATCACTTGGGTCAGCTTCATATAATCTTCTGAAGCGAACCCATAACTCCTTAGCCTTGACATCAACAAGTTCATCCTTCTTAAACTGTTCTTGAACAATCCTCCACAAAGTATTTAAGTCTTCTCTATCACAAGATCTAACAATGTCTTCAAAATCTCTACAAATACTTGTGACACTTCCAGTTCTGATGATCTTCCAAGCTACACCAAAACTATCAGAAAAGATCTCCCAACCAACAACTGGATATTTTGCTTGTAGAGGTTCAATATTAAGTACATCAGTCTCTATGTATATCATGTTTGTAACTTGTTCTTCTGTCAACTTGCTAGGACCCTCTTCTGCTTGAGATGATTCCTGAGTCTTCAATTTCTTTGCATCTTTTGATCCAAGACTCACTCCAGACCTTTTTGTCTTCATAACTATAGGTTCTTGATCCATTGGAATGAATTTACTATCTTGGCTTTTGATTCTGTAGTAAATACCTTCAATCTGATCATGTGACATTCCTTTGAATTGAGCCATCTTCATATTACCAACATGGCAACAAAACGTTTTCATCTCAGCAATGATCTGTGCCTTTGTAAGTTTCCTTGGCTTCTTTTGACCTTTTCTAACATCCCCAATGATTTCATCAAGAGCCTGCTGATTCTTCATTTGGATGAAATCTTTAAGTTGAGCAGACTTTTGGTCTTCATTCAAGGTTGTATTTGCAATAAGTTCAATGGCCTTCTTCCTGAGTATTTGATCATTGTTAATCAAGTAGTCAATCTCTTCTTTTGTAGGCACATAAGTGAACAAAGGAGGTTTCTCATGAATAACAGTTGGTGAAACACTTGAAATTGGTTCTGCCATTACCACTTCAAGCTTATCCAACCTCTCTGCTTCCATAAAACTAGCAACTTCACCTTCCTCTAGCTTTCTCTTCCTTTCATTCTCTGTTGCTTGCTGTTGCTCTGCCAATCTTGCATCAAAATCAATTTGAGTTTGTTCTTTCTTAGAAATCTTTCTTGTATGCTCTTGTTCTGAACCAGTCACAATAGCTTTTCCTTTGACTGATCTTATTCTGGCAGCTTCTTCCTCTGCAGTGGTAACTAATTGAGTAGCAGTGGGAACTTTTTCACTTGCAGTGGGAATTGATTGATCAGTGGGAACTTGTTCTGCTTCAGTGGAAATTGGTTGAGCAGTTCCAACTATATCATCAAAGTGAAAACCAGCATCAGCATCCATATCTTCAAAATCCAATTTCCTCCCCTCAGTCTCAGCTACATCATCTCTTGCTTGAGCATTGTCAAAATCAGTGAGCTCAGCAAACTCTTTCTCAAAATTAGTACTCCTCCCCTTAAACTCTGCATCTGTTTTCCTCCCCTGTTTGGAAGAATCTCCCAAATCTTTAGTAGAACTTGCAGAAAACTCATCCTGAGGTGAAGATGATGAAGATAATACAACTTTAGTAGGTCTTTTCTTCTTGAGATTCTCAACTTCATTCTGCAATCTTTGAATCTCAGCCTTCTATTGATTCAGCTCTGTGGCATGTTGTTCTTTGGTCTGTGCCAGATCTTTCTCCAGAGCTTGAACCTGCTTGACTAATTTTGTACAAATGTCCATCAATTCAGGTAGTTGCACACTGCCTTCATCACTTCCAACTGTGTTACCTGTTAGGAGAGGTGAATCATGAGGCATTGATTCAGGCTCTTCCCTAGTTGGATTAGGATTAAGCCTTGAACCACCACTGCTTGCCCCTAAACCAAAAGGTTCAGTAACATGCAATGTTGAGATGAGAGAAGTTGGATGTTTAGACCTTCTCTCATAAGTGTGAGTTACAGCAGGGGTATGGTGAATTGGTGGAACAACAATAGTGGGTGTGTTTTGGGATACAACTGGGATGGTTGCATCTTCACCCTGTACTTGAGCAATTTTAGCAAGCATTTGAGGAAAAGTGGATGAACCTCCCCATTCCAAAGATCTGAAGCCTTACTCATGTTTTGAAAAACTTTTGGCTTAAGACAGGAAGGCTCATAAATTCTATTGTGAGGTTGCAGTTGAAACTCATTTAACACTGCTTGCACAAATCTTGGATACATCAAAAATTTATATTGACTCTTTACATTGCCTTTCATATTATTGAAAATAAACTTTGAAAAATTGAAAGTCCTATCAGTTGCCAAACAAACCAAAGGATAAGCCATGGTTGATGCAAATTTTTGATAAGATGTTTTCTTAGGACTTAGGCAATGTAAAAGAGTGTGAATTAAAAATCTCCAATGGAGACAAAAACATCCTTTTCTGAAAGTTACTTTTTGTTTAGATGTATCATACCCCATTAAAGCAATATTAGTGAAAATTTCTGAATTAGGTAATGTGATGATACCATTGAGATCATCCAATTGGAGAATTCTCCTCAAGGATGACTCAGTAACATCAATAGTTACCCCATCCACTGTGGCTCTTAAAGCATCCACAGATTCATGTGTGTCTCCCTGTTCAAGAGTTATGGACTCCACAGTGTTCCAGAACTGTTTGATATGAGAGACATAGATTGTGGGATTAATAGTTAAGGCATACCTTATATGAGTTGTGTTTAGAAAATCCACAATCTGATAAAAAACAGGGCCACTCTTGTCGTTTGACTTTTGTAAGTAGGCCACTTGGTTGTGCTCCTCGACAAATTTTAGAATCGCCATGATATTTGTGAAAAAGAGAATGAAAGTGTTAGTAATCAAGATAAAAATCAAGCCGTATGATGATCAATTTATACTAATAGGGTTTGAGGAGGTTGCGCAATGTGAATTATCTTTAGAAAGAATTATCTTTGGAAAAGAATAATTTATAATAAGTAAGTAGATAATTCACAAAAGATTTTACCCTATTAATAAGGAAAGACGGTTATATTTACAACGGCTAGTAAAAAATAGATTACTGATACAACAGTTGTAACGGCTAGTTCATCAGTGGAAAAATTACTCTTGCAGTGGTAACTAATGAACTAGCAGTGGTAAAATTTGCACAACATATCAAAGAGCAGTGGTGAATAAAACATGAAAATTTGCTGCTCTTATCATAGTTTTTAGCAAACTACCAGCTATCAACGGATTTGATATGTCTTTACCATGAGCCGTTTGCTATGGACTAGCCAACTCTTGATCACATGGAGTATGGTGAGTTGATAACCATATAGTTTTTGGTAAACTATCAACCATAAACGGATTTGATAAGTCTTTACCAGGAGCCGTTTGCTCTGGACTAGTTAATTCTTATGTGGATTAGACATGGTGAATCAGTAACCATTTGTTGTGTGTCTTATGATACACACCTTATAACTCCAATGACTCCAATAAGATGGGTTGTATGCTGCAACACAAAGTAACTCTCAACTAAACCATAAGAATTAACCCAAAGTAACTTTTTAACCAAGTTACTATTCACAAAAATATCTTCCAAAAGTCAACCCGATAATAACTTAATTTACTCCTCCAACCTACCAAAACAGGTAAGAGTAAATATTCTTCATTAATTAGAATTCGACCTTGACTTTGCTTATAAAAAGGGGGCTCAAAACTTTTATCTCTCATCAACAAACATTTTCAATAACACAAACCCTTAATCAACACAATGAGCTGGTTCCCAATAGTCTACATATCTTCTGATGATTCATCTGATGAGGAGATCAGCTATTGTTCAAACTCAGAGGATCTTTCAACAGGATGGAGTGATTACTTCTTACCAAGTGCAACCACATCCACAGTATCCAACAAGACATCCAAAAGGACTGAAGCTTCTCCTGCTCCATCTTTGGACTTCTATACCAGTTCTTCCTCTGATGATGACAATGATCCAACCTTCAATCTTTCCGAAGAACTTCCAAAGGCCCTTACCACAGCATTGAAGACTGCCATAAGCAACATGAAGTGGCCTGCTGTTGAGAAGCCTACCCAAGCACCAAGGCCTCCCAAGCAAGTTCTGGGACTTGCTTGTCCAAGGAAACAACTCTCTCTTGATGTCAAGAGAAAGAAAGCTTCTAAAGGCAAGCATGATTATGATGGAAAAGGAAAGAAACCTATGGAGTAGGTGTCAGGTTGTAGGTCTATGTCTTTTGTGATATTCTGTGTTGCTGACAATGTTTTCTGAATGGTTGTAATGTACTCTCTTTATTATCAATAAAAGTACTCTTGCGTTTTGCTTTTATCACCAAACTTTCCACTGTTGTATGATTATTTCCATTGTGCTCTTGATAACTCTGCATACAAGTTAGTAGAAAACCATACATACATATACAAACAATATTAGTACCTAAAAATTATCCTGCAACACTGAAAAGTATTAGACATCAATGATTTATGGATTGAGCATTCCAATACCTGTTACCAAGTATTGAAACCTACCCACATCAAGCCCTTTTGTTAATAAATCAGCATAATTGTCATCAGTATGGATTTTGACAACATTAATAAGCTTTTTCTCAAAACAATCTCTTATAAAGTGATGTCTAATTTCAATATGTTTAGTTTTAGTGTGTTGCACAGGATTTTTAATAATGCATATGGTACTACTATTGTCTATATAGATAATGGTGTTCATGAAATTGTACCCATAATCCAATAATTGATTCTGAAGCCAAAGGATCTGAGCACAACAACTAGCAGCTGCAACATATTCTGCTTCAGTGGTTGAAGTAGCAACCATAGTTTGCTTCTTGCACTGCCATGACACCAATCTACATCCAAGAAATTGACATCCTCCAGTAGTTGATCTTCTATCCAAACTTGCACCAACATAGTCACTATCTGAGTATGTGATCAATTCCATAGGGGATTCTCTTGGATACCATAAGCCTAGATTAGGATAAGTCTTCAAGTACCTAAAAATCTTTTCCACTGCTGTCATATGTGATGTCTTTGGAGTCACTTGAAATCTTGCACAAGCACATACAGCAAACATAATGTCTGGCCTTGATGAAGTAAGATACATCAAAGAACCAATCATAGATCTGTAAGTGTGAACATCAACATTAGTACCACTAGCATTCTTCAACAATAGATGAGTGGTCTTGTCAGCAGGGGTATTTGAAGGTTTTGCATCAGTAAACTTGAACTTCCTAATGATCTTAGCCACATATTTGTCTTGACTAATAAAGATGCCTTCTTTACTCTGTTGTACTTGCAGCCCCAAAAAGAATGTAAGTTCTCCCATAGAACTCATCTGAAATTCATCTTTCATCAGCTTCTCAAATTCTTTGCACATATCTTGTTTAGTAGATCCAAAGATAATATCATCAACATAAACTTGAACAAGTAGAATATCACCTTTGTCTTTCTTGATGAACAAAGTTTGGTCAATCTTGCCTCTATGAAGCCCATTATTCAACAAATAATTAGCTAAGGTTTCATACCACTTCCTTGGAGCCTGATGTAAGCCATAAAGAGCCTTAACCACTTTATACACTTTATTTGGGTGTTGAGGATCTTCAAAGCCTGGAGGTTGAGAGACATATACCTCCTCATCAATAGTACCATACAGAAAGGCACTCTTAACATCCATTTGATAGACTGTAAAGCCCATAAATGATGCATAGGCTAAAAACAATCTAATAGCCTCAATCCTTGCAACAGGAGCAAAAACTTCTTCATAATCAATACCATCCTCTTGAGTGTATCCTTGAGCAACCAATCTAGCTTTGTTTCTTATTACAATACCTCTTTCATCTTTCTTGTTTCTGAAAACCCATTTAGTACCAATGACCATCATACCATCAGGCAAGTCACAAAGAACCCAAACCTTTTGAAGTTTAAACTGCAACAACTCCTCTTGCATTGCTTCAACCCAGCTAGATTCTTCTAGAGCCATATAAACATTCTTAGGCTCCACCTGTGAGAGAAAATAGAAAAACAAACACTCATTCTTCCTTTTATGCTTCTTGGACTCATACACTTCACTAATGAACCCATGAATATCATCTTTCTTTGTCTGTCTTCTAGTCTTCACACCTGATTGAAGTTCACCAATAACATTGTCAAGTGGATGCACTTTGTGAATTGAAGACTGTGATGTGCTAGGAATATCATATGTTGTAGGCATGTTTGAGATCTCTACATCATCATTTGGTGATTCCTGAGACGTATGTTCCACATTTGGGCTAACAGTGGAAACTTCTGATGTAGCAGTGGGAATTGAGTTACCACTGCTAGTAGGAATTTCTTTATTCAATTCATCAGAATTCACACCATCTGCATCACTTGTCTTTTCAGAATTATCAACAAAGTCCCAAAGTGGCATAACAATTTGATCTTCATCATCTTTACAAGCTTCATCTTCATCAATGAATTCTTCTGAATCTTCAAGATCTTTGTCTCTAGTGCTTGAAGTGAGAGGTACATAATTCATTGTATTGGATAATGTTTCAAGATCAAATAACCAATCTGGTCCTGAACCTGCCATGTTTGCTTTATTTTCAAGAAACTGAACATGCAAGTTCTTTTCAATCTTCTTTGTTCTTAAATTATAGACTCTAAAAGCCTTGTTAACCATAGAGTATCCAACAAAGAAGCCTTCATCAGACTTTTCTTCAAATTTACCCAGATGATCAATGGTATTGAGAATAGTAACATGACACCCAAATGGCCTCATAAACTCCAAAGTAGGAGGTCTTCCTCTGAATAACTCATAAGGTGTCTTGTTCTTTGTTTTGACCACTAAAACCCTGTTCTGAATGTAACAAGCAGTGTTAATTGCTTCAGCCCAAAAAGTCACTGGAAGCTTGCAATCAGCTAAAATGGTTCTAGCAGCCTCAATTAGTGTTCTGTTTCTTCTTTCTGCAACTCCATTTTGTTGAGGAGTTCTTGCAACACTAAATTCTCTTTTAATACCTTTGTCTCTGCAGAAATCATTCATAACTTTATTCTTGAACTCTGTCCCATTGTCACACCTAATGATCTTGATTTTCTTTTCAAATTGATTTTCAACTTCAGTGATGAATGTCTTAAGGATACCAGTGGTTTCATCCTTGCTTCTTAAAAAGAAAACCCGTGTGAATCTACTAAAATCATCAGTCACAACAAGACAATACTTCTTCAAATTGATGCTGCTCACAGAAGTAGGACCAAACAAGTCCATATGCAGCATAAAGAGTGGATGATCAATAGAATTGAATGCTTTGGTCTTGCATGAAGCTCTGTGTTGCTTTCCTTTGAGACAGGCAACACAAGTTTGGTCATTTTCAAATCTTTTCTCTGGTAGACCTCTGACAAGTCCATCTTTCACAATCTTGTTGATGGTATTGAAGTTAACATGACCAAGTCTTCTATGCCAAAGCATTTATTCATCCAAAGTGGCTTTAGCAAGCAAGCATGCAACATCATTATTAGCCACAATGTTCTTCATGTCAATGCTATACAGATTACCTTTTCTAGGGATTTTAAGCAAAATGTCACTTTCATCAGGAAGCTTATAATCCTTAGACAAGATATAGCATTCATCTTCTGTGAATAGAACTCTATGCTTCTTGTCACACATCTGTGACACACTAATGAGGTTGTACTTGAGTTCTTTCACATACTGCACATCTTCAAAATCAATGTTTCCGGCCTTGATTGTTCCTTTGCCAGAAACTTTGCCACCAATTCCTCCTCCAAAGCTGACAAATTGTCCATCATAAGGTTGAAAGTTTGAAAGATAGGACTTATTGCCAGTCATGTGCCTGGAACATCCACTGTCTGAGTATCCTTGATCATTTGTAGTCTTTGAATGTTCCTGCACACAAAATAAAGGAATCAGTTCCTTTTGGGGACCCAAGCCACAAATGACTTGGATTTGCCTCGTGTATCAATATAATTATATCTATCAACGGTCATTGATACACCATTGGGATTGTTTGAGGAGATGGTTCCTTTTGGTTTCCATTCCCAACGTGCTGAGGCCTTAACAGCATTTCCCATATTTACCCTTTTCTTGTTAACAGACCCACCAGTGGTAACCTTTGGCCTTGCAGTGGTAACTGCTGGCTTAGCAGTGGAAACTGTTGGTTTTGAAATTTTGGGTACCCACTTCTGATTATTGTTAACTTTCTTTTCAAAATTGGTCTTTTTCCCTGTTTGAGTAGATTTAACAAAAGTAGTAACAGGGGGCTTAGGGTAAACACTGTTTTTATTTCTGGCAGTGGCAACTGCTGGTCTAGTAGTGTAACCTGCTGGTCTAGCAGTGAAAATTGGTTTAATGCCAAAGTTAAGCAAAACAGACCTGGGAATCATCTTACTAAGTGGATTTGGGTGAGTTAAGTTATTAGCATTTTGTCCATACACCCTAGTATTCCCAAACACTTCCCTTCTTCCCAAGTGGTAGGTACAACTATAAGACAAATGGTCAAAGCTACCACATATATGACAGGGTTTGTTATTGAACACAAAATCACTACAAAATTGCCTAGATTTAACATGATTCCAACTCCTCATATTACCCTTAGGAGTTGGTGACCTACTTCTGTACATCTCTGCATATCTAGTAGTGGGCCTAGTGAAATTAGGTTGTGACCTAGGCTTCTCTTTGACTACCTCAGGAATACTCTTTTTAACCTCCACTTTAACATTCTCAAGAACACTAGGTTTAGACTCAACGTTCAAATTTTCATCTTTAAGAGATGAGTCACTAGCACTATCAAATGTATCAAACTCAACCTGAACCTTTTCAATTTCAACTGGTTTAACAAACTTTGGTCCATAGGTCATAGGTGGTTCTTGGAATTCTTCTAAACCTGTGTGAGCTAAGTCAATGCCAGGAGGTGATGGAACACCTCTTAGAGGTGGTGGAACTGATTTGTATCCAACTCCTGATTTGGCTTTGTTCACAACTTGGGCTTCCCAAATTTTGTCAATACACTTGGATTGGTGATCCAGTGTTTGCTTAGTTATCAATATATTCTCACTAGCCATTTTAACCTTTTCTAGTTCTTCTCTAAGAACCTTATTTACAGCAACCTGATAATCTAAGTCTCTTCTTAATACAACAATATCATCATTGAACTTAGATTCATTTGCCCTATAATGCTCTAATTGAGTTTCTAAAACACCTATGCCTCTTTTATGATTTGCTAAGTTACAATTTGTATGATTTAACTCTAGCAATTGTTCATCATATTGTGCTTTAATTTTCTCATACTCTTTTAAGGCCTTACAAGATTTAGAACAAGCATTATTGATTTGTACCTCAGAGTCAGAAAAAGCCATTAGTGCAAGCTCTGTAGCAACCATTGCAGACTCTGAATCATCTTCCTCATCCTTAGTCATGAAGCTCCTATCAAAGCTCACTCCATCAATAGCCAATAGCCCCTTTGGCTCATCAGTAGTAGGTTCCTTTTTCTTGTCCTGCTTATACCAAGTTGACCTGTTGTCAGATTTCCTTGGCTTCCTGCATTCCCTGGCAAAGTGCCCCTTCTTATGACAATTATAGCACTCCATCTTCTTTTTGTCAAAACCTACTGTTTCATTGCCACTGATGTTAATCTTTCTTCCAGTCTTCTTCCAAAACTTCTTTGTCCTTAAGCTTAGTAATGCCACTTGCCATTTAATGTCCATCTCCTCCATATCATCCTCATCAATTTGATCCAAATCCTCATGATTGAGAATTGAACCACCCACTTGACTTGATATAAAGGCATAAAAAGTAGTATCACTAAGTCCTGCAATCTGTTTCTTTGAGCTACCAGTGGAAACACTTCCACTACCAGTGGAAACAACAATGTTAGCACTGTCATCATCACTATCACTTTCTTCATCTGAACTACTATCATCAAGAGATGATGATATGAGTGCTACATTTCCTGAACTTGAGCTTATTTTGCCAGCTTTCTTCAATCTTTGTTCAATAACCTTGAAGTTATTGTACAAATCATTAAGTTTCATGGTCTCCAAATCTGGCTTATCTTCCCACATAGCAACATTGGTTCCAAACTCAGAGGGTAAACTTCTTAAGAACTTTAGATTGAGGTCTTCCCTTTCCACCTCAATTCCAAAAACAGTGAGTTGAGTAACAATCTTTTGTAGCCTTGTGAAGATGCTATCAATAGATTCATTACTTGTTGAACCAAAGTTTTCATAAGTCTGCATCAGCAGGGTCTTTTGAGTCTTCTTGGTGGAATCATTACTGTAACACCCCCAATTCATGGTTGCAGCGGAATTCAAACTGGGTGTTACTCGACGGCACAATAGTCACAATGATAGAAAACGAACTCCAATTGAGTCGTTTTAAAAGATTTATCATTCAAATTATATAAATATCAGATATTACAAAATGAGGTCCCAAATGGTTCCATGTTTACAATGTATAATAAATGAGTTTTTGAATGATAATAAAATTTATAGCCCTCTTGAGTATCCGTGTCCTTCCGTGCCATCCTTGATCGTCATGAACCTGAAATACATGCTTGAGAGGTCAATACAAAGGTTGAGTGATATTCATAGAGTTTGTTAAATCGATTGAACACAATATGTTGGTAGTGTGAGTTATAGGCTCACACCAATGTTTGGAAAACAAAACAGGTAGGCTACGTTATTATACGCCCGGAACATGTATTATACACTAAGCTTATGACACCAAAACGTTAACGTGTACCAATATCGATCGGCGGTTTTATCCCGGTAGGTATGTTGCTGGCATACCCAGGTCTCAAATATTAATGCATTTGTATGAATGTATTCACTACAAATGGGATTCGTCAATCCCAATAGGCCTATTCACAATATTTGCGCTCACTATTGCTAGTGATTAAATGGTTCATAATAAGGGATCTCGGTTTAGCAAGGTTGGTACTTAGTGATAATAAAACAATCAGGCAAGCATACAATTTAAAAAACATTGTGCTTGGTTAAAAATAGCATGTATTCCCCCCAAGGGTTTGTAAAACAATTAAGTAATGGAAAGTGGGGCTATGAACTCACCTTAAGTAAGATAGCAAGTAATGAATGTAACGGTTGAATCGTGAAGGTTTCTACGAGCAACCTATAATAGAATGTTGCGACTTAGGATCGGAGTAAAGAATATGAAGTAGTGCCTATATATATATCTTGCATTTAGTCCATGATGTGGTATGATGTATAATGTAAGTCTTTGAAAGAAAGATTCATGAAACATGTATGTTTTGGTATATCGTTTACTACCGTTCGGGCCGACATAATTCAGAAGTCATGTTAGTAAACGTTCGAGGAGCCAGGACACTTTAACTCGTAAATCCACAACTCAACTCGACGGCTTACATAATGAACTCCTCACATGAGGCTCCCTACTATTGTAGTAGTTGATAAAGTATAAGTTTTGATCCGAAAAGTTACATGTCCGATATTTGAATAAACTTAGGAAAGTTTATTTGTACATGAAGATTGTTATTAGGGGTAGTTTCATAAGTCTTGAATGACCATTTTCTCTTGGTAAAATCTCATGGTTTCCTTTTAGATGAAGTAGATCCAAATTGTATGTTCAAGTTCTCGTCAACTCTTTGTTTCATGTTTACACCTATGAAAGTTGGTATGGTCATTTCGTCATGGCCTAGCCATGACCTTTGGTCCTTGTTTCAAGGTCATGAGACACAACCTTGGCTCTAGCCATGGTTGTGGTCTTGATTATAGGTCATAAGACCTCTTGTTCCTTTCAAAGTATAACCATAATCTTGTAACTTTCGCCTAAAAATGGGCTGTTTAGAATTTGAAGAATTTTATCACTCGGAAAGTGTTTTTAGGTCTCGAGCTTCTTCATTCCTGAACGAAAACGGCGTTCCGGACAACTTTCGTGTTTTAACTTTTTGATGAATCGGACCAGAAGTGGGACTTTCAAAACCCAAATTTGATCAGAATGGTATTTGGCAGTTTGCCGCAAAGTTTTGGTAACTTCAAATGGGCGTAACTTTTGACTCGTATACTCGTTTTGGGTGGTTCAAGTTGCTACGGTTTCCTTGTTAAGTCCTCTACTGTAATATATAATGATCAAATATCATATTTTTACCATTTTAATCAGGTCTTACCAAGAAAGTCACTAGTTTACTTGTTTTAGTAACTTGTTGTAACAATCAATAACAATAACTTGTTTTAATCATTTTTATACATCATGGACATAACTACAAGACATAATATAGCAAGAATAACATGTAAATAACATGAACATGATTATTTAACAAGAATCAAGTTAGGGTTTGGCTCACAACTTTTGGCTTTCAAAGATGAAAGGAAGTTAACATGTAAGGATAGGACTTTGATAGACTTGCTTCAACCCACTTCACTTCATGCAATCTTTCTACTCTTGTAATCTTGAAAGAGAGATGATGAAAATTGAGGTGACTTGAGTGGATTCAAACTCAAGAGAAATCACCAAAGTTTCTAAGGATTTGAAGTAGTTTTGATGAATCAAAACTAAACTAGGGTTTATGTATGGATATTGCACTTGATTTCTTAGATGGAACTTGAAGTAAATGAGCTAAGGATGAGATGATGGTGTGTTTTTATGTGTGTGGGTCGTTGGAATGGCCATGGAGGGGAAGGAGAGGCATTTATATGTAAATGAGGAGGTTACATTGTTGACTAGTCAACACTTGGAGGCCAAGTTGAACACATGTTCACATCTTAAGGCTCCTAGCATGAGATTAAGACACACAAGGCTGAATTCCCCCCCCCCCCCTAGGTTGGTTCCTAAACTTGGGGGACAAGGTGTGGACTTTGCTTGGTATTATCCTAAGTATTAGGAAGAGTTTTGACTCCGGGAAATGACAACCGTAGATGATTAGGCCTCAAAACGTAAAACCGGGTGTCGTAAAATTATGGAACTTTAAAGTATTGTTAGACATGTCCATATGTCCCATAATAAAATATAAAATGAGTGGTAGGTTCCATTTGGGTGGTAAAACCCTGCTAAAAACTGGAAACACGGGTCTAAAACGCGTAATACGTAAAACGTACGAACATTGCGTAAAATTGAGAAAAGTAAAATGTTACTTTTCTAATGTGATAAATATGATTTAAAATGACTTATAATGTCTAGACTGGGCTCAGTCTAGTGTCGGTTGGTATTAAATGTCTTTTAGACATCAAACCGTAAGCCTAAAAATCAAGGAATGACTTATAACATCAAGGGATGATTTTTTTTTTGGTCAATGGAGGAGGGAAAAATATGTTGACTTTTTCTAATAAGTTGAAAACTTAATTCTTTTTAGAAACACGTTTTGTGGTGGAACGGTTAATCGGCCATACGGTTAAGCGTGCTCATGCGAGAGTAGTACAGGCTTGGGTGACCTGCCGGGAAGTCTTTGGTCATGTTTTTCTCAGTCACGATTAATTCTCAAATAAATCATGAGTGTGTCAAACATTTTTCTGATGCGGGGTCACTTAACGCGGTCGAGTTTCGTTGTACGTAGAATTTCTAAATGATGTTTTACCCTAGAACGTGTAATTCCCTGTAATTCCTTAATAACTTTCACGAAAATGAGCTTATGAATGTCAAACTTTTAATTTGCCATGGAAATGATTTATCACTTGAGCCCATGAAATAAAAATCAATTTTCGGGAAAATTTTCGGGAAAAATGAATAGTAAAAGTGAATAGTGAAATTTTCCGGGAATAGTAATTATCCTGAAAAATGTGAATTGTTACAGTCTCTACCCCTTACGGGGAACTTCGTCCCGAAGTTCTTTGTGTGTCATATGTTGGAGTGGTGTCGATAAAGATGTGTGGTTACTTATGAGGACCAAAGTCTGGAATTACTAGTGATGTAGTTTGATTTGTCTCAGAATATGGTGTGTCAATAGAGATTGATAACATGGTTGAATATCAGTAGAGATCCATATAATAGTCGAATATCAAAGAAAATTGATATAGCAGTCGAATATTAATAGGAATTGATATAGTAGTTGAATATCAAATAGAACTTGATATAGTTGTCAAGTATCAATAGCAATTGATATAAGAATCGAATCATGGAATAAGCGTTGAACATGTGGTTGGACCAAGTCCTGTTTGAATTGTACGGCTGCCCATGCATATGGCTACATGGCTTCGCAATGAGTTTGGTACGACTGCCCATGCATATGGTTACATGGCCTCGCAATGAGTTTGTTTGTTATTGCACTATCATTATGAAATCCAAAATGTAAATCTCGTACTAATGGAAATTGGAATAGTTGTTGCAATCATAGCCTAGTAGGTAATCTGTTGTTGTACCTAGTGTTTATGTCATGGTTTGAAGCGATGTCGGTGAAAAGATAGGATTTCTTGTGGCGAATATAATGTAGGTATCATGCCATACCCGAGCAATGTAATGTAGGTATCAAGCCATACCCGAGCAATGTAATGTAGGTTGACTTCATACTTATGTTATTTCGGATATAAATAAGCCCACTTGTTTATAATTCTTTATTTACATAGAGAGGCATCCCAAACAATGTAACTAAAGGAATATAAACTTATGGTTCGATGATTTATAATTTCTTTATTTAAATGAAAAGGCATCCCAATCCATTCAAATAAGGACATTATAAATCATCCTACTCAAGAATTCCCGACACAACATTCATACTTAGCCGGTGAGTTACAAGGTAGTGTATTACGAGATGATACTGGTGTTCCAAAAGTACAAGATGAATATTCAATCTTGTAAAGCTGTTGAGGGTTCTTGTGGTGTAACTAAGGATGATTTGAGCTTTAAAAGTGCATCAAAATCTGTTAATGAGCTTGTGGTTCCAACGGTTGTGAAGATAGTGTTATGATATGTTGATGAACAAAAGTGTGTAGTGTATGCTTAACATTAATACTCTTAGGTATAGATGTTGAGTTTGCTTTAAAAATCTTAAGAGATTTTAAAAGTTTATGATGGAATGGTATCCTTAGGACCTAAACAGGATAGTACTTCTACAGGATGAAGAGAATAATTGATAACTATCCCAAGATAGTAGTTCGGATTATCTCATAAATGAAAATTTTCAAGAATGAAATTTGGTAACACAAATAAGGTGTTAAGATTTCGCTGAGTGGTAAGACATTATCGTGTCTCTAGATTGTTTTAATGTATTCTGGTGGTTTATCGTGTTCATGTAGGAAATCAATCTAAACATAACCCTAGTACAACTACTCTCAGTATTTGAAAATTTTAAGTCGAATATAGTTAGTCAGACTATATTCCACTGTCCCTAGGTTAAATATAGGTGACTAGTCTATATTTAGCCAAGGTTCGATAAAATTTTCAAATACCTAAACTAGGTATACTTTTGATATGTCCGTTGCTTTCGGGAAACTGTCCACTAAACAAAGGTGATGTCAAACCCTTAAGTTGCAAGTCCCGTCCATACAAGACTTGTAACGTATGTTTTCATATTCCATTGCATAGAAGGTAGTAAGGGTAGATACGTATGGAAATGAAGTTTTAAGTAGTTCTAAAATAGAACATACTTGGCCAGGATCACGAACTTTTAATAATGAAGGTTTCATAAGAAAACTTTGATGAATGTAGAGAAAGTTCAGCTTTTGTCGATGATGGATTAGTTTGTCCTTTAGAAATCTCATATTTCTTGTTTTGAAATCGATAGATTGTGACGGGTTTTTGATATCATAAGAAATGATATTGATGATGTGATGGAATAATTCTAGAGACCATTTGCACAAAACACAATGTCTCGGAAGTAGGTTAGACCATTGTGCAATTCACAATGTCTGGGAAGTAGGTTAGGTCATTGTGTGACTCAAAACATTTGAGAAATGATTAAGACCATTGTATCATACAATGTCTTGGAAAATGAATGAGACCATTGTATCTCACAATGTCTTGGAAAATGAATGCGGCCATTGTATCTCACAATGTCTTGAAAAGTGAATGAGACCATTGTATCTCACAATGTCTTGGAAAATGAATGAGACCATTGTATCTCACAATGTCTTGGAAAATGAATGAGACCATTGTATCTCACAATGTCTTGGAAAATGAATGAGACCATTGTATTTCACAATGTCTTGGAAAATGAATGAGACCATTGTATCTCACAATGTCTTGGAAATGAATGAGACCCTTGTATCTCACAATGTCTTGGAAAATGAATGAGACCATTGTATCTCACAATGTCTTGGAAATGAATGAGACCCTTGTAACTCACAATGTCTTGGAAAATGAATGAGACCATTGCAATCAGTTACAATGTCTTGGACATAAAATGTTGGAGTAGGAACATGATTGGGAGAGTGTGGCTGTGCCGAAATGCCTTAGAATAGGCATACACAGATATGTTTAGTCCATTGTTTAGATAAATGATTGAAAATAAACCGAGTTTATATATCAATATACTAATATGTTCATGTAGCATAAAATGCCTAGTGTGTATATATCAATATACTTATATGTGTTCATGTAGCATAAAATGCCTAGTGTGTATATATCACTATACTTATATGTGTTCATGTAGCATAAAATGCCTAGTGTGTATATATCAATATACTTATATGTGTTCATGTTGCATAAAATGCTTACGGGGAAATGCTCAATTATGTTTAGGGTACATATATCAATATGCAATTATGTTTGTGTATCATAAAAATGTCTTCGGGGAAATGCTCAAAATGGGTATATATGAATATACTAATATGTTTGTGTAGCATAACATGCTTACTAAGTTCATAATCGTCTGGAGGATGGAAGACACGGAGAGTGGAAGGCTATAAAAATATTTTTGCTTGTATGTGTGGTTATAGTTTAGGTCTCAATTAGACCCGTTTCTCTATAATCATGGCTCTGGTACCAATCTGTAACACCCCCAATTCATGGTTGCAGCGGAATTCAAACTGGGTGTTACTCGACGGCACAATAGTCACAATGATAGAAAACGAACTCCAATTGAGTCGTTTTAAAAGATTTATCATTCAAATTATATAAATATCAGAGATTACAAAATGAGGTCCCAAATGGTTCCATGTTTACAATGTATAATAAATGAGTTTTTGAATGATAATAAAATTTATAGCCCTCTTGAGTATCCGTGTCCTTCCGTGCCATCCTTGATCGTCATGAACCTGAAATACATGCTTGAGAGGTCAACACAAAGGTTGAGTGATATTCATAGAGTTTGTTAAATCGATTGAACACAATATGTTGGTAGTGTGAGTTATAGGCTCACACCAATGTTTGGAAAACAAAACAGGTAGGCTATGTTATTATACGCCCGGAACATGTATTATACACTAAGCTTATGACACCAAAACGTTAACGTGTACCAATATCGATCGGCGGTTTTATCCCGGTAGGTATGTTGCTGGCATACCCAGGTCTCAAATATTAATGCATTTGTATGAATGTATTCACTACAAATGGGATTCGTCAATCCCAATAGGCCTATTCACAATATTTGCGCTCACTATTGCTAGTGATTAAATGGTTCATAATAAGGGATCTCGGTTTAGCAAGGTTGGTACTTAGTGATAATAAAACAATCAGGCAAGCATACAATTTAAAAAACATTGTGCTTGGTTAAAAATAGCATGTATTCCCCCCAAGGGTTTGTAAAACAATTAAGTAATGGAAAGTGGGGCTATGAACTCACCTTAAGTAAGATAGCAAGTAATGAATGTAACGGTTGAATCGTGAAGGTTTCTACGAGCAACCTATAATAGAATGTTGCGACTTAGGATCAGAGTAAAGAATATGAAGTAGTGCCTATATATATATATCTTGCATTTAGTCCATGATGTGGTATGATGTATAATGTAAGTCTTTGAAAGAAAGATTCATGAAACATGTATGTTTTGGTATATCGTTTACTACCGTTCGGGCCGACATAATTCAGAAGTCATGTTAGTAAACGTTCGAGGAGCCAGGACACTTTAACTCGTAAATCCACAACTCAACTCGACGGCTTACATAATGAACTCCTCACATGAGGCTCCCTACTATTGTAGTAGTTGATAAAGTATAAGTTTTGATCCGAAAAGTTACATGTCCGATATTTGAATAAACTTAGGAAAGTTTATTTGTACATGAAGATTGTTATTAGGGGTAGTTTCATAAGTCTTGAATGACCATTTTCTCTTGGTAAAATCTCATGGTTTCCTTTTAGATGAAGTAGATCCAAATTGTATGTTCAAGTTCTCGTCAACTCTTTGTTTCATGTTTACGCCTATGAAAGTTGGTATGGTCATTTCGTCATGGCCTAGCCATGACCTTTGGTCCTTGTTTCAAGGTCATGAGACACAACCTTGGCTCTAGCCATGGTTGTGGTCTTGATTATAGGTCATAAGACCTCTTGTTCCTTTCAAAGTATAACCATAATCTTGTAACTTTCGCCTAAAAATGGGCTGTTTAGAATTTGAAGAATTTTATCACTCGGAAAGTGTTTTTAGGTCTCGAGCTTCTTCATTTCTGAACGAAAACGGCGTTCCGGACAACTTTCGTGTTTTAACTTTTTGATGAATCGGACCAGAAGTAGGACTTTCAAAACCCAAATTTGATCAGAATGGTATTTGGCAGTTTGCCGCAAAGTTTTGGTAACTTCAAATGGGCGTAACTTTTGACTCGTATACTCGTTTTGGGTGGTTCAAGTTGCTACGGTTTCCTTGTTAAGTCCTCTACTGTAATATGTAATGATCAAATATCATATTTTTACCATTTTAATCAGGTCTTACCAAGAAAGTCACTAGTTTACTTGTTTTAGTAACTTGTTGTAACAATCAATAACAATAACTTGTTTTAATCATTTTTATACATCATGGACATAACTACAAGACATAATATAGCAAGAATAACATGTAAATAACATGAACATGATTATTTAACAAGAATCAAGTTAGGGTTTGGCTCACAACTTTTGGCTTTCAAAGATGAAAGGAAGTTAACATGTAAGGATAGGACTTTGATAGACTTGCTTCAACCCACTTCACTTCATGCAATCTTTCTACTCTTGTAATCTTGAAAGAGAGATGATGAAAATTGAGGTGACTTGAGTGGATTCAAACTCAAGAGAAATCACCAAAGTTTCTAAGGATTTGAAGTAGTTTTGATGAATCAAAACTAAACTAGGGTTTATGTATGGATATTGCACTTGATTTCTTGGATGGAACTTGAAGTAAATGAGCTAAGGATGAGATGATGGTGTGTTTTTATGTGTGTGGGTCGTTGGAATGGCCATGGAGGGGAAGGAGAGGCATTTATATGTAAATGAGGAGGTTACATTGTTGACTAGTCAACACTTGGAGGCCAAGTTGAACACATGTTCACATCTTAAGGCTCCTAGCATGAGATTAAGACACACAAGGCTGAATTCCCCCCCCCCCCCTAGGTTGGTTCCTAAACTTGGGGGACAAGGTGTGGACTTTGCTTGGTATTATCCTAAGTATTAGGAAGAGTTTTGACTCCGGGAAATGACAACCGTAGATGATTAGGCCTCAAAACGTAAAACCGGGTGTCGTAAAATTATGGAACTTTAAAGTATTGTTAGACATGTCCATATGTCCCATAATAAAATATAAAATGAGTGGTAGGTTCCATTTGGGTGGTAAAACCCTGCTAAAAACTGGAAACACGGGTCTAAAACGCGTAATACGTAAAACGTACGAATATTGCGTAAAATTGAGAAAAGTAAAATGTTACTTTTCTAATGTGATAAATATGATTTAAAATGACTTATAATGTCTAGACTGGGCTCAGTCTAGTGTCGGTTGGTATTAAATGTCTTTTAGACATCAAACCGTAAGCCTAAAAATCAAGGAATGACTTATAACATCAAGGGATGATTTTTTTTTTTGGTCAATGGAGGAGGGAAAAATATGTTGACTTTTTCTAATAAGTTGAAAACTTAATTCTTTTTAGAAACACGTTTTGTGGTGGAACGGTTAATCGGCCATACGGTTAAGCGTGCTCATGCGAGAGTAGTACAGGCTTGGGTGACCTGCCGGGAAGTCTTTGGTCATGTTTTTCTCAGTCACGATTAATTCTCAAATAAATCATGAGTGTGTCAAACATTTTTCTGATGCGGGGTCACTTAACGCGGTCGAGTTTCGTTGTACGTAGAATTTCTGAATGATGTTTTACCCTAGAACGTGTAATTCCCTGTAATTCCTTAATAACTTTCACGAAAATGAGCTTATGAATGTCAAACTTTTAATTTGCCATGGAAATGATTTATCACTTGAGCCCAAGAAATAAAAATCAAATTTCGGGAAAATTTTCGGGAAAAATGAATAGTAAAAGTGAATAGTGAAATTTTCCGGGAATAGTAATTATCCTGAAAAATGTGAATTGTTACAGTTACCACCAAAAACATTACAGATCTCATCAAAAAGAGTCTTTGTAGTCTTGTACTTGCTGAATGCTAGAACTTGGTCTCTGGAAAGTGTCATCAGCAACAAACCTCTGGCCTTCAGATCATTCTTCATCTGAAGTCTTTCATCATTAGTAACAGGTCCAGTGTTGACCTTAATTACTTCCTTGCCACCAACCATCTCTGAAGTAGAACTTGGTTTGAAGGAGTTTCCAACCATGATGATCTCCCAAAGTGTGTAGTCTTGGACCATAAAGAATTGTTCGATCATTAGCCTCCATATCTCAAAGTCATTCAACTTAAGCTTTGGAAGCTTAGCAGCAATGTTTGAGTTACCGGTTTCTGTCTCCATTGATTCTTCTGAGTGAACTAGAGTCTTCTAAATCAAAGTATCAAAACTTGTCTCTGATACCAATTGATGGATCTAAACACCTTGAACTGTGTTAGATTGATACTTTGAGTTATATCACTAAGTATGCGGAATCTACTTAGTAACACTTAGAAGTTTGATTGTGAGTAAGACAGTTGTTTATGAATAAGAACAATGTATGTAACAAACGATTAGCTCCAATATTATTAATGATAATAATACGAGTGATCTTGATATCACTAGGGTTACACCTTGAAGCTTTAGAAACGTATATCTAACCTTTAACCTAGGATCTCCTTTTATAGCACAAGGAGTCCTCTTCTACAAGATAAGTATAATGCTAATAGAATAAGATATACACAAGGTCTATTTTATATTTATCTAAACACGTCTCCTAACAGTTATCTAATAAGCAGTGGTAATATATGTTCTTGCAGTGGTAATGAGTTTCCACTGCAAGTACAATCTTCAGCAGTTGTAACATCTTCACTTAGCCGTGGTAACTGTTAGTATAATTCCCAACACCAATCCATATTTTTCTTCTCTCATTGAATCAAGTAATCCCCAGAATACAGTATACTCACTTGGTGCATCCTTTAAAGTAGAAAGAGATCTCAACCTACAGTATGAATGATGGATTTATTACACAAATATCATCAAGAAAATGCGTGCAATGATGTGTAATTCAGCACCATATACTAGTGTCGCAATTTGAATTATTTACTTATATATGGGGAATTCAGGTTATGTTGTATTTCTAATAGGTAGAATTAAAAGATCATCTTAACAGGAAAGAGATCAAACAAGTCGAAAGTCACCCAAAATGTATTTTTAATGCATAATATGATATATATATATATTTTTGGTAATACTATTAGAGACACTAACTGTTTACTAAAAAACTGGACTAAAAATATTTCTGGTAAGCCAATATCTTTTTCCCAGATCCTGCCCATTTTGATACCTCTTCAGTTTTGCTCATAAATGTTTAAGAGTTTTCATACATGCTCATATACATCTTGCCACATCAACACTATAATTATTGGGGATATCTGAGATGTTATGAATATGCGATTCAGTGATTCAACATCAACTTTAGCTCAACGCATTTTCCTAATCTCGCAGCTAGGTTATAATCATGGGAATGGAGGTACACCTAATCTCCAAACTGGAACCAAAAAGTTTGCCGGTGCGAGCAGTCTCCAAAGATTTATTGGCATCCATTCCCAACCGGTAAATTCACACAGATTAGATGAAGGTGTAATGTCATAAAATTGCCCAACTATAAATACTCGATGTAAAGATTAATATATCAAAGGTTGTAACAGCAAGACATTATTATGGTTACCTCAAGTATATTACCCAAAAAATCAATCACTTTCTCATAACAGGCAATCCATCTTTCATTACTGCAGGCCATATTGATTCCAAAACAAATTTGGCCACATCATCATTATTAATATTATATTCAAAAAGGAGATTTTGCCACTCTTTAGCTAGATGAGGCAGTATTGGAGGAACAACTCTCACTGTGGAGAGTAGATGCTCTGCATGAATGAACTGTTTGACAACTCCACCTTGTAAAACTCAAACCACCGCTGAAAAGGAATCACCATATTATAGTCTACTTAATACTTTTGTCAATATAAAGCAAATAAACCTTCATTGAAATATAAAAACAAATGTCTTACCCAACATAAAGGCGATCTTTGGTAACATCGAAGTAGAAAATCTATCCCCCAATTCTAGTTAGTACATTCTATTTCGTCTCCATGCAGAAGTAATTTTTTTGCAAAATAACATTCTAACCATCTATCTAAGTACTAAATCTAAATCTAAGTACTAAATCTAAAGTCTAAACCACTCCACTAATGGTGATTGGACTCTTCACAATTATAAAAGACAAGTCCATAACACAATCACATTTTAGGTTCTAGATGCATTGTATTTTGCTACATATGCTTAAACAAGAAGCTCCAAAATGCCACTCATGCTTGTCCCTTTCTGTGTGTTATGTGCATTTGCTAAAGGTATAATACATCATTAAAATTTCAACTTCAACATATCAACATTATTCTCAATCTCTTAAACCGTCTCTTTGAAACTAATAGCACAGACGAGAGCAATAAGAAGGTTGTAACTTTGCTATTACTATCTAATGACCCAAATTCCGCACATGTGAACAATACATGTCATGTTGCCTAAAGTCCTGTAAGCATTTTTTGTCACAATGAAAAGCACTAATCTGATCTTCGAAATAAAATCAAAAAGGGAAAAATATTTATTAATGTATCATACTTGTCACAAATGTTACTTTCATGTAGCGAACAAAAAAAATAGTTTTTCAGTACACTAAAGTTGACATTTTTGTCTTTCTTTGTGTAATAAAGATAAAAAAAAATGTAATTACCATTTTACCCTTGATTTTTTGAAAATTGCATCCAATGTCCTTTGGCTAAATTACATAAATGATCCCTATTGTTTAGAGAAAATTGCGTCTACCGTCCCCATTTTTTTTCCATTTTTTTTTAAATATATATATTTTTTTGAAAATAAATTTTTTTTCAAAGATATTTTTTTTCGAAAATATCTTTTTCCGAAAATATTTTTTTTCGAAAATATTTTTTTCTGAAAATATTTTTTTTTCAAAAATATTTTTTTCCGAAAATATTTTTTTTTCAAAAATAATTTTTTTTCGAAATTTTTTTAACCCGATTTAAAAAAAAAATTCAAAAATATTTTTTTTCCGAAAATATTTTTTTTTCAAAAATATGTTTTTTGAAAATATTTATTTGTCCGAAATAATTTTTTTGAAAAAGGAATTTCGAAAAAAAAGGGACGGTGGACGCAATTTTCTCCAAACGACAGGGACCATTTATGTAATTTAGCCTAAGGACGGTGGATGCAATTTTCGCAAACACACAGGGACTATTTATGTAATTTCAAAGGGTAAAATAGTCATAATACACAAAGAAAGACAAAAATGTCAACTTTAGTGTACTGAAAAGCTATTTTTTTTGTTCGCTACATGGAAGTAACATTTGTGACAAGTATGGTACATTAATAAATATTTTTCCCAAAAAAAAAAAAAAAAAAAAAAAAAAAAAAAAAAGCAATTCAAAAGTTTCTATCTAGCTACAATAGCCTTTGGTCCTATCAAGTCAAGGCTCTTCAATAAAGTGATCACAAAACCCAAGATAATAATATTCCATTGTCATGAAACCTTAGAGATCCTGATTGAAAAATATACAATACTGATGCTTTAGGGGGTGTTTGGGATTGCTTATATAGACTAATTATCTCCTTGTTCGATCAGTTACTTAAAAGCCAAATAAGCACTTTTGGCTTTTCAAAGAAAAGAAACAATTAACTATTCTCTGATTACTGCATATTCATGCAGCATAGCAAATTCAAACACTATCAGCTGCATCGCTTTTCGCTTTTTTCACAGCTGATTATATGCTTCTAATAATTTTCAACCATAGGCCTAAGCCTTTTTTTAGAATCCATCATAATTATCAAACTAGCTACCAGCATTAACAACATACAATCCACAGTAATGAAACTTTATAAATCTTAAACTAAGGGTGTTTTGTGTGATGGATGGATATTTGGTTGAGATGTTTGTGTAAATTTTGGGTTTTACGTTATTACTGTGTCATGTTTGGGAGGTGTTTGCGGTTAAATATTACTCCCCTGTGCCAAAATAAATTATGTACGGACGTTAGGATAAATACAATTATTACTTTTTTAAAAGCAAAATAATAGTTTTACATTTAATTAATAAATTAAAGTATTTTCTTAAGTTTGTAATAATAATATATTTCATCATTTCACCAAAAGAACGTGGATTATTAATTTAAGACCGTGAAAGTATTACGGCCTGTATGATTATTAATTTATGTTAAGTAATGGTCAACCTTTATGATATATATTGTCGAGTCTCGATATGTTCATATTGGTTATTGGGATGACTAGGATGTCAACGGTTATAATGGGATTATAAAGGCTTAAGCTTTTTAAAACAAGTTTATGCAATTTTATGAATCTTGTATAAGCTATGAGCTTGCATAAGCACAAGTTAACTAAAACATGCTTACAAAGGTTTATAGTTAGTCAATTTACATAAATACTCTTAAAAATATAATAGATTAACATATAAAAGCTTGAAATATATATAATTTTAAATTGATTTGCTTTTAGGTAATTTTACAATGATAAACTTCAACTAATTCACAAAACAATTTTATAAAAAAAATAAACTAATGTTTTCGGCTTAAAGTATAAATATAACTCGTTTCTAGCGGTGACCAATCCCGTAATACCCAAAAAAAAACCGATCGAAAACGAGCGTCCGAAAACTGAACCGACCACACTCTGGTCGGGATTCGGTTTCGGTTTTTCAGACATTCGGGACTCGGGTCAATCGGTTTCGAGTCGGGACGGGCCAAAAACCGAAAAAATACAAACAAAACCGACTGGTTTCGGGATTCGGGTTCGGTTTTGGTTTTCGGTTTGGGAGTTGGTTTTGGTTTTCAAGACATTCGATTTCGGGATCAATCGATTTCGGGTTGGGACGGGTCGGGACCGGCCCGATGCTCACCCCTACTCGTTTCACTAAACATACCTTTTGTACCTGTTTGGTCAGGCTGAGCGAGCGATATAAGAGCACCATTTTATGATAAGCCCATTGTATAAATATGCTCATGTTAAGCCTTCCTTAAAACTCAATGATAAGCCTTGGATAGTTATATTCAAATTTGAGGTGAGCTATTAATTCATCAATTACCATCTCTTAGCAAAAAAACAAAAACAAATAAGAGAACAAAAACAAATTTTGCATGTTTCATTGAAATTTTCAGTTTGCTAGGATTTATCGCATGTTCTAAACTAGTAATCGCTTAATTGCTCACGAATTGTATACTTAATTACTTAAGATAACAAGTTATCTTCAGTGTGAAATATTTGTTTGTATTATAATAGTAGTAGTTAAAACGTGATATGTTGGACTTAGTATGTATATATATTGGTACACTCACATGTATTTATAGTAGTTTTTATTTGGTGGTCAATAATATAAGATGGATGGCCAAATGGATTGTGGTTAATAGAGATGATCAAAAATTCTTCTTCGAAAAATGCTACGAAAGTAGCACTATCTAAATAATATATTACTGGTTGGACTTCTATAACATGTTAGTGTAGTAATTATGAATCTTTCAATGTATATCAAATTTTACACATTAAAAGAGCCTATTATTTGGTTTATCGTCAGGCAACCGAAATTCCAGAGACACTCTTGCTATTTGGTATGAAAAAAGAGCCTATAACATGTTTAGTGTAGTAGTTATGAATCTTTCAATGTATATCAAACTTTTTCAAGATTTTTTGAGCCGTAAGCATAAATATATATATATATATATATATATATATATATATATATATAAATAAAATAAAAAAATAAAAAATTGGAGCTTTTTGTTTCTAAATTTATGCCTATACCCTCTAACTAGTACGTGGTCAATGTTCCTACAACCCTTTGTGTAGTGTATAATATTTAAAAAGAAATCTCATAAAATATACAAGAGTAGTGTTTTACAAAAGTAACATTGGTCATGTAAATATTCAGTTGAGGTTTAGCCATTTTGAGCATTTAAAAAGAAGTAGCAGTTCGTTTTAAATGTTTCTTTGTACAAAAGGATGTAAGATTCCAAGGACGTTTAGGTAAGTGCTCAGATGCAAAGTCACACAGAAATAAAAGATATAAAATGTCACCAGCTTGCGACACGTGTCCTCACCTGAAGGTATGAAACTATGAATAACGTCCCACTTTCTAATATAGATTGTGATTCTCATACAATTTTGCATCAATAATTTGCTCGTTTAAATGAATTTCTCTAAACTAACAATTCTTTATGGTTTACTTTTCATGAAATATTGCAAATAGTGTAGAATAACAATCCTATCTGTGGGGTTCAATTGCTTTTTGTTAGCTTTTTGTACTTTGACTTTGCTTTGAGCAAACTCTTTTTGAAACTTTTGTGATCAAGGTAAATTTACAACTCTACAAACTTTGAGCAAACTCTTTTTGAAACTTTTGTGATCAAGGTAAATTTAGAACTCTACAAATCACTGGACTTTCACTATTTTTACTTTTTTTAGACGTTGGAACCTTCTTGCCTTTTCACTATTTTCACTGGACTTTCATCAGTGGGTTCGTCTCGAATAGTTAATTTCCTCTTGGGTTGACGAGAGGATTTCTTTGTTCTAGACGTTGGAACCTTCTTGCCTTTTCCTACACCTTTAACTGCTGTTTTGGTCTTTGAACTAGTTAACCCAACTGAATCGTTTCTTTGAGCTTCGTCATACACTATAAACGCATCAGTATTCCGAACAGCTTCTGTTAACAATAGATCAGGAATTCCCAATCCTTGCTTGGTTGTACTTGTTTTCTGAATTCTGACTCGTGAATACATTTGATCCATGTTTGATGTGTGATACTTATCCTTGATTCTCTGATCAATCTCAGGATCTTCATGCATGAACAGTGATACGAGAAGTTTGGTATAACAGGTAAACGGGATTTTGGAATTCGTAGCTTTCTTGAACTGACGAGCTTGTAGAACCATGTCATTCCATATAAGCTGGGCATAGTCAATGTGAGCCACATTAACAACACCCCAGTGGATTTGCATAAATTCCATAGAAGGATGTTCGTGACCGGTTTCTTTGCCTGTCACAGTTGGTGAGGATTGAGTACAAAGTCAGCCATGGTTGAGGGATATATCTTCTGTCAATTGAGGATTGAGTGGTGATTGGTGTAACTGATTGATCATATCCTAGTTAACGAAGAAAGCTGACAATCGTATCAAATGAGGAAGAGGGCAGAATGCTTTGAAGCTTCTTGATACTGTTGTAGGTAAACCAAGAACAGAGCGAAAGATCTTGACATCGAACTTGATGGTTTTCTGATCGATACGAACAGTCATAGTTTTGTTGTCTTGGCTGACCTCTAGAGATTCCCAGAACTGAGTCAAATAGACTTCAGGTACTTTACTTGAATTCATGAGGATGAGCCTAATGAAGTGTCTCATCAGAATCTCAACGATAATTTGGCAAGTAGGATGACATGGTAGTTTTTCAAGATCAACTTTCATATTGGACTTGCTGATTGTTCTCTCTTCTCCTTGAATAAGTTCATTCCTAGCAACGGATCCTTGAGACATGTTTGTACCTGATATGTGTCAACACGAATAACAAACACAATACAATGCATGTTTATGTTAGTGTGAAACCCATAATCCAATATATCATCTCGTTAGTTATAAACTGTGAGCATGTAATACAGAGCATCATAGACAAACATAAGACATATCAAGGATACACAACAACGAGGGTAGAGAACAAATCAAGCAAATTATAAAAGAAAACATCAAAGACTTAAGAAAATTCCAAGTTTTGAAAAATTTTCTTACTCACCAACCTGAAAAACCTTACTCGAAAATTAAAAAAAAAAAAAAAAAAAAAAAAAAAAAAAAAAAAAAAAAAAAAAAAATCTTACTCAATAAATGAAGGTGAAATGCTTACTCGATGAGTTGAAACAGAAAATCTTACTCGATAAATTGAACCAGTGAGCTTACTCGATAAAGCTTTCCTTACTCGCAATTTTTGAAAAAATTTGGACAGAGTTTCTTTACTCGCGAGTTGAAAAAATAAAGATCCCTTACTCGAAGGTCTTTGTGTTACGCTCCTAACTCGGAGAAACTTGATGAAGTTCTTACTCGACAAAAAAAACACAGCTTACTCGATAAAAAACTTACTTGATAAAGCAATACAAAATTCCTTACTCGACAAAATTTGAACAACTGCTTACTCGATAACCGTCTTACTCAATAAAGAAGTACAAAATTCCTTACTCGAGAAGAATTCATTTTTTTTTTTTTTTTTTGCCTTACTCGAAGGATAGAAACAACTTTTATCGAGTAAGGAAAATTGAAACCTTACTCGAAGAAATTGCAAGTTACACGCCAATACAATCAGTTACTCGACAAATTTAGCTTACTCGCAATGTTCATGTTCTAACTCGCGGATATTCATATAACTAAGAAAAACCAAGTTTTTGAACTGAGTGAATTGGGCAATGGGTATATCCAACTTAGTTGTCAAAAGGCTTCCTTAAACATAATCCAAACTTAAATCTAACAAAAGCCTAACACATTTTTCACAAATGATAAAACAGTGATTTGACCAAAGTGACTTTTTAGCATAAGTTAGACAATGATCCTGAAACTTTAGGCGCACGTAAGGAGGACATGTATAAGCAACAAACAACACTCAAACCATTCAAACATATTCCCAAATTGTTCCAACCAAGTAAACGAGTCCTAAAACCCTAACACTCTCAATTTCACAAATCTGATGAAACCAAGGCTAATACGAAGATACAGTATAGCATATAGACACATACCAAAGCTTGTTATCTAATTTAATTAGCCTGAGAAATCAAATCTAAGAAACCCCCAATTTCAAAGCATATACCCTAATTATCAATTAAAAACAATTAAGCCACTGAAATGCACAGAAATTTTGGGCGAGTGATAGAAACAAGATTATCAATAGTTATAACACTTACAGTTAATAAAAGACTCAAAATCATAAAACTTGGTTGAGAGAGAGATTTGGCAGAGTAGAGGCGCGTGTTTTTGTGTTTGTGAAATAAAAAATATTTGAAAAGTATTTATAGAGAAAACTTTTAGAGATATGCAGCTTTGGCCCCTGTACTTGTAAATAACCAATGTTTTGACATTATATTCCCTGTAACTATATACTAAAACCCAAAATTTGGGCGCTTCAAAGAGTTGTAACGAACAGTGTTTCAAACAATAACATGTGCTTCAAAATGGTGGTACTTCACTGTAAAATGAACAGTGCTTTATACAAAGTGTGTATACCAAACATGATCTTGAAGCTTCTTCCCATACTTTTTTTCACAACCAATAAATCCCCCCCCCCCCCCCCCCCAAATTCTAGACCCTTCCTCCTCACCTCATTCATCTTCTTTATCACAAATACATAAACTTCAAATCACTCTCTCACATCTTCATCAGATACCCATCTTATGTTTTCTCCATATGCTCATATCCGACCACCGGAATCATTTCCGAATCATCCACCGAACTCCTCCAAGTCTCCAACCACAAGGTACCGTCTTTTTTTTTAATTCATGTTTTATTTGGTTTTAATTTTTTATAAGATTGTGTCTATGTTTCGATTTAATGATGATTTTCTATATTAAATTTGTTACTTTCAGGCGAAGGGGGTTTCCATTAGCTTCAGAATATAGGGGTTAAATCAGGTATGCTGTTTTTGTTACTGATTTTTAATTTTGTTTGTCGTTTAATTTATGTGAAATTTGATTTTTTTCCCATTATTATTATTATTATTATTATTATTATTATTATTATTATTATTATTATTATTATTATTATTATTATTTTGTGATATTGGGGATGACTGGATCAAATGTTTTTTAACATTTTTTTAGGTTACTTACATAGTCAAAACTCTTCTTTATCATCATGTTTAACCTATGACTATTAACTGAATCGCTTTTGATATATAATGTTACATATAACTGAAATTAGAGGTGGCAAAATGGTTGGGTTGGGTTGGGTTGGGTCGTGGGTATTAGATGGGTATGGGTATAGATGGGTCACTTGGAAGGATGAGTCTAGATAAGTTTGGGTCAAATGAGTCTTGGGTAGGGTCGGGTCGGGCTTTTTTGGGTATTTCACCTTTATCCTTTTATTCATCATTAATTATTCGGGTTTTTTTTTTGTTTTCGTCCGTTTTTTCACGCTTCGTCCGTTTTATTTACATTTTGGTCCGTTTTTTTACTTTTTTCGTCTTTTTTACGTTTGCGTCCGTTTTTTTACGTTTTCAACTGTTTTTTAACGTTTTCGTCCGTTTTTTTTACGTTTTCAACCGTTTTTTTACGTTTTCGTCAGTTTCTTTATGTTTTCGTCAATTTTTTTATGTTTTCGACAACTTTTTACGTTTTCAACCGTTTTTTTACATTTTCGTCAGTTTCTTTACGTTTTCGTCCGTTCTTTTACATTTTCGACAGTTTTTTTTACGTTTTCAACCGTTTTTTACGTTTTTGTCAGTTTCTTTACATTTTCGTCAGTATTCTTACGTTTTCGACTGTTTTTTTATGTTTTCGTCTGATTTTTTACGTTTTCATGAGTTTTATACGTTTCCGTCCGGTTTTTTTACGTTTTCAACTGTTTTTTAACATTTTTGACCATTTTTTACGTTTTGAACCGTTTTTTTTACGTTTTTGTCAGTTTCTTTACGTTTTCGTCCGTTTTTTAACGTTTTCGACAGTTTTTTTACGTTTTCGACCGTCTTTTTACGTTTTCGTGAGGTTCTTTATGTTTTCGTCAGTTTTTTTTATGTTTTCGACCGTTTTTTTATGTTATCGTCTAATTTTTTACGTTTTCGTCAGTTTTTTTACGTTTTCGTCCGTTTTTTACGTTTTCGTCAGTTTTTTAACGTTTTCGTCCGTTTTTTTATGTTTTCGTCAGTTTCTTTACGTATTCGTCAGTTTTTTTACGTTTTCTTCCCTTTTTTTACGTTTTCGTCAGTTTTTTTACGTTTTCGTCCGTTTTATTACATTTTCGTCAGTTTTTTTACATCTTCGTCCGTTTTTTTTCGTTTTCAACTGTTTTTTTTATCGTTTTCGTCCGATTTTTTACTTTTTTTTACGCTTTCAATCGTTTTTTTACGTTTTCGTTAGTTTCTTTAAGTTTTTGTCAGTTTCTATACGTTTTCGTCCTTTTTTTACATTTTTGACAGTTTTTTTTACGTTTTCGTCCGATTTTTTACATTTTCGTCAGGTTTTTTAAGTTTGCGAACGTTTTTTTTACCTTTTCATCTGCTTTTTTACGTTTTTGTCTATCGTTTTTGTCAGTTTTTTTACATTTTTGACCTTCCTTTATGTTTGTGTTCCATTTTTTTACGTTTCCGTCATCATTTTTACGTTTTCATCGGTTTTTTACGTTTTAGTTCGCTTTATTACGTTTTTGTCAGTTTTTTACGTTTTCGATTGTTTTTTTATGTTTTCGTCTGCTTTTTACGTTTTCGTCCGTTTTTTTTTGCTTTTTCGTCGAGTTTTTTTTACCTTTTTGATTGCTTTTTTAGGTTTTAAAAACGTAAAAAACTGATGAAAAAGTAAAAAATCAGACTAAAACATAAAAAAAACCGATGAAAACGTAAAAAAAAAACAGACGAAAACGTTACAAAGCAGTTTAAAACATAAAAAAACGGACGAAGACGTAGAAAATTAGACGAAAACGTAAAAAAAACTGTCAAAAACGTAAATAAACAAAGGAAAACGTAGAAAAAAACTTTAGGAAATGTAAAAAACAGACGAAAACGTAAAAAAACCGACGAAAACATAAAAAAAACTGGCGAAAACGTATAAAAACTGACGAAAACATAAAGAAACTGACGAAAAGGTAAAGAATCAGACGAAAACGTAAAAAACAGTCGAAAACGTAAAGAAACTGACAAAAATGTAAAGAAACTGACGAAAACGTAAACAAACGGACCAAAACATAAAAAAACTGACAAAAACGTAAAGAAAACTGATGAAAACGTAAAAAATCAATTGAAAACGTAAAGAAACTGACGAAAACGTTAAAAAACTGACAAAAACGTAAAAAAACAAGACGAAAACGTAAAGAAACTGACAAAAACGTAAAGAAACTGACGAAAAGGTAAAGAATCAGACGAAAACGTAAGAAAACGGACCAAAATGTAAAAAAACTGACGAAAACGTAAAGAAAACTGACGAAAACGTAAAAAACATGACGAAAACGTAAAAAAACTGACAAAAACGTAAAGAATCAGACAAAAACGTAAAAAAACAGACGAAAACGTAAAGAAACCTAAAGAAATTGACAAAAACCTAAAGAAACTGACGAAAACGTAAAGAATCGGACGAAAACGTAAAAAAACAGACGAAAACGTAAAGAAACTGACAAAAACGTAAAGAATCAGACGAAAACGTAAAAAAAACGGACCAAAGCGTAAAAAAACTGACGAAAACGTAAAAAAACTGATGAAAACGTAAAAAATCGATTGAAAACGTAAAAAAACTGACGAAAACGTATAAAACTGACGAAAAGGTAAAGAATCTGACGAAAAGGTAAAGAATCAGACGAAAAGGTAAAGAATCAGACGAAAACATAAAAAAACGGACCAAAACGTAAAAAAACTGACGAAAACGTAAAGAAAACTGATGAAAACGTAAAAAATTGATTGAAAACGTAAAAAAACTGACGAAAACGTAAAAAAAACTGACGAAAACGTAAAAAACATGACCAAAACGTAAAAAAACTGACAAAAACGTAAAGAATCGGACAAAAACGTAAAAAAAATGGTCGAAAACGTAAAAAAACAAACGAAAACGTAAAGAAAAGTAAAGAAATTGACAAAAACGTAAAGAAACTGACGAAAACGTAAAGAATCGGACGAAAACGTAAAGAATCGGACAAAAACGTAAAAAAATGGACGAAAACGTAAAAAAATGGTCGAAAACGTAAAAAAACTGATGAAAACGTAAAAAATCGATCGAAAACGTAAAAAAACTGACAAAAACGTAAAAAACGGACGAAAACTTTAAAAAACGGTCGAAAACGTAAAGAAAATGACGAAAACGTAAAAAAACTGACGAAAGCGTAAAAAAGGATTGAAAACGTAAAAAAACGGACGAAAACGTAAAAAAACTGACGAAAACGTAAAAAAAATGGTCGAAAACGTAAAAAACGGATGAAAACGTAAAAAAATGTCGAAAATGTAAAAAATAGACAAAAACTAGGAGTGTTTTTAAAATTTTAGTAAATAGCCAACTTAGACCCATGTTGTTGTGTTATTTTACTCAACTAGATCCATCAATATTTATTAATTAAAATCACTAAACCCATCTTGACCCATCTAAATTATTTGACAATACCCAACTAAACTCATCCCATTGAAAATATTTACCCAACTTTACCCAACTTTTACCCATGGGTCTTAAATTGCCACCTCTAACTGAAATAAAGTATTTAAAATTTACGTTCAGCTTCGCCTTTCATCGAAAATACTAAACCTTTTCTGTTGTTGTTTGGGATTGCAAGTTTTAAAGTGATTACCAACTTTAGACAAGTAGGTATAAAAGCAAATAATTGACAGGTGTTTATCTACATATTGCTTCGCTTTTACAGTTTTTAGACAACAACTCCTTAACTACTTATTAAGCGAATTCAAAGTAAGCAATCCCACACACCATTTTTGAGTGACGTACAGGAAACATAGGATTTCGTATACGGCGAGTGTTTCAAACAGGTTAAAATGATAAAAATCGATAAAATTAGTTACATTTTAGCAGACTCATTCTGACATTTTTCATAGTTTTGGTTTGCAGGGTTAGGGTGAATTGAAAACTAACGTCATTGAGACCAGTTCTTGTTTAGTACAATTAAGTCCCTTAGGTTATGAAGTCGTAACATCATGAGGCCAAACGATAAACATTTTGAGTAATTTTGACGTTTCTCCCCCTTGAACCAACAACACGTAGTTATGAAGGTTTAACAAAACATTTTGGCTCAAGAGATTGTCGGAAAGGATTTAGATGATGAGAAAAATTAAAGAAGAAATAAAGAAGAATTAAAAAATAAAATTCACAAGAATTGAAAATTTGACTCCCCTTCAAGATATGTTTTCATTAAAAAATGATCGAAATGTTTTGGACAACATATCTTGAAGTAGTGATTTTTTTATTTTTATTTATTTTTATTTTTTTTTAATTTTTTGTGAAAACTAAGAAAATGATGAAAAATCTTTTTGAGGTTTTATAGATTTATATTTTTGTATTTTGTTTTATGAATAATACTTACAAAATGTTTTGGTGTTTGACTCAGTTAATTGTTTTTAAGAAAGGATTTTAAATCATCCGGAGTCAAACACCGCATGTCAATCCGGTGAACCAGTTCAGCAAACCTTGTTGGAGCAAGGGCTTTTGTTAACAAGTCTGCCAGTTGGTATTCAGTACCCACAAAAAATAATTCAACTGTAGCCCTTTCAACATGCTCTTTGATGAAATGATACCATTTCCTACAGAGACAGATGCTATAAGTCCAGAAGTAAAAGCATGGCGACAACTTCAGGGTCTGGTCTTGCGACAGGAAGAATGTGTTTGAGGGTACCTATATACATAAGCCCATACCAACAATTAGAGGTGCAAAATCGGACGGGTTGAGTAATGGGTCAAAATGGGTTGAACCTCAAACCTTTTTTAGTCCATTTTTCTTATTTGTACACATAAAAAATGTATAAAAAAATGATGCAAAAACTATGCTACAAAATATACTAATCTATTTTTTTTATCTGGAAGTAAGTGATATGAGCTGTTGTAAGCAGGTACATCGATGTAGGAGATCCCTTATACCCGTTCCACTTTAACTAAGTTCTTACAGTTAACCCATTTGACCCGTTAGATGTAAAATATAACTAAAATCAACCAAATCTTAGGTAAATGTGGCTAAATATATGCAGATTCAGTAACAAGTCAACATCCAATCAGGTTAAGTCAGGTTTCCCCGACCCATCAACACTTTTTTGGAACATTCTGTTTGAATTTATTTTGTACTCATAAGTTTGATAACACTTTATTAGGAGATTTGACCCATTTACACCAACCTTTTAGATTGGATGTAAATGGGTCAAATCTGCAACCCCGAAAGGCCTAAATTACTGAGTACCACCAAGATTTCATATCATCAAGAAAATGATTATGTCTACTTACATTTATGAAGGTCCGGTTCATGCTTCCAAATCCATGATGTATGGCCTAAAATCAATAAGTGAATATATAAACTTCATGCTCAAGAGAATTCAATTGCTCACAGAGTCACTGAAGTGAAACAACATAGAATAGAGATTTAGTGTTCTTACTTGATTTCCTTAGCTAACATGTCGTCGGGTTGCTCCCTAACAACTTGCCTGAGAAAGAACAACTGACTTCACAAGGTTATTATACCGGTACTGGAGGACAGCATGCTGATTACTGGATGATGGATGATCCGTAGGGATGTCTGCTACCCTTCTTTCTCTCCCAAAAAGATAACAGGTTTGACAATGCACATACAAGGGATCTGTTTAAAACTAAAACTGTTAGTGAAACAATAGCATATTCTTACTGTTTAGAACCAAAACTTTTAAAAAAGTAAAACTAATGAAAAGGGGCAAGCCTACCATTAAGTGATTCGCCACCTTTAAAAACATAAAATCTCCATCTTATATCTGGTTTCCTTGCATCAGGCGGCTCCTGAACAAAAGTGTCACACCTGTCATAAAGAATTCCTGTAAACGTACACTAAAGGGTAAATTAACAAGTAGATGCAAAAGCTCCACCGACTGCTGCAGTGCTGCTTATTACACTGCGTGATACAAAGTTTATGCACAAATTGATTATCAACTTATAATGTTTGTTACTTGAAAACATGTTTTTTCAAACAACAAATTCTATAAGAATCTAGCAAAAGTATTCAAATGATATAAATGGTTAATGCGACAGTAAGAAACAATACAAATCTAAAATTCACAGTAAAATCTTCTATCTTGATGTCCTTTAAATCTTCGAAAAGTAAAAACAATCACTAAATGACCATGGGTGTTACCAAATCTCAACATTTAGGATGGGCAGTGTAATTTGTAACACTAAAGGACGACATGTGAAATTTATGTACAAACATTAGGACAAACCGTGAAATTTTGTGTAAAAAATAAAATATACTCGGATCATATACCATGGAAAATTCAGCATAAGATCCAAACGTCATGATTGCTGCCGGTGTGCCAACTTTTAGATGTTTAACTCCATCACCCACTGCGGCAATTAGACCTACACCCTGTAATTTGGTAAATGTTCGCACACATTAACAACACAGCCCAACTGCTTTGTTCAAAAACATATTATAACTTTAAATTCATCGCTTTATGAACGAAAACTTACATCGCTTGCATTAACCCCTGGTTTAATCAGTAATTTTAGTGGTGCACGAACTACACTTGTAGCACTACGGAAATTGTGGCTCAGGGTGTGAAGTATTAAATTAATCTTTGGTCTGATTTCTTTTTTCAGTAACCAACTTTATATACCAAAAGACATGGATTTCCAGTCACCTGCAACAAAAAAAGATCTGGAAAGTCACTCTCAACAGCTTCCTACAATAAATCTAGGGTAGTATAGCAGTATGACTAGCAAACTACCATTCAGAAGTTCTATTTCAATTAAAGAAAATGAGCACCATAAAGAAGCACGGGTAGAAGGGGTCTCTATAAGGGGTCTATTATCTCACCTTACACTATCCACTTACTGCATACACCCTATGTTGCTTCAAGTAGGTGTCCAGGTAAGTTGTTACACGCACAACCTTGAGATATACTTAAAATTCCTAGTTGATCCACAGATCCTTGTATCCAAACAGTCTGAATTCTCTTCTGAGTGACAAGAGTTGAGTGGAAAATTTGGCTAACATAATCTCTAACAAACACTCGATTTTAGGGGGTTTATCATGTTTACTAGCTAGTTCTCGTTTATACCTACTAGATACTACACAATCTACATATACGACACTTAAATACAAGTACACAATTCAATCCTATATACTATATTAATAAAAATTTAAACAAACAGTATGAGCAAAGCATATAAAGTAAGACTAAGTTTATAATACAACGCCAACAAAATGAACAAATCGCTTCTCGTAACATTCAAATGGTGTTTCATCTAATATAGCTTCACTTGAGGTGATTCTAGCGTTTGTCAAACAAAGAGTACATAGTGGTGTCAGATTCATATTTTCACAAGACATGAGTTAGGCATATCATCAAACACCTTACATGCATTCAGCTAACAATTATAAATTTACTAACCTCTAGTTAACTAATTTGAGTTAGGCATATCATCAAACACCTTATATGCAACAATTAACACAAGAATTTTTGAGTCCAAATTCAACGAATCACAACAATTAACTACAAACCTCTAATGAACTAATTAGCATATGCCTTTGAGTTTTTGAGGCATATTAAAATACACCTTGCAGCAGATTATTGTCTATTATTCTATCTACATATTTGAAACTTGTTTAAGGAATGCTATCTACAATGACTACAAGTATAGAACCATGTTACCTAAAATGTTAAGTTTTGCCTTGTCCTTGATTTTGAAGGAGATGATACTGGTTGTGTAACGATTATAAGTGGCATTATGGGTAGGTCGAGCGTGTTTGGTAATGGGTCAAAAGGGTTTAAGGTTCAAACGGACAACTTTTTGCTACATGTCAAAATGAACCGGGTTTGTTTGGGCTGACACAGAACACTTTAATACAAAGTTTCGAGTATGCAATATGGACTAATAACATGCTTTGAGCAACTTTGTGTTGCATTATTATTAGTTGATATTACTCTTCTGATTCATTAACCCTATTTGATCATTCCCTTGCACGAGTAAATGAGTCAATTGCCTGCCCTACCTATAGAAATGATAATAGTTTGACTGCTTTTGTTCAAATTACAGGATTTACAACTTTCCTCTTTGGATCAGACCTTTTGTGTGTATCATTTATCAGTTGTTAAATGAAATCCTACCCACCTTCTGATAAATCCTGATAAATGATACACACAAAAGGTCTGATCCATCATGTAACATTACACAAGGCACAAAGAAATGCTCTTTAATGACTGTCATCAATTTAGTTTAGTGTATCATTTCAATGCCTGTAAATTATGTTGTCATGGTTGACTAATTTAGTGCTCTTAGAGTGTTTGCATTACTATGTTACAAAACATGACTAAAAATTAATTTTTAGCCTTGGAGAGAAGTTGAATGAATTCCGGGCTAATTAATGGCTTTGTGAATGAGGTCTTATCCAAAAGAACCAGACCAGTTAATGATGGTATTTACTGCAGTTGGGTCTGATCTATGTTGAGACTAGTGGTGATCAGTTAGCAGGGGCCTGTTACTAGCACCAAGTGACGCCATCAACAGCTAGTTCGTTGTCATAATACAAACTTATATCGCGGTAGGGGTACCTATGGTACAATTCTGGTGTGTTATTGACTTGAAGTTGTTAATTATGTTAAAAGCTTTGTTTAGAATTATCGAAATGCACCTGATAGGTTTTAGTCCTTGGTTCCGCGAATACGAAGACTATCCTACAACTCGTAAAAGTCATACCAGCGTCAATATTGGATGTACTTAGATCATCAAAATTTATGAATATAACGGGATTTGACATTTGTATATCATGGATGTCTAAACAAATACATTTGCCGATCCAATTTTAGTTGTGACAAAAACATACATGGATATAGTAATTTTAAACCAGATTTATGCAGAACCCATTTTGCTTTTCACTTGAAACATGCATAAGATAAACCTTCACACATAATTTTTATAATTAACCGGGTGTAACAAGCAGCCCTTTCCTGATACAGAGTATAAACAAAGAATTCCAGATGTTGAAAATAATTCTCTTACATTGGCCGAAACTCAAGGCCACAAACAATGAGACCAGACATACGTCCTTCATGACTTGTAAATTTCATATCAATAGAAAGAGAGTCATCCTTAAATTCATGAGTTGAGTCAAACTTCCACACTTGAATCTCCATCCATCCATCTTCCCTTTGTTTTGGAACCCGAGTGAAATCATGTATGTTCAACAAGCTTGGGGTAATAAAATAGAAAAATTCGGCCTCGTTGTTTTCTTGGTGGACTAGATCTCGTACTTTCACCGGATTATGAAGCCCCTGACATTCTTCTGAAAGCTTGAACACAAGGTAACACACGTATTCTGTATCCGGTGACAACATTTGACTTTTGATCGTGCAATTGATATAAAATGCTTTTTGAGGTAAAAGCTCAATCAGCTCTTGAAATCTGCATGTACGATATATTATACAATTACTTCTTAGGAACAAAGTAAAACATGAAGACATAAAACCAAATCCAAGAAATGGAACTTTGTCAACAACTTATTTATGATTCTTTAGTATCTTACTAGACATTAAAGAAATTTAGGAGCTTCAATATATAAATAAGCATAGATGAGCATGTCTGAATGTAATTCGGAAAGCTTTAGGATGAAGGAAAATGTAACAAAGTTAGTTCAAAGAGAAACCTGGATTGCGTTGATAGTGTTGATGTAAGAAAATTCACATTAGCGGATTTGTTTAAAGCTGCCTTTGCCGAAACCATAAGGAATTTCTTTCCATTTACTTCACCCAACCAGAACAACTCGTCATAGTTTCTGGAAATCTTATATATTTCTTCAAAGTTACATGGCAATTGTTGCACCTGATCCGCTTCGAAGTTTGATTTCAAGACTTGTTGGACTTCCTTTAACTTTCCAATCTCTTCATGTTTTACCTGCGTAATACTCATGTGATAAATATGAACTATTCTTTTCCATTCATCCACATAAACAAAAGAGTAACAAACGACCATTTTCAAACTTACCTTCTGGATAGCTCGAAATTCAATGCCTTCAACATATATCGCACCATCTCCACAATGGTACCATGAAAAGCACTCTAGTAGAAACTCAAAAATGACATCTTCTTTCTGATTCAAGAATCGGTACAACTCAATCGTCATCCATTCGTTGTCTCTCCATGTTGCAAAATATGCATTTAAAATTTCGTGTCCCTTTCTATAATTCAGGTCAACATACATCGGTTTACTTGCAAAGTTTCTTGAATCACAAAATTTGAAGACTAAATAGACCCCATAAACAACATTTGCAGATAAAAGTTCAGCGCTTGTCTTTATTTCGATGTTCAAGTTGGAAATATCTAACATCTCTAATACTGTCCCAAACCTGCACATTATAAATATTCAAGTCTCAATCAGTCATCGCCTTTGTTTCTACTTTTGGGTTTTGTAATTCTTTTGACCCAAAATATATGGCATACATTAACTTTTTGGGGGAGCTTAAGTTCAAAATCAAAATGTATTGTATCAGTGACAATATACATGACTATAATAATATTGGTAATATACTAGTACCAAATAAGAACAGAGGATTAGCAAAGTTCATAATTCATGGTCATGGAAACAGAGGACCAAAACAGGGGCATTCCTCAACCACTTCAAAACAGGTAACTATCAAACATGACACCCAGACACCAAATTTCACTATCAAAATCGGTCGAGAAAATACTGAAATCTTAGATTCAAGTTCTACCATCTTCATGTTTGAGCCTCATAAAGCATAATTTGAAGTTGGTGTACTCAGGCTGTTTACCTTTTAACTAGCACTCCACGGGGAAAGTTAACAACAAAGGTAACCTAAACTACCAAGTTTATCAGTGTGAGGTATCCACTACTTTCCCGCACATTAAAAAAAAAAAAAAAAAAAAAAAAAAAAAAAAAAAAAAAAAAATCCAATTCCTAAAAAAATAATTATTTATTCTTGAATATCTGTCATAAAACTTCAAGTCCTATTGTGAACCAAAAAAGTGCATGTAAGTTTCCCAGTTATACAATATATTAAACCAGTAGGAAAAAAACCCATAATTTAAGTTCAAAATACATAGGTGCGCCGTAAACTAAATATTAGGCTACCTTAACCTTATTATTATGCTACCGTAAACAGCTTGTTATGCATAAAATGGTATAGTAACTGAATTCCACATAAAAAAGTATAATTAAAATAGACTTCTAACATCAATGTGATTGTATGCTTATCACTTGATACAAACAAATTTAGAGAGGTAGAGAGAATAACCTTGATTGTGGAAGAGCTTTCGGCGCATGTCGACAGCTGTTTTTGTAGGAAAACATTGTCGCTGAAATCATTTTATTTCTTTCACCATTTCCATCGAATGACAACAACTGTTGTATAACAAAAAAAAACGAATTAGAATCGATTTTTATTATAGGCAAATGCATGTGTGATTTTGAGTTATCCCTCAAAAAGGAAAAGATATATAGAAAATGGGAAACACCAAATAAATGAGATACAAGAACGAAAAAATTACCACGTTGTCCTGTTGAAGGAGGATTCCCTTCGAAAAAATGTTGTAAAGATCCTCTTTTTTGATGGTAGAATATTTTTCAGGGCACTTTGTCATCTGAATTATTTCTTTATAATCTGTGGGCAATTTGGGCTCCCATTTCTCATAATCCTCCTGTATATATATTAATCATTTAATAAAGTCAGTTTCATACGGTTACTTTCTTACAGTTTAGAAAACAGTAAAAGGCCATAGTTTAGATATATATATGAATCAAAAGTTAGTCAGTTTTGTCAAAATATAGAAACTTACCTGGAATTCCAATGCTTTCTTAAGTTGTATGACCACTTCATGAGCTGTTGGTCGTCTTTCTCTCATGTGATGTATGCATTGATAGGCAATCCTTGCAAAAGTAGTAAATGACTGTGTCCCAATTTGTTCCTTTATACCCTTAAACACTAACTCATCAAGTTTTCCTACTTGATAGTGGTGTTTAGCCAAAAAAGGTAAATAAAGATACTCGTCATCTAGTTTTATGGATGATAGTTTCCCACACAATATGTCAAATAAGACCGCACCCAATGAGAATATATCAGACTCTTTAGTTAAGAAGCCTGTTTTCGAGCGTAGTGGGTCACGATAGCCGATTGTGCCTGTAACATTGTCGATGACATAGTCTACATCCTGATTTGTTGGACATACTAAGGAAAGCCCAAAATCACTAATTTTTGCTTTCCAATCATCAACCAGTAGAATGTTGCTGCTGCTGATGTCCCTATGTATTACCATTTCTGGACTTGAAACTGTTCCATGAAGAAATTCCAACCCAATCGCAATATCGATGCATATTTTAAGCCGCATCACCCACGTAAGACTATCATCGCTCAAGTACTTATCAAGACTTCCTCTTGATGCATACTCATAGACAATAATTTTCTCATCCTCTTCATCACAGTAGCCTACAAGACCAATTACATTTTCATGTTTATACTGCATAAGGATTTCAAGTTCTGTCATAAATTCAGCTTCTCCTTTAGCAGATTTCCTACCCAACCGCTTTGCAGCAATGAAGTTATGCCCATGAGTGTGACCCTTGTACACATTCCCAAAATCTCCGTGTCCAATGAGATTGTCTTGATTGAAAGTTTTTGTTGCCAACTTTATGTCTTGAAGTGATAGTTTGAGGCTGTCCTTGTGGTTCTCCTGCGAATCATCGGACAATCAGTCGATTTGATAAGTAAAAAATAACTGAACTATTTGCCATCTAATACTCCTTTAAAGTCTCTAAGTTTAGGGTTACGGTTGTAAATCAAGCTTGCTAAAGTTTAAGATTAAAACAATATGTCACAAAAATTAAGGACTAAAAAAGTTAAATGGTAAGATCGTTAATTCAGTAAAAGTTTGAGGATTAAAATATTAGTTGCACAAAGTAAAATGTATGAAATGTCACATACTACTACTATGAAGAATATATGAGGAGATTATAAAGTTATTCAAAAAAAATTACTCACCTGATAGTATAACGCTTTTTTAAGTTCGTTGATGACAACATCTATTGATGGACGTTCGACTTGAGTTTCCGCCAGACACTAATATGCGATTTTTGAAAATGTGTCCAAAGACTCTTCATTGGGTCCTTTACTTAGAGAAAAGGCATGTTCATCTGTTTCTTCCTTGATCTTGTGATCAACAATTTGCATCAGTGTTCCCTTCTCAAAATGATGTCGTGCAATGAATGCAATCCCTTTCTCATTCACCTTGGTGTATATAGGATCATAGGCCAACCTCCCCGTCAAGATCTCAAACAACACAACTCCAAAAGAGTAAATGTCTGATTTTTTATTTAATCTTCCAGACTTCTCATATTCTGGATCCAAATACACATTTGTACCTGCAATCGTGTCGGTATTGAGAGTGCTGGCCTCTTGATCTGCTGGGTGGATTTTGGAGAGCCCGAAATCAGCAATCTTCGCTTCCAAATTTTCGCCCAATAGAATATTTGCACTCTTGATGTCACGGTGTATTATCTTTTGTTTGTCTTGATCAGTGTTGGTGTGAATGTAATTCAAGCCATGTGCAATACCAAGACATATTTTCAAGCGTTGCATCCAAGTAAGATTAGTCATTTTTTCACTGTTTCCCAGATAATCCTCAAGACTCCCTTTAGAAGCAAGCTCATAGACAAGGATCATGTGATCACGATCTTCATCACAAAAACCAAGAAGAGAGATTATATTCTCATGTTTACAGCTAATCAGAACCTCAATTTCGGCAATGAACCCTTGTTCTCCTTCTCGATTGTGAATGCGTTTTATGGCTACCATGCTACGTTTCTTCCTCTTTTTTTGGGTAAAAGGTAAAAATTTGTAAGCCGTACGTTTCTTGGGAAGATCGTATCTATTCTTCCCTTCTATGGAAGATGAATTACTGCTATCAAAATGTTCGAGTTGGGCCTTGTATACCATACCATATCCGCCTGACCCAATGCAATATTTGTCGGAAAACTTCTCTGTTGCCTTCTTGATATCATTAAGTCCAATCTTCAAGTGTTCCAAGTTCTTCAACTGCAACATTGTGGACATTCAAAATACAACAACATACTTAAGTAAATTATTGAGTGAAAAAGATTCACAATCTGTACTAATTGTGATGTTAATAGAAAAAAAGTGATACAACAACACTTTATTATCAGCCAATGGATTCCGTTAGCTTCTATATCAGTTACACTGTTTTATGTTTAAAAATGATTTGTGATTTGTGACTAGTGAGCAGGTCCATGATAGTTGGTGCAGATGGTGTTTTGATTTCTGGTTTTTGGGTGTTTATCCTGTGGTGTGGAGTTGGCCTGGTCATATCAATAAATTTGTTAACAGTAGTTTATCATTTTAGACCAGGATTATGTAATAGGGATCAAAGGTAATATGTAAAAAGCCCCTAACCACGTAGACCATTCGTGTAATTTACTTTTTTGTTTATTAATTAGAATGAAGAAGTAAATTACCCTCAGGTGATTGGATGATGTACTGTCAACTGCATTCCTTGGAAGTTCCTAAAATAATATTTGCAAAAGACGAGGACATTAGTAGATAAATATAAGATTTATTATCATATAAAGTTGATAAGCAAGTTAATTTTCTTACCGGACTTTCATACATTGATTGAAGTTTCAACGCTTTCTCAAGTCCTTTGACAACTTGATCTATATGCGGACGCTTTGCCCGTTCCTCTTGTATGCAGTAATATGCTGTCTCTGATAAGATTTTGAATGCTTCCTGGTCCATCTGTTTTCGTAAATGTGGATTTATCATTTCATCCAAATGAGTTTTTTTCAATTGACTTAATAACCTCTCTCCCAAATCTTCTTCTGGAAGAACTGCACTCCTTCCGCACAAGACTTCAAATAATACAACACCGAATGAATACACATCCGACTTGTGGGTCACCCCGCCAGTCTTTTCATATTTTGGGTCCAGATATACATTCTTAACAATATCACGAGTAAGAAGAAGACGGTGCCTCCGAGCTACTGTGTTTTTCAAAGAAAGTTCAAAACCAGATAACTTGGGTTCCCATTTGTCATCTAGTAAAATTTTCGAGCTCCTGATGTTGCAATGTATGACACTAAAATCCCGTCCAGGATCATAATGGATGTAACTCAATGCCTTCGCAACACCAACACATATCTTTAACCTTTGCATCCATGTGAGGTTCTGGTCACTTAGATATGTTTTGAGACATCGATTGGCCTCCTTCTTGTATATGATAATCTTATTGACCTCATCTTCATAAAAACCAATAATAGACACCAGATTCTTATGTTTGAGACTAGAAAGCATCGAAATTTCCGTCCAAAACCTTTTGCTCTCATCTTTTACATATAATACATAGAACCTCTTTACAATAATATCGATGAATTGTTCAGAATGTAAGAGACGGCCTTTAAAAATTCTTCCAAGCTTAAGTTTTTCGATATTATTCTCAACAGCAAAATTGTTGGTTGCTGATTTTATATCTTGAAAGCTGAGTTTTAAGTGAGAAAAATCTTTGAGGAAAAACTTTTTCTTTGGGCTGACATGGGACTCAACATGTGTAGGTATGGAGGTCAATGATCCCTATATGTACCAAATAAGACAACATTACCAAGTATTTCAAAAATGACACGTGGAGATATGGAGTTCACTTTTCTAAAATTCCAGTGGGTTACAACAATAGTAATAAGAAAATAATTACCTTGTCATGAGTGGGTGGTGTATCTTCAACTTCAGCCGAAATTATTGAGCGTTCCTTTAATATCATAAATACAGTAATAAGTAAATAATTTACTCGTGTTAATATTAATATTATCAATAAATAGAGATTATTTATAAAAGAAAGATGATAGAGAAAAAACCGTCTTACATCTTCACATGCCAATTGAAGTTTCAACGCGTTCTCGAGTCTTGTGACAACCTCACTTATATCCGGGCGTCGAGATCTTTCTTCATTCAAGCAGTCATATGTTGTCTTTGCAAAAACGTTGAATGATTGCGGATCCATTTGTTTCCATAAAACCGGATCAATTATTTCATTTAATATTTTCTTTTTATAATGGAAAATGGCCACTGGGCCCAAATACTTGTTATCTTGGTCCTCAATAACTGATTTTCTACCACACAGTAGTTCAAACAATACTATCCCAAAGGAGTAGATATCGGACTTGTGGTTCACACTTTTAGTCTCCATATATGTTGGGTCTCCATACCCATTTGTATATTGAAGTCTATTAGTATGAAATGAATGGTGCCTATGAGAAGCTTCAATCTTCATGGAACATTCAAAGCCATATAACTTGGGTTCCCAGTCATCATTTAATAAAATAGTGCCACTGTTGATGTTCCGGTGTATTACACTAAAGTCACGTGGCTCGTCATAATGGATGTAGCTCAATGCATGCGCAAGGCCGACAGATATCTCCAATCTTTGCACCCATGTCAACAACATCGGGTCACTTAGATAATTTCTGAGACTTGCCCTGGTCTCACGCCGGGTAATGATGATCTTCTCATTATTCTCATCACAAAACCCAACTAATGAAACCAGATTTTTATGCTTGAGACTCGAAAGCATGGAAATCTCTGTCCAAAACAGTTGTTCATTTTTATTCCACGTCTCAGCATCGATATCAGTCAACTCACCGGACCACAATAGCTGTCCCTTGTATCTCTGTTCAAACCTATCTTCTCCGATGAAATTTTGTTGAGCGAAGTTGTTGATGGCAGACAGGATATTTTTAAGGGGGACTCTGAGGTGACCAAATTCTTTGTTGCGTGAAGACATTATCTATAAAATAGTCAAGTAAAAATGTGAGTTAGAAAAAGGGAGTTTATGAAGTGCATAATAATGCCTACAAAGTGTTCGATCAAATTCCTGAACCTTTTCTAAGACATGTTGAGCTATACATTTGCCTTCAATGTTATATTGAGTCTAAAACTGTATATATCATGTACCTGAAATGTTTTGGTACCTCATGTTGTCTTATTCACTAGGTTTCGACATTACATTCATGCAATATACTATTGATAATAAGCAATTATAATTCTATTCGAGAGTTTGAGTAATCTTTCTAAACACTTTTCGAAACCAAATGATTATGCTATTGCTGCATTCATTCCAGTTCTTATATACTACTGATTCTTGTTTCAGGCACAAAATGATTTTTCCAAAGCGTATGAGAAGGGGACCCATAATACTAAGAACCAATCGAAGGACTATATATGGAAAGACTTGAAAAGGGGCAAGCCTACCATTAAGTGATTCGCCACCTTTAAAAACATAAAATCTCCATCTTATATCTGGTTTCCTTGCATCAGGCGGCTCCTGAACAAAAGTGTCACACCTGTCATAAAGAATTCCTGTAAACGTACACTAAAGGGTAAATTAACAAGTAGATGCAAAAGCTCCACCGACTGCTGCAGTGCTGCTTATTACACTGCGTGATACAAAGTTTATGCACAAATTGATTATCAACTTATAATGTTTGTTACTTGAAAACATGTTTTTTCAAACAACAAATTCTATAAGAATCTAGCAAAAGTATTCAAATGATATAAATGGTTAATGCGACAGTAAGAAACAATACAAATCTAAAATTCACAGTAAAATCTTCTATCTTGATGTCCTTTAAATCTTCGAAAAGTAAAAACAATCACTAAATGACCATGGGTGTTACCAAATCTCAACATTTAGGATGGGCAGTGTAATTTGTAACACTAAAGGACGACATGTGAAATTTATGTACAAACATTAGGACAAACCGTGAAATTTTGTGTAAAAAATAAAATATACTCGGATCATATACCATGGAAAATTCAGCATAAGATCCAAACGTCATGATTGCTGCCGGTGTGCCAACTTTTAGATGTTTAACTCCATCACCCACTGCGGCAATTAGACCTACACCCTGTAATTTGGTAAATGTTCGCACACATTAACAACACAGCCCAACTGCTTTGTTCAAAAACATATTATAACTTTAAATTCATCGCTTTATGAACGAAAACTTACATCGCTTGCATTAACCCCTGGTTTAATCAGTAATTTTAGTGGTGCACGAACTACACTTGTAGCACTACGGAAATTGTGGCTCAGGGTGTGAAGTATTAAATTAATCTTTGGTCTGATTTCTTTTTTCAGTAACCAACTTTATATACCAAAAGACATGGATTTCCAGTCACCTGCAACAAAAAAAGATCTGGAAAGTCACTCTCAACAGCTTCCTACAATAAATCTAGGGTAGTATAGCAGTATGACTAGCAAACTACCATTCAGAAGTTCTATTTCAATTAAAGAAAATGAGCACCATAAAGAAGCACGGGTAGAAGGGGTCTCTATAAGGGGTCTATTATCTCACCTTACACTATCCACTTACTGCATACACCCTATGTTGCTTCAAGTAGGTGTCCAGGTAAGTTGTTACACGCACAACCTTGAGATATACTTAAAATTCCTAGTTGATCCACAGATCCTTGTATCCAAACAGTCTGAATTCTCTTCTGAGTGACAAGAGTTGAGTGGAAAATTTGGCTAACATAATCTCTAACAAACACTCGATTTTAGGGGGTTTATCATGTTTACTAGCTAGTTCTCGTTTATACCTACTAGATACTACACAATCTACATATACGACACTTAAATACAAGTACACAATTCAATCCTATATACTATATTAATAAAAATTTAAACAAACAGTATGAGCAAAGCATATAAAGTAAGACTAAGTTTATAATACAACGCCAACAAAATGAACAAATCGCTTCTCGTAACATTCAAATGGTGTTTCATCTAATATAGCTTCACTTGAGGTGATTCTAGCGTTTGTCAAACAAAGAGTACATAGTGGTGTCAGATTCATATTTTCACAAGACATGAGTTAGGCATATCATCAAACACCTTACATGCATTCAGCTAACAATTATAAATTTACTAACCTCTAGTTAACTAATTTGAGTTAGGCATATCATCAAACACCTTATATGCAACAATTAACACAAGAATTTTTGAGTCCAAATTCAACGAATCACAACAATTAACTACAAACCTCTAATGAACTAATTAGCATATGCCTTTGAGTTTTTGAGGCATATTAAAATACACCTTGCAGCAGATTATTGTCTATTATTCTATCTACATATTTGAAACTTGTTTAAGGAATGCTATCTACAATGACTACAAGTATAGAACCATGTTACCTAAAATGTTAAGTTTTGCCTTGTCCTTGATTTTGAAGGAGATGATACTGGTTGTGTAACGATTATAAGTGGCATTATGGGTAGGTCGAGCGTGTTTGGTAATGGGTCAAAAGGGTTTAAGGTTCAAACGGACAACTTTTTGCTACATGTCAAAATGAACCGGGTTTGTTTGGGCTGACACAGAACACTTTAATACAAAGTTTCGAGTATGCAATATGGACTAATAACATGCTTTGAGCAACTTTGTGTTGCATTATTATTAGTTGATATTACTCTTCTGATTCATTAACCCTATTTGATCATTCCCTTGCACGAGTAAATGAGTCAATTGCCTGCCCTACCTATAGAAATGATAATAGTTTGACTGCTTTTGTTCAAATTACAGGATTTACAACTTTCCTCTTTGGATCAGACCTTTTGTGTGTATCATTTATCAGTTGTTAAATGAAATCCTACCCACCTTCTGATAAATCCTGATAAATGATACACACAAAAGGTCTGATCCATCATGTAACATTACACAAGGCACAAAGAAATGCTCTTTAATGACTGTCATCAATTTAGTTTAGTGTATCATTTCAATGCCTGTAAATTATGTTGTCATGGTTGACTAATTTAGTGCTCTTAGAGTGTTTGCATTACTATGTTACAAAACATGACTAAAAATTAATTTTTAGCCTTGGAGAGAAGTTGAATGAATTCCGGGCTAATTAATGGCTTTGTGAATGAGGTCTTATCCAAAAGAACCAGACCAGTTAATGATGGTATTTACTGCAGTTGGGTCTGATCTATGTTGAGACTAGTGGTGATCAGTTAGCAGGGGCCTGTTACTAGCACCAAGTGACGCCATCAACAGCTAGTTCGTTGTCATAATACAAACTTATATCGCGGTAGGGGTACCTATGGTACAATTCTGGTGTGTTATTGACTTGAAGTTGTTAATTATGTTAAAAGCTTTGTTTAGAATTATCGAAATGCACCTGATAGGTTTTAGTCCTTGGTTCCGCGAATACGAAGACTATCCTACAACTCGTAAAAGTCATACCAGCGTCAATATTGGATGTACTTAGATCATCAAAATTTATGAATATAACGGGATTTGACATTTGTATATCATGGATGTCTAAACAAATACATTTGCCGATCCAATTTTAGTTGTGACAAAAACATACATGGATATAGTAATTTTAAACCAGATTTATGCAGAACCCATTTTGCTTTTCACTTGAAACATGCATAAGATAAACCTTCACACATAATTTTTATAATTAACCGGGTGTAACAAGCAGCCCTTTCCTGATACAGAGTATAAACAAAGAATTCCAGATGTTGAAAATAATTCTCTTACATTGGCCGAAACTCAAGGCCACAAACAATGAGACCAGACATACGTCCTTCATGACTTGTAAATTTCATATCAATAGAAAGAGAGTCATCCTTAAATTCATGAGTTGAGTCAAACTTCCACACTTGAATCTCCATCCATCCATCTTCCCTTTGTTTTGGAACCCGAGTGAAATCATGTATGTTCAACAAGCTTGGGGTAATAAAATAGAAAAATTCGGCCTCGTTGTTTTCTTGGTGGACTAGATCTCGTACTTTCACCGGATTATGAAGCCCCTGACATTCTTCTGAAAGCTTGAACACAAGGTAACACACGTATTCTGTATCCGGTGACAACATTTGACTTTTGATCGTGCAATTGATATAAAATGCTTTTTGAGGTAAAAGCTCAATCAGCTCTTGAAATCTGCATGTACGATATATTATACAATTACTTCTTAGGAACAAAGTAAAACATGAAGACATAAAACCAAATCCAAGAAATGGAACTTTGTCAACAACTTATTTATGATTCTTTAGTATCTTACTAGACATTAAAGAAATTTAGGAGCTTCAATATATAAATAAGCATAGATGAGCATGTCTGAATGTAATTCGGAAAGCTTTAGGATGAAGGAAAATGTAACAAAGTTAGTTCAAAGAGAAACCTGGATTGCGTTGATAGTGTTGATGTAAGAAAATTCACATTAGCGGATTTGTTTAAAGCTGCCTTTGCCGAAACCATAAGGAATTTCTTTCCATTTACTTCACCCAACCAGAACAACTCGTCATAGTTTCTGGAAATCTTATATATTTCTTCAAAGTTACATGGCAATTGTTGCACCTGATCCGCTTCGAAGTTTGATTTCAAGACTTGTTGGACTTCCTTTAACTTTCCAATCTCTTCATGTTTTACCTGCGTAATACTCATGTGATAAATATGAACTATTCTTTTCCATTCATCCACATAAACAAAAGAGTAACAAACGACCATTTTCAAACTTACCTTCTGGATAGCTCGAAATTCAATGCCTTCAACATATATCGCACCATCTCCACAATGGTACCATGAAAAGCACTCTAGTAGAAACTCAAAAATGACATCTTCTTTCTGATTCAAGAATCGGTACAACTCAATCGTCATCCATTCGTTGTCTCTCCATGTTGCAAAATATGCATTTAAAATTTCGTGTCCCTTTCTATAATTCAGGTCAACATACATCGGTTTACTTGCAAAGTTTCTTGAATCACAAAATTTGAAGACTAAATAGACCCCATAAACAACATTTGCAGATAAAAGTTCAGCGCTTGTCTTTATTTCGATGTTCAAGTTGGAAATATCTAACATCTCTAATACTGTCCCAAACCTGCACATTATAAATATTCAAGTCTCAATCAGTCATCGCCTTTGTTTCTACTTTTGGGTTTTGTAATTCTTTTGACCCAAAATATATGGCATACATTAACTTTTTGGGGGAGCTTAAGTTCAAAATCAAAATGTATTGTATCAGTGACAATATACATGACTATAATAATATTGGTAATATACTAGTACCAAATAAGAACAGAGGATTAGCAAAGTTCATAATTCATGGTCATGGAAACAGAGGACCAAAACAGGGGCATTCCTCAACCACTTCAAAACAGGTAACTATCAAACATGATGTAACACCCCCAATTCATGGACGCAGCGGAATTCGAACTGGGTGTTACTTGACGGCACAATAGACACAATAATAGAAAACGAACTCCAATTGAGTCGTTTTAAAAGATTTATCATTCAAATTGTATAAATATCAGAGATACAAAATGAGGTCCCAATTGGTTCCATGTTTACAAATCACATTAAGTGAGATTTTGAATGATAAGTAAATTTATAGCCCTCTTGAGTATCCGTGTCCTTCCGTACCATCCTTGATCGTCATGAACCTGAAATACATGCTTGAGAGGTCAACACAAAGGTTGAGTGGAATTCGTAGAGTTTAGTTAAATCGTTTGAACACAATAATCGTAGTGTTTGTAGTTAAATCGTTTGAACACAATAATCGTAGTGTTTGTAGTTAAATCGTTTGAACACAATAATCGTAGTGTGAGCTATAGACTCACACCAATGTTTAGAAAACAAAATCGTTATTTATTTCACTAAGCTCATACAACCAAAGCGTTAACATCGAACCAACAAAATTGGCATTATAGAAGCCCTATCAAGGTACTTTTGCCATTATACCGCTAAATCTCAAATATAGTGCATTTGTGTGAACTCATCGTTGTTCAACACAAATGGGATTCGTCAATCCCAATAGATCTATTCACAATATTCGCGCTCACTAAAGGTAGTGACTAATGGTTCATGATATAGGGACTTCGAACATGGCAATCGTTACTTAGTGATAATAAAACATCGTCGGGTAGCATACAGTAGAAAGCATCGTGTTCGAGTAGAAAAATAATAGCATGTATTCCCCCCATGGGTTTGTAAAATAGTTAAACAATAGAAAGTGGGGCTACGAACTCACCTTAAGTACGATAGCAAGTAATGAAGGTGATGGTTTGATCATATAGGTTTCTACAAGCAACCTATAATAGAATGTCGCGACTTAGGATCGGAGTAAAGAATATGAATAAGTGCCAATATATATATCTTGCATCTAGTCCATGATGTGGTATGATGTATATTGTAAGTCTTTGAAAGAAAGATTTATGAAACATGTATGTTTTGGTATATCGTTCACTACCGTTCGGGCCGACATAATTCAGAAGTCATGTTAGTAAGCGTTCGAGGAGCCAGGACACTTTAACTCGTAAATCCACAACTCAACTCGACGGCTTACATAATGAACTCCTCACATGAGGCTCCCTACTATTGTAGTAGTTGATGAAATATATATAGATATAAGTTTTGATCCGAAAAGTTACATGTCCGATATTTGAATAAACTTAGGAAAGTTTATTTGTACATGAAGATTGTTATTAGGGGTAGTTTCATAAGTCTTGAACGACCATTTTCTCTTGTTAAAATCTCATGGTTTCCTTTTAAGTGAAGTAGATCCAAATTGTTTGTTCAAGTTATCGTTAACTCTTTGTTTCATGTTTACGCCTAAGTAAGCTTGTATGGTCGGTTCGTCATGGCCTAGCCATGACCTTTGGTTCTTGTTCCAAGGTCATGAGACACAACCTTGGCTCTAGCCATGGTGGTGGTCTTGATTATAGGTCATAAGACCCCTTTGGTCTTCATAAACCATAACCTATATGTAATGACTTTGTCTAAAAATGGGCTGTTTAGAATTTGAAGAAATTTATCACTCGGAAAGCGTTTTTAGGTCTCGAGCTTCTTTGTTCCTGAACGAAAACGTCGTTCCGGACAACTTTCATGTTTTAACTTTTTGATGAATCGGACCAGAAGTGGGACTTTCAAAACCCAAATTTGATCAGGAAGCTATTTGGCAGTTTTGCCGGAAATCTTTGGTAATTTCAAATCGCCATAACTTTTGACTCGTATACTCGTTTTGGGTGGTTCAAATTGCTATGGTTTCCTTGTTAAGTCCTCTACTGTAATTTGTAATGATCCAATATCATAATTTTACCATTTTGGTCGTGGTTTTACCAAGAAATTCATTAGTTTGCTTGTTTTAGTAACTTGTTTCAACAATCGATAACAATAACTTGTTTTGCTCACTTTTATACATCATGGACATAACTACAAGACATAATATAGCAAGAATAACATGTAAATAACATGAACATGATTATTTAACAAGAATCAAGTTAGGGTTTGGCTCACAACTTTTGGCTTTCAAAGATGAAAGGAAGTTAACATGTAAGGATAGGACATTGATAGACTTGCTTCAACCCTTTTTCACTTCATGCAATCTTTCTACCCTTGGTATTCTTGAAAGATGGATGATGAAGGTTTAGGTGAATTGAGTGGATTTAAACTCAAGAGAAATCACCAAGTATATGAGGTTATGGAAGTGTTTTGATAACCTAAGATCAAACTAGGGTTTCAACCTTGAACTTGCACTTGAATCTTGCATGAAACTTGGAAGATAATTTGCCAAGGATGAAATATTGATGTGTGTGGTATGTGGGACGTTCAAAGGAAGGGGGAGGGCTATATTTATAGTCAAAAATGAGGAGGTTAGGAAACTAGTAGGAAATTACCAAAACTTGGTGACCAAGTTGTAATTTAGAGATGATCTAGGGGTAATTTCATGAGATGAAGCCACATGGGATGACTCCCCCCCTCCTAGGTCGGTTTGTAAGCTTGGAGAGCAAGGGTGTGGACTTTTCTTGGTATTATCCAAGATACTTGGTTAGTTTTGACTCCGGGAAATGCCAATCGTAAATGATTAAGCCTCAAAACGTAAAACCGGGTGTCGTAAAATTATGGAACTTGAAAGAATGGTTAAACATGTCCATATAGTCCATAATAAAATATAAAATGAGTGGTAGGATCTATCGGGTGCTAAAACCCTGCTAAAAACTGGAAACACGGGTCTAAAACGCGTAATTCGCGTAAAACGCTGAATATTGCGTAAAATTGAGAAAAGTAAAATGTTACTTTTCTAATGTTATAAAAATGATTTAAAATGACTTATAATGTCTAGACTGGGCTCAGTCTAGTGTCGGTTGGTATTAAATGTCTTTTAGACATCAAACCGTAAGCCTAAAAATCACGAATTGACTTATAACATCAAGGGATGATTTTTGGTCAATGGAGGAGGGAAAGAATATGTTGACTTTTTCTAAGAAGTTGAAAACTCAAATAGTCTTAGAAACGCGTTTCGTGGTCTCACGGTTAATCGCTCATACGGTTAAGCGTGCTCATGCGAGAATAGTACAGGCTTGGGTGACCTGCTGGGAAGTTTTTGGTCATGTTTTTCTCAGTCACGATTAATTCTCAAATAAATCATGAGTGTGTCAAACATTTTTCTGATGTGGGGTCACCTGACGAGGTCGAATTTCGTTGTGCGTAGAATTTCTGAATGTCGTTTTACCCTAAAACGTGTAATTCCTTAATAACTTTCACGAAAGTGAGCTTATGAAAGTTAAACTTTTAATTTGCCATGGAAATGATTTATCATTTGAGAATATCAAATAAAAATCAACTTTCGGGAAAGTTTCGGAAAAGAAATGAATAGTAAAAGTGAATAGTGAAATTTTCCGGGAAAATTAATTAACCTGAAATTGTGAATTGTTACAGTCTCCACCCCATACGGGGAACTTCGTCCCGAAGTTCTGTGTGTATCATATGTTGGAGTGGTGTCGATGAAAAGGTGTAGTTACTTATGAGGACTATAGTCTGGGATTACCAGTGATGTAGTTTGATTTGTCGTTTCAGTGTATGGTGTAGGATGAGGTTTACTTTTATGTAGGAAAGGTATGGTAATAGTCGAATATCAAAGGAAATTGATATAGCAGTCGAATATTAATAGGAATTGAGATAGTAGTTGCAATCATAGCCTAGTAGGTAATCGGTTGTTGTACCTAGTGTTTATTGACTTCATACTTATGTTATTTTGGATACAAACAAGCCCACTTGTTTATAAGTCTTTATTTACATAGAGAGGCATCCCAAACAATGTAAATAGAGAAGTATAAACTTATGGTTTGGTGATTTACAATGTCTTTATTTAAATGAAAAGGCATCCCAATCCATTCAAATAATTACAAATCATCCTACACAACATTCATACTTAGTCGGTGAGTTACAAGGTAGGGTTTTACGAGATGATACTGGTGTTCCATGATGAATATTCAATCTTGTAAAGCTGGTAAGGGTGATTGTGGTGTAGCTAAGGATGATTTGAGCATTAAAAATGCATCAAGATCTGTTTATGAGCTTGTGGTTCCAACGGTTATGAAGATAATGTTGTGATATCTTGATGAACAGAAGTGTGTAGTGTATGCTTAACATTAATACTGGTAGAGATGTCAAGTTTGCTTTAAAATTTCTTAAGAGATTTTAAAGGTTTATGATGGAATGGTATCCTTAGGACCTAAACAGGATAGTACTTCTACAGGATGAAGAGAAGAATTGATAACTATCCCAAGATAGTAGTTCGGATTATCCCATAAATGAAAACTTTCAAGAATGAAGTTAGGTAGTACAAATAAGGTGTTAAGATTTCGCTGAGTGGTAAAACACTATCGTGTCTCTAGATCGTTTTAAAGAATTCGGGTGGTTTATCGAGTTCAAGTAGAAAATCAACCTAAACATAACCCTAGTACAACTACTCTCAGTATTTGAAAATTCTAAGTCGAATATAGTTAGTCAGACTATATTCCACTGTCCCTAGGTTAAATATAGGTGACTAGTCTATATTTAGCCAAGGTTTGATAAAATTTTCAAATACCTAAATTAGGTATACTTGTGATACGTCCGTTGCTTTCGGGAAACTGTCCACTAAACAAAGGCGATGTCAAACCATTCAGTTGCAAGTCCCGCCATAAGAGACTTGTAACGTATGTTTTCACATTCCATTGCATAGAAGATAGTACGGGTAGATATGTGTGGAAAGGAAGTTGAAGTAATTCTAAAACAGTCTATACTGGGCTAGAATTACAAACTTTTAACAATGAAGGTTTCAGAAGAAAACTTTGATGGATGTAGAGAAAGTTCAACTTTTGTCGATGATGGATTAGTTTGTCCTTTAGAAATTTCATATTTCTTGTTTGGAAATCGATAGATTGTGATGGGTTTTTGATATCATATGAAATGATATTGATGAGGTGGTGGAATAATTCGAGAGACCATTGCACAAATCACAATGTCTCGGAAGTAGATTAGACCATCGTGTGACTCAAAACATTTGAGAAATGATTAAGACCATTGTGTCATACAATGTCCGGGAAATAGAAAAGACCATTGTAATTAGTTACAATGTCTTGGATATAAAATGTTGGAGTAGGAACATGGTTGGGAGAATGTGGTTGTGTCGAAATGCCATAGAATAGGCATGTGTAGATATGTTTAGATAAAATGATTGAAAATAACTCGAATGTATATATAAATATACTAGTATTTGTTCGTGTAGTGTAAAATGCCTAGTGTGTATATATGAATATACATATATGTTCATGTAGCATAAAATGCTTAATAAGTCCATAATCGTCTGGAGGATGGAAGACACGAAGATCAGAAGGCTATAAAATGTTTTTGTTTGTAGTGTGGTTATAGTTTAGGTCTCAATTAGACCCGTTTCTCTATAACCATGGCTCTGGTACCAATCTGTAACACCCCCAATTCATGGACGCAGCGGAATTCGAACTAGGTGTTACTTGACGGCACAATAGACACAATAATAGAAAACGAACTCCAATTGAGTCGTTTTAAAAGATTTATCATTCAAATTGTATAAATATCAGAGATACAAAATGAGGTCCCAATTGGTTCCATGTTTACAAATCACATTAAGTGAGATTTTGAATGATAAGTAAATTTATAGCCCTCTTGAGTATCCGTGTCCTTCCGTACCATCCTTGATCGTCATGAACCTGAAATACATGCTTGAGAGGTCAACACAAAGGTTGAGTGGAATTCGTAGAGTTTAGTTAAATCGTTTGAACACAATAATCGTAGTGTTTGTAGTTAAATCGTTTGAACACAATAATCGTAGTGTTTGTAGTTAAATCGTTTGAACACAATAATCGTAGTGTGAGCTATAGACTCACACCAATGTTTAGAAAACAAAATCGTTATTTATTTCACTAAGCTCATACAACCAAAGCGTTAACATCGAACCAACAAAATTGGCATTATAGAAGCCCTATCAAGGTACTTTTGCCATTATACCGCTAAATCTCAAATATAGTGCATTTGTGTGAACTCATCGTTGTTCAACACAAATGGGATTCGTCAATCCCAATAGATCTATTCACAATATTCGCGCTCACTAAAGGTAGTGACTAATGGTTCATGATATAGGGACTTCGAACATGGCAATCGTTACTTAGTGATAATAAAACATCGTCGGGTAGCATACAGTAGAAAGCATCGTGTTCGAGTAGAAAAATAATAGCATGTATTCCCCCCATGGGTTTGTAAAATAGTTAAACAATAGAAAGTGGGGCTACGAACTCACCTTAAGTACGATAGCAAGTAATGAAGGTGATGGTTTGATCATATAGGTTTCTACAAGCAACCTATAATAGAATGTCGCGACTTAGGATCGGAGTAAAGAATATGAATAAGTGCCAATATATATATCTTGCATCTAGTCCATGATGTGGTATGATGTATATTGTAAGTCTTTGAAAGAAAGATTTATGAAACATGTATGTTTTGGTATATCGTTCACTACCGTTCGGGCCGACATAATTCAGAAGTCATGTTAGTAAGTGTTCGAGGAGCCAGGACACTTTAACTCGTAAATCCACAACTCAACTCGACGGCTTACATAATGAACTCCTCACATGAGGCTCCCTACTATTGTAGTAGTTGATGAAATATATATAGATATAAGTTTTGATCCGAAAAGTTACATGTCCGATATTTGAATAAACTTAGGAAAGTTTATTTGTACATGAAGATTGTTATTAGGGGTAGTTTCATAAGTCTTGAACGACCATTTTCTCTTGTTAAAATCTCATGGTTTCCTTTTAAGTGAAGTAGATCCAAATTGTTTGTTCAAGTTATCGTTAACTCTTTGTTTCATGTTTACGCCTAAGTAAGCTTGTATGGTCGGTTCGTCATGGCCTAGCCATGACCTTTGGTTCTTGTTCCAAGGTCATGAGACACAACCTTGGCTCTAGCCATGGTGGTGGTCTTGATTATAGGTCATAAGACCCCTTTGGTCTTCATAAACCATAACCTATATGTAATGACTTTGTCTAAAAATGGGCTGTTTAGAATTTGAAGAAATTTATCACTCGGAAAGCGTTTTTAGGTCTCGAGCTTCTTTGTTCCTGAACGAAAACGTCGTTCCGGACAACTTTCATGTTTTAACTTTTTGATGAATCGGACCAGAAGTGGGACTTTCAAAACCCAAATTTGATCAGGAAGCTATTTGGCAGTTTTGCCGGAAATCTTTGGTAATTTCAAATCGCCATAACTTTTGACTCGTATACTCGTTTTGGGTGGTTCAAATTGCTATGGTTTCCTTGTTAAGTCCTCTACTGTAATTTGTAATGATCCAATATCATAATTTTACCATTTTGGTCGTGGTTTTACCAAGAAATTCATTAGTTTGCTTGTTTTAGTAACTTGTTTCAACAATCGATAACAATAACTTGTTTTGCTCACTTTTATACATCATGGACATAACTACAAGACATAATATAGCAAGAATAACATGTAAATAACATGAACATGATTATTTAACAAGAATCAAGTTAGGGTTTGGCTCACAACTTTTGGCTTTCAAAGATGAAAGGAAGTTAACATGTAAGGATAGGACATTGATAGACTTGCTTCAACCCTTTTTCACTTCATGCAATCTTTCTACCCTTGGTATTCTTGAAAGATGGATGATGAAGGTTTAGGTGAATTGAGTGGATTTAAACTCAAGAGAAATCACCAAGTATATGAGGTTATGGAAGTGTTTTGATAACCTAAGATCAAACTAGGGTTTCAACCTTGAACTTGCACTTGAATCTTGCATGAAACTTGGAAGATAATTTGCTAAGGATGAAATATTGATGTGTGTGGTATGTGGGACGTTCAAAGGAAGGGGGAGGGCTATATTTATAGTCAAAAATGAGGAGGTTAGGAAACTAGTAGGAAATTACCAAAACTTGGTGACCAAGTTGTAATTTAGAGATGATCTAGGGGTAATTTCATGAGATGAAGCCACATGGGATGACTCCCCCCCTCCTAGGTCGGTTTGTAAGCTTGGAGAGCAAGGGTGTGGACTTTTCTTGGTATTATCCAAGATACTTGGTTAGTTTTGACTCCGGGAAATGCCAATCGTAAATGATTAAGCCTCAAAACGTAAAACCGGGTGTCGTAAAATTATGGAACTTGAAAGAATGGTTAAACATGTCCATATAGTCCATAATAAAATATAAAATGAGTGGTAGGATCTATCGGGTGCTAAAACCCTGCTAAAAACTGGAAACACGGGTCTAAAACGCGTAATTCGCGTAAAACGCTGAATATTGCGTAAAATTGAGAAAAGTAAAATGTTACTTTTCTAATGTTATAAAAATGATTTAAAATGACTTATAATGTCTAGACTGGGCTCAGTCTAGTGTCGGTTGGTATTAAATGTCTTTTAGACATCAAACCGTAAGCCTAAAAATCACGAATTGACTTATAACATCAAGGGATGATTTTTGGTCAATGGAGGAGGGAAAGAATATGTTGACTTTTTCTAAGAAGTTGAAAACTCAAATAGTCTTAGAAACGCGTTTCGTGGTCTCACGGTTAATCGCTCATACGGTTAAGCGTGCTCATGCGAGAATAGTACAGGCTTGGGTGACCTGCTGGGAAGTTTTTGGTCATGTTTTTCTCAGTCACGATTAATTCTCAAATAAATCATGAGTGTGTCAAACATTTTTCTGATGTGGGGTCACCTGACGAGGTCGAATTTCATTGTGCGTAGAATTTCTGAATGTCGTTTTACCCTAAAACGTGTAATTCCTTAATAACTTTCACGAAAGTGAGCTTATGAAAGTTAAACTTTTAATTTGCCATGGAAATGATTTATCATTTGAGAATATCAAATAAAAATCAACTTTCGGGAAAGTTTCGGAAAAGAAATGAATAGTAAAAGTGAATAGTGAAATTTTCCGGGAAAAGTAATTAACCTGAAATTGTGAATTGTTACACATGACACCCAGACACCAAATTTCACTATCAAAATCGGTCGAGAAAATACTGAAATCTTAGATTCAAGTTCTACCATCTTCATGTTTGAGCCTCATAAAGCATAATTTGAAGTTGGTGTACTCAGGCTGTTTACCTTTTAACTAGCACTCCACAGGGAAAGTTAACAACAAAGGTAACCTAAACTACCAAGTTTATCAGTGTGAGGTATCCACTACTTTCCCGCACATTAAAAAAAAAAAAAAAAAAAAAAAAAAAAAAAAAATCCAATTCCTAAAAAAATAATTATTTATTCTTGAATATCTGTCATAAAACTTCAAGTCCTATTGTGAACCAAAAAAGTGCATGTAAGTTTCCCAGTTATACAATATATTAAACCAGTAGGAAAAAAACCCATAATTTAAGTTCAAAATACATAGGTGCGCCGTAAACTAAATATTAGGCTACCTTAACCTTATTATTATGCTACCGTAAACAGCTTGTTATGCATAAAATGGTATAGTAACTGAATTCCACATAAAAAAGTATAATTAAAATAGACTTCTAACATCAATGTGATTGTATGCTTATCACTTGATACAAACAAATTTAGAGAGGTAGAGAGAATAACCTTGATTGTGGAAGAGCTTTCGGCGCATGTCGACAGCTGTTTTTGTAGGAAAACATTGTCGCTGAAATCATTTTATTTCTTTCACCATTTCCATCGAATGACAACAACTGTTGTATAACAAAAAAAAAAACGAATTAGAATCGATTTTTATTATAGGCAAATGCATGTGTGATTTTGAGTTATCCCTCAAAAAGGAAAAGATATATAGAAAATGGGAAACACCAAATAAATGAGATACAAGAACGAAAAAATTACCACGTTGTCCTGTTGAAGGAGGATTCCCTTCGAAAAAATGTTGTAAAGATCCTCTTTTTTGATGGTAGAATATTTTTCAGGGCACTTTGTCATCTGAATTATTTCTTTATAATCTGTGGGCAATTTGGGCTCCCATTTCTCATAATCCTCCTGTATATATATTAATCATTTAATAAAGTCAGTTTCATACGGTTACTTTCTTACAGTTTAGAAAACAGTAAAAGGCCATAGTTTAGATATATATATGAATCAAAAGTTAGTCAGTTTTGTCAAAATATAGAAACTTACCTGGAATTCCAATGCTTTCTTAAGTTGTATGACCACTTCATGAGCTGTTGGTCGTCTTTCTCTCATGTGATGTATGCATTGATAGGCAATCCTTGCAAAAGTAGTAAATGACTGTGTCCCAATTTGTTCCTTTATACCCTTAAACACTAACTCATCAAGTTTTCCTACTTGATAGTGGTGTTTAGCCAAAAAAGGTAAATAAAGATACTCGTCATCTAGTTTTATGGATGATAGTTTCCCACACAATATGTCAAATAAGACCGCACCCAATGAGAATATATCAGACTCTTTAGTTAAGAAGCCTGTTTTCGAGCGTAGTGGGTCACGATAGCCGATTGTGCCTGTAACATTGTCGATGACATAGTCTACATCCTGATTTGTTGGACATACTAAGGAAAGCCCAAAATCACTAATTTTTGCTTTCCAATCATCAACCAGTAGAATGTTGCTGCTGCTGATGTCCCTATGTATTACCATTTCTGGACTTGAAACTGTTCCATGAAGAAATTCCAACCCAATCGCAATATCGATGCATATTTTAAGCCGCATCACCCACGTAAGACTATCATCGCTCAAGTACTTATCAAGACTTCCTCTTGATGCATACTCATAGACAATAATTTTCTCATCCTCTTCATCACAGTAGCCTACAAGACCAATTACATTTTCATGTTTATACTGCATAAGGATTTCAAGTTCTGTCATAAATTCAGCTTCTCCTTTAGCAGATTTCCTACCCAACCGCTTTGCAGCAATGAAGTTATGCCCATGAGTGTGACCCTTGTACACATTCCCAAAATCTCCATGTCCAATGAGATTGTCTTGATTGAAAGTTTTTGTTGCCAACTTTATGTCTTGAAGTGATAGTTTGAGGCTGTCCTTGTGGTTCTCCTGCGAATCATCGGACAATCAGTCGATTTGATAAGTAAAAAATAACTGAACTATTTGCCATCTAATACTCCTTTAAAGTCTCTAAGTTTAGGGTTACGGTTGTAAATCAAGCTTGCTAAAGTTTAAGATTAAAACAATATGTCACAAAAATTAAGGACTAAAAAAGTTAAATGGTAAGATCGTTAATTCAGTAAAAGTTTGAGGATTAAAATATTAGTTGCACAAAGTAAAATGTATGAAATGTCACATACTACTACTATGAAGAATATATGAGGAGATTATAAAGTTATTCAAAAAAAATTACTCACCTGATAGTATAACGCTTTTTTAAGTTCGTTGATGACAACATCTATTGATGGACGTTCGACTTGAGTTTCCGCCAGACACTAATATGCGATTTTTGAAAATGTGTCCAAAGACTCTTCATTGGGTCCTTTACTTAGAGAAAAGGCATGTTCATCTGTTTCTTCCTTGATCTTGTGATCAACAATTTGCATCAGTGTTCCCTTCTCAAAATGATGTCGTGCAATGAATGCAATCCCTTTCTCATTCACCTTGGTGTATATAGGATCATAGGCCAACCTCCCCGTCAAGATCTCAAACAACACAACTCCAAAAGAGTAAATGTCTGATTTTTTATTTAATCTTCCAGACTTCTCATATTCTGGATCCAAATACACATTTGTACCTGCAATCGTGTCGGTATTGAGAGTGCTGGCCTCTTGATCTGCTGGGTGGATTTTGGAGAGCCCGAAATCAGCAATCTTCGCTTCCAAATTTTCGCCCAATAGAATATTTGCACTCTTGATGTCACGGTGTATTATCTTTTGTTTGTCTTGATCAGTGTTGGTGTGAATGTAATTGTGACAACCGGCAGTTTAGGGAGCAATTTTAAAAATCCGCATTTCGATATAAGTTCGTTATAAAATTTTATTTGAAAATTTTATTTCACAACGAACTTGTAAGACCTATTTTATGGAAATTATATTTAATGACGTTATGGTATTCGTGAATTATGTTCATAATTCGTTTTGATTATGTGATCGGTGATGTATAAATGAATTCTCACTTGGTACTACGTTGACTTTGGCACTAGGATTACCTAACATGATTTTATGATTCGTCTTAACGAGCCGTTATTATTTTAATTGATTACGAGAGGTTCTCGTGTGATATGGAAATTTTAAAAATGAGTTCGGGTTCGGGCCACGTGTTTTACATTTACCCATATTACCCGCTCAATGGTAATAATATCCTTATTATTATTATTATTATTATTATTATTATTACATCCATTATTATTATTATTAATTCATTTAACAAAAAAAAAAAAAAAATGAAAAGTTAATACAAAAAGGGTGTGGTTCGGTTGCTAGCACCACACACACAAACACTCACTATTTTCTTTCATCTCTCTCTCTAACTCACTCTCATCTCCTCACCATCCTAACCCTAGCCGCCGAACGTAATTTCCGGCCACCGCCGCCGCACCTCCGCCTCCACAACAAAACCACCACCACTATCTTAACCCTCATCCTCTCCTCTTTCATTTGAGCTATCACACGCGCCCTAAAACACCTTCTAACATCACGAAATCTCATTAAATCCGAACGGTGTACCCTTGTTCTTACTAGATCCGCGTGTCTATTGGTTCAAGAAGGTGAGTATTGATAACTAGGCACCTTGGGTGCCTCGATATGGTTCTAAATCCGTGGAAACATGGCTTAAAATTTATGGGTGTGATGATATACGAGCTGAACATGTTGGGAAATTAATGGTTTTGATAACTATACACGTTTGGTATCCGGGTGTGGTTTAGTTTTGTAGGGTCGAAGGGTACCCGAGGGTGGAAACCCTCGGTTTGGGCTTGTTCTTTTGGCTATTCGAACTTGTTGATTATTGGTGGTTGATTGAGGATGTTGGATCCTCATTCTTGTTGTTTGACCGATTATTGATGGTCAAGGTTAACCATGGTTTCGAGTGGTTCCTTGGCCGACCACCCATGTGGGTCATGTGGTTTGATAGCTCGATGCTATCTTGATCCGACTCTTGTGAGTCGCGACCTCTCGGCCGTGTTTGGTTATTCTTTGCCGCGACCCTATGTGGTCAAATTGGCAGTTTGGTTGTGCTCGTTGGAGCTTATTTTGATGACATTTGAGGTGGTTGATTCGAGTCCTCGTGACTCGTGGTGTTGAGCCGTGACTCAAGTGAGTCGAAGGCTCGGGTTTGGCTTGGTAAACCGACCCAAACATTAACATGGTTAATGTTATTTTTGTGTGATTATTGTGAACTAATTGTTATACTTTTATTTGTTATGATTATATTTGGTATATGGTTATTGATGTGGTATGTAATTCTCGGCCGAGTACTTTGGTCGAAATGGATATTGGATATTGAATATTGATTATTGGTTATGGTTTATATTGTGAAGTTGTTGGCGATTGGGATGTGATATGAGGACCGGTTATGAGACGGTAGTTAGATGACGGAGATAGGTTAGATGGGTACCGTAGTCGGACCTTATTGTTGTAGCCCGTGGTTGAGATTGTGATTGGACGGAGTTATTGTTTGTGACTTTGGTTTATTATTGGACTTGGACAATGAGCCGAGAGTCATGACTCGGACATATGACCATTTCGTGTAACTCAATAAATATTAAAAGTAAAACGAGAATAATAAAACTCGTAATAATAATTATTAGTAATATGAACGTTTATACGAAAATATATACGTGAATAACGTATATATAACTATATAAACGCGTATATTAATAATAATAATAATCACGAGTCGTATTATAAATAATACGATTAGATACATATTAGGCTACGAAAGTGGCGTAATATTAATTAAACGTATTATTATTATTAGAAATTGTGTTATAAACGGGAAACTCCCGACAATTATGAAACGTTAAATAAAAAGTCATTTTGGATATATGACGAATAAACTTATTGAGTTAGGCGAAATTGTCGTCACTCGGGTCCAGGTAAGTTATTATTTGCGACATTCGTGTTGTCTCGGATATATGACGACTAATATAGACGTTTTCTATAAATAAACAACCACCCAACCGTAAGGTTGAGTCGGGTTGTTTGATTATATGAAACGAATATATTAGTGGGCATCGTATCCTACGACGCCCATAGGTTGTAGTATATGTAAAGGGTAATAGATTGCGAGTGTATATATCGGGAAATCTGGCCAATTTGACGATATATACGAGGAATTTATTAAACTATGATATATACTATATAGTAATTATGTGCTATGTGTTTTATATGTGCTTTAGATTGGGTGTAATCTTGGAACGGTATATTACGTAAATAAATATGAGGATTATCAAATCGACGGATTTGGTAAACTTTGGCGATTTATTTAAATGATATATTGGGCTAATATTAGATCTATAGTTTATTATATGTTCTATGTGCGATCTTGTTGGTTTGTTTTGAGTCGACCCACCACCCGTATGGATACCAAACGCAAATACACCAAACTAATACGAAATGGATTTTCGGTAATAAAACGGATTCTCGTCCGGGTTTGGGAATATTATATATTTGAGGAAATGATTTCTGAAAGAGTTAACATTGTTAGGTCGTGCCAAGTCCGTAGTTGCTGTTTCGTGAGTTATCATACATCTTATTGCTACCTACCTCGTCTTGCTATATTTCTGGACTTGAGGTGAGTCATAGCCCCACTTTTTACTCTTGAACTATGTTTTCAACGATTGGGGTGAGAAACGTGCAAATCATTTTACGTGGACTATTATCGCTTTTATATGCTTTCTAAACTTGCTATGCGTATGGACTAGGACCTATAGTCAGCTTTAGTCACTTCTTATGTGTACTATTCAAGGTTGGCTTATCTGTTATTGTCAGCTTTAGTCACACGGTTAGTGTGTACTATTCAAGGTTGGCTTATTTATTATTGTCAGCTTTAGTCACACGGTTAGTGTGTACTATTCAAGGTTGACTTATTAGATACTGTAGTGTGCACCTATAGGTTATTAATACGTCGGAGGTTATCCGAGTATTTATTGGTATTGCGGGGGTTACCCGAATACTTATGTGGTTACGGAAGGGTATCCGTGTGTTTTGGTTATTACGGAAGGGTTTCCGTGTGTTATGTTGAGAGCGGAGGGTATCCGCAGGCTTTTAGCGAATCCTTAGTCTAGCTAGCAAGCGTTTTGCGTACATGTCCACTATATTATTAGTTGAAATTAAACCTATGATCTCACCAGCGAAAGCTGACTTTTAGCATGTTTTCTCAGGTAATTAAGTGTTGAGGTGCATGCTTGGATTGGAAGGCTCGGCTGTGGCACACGGTTACGGATCTATATTTTCTAAACTCTGATAATTTAATTTGGACCTATTGTTATTTTATTTTGGGCCTAACTCTGAATGATGTTGGGATAAATGTAAACTCTAAAACCCCGTTTTGGTTGTGTTTTTATTATGTTTACTTTATCTCGTTCTATATTGTCTTGTGTTGGATACCAATCCCCATAGCACCCCGAAAGCTTGTTGAGTCTTCCGCTGTATCGAATTTTGGGGGTGTTACAGATTGGTATCAGAGCCAGGTTATAGAGAACTAGGTAAATAAACGCCTAAACTATAACCGTATTTTTATAGAAAAGGATCCTTGACTACCGCCCGCCAGCCCGCCAAGCCGAAGCATCTTCTATTAATTGAGGTATTATGAGATATTTGAGATGATTTGAGGTTTATGGATTTTAGTACTAAGATGGCGTTCTTGAGGATTTATATGGTCTATATGTTTTATAAACATTTTTAGAAATGCGGTGTTTGAAATTCTTTTATTAAGATTATATGGTATTATTTGATGTGTATATTTGGTACGATTTTATGAGTTGTGATATAAGTTGTTTTGAAACACTTACACCTACCCTACGCCGTTGTCACAGACTATGTCCTCCCATGTGCCTGATGTCGTTGAGGACATCCTTACTGCACCAGTTTTACCTGCACAGTTCACTATGGCATCTGATGACCCTTACCAGATGGCCATGTCTACAGCTATTGTGTCACAGGCAGCTTCTACTTCAGCACTACCTGCTGCATCTACGCAGGGACCCTCATCTTCTCTAGGGCTCCCTGGTACATCGAGGCAACTTACTCTTCATCAGGCTTTGGCTCGTGTGGCACCACGCTTTGCCCACCGAGCTACAGCACGCATGTCGGTACGCCCTACTCCATCACCTTTACAGATTGATGCTCATTCTCTTCTGTCTGAGGCGCCACCCACATCATTGCGTCGTCGTCCTAGATCACCTACTACATCTCCACATGGTTCACCTAGTAGGAGACGACGAGTGATGAGGTACTCTTCCGATGAGGAGGAGGAGTACGAGGGTGAGGATGAGGCTGATGACCCTGAGCGGGAGGATGACCCTCAGGAGGCTGAGCATGGTGATGATGATGACCCTGAGGAGGAGGATGACCCTCAGGAGGATGAGATGCCTGATGATGATGATGATGAGTTAGCACCACCAGCTCAGGCTGAGGAGCCTGATTCACCTGTGCACCCGATTGAGCCCGATTCACCTGATCATCCGTTCTTGTTTGAGTTGCCACCTGGTAGTCCCGTTGAGTCGGATGCATCGTCTGAGGTTTCTGCTGAGCATGCAGAGTTGGGTGAGGTTGGCAGGTTGTGGGCTCGGATTACTGAGCTTAGTGACAGAGTTGCACACGTATCTGATCGACTTGAGAGAGTTATTGGAGAGTTTTTAGCAGATTTGAGAGTTGATTTGACTGTCGTTGTGGGCAGGGCTACTGAGCTGAGGAGAGTTATGATGGATGTTCATGAGCATATCGATAGTTTGCAGCGAGGATTCGTTACTGCTCGTGAGGCCGACCGCAAGCTTTGGCAAAGGAATGCCGAGCTAGAGAAGGAGGTGGCTGACCTCAAGAGAGACCGAGACACCCATAGCGTGGAGTTAGGATCGTTATGGAGGGATCTTGATGGCTTGAGGCAGGAGTTGAGGATTCTCCGTCAGCCCCGTGGCTAGTTACTTGAGTTATATTATCTTGTTGCTTTCTTAGCCGAGGAGTGTTCGGTTAGAAAAGCTAGTTATCATATTTTGATGTATTTTGTTTGGTATTCGTCTCTTTTGGAACGATTAGTATGTTTGGTGTTATCCGTTGGTTGGAACGATGTTAGATCGCTATTGTATGATTGATGGTTGTTAGCATATGATATTATGTGATTTTGGGTGTTATGGAAATTGAGTCCTTATTCGCTTATTATTACATAGCGTGTCGTTGCCATTCTTGCTATGACTTGATTTCGTTGAGATGTTTTGTTGAGCATGTCGATAAGTTCTAATGGAGATTCATGAACTTGTGTGATGTTACAGATCAATGGCACCCCGTCGAAACCCTGTTAGGTCTACCAGGACTGGTCCTGCTGTGACTACTCCTACACCTGCTCGTCGAGGTCGTCGACCTACCCGAAATGTTGAAACCCCTACTCCTGACAACTTGGACACCACTAACCGTAACAACAGGAATCAAAATGTTGATGTTCAGGGAGACAATGGTCATGTTCCACTTAATGCACCTACTGTGGATCAAGCAATGATCAACCAACTCGTGGAGCAAAGAGTTGCTGAACTACTCGCTGAGTCAAATCATTCCAACAATTCTGCTGAAACTTTTCCACCTGTTCGTGCTAATGGATGTCATTATAAGGAATTCAAGATTTGTGGACCCATTGAGTTTGGTGGAAATGAGGGAGTGGTTTACTTAGTTAGATGGATTGAGAAGACTGAGTCAGTGTTTAATGTCAGTGGTTGTGCGGAGAATGCGAAGGTAAAGTTTGCTTCCTTTACTTTCAAGGATGAAGCTTTGACATGGTGGAACAACTACCGAAATGCAGTTGGGAGTGATGTAGCATATGCTATGACCTGGGAGCAATTTAAGTCCTTGTTGATTCAGACTTATTGCCCAAGGAATGAGATCAAGAAGCTAGAGATTGAGTTTTGGAACCACAAGGTGAAAGGTAATGATATGGCGACTTACAATCGTCGTTACCAGGAGTTAGCCTTGTTGTGCCCTGACATGGTGAAAACCGAGACTCAAAAGATCGAGAGGTATACTGATGGATTGCCTGTAACTACGAGGAATGATGTAATTTCTGCTAGGCCTGCAAACATCCATGAGGCAATCACAATTGCTCAACAACTTATGGATTCGTTGGAATTAGAAGAAGCTGATAAGGAGAAGAATGGAAAGAGAAAGAGAGACCGTCACTCTAAGAGTAATGATCACCGAAGCAAGAGACAAGCTAAGGCTTATGCTATTGGGAATGGAAATAAGAAGAATCAGAATGGTGATGCACCCAAGTGTGATCGTTGCCATCAGCATCACACCGGATGGTGTAGTGTGACATGCCAGAATTGTTCAAAGAAAGGACATACAGCTAGGGACTGTAGAGCTCGACCTCTTGCAATGGTTCAAGCTGTTCCTGAGATGAGAAACAAGGCAGATGTTACCTGTTATGGATGTGGAAAGAAGGGACACTATAGGAATGAGTGTAGAGAATCGCGGAACCGTGGAAACCAAGGCTCGGGTGGTAATGGGTACAATTATGGAAACCGTGGAGCTGGAGGAAATCGTGGACGACAAGATAATGGGGACCAACGTGTGGAAGCTGGAGCTGCTCAAGGAAGAGTGTATGCGCTCGGGAACGAGAGAGGAGAAGATCCGAACGTCGTTACTGGTACGTTCCTTCTCAATAATCGTTATGCTTCCATACTGTTTGATACTGGTGCCGATAGGAGTTTTGTGTCCACTACATTTGCACCCTTACTAGAGAAACCCCCGATGGCCTTAGGAATTGGATATGATATTGAGTTAGCTAATGGAAACATAGAAAGGATTAATACCATCATTCGCGGTTGTACGTTAAATTTCTTGAACCACCCTTTCAACATAGATCTTCTACCCGTCACGTTAGGAAGTTTTGATGTAATCATTGGTATGGATTGGTTGTCGAAGTATCGTGCTCACATACTTTGCGACGAGAAGATCGTGCGTGTACCATACGGAAAGGAGGTCCTAAATATACTAGGAGACCGAAAGGATTCTAGGAGCCCATCCCGATTAACGGTGATTTCTTGCACTAAGTTACCGAAGCTGATAGAGAAGGGATGTTATCTTTTCTTAGCTCAAATTTCTGAGAAGGGAGAGACGAAGAAAAAGGAAAGGTGTATTGGAGATGTGCCTATAGTTCGTGATTTTCCTGATGTATTTCCCGATGATTTGCCGGGAATCCCGCCGACTAGACAAGTGGAGTTTCAAATTGAGTTGATACCCGGTGCTGCACCTGTAGCACGAGCACCTTATCGTCTTGCACCTACTGAACTGGAAGAGTTGTCGAAACAATTGGCGGAGTTAGTCGAAAAGGGATTCATAAGACCAAGTTCTTCACCTTGGGGAGCCCCAGTCTTGTTTGTGAAGAAGAAGGATGGATCGTTTCGCATGTGTATTGACTATAGAGAATTGAATAAGTTAACGGTGAAGAATCGATACCCGTTACCTAGGATCGATGATTTGTTCGATCAACTCCAAGGATCAAGTGTGTATTCGAAGATCGATTTGAGATCGGGATATCATCAACTCCGAGTTCGTGAGGAGGATATTCCGAAAACGGCTTTCAGAACCCGTTACGGGCATTACGAGTTTCAGGTGATGCCGTTTGGGTTGACTAACGCACCAGCAATATTCATGGATCTCATGAATCGTGTGTGTAAGCCATACTTGGATAAGTTCGTGATTGTATTCATCGATGACATTCTGATATATTCAAAGAGTGAGAAAGAGCATGAGGAGCATTTAAGACTCATTTTGGAATTGCTCAGGAAGGAGAAACTTTATGCCAAGTTTTCGAAATGTGAATTTTGGATTCCGACCGTACAATTTTTGGGTCACGTGATTGATAGACAAGGAGTCCACGTGGATCCTACAAAAATTGAAGCAATAAAAGATTGGGCTGCACCTACAACCCCAACCGAAGTTCGTCAATTTTTGGGTTTAGCTGGCTATTACCGAAGATTCATCGAGGGATTTTCGAAGATAGCTAAACCATTGACCAAATTGACTCAAAAGAGTGTTACGTATGAATGGGGAGATAAAGAAGAGGAAGCGTTTCAATTGCTTAAGAAAATGTTGTGTAGCGCTCCTATCTTAGCGTTACCAGAAGGTAACGAGGATTTCGTCGTCTATTGTGACGCCTCACATAAAGGCTTAGGAGCCGTGTTAATGCAACGAGAGAAGGTGATAGCTTATGCTTCCCGACAGCTCAAAAAGCATGAGAAAAACTACACTACCCATGATTTGGAACTCGGTGCTGTGGTTTTTGCTTTAAGAATATGGAGACATTACTTGTACGGGACCAAGTGTGTTGTATTTACTGACCATAAAAGTCTACAACACATCTTGAATCAAAAAGAGCTCAACATGAGACAACGACGTTGGATTGAGTTGCTAAGCGATTATGATTGTGAAATTCGCTACTATCCTGGTAAAGCAAACGTTGTTGCTGATGCTCTTAGTCGAAAGGAAAGGATACCACCATTACGAGTTAAGTCATTGGGAATGACTATAGTATCACCATTACCATCTCAGATACTCGAAGCTCAAACGGAAGCATTGAAAGCAGAAAATAGATCTGCCGAGAACATATTTGGGATGGCTGATAATGAGAAAGGATTTGTTAAGTGTTCGGATGGATTATTATGTTTTGGAGATCGGATTTGGGTACCGTTATATGGAGCAATTCGAGAATTGATTATGCATGAGTCGCATAAGTCAAAGTACTCCATTCACCCTGGTTCCGATAAAATGTACCAAGATCTTAAGAAGTTCTATTGGTGGCCAAATATGAAGGCAGAAATAGCGTCGTACGTTAGTAAGTGCTTGACATGCGCCAAGGTTAAGGCTGAACACCAGAGACCGTCAGGACTACTAACGCAACCAGAACTTCCAGTCTGGAAATGGGAGCGGATTACTATGGACTTCATTACCAAATTACCGAGGACGGCTAGCGGTTGTGACGCTATCTGGGTAATTGTGGACCGTCTGACAAAGTCTGCTCATTTCCTAGCTATTAGCGAAGATGATAGTGTGGATAAGCTTGCGAGGTTATAAGTGAAGGAAATTATTTCGCGTCATGGAGTCCCGATATCTATTATTTCGGATCGTGATAGTCGTTTTACGTCAGCTTTGTGGCGATCACTACAAACGGCTTTGGGGACGAGGCTTGATATGAGTACTGCATATCATCCCCAAACCGATGGTCAAAGTGAGAGGACCATACAGACGTTAGAGGATATGCTTCGTGCATGCATCATAGACTTTGGTAAAGGCTGGGAGAAGTATTTACCCCTTGCGGAATTCTCCTATAATAACAGCTACCACACAAGTCTTAAGGCTGCACCATTCGAAGCTTTATATGGCAGAAAGTGTCGTTCGCCTATTGGTTGGGCAGAAGTTGGAGATAGTCAACTTACAGGCCCCGAGCTTATTTTAGAAACTACCGAGAAAGTAGCCCAGATTCGTGATCGGTTGCAAGCCGCCAGGGATAGGCAGAAGAGCTACGCCGATCAGAGACGTAAACCTTTAGAGTTCCAGGTTGGAGACAAAGTGATGCTGAAAGTCTCGCCTTGGAAAGGTGTAATACGTTTCGGGAAACGTGGTAAACTCAACCCGCGCTACATTGGACCATTCTTGATCTTAGAAAGAATTGGGCCCGTGGCTTATAGGTTGGAATTACCGTCTGAACTGAGCAAAGTTCACGATGTGTTTCACGTGAGTAATTTGAAGAAGTGCCTTTCTGATGAAATGCCCGTCATTCCAATGAGGGACGTTCGTATTGATGAGAAATTGAATTTCGTGGAGGAGCCGATCGAGATTTTAGATCGTGAAGTTAAACGACTCAAGAGGAGTCGCATTCCGCTCGTCAAGGTTCGTTGGAACTCCCGACATGGACCGGAATTTACGTGGGAACGTGAGGACGAGTTCAGGAAGAGATATCCGAAGCTTTTCACTTCGTAGATGGACATTTTTCCGAGTGAAACCCGGGACGGGTTTCCTTCTGAGACGGGGAGGATGTGACAACCGGCAGTTTAGGGAGCAATTTTAAAAATCCGCATTTCGATATAAGTTCGTTATAAAATTTTATTTGAAAATTTTATTTCACAACGAACTTGTAAGACCTATTTTATGGAAATTATATTTAATGACGTTATGGTATTCGTGAATTATGTTCATAATTCGTTTTGATTATGTGATCGGTGATGTATAAATGAATTCTCACTTGGTACTACGTTGACTTTGGCACTAGGATTACCTAACATGATTTTATGATTCGTCTTAACGAGCCGTTATTATTTTAATTGATTACGAGAGGTTCTCGTGTGATATGGAAATTTTAAAAATGAGTTCGGGTTCGGGCCACGTGTTTTACATTTACCCATATTACCCGCTCAATGGTAATAATATCCTTATTATTATTATTATTATTATTATTATTATTACATCCATTATTATTATTATTAATTCATTTAACAAAAAAAAAAAAAAAAAGAAAAGTTAATACAAAAAGGGTGTGGTTCGGTTGCTAGCACCACACACACAAACACTCACTATTTTCTTTCATCTCTCTCTCTAACTCACTCTCATCTCCTCACCATCCTAACCCTAGCCGCCGAACGTAATTTCCGGCCACCGCCGCCGCACCTCCGCCTCCACAACAAAACCACCACCACTATCTTAACCCTCATCCTCTCCTCTTTCATTTGAGCTATCACACGCGCCCTAAAACACCTTCTAACATCACGAAATCTCATTAAATCCGAACGGTGTACCCTTGTTCTTACTAGATCCGCGTGTCTATTGGTTCAAGAAGGTGAGTATTGATAACTAGGCACCTTGGGTGCCTCGATATGGTTCTAAATCCGTGGAAACATGGCTTAAAATTTATGGGTGTGATGATATACGAGCTGAACATGTTGGGAAATTAATGGTTTTGATAACTATACACGTTTGGTATCCGGGTGTGGTTTAGTTTTGTAGGGTCGAAGGGTACCCGAGGGTGGAAACCCTCGGTTTGGGCTTGTTCTTTTGGCTATTCGAACTTGTTGATTATTGGTGGTTGATTGAGGATGTTGGATCCTCATTCTTGTTGTTTGACCGATTATTGATGGTCAAGGTTAACCATGGTTTCGAGTGGTTCCTTGGCCGACCACCCATGTGGGTCATGTGGTTTGATAGCTCGATGCTATCTTGATCCGACTCTTGTGAGTCGCGACCTCTCGGCCGTGTTTGGTTATTCTTTGCCGCGACCCTATGTGGTCAAATTGGCAGTTTGGTTGTGCTCGTTGGAGCTTATTTTGATGACATTTGAGGTGGTTGATTCGAGTCCTCGTGACTCGTGGTGTTGAGCCGTGACTCAAGTGAGTCGAAGGCTCGGGTTTGGCTTGGTAAACCGACCCAAACATTAACATGGTTAATGTTATTTTTGTGTGATTATTGTGAACTAATTGTTATACTTTTATTTGTTATGATTATATTTGGTATATGGTTATTGATGTGGTATGTAATTCTCGGCCGAGTACTTTGGTCGAAATGGATATTGGATATTGAATATTGATTATTGGTTATGGTTTATATTGTGAAGTTGTTGGCGATTGGGATGTGATATGAGGACCGGTTATGAGACGGTAGTTAGATGACGGAGATAGGTTAGATGGGTACCGTAGTCGGACCTTATTGTTGTAGCCCGTGGTTGAGATTGTGATTGGACGGAGTTATTGTTTGTGACTTTGGTTTATTATTGGACTTGGACAATGAGCCGAGAGTCATGACTCGGACATATGACCATTTCGTGTAACTCAATAAATATTAAAAGTAAAACGAGAATAATAAAACTCGTAATAATAATTATTAGTAATATGAACGTTTATACGAAAATATATACGTGAATAACGTATATATAACTATATAAACGCGTATATTAATAATAATAATAATCACGAGTCGTATTATAAATAATACGATTAGATACATATTAGGCTACGAAAGTGGCGTAATATTAATTAAACGTATTATTATTATTAGAAATTGTGTTATAAACGGGAAACTCCCGACAATTATGAAACGTTAAATAAAAAGTCATTTTGGATATATGACGAATAAACTTATTGAGTTAGGCGAAATTGTCGTCACTCGGGTCCAGGTAAGTTATTATTTGCGACATTCGTGTTGTCTCGGATATATGACGACTAATATAGACGTTTTCTATAAATAAACAACCACCCAACCGTAAGGTTGAGTCGGGTTGTTTGATTATATGAAACGAATATATTAGTGGGCATCGTATCCTACGACGCCCATAGGTTGTAGTATATGTAAAGGGTAATAGATTGCGAGTGTATATATCGGGAAATCTGGCCAATTTGACGATATATACGAGGAATTTATTAAACTATGATATATACTATATAGTAATTATGTGCTATGTGTTTTATATGTGCTTTAGATTGGGTGTAATCTTGGAACGGTATATTACGTAAATAAATATGAGGATTATCAAATCGACGGATTTGGTAAACTTTGGCGATTTATTTAAATGATATATTGGGCTAATATTAGATCTATAGTTTATTATATGTTCTATGTGCGATCTTGTTGGTTTGTTTTGAGTCGACCCACCACCCGTATGGATACCAAACGCAAATACACCAAACTAATACGAAATGGATTTTCGGTAATAAAACGGATTCTCGTCCGGGTTTGGGAATATTATATATTTGAGGAAATGATTTCTGAAAGAGTTAACATTGTTAGGTCGTGCCAAGTCCGTAGTTGCTGTTTCGTGAGTTATCATACATCTTATTGCTACCTACCTCGTCTTGCTATATTTCTGGACTTGAGGTGAGTCATAGCCCCACTTTTTACTCTTGAACTATGTTTTCAACGATTGGGGTGAGAAACGTGCAAATCATTTTACGTGGACTATTATCGCTTTTATATGCTTTCTAAACTTGCTATGCGTATGGACTAGGACCTATAGTCAGCTTTAGTCACTTCTTATGTGTACTATTCAAGGTTGGCTTATCTGTTATTGTCAGCTTTAGTCACACGGTTAGTGTGTACTATTCAAGGTTGGCTTATTTATTATTGTCAGCTTTAGTCACACGGTTAGTGTGTACTATTCAAGGTTGACTTATTAGATACTGTAGTGTGCACCTATAGGTTATTAATACGTCGGAGGTTATCCGAGTATTTATTGGTATTGCGGGGGTTACCCGAATACTTATGTGGTTACGGAAGGGTATCCGTGTGTTTTGGTTATTACGGAAGGGTTTCCGTGTGTTATGTTGAGAGCGGAGGGTATCCGCAGGCTTTTAGCGAATCCTTAGTCTAGCTAGCAAGCGTTTTGCGTACATGTCCACTATATTATTAGTTGAAATTAAACCTATGATCTCACCAGCGAAAGCTGACTTTTAGCATGTTTTCTCAGGTAATTAAGTGTTGAGGTGCATGCTTGGATTGGAAGGCTCGGCTGTGGCACACGGTTACGGATCTATATTTTCTAAACTCTGATAATTTAATTTGGACCTATTGTTATTTTATTTTGGGCCTAACTCTGAATGATGTTGGGATAAATGTAAACTCTAAAACCCCGTTTTGGTTGTGTTTTTATTATGTTTACTTTATCTCGTTCTATATTGTCTTGTGTTGGATACCAATCCCCATAGCACCCCGAAAGCTTGTTGAGTCTTCCGCTGTATCGAATTTTGGGGGTGTTACAGTAATTCAAGCCATGTGCAATACCAAGACATATTTTCAAGCGTTGCATCCAAGTAAGATTAGTCATTTTTTCACTGTTTCCCAGATAATCCTCAAGACTCCCTTTAGAAGCAAGCTCATAGACAAGGATCATGTGATCACGATCTTCATCACAAAAACCAAGAAGAGAGATTATATTCTCATGTTTACAGCTAATCAGAACCTCAATTTCGGCAATGAACCCTTGTTCTCCTTCTCGATTGTGAATGCGTTTTATGGCTACCATGCTACGTTTCTTCCTCTTTTTTTGGGTAAAAGGTAAAAATTTGTAAGCCGTACGTTTCTTGGGAAGATCGTATCTATTCTTCCCTTCTATGGAAGATGAATTACTGCTATCAAAATGTTCGAGTTGGGCCTTGTATACCATACCATATCCGCCTGACCCAATGCAATATTTGTCGGAAAACTTCTCTGTTGCCTTCTTGATATCATTAAGTCCAATCTTCAAGTGTTCCAAGTTCTTCAACTGCAACATTGTGGACATTCAAAATACAACAACATACTTAAGTAAATTATTGAGTGAAAAAGATTCACAATCTGTACTAATTGTGATGTTAATAGAAAAAAAGTGATACAACAACACTTTATTATCAGCCAATGGATTCCGTTAGCTTCTATATCAGTTACACTGTTTTATGTTTAAAAATGATTTGTGATTTGTGACTAGTGAGCAGGTCCATGATAGTTGGTGCAGATGGTGTTTTGATTTCTGGTTTTTGGGTGTTTATCCTGTGGTGTGGAGTTGGCCTGGTCATATCAATAAATTTGTTAACAGTAGTTTATCATTTTAGACCAGGATTATGTAATAGGGATCAAAGGTAATATGTAAAAAGCCCCTAACCACGTAGACCATTCGTGTAATTTACTTTTTTGTTTATTAATTAGAATGAAGAAGTAAATTACCCTCAGGTGATTGGATGATGTACTGTCAACTGCATTCCTTGGAAGTTCCTAAAATAATATTTGCAAAAGACGAGGACATTAGTAGATAAATATAAGATTTATTATCATATAAAGTTGATAAGCAAGTTAATTTTCTTACCGGACTTTCATACATTGATTGAAGTTTCAACGCTTTCTCAAGTCCTTTGACAACTTGATCTATATGCGGACGCTTTGCCCGTTCCTCTTGTATGCAGTAATATGCTGTCTCTGATAAGATTTTGAATGCTTCCTGGTCCATCTGTTTTCGTAAATGTGGATTTATCATTTCATCCAAATGAGTTTTTTTCAATTGACTTAATAACCTCTCTCCCAAATCTTCTTCTGGAAGAACTGCACTCCTTCCGCACAAGACTTCAAATAATACAACACCGAATGAATACACATCCGACTTGTGGGTCACCCCGCCAGTCTTTTCATATTTTGGGTCCAGATATACATTCTTAACAATATCACGAGTAAGAAGAAGACGGTGCCTCCGAGCTACTGTGTTTTTCAAAGAAAGTTCAAAACCAGATAACTTGGGTTCCCATTTGTCATCTAGTAAAATTTTCGAGCTCCTGATGTTGCAATGTATGACACTAAAATCCCGTCCAGGATCATAATGGATGTAACTCAATGCCTTCGCAACACCAACACATATCTTTAACCTTTGCATCCATGTGAGGTTCTGGTCACTTAGATATGTTTTGAGACATCGATTGGCCTCCTTCTTGTATATGATAATCTTATTGACCTCATCTTCATAAAAACCAATAATAGACACCAGATTCTTATGTTTGAGACTAGAAAGCATCGAAATTTCCGTCCAAAACCTTTTGCTCTCATCTTTTACATATAATACATAGAACCTCTTTACAATAATATCGATGAATTGTTCAGAATGTAAGAGACGGCCTTTAAAAATTCTTCCAAGCTTAAGTTTTTCGATATTATTCTCAACAGCAAAATTGTTGGTTGCTGATTTTATATCTTGAAAGCTGAGTTTTAAGTGAGAAAAATCTTTGAGGAAAAACTTTTTCTTTGGGCTGACATGGGACTCAACATGTGTAGGTATGGAGGTCAATGATCCCTATATGTACCAAATAAGACAACATTACCAAGTATTTCAAAAATGACACGTGGAGATATGGAGTTCACTTTTCTAAAATTCCAGTGGGTTACAACAATAGTAATAAGAAAATAATTACCTTGTCATGAGTGGGTGGTGTATCTTCAACTTCAGCCGAAATTATTGAGCGTTCCTTTAATATCATAAATACAGTAATAAGTAAATAATTTACTCGTGTTAATATTAATATTATCAATAAATAGAGATTATTTATAAAAGAAAGATGATAGAGAAAAAACCGTCTTACATCTTCACATGCCAATTGAAGTTTCAACGCGTTCTCGAGTCTTGTGACAACCTCACTTATATCCGGGCGTCGAGATCTTTCTTCATTCAAGCAGTCATATGTTGTCTTTGCAAAAACGTTGAATGATTGCGGATCCATTTGTTTCCATAAAACCGGATCAATTATTTCATTTAATATTTTCTTTTTATAATGGAAAATGGCCACTGGGCCCAAATACTTGTTATCTTGGTCCTCAATAACTGATTTTCTACCACACAGTAGTTCAAACAATACTATCCCAAAGGAGTAGATATCGGACTTGTGGTTCACACTTTTAGTCTCCATATATGTTGGGTCTCCATACCCATTTGTATATTGAAGTCTATTAGTATGAAATGAATGGTGCCTATGAGAAGCTTCAATCTTCATGGAACATTCAAAGCCATATAACTTGGGTTCCCAGTCATCATTTAATAAAATAGTGCCACTGTTGATGTTCCGGTGTATTACACTAAAGTCACGTGGCTCGTCATAATGGATGTAGCTCAATGCATGCGCAAGGCCGACAGATATCTCCAATCTTTGCACCCATGTCAACAACATCGGGTCACTTAGATAATTTCTGAGACTTGCCCTGGTCTCACGCCGGGTAATGATGATCTTCTCATTATTCTCATCACAAAACCCAACTAATGAAACCAGATTTTTATGCTTGAGACTCGAAAGCATGGAAATCTCTGTCCAAAACAGTTGTTCATTTTTATTCCACGTCTCAGCATCGATATCAGTCAACTCACCGGACCACAATAGCTGTCCCTTGTATCTCTGTTCAAACCTATCTTCTCCGATGAAATTTTGTTGAGCGAAGTTGTTGATGGCAGACAGGATATTTTTAAGGGGGACTCTGAGGTGACCAAATTCTTTGTTGCGTGAAGACATTATCTATAAAATAGTCAAGTAAAAATGTGAGTTAGAAAAAGGGAGTTTATGAAGTGCATAATAATGCCTACAAAGTGTTCGATCAAATTCCTGAACCTTTTCTAAGACATGTTGAGCTATACATTTGCCTTCAATGTTATATTGAGTCTAAAACTGTATATATCATGTACATGAAATGTTTTGGTACCTCATGTTGTCTTATTCACTAGGTTTCGACATTACATTCATGCAATATACAATTGATAATAAGCAATTATAATTCTATTCGAGAGTTTGAGTAATCTTTCTAAACACTTTTCGAAACCAAATGATTATGCTATTGCTGCATTCATTCCAGTTCTTATATACTACTGATTCTTGTTTCAGGCACAAAATGATTTTTCCAAAGCGTATGAGAAGGGGACCCATAATACTAAGAACCAATCGAAGGACTATATATGGAAAGACTTGAAAAGTGGCAAGGTAATGTTCAAAGCAGATCAATAATCCCAAAAAGTCTACTGATAATAAACACTGAAATTAGAAGGTTGTTACCCATTTGACCCGTAGGATTATTATGGGTAATATTGAGAAGGTAGTTGTTTCATTTTCGTGATGTTTTGTTTATTGGCCATCATTAGCTACCTTTTTCGTCATTTTAATATGTCAGTTGGTGTTTCATGGTGCTTATGGGATATTAATGTTGCTTATATTGGCTGAGGTTACGAGGTATGTTGTGTTTAATCTCTTATCCCTTACATTAACTTCAGTGTGTGTTTCAGGCTGCCTTGAAAAAAAATTGTCCAAGAAAAACCGAGCCAAATATGTTTTATAGCCATATTATTACAATAATAATCTCTCTTTTTCTTTTTTCTTTTTTTTTTTCTTTTTTTTTTTTTTTTTTTTTTTTTTTTTTTTAATATAAAAAGGATTTTGAAAGTTTTATTTGCACTAAAAATACATTGGGGGTGACTATCAACTCTTAACGAACTAATTGACCTTTTTTCTTATCGATTATTCATTTTTTTATCGCCACATTGACAAACCATAACATGGCCAGATAAATTTACAAGTAAATTAGTTGAACGCGTATAAGGTAAGTTGCTTCTCTTCCAGTCAATGCGTCATAAGTCTGTTAATATTTGTGGTTTTCTTTCCTAGATAATTTTGAAATGGGAAAATACTTGGAGATTAGAGTCCCTAAAAGTTTAAGTTTTGAGATTAAAGACACAAACAAAACGGGGATGGACAACTCATATGTAGCTTACATGTAACTTGAAGCAAATTAGTTTTCTACAGCTTGGACAAGCTACAGTCAAGGCCATATATACTACCTTGTGTATATCGTAGTAAACACGCTAAACTACAGGTACATTTTATAACTACACTACTTTAAAATTTTGATTTTACTTTGTAACTCAGCAACCTCTCGTTTCAAATTTTAATCGTCTACCAGGGACACTCCCCCAGTTTCATATAAAGGTTTGCAGGACGTCCTATAAAAATCTCGGTTGGGTGGTCATAGTTCACAAATGTTTGCAGACATCAACGAGTACTTTTACTATACCACTTTTTTTTAACGTTTTGAAACCTGGTTCGACCCCTCTGGTTTGACCGGTCAAACCGGTTCCGGCTTAGATAACGGGTCAAAAGAAGCCGGTTTTTAAGAATTCAAAACCCATTGTGACCCGCCGGGTTTTACCTGTTTCTATAATTCTGGCTGGGTTTGTCATTAAATCTTTTATATGTGTTCCACATTGCTTTTTAAAGGTATGCTGTTTTAACAGCTTTTTTTTTTTTAAGCAATTACAGCTTTTATATGCTGTTCCAAACTTCCAACCCAGTTTTTTACAGCAACCATGTTTTTTTTGGCAGCAATTACATGTTTGTATGCTGTTTTTTGACAGCGACTGGCAATTAGATACCTTTAAAGGTTTGTATGCTGTTATTCAGAGCAATTACATGCTGTTTGGGCATCAGAAAGTTGGATGTTTGGACAGGTATATATACTTTAATCTTAGAATAGTTCCTAAGAGTTAAAACTCTAAATGAGACTATAAGTGTGTTAAACAGAGCATGAGCACGATATTATATTCATATTCTTTGATTCAGGATATTCTCTGCAAGTCGAATGGTCAAATTGTGAAACTGGTCAGAGGCTAATATTACTAGGAGTTTTATAGGGTCTAGCTAAAGTGTAAACGGATAGAGTGAAGGTGTATACACTCAAACAAATAGATAGTAGTACTTATAGAATGATGGAAGAGGAAAACCGTCTTACCTCATTTTGATGCTCGCGTTGAAGTTCCAACACTTTCTCAAGTCTTGTGACAATCTCATCAATATTTGGGCGCTTCCATCGTTCTTCATTCAAGCAGTCATACGCTGTTTCCGCGAAAATGTTAAATGATTGAGAGTCTATTTGATTCCATAGATCCCAATCAATTATTTCATCGAGTCTTTTCTCTCTATAACGGGTAACGGCCAGCGGAGCCAAATACTTATTACTGTCGTTGTCGATTATTGATTCTCTACCGCACAGTAGTTCAAACAATACTATTCCAAACGAGTACATATCTGACCTGTGGTTCACAGTATTAGTCTCCACAGATGTTGAGTCGACATACCCACGTGTAAGCAAACATGCACCATTATTATAAGAATGGTGCCTTTTAGATGCTTTAATCTTCATGGAACGTTCAAAACAAGATAACTTGGGTTCCCAGTCATCATTTAATAGAACTGTTGCACTGTTGATTTGCCGGTGTATTACGCTGAAGTCACGTTGCTCGTCATAATGAATGTAGCTCAATGCATGCGCAACACCGACAGATATCTCCAATCTTCGCACCCATGTCAACAACATCGGGTCACTTAGATGGTTGCTGAGACTTCCCCTGGTTGCACGCCTGATAATGATGATCTTCTCATCATTCTCATCACAAAACCCAACAAGAGAGACCACATTTTTATGCTTGAGACTGGAAAGCATTGAAATCTCCATCCAAAACTTGTGTTCTCTTTCAGACCATTCTTTATTAAACCTCCCAGCATCAATTTTAATCAATTCACCGGACCACAAGAGCTGTCCTGTGTAAGCATTTCCAAAATGAGCTTTTTCAATGACATTTTTGTCATCAAAGTTGTTGGTGGCGGATAGTATATCTTCAAGGGGGATTTTTAGATGAGCAAAGTCATCAAGGAAAGACATTATATACTCTTCTGTATTGTATTAAGGAGCGTTTGGGTTAGAAAAAGGATGCAAAAGATATTCGGAAGGACAAATACAAAAAGAGTAGAAAGAGGATGCGGTGGTGCAATGGTGTTGTTTTTACTTTTTTAGGTGAGCAAGGGCGTTTGGGTTAGAAAAGGATGTGAATGAAGAAAGAGGTTATTTACTTAAAACACAGAGTAGCTGTCCTCCGACACTTGACCATATAAAAGTAATTATAAAAGTAATTAATCGTGCATCTCGTGGACGGAGACTGCATATTTACAAAATATTGTTCTTCCCAAAACCCACTTTTTGTAAAGGTAACATAAAGAATAATAAACTTACCGGCGATCACGTGAAAATGTACTTACTCCAATGTTATGAACAGTGCATACTACTTTTATATTCCTATTTTTTTATGTGTATGAACAATACATACTATTTCTATACGTAACTAGTATAAGAGATTTTCAATCACTTTTTTTTGAGTTATAGTTGTTTTATATGTGGGACTTAATAAATAGAAAAACAAAAGGAAGCAATAATTGATGCAAAATTTGTCAATTTGAGGTATCAATATTGTTTGTCAGTTCTAAAAGAATTCACAAATGATCCGTATGACGAAATGAGTAATATGATATTTAACTTGTGTTTGCACGCACGGGTTTTCAAATGCTGTATATTTTCAAGAATTGATTCCTAATTTATTTATATTGTACTAGTCGCATGACCCGTCCGATGGACGGGCTAGCGTCATGTAAATTTAATAATATTATTACTTATTAGGTCCATATATTTAAGTTTAAAGTTGCATATTTATTTTATTAATGATAAACACATCGTTTCAAAATTGTCTAATTGCATATTAAGATTGTAAAAATTTAACCATAGATACTTAAACTGATAAAAATAGTAAATAAAATTAAAACATGATTAAGACATTAAGTTTTTAATAATGGTAGCATTACTAACATGTAAAAATAGAACATGTTTAAATTCATGATAGTAACGTGTATCATTTGTTACAATTTAGTAACGTGTATGTCCATGGCCTAATCGTTTTAACATGAATGAATGATATTCCTATGTTAGTATAACTTGCAAAGTAGTAAAAAGATGTTTGATAGTAAAATTATTGATAACAATGGCTTGCAGAAATTGCGAAATAGCCAACTTATTACAAACATGAAACAAAGACCTACTTAAAAAAGTACCAAAAACAAACATATCGGAAGTGAATATGTTTTTAGATGACAACTAACATAAACAAACATAAGAGAACACTTAATGTTCATCGTCGCTAACGAAGTTGTTTGATTAGTGCATCGGCCTTTTGTTATCTTCGACATCAGCTTATTCTAACTGCCGTTATAATATTAATAGGCTTCATCCGTTTAAATTAATCAACAAAAATACTTTTTGAAATCATAGTATATCACAAAATCTAATCAAAATATGAGAACATGAATTATAATTTTTAAGTACACCGTATCGTTTTTATGAACTTTTGCCGTGCCTTTTAGATTCGTTAGTATGGTTATCATCAACCAACTTTATTAAAGCTATTCATATTAAATTATGAACATTTAGCATAATTTAATCAACATTAAAATGCAAATCCACGAATCTGAAAGTTGATACATGATACTCACTAATCTTTTATGGCACCAACTGGCCTTTCAAAAAATACAATACGCATTTGAAAGGCATATAAAGTAGTTTCAATAAAGAAATGAATAGGTGGGTGACCTTCTTATACGTTATTCCTTAATAATGTCATATCTATATCAATGTATAACAAAACTACAGACAAAGGGTCAAAGCCAACTGATAATTAACTATAATGGTTTACATACTCATTAATTAAAGTCCTTATAAAAACAAAAGACAACATTGCAGCAAATACCTTCGTGCAACGCCTTCATAGTGTAAAGGGAATGAAATGCCATCATTGATTTCATCTCCCGTTACTTCAGTGTTTCTTGAATACCAGTCATGGTATCTCTTAGGCAAAAGCTATTATTCCATAAGTCCATTGAGAATTGTGTAAAAGTTCTTTAACATAGAATGATCAACTCAGCAAAACCATTCATAGAAAGATATGTTTGTTGATGTGATACCTTGATGTTTCGGCAGTACTGTGCTTGCATAGGAAATATACCTTGATATTTTTGCAGTACCGTCTTCCTTTTGGCAGAATTGTTAACAAAAGGTTGGCCTGTTGCATAAATATGACAGAAATGGTAAGTTTTTTTAAGAAATATCTTATTAAATAATAAAAATTTAGTAAATATAAACAACCAATGGATACTAAATCTAATATATCTATAGTATTCAACATTTGCCAATTGATATTGATATGCACCTGATTGTCAATTCGATGTGATTCATGGCGTTCTGTTCAAACAACATGAAGTCCTCTAGCTGCTACAACCTTTTGTTTTTCTTCCTCTGCGTAGGCTTTATATTCTTTTGCAATTTTTAGGAAAGTATCACCTAATTTGACAATTACTCCATCTCGCCGGCAGTTAGAACTCACGTCATAATATGGTGGGATTAGCTTGCACTTGTCATGACCGAAATATCCCCTAAGATAGTTATTTGTCCAAACGGCTCCTGATATAAATTATATCCAAACATCCCTTATAAGAAATTATGTGCAAAGTACAAACAGCCCCTAAAAGAGTATCTTGTCCAAACAACCCCTAAAACATTTTTATGTGGAAACACGATGAAACAAATTCTGTCCAAACATGCCTAATTGAAGTTATCATATTTGAACACTAAACCAATTTGGGTAAATATCCATACAAAATAACTTGTTTTGACCCATCACCCTACATGTCTTATTGCATTTAAAATAACGATTATAGATAAAATAAGTGTACGTATGTAACTAATAACTTTCTAAAATAGTCTGTGTTAGATGTCATAAACAATACCAAACCTCAAGTTGTCGTAGACATATGATCAATTCCTACGTGCAGATCCAAATAGACACTAAAAGATAAACGAATCACATAGAAATATAATCGATTTCACATAATGGCATAGTTGTTAATATAATGATAACCCGTGTTTCTTGAAACCGCAGAGGCAATCAAGTCCCATTGAAATTGTTACGGAACATGACATGTAAATGATTGCATAGGCGAAGTTATAACAATAACCTATCTTTGATTATTTTTTGTTTGAAGCTTTTCGTTACCCTTTTTAGATTTGTCATTTTTAGGATTCTAGCTCCTTTGCAATTCATTTTTCCCTTTTATAATATACTTCCATGTAAGTTTCTTATACTCAGAACCAATTCTAAAAGCAAACGACAATAATGAAATTGATATCAAAAGTCATTGCAATTCCCGTTCCACCAATTAAACCAATTTCCATAGTGTTCCATGACACTAAACCAAGCACACCGTAAATGAAATAATTGCAAGCAAGACCCGTACACAAATGGTTCCTCGTGATAGGTTTGATCATGAATTTCTTTTCAAAAAATATTGAGAGGTGGCTAACTAAAATAATTTCATTAAATTCATGGAAGTAGACTGTAAATGCTCTTTTTTCATGACATCCTAGCACATAAAGCCTATTTATCATGTCAGATGGTACCCTCTCACTCCTATCGTCAAACTTATCCAAGGATCTAGTGTAGTCTTCACTAAACTAAGCATAAATATATTTACAACCGTGAGACCTGCAGGCTGCAGCATAGGGTGTAGGAGTTTCCCCTGATCGCAACCATCTTTACCTGAATATCTCTTTGAGTATATGTTTTCCTGTTTCTTTTCTTCCATACCTGTTATCCCAAATCGCATTAGCAGCAAGAAACCGCATCAGCAACATCAGTTAGAAGTATAGATAAAGTAGGTGTACTTGACCCATTGTGACCCGCACATTTATTGGCCCATTACCAAACCTGCCCAAAACATCAGCCCGTCGTTTCAAAACATCAAGCCTTTTTGTTCGATGCATACAAAATCTTATCTTGATATTAAGTTGTGTTTTATGTCGATTAGGTCAAATTAAAACAATTAGCTAAAAACATTCAGGTCAAAAGATTCATACATGCAGTGTTAGTTATAAAAGTATATAAAAAAGGACAGTAAAAGGGTTTGTAGTGTGGGTCAACCCTTGCACCACATTACCAGTTTCGGGATCAATCCAACTTGTAGGCTTTGGTATTTATTGTTTCTAGGTTTGATAATTGAGCGGAACATGGTATATACTCCGCTTATCCGGTCACAGTAGTCTTTCTCTTGCGGTCAAAACTGGAGTGAACATTATGCCTAAATATATTCAACAAATCTACTAATTTGTTCTTCTTTAAAGGTTTATATATTACCATGTCTAAAGTTATGACTTTTGGCCATTTATTTTTTATTACTTTACACAAGTTTTCTTGGGTGTGACCATTACACATTTACTTCAAAGCCACCTTACTACTTAAATCTGCTGAGTATACCAATCAATGGCCAAACTTTATCCATTGTTCCATCAACATCAGGCAGCCACTGATCAAATTTTGTTGTATATAAAAAATGGCCAAAGAAAAATTTTAAGTTTGATAAAATAGTAGGTTTTTCCCACATTGTAATAATGTATGTTTTCTGGAAGGCAAGTAGTAATATTGTAATAGTGATAAACATATACATATTTTATACCTTGTCAAACTGCGCCAAAACTAAATGGTGTGTGTTCAGTTCCTCGCCTTCATCAACGTTATGGAGCTCATCTTCATCTTAAAATACTGGGTATAACATAACAACTTCAAGTTAATATTTTTTAATTTACCTGGTGGAGCAGGTGTAATCACAAAATTGTAGTCTTTGTTTAAAGGTCCTTGGTAGTTGTAGATCTTCAAGGTCATGAAAAAGCTATTGGTTAAATTTGCTACAGGCCATAAAGACCATAAGATGTTACATACGACATTTAAATGCAAAAATATTTGTGAGAACTTTCATGTAATCCAGAAATGAAATTATTGTGTTCTTTAACCATGTAATTAGCATACCTCAATGAAAGCATAACATTTCTTTGGTTCTTCAAGTTTTATGGTAACACCATGAGACTCCATGCTTTCCCCTGTTCACTGTTGAGTGTAAGTTGATTTTGGACGTATTCACATGCACATTCTTCACCATCTTTTTTTTTCTTCTGCGTGTTACAACATAATATATTTAATATTTTTACCTAATACATTATTTACTCACATTAGTTAAACCCAACGTCATAGTAAAAAAAATTGTGAATTAACTAACCTGTTTGTGAAACCTGTATTTTTCTCACTTTTCAGATACACTTGCTTCACTATCTTGTATCTTGTCTGCATATTATAACAAAATATACTAAAGGGTTTATCTTTCTAATAATAATTAATATAATATTGGTTGAGAGAGCTCACACCTTTTATGACATTATCTTCACATGCTCATCAAGATCCTCATGGGCAAAACCTAAAGAAAATTATATAAATGGAGAAAAATTATGTTGTAATTCAATAAAAATGTTACTGAACACAATGGTTATATGAAAAAATTGATATCTATTACTTTCACTGGTGGATACTTTGAGAACGGTCGATGACCATGAGCAAGTTATGATTCCAAAGGACCAAACGTGTGCTCTATTTACACATAAAATAGCTAAATTCAAAAACACTAAATTTAATATATTGATTTCTAAGCAATCTCATCACATAAAACATGTGGTATACAAAAAACAACAACATGTTTACATTTCAAATTCCAGTGAGGACTTTCCTCAAACATGTGGTATACAAAATTTATCAAACATTTTATGATCCTTTTGCTAAACACATTCTATCAAAAACATAAACCAAATAATCAATAATAAAAATACATAAATGCATAAGAAACTAATATCAAATTCATTATACATGAAAAAAAAAATGATTGGTTAATCTAATTCAGTTTGATTGGAACACAAATTAAAAATAAAAATTACCTTAAATCGAAGTTGGTTGATTTGTGAAAAATTCTCTCTGGACTTTTCGATCGCCGTTTTTCTTAAATTAATGTTGGTGCGTTTTATATATATATATATATATATATATATATATATATATATATATATATATATATATATATATATATATATTCAGCAGGTATCGATTGTTTTGATTTTGAATCATGAACCAAAATAAATTGATTTGGGGATAATTTTTAGGTTAGTTAGAGTGATCTTCAAACTAATATATGATTTGAGGTTAATTAGCGGCCATTTTAAATGAAGTGATAGTGTTATTCTAAAAAATTTTGAATCAAGAATCAAAATAAAATGATTTGGTGTAGGTTTAATTCTGAATCAATGTAACAATTCGCATTTTCAGGATATTTACTTTTCCCGGAAAATTTCACTATTCACTTTTACTATTCATTTTTCCCGAAAATTTTTCCCGAAACTTGATTTTTATTTCTTGGCCCGAAGTGATAAATCATTTCCATGGCAAATTAAAAGTTTGACATTCATAAGCTAATTTTCGTGAAAGTTATTAAGGAATTACACGGAATTACACGTTTTAGGGTAAAACGTCATTCAAAAATTCTACGCACAACGAAATTCGGTCGCGTTAATTTTCCCCGTATCAGAAAAATGTTTGACACACTCATGATTTATTTGAGAATAAATCATGACTGAGAAAAACATGACCAAAATAAACCTAGGCCGCGAAAAACTGGAATTTTCAGTTTTAAGCGTTTTTACTCAGCCGTAACCTTAGCCTATACCTGCACCGCGTTTCTAAAAAGATTTGAGTTTTCAACTTATTAGAAAAAGTCAACATATTTTTCCCTCCTCCATTGACCAAAAACCATTCCTTGATTTTATAAGTCATTTCGTGATTTTTAGGCTTACGGTTTGATGTCTAAAAGACATTTAATACCAACCGACACTAGATTGAGCCCAGTCTAGACATTATAAGTCTTTTTAAATCATTTATATCATATTAGAAAAGTAACATTTTACTTTTCTAAATTTTACGCAATATTCGTACATTTTACGTATTACGCGTTTTAGACCCGTGTTTCCAGTTTTAGCAGGGTTTTACCACCCCAATGGAACCTACCACTCATTTTATATTTTATTATGGAGTATTTTGACAAGTTTAACCATTCTTCCAAGTTTCGTATTTTTACGATACCCGGTTTTACGTTTTGAGGCTTAATCATTTACGATTGGCATTTCCCGGAGTCAAAACTAACCAAGTATCTTGGATAATATCAAGAAAAGGCTAACCCTTCCTTCCCAAGCATTGTGAACTGCCCTAGGAGGGGGGATTCACCACCCATGTGGCTTAATCTCATGCTAGGAGGCCTTAAGGTGCATACATGTGTTATACTTGGTGACCAAGTGTTGACAAGTCAACATAACTAACCTCCTCATTTCCTTATAAGATCAAGACTCATTCTCTTCCTTTCTCTCTCAATACCAATGACCCAACATCATAAAAATACACCATTTTGATCATTGATCTTGCTCATTCAATCCATCACAAGTTCAAGTCATAGTTCCTAGTTGATCCTTAACACCTTTCAACCATAAAATCACCATAAAACACCACAAAAACTCATCAAATTTCCAAGTGTTCTTAGTGAAGATTTTTACTAAGGCCTGTTTTTGTGATAAGATTAGTGTTTATCAAGGGATTATAAGATAGGGTTTTTGATATGGAAGCTTGGCTATGGTTGGAAAATATTTGGAAGATTAAGTAGTAGTTCTTGGTCTTGATCTTGATCTTGGTTCTAGTTAGTTTCTCCACAAGTTGTAAGCCAAACCCTAACTTGCTTCTTGTTAAATAATCATGTTCATGTTATTTACATGTTATTCTTGCTATAATATGTCTTGTAGTTATGTCCATGATGTATAAAAGTGAGCAAAACAAGTTATTGTTATTGATTGTTAAAACAAGTTATTAAAACAAGTAAACTAGTGATTTTCTTGGAAAGACCTGATTAAAATGGTAAAAATATGATATTAGATTATTACATATTGTAGTAGAGGACCTTACAAGGAAACCGTAGCAATTTGAACCACCTAAAACGAGTATACGAGTCAAAAGTTATGACGATTTGAAATTACCAAAACTTTGCGGCAAAGCTGCCAAAACTTTCTGTTACAGAAACTTTAAACACGCAAAAAGAGGCATTTCTGGTCCGTTTCATGAAAAAGTTAAAACACGAAAGTTGTCCGGAATCACGTTTTCGTTCAGGTATAAAGAAGCTCGAGCCTTGAAAACGATTTCTGAGTGAGATATTTCTCAGTTTCTTAACAGCTATTTACATATATATAAGTCATTATATATAGGTTATGGTTTATACTAAGACCAAGAGGTCTTATGACCTAGATTCAAGACCACAACCATGGCTAGAGCCAAGGGTGAGTCTCAAGACCATGGAACAATGACCAAAGGTCATGGCAAAGCCATGAGTTAAGACCATACAAACATACCAAGGCGAAAACATGAGTTAAGACCATATATATACATACCAAGGCGAAAACATGAGCTAACGACCATATAAACTTACCAAGACAAATACATGAACAAGAGTTGGCGATAACTTAAACATACAACTTGGATCTACTTCATCTAAAGAAACATGAGTTATTACAAGTAATTGTCATATAAGTTATAAGAAACTTACCCTAATAACAATCTTCATGTAATACTAAACTTTCCTAAGTTTACTCAAATATCGGACAAGTAACTTTTCGAATCAAAACTTATATCTATATATGTTATCAACTACTACAATAGTAGGGAGCCTCATGTGAGGAGTTCATTATGTAAGCCGTCGAGATAAGTTGTGGATTTACGAGTTAAAGTGTCCTGGCTCCTCGAACGCTTACTAACATGACTTCTGAAATATGTCAGCCCGAACGGTAGTAAACGATATACAAAACATACATGTTCATGAATCTTTTCTTTCAAGGACATACAATATACATAATACCACATCATGGAATAAATGCAAGATATATATATATATATATATATAGGCACTCCGTTATATTCTTTACTCCGATCCTAAGTCGCAACATTCTATTATAGGTTGCTCGTAGAAACCTTCACGATTCAACCGTTACATTCATTACTTGCTATCTTACTTAAGGTGAGTTCATAGCCCCACTTTCCATTACTTAATTGTTTTACAAACCCTTGGGGGGAATACATGCTATTTTTAACCGAGCACAATGTTTTTAAATTGTATGCTTGCCTGATTGTTTTATTATCACTAAGTACCAGCCTTGCTAAACCGAGATCCTTTATTATGAACCATTTAGTCACTAGCAATAGTGAGCGCGAATATTGTGAATAGGCCTATTGGGATTGACGAATCCCATTTGTATTGACTAAGTTCAAACAAATGCATTAATATTTGAGATTTAGGTATGTTAGCAAAGTACCTACCGGGATAAATCTGCCGATCGATATTGGTACACGTTAACGTTATGGTGTCATAAGCTTAGTGTATAATAACTGTTTCGGGCGTATAATAACGTAGCCTACCTGTTTTGTTTTCCAAACATTGGTGTGAGCCTATAACTCACACTACCAACATATTGTGTTTAAACGATTTAACAAAATCTATGAATATCACTCAACCTTTGTGTTGACCTCTCAAGCATGTATTTCAGGTTCATGACGATCAAGGATGGCACGGAAGGACACGGATACTCAAGAGGGCTATAAATTTACTTATCATTCAAAAACTCACTTAATGTGATTTGTAAACATGGAACCAACTGGGACCTCATTTTGTAATCTCTGATATTTATATAATTTGAATGATAAACCTTTTTAAAACAACTCAATTAGAGTTCGTTTTCTATTATTGTGACTATTGTGCCGTCAAGTAACACCCAGTTCGAATTCCGCTGCATCCATGAATTGGGGGTGTTACAGATTGGTACCAGAGCCATGGTTATAGAGAAACGGGTCTAATTGAGACCTAAACTATAACCACACATACAAGCAAAAACATTTTATAGCCTTCCGCTCTCCGTGTCTTCCATCCTCCAGACGATTATGGACTTAGTAAGCATGTTATGATACACAAACATATTAGTATATTCATATATACCCATTTTGAGCATTTCCCCGTAGACATTTTGTGCTACACAAACATAATTGCATATTGATATATGTACCCTAAACATAATTGAGCATTTCCCCGTAAGCATTAGTATATTGATATATAAACTCGGTTTATTTTCAATCATTTATCTAAACAATGGACTAAACATATCTGTGCATGCCTATTCTATGGCATTTCGACACAACCACACTCTCCCAATCATGTTCCTACTCCAACATTATATGTCCAAGACATTGTAACTGATTGCAATGGTCTCATTCATTTTCCAAGACATTGTGAGAAACAATGGTCTCATTCATTTTCCAAGACATTGTATTATACAATGGTCTTAACCATTTCTCAAATGTTTTGAGTCACACAGTGGTCTAACCTACTTCCCAGACATTGTGAATTACACAATGGTCTAACCTACTTCCGAGACATTGTGTTTTGCGTAATGGTCTCTGGCATTATTCCATCACATCATCAATATCATTTCTTATGATATCAAAACCCCGTCACAACCTATCGATTTCTAAATAAGAAATATGAGATTTCTAAAGGACAAACAAATCCATTACCTACAAAAGCTGAAGTTCAGCTCTACATTCATCAAAGTTTTCTTATGAAACCTTCATTATTAAAAGTTCGTGATCCTGGCCAAGTATGTTCTATTTTAGAACTACTTAAAACTTCCTTTCCACACGTACCTACCCTTACTATCTTCTATGCAATGGAATATGAAAACATACGTTACAAGTCTTGTATGGACGGGACTTGCAACTTAAGGGTTGACATCGCCTTTGTTTAGTGGACAGTTTCCCGAAAGCAACGGACATATCACAAGTATACCTAATTTAGGTATTTGAAAATTTTATCGAACCTTGGATAAATATAGACTAGTCATCTATATTTAACCTAGGGACAGTGGAATATAGTCTGACTAACTATATTCGACTTAAAATTTTCAAATACTGAGAATAGTTGTGCTAGGGTTATGTTCAGGTTGATTTCCTACATGAACACGATAAACCACAAGAATACATTAAAACAATCTAGAGACACGATAGTGTCTTAACACTCAGCGAAATCTTAACACCTTATTTGTACTACCTAAATTCATTCTTGAAAATTTTCATTTATGAGATAATCCGAACTACTATCTTGGGATAGTTATCAATTATTCTCTTCATCCTGTAGAAGTACTATCCTGTTTAGGTCCTAAGGATACCATTCCATCATAAACCTTTAGAATTTCTTAAAATTTTAAAGCAAACTTGACATCTCTACCAACATTAACATTAAGCATACACTACGTACTTTTGTTCATCAACATATCACAACATTATCTTCACAACCGTGGCAAACACAAGCTCATTAACAAATCTTGATGCACTTTTAAAGCTCAAATCATCCTTAGTTACACCACAAGCACCCTCATCAGCCTTACAAGATTGAATATTCATCTTGCACTTTTGGAACACCAGTGTCATCTCGTAATACACTACCTTGTAACTCACCGGCTAAGTATGAATGTTGTGTTGGGAATTATTAAGTAGGATGATTTGTAATTATTTGAATGGATTGAGATGCCTTTTCATTTAAATAAAGACATTGTAAATCACCGAACCATAAGTTTATATTCCCCTATTTACATTGTTTGGGATGCCTCTCTATGTAAATAAAGAATTATAAACAAGTGGGCTTGTTTGTGTCCGAAATAACATAAGTATGAAGTCAATAAACACTAGGTACAACAACCGATTACCTACTAGACTATGATTGCAATAACTATCTCAATTCTTATTAATATTCGACCGCTATATCAATTTTCTTTGATATTCGACTATTACCATGCCTTTCCTACATAAAAGTAAGCCTCATCCAACATCATACACTGAAATGACAAATCAAATTGCATCACCGGTAATCCCCGACTTTAGTCATCATATGTAACCACACCTTTTCATCGACACCACTCCAACATATAACACACAAAGAACTTCGGGACGAAGTTCCCCGTAAGGGGTAGAGACTGTAACAATTCGCATTTTCAGGATATTTACTTTTCCCGGAAAATTTCACTATTCACTTTTACTATTCATTTTTCCCGAAAATTTTTCCCGAAACTTGATTTTTATTTCTTGGCCCGAAGTGATAAATCATTTCCATGGCAAATTAAAAGTTTGACATTCATAAGCTAATTTTCGTGAAAGTTATTAAGGAATTACACGGAATTACACGTTTTAGGGTAAAACGTCATTCAAAAATTCTACGCACAACGAAATTCGGTCGCGTTAATTTTCCCCGTATCAGAAAAATGTTTGACACACTCATGATTTATTTGAGAATAAATCATGACTGAGAAAAACATGACCAAAATAAACCTAGGCCGCGAAAAACTGGAATTTTCAGTTTTAAGCGTTTTTACTCAGCCGTAACCTTAGCCTATACCTGCACCGCGTTTCTAAAAAGATTTGAGTTTTCAACTTATTAGAAAAAGTCAACATATTTTTCCCTCCTCCATTGACCAAAAACCATTCCTTGATTTTATAAGTCATTTCGTGATTTTTAGGCTTACGGTTTGATGTCTAAAAGACATTTAATACCAACCGACACTAGATTGAGCCCAGTCTAGACATTATAAGTCTTTTTAAATCATTTATATCATATTAGAAAAGTAACATTTTACTTTTCTAAATTTTACGCAATATTCGTACATTTTACGTATTACGCGTTTTAGACCCGTGTTTCCAGTTTTAGCAGGGTTTTACCACCCCAATGGAACCTACCACTCATTTTATATTTTATTATGGAGTATTTTGACAAGTTTAACCATTCTTCCAAGTTTCGTATTTTTACGATACCCGGTTTTACGTTTTGAGGCTTAATCATTTACGATTGGCATTTCCCGGAGTCAAAACTAACCAAGTATCTTGGATAATATCAAGAAAAGGCTAACCCTTCCTTCCCAAGCATTGTGAACTGCCCTAGGAGGGGGGATTCACCACCCATGTGGCTTAATCTCATGCTAGGAGGCCTTAAGGTGCATACATGTGTTATACTTGGTGACCAAGTGTTGACAAGTCAACATAACTAACCTCCTCATTTCCTTATAAGATCAAGACTCATTCTCTTCCTTTCTCTCTCAATACCAACGACCCAACATCATAAAAATACACCATTTTGATCATTGATCTTGCTCATTCAATCCATCACAAGTTCAAGTCATAGTTCCTAGTTGATCCTTAACACCTTTCAACCATAAAATCACCATAAAACACCACAAAAACTCATCAAATTTCCAAGTGTTCTTAGTGAAGATTTTTACTAAGGCTTGTTTTTGTGATAAGATTAGTGTTTATCAAGGGATTATAAGATAGGGTTTTTGATATGGAAGCTTGGCTATGGTTGGAAAATATTTGGAAGATTAAGTAGTAGTTCTTGGTCTTGATCTTGGTTCTAGTTAGTTTCTCCACAAGTTGTAAGCCAAACCCTAACTTGCTTCTTGTTAAATAATCATGTTCATGTTATTTACATGTTATTCTTGCTATAATATGTCTTGTAGTTATGTCCATGATGTATAAAAGTGAGCAAAACAAGTTATTGTTATTGATTGTTAAAACAAGTTATTAAAACAAGTAAACTAGTGATTTTCTTGGAAAGACCTGATTAAAATGGTAAAAATATGATATTGGATTATTACATATTGTAGTAGAGGACCTTACAAGGAAACCGTAGCAATTTGAACCACCTAAAACGAGTATACGAGTCAAAAGTTATGACGATTTGAAATTACCAAAACTTTGCGGCAAAGCTGCCAAAACTTTCTGTTACAGAAACTTTAAACACGCAAAAAGAGGCATTTCTGGTCCGTTTCATGAAAAAGTTAAAACACGAAAGTTGTCCGGAATCACGTTTTCGTTCAGGAACAAAGAAGCTCGAGCCTTGAAAACGATTTCTGAGTGAGATATTTCTCAGTTTCTTAACAGCTATTTACATATATATAAGTCATTATATATAGGTTATGGTTTATACTAAGACCAAGAGGTCTTATGACCTAGATTCAAGACCACAACCATGGCTAGAGCCAAGGGTGAGTCTCAAGACCATGGAACAATGACCAAAGGTCATGGCAAAGCCATGAGTTAAGACCATACAAACATACCAAGGGGAAAACATGAGTTAAGACCATATATATACATACCAAGGCGAAAACATGAGCTAACGACCATATAAACTTACCAAGACAAATACATGAACAAGAGTTGGCGATAACTTAAACATACAACTTGGATCTACTTCATCTAAAGAAACATGAGTTATTACAAGTAATTGTCATATAAGTTATAAGAAACTTACCCTAATAACAATCTTCATGTAATACTAAACTTTCCTAAGTTTACTCAAATATCGGACATGTAACTTTTCGAATCAAAACTTATATCTATATATGTTATCAACTACTACAATAGTAGGGAGCCTCATGTGAGGAGTTCATTATGTAAGCCGTCGAGATGAGTTGTGGATTTACGAGTTAAAGTGTCCTGGCTCCTCGAACGCTTACTAACATGACTTCTGAAATATGTCAGCCCGAACGGTAGTAAACGATATACAAAACATACATGTTCATGAATCTTTTCTTTCAAGGACATACAATATACATCATACCACATCATGGACTAAATGCAAGATATATATATATATATATATATATATATATATATATATATATATATATATATATATATATATATATATATATATATATATATAGGCACTCCGTTATATTCTTTACTCCGATCCTAAGTCGCAACATTCTATTATAGGTTGCCCGTAGAAACCTTCACGATTCAACCGTTACATTCATTACTTGCTATCTTACTTAAGGTGAGTTCATAGCCCCACTTTCCATTACTTAATTGTTTTACAAACCCTTGGGGGGAATACATGCTATTTTTAACCGAGCACAATGTTTTTAAATTGTATGCTTGCCTGATTGTTTTATTATCACTAAGTACCAGCCTTGCTAAACCGAGATCCTTTATTATGAACCATTTAGTCACTAGCAATAGTGAGCGCGAATATTGTGAATAGGCCTATTGGGATTGACGAATCCCATTTGTATTGACTAAGTTCAAACAAATGCATTAATATTTGAGATTTAGGTATGTTAGCAAAGTACCTACCGGGATAAATCTGCCGATCGATATTGGTACACGTTAACGTTATGGTGTCATAAGCTTAGTGTATAATAACTGTTTCGGGCGTATAATAACGTAGCCTACCTGTTTTGTTTTCCAAACATTGGTGTGAGCCTATAACTCACACTACCAACATATTGTGTTCAAACGATTTAACAAACTCTATGAATATCACTCAACCTTTGTGTTGACCTCTCAAGCATGTATTTCAGGTTCATGACGATCAAGGATGGCACGGAAGGACACGGATACTCAAGAGGGCTATAAATTTACTTATCATTCAAAAACTCACTTAATGTGATTTGTAAACATGGAACCAATTGGGACCTCATTTTGTAATCTCTGATATTTATATAATTTGAATGATAAACCTTTTTAAAACGACTCAATTAGAGTTCGTTTTCTATTATTGTGACTATTGTGCCGTCAAGTAACACCCAGTTCGAATTCCGCTGCATCCATGAATTGGGGGTGTTACAGATTGGTACCAGAGCCATGGTTATAGAGAAACGGGTCTAATTGAGACCTAAACTATAACCACACATACAAGCAAAAATATTTTATAGCCTTCCGCTCTCCGTGTCTTCCATCCTCCAGACGATTATGGACTTAGTAAGCATGTTATGATACACAAACATATTAGTATATTCATATATACCCATTTTGAGCATTTCCCCGTAGACATTTTGTGCTACACAAACATAATTGCATATTGATATATGTACCCTAAACATAATTGAGCATTTCCCCGTAAGCATTAGTATATTGATATATAAACTCGGTTTATTTTCAATCATTTATCTAAACAATGGACTAAACATATCTGTGCATGCCTATTCTATGGCATTTCGACACAACCACACTCTCCCAATCATGTTCCTACTCCAACATTATATGTCCAAGACATTGTAACTGATTGCAATGGTCTCATTCATTTTCCAAGACATTGTGAGAAACAATGGTCTCATTCATTTTCCAAGACATTGTATTATACAATGGTCTTAACCATTTCTCAAATGTTTTGAGTCACACAGTGGTCTAACCTACTTCCCAGACATTGTGAATTACACAATGGTCTAACCTACTTCCGAGACATTGTGTTTTGCGTAATGGTCTCTGGCATTATTCCATCACATCATCAATATCATTTCTTATGATATCAAAAACCCGTCACAACCTAACGATTTCTAAATAAGAAATATGAGATTTCTAAAGGACAAACAAATCCATTACCTACAAAAGCTGAAGTTCAGCTCTACATTCATCAAAGTTTTCTTATGAAACCTTCATTATTAAAAGTTTGTGATCCTGGCCAAATATGTTCTATTTTAGAACTACTTAAAACTTCCTTTCCACACGTACCTACCCTTACTATCTTCTATGCAATGGAATATGAAAACATACGTTACAAGTCTTGTATGGACGGGACTTGCAACTTAAGGGTTGACATCGCCTTTGTTTAGTGGACAGTTTCCCGAAAGCAACGGACATATCACAAGTATACCTAATTTAGGTATTTGAAAATTTTATCGAACCTTGGATAAATATAGACTAGTCACCTATATTTAACCTAGGGACAGTGGAATATTGTCTGACTAACTATATTCGACTTAAAATTTTCAAATACTGAGAATAGTTGTGCTAGGGTTATGTTCAGGTTGATTTCCTACATGAACACGATAAACCACAAGAATACATTAAAACAATCTAGAGACACGATAGTGTCTTAACACTCAGCGAAATCTTAACACCTTATTTGTACTACCTAAATTCATTCTTGAAAATTTTCATTTATGAGATAATCCGAACTACTATCTTGGGATAGTTATCAATTATTCTCTTCATCCTGTAGAAGTACTATCCTGTTTAGGTCCTAAGGATACCATTCCATCATAAACCTTTAGAATTTCTTAAAATTTTAAAGCAAACTTGACATCTCTACCAACATTAACATTAAGCATACACTACGTACTTTTGTTCATCAACATATCACAACATTATCTTCACAACCGTGGCAAACACAAGCTCATTAACAAATCTTGATGCACTTTTAAAGCTCAAATCATCCTTAGTTACACCACAAGCACCCTCATCAGCCTTACAAGATTGAATATTCATCTTGCACTTTTGGAACACCAGTGTCATCTCGTAATACACTACCTTGTAACTCACCGGCTAAGTATGAATGTTGTGTTGGGAATTATTAAGTAGGATGATTTGTAATTATTTGAATGGATTGGGATGCCTTTTCATTTAAATAAAGACATTGTAAATCACCGAACCATAAGTTTATATTCCCCTCTTTACATTGTTTGGGATGCCTCTCTATGTAAATAAAGAATTATAAACAAGTGGGCTTGTTTGTGTCCGAAATAACATAAGTATGAAGTCAATAAACACTAGGTACAACAACCGATTACCTACTAGACTATGATTGCAATAACTATCTCAATTCTTATTAATATTCGACCGCTATATCAATTTTCTTTGATATTCGACTATTACCATGCCTTTCCTACATAAAAGTAAGCCTCATCCAACATCATACACTGAAATGACAAATCAAATTACATCACCGGTAATCCCCGACTTTAGTCATCATATGTAACCACACCTTTTCATCGACACCACTCCAACATATAACACACAAAGAACTTCGGGACGAAGTTCCCCGTAAGGGGTAGAGACTGTAACAATTCGCATTTTCAGGATATTTACTTTTCCCGGAAAATTTCACTATTCACTTTTACTATTCATTTTTCCCGAAAATTTTTCCCGAAACTTGATTTTTATTTCTTGGCCCGAAGTGATAAATCATTTCCATGGCAAATTAAAAGTTTGACATTCATAAGCTAATTTTCGTGAAAGTTATTAAGGAATTACACGGAATTACACGTTTTAGGGTAAAACGTCATTCAAAAATTCTACGCACAACGAAATTCGGTCGCGTTAATTTTCCCCGTATCAGAAAAATGTTTGACACACTCATGATTTATTTGAGAATAAATCATGACTGAGAAAAACATGAACAAAATAAACCTCGGCCGCGAAAAACTGGAATTTTCAGTTTTAAGCGTTTTTACTCAGCCGTAACCTTAGCCTATACCTGCACCGCGTTTCTAAAAAGATTTGAGTTTTCAACTTATTAGAAAAAGTCAACATATTTGTCCCTCCTCCATTGACCAAAAACCATTCCTTGATTTTATAAGTCATTTCGTTTTTTTTAGGCTTACGGTTTGATGTCTAAAAGACATTTAATACCAACCGACACTAGATTGAGCCCAGTCTAGACATTATAAGTCTTTTTAAATCATTTATATCATATTAGAAAAGTAACATTTTACTTTTCTAAATTTTACGCAATATTCGTACATTTTACGTATTACGCGTTTTAGACCCGTGTTTCCAGTTTTAGCAGGGTTTTACCACCCCAATGGAACCTACCACTCATTTTATATTTTATTATGGAGTATTTTGACAAGTTTAACCATTCTTCCAAGTTTCGTATTTTTACGATACCCGGTTTTACGTTTTGAGGCTTAATCATTTACGATTGGCATTTCCCGGAGTCAAAACTAACCAAGTATCTTGGATAATATCAAGAAAAGGCTAACCCTTCCTTCCCAAACATTGTGAACTGCCCTAGGAGGGGGGATTCACCACCCATGTGGCTTAATCTCATGCTAGGAGGCCTTAAGGTGCATACATGTGTTATACTTGGTGACCAAGTGTTGACAAGTCAACATAACTAACCTCCTCATTTCCTTATAAGATCAAGACTCATTCTCTTCCTTTCTCTCTCAATACCAACGACCCAACATCATAAAAATACACCATTTTGATCATTGATCTTGCTCATTCAATCCATCACAAGTTCAAGTCATAGTTCCTAGTTGATCCTTAACACCTTTCAACCATAAAATCACCATAAAACACCACAAAAACTCATCAAATTTCCAAGTGTTCTTAGTGAAGATTTTTACTAAGGCTTGTTTTTGTGATAAGATTAGTGTTTATCAAGGGATTATAAGATAGGGTTTTTGATATGGAAGCTTGGCTATGGTTGGAAAATATTTGGAAGATTAAGTAGTAGTTCTTGGTCTTGATCTTGGTTCTAGTTAGTTTCTCCACAAGTTGTAAGCCAAACCCTAACTTGCTTCTTGTTAAATAATCATGTTCATGTTATTTACATGTTATTCTTGCTATATTATGTCTTGTAGTTATGTCCATGATGTATAAAAGTGAGCAAAACAAGTTATTGTTATTGATTGTTAAAACAAGTTATTAAAACAAGTAAACTAGTGATTTTCTTGGAAAGACCTGATTAAAATGGTAAAAATATGATATTGGATTATTACATATTGTAGTAGAGGACCTTACAAGGAAACCGTAGCAATTTGAACCACCTAAAACGAGTATACGAGTCAAAAGTTATGACGATTTGAAATTACCAAAACTTTGCGGCAAAGATGCCAAAACTTCCTGTTACAGAAACTTTAAACACGCAAAAAGAGGCATTTCTGGTCCGTTTCATGAAAAAGTTAAAACACGAAAGTTGTCCGGAATCACGTTTTCGTTTAGTAACAATGAAGCTCGAGCCTTGAAAACGCTTTCTGAGTGAGATATTTCTCAGTTTCTTAACAGCTATTTACATATATATAAGTCATTATATATAGGTTATGGTTTATACTAAGACCAAGAGGTCTTATGACCTAGATTCAAGACCAAAACCATGGCTAGAGCCAAGGGTGAGTCTCAAGACCATGGAACAATGACCAAAGGTCATGGCAAAGCCATGAGTTAAGACCATACAAACATACCAAGGCGAAAACATGAGTTAAGACCATATATACATACCAAGGCGAAAACATGAGCTAACGACCATATAAACTTACCAAGACAAATACATGAACAAGAGTTGGCGATAACTTAAACATACAACTTGGATCTACTTCATCTAAAGAAACATGAGTTATTACAAGTAATTGTCATATAAGTTATAAGAAACTTACCCTAATAACAATCTTCATGTAATACTAAACTTTCCTAAGTTTACTCAAATATCGGACATGTAACTTTTCGAATCAAAACTTATATCTATATATGTTATCAACTACTACAATAGTAGGGAGCCTCATGTGAGGAGTTCATTATGTAAGCCGTCGAGATGAGTTGTGGATTTACGAGTTAAAGTGTCCTGGCTCCTCGAACGCTTACTAACATGACTTCTGAAATATGTCAGCCCGAACGGTAGTAAACGATATACAAAACATACATGTTCATGAATCTTTTCTTTCAAGGACATACAATATACATCATACCACATCATGGACTAAATGCAAGATATATATATATATATATATATATATATATATATATATATATATATATATATATATATATATATATATATATATATATATATATATATATATATATATATAGGCACTCCGTTATATTCTTTACTCCGATCCTAAGTCGCAACATTCTATTATAGGTTGCTCGTAGAAACCTTCACGATTCAACCGTTACATTCATTACTTGCTATCTTACTTAAGGTGAGTTCATAGCCCCACTTTCCATTACTTAATTGTTTTACAAACCTTTGGGGGGAATACATGCTATTTTTAACCGAGCACAATGTTTTTAAATTGTATGCTTGCCTGATTGTTTTATTATCACTAAGTACCAGCCTTTCTAAACCGAGATCCTTTATTATGAACCATTTAGTCACTAGCAATAGTGAGCGCGAATATTGTGAATAGGCCTATTGGGATTGACGAATCCCATTTGTATTGACTAAGTTCAAACAAATGCATTAATATTTGAGATTTAGGTATGTTAGCAAAGTACCTACCGGGATAAATCTGCCGATCGATATTGGTACACGTTAACGTTATGGTGTCATAAGCTTAGTGTATAATAACTGTTCTGGGCGTATAATAACGTAGCCTACCTGTTTTGTTTTCCAAACATTGGTGTGAGCCTATAACTCACACTACCAACATATTGTGTTCAAACGATTTAACAAACTCTATGAATATCACTCAACCTTTGTGTTGACCTCTCAAGCATGTATTTCAGGTTCATGACGATCAAGGATGGCACGGAAGGACACGGATACTCAAGAGGGCTATAAATTTACTTATCATTCAAAAACTCACTTAATGTGATTTGTAAACATGGAACCAATTGGGACCTCATTTTGTAATCTCTGATATTTATATAATTTGAATGATAAACCTTTTTAAAACGACTCAATTAGAGTTCGTTTTCTATTATTGTGACTATTGTGCCGTCAAGTAACACCCAGTTCGAATTCCGCTGCATCCATGAATTGGGGGTGTTACAATCAAGAATAAAAAAAAGGGTTGATTTTGAATGTGATTGATTTGATGCTTGAAATTAGGGATATGATTTGGGGGTTATGGTAGAAGTGAGGAAGGCGTTTGTTTTTCTATGAAAGCTAATTAAATTGTGACAGGGTGGTATTTTTTGGGTTTCCACCTAATTCTTTCATGTCAAGTGGCATATGTGACTTGGCAAGTTCCTCTAATATATATGTTGGGAGATATACTTTAGTACATTTTTTTAACTCCTTATAATGATTAGAATTATCTTGAGCTCCAAACCTTTTGTATTAGTGTTTACATAATCAAACGCTGTACAATACGACAATAATGACTTCAACAACGCCAATGACATTTTTTGTCGAAAGAGCATTTTTATCAGAATCCTGTCATCACTCCATTAAAGCCATCTAAGTTTGCGTGTTGCATAGTCTACTCAAAGTTATTGTTTGAAACAATCTATCACTACTAGACCTTTGACTTAAACCATAAACGGTCTAACAAAGTCCCCATTCTCCTAACATCCGATCCTGCTAATTTATCCGATTTTGTTTCATAAAAACAATCTAACCAACAAAAACTCAAATGGGTCTCGGTAACTTAAAAAAATCACCCCACTATCCAAATAAACATTTCATCAAACACTTCGTTCGCACCTTAATTCAACTAACAAAAAACCAAAAACCAAAAAAAAAAAAAAAAAAAAAGAACCTCAAATGGGTCTCACTTACATAACAAAGAGAAAAACTTATTTTTGCATTACTATGATGAAAAACAAACTTTCAATTTCGTCCTGATATGATACATTTTTTCTGACGTGTCACATCTAACCAACACACAAAAACCTTAAACTATGTCACCATCAAGAATTACAACCTTCTTAATCACCACTAGTATTCTAAGCTACATCTAATACTACCAATTTATCCGACTCCGCTTCACAAAAACAATCTAACCATCAAACTCAAATGGGTCACACTAACACAACAAATCCACACCACAGCTCAATTCAACTAACAAAAAACCACCAAACCCAAAAAACACTCCACAGAACAATTTGAACCAACAAGAACTCAGATGGGTCACACACCCATTTTTAGAAATTGCCCATAGAAAATGATATTATCTAAAACAGCCGTTGTCAATAACTATCAAACAATAAAGTATAATATTTATATAGCACAACATGAGAATTTTCATGAAGTATCGCAAATAGTTATTTTACAGTGGCCGAAATTCAAGGACGCAAACAATGAGACCGGACATGGTTCCTTCAATACTTGTAAATTTCATATAAATCGAAAGAGAGTCATCCTTGAATTCATGAGCTGAGCTAAATTTCCACAGTTGAATCTCCATCCATCCATCTTCCCTTTGTTTTGGAACCCAAGTTATATCATTTATATTCAATAGACTTGGGGTTATAAAATAGAGAAATTCCACCTCGTTGTTTTCTTGGTGGAGTATATCTCGTACTTTTACTGGACAATGCATTCCCTGGCAGTTTTCTGAAAGCTTGAAAATAAGGTAGCACACGTATTCCGTATCTGGTGACAGCATTTGACTTTCAATTGTGCAATTGATATGAAATACTTGTTGCGGTAAGAACTCAATCACCCTTTTAAATCTGCATGGGACACATAAATGGTTACATGCATCGTAAAATAAAGGGTGACATTTGAAGACACAGAAAGGTGAAACTTTTGTCAAACATCCCAAATGATAAATATTTTATTAGACAGAAAAAAGAAGATTAACTGGGATCTTAAACTCTCAAATACTTTTGTATGATTTTTTTTTTTTTTTTTTTTTTTTTTTTTTTTTTTTTTTTTTTTAATATTTTGGTTAGAATAGATGCACACATAGTGAATGCACAATTAGGTTAGGTTTAGAGGTTCAATGATAATGTAACAAAGTTGGTTCAAAAAAATAAAACCTGCAGTGAGCTGATCTTCTTGAACTATAGAGATTCACATTAGAAAATTTGTATATAGCTGCCTTTGCTGAAAGCATAAGAAACTTCTTCCCATTTACATTGCCCAACCAGAACAACTCGTCATAGTTTGTGTACTTCTTAAATATTTCTTTGAACTTGGTTGGCAATTGTTTCAGTTGACCCAAACTAAAGTTTGATTTAAGGACTTGTGGGACTTCATTAAACATTCGAATATTGTCATGTTTCACCTGCATAAAAATAATGTTATTAACATGTAGCATTAAATATGAGCTTAATAATACGGCCACCACTTTTATACAATATAAACGAATGAATATAGATCGGAACATAGGAATATTTTCTAACTTACATTCTCAATTGCTCGAAATTCAACGCCTTCAACATAAATCACAGTATCTCCACAATAGTATGATGAAAAGGACTCTATTAAAAACTCAATAACGAGATCTTCATTCTGATTCAAGAATCGGTACAACTCAATCATCATCCACTCGTTGTTTCTCCATGTTGCAAAATATGCATTTAGACTTTCGTGTCCCTTTCTGTACTTTAGGTTAACATACACAGGTTTACTTGAAAAGTTTCTTGAATCACAAAATTTGAAGACTAAATAGACCCCATAAACAACATTCGAAGATAAAAATTGAGCTGTTGTCTTGATTTTGATGTTCAAGTTGGAAATATCTAACATCTCGACTACTGTCCCAAACCTGCACATATTAAAAATCCAAGTCTAAATCAGTCATAGCCTTTATTCCCATACACTTCTACTTTTGAATTTCGTAATTTATTGGAAGAAGAGTTTATATTCTTTATTAGAATTTAGTGTAACAGACAAATCTCTATTTAAATAAAGTAAGAATATTATAAAAGATAATATCAAGATGCTAGAAAAATTTGTAATTCACGATCATGACCTCAACTACCTTATTAAAATCTATTTTTTCATGTACAACATCAGTTCTCATTGTTGATATGTATGTATAGAGACATCACTAATCAACAACGGAATAGGACTATTCCTTTGTAGTATTACAGGAGCAATATTTGAACTTAGTCAAAGGGGTTCTTAAGTTTTATCCTAATTGATCATAATTATAATTAAATGTTTAATAATCATATTGTGCTACCGTAAAAAACTTGTCATGCATTAAACGGTAAATAGAATAACCTTCTACCAATAATGCTTATGTTTGCATATCACTTAAAAGTAAAAACTAACAAAGGTGGAGAGGTATACAGAATAACCTTGATTCTGGAAGAGATTTCCACTCATGTGGACAGCTGTTTATGTAGGAAAACATTGTCGCTGATACCATTTCATCTCTTTCTCCATTACCAACGAATGACAACAACTGTAATACAGCCATAATACAAATCAGAATCAATTTGTATGATGTATAAATGCATGTGTGATTTTGAATTATCTCTTAATAAGGAGAAGATACATAGAAAATGGGAAATAGATACACGAGATACAAGAATGAACTGATTACCACTTTATCCTGTTGAAGGAGGATTCCTTTAGAAAAAATGTTGTAAAGTTCTTCTTTCTTTTTGGCAAAATAGATTTCAGGGCACTTTGACATTTGGATTATTTCTTTATAGTCAGTGGGCAATTTGGGCTCCCATTCCTCATAATTTTCCTGTATATACATTAATAAAATTAATAAACTCAAGTTTCATACAGTTAAAGGCGATAGTTTAGATATATATGAATCAAAAGTTTGCCAGTTTTGTCAAAACAAAGAAACTTACTTGGAATTCCAATGCTTTCTTAAGCTGTATGACCACTTCATTAGCTGTTGGCCGTCTTTCTCTCCAGTGAAGTATGCATCGATAGGCAATCCTAGCAAATGTAATAAATGACTGTGTCTCAATTTCTTCCTTTATACCCTCAAACACTAACTCATCAAGTTTTCCTACTAGATAGTGGTGTTTAGCCAAAAAGGGTAAATAACGATACTCGCCATCTAGCTCTACGGATGATAGTTTGCCACACAATATGTCAAATAAGACCGCACCCAATGAGAATATATCAGACTCTTTGGTTAAGAAGCCTGTTTTCGAGTGTAGTGGGTCACAATATCCGATTGTGCCTATAACATTGTCAATGACATAGTCTACATTCTGATTTGTAACTGGACATACCAAGGAAAGCCCAAAACCACTAATTTTTGCTTTCCAATTATCAAATAGTAGAATGTTGCTACTGCTGATATCCCTATGTATTACTATTTCTGGACTTGAAACAGTTCCATGAAGAAACTCCAACCCAATTGCAATATCGATGCATATTTTAAGCCGCATCACCCACGTAAGACTATCATCGCTCAAGTACTTATCAAGACTACCTCTCAATGCATACTTATATACAATAATTTTCTCATCCTCTTCATCACAGTAGCCTACAAGACCAATGACATTTTTATGTTTATACTCCATAAGGATTTCCAGCTCTGTCATAAATTCAGCATCTTTTGTATCTGACTCCTTATTTAACCGCTTTGCCGCAATGACATTCTGTTCATGAGCGTGAGTAACTACTCCTCTGTAAACATTCCCAAAATCTCCATGTCCAATGATATTGCCTTGACTGAAGTCTTGTGTGGCTAACCTTACGTCTTCAAGTGATAGTTTAAGGTTGTCCTTATGGTTCTCCTGTGAATCATGGGTCAGTAAGTTGATTTGATTAGTAAAAAAATAAACTGAAACAAATACCAGCTATCTAAATTTTTCATTGTGACTTACCTGACAGTTTAACGCTTTTTGGAGTTCTTTGATGACAACTTCTATTGTTGGACGTTTCTTTTGCGTTTCTGCCACACATTGAAATGCGATTTCTAGAAAGATGTTCAAAGACTCTTTATTGGGACCTTTACAGAAGACATGTTCATCAGTCTCCTCCTTTATCTTGTGATCAACAATTTCCATTATTGTTCTCTTTTCAAAATGATCTCTTGCAATGGGTGCAATTCCATTGTCATTCACCTTGGTGTATACAGAATCATAGGCCAGCCTCCCGGTCAAGATCTCAAGCAACACCACTCCAAATGAGTAAATGTCTGACTTGCTATTTAATCGGCCATTCTTCTGATATTCTGGATCCAGATACATATATGTACCTGCAATCGTACTGGCAATGAAAGTACTGGCATCTTGATCTTTTGGGTGGAATTTGGAGAGCCCAAAATCCGCAATCTTGGCCTTCCAATTATCTCCTAATAGAATATTATCGCTCTTAATGTCACGGTGTATCATCTTTCGTTTGCCATGATCTGTGTTGTTGTGAATGTAATTCAAACCATGTGCAATATCAAGACATATATTCAGACGTTGCACCCAAGTAAGAGTAATCTTATCACTGCTTCCCAAATAGTTTTCAAGACTACCTTTTGAAGCATGCTCATAAACCAGGATCATTGCACCATTACCTTCATCACAAAAACCAAGAAGAGAGATTATGTTCTCATGCTTACAAGTAGTTAGAGTTTCAATTTCTTGCATGAACCCTTCTTCTCCTTTTTGACTGCGAATGCGCTTTATGGCTACCGTGCTTCGTTTTCTTAGTAAATCGCATTTATCCACCCCTTCTATCGACGAGGAATTACTGCTATCAAAATGTTCAAGATCTGCTTTGTATACTTTACCGAATCCGCCAGACCCGATGCAGTATGCGTCATCAAAATTCTTGGTAGCCTTGTTTATATCATTTAGTCCAATCCTTAAGTGTTCCAAGTTCTTCCCCTGTGACATTATGAAGTTGTGCAACACCACATTAATGTTAGTAAGGATTGGAGCGATATTTTCTCTATAAAGAGAAGCGTTCAACTAAAATAGCATGATAAAGTAAAAAGTGTAGGACAAATTATGGACCATCGTCCATCAGATGACAAACATGATGCAGTTCAAACATCCGGGTTTTTTTATGCATGATGATGATGCAGATCACGTTCAAGACGATGTAAGATTATCCAGTTTTGAGATGCAAAGTTATCAACTTTTAACAATGCATAGAATAGATGCAAAACCAATATTAAGATGATACGATGTGTGATCAGTATAATCTAAAAAAAAATCATAATTCCGGTTATGCTAATTGATACATGCCTAAAAAAGCAGAGAGATCTTGTAAGTTATATCATACATTGATGCAATATTGTCCACTCCATACTATTTGATAATCAATCCATGCAGTATGATTAGAGAGCCGGAGAGCTTAACTATAAATGGACGTAATATAATCTTACAAAATAAAATGATGCTTATGAGATGCAATATTGTGGCACAATTGTTCATTGTCATATAAATTAAAAATCAAATGAACATTCGAACGTAAGAGTATTAAATAAAGAAACATGTAAAGTCAACGAATAAATGGTTTAATCAATTGGTTAATCAAAGTTGAAAACAAAACCATTGTCCAAAAAAGTCAAATGGTTAAACTATAAATTAGCTCAAAATAAAGGATAAAATCATAACTTCACCCTTTATAATTATAAAATATAAGAATGATCAAAAGTAATCGGATGACTTGTTTTAAGTTAACTATCAAGAAAATGATTTTCATCCCTAAAACAAATGCCTAAGAAGATGATTTCCATCCTTAAACTAACGCTTAAAAGTACATCTAACAATAATATCTAGACATGTGACAAGACTCAAAATGGAGATTAAGGGTGCTTTTAGTATCCCACTATAGGAATGAATCTACGACTTTGAAAGTCATTATTGTTGTTTGGTTGGTTATGGGGCCCACCACTATGGAATGAGGATACCCATGATATGTGGGTTTCCTCATAGGAGTATGATGTGGTGGGTATGTGGATACCCATAAATAGTGATATCTAAATACCCATTTCTATTCCACTTTATTCTCAAACCTATACCTATAGTGATTCCATCAAACATACTGTTATGTAATTAGTCTTCTTATTAGCTTATAAATAAGTCTAGGGATTAGTGTGTTAAGCTTAAAACTTATCTTAGTTAAGTAGAGTCGGTTTGGTTGGCTTGTGTCCCAAGCCCAAACCGTGTCCTTGTAACAGCCGACTATGAGTCTTGTTAGAGTCGGTTTACCCTCCCCCTCATCTCTATAAAAGGAGGTGAGGGGGGGGGATGGATTTGGTACGCATTCTTTCAATACTAATCAAAGAGTCGATTAGGGATACTTACTTGTGCATCGTTCTTTACTTTCTGTCGATCCAAGCTGTGTGGTTTTCTTCAACGATCGAGTTATCCGCTCTAGTAAACCGGGGTTGTAGGTTGTCGATTCCTACAAGTGGTATCAGAGACGGGTTGGGCCCAGTGATGATGTGGATGGTGTTCCCTTGATTAGACCTCGGTTCGACGGTATTAGTGGATCCCGGTAAACCTTGTACCGAAAGGAAGCCGGTAAAAGGCGGTGTGTTCCGATGGTAAAGGTCGGCGGTATGAAAAAGGTGGGATCATGGCTATAGTCGAAGGGGAGGCCCATGGTGGTTTGGGTTTGAGGGGAGGATTGTTGGGTGTACAAACCCAATCCCACATCAGTTAAATTATAATCTCAAGCTTAACATATAAGCTTGGTGGGCTACTCCTTCTATCACCAATTGGTTTTAGAATGGAACCCCAGTTGGGCTTATATGTTGGACTTGGTGAGATGCTGGGCCGTAGGAATCCCTACAAGTGCAAACGCACCCTTGAAAAAAAATACATATGCATCGTTTAAAGTGATAAATGAAGTGGGAATTAGTTGAAGCATATAAGTTATATATCACTATCATTACTTAATTATTTTAACTATATCACTCTCTTCGTCTCAAAATTATTGTCACTAGAAGGGAAAAAAAACAGTTTAACAAAAGTATGATTATTACAAATTTCAACCTATCAAAAAATTTTTTTTTACCAATTAAGATCTTTTCCAATTAGTTAAAATTAGAAGTGAAAGACTATTTTGGGACATCCCAAAATAAAATTTTTGAATAACAGCCTTAAGGGTTGTCGTTAAGATGCTTTATTTTAGTACAATTTCTTGCAATAATATAATTCATCCAATCACAATCAATCATTAATCGTATATGTAATATTTTTGGGATTTTCTCCACTTTTTTCAGGATTATCATCCAATCAAAATCAGTCAAAAGAGATAATGTAATGAAAATTATTAGCTTAACGACAACCTTTAAGGCTGTTGTTAGCAAAACCCTTAAAAAAAGTACTCTTTTTATTGGGTATTCTTTTATTGTAAGTTCTATAAATTTAGCTATAATTGGGGAGAACAAATTTAACTTTTAGATAAATTACCATGTAGCCAAAAGATCCGTGTAGAACCAATTTTTACCATAGAACCAATCAAATAATTTTAGCCACTAATTTTTTTTTATCAAAATAAAAAAAATAAACTTTCCCCATTTTTTTTTTAAAATTAAATATCTCGCAAACCGTAAATCGTTACGCTAAAAAAAATACCATCGCAACGAGAATTAAATTATCTTTCTATAGACATGAATTGTCATATACTTTCGACGATTTTTTTTTTCGACGAACTTTTTTTTTTCAAAATTTCCGCCCAGAAAAATCATATATGATTTGTAAAAATCATATGTGATTCGTTAAAATCAAATCATATGTGATTTTTACAAATCATATGTAATTTTTACGAATCATATATAATTTTTCTAGGCGGAAATTTAAAAAAAAAAAAAAAAAAAAAAAAAAAAAAAAAAAAAAAAAAAAGTTCGTCGAGAAAAATAGTTCGTCGAAATTATATAACAATGCATATCTATAGAAAGATGATTTAATTCTCATCCCGATGGTTTTTTTTTTTGTAGCTTGACGATTTACCATTTGCAAGATATGTTGTTTTAAAAAAATGTGAAAAACAAAAATGGGTGACTATGATTGGTTCATTGGTTTTATGGTAAATATGAGTTTTATCTTGATCTCATCTCTTATCATATATTGGTTGACAAGGACCGGGTGGGGATCTTGTTACGCTATTAGTTCTCTTAGCTTTTAGATGACAAACTGTTAGAGTATGTGTGATTTAGGACTTTTTGATTTAAGTAATGAAATAAAAGAAAGGAGAGAAGTTTGGAATAAAAAGGCTTGAATTTAAGAATACAATCCATTTACTAAGAAAAGCATACCAAAATCACAAGCTTAGCCACGATGACGTGCCGTCACGCACCGGAACAAAGTGGTCATCGAACATAACTTTTATGTATTTCATGCTTAAGGTCATTAGTTCAAATCTCTTCAACATAATTTTAATTAACTTCAGACTTTTGTCGGACCAAGTTTTGCTATTCATAAGCTAACCCATTAAACTAAGGATATATAATTTAATTATGGAGTACCTAATCAGTTGTTGTAGCTTAGGTGGTCAACAGTTCTACCTTCAAATCTATCTTTTTTTAGTCTTTTTTTTTAATACTCTTTTACTTATTAATCGTTTATGACTTTATGTTTTCCAATTATTAGACAAAATAAAGTGAATAAGATGTATGTATGAGTATATTTATATAAGATTCTGACAATTACTTCTTTGAAAATATTAATATTAACTTATTTAAAATATTTACAAGTACATCTTGAGAAATTAGCCTCTTTGAAAGGATTTATCATATTAACTTCTTTTCTCATGTTATCTACTATCTATATAAAACAAGGTTTTGTCAACTAATCTCCTCTCCAAAAATCCTCTAAATTTGACACCTGGCATTTCTCCCTATCCAACGGCCCTGAATAATCAGCCATCTAAGAAAGTCAAACAAGGAAAATTGGGGCGGAATACCAAACACGAATTTCATTTGCTACCAATCCTAAAAAAAAAAAAAAAACACACATAAAGTGCTCTCACTCATCCCTCTTCAAAGATAACCCTAATCAAAACCACCGCCAATCAAAACCCACCGCCAATCAAAAACACCATAAATCAAAATCAATATCCATACCAATTAAAGAAATTTGTGATAAATCAACATATTCGATTGCATTATCAACTAATTGATTATCTCCTAGAATGTGTAATGAATACTGTATCAATTGGCAAATAGGTTCGTTTTCTTTAATCAATTTCCAACATTATCGTTTGCTTCAGATTAGTTTCAATCACCTGTAAATTAAGGATTTGTATAATTTTCATTGTTTGTTATGATTTAGGTGATTACCAGCAAATAATAGATAGTTGATTAGGTAGTATCATAAAACACGATTTGATATGTTTGTAGGATGCTAATTATGGGTTAAAAATTCCCCTTATTTTCTGGGATACAATATATGTTGTATCATAAAAAACGATTATGTTGTGTTAACCGCCTTAAAAAATTACAATTGATCAAAGATCACTTTCATTAATTCTTGGATTTGTGGTTTGTTTGATTGATTAGTTGATGGATGTATATGATACTATTGCTTTTATATTGATTCGGTTTAATTGTGATGACATGTTTTTAAAAATAATTATTGTTCTTGATTGTGTTTAGAATGGAGATGATGAAGCATCACGAGTTGTTTACGAGAGATATTTCGTATACAAAACATTGTTGTAAATGTTAGTGTTCTAATTTTGTTTAATTTTATTGTAAAATATGTGGATTTGATTATAGGTCGAACAAGTGAAACTCTATTGTCATTATCCTTATTCAATGGTATGGATTTTTTGTCATTGGTTTTGATACTTGAATGAATTATTTGTGGGTTTTTGATTATTACTTTTGCATTTAACAGCCGTGGGGTTTGGAGATCACTGAAGCATTACAGTTACAAATAGAAGCTCAGAAGATACTTCACGAATAGCTTGAGGTATAATGGCCACCTATTTGTATGGTTATTATATGATATGATATAGAAATTTCTACATTAAACACTCAAATTGGTACATTTGTTATATAATGTACTTCTTACCATTATAATCGGTACATTTTCAAAACACAATCAGGTTAGGATATCTAAATATGCTGATTAAGGAGCAAATTATTTAGGTACCACTTGATTTGTTAAGAGCCTAGCTAATCCTTTATCTGATGAAAACTGCAGCACGTGACTTAATAGGTGGTTTAAAGAAAATGTCTTGACAGTGTGTAATTGACCACCTGGACCCAAGAGGCCAAGACCAACAATTATCAGGTTCGTTTTTATGAGAAGTTCCAAAAATCGGATAACAAAATTAAGGACCATGGTCATATGGAACAATCAGTATATTTGACGTATATAATAAATGTGTTTATGTGAAATATATACTGATGTATAAAATATATGTGTTTTTACTGGACACATGTTCTGTATGTATGTTTGCATATGACCTCATCTCAAAATGGAGTAGATTGTGTAGAAAATATAGTTTAAGCAATTGATAGTGTCATGGCATGTCTTTTTAATTGTTCAACAATAAATTATTTATAAACTGGAAATTATAGATTTAATAACAAAACTGACTCCTTAGTTGTGTCCTTTTAAGTTATTTAAGTATAGTTTAACGTGGTTTTTGAGGGAAAAAAAAGTATGACATGGATTGCATTTTTGGTTTGGATTGCTATCATTTTGAATTAAAAATGGGATTTATCTTTTGTGACATTCTTTATTTATAAATTTAGCAACTGATACTTTCGTAATGTTGCAGTCGTATGCTTACAAGTGGTGGAAGCCGCGAGGGAAGTTTTCCATGAAACTTTGTCGAGCTATGAAGTTCACACCTATGGTCTACTGGGGTACCTTTTGATAAGTTTTATACTATAATCCGTATGAATCTGCTTTTTGAAATAACAACTTTTATTTTTGATTCAGATTGACTTGAAAGTGTCATGTTGAATTGTTCTTTATATGGTTTCTAACAAGCTGCTGTGACTTTTTTATGTGTAATTGAGTTAGATTACGTTTGTTTGCTTAGAACATTGGGTGAATTGATACATTGGTATTTTTGGTGGTTAGCCTATTTGTTGAGGTGTTAGGATTATTGTTTAATGCTTATTTTAGTGCTTTATTGTTGGTTTGGGGCGCTAACAGATCCAATGAAGAAAGAAGTTTCATTCGTTCGTAAGAAGATTGATTCTGTCAACAAAGAGTTGAAACCCCTAGCACAAACCATATAGAAGTCATTATTACCCATTTGCGGTTTATTTACTCACTTCTTAGTTGTGAAAATATGCTGCTTTGGCATTGGATTTTGTTTATCATATAATACAGATTTTTCTAATTAGGATGGGTCAAATAAATAGGTCTTAAACATTAAATTTAGCATGATTTTGAGCTATAGAAAAGTATCGATAATGTACTACTTGCTGCTTAATATGGTTTGTTTGATCTGTTTGAAATAAATCACAACCTAAATCAAGCCACTACTAAATAAAATGTTTCAATATTACCAAACTTAGTATTTATGATTCGTGTGTCGCTTATTATTTCTACTCTATGGATTTGCAGGCGAGGCTACCGAGTGCAAAGAAAACAACTAATGTGTTGCTGCGCATGTTTTTGGGTGTCGATGTGGATGCAACAAAGATTATGTGGGCAACCAATACATCGATTCAGGCTGCTAAGGTTAGTTTTATAAGAGATTATTCATTGACGTGTATAATACTCTGTTGACCTGTATAACTTGCCTGAATCAAGATACGGGTCGGATATAGATTATAAGGCGCTATGCACTTTTGAGTATTCGGATATACGTGAACTTCTTAGGCTTATAAACTTATTTAAGAGGTGTTTAGGACTTACGGTTCACCTGCATCGTGTTTGAATTATGCTTAAGCTTATGAGTTTGCATCTTTAAATATGTTGTTCATACCATGTCTTGCTATCAAATGTTCACTATTTAGCCCATTTAAGCAAATATGTAATAGAGACTAAGCTTATACACTGCATTGTTTAACGTAATTGCAAAATCTATGTATAAGGTTAATTCCTAATGACATATATAGTGTTTTCATAAGTATAGTAATGTTACAAAGTGACGTAGTTGCATCTCCTTGCTTGCACAATGTATCATATAGAACACCTGAGGGTTTTGGTGATCTACTAATTAGAACACCCAGGCTTTTCAGTTGATATAGAAAGTACTTTTGTTATGTACACAGGCCCAACAACAATTTGTAGGATTGAAGAAAAATATCCAAACATTGGCAGTCTGCCCTTAATAGCCAGCAAGCTTCAATCGATGAAACAAACAAAATTATATGGATAAGTTTATATGAGGATGCATTTAAAGGCCTTACAAGGTCTTTATCGTGAAAGAAAAAATTACCACAAGAAAGAACATGACTTTATCAGTTGACAAAACATATCAAACCATTGGACTATTTATTTTTATCTTACAAAAAACTTTTTAAAAACTGCCACCTCTATTGAAATTGATGAGAAGATACTCTAAAAGTGCTTTAATGTGATGTTTAATACCGTGTTCGGTTTTCAATTTCGTCAACTATAGACAAGCAGTTTCTTTTTGAAAGAGTTTAAAGGTTGATGAAATCATTTTATGGCTTTCTTGCTTACAAGTTTGTGAAATGGATGTATGTAGGATGCATCGTGGGTGATGAAGCGGATGGTGTTCCAGGAATTCAGCATCTGGTACCTGGTTTTGGCATGAAAACTGCCCTTAAACTTTTGAAAAAGCATGGTTCGTTACAAAATCTACTGAATACTGCTGCTAAAAGAACTGTTGTCTGGTGCTATCAAAGGTTGTCTGATATTCTTTTCTTTCTAATTTGTTAATATCAGGATGGAAGAAGCAAAGGAAAACATGTATGCTTTTAGCACTACCCCATGAGAATTAGAATTAGTGCGTTAGCATTCTAAAGTAGAGTGCAAATTAGTGACGGCTTTTCCGGCGCAATATGTTCCACCAAGATGTACATTCTGAAAATAAGGATTGTTTTATTGCCATAACAAATTATCTTTGGATGTGCCTCGAGAAAATAAGGATGTGTATTAAATTTGATTATTTACCCTTTATTCTGTCTTTTTGGAGTGAACCTCGAGAAAGCCTATTGTAGCTCAAGTCAATAGTGCTGAAGAGTAGGTTGGAGTTAAAAAGACTGTTGGGGAGGGGACACGATAGGAGATTACAAGAAAGATTGAAGAAAATGAGAAGTGGGATTTAAAAGAAGTAATGGAAGCATAAAGGCCTCTATCAGGCATGCATAACATGTCAAAACGCTTTCTTGACACACTATAAGATACACCATCCCATGAACAACGTTCATGTTCGTGAAAAAAAAAACATTGTGCAGGAGGTTGTTTCAGAAAGTTTGGGCAAGAATGATGCTCAATAGCAAGAGTGATGATCATCATCATGAAAGTGATTATTTTTATTATCTATTTATGCATTCAGGTGTTAGGAGTTGTTTATGTTAATGTTGGTGATGATGAATAAGAATTTGAATAATGAGACGATGAATGGTTGAACCGGTTGAAATAGTAATTAGTGTCCCTTAACTAAATAACTTTACAACCTGCGTATATATGCGTGGATCATAATAATCATTTATAGAATAAACTTTGTTCACGAGAAAGTGCTTTTATTTATGTCAATCTACTTATTTACCATTAGTTAACAAACACATGCAAAGTTAGAGATGTAAAGATAATTCTTATTTCATATTGAAACGTTGTTTATCTTTGTATGTAAAGTTACACCATATCAATAACTGCTGTGTGCATGAGCTTAAAATCTAAAGTTTGAATTGAAAAGTTATTGCTTATAATAATTTAGTTATTTCTAACATCTAACTTTGCAATACCCAATTCATAGCTATTTATTGTGATGTCTTATATAAATACATGTTTCTAACTTTTTTAGCGATCTTTTATAAAAAATTTTAACATTTCAAAAAGGTCCTGTACAATGATACGTGTGCTCACGCAAATTTTACAAAAAAGATTTTCACAAAATTAGTTCGCAGTGTAATAATTTTACTATTGCAATTCTACCACAAATATTGTTAAAAAAAAGTCCTTCATTGACTACAAGTTTGTTCTTACTTCTTATATACTTTTTGTTTAAATAATCAATGTTATTTAGTTTCTTTAAGCATGTTTTGCAAATGACATTTTACCTTAATTTTTTGATTTTTAGTAGTATATCATTTAACGTTATTTTTGTTAACCATTTTACTACTTTTATATTTTTAAGAATTCTTAAAATGGTTTAATAGTAATTCTTTTAAAATGGTTTCATAGTATAACGTTATTATCAAGTTAATAGAAAATGACAGTACTACTTCATTGCATAAGCATTTTACTACTTTTAAAATGGTTTAATAGTATAATGTTACTATAAAGTATGCTTCTTTTCTTTGTGGGATGCAATATGACAAATAAGTTTTTAGCTTATATTCAACTTAATGGACAAAATGCATTAGCACAAAAATTGATTGCAATTTACAATCTTAATCTCATATCAAACCATTGTATTATTTATTTTATCTTACAAAAAATTTTTTAAAATTAGCCGCCCATTGGGCGGGCCTTGAAGCTAAAAATCATTTGTACATTATGCAATCTACATTGTTAATGTATTATAAAAAACATTTGTACTATCTTTATTTTCCTTAAAAAAAATTCTTAAAACTATCCGGCCATCGGCCGGGCCTGAAAGCTAGTTAACTTATATAAAACAATCATTTATAAATATGAAGCTATAAAATCATATCAATAAGTTTTCAAACTACCTTAAGGCCTGTTTATTAATTTTTTTATTATTTAATATTTTCAGTTATCTTTCTCTATTAAGTCACAAACAAATAGTATTCATATAACTTAATAGCTTCAGTTTGTTTGTTTGTTATTTTTTTTTTTAAATCAATTAAGTCGAATTCAAACACAACCTTAGTTTAATAAAGCGAAGATCATGCCATCTTGGTTACATTTGTTCAGATAATCAATTATTTTTAGGGTATATATCGAAAGTGTACGTACTACATATTTTTATTAAAAGCTTAGCTCAAATTTTAAAAACTTTCAACTTTGAATCATTTATAAACCAAAATTATAAAGTTATGCACCATAATAATATATCTTTTCTGATAAAATTATCATGCAATCATGTTCCATAGCGAAGTGCAGCCACATAACTCTCGTCCACCACAATTATCATAAAATTCATTGTTTATATAATATTTTTTAATTCTATGATATTATAATAATGTTAAAAAATTATAATAATGTAAAACCAAAGTCACACACACGTTTTAGTATGGTGATAATTTTTTGATACTTGACAAGAAATGTACTGGCATTTGTAGTGAAGATAGATAGTGGAGTAGTTGTTATATGGTTAAACCAGACGAGAACAGTTGGTAACACAGAATAACTCTTGTTTATTAATAAGGATAATCGACCTTAAATTAAAAGTTTAAGTAAATATAAATTACGTACCTTCAAGTGATTGAGCGATGTACGCTCAACTGGATTTTCATGTCTCCACTGATGTTCCAAAGCTTTCTCAAGTCTTTTGACAACCTGATCTATATGCGGACGCTTCGCCCGTTCCTCTTGTATGCAGTAATATGCTGTTTCTGAGAAGATTTTGAATGATTCTGGGTCCATCTGTTTTCGTAGATGTGGATCGATCATATCATCCAAATTAGATTTGGCGAGTTGACTTAATAACCCCTCTTCCAACTCTTCATATGGAAGAACTGCACTCCTTCCACACAAGACTTCGAATAATACAACACCGAACGAATACACATCTGACTTGTGGGTCATACCGCCAGTCATTTTATATTTTGGGTCCAGGTATACATTCTCAATAATATCACGAGTAAGAAGAAGACGGTGCCTCCGAGCTACTGTATTTTTCAACGAAATTTCAAAACCAGATAACTTGGGTTCCCATTTGTCATCTAGTAAAATGTTCGAGCTCCTGATGTTGCAATGTATGACACTAAAATCGCGTGCAACATCATAATGGATGTAACTTAATGCATCTGCAATGCCGAGACAAATCTTCAACCTTTGCATCCATGTGAGGGTCATGACACTTAGATATTTGTTGAGACTTCCGTTGGCCTCCTTCTTGTATATGATATTCTGATTGATATACTCATCACAAAACCCAATAAAAGACACTAGATTCTTATGTTTGAGACTAGAAAGCATCCTCACCTTCATCTTAAACTTTTCGCTCTCATCTTTAGGATAGATCAACCATGCAACAATATCGATATACTGTCCGAAATGCTCCATACGGCCTTGGAAAACAACTGATCCAGCTGTATTTTCTTTGATGATATTCTCAGGAGCAAAGTTTCTGGTTGCCCATTGTATATCTTTAAATCTGAGTGAGTAATGATGGTATTCGAAGGAAGAAATTGTCTTTTTGCTTAAATGAGATTCAACGCCAGTGGATATGAAATGACTCTTTGATCCCTATATGTAGCGAAGAAGACAACATTAAGAAGTGTGCAGATTAACAGGGTGGAACACTCCAATTTAGGTTGAAATTTTATCATTTATCAAAAGGAAAATGTGGTGAAGAGCTAAGTAAGCATTAGAGGCGATCTTGTGTATCATTCTAAAGAATAAATAGATTTTGCAGAAATAGTTTAGGGAAGTGACATGTGAATGGAGTGTATTTATTTATGCTCAAAATAATGAAATATTAACTGGAAAAGACATTTATATTCTTGTCCATTTCTGGTTACTGTTTATTTTAAGCAATCCATAAGCCATGTGTTTTAAACGTTAATAAGAATAAAACTTTGTTAAAAATATCACCTAACGGTTTATATAGTTTATTTAAATTTCTTTTTCTGTGTACAAATAATTCTGCCTCTTCTCCACTCGCATCTTTCTTTATTCTTTCTCTCTTGTTTTAACATTTTCCTCCTTTTTATAAGATTTCAGTGGCTTACAACAAGACTTAAAAAAAATCTTAATTACCTCCTGATGATGACTGGATGAGGTCCCTCCAACTTCGTCCACAACTGATGAGTCCTCCTTTAATTAACATCAATGGAAACAAATACAATAATAAGTAAATAAATGTTGCTCGTATTATAGAGTAGTTAATGTGATTGAAAGATAAAGAGAAAAAACCAACTTACAGCATTTTTCCATTTCAGTTGAAGTTCCAACGCTTTCTCAAGTTTTGTGACAATCTGATCCATATTTGGGCGTTGCGACTGTTCTTCACACAAGCACGCGCACGCTGTTTCCGCGAAAATGTTCAATGATCGTGGATCCATTTGTTTCCGTAGTTCTGGATCAATTATATCATCGAGTATTTTCTCTCTATAATGAAAAATTGCCACCGGAGCCAAATACTTATTATCCTCATCTTTAATTATTGATTCCCAACCACAAAGTAGTTCAAACAATACTATCCCAAAGGAGTAGATATCTGACTTTTGGTTCACAATGTTAGTCTTTTCACATGTTGGGTCTGTATACCTCTTCCTAGACCAAACTGAATCATTATGGAAAGAATGGTGTCTTTCAGATGCTTTAATCTTCATGGAATGCTGAAATTCAGATAACTTTGGTTCCCAGTCATCATTTAATAGAACTGCTTTACTGCTGACGTTCCGGTGTATAACGCTAAAATCGCGTGACTCGTCATAATGAATGTAACTCAATGCATGCGCAACACCAACAGATATCTTCAATCTTTTCACCCATGTCAACAACATTGGGTTATCTAGATATTCGTTGAGAGTTGCTCTGGTCTCACGCCTGGTAATGATGATTTTCTCAACATTCTCATCACAAAACCCAACTAATGAAACCACATTTTTATGCTTGAGACTAGAAAGGAATGAAACGTCCATCCACAACTCTCGTTCTTTTTTCCTTTCTAATTTTTTTAACCTCCATGCATAAATATCAATCATGTCACCGGGCCACGAGAGTTGTCCCTTGAATTTATCATAATATTCACTCCGATCGTAGATGTGATTTTGTTCAGAGAAGTTGTTGGTGGCAGATCGTATGTATTCAAGGGGGATTTTGAGGTGAGCAAGTTCGTATTTAAGTGAAGATATCTGTTTACCATGTAAAAAACGTGAATTAATACACAAAATAACACAATAAGAGAGTTTGATGAAGTGCCTACAACATGTTTGATGAAATTCTTGAACCTTTTCAAACGCATGTTGCGGTATATACTTGCCTTGTATGTTATATTGATCTTGAATTTAAGTCTAATTAAATCTGTATATAATTTCTACTTTATAGCTATTATCATATTATGTTTGTGGATAAAAATTAAAATAAGATCCTTTTATAGTTTAGGAAGTGCATGGTCTTATAAATCTGAAATTTTTGGTTCTTCAGGTTGTCCTACAATAGCTTGGTTTCGAGATTACCTAAAAAGTCCAGTAAGTGATGCTTGTTAGTGATTTCATATTGAGATATAGTCTTGGATAGTGCAGTTAAATTTGCTCCTGAGGTGTTTTCAAATCATATTTTGGTCCATAATCAGATGGTGTAAGTATGTTACTACATGGGTGATATATATACTTTGCATAGTGGTGAGTGGAGTTCGTCCATTTTAGGTTATTACATGCTCTTTGTCCACCGATGCAGTTTTGATAGGATACTACAGATTGGAATCGTCTTGTTTGGTACCCTTATTGCATTCAAAGACATGTTTTTGTCTTGCAGATGACAATTAAGGGCAGGTTGCCTACATAGATATGTTCATAAAGTGGTATCTAGAAAAAAACTATGGCATGTGCTTTGTGTAATACTAAATTGTTTAATTTGGCATTATACTTTAATGTTTGATGTTGATATTTGGTCATCTGAAGTTTGAAATTGTTTCCAAAGACATGTTTTTGTAGCTGTTGCGGGATACTTTATTTGGTATTTGGCAAAACAGGAATTGGAGGATTTTTGAGAATGTTCAAAGGAATGGAGTGACATTGTTTGATGTTGTATTGGATAGTTTTAAAGCCAAACTGTTGACTATGAAAGTGAAGAACTATCCTTTTGTGTTAAAAGTTTCAGAAATACGTTGTATCAGCTCAAGGTTGATATACAACTCAAAAGTTACGAATGGATGGTGAGAAGATCAAACAAATATAAACTGATTGATTGGCAACTTTGGTTAAGGGATCCGAAAAATATTCAGTTACAGTAAGGACTTATAATATGTAATTTTTGAATGCTACAGTGCGTTACAGTGTGGTACAACTTGATTTTGCCGAGTGTGTTCTGGTTGTTCAGAAATGCGGTGCAGGTCTGCTTCAGTGAAAGTTACGAGGTTTATGTGTGTGCTACTACATCAGCTTCTTGTCTATATGCGAGGTTTATGTGTCTGCTGCTACATCAGCTTCTTGTGTATTCGTTTGGCCGTGGGCAGTCTTTGTGGAATGCTGTAAGGGATGATTAGTTAACAGTGGTTGTTAGTGGGTGTGTCCGACAAATGATGTGTATCTTTTTGCTCCTTGCTGTCATTCTCTTGTGATCAATGTTATGCGACCCAATTTAGATTCAGTTGTGTTTTGGTTTTAGTATGTTTTATAGTGCAGGCCTAGAGGGATAGTCTTAGTGCAGGTCCTTGTTTCGATAGGCTTTATGTTTTAGTTTCTGTTTTGTATTTCCTTGTGGTTTTGCTTTTTCTTGTTTCTTTCGTTTGGGGATCGTCCTTTTTAATTTTCTTGTTAAGAAAGTGTGTTGCCATTTCTTTTGTATCTTGTTTTTGGTTGGTCCTTAGTAAATGTTGCCTTACTAAAAAAAAGCTCCTTGTTGATACTAGTATAAAAAATAAAACTAGGAGAGATGTTGATAGTATTCTGAAGTTTGAGATGTATGCAAGGGTTCAATATCAAGATGATTGTCCAACTTGTGAATGAAACACATGAATTATGTGTTATTTTTATATAATAACATACAACAAAATTATTATTTAGAAATGAATGATTAAATTATAACAACATTATGATTTAGGCCTAATATTTTGGTTAGGGTCGGGCTTAACTCGGCCCACATTTTTAAGGCCAGGGTTTTTTTAATTATAAAAGCCAGGGCATTTTTCGGCCCGAGCTCTGTGCTCCTCTATTTCAAATATCAGAATTCGAAATCCTTAACAATAAAATTAACCAGCGACGTCTGTTCTTAAGTTTTAGTGAGGTAATTTACTTACATTTATTATCTTAACTAAATTCTAATATCAAATTGATTTGTGTTTGAGTTTCCCCTTTTCGTTAATAGTTTCAGATGAGCAATATTTCCTTCTACAATCAATTAATTGCAACATTCGAATTTAGGGGTTGAATGCCCCAAAAGTCAATTTCAAACTAAAATGTAATAGGTTGGTTATTTTCACTATGCGACACTTGTATAAATTTTACTATCTTATTGTTCATAATGACTTTAGAGTTTCTTAATTATTTTGTGCTACACTGTATTTTGTATTCCCTGTGCACTGCTCTGATGGGCTTGATTGTTCGTGTTGTTGTTGTTGTAAGGGATTGATTGTTCGTGTTGTTGTTACATTGCATTTTGTATATGAAGATTGCATGAGACATTTTTGGCATATCAAGGTGCTACTTGGTCTCCTGGGCTCATGATAGTTTTACTTTGTGGTTATTTTTTATTAGATTCTTTTGAATTTCTATTGGTCTACTTGCAAGCCCATTCGTTATGGTATAATTATATGTAGGCTAATTTGGTTATGTTTTTGTGGAAATCCACTATGACTCATTCAAAACTCCCAATTATATGTTTATAAAAATTTACCATGGTAAATATCCTTTTATCTCGAAACGTGCAATTTTTATTCATTGTTTTTATTAAAAGGAAATATAGTTTGTGAAAAGTAAGAGAACAACATGCGCATCTGATTTAAAAGCATCCACTATGATAGCTTATCAATAGGTCTAAAACTTTTTAAAGAGGTTTAAAATTTTGTGAACCATAGAGGACGACCATTTCAATCCTATGTACAATCAAAAATTCTATAATCTTGAAGATGTATAAACTATTAGAAAATATTGGTTGTCTTTTATGATATAAAAAGCTTTATGAATAGGTTTATCCATAGTAGTAATAGGTTTATGATATCAAAACTTATATAACTTGATGATGTATTAATTGTATAAACACTTCTAAATGTTTATCATAGTGGTTACCCTAAGTACAATGTGGTCAATACATCAAATGTGTACAGGTATATTGGTATATAAATAATTAATAACAGAAAACCATTTGATGTAGCAATCGAAAAAAATAGAACAATCTATTGACCAATCACATTCTTTAGTTTAGCCTTCCTGACTCATGAGCAATAGATGAAAAATAAGAAAATTTATGCCTAACAACTTTTAATGTTAAATTCAAAATCTGTACACAACATGTATTTTTTAAAAAAGATACAGGTTACTAAAAGGTCGTACCATTATCGTTTTGCCCATAAGTGTAAAAACAAACAACTAGTGGCCGAGTGCCAAATTTGTTTTTATCAACGTTGCTTAAAGCTTTTCAACGAAGTTCAAATCACGACACCTGTGTTTTTTGTGCTTTAAGCGAGTTGCTAAGACGCTGTTTTTATATAATTCATTGTTAATCTATACTCGTATACTATTTATAAAACAAAAATATTAAAGTGAAAAATCAAAAAAGTAAAATTTTAATAAATTAAAAAGGAAAAGTTGTAACAATTAATTATTAGGAATTTCAATTATTAATACATATATGTTTTAAAAGTAAACTATTAATATACATCGAAAATCGGGTTGACCCGGTTTAATTTGACCAATTTTTTGGTCCAACCCCTTGGGTTGAAATTAAACCGTTTTTCGGTCCAACCTGTTGGGTCGACCTGGTTTATATTGACTGGAATGGTTCAACCGGTTGAACCACTCGGGTCGAATCGGTTTCAAAACATTATGTCTTAATCCTTAAATTCTCAAACTTTTATTATTTTTCGTTTAAAACCCATAAACTTTTTTTTATCACTAAAACTATCTATCGTTATAAAATTTCGTTGCTATGAATGGATACTTGTCTAGTTTAAATAAATTAAAAGGTTGGTACAGGTGGCAGATTGAATAACGTGAATTTTAATTACGTTAATAACCCACAAAAATCAAAAATATGTAAACCGTTTTTATCAGATACTTCATGCGCCAAAAATGGAAGACATGATATCAAGTGGCTATTAATTATCTATAATCAGGTTTATGGGGTCTAGCTAACGTGCACACTGAGGTAGTGAAGGTGTATAAATTAAAAAAGAGATCTTACAGGCATGTTTTCACGTGCGAGTTCCAACACTTTCTCAAGTCTTGTGACAATCTCATCAATATTTGGGCGTTGCGATCGTTCTTCATTCAAACACTCATATGCTATTTCCGCAAAAACGTTAAATGATTGAGAGTCCATTTGATTCCATAACTCCCAATCAATTATTTCATTGAGTTTCTTCTGCCTATAATGGGCAACGGCCACCGAAGCCAAGTACTTATTATCTAGGTCGTCTTTGATTACTGCTCTCCTACCACACAGTAATTCAAACATTACTATCCCAAAGGAGTACAAATCCGACTTGTGATTCGCACTTTTTGTCTCTATATATGTTGGGTATGTATACCCATCCCTACTCCACACTTTTTTAGTATTGAAAGAATTGTGCCTTTCAGATGCTTTGATCTTCATGGAACGTATAAAATCACCTAACTTGGGTTCCCAGTCTTCATTTAGTTGAATCGTTCGACTGTCGATGTTGCGGTGAATTACGCTAAAATCACGTGACTCATCATAATGAATGTAGCTCAATGCTTGCGCAATACCGACAGATATCTTCAATCTTCGCACCCATGTCAACAACATCGGGTCACTTAGATAGTTGCTGAGACTTCCCCTGGTCTCACGCCTTTTAATGATGATCTTCTCATCATTCTCATCACAAAACCCTACAAGAGAAACCACATTTTTATGCTTGAGACTAGAAAGCATTGAAATCTTCATCCAAAACTCTTGTTCTGCTTCCTTCCTTTCTTTATTCCACCTCTTAGCAGTGATATCAATCAACTCACCGGACCACAAGAGTTTTCCCTTGTATCTCTTTTCAATTTCATATTCTCCCCTGGCATTTTCTTGAGCGAAGTTGTTGGTGGCAGATAGGATATTTTCAAGGGGGACTCTGAGGTGAGCAAATTCATTCATTATCTGTAAAATAGTCGAGTTAAAATGTGAGTTAGAAATAGGGAGTATATGCCTACAAAGTGTTTGATAAAATTCCTGAACCATGTCTAAGACAATTCTAGGTCTAATTCTGCATATATCTTGTAGTTTATAGTTATTATGTTTAGGAAGTGAATGCTCCTAAGGTGTTTTTAAAGCATTTGGTCGGTGTAAGTATGGACTACATGGGCGATACTTTGCCTACCTGATGCAGTTTGGAAGGGATAATATGGATTGAAATTGTCTTGATAAGATAAGTTCATTAACTTGTATTCAGAAGAAAGAAACTATGGCATGCGCTTTGTGTAACAGTAAATTGTTTAACATTGCAATATACTTTTGATTAGTGTTGATATTTAGTCATCTGAAGTTAATTTGAAGTTGTTTCCAGTGACATGTTTTCGTTGCTGTTGCAGGATACTTTATTTGACAATAGTGGAATTGGAGGATTTTTCAGGATATTGAAAGGAATGGAGAGACATTATTAAATGTTGTAATTGAAACTTTAAAAGCCAAGTTGCTGAGTTTGAAAGGGAAGAACTCTCCTGCTGTGGAAAGAAATACTAGCAGTAAGATGCTGGTATTTGGGTATTTGGTTATCTGAAACTGAGTGTATAGCAGAAAGAAATACTACCTGACACGTTTAATATCAAGATGAGTGTATATGAAATTGAAGAGCAGTGAGACACATGAATATGTTGGAAAGTATATTGGAGTACAAAGTATTAATGATAAAGACTGCTGGCACAAAAGAGTACTGAGTTTGAGAAATTGCTAAAAGATTGCATAAGGTTCAAGGGTAGAAGGTGATAAAGTAGATTGGAACACTCAAGATAAGTTGAAAAGGTGGTATCCAGGAAAAACTACGGTATCCAACTTGTGAATGAAATTGCAGACACATGAGCATGCTGTAAAGATTTAATCTAGGATGGGACTACTTGGTCTTGGTTATGACAAAGGCAATTATGGAAATTAAAAGTACAAAACATGTTCCAAAGGTATTATAGTCATTTTTAGCCCTTTTACTTGTACCAGGCGCAAGTAAGTATTTTACGAATATGACACGATATTGCATTCGTATCCACACTAGGTATCGAATTGGTACAAACAAACTTCTTATTTGAACTGTTTGATTCTGCAAAGTCTTTTTGAAACTGCTTGAATCTAGATGTATAGAAACGTGATGATTCTGCTTGTTGTTGATTGCTGAATGATTATAGATGATTAGAGTTGTGCTTATTGAGTCAACTAGGTAAAAAATGGCTTGAATTCGCTGATTGCTGATTGTAGAATAAATATATTAAATTGATTTCAGTTGTGTTGATTGAATCAGTTGGGTCGCCAAGTATCAAATCAAGCTCTGGTACCGTAATACTAATCTAAACTACTCCAACTAACTAAATATTAGAGAGTGAAAGTGTAGTGCATAATGTACAGATGATACTAGAGTAGAGTGTTCAGTGACACTATATATATGGTAAACTTACACATAATCTTATGTGATCTCATATGCCACAGCAGGTATATATATTTTTAGTTTTCTGTACCAAAATATGTTGAGTTTGAGTAATCTTTCTATAGACTTTTTGAAATCAAATGATTATGCTATTGCTTCATTCATTCTATTTCTTAAGTTATGTTCATCTCATAAAGTCATAGTCCATACTGTCTTATTACAGATTGATGAATCTGAAAAGGAGGAACTTGAATATAAAACTGTTGAGGAAGATCAAGAGCTTGTATAAGTTCGATCCAGTTCTTATATACTACTCATTCTTGTTTCAGGCACAAAACGATATTTCCAAAGCGTATGAAAAGTGGCAAGGTAATGTTTCAAAGCAGATCAGTAATCCCAAAAAGTCATAGGCCATATTGACTTATTACTGCTTATATAATACCATAAAAGAATATACTCTGAAATTAGAAGGTTGTTACCCGTTTGACCCGTAGCATTGTTTCAAGTTTCAAAGCAGATCAGCAATCTCAAAAGGTTGTTACCCATTGCTTGCATACAATATTGATAAGGAGTTCGGGTGCGTGTTGAGTTTAGATGTCATATGTTATTTCGTTGAGTATTCTTTTCTGAAACTAATACGTGTCGTATATTTTCCGTTTATTCCTCTGTTAGGCGGAATAAAGAGGCCAAGGGATCATATTAAATTAGTATACTGACAAAACTGAAGGCTAAGATAACCAAGGTTATGGGTAATATTGAGAAGGTTGTTGTTTCGTTTTCATGATGTTTTGTTTATTGGCCATCATTTAGCTACCTTTTTAGTCTTTTTAACATGTTGGTTTTTGGTGTTTCAAGGTGCTTATGGGATATTAATGTTGCTTATATTGGCTGAGGTTACTAGGTATGTTGTGTTTAATCTCTTACATTAACTTCAGTGCGTGTCAGGCTGGGTGACTATCAAGTCTTAACCAGTGGCTATCAAGTCTTAACCTGTGACCTAATCGACCTTTTTTTCTTATTAGTTATTCATTTTTTGTCGTCACATAGAGATAAACCATAACCTGGACAAATTTACAAGAAAATGAGTCAAACGCGTATAAGGGAAGTTGCTTCTCTTCCAGTCAATGCGTCATAAGTCCCTAAAAGTTTATGCTTTGAGGTTAAACACACACAAAAAAGAGAGGATGGACAACTCATATGTAGCTTACATGTAATTTTGAAGAAAATTAGTTTTGATCTACAGCTTGGAGTATTGGACAAGCTACAGTGCAAGGCCATATATGCTACCTTGTGTATATCGTAATGAACTTGCTAAACTACACGTAGATTTTATAACTATACTACTTTTAAAATTTTGATTTTACTTTGTAACTCAATAATCCCCTGGTTTCTAATTTTAATCGTGCACCAGGGACACTCCCCCAGTTTCATATAAAGGTTTGCAGGACGTCCTATCAAAATCTCGGTTGGGTGGTCATAGCTCACAAATGTTTGCAGACATTAACAAGTACTTTTACTATACCACTTTTCTTTTTTTCAATGTTTTGAAACCCGGTTCGACCCAGCTGGTTTAACTGGTCGAACCGGTTCCGGCAAAGATAATAGAACAAAAGAAACCGGTTTTAAGAATTCAAAACCCAGTGTGACCCGCTGGGTTTTACCCGTTACTATAATTCCGGCTGGTTTGTCATTAAATCTTTTATATGTGTTCCACATTGCTTTTTATAAGTTTTTGAAAGCTTTAAAAGCTGTTTAGACAGGTTTTTATGGTGTTTTAAACACTTTTTCTATATGCTATTTGGACAGCAGAAAGATGGGCTGTTTGGACAGGCTTATATGCTGTTTTAACAGATTTTATATGTTGTTTGGATATACCTTTACATGGCTGTTTGGAAACAAGTTTTTGCAGCAATTACATGCTCTTTTTTCTAAAAGCAATTACATATTTGTATGTTGTTTTTTAGCAGCAATTACAGCTTCTACATGCTCTTTTAACACGGTTTTTTACAGCAACCATGCCTTTTTGTTGTTGTTGCAGCAATTGCATGTTTGTATGCTGTTTTTGTTACAGCAATTGCATATTGTTTTTGTTGTTATTATTTTATTACTAACCCATATATGTTTGGCTAGTACCCATATAGGGCTAGTACTTGTTTTATTGTTTTTTCTGTAATGCATCACTTTAGTTGATCCGAACCAGGACTTGAATGGATGGGGGTTGGTCCTTATCCGAATTGACCAGAACCCAAACTTTTTGTAGGGTGGGGTGCAGGGTGGGTTTTCTTTCGGACACAATCATAATTGACCCGACGCGAATGAACCTGAACTTGACTAATTAATTTGACCCTATTAACATCCCTATATATAGCCAACACCAACTTACGTGGTAGTTGATAGTTAAACGTTATAAATTAGTTGCGCAATGTAACAATTCGCATTTTCAGGATAATTACTATTCCCGGAAAATTTCACTATTCACTTTTACTATTCATTTTTCCCGAAATTTTCCCGAAAGTTGATTTTTATTTGATATTATCGAGTGATAAATCATTTCCATGGAAAATTAAATGTTTGACATTCGTCAGATCATTTTCGTGAAAGTTATTAAGGAATTACACGGAATTACACGTTTTAGGGTAAAACGTCCATCAGAAATTCTACGCACAACGAAATTCAACCCCGTCAGGTGACCCCACATCAGAAAAATGTTTGACACACTCATGATTTATTTGAGAATTAATCGTGACTGAGAAAAACATGACCAAAGACTTCCCGGCAGGTCACCCAAGCCTGTACTAATCTCGCATGAGCACGCTTAACCGTATGGGCGATTAACCGTTAGACCACAAAACGTTTTTCTAAGACGATTTGAGTTTTCAACTTATTAGAAAAAGTCAACATATTTTTCCCTCCTCCATTGACCAAAAATCATCCCTTGATGTTATAAGTCATTTCGTGATTTTTAGGCTTACGGTTTGATGTCTAAAAGACATTTAATACCAACCGACACTAGACTGAGCCCAGTCTAGACATTATAAGTCATTTTAAATCATTTTTATCACATTAGAAAAGTAACATTTTACTTTTCTCAATTTTACGCAATATTCGTACGTTTTACGTATTACGCGTTTTAGACCCGTGTTTCCAGTTTTTAGCAGGGTTTTACCACTCAAATGGAACCTACCACTCATTTTATATTTTATTATGGGACATATGGACATGTCTAACAATACTTTAAAGTTCCATAATTTTACGACACCCGGTTTTACGTTTTGAGGCCTAATCATTTACGGTTGTCATTTCCCGGAGTCAAAACTCTTCCTAATACTTAGGATAATACCAAGCAAAGTCCACACCTTGTCCCCCAAGTTTAGGAACTGACCTAGGGGGGGAAATTCAGCCTTGTGTGTCTTGATCTCATGCTAGGAGCCTTAAGATGTGAACATGTGTTCAACTTGGCCTCCAAGTGTTGACTAGTCAACAATGTAACCTCCTCATTTGCATATAAATGCTTCTCCTCCCACTCCTTGACCATATGAACGACCCACACACACAACACACTTCATTTTACTAGTTTACTTCAAGTTCCATCCAAGAAATCAAGTGCAATATCCATACATAAACCCTAGTTTAGTTTTGATTCATCAAAATTACTTCAAATCCTTAGAAACTTTGGTGATTTCTCTTGAGTTTGAATCCACTCAAGTCACCTCAATTTTCATCATCTCTCTTTCAAGATTACAAGAGTAGAAAGATTGCATGAAGTGAAGTGGGTTGAAGCAAGTCTATCAAAGTCCTATCCTTACATGTTAACTTCCTTTCATCTTTGAAAGCCAAAAGTTGTGAGCCAAACCCTAACTTGATTCTTGTTAAATAATCATGTTCATGTTATTTACATGTTATTCTTGCTATATTATGTCTTGTAGTTATGTCCATGATGTATAAAAGTGAGCAAAACAAGTTATTGTTATTGATTGTTACAACAAGTTACTAAAACAAGTAAACTAGTGACTTTCTTGGAAAACCACGACCAAAATGGTAAAAATATGATGTTGGATCATTACATATTACAGTAGAGGACTTAACAAGGAAACCATAGCAATTTGAACCACCTAAAACGAGTATACGAGTCAAAAGTTACGCCCATTTGAAGTTACCAAAACTTTTCGGCAAACTGCCAAATACCATTCTGATCAAATTTGGGTTTTGAAAGTCCCACTTCTGATCCGATTCATCAAAAAGTTAAAACACGAAAGTTGTCCGGAACGATGTTTTCGTTCAGGAACAAAGAAGCTCGAGACCTAAAAACACTTTCCAAGTGATAAAATTCTTCAAATTCTAAACAGCCCATTTTTAGGCGAAAGTCACAAGATTATGGTTATACTTTGAAAGGAACAAGAGGTCTTATGACCCATAATCAAGACCACAACCATGGCTAGAGCCAAGGTTGTGTCTCATGACCTTGAAACAAGGACCAAAGGTCATGGCTAGGCCATGACGAAATGACCATACCAACTTTCATAGGCGTAAACATGAAACAAAGAGTTGACGAGAACTTGAACAAGCAATTTGGATCTACTTCACTTAAAAGGGAACCATGAGATATTACCAAGAGAAAATGGTCATACAAAACTTATGAAACATACCCTAATAACAATCTTCATGTACTAATAAACTTTCCTAAGTTTATTCAAATATCGGACATGTAACCTTTCGGATCAAAACTTATATCTATATATTTCATCAACTACTACAATAGTAGGGAGCCTCATGTGAGGAGTTCATTATGTAAGCCATCGAGTTGAGTTGTGGATTTACGAGTTAAAGTGTCCTGGCTCCTCGAACGCTTACTAACATGACTTCTGAATTATGTCGGCCCGAACGGTAGTAAACGATATACAAAACATACATGTTTCATGAATCTTTTCTTTCAAGGACTTACAATATACATCATACCACATCATGGACTATAATGCAAGATATATATATATAGGCACTACTTCATATTCTGTACTCAAATCCTAAGTCGCAACATTCTATTATAGGTTGCTCGTAGAAACCTTCACGATTCAACCGTTACATTCATTACTTGCTATCTTACTTAAGGTGAGTTCATAGCCCCACTTTCGATTACTTAATTGTTTCACAAACCCTTGGGGGGAATACATGCTATTTATAACCGAGCACAATGTTTTTAAATTGTATGCTTACCTGATTGTTTTATTATCACTAAGTACCAACCTTGCTAAACCGAGATCCTTTATTATGAACCATTTAGTCACTAGCAATAGTGAGCGCGAATATTATTAATAGGCCTATTGGGATTGACGAATCCCATTTGTATTGACTAAGTTCAAACAAATGCAATAATATTTGAGATTTAGGTATGTTAGCAAAGTACCTACCGGGATAAATCTGCCGATCGATATTGGTACACGTTAACGTTATGGTGTCATAAGCTTAGTGTATAATACATGTTCCGGGCGTATAATAACGTAGCCTACCTGTTTTGTTTTCCAAACATTGGTGTGAGCCTATAACTCACACTACCAACATATTGTGTTCAATCGATTTAACAAACTCTATGAATATCACTCAACCTTTGTGTTGACCTCTCAAGCATGTATTTCAGGTTCATGACGATCAATGATGGCACGGAAGGACACGGATACTCAAGAGGGCTATAAATTTTATTATCATTCAAAACTCATGTATTATACATTGTAAACATGGAACCAATTGGGACCTCATTTTGAAATCTCTGATATTTATATAATTTGAATGATACATCTTTTAAAACGACTCAATTGGAGTTCGTTTTCTATTATTGTGACTATTGTGCCGTCGAGTAACACCCAGTTTGAATTCCGCTGCATCCATGAATTGGGGGTGTTACAGATTGGTACCAGAGCCATGGTTATAGAGAAACGGGTCTAATTGAGACCTAAACTATAACTACAATCACAAGCAAAAACATTTTTATAGCCTTCCGCTCTCCGTGTCTTCCATCCTCCAGACGATTATGGACTTAGTAAGCATGTTATGATACACAAACATATTAGTATATTCATATATACCCATTTTGAGCATTTCCCCGTAGACATTTTTGTGCTACACAAACATAATTGCATATTTATATATGTACCCTTAAACATAATTGAGCATTTCCCCGTAAGCATTTTATACTACATGAACATATTAGTATATTGATATATAAACTCGGTTTATTTTCAATCATTTATCTAAACAATGGACTAAACATATCTGTGTATGCCTATTCTAAGGCATTTCGGCACAGCCACACTCTCCCAATCGTGTTCCTACTCCAACATTATATGTCCAAGACATTGTGAGATACAATGGTCTCATTCATTTTTCAAGACATTGTGAGATACAATGGTCTCATTCACTTTTCAAGACATTGTGAGATACAATGGTCTCATTCATTTTCCAAGACATTGTGAGATACAATGGTCTCATTCATTTTTCAAGACATTGTGAGATACAATGGTCTCATTCATTTTTCAAGACATTGTGAGATACAATGGTCTCATTCACTTTTCAAGACATTGTGAGATACAATGGTCTCATTCATTTTCCAAGACATTGTGAGATACAATGGTCTCATTCATTTTTCAAGACATTGTGAGATACAATGGCCTCATTCATTTTCCAAGACATTGTGAGATACAATGGTCTCATTCATTTTCCAAGACATTGTATGATACAATGGTCTTAATCATTTCTCAAATGTTTTGAGTCACACAATGACCTAACCTACTTCCCAGACATTGTGAATTGCACAATGGTCTAACCTACTTCCGAGACATTGTGTTTTGTGCAAATGGTCTCTAGAATTATTCCATCACATCATCAATATCATTTCTTATGATATCAAAAACCCGTCACAATCTATCGATTTCAAAACAAGAAATATGAGATTTCTAAAGGACAAACTAATCCATCATCGACAAAAGCTGAACTTTCTCTACATTCATCAAAGTTTTCTTATGAAACCTTCATTATTAAAAGTTCGTGATCCTGGCCAAGTATGTTCTATTTTAGAACTACTTAAAACTTCCTTTCCATACGTATCTACCCTTACTACCTTCTATGCAATGGAATATGAAAACATACGTTACAAGTCTTGTATGGACGGGACTTGCAACTTAAGGGTTTGACATCGCCTTTGTTTAGTGGACAGTTTCCCGAAAGCAACGGACATATCAAAAGTATACCTAGTTTAGGTATTTGAAAATTTTATCGAACCTTGGCTAAATATAGACTAGTCACCTATATTTAACCTAGGGACAGTGGAATATAGTCTGACTAACTATATTCGACTTAGAATTTTCAAATACTGAGAGTAGTTGTACTAGGGTTATGTTTAGATTGATTTCCTACATGAACACGATAAACCACCAGAATACATTAAAACAATCTAGACACATGATAGTGCCTTACCACTCCGCAAGATCTTAACACCTTATTTGTATGATCTAAATTCATTCTTGAAATTTTTCATTTATGAGATAATCCGAACTACTATCTTGGGATAGTTATCAATTCTTCTCTTCATCCTGTAGATGTACTATCCTGTTCAGGTCCTAAGAATACCATTCCGTCATAAACCTTTAAAATTTCTTAAAATTTTAAAGCAAACTTGACATCTCTACCAGTATTAATGTTAAGCATACACTACACACTTTTGTTCATCAACATATCACAACATTACCTTCACAACCGTGGCAAACACAATCTCATTAACAGATCTTTATGCACTTTTAAAGATCAAATCATCCTTAGTTACACCACAAGCACCCTCATCAGTTTTACAAGATTGAATATTCATCTTGTACTTTTGGAACATCAGTATCATCTCGTAATACACTACCTTGTAACTCACCGGCTAAGTATGAATGTTGTGTCGGGAATTCTTGAGTAGGATGATTTATAATGTCCTTATTTGAATGGATTGGGATGCCTTTTCATTTAAATAAAGAAATTATAAATCATCGAACCATACGTTTATATTCCTTTAGTTACATTGTTTGGGATGCCTTTCTATGTAAATAAAGAATTATAAACAAGTGGGCTTATTTATATCCGAAATAACATAAGTATGAAGTCAATAAACACTAGATACAACAACAGATTACCTACTAGGCTATGATTGCAACAACTATCCCAATTTCCATTAGTACGAGATTTACATTTTGGTTTTCATAATGATAGTGCAATAACAAACAAACTCATTACGGGGCCATGTAACCATACGCATGCGCAGTCGTACCAAACTCATTGCGAGGCCATGTAACCATATGCATGGGCAGCCGTACAATTCAAACAGGACTTGGTCCAACCACATGTTCAACATTTATTCCATTATTCGATGTCTATGTCAATTGCAATTGTTGTTCAACTACTATATCAATTGCTATTGATACTTGACAACTATATCGAGTTCTATTTGATATTCAACTACTATATCAATTCCTAATAATACTCGATTACTATATCAATTTCCTTTGATATTCGACTATTATATGAATCTCTATTGATATTCAACTATGTTATCAATTTCTATTGACACACCGTATTCTAAGACAAATCAAACTATATCACTGGTAATTCAAGACTCGAGTCCTCATAAGTAACCACACCTTTTCATCGACACCACTCCAACATATAACACACATAGAACTTCGGGACGAAGTTCCCCGTAAGGGGTAGAGACTGTAACAATTCGCATTTTCAGGATAATTACTATTCCCGGAAAATTTCACTATTCACTTTTACTATTCATTTTTCCCGAAATTTTCCCGAAAGTTGATTTTTATTTGATATTATCGAGTGATAAATCATTTCCATGGAAAATTAAATGTTTGACATTCGTCAGATCATTTTCGTGAAAATTATTAAGGAATTACACGGAATTACACGTTTTAGGGTAAAACGTCCATCAGAAATTCTACGCACAACGAAATTCAACCCCGTCAGGTGACCCCACATCAGAAAAATGTTTGACACACTCATGATTTATTTGAGAATTAATCGTGACTGAGAAAAACATGACCAAAGACTTCCCGGCAGGTCACCCAAGCCTGTACTAATCTCGCATGAGCACGCTTAACCGTATGGGCGATTAACCGTTAGACCACAAAACGTTTTTCTAAGACGATTTGAGTTTTCAACTTATTAGAAAAAGTCAACATATTTTTCCCTCCTCCATTGACCAAAAATCATCCCTTGATGTTATAAGTCATTTCGTGATTTTTAGGCTTACGGTTTGATGTCTAAAAGACATTTAATACCAACCGACACTAGACTGAGCCCAGTCTAGACATTATAAGTCATTTTAAATCATTTTTATCACATTAGAAAAGTAACATTTTACTTTTCTCAATTTTACGCAATATTCGTACGTTTTACGTATTACGCGTTTTAGACCCGTGTTTCCAGTTTTTAGCAGGGTTTTACCACTCAAATGGAACCTACCACTCATTTTATATTTTATTATGGGACATATGGACATGTCTAACAATACTTTAAAGTTCCATAATTTTACGACACCCGGTTTTACGTTTTGAGGCCTAATCATTTACGGTTGTCATTTCCCGGAGTCAAAACTCTTCCTAATACTTAGGATAATACCAAGCAAAGTCCACACCTTGTCCCCCAAGTTTAGGAACTGACCTAGGGGGGGAAATTCAGCCTTGTGTGTCTTGATCTCATGCTAGGAGCCTTAAGATGTGAACATGTGTTCAACTTGGCCTCCAAGTGTTGACTAGTCAACAATGTAACCTCCTCATTTGCATATAAATGCTTCTCCTCCCACTCCTTGACCATATGAACGACCCACACACACAACACACTTCATTTTACTAGTTTACTTCAAGTTCCATCCAAGAAATCAAGTGCAATATCCATACATAAACCCTAGTTTAGTTTTGATTCATCAAAATTACTTCAAATCCTTAGAAACTTTGGTGATTTCTCTTGAGTTTGAATCCACTCAAGTCACCTCAATTTTCATCATCTCTCTTTCAAGATTACAAGAGTAGAAAGATTGCATGAAGTGAAGTGGGTTGAAGCAAGTCTATCAAAGTCCTATCCTTACATGTTAACTTCCTTTCATCTTTGAAAGCCAAAAGTTGTGAGCCAAACCCTAACTTGATTCTTGTTAAATAATCATGTTCATGTTATTTACATGTTATTCTTGCTATATTATGTCTTGTAGTTATGTCCATGATGTATAAAAGTGAGCAAAACAAGTTATTGTTATTGATTGTTACAACAAGTTACTAAAACAAGTAAACTAGTGACTTTCTTGGAAAACCACGACCAAAATGGTAAAAATATGATGTTGGATCATTACATATTACAGTAGAGGACTTAACAAGGAAACCATAGCAATTTGAACCACCTAAAACGAGTATACGAGTCAAAAGTTACGCCCATTTGAAGTTACCAAAACTTTTCGGCAAACTGCCAAATACCATTCTGATCAAATTTGGGTTTTGAAAGTCCCACTTCTGGTCCGATTCATCAAAAAGTTAAAACACGAAAGTTGTCCGGAACGATGTTTTCGTTCAGGAACAAAGAAGCTCGAGACCTAAAAACACTTTCCAAGTGATAAAATTCTTCAAATTCTAAACAGCCCATTTTTAGGCGAAAGTCACAAGATTATGGTTATACTTTGAAAGGAACAAGAGGTCTTATGACCCATAATCAAGACCACAACCATGGCTAGAGCCAAGGTTGTGTCTCATGACCTTGAAACAAGGACCAAAGGTCATGGCTAGGCCATGACGAAATGACCATACCAACTTTCATAGGCGTAAACATGAAACAAAGAGTTGACGAGAACTTGAACAAGCAATTTGGATCTACTTCACTTAAAAGGGAACCATGAGATATTACCAAGAGAAAATGGTCATACAAAACTTATGAAACATACCCTAATAACAATCTTCATGTACTAATAAACTTTCCTAAGTTTATTCAAATATCGGACATGTAACCTTTCGGATCAAAACTTATATCTATATATTTCATCAACTACTACAATAGTAGGGAGCCTCATGTGAGGAGTTCATTATGTAAGCCGTCGAGTTGAGTTGTGGATTTACGAGTTAAAGTGTCCTGGCTCCTCGAACGCTTACTAACATGACTTCTGAATTATGTCGGCCCGAACGGTAGTAAACGATATACAAAACATACATGTTTCATGAATCTTTTCTTTCAAGGACTTACAATATACATCATACCACATCATGGACTATAATGCAAGATATATATATATATAGGCACTACTTCATATTCTGTACTCAAATCCTAAGTCGCAACATTCTATTATAGGTTGCTCGTAGAAACCTTCACGATTCAACCGTTACATTCATTACTTGCTATCTTACTTAAGGTGAGTTCATAGCCCCACTTTCGATTACTTAATTGTTTCACAAACCCTTGGGGGGAATACATGCTATTTATAACCGAGCACAATGTTTTTAAATTGTATGCTTACCTGATTGTTTTATTATCACTAAGTACCAACCTTGCTAAACCGAGATCCTTTATTATGAACCATTTAGTCACTAGCAATAGTGAGCGCGAATATTATTAATAGGCCTATTGGGATTGACGAATCCCATTTGTATTGACTAAGTTCAAACAAATGCAATAATATTTGAGATTTAGGTATGTTAGCAAAGTACCTACCGGGATAAATCTGCCGATCGATATTGGTACACGTTAACGTTATGGTGTCATAAGCTTAGTGTATAATACATGTTCCGGGCGTATAATAACGTAGCCTACCTGTTTTGTTTTCCAAACATTGGTGTGAGCCTATAACTCACACTACCAACATATTGTGTTCAATCGATTTAACAAACTCTATGAATATCACTCAACCTTTGTGTTGACCTCTCAAGCATGTATTTCAGGTTCATGACGATCAATGATGGCACGGAAGGACACGGATACTCAAGAGGGCTATAAATTTTATTATCATTCAAAACTCATGTATTATACATTGTAAACATGGAACCAATTGGGACCTCATTTTGAAATCTCTGATATTTATATAATTTGAATGATACATCTTTTAAAACGACTCAATTGGAGTTCGTTTTCTATTATTGTGACTATTGTGCCGTCGAGTAACACCCAGTTTGAATTCCGCTGCATCCATGAATTGGGGGTGTTACACGCAAGGCATTTAACTTTTGAACAATTTGCTAGTTTGTGACATTTGATAAATTCAGGACGTAGATAAAAGAAATTCTGAAAATTTCAAGAATCACAAAATTTAAAAAGAAACGGTGACTTTAATTTTTGTGTATAGTGCGAAATTCACCGGTTCTAGTTAATATACATTCACATAATTACCTATATATAAGCAAGAAATGCTACCCACAAATATTGTTCATGATGTTGTTGAGGTGTATCGCATTTATCTCTTTAGTTTGTTTAGTACTTATTCATCCATGGGTTTCCTATTGGTTAAGTTTTGTAGTCACATAAGAATAAACTATAATAGTGAGTTGATAGTTTTCTTATAAAAAATAACAATAACACGAGGCTTTTATAATTGAAAATTTTAGGAAAAATATATGCTATACAAAGTAGAAAAATCATACACAAACTCTTGTATAAGTTAGAGTTTATAATTGAAAATTTTTGAAGCTTGAAAGAAACTTAATGGGTCCACCAACACCAAAATATCCCGAATCTACATACTCAATTTGCAAGCAATAATGAAAACAAAATCATTTTTTGCAAAAAACTCCAGTTGTGACATTCGTCACACTAAAAGGGTTTAACTATATATTTGCGTATTTTTTTTGATAATTATAAATAATTCATGATGGTCATCTTCGCCAACAACTATTTGTATTCATACAATATAAAATGATAATTACACAAAAATTTAAGTAATAATTCTGTAATAGAATACGACTAATTATTACTCCTTATTTTAAATTCATATGAAAAACTTGTCACTATTAAGTTACATAATATAACTGTTATGGATATATATTTAATTACAAGAAAAAACAAATTACGTAAAGTCCTATAAAGTGGTAAATAAAAGAAATTCATAAAACTTGTCACTAACTCAGATAGTATAACCATACATATTACTAGTAGCCAATTTGCACTCAAAGAAACAGATAGTAGTACTTATTATGATAGAAAAATGGAAGAGGAAAAACTGTCTTACCGCATTTTGATGTTCTAGTTGAAGTTCCAACGCTTTCTCAAGTCTCGTGACAATCTCATCAATATTTGGCCGCTGCGATCGTTCTTCATTCAAGCAGTCATACGCTGTTTCCGCGAAAATGTTAAATGATTGAGAGTTCATATGTTTCCATAGATCCCAATCAATTATTTCATTGAGTCTTTTCTCTTTATAATGGGTAATGGCCAGCGGAGCCAAATACTTGTTACTATCGCTATCGATTACTGATTCTCTACAACAGAGTAGTTCAAGCAATATTATCCCAAAGGAGTAGACATCTGACTTGTGGCTCACAGTGTTAGTCTCAATATATGTTGGGTCTCCATACCCTTTCACATACTTAACTTTATTAGTATGAAATGAATGGTGCCTTTGAGTTGCTTCAATCTTCATGGACCATCGAAAACCAGATAATTTAGGTTCCCAGTCATTATTTAATAGAAGTGCGTTGATGTAGATCCTCCGGTGGATTACGCTAAAATCACGTTGCTCGTCATAATTAATATAACTCAACGCTTGCGCAATACCGACACATATCTCTAATCTTCGCACCCATGTCAACAACATCGGGTCACTTAGATAGTTGCGGAGACCTCCCCTGGTCTCACGCCTGATAATGATGATCTTCTCATCATTTTCATCACAAAACCCAACAAGAGAAACCACATTTTTATGCTTGAGACTAGAAAGCATCAAAATCTCCATCCAAAACTGTTGTTCTTTTTCATCATCCCTTTCTTTTTTTAATCTCCGAGCATCAAATTTAATCAACTCACCGGACCACAAGAGCTGTCCCCCGTAATAGTTATCAAAATCAGTTTTTCCCCAGCAATTTTTTTCATCAAAGTTGTTGGTGGCGGATAGTACATCTTCAAGGGGGATTTTTAAGTGAGCAAAGTCCTCATGATTGACTGAAGACATCATGTATCTATCTGTTTGTTAATCTGAACAAAAAAGGAAGGAGTGTTTGGGTGATATACAAAAATGTGTTCGGTGTGTGTTTGTATATAGAGAAGATGTAGATAAGCGTGTGGGGTATCCTTGTTATCTTTAACGTATGGACTATGGAGGTCTAGTATTAGTTGCATTATTATTGTAGTGGACTATTGACTTTTTGACCATTACACAAATTGTCTCTACTCCAGCTTATAAGAAACTTCCTTGTAAAAGTTTTAAATTAATAAATAACAAAACAACAAACACTCAAAGCAACTAATTTCAATTTGTAGCTAAAACATTAATACACCACAAGTGGAAAACTAAATGTACATGATGAGAAAGAAACTTCTCAGCAACTTCTATGAAATATCAATAAATAATATGAAACCTGACTTTCAAAAATTCGAATAGAGATTACATGAACAATCCAATGAACATTTATGGGATCGATTCAGGGGAATGGTAAGTGATATAGCATATTTTTCTTTTTGGTCATGTGTTGTGCCTATCATTGTGTCAGTCATGTGTATTGTCTTGGTTTAGTTTTGGTAGGCTTTGCTATTGTTGTATTTCTTTGTTATTTTTTTTGTTTGGGACCCATACTTTTTATTATCTTGCTAAAGAGTTTTGGGTTGCCATTTCTTGTGTATTTTGTCTTTTGGTTTCCTTATAAATGTTGCCTTTCTAAAAAATGTTGGTGATTTGAAAAAATGCACGCAGAGATATTGAGATGATATGATAAAGATAATAACATGAAAATGCTTTCTTGAGATTTTCTTAATCATGATTAATATGTAATAAAGGGAATGAAATAAATTTAAATAATGTAAGCATGTGACCTCATATCAGTTACTAATGTTGATTAAAATATAAACACTATGTAAAATATTTTGCATGATCATGACATTTGATGCTCCTTTCTTTAATAAAGAGGTTTCAAGAGTGATGCTGATTTATACGATATCACTCAATTAAAAACCGAATCTCCACTAAAAAAAGTGCAATTTCTTATAGGAAAATTCTAAGCTACTGACTCAAGATAGAATGGTATGGGCTCAAGGAAATGATTTGAGGTGTCCTCTATGTAAAAGTTGTGTTGATAATCATAGCCATTTGTTTTTTGAATGCCCTTATTCTTGGAAAGTATTGAATGAGATAAATAGAAAAGGGAGATGCATCAGAGGTGGTACTAGCCTAAACAGTGTGGTAAATCATCTAGCAGCAAGTCCTCTAAAGAACAGCATTTGGCAAATTGTTGACAAGCTAATTATTCTATCCTCCATTGCATGTGTACCATATTTGGAATGAAAGGAACAAAAGAACATTTCAAAATGTCATGAGAACTAAAGATGAACTACTGGTGGCAATCACTAGTATTAGTAAATTGTTGTAAAAGTGGCTGACACGTGGGGGTTAACATGGGGAAAGGAAAAATTGGTGACTACTCTGCCTACACTTTGTAGTGCAGCTGGATTATAACAAAGTGTTTTGTTTAAGGATTTATAGCAGATGCCTATACATTGCAGTTTTAATTCAGGATTCTAATGTCTTTAAATCCTATTTCTGTGTACTTGGCAAGTAGCTAAATTGGGTTAGTAGCATTGTCTCCTGGGTTCAGAGCTGCATAAGGAGGTTTCCTGCTTATGAATGAGTATATTCATGATAGTCTGCAGGTTATACCAGTATTTCAAGGACGATTCTACTAGAATTGTCTGTCACTGAATGACCATACATAATACGTAGTACTTTATTAATACTTTAATCTAATACTCTACATGCTTTTACAAGTTTCAACTTTTTTTTGACTAAAGACATCATGTTTGTTTATCTGAACAAAAAAGGGTGTCGGTTGTTAATAAAAGAAGCGAAGGAGTGTTTGGGTGATATACATAAAAAGCTGTTCGTTTAGTGTTTGTTATATTGAAGATGTGGATAAGTGTGTGGGTTCCTTGTTATCTTTAATGTATGGAGGTCTGGTAGTTGCATGTATTACGTATTGTAGTAGACTATTGACTTTTTGACGTAGTTCACACCAATTGTCTAAGACGTATAAGAACCGTTGCTTTTATTGAATAATTCAAAGTTATAAAATAATAAGTAACAGAACCACAAACATCAATATCAATATGATAAGGGTGAGCTAACTTCTAAAACCCGTCCTCAGTTCGGACAAAGCTCATACATAATACTTTAATCTAATACTCTACATGCTTTTACAAGTTTCATTATTAACCGCGCGCACCGCAAAATAAAGCAAACTCATTGTTCAACTTTTTTTGACTAAAGACATCATGTTTGTCTATCTGAACAAAAAAGGGTGTGGGTTGTTAATAAAAGAAGCGAAGGAGTGTTTTGGTGATATACATAAAAATCTGTTCGTTTAGTGTTTGAAGATGTGGATAAGCGTGTGGGTTCCTTGTTATCTTTAATGTATGGAGGTCTGGTATGGTAGTTGCATGTATTATTGTAGTAGACTAGACTTTTTGACATAGTTCACACCAATTGTCTTTGGCGTATAAGAACCGGTCCTTTTATTGAATAATTCAAAGTTTGAAAACAATAAATATGAAAACAACAAACATCAATATCAATATGATAACGGTGAGCTAACATCAAAAGCCCGTCCTCAGTTCGGACAAAGCTCATTTTTTACGAGTGTAGGTTATCAACTTGAGCTTATGTTGCTTATATAATTCCATAAGCCCCAAACTGGTAAACTCATAAAAAGTGAGATACCAGCTTTTGAATTCAATGAGCGAAGAAAATTAGCTAAATTAAGCATCCTATATGTGTAGATAAAAAACAGGTAAATAGACATGTTGAGGCTACCCAGAAAAATTCGAGCCTTTTTCGGCACTGATGTACGCGGCCTAACGGGTATTCTCGTGGTTGGGACTTTTCGATGGCCATCCCGTGATGTTTACTTAACAAGAATAGATTATGTTAAAAACATAATCATTAATACATAAGCATGTATATATATATATATATATATATATATATATATATATATATATATATATATATATATATGTGCTTTTCTAGCAAATTACACTAGATAATACTAAGTTACCAACTTGAGGTCTCTTGGACTTGCTTGGAACACAAAAGGTTTGTCGAGATTTTATTTGAAGATGGGACCTAGGTCATTCCATTTAATAATGGTAAGTACGTTTAAGGACCTAGGTCAAATTTAAAAACTACTATAAATTTAGTCATCGTGTTGTAAATAAATGACTATAGATTAAAAAGTTTCTTTAATGACTTTATTAAATTGTTTAATTGTGTATGTTTACTTTATCGTGTTTGCTTAGTAGCTTGTTTAGATAAAGTAAGCATGTTTGGATAGGATTTTAAGAGGTTTTAGTATAAGCTTCATTGACGGAACCAGGGTGGGTCTTGAGGGTCTCGTGACACATATGGATTTGACGGATCTTTAAGTTTAATTAATAAAACACAGTTTTGAGGTCAAATAAAAAAATGCAATATGAAACTCACAACTTAGGATGCCAAATAAAAAAATGTTGAATTTATCTTAACTTTTTTGTATGCGGATTGTTAGGTCGATGATTAGAGCAAAACACGCCTAAAAACATAAATATGGGACTATGAGTTCTGCAAGTTGCTCAAAGACGCTTTGCTCTGTGACTCTTGCGTAACATGTGTCAATAATGTTATAGTAATTTGATTACCCCAAAAAATCTCTTACATACGATCATTGACTTTCTATCTTTACGTACTCCAAAAATCTTATGGAGATCTTAAGAAACTTGATAATCTCATTAAGCAAATAATGAGTAATAGTCAACTTTTGGATGCAATCAAGAAAATGTTGTAACATAAAAAACCACTTAGACCTAAAAGAATAGTTTCACAAAACATACTTTTGTAAAAGAGGAGTTATATAAACATTTTATGTTTTATATGTGTACAATCCAATAAATTAATTTGACCCGTTTTCGACCCTACCCGTCGGGTTGACCCCGTTTAAATTGACCCATTTTCGATCGGAACAGTTCAACCGGTTGAACCACCCGGGTCGAACCGTGTTTCAAAACATTATGTTTATTCCCAAAATCTTTAAACTTTTATTGTTTTTCGTTTATAACCCATAAGCTTTTTTTTTATCACTAAACGATCTGTTGGTATAAAATCTCGTTGCTATTCACGGGTACTCGTCTAGTATACAAAAAATATCTACATAATGACCGTACCGGGCATCACGTGACAATCCACATACTTCAATGAACAATAAACAATGCCTACTATTTTTATATTTCGGTTTTTTACGCGTATGGACAATATATCTATATTTATACGTAACTAGCTTTATAACAAGCCCGATGAAAGAGCTAGTTGCAAGTGTTAACTATATAAAATTAAGTATGATAATATAGTTATGTGAATAAGTCCAAATGAAAATCAATCTATAGAATAAAGTAGAAATAATGTTTTTAGATCATAAAAACAATTTTCTTGTAGACATGACAAAAATACATAGAGGATATTTACCTACATCGTAGATATGAAAAATCAAATGTTCATAGCTTATTGAGAACTTTCTTGTATACGACATTATTTGTGCAATTTATGTAGTTGCCATCGTTATCACATCATATGACCATTAGTCATTTTTAACTTTGGGAGTCTTGAAACATGAAAACATAGGCTACACCGCCAGCACCAATAGACGAAAGGTGTTTAAACATCAATGATGATATTTGCTCTTATAGTGGGCTTGTGCAATGTATTATACTCAAATGCTCTTCGATCGGTTGCACAAAGATGAGGTTGATCACCTTCTCGTGTTTCATGAAAAAAAAAAAAAAAAAAAAAAAAGTTTTAAGTGAACACCATTCATCTGCAAAAGCGCACCACACAATTACGAGTGAAAAAGGTATAATTTCAATGTGCGTGTATGCAACTCAATATCTTTATAATTTTGTTTACAGAATTAAATGAAATTTAACTCCATATCCTTCATGTGGCTATGAATATGCTTGCTTATGGCTAAAAATATCTTAACTTTATACAAAAAACATGCCTATGTGTGAAAAGCTTATTAAATACTTCATATAAATCTACCAAAAGAACATGTACAGATCGATGTAGGCAAGGTACAATTGGTTGTGTAACATTATTTTGGCCTCCACAGGTGCACGTATGGCAAGGTACAATTGTCTCATTGTAAAACGAAGAGAGTGATACTCAGCAAGTGGGTGTTTTTTGAGCCAAAAACTATGAATATGTACACATAACGTTCCATGTCACTAGGAAAAGAAGATTTAGGGGGTTAGAATATTGTGATTTTTCGATATTAAAATATAGCCTAGAAGTAAATTTTAGTAATACTTACTCATAGATTGAGTTACTCTTCTTCCATATGGAGTAATGAATTTTGTTTGTTTGCCAACGACAGTAGGTCCAAATGTATAGCTTGGGCCGGGTGCAAGCAAGGTGAAGTTCTTGGGTGGTTTGGCCGTTTTGTTAGCGGTTCCAGCTGCACCAACACTAACTTGTAACCGTTTTGTAAGGTGTTCCTAGTAATAAATTAACAACCGTTGGGGTCTTCTTGCAGCAATGTAGTTGCGCACTCTTATATGTAGGACCGTCTCCTTGCTCACCAGTTTGAGTCCCCATCATGGTCCATATCACCTCTTTCTTAGCCCACAAGCAATCTCAAGGTCCATCCGGGAATCAAGACATGGCGGTATCGCTGGAAATTATACATTGTTACGACTGCCTGTAGAAAACACAAGAAATATATGAGTAGCTATATAGTGACATTAAAGATCGTAAATGCACGTGTAGATTTGTGCTTTTTTGAACTCCAAAACTTGATACTTACGATGTAGCCATCAGGTGTCCAACTAATGATATCCCGCTTGATTGTTATGTTTCCATCTGGGTCAAGTGCATCATACGCTTCTACAACTTAATAAACAAAATAAAGGTCAGTAGAGACTCGGTGTGAAAGACTATAAACTTTCCAATAGATGGCGTATCATAAACTATAAATTGGCAAGCACAGAATAGAAATCAATATAGAAATCACCCAGATCTGAATTATATAGAACTATAAAGGGAATGATAAACCGTTCACTTAATGTAATTAACAGTTCACTTAATCTACTAATTCAAATCACACTAAGCAATCAATCATTTTCAAAACACAATGCCAAACACCCCTTAGAACCAAAAGCTGATCAATTATTCAATAGTTTGATTACTTATGTTAAATACAGATGCTTATTAATGTGTATCATTCCATCTATAAATATCACCCATTTACTTATAGACGGGTCAATTCATGTCATGATATTCTCTAAAAGGTCAAAAAGGTAAAATCAAAACATTAGTTAAGCAAAAAAAAAAAAAACTTGTTTAACGGGCTGAACGGGTCGAAAGTCATCCAATGTGTGAAGTTAATACATAGAACAGTTTAGATGTTATGAGATAATAGATTACTATTGAACATACTGAACTTTTGTGATCATAATTCATATACTAACGGTCTAATTATTATAGGAAAGTAATAAATATTGGACCAAAAGTGTTTCAGGGCAACCTAAATCAACCCGCGATAAATATCCAACTTGATTTTCTCAACTTCAAATTTCAGAAGTTAAAGACTTCCTAGGAAAAAGAAATATGGTTATTAAAATATGAAATGAGCTATGAACTTTCAGGCATTTACCACTTTTATGCAGTCCCTGGGATCGATAAAAGAATTATTACGTGTGACTTGAATATTGTCTTTTACTGATAATTACAAAGAGCTTATTCACCCTAAACTACGTAGATAAGCATCGTCACATTTCATCATCTGCTTAAAAAAAGCAATAAGAAGATAAGCTGTTTACATAAGCAAAAATAAAAAACACCTGACATCACATGTCAAACAATTCAGTATACTAAACACATTATAAAAGTTTCAACTCAAAAGTCAACAATCCGAATTCCCACATCAAGCAACTCACAATACTAATGAATCCAATATTCATATCATAGAAACAGTTTCAAATATTGAAAAACAGTTCCAAAAAAACACACCTGCAAGTAAAAAGAGTAGGCAAAGGACTTAATTTATAAAGGGTTTGTTATTATATCTATCAGTAAACCGTTCTTGTTTCGAACTATCATAGTATCATCACAATACAATTTAGCGCCTCCCAATCAGCTTAAATCACCCTCAAATAAGCATATAATCATGTCCAGACACACAAACCTTATCCACAATATCAAAACGCGATAAGGGGGTGTTTGGGATTACTATTTCAAACAGCTTATCAGCAGATGATCAGCATATTGCACCCTAAGAAAACAGCTTATTTCTCCCTAAGAGCAAATTTGCAATATCAAATTCATCAATACTAATCAGTTCAAAATAAGCAATCCCAAACACCCTTATCAAATATCAAACAATTCAGTAACCTAAAAAACTGCATTCATATCGGTTTTCGGATATTGAAAAAAAGAATCTACTCACCTGTAAGTAAAAAGGGTAGGCAAAGGGCTTAATTTAACAAGAATCTGAATGCTTTCTCTGACATTAAACCCCTCTAAAAAAGGTTTCAAACTATCCAATCTAATCTCAACCAAATCAGCACCATAAGACTTAGCCAAATTCATAAGAACCAACATCTGATCAATATCATCAGCCATTATTGGTGCACATATCAATGTGTTGTTATTCCTTCTTACTCCATTTTCATTTTCACCATCCATCTTCACAACAGCAGCAGCAGGTGTCACCTAAAAACAACAAAAACAAAAACAGTAAAAATAAGTAAAGATATGAAGGTGTTATGAAAATGGGTTTTTTTTTAAAATATTGGTAGTTTTTGACTTACAAGTTCCATTGTTTTTGTGTATGTGTGTGTTTGAAGGTGCAATGAGTGTGTGTTTGTGTAGGTAAGGGGGGTTGGTGGAGAAGAGAGACGGGTGGGTTAGTTGGGAACTAATGTCCAACATTGGATGGATCTTGTCAACGTACTTTTCGGCAATCAGCTAATTAAGGATTTAAGACGTATAAAAATCAGATAATTAGATATTGCATTTGTGTAAGTTTTCGGCAATCAGCTAATTAAGGATTTAAGACGTATAAAAATAAGAATCGGATATGCTGTTTGAATAGGCAACTCCAAAACTGTTACTTATAGCTGCTGCTTAGTTCACCATCAAATGAGCCTATAATCATATCCTAACACTTGTTAGTTATTTACTGCTGATCTATAGTATCAAAACGCAACAAGGAGTGTTTGCCATTACTAAGTTAATCAGCTTATGCTCATAACCAGAAGATCAACTTATCCAAAACAGCTCATTTCACCCCTAAGGTTACACTTGCTATACTGAATCCACTAACACTAACCAGTTCAAACTAAACATTCTCAAACTCCTTATCAAAAAGAGCTTATTTCACCCCTAAACTAAGTAGATAAGCATAGTCACATTTCTTCATCTGCTCAAAAAAGCGCAATAAGCAGATAATCTGTTTAGATTCCTACCCCCCCCCCCCCCCCCCCACCCCACATCACATGTCAAACAACTCAGTATACTAACATAAAAAACTTTATTCGCATCATAACAGTATCAAGAAGATCATTAGCATAAGCACATTTTTCATCCAGACACTCGCAATACAATCAGATACACAAATATATGAATTTGGCAATTCTGCTAAGAGTACTTTAAAATACAGAAGCAAATACACTGTCTGACTAAGCAACTCCCAAACTGCTTATTTTACCCTCAAAAAGGGATATAATCACATCCAAACACTCAAATCTGCTTATCTACTACATTAAAACGCAATAAGGAGTGTTTACGGTTGTTAATTTTGAAAACTTATGCTCATAACCAGATAATAAACTTATACGAAACGGCTATTTTCAACCTAATTGTAAGCTTATAAGATCAAATCCACCAGTATATTCAACTTGGAATAAACAATTTCAGAGAGCCCCAAACTCTCATACACCTCCAAGGGAGGATTAAACTCTATTAAGCAATCCTAAACACCCCGCATCACATGTGAAACAATTTAGTATACCAACAGAAGAAAACTGCATTCACGTCATAAGAGATCTAACGATATCACTAGCATAAGCCCTTTTTCATCCGAAAATACTTATCCATATTATACTTGCATATACTTCACACTTAATCCTAAACTTAAACTGATAATTACAAAGAGCTTCACATGTCAAACAATTCAGTATACTAAACACATTATAAAAGTTTCAACTCAAAAGTCAGCAATCCCAATTCCCACATCAAGCAACTCACAATACAAATGAATCCAATATTCATATCATAGAAACAGTTTCAAAATCAGCTTATTTCACCCTCAAATAAGCATATAATCATGTCCAGACACTCAAACCTTATCCACAATATCAAAACGCGATAAGGGGGTGTTTGGGATTACTATTTCAAACAGCTTATCAGCAGATGATCAGCTTATTTCACCCTAAGAAAACAGCTTATTTCTCCCTAAGAGCAAATTTGCAATATCAAATTCATCAATACTAATCAGTTCAAATAAAACAACAACAAAATATCAAGCAATCCCAAACACCCTTATCAAATATCAAACAATTCAGTATCCTAAAAAACTGCATTCATATCGGTTTTCGGATATCGAAAAAAAAGAATCAACTCACCTGTAAGTAAAAAGGGTAGGCAAAGGGCTTAATTTAACAAGGGTCTGAATATCATCCCTAGCACTAAATCCATCATGTTTCAAGCTATCCAATCTAATCTCAACAAGATCAGCACCGTAAGATTTAGCCAAATTCATAAGAACCAACATCTGATCAATTGTATCAGCCATTATTGGTGCACATATCAATGTGCTATTCCTTCTTACTCCATGTTCACCCATCTTCTCAACAGCCGGTGTCACCTAAAAACAACAAAATTTAATAAAAAAAATCAATAAGTAAACATATGATATGAAATAATCACCAAGTTGTCTATGGTCACGCAAACTGATGTCCTCACAAGAGGTCTCGGGTTCAAACTAAACAGGAAAAACCTAATCCGTTTACCATTTTATAAACATAGGGGGTGTTTGTTTAAGCTTATTTGTGGGCTTACGAGCTTATTTGATTTCGGCTTATATTTCATAAAGCGAAATTTTATGGTTTATTTTGAGACTTATGGGCTTATATAAGCTAATTATGATATCACAAACTTATATAAGCACTTAAGTCTCAAAATAAGCTAGAAATTCCGGGCTTAGGAAATATAAGGCAAATCCTAATAAGCTTAAACAAACACCCCCATGGTAAAAATAAGGGTTTTGAAACAGTCACTCGGATAATCCAGTTAGACCGCGTAAATCTGAGCACAAGGGCGGCGAGAAAGTTATGGTCAAGGGGGCAAACTTTTATAATTTTTAGAAACTACACTACAAATCGGTTCGTTAGGGGGGCAAATTACAAAAATTATAGGCAAATATTTTAAAAAGTTTACACTACAAATTTTTTTGCTAGAGGGGAACGTCCCCCCCCCCCCCCCCCCCCCCCCTTTGTCTCCGCCAGTGCATCTAAGTCAAAGACTTGCCCTAATCCATTTACCATTTTATAAATATACATTTACACCGCGTATATATGAGTCAAATAACCAAAACAACAAGAAAAAAACCTAATCCATTTACCATTTTATAAAAAAGTACCCAGTACATCCAGTACATCTGAGTTAAAGACTGACCCTACCCATTTTACTAAACAGAAAACCTCATCCATATACCATTTTATAAACATACTAAAAATAAGGGTTAACCGCGTACATCTAAGTCAAAGACTGACCCTACCCATTTTACTAAACATAAAACCTTATCCATTTACCATTTTAAAAACATACAAAAAATAATGGTTCGGTCACCGGGATAACCCCGACCGCGTACATCTGAGTCAAAGACCGGCCCTACTCGGTTTACTAAACAAAAGATATCATCCATTTACCATTTTATAAACATATTAAAAATAAGGGGGTTAACTGCGTATATCTTAGTCAAAGACTAGCCCTACCCAGTTACATAAACACAAAACCCCATCCCTTTACCCGTTTACAATACGAACAAATACAATATTAATACAGTATAATGTAAATATAAATATGATGATGACTTACAAGCTCCATTGCGTTTGTGTGTGTTTGTGGAGGTGAAAAGAGTGCGTGTGAGAGTAATTTGTAGGTAAGGGGGTGGGGGTTGGTGGAAAAACAGACGCCTTTGGTGTTTGGTTTGGTAATGTTGGAGGGGTTTGTTGGGAAGTAATGTCCTACGTTGGATGTTGTGGGATTTTGTCAACGTACTTTTGTTTTCGTACGTTGGATTAACTACTACTTTAGAAGAACAAAGTCATATGATTTGAATACAAACAAAGAAAAAACCAGGAACCGATCCGGTCGAACCTGGAAAAATCTATTCAGGTTAGGTTACTCTGATCAATAATTGTATTCGGGTCAAACTGAGTTATCCGAATACACAAAATAGGGTCGGGTATCGGGTTGATAGTGTTTGAGTAACTTGGGTTCGGGTTGACCCGATTGATCTGAATAAAGATTTTTTTCTATTTTTTTAATAAAACTTTTGTAAGTTATATCCCGGCTGACTCGACCTGAATTGACCCAAAACCAACCAACCCAATTTTAAATAGAGACGGGTTCGGGTATGTTATTTTTAGCCTTGACCCGACCCGAATTGAACCAAACCCAACCAACTCGACCCAATTAACACCCCTAGTTATAGGTACCTTTAGTGGATATCTACATCCCTACTACTTCACTTTTACTCACTCATAAAGACAATTTTTTTTTTTTATCGTTATTCATTACATATTTTTTGTCTTTGAATACTTTTAATTTATCAAACTTTACATTTTTTGTTCCGTATTTTCTGTTCTGTAACTTTATAATAAAACCAATATTATAAAATAAATGAATAAATAAATAAGGGGGTATTAGAATGCATTTAATTTAAGGGATACGAATACTCAATCTCATACAAATAACATGTGTTAATTTGTGTTTAGTTTTATTCAAATACAAGGGGTTGTTTCTTTTTACTCTTAACTAAGGAATTAGATCCACACACAAATTTAAAAGTATCTATTTTAAAGTATGACCCACTTATTTCTATTAGTTCCTCTATATTCTCAAGGCAAAAAATATGAGCTCCTCCCCGATAAAAGGTTGCAACAGACGTGGACCCACAGCCACTTAGGCTATGTTTGGCGCACGAGAGCTTATCGTAGCATGAACTTATTTTTTTAGAAAAATAAGCTACTATTTAAAATAAGTCTCGTTTGGCTGACACGGTTTGAAGGAGCTTGTTAAAAAAATAAGCTACTAAATGAAATGCTAGTTATACTAGCATGTAAAAAAAAAGCTCCAACCACATGCTCCAGCAACCAGCTCCAGCAACCCGCTCCAGCGATCTGCTCCAACTCCTACTTGTGCCAAACATACCCTTAAAAAAAAAAAAAAAAAAAAAAAAAACTACATAAGAGTCTCACGTTATACATGTACAACTATATCACATTATTGTATTATACTCAGACTAAGAATTCAATTCACACTTACTGTATTTGATTTGGAGCATCTCATAGTTACCGCTAATTTACAAGTCATTTAGTGGTCAAGTTCGATTAAAAAGTAATTTTTTTAAAACATTATCAAAATGATGCTGTTAATTTGGATTAACTAACCAATTAGCAAAGTTTCATATAAATTGGATATGAAGAACATGTGTTAATTTGAGTATAGCATGTTGCCCTGAAGAAGGATTGGAGTTATTTTCCTTCATAGTGTTACAAGGTTGGGTTGGTCGAGACTTCGATTTTTGTTAGTGATGTGAAAAGAATTATGTACCTAGTCATTTTTAGTTAACAAGTGATATTTTCACGTATAGATGATGAGGCGAAAAATGATCCGTTTTTAGGGGGTCATTTAAGCCCGAATCCGAATTTATTTGATCAAATATTACCCTAAATCGTTCATTTTGTGATTTTAGGTACTTCGGGAGTGAAATCTGGAAAAGGAAGCAATTTGGACGTTTTTGGAGCATAAAAGTGAAGAAAACGCCAAAGTCTTAATTTTCCATGCTGGGAACAGTGCATGACGGCGTCAAGAGTAGTTTCCTGACGGCGTCAAGAGTAAAATTCCATGACGACCCAGAAGAGTTTTGACGGCGTCATGAAGGTAGGGCGTCAAGAGTTAAAGTCATGACGGCCTGGAAATGTATTGTTCTTGATGGCGTCAAATGTAGATCTAGGCAGTCCGGGGATTGTTTTGGCGGCGGGGATTGTCAGACCCCTTTTCCTATATATAGTTTTCTAATTTTTCACATTAAAGGAGAGAAGATTTGGGAGAAACCCTAAGTACGATTTTGGTGTAACTTTACAGGTTTTTCAAGGGTTCCAACCCCTTGATACCTTGCATGATTAATCAAGATAAGTGTTCTTCTAATTCAATCAATATGTCTATGTGTTGGTTGTCTATATCATGTTCTTATCTTAATTCCATCATGCTAGGCTAGATCTATCTTGTGTTTGCTTAGATCTAATGAAACCTAGATATTGATTATGTGTTAATTACTTGTTTATTCTTGTCTTGGATGAATGATTTATATGTTAGGCTTAAGAAAACTGGCAGATCTCCAATTGGTAACATGCTTGAACGTCTTAAGAAACATGAACCAACGTGCACTAGGTCTTTATTGGTTGTATTTAATGCATGAGCCACTATTTACAATCCATATAGTTGTGCTGGGCAAGGTGTAGGAGGAGATAAGAGCTCATAGAATTGGGGAGTTATGTGTGCCACCCCATGAATGGTATTAAGGAATACGATCCGTCATCCATGCAATTATAACAAGTAATTAACGTGTAAAAGATATCTAGGGAGTAGTGAAATCTAAGTAAACACATTTTCTCCAATTACTGCTCACAACTTTAGTATAAATTAGTTTATTTTCATTTTTAGTATTTTATTTTGATTGCATCTTAGTATTGGGTTAGTTGATTAGCAACTAATTCCGCCCAAATCCTTCAAACCCGAGATTTTAATTTGCTTTCCATAAAATATAAAAACATAAAAATAATCATCCCTCACCGTTAGAACTAGTATTTAGGCTTTCTAATCCTAGCGACACTATTCCTAAGCTGAACGATCAATCCCCCGGTACTTGTCACTATACTATACTACAACGATCAGGTACACTACCTGGTGGGGGTTGTAAGCTTCTCGAGATCCCTCGAGAGGTAAAGCCTGTTGCGATTCCCACGCATCAAGTTTTTGGCGCCGCAGCCCGGGGAATAGTTATTGTCTAGGTTAGAATTTCTTTTTATTAGGTCTACTTGCTAGATTCCTTTCTAGTAAGATTTCATTTTTTATTTTTTAGGTTCTCTTTAGTCTATCTTAGTTCTTTGTGCCTTTGTTCGTAACCACCCAACATCATGGACAACGGGAACATCTTTGAACCCGTCATCCCACCACAACAAAACCCACCACTAGAACCCCTTAGGCCCCGAACCTTAGGAGAGTATTCCCGACCTAGCCACCAAGGCTACCGAAACACCATTGAGCTCACCGGAGCCAATGTGACCCCCATGCGATCGGACACCATCCGGTTGGTGCAATGCGGATGTGCATTCCATGGACTTCGTTCCGAAGATCCAAACCAACATATTAAGGACTTTCTCAAAATCGTAGATTCCATAGACCTAGGTGTTGAAACTAGAGAGACAACCCGATTACGCCTATTCCAATTCTCTCTATGGGATCAAGCTAGTCAATGGCTTGAGCGTTTACCCGCGGGATCCATCACCACATGGGATGATCTCACCACTCGTTTTCTTGCTCAATTTTTCCCACCGGGGAGAACTACTAAGCTTAGAAATGACATCTTGATGTTCGAACAACGTCAAAATGAATCTCTTTATGAAGCATGGACTCGTTTCAAGGACTTACTCCAAAAAGTCCCTCATCATGGCATAGATCTTTTGCTCCAAGTCCAAATTTTTTATGACCATATCGACATCTCCACGAGGCGAGCCATTGACCAATCGGCCGGTGGTAAGCTACGTGATCTTAGTGCGGAACAATCATGGGAACTCATAGAAGATCTTGCTCTCTATGACAACGAAAGTTGGAATGATCCCCGTGACTTGAATAAAACGGTCAAGGCAATATCTTTGCCTTCGAACAATTCTAGCACTCCCGACCGTAGGATCATGGAACTTGAGGACCAAGTCAAGTTTCTCATGAAATCTTACGAAGCTCCTAAGCCTTCAAGCCAAGTGAACAAAATCACTTCTTCATGCGAATTATGTAGTGGTCCCCACGACACTCGTGATTGTGTGGAACTCCCCGGAACAGCTTTTGCGGACTACGCATCCACGCGTACCGACGAAGCGGGAGATAAGTGGTACACTTTCAAGCCCGAGCCAAACACTTACGGTGATTCATACAACCCCTCATGGAAGAATCACCCAAACCTTAGGTGGAAACAAAATCAACCCAATTCTTCCAACCCACCTAATCGTTACCAACCAAACGGTCCACCATCCAACCGTACTTTCAACAACAATCCTTCTAACAACTATGGTAGTACCAACGATCTTGAAGGATTGATGTCAAAGTTCATGGCATCTCAAGAAGCTCGCATAGCTAGGTTTGAAACCGAATTCAACCAACAACAGACGGAGATGACCAACAAGATTGACAACTTGTTGAAAGCCCTCAACAACCAAGCGTTAATCACACCTAGGAAGGACACTAGGGACACCAATAGTGGAGTCCAAATTAAGGATTCCTCATCATCCAAACATGTCCACTTTGTCAATGTTGTCACCATTAAACCGATAGATAAGGAGATAGAGAGGAGTGACCAGGATGAAGTTAGAGTAGAGGCCGAGATTAAGGATGAGAGTAGGAAAGTTAAGGTTAACAAGGAAAAGGAGTTAGAGGAGGTAGAGCCTATAGAAAAATACTTTGATAAGTTGCCCACCGAGGAAGAACGGGAGTACCATAAAGATCTATTCGATAGTCCCGAGAGACCATATATCTTCGGCACCCCCCTTATCAAAATGGGAGACCCCTCTAACATTAACATCCCATGCAATATTGGGCACATGCATATATGGAAAGCTTACATTGACCCTAGATCCCCCGTGAACATCATGACTAGGACTCATTACAATTGGGTGATGAAAAAGCAACTTGATTTTAGGATGATGCCCGGTAAGAATCTGATAAGTAATTTTGCAGGAAGAGTGAAGGGATTACATGTGATTATAGGGAATCTTACCTATGAAATCGATTTTATGATAGTGGAAGACATTCGTCCGGTGATAGATGCTTGCCTAAGCCAAATAATATTCGGAAAACCATTTGTTGAAGCCACTAGGATGAGTTATGATCCGACTTTAGGGATAGTTAGATTTAAGGAAGAGAACGATGAGGTTGCCTATCAAATGCCCTACAAGATTGAGCAATACCGCCTTCTCTCTAATTTCGAAAAAGAACACAAGCAAGCAGCTTATTATAGGAATGAGGAGGATAGACGTAGAGGAGTAGAATATGTAAAGAATAGGATGCTTGGTTTCTATAAAGAATGCTTACAACTAGGTCCGGAATACAAAACTGGTTTAGAAGACGACCTAGAGAGTGGAACCAATGATGAAGTCACGTAGTAACCCATGACCTTGAGTCTAGCTACAAGACTCGTAAATAAAGAAAAGCGCTTCTTGGGAGGCAACCCATGTTTTGTGTGATTTTATTTGTTTGTTTGTTATTTGCTTCCGTATGCATGCTTTATTTTTATTGTTGGTAGATAATGTTTCTAAACTAAAATGTGAAAATACTTTACTTTGTTGTTTTGTCCTAGTCTTAACTCCACCTAAAGGTATTTTGCAAAAGATAAGTGTAAGGGGAAACCCCAAATATGTTTTTAAGAAACAAACCGATCATGATTCTCCACAATATTAAATGAACATGTATATTCGTATTTGTTAGAGTCAAATGCTTGTATTGAGTCATAATGAAGTTTTGCAGGATTTTCCAGGAAGTAGGACCAAGTTTTTCCAGAAATTTTCCGGAAACTTAACATAAGAATTTCTGCAGGTCAATTCTGACGGCGTCAGGAGTTTACTCTTGACGGCGTCAGGAGTTAAAATCTGGAAATTTTACCGGTTTTGTTTTTCTAACGGAGTCTTTATGGTTTTTGTGAATTATTAAGTTTTAAAATCTCCAGGAGATCTGCAAACTTCATTCCACAAGCATTATATCTTATCTTGTTTTCTAGGATTTAGTAACTTATATAGGATGCCGCCGATTTTACGCGAGGTTGTCTTGTCTATTTTGTCAGGTTTTATAGGTTATGTATGACAAGAAGATGATTTATATTCTGGAAGGGAAGCTTTGATCGTTCATTTTCTTGGAGGAAGATTTAACCTGGCCATCCTATTATCCATACCGAGCGAATTAGGGGAGTATTTGATTTTATTCTCTTTACTTTTTCACTTTTACATTCTTTACTTGAACATTGGGGACAATGTTCATCTTAAGTGTAAGGGGAGGGTAAAAAGATGATACCTTACATATGCACTTTCGCTTGAGTTTGTTTTGTTTGATGGTAGATGTGTAATAAAACTATGAGAAATACTTGTTAGTGCAATTTTAGCGCCAAATTTAAAATTTTTTACAACATTTAGGAGTGAAACTTTAGCCATAGCAAGCGTCTCATGGATAGGAGATTGTATGACTAGCACATAACCGTATATTCAGAAAAATTTTCCACCCAAATATGTGAGGTTCGCCTTTAGATTTGATAGGAAAAGCATTTACTATTAGTGCTTATGAGTGTACCGGTAGCATTTAGATTCTAGAACTTGCGTTAGTGATGCATCCCGAGACCGCTAGTGAGACTACATTCGTGTGGTAGGATTTACTACATGATAAGAGACATTAGGATTACCCTTGTGTTAAACCCGTATCATAATTACTTGACCATTTAAGTCATATTACTTGGCTAGTTAAGTCAACTAATTTTTCCCACACCCTTGGCGTTGTACTCATCTTTAGTACACGATACCCCTAGTACACCCCTCCGAGCCTATCTTTTCGTTTCTAACTTTAAGCATTTTACTTAAAGGAAGAATTTGTTACACCCCACTTAAATGTACAACAAAATCGCCTTAGCCTTCCGTGTATGCGCTCATTTTTAGTGCATTATTGTTATTTGTTAAACCCTAAGTTAACTTTCTAATTGATTACATGGTTGCTAAGTCGAGTCATATCCTTGTACATATTGTTTTGGGACGATTGGGACTCATGGGTAAGTACTTATTTATGGAGTAATGGGAAAGAACATCATTTATCACCCCCATATGTGCGTTAATCTTAAAAGTGCTCCAAGTGTTTTGATTTTCTTAATTCGAGTTGTTAGATTAGTTAATTGTAAAGTATGAAAAAATTCAAGTGTAAGGGGAATGTTCATTCCTTATGATGTATTATTTTGGATGGTAGGGTAAGAGTGTATGAAAAGAAAAAAAAAAATAGAAAAAGAAAAAAGGAGAAAAAACATAGGGACTACCATCCCGTTTTTATTCTATGTTCATTTTTATGTTTTTGTTATTTTTCATTTATTAGCTTAAGTCGAGTCTAGTCTTGGCTTAGCAACGCCATCTTGTACATGTAATTAACCAAGATTGTTAACTCGCCACCAGTAAAACTTCCTTTATCCAACAAAACCATGTATTTCATATCCTTACACCTAACGTTACAACCCTTTAAAAGACCTCTTTGATAGTTTATCCTAGGTGCTTACGCCATGTGGTGGAGGTTTGATCCTTTCCCAAGCCTATGGTAATCTATTTTGCTATGACAGGTAGTGAGAGATATCTTCCGTTTCCATATTGTAATCTATACTTTATTACACCCGAGAGATGTGAGTATCTAAACACTATTTGTGAGGTGCTTGTGTATGACCTCCGTGCTTGTCTATTGGTCTTTAGTGGAACGATTATTTGTTGTAATTACTTTTATATTAGTGTTAAATGACCCCTAACTTGTCTTTTGAGTAGAATAAAAGCGCATTCGCTTGAGGACAAGCAAATCTCAACTGTAAGGGTATATGATGAGGCGAAAAATGATCCGTTTTTAGGGGGTCATTTAAGCCCGAATCCAAATTTGTTTGATCAAATATTACCCTAAATCGTTCCTTTTGTGATTTTAGGTACTTCGGGAGTGAAATCTGGAAAAGGAAGCAATTCGGACGTTTTTGGAGCATAAAAGTGAAGAAAACGCCAAAGTCTTAATTTTTCATGCTGGGAACAGTGCATGACGGCGTCAAGAGTAGTTTCCTGACGGCGTCAAGAGTAAAATTCCATGACGACCCAGAAGAGTTTTGACGGCGTCATGAAGGTAGGGCGTCAAGAGTTAAAGTCATGACGGCCTGGAAATGTATTGTTCTTGACGGCGTCAAATGTAGATCTAGGCAGTCCGAGGATTGTTTTGGCGGCGAGGTGACGGCGTCACCTATTTGGTCTTGACGCCGTCAGACCCCTTTTCCTATATATAGTTTTCTAATTTTTCACATTAAAAGAGAGAAGTTTTTGGAGAAACCCTAAGTACGATTTTGGTGTAACTTTACAGGTTTTTCAAGGGTTCCAACCCCTTGATACCTTGCATGATTAATCAAGATAAGTGTTCTTCTAATTCAATCAATATGTCTATGTGTTGGTTGTCTATATCATGTTCTTATCTTAATTCCATCATGCTAGGCTAGATCTATCTTGTGTTTGCTTAGATCTAATGAAACCTAGATATTGATTATGTGTTAATTACTTGTTTATTCTTGTCTTGGATGAATGATTTATATGTTAGGCTTAAGAAAACTGGCAGATCTCCAATTGGTAACATGCTTGAACGTCTTAAGAAACATGAACCAACGCGCACTAGGTCTTTATTGGTTGTATTTAATGCATGAGCCACTATTTACAATCCCTATAGTTGTGCTGGGCATGGTGTAAGAGGAGATAAGAGCTCATAGAATTAGGGAGTTATGTGTGCCACCCCATGAATGGTATTAAGGAATACGATCCGTCATCCATGCAATTATAACAAGTAATTAACGTGTAAAAGATATCTAGGGAGTAGTGAAATCTAAGTAAACACATTTTCTCCAATTACTGCTCACAACTTTAGTATAAATTAGTTTATTTTCATTTTTAGTATTTTATTTTGATTGCATCTTAGTATTGGGTTAGTTGATTAGCAACTAATTCCGCCCAAATCCTTCAAACCCGAGATTTTAATTTGCTTTCCATAAAATATAAAAACACAAAAATAATCATCCCTCACCGTTAGAACTAGTATTTAGGCTTTCTAATCCTAGCGACACTATTCCTAAGCTGAACGATCAATCCCCCGGTACTTGTCACTATACTATACTACAACGATCAGGTACACTGCCTGGTGGGGGTTGTAAGCTTCTCGAGATCCCTCGAGAGGTAAAGCCTGTTGCGATTCCCACGCATCAATAGATTAAGTCGATGTTATTTAGGTGAGAAATTAAGTTATGAAAAAAATTGTACGGAGTATATGGTTTATGATCATATTTAGGGTCGGGTTGGTTTTAGATCATAATCATATGATACTATATGATTTGTTATTTGGTTCATATTAAAATTATGGGAAAATTCCAAAATACATCAAAAATTGAATTTGTGTCCACAATGTAACCAAGAATATTGCAAATTCCAATTTTGGTCATGTCCGACCGCGCTGCTGCACGACCCCATTAAAAAGTTAACACGTGGCATGATAAAAAGTACCATTCTAATCATTTGGTGACACACTTGTCATATTTTGAATGAGTCGTACAGTCGGACAATCGCCGGTCGAGCAAGGCAAATGTGCGACCCCATTCAAAATGTGACAAGTGTGTCACCAAATGATTAGGATGGTACCTATTATCATGCCACATGTCCAATTATGAATGGGGTCGCGCAGTAGCATGGTCGCACATGACCAAAATTTTCGCACATGACCAAAATTGGAATTTGCAAAATTCCTGACTCGATTGTGGACACAAATTCAATTTTTGGCGTAGTTTTGAAATTTTCCTTAAAATTATTAGTTTTTGTTAAGTATGCTTTGTTAAAGTAAATGTTGCTTTAATAATCATAGTTGGTCATAATTTTTACATAAATAAAAGAACAGCCGGTTTTAGCAAACAGAATGGTAAGAGATACAATCAATCAATCATGTCCTTGAATTGGGCACTCTCGTGAACATTATGTTTAGTCATTAAGGAGCATTGAACTTAACATTGTATTTCTCAATGCCTCCATGAGTGTGGTGGGGTTTGTGGATAGTTTAATGATGTCATCTATTAATCTTTGGACGCTTTATAGTTAATCATAAAGGAGACATTGTAGCTTATAACAGTTGAATGGCATTAAAGGATATGATATGGAATGGTCGTTTAAAGGAATGTTACTCATATTCACATAACCCACAAAGACATTGTAGCTTATACGGTTGAATGGCATTAAAGGATATGATATGGAATGGTCGTTTAAAGGAATGTACGAAATATTATCAAGTGGTATGTAGAGTTAAAATATGAGCCAATACCACACGGTAAATTGCAAAAAAGTGTCCTTGTGGTAAGTCATTTTTGCAGCCAATGCATCTCTCAAACTTTAATAGCGAATAATATCCATGTGGTTCACACTTTGTTGCAAGTTTATGAAAATGCATGGCTTTGTGGATTATAAAGGGTTTTATGAAAATGGATACTCTTGAGGATTATAAAAAACCGGTTAAGAAAAAGTCTACATAAAATGATTTTCTTAAACTTTCTTTATCACGACGACTGTGAAAGATCGTGATGATAAAGAGTTATAATTAACTAGTTTTATCACAAGATTATCGATATAATCAAGAACTTTCAAGTATCATTAAAGAACCATTAAAAAAATATTAGAGAGATGAGAAGTGTAAGCTACCTAATTAATAGGTGAACATTGCACACTTTGTTTCTTTATTTACACATCAGTATACAAATAGACAAACAAGGTGTAGATATAGCACAATCTTTTAATGCATAAGTTGGTGTGAATCAATCAAAAAGTTATATCCCATTATATTTGTGGGCTAATGTATTTAAAATGTATATTACTTGTCATAAATTCCAGTGTATTTTTTTTTTTTTTTTTTTTTTTTTTGCAAACCGGGGTACTAATCTTTCCATTTCACTTAACTTGAGGTATAAAATTACCCCCTCAATCAGTTGCTTGTATTTTGCACAATTTAAAGAATTTCTTTTTCACACCTCAATTCCACGTCCTTGTCCTCCACACGTCTCCACACTTCTACCCGCATCACTACTTAATTCTAATTTTAGGGTAATTTGTGTACGGAATTTGACTAAAATAATGTAACAAGTACATGTGATCTCCCCATATATAACCCCACTTCGAGTAGCATCACTTTCAATCAACATAAAACCCTGATTTTTAAAGTTGTAAAGACAAGAAATTGAGTGTCCTTTTCCACAATTGGCCTAACAAAAAGGTATGTTGATATGTTCTTTAATGCCATTTACCCGATTTGTCCACAAATATTAATTATTTATTTGCTTCGTCAGTTGTTAATATTTTTGTGTTAAATTAGGGTTTGAATTTATTTTGTTCAATCTTACATATAATTGGACATACCTGATGATGTTCGTTTAGGATATATGGCTTAGGATATATCCCTATAGAAGAAGATTTTGTAGATAATAATATGGCTGAGATAGGTGATAAGGATGGTGAAACTGGTGTTGGAGAAAGTGAAGGTGATGTTGATGGCCATACTTGTGTTACCGAGAATGTAGGTGCTATAAATGGCAAAACCAGTGATGCAAAGGTTTTAGGTGTTGCAGATAATGTAGAAACTTTAGTTGTTGTTGATAAGGCTAATTCTAGTATTGTTGTTGCTGAACCTATTGTAACAAAAAACGTTGATAAGGGTAAAGGTATAATGGTTGAAGATGACAGTCTTGTAAGGAAGAAAATAAAGACTTTATCCAAAGGTATTGGCATAGTCATTCGAGAGAATGAGAATCCAACATTTGATTCGGATAGATGATACTGATAGTGACAGTAACCATGGTTCAGAAAATGATGCTCATATTGAAATGAATTTATGTCCTAAAAGTGAAAGTGAAGAGTCTGAAAGGTCTTATGATTATCTAAGTGATGGAGAGGATGAGCTTTTGGAACTAAGGAGAAGAAGATTGGAAAATAAAAATACAAGAGATACTGTTGAGGATGATGTAATAGAGACTGAGGCTGAAGGAAGTTCACCACACAAAAGAGTTTTGACATTAATGACAATGACATTGTGCTATAACATGAAGCTTATGTGGAGGCATTGATGAAGAAATTAAAAGGTTTAGATTGTGGAAAGTTAGATCCTTTTACCATTGTTGAGAAATCAGGGGACAAGTATCCAATTTATGATGAGGGTACACATTGGAAGATGCGGAAACCAAAGCTATAATTCTTATAGTCACTGAATTGTTGTTGCAGTTTATTGGATACATTACACAAACACTAAACTTATTTTTTTATGTACTACAAGTTAGAGAGAAGTACGCAAATGGTGAAAAGTTCAAAGAATGTCTTACATACTACGCTTTAGCAAATGGTTTTTCTTTGTAGTTTTAAAGAAGTTCAAAGGACAAAATCATTGCAAAATGTGGTCAGAGGAAAGAAACGCTTAAGGATCCTAGCAAAGGTAAACAAGGATCATACAAAAAGTATCCAAGTGACACAGCTAGTAAATCTGATTGCCCATGGAGATGTTTTGGAATAATGTTAAGAGGAGAGGCTTCATTTCAGGTTAGGTCTATGGTGGATGTGCACAATTATGTTAGAAACTTTCACTATGGTAGACTAGTCAATTACAAATGGATAGGGAAACACTTTGGAGATAAGATTAGGTCCAACCCACACATAAAGTTACATGAAATAGCCGAACTTGTCATGAAAAAGTACTCGTGCATTATCAATCCTAACCAGTGTACGTTTGCAAAGACATGGGCATTAAATGAAGGTGAGTCTGTTATTCAGGATCATTATGGCATGGTTAGGTCTTATGCTAAGGCGTTGCTAAAATCAAATGTCGATTCTAATGTAAAGGTGGTTGTTACGGTCAACCCTGATGATAAAACATATTTTGAAAGAATTTATGTTTGTTTCCATGGCTTGAAAGAGGGTTGGAAGTAGGAATGGCAATGGGGCGGGGCGAGGCGACAATCCCTTTCCCAAACCCGATTAAAAAAGTCATCCCCAAACCCGCCCCAATCCTCATTGGGGATCTTATCGGGGCGCCCCATTAGGGCAAGATGCTCTCCCAAACCCGCCCCATTCCCCATTGGAGGCTTATTGGGTTGTCTTTTTTAAGCGTTATGCTCCATCCTGCTTGTGCCGTTCCCCGTTTGCTCTTATTCTTACGCTTAACAATATGATTTTATAGAATAACTTGAAGAATGGAGAACCCATTAATAATAAATTAAGCATTGGAATAAGTCACAACCATTTGAAATATTACAAGCTTATATTATCATAATTTGAAATATTACAAAAATAAAAACTAACAAAAATTAGAGAATTATATTTTTAGTACGTAAATACTAACACTATTTTATATATATACATATATGTATATGTATTATGGGGCAGGGTGTGGATAGTGTACCCCGTCCCTGCACCAAACCCGATAAGAATCCCCGTTAAGGCCCCAAAACCTGATAAGCACGCCCCGCCCTGCTCCAAAAAGTTTGGGTTTCAAGTTTCCCCATCGGGTTCGGGTTTTTTTGCCATCCCTAGTTGGAAGTTAGGGTGTAGGAAAATCATTGCATTACAAGGTTGTTTCTTAAAAAAAAAAAGTAAATAGTGGTGAAATTTTGACCGTAGTTAGTAGAGATGGAAACAACCATATATTTCCCGTGGCATGGGCTATAGTTACAGTTGAGAATAAAGAAAACTGGAGGTGGTTTCTTGATTTATTGGGGGGGGGGGGGGGGGGGGGGGGATTTGGACATTCAAAATGGTCATGGTTTGACCCTCATGTCTGATCAGCACAAGATTAGTTATGGAAACTTATATTACTTAATAATACTTTATATACATTGTTTTCTTATTGAAGCTTATTTTTAGGGTCTGACTGAAGCAGTGAAGGAAGTGATGCCTCTTGCAGAGCATCGTCAGTGTGCCCATCACATTTACGAAGGATTTCGGAAGTCCTACAGTGGAGTTGAATTTTGAGCTTTATTTTGGGCAGTGTCTAAAGCATCATACCCACAATTGTTTAATAAGATAATGGACAAAATTAAAAGATCAAACCCTGGTGCACATCAATACTTGCTTAAAAAGGACCCAAAGATCTGGTCTAGAGCTTTTTTTTCAAGAAGGTTCAAATTGTGAAGCGGTAGAAAATGGTTTTAGTGAGTGTTTTAATTTTGTGTTGTTGAGTGTGAGGCACAAGCCAATAGTTAATCTGTTAGAGTCTATGAGGGTAATTGTGATGGAAAGGACGAACACAATGAGAAAGATAATGAAGAAATGGACCGGTGACATTTGTCCTAATATTAAGAAGATTTTAGAGTAAACAAAAGATCAACAAAGGTACAAAAAGTTACTTGACAATTAGGCCTGTTATGTATGTATTTGTTTTATATTATAACATGTTTGTACATTCATTATTATTTAATCATGTTTATATAACTATTATGTTTATATTGTTATACGAATATACCTAATTTTATTGATTAGCTAACTACAGTGTGATTTTAATTAGCCAATATTATAACATGTTTGTACATTCTTGCAGGTTTTGGCATGTAATTCCTTCAGGCAGAAACAAGTTTGAGGTCAGGAGAGGTTCAGATGCATTTGCTGTTAATGAGGGGGCAAAAACATGTTCATGTAAGATGTGCCAACTATCAGGTTTGCCTTGTGCACATGCTATTGCTTGCATTTTTAAGCTTAATAAAATGGTAAAGGCTTACGTGCCTGAATGCTTTAAGAGGGATATGTATATTAAGGCATACGGTCAATACTTGCAGCCAGTAGATGGTATTGGTTTCTGGCATGATTGTAGTCATATGTCTAGAGTTTTGGGACCTATTCCTAAGAAAATGCTTGGTAGGCCTAGAAAGAAGAGGATTAGGGCATCACCTAAAAATAATTCAAACTCTAAAGTATCTAGGGATGGTGTTGAGATGACTTGCCATAACTGTGGGGAAAAAGGACATAATAAAAAAGGTTGCAAAAATGAGCCAATACCCAAAACACCAAAAGTCGCGGGTAAGGCAGGAAGACCAAAAAAGAAAGTTCCTAATGATACAACAAACTTGGTTGATGAGGATGATATGTGAGAGAGAAGTGGGGTCGCTTCTAAGGGAATTGTGGGGGCGCAATTCTTAACAGCTCTCACAGAACCAGGTTAATGTTCATGACCATAACGAACATAACTATGAGAACCAAAAAGTGTCAAGGAGATATTTGTGTGAATATATATTGTCGTCTCCACAAACAGCAGACAGTTCAAAGACATCGAGTTCTGCTGGCTGCTAGGAGTCTAAGTATATTTCACAAGGGAAGGTTCAAAGGGTAACACCTACCTATCCTTTGCAAATATCAACTGCAAAACTCTATTACAACATCGAGTCGTTGAAATTTTGTTTCCCGTCATCAATGTCATTCATGTGGGGGATTGTTGGAAATATTGGTCAAATGTTTGAATGACAATTGATAATGTCATTATGTATACTAATGTGAATTGAAATCAAAATTAATTTGTGGTTTATTTTGATTCATGAGACATTAGTGAATGTCATTATGTATACTAATGTGAATTGAAATCAAAATTAATTTGTGGTTTTATTTTAATTCATGAGACATTAGTAATATTAATTTTGTTAATTATTGTGACAATTTTTCCTTCCATCCCTACTCTTTTAAATTGAGACATCTCCTCTCATTTCAATACAGACGAGAAAACACACCAAGAAATAAACTACTCCTCTCCTTTTTGTTATCAATCATATTTCTTGTATATCCGGTTTGTAATAGAGGGAAGGCACGTTTTGGTTCGCCTAGATAACTCGTTTGTGCTAACGGGGTTATCTGTTGTTGTTGTATCCTGGAGATAGACGTCTATGATTTCTCAAGCACCGTGGAGAGGACGAATCTGTCTTAAGGAAAGTGTGAGCATCACACGCCTCAACATTTTCCTTGTGTTTTTGTGTCACACTATCAAAATAATTACGGTATCGTTTTCTACATTTTATCTTTTATTGTTGTGATCAACATATTATCTGTTTGTCTCTAATAGCAATACACACCATATATACTACAATCTTAAGACAGATTTGCATTGCTATTAGGGGATATTAGAAATAGCGAAGCATAATATATTGATTCCACTTTTTTACGGAAATTAAGTAACTGCAAATTGTGTTTTCAAACTGTTAAGAGAATATTTGCATTACGTGTGAATATATTGTTATAGTACTGCTAGTTTTGATAGCATTAACAATGAGTTGAGTTATTTTAGAAACCATACATCTCTCACATACCAAGGGATAAATATGGACCCTTGATTTAACTTTGATCAATGGCTGAGATCAAAACATTTACCACTTAAAAAAAACACGGAGGGGCACTTTCGTAAAATCACATCACCAAAATAACAACACAATCCGTCTTATTTCATTTCATTTACGCTCTCACCTAACACACACTAAAAATACACACAACACAAACAAAATAACCGTTCAATATCCAAGCCCTAATTCCTCACCGGATACACAAGATCTAACCGGAAAATGGCGGAAAGTGACGACGATAATATTTTTCTGAAACCCTACCTATCTCCGGCTAAAAAGAAGGATACAAAAACTGCTAAAAAACCGATTTCAGGTATACTCATACGATTTAAACAACTATTTTACTATCTCTTACTATCATATATGATTGAAATATTCATGCGTACTGTGTATAGAGATTGTATTGAAGATGTTATGAATTTACACTGATTATTGAATGTTTATGCAAGTTATTGTGATTTTGTGAAAAATAGCAAACTAGAAATTAGGTTTTCAAAGTTAATAATTAGATTCAGTAGAAGTTGAAACAAAAAAAAGACAAAATAGAAGAATTTATTGAAGGCGACTTGTGTGTTCGGCTTAGCCGCAGAATACGCCTTCGGCTTAGCCGAAGGCGTTGGTTGAGGCTAAGACGCAAAAGACACCTTCGGCTTGGCCAAACGCATCGGTTGCGGCTAAGCCGCATCTGACGCTTTCGGCTTCGCCGAAGGCGTCTGATGCGGCTTAGCCGCAGAAGATGCTTTCAGCTTCGCCGAAGGCGTCTGATGCAGCTTAGCAAAAGGCATTGGTTGCGGCCAAGCCGCAGAAGATGCCTTCGGCTTCGCGCGAAGGCATCTGATGCGGCTTAGGCACAAAAGATGTGTTTGGCTTAGATACGACTAAGCATTTTGCTAAGCAGCTATGTGATTTCGGAGAAATATGATATATGATAATACACTTAAAAAACTTGCTTTAGAATTATCATATGTGATAACTGAAATGAAAGTAATCAAAACTCTTGAACACAATCATGATATACTCTTGTTTATAAGGTATCATATATGATAAATGTTAGAAACAGAATTTGTAATTTTGTTTGCATTGAAATCAGTATCATATATGATATAGAAAAATATTCACTTATAGATATATTAAGTTGATATTGACTGTATTTTATCACATATGATATTGAAAAAAAACACTTGTCTTAACTGCAGTGATAGCCTTCGGCTTCGCCGAAGGCTATCAATGCAGCTAACCCTTCGAAAATAAAACTGATGATGTATGTTAATTGGTCTGCTTGAACATAATTACTAAACATACGTGTTTTAAAAATGTACATAAAGGTAAAGCAAAAAAAACTGACGATGTGGAAAGAGTAATAACAACATTGTCGTTCTTAAAGTCATCCACAACAGGAAGACAAGCTGCAAAAGGTATATTTTAAATGCTTTATCATATATGATATTTCATATTTTTTTTTCAAATAATATGTTTTATCACATATGATACTTAATTTTCTTTGTATTTGTTATTGGTTTATCACATGTGATAAAATTTTAATATTTTTTTACAGAACATATAGAAGATTTTGATTACATGGAAATAGAAAAGGAGGTAGATGATAACAACAAAAAGAAGCAAGAGCCAAAAAAGAAGGAAATGGAAAAAGAAGAACGAGAAGTTGTTCAGAGAGAAAAAAAGTGATATGTCAAGACAAAGTGTACGACAAGAGGGCGTGCAAAGAAAACAAAAAAAGAAGCAGCAAAACCTGCTACATCTTCTGAGAGATTGACAAGACAAAACAATAAAAAAAACAAATGAAGAAGCAGAAAGTAATCAAGAGCGAGAAGAGGAGGAGGAGGAAGAAAGTGAAACAGAGGAGGAAGTGAAAAAGGAAACAAAAAAGAGAAAAATAGAAATTAAAGAAAAAGAATATGATACAGAGGAGGAGAACGAGGACGAGGAGGAGAAGGAACGCAAGGTTGTCAAGGTGAAAAAACAAAAACCGACAAAAGAAAAACAAAAAAAGCAACAAAAAAGGTGATATACCCAACCTGCATTACAAGGTCATCACCAAAAGCTATGTATGATGCCATGGCTAGTTTAACAGAAATGAGAAAGAAATGTCTGAGAGATATTGGTTTTGAGAGATTCATAAACTTCCCGATAACTGAACTTCCAAGTGCTTTGATATACCACGTAGTTGATAAATTCCATCCACCAAGCATGGAATTAAGATTAGAGAAAGGGTCAATAAAGGTAACAAGACAAAAAATTAATGATATGCTAGGTGTGCCAATGGGAACAAAGAAATTGGAAGAGCTAGAAGAAAGAGATCATGAGGATCCTTTCATCAAAGAATGGGAAAAACAATACTCTCAAGTAAAAAAAATCACACCAGCTGCAATATCAACGGAGATATCTAGCACATCCAATGCTGATTTCATCTTCACAATAAACTTCTTGACACTGTTTGCTAGCACCATGGGGACAATAGACAATGGTGCAAAGGTGTTTAAGACAGTGTTAAAACATGTCAAAGAAAGTGATGAAATTTCGGATATTGACTGGTGTGGATACATAATGGATTGCTTACAAACAAGTAAGCATAATTGGGAAAAGGTGAAGATAGGCGACTACTATTATGGGCCAGCAACCTTCTTATGTGTAAGTTGTTCTACATGTTTTTATACATTTATCAAATGTGATTTGTTTTACATGTTTCTATACATTTATCAAATGTGATTCAATACTATTCAAATATTACAATCTAACACAAATTTATTTTTTGTATGAAAAAGCTATTCTACTTGGACTCAACAAACTTCCCAACATTTCAAGTTATGCGTCATCGTCCAGCAATGAGAAGTTGGAACACTCAGGGGATGAGGAAGAGGATAGGAATGGAAATGAAGGAAGAATGCTTGGGGAAGCTTGATCATCATGAAGAATTTGATCCAGACGAAGAGCAAACTGGTCTGAATTTTTACAAGGGAAATGATGTGTACAATGAACCATTGCCTCCCAAGAGACCAGAAACCAGAGAGGTTACTTTTAACTTCTATTTTGATTGCTATAGCCTTCGGCTATAGCCAAAGGCTATGCCTGCGGCTTAGCCACAGTCATTGCCTTTGGCTAAAGCCAAAGGCATTGCCTGTGGCTAAGCCTTTGAAAAATCATATATGATTTTAAATAAGATTTAAGTTTCTTTGAAAAATCATATATGATAATTTTGAAAATCATATATGATACTTCAAATGTTTTTGTGAAATAAAAATACACATGTGATTTTAAATATAGATTAAAAAAACTAATACATATTACTAATTTTACAGGAGTTATAAGAAAGAATAGAAGAGAAGTTTGAAATCATAATAAATGAAAGGAAAGAGCTAGCTGAGACGATGAAGGAGGGTATGATGAAGTTCAAAGGAGACGAGCAGTTGTTAAGCTTATGTAAAAGATACAAATCAATGTTCAAAGAGATAGATATTTATATTGATGAAGGAAAAGAAAAAAATAGTGAAGAAAGCAACAGTGATGATGGAGACACTGATGATGATAGTAGTGATGATGGAAGTGATCATGGAAGTGATGATGACGATGAGAAAGCTAAGGAAGATAAATCTAAAGATAAAAAAGAAGAAAATGTAAGTGATAATACAGATGAAAGTGGGAGTGAAGAAGAGACTGGAAGTGACGAAGAGAATGGAAGTGAAGAAGAGAGTGGGATTGAAAATGAAGAACGTGAGAAGAAAAATACAATGGAAAAGGAAGAAAAGAGTGAAGAAGAGAGTGGCAGTGAAGAACAGAGTGAGAGTGAAGATGAAATTGAAAAATAAATTCCAGTTGAGAAGGAAAAAGAACATAGCGAAGAAGAGGATAAGATGGAAACAGAATTGGAGACGGAAAAACAAATTCCGGTTGAGAAGGAAAAAGATAAAGAAATTGAAGTCGAGAAGCAAAAGGAAACAGAAGTGGAAAAGGAAAAAGAAAAACCAGTTGAGAAGTTAAAGGGAAGTCCAGTTCATTCTTTTGAGACACTAAAAAAATAGGGCATCAATGAAGAGAGTCCAGACAAGATTTCGGAAAAAGAACAACCATCTATGACAGGAACAGAAGAACTAGATGCCTATTTCGCTGTGGATGATAATTATGAAACCTTTATGAGTCAAGCACAAGAAAGTTTGGGAAAGATTAATCAATCACAAAAGAAAACGACAAAAACCACAGCAAGAAAATCCACCTCACCACAACAAAAAATGACAACAAGAAGAATGAAATCGATTTCACCACCAAGTTTCAGTCTTGGTATAAGCCCAGTTACCAACAAACATGCAGTTCAAACTGAAACGGTAGCAAAAGAAAAAACACCAATGATTGAAAAAAGGGATGCAGTAGAAGATGACACGGCGACAAAAGCAAAAACACAAAAAATTGAAAAAACGGCTGCAATTGAAACACCAAAGATTCCAAAAAGGACGAGAAATCAAGTTGCTGAAGAAGCTAAAGAGGAAGAAGAGCAACTTGTAAAAAGAGCAAAAAAGCACCATATATGAACAAGAAAACTGTCATATATACACCATCTCAGCCAGATGAAATGATGGTAACCAATGCTCTATTCTCCATGCAAGGAAATCCATAGTAAGTATGCTTTAAATTATTAAAGAATCAAATTAATAAAAAAGTGTGAAATTGTGCTAAAAATATATCTTACTCTGCTTTATCTATTTGTGTAGCGAATTTGTGTTTCAAACAGAATGGGCATGGGGGCAGCAACACTTAGAGACAACATGCAAACACTAGCACCACATTTAAAAGTGGACTCTAGTGTAATCGACAGCTTTGCTTGTGTTTTAAGCTATGAAGAAACAATCAACAACAGAGGAGAAAAGATTAAACAGTATTTTCACACGGGAATACTTGTAAGTTACCTAAAAAATTAGAACTTAATTGCTAAAATCTTAAATTTGTTTCTTTAACATATGTTGATGTATAAAAATAGACAACACAAATAGTGCAAGCAAAAAAAGAAGATGAAGAGAAGCAGTATAAAGAGTTTTGTGCAAACTTGACAACCGTGTTTAAAGCCAATCCAGAAGACAAATCAATGGATCATGTGGAATTGGTAAGAAATAATTTGACTTATTATGAAAAAAGTTTTACTTGTATTAAAATGAATCTGATTTTTCTTACTATATTTATACAGGCATTCTTTCCAATAATTGCGCATGAACACTTTTATCTGGTTGTTTTCAATCTACTCAAAGGCACCTCTGTCATCATTGACAACTCAAACTCAGGGGCGACTTATGAATCAAAATACTCGAAAGAATGTGACATTCTGGTAAGTAATTAGATATTATGCACAAGTAATGATGCGTACTGATTTATTATTGTGTTTTCACTATCAAATATATGGGAAAGAAAAGTATCACATGTGATTAAACAAATGATTTGAAAAAAGATGTGAATTATCATATATGATAAACCTATAAAAATTACAAAAGAAAGTCAAGTATCATATATGATATAAAAAAAATAAAAACAATGTGATGTTCTGGTAAGTGATTAGAGATTATAAATTCATATTGAAGGGTCTTATTCAGCTAAGTCTTCGGCTTAGCTATAGCCAAAGGCGTCTTCTGCGGCAAAGCCACAGAAAACGCCTTCGGCATATGAGATAATGAATTGTCTTTGTTAAAATGAATTTTCTATTTTGTGTAGAAAAAACTGTTTTCAAGATATCTGGAATCCCAAATGCATAAAAAAGCATCAGACATAGCGAAAAAAAGACAACAGTGATGAAGCTAAAGTGGGGAACAAAACAGAATGTCATTGATTGTGGTATTTTCGTAATGATGCATATGGAGCACTATGGTGGAGAAGCTTTGAAGAACTGGAACTTTGAATTTCCAAAAGAAGGAAAAGAACAGGAGTTGGAGATAATAAGAATGAGAATCAAGTATGCAACCAAGATGTTAACGCATGAACTGAACAATCACCGAGAAATGATAAATGAAGAAGCATTTGAGTTTGCAAAGAAACACACAAACAAGGAAGAGTTGCAGAAGTTGATAAGAGAAGAGATAGAAAAGAAGAAGGAAGAGCAGGCAAGGGACCATGTTGCAAGTGCAATATGATGGAAAATTCAAAAGTAGGACTGACAACAGAAGAATAGAAGGACGGGGGCGTACAACATCTTTTTGGGGCCACTAATGCAGATTAAGATCTAATTTCTTTAGACTTTATTATATAGTATCGTATGCCATATAATATGGCTTAAACATGTTAAAACAATGTCTTATTTCGTATGTCGTATGCTAGAATATCACAAGACAGTTTAAATTTCCAGGTAGGATAATGGTTTAACTTTCTAGGTACTACGTTGCCATCATTTGTCAAGAAATGAAAATGGCGAAACATTTCTGGATGTGATTTTGAATGTCTTGTTTAAGTTTTTATTGCACAAATTGATAAATCAATTGTAATAGTTGTTGTTTATCGCTAATCGACTCTTTTTTATAACACACTGCCTAAAAAAAGTGTGTTATATAAATATCATATATGATAATACACTTAAAAAATTTGCTTCAGAATTATCATATATGATAACTAAAATGAAAGTAACCAAAACACTTGAACACAATCATAATATACTCTTGTTTATAAGTTATCATGTATGATAAATCAAAAATGAAAAAACCAAGTGTAAAATCATATATGATTTCGGAGAATTATCATATATGATAATACACCTAAAAAAATTGCTTCTGAATTATCATATGTGATAACTGAAATGAAAGTAACCAAAACTCTTGAAAACAATCAGCAACAATATGTTCATATAAAAACTCAGTAATAATCAAACAATCATGTCTAGGTCTGTTACTCAAATTTCTTCAACACAATCCGACAAAACAAAAAATAATCAAAGAAATTAAAAAAAAATGCGGACGTTGAAATTCATAGTTGATCCAAGACCTCTCCTCTTGTAACTTCTGATTGATCCAAATCCCCTTCCCTTGTAACTTCAACTTGATCCAACTCGGCTTCTTCTGCAAACTTTTTTGGGCACGTCCTCCTGTTGTGACCATCTGTCTCTCCACATAACGAACATGCATTCCTGTTCTTCGAATTCTTATCAAGAGCTTGCTCTTTCCCTCCTTTTATGCGCATCTTTTTACGACCTTTAGGATTACCAAGAGCTAGATTGTTAATGGTTTTTTCAGCTGGCTTCGGGACTCCAACAAGTTCCTCCAAATTATCAGCCTTGTTCTTAGAAGGAGGATTTGGGCAATCAGCCTCGACATCAATCTTTAGCAACCTCAACTTTTCAACAAAAGAAGACAACCTTGCCTCATCTTTACTCAACATATGGATACAGTGATCAACAATGGAACTTGCCTCATTCGCATAATTCTCAACAATCTCATTCTTCTCACCATAGCTGTTCCTTTTGTTCCTCAAAGCAACATGTATAAGGTTCTTTGTCCAACGCCTCAATATGTATTGACTTGGAATCACTTCAATATCGGGATTCTTAAACACACAAAAAACATGCCTGCATAATATTCCAACTCGAAGAAAAAGCTGACAGGAACATACAACTGATCCATCCTCTTGGTTACGCAACACCTTAATGGTCAAAAAAGAAAGAAGATAGTAAAAAATCATATATGATAAAACAAAAGAAATAAGGTAGTAAAAAATCATATATGATAAAAAAAAATGAACAATATTTTTTAACTAGCTAACATACCTTATATAATCCATCAACTCTATAAAGCAGGTTAACTGGCTCTTCTTCTTCTTCTTCAGCTTTATCGTTATCCTTACCTTTATCCTTAACTCTCTTCCTAGCTTTCTCTCTCAACTTAGCTTTCTTCTTCTCCATTAGTGCATCAACAAATTTTGTTTCTCTAATAACAGACACCTCAGATCCTTCAACCAAGCTTTTGGTTTCTATTTGACAATACCATGTGCCTGCAAATATCTCTGCTTGAAACAGCTCGAACAGAGGATGAGTAAAAACCTTCGAAGCATGACGTTCAATCTTAAGATAGGTTCTAAACTTCGGAATAGAATCAATAGTCTTATGATCAAGCCTCTCTTGTATATGCCTCTGCTTTTCCATTGCCGTCTCAAAACAGTTCATAAAATTCATAAGAGTGGAACCTTGATTCGTAAAATGAGAGAAAAAGGAGTTCTCACTCTCAGATCTAGACGTCGTCCTCATCAAACCACACAAGGGGGAAACAATAAAATAAGCAGGAATCCAACGCGAACGTATATTAAACATCTTTGTTAACAACTCCTCTAATAACTTTGACCATCTATCCTCAAACTCCTCCGGACCGATATACATATTCCATACAATTTGATTAAACTTCTTTTTAAAGTCAGTATCATCATAGATTTTTGAACATATCTGTAAACAAAACAAATAACATTTGATTTAACAAATGATTTGAAAAAAGATATGTGTTATCATATGTGATAAACCAATAATAAATACAAATAAAATCAACTATCACATATGATTTAACATATTATTTGAAAAAAGTTACAAATTATCATATGTGATAAATCAATAAAAAAATACACAGAGAATCAAGTATCACATATGATAAACAAGAAGGCAGAAAAATACCTTTCCAGGGAGCTTTTGAGTAATATGCCACATGCAAAGTCTGTGTTTAGAACCCACAAACTCAGCTTCAATGGCATTTCTCATAGCCCCATCCTGATCAGTAACAACAATATTTGGAGCCCTATCAAACGCCTTTATGAACGCTTTCAGCAACCAAATGTACGAAGCTGTAGTTTCATTCTTCAACAAGCCAGCTGCGACTGTCACACACCTCCGATGATTATCTATGGCTGTAAAGGGAACAAACACCATTTTGTACCTGAAAAACAAAAAACAAAAATACTTAAAATAACAGATTAAACAATAAATTGCAAATCATATCATCAAAATCTCATATTGAACATAGAAACACTTACTTGTTTGTTCTGTAAGTAGCATCAAAAGAAACAACATCACAAAACTCTCTGTAGTTGAACTTAGAAACTTCATCAACCCAAAAAATAGCCGCAAGCTCAGCATTGTCAACCAAATAATCAAATGAAAAATCCGGCACATGCTTCTTCCTATTCTCCATCTTAGATATAAGCATCTGGGCATCACTATTGCCTATGTAGCAGTTCACACTCCAAAAAAAGTTCTTGAAATCAACAGTCGTTCCATGAACAAGCAAATAAGAACCTTTCAAACCGGTTAATATGTGATGAGCTTTCGTTGCGCCTATATTTACGCTAGCAGCTTTAACAATGAACACTTGCTCAGCATACGTCAACTGCCTCTCAGTCTTTGACAAATGCTTATACTCTTCACGTTCAAGCTCGTGATTATGAATACTATCAAACACGTTCAACCTGTACTTAGAAGTACCAGGAATCAAATAAAAAATAACACGTGCTTTGCACCCTGTGATATGCAGGTTCGAACTTCTAACCTGCTTGTCACTATTCTCTAAGTCTAACGTGTCCACATGAATTCCCTTTGGACAACCTTCTCTATTACACACTAAATACTTTTGCTTCACAGTACCATTCCTCAACCTTTTCTGGCTTGACTTCCTAACCACAAACCCTGCTTTAGCAGCATATTTCATATATGCAGCAATGCACTCATCAATCGACTTATAAACTTTGCCCTTAACAAGTAACACATCCACAGGAACTTTCGGAATATAATAAACAGTTCTACCAGGAGTATCAAAATTATAGTGAGTAGCAAATGATTCAGGAGTTTTCAAAGCATTAAAATCTGAAGAAAAAAAATAATTAAACAAAAAATAAAAACATTGGTTTACTAAAATGAAATCACAAACACATGTTCTAATTATATCATATATGGTATAACACATGTAAGACAAAAACATTGATATATCACATGTGCTATATCATATATGATATAACAAGCTTAAAACTACTTATTCAAAGCTGAGCTTGATATATCACATGTGATACAAAAACATTGATATATCACATGTGATATATCATATATGATATCCAAACTACAAATATTATCGGCTACTAATTCAAAGCTTAAAACTACTTATTCACAGCTTATAACATCTTAATAACATATTCAGAGCTTATAACATCTTAATAACATAGCTTATTAACACTAACAAACGGATTATAGAAAAAATTAAAATAATCAAAAAACTTACTCTTAATTGCTTCGGATTCATCACCGTGTTCATAAGCAACAATCTCCTCAGCATACTTAGCTGAAACATCATCACTAACAACAATCTCTTCAAAAGCAGTAGAAGAATCATTAACAGCGATCTCTTCAGAAGTAGTAGAAACAGAACTTTAAAGCGAATCCATAAAACCTGCATATAATATGAAAAAAATAAGTCAGTTAGCTGATAATTCAGCTTATAGAAACAGATAGCTTATAACTCAGATTTGAATTAAGCTTAAATAAAAATAAACGATAAAAAATTAGGGTTAGGTGATGTACGGGATGAAGAATGAGATCAATTAATGAATTTAGAAGAAAAAATTAGGGTTTCTTTGATGAACGGGATGAAGGAGGAGGAGCTGGTTAGAGGAGGTGGTTAGATGAGAGAGAAGAAAGAAACACACACTTTGTATGTGTGAAAAAAATGACGGATTAATTGAGATGAGAGTAAAAAATAATATTTAAATAGTCCTAAAATACCCTTGTAGTGTAAATATTAACTCTAATCTAAGCCATTAGATCAAAATGAATGAAAGGTGAGGATTGATCCCTTGGTATGTAAAGAATGTTTAGTCCTCAAACGATCTTTGTTCCATTAACAATATATCTTTTCTTTGTATCTTCCTTTAATTGTTTAAGACATTGTCTGAAGAATAACTGGTTATTATAGTAACAAAGGTCATTTTTAGTAGTAGTGTGGTATTGGTCAAACCTATGGTAACTAAAGAGTAGGCGTGGACCAATTATAACGGTTTCTTGCATAGTCAACTTTTTCTTAATGGAATTTAAATGTTAATGATAATGACTGTCATATGTGAGTAATTGGGTATAGATTTGCTTGGACAATTTTCGTATGGTGTTTAAAAAAAATAAATAAACGGAAATAATGGTATTAACAAATTTGTTTTGTTCTACCTATTTTTGAAGATGTTGTGCTAAGTAGGAACTATAAAACTGTTGAAATTTATGCTCGATGAAAACATGTAGACAATATGGTCGACCATATATTTACAAGTTTATGTGTAAATTCAAGTAATAACGAAGTAATAAGATATGTTTTAATTGTTTCTGAGAATTCATTATTTGTTATACCGGTTCAACACATTCATATTTCACTTTATTGAAACTAATTATAATACCTGTGCACGCACAGGGTTTTTAAAATTTCGTTTTGATTATGTATTATTATCGATTAAGAAATGAACCATTTAACATGTTTTAAATAGTTTTACTTAGTAGACTAAAAATAAAAAAATCATATATATATATGTTATAATCTACCTATTATTTTAGGAAAATGATTTTGGATTAAAAATTATACTTTATTATTCAAGCAAAATCACATTATGATACTTGACTTGAATGAAATGTTAGTGATATATGCTTTTAGTTTTGCAAACCCGTGCTATCAATTTACGATGTGTTTTGTAATTCTGGTATTTCTTTTACTTATATTTTCGTTAATATATGTAGCATATTTAGATAGCTTTGAAGATTGATTCATTTCTTTGATTATGAATAACCATCATACCATATTTACTAATGTACTTTTTTGTTTGAAAATTTGTATTTTCATAAATTTGTGCTATTTACTTCTCATGTTTGATCATAAAATTACCAAATTAACATAGATGCTTACATTATAGTTTCTTTATTACATAAAGAGAAACCAAAAAAAATGTAATTGGTAGAACTCAAATTTAATCTTACGATTATTTATAATGTATAAGAATAATTTTTCTCTAAACCCGAACTATATAAGGAAATTATTATTACTTGTATAAGTAAATTATAAATGAATAAAAAATGACAGAGTACACCCGCAAGTCTTTTAAGATTGTTTGAATCCTTACCGACCTTTCACTTTAATGCAACTTTCTTCACAATTGGCCTAAATCATTAAGGTAAAACACACTCATATTTTAGATCATTGGTTGACACCCATAGTGTTATCAATGACGGCAAACACCTGCTAAGTTTTATTAATTCATTCAAAGACAAATTACACTCCGAAAAGAATTCCTACCATAAAATTCCCCATATAGGTACTAAAACACATCTTTGGTACATTAACCTTCCATAACAATCATGTGTTGATACTTAATCCTCCTCTAAAAAGCGCACACAATAAATTGCATTACACTTTAGTGTGTGCGATAAGATCATAAAACTGCAAAAACCACTAACATGTTGCATTATAGTGAGGATAACAACAAAGTTAGTCATAACATCAAATCAGAAATCTTCAGATTAGAACTAATGAGGTATTTGGTTATGCTTATTAAAGGTGCTTATTGGCTTATTCAATTACCATAACACAATAAGTTTATGATAAAACTATAAGCTTTTTTGAGAAGCTTAGTAAAAAACCCCTGAACTCCCAACTAATTCTATCACAGCTTAGTGTGTTTATAGTAAAAACACAAATATTAAGTGTAGAAATTTTCAATAAAACATTAAAAAAAATTACTAAAAGTTGGTATGTATAACAAAAAAGTTAAACCATAAAAAAATTTACTAAAAACTATCAGTTAGATAAGACATAAGCCAAAGTGCTGTTGAGGTCTCTTTCGGATTCTATTCAGAAGCAAAAAGGGGTTTACACATCAATCATAAGTATAGAATAATGGTTGTATCTCGCATCCGTGATTACCAAGTCAATAACATTATCGCAATATAGTAACATAATAACCTAATTAAAAACTATATATTCTTGCTGAATAATTCTCATATACATACTTTTAATTCCTTTACAACAACCAACTATAATTATTTATTTATTTATTTATTTTTATTATTATTTTTTTGAAACATCAAGTCAATGAATAAAGTTAGGTTATCACCTATGTAGTTTTTCTTTTTTTGATTTAGGAGGTGATTCTTATCAAATAAGGATTGTGATGTGTGCATTTTTTTTTTTTTTTTTTTTTTATAATTTAAGGAAAACACCTTCTATATTAAAGAATGACTATCTAGCCGATGTTTTTTTTTTTTTTTTTTTTTTTTAATAATAATTAGCTTTGTATAACATTTTTAACTGATAGAGATGTTGAGTTTGAGGTTAATGTTGTTGCTTAACTTTAACTATTGATATCATGTTGTACAAAATGTGAGAGTTTAGTGGTACATAATGAGCGTTGATAAAGTTAAAATATGTTCCGTAAAGTTTTTAAAATATTTTTATGGATATCCATATATAAATTTTAAATAACAATTTCATGAGTCGTTGTTATAAGTAGAATCACGTATATTTATTTTATATCACAGTAACTCATGCTTACCATTTGATATTTATATTCCCGTTACTAATAATTTAACCGTATTTCAAACCCGTGTACGCATAAATTAAACTTTTAAATAGTAACATGAGTCCTTATTTTAAAAAAATATTCTAATGGAAGAAAGTTTAAAACTAACGTTAGTTTAAAAAATATTTAACGTATATTAAAACTAATTCATATATTTACCAAATTTATTTTAATAGATGAAAGTCAAAAAAACTAATACTATTACTCATGTAATTTTAAACAACGTTCACATTATAAAGTATAGAGGGTATGAAGTGTAAGGGGTTATTTGTTTATTATTTAAAGTTATTAAAAAACATGGAGACTTATAATTTTACACTCAACCACTAAAGTTTTATTAATTACCTCTTTTTTTCTTAAGTTTTTATTTTCACAAATTTGACACCTATATTTTTATGTGTTTTTTTTATCAATTAAATTCTCCACCAAATTTATTAAAGTTCGACCAAAATCAATTCAATTTTGACTTTTTATTGGCCAATCATATTGCTTGATTTTGCTTATGTGTCAAAATCGAGCTCTCCTATTGGTCCAATTGTTTTTTCAATGAGAAGGGTTTTGCAAAAACACTCCGAAATGATGTAATTCTTGTATTATATAAAAGATTAAATTGTATTGATATTGATGACCGCGATTTTGTCGTTACTTGTGAATTATTTGGTGAACCGTTGAATCACATATTTTTAATTTGGAAAATTAATATTTTTTGTGGACTGTCAAGTCAATATTTTCTTGAAATTTTACACATGTTCTTTAATGTTTGCGTAGAATGTTATAGACATTGAAAGCAAGGTTTTCAAGATCAGGATCCTACCCAGGATCGTTTTCGTCTTTGCAAGATCGTGATCGTAAGATCGAATAGGGATCTTAAGATCCTACTATACTGTCATTTTCTTAATAGTTTTGTAATATTATACAAATTTACAAATTGTTATATATCATAAACACAAAATTATATGAATGTTCCATCGAAATGTTGTCCTAAATTATGATTATGAAATGTTTAATAAGATTAACATGTTTTTTAAATTCTACAAAAAATAATCCAGAAATTTGCAGTTTTTTAGTTTGTTATCCGAGAAAAGTAGGATCGGATCGGATCGGATTAGATCTTAAGATCCTATGGTCAAGATCGAGATCCTATAAGATCTTAAGCTTTCAAAGATCCTATGTAAGATCCGGATCGTTTTTGCTTTGCAGTATCGTAAAATTGTAAGATCCTAAGATCAGGATCGGGATCCTGACAACCATGATTGAAAGTATGGTATAAGACATGTTATTTCGCACATGTTCTTTTATGTTTGCATTTGTGTCACGGCACTAATTTGAGTATATATATGGGTTACATAAATACATAAATAAGTAATCGGAATAAAATTCATTCTTGTGAAATGTGACTATTGGTGTAATATGCGTCACAATATGCTAGCACTTTAGTAACTTTGATTTCATGAACGAAAAGGAAATTGACATATATAGTTTGGAGTAAGTTTATCCTGAACTACTTTAATCTTTTGATAAAAGATTTTGGTAATTGCATGTTGGCTGAAATCTCGTCATGATATTGGTTTGTGTAACTAGTATTAGTTTCATGACTAAATGTTGAGATTAAATTCATTCTTGAAGAATGAGAATACTCGTGCTAATGAGATAGCAAAATCACAGTTGCGTATTCATGGTATAAATGCATTGTGTAGCTAAGACCTTAAACTTGATTTGTGAAAAGTTTAAGGTTAAATGGGTGAACCATTTGTTTACATTATTTATTTTGGTCCAACAATTTAGTTTGGACTAGTATGTTGTCACAACCGCGATGTCATGAAAAAAATGTGTTCTTTGCATGGTAATAAATGAGTTTTGCACCAATTTTTTTTTCCGGTGATTAGGTAACAATGAAACATCTTAAACTTGATAGATAAATAAAAAAAATGTTGAGCTTAAACGGAAGAATCATATAACCGCAGTTTCTATTTTAGCACAACAATTTTTTTTTCAAGCGACATATATATTTTTTTTCGGATATTTGTGTTGATTGGATGTTGTTTGGTACAACATTTTTTGGTAGTTATAATACAAAATTATATGATATTTTGAACAATGTTCAACGCAAAATTGTTTGTTTCATTTGGTGCAAAATAATGTGGCAAAGTAGTGCAAATGTAAAGTTGTTTGTTCGGTTTTGTGCAACTGATTTTGTAACATGAGAATAAACAAGTTGCTCGATTTCGTATCGAGTATTCAAAGTTTGGATGTTGCAAATATTTTGTTGTGAATATTGTTGCGAATAATCAAACTACTTGTTATTCTAGATAAATGAATAATCGTCAAGACTTGTTATTAACACATATTGTTAATAATCGAATGGTTTGTCGTTATGTAAGATATGACTATGTGTTAAATATAACCGTGTAGGACATTGTGAAATGTCAAAGAAGAACACACATATAGATGACAACGAATTACATTGGTTTGTGTAACTAACTTGAATGGTGTGATTGTCATCCAATGTGAGCTATTGTCCATTCGTTAAGCTGAACATATTTTGATTGTGTAAAATGATTACATATTGATTTTATATAAGTATAATCACATAATAAATTGTGATAATCATATAATGATAAGGGATTAAATGTGATTATATGTATAATCACAAGTTAATTGGAATGACATGTTATAAGTGTAGGACTTACACAATATAAATTATTGGATCCTCCTAAAACATGTGTGGTTTAAGGTGGTGATTTGTCTAAAAGAATGTTAGTAGATGAAGCTATGAGTGATCAGAATGATGCATCTTCTGTCATACGCTTGATTCCACGGTCTATAGCATGCTAGATTTGGAATCTGTTAATTATGATACGGAAAATAATTAACATAAGACATTCAAAAAGTGTGCATACACTAGTATGAAACTTGTGAGGTGACAAATTACTAATGATCTTGGTGTCATATCCATGTGAGAAAAAACTTATAAATAAGATTAATATATTGAAAGGGAGAACCTTTCTACAAAATTCTTGAGAAAAATTCCATGTGGGGGATTCCGGCCTAGCTAGAGTTCAAAAGGACATCAACAAACATGAAGTTCTTGCCTATTTGGAATACTCAAGAATTACTTGGAGCATAATTACTTGGAGCATGATATACTTAAAGAGTTGAACGAAACTCGAATTTGTACAGACATATTATGTCGATAAGACAACTACTCTCAGTATGAGTTATCCCTATTGACAATGTGAAGTCATAGAATAACATTGTGGATCCGCTTACGAAATGCTAAATGTGAGAGTTAGTTATATGTCATGAAGAGGAATGAGACTAAAGCCCTTGAAAAGTTTATATGAAGGAAAACCTAACCCAGCTGACTGGAGATCCCAAGATCTGGGTTCAATAGGACAACCTACTTGTATAAACCGAGGTCACTGTGGGGGAGTAATAAACTCCATATTTATTTAAGGGAGTTAGTAAACTTCCTAGTCCATTCCTATAACAGTGACAATATGAGGTTAAGCATATGGCTTTTAATGATTAATCGAGAATCACCTATGTGAGAGAGAAGTGGTGTCGCTTCTAAGGGAATTATGGGGGCGCAATTCTTAACAGCTCTCACAGAACCAGGCTAATGTTCATGACCATAACGAACATAACTATGAGAACCAAAAAGTGTCAAGGAGATATTTGTGTGAATATATATTGTCGTCTCCACAAACAGCAGACAGTTCAAAGACATCGAGTTCTACTGGCTGCTAGGAGTCTAAGTATATTTAACAAGGGAAGGTTCAAAGGGTAACACCTACCTATCCTTTGCAAATATCAACTGCAAAACTCTATTACAACATCGAGTCGTTGAAATTTTGTTTCCCGTCATCAATGTCATTCATGTGGGGGATTGTTGGAAATATTGGTCAAATGTTTGAATGACAATTGATAATGTCATTATGTATACTAATGTGAATTGAAATCAAAATTAATTTGTGGTTTATTTTGATTCATGAGACATTAGTGAATGTCATTATGTATACTTATGTGAATTGAAATCAAAATTAATTTGTGGTTTTATTTTAATTCATGAGACATTAGTAATATTAATTTTGTTAATTATTGTGACCATTTTTCCATCCATCCCTACTCCTTAAATTGAGACATCTCCTCTCATTTCGATACGGACGAGAAAACACACCAAGAAATAAACTACTCCTCTCCTTTTTGTTATCAATCATATTTCTTGTATATCCGGTTTGTAATAGAGGGAAGGTACGTTTTGGTTTGCCTAGATAACTCGTTTGTGCTAACGGGGTTATTTGTTGTTGTTGTTGTATCTTGGGAGATAGACGTCTATGATTTCTCAAGCACCGTGGAGAGGACGAATCTGTCTTAAGGAAAGTGTGAGCATCACACGCCTCAACATTTTCCTTGTGTTTTTGTGTCACACTATCAAAATAATTACGGTATCATTTTCTACATTTTATCTTTTATTCTTGTGATCAACATATTATCTGTTTGTCTCTAATAGCAATACACACCATATATACTACACTTAGAAGCCTATATTAGTGTCTAATATGTATATGAAAGAAAGTGAATTTGTTTCACTTCTGAACAAGTTTGTAGTGGAACTTATGAATTAATAGAATCCTTTTCGCATTTTCAAGTTCATGTGTTTAAATCAGAGCTAACAAGTTTGAGTCTCAACTCAAGAACTTATTGATAGTACTTTATACAGAAACCAAATGCCAAACGCCCCTTTTGACAGCACACAAACCAAATGCATGTTGCAGACCAGTTTACAAACAACCAAATACTGATTCTACTGAAACACAAACTAATGTCATTGATCAAACTCATTAGCATCATTACTAAAACATAATGTCATTCCATATTTGTTGCCAAAGCTTAAACAACATAAAATCGACAGAAATACATAGTACCAAATTACATTGTACCTTTAAAGACTTAGCTAACACTTCTTGAAAAAAGGTTACTTCATTAAACATACAACAATAAGACACAAAATGAATGAAAAAAAAAAATTAACCAAACACAACCATGAACCTGTCAAACAATTGTGCCTTGACTTTGAATGCATTAAACTCCTTTAACATCTCTTCCATAGAAAGATCTTATTTAGCCATTGCATCGTGAACCTTCCAGCTAACACCTTGCTTCAATGTGTCTTTTTTGTTCCACTTCAATTGACGATTTTTGAGATACATTTCATAAAATAGATCTTTGTAGTATTGCGAAGGCAACTTAGAATCAAGAAATCCATAAACTTCATACTTTTTTCTTGTATCCTGCCAAAAGTTTAATTAAACAAATTAACTAATAATTAAGGGTGCATTTGGTATGCTACGATGAATCACAATCGGTATAGGTTTAGGTATAAGGTGGGTCCCTCACCTATGATAGTTTGATACCTTTCTGTGACAACTGGCAAATTAGGGAGACTTAAAAACCGCTTTACATTAAAGTTTAATTTTAATTAAATATTTGAAAATTTTTATTCGTAACGAATTTGTGAAATTTAAACCGTGGTTGTCAATTATGAAGTTTACGTGGAATTTAATTTAAATTATTGCTTTGATATGGAGTTTATATCATGTGTATTGTTTGAAATGTCTTCGAGGCACAACGTTGACTCCGGCACTAGATATAACCTAACACGATTTAATATTGACTTACGGTTTGGTCTATATAACATTTGAACGTATCGAGAAATTTTAATTATTATGGGAACGAGTTTGAATTGAAGGTGTCGTGTTATTTTGAAAGGTTTCCGGGTTTGGTCCTCGTGTTTCGTGACTCAAAGTTTACCCACACTATTATTATTATTATTATTAAAAAATAATAAAAGTTTAATAAAATTAGGCCTAAGGCCGGTTTTGGTTTTTGGGTTAAATCACACCCACGCCACACATACACAAACACAAACAAACACCACCTCTATTCTCTCTCTCTCTTCAACATAATATCATCATCATCATCTTCAAAACAAAACCCTAGCCGCCCCTTTCCGACCACTGTAGCCGCCGCACCGCCACCCTTTACCACTCACGACCACCACCATTAGAATCCCCATCTTCTCCTCTTCATGATCCACTACTACACGCGCCCCAAAACTTTAATTTTCATCTCGTTAACATCACAAATTCGCCACCATCTTGTGTATTTTCGAAGTATTTTTTCATCTTTGTCTTGTGAATCGAAGGTAAGACGAGTTGTGACTCGTATTTTGGTGAAAAACGTGACCAAGGGTCATTATGATTTCTTTTGGGTTTATGATTAAAAACGTGAGAACTCAATTGGGTTTTGGTTAAAATGAGTTAAATAACGAGTTTGGTATTCGGGTTTTGTTGGTGGAAGTGAAATCAAGGCTCAACCGAGAGCCCTTGCTCTTGGCTTGTGCTCTCCGGGTTCAACGAGCCCCATTGTTATTCTTGGTCCTTGATTTGTTGGTATCGAGGTTGTTGGATCATTATATTTGCATTTGGATGGTTTTGATTGTTGAGATTTTCATTTTTGGTTGTTTTGGTTTGAGGCTGACGACCCAATGGGGTCCATTTGGTTTGGTTTTGGCTCGTTGGAGCAAGCCGAGACCTTAGAGGTCTCGGGTGGGACCCACACGTCTCGTGGTGAAGTTTTTACCCGGGTTTGACTTGGTTGGTCGACCCGTATATGTGGTATTTGATTTGGTTGTAGTATATATGGTTTGATTATATTGTTGGTGGTTTTATTATTATTGTTTCATATATATATATATATATATATATATATATATATATATATATATATATATATATATATATATATGAGTTCGGCGTTGAGATTATTCGGACTCGTGGTATATTTTTGGAGTTGTGTTGACGAACGTGATATTGGGAACCGATTGTGAGACGGTTACTTAGAATGGCGGAGATAGGTTAGAAAGGTGCTGTAGTCGGTCCTTATTGTTGTAGTTTGTGATTATGGGACTTGGTGACGGAGATGGATTACTTTTGATTGAGTTGATTATATTACTTTGGACTGATGATTGTGCGAGTCGAGGTCACGTTGACTTTCTAGTCAATGATTGACTTCGGCAAAATGCCTTGACTTTTGGATTTGGACAATGAGCCGAGAAGTGATGGCTCGGACATGTGACTCGTACCTTATAACTCGAACTAATTAATAATTACACGATTAATAAAACTCGTAATAACTTATATATCGATATAAACATTTACATAAATATATAAATGTGAAAACGTATATATATTTATATAAATGCGTATATAATAAATAGGAGATCACGAGTAATAAAAATAATAACGTTAACGATTATATTAGACTATGAAAATAGTATAATATCGTCGGAAACATTATTATGATTTAATAGTTATAAATGGAAATATAAATTAACACAAATTGTTTATACGAAATGAAGCAAGCTTTTGGAAATAAAATGAAACTTTGCGAGTTATAAAGTAATCGAGAGCACTTAAATCCAAGGTTTGACCGTTTATAAATTGTTGACTTTTGTGCTTGTCACGGATGTGTGACGTTAATAGACTCGTTTCATATAACTATATAACTTATTTAATCGACGGATTAAATGAGACTTACGTAGTTATATAAAATGGGCTTATTAACGGGTATTGTATCCTACGACGCCTCTAGGTTGTGGTAGGAGTACGGGGATAATAAGCTACTAAATATCTCGTGAGGTTTGCCAAATTGACGAATTTGGTAAGTTTGACGATATATTTAGGAAACTTATTAAACCTTAATACTTACCATATAGAAACCTACATGCTATGTGACTTAGGATTTGGTATAATCTTGGAATAATATATTAGGTAAATAAATAATGGAGGATTAGCAAGTCGACGGACTTGATAAACTTCGATGATTTATTTAAATAATATATTAGGCTAATATTAAACATATAGATCGTTATTATCATTTCTTTCGATGTGTTTTCTTGGTTTGAGTTGTGTCGACCTTCCACCCGCATGGATACCAAACGCCAAACTAATACGAGAATAATACGAGAAATGGATTTTTGGAAAGTAAGAAGAAATACGTTCGGGATTCGGAATATTTGATTTTGAGGAAATGATTCTGAGAAGAGTTTATATTGTTAGGAAGTGCCTAGTCCATAGTTACCTTCTTTTGAGTTGTGATACATCTTACTTCTACCGGTTTTTGTGCTGATATCTAGACTTGAGGTGAGTCATAGCCTCACTTTTACTTTTGAACTTTGTTTTCAATACTTGGGGTGAGAAACGTGCAAATTGTTTTATGTGGACTATTATCGCTGTTTATTTAAAACTTGCTATGCTTATAGAACTAGGCAGGTTATAGCGCATGTCGTATCCTTACGAATGCATGAACATGTCGTATCCTTACGAATGTTGGGCATGTCGCATCCTTGCGAATGCATATTGATTTGATTTGGTTTTGGACTATAGTGTGTACCTATAGGTTTGGTTTAGTGATTCGAGGCCTAGTCTAGCTAGCAAGCGTTTTGCGTATATGTCCACTTGATTGAATTAAGAACTTAAACCTATGATCTCACCAGCGAAAGCTGACTTTTAGCGCGTTTTCTCAGGTAATTAAGTGATGACTTTGGATGCATGGTTTGGAAGGCTTGGCTTGGCAACTTGGTTTAAGGATCTATTTTCTCAAACTCTGATATGTATTTGTGGACCTATGTTTGATCTATTTGGGCCTTACTTTGGATAATTTTGGGATGAATGTAAACTCTAAAAACCCCGTTTGGTTTTGTTTTACTTATGTTTACTTTATCTCGTTCTTTTATGACTTGTGATGGATACCAATCCCCGTAGCACCCCGAAAGCTTGATTAGTCTTTCGCTGTACCAAATTTTGGGGGTGTTACACTTGCCTCTTGGACTCCTATGGAGTATGGAAGATATATATCTTTCAATCCCATATTTGAAAGATATATATCTTAACCAAACACTTGCATCATATCCATTCCGATTAACCCCTACCAAACACACCCTAAACCATCAAAATTAGGGAAGAGTTAACTACATAAATGGTCCCTATGGTTTGTCGGGTTTTACAGATTCAGTCCATTTTTCAAATTCGTTACGGGTTTAGTCACTGTGGTTTTGACATGTTACAGATCCATTCCATTTTGCTCAAATCTGTTACTTTTTCGTGTTAAGTCGAATAAAATGACAAAATACCCCCCCCCCCTTTCATCCTTTTAATTTTCCTTTTTCATTTATATTTAATTTTAATTTCATCATTATTTGTATAGCTACAAAATTCAATCCAAACACACCTAATCGTTCTTTTTTCAACCTATACAAGATTAAATCTAAACACTTCATCTATTTTTCTTTAACATCATCCAGAATTTCCAAATCCAAATCATTTTATTGATATCCATAATTAAGTCAAAACACATAAAACCCCCCTCTTTCTTACTATTAAACCCCTAAAATCTTTCTATCAAATCTTAATCAAAAATTAAAATCAATGTTTTCAAAAACCTAAATCTATGGAGCAGCGGTGATGATGATGGTGGAGGAGAGGACGATGCGCCGGTCGAAGTGCTTTTCGAAAAACCACATCGTAACCACCAGAAAACCATCACCACCACTAAATTTGACCAGATCCATGGCTGTTAACTATTTTCAATGGTTGTTGCCATGTGATGGTGGTCGGAGGTTTGACTATAGTGATGATGGTACCGGCGTTCTACTGTAGGGATGGTTTTAGGTGGAGGATGGTTGTGGTTGTTGCAGTGGCCTCTGGCGGTGTTGTTGGACTAATAATGTTATAAACGCAAAGTTTAGGGGTCTAGTATGTCAAGAATAAAGTTAATAACCGAATGGTAGTTAATTTTGGTTATAGTTAGTTAGTAAGTTAGTTATATGGTAGTTATTGGTGAAGGGATACAATGGTTCATAGAACCTGTTAGTTTGAACCAACAAAACCTTTCACTAAAGTGTCTTTTCATATTGTATATATAGGGGTCAAGTTCTGTAATCTAAGTTAAAATCTATTAAGTCTCATTACAGTGATTGTAAACATATATTCTGATTCAATATAGTTGAGTGATTCAATTACATAATTCGTTCTTCATTTATAATCATACCTGGGCAACATTGGTACCAGAGCGAGGTTGAGAAATCGAAGAAGGAAGGCCGAGAGGGCTGATTGTTTGTGATAAACAACAACCAAAAATGTGTTAAAGATTGGATCAAAGATCGAGTGAGTTGATTATAACAACCTAGAAATTGAGTGATTCGAAGAAGTAAAAGGATATGTCAGGAGACAAAAACGAAAACAACAAAGTTGTTTATAGAGAAGTCGTCACACCGTTACCATCATATCAATGCCCAGTTCTAAACAATACGAACTATATATTATGGGCATTAAGAATGAAGAAGATACTAATGGCAAATGGAGTATGAGATTTAGTAGAAGGAACAAGTACATCAAAAGAGATTGATGTAAAAAAGGATAGTTCTGCGTCAGCATACCTATTTCAAGGGATACCAGAAGATTTGTAAATGCAAGTTGCGGGATGTGAAACAACGAAAGAAATTTGGGACTCTCTAAAGTACAGATTTATTGGGACAGAAGATGTACAATAGGTACGCTCACAAGTCGCAACAACTTAAATAAGAATTTGAGAGACTTGTGATGAAAGAAGATGAATCAATATATTCATTCGCTGGGAAGTTGATGAGTATTATTACAAAGGCTTCTACATGTGGATTAAGGTTTGATGAGCAAACGAAAGTACGAAAAGTACTTAATGCAGTACCGAATAAATTTCTGCCGGTAGTAGCGACCATTGAAATGATTGTTGATTTTAAGAATGTAAAGTTGGAGGAGATTATCGGGAAACTTAAGACTTATGAAGAAAGGATTAAGTTTAGAAAACGAAGTCAGGAAGATAATAGTGAGAAGTTGTTACTTACACATCAAAGGAATGACAGAAATTATAAACGCAACTATGGAAATGGTAGATGAGGAGGTGGTAATCAGACACGAGGAAGATGGAAATATAGAGGTGAAGGATACACCTCAGATGAGTCAGAAGGAATCGACAACAAACCACGAAGGAATGGTGATAAATCACAAATTGATTGTTACAAGTGTGGAAAACTTGGACACTATGCTTATGAATGTGCGAGCAAGAAAAAAGAGGAAGTTGCGGCACTCTTAGTAGAGAATGATGATGAACCGGCACTTCTAATGTGCCTAATTGACGAAAATTAGAAAGTTAGAAAGCTTGGTCGTGTGATACGATCAAAGTAAATCCGTGTGATGCGGAAAATAGCTTGTGAAAGATGCAATCAATTCATTGAATGAATTAAGGAAACACGTGTGATGCGATTTCAATCCGTGAAGGATCAAAATAATTCTGTGAGAGAGTTAAAGTGGAGGAAGATTTGATTCGTGTGATGCGAATTGGTACAAAAGAGAGGTTGTGTGAAATAACCAAGTTAGCCGTAAAGGATGGTTCGTGAAGAACAGATCAGTGACTGATCAAAATAAAGACGGTGTGAAGCCAAGTTGTGTGATGAAATCGCGAAGAATTTGTTGTGTGAAGCAACCGCGAAGAAATTGTTATGCGAAGCAACCGGAAGAATGAAGATGGTGTGCAGTCATCAAAGATTTATTCAAGACAAAGTTTGTGCTACAAGTTGAGAAGACTTGAATCAAGCATAAGAAGAGACATGCATGATGTAATTACAGATGATAAAGTCGGAAGACTAGAAGAACAATCATGAAGACAAGTGAAGAAAGCTCTTTGCCATCTATAACATTAGGGGGTGAATGTTGGACCAATAATGTTACAAACGCAAAGTTTAGGGCTCTAGTATGTCAAGAATAAAGTTAATAACCGAATGGTAGTTAATTTCGGTTATAGTAAGTTAGTAAGTTAGTTATATGATAGTTATTGGTGAAGGGATACAATGGTTCATAGAACCTGTTAGTTTGAACCAACACAACCTTTCATTAAAGTGTCTTTTCATATTTTATATATAGGGGTCAAGTTTTGTAATCTAAGTTAAAATCTATTAAGTTTCATTATAGTGATTGTAAACATATAGTCTGATTCAATATAATTGAGTGATTCAATTACATAATTCGTTCTTCATTTATAATCATACCTGGGCAACAGTGTGAACCAGCAGTGATGGTCGGATTTTGTAGAGAGAGGAGAAAGGTGTGGGTTTGTGTTTGTGTTGTGAGAAAATGATAGAAATGTGAAGGTGTGTTTGGTTAATGATATGGGTTGAAACAAAAAATGTAATTATATGTGTATAATATGTACATGAAATGACAAAGATACCCCCTCATTTAACAGTCAAACTAACAGTTTTGGGCAAAATGTACTGGATCCGTAACATGTCAAAACCACAGTGACTAGACCCGTAATGAAATTGAAAAATGGACTGCATCCATAAAACCCAACAAACCACAGGGACCCTTGAATCTTGACCTAGATTCTTGTCGGTCCACTAAACTTGATCAGGCAGGAAGAAGCCACATTGACATGGTTCGTATTTTCAATGTCGATGAAGTTTTTTCGAAGGGAACGAGAAGATGATCTTGTATGTAAAATCAAAAGGAAAGAATATGGTATTGAAGGTGGTGTTTGACCTAGATTATGTTGTTCATGAGTGTGTGTGTGTATGTCAGTGAGTGTGTGTGTGTGTCAATCTAATTTGGGGCTGAATGTGTGTGTTTGTGTTAAATATAATTAATAAATAATAAAAGTTAATGACGTGGACTAAAAAAAGTGTGCTGTTGGGTGGTAACTTGTACACGGTGGAAGAACACGTTGAGGGGGTAACTTTATAAAGTTAAGTGAAATGGAAAGATTAGTACCTCGGTTTGAAAAAAAAAAAAAAGTACGAATTTGTGACAAGATACAATTTAAATACATTAGCCTTATATTTGTCACGAAACATAAATAGATAAAAGAAACAATTTATTAATCACCTAATGTACACACGCACAGAACATCAACCTTCACTCTTACATGATTTTATAACTATCCAGGTCACTCAGCATTTTTCAATACTCAAAGTAAAAAACGAATGTTATGAGAACAGGAAAAATTCTTTTACACCGGTCGAAACTCGAGGCCACATACAATTAGGCCAGACATAATTCCTTCATGACTTGTAAATTTCATTTCAATAGAAAGAGAGTTATCTTTGAATTCAGGAGTGGAGTTAAATTTCCACACTTGAATCTCCATCCATCCATCTTCCCTTTGTTTTGGAACCCGAGTGTTACCATTTATATTCAATGCGCTTGGGGTTGTAAAATAAACAAATTCAGCCTCATTGTTTTCTTTGCGGAGTACATCTCGTACTTTTACTGGACAATGCAGCCCCTGGCATTTTTCTGAAAGCTTGAACACAAGGTAACACACGTATTCCGTATCTCGTGACAACATTTGACTTTTGATTGTGCAATTAAGATGAAATACTTGTTGTGGTAAAAGCTCAATCACCTCTTGAAATCTGCATGTAGGATAGATTAAGAACGAAGTTATATATAAATTAAAAAACATTGGGTTAGAAAATCTAGTTTTTCGTGTGACATCTACATGTACAATAAAAAAAGTTTAGTGGTTGAAGGTAGGGCTGGCAATACATGTGGGATTCGGGTTATTCCTCAACCCAAACATAACATGTTTAAGTGTGGAAATTTAAACATAACTTGAACACGACCAATTTAACCCGCTTATCTAACTCGGTTTGCTGTTTAGCGAGTTACACTGGTTAAATGTGTTAAATAGGTTGGCAGGGTGCCCCTTTTAAACCATGTAACCCATATAGGACCTTTAAACAACTATAAAATTAGTATTTTCTTTCAGAAAAAACTTAAACGGGTAGTCGGGTCGACCTATTTAACCCAACCCAACCCAAACACAACCCAAAACCTCTTTACACCCAACCATAACCCGTTTATTTCTGTATCGATCTCGGGTTGTGTTTCATGTAGTGTCAGGAATTGCCGCCTCTAGTTAAAGGAAACTGTAACAAAAATAGCTATAGTATATGAAGCAAACCTGGACTCGTCTAATTGTTTTGAAGTAAAAAGATCCACGTTAGAGAATTTGTATAAAACTGCCTTTGCTGAAAGCACAAGAAGTTTCTTTTCGTTGATCTCACCCAACCAAAACAACTCGTCGTAGTTTCTGCATATCTTGAATATTTCTTCGAAGTTAGTTGGCAATTGTTGCACCTGATCCACGTTGAAGTTTGATTTCAAGACTTGTTGGACTTCATTCAATTTTCCGATTTCTTCATGTTTCACCTGTATACAAGCCATATCAAATTTGCAATATCAAACATGGTTTTTAATTTTTTGGCATGCATCCGACCTCTTTATATAATGTAACAAAAGAGTTTAGAATGGAACCACGGGATATAATTGCAAACTTACTTTGTTAATTGCTCGAAATTCAATGCCTTCAACATAAACTGCAGTTTCTCCACAATAGTATGATGAAAAGCTCTCAAGTAGAAACTCAAAAACAACATCTTCGTTCTGATTCAAGAATTGGTACAACTCAATCATCATCCAGTCCTTGTCTCTCCATGTTGCGAAATATGCATGTAGACTTTCAAGTCCCTTTCTATACTTTAGGTTAACACACATTGGTTTAGCTGAAAATTTTCTTGAATCACTAAGTTTGAAGACTAAATAGACCCCATAAACAACATTTGGAGATAGAAGTTGAGCGTTTGTCTTTATTTCAATGTTCAGATTGGAAATATCAAACATCTCCACTACTGTCTCAAACCTGCACATATTATAGATATTCAAGCTATAAAAAATAGACTAGCAAGATGCTAGCAAAATCACAGTCATTAAAACAGAGGACCCAAAATAGGGGTATAGCTCTACGCCTCTACCACCGGTTGAAAAGAAAAATCCAGCTACGAAACTTCAAACATAATACCCATATACCAAATATGTGACTATTATAATTAGTTGAGAAAACATTGTTAGATATCTACCATCCCCCCCCCCCCCCCCCTTTGTAATTTATAATTTTTGCATGCAATGTTTTTCAATTATACGTTTTTTGTGACAATAAATTTACGAATGACAAGAATTTATGGTTTTAATTACTTTAAGCAAATGCATTATAATAGTTTAAGATAAATCAATCATTCTTTTTAAACGAAAAGACTTTCACAAACTTATAACACGTATCTCATTTCATATCATCTTACACGTAAAAGTACCTTTGTTGGAAAAAATTTCTATTACGATTATATAATACAGAACACTGCAAGAAAAAAGAACCACAATGCAAGTTCAAAATACATAGGTAGGCTGTAAACTAATTAATTATGTTCCCGTAAATAGCTTGTCATGCATAATCCGGTAAAGTAACTACATTTTTTCAAAGAAAAATATATATATACATCTAACAGAAATGCATATGTATGTTTATCACTTATGTACTGATAAATTTAGAGAGGTAAAGAGAATAACCTTGATTCTTGAAGAGATTTCCACTCATGTGAACAACTGTCTATGTAAGAAAACATTGCCGCTGATACCATTTTATTTCTTTCTCCATTACCATCAAATGACAACAACTGTTACATAAAATAAATTATAAATCAGACTCAACTTTTATCATGTGTAAACGCATGTGTGATCTCAAATTCTCCATCAAAAAGGAAAAGATATGTAGAAAACTGGAAAACACCAAATAAACGAGATACAAGATAAACAGATTACCACTTTGTCTTCTTGAAGGAGGATTCCATTCGAAAAAATGTTGTAAAGATCCTCTTTCTTAGTGGTAGAGTAGATTTCAGGGCATTTTGACATCTGGACTATTTCTTTGTAGTCTTTAGGCAATTTGGGCTCCCATTTCTCATAATCCTCCTGCATATACATTAATTAATTAATAAACTCATGTTTCGTACAGTTACTTTCTTACAGTTTATAAAACAGTTAAAGGCCATAGTTTAGATATATATGAATCAAAAGTTAGCCAATTTTGTCAAAATATAGATACTTACCTGGAATTCCAATGCTTTCTTGAGTTCTATGACCACTTCATCAGCTGTTGGCCGACTTTCTCTCCTGTGATGTAAGCATTTAAGGGCAATCCTCGTAAAGATAATATATGACTCTGGCACAATTTGTTCTTTGATACCCTCGAACACTAACTCATCAAGTTTTTCTAAATGATAGTGTTGTTTAGCCAAAAAGGGTAAATAAAGATACTCGTCATCTAGTTTTACGGATGATAGTTTCCCACACAGTATGTCAAATAAGACCGCACCCAACGAGAATATATCTGACTCTTTGGTTAAGATGCCTGTTTTCGAGTATAGTGGGTCACTATAGCCATCAGTGCCTGTAACATTGTCTATGACATAGTCTACATCCTGATTTGTTGGACATACTAAGGAAAGCCCGAAATCACTAATTTTTGCCTTCCAATCATCAAGCAGTAGAATGTTGCTGCTGCGGATGTCCCTGTGTATTACCATTTCTGGACTTGAATCAGTTCCATGAAGAAACTCCAACCCGACTGCAATATCGATGCATATTTTAAGCCGCATCACCCACGTAAGAGTATCATTGCTCACGTACTGATCAAGACTAATTCTGGATGCATATTCATAGACAATAATTTTCTCATCCTCTTCATCACAGTAGCCAACAAGACCAATTACATTTTCATGTTTATACTCCATAAGGATTTTAAGCTCTGTCACAAATTCAGCTTCTCCTTCAGCAGATTTCCTACCCATCCGCTTTGCAGCAATGAAGTTATGCCCATGAGTGTGACCCTTGTACACATTCCAAAAATCTCCATGTCCAATGAGATTGTCTTGATTGAATGTTTCTGTGGCCAACTTTATGTCTTGAAGTGACAGTCTGAGGCTGTCCGTGTGGTTCTCCTGTGAATCATCGAACAATCAGTTGATTTGATAAGTAAAGAATAAGTGAACTATTTGCCATCTAAAACTTGTTAAATGTTACGTATAAACATTAATAGGTAAATGTCTAGGATCGAACAAGAGACCTCGGGATTGCACACTTTACAAACAAGAATAATGTAAATAAATATATATATTTATTAAATGTATGAAATATATATATTTATGACACTTAATGGACTAAACGGTCGTTAGTTGTTAACCGTATGGACTAACTATCGTTAAATAAGAAAGACAAGGACTAGAGTGTAACTTGGGTGTCAAGAAGGATCTAGAATCCCTTGTGGGATCCTATGGCCGGTCGAAGCCCACCAAAAGGGTCGACCCACCCTTGCTTGGTCACCAAGAAAACATCTAGTATAAATACAAGGCCTTGGGGTTAGACTTAATAATCTTTTGTGCACACACTCTAACCCTAACTTCTTTGTTTTCTTTCTTTTGTGGCCGATCGGATCCCCCCTCCTCAAAGGGTTCTTGGTTCGATTTTCCATAAGCAAAAATCATTAAGTGTTTTGTTTACTTGCAACAAACCATTATTCGTTGGTAGTTTGTGTGTACAAGAACGAGGTAATTACTTACTTTAGTAATTATCAAGAGATCGATAAACAAAACGGTAAGGGGTTTATCATTGATCTAATTGTCCAAGAATCAAGGTTTATTGAAGTGCATCGGGTACGTTTACTATTTATGTTTTAGTTAATATTTATGTGTTATACTTGATCCTAGCTTCCGCAATACGTGTATTTGATTGTCAAACTCTAACAGTGGCATCACGAGCCATGTATAACATGTAATTGATTACTAAAACGTAATAAAAACCGGATCTTTAATTGTTTTAGATACATGTTTTTTTTTTGATCTAGGGTTTTTCCTATTTTTTTTTTCTAAAAATTTCGAAACCCTAACCCTAATTTTGGGGGGGGGGTCGATTTTCCCATGAAACCCTAATTAGGGTTTTGTGGTTTTATTGATTATGTGTAATCACTAGAAACCCTAGGTCATTAAACGGTTAATTGATCGTATCTTGTGACCTAATTGCTAATTGTTAGGTTTTAATCCGTGACTTACATGCATGTTTGTCATGGATCTTGTTTTGTTGTCACATATTTAGATAGATCTTAAATTGGGGAAGACTCCAATATATATTAAAATCAATTTTATATGCTATGTGGTGTGTTTTTAGCTTTGGCCTACGCAATTGATTCGTCAATGTATGTGGCTCACCTCCATTAAGAGGTGAAGGCCTTAGTTGATTACATGCGTTATTATACCTAGAATTGATTTTATTAGGATCTTTTCTAAAACGGTTTGCATGTGGCTAATTGTTTCACTTATATTATTATTGTTTGTTTGATTTTCTTTGCAACTTGTTTTATTGTTTTTAGTTGGACTTGATGTAAGCAATAAAAGGGTGTTTTCATAAAGAAAATTAAAACGGACTAATAATTGTGAAACCCTAAAGTGATAAAGTAAGAATCTTGCAATGGTCTTATGACAATCGTGGTCCGATTCGCACGGTAATCAGCTCCCAGTCGAGACTAGCATTATTCAAACTTTATTACTATTTTGAGATTGAATCCATAAACTTTTGCTTGAATGATGTTTTGTGCAAATATACTTTTAAAATTAAGTCTTTTAAGATGATATTCATAACCGTGATTTGAAGGCTTAGAAAAGAGCCTTAGAGTCTGCCTTGGTTATCACAATCTTGAATATATCTTAAACGAATTACTTTTAAAATTATATGTTGTAGAAAGTCATCTTAGGGTTTTGGCATAAACCTCAAGTAAAACTTTGTGTATTAATTTCAGGAATCAGACATAAAAAGTTTTTATGAAAACTTATGTTATAAAGATGAGTGCATGCATCTTTGTACATAATTTTGATTGACATATCAAAAATTAATACCCTTAAAATTTAAGTTACGTGCCATCTACCTATAAGAAACACTTGGAATTTTAATTTAGTAAACGTGAGACCTAGGCTAAATTACTATAACAAGGTAAAATTCTTTTAACGCGTGAGACCATAATTGTAATTTTACAGTTTCTAAGGTAGACGACTTAATTAAGTTGTGTGTGAGACCTAGAACTTAAGGCATGAGATGGGATAAAACATGCTTACAAAGGCAAATTGATGAATCAATTTGATGTAAATCCCATAATGATCTAGGAATTGGAAATCTTGTTTGCCAATTATTGTTCGACAGATTACTATCTTTTGTACTTTTACCACTAGCAGATCAACTGATGTGGTGAAACTATGTAAAGATAGATCCTAGGTTTTCAAGAAAATTTGTTGGTTATATGAATATAGCCTTGGGTATTTTATTTTCTTGAAGATATTGATTATCGAAAATACTAATATTTGAACTTTATCTGTAGATATGGCTCAACCCGATAACCAAACAGTGATTAATGCTTTCAAGAGTCATCTTGAGAGAGAGAAACTCACTGGAAAGAATTTCAATGACTGGTACCGTTCGCTCAGAATTGTCTTGAGGGCGTCTGGTAAGATGGATTTCTTGACCGAAGAATGCCCACCTGAGCCTCCTGCTACTGCTACACCAGAAGCAAAGGCGGCTTGGAAGGTGGTACATGCTAAGTACAATGAGGTTGCTTGTCTAATGCTCACTAGCATGAGTGCTCAATTACAAAAGAAGTATGAGTACGCGTTTCCTAAAGATATGCTTGAGATGCTTCAGCAGTCTTATGAGAAACCGCCTGCAGTTGAATTGTATGATGAACTTGACAAGCTACACAACTGCAAGCATGGTGATGGTAAACCAGTAGCCGATTATGTGGATGAGATGAAGGACTCCTTTGATCAACTTCACAGAATTGGTTTTGGTTACCCCGAGAATGTGCAAGTGCACTTGATCAACAGATCCCTTAACAAGGATTTTGCTGGTTTTGTGCAGAACTTCAACATGCATTGCTCGGGGAAGACAGTCTCAGAATTACTCGCATTGCTTGTTGATTATGAGAAAAGTCTACCAGCCAAGGTCAAGAATCCCACCCCGCAAGTGTTGGCAATTCATGGGGGGAGAATCCAGAAGAAATCGCATGTGAACAAAGGCAAAGGTAAAGGTGATAAAGGCAAGCAGGTCATGGCCTATCAACCTCAACCCAAGATGAAACAACATCAGCCTAAGCAGAACAAGGTGAATCCGCCAAACAGGAAGGATCAGGCTTGTCACCATTGTCATGAAAAGGGCCATTGGAAGCGCAATTGCCCTCTCTACATTCATGACTTGCGACTCAAGAAGCAGGGAAATGATGCTGGTAACCCCAGCTCATCAGGTGCGTTCTTTATGATTGAATTATTCACTCTTACTCCTAAATTGAATTCATGGGTATATGATACTGGATGTAGCATTCATATCTGCAATACCATGCAGGGGTTTAGAGTTGAGAGAAAGCTGGCCTATGGACAACAATTCTTGCACGTTGGTAACGGAGCGCATGCAGGAGTTGAAGCTATAGGAGTATTTAATTTAGTGTTGCCTTCGGGCTTAGTACTATCTTTAAATAATTGTCATTATGCACCGTCAATTGTTAGAGGTGTAATTTCATTTTCATGTTTGTTAAACCTTGGTTTTGAGCATACTATTTCAAGCAATGGAATTTCGGTTTCTTTAAATAATGTTTTTTATTTTAATGCTATTGCTGTGAATGGTGTATTTGAAATTGATATGAATGACAATGATAATGCTTTTGTTAAAAATAATTCAATGTATAGCATCAACAATAAGAGAATCAAGAAAGGTCTGGATTCGTCTTATCTTTGGCATTGTCGACTTGCTCACATTGGCAAAGATCGCATGAAAAAGCTGCAACATGATGGGCTTTTAAATAAGATCAATGATGAATCATTTGATAAATGCGAATCTTGCATTGCTGGGAAGATGACTAAGAAACCCTTTAAAAATAGGATTGAAAGGGCTAAGGATCTACTTGGTCTTATTCACACAGATGTGTGTGGACCACTTAGACATGTGTCAAGGAGGGGTGCTAGCTACTTCTTAACATTTACGGATGATTACAGCCGTTATGGTTATGTTTATTTACTTAAACATAAACATGAGGTATTTGAAACATTCAAAGTGTTTAAAGCAGAAGTAGAGTTGCAACTTGGAAAGAAGATTAAAGCTCTTCGATCCGATAGAGTGTGAGTCAGGAGTTCATAGATTATCTAGCAAAGGAGGGAATTGTCCAGCACCTTACTTCTCCATATACTCCACAACAAAATGGTGTATCTGAAAGAAGGAATCGTACATTGCAAGACATGATACGATCTATGTTTAATCTAACAACTCTTCCTTTCTCGTTTTGGGATTATGCCTTAGAATCTGCGGTTCGCATTCTAAATATGGTTCCAACAAAGAAGGTTGATAAGACACCATATGAGGTATGGACTGGAAAAGCTCCTAACCTGTCTTATCTTAAGGTCTGGGGTTGTGAGGCGTATGTTAAACGTGACTCAGCAGACAAACTCCAACAAAGATCTGTGAAGTGCATCTTCGTAGGATACCCTAAGGAAACTATGGGATACTACTTTTATTACCCACCTGAAAACAAAGTATTTGTTGCAAGGTATGGAGACTTTCTTGAAAGAGAGCTCATATCTCAAGAATTCAGTGGGAGAGTGTATGACCTGGAAGACGGTCAAGAAGATGTAGAACCTTCTGAAAACACTAACCAACTTCCGGTAGAACCTGAAAGCTTAGGTCCTCCACCTGAAGTTGAAGTGATTCCCATTCGTAGGTCAACAAGACCAGTAAAAGCTCCTACTCGTCTATGTCTTAATGTAGAGAGTGATGAGTATATACTGGGTGATCTTGATGAGCCTACAAGTTATAAAGCTGCCATGAATGGTCCTGAAAAGGCCAAATGGAAAGAAGCTATGGATGGGGAAATGCAATCCATGGAAGACAATGATGTCTGGGAAGAAGTAGACCTACCTCCGGGTGCCAAACTAGTTGGGAGTAAATGGCTCTACAAGAAAAAGACTGACATGGATGGCGTTGTACACACCTATAAGGCCCGTTGTGTAGCTAAAGGCTATACACAAACTTTTGGTGTTGACTATGAGGAGACCTTTTCTCCTGTAGCTGACATAAGGGCAATTAGGATTCTTATAGCCATAGCCGCTTACTATGACTATGAGATTTGGCAAATGGATGTTAAAACCGCCTTCTTAAATGGTCGCCTAGATGAGGACATCTATATGGCGCAGCCTGAGGGGTATGTAAATCCAGAATTTCCAAATCGTGTATGCAAGCTTAAAAGATCCATTTATGGATTAAAGCAAGCATCACGACAATGGAATAAGAGATTTGATGGTGAGATTAAAAAGTATGGATTCACTAAAAATCTTGATGAGCCATGTGTATATCACAAAGTTAGTGGGAGTAATGTGATTTTCCTTATATTATATGTCGATGACATATTGATCATGGGGAACGACATTCCAAGTTTACAAAAGGTTAAGGAATATCTTGGAAGTTGTTTTTCTATGAAAGATTTAGGGGAAGCTGCATTTATTCTGGGAATCAAGATATATAGAGATAGATCTCAGCGATTAATTGGATTAAGTCAAAGTGCTTACATTGATAAAATATTGAAGAGATTCAATATGCAAAATTCCAAGAAAGGATATTTGCCGATGCAAGAGCAACATGGCTTGAGCAACAAGGTTTGTGCTTCAACACCTGCAGAGGTGCAACGCATGAAGAGAGTCCCTTATGCTTCGGCTGTGGGATCTATAATGTATGCGGTGAAAAGTACAAGACCTGATGTGGCGTTTGCTCAGAATTTAACCAGTCGATATCAGCAAAATCCAGGTGTAGCTCACTGGACTGCTGTTAAGAATATTCTTAAGTACCTTAGGGCAACTAAGGATATGTTTTTGGTTTATGGGGGAAATCCATCGGCAGAACTTGATGTTACAGGTTACTGCGATGCTTCTTGGAAAGGTGATAAGGATGATACGAAGTCTCAGACGGGTTATGTCTTTGTCATTAATGGAGGAGCAGTGGATTGGAGGAGCAGAAAGCAGAGTGTACTAGCGATGTCTGCTACAGAAAGTGAGTATATAGCTGCTTCAAAAGCTGCAATGGAAGCTGTTTGGATTAGGAAGTTTGTTTCAGGGCTTGGAGTCATGCCTTCGATTCAAAGACCTATTAAAATGTATTGTGACAATTCTGCTGCAATCACATTTGCCAATGAGCCTGGAATCATGAAAGGCACCAGACATTTCCCGATTAAGCATCACTATGTTCGAGAACAAGTCGAAATAGGTGAAATCGAAATGCTCAAAGTTCACACAGATGATAACTTGGCGGATCAATTAACAAAGCCTTTACCTGGCACTAAGCTTCACAAGCATGCTGCAGGTGTAGGACTTAGATTAGCTGAAAGTTTCATGCCCATTTGTGATTAGTGTTTGGATAAAGGATGTAATGTACAATTATTATTTTAATGGAATAAAATAAGTTTTATGTTTATTTATCATTGTCTTAATAATATATCCTATATTTGCATGTTTAAGATCCTTGAATAATTTATTATTCTAAATGTCCATTGTCGATTAATGATATGGGAATATCATTAAACTAAGACAAATTTGAGTATTGGTTTTAGAATATACTTGAAAGTATATTGATGCGTAGTCATACCAATTTCACATAATATTCGATGAATTGAATATTGGACTTATCCCAACAATATGATTTAATATGTAATGTGAGAATCATATTAAAAGTTATCCTTAGACTTGAGATACCAGATAAGTGTCATGGATGTAGTGCATTTTTGTGAAGCAATCTACCGCTCACCGTAACAGGGAGTCATAAGGATTGTTTTCAGAAGTGTTGCAAAGTTCATGGGTTATTCTTGTAGTCAAGAAAGAATTTATTCCTTCTGATTTGTTCAGAAGTTTAATACTGCTGGCCCCTCGTAGGGTTGACAAAATGTTTGCATGGCCATGCCCAAAGTCTATCTGGAATACGTTCAGATGTTTTGGTAATTTTGTTCAATCATAAAGAAACGAGAAACAGAATTTTAATAAAGGAACTCACATCTTTATTAATGCGGTATTAGTAATGAAAGGATAATTATAATGATGAATCATTAAAGGTTTTTCCAGGAAACCTAGCTCGGTTTGAACTAGGGGCATTGGAGTGTTGCAAGACGCTAACCAATGTCATTTTACTATTAATGAATATACGAGTGGGAGCTGTTAAATGTTACGTATAAACATTAATAGGTAAATGTCTAGGATCGAACACGAGACCTCGGGATTGCACACTTTACAAACAAGAATAATGTAAATAAATATATATATTTATTAAATGTATGAAATATATATATTTATGACACTTAATGGACTAAACGGTCGTTAGTTGTTAACCGTATGGACTAACTATCGTTAAATAAGAAAGACAAGGACTAGAGTGTAACTTGGGTGTCAAGAAGGATCTAGAATCCCTTGTGGGATCCTATGGCCGGTCGAAGCCCACCAAAAGGGTCGACCCACCCTTGCTTGGTCACCAAGAAAACATCTAGTATAAATACAAGGCCTTGGGGTTAGACTTAATAATCTTTTGTGCACACACTCTAACCCTAACTTCTTTGTTTTCTTTCTTTTGTGGCCGATCGGATCCCCCCTCCTCAAAGGGTTCTTGGTTCGATTTTCCATAAGCAAAAATCATTAAGTGTTTTGTTTACTTGCAACAAACCTTTATTCGTTGGTAGTTTGTGTGTACAAGAACGAGGTAATTACTTACTTTAGTAATTATCAAGAGATCGATAAACAAAACGGTAAGGGGTTTATCATTGATCTAATTGTCCAAGAATCAAGGTTTATTGAAGTGCATTGGGTACGTTTACTATTTATGTTTTAGTTAATATTTATGTGTTATACTTGATCCTAGCTTCCGCAATACGTGTATTTGATTGTCAAACTCTAACAAAACTCCTTTAAAGTCTCTAAATTCAGGGTTAAGGTTGTAAATCAAGCTTGGTCGTTGCATTTTAGAATTAAAGAAGAAATATTTATACATCACGTTCAGAAGGGAGGAGGGGAGTGAGGATTAAAATATTAAGGACTTAATAACTTAACTGGTAAGATCGTTAATTTTGTAAAAGTTTGAGGATTAAAATATTAGTTACACAAAGTATAATGTGTGAAATGTCACGTACTACTATGAAGAATTTATAAGGAGATTATAAAGTTATTAAAAAAAAATTATGCACCTGACACTTTAAAGCTCTCTTTAGTTCGTTGATGACATAATCTATTGTTGGACGTTGTGCTTGAGTTTCTGCGAGACATCGAAATGCAATTTCTGAAAATATTTCCAAAGACTCTTTATTGGGTCCTTTACTTAGAGAAAAGACATGCTCATCAGTTTCTTCCTTTATCTTGCGATCAACAATTTCCATTATTGTTCCCTTCTCAAAATGATGTCGTGCAACAGGTGCAATCCCCTTATCAAAATGATGGGCCAACCTCCCGGTCAAGACCTCAAATAACACCACTCCAAAAGAGTAAATGTCTGATTTCTTATTTAATCTACCATACTTCTTATATTCTGGATCGAAGTACATAGGTGTACCTGCAATCGTAGTGGCATTGAAAGTACTGGCATTTTCATCTGCTGGGTGAATTTTGGAGAGCCCAAAATCGGCAATCTTTACCTTCCAATTATTGCCCAATAGAATATTCGCACTCTTGATGTCTCGGTGTATTATCTTTTGTTTGTCCTGATCAGTGTTGTTGTGAACGTATTTCAAGCCATGTGCGATATCAAGACATATTTTCAAGCGTTGCATCCAAGTAAGATTAGTCATTTTTTCACTGTTTCCCAGATAATCCTCAAGACTCCCTTTAGAAGCAAGCTCATAGACAAGGATCATGTGATCACGATCTTCATCACAAAAACCAAGAAGAGAGATTATATTCTCATGTTTACAGCTAGTCAGGATCTCAATTTCTGCAATGAACCCTTGTTCTCCTTCTCGATTGTGAATGCGTTTTATGGCTACCGTGCTACGTTTCTTGGGAAGATCACATTTATTCTTCCCTTCTATGGAAGATGAGTTACTGCTATCAAAATGTTCGAGTTGGGCCTTGTATACCATACCATATCCGCCTGACCCAATGCAATATTTGTCGGCAAACTTCTCTGTTTCCATCTCGATATCGTTAAGTCCAATCTTCAAGTGTTCCAAGTTCTTCAACTGCAACATTGTGGACATTCAAAATAAAACATACCAATTTGTACTAATTCTGATGTTAATATAAAAAAGTTATACAACACTTTATTCTCAGCCAATGGATTCAGTTAGCTTCTATATCAGTTACTGTTTATGCTTAAAAATGATTTGTGATTTGTGATTTGTGACTAGTGTGCAGGTCCATGATAGTTGGTGCAGATGGTTTTTCGATTTATGGTTTTTGGGTGTTCATCGTGTGGTGTGGAGGTGGTCATCTCAATAAATTTATAGATGTTGTTTATCATTTTAGAGTGCCAGGGATCAAATGTAAAAGCCCCTAACCACATAGACCATTCGTGTAATTTACTTTTTTGTTTACTAATTAGGATGACCAGCTTCAAACTAAAACTATAAAGAAGTAAATTACCCTCAGGTGATTGGATGATGTACCGTCAACTGCACTCCTTGGTAGTTCCTAAAATAATATTTGCAAAAGAATAGGAGATTAGTAGATAAATATAACAGTTTTATTATCAGATAAAGTTGATAAGCATGTTGAGTTTCTTACCGGATTTTCATACATTGATTGAAGTTTCAATGCTTTCTCAAGTCTTTTAACAACCTGATCTATGTATGGACGATCTGCTCTTTCCTCTTTTATGCAGCAATATGCTGTTTCTGAGAAGACTTTTAATGCTTCTTCGTCCATCTGCTTTCGTAAATGTGGATCGATCATATCCTCCAAATCATCTGGACGAACTGCATTCCTTCCGCACAACACTTCGAATAATACAACACCGAATGAATACACATCTGACTTGTGGGTCACCCCGCCAGTCTTTTCATATTTTGGGTCCGTGTATACATTCTTAACAATATCACGAGTAAGAAGAAGACGGTGCCTCCGAGCTACTGTATTTTTCAATGAAAGTTCAAAACCAGAAAACTTGGGTTCCCATTTGTCGTCTAGTAAAATATTCGAGCTCGAGATGTTGCAATGTATGACACTGAAATCGCGTCCAGCATCATAATGGATGTAACTCAATGCATTCGAAACACCAATGCATATCTCTAACCTCTGCATCCATGTGAGGGTCTGGTCACCTAGATATTTTGAGAGACTTTCCTTGGCCTCCTTCTTGTATATGATCATCTTATTGATCCCATCATCAAAAATCCCAATAAGAGACACTAGATTCTTATGTTTGAGACTCGAAAGCATCGAAATCTCCGTCCAAATCTTTTTGCTCTCATCTTTTATACATATAGTATAGAACCTCTTTACAATAATATCGATGAATTGTTCAGAACGTAAGAGACGGCCTTTGTAACAATCATATCGCTTAGATTTTTCGATAATATTCTCAACAGCAAAATTGTTGGTTGCTGACTGTATATCTTGAAAGCTCAGTTTTAAGTGAGAAAGATCTTTGAGGAAAGACATCGTCTCTTTGGTGACATGGGACTCAACATGTGTAGATATGGAGGTCAATGATCCCTATGTACCAAACAAGACAATATTACCAAGTGTCCCAAAAATGACACGTGTATATATGGAGTTCACTTATCTAAAATCCAGTGACTTGAACAATAGTAATAAGAGGGTGTTTAGTGTTGCATTGCAGCTTATTTGATTATCGCGATTCGAAAATGCAAGTAATTTGTAACACCCCCAAAATTTGATACAGCGGAAGACTCAACAAGCTTTCGGGGTGCTACGGGGATTGGTATCCAACACAAGACAATATAGAACGAGATAAAGTAAACATAATAAAAACACAACCAAAACGGGGTTTTAAGGTTTACATTTATCCCAACGTCATTCAGAGTCAGGCCCAAAATATAATAACAATAGGTCCAAATTTAATTATCAGAGTTCAGAAAATATAGATCCATAACCGTGTGCCTCAGCCGAGCCTTCCAATCCAAGCATGCACCTCAACACTTAATTACCTGAGAAAACGTGCTAAAAGTCAGCTTTCGCTGGTGAGATCATAGGTTTAAATTCAACTAATAATATAGTGGACATATACGCAAAACGCTTGCTAGCTAGACTAAGGATTCGCTAAAAGCCTGCGGATACCCTCCGCTCTCAACATAACACACGGATACCCTTCCGCAATAACCAAAACACACGGATACCCTTCCGTAACAACATAGATATTCGGGTAACCCCCGCAATACCAATAAATACTCGGATAACCTCCGAAGTATTAATAACCTATAGGTGCACACTACAGTATCTAAATAAGTCAACCTTGAATAGTACACACAACATATATGTGACTAAAGCTGACAATTCACCAATAACCAAATAAGCCAACCTTGAATAGTACACACAACATATATGTGACTAAAGCTGACAATCCATCAATAACCAAATAAGCCAACCTTGAATAGTACACACAACATATATGTGACTAAAGTTGACAATCCATCAATAACCAAATAAGCCAACCTTGAATAGTACACACAACATATATGTGACTAAAGCTGACAATCCATCAATAACCAAATAAGCCAACCTTGAATAGTACACATAAGATGTGACTAAAGCTGACTATACATCCTAGTCCATACGCATAGCAAGTTTAGAAATAATATAAAAGCGATAATAGTCCACGTAAAATGATTTGCACGTTTCTCACCCCAATCATTGAAAACATAGTTCAAGAGTAAAAAGTGGGGCTATGACTCACCTCAAGTCCAGAAAAATAGCAAGACGAGGTAGGTAGCAATAAGATGTATGATAACTCACGAAACAGCAACTACGGACTTGGCACGACCTAACAATATTAACTCTTTCAGAAATCATTTCCTCAAATATATAATATTCCCAAACCCGGACGAGAATCCGTTTTATTTCCGAAAATCCATTTCGTATTAGTTTGGTGTATTTGCGTTTGGTATCCATACGGGTGGTGGGTCGACTCAAAACAAACCAACAAGATCACACGTAGAAGATATAATAAACTATAGATCTAATATTAGTCCAATATATCATTTAAACAAATCGCCAAAGTTTACCAAATCCGTCGATTTGATAATCCTCATATTTATTTACGTAATATACCGTTCCAAGATTACACCCAATCTAAAGCACATATAAAGCACATAGCACATAATTACTATATAGTATATATCATAGTTTAATAAATTCCTCGTATATATCGTCAAATTGGCCAGATTTCCTGATATATACACTCGCAATCTATTACACTTTACATATACTACAACCTATGGGCGTCGTAGGATACGATGCCCACTAATATGTTCGTTTCATATAGCCAAATAACCCGGCTCAACCTTACGGTTGAGTGGTTATTTACTTATAGAAAACGTCTATATTAGTCGTCATATATCCGAGACAACACGAATGTCACAAATAATGACTTACCTGGACCCGAGTGACGACAATTTCGCCTAACTCAATAAGTTTATTCGTTATATATCCGAAATGACTGTTTATTAAAGGTTTCATAATTGTCGGGAGTTTCCCGTTTATAACACAATTTTTATAATAATAATACGTTTAATAATATTACGCCACGCTCGTAGCCTAATATATATCTAATCGTATTATTTATAATACGACTCGTGATTATTATTATTATTAATATACGCGTTTATATAGTTATATATACGTTATTCACGTATATACTTTCGTATAAACGTTCATATTATTAATAATTATTATTACGAGTTTTATTATTCTCGTTTCACTTTTAATATTTATTGAGTTATACGAAATGGTCATATGTCCGAGTCATGACCCTCGGCTCATTGTCCAAGTCCAACAATAAGAACAAGTTACAAATAATAATTCTCCGTCCAATCACAATCTCAACCACGGGCTACAACAATAAGGTCCGACTACGGTACCCGACTAACCTATCTCCGTCATCTAACGACCGTCTCATAACCGGTCCTCATATAACATTCCAATCGACAACAACTTCTCAATATCAAACCATAACCAAATCCAATTCGACCCAATGCATACGGCCAAGAAAAATAACACCACAACAACAATATACCAAAAACAATGACATGAAATAATAATACAACAAGTAGTTCACCATTATCACAAAATAACATTAACAAGTAAAGAAAAATAATCATCAACGAGGTCCATCCTCGGGTTGGTTTACCAAGCCAAACCCGGGTCTATACGACTCGATTGAGTCGCGGTACACACCTCGAGTCACAAGGACTCGAACCAAACAACGGGTCGCAACAATAAGCTCCAACGAGCACCAACAAACTGCCCTTCGACCACAGGGGTCGCGGCATCAATAACCAAAAGTATCACCAATCGACCCATTTGGGTCTTCGATTCCCACCAGGGTCGGCCACACAAAAAAAATAATCAACCCATGGCCAAACTAGCAATAACCAAATAATCTACATGACTACAAATGGTCAACCATCAAGGAAGATGGGTCAAAAGACCACATCGACCCGAAACCAAAAGAAGTCGAGGGGAGGGCCTCGGCTAGGGGTCGACCACGCATCACCAAACGACCAACCCACAACAACCCGGATACCAAACGTGATAATCATCATCAAAACATCATTTCCATTAAAAACCCATTCGATTCACACGAAATAATTCGTGTAGCCATGGATTCATGCCATAACGTGGCACCCAAAACCAATAAAAATACTTCTTCTCACCTTCTTGGACCCCCAAAAGAACGGATCTAGTAAAGTACTAAAATTTCGAACGGATTATTAAAGATTTGGTGGTGTTAATGAGGGTTTTAGGGCAAGTATTATACACCAAATGAAAGAGGGGAAGGAGAGGAGTAGATTGGTGGTGTTAGTTTTGTTGGGTGACCGGATTTACGGCGGTGGTGGCCGGATTTTTGGTCCGGCGGCTAGGGTTTGTCAAAGGGAGGCAAAGAGAGAGAAAGATGAGAGTAAAGTGAGGGTGAGATGTGTTGTGTGTGAACCCAAAAAAAATCACAAGGACCGGCTTTGTAGTTTACTCTTAATAATAATAATAATAATAATAATAATAATAATAATAATAATAATAATAATAATAATAATAATAATAATAATAATAATAATAAGAATAATAATAATAATAGTAATAATAAGGATATTATTACGGTGGAGCGGGTAACGCGGGTTATCGTAAAAACACGTGGCCCGAACCCGAACTCATTTTAAAACTTCCATATTACACGAGAACCTCTCGTAATTAATTAAAATATATAACGGACTCGTTAAGACGAATCATAAAACTATGTTAGGTAATCCTAGTGCCAAAGTCAACGTAGTACCAAGTGAGAATTCAAATATACATCACCGATCGTATAATCAAAAATGAATTATGAACATAATTCACGAATTCCATAACGTCATTAAATAAAATATCCATAAAATAGGTCTTACAAGTTCGTTGTGAAATGAAAATTTCAAATAATAATTATGAACGAACTTAAGTTGTAATGCGGGTTTTAAAAAAATAGCTCCCTAAACTGCCAGTTGTCACATAATTCATTTGAAGTGTTTGGCAAAGAAAAATTGATAAATGATTTTTTGCATTTGTATGGCTTCAAAACGGCGTTTTGTGGCAGCAGGTAGAGACCTGTTGTTGTGAAACGCAATTCTCCCTTGATGACATTATTACAAAGTTACACCTCTTATATCACTTTTCTTTAATATTTTGTTCCTACGCTAATGGCAGACTCATCAATATGTGTATGAGAGAGTTATGGATAATAGTTACGTATAAAAAATAATCATTTAAGTTAATACACACCCAACAATAACTTTGATTAAATTATTATTTCGTGTATATATATATAGTTTATATGGTTCTTTAATATGTATAAGTTATTTGATAAAACAATCTTGGTCACTTTCTTATAAGCTATATTAAAATAACTCGATAGAGTAAATGTCTATTTTAGTCATTTTGCATTTTATGCCATAAATAATCTAATTTGCCAAACACTTAAAAATTGATTATCTGATTATTGCGTTATTATACAACATAATCAAATCCAAATACTATATTATGATTATCAGATTATCCGGTTTCAAAATGAATAATCTATTATTAATAAGCAATCCCAAACACCCCCTAAGTAAATAATTACCTTGTCATGATTGGATGATGTATCTTCAACTGTGGCCGCAACTATTGAATGTTCCTTTAATATCAGAAATACAGTAATAAGTAAATAATTTTACTTATGTTAATATTATCAATAAATATAGATTATTTAGAAAAGAAAGATGAAAGAAAAAAATGTCTTACATCAATTTGATGTTCCATTTGAAGTTTCAACGCGCTCTTAAGCCTTTTGACAACCTCACTTATATCCGGGCGTTGAGATCTTTCTTCATTCAAGCAGTCATATGCTATCTTCGCGAAAACGTTGAATGATTGCGGATCCATTTGTTTCCGTAGAACCGGATCAATTATTTCATATAGTATTTTCTTTTTGTAATGAAAAAAGACCTGTGTAGCCAAATACTTATTATCCGGATGCTCACTTATTGATTTCCTACCACAGAGTAGTTCAAATAATACAATCCCAAAGGAGTAGATATCTGCCTTGTGGTGTGCACTTTTAGTCGCAATATATGTTGGGTCTCCATACCCAATCACATATTTAACTTTATTAGTATGAAATGAATGGTGCCTTTGAGAAGCTTTATTCTTCATGGACCATTCAAAATGAGATAACTTGGGTTCCCATTCATCATTTAATACAACTCTGCCACTGCTAATGAGTCGGTGTATTACGCTGAAATCGCGTGGCTCGTCATAATGAATGTAGCTCAATGCATGCGCAATACCGACAGATATCTCCAATCTTCGCACCCATGTCAACATCGGGTCACTTAGATAGTGGATGAGACTTCCCCTGGTCTGAAACTTGTAAATGATGATCTTCTCATCATTTTCATCACAAAACCCAACAAGAGAAACCACATTTTTATGCTTGAGACTTGAAAGCATTGAAATCTCCGTCCAAAACCGTTGTTCTGTTTCCTTCCTTTCTTTCTTAAACCTCCGAGCTTCAATATCAATCAACTCACCGGACCACAAGAGCTGTCCCTTGTAGCTCTGTTGAAATCCATTTTCTCCGATGACATTTTCTTCATCGAAGTTGTTGGTGGCAGATAGGATATTTTGAAGGGGGACTCTGAGGTGAGCAAATTCATTCATAATCTGTAAAATAGTCAAGTTAAAATGTGAGTTAGAAAAAGGGAGTATAATAATGCCTACAAAGTGTTTGATAAAATTCCTGAACCATGTCTAAGACATGTTACGTATAATTCTGCATATATCTTGTAGTTTATAGTTATTATGTTTGTGGATACTAATTAAAATACGCTTAACATTCTTTAGAAGTTTAGGAAGTGATCAAATGAATGGTCTTGTTAAGTTTAATTGTTTTGGTTAGCGACTTCATGTTGAGATATAGTCTTGGTTAATGTAGTCAATATTTGCTCCTGATGCAGTTTTGATGGGATAATATGCATTGAAATTGTCTTTTTTGGTTCCCTCATTGCATTCGAAGACATGTTTTTGTCTTGTGATTGACAATTTAAGGGCAGGTTGACTACATAAAATAAGTTCATAAAGTGGTATTCAGAAGGAAAAAAAAAAAAAAAAAAAAAAAAAAAAAAAAAAAAAAAAAAAAAAAAACTATGGCATGTGCTTTGTGTAACAGGAAATTGTTTAAATTGCTTCCAGTGACATGTTTTTGTCTTGATAAGTTGGTGTTTAGTAATTTGATGTTTGAAGTTGCTTCAAGTGACATGTTTTCGTAGCTGTTGCAAGATACTTTATTTGACAATAGTGGAATTGGTGGATTTTTCAGGATATTGAAAGGAATGGAGAGACATTATTAAATGTTGTGATTGAAACTTTAAAAGCCAAGTTTAATATCAAGATGAGTGTATATGAAATTGGAGAGCAGTGAGACATGAATTTGAGAAATTGCTAAAAGATTGCATAAGATTCAAGGGTAGAAGGTGATAAAGTGGTATTCAACCTGTGAATGAAATTGCAGACACATGTGTTCCTAAGGTATGGGACTACATCGTCTTAGTTATGACAAATGCAATTATGGAAATTAAAAATACAAAACATGTTCCAAATGCATTATAGTCATTTTTATCCCTTTTACTTGCATTGGTACCCACACTAGGTATCGAATTGGTACAAACAAACTGCTTATTTGAACTGTTTGAATCTAGATGTACAGGCCATATTGTCTTATCACAGATTGATGAATCTGAAAAGGAGGAACTTGAATATAAAACTGTTAGAGGAAGATCAAGAGCTTGTATAAGTTCGATCAAGTTCTTATATACTACTCATTCTTGTTTCAGGCACAAACTGATTTTTCCGATGCGTATGAGAAGGGGACCTATAATGCTAAGGACCAATTGAAGGACTATATATGGAAACCCATGAAAAGTGGCAAGGTAATGTTTCAAAGCAGATCAATAATCCCAAAAAGTCAACTGATAACTGCTTATATACAGTAAAAGAATAAACGCTGAAATAAGGTTGTTAACCATTTGACCAGTAGCATTGTTTCAAATTTCAAGGCAGATCAGCAATCCCAATAGGTTTTTACCCATTGCTTGCATACAATATTGATAAGGAGTTTGGGTGCGTGTTGAGTTTAGATGTCATATGTTATTTAGTTGAGTATTCTTTTCTGAAACTAATACGAGTCTTATGTTTTCTGTTTATGCCTCTGTTACGCGGAATAAAGAGGCCAAGGGATCATATTAAATAAGTATACTGACAAAACTGAAGGCTAAGATAACCAAGGTCAAAAGGATTATTATGGGTTAATATTGAGAAGGTAGTTGTTTCGTTTTCGTGATGTTTTGTTTATTGGCCATCATTTAGCTACCATTTTTCGTCTTTTTAACATGTCGGTTTTTGGTTTTTCATGGTGCTTCTGGGATATTAATGTTGCTTATATTGGCTGGGGTTACTAGGTATATTGGGTTTAGTCTCTTACATTAACTTCAGTGTGTGTTGGTCTGGGTTGACTTGAAAAAAAAATATTTTTCCAAGAAAAACTAATAATTAAATTTGTTTTATAGCCATATTTTCACAATAATACACTTTGGTGACAACCAAGTCAGAACCAGTGACCTAATTGACCTTTTCTCTTGTCAGTTATTCATTTTTTTATCGCCACATAGAGACAAACCATAACCTGGATAGACAAATTTACAAGTAAATGAGTCGAACCCGTATAAGGGAAGTTGCTTCTCTTCCGGTCAATGCGTCATAAGTCTGTTAATATTTGTGGTTTTCTTTCCTAGATAATTTTGAAATGGGAAATACTTGAAAATTAGAGTCCCTAAAAGTTTAAGTTTTGAGGTTAAAGACACAAGCAAAAAGGGGATGGACAACTCATATGTAGCTTACTTGTAATTTTGAAGAAAATTAGTTTTGATCTACAGCTTGGACAAGCTACAGTGCAAGGCCACCTTGTGTAATGAACTTGCTAAACTACAGGAGATTTTATAACTATACAAGTTTTAAAAATTTGATTTTACTTTGTAACTCAGCAATCCCCTGGCCGGTTTCTAATATTAATCGTCTACCAGGGACACTCCCCCAGTTTCATATAAAAGTTTGCAGGACGTCCTATCAAAATGTCGGTTGGGTGGTCATAGTTTACAAATGTTTGCATACATCAAGTACTTTTACTATACCACTTTTCTTGTTTACAATGTTTTGAAACCCGGTTCGACCCGGCTGGTTCGACCGGTCGAACTGGTTCCGGCATAGATTACGGGTCAAAAGAAACTGGCTTTTAAGAATTCAAAACCCAGTGTGACCCGCCGGGTTTTACCCGTTTCTATATTTCCGGCTGGGTTTGGCATTAAATCTTTTATATGTGTTCCACATTGCTTTTTGCAAGTTTTTAAAGGCTTTAAAAGCTGTTTAGACAGGTTTTTATGGTGTTTTAAACACTTTCTATATGCTATTTGAACAGCAGAAAGATGGGCTGTTTGGACAGGCTTATATGCTGTTCTAGCAGCTTTTATATGTAGTTTGGACATAGCCTTTACATGACTGTTTGGAAGCAAGTTTTTGCAGCAATTACATGCTCTTTTTTTAAAAGCGATTACATATTCTTTTTTTTTAAAAGCAATTACATATTTGTATGTTGTTTTTTTTATAGTGATTGGCAATTAGATACTTTTAAAAGTTTGTATGCTGTTTTTCAGAGCAATTACATGCTGTTTGGACATCCGCAAGTTGGATGTTTGGACAGGTATATATGCTTTAATCTTAGAATAAGACTATAATTGTGTTAAACAGAGCATGTGCATGATACTATACTTTTTGATTCAGGATATTCTCTGAAAGTCAAATGGTGTAATTGTGAAACTCATCAGAGGCTAATAAGGTACTAGGAGTTTTATAGGGTCTAGCTAAACTGTAAACTAATAGAGTGAAGGTGTATGCACTCAAACAAATAGATAGTACTTATTATTATTATAGAAAGAGGAAAAAGTGTCTTACCGCATTTTGATGTTCGAGTTGAAGCTCCAACGCTTTCTCAAGTCTCATGACAATCTCATCAATATTTGGGCGTTCTGATCGTTCTTCGTTCAGGCAGTCGTATGCTGTTTCCGCGAAAATGTCAAATGACTGCGAGTCCATTTGATTCCACAGATCCCAATCAATTATTTCATCGAGTTTATTCTCCCTATAATGGGTAACAGCCACCGAAGCCAAGTACTTATTATCTTGGTCGTCGTTGATTACTGCTTTCCTACCACACAGTAGTTCAAACATTACTATCCCAAAGGAGTACATATCTGACTTGTGGTTCACAGTGTTAGTCTCCACAAGAGTTGAGTCTACATACCCAGTTGTATACCGACATGCACCATTATTGAAAGAATTGTGCCTTTGAGACGCTTCAATCTTCAAGGAACGTTCAAAATCAGATAACTTGGGTTCCAAATCATCATTTAATAAAACTGTGCCACTGTTGATTCCCCGGTGTATTACGCTGAAGTCACGTTGCTCGTCATAATGAATATAACTCAACGCTTGCGCAATACCGACAGATATCTCCAATCTTCGCACCCATGTCAACAACATCGGGTCACTTAGATACAGGCTGAGACTTCCCCTGGTTTCATACCTGGTAATGATGATCTTCTCATCATTCTCATAACAAAACCCAACAAGAGAAACCAGATTTTTATGCTTGAGACTTGAAAGCATTGAAATCTCCATCCAAAACTCTTGTTCTCTTTCATCATCCCATTCATCTTTATTAAACCTTCGGGCTTCAATTTCAATCAACTCACCGGACCACAAGAGCTGTCCCTTGTAAAACTTTCCAAATCCACCTCCGCCTATGAAATTTTCTTCATCAAAGTTGTTGGTGGCGGAGAGTACATCTGCAAGGGGGATTTTTAAGTTAGCAAAATCGTCATGATTCACTGAAGACATCATGTATGTATGTATGTGTTTGTTTATCTGAACAAAAAAGGGTGTATGGGTTGTTAAAAAAAGAAGCGAATGAACTATGTGGTATGAACTACATAAAGGAGATATGTGGTATGAACTATAAAAGGGGATAATGTGTGTTTTAGACAAAAGAGACTGGCAAAACGAGTATAGTGGACAATAAAAGATAACGACAAGCTGTCTCTTCAACTTTCAATTAAGGAAAGGAGTAGTCCATCATTATTGGTTGCTTATATCTTGGAACCGCAACATGAAAAAAAAATGGCTTTTTGCAGAAAAATATAGATAAACAAGTATAGTTACGGTCCATGCTTTGCTACGGGTTCTATCTTTTATATAAGTTAAAGCTTAAAAGTATAAATTGTTTCTGTTTATTTGCAAGCTATTGTTGTTGACTTCTTGTTCTCGTGCTACCTTGCTATCTATGTATTTAGCATTTTAGCTACATATATTTAACAAATATAATATATTCAGATTATAATATAACAAAAAAGAATGTAAACTTGTGTACTTCAAACGAATACGAAGAAGACATGGTTCTATATCAAAATTTTATAAGGGAGTGCTATATTTAAAACAATAATCTCAATTATCGTGATAGGTACCATTTCATATTCAGTTGGAAACATATATATAGACCAAAAGTTATTATTTTAAAAAAATAAATTAAAAAAAAATGTCCAATCAAATATTTGAACCACGGTCTCCTATACCAATCGACAACTTTATTTCTCTTAGTCATAATACGCCATCGTTAGCAACGGCTAATGTATAATAAGATAATAATTCGAAGTTCAAGAAGATTGGGAGAAAACTGGTATTAAAAAACACGAAGCATTTTACATATAAAAGTAGAAAAATAATTCAAAGTTTCTTGTGAGTAATTGGTATAATACGAATATGATTTTATGAAGAATGTTACATCCATATAAATTTAAAAAAAAAAAAAAAAAAAAAAAAAAAAAAAAAAAAAAAACGTTTTCACAAAATGACGTGGCAAGATAAACTTAACTTAAGATCATTCCCTCTTTTTTTTCTTTAATTGCCCAATAGATCTAATAGTTACAATGACAATGAAAATATTTTTATTAAATTTTGTGGATATAGCATTCCTCGATTTAGATATTAAGGGCATACACTATAGTGGGTTTATAAAAAGGTCTAAAAAAGATGAAAATTTTATGTTTATTTCAACCATAGTAGACACTCATTTAATTTCTATGTCGCATGAAAAGGTCTTAATTCTTAAACCTCTTTATCAATTCAATACATTTAATGGATTTGTTAAAAAAGACATTTTATGAAGCTGCAATGGTTTATAATATAGTGAATGTATGTTTATAATATCAAAAGGTCTAAATTTAATTGATGTGTTATTGTATAAACCTTTGTAAAATATTTATTATAGTGGATGCTCTAATCGGAATAGAAGCAAAAGTACCTACACTTAGCGACTGTTTGCAACTATGGCTAGGGAGGTGGATTTGGACCCATTCCTAGTCATTTTTGGAGCAAGATCCTCTCAAGTTACTTGAGTCAAGTTGTGTAATTATGAACCATTGAATTTGATCCAATGGTTGAAATCAAAAGAACTTTTAATTTGAATCATTAGATTAAATCCAATGGCTCATAATGACATAACTTGACTCAAGTTATATACACAACTTGAGAGGATTTTAGTCCGTCATTTTTAATCATCTTCATTTCTTTTTCCCTAAAAACACAATGTACTACAAGAATAGGGCATTTTTGCCATGACCCAAAGTCATGTCTAGAAGCCAAAAAGTCACGGCAATTCATATTTTAACAATATAGAATAAGGTATGATTAGCATCAATCATTAATAACTCGACTTGTGTGAACATCGCATAAGAAAAAATGCAATGACTCTACATACTTTTGCCATAACAATATTCGTACTGAATGTTAGATCATAAATTATTGGGGGTTTAATACTTTAATCATATACATAAAGTGGCAGAGTAATATGTTTCGTTAATTGATCCAAAACTTGTGGTTTCCGAATTTTAGAACCATGGCACTATTTCAGTTACCAACACATGAATTAATTAACAAACTCATAAGAGCGTAAAATCCTGAAGTGGTAATTTCTTGGTTAATCTATAGTTAATTACAATAGAACAATGGCTAAAAAATATCCTTTATATTTATTACTACCTCCGTCCCAAATTTATTGTCCACTATTGACTTTTTTAGTCTTTCTTCTTCAACTTTGACCTTTAATATTTTTGTGGGTGTTATATAATATTTGATGCAAAATATATAAATGAAATGGGTTTTAAGTGTACTTTTCAATGGTATAATTTTTCATCAAATATTATATAACAAAAAATATATATTTTTGGTCAAAGTTAAACTAGTTTGACTTTGAAAATTCAAAGTGGACAATAAATTTGGGACGGAGGGAGTAAATTGTTATGAAATTGGCCAACTAGCAATGAAATATATCTATTGAGTAGTCATCGCATGTGTCATTTGCAAACATGTTTTTGTATCTTTCGTAAAGTTCCTAGCAGAAGAAACTGTTGACCAGCAATAACATCGTAACAAAGTTGGCAAAGAGTGGGGCGATCAAGAAAAGAGCCAACTTGAGTTGAAAAGCTTCAACATCTTTCACATTTTGAACTTCTCCCCCAAATAAAAAAAGTATCCACAATATGGTATCTTTTCTGCTGGTGTACTCTCAAAAATATTGCCACCAATGAGATAAATAAACAAATATCCACAAAATATAACTGCTAATATGTGTGCAACGTTGTGTGTAAGAGCCAACTTGAGTTGAAAAGCTTCAACATCTTTCACATTTTGAACTTCTCCCCCAAATAAAAAAGTATCCACAATATGGTATCTTTTCTGCTGGTGTACTCTCAAAAATATTGCCACCAATGAGCTAAATAAACAAATATCCACAAAATATAACTGCTAATATGTGTGCAACGTTGTGTGTATATAGGTCAAATAGTGTGGCAATTCCACTCATTTACTTATATGAACATGGAACCAATAAAAAATATGTTAGCTGTATATGTCGTGTAAAGGGATAAGTCCAAATGAGTTGGCAATTAGTATTAACGTTGATTAGCTAGACTTTAAGAGCACTCGGTAAGTTAACTCACCAAGGTGAGTTATAGCTTAACGCGCCAACTTACCTTACCCCCCCCCCCCCAAGTTAAAGCTGAGTTAACGCAGCGTTAAGGGGGTGAGTTATGGCATAACTTGCTGCGTTATCTTACCGAGGGGGTGAGTTATGGGATAACTCAGGTGTTTTTTGGTGAGTTATGACATAACTCAGGTGAGTTATCTTACCGCCCCCTAAAGTTAACGCACCAAGTTGACACCTTACAAGCTGACGTGGCGGTGAGTTATAGTATAACTCGGGGTTAACTTACCCAATGCTCTAAGGGTGATTATAATTTATGATGGATAGTTAGTATTTATATCCTGTATACTTGTATGTTCGATGCATTAGTCAATATACAAAACACATTCATAAATCAAACCTCTTTCAAAATCTTGAAGATAGATTACATGATCAGTTTCCGAGTTGAGAAATTTTAAGATCATAATACCTTAGATGGAGTCCGTACGACTTGATTGATTGCATTCAATGCAAACCATTGTCCTGTTGCCTCATAAGTGTAGACCTACTTCATGCAGGTGCTATTAGAGCAACATTGCCTACAAAAGGGTCTCACATGATAAATTTACATGCAGACATTATCAAGGGTAAACTGCAAAAAATGTCACTAACGTATCGCGAAAACGCAAAAAAGACACCGAGTCATAAAGGCATGCAAAAATGCCACTAACGTTACCTATAAGTGCAAAAAAGCCACCGAGAGCCAAATTCCGTTAGTTTCCTCGTTAAGTGCCAAGTCATTGAGGGCAGTATCGTCATTTTACTATTCATACTTATTAACTTTGCCGTCATAATAACCTGTGTATTTGAGAATAAATTTGACATGACCTCAATGGCTAAATTTGCAAAGTAACTTAAAAGTTTTCACCCCATAAACCCCCTACAACCCACACTTGCTAATCACGACTCGAGGTAACAGTAAAAAAAACACGATTTGCAGAAAATGGAATCATCACCAAACACCGCAATAATCACCACCACCATAACCACAGCCACCACCACCAACACACACCAAGAAACATCAACATTGATCACCATAACGACTGTTAAACAACCCCCACAACAACTTCCATGTCCACGTTGTCATTCTCAAGACACAAAATTCTGTTATTACAACAACTACACCGCTTCACAGCCTCGTCACTTTTGCCGTAGCTGCCGTAGACACGACTCATGGTGGCGTTCTCTGGAACATCCCTGTTGGAGATGGCACTCGAAAAAACACTAAAAGAAAAAACCCATGAACCCCACCACCACTTCAAGTTATTGTGATACCACTTTTGCTTCGCCGGAGTACTAGGAGTACCAGAGCCTGATGCCGCCTCAGCCAGTGGATGATGCCGGAAATGTGATGGTTCCGGATGAAGGCAATGTGTTTGTGTCGTCGCTGTTGGAGGGTGTTTTTTTTAGGATGGTGTTTGGCCATTTTGTGGCAGTTAAGCTAGTTTCTGTGGTTAATGTTTGTCTTTTGTTTGTAGTCGCTCGTGTACCCCATCTTTTTGTTGAATGGTTAAGTGTTTGGTTGTAAATTTAACTGATGTTGATCTTTTGGCTACTCGATATCTTTTGGCAGTAATTACTCAAAATGGCACAAATTGATTATCCTGTTTGACCTTTGCAAATGAATGTATATGCACAAAACTACCCAAAATTACCTAAATTGACAATCAAGTTTGACTTTTGCACATGAATGCACATGCACAAAACTACCAAAAATTACCCAAATTGACAATCATGCTTGGCTAATAGTTATCTTTTCATAGTAATTACCCAGAATTGCCCAAATTCACTTAGAGCCTCTTTGACTTTTGCAAATGACAATCAAGTTTGACTTTTGTACATAAATGTACATGCACAAAATTACCCATTTTGACAATCTTTGTTTGACTTTTAACAAAGCAACATAACATAATTAACAAAGCAACATAACATAATTAATCATCAAAAAGATAACTTGATTAACAAAGCAAAAGATAACTTGATTAACAAAGCAACATAACATAATTTTTCCTTGATCCTTTCGCAAAATCATTATAATTCAAAAGGAACCAAATACATCATGGTTACCATATCCCAATGACCCAATCACATACTCCTAAAGTCCTTTAACAAATGCATACTTGTTATGAATCTTCAGCTTCGCTTCGACAATCTTCTTCTTCAATTCCAAAAGCTCGATAATGTCGGACTTTTGAAGCTTCTTAAAATACTCCAAACACTTGAACATCCGCACCGAGGGACACACAAGTTCCATTTCATGTATGTACTTCTTCCTTTGATTGACAATATCAAGCAACTCTTCATATGTCTCCCTATCAAAATAAACAGTCATTTCGAATGGTAACTCAGTTGAGTTAGCAGCCGCCGCTAGTTCTTCAAGAAGCACAAAATGAGACATTCTTATACCTTTTGCTACAACTTCTGTTTGTGTGTTTTTGTTAATGGATGAATGAGGAAGTTACTTGGGTTATATCATATAAATAGGCGGGGTAATTACATATGAAAATGTGTTTTAGGCGTGTTTGGGTATTAAAATCTAAACGGTTAGGTTACCAACATACACATCCCAAAATTGCCTAGTTTTTTGGCTTCCATTAGATTAGATAAAAGGTTACGCAGCCATTGACCCTAGTAAATTATTACATAACCAGTAGATAAACTTTAGAACAAGTACATATTGTTATAATCTTCCACTACAACACCATAGCAGAAGCATAACAGATTATTGACCTAAACATAAAAGCATAACCATTATTTAGCATCATCCTTGGGTTTCTTGTCAGCCATCAGTCTTCTCCTCTTGATTGATCTTTTTTGGTCTTCAAACTTTTCCTCTACAAGCACTGCATCTTGCCCAACTCCATTTTTTTCAAGCACTTCATCTGGCTCATCTCCTTGTTTAGCAACCACTTTGTCCTTAATCATATCTCCATCAACAACTGATATACATCCCTCATCTCCAACTACTACAGCACACTGATCATTTGGTGTTACAGCCCATCAAAAACTCTTTGTTCACCATCTCCAACTACTCCAGCACACTGCTCATCTGGAATCACAGTGTAACAATTCACATTTTCGGATTACTATTCATTTTTACTATTCACTTCACTATTCACTATTCACTCCAGAAGTTTTTATTTCACATTCTCGTGAGATAAATTATTTCCATGATAAAATAAAAGTTTGACGCTCATCAGATCATTTTCGCAAAAGTTATTAAGAAACTATACGTTTGGCTTAAACGTCGTTTAAACACCCTACGCATAACGAAAACCAACTGCGCCAATTTTCCTCGCATCAGATTAATGTTTAGTACACTCATGATCAATTAGAGAAATTTTGATAATTAAGTTTAAATATTACCAAATAGACTATGTGCCATACGAAACAAAAATTTACGTTTTAAGCACTTTTACTTATCCGCAACCTTAGCCTATACCTGCACCACGTTTTCTAAGATGTTTAGAAGCTTTTATATTTTTGGAAAAGTCAACATATTTTCCCCTCCTTTGACCATAAAATCATTCCTTGATTTTATAAATCATTCCTTAATTTTTAACACTTACGGTTTTAAGTTTAAAGAATATTTAACACCAACCAACACTATACTAAGCCCAAGCTAGACATTATAGATTATTTTAATCCATTATTATCCTATTAAAAAGTTACATTTTACTTTTCTCAATTTTACGCAACTTTCGTACGTTTTACGTATTACGCGTTTTAGACCCGCGTTTCTAGTTTTAACAAGGTTTGAGCAACCCGATGGAACTCACCACTCATTTTATATTTTATTATAGAGTATATTGACAAGTTTAGTCATTCTTTCAAGTTTTGTATTTTTACGATACCCGGTTTTACGTTTCGTGGCTTAACAATTTACGGTTAGCAATTTACGGAACCAAAACTAACTCCATAAGTAGGATAATACCAAAACCAACCAAGTCATCTTATCCTAAGCCTTTGAACCGCCTATGGGGGGGGGGGGGATTCATCCCTTGTGTGTCTTGATCTCAAGCTTTGTAACCTTAAGATCATTCCATGTGTAAAAGCTTCCTATGTAAGCTTTGAAAAGTCTTGCAACTAACCTCCTTAAGACACCTTCCTAGGAACTTCCCTAACCTCCTCAAGACCCTGTATAAACCCCCCTCCTCTCCCCATTTTGATGCCACATACACACCACACAAACACACTCTTATTGCTAGTTCACTTCAAGTATTTCAACTAGTTTCAAGCTCCAAGTGAACTCCATCTCAAACAATTGCAAGTTTATGTGATCTACTTGAATTGAAATACATTCAAGTGTGACACCCCGAAAACCGGATCAGCGGAAGCCTACAAGTCTGGGGGTGTTACTCGATTGTTATCATAACAAAGGGTACAAAGAGCGGTTTTTATATAAAGCGTTTGGGAGAAAATTTCATAATTGAAAATATTCAATTTACATCAATTGAAAGAGTGCGGAAGCGATAGTTCAAAAGTAGATTTAAAAACAAGGAGTACAAAGAACGGTTTTACATAAACCATTTTAGAATAAAACTTTATAATTAAAAACACTCATTTTGCAATAGTTAAAATAGTGCGGAAGCTGTAATTCAAAATTTACTTAAAATAAGTACCAACGGTTTTCGGAGTCTTCTATGACCAAGCCATGCCCTTCGCCAAGCTCCTCCAAATAAACTATGTAGCGGCAAGATCTAACACCTGAGATAAACATGCTAAAAGTCAACACAAAGGTTGAGTGAATCTATAGGTTTAAATAATAAAGTTGAGCACAATGTTTTAATCATATGATATAAGCAACAAATGCAAATACCGGGTAAATCAATGTAACACCGAATATGTAGAGGCAACACGTGCATACATACGGTTGATGATGCTAAGCTCATGACACGCAAAATGTTAACCAAACCAATCAACAGTACGTTGTACTGACATAAACAATAACCGCGGAATTTCATAATAATAAGTGCCCTTAAGGCCGGGCACTTGCCAATACCCGGCAAAACGACAAATAGTACACCCGCATGTCAAGCCGTTGACAACTACGAGTGGGATGGTCAGTCCTATAGGCCTATAAACTAAGTTCGCACTCACCCGCAGGTGACTAATGGCTCACGATCGGAGGGTCTTTCAGGCAAGACAAGCTACTTAGCACATCATCAGGAAATATATCATTCAGGAAAAGCATTCCAAAAATATTTGTGCTCAGAAAACATTTAAAAGCATGTATCTCACCCTATGTAGTTTGCAAAGCATTTAAGATAAATAAAAGTGGGGCTATGCTCTCACCTGAGTATGCAGCATGCAAGATAACACAACTAGTACCAAAACTAGTCGACACAATGGCATCAAAAGTAGGAGAGCACAACAGCATCAAAATATAATAACACGGCATCAAGCAGTATAAGTACAACCAAAACTGGATCGGCACAACCTAACGAGTAATACATATCAGAAATAATACTCAAGTAATATATAAAGTAACGTCCGTCGAATACTAATATTATTTTAAGTTCATAATTCAAAATGTATTGTATCAGTGACATTATACGTGACTATAGTAATATTAAGTTCATAATTCATGGTCGTGAAAACAGAGGACCAAAACAGGGGCATTCCTCAACCACTAGTTGAACATAGAAATCTAGCAGGTAAATATCAAACATAACACCCGGACACCAAATTAAACTATCAGAATTAGTCGAGAAAATACTGAAATCTGAGATTCAAATTCTACCATCTTCATGTTTGAGCCTCATAACCACATAATTTGAAGTTGCTGTACTCAGGTTGTTTACCTTTTAACTAGCACTCCACAGAGAAAGTTGACAACAAAGGTAACGTAAACTACCAAGTTTATCAATGTGAGGTATCCATTACTTTCCCGCACATAAAAAACAGCAAAATCCAGCTCATATATATATATATATATATATATATATATATATATATATATATATATATATATATATATATATATATATATATATATATGTGTGTGTCAAAAAAACTTCGATTCCTTTTGTGAACCAAAAAAGTGCATGTCTTGGCAAGTTTCCTAGTTATACAATATATTACACTGTTAGGAAAAAAAAACCCACAATTTAAGTTCAAAATACAGAGGTGTGCCCTAAGCTAATTATCCTCCACATAAAAAAAAGGAGTTATTTCTCAAAAGAGTACAAAAAGTTAAAACTTTTTCCAAAAAGAGTAAAAAAATAATAGTCTTTCCCAAAACGGTCATGTGCTAATGTGCGACAAGTGTCATTTTTTTAATAATAAACTACGGTGGTAGTTGAGTGTTTTCCCATATATATTTTTTTCTATTATTACAAAATTAATTATTCACCCTTATCTCTATATGAGTCAATTAAATGTGCGACTGTACTCCACTTAAATGTGCGACTTCACATATTTCCATATTCCGGCGATACTCATATATTCCGGCAATAATTCCATCATACCCTCCGAATTACATCAATGATTTTAACGCATACCACTTTATTTACATCATCCAACTATTTAATTCATAATATCCAAAAATATTAGATTCATTAAATTATATCCACACAAGATAACAAAAGTCACAGCATATAAAACTTTGATGTCCACCCACTTTTATTCATTCACCAACCATTTCCCTTTTTTACAATCTTTAAATATTTACATAGATTCCATATGCAAATCCTATCACCAAACCATATGTACAAATTATGAAGGATTTGATGTGAGTTGAGATAGATGAACACGATAGTTGTGTTGTGGTGGTGGTCGAACAACGGATCTGATGGTGGTGGTGGAAGGTGGTGGCTGAGAGAGAAAGTGTAGTGGTTATTAGTATCTTTGGGTCCGACTCTTATGTTGTGGTGGTGGTGGTGGTGGTGGAAGGTGGTGGCTAGCCGGATCTGCTGGTGGTGGTTGGCTGGCCGGATCTGGTGGTGGTGGAAGGTGGTAGCTGATGAATGAGTGAGGTAAATGTGAGAGAATTATTTTATATAAAAGGTGGGGGTATTTTAATCTTTTAACATTTTAATTTTATATATATATATATATATATATATATATATATATGGGAAACAACCACCTACCACTGTACTTTATTATTAAAAAACTGGACAGGTGTCGCACATTCAGTGAGATTGCACGTTCGCACATTCGCGCATAACCGTTTTGGAAAAGCCTATTATTTTTTTACTCTTTTTGGAAAAAAATCAACTTTTTATACTCTTTTGGGAAATAGCTCTAAAAAAATTATAATTAAAACAGTCTTCTAACATCAATGCATTTGTACGCTTATCACTTAGTACTAACAGATCTTGAGAGGTAGAAGCGAATAACCTTGATTGTGGAAGAGCTTTCTGCGCATGTCGACAACTGTTTTTGTAGGAAAAAATTGTCGCTGAAATCATTTTATTTCTTTCACCATTACCATCAAATGACAGCAACTGCAACTGTTGTATACTTGTATAAAAAAAACAAATTAAAATCGATTTATATGATTGGTAAATGCATCTGTGATTTTGAATTATCCCTCAAAAAGGAAAAGATACATAGAAAATGAGAAACACCAAATAAACGAGATACAAGAACCAACTAATTACCACGTTGTCCTGTTGAAGGAGGATTCCCTTCGAAAAAATATTGTAAAGATCCTCATTTTTGATGGTAGAATATTTTTCAGGGCGCTTTGTCATCTGGATTATATCTTTACAATCTTTGGGCAATTTGGGCTCCCATTTCTCATAATCCTCCTGTATATACATTAATCATTTAATGAAGTCATGTTTCATACAGTTATTTTCTTACAGTTTATAAAACAATTAAAGGCCATAGTTTAGATATACATGAATCAAAAGTTAGTCAGTTTTGTCAAAATATAGAAACTTACCTGGAATTCCAATGCTTTCTTAAGCTGTATGACCACTTCACCTGCCGTTGGCCGTCTTTCTCTCATGTGATCTAAGCATTGATAGGCAATCCTTGAAAATATAGCAATCGACTGTGGCACAATTTGTTCTCTAATACCCTCAAACACTAACTTATCAAGTTTTCCTACATTATAGTGGTGTTTAGCCAAAAAGGGTAAATAAAGATACTCTTCATCTAGCTTTTCGGATGATAGTTTCCCACACAATATGTCAAATAAAACCGCACCCAGTGAGAATATATCTGACTCTTTAGTTAAGAAGCCTATTTTCGAGTGTAGTGGGTCACGATAGCCGATTGTGCCTGTAACATTGTTGATGACATAGTCTACATTCTGATTTGTTGGACATACCAAGGAAAGCCCAAAACCGGTGATTTTTGCTTTCCAGTCATCCATCAGTAGAATGTTGCTGCTACTGATGTCCCTATGTATTACCATTTCTGGACTTGAAACAGTTCCATGAAGAAACTCCAACCCAATAGCAATATCGATGCTTATTTTAAGACGCCTCACCCACGTGAGACTATCATCTTTCAAGTACGTATCAAGACTTCCTCTGGATGTATACTCGTAAACAATAATTTTTTCATCCGCTTCATCACAGTATCCTACAAGACCAATGACATTTTCATGTTTATACTCCATAAGGATTTCCAGCTCTGTCATAAACTCAGCTTCTCCTTCAACAGACTTCCTATCTAAGCGCTTTGCAGCAATGATGTTATTTCCATGAGCTTGAGCAGCTACTCCTTTGTATATGTTCCCAAAATCTACATGTCCAGTGATATTGTCTTTACTGAAGTCTTGCGTGGCCAACTTTATGTCTTCAAGTGACAGTCTGAGGTTGTCCTTGTGGTTCTCCTGTGAATTATTGGACAGCTGGTTAATTTGGTAAGTAAACATACAAACCAAAACTACTTGCTATCTAATATCCATCAAATATTTATTTTGAATTTTAGGTTCTCAGTCTCCAAGTTCCTGTCCTCGTTATGGTTGTAAAACAAGGGAATTAGTTGTTGCATTTTATTATCGAAAGAAATAAAATATATACATTAAGAATATTGGATTTGAATATCCTGGCAACAGTTGTTGGTATTGTCAACTTTTTTAAGTGTTAGATTTGAAAAATAAAAACTTTGGTTACAAATAATCAAGTTTCTCTAAAAGTACTGAAATTAATGCTTGCTCATTTTTAAAACCCTGTGAACATAAAAGGACACAATAATCTAGCCTATTAACCAGTGAATTCGCAGATGGTGAATTAGATAACAAATAAAACTATTGTGGTGTACAAAACGTTTTATCCAAAAAAAAGTTTATGTTGTAGACTTTACTATTAGTGTATCTAGTGTACATAATTGTATAAGAAATATTATTATAATAAAAAGTAACATGTAGTTATATGATATAATGATAGGTTATTAGTTTTAGCTTAAAAATAATTATTTAGTTATAGAATGCTTAGTATGTTATTTATTCATATTTTATATAATAAAAGAAGATATTATTACGAGGGAATTTCATAAAAAAGTGTTTTTGAAATTGGTACAATAGGAAAACTCGATTTCGCCTTGTGGCCAGTTTGAGTGACCTGTAAAAGTAAAAATCGACTTCTGATTTGATCAAATTTAGCTTAATTTCACTTTGAAAAATAAAGTGATAATAAAACTATAAAAAAATAAAAAATAAAATAATACACGTGTTTAAAAGGCGAAAAAAAGCTTAAAGCATTGAGTTTTTTTTGCGTGTGCTTAATTTGATATATACGACCTTAACCATCTACGTAATTTGCTCAAAGTTATCTCATTGCAGCATTGACTTACCTGAAGGTGTAGCGCTTTTTTCAGTTTGTCGATGACAACTTCAGTTGTTGGACGTTGCGCTTGAGTTTCTGCAAGACACCGAAATGCAATTTCTGAAAATACATCCAAAGACTCTTTATTTGGTCCTTTACTTAGAGAAAATACACGTTCATCAGTCTCTTCCTTTATCTTGTGATCAACAATTTCCATTATTGTTCCCTTTTCATAATGATCTCTTGCAATGGGTGCAATTCCGTTCTTATTCACCTTGGTGTATACATAATCATAGGCCAACCTCCCGGTTAAGATCTCAAATAACACAACTCCAAAAGAGTAAATGTCTGATTTTTCATTTAACCTACCGTAGTTCTGATACTCTGGATCCAAATACATATTTGTACCTGCAATCGTATTGATTTTGAGAGTATTGGCCTCTTGATCTGCTGGGCGGAATTTGGAGAGCCCAAAATCGGCTATCTTAGCCTTCCAATTACCGCACAATAGAATATTCGCGCTCTTGATGTCACGGTGTATTATCTTTTGTTTGTTCTGATCCGTGTTGTTGTGAATGTAATTCAAGCCATGTGCTATATCAAGACATATCTCTATACGTTGCAGCCAAGTAAGATTAGTCATTTTATCACCGCTTCCCAAATAGTCTTCGAGACTTCCTTTAGACGCATGCTCATACACAACGATCATTGCACCGTTACCTTCATAACAAAAGCCAAGAAGAGAGATTATGTTATCATGTTTACAAGTAGTTATAGTTTCAATTTCTGCAATGAACCCTTGTTCTCCTTCTTGATTGTAAATGCGCTTTATGGCTACCGTGCTTCGTTTTCTAGGTAAATCACATTTATTCACACCTTCTACCAACAAGGAATTACTGCTATCAAAATGTTCAAGATCTGCTTTGTACACTTTACCAAATCCGCCTGACCCGATGCAATATGCTTCGTCAAAATTGTTGGTAGCCTTGTTTATATCATTTATTCCAATCTTCAAGTGTTCTAAGTTCTTCCCCTGCAACATTATGGAGTATGCAGCACCATATTAATGCTAGTACAGATAGGAGTGAAATTTAAAACAGAAAGAGTTTTTATAATTGACTGACATTTATAAAATATGAGAAATTTCAAAAGCAATAGTTGATTTGGTTTAAGTTAACTATTAGGAAAATGATTTTCATCCCTAAAACTAATGCCTAAAGATACAACTAACAAAAAGATCAAGAAATGTGACAGATTGAAAACGAAGATTCAGACAGGAAATACATATAGAGGGGCACTTTCATATACTTTCAACAATCCCGTTTTGGTTCTTTTTGGGGTTTTACGATACAGGAGTTTGCATGATATATAAATATATAATATGATGTAACACTAATTTGTAAGTTCAAACACTCAACTTGTTGCCGTAAAATAGACAAACATCTGTGTAGAACCACCGTTTTTTGCTTTCAAAAATATAAATCCTTAGCTTTCCAACATATCACACATAATTTTTGAACTTCCAAATTTTTACCGTCTATTCATAGAAGTTTAAGAAAATATATGAATTTTTTTATATTCAAACTCGCTTGATATATCATATGTGATATAACACTAATATCTAAGTTTGAACACTAGACATGTTGTCGTTAGATAGGCATAATTTATTAAAAAAAATTAAAAATTAAAAATAAATTGAAGTGAATTTTATTTAAAAATGTCAGTTAGTTCCCTCTTTTTATTCTTTTATAAAATGAATGACCGAAATTTGTTTTTGACTATGCAGGAAAAGTTTAGTCTCTTAATAAACTTTTATCGTGACTATGCAGGCAAATTTGTTTTTGACTATGCAGGAAAAGTTTAGTCTCTTAATAAACTTTTATCGTGTATATAATTCAAATTATAAAAACAGAACATACTTATTTTATAACTTCTTTTTAGGAGTTACATCACTGAAAAATATCTAGACGCGTTCAACATGAACCCATGACTAAAATTCTAATTAAACAAATTTATCTTATACTTTCATATTCACTATATTCATTATAAGAATTGTAGTTTTATTAGTTTGTTTTGTGAATGACAACTTACTATCTCATAATATATACGACATATGTATCTCATGTGTCATAAGCAGGCTTGAACTCACGGTCAGAGACGGAGCCAGAACCAAATATGACCGGCCGACCGGGTGAACAAAATCTTTTGAACCGTAATACTGGAAACACATTTCGAAGGACCGGGTGCATTTAAGATTCATTTAGGAAAAATCGATGTTTTTTTTTAAATTAACACTACATCGAAAAAATCCGATGGGGTTCCCGGGCACCTGCGAAACCCCCTAGCTCCGTCCCTGATCACAATCATTTTTGTTGAGGAACATTTTCACACATGGGGTATCATTACGAAACAACCCTTTGGTGGTTTTATCAAATTCATATAATATTTTAGTATTAATATAATCTTAAGTATGAAGTATAAAATACAATGTTAAAAAACATACGGTTTTTAGTAAAGTAGTTTTTTTTTTTTTTATACTTAACAAGAAAACGTACAATTTGCTTTGATATGATGGTTATATTGTTACTATTGTAAAGTGACTTGTTTATTAATCAGGATTCAAGTTAAAAGTTTATGGAAATTAATTACCTTCAAATGATCTGATGATTTACGGTGAACTGAAATTTCATGTTCCCATTGAAGTTCCAAAGCTTTTTCAAGTCTTTTGACAACCTGATCGATATATGGACGATCTGCTCTATCCTCTTTTATGCACCAATATGCTGTCTCTGAGAAGATTTTAAATGCTTCTTGGTCCATCTGTTTTCGTAAATGCGGATCTACCAAATCATCCAAATGAGATTTCGCCAGTTGACTTAGTAACCCCTTACCCAACTCATCTTCATCTTCATCTAATGCACTCCTTCCGCACAAAACTTCAAATAACACAATACCGAATGAATATACATCTGACTTGTGGGTCACACCGCCAGTCTTTTCATATTTTGGGTCCATGTATACATTCTTAACAATATCACGAGTAAGAAGAAGACGGTGTCTCCGAACTACTGTATTTTTCATGGAATATTCAAAACCGAATAACTTGGGTTCCCATTTGTCATCTAATAAAATATTCGAGCTCTCGATGTTGCAGTGTATGACGCTAAAATCACGTTCAACATCATAATGGATGTAACTCAATGCATTTGCGACACCAAAACATATCTTCAACCTTTGCATCCATGTGAGGGTCTGGTCATTTAGATACTTTTTGAGACTATGTGTGGCCTCCTTCTTGTATACGATAATCTTCGCGTCCTCCTCATCATTAAACCCAATAACAGACACTAGATTTTTATGTTTGAGATTAGAAAGCATCAAAATCTCTGTCCGAAACGCTTTGCTAATATCTTTTACATTTTTAGAAATGAACCACTTTGCAATAATATCAATGAACTGTTCGGATAGCCGGAGACGGCCTTTAAGCAGCCTTCCAAACCTAAAGTCACTGATGAAATTTTTACGGGAAAATTTGTTGGTTGCGGATGCTATATCTTTTAAGCTGATTTCTACTAAATGAGAAAGATCATTGAGGAAAGACTTGGTGTTTTTGCTGACATTGGATTCAACGTGTGTAGATATGGAGGTCACCAATCCCTATATGTACCAAACAAGACAGCATTACCAAGTGTGCAGATTAACAGGGTGAAACATCACTTCATTTAGGTTAACTGATCAATTAAAACATTTATTAAAGAGACAAAATGGTGAGAAGCTAAGAACATATAATACGAGATCTTGTGTATCACTCTCAAGAATAATTTTATAAATGAGTCATTTTCAATGGCCTTTAATTTTGTGATAGTCATGGTGTTATACGTCTTTCAGAGAATCAATTATAGTCAATGAAAGATCAAAGCACACCTGGTACAGTATGTGTAAAGAATATTGATATAAAAATAAATTGAAGAATTTAAAGTATATATAGGGAGTACTATAGTTGAAACTAGTTGATACTTTTGTCAACTTCATTTTCGTCTTGGTAGATTTGGTTTTATAAGAAAAAAATAAAGAGCGAATAATTAATTTTAAATGCTTAAAATGCTTAAAAATTGAGTAATAATATTTATGGTAAAAAGATTAGTTTTTTAAATTTAATGCTATGTTTAATATTTTGTTATATAATTCGAATTTGGTTTAGTTCTCACCAAAGAAAAGTTGACTTAAGTGTGGTTTTTAACTAATCTACATATATAAAACGTATTCTATTATATATAACACAATTTACCATCCGAAGATGATCCAATAAGATGAATGCTCCAAATAATGTTGATGATGTTGTTTAATAAGCTCTTACCACGAAGTTTTACATGATGAATAACATGCATCGTTAGTTATTTTTTAAATTAGTTTTAAGTTTTCTTCAGATTCGTTTTTTATCAAGTTGAATTATCTTATATTACAATATGTTCAATAGTATTTTAATTATTTTAAGTTGTATGCATAAACTACGAAACACTTAATTAACCATAATATCGTAACTATAATTATTTACCGCTATAAATTCCGTTGTTATGCACGGGTACTCGACTAGTCTTTATGAACTATCACGTGTCTTCACATTGCATATCATTCTCCTAAAACTAATACGACATTTATTTTAATGATTGTTGTGCCTGCTAATCAAGCCTACAAATGTACCTAATGATTTGATTGGTTGATTTCAAAAAATGATTGGTGGAAATTTGGAGAAAGAAAGTACATAATAAAATTGTACAAGTGATTTATGCATTAGGCATGTTTTTAGGCTTGTGTTGTAGGTCTAAATAGCACTACTCATAATTTAAGTAACCTATATATATATGTGACACGTCAAATTTTTCACGCTTACCCGGTCATCACATTATAAACGGAAAAAAAACACCCATTTTAAATGACTTATGTGGCATGTTTCTCAGTTCAATGGCTTACTAAAGTTTATCGTTTATGTGATCTTCCCTTTGAGCAGTGATATTTAGACTTAAAACGCATGCTTAAATACATGCTTAATGCATGAATCATTTGTGCAACTATATCATGTACTTTATGTCTCCAAATCCCCAACAACTGTTTTTTAAATCAACCATCAAATCATTAGATATATAAGTAAGTATGATTATTAGGCACAACAATTATTTTTCTTGTTAAAATCCGAGCATATATCTTTCTTTATCCTTTAATTTTCTCTCACTTAAAAGTATCAGTGACTTACAAGTTGTAAGTTACAACAAGAGTTTAATTAAGTAAAATAAGATAATTACCTTCTCATGATTGAATGATGTGCCTTCAACTTCGGCCCGAGCCACTGAGTGTTCCTTTAACATCATAAATACAATAATAAGTTAGTTACCATTAATAAACACAGAGTAGTTTTTTTTTTTTTTTTGAAAGGCAAACACAGAGTAGTTAACTAGTTATTATGATATAGAAAGAAATAGAGGAAAAACCGTCTTACAACATTTTCACGTTCCAACTGAAGTTCCAACGCGCTCTCAAGTCTTGTAACAACCTCACTTATATCCGGGCGTCGAGATCTTTCTTCATTCAAGCAGTCATATGCTGTTTTCGCGAAAACGTTGAATGATTGCGGATCCATTTGTTTCAATAAAACCGAATCAACTATTTCATCTAGTGTTTTCTTTTTATAATGAAAAAAGACTAATGTAGCCAAATACTTATTATCTGGATGATCACTTATTGATCTCCTACCACATAGCTCAAACAATACAATCCCAAAGGAGTAGATATCTGCCTTGTGGTGTGCACTTTTAGTCTCGGTATATGTTGGGTCTCCATACCCTTCCACATACATAGGATTATTAGTATGAAATGAATGGTGCCTTTGAGAAGCTTTAATCTTAATGGAAGATTCAAAATCAAATAACTTGGGTTCCCAATCATCATTTAATAAAACTGTGGCACTGCATAATTGGCGGTGTATTACGCTGAAATCGCGTGACCCGTCATAATGAATGTAGCTTAATGCATGCGCAATACCCACAGATATCTCCAATCTTCGCACCCATGTCAACAACATCGGGTCACTTAGATAGTTACCCAGACTTCCCCTGGTCTCACGCTTGATAATGATGATTTTCTCATCATTCTCATCACAAAACCCAACAAGAGAAACCACATTTTTATGCTTGAGACTAGAAAGCATTGAAATCTCCCTCCAAAACAGCTGTTCTGCTTCCTTCCTTTCTTTCTTAAACCTCCGAGCTTCAATATCAATCAATTCACCGGACCACAAGAGCTGCCCCTTGTAATGATTTACAAAATCAGCTTCTACCCAGAAATTTTGTTGAGCGAAGTTGTTGGTGGCAGATAGGATATTATCAAGGGGGACTCTGAGGTGAGCAAATTCATTCATTATCTGTAAAATAGTCAAGTTAAAATGAGAGTTAGAAAAAGGGAGTATAATAATGCCTACAAAGTGTTCGGTAAAATTCCTGAACCATGTCTAATTCTGCATATATCTTGTAGTTTATAGTTATGATGTTTGTGTATAGTAATTAAAATACTTTTAACATTCTTTAGAAGTTTAGGAAGTGATCAAATGAATGGTCTTATTAAGTTGCATTGTTTTGGTTAGTGACTTCGTTGAGATATAGTCTTGGTTGTCAATATCTGCTCCTAAGGTGTTTTTAAAGCATTTGGTCCAGATCAGATGGTGTAAGTATGGACTACATGGGCGATACTTTGTCTACCTGATGCAGTTTTGATGGGTTAATATGGATTGGAATTGTCTTGTTTGGTTCCCTCATTGACTGACCACATGAAAACTTTACTGCATTAGTAGAAGTAGTAGTATATGTGGATCCACCAGATGATGATGAATCACATGGAGACGGGTGGCAAGTCCTCGAACAGGCGTGCATCCCACACTGCCTTGTCTTGCCACAAACTTTATTACATCTGATATCTTTCGAACCACATGGCATGTTTCTGAGGACAAAATGTCCACCAATGCATTCCGTGGCTATAGGAACAGGACATGATGGACAATCCCGAAAGTTGCAGCTGTGAGAAGACACGTGACCGAATGGTTGAGGAACTGAACATGGGTATTGACAAGAAGGTGGCGGGGTACCACATGGTAGTGGCAGAGGAATTGAAGATCGCCCACAAGCACAAGTGAGGTCAGTGAAAGTCATCTCTTGGCAAGGAGGGCAATAACCACTGTGACAAAATGATTCACAATCGTGTTGCCCACATCTTCGCTTCTTTTCACAAGGCGAAAGTGAATAACATCAACAAAACTTTTACTCTCTAGATATTCTCTCTTTCTCTCGCTAGGGCGAATTTGGCGATCGCCTCTTTTACTATTTGATTCATTCCAATTCGTAAGATAAGTTCATAAAGTGGTCTTTAGAAAAAACTATAGCATGTGCTTTTTGTGTAACAGTAAATTGTTTAACGTTGCAATATACTTTTGGTAAGTGTTGATGTTTAGTCATCTGAAGTTAATTTGAAGTTGTTTCCAGTGACATGTTTTCGTAGTTGTTGCAGGATACTTTATTTGACAATAGTGTAATTGGATGACTTTTCAGGATATTGAAAGGAATGAAGAGACATTATTAAATGTTGTAATGGAAACTTTAAAAGCCAAGTTGCTGATTTTGAAAGGGAAGAACTCTCCTGCTGTAGAAAGAAAATCTAGCAGTAAGATGCTGGTATTTGGTATTAATGATAAACACTGCTGGCACAAAAGAGTTATGAATTTGAGAAATTGCTAAAAGATTGCATAAGATTCAAGGGTAGAAGGTGATAAAAGTAGATAGGAATATTCAAGATAAGTTGTAACAGGCGCAAGTAAGTATTTTACGAATCTGACACGATGTTGCATTCGTATCCACACTAGGTATTCGAATTGTTATAAACAAACCGCTTATTTGAATTGTTTGATACTGCTAAGTCTTTTTGAAACTGCTTGAATCTAGATGTATGGAAACATGATGATTCTGCTTGTTGATTGCTGAATGATTATAGATGATTAGAGTTGTGCTTATTGAGTCAACTAGGTAAAAAAAAAATGGCTTGATTTCGCTGATTGCTGATTGTTGAATAATTATACTAGATTGATTACAGTTGTGTTGATTGAATCGATTGGGTCACCAAGTATCAAATGAAGCTCTGGTAGAGTAATGCTAATCTAAACTACTCCAACTAACTAAAGATTAGAAAGTGAAAGTGTAGTGCAGACGATACTAGAGTGTTCAATGACACTATATATACGGTAAACTTAAACATAATCCTATGTGATCTCATATGCTGCAGC